>CM062363.1:28985000-33985000 GCA_031216115.1 Senna siamea | reverse complement strand
ATGTAAGGCACTCTTCAGCAATGTAACTTTCTGCTATAGAGCCTTCAAGCTGTGCCTTATTTCACACGTAAGACTTCAAAAATCCTAAGTACCTATAAGTTTAACATGTACTTAAGTAAGCCTTATTCCAATCATGACAAAAAGTAATCAAGTTACATAAAACTATGTTAGAAATTTTACCTTTCTATTGGATACATCCACCTGTAATGAACAGGCCCTCCACATTTGGCTTCATTAACTAAATGAACAATTAAACGAACCATGATTGTAAAGAATGATGGGAGAAATAACACTTCCAAATGACATAGGCATATCACAACTCTCTGCTGAAGGTTGTCTAACTCAGAAGCACCCAGTACCTTACCACATATATGTCAAAAAAATGAACACAACTCCACTAAGACTGCACATATATGATTAGGCAACACAGTTCTTAATGCTATTGGTAACAATTGTTCCATCAGAATATGAGAATCGTGACTCTTTAGCCCAGATAACTTACGATTATTTAAATCAACACATCGAGAAATGTTGCTGGAGTAACCATTTGGCACCTTCACATTCTTTAAGATATTGAGAAATTTATCCTTACTTAAATTTGTCATTGTGTATAAGGCCAAAGGATATTTTCCATTATCGTCCGGGCAAAGGTCTTGATGAATTCCCATGGCACGTAGGTCTTTTCGAGCATTAATATGATCTTTTGTCTTACTAGCTTCATTCAGCAATGTATATATGATGTTGTCAAACACATTTTTCTCAATATGCATGACATCAAGGTTGTGTCTCAATAAATTAAATTCCCAATACAGAAGTTAAAAAAATATAATTTTCTTCCTCCACTGTGAATCACTTCCTTTTACACACCTGGGACGAGTTATTTTCCCTCTGACATTTGACTCTTGTCCCTTCCCAAAGGTCACGTCAATATTCTCCACTTTCTTCAATATGTTTGAGCCTGATAGTGAAATTAGTGAATTCCTCATTTCAATTTTACCATCAAATCGGAGTCTATTCAATCTAAATCTATGCCCAGGTTCTAAGAAATGACGATGGCCCATGAAATACCATTTTCTGCTAAAAGGCAATTGACAAGTGTTCGAATCATTATTGCAAGACGGACAAGCTAATCTAGTATATGTGTTCCATCCAAATAAGGTTCTAAGACCAAGAAAATCACTGATGGTCCACATTAGTGCTGCCTGTAATGTGAACATCTTAGCCGATGAAGAATCATATGTTTTCACTCCATCTATCCATAATTCGCTCAACTCTTCAATCAAAGGATGAAGGTAAACATCTATATCATTCCCGGGCATACGTTTACCTGGAATGATCATAGAAAGAATGAAAGATGTTTTCTTCATGCACATCCACAAAGGAAAATTGTACAGAATAAGAACCACGGGCCATATGCTGTAATTAGTACTTAGTGTTCCAAAAGGATTAAAACCATCACTAGTTAGACCAAGTCGAACATTACGTGGTTCTGAGGCAAAGTCTGGATGAATTTATCAAACAACGTCCACGCCTTAGAGTCTCTTGGATGTCTCATTAGCCCATCATGGTTTTTATCTTCTTCATGCCACCTCATAAAATCTGCTATCTTAGAAGACATGTATAGCTATTGCAATTGTGGTTTCAAAGGAAAGTAATGTAAAACCTTAGCTAGTTGCTTCTTTTTCTTATGCTTTTTACCCCCATTAAGCATGTTTCTTGCACATCCATTGGTCTTCCATCTGGAAGTGTGATAGACTTTGCAAGATTCCCTACTTACATCATTTTTCCAATATAACATACAATCATTTAGACACGCATTGATCTTTGAATAACTAAGACCAAGTTTACCTATTATTTTTTTTGCCTCATAAAATGAACTAGGGATCTTTGCATGCTAAAAAGCATCGCTCAACAGTTCAAGTATCATAGACATTGCTTTGTCAGTTATTCGACAATAACACCTGATATGATATAGCTTAATTAGAAAGGACAACCTTGAATACTTTGCACACCCGAGATACAACTCTTCGTTGCAATCTCTAACTAAATCTGCAAAATATGAATCATCTCTATGTATTCTACTCTCTACCTCCTCAGCAGAATCATATGTTTCCATTGTCACAGGTCTGTTAACTCCAAATGCATCGTGAATCATATCTTGCATATAGTCTTGATCAGGAAAATTACCCTAACTACCCACCACATTGTGTGAGACATTTGAAGTATTGGTTGCAGTCCTCATCGCTGACTCTCCATGCCAAGTTTAGATAGTGTACCCTTGTGGGAATTGGGTACAAATTAAGTGGTCATATACCACTTCTCTAGCTTGCCACCTTTTAAACCCACAGCGGCTACATGGACATCTTATCTTATTGTTGGCAATTATGTGTGCAAATGCAAAATCTAAAAACTCATTTAAGCCTTTATCATATTCAGGGCTAAATCGTGACTTGGTAATCCAAGATTTATCCATTCCTAAAACCTATATTAATAAACATAATAGCATTAATTAGTGGAATATTATCACTACTCATTCATGCCTCACAACACTTGTGCAAAGAAAAATAAAACTGTAGTACCACATTTATCATTCCTAACCGTACCAATTCAGTACATCACATAACTACCATCGGATCAAAGAAATTTGTTTTCAAAACTTTTATAGCACCAAGTAATTTAATCAAGAATTCCTAAATTCTCAACGATAAAAAAATACACATGCAGCACATTCTTTCTATCAGCACATTTTCAATACCACCAAAGAAATAAAATAACAGTAGTTCAATCCATTTAATCATTCCACAAACAGACAAAACACTATTATTGATTATCACATAATGGCCTTTGTGGAGTTTGTGGAATTTGTTGAAGCGTTGTGATGATTGATACCACACCAGTGCAATGAATATGTAATATCCTCACCATTTGTCAAGTTTGATAAACATACATCTCATTTTCATGGACGACAACATGTATTTTAAATTTCACAAACATACAAAAGAATAATAATATTTTGCATCAATTATTGGTAGTCTCACTCACTCAACAATAATATGGGACATGTCGTGCTTCAAAAAAATAGAAGATACATAATCCAATGAATTATAGTATTACAAGAAGCAGCATAATGGCAAACATGGCGATGTTTCCTATTCAATTCCACCAAAAATACTATTATTGATTACCACATATCACAATGACAAGTGAAATGGAAATCCCATATTTGAAAACAAGGAGGGTAATTGCACAACATCCAATATTTCAGTCCATAATATCCTTGGAGTTTAAATTCTTAAACGGATACAACACATTTAGAAGAGTTACTCTGAAAACCAAAAAGAAAATGAAAAAGAATGAATATAATGATGTCCTATGCAATGTTTGGAAATATATAGATATATATATTTCAATATAATTAGCTTCTTTCTACTACTATGAAGGAAGAAAGGAAATAGATGAATGAAATAGAGGTAATCAGCTGACAGAAGCATAGTCACTCAAGTTAATGCAAATGGGAATGAATAAAGTTACTTGACTGGCAGAAGATATATAATTATAGATATTTCTCACAAAAGGACAATACTATACAACTTGTAAGAAAATTTGAGAAAAATTGCAGACAACACTAATAGATTCACCATGTATACTTTAATTTCAGTGTGTGAGATAGTGTGCATGAATAAAAGAGCAAAAACTTTGTTCTTCTTAGATGAATAGAGATAGAAAATAGCAACTCCAATGGCTACAATAGAGATGACCCCACCCACAAGTATTTCATTTTCTAGTATTTGTAAAAAATCCATGTTTGGTTAGTCAGACACAGTGGTTGGTAGCAAAAAAAGAAAGGAGAAAACTACAAAACACAATCCCATCTTTCATCTCTCATGTCTGCTGCTTTAGACTTCATTACAACTTTGATTATGGAAACATTGCTACTTTATGTAATAGTAAAAAAATATAAATTGAAATGTTATATTTCAAGTTAGCTTCAAAAAGTCTAACTGATAACTTACTAAGAGACTTTCTGAGAAAGCATGATAGAAACAGGTTATATGAAATCTTTTGCAGCTATGGATATTGTCTTAGTAAATTCCTACCAAATTTATCCATAGCTTAGTGAATTCTTAGTAAATTTATACTTCCACACTTACCATCAATGACAAACAATTCATTGAAATTTTTTTTACTGCAACACAATGATGTTTGGAGGAACAATATGGACATAACATGAGAACATCTTTATGTTTTAAATACTACAACATTCAGTGAGGAAAATGCCAATCAGTGCGGCTAGGAAGACAAAAATGTTAAAGATAATTGAATATTTTTTGTTCACACCAAGAAAACATCAATGTTGCATATTTTTAAGTGACACTAAGCCAATAACCAAACACTTGATCCATAAACAACAACAAGAGATTGTCACTCACACAACAAAGAATTCATAAGAAGTGATTTTACTATTATATTTATAATAATGAAATAGCTAAATGAATATTTTAGTTTGTAGCTTTCTTAAGACACAAGATTAAAAGTAAATAACATAATTGACTATTAATGATATTTAGTCAATACCAAACCATAGAATTAGTCATTGACTGAGAAACAATTGTGCTAACATCAAATATTTACAAACCTCCTCGTGAATGAATATATCATTTCAATTTGATGTTCATCATATTACTACATGGAACCAGCAATAAGTGGAAGGAAAATGAGATTCTATAAGTTGAACATAGGGAAAAATAAACTAGAGAAATAAAAATTCCAACTTCAAATCCTTTAGACCTCAACCATCCAAATCAATCCATGAAGAAGCCATTTCAAACATCCTCATGAATTTCATCCAAGACATCTTCTGCTACTGCTTGCACAAGAACAGCCCCTTCATTCGTGATCCACCATTTCTAACTTTTGGAACCCACCCACAAACTTTCAGAAACCATTAAAAGAACCAAAAAACACCCACAACTAAAATGAACCCCTCCCATTAACCTAAACCCCACAAACAACTTAAACCTCAAATCAAACCCACAACTAGATCGAAAATGAAGATGAAGAAATGGAGAAATGAAAACTCACCGAATGGAGAAATGGCTGAGCAAACGAACGCGAAGGGCGAGCAAACACGAAGTCTAGACTTCCAGATTCTTCTACTCTAATGCTTCAACAGGACGAAAATGGAAGGAAAAAAAATGCCAAAATGCATTTGGGAAAGATGCTCCAGGACGGAAAAGACGCATCACGTGGGGAGTAATTTTCGAGCCTTTTAGTGGCACCTACAAGCGCCACTAAACATTCAAAATTTAGTTGAAAAAATAACGGCGCTTATGAGGCGCCGTTAACATGAAAATTTTGAATTTATAAGCGCTGAGAAATTAAAAAACTTAACTTTTAATTTTCTGGCACTTTAGGTGCCACAATTCCATCATAGGTGCCTCAAAATGAAAAAATTTCTTGACACCTCTTCAACGACCGCTATTTTATCAATTTAGCGACGCTTTTAGTGAAGCGCCACGAAATAAGCGCTGCAAAAACCTTGCTTTTTTGTAGTGATAATAATTTTTTCTAAAAGATATGTATTATTTAATTATGTTTTATAATATTACTAAATACTATTTCTTTATTTTTAATATTAATGATTTATATAATATAATTTTTACATATAATTTTTTATATAACATGACGTTTAACTATAAAATAAAAACTATATATTTTTCTATTTTCAATTCAATCAAGTCTAATTAGTAAAATTTAAAGTAAATCACTCGATCTACTACTTTAATGACAAGTATAATTTTAAATACTGTTATTATATTTTCTAATAATAAGATAATTCAATGCAAAAATATTTATGATTCTATTTTGAATGATGTTTAGAAATTTAATTGTTATTATGGTAGTTAACCTTAGTTTTCATAACATTCTCTCTATATATATTTTTTAGGGAAAAGATCACTTTTTGTCCTTTAATTTCAACTAAACTTTTATTTTTGTTCCTTAAATTTGATTAATTTCATTTTAATCTTTTAACTTTAAGAAATTAATCAATTTTTTCTTAATTTCTAACATTGTTAATTTATCGAATAAAAAATATTGAGTTTGAGTCAATTTCAATATCTATATATCATATTATTATCAAAATTATCACTCTATTAATCTTGTAGGTAAAAATATATAAATTTATAGGTAGCGTCATATTTAAGTTTATATTTGATAAATACATAGTTTGAAACTTAGATTTTAAATTTAAGAATTATTTTATATGTAAGATTAATAAACTGATAATATTAGATAAAGATATTGGAAAGTAAAAAAATTTAATTAATTTTTTTAAATTAAAGGATTATAGTAAAACTAATTAAATTTAAAAGGACAATAATAAAACCTGAGTCAAAATGATATGTTGCATTTTTTAAAACTCACATTACATGTTATTGAATAGCATCAATTTATTTAGAATAGAAGATGTCTTAATCTGTTATGTGTAAATATTATTTATTAATTATTTAGTGGTTTATCCAGTGACCCAATGATGTCCGGGCCCTTAATAACTAGTCCAAATTCAAAATTCATGATCTAATCACATACATTTCATCAAATATTTGATAAAATAAAAAAAGGTCAAAGAAGAAGATAGAAACAAAATCAACGGTTTAAATTCGTTATTTTCTACAAAATAACGACGACTGTGAATGCATGTATCACGTTGAGTTGTGCTAAAGTTCCAAAGCATAAGAAATTATCTTTTCAATTTTGTTTTTCCTTTTGGCTAAATTGAAAAAAAAAAATCAAAACTTTTATTTTAAGTGATTTTGCAATTTATCTCTCTTAACTTTCAAATTTAACGAAAAACGCTATTAAACTTTCAATTTGTGCACCCTCGCTCCATTACTATTTATATCCAAACACTTATACACAGTAGAGAATTTGAAAGAGCAATTTCGCAGAAAATTAAACATTAAGAGATTTTCTCCAAAAAAAAAAAAAAGCTCAAAACAATATTTTGTGCAAAAGTAAAAATTTAAAGAAGTCTTTCATTAAAATTTTAAATTAGTAAAATTGAAGAGAGTAAATTGTATGACTTTTACAACACCTTTTGACAAAAAAGTTAAGGAGATACATAGCATAAAATTAAAAATTTGACTTAATTGTTTTATTAATTTTTGAAGTTAAGGAAAAAAAATTGTGAAAACCTTTTTTTTTTTTTTCTGTTTCCGCAAGCTAAGGACAGCATCATACTTTAATATTAAAGGACAGACATTCCCAATAAAAGGAAAAAAGTATATTAGCTGGACTTTTTGATGTCTAGATCTTTGTATATGGAATCTTGTTTTCTTGCATATACAGTAAAGCAAAATCATATTCACGCGTCCGAATTTTTTGATTGGCGCTTGACATTTTTAGTGATAATTTTTTTGGCTGTTAAAATTTTTCACAATAAAATTATTGTCACTATAAATTAATTATTTAAATAAAAGTTATAACAATAATAATATTTATTACAATAATATTAAAACATACTTTAACAACGAATAAATTCGCCTAAAATTTTGGCAGAGGATCCAAAATCCATATACACCAGCGTCCGGATCCTTTGCTTGGCATTTGTTGGTTGGCACCTACTTGATATTTTTAGCGGCAATTTTTTTCGCTGCTAAAATTTTTTGCAACAAAATGATTGTCATTATAAATTAATTATTTAAACAAAAGTTATAGCAACAATAATATTCGTTGCAATAATATTAAAGCACACTTTAGCAACGGATAAAACCGCCGCTAAAAATGTCAGGCGCCCAACAAAATATTATGGCAGAAGATCCAAAATCATGCAGTGTTTTTAGCATGATCCTATAAAATTTACCTCTCAAATCTAGTTTTCTATATTAAAAAAATGAATTCAGAGATAAAATAGTACATAACTCGAATCTAAATTCATTCAATATAAATTATTTATCTATTATTTTTATATTATAAATACATATATTTGATTTATTTTATTAAAAAATATATATTTGTAAATTATATTATTTATTTTAATTTTATTAAAAAGATAATTTAACTTCAATATAAATATATAAATTATTATTTGATAATTTTATAAGGTTAAACTTATTAAAATTTTGTATTGATTATAAATTCAAAATTTATATAATATAATTAATATAACTTACAAGCTTTTTTTATGAATGTATATATAAATAAGTTATAATTTAAAGAAAAATTAAATTAATCATTTTGAATTTGTTCTAGTAAACGGTCCGAGTTCGGGTCCAAATTCTAGGAGTTCAAAGATAAGAATTGATTTTCTTATACACTCAAGTTCAAGTCCAAGTACAGACACTCTGTGTTCTAAGTACCCAATAAAAGGAGTTATTTTTAACAATAATAAATAAACAATGGAGAATTATTTGTATATAATATGTACAGAAACATGAAAAAATTACATTTTATGTTGATAAATTTTACATTAATTTTTAATTTTGCTCTAAAAATTTTTTTTCTTTTAATTTTATCCTTAAAATTTTGAATTACAATCAATTTTGTCTCAATAATGTCTTATGTATTGTCATCCAAATTATTAATGAAAAATGATGATGTATCATCTAATATAATGTTAAAATATTGAAAAAAAAATAAAATGCTAATTTATACTAACTTTTGAAATATATTTGATAGTATATTAAAATTTTAGAAACATATTTGACAATAAATCTTACAAGCATGAATAAGATTTTGACAATATTCAAACACTAACAAATACATATATTCTCATATAACAATAGTTTCACTCTCACGCAATCACTATTATATATAACGAAATTCTTTAATAATTCAGCTTCAATAGAATACTTTGTACACAACTTAAATAGTTTAATGGTAGCTTCGCATTTTCTTCCAAACACAACGTCCCTTGAAAAAATTCGATGGAAGAACTCTATAGTACGGCTTCAATAACAGCTTTGTATTTTCTTCCAAATATAATGTCTCTTGAAAAAATTCTATAGCATGTGTTATGTTTATGACTTCGATGGAAGAACTCTTCAGATTAACGTTTATATACATAAACGTCATGCATGCTATAGAGTTTCTCCATAGAATCTATTTATAAAATGTTGCATTTGGAAGAAAATGCAGAACTGACATTCAAGTTGGATACAAAATATCTCATTGAAGCTGCCATCGAAAAATTTCTTCACTTTTAAAAATGATTTGGTGAGAATAAAAATAATATAATATAAGAATATATATTTTTGTTAGTATTTAAAAATTATTAAAATTTTATTCATACTCTTAAAATTTATTTTCAAATGTGTTGACAAAGCCTAAGTATAATATCAAATATGTTTATAAAGTTAGTGAGTTAACATTTTGTTTTTTTGCCTAACATATATCTAATATTAGGTTCGATGCCACATCATTTTGATCAATAATTTAATTTGAATGGCATTAAGACTTGAGATAAAGTTAATTATAATTTAAAATTTTATTACAAAATTAACTTTAAAAAAATTTAATAAATAATTAAAAATTAATAAAATTTAAAGAAATAAAAGGTGCTTTTGTCATAGAAATTTTTTTTATTATTAAGGAATCTATAAACAGTAATATTAATTGTTCAATATAGGACCAAATATAAATTTGACGAGTAACTATTTATTACTATTTATATATTATATATTATAATACTTTAAAAATTGGAAAATCAATATAGTTTGCAATTTATTGCTTCGACCAAGATTAAATAGCTAGGGATAATTATGAGCAAGGTATGAGTAAAATATTATAATATTTGTTCATGAATTTAGAAATTTTTTTTTTATACTCGAACTTATACAAATATTAAAATTAATGCTCATCTCCAAACCCATTGAATCTCTGAAAAGCTAAATCCAAATTCAAAATTTTTTAAAATGGTTAATTTTTTTAACAATACAAGAATTATTTACATAAAATTTATTTATATAAAATTACAAAATAAAATAAATAAAATTACAACCATAGTATCCAAATTTTAAAACACAATCAAATTTAAAACATATCTAAAAAAGAACTTCAAATATACAACTAAAATAAAATTTTAACAAATTTATCTTCAAACACGTTAAATTAATATATATGTACCAATATTATACAAATTTATTAATATATTAATATAAAATATAATATTATATATATATATTATAAATTAATATTATTAATAATATATATAAATATAATATTTTAATATATATTAAATACAAAGGGTCCGAATACGGGGTGAATGCTCATCTCCCTGGACCCAAACCCTTAAATTTGTCAGTAAAAATTTTCATGCCCTACTTCAATTTTTTTTTTTTAATACTTAGTTTGAACTCAATATATATATATATATATATATATATATATATATAATATTTTAATAAGACCCTTAAATAAGCCCGTAAAAATTTTTATACCCCACCTCATACCTATTTTTTTAATCCTAAGATTTGGACTCAATTGATAAAATTTACATAAAATTTGCAAGTATAGGTATCAAGTATGAATAATTTGATGATCTCTTCGGTGAAGTTTCAAGTCCACGTTAAACATGCCATATGATCCTGTTTCAAGAAGTATACATGAAAAGAGAAAAAGTCCTTCTTCCAATTGTCTTGAAGGCATTTCAAGTCCACGTTAAACATGCCATCTGATCGTATTTAAAGTTACATCTTTTTGCTCTTCAATTACCTTCAAATTTAAAATAAATTATTATTTTAGTCTTTTAAAATTACATTTTATTTTAATTTAATATTTGAAGGATCAAAATCTTAAATTTGTCCTCCAATTAAAAGATAATTTTTAAACAATTTAACCTTTATATTAGGTATATCGATATCAAATGGGCATGCTAGTCATTATTTTGGATTGTTGTAATATTTTTTGAACATATTGGTTGTTTTACTTTACTGTAATATTATTTGGATATCTATATTTAACTAAAGTAGGGACTAAGTTATTTTAAAAAAATTCTATGGATATGAAATTGAAAATTTTAGTACCTGTTTAAATGAAGTTTTAAAACAAAAAAACAAAAAATATTTTTGAATAATTTATTTTTAACAGAAAAAAGAAAATAAAATATATGTTTGGAAACAAAAAATATAGAACAATTAAACTAGGTTTGGAATTCAAATTTTTTAAATAAAAAACAGAGAAAATAAATTTTATATTAATAATATGTATATAAATAAATAAAAATAATATTAATATAAATTCTCAAAATTAATTTTATAAAATAATTTTAAAAGAATAAAAAGAATAAAGTAATATTTAAACAGACCTTTAATTTTTTAAAGATTAAATTGAGATAAAATATATTTTTTATATTTTAAAATAATAATTTATTCTAAATTTATGTATGTGTAATATAAAAATATTTTATACGAACTTTAAAAACATCTAAAACTAAAAACTCAACTTTTTCAAAGACAAACCTCTTTAATTAATTTAATTCATTTTCTACTACTGTACTAATCTTGGACTTTATCTGATCCCTCTCGTATCTTTCTTTCTCTCCATACCCTACATTCCTTTTGTTTGTCGTTAATTCTCACTTTCTCTTTCTTCCTCCTTTTCCTTTTCTTCTCTTTCCAGCGTCTATACGTACTATGATTCTAGACAGTAGACTCGCTCTATTCCCTTGAGGCTTCTCTTACACGCTCTCTCAGATCTTGGAGTTTCATTTTTGTGTGGCTTCTTGATGAAGAAAATGACTCTCTTTCTGGCTCTTCTTATCGTTTAATTCATTCACTTTTCCTTTTTATTATCTTCTGATTTATCATGGTGAAAAAAATTTAAGAATATTGACGTTGAAGCTTAAAGACAGGAGAAAAAGTGGACGGTGAATATGCTTTTAAATTGTTTAAATGCTCGTGGGGTCGGGATTTTTTAGCCACATTATTTTTTTTACTTTATATTATACCGTCTTATATTCTTGAGTACGACTCTTTTTAAAGCGTAAATTTAATTTGGCGTATGGAGTCGGAAAAGAAGGATAAATAAATTTTTTAATTTTTTAATATATAAATATTGATTTAGCCAAAAAAAATTATACCAATTTGATAAAATTATATTTCGTATTCCTTTATATTAAAAAATTACACTCAGATACTTAAGATTTAATACCATGTTACACAAACACTCTTTTTAATTAATTTATTTTCAATCAAAAGTTAGTATTGAAAATCACAGTTTTATATATTCTATAAAAAAAAAGTTGTGAAAGGAAGATGAGTATAACATTTCCATATGAAAAATGGAAAAATACATAAATAAATTAAAAAATAAAATAGTACATCACTCTTTTGGTTTTTATTTTTATTAATGCAAGATATATTGTATATTAAATATAAATTTTTTACATGAAAAAATAACATAACATATGAGCAAAGATAAAAATACAAAAGTATGAATATCCGTAATATTGATTATCTAAACATATTGCGTTTTTTTTTTCTTTACATAATAGTATTACGTTAACTCTTTACATAACATTATTATTTTAACCTCTCACACAAAATAATTCAAATTTATATCATACAATATACGTGTGTTTCCGACTAAAAAAAAAATACAACGTGTTTTATATTAATAGCACTAATCTTCAATTTTATAATGGCATGAAAATACAATAGATGTAATTATCCAATAAGGAAGCTTGTGAGATACTCTCTCACTCTGTACATAGATATATAGAATAAGCTACTTACAGTTTGTGCATGAGAGGGAAATGGAGGGGAAAACAGAAATTGAGATACAGGGAGAGGCCCCCAGATTCAATGAAAGAATAAGAAGTGCTCATCAAATTTTCTTTGTTTCTAAAAATTTGAGAGCCTTCAAGAAAATCTTTGAGAAAAACGGGGTACTAGATCTGCTTGAGGATTTCGACTTGTTCGGAAACACAGCCATTAACATCGCAGCTCGCTCTAATAATCCCATACTCTTGAGGGATTTGTTGGAAATGATACCGGAAGAACATAGATGGAAGGCTTTGAGGAAGAAGAATAACGAAGGCAACACCCTTCTTCACGAGATCGCTTTGCGAGACTCAGTGGAGATGGTGGACGTCGTATTTGATTTTGAAAAGAAGGCGTCGCCACCGCCGGCGCCACCATCACAGCCTGAAGAGGAGGAGGTGAAGGAAGAAATGATAATGCCAGTGCCATTGCTGGAGATAAAAAACGAGAATGGTGAAACCCCATTGTTCAGGGCAGCTAAGTACGGAAAATTGGCGATGTACAAGCAAATGGCCAAGCATATTGCAGATGGAAGTGACATGAAAATTCATCATCATAGCAATAGGGAGACAATCCTTCACGCTAGTGTGGTTGGTCGTTTTTTTGGTTTGTCTCCCTCTTGCTCCCTTGTTTATATTATTTAAGTTAAAATTATTCTTTTAACTTTTAATGTTATCTTTTATTATTTTTTGAGTTTTAATTTTATCTCTTATATATTTTCACAATTTTTTTTAGATGTTGTGAGTCATATATATTTAAAATTGGAAAACTAGATGAAGCTAAAACAGTAAAAGTTTTTGAAAATTTTCATATGGCTATTGAAAATCTAAAAATTAAGAATTTTGAAAAAATAAATAAAGTTATACGAAAATTAATTTAATAAACATTTTAGTTTTATTTGAATTTTTCTACTAATTTTTTAGTAAGTATAATTTCACGTTGGTTTTATATATAAACAATTAGTTTTGATCAATTATTTATTATTTAATGCAATGTTTTAAAATTCAGCTGAGTTCAAAAGTGAATATGTATATTGAATATTAAGTGTAATGCGTAGACGTGGCAATTTGGATAATGATGAGAAAGTATGGTAGTGCTCTAGCTACTGAGAAGAACAACGGAGAACTAACATGTCTTCAGCTATTGTCCAGAATGCCAGAAGCTTTCCCAAGCCATCGCCCCATGGGATTGTTGAAGCGCATCCTCTATTATTGTACATATAATTATACTCTCTCTTCATAAATCTCTTTAATTTCTCTCTCTCTCATTGTGCTTGCGTATTTAAGGACTATATATATTGCATATATGATTCTCATGAAAATGCAATACGTGAATTTTGCAATTTGGGTGATAGTGCTTCCGGAGGAAGGATATGAAATCCAAGGTTCCGATACCTGCGACTGCGAGTTATCTCCACAGAAGAAAGATTTAGAAAGCGGACAACAACGTGATGCCAAGCCACCAACGTCAGGTAGTAAAGGGAAAATCAAAACAAATTGTTTTTGAGCATCAATATATATATATATATATATTAAAGTTCACAATATTATGAATAAAAAATTTTTAAATTATTAAGTACCAATTTATAATGTGAATTTTATTTTATAATAAAATCCAGGATGAAAATTTTTAATATATGTATATATTATAACAAAAATTTATATTAATCTACTATTATTTAGTACCCTATATATCAATATGCAATAAAATTAATTTATAATAAAGTTTTTAAACAAAAAGAGATTATTAACCCTTTATTAATTACATAATTTTATTATTTAATTTTTCTAAAATTTATTAAAGTTGATTAAAATATTGAGATGTACATGTTAGTTCTTTCAATTTACCTCCTCTCTCTATATATAAGTTATTTTCAGCAAAAGATGATAAAAAAGTCAAATTCTACTTTTTTATGCAAAAGTATTTTTTAATATAATTTTTTATTAATGTCCCTTGGAAAAAAAATTTATTTTCATAAAATAGATGGCATAAATTAATTTTTGAGATTCCAAATGAAAATTTTAGTCATTTTTTGACTAATAGATATATACTAAATTTAGTACATAGTTAATTGTTTCATTTTTGTAATATTTTATTTTAAAGTTGAGTTATTAATGTAGCAATATTAAAATTATAGTTTAAGGGATAAAATATATTTTTCTATAAATATTTTAATTAGTTAAATGCTTTTAATAAATTATGAGTAAATTACTCTTTTGGTCTTTGCAAGGTAAACTTTATTTCAAGTTAGTCTTTAAAAGATTAAAATTTTTAATTTTATCCTCTAAAAATATTTTAAAATAAGATAATTTAGTCCTTATATTATTTATCTGGGTATCCTAATTATTGTCTTAATTTATTGTAATATTGTTTGAACAATCATATAACTACGTACTGTAGGTACTAAATTATTTAAAAAATATTTTTAATAATAAAATTAAAAATTTTAATCATGAGATCAAGATAGTAATTTACTTATAATTAATTTATAAGTATGATTTATATTTTGAGTCATTATTTATTTATTTTATTAATTCTTTTAAACTTTAATATGTTTTAAAAATAGTTATTTTTTATAAATTTAACAGTATTTTATAAAAAAGGTACAATTAATATTTTAACGTAATATGATATTAAAAACTAAAAATTATCAAATATTGGAAAGTTATTGTTAAACGTGTAAGTGGACAACTACAATTCATACTTGCACTGAAGGAAGCAATTATTTCTCCTTGATTTATAATCTTGCCACGTCTCGGGTCCATGCTTAGTGCAGTGACTGGATTTCATGGGATAATTACTCTATTCAATCATGTGAGAAAATCTGAAAATTAATGTAACGTTAAATTGCAGACCTTTCAAAGATCAACTATGCTTTCTGGAAGTATCTAGCTAAAGGTACGATCTTAGCTATCTCTATAAATCAACGAATATTTTGGTCTCTTTAAATAATTTTTTTTAAAAATTTATGTTAATATTATTTTTATATATTTATGTACCTATTATTAATAAAAAATATTTATTTTTTATATTTTTTTGTTGAAAAAAATTTAAAGTTCAAAAACTTTTAATTTATTTTAAAAATATTTTATTTTATTTTTTGGTCAAAAATAACAATTTATACAAATTTGTTTATTTTTAACAATAAAAACAATTTTTAAAAATGACATTCAAACAGGTCAAAAATCTTTACTAACATATAAGCTATATATTGTCATGCAACAAGAGCAGTATTCAAAGGGATTCATAATCTCTGGAAAGAAAAGAATAATCATATGTCAGCTAAGCGTCTAGCTGAGTTGTTGGTGAAGAATGACTACTCGTGGCAGAAATCTATCAAAGGTGATAGGAAAACATCAATTATATTGCCACCTGTTCTTTACAATGTCCCTGAAAGGAAAAAACGACTAGAAAAAAAGCAGCAGTTGCGAGAAGAAGCTCTTAAAGATGATACTGGAACAGATAAGGACAAATATTGCCATTTCACACCACTGCTTGTAGCTGCTAGCTATGGAATTATAGAAATCGCTGAACTATTTCTCAAAGAACATCCACAAGCTATCCATCATGTTAATGAAGATGAGGAAAACATATTGCACATTGCTGTGAAGCACCGTCAGCTGGAAATCTTTAAATTGTTGAGGAATAATGCAGAATTTGAAGCATTGGCTGCACATATTTCTGCAGAGAATCGTACCATATTGCACCAAGTTGCAAGGTTAGACTATTATAGGGCACCGGATCTAGCTGGTGCCGCATTTCAACTGCAGCACGAGTTGAAGTGGTATAAAGTAAGCATCTAACTTGTCATTTTTTTATAAAGTTTCATACATACATACATACATACATACATAATAAGTATAAAATGTCTAAATCTTAACAATTAATTGGTTGAACTAAAAAGTATTTTATTTTTTAAAATAATATTTTAATTTTGAATTGTGTATGAAAAAATTTTTGTTGAGAGTTTTGCTCTCTTATGAGACATCCACTAACTCTAATTATATTAATCAAAATTCAGTAAATTTTTTAATATTAATAATTTTAAAAAAAGTATATATAAAACGTCTACAATATTAGTTTTGGTTTATTGCATAACAATTAATATATAATAATATATTTTTAGTGTTACTTGAATAAAAAGGCAAACTCGCTGACCTTTTTTTTTATTATTGTAATTAGACTAAATTGTAAAAACTCCTCTTTAACTTAGGAGGTTGAATAATTTACCTCTCAACTTCTAAAAATTGACAAAAACCCTCTCAAACTTTCATTTTGTGCAACATACCCCTCTATTAATATTTTTATCCAAATACTTATCCATATCAGCGAATTTGAGGGGATATTTTGCACAAAACTGAAAGTTTCGAAGGAATATTTTGGACGAAATTTAAAGTATATATGAGAATTTTTTTTGTCGACTTTTGTAATTTAGCCTTCTAATTATACAAGTTTATCGAAGCTTGACTCAAATCTCAATGAGTATGATGTGCAGCGAGTGGAAAAGGCTATTCTTCCTCATTTTTTTATGCATTGTAATCAATGGCACCTAACAGCAGGAGACGTTCTGGACATAGAACACGATGCCATGCTTAGAGATGCACAAGATTGGATAAAGGGAACATCCCAATCCTGCTCCACCGTTGCCGTCCTAGTGGCCACTGTGGTTTTTGCTGCAGCCTACGCGATTCCTGGAGGAAACGAGGCTGGCGCACCAGTCTTGCTCCGTTCTCCAGTGTTCCTCTTCTTTACCGCCATGGACATTGTGGCCCTCGCCTTATCCTTGGCTTCAGTGGTGATGTTCCTTTCCATCCTCACATCGCCATTTGAGCTCTGGGATTTTCACAAGTCTCTCCCAACAAGACTGAGAATAGGGTTTGCTTTTCTGTTCTGTTCGTTGACCACAACAATGTTAGCTTTTATTGCAACCATTTTGCTCACCATTAAATTGCAATGGAAGAACTGGACTTCTACTTTGATATATGGTGCTGCCTTCTTTCCTGTCACCATATTTGCTTTGATTGAATTCCCACTTTATAAGAGCCTTCCCACCCTATTGATCAAGATGTTTAAGAAGCTTAAGAAGGTAGTTTTAAATAATAGAATGATTATATCTTGTTGTTTCAGAAGAAGAACTGAGAAAACCAAGTATCCATAACCTGCATATGGTATAGTAAATTTATTATAAATTGATTTTATGTTTTTCTACTGAAGTAATAAATGCGCTTGTTTGTTTGTGAGCAAGCTATATGTAGTGTGATGTACTCATTCATGTGGATGAGTTTCAGCAGCAAGCAGGAGGAGCTGAAGTCATTTGGATTGAAGTCTGTGTAATTTAAGAGTGTCTGTTTAGTATTGTATTCTGCGTGGATATTTTGTGAGAAAAATATTATGTATTTCAATCACTGTCATTCTAAGTACTACTAATTCTATTTCCTGCAGCCTAGAGTCCTAGACTTTTAGTGCACATTAAGATCAGGGGATATATATAAATAAAATAATTAAAAGCAAATCATAATAAGTAATTGTAAGTTTCAGTAAATCAATGCCCAAATTTATTAAACCTAAATTTAATTTTGGCCCAAATACTTTGTAATTGAAATGATTTATATTAAGGCTTAACTTACCCATGTCTTAGGCCTATTTGTACTCTTAGGGAGGGTTTGATATAAAAATAGATTTTTTACTTTCATAAATCACATTTTGAAAATGTGATTCCCAGGACATTCTCAAGTATATGACTCTTAGAAATTTTAAAAAATGTGTTTGGTTTAGTTAAAAATATTTTAAAATATTCTCAAGAATATTACATTCTTGCATTTGGTTTAGCTTTAATATTCTTAATAATATTTAAAAGTTTTTCAAATATGCCCTTAAAAATTTTTTAAATACATATATTTTTTAAATTATAACCAACTATTGTTTTAAATTACTTATATTATATTATTTTTATGTAATTAATGATCTTTTAGCCCAATTTTTTATTATTGGATCTTTTTATTGTTATGTAATTAATATTAATAAAATTATTTTATGAAGATCTTATATTAATAGCTACAACTTTGACAAGCTTAAATTTTTATTTTTTAATTTTAGAATTAGAGTATCTCAAAATTATATCAGATGAGGAATTAATTTTTTTTGTACATAGTTAGATAGTAAGATAAATATTTTTTTAATATTTAGAATTTGTATTTATAGTTTTTTCCTGTAATTTAATTTAATTTACATTTATTTATCTAATCAAACTTATCTAATTTATTAAACAATTTTTTGTTTCAATGAAACTAATCTAAATTAACTTTAGTTAATTTAAATTAAATTAAATTTTTAGCTTTTGAAAAAAAAAATCTTGTCAAATTTTAAATATTAAGAGTATTATTTTTTTCTGAATTTCAACCATGATAAATATAAATTTTTAACAATAAAATCAATTAAAAATAAATGTAAAATAAGTTAAATTATAAATAAATCATAATAAGATAAGGTTAAGTTTTAGAAGGATAATTTAATAATTTTATTAATATAAAAATATTTTTATGATATGAGAATAAAAGATTCCCATCCCCTTAATTAGGTAGGAATAAAAATATACAAAAATATGAGAATACTTTATTCTCGGAAATGCTTTTTTATTCTTGTACAAAATGCATGACTGCAACATTTCAAACCTCCTATTCTTCAGAATATTTTTTAAACTATGTACCAAACACTCCCTTTAAGTCCATCATCTAGAAATATCTAATAAGTTATAAGAAGAAAATAGTTGACAAACAAATATTAATTGTGAGAAGTAAGTGGTAATTGAGAGTTGCATTAAATGAGATATTAGAACTCTCCATTGAGTCATACAATGGATGAGTCTCACATTGTTGTATCAAGCCAAATAGTCATTAAAGATTGTCAAACTCAATATTTTAAGTAAATTTGTAAAGGTGTGGTAAACTCAATACGTAATCTTGGAAGAGTTGACTTATGTCAATAAATATCTATTATAGATATATATATATATATATATTATAAAATATATCTCTATAATAATAAATATAAATTCAAATACTTAAAATAATTTCACTTGAATCATAAATTTTTATATATACAAAATCAAACATTCTCAACAGTTCCATACACCAACATGATAGTTACCTGAAGCATATTTCAATTAGTTAGATTGCAAGGCGTTGAAAACAAACAATCCAATTGAAACACCATAAACAAGTGTCATTTGGCAATACTCACCAAAGTTTATTAGGCATAATCATACAGTTCATTAGATGACACACATTTTCATAATAATTCAGCAACTAACAAATAGGTTTTCATATAAGGAAAAAAGCTAATAGTTTTAAAAAAATCTTGAGGGCAAACCTCTAGATCAATATTGAAACTTTAGTTTACACAAAAATGATTTAACATATAAAATAATAAACATGCCTATACTTCTACCAAGCTGGTTTCCACCAACTTTCACAAATGAACCAGCCAACCACTCTATAATCTTCCCTAGTATTTCATAGTACCTCTTGTGCATTATAAATAGCCTAAAGTATCCTTTCTTACCAGTTTTATTATTTTATTGTTGAATTAAAAATAATTATGTGGATCATACACATTAAATTTAAAAATAAAAAATGATAACTATATAATTAAGTAATTTAAATATTTTTTATATTTAAAAATTTTATTTAAGATCAATTTAATTTATATAATATCAGTATTAAGTTTATATCAATAAAAAAATTCTTTTAATTCAAATGTATATCAATTTTGCTTTTGTCCAAATATGACTGTCAGAGGTAGTCAATATACACAATTCCCTCATTCGAGAAACAGGGTTGTTATTCCATTAATGCTTCCTATGATGGCAATCTAATTCAAAAAAATGACAACATTGTATACCTTTTACTTCACTAACTAAATCTTCTGCTCACCATGGTCTTTGATTCGTTGAGACATCCAGAAGAAATTCATTGAAGCAAGTGGCAGCAGCAATTCGTTGAAGCAGGCAACAACAGTAACTCATTTTTCGGCCAAGAAGCAAAATCTCTTCTTCATCCCTCGGTCGTACTTTGAAATGACAGAACACTTCAATCATGATTCTCATGAAGAAAACCTAGCTTCTGTTGTCCTCTGGGCTCTTTTCAGATTCACAAAAAAAAAAAAAAAAACGTTGAATCGGGGTCGAGATTGCAATTTCATCTGATTCCACACGATTTCATGCGAGTTCAGCTGATTTCATATGCTTCTGAGTTCCTCAGTATTTCAATACGTTTTTGCATGGTGAACTCGTGAAACTGGACGATTTCATGAGATAAAACTCAAGTTTAATAATGTAGCCATTAGTCAAGAAATATAACAGAAAGCCTTCTATCCTAAATTTTTTCCTCCACTCGAGTCTCTTATTCTTTCAACTAACCTTCCTCCACTCCACTTATCAAACCAATCTAAATACTAATAAGCCCACCATTGTTCTAAAAAAGTGGTATGAGAGCCTCGTCATTTTAATCATTATGGCAAACATGTTCTCCTTCCAATTTTTTCACCTTACTAAAGATAACTCGAGTTGGTGTATTCGTGTGAAGGCTCCACTAGGCTCTTTCTTGATCCCATTGAGCATAGGCCACTACAAAAAAATAGTAATCTAACTACGGTTAATATAATTGTAGTTAGATTAGAAAAATTACTAAATTTAGCCACTATTGTTTGGCCACCGTTACAACCGCAGTTAATGGCTGAATAAAAACCCTCCTTCTCGTGACTCTTTTTAGTTCCATTTCTTATGTTTCATTTCATTTTCCCCTACAATATTTCGTGTGTCTTTTGTCTGTGGTGGTCTTCGTTGTCATGCATGGTTGTTCTACTCTGTAGTGCGTGGTGGGTCTACTTAGTCCTGCGTGGTGGTTTTGCTTAGTCTTGTGTGGTGGTTTTGCTCCATCATGCGTGGTGGTACTACTCAACTCACGACGCACTCCATCATCGTGCGTGCATGGTGTCTTCTTCTTCTTATTCTTCATGCCTAGTGAGACACACTCTATTTCACCCGTACGCTCTGCTTTTATTCTCTTTTCGAATCTCTGTTTCAGCTCTTCGAAGCTATTTCTCCTTGTTTCGACTTAATCTCTTTGAAATGGCATAGAACTATCCACTAGTGGTGAGTTTTTTTGTTATTATTTGTGATTTTCTAATTTTTAACTTAATCCCTGAACATAATCGATCTTAGTTCTCCTCTTGCAAGGAAACTTTTGCACTTGTGAGTTTCCTGTCTTCGTGGGTATCGAAGTGGAAAATTGCCCCTCTTGCCACAGGTAATTCATGCTTCTATGTTAACATTTTTGGGTCTATATTATGTTTATAGAATATAGGGTTTAAGATGATTAAAGGTGATGGCTTCATAAATTACCAAACGGGACTAAAGGTGGGTTTAGAGAATATGGGGACTAAATTTGGGTTTAGAGAATATGGGGATTAAAGGTGGGTTTAGAGAATATGAGATTAAAGGTGATAACTTCACAACAAGTTGTTATCGTAGCTGTATTCTGTTTAGAGAATATGGTTGTACTGTGTTTAAATAGTTGGTTACAACTATTGTCATATTTCTAAGTAGAATATTTTAATAAAAATAGTTGGGACTTAACAGCTACTACCATTGCACTAAGCAAAAAGAGTTTATCTCATATCATGATTCATGGAAATGTAACAATGTCTTCTTTCTTGTCAGTTAGTTGTCTCTCATAGAATTAACTCAAGAAAAAATGGTTTTAAGGCAAATGCAGAGGCATCTCCATTTATTTTCTAGGGCAAGAGGGTTGTGTCTCCCTCAATTTCAAATGCCTTTTTTTTATTATTCTGATCTTCTAAATCTTTCCCTTCAAAAATTCCCCCACACCATTATAGTTATACCCTTTATTCAAGTTTTTCAAATCATACCCGTTAATTTGTTTTATATGGATGTCATCTTTTCCATTTGATAAAAATCCCTATTCCTTCTAATTATTATCAAAACCCACATGATGATAAGATAACTTACCAAAACATACTCCCATAATTTCCACCAGTTAATTAACTAAGTTTTTATAAATTTTATCAAGGCTCATACTCCTTGTATGTTTATGTTTTTATAAAAGTAAATTGAAAAGTTGTTAATTGGCATCCTCATTAAGACTTGATACATTAAATGCAATTACAAATCAATTCAATATCACAATATATGATTATGAATTTTTGGATATGTTATCTCCTATTTTTATCATATTCTTCCCCCACTTGATTCCTTTGGACAAAATAAGTAGTTCTGATTATCTATGATTTGCTATGAGTTGTGCTATATTGCAGCTTGAATGCATTAGTTTTTTAAAAAAAATTTAAACTCACATAATGAATATAATTGTTCATTTTTCTTTTAATGTAGAAAACTTACTATGTTTTTAATCCTTTTTTGAAGTCATACTACTTACCACTAGCTTATATAAGTTATATAGTATGACTTATATGCTATCTAAGTTTTAAATTTTTATTCTTTCTCTTTTTTTCTCCTCTCTTCTTGCATGCAAATATGACGTTGCTGCTTTAGGAATAAACACCTTTAGAGCAAAGCAAGGACTTGAAATTTTACTTCAATAGGTTAATATGAGTATTCTTTTTATTAAAATTTATTTTTGTGGATCTTATTATAGAAGTTTTTAGGGACTTGAAAACATGGTTTACCCAACTCAATAGGTTTTCTGTTATTAAATCCTCAAACTAGTATGCATGTTAAGTGACAATCCTACTGTAACGACCCCAAATCCACAATACACTATCCTCTACCTGAGTAGCAGAAGCATATGGATTTTCAAAATATTTTTTCACTTTTTCCGTTCAGGGAATGTCAAGGGATCGCTACCAGATGAGCGTAATCCAAATAGACTGTCTCGTCGTCCATTCAGATTCTGTTCAACCCTAATTTTAACTGCACCTACACTAATTACACATGAAATGACCACAATAAGCTCTGGAATATTAAAACTAATAACCATAAATCAAGCATACATCCATTCACATGTAATCCATCAAAAACTCAAAATTTCAAACATAAGTTCTTGCCGAAAATCTGACAGATTTTTCCCTGTATTTTGGACAACAATAGAATCATCAACATAATTATATATACAAAACAGATTCAAGCCTAGGACTAAGCTGCACGTCTGTCTGTCATCAAATCTCTACCCAACTATCTTCTAGACCCCTGTTCCTGTTCATCTAAGCAAACAACCTTATGAGATATTTAAATCCCATTAGAGTAATTTACAGTAATTAAATATTCAAAAACTAGTTGAATGCTCAGCGGTGCAAGTACCGAAAACAAATTCCCGTATTTATTTTGAAAATCAATGAAATACCTTATCTTTTTAAGTCATTAAAATATCACGAAAAACGAGTCAATTATTCAATGAATATAAAATCTATTTTCTGAAAATCTGTAACCAAAATCAAATCAAATCAAATCCCATGCCCAGTGTTTCTAAATACACGTCGGCCACAATTCTTATTCGATTGTATCTGAATCTATCCAATTGCATGTCGTCTTGAGAAAATCTATCTCTTATCGTTAGGTGTGTTCCATAACACCAATCACCCGAAATCTTGCCTATATTGTGAGTGTGATCCGTAACACCAATCACTCACTCAAGGACCAGGTGAGAATCAACATTTAGGGCGTCCCCTAACATGTGCACATACGCTAATTCTCATCCTCATACAGTCTATTCAGAATCACATGCACGCGATCGACTAGTCCTTAAGGTTCTAGGATATTACGCCTAAATCACAACGTTTCCCCATATAGGTTATCCCCCCTTATACTCTTTAAACCTTTCTTAGGGTCGCCCTGGTTTATCGCGTAATCCTTAACGAATGCAGGCTAAATTCGATTAAAATAATACATTTATAAAATCCTCTACACTCGGGATACTCAACAGTCATCCCATACCGGCTGTTAAGTACCCTACCCTAAGTCAATCTGTCCCTATGACATATAAATTCGATAGCCAAATCGTTTAACATGCAACAAGTATTCCTAGCACACAGGCATGCAATTATATTCATCGAAAGCAGCACATATTTCTATGCAATCAATTTAAATCGTTTAAGTATTCATAGAATCAATCTAAAGTTCGGGAACATAAATCACCCTACCTGGTTTTCGGTTGCTCCTAATCGATCTGAGACTTTTCGTATCCTCGAAATCTGAGCCTAGTTAATTTCCTAGGCAATTAAATTTATATTTTAGTCTGTTACGTAATTAATTTCACTTTCCTATGTCCAATTACACGTTTTCCTATGTCGGTAGGTTTTCTATACAAGTTCAACATCTAATTCAATAAAAAATATGTTAAATTAGGGCCTTTTAAATCATACCGGGGGTTTCGAATGGTGGGAATTTACTTCTGAAGTCTTTCTGGCTTCTCCGACAGTGACGCACGGTAGCGCACAGCGGAGGGGTACTGTTGAGGTCAAAAATTACACTAGAGTGAAGCCCTCAAGATTAGGAGTCCAAATCTAGGGTTGGCGCGGCGGTTCTTGACCGTTAAGGTGGCATTTTCTAGTGGCAAAGTTCCATGCACAATGGACGAATATTTCCTCGATTTGGGCGCGTGGCAGCTCCGTTCGATGGCTGCGAGCTGTAGGAGGAAGCTGGCAGCTCAGCCTTCACAATGGCAGGGGCAGTGACGTCAAATGGCGTCAAACGGTGGCCCAAGGTGGCGGTGGTGGTGGTGCGCAGTGGTGAAAGGAGGAGAGAGAAGAGAGAAAGTGAAGTGAAGAGAGAGAGAGAATTTTGCAAAGTGTGGGTTTTTTGTGAAATTTTAGGGAATTTAAAGCCTCTAAGGGCAATTTGGTCTTTTGCCAAACCACCTAGAGAAACTTTCGGATGTCGTCATCGATCCTGGTGAGGGCACGAGTTCCATGCAAGAGATTTAGCCCCTGTTTATGAATACGAAGTTCGATACTCTGCTGTCAGTTTTCTATCGCCGGGTCACGTTTTCTTTCATCGAATTAGGTTTTTGACTTCGAAAATTGTGCCAAACTCAATTTAAACGAAATCAAGCTTAAATTCATTTAGTTTAATTATTTTTGAAATTTTGGTTATTACATTCTCCCCCCTTAAAAGAAATTTTGTCCCCAAAATTCATACCTATGAATAGCTCTAGGTACTGTTGCCTCATCTCGTCCTCCTTCTCCCATGTCATTTCCTGCGATGCTACATCCTACCAAAGTACCTTAACTAAAGGAATTATTTTACTTCGGAGTTGCTTAGTCTTAAAGTCAAGGATTTGTACAGGTGTAGACTCATAAGTTAAATTTTCCTTTAATATTATGGGTTGATTTCCCAATACATGTGCAGGGTCTGGGACGTATTTATAGAGTTGCGAGACATGAAAGACGTCATGCAAATTGGATAGGTATGGGGGTAAGGCAATCTGGTAAGCAACTGGACTGACTCTTTGTAGGATTTGGAATGATCCTAGGAATCTGGGGCTTAATTTTTTGGTCTTTACTTGTCTACCAACACCCGTGGTGGGGGACACTCTCAGGAAAACATGTTCTCCCTCATTGAACTCTAAAGGTCTCCTTTTCCTATTAGCATAGGCTTCTTGTCTTTGTTGGGCCGCTCTCATCTTTTCTCTGATCATTTTGATTTGATCAGTAGTCTCTTATACAATTTCAAGTCCCAACAATGTACTTTCCCCCATTTCTACCCAACTTAGAGGTGACTTACAGTTTCTCCCATATAGAGCAGCAAAAGGTGCCATACCAATGGTAGAGTGATAGTTGTTATTGTATGCAAACTCTATCAAAGGTAGGTGTTTATCCCAACTTCCTTTTTGTTCTAGTACACAAGCCCTCAACATATCTTCTAAAGTTTAGATGGTTCTCTCAGACTGCCTGTCAATCTGAGGATGATAGGCTGTGCTAAACTTAAGCTAGGTTCCTAATGCTTGCTGTAGGGATTGCCAAAATCTTGAAGTAAACCTAGGGTCTCTGTCTAACATTATACCATGTGGTATTCTGTGTAACCTCACAACTTCCCTAAGGTATACTTCGGTCAATTTTTCCATGGAGTATCTCATCTTAACAGGCAAAAAGTGAGCAGATTTGGTTAATCTATCCACTATCACCCAAATGGCATCATAACCAGCTGGTGTTATAGGTAATCCTACTACAAAATCTATAGTTATTTGATCCCTTTTCTTTTCTGGTATTTCCAGTGGTTTTAGTAGCCCTGCGGGTTTCTGATGTTCTATCTTGACCTGTTGACAAGTCAGACAGGCATTCACCTAGTTTGTGATATCCTTACGCATTCTTGGACACCAAAAGTTTCTCTTCAAATCTTGACACATCTTGGAAATACCTGGGTGGATAGTATAGTGGCTTCGATGATCCTCTGCTAACACTTTTTCCTTTAGCTCTTGATGATTTGGAATTACTACTCATTTCCTAAACATCATTACTCCATCAGGGGCTAGTCCAAAATTAGGTTGATCTGCATATATCTCTAAGGATTCATCCTCTAATTGGGCTTGTCTAATTTGCTCTCTCAGTTCATAGGTTATCAAGAAATCACTCATTACTAATCTCTTTGGAAATGAGATTACGTTGAGGTTGAGATTCCTGAAGTCCTCAAGTAACCTCATCTCATCTACCATTAGGCTAGCTAATTGTAATGACTTCTGGCTTAATGCATCTGCTACAATGTTAGCCTTCCTTGTATGATATTTTAATTCGAAGTAAAAATCCTTTAAGTAATCTACCCACCTTCTCTGCCTCATATTCAGTTTCTTTTGATTAAACATGTACCTAAGGCTCTTGTGATCATTATAAACCTCAAATACAGCCCCGTATAAATAATGTCTCCAAATCTTTAGGACAAACACAACAGAAGCTAATTCTAAATCGTGGGTAGGGTAATTCTCCTCTGCAGGTTTCAATTGCCTCAATGCATAAGCCACTACTTTTACATCTTGCATTAAGACGCATCCTAAACCTTTCATTGATGTATCTGTATATACTGTAAAGGGTTCTAAGGGTTTCGGGATTATTAATACAGGAGTGGTGGTCAATTTTTCTTTCAAAGTCTAGAAACTCTCTTCACACTGCTCGCTCCATTCAAAGTTTACACCCTTCCGAGTCAACCGGGTTAATGGCAAGGCTAATTGAGAAAATCCTTGAATGAACTTCCTGTAATAGCTGGCCAAACCCAGAAAACTCCTAATCTTAGTGACCATCATCGGTCGACCCCAATCTAATACTGCTTCAATTTTCATAGGGTCTACTACAATCCCTTCTCCATTTACCACGTGACCTAGAAATTTCACTTCCTCTAACCAAAACTCACATTTTTCCAACTTAGCATACAGTTATTTTTCTTCCAATATCTATAGCACCGTGCTAAGATGTTGGGCATGCTCTTCGTGAGTCTTGGAATATACCAAGATATCATCTATGAATACCACAACAAATTGATCCAAATAAGGTCTAAAGATTCTATTCATGTAGTCCATGAAGATAGTAGGTGCATTTGTCAATCCAAATGGCATCACTAGAAACTCATAGTGGTTGTACCTAGTGCTAAACGCTGTCTTGGAAATATCTTCTTCTCTAACCCTAATCTGGTGGTATCCTGATCTTAGGTTTATCTTGGAGAACACAGTTGCACCTTGCAACTAGTCAAATAAGTCATTAATTCGTTGTAATGGGTACTTGTTTCTAATGGTCACCTTATTTAGTTACCGATAATCAATACATAACCTTAAACTCCTATCTTTCTTCTTTACGAATAGGACCAAAGCTCCCTATGGTGACACACTCGGCCTAATGAACCCTTTTTCTAACAATTCATTTATTTGGACCTTTAATTCCCTCAATCCCACTGAGGCCATTCGGTATGGAGTCATAGCTATTAGGCCTTCACCTAGAATCAGGTCAATGGTAAATTCTATCTCTCTAAGAGGGGGTAGCCTACTCACTTCCAAAGGAAACACCTTGGGAAAGTCGCTAACAATTGGGATTAGGTTAAGCCTTTCCTACAATTCTACCTAAGAGAGATTTAAGGACACATCACCTATCTCACATGCTCTGTCACTCCCATGTACAGGCACGATATCCAAGTAAGTAATAGTCCTGTCAGAACAGTTTAACAAAACCTGATTCCTAGATAACCAGTCTATACCAAAGATGATGTCGATCCCAGCCAGAGGTATACACACTAGGTCCACAATAAACAAGGTATCGTCAATGGTTAGGGGGCAATTTAGGCATATTTGTGGGGATATAGTGGTTTCTCCCAAGGGTGTGGAAATGTGTATGTCATAGGGCATAGTTTGTAAAGGTAAATTTATTCTTTCCACGCATGCATTAGAAATAAAAGAGTGCGTGGCACCCGAATCAAACAAAATTATCAAAGGAAAATTGTAAATTTGACCTCTAACCTGCATCAAACCTGATGACCTGTTGACATTGGCCGCATCTATACTAATGACTCTCCCCAGAGCCTGCGGTCTTCGACCACCTGGTGTTTGCTGGCTTCCGCTTGAGGGGTAGTACTTTGCCATGTGTCCCGTACCCCCACACTTGTAACATTGCACTGGAGTTTGATGCCAAAAGGGTTGATTAGGATGTCTAGTCCCACACTTCGGACAAAGAGCACTATCGGGCCGTTTGCTGCCGCTGCTTGAAGACCCTAGTTGCAGTTTGAACATCCCGCCTTTCACATTGAGATTTCTAGTTGGTGGTCTCGGCCTGTTACCTGTTCGCTGTGTCATATTTTGCTTCTGTTCTAGGTTCTTACTCAGGATTCGACATTTGTTCACCAACACTACAAAGTCTCTAATCTCAAGCGAGGCAAGCTATGTCTTCATCGGCGAATCTAGGCCCTATTCCAACTGAATTGCCTTCCAGGCCTCGTCATAATGCATCCTCAAGTACGTGGAATATCTAGATAGTTCTTCAAATTGCTCTAAATATTCCTCGAAAGGTCTACCTCCCTGTGTAAGATTCAAGAAATATGCTTCCTTGGATTTTTTGACGCTCTCAGGAAAGTATTTATCCATGAAGACCCTCTTAAAAGATTCCAAGGTGAGCGGAATGCCCCTGCTCTCTATCAGCTGCTGGGTACCTATCCACCATCGTTCTGATTCACCCTTCAGCATATATGTTGCATATGTTACTTTATGTTCTTCATCAAATTACAACAGGCAGAAGATCTTTTCTATCTCCTTCAGCCATACTTCCACTGCAGTTGGGTCGGAGGCACCTGAAAATAAAGGTGGACTTGCTCTCTGAAATTCAATCCATCCTTGATACAATGGATTGGCATTTTGAGTGTTCCCATCATTTCTGGTCTGTATGTCCTCTTTTTTTTACCTCATTACATTGGCGCTTGTGGTAGCTTGTTCCCTCATGGCGTCGGCCATCATCCGTATAGAATCCATCATCTCTTGCATGTCGACGTTGATCTCTATGCTACTACTACCTGAGGCGCCCTGATTCCTGTGTCTTAGCCTTCCTCTTGGCCTCTGTGTGTTATCCCTACTAGGTTCGGCCATGGCTATCTGACACAGAAATAAATTGATTTGTCTTTAACAACAACAGTTAATAGAAAGATGTTAAATTCATTCCTTCACTTATCAATTCAAGATCAGGTCCTAAGTATTCCAGAGTTAAGTTAATCAAAACCCTAAAGCTGTAAGCCCGAAGATTCACAATCACTAGCCCACTAAACTAGACCATTAAAAAATTAGGCTTTGATACCATAATTGTAACGACCCCCAAATCTATAATACACTATCCTCTATCTAAGTAGTAGAAGCATATGAATTTTCAAAATAATTTTTCACTTTTTTCGTTCAGGGAATGTCAAGGGATCACTACCAGTTGAGCGTAATTCAAATAGACTGTCCCGTCGTCCATTCAAATTTTGTTCAACCCTAATTTTAACTGCAGCTACACTAATTACACATGCAATGACCACAATAAGCTCTGGAATATTAAAACTAATAACCATAAATCAAGCATACATCCATTCACATGTAATCCATCAAAAACTTAAAATTTCAAACATAAGTTCTTGCCGAAAATCCGGCAGAATTTCTCCTGTATTTTGGACATCTCCCAAATACAAACAAACAACCAATCCAGTAAATACATCCAATACATTCAACAATAACAGAATCATCAACATAATTATATATACAAAACAGATTCAAGCCTAGGACTAAGCTGCATGTCTGTCTGTCATCAAATCTCTGCCCAGCTATCTTTTAGGCCCCTGTTCCTGTTCATCTAAGCAAACAACCTTATGAGATATTTAAATCCCATTAGAGTAATTTACAGTAATTAAATATTCAAAAACTAGCTGAATGCTCAGCGGTACAAGCACCGAAAAAAAATTCCCGTATTTATTTCAAAAATTAATTAAATACCTTATCTTTTTAAGTCATTAAAATAGCACGAAAAATGAGTCAATTATTCAATCAATATAAAATCTATTTTCTGAAAATCTGTAACCAAAATCAAATCAAATCCCATGCCCGGTATTTCTAAATACACGTTGGCCACAATTCTTATGCGATCGTATCTGAATCTATCTAATTGCATGTCGTCTTGAGAAAATCCATCTCTTATTGTTGGGTATGATCCATAACACCAATCACCCAAAATCTCGCCTATATTGTGAGTGTAATCCGTAACAACAATCACTCACTCAAGGACCGAGTGAGAATCAACATCTAGGGTGTCCCCTAGGATGTGTACATATGCCAATTCTCATCCTCATACAGTCTATTCGGAATCACATGCATATGGTCGACTACTCCTCAGGGTTCTAGGATATTACACCTAAATCACAACGTTTTCCTGTATAGGTTATCCCCCCTTATACTCTTTAAACCTTTCTTAGGGTTGTCCTGGTTTATTGCGTAATCCCTAACGAATGCAGGCTAAATCCAATTAAAATAATACATTTATAAAATCCTCTGCACTCGGGATACTCAACGATCGTCCCATACCAGCTGTTAAGTACCCTACCCTAAGTCAATCTGTCCATATGGCATCTAAATTCAATAGCCAAATCATCTAACATGCAACAAGTATTCCCATCACACAAGCATGCAATTATATTCATCGAAAGCAGCACATATTTCTATGCAATTAATTTAAATCGTTCAAGTATTCAGAATCAGTCTAAAGGTCGGGAAGCGTAAATCACCCTACTTGGTTTCTGTTTGCTCCTAATCGATCCAAGACTTCTCGTATCCTCGAAATCCAAGCCTAGTCAATTTCCTGGGCAATTAAATTTATATTTTAGTCTGTTACGTAATAAATTTCACTTTCCTACATCCAATTACACGTTTCCCTATATTGATAGGTTTTCTATACAGGTTTGACATCTAATTCAGTCAAAAATACGTTAAATTAGGGCCTTTTAGATCATATCGGGGGTTCCGAACTGTGGGAATTTGCTTCTGGAGTCTTCTGGCTTCTCTGGTGGCGGCGCACGAAGGAGGGGTGCGGTTAAGGTCAAAAATTACACCAGAGTGAAGCCCTCAAGATGTGGAGTCCAAATTTGGGGTTGGCGCAGTGGTTCTAGCCGTTAAGGTGGCATTTTTCAGTGGCAAAGTTCTACACACGGCGGATAAAAATTTCCTCGATCTGGGCACAATGCGGCTCGTTTGGTGGTCATGAGTGGGAGGAAGTCGGGCGACTTAGCATTCACAATGGAAGGGGCGGTGACATTAAACGGTACCAGACGGTGGCCCAAGGTGGCGGTGGTGGTGGCGCACAGTGGTGAAAGGAGGAGATAGAAGAGAGAGAAAGTAGAGTGAAGAAAGAGAGAGGATTTTGCAAAGTATGGGTTTTTTGTGAAATTTTAGGGAATTTAAAGCCTCTAGGGGCAATTTGGTCTTTTTATACACCACCTGGGGAAACTTTCGGATGCCATCATCAATCCTGGTGAGGGCACGGGTTCCTATGCAAGAGATTTGGCCCCCGTTTATGAATCTGAAGTCTGATACTCTGTCTGTTAGTTTCCTATCGCCAGGTCACGTTTTCTTTCATCGGATTAGATTTCTGACTCTGAAATATTCCTCGTTTTCAACCGTGAACTCCAAAAATCGTGCCCAACTCAATTTAAATGAAATCAAGCTTAAATTCATTCGGTTTAATTATTTTCGAAATTCTGGTTATTACACCTACTAAAGTCATACTCCCTTACTACTAGCTTATGTAAGCTATACAATATGACTTATATACTATAGAACCAGATTCTTAATCTCTTAAGATCAAATTTAACATTAGTTTGGTGTACGTATTTCTGCTTTGAATCAATTGGGGATTAAGGTTTCTTTATTTTGAGGATTGATAGATTGGGTAAGACATGTTTCTGTTACCATTTTAGTTTTTCATTGATTGAGGGTTTTAGGGTGTTTTAGCATATTTTACTTATGTTCTCTTAGAGGCTAGTTTTAGATTATGTTATTTTCTTCTCTGTTGCACTAAAAAAAAAAGATAGGAAGAGGTTATTGACATTTTTACTTGTCTATTTATTAATATTACTGTTGTGGCTGGGATAAAAGATATTGAACATGATCTTTTTAGATATCATACTAGTAACCTAAGCTTGGACATAACTGCTTATTAGGAATTAATAAGATCCATCCATTATGTTTCTGTTGCACTACAAAATTTTTTTATTACTTCTTGTAATTTTTTGGAGCTATGGTAGGTAATCTTTTTTCTTGATGTGCAAAAGAAGATTTTGTGATTTACACAAGTGTAATAGGAAACATCTCTTTGTCTATTATATTAAAAATATTCTCTTATTGAATAAAATGATTTTAAAATGGTGAACTTATCTTGTAATTGGCATAGTCAATTCTTGAAATGTGCACAACTTTTAATTTCATTTTTGTTCAAATTATGAGTTCAATTAACTAGTATATTTTTCTTATTTACACAAAATTTCCTAATTTTTCATTTTAACTCATTCTTAAGTTTTGATAAACGTATACTTGCCTCCTTTTTCTCATGATTTTTCCCTTTCTCCTTGTATAATTTGAGTAATTACACTTTGGATTTATGTTTTAATCCACATTGTGTTTTTTTGGTAGCTATTTTGTAGCTCTAACAGTAATAACTTGTCAATAAATTTTTTTCCTTTATATTAAATCAATAAATTGTCAATATATTAAATCAACCTTAAGATGATCAACTATAGTTTATAATGTGACTCTCTTGTCCAAATTCTCCTATTTCATGTAGGTTGGTACTATCCCATCTTCCAAAGCAATCATGGTTGAAAAAGTATTCAATTTAGCATCAGAAAAGATGGGATTTAAATTTGTGGTTGAAAAAGTATTCAATCTCCTCTTTTATAGTGTTATTTGTTACTACTTTTTAGTTGATAGCACTTCTGATGGAGGAAAATTTTTTTGGACACAAATTGATAGAAATTCTTGTTTGTTCTATGTTGAGCTCTCAAGAAGCATAATATTGCTGCATCAAGTTGAAGATAATGAAAAATTTCCTGCCTAGTTTGGTTGTGAGGTAGGATTGTGAAATTGATTTGCTGATATCAATTTACTCTTTCCCTTATATTTATAGAAAGAGGGCATCAATGATTAGCATACATGTTTTGTACACTAAGCTAGCTCTAAGACTGATACAAACCATCCTTTGCAATGACCCTTACCATAAGTGTGTTTTCTTGTCTAGGATTGGATGTCAATCTAGCTCATTTTATCTTTAGTGCCAGAACTAATCACAATTTATGTACATTGTTGGTGCCTGCTTGAATTTAAATTTTCTAACTAGGCATTAGGTGATTTTATTTTCAATGTGTGACCTTTCACTTAATATTGTGTGTTTTGTTGTTCAGGTCTAAGCAATGTCCTAATGTCAAATATGAAAATATCACGTAATTGAAGCTCTACATTGACAATGATGGAGGTAATGAAGATTTGAAGTGGCACAAGGAAAGTAGTGATGCTAAAGAGGGTTAGGCTAGTGACCAAAATGATTGAAAGAGATTTATGTTTAAAAAACAAACCATTGACTATCTTTTTTTGTGTGGTTGAATATATGTTCTTGTTATGATCTTAACACTTTTTGTTTTGGATACTAGTTTTATGTTTGAATTTATGTATGTGAATTATATTTTTATGGAATGATAAATAAATTTTGGTTGTTGAATTTATATATGTGAATTAATTTAAATGTCTAATGTTTAGTTTATTTTAAGTTAACATAAGAAAAAGCATATTGTAGATAAAATATAAAACTGAACTGGCGACGATTATAATCATTATTAAAAGTAAAAAAAAATTATAACTTTACCTAAGGTTATAATCATGGCTAAATCAACAACGATTATAACCAAACATCAAATCACATTCTTTAACAATGGTTAGCGTTGTTGCCCTTTACAACGGTCATAGCTATCGTGGTTGACAAGAAATGGCGATGGTTAAGACCGTTTAGAATCTTAAATATCAATTTAAAAATCATTTTAGCCACAATTTTAACCATCTCTAATGTTAAAATTGCATCTAACGACAATTATTCCCATAGTTGTGATAAACGTCGTTAGATGCAGCCATGATGTTACACTTAACAATGGTTACCATAACTATCATTAAAGGAAAAATTAACTATTGTTAGTGCAATTTTTTTTCATTGTAGGCTCTTTAAATTTTTTAATGATAACAAACACATTGATGGATTTTTTAGGTTATTAGTGAAAGCCTAAAGGCCCAACTAAGTGCACATTGAAGAATTCAAGATAGTTAGGTATTTAGGACTTGTTTTGTAAAGGTAATTTAGAAATACGAGTTTTGGAACCTTTAAAAATATCTTGGGAATTTCTTTTAACCTTTTATCTAAAATACTTGGTAGCTCTCTCTTATTTTCTCCACTTAAAAACATTTTTACTTAGCTACAAGTCGATTATTATGCTTTTAGGAGTCGATTGGTACACTTGAAATATGGATAAACAAAGACAGCAAGCTATAAGTTGACTACTATGCTTCTAGTAGTCGACTGCTAGCCTACTTTGAGCTAACAATTGATTGTTAGAGTCCTAGTAGTCGACTGCTAGCCCCAAGGTTAAAATTGTATAGAGACCCAAGAGCACCCATTCGACTACCAGATGCCTAGCAATTAACTTCCACATCTCAGTTCAAGAAAAATTTAAATTTAAGAACATGATAATCAACTGCCAACCTGTGCAAGTCAACTACCAAAAGTATGATAGTAAGGTACAAAACAACTATTTTTTTTGAAGATATGAAAAGATATGGTCTCCAATAGTTATCCTTCTGAAAAATCTATATGTAGGGGCTTTAGGAAGGCTAAATAAATAAATAGAAAAGCTTAAATGCCGAATTTTAATCCTTCATTCTAAGCTCATTGTTCTAAAATTTCCTATAGCACTTCATTTGTATTATCTACTTTAAGAAAGAGTTTCTTCTGATATATTCTTTTATTCTAAAAAAAGTTTTTAAAAATCTCAAGGAAAGGATTTCCTTGAGTGCATTGAGAGAAAGAAAGTGTTGAATTGTTGTAGTTGTTTATAAGTAACAATTTAAAAATTGCGGAGTATAGTGAAAATCTCAAGCTTTTCTTGGGCACTAGATGTAGGCTTTACTGGATAAGCTAAATCAGGATAAATATTTGTGTTTATTTGTTTTCCAACACTTAAATTTCTACACTTTACATTTCTACAAATTTAAATAACAGCATTTTACTTTGAGATAGTTTATTTTTCTACATAATCTGAATTTTATTCCATTTTGAATTGCTTCTTTGAGTTTCAAGGTTTTAAAAAGTGTTTTGAAGTATATTGCACTAAGGTTTTCACTTATTTAAAACCTCATAAATTCTAAAATTTAGAAAAAAAATTTTACACAACCAACTCGTTATTGGGTCTTAGTCATTCCTAACAAGTGGTATCAAATCTTGGCTCTTGGTAAAAGGACTTAACGATCTCAAGAAATTTAAATGGCTAGATTTGGTCATAGTATTTTACCTTAAGGTCTTTCTATTAATATGCCTCTGAGATTTAATGGTGAAAAATACACCTTTTAGGAGATAAGAATGAAAATGTTTTTTGAAGCAATAGATGTAGACCTTTGGGAAGTAATAGAGGATGGACCATATGTTCCTACTAAGGTAGTGAATGTCAATTTATAAAGAAACCCAAAGATGAATGGAATGAAACTAATAAGAAAAGAGTCCAGTCAAATGCTAAAGCAAAACTAATACTTACAAGGGCTTTGAGTCAAGATGAGTATTTTAGAGTCTCTAATTATGAAAGTGTCAAAAAGATGTGGAAGGCCTTAGTAATAGCTCATAAGGGAACTTCTAGTGTTAAAGACACCAAAATTAATTTACTTACTCACCAGTATAAAATTTTTAGAATAAAACTTGGTGAGTCCTTTAAAGAAATGCAAATAAGGTTCACTCAAATTGTTAATAATTTGGCAGAACTAGGGATGACTTACACTCCAAAGGACTTGGTGTCCAAAATTCTAAGATCACTTCCTCTATAATGGTAGACAAAAGTGACAACAATTGAAGAAAGCCAAGGAGACTCCACAAGATCAATTTCTCCACTCTTTGGAAACCTTCAAGAGCATGAGACTAAACTTCAATAACTCATGTTGTATGAAGATCAAGAAAAGAATAAAAAGAGTCTATCACTAAAAGCCTTCTCCTTATATTCACATCAAGTAGAAGAAGAAGAAGAAGAAGAAGAAGATTACATCTCAAACATCTCCCTTGGATAGCTTCAAATTAAATAAAGAAAAATTTGGGATGTTTGTTAAGAAGCTTAGTAAGTTCTTCGACAATAAAAGATGAGAAGGAAGGAGACCACAAAAGAAATAAGGAAACAAAAAGCCTCTTACTTGCTATGAGTACATAAAACCTGGATATATTAAGTGGGAATGCCCACAATATTTGAAGAAGCAAGAAGCCTTGGAGAAAAATAATGGAAAATACAAGAATAAGACAAACATTTGATATATGGGGAGATAGTAATAGAGAAAATGATGAGGAAGATGGAGCTGAAGAATCCAATCTTTGTCTCATGGCTAAAGAAGATGATGAGGTAACAGATCAAACTTATCCCCTTACGATGAGTTATTAGATGCCTTTAAAGAATTGCATGATAAGTCTTTAAAAATTGCTAAAGTTCTAAGTCAATCAAAGAAGAGGATTTCAACTTTAGAAAATGAATTGGTTGCTTTAAAAAAGGAAAATTCTTCTTTGAAATAAAAGAATTATGATTTAGAAAAACAACTTCAAGCCTCATCATCAATATCTGAAAAATGCAATAAGTGTGATAAGCTGAAATTAGAAAAGGAAGACTTGATTAATACTCTAGCTAAGTTTACTAAAGGAAGAGATAACTTAAATATACTTTTTGGACAACAAATATGTGTTTTTAATAGAGCTGGTATAGGATATAACTCTAATACAAAACAAAAGTACTACAAGAATTTCTTTCTTTTAACTATTATGTCAAGTAGTTCTTTTACAACATGCTTCCATTGTGGTAAAAAAAGGTCACAATTCTCAAAATTATGCTTATAAGAAAAATGGACCTTTTGAAACAAGAAAGTATGGGTACAAAGAGAAAAACTAAGAGTTTGTTTGGTTTGTGAAAACATTTTCAGTTTCCATTTTCTATTTTCATTTCTTAAAATTAGTTTTCATTTTTAAGTTTTCAAAACTTTAAAAATATGTTTATCATGTAAAGTTAAGATTTTGTTCATGTTTATTTTTAAGTTGAATGACTTAAATGACTATACTATTTTATTCATTTTTAAGTTTGATTATTATTAAATGATAATATTTATATGATTAAAGGACTTATTTTCTTAAAAATTACAAAAATAAAACTGGTCATTATTTGAAAATGTTGAAAATATTTTTTTAGAAATTTCTTATTTTTAGCCTATTTTTGAAAATGATTTTAGAAAATATTTTCTATTAAATTTTACCAAATGCATTTTTAGTCATAGTTTTTGTTTTCAGTGAAAATTAAAATAGGAAACAACAAAAGCAAACAGACCCTAACATTCAAGGACCCAACAAGGTTTGGGTACCAAAAAATAAAGGGTAAACTACTTTATTGGTGTGCTTGAAGGCCAATAGTGATAGGATGGTACTTGGATAGTGGGTTCTCAAAGTATTTGACTGGGGAAAAATCCAAGTTGATCTCTCTAACCAAAGAATGGAGGGAAAGTCACCTTTGGAGGTTATGGCAAGGGAGACATCATTGGTATATGTAAGTTTGTTAAGAATTCCTCCACTTCTATTGATAATGTTCTCTTGGTTGATGGTCTAAGTCATAATTTGCTAAGTATAAGTCAATTATGTGATAAAAATAATGAAGTAGTCTTTAATTCTAATCATTACATTATTAAGAATAAAAATAGTGATAAATTGTTCTAAAAGTTCATAGGGTAAACAATGTATACCTAGTAAACTTAGATGAAGAGCCTCTACTAGACTCAAAATGCCTCATTAGTGTTAATGATGATAGTTGGCTTCGGCATAGAAGATTACCACGTAGTACTATGAGTCTATTAGAAAAACTTTCTAAGAGAGATCTTATCATTGGTTTGCCTACAATACATTTTGAAAAGAATAAAGTTTATGATGCTTGCCAAAAAAGAAAACAAATCAAAGCTTCTTTTAAATCTAAAGACTTTGTTTCCACTTTTAGACCTTTACAACTACTTCGTATGGACTTGCTTGGTAGAACAACAAGCTTGGGAGGTAACTCCTATGTGCTTGTTGTTGTAGATAACTACTCAAGATTCACTTGGACACTATTTCTCACACACGAAGATCAAGATTTTTCTTCCTTTGCTAAACTAGCCAAACTCATTCAAAATGGATAAGGCACCATTGTGAAAATTAAAAGTGATTATGGAGGAGAATTTGAAAATTTTAACTTTGAAAACTTCTATGAGAAAAATGGAATTGAGCATCATTTTTTCATAGTAAGAAATCCTAAAAAAAAATGGAGTAGTAGAAAGGAAAAAACAAAAAACTAGAAGAAATGGCAAGAACCATGCTAAAAAAAAAAAAGAACTCCCTAACTATTTTTGGGCTGATGCAATAAATACTGCATCTTATGTAATGAATAGAGCCTTAATTAGATCAATCTTAAAGAAAAAACTATTAGTTGTATAAAGGGAGGAAACCCAACATTTCACATCTTCATTCCTATGGTTGCAAGTATTTTTTTCACAATAATGGTAAGGATAACTTACGAAAATTTGATGCAAAATCTGATGAAGTAGGCTTTTTAGGATACTTTAGCTCAAGCAAAGCATAAAGGGTATACAATAGGAGAACTCTCAATGTTTAGGAATTCATTCATGTTGTTTTCTATGAAACGAACCCTCTTGTTTAAAGAAATACCCCAAGTGAAATCATAGTAAATTTATAAAGGCTGAATCTAAATGGTTGATAAGAAAGTAAGTAAAAAGAAGAGGCAACAAAAAATTCAAATGCTGAAGGAGTTCAAGAAGAACAGGTGCAGCAAGAAAAACAAACATCTTCCAACTGCATAGAAACATGTGATACATCATCCAATTGATCAAGTTATTGGAGATTTATCACGTGGGGTAACCACTCGTAATCTTCTTAGGAACTCCTATAATCACATTAGTTTACTTTCTAAAATAGAACCCAAGAATGTTGATGAAGCCTTAATAGATGAAGATTGGGTCTTATTTATGCAAGAATTGAATCAATTTGAAAGAAGCCAAGTATGGGATTTAGTCCGTAAACCTAATAATTATCCAATTATTGGCACTAAATGGGCTTTCAAAAATAAACTTGATGAATATGGAAATATAGTTAGAAATAAAGCTAGATTGGTTGCTAAAAGATATAATTAAGAAGAAGGAGTTAACTATGATGAGAATTTTGTACTGGTAGCTAGATTAGAAGCAAATAGGATTCTTTTAGCCTTTTCTTGCATTAAAAACTTTAAAATCTTTCAAATGGATGTTAAAAGTGTTTTCTTAATGGAATTATAATGGAAGAGGTTTATGTTGAACAACCTCTTGGTTTTGAAAATTCCTCTTTTCCTAACCATGTCTTTAAATTATAAAAGGCTTTGTATGGTTTAAAGCAAGATCCTAAAGCTTGGTATGAAATTAAGATTAAGTAATTTTCTAATAGAAAATGGTTTTGCAAGGGGAAAAGTCGATACAACACTATTTATTATGAAAAAGAAAGATGATATTCTAATTGTACAAATATATGTTGATGACATTATATTTGGGTTTACTAATGAATCTCTTTGTGAAGAATTTGTAAAGTTAATGCAAGGGGAGTTTGAAATGTCAATTATGAAGGAGTTGAACTTCTTCCTTGGAATTCAAATAAAGAAACAAGATGATGGAAACTTTGTGAGTCAAACAAAGTACACAAAGGAGCTACTAAATATGTTTACAATGGAGAAGGTTAAACCCATTAGAACTCCTATGAGTCCATATACTAAAATGGAGAAAGATGAAGAAAGGGAGTTCTTTGACATCACAAAATATAGAGGTATGATTGGCTCCCTACTTTATTTCATAGTAAGTAAACCTGATATCATGTTTAGTATTTGTATGTGTGCAAGGTTCTAAACAGAACCAAAAATGTCACACTTTATTACTGTAAAAATAATTTTTAGATATCTAATTGGAACTCACATATGGGATTATGGTATCTCAAGGGATAACCTTGCAATTTAATTTTGCTTTTCAATTGTTGACTTTGCTGGTAGCAAAATTGATAGAAAAGCATTAGTGGAACTTGTCAATTATTTGGTAACACACTTATATCTTGCTTTAGAAAAAAGCAAAATTGGGTTGCATTATCCACTAATGAAATTGAACACTTAGTAGCTGGAAATTGTTGTGCCCAAATCCTTTGGATGAAACAATAATTCCAAGATATAGGTGTAACACTTAAACACATTCCAATCAAATGTGATAACACCAGTGCAATTAATCTAACAAAGAATCCCATCATGCATTCACAAACTAAGCACATTGATATCAAGCATCATTTTATTAGAGATCATGTGCTAAATCACAATGTCGCATTGGAATTTATTCAAACTGAATATCAACTTGTTGATATTTTTACAAAATCTCTTCCTAAAGAAAGATTTTGTTTCATAAAAAAAGAACTTGGTGTGACTAATCCTTAGATTCTTAAATTGTTTACTCCATTATGCATATTATTGGTCTTTTATCTTTGTTATTCTTTACTAACTTAAGAATTGAAGTGGCCTTAGATTTGTTTTTTAGGTCCTCTTAATCCCCTAAGGCTCACTCATGAAGCTCCTTTGATTAAATTCTTCTTGAAAGATTGAAGTTAGTTAAGAAATATGAAAAATGGATTTAAGATGGATGATGATTGGCTGAAGATACCTCAAAAAGTGACAACCTAAGTTTAAAAATGAAGGCTAAAAGAATGAAAAAGGATTGGAGTCATTTGAGCCTTAAATTTTCATTTTTGGAAGGCTATGAGTTGTGCCATCAGTCAATGGTATCTCTTGGGATTTTTGAAAAATTTCAACATAGAGTAGCTAGTAAACTGGTAGGGTGGTACCAATTGATTACCATGTTTTTCCCTTTACTAGCTAGGTTTGTGAAGAACATAGTAGTCGACAGCTTCGTGGCACCAATTGACTGGTAGGTCTCTGACCCACAGCAGTCGATTGGTAAGGGCTTACTAGTCAATTAGTGGGCCTCTGAATGGCTTTTTAAGAGGGATTGAACCATAATAGTTGACTGCCACACTTGTGTAAGTTGACTACCAAGGCTTTAAAATGCTTTATACAAGGAGGGAACGCCATTTTTTCAAAAACTTTTTGAAAGTTCCATCTTTCACTCTCAAAATGCTCTCAATTCATTTGCAAAATCTCAAGATTCCACACCTATTAATCGTTTCTTGTCCTTCACGTGATCAAAACCCACCATTTTTTATCAAGATTCATCTCTAATCATCTTTTAATCCCTAAATTTCCAAATTCAGTGCTTTCAAAACCCTAGCCTCAATTCTCACACGTTCACCATTTCTACAAATCTTTCTCCTAAATTGTTTCAATTAAACACTTCCAAATCACTTTCCTAGCATCTATAAACTCTTTTCTTGCCTTTAAACCCATAATCAAGGAATCTAACTCCTAATCTTTAGCAAATCAAGGGCTCTTCACTACTAATGAACAAGAGAAACACGATCAGGAAAAGTTTGCTCAAAGATTAATGGAACCTTGTAAGTATGTGGATATTAAATTTTTTGAGCAAGAGAATTTTGCTATTTTTCCATTGTTAAAGGCTACTAAACTATATAAACTACTGAAGCTGAATAAGAATTATAGTCCTAAGGTTGTTAGAGTATTCTATGCCAACATGACATGGAACAATGATACCTACTTCCTAACTAGTGAGATTAGGGGAAAAAATGTTAGTACCATCTAGCAAAACCAAGGGGCTTGGTTAGAAGTTGATGTAATTGGCATATGTTTAATGATCATCATGCTTCCCTAGAAAAAAACTCCCTCCTATAACAAAAAAATTATTGTAGAATCTTTTCTACTAGGAGAGCCTTATACCCGCTAGGCCACCTTATCTTGCAATAAAATCACCTTAGAAAACTACCTCTTGCACTTGGTTCTCACTCAATGTCTAGTAAATAAAAGTGGGAAATTTTCATTTGTTAATGATCTAGAATAGTTTATGATGTACTGTGTCCTCGCTGGTGATGCCTTCAACCTACCCTTTTTCATCATGGAAAAAATGCAAAGATGTGCAAGGGTTAGGAATCAAGCCCTTTCTTATGGCTCCCTAATCAATCTCACCTTGGAAAAGCATAGGATTAACCCATTTAAGGATAACATGATTAGTCCCACTTAAATCAATATGCATACCTTGTCAAGACTCCACTACACTAAGCATGGAAATGTGTGGGTTCCCAAAATGACGTCTGAAGCTACAAGAATGAGGAGGGAACAAAGAGGGTAAATAGAGACAGCCAAAACCCAAGAAGAGATGACCCTATAGAAGAGGAAGGAATCTCCTCTCGGCCTCCTCTTTTGACATATGGTCAATTTGCATTCATGGACTCCTTTCAAGCATTTCAAGAATCAGTCTTCAATATATTTGACATCTCGGATAGCAAAATTGGTGATCTTGAAGATAGAGTTAGAGGTCTTAAAGTCTAATTTCAAGCTATGGAGGTGACTGCCAATGATAACACCAAGCTTCTAAAACAAATCTAGAGCCATTTGAATTAGCCAAGGCAGCTGGGAGATCAAGACAAGTTTTGGGGTTTGGGATAACATATTGGCATTTCGTTTAGTTAATTCTCACGCATTGATGACACATTATAAGTGATTATTTTTATATACTACTGACCGACTGAATAGGACAATTGAGGTCGCACCTTGCTCAGTCAATGTCATTGTCAAACACATGCTCCACTGTTATTTGTTTTACCCACTACTAATCATCTTTGTACTAAAATCACAAATTAGATTATGAATTCACACGTTATTTTCAAAGAAAGTGTGATTTTGTTGTTGTTGTTTTATTTATTTTTTAAGTACACACGAAGTGGTTTATAGGTGAGAAGTTGATTTTGAAGTCAACATTATGGGCGGCAATAATAGTTGGCGCTGGGGGAAAATAGTGGCATGAGACTTCGTCTCATGCTGTGGTTCTATGGCTGTTGTTGTGGGTTGAGTGTGAAGGCGACGGAGGAGAATTGATAAGTTGATATGATGTTTGACGCAATGTCCCAACTTTTGGTGGGGAAGACAATTCATCGTTTATTATTAAATATAATAATAACATGGATATGCAACACAGATGCATTAGTTGAGCACGAAATGAGATGGATGGGAACCTTTCTGAAGATGATAAACACAGCTAGCTAGCATCCCAAAGTATGCACATTCAGATTTTCAATATAAAAAGTATGCAACTTGCACTTCCAACTTGTAATTAACACATTAATTCTTTGGTGAAAGTTTAAAGTATTTTTAAATCATATTACATTTGAGATTAACTTTTATTGAATTAAAAGTATTTTAATAAAAAAATTTTAATAAATAAATTTTTTAAGATTTAAATTTATAACTTTTTTTGTAAAAATAAAATTGCTATCACTTTAATTAATAATTTGTTAGTAACACGGCAATTCTTATATACATATTTAAACAAAAGAAAATGAAGTAGGGGCCAACTCTTGTATTAACTCATTTGAGCCTTCCCGTGCCTTTTTTTGTTGCCCTTCACTTTTCATAGACAGTGATCTGAAAAAACTATTGTGGTTGGAAATCTACGTAATTTCTTGGAATATGGGAAACTACTCTCTCTCAAAAAGAGAACAAGCTGATTTCAAATCATCAATGTGGGATTTAATTACTCCCTTTTCTGTATATTTTGGATTTGGAGATCATGGTGAAGGAGTGCAGCCAAGGTTTTAATTGCCTTTTACTATTTTTTTTATTAATTTTGCTAACCGACGTGATTAATTAAGATACTGGTTAATATTTTTTATTAATTATTAAAATATTTAATAATTTAAAATTTATAAAAAACAATAAAAATAATATTTTAAATTTTATGAATCAACATTTAAAAAATGTTGATTAAATTTTTTTAATTCATTGATAAAATATTTAATAATTTAAAATTTTTAAAAAATAATAAAAATAATAATTTTTTAATATCTAAAAATTTTATTAACCAATTAGATGAAAATCTAACCAATTTCCTAAGACAATAATTAGTAAAATTTTAATAATATATTTTTAATATCCTAAAACTTCAACAACCTATTAAATAAAACTTGAAACAATACTTTAAGGCACTCGTTAACAAAATTTTTTATTTCTTTGGATACATTTATAAGTGACAAGTCAACTATGCTAATCCTAATCCATATTGAATTTTGAAAAATTCTCAAGAAAATTATTTGACTCAAAATTAATTTTCACCTTATCAATTATAATATTTTAGTCAACTTCTTTATCATTTGTTTCATTACTACTTTTGTAATATTTTATCTTAAATTTAATAAATTAATAATGTATAAGAAAGCTAAAATGATGAAAAATTAATTAGTTGTTGAAATTAAGTACGTATACTTATATTTTAAACAGTTTCTTGACCTTTTAAGGTTATTACTAAAATTAAGTTGACATTTTGAAGTTATGAAAGCTCACATAATCCCAACAATAGTCTTGCAATATTCTGAAAATATTAAAGATATAAATGAAAATATAAAATAATGAAACCACTTATTAACATTAAAAGAAACCACATGTGACAACCTGTAATGATTTTCCATTTTCTTACATTATAAGTTTATACAACTTTTCAGAACTAGTTTAATTTACATACCTATCATTTTATAAATCAGGATAAGTTAAGAATATCTTTCAAGTATTAAAGTTTGTAGTTGACTTTGGTTTGTTCTTTGCCTTTTGTTTCGCCACAAATCCACAATATTCCCTTCATTATACTTACTAGTGCCATGTGCCAACATTTATCCACCAAAGTAGATAAGCCAACTAAAACATTTTTAATTGATATTAATCAAAATTTTTCTTAGATTACTTATAAACATATGTTATCAAAGCAGTTGAATTTAATAAAAGGGACTAAGAAAATAAATTAATGTTCAAATTTTTATTAAAAGAAATATTTATATTTAATATTTGATAGTACTTTAAATAAAATTATTTTTAATAAAAAAATAATCTATAAAAAAAAGGCTATGTTAAAGATTATACAAGTTTAGTTAATGTAATGGTTATAATAATCAATGCAATTAAGTTTAATGGAATAAATTAATTTTTCATAACTTGACGAACTAATTTTTAAATATACATTGATAAAAAGAAATAAATATATTTAGTATTTGTTTAAACAAGATTATTATTTTTGGTACAAACTATTTGTGAGAAACTAAAAAAGAATATAATGGTTATAATAGTGGACTAAGCTAGGAATATCTGTGATAAGTACTGTTATTATAAATTGGTCCTGATTTTGTTTAAATCAATTGCACGTTTTCATTTTTTATTTAATCTCAGTCTGCCGTCAAACAAAGTTCTATCTAGCCTCTTCCTCTTACTATTACAATGCAATATAACAGTGAAGGCGATATTTTTATAGGAAACCAGCTAGCTGACCATATAGCTGAGAAGGTTTCGAATTACAAACATAATTAATTTAAATGTTGAACTTAAATTGATGATCGGATTAATTAATTAATTAATTAAAGTATGGTCAAGTCAAAGACCGGCAATGGAAGGATGATACCAATTCATGTTATAAATTATTAGCTAAAATTTCCAGGACTTTTTACTTTATTTTTTGTGTACATAATTTCATGTACTTTTAAATATGGCCCAGAACTCTTTTGTAATTTTAAAATGTTACATAAAACTCATTTTCTCTAATTTTTTATCTAAAAGTTAATGGCAATGAATACATTAGTTTATAGGATGTCAGATTAAAGCAAATAATTAAAAGATAATAAGTGAAAACACTACAAAAATTTTAACTTTCAGTGGCAACAAAACAGTCGTCACATGTCGCCACTGAAAGTTCCATCACTAAAGGTCTTTGGTGGCGACAAAAAAGAGTTGCCACTGAAAAAACATATAGTGGCAAAATTTGTCGCCATTGAAAAAGGAAAATTGTCACCACAAAAAATAAAATTTATAAGCCAAAATCGCCACCCAAACCTACTTTAGTGGCAACATTAGTGTCGTCACTGAAAAAGGCTTCAATGGCTACGTGGTAACCTTGCCACTAAATCCCACATAAGTGGCGACAATATATAGTTGCCACTTAAGCTTGCTTTAGTGGCAATAGATATGTTGCCACTGATGGGGGCTTCAGTGGCAACCTTACCATGTCACCATTGAAGCATTCTTCAATGGCGACCTTACCATGTCACCACTAAAGCATTCTTCAGTGACAACATTGTAATACTCCATAATTTTAATTAGTCTAAATTAATATCCTTTACATTGGGTGGAATTAATTGTGTCATTTAATTGTTAGTATAAATTCCATGCTTCATAATTAATTAATGAGTTATCATAAAATGGGGTGAATTTGTTTGCATAATTTAATGGCTCAAAAAGGGGAGTATGCTAAAAGATAATCTTGCCTAAAATTAAGTGTGTAAGTTAATTCTTTATTTTTCCTTTTGAGCCACCTAGCTTAAGTGCCAAAAGAAAAGCAAGTCAAAATGCATATATACCACACGGCTAATACAAGGGAAAGGAATGAGGAATAAGGTATTCCAAATATATATATATATATACACACACACACACGTGTGGGTGTGCACGTGCAAATTGGAAAAAGAAAGGAGGGTGGCAAAATATATGGTAATTAAGTCTACACATAGAGATACACGTGCAATTGGGAAGGGAAAAGAGCTAGCATCCATTAAATATAGAAATGCGTATGCAATCGGTGGAGTAGCATAAAAGTAAGAGGGAATTTGGTGTGAATGAAGTACTTAATTTCCTTTCTTTATTCCCTTGATTTTGCCACCTAAGCATCACTTGCACTAGGAAGGAAAATAATATATATATATGTTACTTATGCACTCGGTGGGGAAGACAAAAGTGAGGAGAGTGCAGAATTTGTAAAAAATACATATATATACTTGTGTGTGTACAAAGCAAAAGTGTAGAATTTTATTGCAAAAATATACATATGCATGAACCCCACGGCCATGAAGACATGAAGGAGAAAAAAAGTAGCATCTTTCCCTTATCTTGGATGAATGGAAATGGAAATAATAAAGGAATGAAAGGTGGCGTGACAATGGGGGAAAAAGGCACCTTGCAAGTAAAGAAAACTGTACTTCCAAGTAAACTTAGTGTAGCCATGGAAATTAGGAAAAAGAAAAGAAGCAATAAACAAAAGGGTTGCCACATTTGCAAGCATAGAGGTACAAGGTCCAGAATTTTGGTGTCCTCCACACAATAGAAGAAGAAAGAAAGGAGAAAAGCACGCAGCACGACACGATAGAAAATGTAAAAAGGAGAAAGGAGTCTAGCGTGAAGTTAGCTAAGAAAACACAAGTTGCAAGGGAAGATAAGGGTGCAATTAAGCCACACATAAACTTCCAATTGTTTTATATAATTTTGTGTTCAATAAAAGTGAGCTGGCGTGAACAATAAGTGTAGATGAGAGATGACGTGAATGAGTGGGAAATTGCATTTTTATGAATTCATGCATATACCACCTAAGCAAGGGATAAAAGAGTTGGGAATTTCATGCAAAACCCACACGTGAAGGGAGGAAAGGGAATTGAAATTTCTTATGTGGGAGGTACATGCAAAGGCACACATGAAGAAAGAAAGAAAGGAGGTGTAGCGTGAAGTGGGGAAAAAGTAATTGGGAATGGTATGTTTTTTTTATGATGGACACAAGCACACATTACCTAAGGAAGAAACAAGAGAGTGGGAATTTGATTTTTCATGCATACAACAAACCACACGTGAAGAGAAAAGAAGAGAGAAAGGGAAGAGAGAGCATGCCACCTTGAGAGCTACACACATACATGGAAAAAAAGAAAAGGGGAAGAAAAGAGAGAGGGAGGGTGTGAGTTGAGTGAAACACCAATATTTTAAAGAGAAAAAAAAAGGTGAAGGTGATCAAGAAGGAAAAAAAAGGAAGCAAAGGAGCAAGGAGGAAGCAAGGAAAATTCAAAGGAAAGGTCAAGATAAATCCAACTTAGTTCACTATCAAAGTAGGTTAACAATTTAAGATTGTGTTCCATGCTTTAATATATACAACCAACATGTATTTACAAGCTTCCTATGGAACATGATTGTTTTCCTACATTCTTGACAATATGTATATATATTAGTTAAGCATGTGTGATTAATTGGGATGTGAGTGGATAAGATGACATGAATATTGTGGTTGGACAAAGAATAGGCTTAGAGAATGTTGTATTCATAATGACCATGAAGGAAGGAAACCCTACCATTTAATGGTGTTAGTAAGGAATAAAAGAAGGAAATTGAATTGCCAATTTAACAAATCACCCTAAGCCAAGTCCATGAAATTTATTCTTGAAACTTATAAGCTATGCACCATGATATTGATTCAAAATATGGGAATTTATTATTGAAGTCATAAGGGAGGATATTATAATTATGGTAAGAAAAGAAAATATTTTTAAAAATGCTAGAATTTTTATAAGAAATGTACATTAGAATTTATTTCCAAGGAAGGAGAAATTATCCTTGAAATATTGGAATTTTCCATAAGAAATGTACATTAGAATTAATTTCCAATGAAGGAGAAATTATCCTTGAAATATTAGAATTTTTCATAAGAAATGTACATTACAATTAATTTCCAAGAAAAGGAGAAATTATTCTTGAAATATTATAATTTTCCATAAGAATTATACATTAGAATTTATTTCCAAGGAAGGAGAAATTATCCTGGAAATATTGGAATTTTCTATAAGAAATGTACATTAGAATTTATTTTTAATAAAGGAGAAATTATTCTTGAAATATTAGAATTTTTCATAAGAAATGTACATTTACATTAATTTACAAGAAAGGGGAAATTATCCTTGAAATTAAAAGAATTTTCACAAATGAAGTACATTAATAATAATTTCCAAAAAAGAGAAATTTTATCCTTGAAGATATTGGAATTTAAAAAAAAAATGATGTACACTAGTAATAATTTTCAAGAAAAAGAAAATTTCCCTTGATAATTGATAAAGAATTTTTAAGGTGGTCAAGTGTCCACATGTGTCCAAGTGTGCACAAAGAACTTTAAAAAGTGGCCAAGTGTCCATGGTGCCCAAGTGTGCACAACTAATAAATAAAAGTAAATTAAGAATGATAAGCATAAATGGATTGTGTAAACTTATGATAACGCAATTTTATAGCATGAAAGATGTTTTATTTGATAGAAATCTTGTCTTCTCACAGTAGCATTTAAATTGATCATACCTTGCTTACCAGTCTATGTTTATGCAAAATATTATGTTTTTATTTTGAGAATGTAAAATTGAATAATTTGGTGCATGCACCTTGATACATATTAGTTGTTTTAAAACCAAATTGTTAAACTACTAGGAAACTTGTGTTTCTCATTTATATGCTAATATGTATTAGATACGACGCATAGCAAGGCTGGGAGATAGAGGTTTCTTTTGGTCTAAGAAAATTTTTGTAACCCTTATTTTGGGTCTTATTTTAGATATATTTAGTTTAGAATTAGGATTATTCTTTTGGCAGTAGACATGGGATGTAAATGGGAAAGAACTGGAGAAGGGATATGTGAAGGATTGGTCTATCTTAGAAATTTGTAACGGGGTCTGAGTGACAAGATTGTTGTCTCCTGACTTCCTATGGATGGGTACTTATTGGACATGTATTTATTTGAGTTACATGAAGGTTTTAATTTCCATTGTGAAGTTTAGTATATTTATTCTGCTGTGCATATGAGATTTAATCTGAGCAAAAGAGCCCAAACCTAATCCTCTTAATATAACTTAATGGTATAACTACTCAGACATTAATTAAATAAAAGGATAAGAATAATGTACCTAACCTATCTGTTTGAATCGGAGGAATCGTAATACTAGATAAAGGCGTTACAGACATCCTTATATCGCCACTTATAGGGGCTTCAGTGGTGACTTCCTTATGTCGCCACTGAAGCAGGTTTCGGTGGCGAACTCCTTTTAGTGGTGACAAATGTGCTGCCACTAAAGCCTTCTCCAGTGGCGACAAGAGAATGTCGTCACTAAAGACCCCTTGGTGAAAGTTCCTTTCTTTATTTTTTTAATTTTTATATTTTTTGTGACCTAAAGAGTATTACCAAATAAAATTATAAAAAAAATATTATTGTATTACACAAAAATGATATTACATTGTTGTCAATAATTACTAATCTTACAACTACTTATAATGAGATAATGTACAATAATTCACAACTAATTACAATAAAATATAAAACATTTAACACATAATTATTGTGTAGAGTTATTGTTCCTTCCTAAATTTTGTCCCTGTTTAAAATAGAAATAGTAAGAATAAGTATAATTAGTCTCATGATTATAGAAAAGTTAGGATATCACCAACAAAAGACAAGATAGAATGCAAACTCAATATTAGTTGAAGGAAGTGGCGTGCTTTGGACAACATTTGAGACACAATTCAATTCAAAATCGTTGTAAAATGCATCCATAATAAGCTAAAGTACCAAGATGACAATATCAAGTTTGGACAATGTTAACCTTCAAATTCACTTAAATACCTAGTCTTTTGTGACGTTGCTGTACAAAATTTTATAACACAGAAATTGCATGCAAATTGACTCGGTATAACACTTTAATTCACTTAAATACCTATCCTAAAAGATAGGTTAAATTCATATTGAAAATTGCGGCACATCTCAACAAAGCATACATTTGGACAGTATATTACCTACATCTTAAGCCCAAAACCAAGCTAATCGTTCAACATCAAAATTGTAGCACAATATCATAAAAATATAAAATTTCAACACAATACTATTAAATTTCAGCTTATTATCATCAAAAATTCAATCTAAAATTTGAATAAAAAAATCAAAAGTGAAAGTTGTTGAAATCTTGACATAATCATATCCAATTGTGCTTGGATCCTTTGGTCAAGCTCAGCTTGCATCTAAGCACGATCTTCCTGGAGCTTCTTATTAAGCTCTTGTTGCAACTTTTTCTCCATCTTAGATTGAATCTAAGCACGCTCCTCCTAAATCTTAACTTGCATCTCCTCACGTACACCTTCAATTATAGAGGACACGCTAGCTTCCACAAATGCTTGTTACCAAGATTCTTACCAAATGGCATTTTTCCATAGCCTTTTCGATGAATAAATCCCAACCTCTCTCTAAGAATATATGCAAAAATCTTATCTCTTGTCAGTGGGTTCTCATTTTCTTATTACTGAGACATGACCTCTTGAATGCGCCCCTACATTAATGCAAAAAAAGATAACTGTAATAACTAAGATTATTTTTACAGATTAAAACTGAATTTTGACGCTAATTTCATGTAAAATGAGTTCGACACAAATTTTGAGATTGACGGCTGAAACCAAGAGGCTTTTAGGAGTCAGAAATGCAATCTGATAAAAAGAAACGCGACCCGGTGATAAAATACTGATAGATGGAGTTTCAGACTTTAGTTTCTTAGAAAGAAGCTGAAACCTCTGCATGGGAACTCGTGCCAATGTCTAGATGGAAGAAGACATCTCAAAGTTTCGTCAGGTGGTCCGAGAAAAGTCAAAATTACCCCCAGAAGCTTTAAATTCTCCGAAACCCCGCCATTTTTACCATTTTTCTCTCTCTCCTCACTCTACTTTCTCTCTCCTCTCTCTCTTCCTTCCTCCACCGTGCGCCACCACTTGGGCCATCGTGGGCCACCACATGACCCACCAATCGACACACCTCGCCACCCTCGACCTAAAGCAGCCACCCACGGCCACCAACGGCCGCCAGAGCCGTCAGAAAACGCAGCTTTTCCTCCTCCATCGCGTGAAATTTTGCCCGCTGTGATCTTTACCGTCAGCCACTGTTGATCGTCACCGCCACCACCAGCGTGTAGGCCGAGCTGTCCACTTTCTCCCCCAACTCACCATCGCCGAATGGAGCTCTGACGCGCTCGAATCAAAGGAAAGTCCATCCACCGTACGTCAATTTTTAATGCCAGAAAATGCTATCCAAACAGCTATGAACCACTGCACCACCACCAGATTCGAACTCCCAATCTTGCGAGCTTTACCATGTTGTAATTTTCAAGGCCAATCACACCCCGCCACAAAGGCCGCCACGAGTCGTCAGACGCCACGATGAGCTCTGCCATCTTGGCCAAGAAGCGTAAAGACCCCGAGGCGTCTGGAATATATTTCCATCATTCGGCACCCCCGGTAAAGATCGATTCACCTAAACCTAATGATTTTTGATTGAATTGGCTGCCGAACTTGAATAGGAAAAAAATTAACGTAGGAAATTGTGTAATCATACTTAGGACCGTAAACCTGATGACGTAACGAGCTTAAATATTCATTTAAATGCCCAGGGAATTGATTAGGCTCGAAATCCGTGGATACGAGAAGTCCCGGATCAATTTTGGAGCAAACAGAGACCAAATAGGATAATTTACGCTTCCCGAACATTAGAATTGACTATGTGGATACCTGAATGCTTAGATTTACATGCATAGATTTACGTGCTACTTTTGATGGATTAAATTGTATGCTTGTGTGATGAAAACCTCATTTTACATGTTAGATGATTTGTTTATCAAGTTTAGATGCCATTAGGACGGATTTACCTAAGGTAGGGTACTTAATAGCCGGTATGGGACGGCTGTTAAGTATCCTGAATGTAGGGGATTTCATGAATATATTATTTTTAAACAGATTTATCCTACATTACGTTAGGGATCACGTGGTAAATCAAGATGACCCTAAGAAAGGTTTAAGGAGTATAAAGGGGGATAGTCTACACGAGGAAATGTTGTGATTTAGGCATAATACCCTAAAACCCTGAGGAATAGCCGACCGTGTGCATATGAGTTCGAATAGACTATATGAGGATAAGAATTGGCGTATATGCACATGCTAGGGGATGCCCTAGATGTTGATTGTCACCCAATCCTTGAGTGAGTGATTGGTGTTACGAATCACACTCACAACATAGGCGAGATTCGGGTGATTAGTGTTACGAATCACACCCAATGATAAGAGATGTAATTTCTCTAGATGATGTGCAATTGGATGATTTTAGATACGGTCGCAGTTGAATTGTGGCCGATACAGATTTAGATACACCGGGCATGGGTTTTAACTCACGTTTGATTATTGATTTTCAAAGAAACAGATTTTTGATGATTTTTAGAACTTGTCGTGATTTCCATGTGACAAACTGATTTTTAAAGATAAGGTATTTCATGGATTTTGAAATGAATACGGGAAGTTATTTTCGGTGCTTGCATCGCTGAGTAATCAACCAGTTTTCAAACTATATGATTGAATTGTAAATTATTCTACTGGGATTTCAATAACTCACCAGGTTGTTTGCTCAGATGAACAGGAACAGGGACCTAGACGTTAGCTGGGCAAGGCATTGATGATAGACAGGAGAGTAGCGTAGTCTAGGCTTGAATTGCGATGTACATATATGTAGACTATGGTTATTTTTATTGGATTTTGTGATTATGTTTTATTTTGATGTTAAGCTGAATGTATACTGTTGAATGGATGACTATTTGTACTTTGGGATACGTTCGAAATACAGGGGAAACTCTGCCAGATTTTCGGCAGGATTTATCATTGTAAATGTTTAAAATTAAGTTGGAATTTGCATGAATGGCTTGTATGCTTGATGTATGGATTTTAGTTATTATTCCAGAGTATATCGTAATAATTGTATGTGCAATTAGTATAGTTGCATGTGATTTTAGGTTGAACGGAATCTAAATGGACGACGGAATGTTTATTTGGGTTACGCTCAACCAGTAGCGATCCCCTGACATTCCCATATCGAGAATAACTATTTCTAAGACCCATATGCTTCTGCTAGGCAGATAGAGGATAGTATATTGTGGATTAGGGGGTCGTTACAATTATGGTATCAGAGCCTGATTTATCGAATTGTTTGGTTTAGTGGGCTAGGGATTATGAATCTTCAGGCTTGCAGCGTTAGGGTTTTAATGAACTTAACTCTGGAATATTATGACCTGATCTTGAATCGATAAGTAATGGAATGGATTTAATGCCTCTCTGTTAACTGTTGTTGTTAAGACTAATTTTTTTTCTTTTTGTGTCAGACAATTATGGCAGAACCTAGCAGGGATAACACTCGTAGGCCCAGAGGAAGGCTAAGATAAAGGAGTCAGGGCACTTCAGGTAGTGGCAGCATGGAGACCAACGTTGACATGCGAGATATGATAGAGTCCATACGGAGAATGGCTGATGCCATGAGGGATCAATCCACTACTAGTGCTAACTTGATGAGACAACAACAGGAGGATAGGCAAACCAGGAATGATGGAGCCACCCAGAATGCTAACCCGTTGTATCAGGGATGGATAGAATTTTAGAGAGCAGGTCCATCCTCATTTGCAGGTGCCTCCGATCTAGCCGCAGTAGAAGCCTAGCTGAAGGACATGGATAAGATCTTCAGGTTGTTGCAATGTGATGACGAACAGAAGGTTACATACGCAACATATATGTTGAAGGGTGAAGCAAAACAATGGTGGATAGGTGCCCAACAGTTGATGGAAAGTAGGGGTATCCCACTCACCTAGCAATCCTTCAAGGGAGTCTTCATAGAGCAATACTTCCCTGAGACTGTCAAACAGTCAAAGGAAGCACAATTCTTAAAGCTCACCCAGGGAGGCAAGCCATTGGAGGAGTATTTGAGACAGTTTGAAGAGCTATCCAGATATTCCACATACCTACGGATGCACTATGATGAGGCCAGGAAGGCAAAGTAGCTAAAAGAGGGTCTAGATTTACCGATAAAGATGCAGCTAGCCCCACTTGAGATCAGAGACTTTGCCATGCTGGTGAACAAGTGTCGAATCTTGAGTAAGAACCTGGAGCAGAGACAGGCTCAGAACATGACCCAAAGGACAGGGAATCGGCCGAGACCACCAGCCAAAAATCTCAATGTGAGAGGCAGTATGTTTAAAACACAACCAGGGTCTTCAAGCGGTAGTAAATGGTTTGATAATGCACCCTGTCAGAAATGTGGGACCAAGCACCCTAATCAACCTTGCTGGCATCAAACTCTATTACAATGTTACAAGTGTAGAGGTATGGGACATATGGCAAGATACTGCCCCTCTAGCGGGAGCCAGCAGACATCCGGTGGCCGAAGACCACAGGCTCTAGGGAGAGTTTTCACTCTGGATGGAGCTAACGTCGATAGGTCATCAGGTTTGATGTAGGGTAGAGATAAAATTTATAATTTTCCTTTGATAGTATTATTTGATTCGGGTGCGACGCACTCTTTTATTTCTGATGCATGTGTAGAAAAAATAAAATTACCTGTACAGACCCTGCCCTGTGATCTATATATATCCACACCCTTGGGAGAAGTCACTATGTTCCCACGTATATGCCTAAACTATCCCTTAACCATTGATGATACCCTGTTTATCGTGGACCTAGTGTGTATACCCTTGACTGGGATCGACATCATCTTAGGAATGGATTGGTTAACTAGGAATCGGGTCTTAATAAACTGTTCTAAGAGGACAATCACTTACTTGGATAATGTGCCTGTGCGTGGGAGTGACAGAGCATGTGAGGTAGGTGATGTGTCCCTCAATCTCTCTGAGGTAGAGTTGCAGGATAGGTTAAGCCTAATCCCAATCGCTAGTGACTTTCCGGAGGTATTTCCTTTGGAAGTAAGTAAACTACCACCACCTAGAGAGATAGAATTCACTATTGACCTGATTTCGGGAGCGAGCCCAATAGCCATGACTCTATACCGAATGGCCCCAGTGGAATTGAGGGAATTAAAGGTCCAAATTGAGGATATGTTGGAGAAGGGGTTCATTAGGCCGAGTGTATCACCATGGGGAGCTCCTGTCCTATTCGTGAAGAAGAAAGACGAGAGTTTGAGATTGTGTATCGATTATCGGCAACTGAATAAGGTGACCATTAGGAACAAATACCCTTTACCACGTATTGACGACTTGTTTGATCAGTTGCAAGGTGCGACTGTGTTTTCTAAGATAGACTTAAGATTATGGTACCACCAGATTAGGGTTAGAGAGGAAGACATCCCTAAGACAGCGTTTAGCACTAGATACGGCTACTATGAGTTTCTAGTAATGCCGTTTGGATTGACAAATGCACCCGCTGTCTTCATGGATTATATGAACAGAATCTTTAGACCCTACTTAGATCAGTTTGTAGTGGTGTTCATTGATGATATCTTAGTCTACTCCAAGACTCACGAAGAATATGCCCAGCATCTTAGTATAGTGCTATAGATACTGGAAGAGAAACAATTGTATACTAAGTTAGAGAAATGTGAGTTTTGGTTAGAAGAAGTGAAATTTCTTGGACACGTGGTAAATAAGGAAGGAATAGTAGTAGACCCTAAGAAAATTGAAGCAGTGTTAAATTAGGGTCAACCTAGGACGGTCACTGAAGTGAGGAGTTTTCTGGGTTTGGCCGGCTATTACAGGAAAATCATCCAAGGATTTTCTCAAATAGCCTTGCCATTAACCCGGTTAACTTGGAAGAGTGTGAATTTTGAATGGATTGAGCAGTGTGAGAATAGTTTCCAAACTTTGAAAGAGAAATTGACCACCACTCTTGTACTAATTCTTCCGAAACCCTTAGAACCCTTCACAGTGTATACGGATGCATCATTGAAAGGCTTAGGATGCGTCTTAATGCAGGATAGGAAGGTTGTGGCTTATGCATCACGACAATTGAAACCTACAGAGGAAAACTACCCCACTCATGACTTAGAATTAGCTGTCATCATGTTTGCCTTGAAGATTTGGAGACATTACTTGTACGGGGCTATATTTGAGGTGTATAGTGATCATAAGAGCCTTAGGTACTTGTTTGATCAGAAGGAATTAAACATGAGGCAGTGTAGGTGGGTAGAATACCTGAAGGATTTTGATTTTGAATTGAAATACCATGCAGGAAAAGAGAATGTCATGGCAGATGCATCAAGCCTAAAGTCACTACAATTAGCTAGCCTAATGGTAGGTGAGATGAGGTTACTTGAGGATTTTAGGAATCTCGGCCTCAACTTAATCTTATTTCCGAACAAATTAGTGATAAGTGACTTCTTAATAACCTGCGAGCTAAGAGAGTAGATTAGACAAGCCCAACTAAAGGATGAATCCTTGGAAGTATACGCCAACCAACCCGATTTTGGACTAGCCCCTGATGGAGTATTAATGTTTAGGAAGAGGGTAGTGATTCCAAACCATCAGGATCTGAAGGAAAAAGTGCTAGCAGAGGCTCATCGAAGCCATTATACTATTCACCCAGGTATTTCCAAGATGTATCAGGATCTAAAGAGGAACTTTTGGTGGCCTCGTATGCGGAAGGACATCACGAACTACGTGAATGCCTATTTGACTTGTCAACAGGTTAAGATAGAACATTAGAAACCCGCAAGGCTACTGAAACCATCGGAGATACCGAAAAGAAAATGGGATCAAATAACCATGGATTTCGTGGTAGGATTACCTAGGACACCAGCGGGATTTGATGCCATTTGGGTGATAGTGGATAGATTAACCAAGTCTGCTCATTTTTTGCCTATTAAGATGCTATACTCCATGGAAAAACTAGTCGAGATATACCTTAGGGAAATCATAAGATTACATGGAATACCATAAGGTATAGTATCCGATCGAGACCCTAGGTTTACTTCGAGATTTTGGCAATCCCTATAGCAAGCCTTAGGAACCCAATTTAAGTTTAGCATAACATATCATCCTCAGACTAACGGGCAGTCTGAGAGAACTATTCAGACTTTAGAAGATATGTTGAGGGCTTGTGTGTTAGAATAGAAAGGGAGTTGGGATAAACACCTACCATTGATAGAGTTTGCATACAATAACAGTTATCACTCTACCATCGGTATCGTACCTTATAAGGCTTTGTATAGGAGGAGTTGTAAATCACCCTTGAGTTGGGTAGAGATGGGCGAGAGTACCCTGTTGGGACCTGAGATCGTATAAGAAACCACTGATCAGATCAAAATGATCAGGGAAAAGATGAAGATTGCCCAACAGAGACAGGAAGCATATACAAATAAGAGAAGAAGACCTTTAGAATTCAATGAGGGAGAGCATGTATTCCTGAAAGTGTCCCCTACCACGGGTATTGGTAGACAGGTATGGACCAAGAAACTAAGCCCTAGATTTCTAAGACCATTCCAAATCCTACAAAGGGTCGGTCCAGTCGCCTACCAAATTGCCTTGCCTCCCCATTTGTCCAACCTATATAATGTCTTTCATGTCTCCCAACTTCGTAAATATGTCCCAGACCCTGTGCATGTGTTGGGGAATCAACCAATAATGTTAAAGGAAAATTTGACTTATGAATCTACTCCTGTACAAATCCTTGACTTTAAGACTAAGCAACTCCGGAATAAAATAATCCCTTTAGTTAAGGTACTTTGGCAGGATGTAGCGTCGCAGGAGATGACGAGGGAGAAGGAAGACAAGATGAGGTAACAATACCCAGAGCTGTTCACAGGTATGAATTTTGGGGACAAAATTTCTTTTAAGGGGGCGAGGATGTAATAACTAAGATTGTTTTTATAGATTAACACCGAATTTTGACGCTAATTTCATGTAATCTGATTCTGGCATAATTTTCGAGATTGACGATTGAAACCGAGAGGCTTTTAGGAGTCAGAAATGCAATCTGATAAAAAGAAACATGACCCCGCGATAAAATACTGATAGACGGAGTTTCAGACTTTAGTTTCTCATACGAAAGCCGAAACCTTGGCATGGGAACTCGTGCTAATGTCCGAATGAAAAATGACATCCCGAAGTTTCCCTGAGTGGTTTGGGAAAAGTCAGAGTTGCCCTCAAAAGCTTTAAATTCTCCATAACCCCGCCATTTCCACCATTTCTCTCTCTCTACTCACTCTACTTTCTCTCTCCTCTCTCTCTTCCTTCCTCCACTGTGGGTCACCACCTGATCCACTAATCGACACACCTTGCCACCCTCGACCTTAGGCAGCCACCCATGGCCACCAACGACCGGTAGAGCCGCTAGAAAATGTAGCTTTTCCTCCTCCATCGCGTGAAATTTCGCCCGCCGTGATCTCTGCCATCAGCCACCATTAACCGTCACCGCCGCTAACAGCATGTAGGCCGAGCTGCCAGCTTCCTCCCCCAGCTCGCCACCGTCAAACGAAGCTTTGACGCGCTCAGATCGAAGGAAATTTCGTCTGCCATGCGTCGACCACCAGATTCAGACTCCCTATCTTGTGGGCTTCACCGTGGTGTAATTTTTTAGGCCAATCGCACCCCCTCCGCCATACGCCACTACTGAAAAAGCCAGAAAGACCCCCGAGACTGTCCCCGAATAGATTTCCATCATTCGGCACCCTTGGTAAGGTCCAATTCACCTTAACCTAATGATTTTTTATTGAATTGGCTACCGAACTTGAATAGGAAATAAATTGACTAAGGAAATTGTGTAATCAGACTTAGGACCGTAAAACTGATGACGTAACGAGCTTAAATATTCATTTAAATGCTCAGGGAATTGATTAGGCTCAAAATTCGAGGATACAAGAAGTCTTGGATCAATTTTGGAGCAAACGGAGACTAGGTAGGATAATTTACGCTTTTTGAACTTTAGAATTGACTATGTGGATACCTGAACGCTTAGATTTAATTACATAGATTTACGTGCTACTTTCGATGGATTAAATTGCATGCCTTTATGCTGAAAACCCCATTTGCATGTTAGATGATTTTTTTATCGAGTTTAAATGCCATTAGGACAGATTTACTTAAGGTAGGGTACTTAATAGCCGGTATAGGACGGCCGTTAAGTATCCCAATGCAGAGGATTTCAAGAATATATTATTTTTAAATAGATTTGGCCTGTACTGCGTTAGGGATCACGTGATAAATCAGGACGACCCTAAGAAAGGTTTAAGGAGTATAAGGGGGGATAGCCTACACGGGAAAACGTTGTGATTTAGGTGTAATACCCTAGAACCCTAAGGAATAGCCGATCGTGAGCATGTGAGTTCGAATAAACTGTATGACGATGAGAATTGGCGTATGTGCACATGCTAGGGGACGCCTTAGATATTGATTCTCACCCGGTCCTTGAGTGAGTGATTGGTGTTATGGATCACACTCACAATATAGGCGAGATTCGGGTGATTGGTGTTACGGATCACACACAATGATAAGAGAGGTAATCTCTCTAGATGACATGCAATTGGAAGATTTTAGATTTGGTCGCAGAAGACTTGTGGCCAATATGGATTTAGATACACTGGGTATGGGATTTAACCTGATCTCTATGATTGATTTTTAAAGAAATGGATTTTTATGATTATGAATATTTGCCGCGATTTTCATGTGATAAAATGATTTTAAAGAGCAGGTATTTCACTGATTTCGAACTAATTTTGAGAAATTATTTTCAGTGCTCGCACCGTTGAGTATTCAACCAGATTTTGAATTATATTTGAACTGTAAATTATTCTACTGGAATTTTACATCTCACTAGGTTGTTTACTTAGATGAACAAGGACAGGAACAGGAACCTAGACGTTAGCTAGACAACGATTTGATGATAGATAGAAGAACAGCTTAGTCTATGCTTGAATTACATTGTATATATTTTGATGATGTTGCTGTATATGGATCTTCTGTCATTTATGTTTTCTGTTGTAATTGGACTGGCTGTATATCTGTAAACAGGTGACTGTTGTATTATGGATATGTTCAAAATACAGAGGAAACTCTGCCAGATTTTCGGTAGGGTTTACCACTGTAAACTTGCAATTTTAAGTTGAAATTTATGTGAATGATTGTATGCCGTATGTATGGATATTAGATTTCATTCCAGATTAATGTATGATGTATGTATGTATAATTAGTTTAGCTTCATGTGAATTAAGGTTGAACGGAATCTGAATGGACAACGGGAAGTCTATTTGGGTTACACTTAACTAGTAGCGATCCCCTGATATTCCCACATAGGGAATAACTATTTAGAAAAGTCAATATGCTTCCGCTAATCAGATAAAGGATTGTGTATATTGTATTAGGGGGTCATTACAATTATGGTATCAGAGCCCTGGTTGTCGGATCGTCTGGTTTAGTGGGTTAGGGACTTGAATCTTCGGGCTTACAGCTTTAGGGTTTTGATTGATTTGACTCTGGAATGTTAGGACTTGATTTTAAACCGATAATGAACGAAATGAATTTAATGTCTTTTTGTTAACTGTTGCTGTTATGACTGATCTGTTTGCTTTTGTGTCAGATAAATATGGCAGAATCTAGCGGGGATGCCACTCGCAGGCCCAGAGGAAGGCCAAGGCACAGGAACCAAGGTGCTTCGGGTAGTGGCAGCATGGAGACTGATGTCAACATGTGCGATATGATGGAATCTATCCATATGATGGCTGATGCGATGAGAGATCAAGCCACTACCAGTGCTAATGTGATGAGACAGCAGCAGGAAGTCAGACAGACTAGAAATGACGGAGCCACCCAGCATGCTAACCCATTATATCAGGGATGGATCGAGTTTCAGTAAGCAGGTCCATCTCCATTTGCAGGTGCCTCCGATCCAGATGTGGTAGAAGCCTGGATGAAATATATTGAAAATATTTTCAGACTATTGCAGTGTGACGATGAGAAGAAAGTTACATATGCAACATACATGTTGAAGGGCAAAGCAGAACTCTAGTGGACAGGTGCCCAGCAATTGGTGGAAAGCATAGGCATTTCGCTCACCTGGGAGTCTTTCAAGAGAGTCTTCATGGACCAGTATATCCCTGAGAGCGTAAAGCAATCAAAGGAAGCACAGTTTCTGAAGCTCACACAGGGAGGTAGGCCATTTGAGGAGTATTTGAAAAAATTTGAAGAATTATCACGATACTCCACCTACCTACGAATGTACTATGATGAGTCTTGGAAAGCAAAGCAATTAGAAGAAGGCCTAGACTTACCTATGAAGACTCAGCTAGCCACATTGGAGATCAGAGACTTCGCCATGCTGGTAAAAAAGTGCCGAATCCTAAGCAAGAATCTAGAACAGAGACAGGCTCAGAATATGACACAGAGAACAGGGAACCGACCAAGACCAGCAACCAGAAATCTTAATGTGAGAAGCAGTATGTTTAAACCGCAACCAGGGGCTTCTAGCAGCAGTGGAAGGATACCTGATAATACTCCATGTTCGAAGTGTGGCACCAGAAATCTCAATCAGCCCTGTTGGCATCAGACTCCACTTCAGTGTTACAGGTGTGGAGGTACAGGATATATGGCCAGATACTGCCCTTCCACCGAGAACCAGCCGACATCCGGTAGCCGAAGACCACAGGCTCCAGGGAGAGTTTTCACTTTGAATGCTACCAATGTCGACAGGTCTTCGGGCTTGATGTAGGGTAGAGGTAAAATCTATAATTTTTCTTTGATAGTATTGTTTGATTCGGGTGCTACGCACTCCTTTATTGCTAATGCATGCGTGGAGAGAATAAAACTACCTGTTCAAACCCTACCCTGTGACCTATACATATCCACACCCTTAGGAGAAGCCACTATGTCCCCACGAATATGCCTAAATTGCCCCTTAACCATTGAATATACTTTATTCATTGTAGACCTAGTGTGTATACCATTAACTGGGATCGACATCATTTTGGGAATGGATTGGTTAACTAGGAATCGGGTTTTGTTGAATTGTCCCGAGAGGATAATCACTTACCTGGATAACGTGCCTGTGTGAGAGAGTGACAGGGCTTGTAAGATAGGTGATATATCCCTCAATCTCTCTGAGGTAGAGTTGCAGGATAGGCTAAGCCAAATCCCAATTGCTAGTGACTTTCTGGAGGTATTTCCTTTGGAAGTGAGTAAACTGCCACCACCTAAGGAGATAGAGTTCACCATTGACCTAATTCCGAACGCGGGCCCAATAGCCATGACTCCATATCGTATGGCCCCAGCAGAATTGAGGGAATTAAAGGTCCAAATTGAAGATATGTTGGAGAAGGGGTTCATTAGGCTAAGTGTATCCCCATGGGAAGCTCCGGTCTTATTCGTAAAGAATAAATATAAGAGTCTAAGACTATGTATTGATTACCGACAATTGAATAAGGTGACCATTAGGAACAAATACCCATTACCACGTATTGATGACTTGTTTGATCAGTTGCAAGGCGCGACTGTATTTTCTAAGATAGACTTAAGATCAGGATACCACCAGATTAGGGTTAGAAAGGAGGATATCTCTAAGATAGCATTTAGAACAAGATACGGCCACTACGAGTTTTTAGTGATGCCGTTTGGATTGATGAATGCACCAGCTGTCTTTATAGATTATATGAACAGGATCTTCAGACCCTATTTAGATCAGTTTGTAATGGTATTCATTGACGATATCTTAGTCTATTCCAAGACTCACGAAGAGCATGCCCAGCATCTTAGCACGGTGCTACAGATACTGGAAGAAAAGAAATTGTATGCAAAGCTAGAGAAATGTGAGTTTTGGTTAAAAGAAGTGAAATTCTTAGGACACGTGGTTAATGGGGAAGGAATAGCGGTAGACCCTAAGAAAATTGAAGCAGTATTAGATTGAGGTTGACCTAGAACGGTCACCGAGATTAAGAGTTTCCTGGGTTTGGCTGGCTATTATAGGAAATTTATTCAAGGATTTTCTCAGATAGCCGTGCAATTAACCCGGTTGACTCGGAAAGGGGTATATTTTGAATGGAGCGAATAGTGTGAGACTAGTTTTCAAACTTTGAAAGAGAAATTGACCACCGCTCCTGTACTAATTATTCTGAAACCCCTAGAACCCTTTACTGTATACACAGATGCATCCCTGAGAGGCCTAGGTTGCGTATTGATACAGGATGGGAAAGTTATGGCTTATGCATCGCGATAATTGAAACTTGCAGAGGAAAACTACCCCACCCATGACTTAGAATTAGCTGCCGTCGTGTTTGCCCTAAAGATTTGGAGACATTACCTGTATGACGCTGTATTTGAGGTGTATAGTGATCATAAGAGCCTTAGGTATTTGTTTGATCAAAAGGAATTAAACATGAGGTAGTGTAGGTGGGTAGAATACCTGAAAGACTTTGATTTTGAATTGAAATATCACGCAGGGAAAGCGAATGTTGTGGTCGATGCATTGAGCCGAAAGTCACTACAACTAGCTAGTTTAATGATTGGTGAGATGAGGTTACTTGAGGATTTTAGGAATCTCAACCTCAACGTAATCTCGTTTTCGCAAAGATTAGTGATGAGTGACTTTTTGATAACCTGTGAATTGAGAGAGCTAATTAGACAAGCCCAACTTGAGGATGAATCCTTGGAAGTATACGCAGACCAACCCGATTTTGGACTAGCACCTGATGGAGTTTTAATGTTTAGGAAGAGGGTAGTGATTTCGAACCATCAAGAACTAAAGGAAAAAGTGTTAGCAGAGGCCCATAGAAGCCATTACACTATTCACCCCAGTATTTCCAAGATGTATCAGGACTTAAAGAGAAATTTTTGGTGGCCCGTATGCGGAAAGATATCACGAACTACGTGAATGCTTGTTTGACTTGTCAACAGGTTAAGATAGAACATCAGAAACCCGCAGGGCTACTAAAACCATTGGAGATACCAGAAAGAAAATGGGATCAAATCACCATGGATTTTGTGGTAGGATTACCTAGGATACCAACAGGATTTGATGCCATTTGGGTGATAGTGGATAGATTGACCAAGTCTGCACACTTTTACCTGTTAAGGTGCGTTACTCCATGGAGAAATTAGCCGAAGTATACCTTAGGGAAATTGTGAGATTACATGGAATATCGTCAAGTATAGTATCCGATCGAGACCCTAGGTCTACTTCGAGATTTGGCAATCCCTACAGCAAGCCTTAGGAACCCAACTTAAATTTAGCACAGCCTATCATCCTCAGACTGACGGATAGTCTGAGAGGACTATTTAAACCCTAGAATACATGTTAAGGGCTTGTGTGCTTGAGCAGAAAGGAAGTTGGGATAAACACCTATGGTTGATAGAGTTTGCATACAATAACAGTTATCACTCTACCATCGGTATGGCACCTTACGAGGCTCTGTATGGGAGGAGTTGTAAGTCACCTTTAAGTTGGGTAGAAATAGGGGAGAGTGCACTATTGGGACCCGAAATAGTACAAGAAACCACTGATCAAATTAAAATAATTATAGAAAAGATGAGAGTTGCCCAAAAGAGGCAAGAATCATATGCCAACAAGAGAAGAAGTCCTTTGGAATTTAATAAGGGAGAGCACGTATTTCTGAGAGTATCCCCCACTATGGGTATCGGTAGACAGGTGAGGACCAAGAAACTAAGCCCTAGATTCCTAGGACCATTACAAATCCTACAAAGAGTTGGTCCCGTTGCCTACCAAATTGCCTTACCTCCCTATTTGTCCAACCTACATGATGTTTTCCATGTCTCCCAACTTCGTAAATATGTCCCAGATCCTGCGCATGTATTAGGGAATCAACTGATAATATTAAAGGAAAATTTGACTTATGAATCTACTCCTGTACAAATCCTTGACTTTAAGATTAAGCAACTTCAAAGTAAAATAATCCCTTTAGTTAAGGTACTTTGGCAGGATGCAGCATCGCAAGAAATGACGTGGGAGAAAGAAGAAGAGATGAGGCAAAGATACCCAGAACTGTTCATAGGTATGAATTTTAGGGACAAAATTTCTTTTAAGAGGGGGAGAATGTAATAACCAAAATTAATTTTAAAAGAAAGAAACTCGATTTTTAAGATAAATTCACGTAAGCAAAGCCTGGCATAATTTTCGAGGATGATGATTTGAAACGGAAGGTTGTTTGAAGTTAGAAACACAAGCGAATGGAAAGAAACGCGATCCGGCGATCAGGAACTGACAGATGACATTTTGTACTCTAGTTTCACTGATGGAGGCCAAAAGCTTCACATGGAAACTCGTGCCAATGTCTGAAAGGAAGTTGACATCCTAAAGTTTCCCCGGGTGACCCTGGAAAGTCAAAATCACCCCCGGAAGCTTTAAATTTTCTGAAACCCCGCCATTTGGCCTAATTCTCTCTCTCTGCTCACTCTATTTTCTCTCTCCTCTCTCTCCTCCTTCCTTCACTGTGCACCGCCACCAGAGCCACCGTGAGCCACCACCAGGCACACCAATCAACTCCCTTTGCCACCCTCGACTTCCAGCAACTACCTACGACCGCCAACGGCCGCCATCGCCGCTGAAAAATGATGTTTTCCACCTCCATCGCGCGAAAACTTTGCCAGCTGAGATCATTGCCGTCTGCCACCATTGGCCGTCACTGTCCTCACCATCTTGTAGCTTGAGCTGCCAGCTTCCTCCACCAGCCCGTTGATGTTGAACGGAGGTCCGACGCACCCAGATCGAGGCTTTTTACATCTGCCATGCATCGTTCTTCGTGGTCAAAAAACACCATCCGAATGACCATGAACCGTTACGCCACCATCATATTCGGACTCCTCATCTTGTGGGCTTCACCGTGGTGTAAATTTTGAGGCCAACCGCACCCTACGCCATATGCGCCGTGCGTCAGCGTGCTCATTGTACGCCGCCATCTTTGGAGAATCTGGACATACACTGGGAGAAATCGAGACCACCCCAGGACATATTTCCATCATCCAACAACACTGGTAAGGTCCAATTTCCCAAGAACTAATGAATTCTAATTGAAATAGCTGTCGAACGTAATTAAAAAAATAAATTGACCTATGAATTAGGATAATCGGACTTAGGATCGTAAAATAGATGATGTGACAAGCTTGAATATTCACTTAAATGTCCAGGGAATTTAATTGGCTCGAAAATCAGGATTTTGTGAAGTTCTGAATTTATTCGAAGCAACAAGAGACCAGGTAGGATGATTTACGCTTCCCGAGTTTTAGATTTGACCTAGTGAATACTTGAACAATTAGATTTAATTGCATGGATTTGCGTGCTAATTTCGATGGAATAAATTTCATGCCTGTGTGCTGGATATCCTAATTGCATGTTAGACGTTTTCTTTATCGAGTTTAGATGCCCTTAGGATGAATTTACTTAGGGTAGGGTACTTGATAGCCAGTATGGGATGGCCGTTAAGTATCCCGAGTACAAGGAGTTTTTAATTAACCTTATTTTTACCTACTTTGGCCTGTACTGAGTTAGGGATCACACGATAAATAAGGACGACCCTAAGAAAGGTTTAAGGAGTATAAGGGAGGATAGCCTACACGGGGAAACGTTGTGATTTAGGCGTAATACCCTAGAACCCTGAGGAATAGCAGACCGTGAGCATGTGAGTTCGAATGGACTATATAAGGATGAGAATTGGCGTATGTGCACATGCTAAGGGACGCCCTAGATGTTGATTCTCACCTGGTCCTTGAGTGAGTGATTGGTGTTACGAATCACACTCACAATATAGGTGAGATTCGGGTGATTGGTGTTACGAATCACACCCAACAATAAGAGAGGTAATCTCTCTAGATGACGTGTAATTGGGCGATTTTAGATTTGGTCGCAGAAGACTTATGGCCAAGATGGATTTAAATACACTGGGCATGGGATTTAACCTAATCTCTATGATTGATTTTTAAAGAAATGGATTTTTATGATTATGAATATTTGCCGCGATTTCCATGTGATAAAATGATTTTAAAGATAAGGTATTTCATTGATTTCGAACTGATTTCGGAAAATTGTTTTCGGTGCTCACACCGCTGAGTATTCAACCAGATTTCGAATTGTATTTGAACTGTAAATCATTCTACTAGGATTTTATATCTCACTAGGTTGTTTACTCAAATGAACAGGGACAGGAACAGGAACCTAAACGTTAACTGGATGACGATTTGATGATAGACAGAAGAACAGCTTAGTCTAGGCTTGAATTACATTGTATATATTTCGATGATGTTGCTGTATATGGGTATTCTGTCATTTATGTTTTCTGTTGTAATTGGACTAGCTGTATATCTGTAAATAGGTGACTGTTGTATTATGGATATGTTCGAAATACAGAGAAAACTCTGCCAAATTTTCGATAGGGTTTACCGCTGTAAACTTGTAATTTTAAGTTGGAATTTGTGTGAATGATTGTATGCCATATGTATGTATATTAGATTTCATTCTAGAGTAATGTATGATGTATGTATGTATAATTAGTTTAGCTGCATGTGAATTAGGGTTGAACGGAATCCGAATGGACAACGAGAAGTCTATTTGGGTTACGCTCAATTAGTAGCGATCCCCTGATATTCCCACATTGGGAATAACTGTTTAGAAAAGTCCATATGCTTCCACTAATTAGATAAAGGATTGTGTATGTTGTATTAGGGGGTCGTTACAAAGGTTGCCACTGAAAGTCATGTTTTTTATAGTGAAAGACAAAAATATCAATAAGAAATTAATGTTTTAATGGAGAAAAAAGAAAAATACCTCTATTTCTTTTCATTATTTCTTCTAATCTAAAATCCTATAAGCTAACATATTTATTGCCATTAATTTTTGGATGAAAAATTAGATAAAAATGTGTTTCATGTAATATTTTGAAAATAAAAAAAAAGTTCTAGGCCACATTTAAAAATATATAGGAGTAATGTGTAGCCAGACTAAAGAACAATGAGATCTTATGCGTTTTAGCCTAAATTATTCTTATCATTTATAGAAATTAAACTTATACCAAATGCAATTTTTTAATAATTTTATTTTTTTCCTATTAAATTGTTATTATAATTATACTTATTAATTTTATAAAAATCAAATTAATTACATAAAAATAATGGATAAATATGATTATAGTAATAAATTTAATAAAATTGTTAAAATATTATTTATATTTAATAATTTATTATGTTATTATTATTAAAAATTTATGTCAATTCGTGTTCATAGCATCATTACCTTATATATAAAGGAGAAAGAGACAACTTTAATGATGAAATGCCTTGAACTATTCGCAAGAGATGTAGTTCTTTAAAAAAAAAATTATTGTTAGAGAATCAAATTGGATCGGTCAATTAATTAAAAAAATGAATGAATTGATTGTATTTTCGATTTGATTAATCTATAAAATTGATCTCATAAAAAATTAATTAATAATCAAAAAAATTGGTCAAAAATTTATTAGTTCAACCGGTTTAAGAAAAGTATTTTCATATGTTTTCTAATGTTTTATAACAAAAAAGATAAAAAAAAAAAAGTGTGTGTGTATGGGTGTGTGTGTGCGTGTGTATATATATAGTGCAAGATCGGACGACCTTTTGAACTTTGTTATTACCTGATGCAAAAATGTACAATGAAATGAATTGGTTGAAATTGCATATGTTGACTTTATTTATATATTATTTACATAATTCATTAATTAATTATGTATATGTAATAACCCAATTTAAATTAATTAAAAAATTGGGATAAAATATTTGGAAATCTTGAAATATTATTGGGAGGTGATTAAGGAAATTTTTCTGAGCTTGTAGCTAAAATTTGAGAATTTTTCAGAATTAAATTATATCTAATAGCGGGATTTTTATCTGCCTTGAGAAACTTTACAGATAATTTTAACAGGCTTGTGATAGTTTAAAAATTTTCAAATTCCTTCCATATCATCCTAAATTCTTGTCTAAATCGAAAAACGCGTCCGAAATTTGCCTAGGGCAAAGTGAAAAAAAGACCAAAATACCCTCAACAAATTTAAAACTCATTTTTCCCCATTTCTCTCAAGTTCTTCTCCCTCCTGTGCACTCTCTCTCCCCCCACGTTCACTCTCTCTCTCTCTTGCACGTCTCTCATCCTCACACTGTTTACCCGTCGTCCATCCACCAAAATGCCACGTGTCGCTGCCCCACCATGCCAGGGAAGCTCGCTGGAGTGTACCGCACCCTATCACCACCTCTCGCACGGTTTTCAGCCACCGCAGAAGCAAGAAATAGAGTCGTTCGTCCATGCATTTTAAGTTTTGATCCGACCATTTCTGTGCCATTCGATCACCGGTGATCGATGCTTGAGCTGCCCAGCAACATCCCGAGCTGCCCGTGACCTCAGCCGCCATTGTTGCCGCTGCCAGTCGCCGAAAAAAGCTAAGGAAGGTCAGGGACTAAACTGTAAATTTTTAAAATCTTTGGTATACACTGTAAAACTCCAAATTAATTACTTTTTCCACAATTTCTAGTTTCTATAATGCCATTAGGGATGAATGGAAGAGTTAGATTGGAAAAGAATGATGAAAATAATAAATTTGTAAATAGGGACTAAATTGCAAAGTTTGGAAAAGTTTGGTATGAAGTAGAATTGCAAAATTGGATGCATTCCTATAATCCTTAACTTAATTAGGGCTCGTATGAATATATGGAATTGGAAAATGGAAGGAAAATGTTGGAAAAGTTTCAATTTCAAGTTTAGGAACTAAATTGAAAAGGTTGATATAGCCTATTTAAGCAACGTAAACCATGTACATTCTGAAATTTTGAGTGAATTAAGTTCATTTAGCCTCCTAGAAGCATTATAGAGTGAATTAGATAATTTTATAGCTAAAAACCAACTTCGGGATAAATAAGGGACTAAAGTGCAAACTTATTATTTTTAGGCTTTGAAAATAAGTTTTAATTCTGAACGTTGGTTATAAAAATGTACAGAGTTAGCTTGAAGAATTTGTCCAAGGAAAGGAAGAAGAATTTTAAGTTAAGCAAAGGAAATCCCGATTAAGGTAGAGTAATCTACACTCCCCTTTATTTTGATGAATGTTTAATGTGAATTGATTGCTGTGATTGTGCTTACGAACATGTACTAGGAAATGTGTGCTGGATTAGATGAGTATAAGAAAAGGCCTGCAAGTGTTTGAAATATATTTGGAAATTCTTTTCTACTTGTTTTGATCGGACTATTAGAATTGTATACTTATAGTGAAGACGAAACCTGGGATGGATACTTAATAACTGGTATGAAACTGTTGTTAAGTATTCCATATTCAGGCCTACTTTTAAACTTCCATTCTTTAAACGCTGAAATGGTATATATATGTTAGGTTTTACCCATTAAACCAATACACCCCTATGAAAGACTATAAGGAGTAAAGGAGGAGAGTCTATATGGGGGAATGAATTGGTTTAAGAGCAAAGCCCTATGATCCTAAGTATTAGTCACCTGTATGTATACGTTGCCTTATAGTCGGCACAGAGAAATGAGACCTATTTGTAATGTGCACATGATGGGGGATGCCCCTTATTGATATTAGGTTCTCAGTCGCAAGGAAGACAATCCTATGATAATCACCAGGAAGACGGTCCCTGTGATAGCAACAATCTCAGTCATATAGAGGACGGTCCTATGACAATTACCAAGAGGACGGTCCCCATGATTTTAAAATGAGATTAAAAAATAGCAGACAATGAATTGTGAAATTATTTACATGATTTTATGCATATATGTACAGATGATTGAAATCCTTGCCGTAACGTAGTAGCATTATGCAATGGATATGGAAATTTGGATGCAGGCATTTTGAAAAAAATGATGGTTTTTTATAAATACTTATACTTTTTGATAGAAAGAATGATTTTGATTTATTGTATTTGAATAGCCACTAGATTTCCTATGTTTGTCGATTTTTAATAAATAAAGCTTCAATTCTCATGTTTTGTTTAATGAATGAGTTTGGGGAGAGGTTTTCTATACCCGAACAGGGGTATAGCTGAACACTCAACTGTTTTGAATAAAATTATCTGTATATTATTTTACTGGGATTCAAATCTCATTAAGTTGTGTGTTCAGACAGTCAAGGGCGTGATGGCGCTAGGAATTAGCCTAAGACGAATATATTTGCTGCATAGAATTGCGAATGACTAAGAAGCTATGTTGTAGCTTATGATATTAATTGTAAATGGCTTAATAGCCTTCATATGGTGTTTACTAATCACTAAATTTGTATTTAGAGATATTTATTTATTAGTGTGGTAAATTGAGTTATATTTTGTAATTACTATCTCAAATGCAATGTATGAATGGTAGTTTAGATGTATATTCTAGAGTATGTTGATGGCTATATCGTTTGGTGATTTGAGGTATTAGATTAGCTGCGCAAGTATGGGGTTGAGTAAAATCTAAATAGGGACGACTATTTGAGTTACACTCAACCAGTAATGACCCTGAACGATGCTTATTTTGAAAGTAAAAATCTTTCATAACATTTCATGCTTCCTAAATCACATGATATGGTATGGGGGTTGTTACAGTACATCTTATATAGAAATTGTTACGGAAAACATTTTAAAATATTATTTGGTAAATGTATGATGAGATCAATTTTTTTGTAAATATAATATAATAATCTAAAATTACCAAAAGAAAGATAATAATAAAAAATAAATAAATAAAGACATATTTAATTAAAATATGCAAATCAAGAATAATATTATCATTATTAAAAGAAAGTAAGAATATTTCTTAGATCTTGGCAAAAACAGAAAATAATATTTCTTAGATATTATAATTAGATTGATAGAATTTTATAATTCCTAAAAAATACAATCAAAAAGCAGATCAAAAGAATATCACCAATGTATAAATTTACAACTTTTTTTTAAATAACTAAAAGTCACAATAGAAATCAGATTTTAATTTGGATTTTTAACTATATATATTGGACTTGATGTTACTTATCTTAGAGAGAAATGATGAAATAATGCATCTAATATTTTTCAATACATCTTAAATAAAAATACATTAATTGTTCAGATAACGTTAATCTAATCAAGGCGTGGTAGGGAAATTAATTTTTTAAAGTTATTTTTAAAAAATTAAATATTTGGTCGAGTGGTAATTTTTGTAAAAAAAATAAGTATTTTTAAATAGAAGCAAAGAGTTTTTTAATTGTAGAATATATAAATTAAGGTATAGAGAAATTATATACAGATTCATATTTTTTAAAAAACTTTTAAAGTATTTATAGTACTAATTTTTTCTATATTTTAATTAATAATTTAACAAAAATAATGAAAATAAATATTTATTATTATGGTTAAATTATTTTTGTAATTCCTATAATTGTACTCAATTTTTTAATTAAGTCCCTATAATTTAAAAATTTATAATTGAGTCTCAATAGTTTAAACATTTTCTTAATTTAACCCCTATAAACTTAAATTTTTGTTAACATTTTGTTCAATTTTGATGATATGCATGCTAATTATATATCATTTTTCAAGTTAATCTTTTCATATCACATAACGTAAACTATACTTCATTCTATACATTTAAGTTATCTTTCATTATTATTTATTTTTCTTCTTTTTGTTAACATAAACCATACATATTTAGGATTCTAAGACACTATATGTTGCCAACATTAACAAAAATTAATATAATTTCATAAAAAATTTGACAACAGTGACTAATTTAAAAATTTTTTAAATTATGGGGACTTGATTACAAAACTTTAAACTATAGGGATCCAATTAAAAATTGATTGAAAGTATAGAGACTATAAGAATAATTTAACATATAATCATTTATCTATTCAAATAACATTAACTGTAAATTAAATCTATACTTGTCGTTTTTAGTAATTTAATAGTTAAAAATATTTTTTTACACAAATTACTTTTCACATATTGATAAAAGTGTCTTTCAATTTAATTAGCCGAACACAAATTGAGAAGAAATCATTTCAAAATAACTTGGTAAATTTTGGTTGTTTGGATGGTTGACCCCATGACCATAGGCTCTTTAAAGTTTTTTATGATAACAAACACATTAAATAATTTTTTAAGTTAAGAGTTAAAGTTCAAAAGCCCAACTAAATGCACTGAAGAATTCATGATAGTCAAGTATCTAATTAGGACTTGTTTTGTAAAGGTAATTTAAAAACATGAGCGCTAAAAACTTTTAAAATCTCTTGGGAATTTCTTTTAACCTTATATCTGAAAGACTTGGTGGCTCTCTCTTGTTTTCTCTACTTAAAAACATTTTTACTTAGTTACAAGACAACTACTAGCTTTTAGGAGTTGAATGGTACACTTGAAATATGAAGGAATCAAGACAGTAAGCTGCAAGCTGACTGCTAGGCTTTTAGCAGTCTACCGCTAACTTATTGTGGCTAACAGTCGCTATTAGTCTTGGGTAAAAATTATACAAAGAACTGGGAGCACCCAATTGACTAAAAGATGTCTAGTAGTTGACTGTCACAGCCCAGTTCTATAAAATTTTAAATTTAAGATTACAACAGTTGACTACCAGCTTGTGCAAGTCGATTACCACAAGTACGAAATAGTACAAAAAGGTAAAAAAATGGCTATTATTTGAAGATATGCAAAGATATGGTCTCCAATGCCTATCCATCCAAAAAATATATATATATATAAGGGCTTTAAGAAGTTTTAAAACACCAAGAGAAAAGGTTGAATTTCAAATTTAATCCTTTCTTCTAAAGCTCATTTTTCTAAACTTACCTATAGCACTTCATTTGTATCATCTACTTTAAAAGAAAGTTTTTTCTAATATATTCTTTCCTTCTATAAAAGAAGAGTGTGAAAATCTTAAGGAAAGGTTTTCCTTAAGTGTATTGAGAGAAAAAAGTGTTGAGTTTGTTATAGTGGTTCACAAGTACCTATTTAAAACTTGTGGAATATAGTGAAAATCTCAAGCTTTCCTTGAGGACTGGATGTAAGATTTATTGGATAAGTTGGCCAGGATAAATATTTGTGCCCATTTACTTCACAACATTTATATTTTTGCACTTTAAATTTCTGCAAGCTTAAGTTTCAGCACTTTATATTTATATACTCTATTTTACTTAAGGGTAAGTAAATACAATGCCATCCAATTCTAACTAAACCAATCCAAACTAATCCAATCAAAATCGACCAAATCATTTTGCTTCTCCATTCGTGAATACTCCTTCTCCCCTCCTTTATTTTCTTTAACTGATTTTGCCTAAGGGTTCACTCTCTCTCTTTAATCTGTGGAATATTTTGAGGATTTTTTTTTTATTTTTAAAGATGTCTTCTTCTTCAGGTACGCTTATATTTTACCATTTTTATAAAAAAAGGTGAGGTGGTTTGTAATAACCAAAATTATTTTTAACCAATTAAAACTGAATTTTGAGGTTGATTTTGTTAAAACTAAGTCTGACATGATTTTCGGAGTCAACGATTGAAACCAGAGGATTTTTCGGAGTCAGACATGTAATCTGGTGAAAGAAAACAAGACCTGACGATAAGAGACTGACAGACAGAGTTTCGGACTTCGGCTCCTCAAACGGAGGCCGAAGCCTTTGTATGCGAACGCGTGCCATCCTCCAGATCGAAGATGACATCCAGAAGTTTCCCTGGGTGGTCTAGTAAAAGACAGAAATGCCCCTGGAAGCTTTAAATTCCCTGAAATCCCACCATTTCTATCATTTTTCTCTCTCTCTTCACTCTACTTTCTCTCTCTTCTCTCTCCTCCTTCCACCACCGCGCGCCACCACCAGGACCACCGTAGGCCACCACCTGACCCACCAATTGACTCACCACACCACCCTCGACCTCCAGCCACCACCCACGGCCACCAACAACTGCCACGGTCGGCGGAAAGAGGACGTTTTTATCCTCCATCGCGTGATTTTTTGCCCACCGTGATTTACACCATTGTGAAGGCTAAGTTGCCAGCTTCCTCCCTCAGCTCGCCGCTGCCGAACGAAGCTCTCATGCTCTTGGATCGAGGCAAAATGCGTCCATCGTGCGTCACTCTTCATCATCGAAAATTCAGACTCCTCATCTTGAGGGCTTCATCATGGTGTAATTTTTGAGCCCAATCGCACCCCTCTGCCATGCGCCGTCATGAGCTACCGTGCACCGCTATGCTCCACTGTGAGCCACCTCCAACGAAGCCAGAAAGATGTCAGAAACTGTCTCGAAACATATTTCCATCATCTGGCACCCCTGGTAAGGTCTAAATCACCTAAACCTAATGTATTTTGACTGAATTCGATGCCGAACATGAATAGGAAATTAATTAGCTTAGAAAATTATGCAATCGGACGTAGGAAAGTGAAACCGATGACGTAACAGACTAAAATACTCATTTAAATGCCCAAGAAATTGATTAGGCTTGAATTTTGAGGATAAGAGAAGTCTCAGATTGATTTGGAGCAAACGGAGACCAGGTAGGATAATTTACGCTTCCCGAACTTTAGATTTTTCCTTGTGGATACCTGAACAATTTAGATTAATTTCATAGATTTATGTGCTTCTTTCGATGGACTAAATTGCATGCCTGTGTGCTGGAAAATACCCTTTTCATGTTAGATGATTTGCCTATCAATTTTAGATGCCATAGGGACGGATTGACTTAGGGTAGGGTACTTAATAGTCGGTATGGGACGGCCGTTAAGTATCTCGAGTGCAAGAATTTTATAAATATATCATTTTAATCAGAATTAGCCTGAATTATGTTAGGGATCACGAGGTAAATTAGGATGACCCTAAGAAAGGTTTAAAGAAGTATAAGGGGGGATAGCCTATACGGGAAAACGTTATGATTTAGGCGTAATACCCTAGAACCTTGAGGAATAGCTGACCATGTGCATGTGAGTTCGAATAGACTGTATGAGGATGAGAATTGGCGTATGTGTAAATGCTAAGGGACGTCCTAGATGTTGATTCTCACCCAGTCCTTGAGTGAGTGATTGGTGTTACAGATCACCTCACAACATAGGCGAGATTTTGGGTGAGTGGTGTTATGAATCACACCCAATGACAAGAGATAGAATTTCTCTAGATGACATACAATTGGATGGTTTTAGACTCGATCGCATATGACTTATGGCTGACATGGATTTAGAAACACCGGGCATGAGATTTGACTCAATTCTTTTGTTACAGATTTTCTTAAAACAAACTTTTATATTTATTGAATATTTGCCACGATTTCCATGCTAAATAATGATTTTAAAAGGATAAGGTATTTCACTATTTTTGAACTGAATACGGGAAGTTATTTTTGGTACTTACACTGCTGAGTAATCAACCAATTTTTGAACAATATGATTAATTGTAAATTATTCTATTGGGATTTAAATATCTCATAAGGTTGTTTGCTCAGATGAACAGGAACAGGGGCCTAGACGATAGCTGGGAAACGGTGTGATGATAGACAAACGAGTAACTTAGTTCTAGGCTTGAATTGTGATGTATATATTCCGTTGATGCTTTATATTAGATTAGGTAATTACTGGTTTTATTTTGTTGTTGGACTAAATGTAAATTTCTAAACTATTGTCTGTTTGTACTTGGGAAACGTTCAAAATACAGGGGAGACTCTACTGGATTTTTAGTAGGATTTAATGTTATAAATGTTTAAGTTTAAGATGGAATTTACATGAATGGATTGCATGTTTATGTATGGATTCTAGTTTTATTATTGGTGATGATTGCATGCGTAGTTAGTATAGCTGCATTCGATTTTGGGTTGAACGGAGTCTGAATGGACAATGGAATGTCTATTTAGGTTATGCTCATCCAGTAGCGATCCCCTGACGTTCCCATATCGGGAATAACTATTTTGAAAACCCATATGCTTCCGCTATGCAGATAGAGGATAGTATATTGTGGATTAGGGGGTTGTTACATGGTTGGTATGACTGAACCATAGACCTAAGGCTACCATTATCGATATGCCTTCTGAAGTTGAATATGACGCTCAGAACCCTGGTTTGGTTTTTTCTAATAAAGAAGGGGAGATTGGCAGTGAGGAGGTTTCCTCTATAGTTAAGGCTTTGCCTAAGGGCGAAAAGGCCATGAACAATGGGGAATAGTACATAAGAGAGGAAGTAGGTAGGGATTACCTTAGTAGATAAATGTGTGTTCAGGATGTTTTACTTAACCATCGATTAGCCATAGACCTGTCTAGGATTGTCATGGTTTCTTTGTGTATAAATTGGATGAAGAAAATATTCCTTTTATATGGCATTAGTCACCTGTATCTTATTTTCATGCAGTGATCAGTGTCTTTAGAGAATATTAATGAGTAGTACTTATATTGTTGGTGATATGCGAGCTTTATGGGAGGAAGTATTCTAACCTTGGCCCAATGAGATCACCTTTGGGATTTCTTGGTTTCCTTCTCCCCCAAGTCTTTTAGACTAAGACAGGTTCAATTTTTGATGTTCTGGCATATAGTATGAGAGGCAAGGATCCTCCTACCTTTTACTGATTTTGAATTGTGTCTATTGAGTCGCCTCAATGTTTGCCTAATGCAGCTTATAGTGAACACCTAGGTAATCATTCGTGATTTCCATGCATTGCATGATGATATTGGTGTAGAGCCTACCATTCATCTTTTCTTTTTCTTCTTTAAAGCCTAATCTCAATCGAAGAAGGGTTGGCTTCAACTTCAGAAAGCCAATGATAGTTTGTGTCTTATAGAGGGATTGAATCCCAATATAAAAATTAAAATCGTGCATTCATTCACTTTGTTTCCCTTAGGGATGTACATCCTTTTTGGTTATGTGATAGGGATGTTCCCTGTTTTCCCTTAGTTGGTCTACTCCCCAAGATGTTCTTAAGTTAAATGAAGGGTACCTTAATGAGGAAGAAAGGGAGATTATAGTCAGGTTCTCTCTGGAAACTATCGACATGAAGATGATGGATGGTAATAATTTATACTTCTACTTTGCTAATTCTGACTTGTTTTTGTTACATTATTTTTACATTTGACATTTGTTTGGTAAATCACAATGCCAACTTAAAGGCTCTGCACAATGTTCACCTCTATCAAGTTGCTAGCAGAGGCTCTTCCATTGGCCTATCTGTTAGAGGGTCATCCTAAGGGAAATCAAGGGGCTTTATTACTGTTAGCTCTTTTATGAGTTGCAGGGGCTCAAGTAACTCGCTTGGTCTTTTGCACAGTTCTTCAACCGTTACTATTACTACTACTACTAGTATTACTATTACTATTGGCACCGTTGGTGCTGTTGTGCCTGTAAGTTCAACTTAGGATTCGTTGAAATCATGGTTAGTGAATGCACCCTTTTTTCATGCATAGGAGCCAATTTTAAAGGGAACTGGTGATCCCCATTGAAAAAGAAAAGGGTAGATAACTGGAAGGAAGTGAAAAGAAACAAAAAAAAAGTATTTTTGACAAGTCATATAGCCTCTTCTTATTGTTGCAAAAACATTTTTATCACTGAGGACGAAGACGCATTCGAGAAGACCTTGGAGTGTCTTAGGGTGGCCGAGATTCTTTAGGCTATTGGGTGTTTTGGGTCAAATTGGGATAGCTAATTGATCTATACTTTTCATATTTCATTTTCTAATTATGTTTTAGTCTTAAGTTTCTTTCATTTGCTTGAACATTAGGAGGGGTTATCTGTAGTCTAAGTTGGATCTCATGAAGATAGAACATGTTTCCACCATCGCGAAAGTCAAAGCCTAGTTTGAGACCCTTCAAGGTGACAAGGCTCAAGTGGAGGCTGAGAAGAATAAGGCAGAGAGGCGATAGGTTAATCTTAACATTACAAAATGCAAGGCAGAGCTTGACTATTACACTGCCAAGGAAGAGTTTGTCACTGCCAACTTTAGCCCAATTGAGAAGGACAAAGAGCTTAAGGTAGCGGAGAAGAAGTTGGCTCCTTTAGTTAACAATAGGGCATCAAATGGTTGGGTCTCCCTTTGAAGTGGTTTTTATGGGAGACTGCAAGTATAATGGCGGATTATAATTAGGAAAATTGTATTCATCAATTACGCATCCTTAATCTTAATGTGCAGGTCTAAAAGGCATATTTTGCTTGTGAATTTTTTGATGGGCAAATTTATCTTGGCAACTTGGATCAATACGAACCCCTGATGTATAACTATGCACTACTATAGCATCCTGGTGAACGAAGTGGCACAGAGGTTCAAAGGAATGAGATGCAGGAAGAAGAGCCAGCTGCCATTATTAGGGATTAGCCGAGGGCTGAAGAAATTGTTTCTAATCTCTCCTATGAAGAAGCCCTTGATACTACACCGATCACGATGTTTCTCTTAAGTGAGCCACCCAGTGGAGAAGGTTGTAGCGCTATAGGTGATAGTGGAGTCAAAGATCCTTCAGATGGTAGTGACGGGATTGATCCCCCAACTTAAAAATTTTGTTATTATTGTTGTTATAGCCTTCGAGCCTTTAAACTTTTATAAATATATTGTATGAACTTATGGGCCCCTTTGTATGAACTTGTGGGCCACTTCGCCATTTGGCGTGGGGAATTTTAGTTTTAAAGTACCAAAGAGATTTTGTTTTCATTTGCATGGTTCACACTATCATATTTTGCATTTAGTGATAGGCAAATAATTAGCCTGGCAAGGGCCGAAAGGCCAAAGAGTAGTGCTTGTAGGGTGTTTGTTTTATGCAGGCAATTGTTTATCCTGACGGTGGCCTTTATCTTAGGAAGAATTAGTTTGATTGTTAATATCTATTCGCAAGACTAGGTCGCCTTTCTAGAATTGTCTAGGTCTAATCCCTTGATCATGTGCTCTGGACTCGCAGTCGATATATTGTGGCTTGAATTTACACTTTCTCTCTCTTTTCTTCCAAATGCATATAAGCTCATAGTTAGAGCCTGTCTATTTTTTCGATCGAGTAAGCAGATACCTGATTAGATGAGCATTCCAACTCAACTAGATGCTTAGCTTTATGCCCATATGTGAATGCGAATGGAGTCTTGCCCATTGATGTTTGTAGAGTTGTCCTTTAGGACCATAATATTAAGTGCAATTCATCTACCCAGCTAGATATTTCTACTCTAAGTCTCTTTTTGAGTCCTTGGAGAATAATTTTTTTAGCGAGTTCAACTTGTCCATTTATGGCAGGGTATTCAACAAAATTCATTCGCAGGATTATGTCCCACTGTTGGTAGTAATCCTTGAAGAATTCATTCACGAATTGCCTACCATTGTCCGTGATTATTATGTGTGGAGATCCGAAATGGAAAATTATGTTCTACCATAAAAATTTTTAGATCTTTTGTAAGGTTATGGCTGCTAGTGGTTTTGCTTCAATTCACTTTGTGAAGTAGTCAACTGCTACTATTAGAAATTTTCTTTGACTAGAAGCAATCAAGAAGGGTCTCAGGATATCCATTCCCTATATATCAAAAGGCCATTGGGAAGAGATGATGTGTTGTCCATTAGCTGGGACATGGATATAGTTACCATTTTTTTTGAAAAGTGTCATAGTGTTGAACTAGATGATTGACGTCCTTTATTAAGGTTGGCTAATATAATCATGCCCTCAAGATTTTAGGCCTTAGGGTGATTGTAGAGTGATAGGTATTGTATATCCCTTCATAAAGTTTGCAAAGTTCTGCTTTGCCTTGCTTTGGAGTTATACACTTCTAATAAGGGGCTAAGCCTTTTCTGTATAGATTAGTGCCCCAAATATAATGTATGGTGGATTTTCGTCAATTTTTTTTAGCTTTTTTGCTTTTGGTTGGCAAGGTGCCATTTTGGAGGATTTGACTCATCCAAGATTCATGATCGACATTGATTAAAAGGATTTTTGCACTTTCTAGTTTTAACAAGGCCTCTGCCCTATCATTTTTTTCTCCAAGTACTCTTTAGTTGCGAATGTTTGAACTGGCCCACTAGTTGATTTACTAAGTGGAATATAGCTTGATCATGGAATCTTTTGCTTTGTATTCACCATTTATTTGGTTAACAACCAACTGAGAGTTGCTGAGGAGGCAGACCTGATTGGCTAACACCTAAGATGGGGTGAATTGTATGTTTTAAAATTTTTTTTATTCTTTGGAAGTTATGAGATTTCAAATCAGTAAAAATCTTAACGTAAAATGCTTTAAAAAACCTTGTAAGCCTTTTTAAAATTTAACAAGGCAAAGTGCAGCTACTAAAGCTCAAGATAGTAAAATAAAGTATAGAAAAGCACAATGCAGAAACTTAAATTTATAGAAAAGAAAAGTTCAAAAATGAAATGCTAAAAAATAAATAGGCTCAGATATTTATCCTTGTTCAACTTATCCAACAAGGCTTATATCTAGTACATAAGTAAAACTTGAGATTTTCATTAGAATTCACAAGTTTCAAATGGGTACTTGTGAACCACTACAATAACCTCAACACTTTCTTTCTCTTAAAGAACTTAAGGATAACCTTCCTTGAGATTTTCACATGCTTCTTTTGAAGAAGGAAGAAAAAGTTTAGAAGAAATTCTCTCTTTTAGAGTAGGTATTACAAATGAAGAGCTATAAGTAAGTTTAAAATGATGAGCTTAGAAGAATAGATCAAAATTCAAAATGAAGCTTTTATCTTAATGTTTTTAGACTTCTAAAGCCCATATATATAGATTTTTTCAAGAGGTAGTTTTTGGAGACTATATCTTTGCATATCATCAGAGAAAGGGACTTTTTTATGTTCTCTATACTATTCTGTACGCTGGTAGTTGACTTGCACAGGCCTGACAGTCGACTATTGTGTTCTTGATTTCAAATTTTCTGAGTATAGCTAGTAGCAATCGACTACTAGGTAGCTAGCAATCAACTGAGAGCTCTCGGGTCTCTGCATAATTTGAATTCTGGGCTTAATAGTCAACCGTTAGCTCATTGTAGGTTAGCGATCTACTGCTAGAGTCTTATCAATTAACTTACAATTTAATATCTCTAATTCTCTAACTTGTAAGTGTACCAATCAACTTCCATAAACTGGCAGTCGACTTTTAGCTTAGGAAAAAAAAATTTTAAGTGGAGAAACTTTGGAGAAGGAGCTACCAAGCCATTGAACAAGTTAGAAAATATTATCAAGAGAATTTTGAAATAGTTTAAAGCACATGTATCTAAAAATAACTTCACAGAATAAGTCCTAAGTACCTATAAAATATTGAATTCTTCAATAGCCTTTTTTTGGAACTTCGTCTCTTAACCTAAAAAATTAAAATCCTTCAATGAGTTTGCTATCATCAAAACCTTGAACAGTTTAAGCTTAGTAGGGTTAACAATCTCCCCTTTTTTGATGATGACAAACCTATTGAATTCCATGAAGTATTAAAGAATGATTTTTTGTTACTAAACATGTATTGGGGTGTAAAACTCCCCCTAAATTTATGCACTCTAGTTTATCAAAGTTTTTAAAGTGGTTTGGAGAAAAACTCCCCCTGAATATTTGAACTTTGATAAAATTTGTTTATAAAACTTGATCTACAAAAGTTTCAAATGATTTAAATTCTTCAATAATTTTCTTGGTATACTTTGAATGTTAATGGTTATTTAGTGAACACAATGGTATTTCAAGTGGTAAGATTTTTGTAAAATGTTTCAAAAATCTATCATAGCAGAAGTAATGATGATATAATCTAAAACATTCAGAGCAAGGTTATAGTTTCATACTAAATTATAAGATCATCAAACTAAGTATAGAATTATCCTAAAACCATAGTCAAGAATAAGTAAAAAAAATTATAATAAAATCATTAGACCATAATCAAAAGTTAGAAGACATTAATCATAAGACATCTTCATAAGATAAGTGCATCCTGGGCTAACTATCATCAGACCCACAATCAAAAGCATAAGAAAAATTTAGGAAACACTAATCATAATATAAATTCAATCTAGCCTAACTACTACTTCCCCTTTTGTCATCAACAAAAAGAGTGAAGGGTAAGTCTAGAAATAACTTAAATAAAATGAAAATAATTCTAAGCTTGATCTCCTCGTCCCCTTGGCTCATTTAAGCATTACAATATTTGCCTTAAAAGTACATTATTGTTTTCATGGGTGAGTTCCATTGAGTGGAGCCTTTTGTCAACATCATAAAACCTGCTAAAGACCAAGGCTTGAAATGTTTAGAAGCAGTCCAAAGTGTTAAAGGCATCATAGGTGAGAGAAGGATGTGGAGATTCCTTAAAGAATTTGATGTCTACAAACTTACTTAGAGTTATTGATTGTTGAGGGAATTTCTCATTGTAGTTTGTTTCTATTGCTAGAGAGGAGAAATGAGAACATTTTGGTGAGGGATTGGAACTAGAACTTTGACTTTTGCCCTTTTAGAACCTTGCCTAGATGCCGTTTAAGAAATCAAAAGGATTGAATATGGGGAAAAGTGTTTAGAGAGGTGGGGAAAGGGATTTAGAAGTGTTTAATCAAACAAAGTTGGGAGAAAAACAATTTGAAAGAGTGAATTTGTGAAGATTAAGGCTAGGGTTTCAAAGGCAGCAAAAATGGGGAAATTTGATATTGGAGGAAAAAATGGAAATGAAATGGAGCATAAAATCAAGGGTTTTGATCACTAGGATGGGTATTATCGATTAATTGGTAGAGAAAAGTGGTATTTTTGAAGAAAATTTTGAGAGGAATTTGCGAGGGAAAGGAGAAGCTTTTGAAAAAATGGCGAAAATGATGTATTTCCCTTGTTAAAACAATTTTAGAAGCTTGGCAATCAACTTCTACAAGAGTAAAAGTCAATTTTCAAGCTGAGTCTCATTTAAAAAGCCTTCCAGAGGCTTACCAGTCGACTAGTAAGCCTTTATCAGTTGATTTTTGAGGTCCAAAGACCAAATAGTCAACTGGTTGGCCAGTTGATTGCTACGTTCTTCACAAACCCATAAAGGGGAAGAACATGCAAGGTAACTGGCTACTCTCTACCAAGATTTTTAAAAAATCCCAAGAGCTACTAATCGACTGCTATCATTGTGGCAGTTGGCTTTTACCGTTCTAAACTACAAAATTAAAGCTCAAATGTCTCTTAACCTTTTTCTTTCTTCTACCTTCCTTGTCCAACTTAATTTGTCACTTCTTTAAGGTCTTTTCAACCTATTTTGGTTTTTTTTTCTTCCATCTTAAGACCTTTTTCATTTATCTCAACCAACTTAAGCCTTTCAATCAAGAGATCTTTATGATTGAGCTTATGGAGATCAAGAGGACCTATAAAACAAATCTGAAGCCAATTCGATGCTTAAGTTAGTAATGAAAGATAAGAATGAAAACTAGTGATATACACATTGGGGGAAACAATATGAGATTTTTAAGGATTACTTATTCCATGTTCTTCTCTTATAAAACAAAATCCTTCTTCAACAAGAGTTTTTGTGAAAATATTAGCAAGTTAATACTCCATTTGTATGAATTCTAATGACACATTGTAATTTAGTATATGATCTCTAATGAAATGATGTTTGATGTCAATGTTCTTATTTCATGAGTGCATAATGGGATTCTTTGTCAAATTAATTTCACTAGTGATGTCATATTTGATTGGAATATTTTGAAGGAAAACACCTATATCTTGGAATTATTGTTTCATCCAAAGAATTTGGACACAACAACTTTCAACTGCTAAATACTCAGCTTCAGTAGTGAATAAGGCTACACAATTTTTCCTTTTACTGAACCTAGATACAAGAGATTTTTCAAAAAATTGGCAAGTTCCACTAGTATTTTTTCTATTAGTTTTGCTGCCAGCAAAGTCAACATCTAAAAAACAAATTAAGTTACAAGGACATCCAACTAGATATCTAAAAATTCTTTTTACTATTGTGAAGTGTGACATTTGTTATCAGTTTGGAACTCTACACACATGTAATCACTAAACATGATATTTGGTATACTTACTATCAAATAAATTAGTAAGCAAATCATACCTCTATATTTAGTGATGTCAAAGGATTCCTCTTTTTCATCCTTATCCATTTTGATAAATTGATTCATAGGAATTCCAATGGGTTTTGCCTTTTCCATTCCAAACTTTTTCAACAGCTCCTTTGTGTATTTAGTTTAGATCACAAAGATTTCATCATTTTGTTGCTTTATTTGAAGTCTAAGGAAGAAGTTCAACTCACCCATCATTGACATTTCAAATTATCCTTGCATTAACTTAGCAAATTCTTCATAGAAAGATTCATTAGTAGACCCAAAAATAATATCATCAACATAAATTTGTACAATTAAGATGTCATCTTCCTTTTTCATTATAAATAGAGTTGTATCAACTTTCCCCGTTGAAAAGCCATTATCTATTAGAAAATTACTCATTCTTTCATATCAAATTCTCGAAGCTTGCTTCAGAACATATAAAGTTTTTTTCAATTTAAAAAATTGATTTGGTAAAGAGGAATTTTTAAAACCAGGGGGTTACTCAACATAGACCACTTCCACAATAATTCCATTAAGAAAAGCACTCTTAACATCCACTTGAAAAAGTTTAAAGTTCTTAATGCAAGCTGATGCGCTGCCAATGCAACTACACTTAAGGCAGTGAACTTATCAATGTAGTTTAGTGCAATAGTGAGTATCAAGGTTGTATCCCAAGGGAACGAGAAAGCCCAGAGTTACTACTTATTTTCTGTTATCTAGCCTAAAAGTCAAGGTGATGGATTTCTAACTAAACTAATGACTAACTAAATGCAATAATAAATAATTAGCAATAGTGAATGAAAAAGGATATTTATCAAGCCAAGAAAAGCAAACTCACTAGGGACCCGTACTAGTTGGCAAACACATAAAGGATAATGGATTATTGAATTTAATGATGCTACATGTGAGTGAATTCGAAACTAAATTCTACTTCACCGTCGTTACAATTGAATTTCTTAAACCAAAGAACCTACCACTGGAATGTCTTCCTAATGATTGATTTTAGATCAGCATTGTCATTTTAATCCACTACTATTAAGAGTCATTACTTTTTAATCCAGAAATTAATTAACCTTAGTTCTAGGTGATAATTAACTTTTCTTTACAATTAGATGTCCAATTCCAATTAGAATCTGTCGATTGCTAAAAGAAATCTAAATCATATTCATCACAACATCTTGTAGAAGAAAACATAAAAATTCATTCTTAATTGTAAAGAAGATCACATAATCAAATTTAATGTCCATACAATTAAAACTAGAATACCAACACAGTCAAGAACCCCTATAGGTTTTACAAATTTAGCTACTCATGTTCATAATCCAAACAACCAAAAAATCAATTATACAGAAGAAAGAAAGAGTTAAAAACATGTACGCCCACTTCTTTCAAATTTTGAAAGGAACAGTATGGATAGTCATTGAAAAATAGCACGAAGGGTAGCCAAAAAGCTCTTACAATATCCAAAATGTGAATCTATCAAACTACCCACCAAGCAACATGGGTTAGGTTATGGGTCATTGGAGAAATAGAACAAATAGTAGCTGAAAGATAGACGGATAGCCATAGAAAAGTCGCCTAAGGATGGATGAATGGCCATAAACGGCAAATCAAAAAAAAAAATGCCACGAATAAGGCACAAACACGAATAGGTCGAAGCTCGAATCTATCAAGTTTACTCGGGTTTGTCAGATCTTATTGGCTAAATTCAATAGTGGTGTCTTGCTCGTCATTCCATGGTCACCGAAAAGCCTTTTGCCACCACTCCTGGTTGATGAAAGGTTAGAAATCACATGCCCTAGTGGAGCCTCGCAGAAGTAAATCACACTGTCACCCATGATAAACTCTTTGAAATTCTCCTCGGCCTCACTCAAATGTCATGGATTATCCCCTTGATGTGTCACACGATCCTCTCCTGATGCAACAAATCACTCCTCTCAATGCGTCGCTAGAAGAAGCACTTCGGAGTTGCTTAAGAAGCTTTCTTCCCACGCAAAAGCTTCCCTCTTCCTGGACTTCAATTGCACAGCCCTTCTCTCTTACATGGGCGTGTTATTGGTCTAGCACAGTTGGAAAGCCCAAAAGTCCAAAAAGAACGTGTGCTAAAGGCTTTCCAGAACCAAAATTACTCCATTTTCTGATAATGACTTGATAAAATGCTTTAAAATGAAAAAGGATACAAACTCAGGTGATTCTTGGAATAAAAATACACAAAATGCTTATAAAATAGACAAATAATATGAAGTAAATAAGTGTAAAATAAGACACATCACAAGCATAAGCTAAAAGCATCCTAATTACTTCTAATCTAGCTACTGGTGCAAAAGTTTCATCATAATCAATTCTCTTTTCTTGATTATATCTTTTAGCAATCAATCTAGATTTATTTCTAACTATGTTTCCAGATTCATCAAATTTATTTCTAAAAACACATTTTGTTCCAACAATTTGATAATTAGGTCTAGGGACCAGATCCCAAACTTGGCTTCTTTCAAATTGGTTCAATTCTTCTTGCGTAGGCAAAACCTAATATTCATCATTAGGGCTTGATCTATGTTTGTAGCTTAATTTTAGAGAGCAAACTAAGGTGATTACAAGAATTTTTAAGAATATTGTGAGTTGTTGCCCCACATGATACATCTCTATTGACTTGATCATTTGGATGATGTCTCACATTCTTCCATGCAATTGGAATATGTTGCTTTCCTTTCTTTACTTGTTCTTTGTAAGCTATTTCATCACTTGATGTTGATTACTCTTCTCCTTTAGAATTCTATTGGTCATTTAGGTTCAGCCTTTCTAAGTTTATTGTAATGTCATTAGTGACATTCTGAGTCAAGAGGGATATTTTCATTAAAAAAAAAACAACATGAATTGATTCTTCTACAGTGAGTCCTTTTATTATATACCTTATATGCCTTGCTAGAACTACAATATCCTAGAAATAAAGCTTCATTAGATTTTGCATCAAATTTTCCTAAGTTATCTTTTCCATTATTGTGAACAAAGCATTTACAACCAAAGACATGAAGATGTGAAATGTTGGATTTCCTTTATATAACTCATATGGTGTTTTCTTTAAGATTGGCCTAATTAAAGCTCTATTCATGATATAACATATAGTATTTACAACATCTGCCCAAAAGTAATTAGAGAGTTCTTTCTGATTGAGCATGGTTCTTTCCATTTCCTCTAGTGTTCTATTTTTCCTTTCTACTACTCCATTTTGTTTAGGAGTTCTTACTGTTGAGAAATGTTGTTCAATTCCATTTTCTTCACACAAATTTTCAAAGTTGAGGTTTTGAAATTTTCCTTCATAACCACTTTCAATTTGTATAATAGTCAAGCCTTGTTCACAAGTTTGGATAATTTGACAAAGGATGAAAAGGCTTGATCCTTTTGTCCAAGAAATAATGTCCAAGTATATCTTAAGTAATCATCTTCAACAGCAAGCACATAGGAGTTACCACCCAAGCTTTTTGTTCTAGATGGACAAAACGAGTCTATATAGATTAGTTTTAAAGGTTGAAATAAAGTCTTTGGATTTGAAGGAGGCTTTGATTTGTTTTCCATTTTGGCAAGCAACACAATGTTTATTCTTTTCAAAATATATTTTAAGCAACCTAAAGACAAGATCTCCCTTAGATAATTTTTCTAAAAATGGTCATGCTAGCATGTGCGAAACTTTTATGCCATAGCTAAGTATCACCATTAACACTAATTAGGTATCTTGAGTCTAAAGGGCGTTCTTCATCTAAATTTACTATGTAAACATTATTTACCTTATAGCCTATTAGAATAACTTTATCACTGAATTTATTTTTGATAATGTAATGATTAGAATTAATGACTACTTCATTGTTCTTATCACATAATTGACTTATACTTAATAAATTATGATTTAAACCATTAACTAAAAGAACATTGTCAGTAGAGGTAGAGGAGTTCTTACCAACCTTACCAATACCAATGATGTCTCCTTTGCCATCAACTCTTAAAGTTCTGATGATAAAAAACCCATTGAAGGATTGTTTAAGATAAATGAAGTCCAAAGGGCTAATAAAGTTTTCAAGATCTTGTATAGGCAACTAGAACTTAGTTTGTAAGGGTATCCTTTAGTATTGATCTCAAAATCAATTTAAAACATCTCTTGGAAAAATATTTTTCAACTTCTAAAAACTTGGTAGCTCCTTCTCTTGAGTTTCTTCACTTAAAAATATTTTTGCAAAGCTACAAGTCGACCTCTAGCATGTGGAAGTCAACTAGTACAAGTTAAACTTAAAGAAACCAAAATAGTAAGATGCAAGCCAACTACTAAAAGCTTAGTAGTCGACCACTAGCCTATTGGAAGGTCCAAGTTAACTGCTTAGATCCTACAAGTCGACTATTAGACTACAATATCAAGATGTATGGGAACCTGAGATGAGGAAGCTAACTGCCTCAAGTAAGAAGTCAACTGCTAGGTCTAGAATTCAAATTGTGTAGAAGGCTAAGAGTAGGAATTTGACTACCAACATTAAGCAAGTTGACTACCATTGCCCAGAAGTAAGAAAATTTGAATTCAAGAGCACAATAGCTAATTGACAGCCTTGAACAAGTTGACTGTCATGCCTATGTAATGCTATAAAGAAGGCCAAAAATTTCTCTCTCTCTAGTGATTTGCAAAGATATGAGCTCCAGTGGATATATCTTTAAAAAATCTATAAAAAGAGGACTTGGCAAGTTTGAAAACATAAAGAGAATAGCCTAACTTCGAATTTCATTAAAATATTTTGATCTCTCTATTCTTAGTGTGCCTCTAGTTCTTCAATTGTAATACTTAATTTGAAAGAGAGTTTCTTTCGATAAATTTCTTTCTTTTGCATAAGAAGAGAGTTAGAATCTCAAGAAAAGGTTTTATTTGAGTGAAAAAGTGATAAAGAAAGTGCAGAAAGGATTGTAGTGATTTATAAGTACTCAATTAAAAATTTTGGAGATATTGGAAATCTCAAGCTGTGCTTGGGGACTAGATGTTGGCTTTGTTGAATAAGTTAAACAAGGATAAATTTCTTAGTTCATTTACTTTCCAAAAATTACATTTTTGCAATTTATCATTATGCACTTTGAGTTTCTGCACTTTACTTTGCCACACTTTATTTTTACCGGTTTAAGCTTTATTTGCCATATAGTCTCAACTATTTTCTATTCTAGCTTGCTTCTTCAATTTTAAAAGACTTCCAAAGCTTTTGAAAATTTTTAAAACACCCAATTCACCCTTCCTCTCGAGTGCTAGCCATTCCTAAAAGCCTCCAAAGGTGACTTTTCCTTTATTTTTTGGTTGAAGAGAGATGAACTTGGATTTATCTCCAATCATGTGCTTTGGACATCTACTATCCAAGTACCACTTATCACTTTTGGCCTTCAAGCAAACCTATAAGGCAATTTATCCTTTATTTTTTGATATGCAAAACTTTTTGGGTCCTTGAATGTTAGCTTTTCCCTTTGAAACCAAACTTTCTTGTTATCAAAATGTCCTTTTTCTTATAGGCACAAATTTGACAATTATGACCATTTTTACCACAATATAAGCACATAGTAAAGGGATTACTCAACATAATAGCTTGAACAAAGAAATTATTATAATATTTTTGTTTTGTATTGGAGTTATATCCTATACCTGCCTTATTAAAGACACATCTTTGTTGTCTAAGAAGTATATTTAAGTTATCTCTTCCGTTGGCAAATTTAGCTAAAGTATTGATCAAGTCTTCCTTATCTAATTTAAGTTTATCACACAAGTTGCATTTTTCAGATTTTGAAGATGAAACTTGATGTTGTAAATTAGAATTCTTTTGTTTCAAAGAAGACTTTTCTTTTTGTAAAGTAAGTAATTATTCTTCTAAAGTTGAAACTCTCTTCTTTGATTGACTTAAAACTTTAGAAATTTTTAAGAATTCATCATGTAGTTCTTCAAAGGCATCTAATAACTCATCATAAGACAGAGATATTTTTTGATCATTTACCTCATTATCTTCTTTTTCAATGAGACAAAGGTTGGCTCCTTTAGCTCCATATTCCTTACCATTTTCTCCATCCTTATCTGCCTATATAGATGACATATATGCCTTTTTCTTGTATTTTCCCTTCTTTATCTCTAATGCCTCTTATTTCTTTAGTTTTCTTTCTAAAAATGTCATCTTGGTGAATAAGTAAATTAATTTTGGTGTCTCTAACACCTACAGTTCCCTCATGAGCTATTTCTAAATCTTCCCACAATTCTTTAGAACTTTCACAAATTTGACACTCTGAAATACTCATCTTAACTTAAAGCATTTGTGAGTATTAGTTTTGCTTTAGCCTTTAATTGAATTCTTTTCTTATCATTTTCATTCCATTCATCTTTGGGTTCTTATAGACTGACCATTATCTACCTTACTAAGAACATAAGGTCTATCTTCTATAACTTCTCAAATGTCTACATCCACTGCTTCAAAAAATATTTTCATTCTTAACTTCCAAAATGTGTAGTTTTCACCATTAAAACCTAGAGTCTTATTAATAGAAAGACCTTCAGGAAAACGCTATTACCAAATCTAGTCATTTAGAACACTTGAGACTATTAAGTCATTTTACCAAGAACCAGGCCTTGATACCACTTGTTAGGAATAATTAGTACCCAAGAGAGGGGTAAGTTGTATGTTTTAAAATTTTTTTTATTCTTTGGAAGTTAAGAGATTTTAAATCAGTAAAAGCCTTAACCCAAATAGCTTTAGAAAACTTTTAAAGCCATTTTAAAATTTAAAAAGGCAAGATAGAATAGAAAAGAGTCTAGATTATGTTGTAACTAAAGCTCAAGACAGTAAAACAAAGTTTAGCAAGGCAAAGTGCAGAAACCTAAATTTGTAGAAAATTAAAGTGCAAAAAGGTAAGTTCTAAAAAATAAATAGGCTTAGATATTTATATTGGTTCAACTTATCCAAAAAATCCTACATCCATTTCCTAAGCACAACTTCAGATTTTCACTAAACTTCACAAGTTTTAAATGGGTACTTTTGAACCATTACAATAACGTTAGCACTTTATTCTCTTAAAGCACTCAAGGATAACCTTACCTAAGATTTTCACATACTTCTTTTAAAGAAGGAATAAAAATTTCAAAAGAAACTCTATCTTTTAGAATAGTTATTACAAATGAATTGTTATATTCAAGTTTAGACTGATGAGCTCAGAAGAATAGATTAAAACTTGAAATGAAGCCTTTTCTCTTCATGTTTTTAAACTTCATGTTTTGTACGATGGTAGTCAACTTGCACAAGCCTAACAGTCGAATGTCATATTCTTGATTTCAAATTTTCTGAATCTAGGTAGCTGGAAATCAACTATGAGATCTTAGGGTCTCTACATAATTTGAATTCTAGGACTGACAGTCAACTTTCAGGAATCTAGCAGTTGATTATTAGCTTATAGTATGTTAGTAGTCAATTACTAGACTCCTTGTAGTTGATTTGCAAGTTATTGTCTCAAATTCTTTAATTTGTAAGTGTACTAATCGACTTCTATAGGCTGGCAATCAACTTGTGAATTAAGAAAATTGTTTTTAAGTGGAGAAACTTGAGAGAAGGATTTACCAATTCTTTGAATAAGTTAGAAAATATTATTATGAGAACTTTTTAATAGTTTATAACTCTTGTATCTAAAAATACTCTTATAGAATAAGTCCTAAATACCTATAAAATCTTGAATTTTTCAATGGCTTTTTTTTTAACTTTGTCTCTTAACCTGAAACATCCTTCAATGAGTTTGTTATCATAAAAAACTTGAAAAGTTTATGCTCAATATGGTCAACACTTCAGGTTAAACGACATTATGACAAAACAAAATAATCCCTTATTTGTGATAAAGGAAGTATTCTCTGCATAAACCAAATTCATTTTTATTTGATTAAAGCCTGAAAAGGCAACTAAAAAGTTGAGTAGGCGATGCATAGATGTTCCATCTATCAACTTATCAATGTTGGGTAGTAGGTATACATCCTTGGGACAAGCTTTGTTGAGATCGATAAAGTCGACACACATGTGCCATTTTTCATTTGGTTACTTCACCATCACTACATTTGACAACTACTAAGGATACTTGCTCTCCCTCATAAAACTGACATCTAGTAAATTCTAGACTTCTTCAACGATCGCCTTCTGGAATTCTTCTTTGAACTTCCTCTTCTTCTAAATGACTGAAGGTTGATTGGAAGTGTAAAGAGTGGCAAATGAGGTTTGGAGTTATCCCAAGAATGTCTACTAGGGACCATGCAAAAATTTCTTTAAACTCTTGAAGGAGTGCTATCAAGTCCTTTTGTAGTTCAGGGGTCAATAAGTATCCCAAGAATGTTTTCCCTGGGTCTTCATCCCTATAAATCTTGTTGCCAAAGAGGTTTTATGTGGGTTTGGGTTACCCTTAGTATTCCATGTCAAACATCGACAATCTCCATTATTTCTGTTGAGGGATCATGAATGGATTGCTCCTTTTCTAGGATGAAAAGTTTTTTGGTCACCTTCATAAGGCTGGCTGCGTAACATGCATATGTTGTTTTCTAATTGACTCAAACATGGCTAATCCCTTATTTTGTTAGGAACTTCATGAGAAAATGTTTTGTGGAGATGATAGCTTGTAACTTATTTACTGACGGTAGTCTAAGAATGATGTTGTGTGTCAATGGGGCTGACATAATAATAAAGTCAGTCTCGAATTTAGTTGTCTGTGGAGAGGAACCTAGCATCACCTATGCTTTGACGGTGCCTTATGTTGAGACTTGTATTCCAAAGAATTCAATAAGGATGCTATGGAATTGCTACATATCACACTTCTCTAAGCAAAGCTTCTTGAATGCATGATAATAAAGATTATCAACGGAGGAGCCCTGGTCAACCAAGACTTGTTTAACCTCATATTTGGCTATAATAGTCGTTATGACTATAGGATCTTCATAATCTAGGTTGATCTTCACGAAGTCTGAAAATTAAATGTGATTGCCCTAGTGATATTTGAGGATGTTCTTCCTCTCTTTGATGGGCTATCAAGCAACTTTATCGATCGCTCGATCTTCTTTTTGGATTGGGACTGGGAAGCCCCTTTATGAATTCCACCTACAATCAATCGATTATCCCTCGTGAGGTTGAATTTAGGTCATCTTGACGATCGTGTCAGTCAGTCTAACGATGATCAAAAGTTTCTTCTGAGGCAGTGTCCACTTGGACCTTCAATCCTTTTCACATATTTTCTAAATTTTTTACACTTAATCAACTCTTCAATTTCATCTTTCAAAATAGAATCTGTAGTATTTGTTTTTGTTTACCCTCGAGCTACTCTTTCTTTGGCAAAAAGGTGGAAATATGAGGATGTCAGTATTGTAGACTTCGTCTAAGATATAGGGTAGGGGTTTGGTTAAGAAGTGTAAGAGGTGAAGCAACCCTTTTAAGGCAATCTCCTTTTCCTATCTTTGTAGTCCTGCTCCTCCTTGCTTTCATCTTTCTTCTTGTCTTTCTTGTTATCTTCCTCTTTACTAGTCTTTATGCCTTTCTTGGGAAGATAGGCATTCTCTCTTATGATGTATTTATTGACTCATTCGATGAAGTGGTTGGTTGATAGCCTAAAATGAAGAAGTAAAAGGGGGTATCCCGAAACCCTTTATTGATCATATGTATTGCCAAATTATCCTCAAGAAGTAAGAGGTGGTATCTCACATAATCTTTGTATTACTGATTCTTGAGAGGAAGCTTTGTAAGGTTTCTGTCTTTCCTTATGTTAGACTAGCTAGGTTATTGGTAGTCTTGCATTTCTTACTAGTGGTGAAGTTTGTAAGGAACTCATTGGAGAGTTCGTTAGAAGTGCCAATTGAATTTATCAGTAACTATGAATACCACTTTAAGGTTGGGCTCATTATTGTGCCTAAAAAGATTATGCGAGCTGCTATAGGGTTTGGTGCAGCATGGAAAGTTCTTGATGTAGGTTTAAAACTTCTTGGAGGTTATTCACCTTCTTTTGACACTTGGATTGTGGTTCTGCAAGGTCATTATACCCACTTCTCTCCCTTCAAGAACTGGTAGGGGCAAAGTTAGTAGATGGTGAGGATGTCTTGCTGTCCACCATTTGATCGTTAGCCAGGTGCTGTTGAATGATAGGCTCAGGATCAAGCAAGGTGGCATCTTTCTACACCTTGCAACAATGAGTGATGTGAGGGATCCTTTAAAGAGGATTGGTTGCAGTAGGTGGTGCACCATAAGTGGCAAGAATTGAACGAGTCATCATCTTGAAGGTTTCTTAAGAGAAAAAGAAATAGTGTGTGAGAAGGCAAAGAGTAAAAGGAATGTGATGGTTAAGGAAAGACCAAGATGGGCACCACTATGTTCTCTAATCTGGGTGGGAACACCGTTGAGGATAAGGAATCTAAAACAGGAATGCACAAAAGGAGATGACCTCCCTAAAGCACCTCTAATGGTCAAGTCAGTAAAGAGAATATGAGGTTTCAAGTGAGAGAGTATAAGAGTACAAAGAATGTCATACTTGATTGAGACCAAGGTAGCTCTTTATATAGGCAATAAGTGAGGAAAATTGTTATTCGGTTAGTTAAGGGCAATCACAAGGATCACCTAGAGTAAAGGGGTGATTGTGAGGATCTCTGGCCTAGAAGGGTGATCACATGGATCTCTCTGGCTTAGTAAGTGGCCATATGCCATGTGGCAGCATATCATAAGTGGAGCTAATCCAGATATACTATATGATATCTTTCATTTTTTTTTCTCTTAGCCCTTCTTTGAAATAAACAAATCTAATAGTAATGATTGAGCCATCTATTTTGCTCTTATTTGTACATAACTTCCCCACTCCAAAACGCATTTTTCCACCATAGTCATTTCAAAATGTCCAAGCTTTCTCTAGGATATCAAATTTCATCTCCAATTTTGGTTTCCAATTCATATCTAAATTTTCATTAGATGTAGAGGTAGATGATCCTTCCCTAGAAGACAAAAAGGAAAATTCTTTTTGATGATGAAGAAAATTAGACTAAATTAAAGAATTTTTTAAGAACATTATTACATTTTAATGAGAACACAAGAACACCAATAGTAACTTGAATAGGAAGAAGCACACGGGGGTCTTTTGCCAAGAGAATCAACCACAAACAAAGTTGGATTTAGCACCTCCAATTCAAAGAAATTATATCATTTTTGCTTAAACGTTTTGAATCCTTAAAGGTTTCTCAAATTACAAATTATAGTGCATTTAATTTCTGTTTTCAATACCAATGTGATTCAAACATACAAAAATGTTCACTTTACTCTCTTTCTTTGCTTTCCAAAACTACAGCTACTACTAATAAAAAAGATAAGTGATTCATAATAAAAAAGAAAAAGAAAACGAAAGGGAAAGGAAGCTATACGGACAAAACCCATCAAATGCGGGAAAATGCAAAGGGATTCAGATTTGAGCTGCAATTTAGAAGGATTCAATACGCATAAAAAAATGCCTCAGAAGGCAATGCCTGATGAAGGCTGAAGAATGAAAAATGCAGAGGAAAAACGCACGGGAGAGGCTGATGAAGGCAAAGTATTATGGTCAAAACTCACCTTATATAGACCACCAAAACGGTGTGTTTTGATCAATCTAGAGAGGCAAAACAATGCATTTTGAGGGCCAAAACAAAGCCTTTTAATCACACTTTAGGCACACTATACATGAGTTGCTATTCAAAGGATCTTCTTCTGAAAAATTCCATTAGTGGCACAAGTAAAGTTCTAATCTTTCATGTCTTATGGAATAAAATTACAACACATTTAAGTACTGGACTCAGTCTAATTTTGGTAGATTAGATTAAGAACATACTAAGACTGCTAAAAACTTGATTGCATTTTTGTTGTGCTTCAAAATTTATCCCTAATCTTGTATGAATATATGATCCAATACTTAATTCAACACTATCTGATTTTATAATCATATTTCACATGCTTGTTCAATTTATTTTAATCTTTATTTAGTTTTTAGAGTATGACTTGTGTGACCTTTCTATCTAATTTTGGTTAATTAACATCTAAATTTCTTCTTTTAAAATAAAATACGTGGGTTCCAACAATCCATAAATTAATCATTTTAGTTTTATAAAAAATAAAAATAAAAATGATTTTTAATGGTTCCTTTAGTTTTAGTTTTATGTATTTGTTTTCTCTTTTTCTTTATTTTTATAAATTAGGAATTAGGAATTATTTTTAAATCCAAAAAAAATTAACAAGAGAAAATTAAGAAATTAAGAAAGTAAAAAAAGTTGATTATATAAATTAAAATTTACCAACCTACCATTAAAATTAAATTTTTATGAAATCATCTTTTATTAATTTATTTTCTTCTCTTCTAAAAATAATTAAAATCCACCAACCAACTACACTAATTTTTTACTTTTTGAACTTTGTGGCCTCTGATTCCTTTACAATATACCTAATTCCTAAGTTTTCTTTTGAGGTCAAATCCTCCTTTATAAATATCTTTTAAATTTTTATTTTAATTACTCTTCATTTTAATTGCTCTTTTAATTGTAATTTTATTTCTTTATTCTTTAATTACTTTTGCATATATTTTAAAAACCCACAAAAATCACACATTTGAAACAATACCCAACAACAAATAATAAAAAATCAAATAAAAATACTCAAAAACACTCACATCTCCCTCTTTGGAAAAGATAAATCATATAAATAAAGCAAAACACAACAAAAATAAAACATTTTACCAAAAACACAACACAATCATGGTAAAAATCAAACCAAAGCCATTATTTAAAGCTTAAAATTCCTAAATACCAAATTGGAAGAAGACCCACACTCAAAATTACAACAGATGATGGTTCAGGACAGTAGCGGCATTTTAGCGATGTACGACCTCTCTAAGCCAACATTCTCCAACAACTCAACGACCTCAAAACCTCTCTCGACCAACAGCCCTACATGTGAAATGAGAGATCTAAAAGTTCATAAACGTAGATCTCAACTTTTCAAAAAAAAAAAAAGTTTCATAAATTTAGCTACAGTTCATAACCTTCACTAAATAACTGTTAATTTCACAACGGTTCATTAAAGAACCATCTCTAGTTTTAAAAAAATATATAGCAATGGTCACAATAAAGTTTTGTAACCATTGCTATATCTTATTTTAGAGATAAATTTTTGAACCATCGCTAAAAAATCACAGTGAAATTATTATTTTTTGTAGTGTATGACTTGAATGGCTTCAATGATTTTCTTCCAAATTGTAACGTCCCTTTGAGCATATTCAATTTGGCAACATTGTAATATGTGTGATGTTTATAACTTCAATAGAAGAACTATGCATATTAACATTAATGTCTCATAAACATCACACAGACTGCATAGTTCTTTCATTAAATTTGTTTAAAAAACTTTACGTTTGGAAGAAATTGCGAAGTTGCTATTCAAATCTTATGGGAAGTATTCCATTGAAGAATTTTGTCATGTCTCATAGTGATTATGTGAGAGTAAAAGCATTATAATATGATAATTTTTTTTATTAGTGTTTAAATATTGTTAAAATCTTATTCATACTCTTGAGATTTATTTTTAAATGTATCCCTTCCAAAAGTTTGAATGTATTATCAAATATATTTCAATTAGTATTAGTCAAAATTTCATTTTTTTGGTTTAATATTTTAACATTACTTCAAATGTCATATATCCTCAATTTTTTGTTAGTAATTTAGACGTTATTAGGCAATATAAGGATGATCATGGATAGGGTATGAGTAAGATAACATACTCCTTGTACCTGAACTTGGATTTGAGCGGATAGCAAAGTTAATCTTTATTCTCGAAATTGTAAAATTCTTGATTTACCTAAAAAAAATTTAAAATAATTAAATTTTTTTAAAATTATGACTTATCTATATATAAATTCATAAAAAAATATAAGTTACATTAATTATATTTTGTAAACTTAAAAAATATAATCAATATAAAATTTTAATAAATTTATCTTTATAAAATTATTAAACATAATAATTTATAGATTTATATTAAAGTTAAAAAATCTTATTAATAAAATTGAAGCAAATAACATAATTTGCATATATATTTTCTTCAACAGCATAAATTAAAAATATATCTATTTATAATATAAAATTAATATTTAAATATTTTATACAAAATAATTATGAATTTAGATTGAATGCTATCATCTCTAGACTTCAAACTCAAACTAAATAGATAAATTTTACGAGCATTCATAAAATATAAATATTTTAATTATTTCTAAAGTTATAAAAAAATTAATTATAATTTAAAAATTTATAGATAAAATTATTAACAAAAAATTTAAAAATAAAATTAAATATTAATATAAAATTTATAAACATAAATAATACTTTAACCTTCAAATAAATACTAGTTTTAATATCCTTAGGTTAGTGGCCATAAAAGTTTGGCCGGACAGGCCGAAGCGAAGACCGCACGTTTCTCCATCAAAGCTGTCACGTAAAAAGGAAACGCTGAAGAAGCTGGGATCCACACTCCAATGAGACACCATCGTACGATAAAGGTCAACGTTCAATGCAGTGGACACGCGTCGGCATCTTGTTGCACTATTCGCTGTCTCCTAACGACCCGTACACACCACAGGGTACGGCCCTCCTTATTGCACTATTCACTGTTTCTTTTTACTACAACATAAAATTATTTCCTTTTTATGTTATCTTTTAAACTCTTTTAAAATAATAACAAATTAAATTTAATTCAGAATCCAACTTATAAATACTTTATTCATAGAGTCACTCAAAATTTAAATTTTAAGATAAGATTTCTAGAACTCTGATTAAGAACCTAGTTTCCACTTAGAAGTTGTTTTGGCGAAAAGGTTTTAATTAAATTTATGTTGAATAAATTAAAGTGCAATGTGGAAAGGTGAAGTAGATAAAGTGCCATAAATATAAACGGATTCATTTTAGATAATGTGAACTTAATTTGCACATGGTAGCTATAAAGCAGATTGCAATCTCTTCTTCTTTTAAGCGCAAAAAGAAAGAAAAAAGTGTTATTAATTTAGCTGATAAAATCCAGTAACGCACGCATATATATATATATATATATATATACTAATTTAATATAATTTTTTGAAAAAAGTATTTATAAAGTAAAATTCAGAAATACTTAATTGATATATATCAATCAACTTTTAAGCAAGACATAATATGAATTGTCGAGGAGACAGAAAACAAATGCGTGGTATGAAGACATGAAAACACAGCAATCACGACGGAAACTGCCCTTCATTTCTTTTTAAACTTTAGTGACGAACTCTTTTGTCTTTTTCTTTGGCCATTTTATAGCACGTCTTTCCTATTTTCTTTCTTGATTATTGAGAACAAAAAAAAAAAACTCAAAGTGATTTATATATATATTGTTTTAGAATTTGTTACCTTATAAAAGCATCTACATAAATATATGTATGTTTATACTTTTTTTAATTTTTTACAAGTATTTTTATATTTGAGATAATATTATTTTAAATATTATCAAAAATTAAATATAAATATTTAAATTTTGATTTATCATATTATAAAGGACTAGTTCATTATACTAAATTTAACTTTTTTGATATTTTTATGTCTATACTAACTTATCAATTTTGGTGCTTGATTAAATGTAAAAATTTGTTAAGAATTAAATGAATTTTATCCCACTTGATATAAAGTGACCAAATTAAATAATTTTACTCTGTTTTCTTAATAACCAAATTAACCTAAATTTTTTTAGGTACAAAAAAGGAAATCTCATTTTTACCATTTTTAATCCCATCTTCATAAAACAACGATTTTTTTATTTTTTATTATGTTTTAGAACTTTGCTTTTAATTAGTTTGGGTATTTAAAGTTTTACTAACATTTTATTTTGATTTAATATTTTCCTTAAGTTTAAAAAATAGTTTCAATTCATCGTTTTTTAATGCAATTAATTCTACCAATGAATGTGTCCAACATGTTATTTTATGTAACTTTACTAGCTAAATTGAATATATTGATGTGGAAACTTAAATTCAACTCAGACCTAAATTACATTGTTTAATTATCTCAGAAATTAGGCATAGAAAAATATAAGGGATTTTTTTTTTTTAAATTTGGATCGGAGTTAGAATTAGAACAACCAACATAATATAATATAGGTAATTAGTTCGATCTAAGTTTTCATATTAGTATTAATTATATTCTACTTATAAAGTCACGTATAATATGCTACTTTAGACACTCTTTTATTAGTAGTGTTAACAATGTATCTTATGAAAAATTAAAGAGTGATGCTGAATAATTTCTGAAATTTTAAGAACTATATTAAACCAAAAAAAATTTATATTCCATGAGAATTTATTAAATTATTTATAACATTTTTTATTTAAAAAATATCAGTTTTTTCCCCAAATTTAAATAATAAATGCTTTTGGAAGAAGAGAGAAGAGATTTATGAGTACTTCTAGAAGAAAAACATTATATGTACAGAATTCACTTTATTCGCAAGTATATATCTTACTAGACATAATTATATTTGAGACATTATTGAATATTAAATATAAGTATTTTTTTTAATGAAGATTCGAACTCAAATTTGTTATATTGTAAAGAATTAATTTTTTTTACTAAACTCAATCTTCATTAATTATTTTATAAATATTTTTTTCAAAATATAATATTATTGATAAAAATTAAGTAGCATGTGACATTGTTTCGCCGAAAAGCCAAATGTAAGAATTTAGGTTCGTACAAATGGTCAAGTATCCAATAAAAAAAAAAACTCTCACTTTACCTGTAAGTAAGAGTTTTAATCTCCCTAAACTCATGTAAAATCTCGTTTGGTGGTCATCCTTCATCAAGAAAATCTCCTAACATCTAAGGGCTAATTAAGTAGTTGAGACTGGGTAAAAGTTTTTGTAGTTTAAGTATGTGTAATAATTATTTAAATTAAATCTTTATTAGTCTTTTTAATATATTATTGTCGCCTTACTTGATAGTATTGAAGTGTCCTTCCTTTACAACCAATTTGTTAATCCAAAAAAAAAAAAAAACCAAATGTCATTTTTGAACAAAATAATCATATATAATTTAAGCAAGCTTTCGGTTAATTCAATATAATTTACTCTAAAATAATATAAAAAGAAATAAATTAACATGAATCTCCATGACCTTTTTTTCTCTTTTTGGGCCACTATGCACATCATTTACTGGGTGACAAGAAAGTAGCTATTATTATAAATGATATCACTAATATTCTAATTAAGCACCTCATAAAAACAATCTAAATATTGTTAAGAAACAAGAAATTAATTAATGATCAATCTTGATAATTTTTAATTTTTGTAAAAACAAAGAGCTTAATTAGCCCCTAACTGCTGGCCCCTAACTGCTGGCCCCACACGATAACAACGCAATGGACCACAAAGATCGTCACAGCCTTTTTGTGCGATTTTTAGTGATTTTTAATGCTTCTTCAATGGAAACTCATTATCTCGTGATTAACTTAAGATAAATTATTGTTTTGATTTTTAAAAAATATATATTAATTTAATTTTTGAAAATTAAAATTTTAAATTTTATTTTCAAACAATATAATCACAATTTTATCACTTATATGGATCAATACCCAAACAGTGTTGCAACAATTGGAAATAACAACGAACATATCAAATAACATTACGGTAATTCAAAGCAGAAACTGACATAATTAACGTAAAACTTAAATTATTTAAAAATATTATTTAAATAATAAATTAAGTATTTTAATCTTTTTTAGAGATTAAATTAAGTATATTTCAATAACTAAAATATTAATTTATTCTTAATTTAACACATAGCCTTAAATGATTATTCTTAATAATTTATTAGTTATGTGTTTAGTGCTCATAATTCACCCTTATTTTACAATTCACACATGTAGCACAGTACCCAAGGTCGTCCTAAAATGACTTTATCATTTCATTTCATATATAGAACCTATTTTCAATCAAAATTAATAGTCTAGACTTTAAATATTTTAATTTTTATATTAAAAAAAAAGATTGGCAACTTTTTTTTCCCCAGTAATAACTACCAATTCGTATAATCTGAATTCACACTATCTTGTTTGGCACTAACAACCAAATGAGAAAATGGCATTTTCCACTAGAAGACAGAAGACAGTGGCATGAGGAATGGCTTGAGTGAAGAAGACAAAGTCAACAAAGGATCTTTGTTATTCAAACTTCTTTCTTAGTGAAAGCAAACAACAGAGTTAAACTATCAAACTAATTATCCGATGTAATAAAACGATAGCAATGTAGACTGAAATTTTAAGAAGTGAAATCTTAGATAACATCCCTCACTGTTCAACCGATGAGTTTGTGACACAAAATAATCCTAATCAAACTGAATATCTCTTGGACTCTTTCTCTTTTGGAAGATTGTGAATGTGAACATAATTTATGAAAATAATGACCAAATCTTCCATTAAGCTTATCGTCTACCTAGGAAATCCTTGGGATATCTTTTCAATTTTACCCTTTTTCAACGTTTAACACTAAGGATAAGAATGAAGATCTTAGGGTTCACCATGGTTGAGTTGTTTATTGACCATGTACCTATTAATCATGAATGCATGCCAATCTGCATATGCAAAGCCAAAGATGGCTAGATATATAGACTTTATAACTATTCCTTTGTTGGATTTACTTTAATTAATTTGTCTTCTAATTAAAAGACACTTTGTAGGATATATAACCAAAATACTATATATATATATATATATATATATATATATATTATAATGACTGATCTCTAAAATGATATTCTTATTATAAAATATAAAATAAAATATGTAATACAAGAACATAAGATAAAAAATAAAAATAATAAATAATTATAAAAGATGAGTAGATTAAATAAATTTTTATTATTTTAAAATTATAATAATAATTATTTTATATTATATTTTAAAAATTAAAAAAAGGTATGTAAATTTGTACGTGTGTGTGTCTATACATACATACATACATATATACATATATATATATATTATTTTAGTTATCCAAGTGTGATTTGCATGATTGCCATTAATTAATTCAGTTTTACCTTTAATCACAATTTTTATTAATATTGTTTTACTCAATATAATAAATCAATTTAATTAGTCATTCTTGTTTTAATTGAAGCAATATAATCTCCCTAATTATCAAATTAAAATGATTGAAAATAATAAATTAGCAGGTTACTGTTTAATTTCATTAAGTCACAAAAAATATTATTTAAATAAGTATTCAATTTTTGAATAATTATAGGTATAAAATTGATCTAATTGAAGTTATAAATACATAAATTAGAGGGACAACTAAAATTTTATTTATATATGAGTGTTTTAGATTTTTCATTGTAGTGCTGAGAAATCGATTAAGTTTTTCAAATGGAAACGATGGCTTATGTTGCTGTCAAGTCTTTGAGATTCTCATAAAAATGGATGGTTCTAGACATATCTATTTATTTTTCTTGAAGCCACAAAGTGAAAGGAAGCATAATGAGTAATCCAGTGCCTTAATTGAAAGGAGAATGCTATATAAAATATAAAATCTAGAGGAAAAATATTAAAAGAAAATTTTAAAAATTAATTTGTTAATTCTTAACTGTTAAAAATAGTTACCATGGTACATTTATATTTAATAAATTATAAAATATATAATGATTGAAAGAACATTTATTAATACTAATGGGCAAAAATTACAATTCTAGTCTTTAAAGTTTTAGAAAATATTCATTGTTGTCCTTTTTTTTCAATAATGGTAACTTATTAATAAAAATGTTCGATAAAACATTATATACACGTGCTTTATAAATTAAATAAAATGCTAACTTGACAATTTAGATACATTTGAGACCTATATACACTGTTTTTATTTTTTTAATTATTTTAATTACAAAAAGAATTATTTTAATATTTTACCAATTTTGTTCGTGCACACTTGTATATATATTTAATATAAAATATAAAATTAGAATTTTATTTAGCTCATATAGACTCATGTATGATATATGCCACATTATACATTTCTATTACTAGAGTTAAAAATATTAGGAAAAAGGACAGTAGTGAAATATTTTGTAACTTTGAAGAATATTTGACACCAAAATATACTTTTGAAACTAAAATAAAACTTAAATAAAATTTTAGGGGATTAAAAATGGACTTTTTCCATTCTAAGGTTGTGCTTGGTCTATGAAAACATTTTTTTATTTTTATTTCTTAAAATTAGTTTTCATTTTTTTTAGTTTTCAAAAATTTAACAATATGTTTGTTATATAAAGTTAAAATTTTGTTCATATTTATTTTTAAGTCGTATGACTTAAATGATTATAATATTTTATTAATTTTAAAGTTTGATTATTATTAAATGATAATATTTTTATATGATTGATTGATTTATTTTTTAAAAATTACAAAATTAATACTATTCATTATTTGAAAATGTTAAAAAAGTCTTTTAGACATTTCTTGTTTTCCACTTATTTTTTAAAATTTTTCAAAAAATATATATATTTTTAAATTTCACCAAATGCATTTTCAGTAACATTTTATGTTTTCAGTGAACATGAAAATGGGAACGGAAAAAACAAACGCACCCTCATTAACTTTAAGCCTGTTAGGCCAAGTTGCCAAAATTTATTTATTTTTAAATAACTTCTTTTTAAATAGAGTTTCAAAAAAAATGTTATGAAAGAGAAGTAATTTATATTTGGCCAATTCAATTGAAAAACACTTTGATCAGTATTTGAAAAATAATTTTGGTTTGGTTAATTTTTATAAAAAATTTCTTTTAACAGTCATATTACCATAAAGGACATGTATAACTTTATTATTTAAATAAATAAATTTTTATAGACATATAATGTTAATTATTATTAATTAATTAAAATATAAAAAATAAAATCACAATAGATTCTTTTTTGAAAAATATAAATTTATATATAGATTCTCTATGTTCTAATTTATATGTTCTAAAATAATACATATAATTACTCTAAAAACAAAGAAACATAATTTATAATAAAGATTTTGTATATGTGAAGGTTTGAGAGAAAAATGTTAAGAGTATATTATGGTAAATAAAAAATAAATTGGTAGAGTTATTTTTGCTTTAAAATATTTAATTTTCATATTTTCATTTTGTGTTAAGAAAAATTTATAATTTTTAGCTTTTACTTTGCAATTGAAAATTTATTTTTGCTACCACTTAAAAACCTTTTTTTTTTCAAACACTCAAATTCCTAAAATAAATACTTTTCAAAAAAGTTAAGCAACTTTCTCTTCCTCTACATTTGAACTTTGTTTCTTTATCTATATCATAATGGTTCAAGGCCCTCTTAATCAGTGATCTTAAAAAATAATATATTTTATATAATAAAATATAAGATATAAAAATATGGAGGAAAAAAATAAAGATAATGAAAAGTTATAAGAGATGAGTGGATTAAATAACTTTCTATTATTTAATTTATTATTTCAAAATTTTAATAATTATTATTTTGTATTATATTTTTAAAATTGAAAATTTTTTGGTATATTTGTGCATGAAAAGCCTTTATTATATGTGTATGTGTGTGTTTTTATATACATATATATATATATTTGTTAAGAGATATCTCTATATTTATTGTCTAATAGTACTTTAAACAAAATTGATTCAAAAAGTAATAAATGTGGAAAACTATATATAAAGTTGAAAAGTTATATAGAAACTTAATCAATATATAACAAAATGCACTCATGTAAATTTATATCCAAAAATATTCACAACATTCTAAAATTTCAAATTAAAATGATCTGTTATCTCACTTAGTGTTTATTCTAAATATACATTGATTGAGTTCATAGCCACCACTGGCAATATTCAAGCAGATCAGGCAAGTATTTTTTGTTCTTAGAAAGAAAAAAAAGGTTATTTGACCAGCAGATGCATGCATGAATCGAAAACATTACTTTAATCACGTACGAAGCTATAATTAACAGTAAGAAGCTATGGCGAAGTGGTTGGTGGAAAATTTTACCTTAATATCGACACGTTATACTTGCAATATTTGTCAATCAGAAAAAATCTTTTCACAAATCAGTAGTTGCTTTCTGGCTTCAATCTTTCTTGTCCATCTCTAAGTCATGTGAATCTCACAGAAGTTAAAAATAAAGCATGCTGATCCTAGACAGAAATGAAATTATATATATATATATATATATAAATATATATATATTCTTTGTTTGTTATTGTCATTTGTTTTAACATTCCCTATTGATTATTAATATTGATATTGTTAATTTTTATTTTTTAAAATAATAAAAAATTATTTAACTTTGTACTTACTTGTTTATGAAAACTCAAAGTTATGTTAAATTTAAGACTAATTTTTATCATGTAAAGAGTATTAAAACAAAATTCATTCAATAAGTACATTTGTTAAAATTCCAATACGTGCACCCTCATTCTCAGACGGGTGGGGGCTACTACTATGATCAACGAATAACTTGTTGATTATTTGACATATTTTAACTCTTCACTTCTCGTACTCACTTCAAAAGGTTTTTCTTGAAAAAAAAATTATATTATATTTTATATGTATAATATATAATTTTAAAAATTAATAATAAAAAATTATATAAATATATGAATTTTAAAATAATAAAAATATAATTAGAAGTTATTCTTTTACTTCCATAGAATTTTTTTTAAAATTCATATTTTATTTTACATATATTAATATATAATTTTAAAGAATAATGATAAAAAGTACTAAAATTATTATAATATAAATATACGTAATTATAAAAGTGGCATGTAGCATATAATATTAAGAAGGGATCTAGGAATGGATAGACCTAACATGGCATTTTTCTTGCCACCATAAGTTTAGTGATAATCAGTAATATCGCAAGAAAAAGGAAAATTCATTGATTATATAAGACGCAGATACCCCTGACGCAGTTGTGTTTGTCTCGTTTGATGTCTTCGATTGCAATCAAATCACGTTAATAAGAAATTATTGGCATTGTCATTGTGGTGACTAGGGATATATTTGTTTTCTTTCTCCGTATAAAGTTAATTGTTAATGTCAAATGTAATCTGATTAACACACAAAACAAGAAAAACCAACGAATTAGATACAAGAACTCATTACTTCTTACTAAAGCATGATCCATGACTATCCTTCCTGGAAGATTGACACATGATGCATTCATTACAATTTTTGTCTTTCAATCTTCGAATCTTCCAGTTAAATTATTTATGAAAGTTTATGATTTGGGTATATTTATATTTTTTTTATAGGTATCATTTACTAAAGGCAAATTATATTTGAGATACTTGAGACACTGGCATGTTTGGGAATATTTTTTCTACAGGAGAGGTTGCTTTTTTATTTTGGTTTCTAAAAGCATTTATTTTAAAATTTTAAAATGTTTGAAAAATCATTAGATGTGTTTTTACTGGCAAAAACAATATTTAGTTTTGGAGAAAAAGTTAGAATTGATACTTCTGCTTCTAGCCAAAAGCAGAAACTAAAAATAAAATATTTTAGGCATATCAAAAATTTCTTATTTATCATAATACTTTTAATTTTCCTTTTCTAAAAATCCTTCAAAAATACAAATTTTTTATCTATGAATTATAATACTTCTTTTTGGAAGTAACTATATATATCATTTTGAGACATAAAATAGAATATAAAGCATTTATATATATTTATATTTTTAAAATATTTATTGTAATTTTGTTTTTTATATTTTAATTAATTAATAATAATAACTTAAAAAAATTAACAAAAATAAATATTTATAATCATTTTTATCTTTTTAAATAATATTGATAACAAACTAAATGTAAACATGTCATTTTTGGTAATTTGACAATCAAAAGTTTTTACTTACACAAATTACCTAAATATAAGTTGTTTCTCATATACGGATAACAATATTTTTCAATTAAATTATCCAAACATAATTTTTTTTCTCTCATAGCACTTTTTCTAAAACTCCATTTGAAAGTCATTTGAACATAATCACATTTTAGATGCAATCCCAAATGGGTGAGTACCTCTTCTCCCAACAAGAATTGGAATCTTATTGTAGAAAATCATCCCACATGTTAGACCAAACTTCTGTTTCTGTGGGTTGGATGAATTTATATAAAAAATTGATGTATGCATTACATTGAATTTATATTACTGAAATTTTTTTGTATTTATATTAGTTATAGTAGATATATATATTTGTTGTTATTTGTTAACTTAAGTAAACTTATACAAATTTACCTGTTGAGTTCACCTTTTCCTCACAAGTTTACTTAAACCATTAAATTTAACAATATTAATTGTCTAGTATCATTTTTTTTAGCAGATAAACCTAAAACTTAATTAAAAACACTTAACTATCTCACAACTTGCTGGATCTTTCTGGCTGTATACTACAGTCAAGTATGTTTTTTTGGTCACCAATTAAATGTAGGGTATTCTTCAAACTTCAATTGAGGCTGATGATGTCAACACAAGGGACTCTATCAAGTCCTCGTCAATTAGTGCATGCATATCCCAAATCTCAAAAAAGTTATCACCGAAAGATTGCCTTTTCCAAATCATAAGATGACAAATTCTACACCAAAGAGACATGTGAGGGAAAACAAATGAACACAAAAGACCTAATAATAACTGCCACGAACATATCCATGGGCGAGTTTATACTTGTTTAAACTAACATCCTCATATATAGTGTGGGAACATTCATTAATTCTTAGCTGTATTGGTCAAATATTCATCAGAAGAGTACTATTTCAATTGTTAAATAATTAATGAGCAGGAATTAATCTAAACTATTCTCTCTTGTGAATTTTCTACATGTTTGTTACAACTAAATTAAAGCATTTTCTTTTGTGTGTACTCATTTTCCTTTTTCGTAAACGCATCTTTTTACTCCTCAACTTTAGGTTCATTTTTAGTTTCATCCAAAATGTTTGTTAAAAAATTATTGTCGTACTAATTACTAGTGACATTAAAATTAATAATAAAATTATTAGACTTGTTGATCGCATAATTATCTACACATAAATTTTATTTTCTTTTAAATATTATTGACAATTAAGATGCATTAAGAATTTTTATAAATATTTATAAAAAAATTAATCTAAAAATCTAAAATAAAAATAATTTCAAAATTTAAGGACAAAAAACGACTATTACTGTTTGTTTTTCATAGTTCTTTTTGTTTCCTCATGCATGTGGCCAAAAATTGAAAATAGGTAGCGTCAACACCAAAAGGTACTAGGGTTCCTTTCTCTCTGTGGGCTCCTAAAGGCCCTTATCTCCGTAAATTGGGTGAGGTGGAGCCTTTAGCACCAAAAAGATCTCAAGTCAGCTTAATGCGCGCACTTGTGTGACGGAACCATGACCCCCCAACATTCATTTGGCCAACATTAGAGGCTAAAATATTAATTGCACTCTATATATATGAAGCCAAATGTAGTTAAAAATATTGATTTTAAATATTTTATATTTTAAAAAATCTATTTCTCTATATCAAGAAAGAAATATATATAAAAAAATAAACATTACAAAATAGAGGGTTAATTGTGATGCTTACACAAAAGTTTTTGATTTTGTGACCCTCATTAACAATTACTGACACTTAAAAGAGCTCTTATTTCTTTTTTAATGAATTAGAGATTAAATTTTTTTATTTTTTAATGTGAAAAAATGTATAATTTCTCAAATTAATATTGAAGATCCAAATCCAAGATGACCATGGTGGGAATGAATTCTCCTACAGAACTTTATTTACTCTTTTTTCATTTTGAGAAACTTATACATGTACTAACCATCATTGGTGGAAACAAAGAATCACTTGGGCATGGACCCTTTGGGCAATTAAACTACGTACTAAATCATTCATTCTTTGCTTACCTTTGCATATTTAAACCAAGATTTATTCAAAAGTAACATAACATATATATATTTGCTTAATTATTTTTGTTAATTTAAATATTTTAGTTGTTTTTATGTTAATACTTTTTTTCTTTAACTAAATAACTTATTAACTTTTATAATGTAATGTTAACCCGCCCTTTAGGTTTGAAAAATATGTATATATATATATATATATATATATATATTCGATCACCGTATTTATATTAGGAAGTAGTCATATATATATATAATCTTTTGATGATGGATTAATGAATTGATAAAGTATTGATTTATAATTAATTAATTCAATTATAAATATAAAACTTCAAGTCACGAAGAGAGAGAGAGAGATATATATATATATATCTTTGAATTGGTTTAACCTCTAAACTATCCAGTTTTTACCAAATTTATTAAATTTTTAACCATTCAGTTGATTTTCAGCTAGTTTTTTTAAGGTTTGGCTTTATGGTTCTTTTAAACTGCACAATTGATTGATTAATTAGTTTTAATCAATCAATTTTTCAGTTGAAACATTTAATTATTCAATCTTTTCATTTTTTTTACATATATACTCTTATTGGAAATATTATCAAATATCAAAATTTTGTACATTTTTCATTTTAAAAAAATTTAAATTTAAATTTGTCACTTTGTGAGAAATAAATTTTTATTAGACCCAATTCTTGATAGTATCCATTCCCATTTTTTCATCAATGCTTTTTGTAATAATTTGTTGAGGCAAGAGGGTGTTGATAGTTCTGATGGTGAAGTACAACATAAAGGTATATATATATACACATGTGATGCCCTCAAATGAAGCAGCCCCAGCTAATGCAGAATAAGACAAACATGGGTTGTCATCAACCATATAAAAAATCAATCCCTAATACTTATGCACAATACCTTATATATCAAGGGTGAACATTGATGGCTTCTTTTGGGCTCTTTGGCATTTAGTTTGCTGACAAAAATGGGTCATAGTGGTGAGACTGTCCAAGGAGTTTGTCTTGGTGTGTCTTCTGGTCCTTACTACAACACAAACGCTCTCTTATACTCTCATTATGTCTTAGTCTCTGCATAAGTTAATTTTCCTATAATTTTTATATTGCACATGAGCCAAAAAATTAACCTGTAAATCTTACTAACAGTGGATATATATATTTATATAATTATAGGCCGGTCGCTTCACTGCTTTACATTTTATTAAGAAAAACGATTTGGCTACAATTTTTAAATTTTTATCATTAAATTTTTTTAATCAAAATCTGAAATAAATGAATGATTCATATAACTCATTTATTTTATAATTGATTCTTTTTAAAATTTTATTATAATTAAAAATTTTGATAATAAAAATATAAAAAATTGAGAGTGATTTCCACCTAACAATGCAAAAGGAAAAAGGTAGATAGTACTCAATTCAAAACCCCTTATTTTATTAGATTTTTTTTTATAGGTTCAATTACTTCATTCGACATTTATGTATAAATGCGAGTATAAATAAACTGAGTTGTTCATGAATTATTCGAATTCGACTTGTTAAAAGTTTGAATTAAATTTAGCTCATTTAATAAATAAACGAACTTGATTAATATATTAATCTTTTTTAATTAAATGAACTAAACTTGAATATTTAATACTCAATTTATTAAATTCATAAATAACTTGGTTAATAATAAAATATTATTTTCTATAATATATACTATACTTTTAAATTTTAAATAATATATATTGTAATCATATATATATTTCATATAAAAAACATTAAATGAATACAAAATTTCATACATAATTAAAAAATATTATATAATTTACTTATATACATATATATGTTTTATGAAAGTTGATAATTTTTTATTTAATTTAAATTTTATGTGTACAAATATATATTATATTCATAATATTATTCATGAATTATTTGAACTCAACTAACTTATTAAATGAGTCAAATTGATCATAATTTTTAATTTATTTTAAAATTTGAGAACATATTCAAATTTATCTTATTTAATTAAATTAAAATTTAACTCGACTAATTTATAACCCTGTGTAGAAGGAGATCGAAGAATAAGCAATCAATTCTCTATATAAACCACACTTACTACCCTTTACACAACCCCCATCAGAGACAAAAATTAGAAAAAAAATGTGTCAGCTAACTACTCATATTCCCTACAAATGCAATTCAAATCCCGATCACCTTATTGCTATTAAAGACCAAAACACGCTCGCCGACCAACTGATCCCCAAAACAACGAATCCAATATCGCAAACCCAGAAAACCCATCTCACCGATGCCTTCAAAGAGTTCGTTTCCATAGCCAAAATAGCTCTTCCCATGATACTCACTGGTCTTCTCCTTTATTGTCGCTCTATGATCTCCATGCTTTTTCTGGGTCGCCTAGGCGAGCTCGCCTTAGCCAGTGGTTCGCTCGCAGTTGGCTTCGCTAACATTACTGGCTACTCCATCCTCTCTGGTCTCGCCGTTGGAATGGAACCCATTTGTGGACAAGCCTTTGGTGCCAAGAAATTCACCCTTCTTGGTCTCTGCTTACAGCGAACCATTCTTTTGCTTCTCTTTACATCTATCCCCATATCTCTGCTTTGGCTATATATGAAGAGAATCCTTCTCTTGTGTGGCCAGGACGAAACTATAGCCACACAAGCACAACTGTATCTTCTTTACTCCATTCCTGACCTCTTAGCACAATCCCTTTTACACCCATTACGGATTTACCTTCGCGCCCAATCAATTACTCTTCCTCTCACACTCTGTGCCATTCTCTCTATTCTTCTGCACATACCCATTAATTACTTCCTCGTTTCCCACCTTAATTTGGGAATCAAAGGCGTGGCTCTTGGTGGGGTTTGGACTAACTTCAACCTCGTGGCTTGTCTAATCTTTTACATCGTTCTCTCCGGCACCCATAAGAAAACATGGGGTGGTTTCTCTAGAGAGTGCTTCACACAATGGAAGTCGTTGCTAAATCTGGCGATTCCAAGCTGCATTTCGGTGTGCCTGGAATGGTGGTGGTACGAGATCATGATTTTGCTATGTGGGTTGCTGTTGAATCCCAAAGCAACAGTGGCTTCCATGGGGATTTTGATCCAAACCACCTCTTTGCTATACATTTTTCCATCGTCCATAAGCTTCAGCGTGTCCACAAGAGTTGGGAACAAACTAGGCGCACAAAGGCCCTCCAAGGCCAAGCTCTCTGCCATTGTGGGTCTATATTGCAGCTTCATCTTAGGCCTCTTGGCTCTTGCCTTTACAGTTATGGTTAGGAGCGTGTGGGCCATTATGTTCACGATGGACAAAGAGATCATAAGCCTGACATCTATGGTTTTGCCCATAATAGGATTGTGTGAGCTCGGAAACTGTCCACAAACCACAGGGTGTGGGGTGCTAAGAGGCACAGCGAGGCCTAAGGTTGGAGCCAATATAAACTTGGGATGCTTCTACCTTGTGGGAATGCCTGTAGCTATATGGCTAGCCTTCTTTGGTGGGTTTGATTTTCAAGGGCTGTGGTTAGGACTATTGGTTGCACAAGGCTCATGTGCTGTGACTATGTTGGTGGTTTTGAGTCAAACAGATTGGGAATTAGAGGCTCAAAGAGCTAAGAAACTAACTGCACCAATAGGGGAAGTGGGAGGAGATGGTGGTGTGGTTGAGGCAAAGAAGCAAAACAGAGATGAACAAAGTCAACAGGATTCTTTACCATTAGTGGATGATTCAGATGAAGAAGAAGATGATGAGAAATCCTGGGTTTAACTATTTTCCAATCCTAAACCACAAAAAAAAAGAAAAAAAAAAACCTTTTTAACGGATTTAGATCTCTCAATTTGTTTTAAAAAATTAACTCTGTAAATTTTGAGAAATTGAAATTGAAAAGACCCACACATAATTTGTTTGGGTTGGACTGACATTATGAAATTGAAAAGATTTAAATCTGCATTTAGCTGTATTGGGTAGGGGGAGCCGGTAGAGAAAGAGGAAGACTTTTTATTTTTTTGTTAGAAGACAAGTAGTGAAGGGTGGAATGGGAAATTTCCCTTATGGGTGCCACCTCGAAGGGCATCTGCTACCTCCAGAGAAATTCAAATTCATTTTACAAAGCGTTGAATGTCATGGAAAGTAGCAAAAGGTATTTCCAAGGAGGAGTAACAGTTATTTCAGTAATGTACTCTGTTATTTTTTAGCTTTACACAAAAGAGAAAAACACTTACTTCCCTAAGTATTATTAGTGTATTCAAGCTTCCTTACAACATTTATGTTCTTTTAACCACAAAGCTCCAAATGGATTATATGCAAGCTTTACCGAATTTTGCATACTCTGTTTTAAGTTCTACTTCAAAAACTCAAGAATAAACTTGACTTTGTCTCATCCATAAGCACTTAATTACTTTAGATATCCTTTCAGTTTTGGGGTTTTGGATTACATATTGGCGTTTCATTTAGTTGATTCTCACTCATTGATGACACATTATAAGGGATAATATTTATATACCACTGATCAATTGAGTAAAACGATCGAACTCATACCTTACTCAGTCAAATGTCGTTGTCAAACACATGCCCACTACTATTCCACTTACTACCAATCGTCTCTATACTAAAATCATTACAGCACGTGTCACCCATCCCTTTCATAATAATTCCAAGCCACTGAGAATGAGCTTATGCTCTAATGGTCAATCTATAAAACTGCCCCACTTAGGTATAATTCATTGGATTATTTTGTGGGTATACTGTTATTCTAATTGGTTGGGGATTAATTTAATCATCAAACATTCTGTCAATTTGACTTTAAATTTTTACTTTAAATTTGACTTTTGGTGGCGATTATAGAGTTGTCACCAAAAAGCTTTTGACATTGTGTAACGACCCCCTAATCCACAATATACTCTCCTCTATCTACATATCAGAAGCATATGGGTTTTAGAAATAGTTATTCCCGATATGGGAATGTCAGGGGATCGCTATTGGTTGAGCGTAACCCAGATAGACATTCCGTTGTCCATTCGGATTCCGTTCAACCTTAATCCACATGCAGCTATACTAATTTTTCATGCATTCATCACAAGATACTCTAGAATGATAAACTAAAATCCATACATACAACGTACAATCCATTCATGCAAATTCCAACTTAATTATATACATTTACAACGATAAACCCTGCCGAAAATCCAGTAGAGTCTCCCCTGTATCTCGAATGTATCTCAAAGTACAATAGTCATCCAAATAAGAAATTTACAGCCAATCCAACAACAAAAGAAAAATAGAAATTACAGAATCCAATATAAACATCATCAGCATACATATATACATTACAATTCAAGCCTAAAACAACATTGCTCTCCTGTCTATCATTAATGTCGTTATCCAGCTAGCGTCTAGGTCCCTGTTCCTATTCATCTGAGTAGACAACCTAGTGAGATATTAAAATCCCAGTAGAATAATTTATAATTCATAATATAGTTCAAAAATTGGTTGATTACTAAGTGGTACAAGCACCGAAAACAAAATTCCCGTATTTAGTTCAAAATTCGTGAAATAACTTATTTTTAAAAATCAGTTTATCGCATGGAAATCACAATAAGTTCTAAAAATCATCAAAATCTGTTTCTTTGAAAATCAATAATCAAAAGCGAGTCAAAACCCATGCCCGATGTATCTAAATTCTTATAGGCCACAAATCATTTGCGACCGTATCTAAAATCCTCCAATTGCACGTCATCCAGAGAATTTACATCTCTTATCATTGGGTGTGATCCGTAACACCAATCACCCGAATCTCGCCTATGTTGTGGGTGTGATCAGTAACACCAATTACTTACTCAAGGACCGGGTGAGAATCAACATCTAGGGCATCCCCTAGCATGTGCACATACGCTAATTCTCATCCTTATACAGTCTATTCGAACTCACATGCACACGGTCGGCTATTCCTCAGGGTTCTAGGGTATTACGCCTAAATCACAACGTTTTCTCGTGTAGGCTATCCCCCCTTATACTCCTTAAACCTTTCTTAGGGTCATCCTAATTTACCGCGTGATCCCTAACGCAATGCAGGCTAAATATGTTTAAAAATAATGTATTCATGAAATCCCCTACATTCGAGATACTTAATGGCTGTCCTATATCGGCTATTAAGTACCCTACCCTAAGTAAATCTGTCCTAATGGCATCTAAACTCGATAAATAAATCATCTAACATGCAAATGGGTTTTCCAGTACACAAGCATGCAATTTAATCCATCAAAACTAGAACGTAAATCTATGCAATTAAATCTAAGCATTCAGGTATCCACATAGTCAATTCTAACGTTCGAGAAGCGTAAATTATCCTACCTGGTCTCTGTTTGCTCCAAAATTGATCCGGGACTTCTCATATCCTTGGATTTCGAGCTTAATCAATTCCTTAGGCATTTAAATGAATATTTAAGCTCATTATGTCATCAGTTTTACAGTCCTAAGTCCGATTACAAAATTTCCTAAGTCGGTTTGTTTCCTATTCACGTTCGGCAGTCAATTTAATAAAAAATCATTAGGTTTAGGTGAATCGGACCTTACCGGGGGTGCCAGATGATGGAAATCTGTCCCGGGCCAGTCTTGGGTGTCGTTCTGGCTTCTTTGGCGGTGGCGCATGGCGGAGCACAGTGGCGTACGGCCGAGGGGTGCGGTTGGCCTCAAAAATTACACCACGGTGAAGCCCGCAAAATGGGGAGTCCGAATCTGGTGGTGGCATGGCGGTTCACATCTGTTGGGATGGCATTTTTTGGCCCCAAAAATTGACGCACGGCGGATGAATTTTCCTTTGATCTGGGCTCGTCGAACCTCTGTTCAGCGGCGGCGAGCTGGGGGAGGAAGCTGGCAGCTTAGCCTACACGCTGATGGTAGCGGTGACAATTAACGGTGGCCGACGGCAGAGATCTCGGCGAGCGAAGTTTCACACGATGGAGGAGGAAAAGCTACATTTTTCATCGACTCTAGCGGCCGTTGGTGGCCGTGGGTGGCTGCCTGAGGTCGAGGGTGGCGAGGTGTATTGATTGGTGGCTCAAGTGGCAGCCCACGGTGGTCTAGGTGGTGGCGCACGGTGGAGGAAAGAAGAGAGAGAGGAGAGAGAAAGTAGAGTGAGGAAAGAGAGAGAAATGGTGGAAATGGCGGGATTCCGGAGAATTTAAAGCTTCCGGGGGCGATTCCCACTTTTCTCGGACCACTCGGGGGAACTTCGGGATGTCATCTTCCATCCAGACATTAGCACGAGTTCTCATGCAGAAGTTTCAGCCTTCGTCTGAGAAACCGAAGTCTGGGACTCTGTTTATCAGTATTTTATCGCCGGGTCACGTTTCTGTTTATCAGATCGCATTTTTGACTGCTAAAAGCCTCTTGGTTTCAGTCGTTAGCCTTGAAAATCATGCCAGACTCAGTTTACATGAAATTGGCATCAAAATTCGGTTTTAATCTGTAAAAATAATCTCAGTTATTACACATTGACTATCCGGTAGTCGCCACCAAAAAATTTTAGATTTTTTAATTTTTAAATAGTAGCGACAATCTATAATTGCCACTAAAAGCCTTTTAATAGAAACCTTATATAATCACCACCAAAAGATTATCGGTGGCGACTATTGATACTCACCACCAAAACTTTTTTAAAATTTTAATTTCTCTTATTCTTAAATTTAATTTTTGATAGCGACTATCAACAATCGCCACAAAATAATCTTTTGGTGGTGATTATTGGCTCACTACTAAAAGTTATTGGTGGCGATTATTAACACTCGCTACCAAAATTTTTAAAAAATTTTATTTTTGAAACTTGCTTTTGCATAGTCTCCACCAAAACTCTATGAAATTTTTATTTTTAAATTTATTTGTTTTTGTTTTATTTTTATTTAATATTCTACTTCTTTATTTCTTTTACTTGAATTGTTATTAAATTTTATATTTTTTTATTGTTGTTTTATTTATTAGTAATTTTTATTTAGTATTATAGCTTTTATTTTCATTTTAATTTAATAATCTAAGTTTATTTATTTTAGTTTAATTTTTAAAAAAATTAAGTATTTATTTTTTATTTAAATTGTTTAATATCCTATCTTTATTTTAAGTTTGAAGAAGGCATTTTTTTTCTAATTAAATGACCAAAGTATTTGAAAAGAAATTTAATTGTATTTATTTTTAGTTAAATTACTTAAATGTTATATATATATATATATATATATATATATATATTTATAAGTTCATTTATTTTTTTATTTACTTTGAATTTTTACTTATTAATCTAATTTTTCAGTTTAGGCTTAATTTAATTTAATTACTTAAAAGTTTTTATATTTATATTTATGTTTATATTCTCTTTAATATTTATTTTTATATAAAAATACACAAACAATTATTGTGCTACATAATCTACTAAAAGTCAGAAAAAAATAAAAAGATTCAAGCAGAACATCTTCAGTCAAGAACAAACTGCTCATCTTCTTCTTCCTTCATGCTTAGTAGGTGCCCCTCACGACTAGATCCTCTGTAGTCTGATTTCCTTCAGTCGTCGGTAGTCCTTCCAAAATGCACCATTTCGAGCACCTTTTTTTTACCCCAGGTTGCAACTTAAAACGCATAATTTCAGCCCTTCCAAAACGATGACATTTTGAGTGCATTTTTTTTCCCTTAGTTGCAACTTAAAATGTAACGCCCCTATCTAGTACTTCTATTAACTTTGATATAAACAGATATGTTCGGTACATTATCTTTATCCTTTATTTAATTAATGTTGAGTAGTTATACCATTAAATTATTTAAGAAGATTAGGTTCGGGATCTTTTGCTCAGATTAAAAACTTACATGCATAGCAGAATAGATCAAAATATACTAAACTACACAGCGGAATTAAAACATTCATGTAATTCAATTGAATACATGTTCAATAATGTCCATTACATTTTTGTAAACATGTATCAGGATATATGAAGTACCCGTCCATAGGAAGTTAGGAGATAACAATCCTATCACTCAGACCCCTTTACGAATTTCAACGATGGACCGGTCCTTAAAATATCCTATGTCTACTGCCAAAAGAATAACCCTAGTTCTAAACCAAATAAATCTGAACTAGGAATCAAAAATAGGGGTTACAAAGCTTTCCTCCAACTAAAAAGAAACTCCTATCTCCCTGCCCTGCTAAGCATCCTTATCTAATATATATTAGCATAATAACGAGAAACACAAGTTTCCCAGTAATTTAACAATTAGAGTTTTAAAAATAACTAATATGTACCAAGGTGTAAGCACCAAAACATTTTCATTTTACATTCTTGATATTAAAACATAATTTTATCCATAAATGAAATTAGGTAAGCATTACATGATAATTTAGATGTTAACATAAAAATCAGATATTCCCTTTCAAATGAAACATATCTAAATAAAAATTGTACATGTTATCGCGGCATTACGCAATTTATTTATGTATTAGCTTTTACATTTATCAATCTAAGTTAATTGAGTGCCTGAGGTGTTATGTGGACACTAGGCCACCTTTATGAAATCTCCATGAGCACTAGTTCATAGGTATGGAGCACTTCTGGCCACACCTCACTAGGCTGTCCGTGTGGAGCACCTTTGGCCACACCTCGTAATCCGTAAACACTCAGCCACGTATATAGCGTACTCGTGAACACTAGGTCATGGGCATGAGGTACCTTCGGCTACACCTCGCTAGGTCGCCCGTGTGGAGTACCTTTAACCACACATCATAAATCGTGTACCTATCTATGTTTTCCCTTATCAATTGCGTTTCCTTTCTTTTTTTTTTCGGTGTACAATATATCTTTATCACCTTTAGCTATGACTTATATTTGCCTAATTTAATTTAACTCTATTTCCATGATTTTGGCAAGTGAACATAAATAATATCAAGAATGTAAGTTTGCAATAATGTCCCATCAAAGCTGGTAAAAACAAACATGCACATACGAAATCGTGGGACACTATTTTCAAGAATTGTCGAACTACCTGGAGAATAACTAGAAAGAGATGATCTTGGCCTTCCTTTGATCTCCTTCTACACCTTGCTTCCTTTTAATTCTTACTTTCCTATAATAAATGCCAAGTTTTCACTTCGGTTCAATCACTAAGGAACAGTCGGCACAAAATCTACAGGAAAACATCAAATTAGGGTATTTTAAATTATACCAGAGGCTCTGGGAGCTCGAGATCTAATATATGTGATTTTTCAATAGTTTCAGCGACGGCGGACGATAGTGCACGATAGCTGGGTTTGAAAAATACACCAAAATGTAGCCCGTAACTCGAAGAGGCCAGATCTGGTGTTCGTTCGGTGAAACAAGGCCTTTTAGACTGCATTTTTCGATGATGAAGGTGTCGAACGACGAAAACTACTTTCCCCTGTTCCGGGCGCTTAGCGGCGGCATTCCACTAGTTGGAAGCTAGCGAAGGAAGCTGGTAGCTTAGGCTTCCCAATGATGGTAGCAGTGTGGCTGGATGACGTCGAATGGCAGAGATTGTGACATGGCCTTGAAAATGCAACGGGAAGGAAAAAAGGCCACTTTTCGACGGCTGTGGTGGTCTTCGGTCGCTGCGGTGGCTTGCTGTAGCGTCGGGCTGAGCTACTGAACCTTCTGGCAGCAACAAGTGGCAGAAACTCGGCCAGAAGGTGACGGGCATGGTGAAGGTAGTGAATGACGTGGCTCGTGCGGGGGAGAGGAGAGAGAGAGAGGAAATGCTGTGTGAGAGGGAAAAATGAGAGAAAATGAGACATGTTTGAAGATTTAGGGCACCTAGGGGCATTTTAGTCTTTTTTCATTTTGCCTAGCTAAATTTTAGATGCATTTCTCCAATCTAGGCAAAAATTTAGGACGATATGGAAGAAATTTGGAAATTTTCAAACGATCGCAAGCTTCGCAAAATTATCCGTAAGGTTTCTCAGGCAGATCAAAGTCCCGATATCAGATATAATTTAATTCCAAAAAATTCTCAAATTTTAGCTAAAAGTTCACAAAAATTTCCTTAATTCAATTTCAACAAAATCAAAATTTATTTTGCCCAATTTAATTTATTTTAAAAATTTGGTTGTTACATTTTCTCTATCCCTTAAAATAATTCGTCTTTGAAATTTATACATACCTCATGAGAACAATTTTGGATGGGTCTTGCACATGTCCTCCTTCCTCTCTCAGATAGCCTCTTATGGTGCCGTCGGAGTCCCACAAGACCTTTACCAGAGAAATAGCCTTATTCCTTAGGGTATTGACCTCAGTACCGATGATTTGAACAGGTCTCAACTGGTAAGTCAGATTTTCCTTCAATTGCAGAGTACTGGCATTAAGTATATGGGAGGGGTCGGGTATGTACTTTTAGAGCTGGGAGACATGGAAAACATTATGAAGGTTGGACAGGTGTGGGGGTAAGGCTATTTGGTATGCTGATGGACCCACTCTCTTCAATATTTGAAAAGGTCCAATGTATCTAGGACTTAGCTCTTTAGACTTCATAGCTCTACCAATCCCAGTAGTTGGGGACACTTTCAGAAAAACATAGCTTCCTTCCTCGAATTCTAGGGGCCTTCTCCTCTTATCAGCATAGCTCTTTTACCTATCCTGAGCTTTTGCCAACTTTTCTCTGATCATCTTAATCTGATCAGTGGTCTATTGTACTAACTCGGGACCTAACAACTGCCTCTCACCCACTTCATACCAACATAACGATGACCTACATTTCCTCCCATATAGGGTCTCATAGGGAACTATGCCTATACTAGAGTGGAAGCTATTATTGTAAGAAAACTCAATTAGCGACAGACTCTTTTCCTAATTTCCCTGGTACTCTAAGGCACAAGCCCTAAGCATATCCTCTAACGTCTGAATGGTTCTCTCTGTTTGTCCATCAGTTTGAGGATGATAAGATGTACTAAAATTTAGCTTGGTTCCAAAGGCTTCTTTCAGGGCTCTCTAAAACCTAGAGGTGAAGCTGGGATCCCTATATGAGACAATGCTAATAGGTACCCTATGAAGTCTTACTATCTCCTGAATATATATCTGTGCTAATCTATCCAAGGAGTAGTTAATCCTAATGGGGAGAAAGTGAGCGGACTTGGTTAACCAATCCACTATAACCCATATAGCATCATTCCCTGATTGGGTTCTAGGCAGTCCTACCACGAAGTCCATAGAAATCTTGTCCCATTTTCACTCAGGGATACCTAAGGGTTGTAATAACCCAGCAGGCTTTTGATGTTCAATCTTGACCTGTTGACACACTAGGCACCTAGCTACATGCTCTGCTATATTCTTCTTTCCTGGCCATCAGAACCTCCCTTTTAAGTCCTGATACATCTTGGTGGCTCTAGGATGGACAATGTACTTACTTTGGTGAGCTTCCTTTAAAATCTTATCCCTTAGTCTTCCTGTCTTAGGGGGACATACATCATACCCTAGAAAGTTACCATCCCGTCGGCTTCCCTTGTAAACTCTTTTGAATCCTTTAGGGATCATAGGAATTCATCCTCCGCATAGGCTTCTAAGATTTAGGACCTAAGGGTGTTTTCAAGCCTTAACTTACTCAGGTAGATCTTATTATGTAACACTAGAGTGGACAACCTCATGTTCCTAAATTTTTCTATTAAGTCCATCTCGCTCACCATCAAACGAGCTACGTGGAGAGACTTCCTACTTAGTACGTCAGCCACAACGTTTGCCTTACTCGGATGGTACTTTAATTCAAAATCATAATCCTTAATGAATTCCATCCACCTCATTTATCTCATATTCAATTATTTTTGGTCGAAGAGGTATTTGAGACTTTTATGGTCACTAAATCCCTTGAATCTAGACCTATAAAGGTAGTGTCTCCAAATTTTTAAGGCAAACACTATAGCCGCTAACTCTAAGTCATGGGTAGGGTAGTTTCTCTCATGCAGCCTTAGTTGCCTAGAATTATAGGCCACTACTCGTCCTCCTTGCATCAGTACACATCCTAATCCTTTCCTTGACGCATCATAATACAACTCAAACTTTTCCAAAGAGTCAGGGATGACTAACACAGGTGCGATGGTCAACTTCTCCTTTAAGGTTTGGAAAATTTGTTCACACTTTGTGTCCCACATGAAGGGAATGTCCTTTCGAGTTAGCTTAGTCATTGGCATCGCTATTTGCGAAAACCCTTGAATAAACCTCCTATAGTATCCTGCTAAACCCAGAAAACTCTTAATTTTTGTCACCGTAGTGGGTCTTTCCTAGTTTACTACTGCTTGAGTCTTACTAGGATCCATAGAAACTCCCTTATCAGAGATCACATGCCCTAGGAATTTGAGTTCTTGCAACCAAAACTAACATTTTTCTAGCTTGGCGTACAACTGCTTCTCCCTGAGTATTTGCAGCACCGTCCTTAGATGCAGCTCATACTCCCATCTATCCCTGGAATACACTAATATGTCATCGATAAACACCACTACAAACTGATCGAGGTAGGGTCTAAAGATGCGGTTCATGTAATCTATGAAAACAGCTGGGGCATTTGTCAGTGCAAAGGGCATTACGAGGAATTCATAGTGCCCATACTTAGTCCTAAAGGCAGTCTTAGGTATGTCCTCTTTCCTAACCCTGATCTGATGATACCCCGACCTCAGATCAATCTTGGAAAAGATAGTGAACCCTTTTAGTTGGTCTAATAGATCATCGATCCTAGGGAGAGGATACTTATTCTTTATTATTACCTTATTTAGCTGTCTATAGTTTATGCACATCCTCATACTCCTGTCCTTCTTCTTAACAAATAGTACAGGAGCTCCCTACGATGACACACTAGGTCTAATGAATTGTTTTGCTAAAAGGTCTTCTATCTGCTCCTTCAACTCCTTTAACTCCATCGGAGACATCCTATAGGGTGCTATAGAAATTGGCCCTGCCCCAAGAACTAGGTCTATGAAAAACTCTATTTCTCTTTCCGGTGGGACTGGTAATGTCTTTCGGAAACACATCTAAAAATTTCTTGACCACAGGTGTGGTTTCTAACTTTTGTTGACTTTCTACCTCTAAGGAACATAAGAAACCCATCCTCTGGTTTTTCCTCTCTATCCCCACATTTACTGGCCTAATGTTTATGAAAGTCACAGAATTAGCTAAGCAGTTTAAGATAACATTATTTGAAGAGAGCCAGTCCATACCAAGGATGATATCTAGGTCGACTATGGGTAAACAAATAAGGTCCACCGTAAAGGCTTTGTTTGCAATCACGATGGAATAGTTTAAACAAATCAAGGACGTAGACACATGTTTATTAGTGGGTATGGCTATGAAAAGTTCTTAAGGTAAGGTGGTTGTGGGTAATTTCAAGCTGTGAACATAGTTTACTGAAATAAAGGAATGAGTGGCGCCAAAAATAAAGCGTGTACCTTTCAGCAAATCTTCAGACTGGGCTACCTCCTTCCCCCTTAAGGTATACACCCTTCCCTTGGTAAGAGGTTTGGCGTTCCTCTGACTTCCTCAGGGTTGGGCAGCTCTGGGCGATGTGTCCTGACTTTCTGCATTTGTAACACACGTTCTGCCCCATCTGACATGGCCTATCATCGTGATTCTTTCCACACTTCGAACAGTCGTGTTGGAGTGTCGGAGTGCCCACTGGCTTATTTTCGGTCTGGCTCTTCTGGAACTTCCTATCATGACCTCTGCTGAATTTGACTGGGCTCTTTCTCTTTAGGGAGTCAACCTCTTGTTTCTTTTTCTGTAGTGTGGCCAAGGACTTGAAGGCTATTCTGCACTTATTTACTAGCGTCGGGTAGTTCCTAATTTCCTGTGCGGCCACCACGTGATACAGCTCCGGGTCTAAGTTTTTCTCCAACTGTATGGGTTTCCATGCTTCGTCGGGTCTCCACTTCAAGTAAGAAGAGAACTTGGACAACTCTTCGAACCTAGCCAGATGTTCTTTGAAGGGTCTGCCTCCCTACTTGATCTGCATGAACTCTCCCTCCTTCACATTTCGCTCGCTCTTGGGGAAGTACTTTTCCAAGAAGGAATCTCTAAAGCTCTCCTAAGTGAGTGGGGTCCCCTGAGCTTCCATCAGTTGCTTCGTCCCTCTCCACCAATGTTTCGCTTCTCCCTCTAACTGGTAGGCCACAAAGGTGACCTTCTGTGGCTCTATAGTCCCCAGTACTTCAAATAATTCTTTTATCTTCTAAACCCACTCTTTCACTTTCTTTGAATTTGCCAGGCTATTGAAAACGAGAGGCCTAGCTCTCTGGAAATCAGACCAACCTTCACCTGCTTGGGTCCTTACTTGTTCTGCCCCTGTCTGGGTCTCTTTGCTTTGGTTTGTTTGGACTTGGCAGAGCGCTTCGGCTGTGATTGTAGTTTAGGCTCTCATAGCATTTACCATGTCTCGCATGGTCTGCATAATTTCATTCACATCTACCCCTGCATATCGGGTCCGTGGTCTACCTCTCCATGTTGGTGTCATGCTGCCAATCTGCAAAACAAGTATTACCGAGGTTATCAGGCTCAATAACAGATTATTAAGCAGATGGCATATAACATCAACAGGAACTTCCATCTTTCCTAAACCTAATGCTTCATTCCCCAACTTTAAAACACAATACAAGTTAGCAACCGCCTAGGTACAGATGACTAACCTAAATTAGTCCCTTACTTAAGGAAGTCTATCCTGTTTCTAACCTAGCTAGCTATGCTCTAATAACAACTTAATGTAACGCCCCTATCTAGTGCTTCTATTAACTTTGATATAAATAGATAGGTTCGATACATTATCTTTATCCTTTATTTAATTAATGTCTAAGTAGTTATACCATTAAATTAATTTAAGCAGATTAGGTTTGGGATCTTTTGCTCAGATTAAAAACTTACATGCACAGCAGAATAGATCAAAATATACTAAACTACACAGTAGAATTAAAAAATTTATGTAATTTAATTAAATACATGTTCAATAATGTCCATTACATTTTTGTAAACATGTATAAGGATATATGAAGTACTCGCCTATAGGAAGTTAGGAGACAACAATCCTGTCACTCAGACCTCTTTACGAATTTCAATGATGGACTAATCCTTCAAATATCCTATATCTACTGCCAAAAGAATAACTCTAATTCTAAACCAAATAAATTTGAACTAGAACTCAAAAATAGGGGTTACAAAGCTTTCCTCAGACCAAAAAGAAACTCCTATCTCCCTGCCCTGCTAAGCATCCATATCTGATACATATTAGCATAATAATGATAAACACAAGTTTCCCAGTAATTTAACAATTCGAGTTTTAAAAATAACATATGTTCTAGGGTGCAAGCACCAAAACATTTTCATTTTACATTCTTGATATTAAAATATAACGTTATCTATAAATGAAATTAGGCAAGCATTACATGATAATTTAGATGTTAACATAAAAAATAGATATTCCCTTTCAAATGAAACATATCTAAATAAAATTGTACATGTTATCGTGGCATTACGCAATTTACTTATGTATTAGCTTTTACATTTATCAATCTAAGTTAATTGAGCGCCTGAGGTGTTATGTGGACACTAGGCCACCTTTATGAAATCACTGTGAGCCCTAGTTCATAAGTATGGAGCACCTCTGGCCACACCTCACTAGGCCGCCCGTGTGGAGCACCTTTGGCCACACCTCATAATTCGTGGACACTCGGCCACGTATATAGCGTACTAGCGAACATTAGGTCATGGGCATGGAGCACCTTTGGCCACACCTTGCTAGGTCACCTATGTGAAGCACCTTTGGCCACACATCGTAAATCGTAGTCACTCAGCCACGTACATAGCGTAATCGCAAACACTAGGTCATGGGCATGAAGCACTTTCAGCCACACCTCGCTAGGTCGCCTGTGGGGAGAACCTTTGGCCACACATCATAAATTATGGTCACTCGGCCTCGTACATAGCGTAATTGCGAACACTAGGTCACAGGCATGGAGCACCTTCGGCCACACCTCACTAGGTCACCTATATAGAGCACCTTTGGCCACATGTCGTAAATCGTGGTCACTCGGCCTTGTACATAGCGTAATCGCGAACACTAGGTCATGGACATAGAGCACCTTCAGCCACGCCTCGCTACGTCGCTCGTGTGGAGTACCTTTGGCCACACATCGTAAATTGTGTACCTATCTATGTTTTCCCTTATCAGTTGTGTTTCCTTTCTTTTTTTTTCGGTGTACAATATATCTTTATCGCCTTTAGCTATGACTCGTATTTTTTGAATTTAATTTAACTCTATTTCTATGATTTTGGCTAGTGAACATAAATAATATCAAGAATGTAAGTTTGTAATAATGTCCCATCAAAGCTGGTAAAAACAGACATGCATATACGAAATTGTGGGACACTATTTTCAAGAATTGTCAAACTACTTGGAGAATAACTAGAAAGAGTTGATCTTGGCCTTCCTTTGATCTCATTTTACACCTCATTTCCTTTTAATTCTTACTTCCCTATAATAAATGCCAAGTTTTCACTTCGGTTCAATCACTAAGGAACAATTGGCATAAAATCTATAGGAAAAAATCAAATTAGGGTATTTTAAATTATACCAAAGGCTCCGGGAGCTTGAGATCTAATTTCTATGATTTTTTAGCAGTTTCGGCAATGGCAGACGGTGGCATATAGCAACAGACGACAGCTAGGGTCAAAAAATACACCAAAATGTACCCCACAACTCGAGGAGGTCGGATTCGGTGTCCGTTCGATGAAACACGGCCATTTAGATAGTATTTTTCGGCGACAAAGGTAAAGGATGAAGGAAACTACTTTCCCCTGTTCTGGGCGCGTGGTGGTGGTGTTCCACCTGCTAGAAGCTGGCAGCTCAGGCTTCCCAACGATGGCGACAATGTGGTCGGACGACGTCGGATGACAGAGATCGCGAAGTGGCCTTAAAAACATGAAGAGAAGGAAAAAAGGCCATTTTTCGGTGGTTGTGGTGGTCGTCGGTTGCTGCGATGGCTTGCTGCGACGTCGGGCTGAGCTACTGAACCTTTCGGCAATAACAGGCGGCGGTAACTCTTCTGGACGGTGGACGGGCATGGTGAAGGTAGTGAACAATGTGGCTCGCGTGGGGGAGAGGAGAAATAGAGAGAAAATGCTGTGTGAGAGGGAAAAATGAGAGAAAATGAGACATGTTTGAAGATTTAGGGCACTTAGGGGCATTTTGGTCTTTTCCATTTTTCCTAGCTAAATTTCAGACACATTTCTCCAATCTAGGCAAAAATGTAGGACGATATGGACGAAATTTGGAAATTTTCAAACGATCGCAAGCTTCGCAAAATTATCCGCAAGGTTTCTCAGGCAAATCAAAATCCCGCTATCAGATATAATTTAATTCCAAAAAATTCTCAAATTTTAGCTAAAAGTTCAAAAAAATTTCCTTAATTCAATTTCAAAAAAATTGAAATTTATTTTACCCAATTTAATTTATTTTAAAAATCAAGTTGTTACATAAAACGTACTGTTTTGATCCTTCCAAAATGACAACGTTTTAAATGCCTTTTTTTCCTCAATTGTAACTTAAAATACACTGTTTCAATCTTTCCTAAACGCATTGTTTTGAGTGCCTTTTTTCCATGGGTTTGGCTTCTTTCTTGTGCAAATCCTCTATTTTTTGCATCCCTTGAGGATCCTTTGTTCTCTGCAAATGAAAACAAGGCTAGATTCTCGGAAGAATTTTCTACTTTTAGACATAGCAAGATTTCGGTTTCTTCTTTGGCAACCATGTTCAAGTTCTTCAAGCTTCCCCTTATTTATTCAAACAAAACAACCATGTTTGATTTCTTCTCCTTCTTGTTTTGAAATTTTTTTATTTAGTCAAACAACAGAGCATATTGTGTCCCATGGAATAAAGTTATTCTTTGTTTTTTGATTGTAAACCATTGATTAATATTTTGTGTTATTAACACTTTACACTCTCTATACCATACAATCTCCTAATGCTTCATCATATAATTCTTTCATTTGTAAGATATAATATATATGCACTTTTGGTTTTGTAATTCAGACTTCACAAGAAAAATTGCAAAATCCCACGTACATGCAAGGTTGTGTGGACCAAAAAATATATATGATGCCTGCTTGTATTATGTATAACTAGAATTTTATGATTTCAATAAACTAATTTGGAATGCTTTTTGGTAGTAGGAAATTCATGTGTCTGCCATTATCGATTCTTAGTTCCTACTGCTAAACAACTTTGATCTAAATGAAAATATTGTAAATGGGATATATGCAACTGCAATCCAACAGTATAAAGTAGAAACAAACCATAAACACTAAATTGAAGAAGATTTACATAACCAAGAGTCCAAGACTATGTATTAAACATATAATTTTGTTTGCCACCTCCTAATTTTCTCCCCTGGCTATACACATACTAAGTAATCAAAAATTTAGAATATGTTAAGATTCAAGATCATTGCAACATAACATTAACTTAGAATCCAAAAATTATCCCATGATTATCATTTGTGGGGAATTAGAGAATCAAATCTCAGGTTGCCTATGTTGAAAATTCAAGTGAGTGAAAAGTCCCACCATAGAGACAGTGGTTGGACTAAGTATATATAAGTGAAAATGAATGCTTTTACATTCCTTGGGTGCTCAGAGCCTGAGACTGCAACTTGTAAGATGTTACAAAAGTTTTTGGCAGGAAACCATGGTTAAGAGATAAAGAGAAGAAACAACTTAGATTGCCACAACTTGATTAGAAATCAAATGCCATTTACTTATGGGAAATCCAAATCAAATGAAGTAGTCAGATGTAAAATTTGAATCTACCTTAGTCAGATTCATGTAGCTGATGGATTTTGACCATGAAAATTGAAGGCATGAGTGGATGGATGACACTTTCTGGATTTAGAAAAACATGATTATATTATGCATCTTATTAATAAGATATATATATATATATATATATAATATTCTTGAAACTGTCCTATTTGAAATTGTCTCTTTTGATAAATAAAAAACCTATAAAATAAAGTGAAAACACTAATTTCTATGTATGTATTTTAGGGAAAATACTACTATAGAGCTTGATTGGAAGTCTAAAGTAGGAATTTAATTTGATAGTATGGAGAGTGCATGGAAATTTTGGTCTAATTATAACAATAAAATAGGATTTGAGGTTAGAAAGTTATATGCTAAAAAGAATGAAAAAGACAAGACAACAATAACTTCATGCATATTTGTTTGTTGTAAAGAAGGACTAAGAGGAAAAAATAAGAGAAATTATTTAGTAGTTAATCTTCGAGCTGAAACAAGAACTGATTGTAAAGCAATAATATCTTTGGCCCTTGCAAATAGGAAGTTTAGAGTACATAATTTAGTAGAAAAACACAATCATGTACTGCATCTTGCTGAGACTAAACACATGCTAGCCTGTCACCGTAAAATGTCTAATGTTCATGCTTATGAAATAGAATTGGCAAATGAGTCTAGAATTTAGCAAAGATTTACTTTTACACTTATGAGTAAGCATGTTGGGGGATAAAATAATCTTGAATATACTCATTTGGATTAGAAGAACTATCTTTGTACTTATTGATAAAAGAGTTTGATGTACAAAGAATCTGGTTGTTTATTGGTTATTTCCAAAAACAAATCTCAAAAAATCCATCCTTCTTTCATGCCTATTAGATGGACTTATATATATAAAAAAAGAAAATATTTTGGGCTAATGCAAGAATGTTACTAGGTTATGGTTACTTTGGTGAGATTGTCTCTCTTGATACGACATATTGCACTAACAATGCACATAGGCCTCTAGCCTTATTTTCAAGATTTAATCATCATAAAGGAGTAGTTCTCTTTAGAGCTGCATTATTATATGACGAGACAACACCATCATTCAAATGGTTATTCAAGACATTCTTGGAGGCATATAATCAAAATAAGCCTCAAACCATGTTTACTGATTAAGATTAAGTAATGGCTAAGGCCTCACATGAAGTGTTGCCTGACACATACCATGGGTTATGCATATGGCATCTGATGAAGCATGACAATCATGGGCATGACAATCATTTTTTATGAGATTTCAAGGCTTGTATGTATGAGTATGCTATGAGGTAGAGTTTGAAATATGTATGAGTATGCTAATGAGGTAGAGATTGAAATGGCTTAGATTCAATTACTTTCAAAGTACAATGTCTATGAAAACTCATGGATAACATCAATTTATAAATTAAAGGAAAAATGAGATGCTTTTTTTTTTATAAAGAAAGTATTCACATTAGGCATGCAGAGCACACAACTTAGTGAGAGCTTGAACATTGATGTAAAGAGGTACTTGAATCTGAATGTCGATATTATTCAATTATTTAACCATTCTGGATGAGTAGTAGAGGATAAAAGACACAATGAATTGAAATGTGAATTTGAGGCAAGACAAAAGTTGCCAAGATTAAAATGTACAAGCTCACCTTTGTTGAAACAACTTGTAGAAGTCTACAAACCTACAACCATTGACATGTTCCAAGATCAGTTTGACTTGATACTGGCTTGTTGTGTAAAGCAAAAAATGGAAAGTGAGCTGTTGTCTGAATATGTCATTGATATGATTGATCATGAAAAAGAATGGATAGTTTTGTTTCATCCTCAATAGAAGTCAAGTTCTTATAGTTGTAGGAAATTTGAAACTTTTGGCATATTGTGTTGCCATGTTTTGAAAGTGTTTGACTTCAACAATTTAAAAAAGCTTCTCGACCAGTACATTTTGGAAAGGTGGACAAAGAAGGCTAGAACTGATTTAATATATGATGTAAAAGGGAAGGAAGTTGAAAAAGACCCAAAATTGGGTAGGACACTTCAATATAAAGAACTTACTCAAAACACTACAAAAATTTTTACTTTCAATGTCAACTTTTTTCGCCACTGAAAAGATAATGTGGCAACAAAATAGCCTTAACATGTCGCCACTGAAACCTCTATAACTAAAGGTCTTTGGAGGCGACAAAAAATGTTGCCACTAAAAGCACATATAGTGGTGACATTTGTCGCCACTAAAGAAGGAAATTTGTCGCTAAAAAAGTTGAAATTTAAAAGTCAAAAGTCTCCACAAAAACTTGCATTTAGTGGCGACGGAAGATTTCGCCACCAAAATGAGCTTTAGAGGCGACATAAGGAAGTCGCCACTGAATGAGGCTTCAGTAGCAACATTTTTGTCGCCACTCATGCCTTGTTTTTTAATTATTTATTTTTGTACATTTATTTTATTTTTGATATTTTTTTGTAATTTTTATATTTCCTGTAACCTAAAGAGTATTACAAAATAAAATTATAGAACAAAATACTATTATATTGCACAAAAATAATGTTACATTGTTGTAAATAATTACTAATATTACAACTATCAATAATGACATAATTTAAAAAATTACACAACTAATTGCAATAAAATATAAAACATTCAGAGTATCTTGTTGTGTAAAATTGTTGTTCCTTCCTAAATTTTGTCCCCATTTAAAATAGAAATATTAAGGATAAGTATAGATTATAGAAAAAATGCAATACCATTAAATTTTAGCTCATTATCATTAACAATTTAATCTAAAATTCGAACAAAAGAACTAAAAGTGAAATTTACCTGTTGAAAATTTGGCATTTTGATATCCAATTGTGCTTGGATCTTTTGGTCAAGCTTAGCTTGCATCTGAGCACGCTTCTCTTAGAGCTTCCTATTAAGCTCTTCTTGTAACTTCTACTCCATTTCAGCTTGCAACTTCCTCTCCATTTCAGCTTGCATCTGCTAATGTACACCTTAAATTGTAGATGACACGCTGGCTTCCACTTTTTCTTGTTGTTGAGATCTCTTACTGGATGGCTTCTTGCTATAGCCTTTGTAATGACCCCCTAATTTACAATATACTATCCTCTATCTGCCTAGAGGAAGCATATGGGTTTTAGAAATAGTTATTCCCCACGGAATCCGAATGGACGACGGAATGTCTATTTGTGTTACGCTCAACCAGTAGTGATCCCCTGACATTCCCACATGCAGCTATACTAATTATACATACAGTCATCATAAATTACTATAGAATGAAAAATAAAATTCATACATACATCATATCATTCATTCATGAAAATTCCATCTTATTTACCCACATTTACAGCAGTGAACCCTGTTGAAAATTCGGCAGAGTCTCCCTTGTATTTTGAACGTATCCAAAAGTACAACCAGTCATTAACACAGCAAATTACATCCATTCAACAGTAAAATACATCATAATTATAAAATATAGTACAGCAACCACAGGATACATATATATACATCATTATTCAAGCCTAGACTACGCTGCTCTCCTGTCTATCACTAATGCCTTGCCCAGCTAGCGTTTAGGTCCCTGTTCCTGTTCATTTGAGTAAACAACCTGGTGAGATATGAAATCCCAATAGAATAATTTACAATTTAAAATATAATTCAAAATCTGGTTGATTACTCAACGGTGCAAGCACCGAAAATAATTTCCTAAAATCAGTTCAAAATTCGTGAAATATCTTATCTTTAAAAATCAGTTTATCACATGGAAATCACGGTAATTGCTCAAAAATCATAAAAATTTATTTCTTTGAAAATCGGTAATCAAAATCAGGTTAAATCCCATGCCCGGTGTATCTAAATCCGTGTTGGCCACAAATCCTCTGCGACCGAATCTAAAATCATCCAATTGCACGTCGTTTAGAGAAATTTCATCTCTTATCGTTGGGTGTGATCCGTAACACCAATCACTCACTCAAGGACCGGGTGAGAATCAACATCTAGGGCATCCCCTAGCATGTGCACATACGCCAATTCTCATCCTCATACAGTCTATTCGAACTCATATGCTCACGGTCGGTTATTCCTTAGGGTTCTAGGGTATTACGCCTAAATCATAATGTTTCCCCGTGTAGGTTTTCCTCCCTTATACTCCTTAAACCTTTCTTAGGGTCATCCTGATTTACCACGTGATCCCTAACGCAATGCAGGCTAAATCTGTTTAAAAATAATGTATTCATGAAATCCCCTGCATTTGGGATACTTAACAGTCGTCCTATACTGGCTATTAAGTACCCTACCCTAAGTAAATCTGTCCTAATGGCATCGAAAATCGATAAACAAATCGTCTAACATGCAAATGGGGTTTTCAGTACACAGGCATACAATTTAGTCCATCAAAAGTAGCACGTAAATCTATGCAATTAAATTTAAGCATTCAGGTATCCACATAATCAATTCTAACATTTGGGAAGCGTAAATTATCCTACCTAATCTCCGTTTGCTCCAAATCAATCCAAGACTTCTCGTATCCTTAGATTTCGAGCCTAATCAATTTCTTGGATATTTAAATGAATATTTAAGCTCGTTACGTCATTCGTTTTTTGATCCTAAGTTCGATTACACAATTTCCTAAGTTGGTTTATTTCCTTTTTGCGTTCGACAGTCAATTCAATCAAAAATCATTAGGTTTACATGAATTGGATCTTAACGGGGTTGCCGGATGGTGGAAATCTATCCGGGGTCAGTCTCAGGTGTCTCTCGGGTGTCTTCCTGGCTTCTTCGGCAGTGGTGCAAGGTGGAACACGACGGCACACGGCGAAGAGGTGCGGTTGGCCTCAAAAATTACATCACGGTGAAGCCCTCAAGATGGGGAGTTTGAATATGGTGGTGGTGCGGTAGTTCACGGCCGTTTGATGGCATTTTCTGGCCCCGAAGATCGACGTGCGGTAGATGGAAATTCTCTTGATCTGCACGCGTGGAGGCTCCGTTCGGTAGCTGCAAGCTGAGGGAGGAAGATGGCAGCTTGGCCTACACGCTAGTGGTGGCGGTGACGGTCAACGGTGGCCGACAGTGGCGATCCCAGCTGGCAAAAATTTCATGCGATGGAGGGAAAAAACTTCATTTTTTGACTGCTCTAGTGGTCGTTGGTGGCCGTGGGTGGCTGCTGGAAGTTGAGGGTGGCGAGGGTTGTCGGTTGGTAGGTTAAGTGGTGGCCCACGGTGGCCCATGGGGTGGCACACTGTGGAGGAAGGAGGAGAGAGAGGAGAGATAGTGGAGTGAATAGAGAGAGAGAAATGGTGAAAATGGCGTGGTTTTAGAGAATTTAAAGCTTCCGGGGGTAATTCTGACTTTTCCCAGACCACCCGAGGAAATTTCAGGATGTCATCTTTCATCCGGACGTTGGCATGGGTTCCCATGTAGAGGTTTCGGCCTTCGTCTGAGAAACCAAAGTCTGAAACTTTGTTTATCAGTATTTTATCGTCGGGTCACTTTTCGTTTTAACAGATCACATTTCTGACTCCAAAAAGCCTTCTGGTTTAAAGTATCGACCTCAAAATTCGTGCTAGACTTAGTTTACATGAAATTAGCGTCAAAATCCAATTTTTATCTTTTAAAATCAATCTCGGTTATTATAGCCTTTTCCACAAATAAATACTGACGTCTCCCTAAGCACAAATGCCAAAATCTCATCTCTGGTCAATAGGTCCTTATTTTCCTTTTGCTGAGACATAACCTTTTGAATGCGTCCTTACATTAATGTAAACAATAATAATAGCCTACAAGAAATGAAATTTAAACTTCAAAAGATAATTAATATTGTATATATACATGAATTTCCTGTGACTTTGGGTCCGCCACACCACTTATCCTTCTTTTGTTTTACTAGTGTGTTGGAGCTCCCACACTCAATCAGCCGGTGCCTTTTCTCCAATTTTAGGATCTCTTTACAATAAAGACACTTGTAACCGAATTCCATCACATAGTTAAATAATTAAAAAGCATATTTAAAATACTTACAATAGATTCCTCAATCTTAGCAAATGATCAAGGGTTACATATATGTATTATTGTTTGGTTTGCCTTATTTTTTTATTTCTTTCACAACAACCTATAAGAATGAAACTCTCGTATTTTAAATAATTGAATGAAAACTCTTGTAGTTTAAATAGTTTAAATAATATATAATTCCACATTACCTTGAATTCATTAGAATTATAATGTGCTACCAACCACTCCCAATCTTCAGGAGTAACATCAGTAGGCTGATTAGTTAATCTCTCTTCATCAGTACTAAAGTGGTTGTAATGTTTGTGCAAATGGATCTTCTATGCCCTAAAAGGCCTCTGCATAGTTCTAATGACAAATTTCTCCATTGTCATATGTTTTCTTTCATCACCAATCTCAAACTTCTCCTAAAATATAAACAAATATTGTTCTTGTAAAAAAATTGAAAAATTACAAAGTTATATGCTTTTTTTAACTTGTTACCTTTACTTTCAATCATATTGCTTGTCCATATTGTTACAAAAACGTTTTGCCATGTACCAGCTCTAAAAGAGACAGTTTGCCTCACCATAAATCCACAGTAACTAGCTATATCTCTAGCCTCAGGGATTATAACTCATTGAATATCTTCAGGAATGTTAATCTTGATCTTGCTTCCAAAATTTGTCTTCATATCCACTACAATTGATTTATATTTCCCTCTGCCAATCTTAGAAGTATAAGAAGTTGTAAGAAAAAAGGGAAACGGTTAATATTCTTGATTATAGATATTATCAAATTATATGCAAAAGATAAATTAATTTACACTACTCAGATTCCTTGATCCTTGTGCCATTGGAGAATTCTCATTTAGCTTATCTATTGGAGAATCCTCATTTAGTTGATGAGGATATTTTGGAACACTATCAACATGTGGTGATTACAATCACAAAGCTGAACTCACTTCTCCTTGATTGTCATGTCTTCCTCGATGTGTACTAGCTTTTGGACCTTTAAGGCCTTGACCTCATCTAACTCTTGGCATTTCCTACAATGTTATTAAAAAATAAATAATAATTCATATGAGGGGTAAACAAAATAAATTAAATCTCTCTAAAATGAAATATATATTCTTAGATTAAACATAAAAATATAAAACATAACAAATCTTAACTATATTACCATAATTGCTATAGCAACCTTTAATTAGTCTTCAAAATCGTCTGTGTCTTGTGTGTTATTGTCAAAGATGAAGTCTTCTTCCTCACATTCTTCATTTACACTCATATCTATAAAACTATCATCATTTAATTAGTCTTTAGAATCGTCTGTGTCATAATTTGTTATGCTTCATCACTTGCTTGATTGAAAGTGTGTGGTTCAACATCTACCCTTTGAAAAGTAACTATAATCTCATTTTTCACTTGATTATTAGCAGAAGAATTTAATTAATCAACCTCAATTTATTGGTATGCTTCTTCATCGAGTAACACATGGTCACCATCATCTTTTTTAGGCATGTTAAATAGGTCATGAGGATTTTTCTTCATAATAACTAACCAACCTTGATCAATTATATCATCTAAGTAGAATACTTGTTCTGCTTGAGATTCTAAGACAAATGGCTCATTTGTATTCAACGAACCTCAAGTATTAGCACTTAAAAATTTATATTTATCTACTTTATATCCTAACAACATCCCACCAATGACACTTGAAGAGGTATACCATCTTTTTACAGCATAAGAAAGTTCATATACATCTTCTAATACACTATAATACTCTTGCTCAGGGTTTGAGTCATCACCCATTACAAGAACTCCACTATTTTGTGTTTTTCTTCTTGAGGCATGGCCTTTTGTGTGCAATCTATATCCATTCACCATAAATGTGGAATATTTTTGCACCTGTTGAAGAGGACTTACAGTTAAGATTATGATCTCTTCACTTTTACTTTGTTGCGCATATAACTTAAAGACTTGCATAAATATGGGGCATTGGGTCATCACTAAGAAACTAAATTATAAATTGAAATATAATGTATTATGCTATAAGTTTATATAAACCAATACATGTGTACGAAACCAATCTGGAAATTCCCTGCTACTCTTCTTATCTATTGTTGGTGTTTGCATCTCAAGCTCCTTTTGGTGCTCCCTAAATATTACAAGAGAAATATTGTGAACTATTTATATTAGGGAGTGCAAATAAATGGCCAAACCTTCTCACAATTTGAAGCACACACATACAAGCTTGGTTAAACTCTAAATGAGATAGAGTAATTGTTTTGTAACCCCCTCTTAGTTGACCAATTTCTTTGAAGATAGACATCTCACAATCCTTCTCGAGTCCATGATCATTCCTAGCTGGTTTATTAAACTTGGTTGAGATGTTCTTCAAGTATCACGAGCAAAAGGTTAGACATTCTTCTGCCATGTAACCTTCTACAATTAATCCTTCTCGATAAGCCTTATCACAGACATATGATTTGAGATTTTGCAATTACCTACACTTATAAATTAAAACTAATATAATATCTGTCATTAAAGGAATACATTATTAATTATCCAATACCTATAATTCATTACCTCTCAATAGGATACATCCATCGATATTGCATGGGTCCCTTAAGCTTTAACTTTCTAGCCAAGTGAATGGGCAAGTGGACCATAACATCAAAAAAAGCTAGTGGGAATATGTTTTCCATTTTGCACAAAGTGATTGCAATTTTGGTCTCAAGTGTATCAAGATCTTCAATTGTCAAGCACTTGGAACAAAGATTCTTGAAAAAGCTACCCAATTCTACTATTGGTTCATAAAATTCCTTATGTAAAAGACCACGTATCACAATTGGGAATATATACTTCAACAAGACATGGTGATCATGACACTTCAATCTAAATGTTTTCCTTTCATGGACATTGACACAATGTGAACTGTTCGAAAAAAATGTATCAAGATCCCTCAAATTAGTAAGAAAGTTGCAAACTTTTAACTTCTCAACCAAAGATAATGCATAACATGCTGTAAGTAACAAAATATTTCTTCCATATTGAATTAGATGCAACTCTTGCCTTATACATAAATCCACCAAATCATACCGACTCTTTAATGTATCCTTTGTCTTTTCATACATATTCATCACTGTTGACACAATATTGTTAGATATATTTCTCTCAATGTGCATTACATCAAGGTTATGTTGTATCATAAGAATTTTTCAATAAGGCAATTGGAAAAATATAATCTTCTTCTCCCAGTTATAAGAATTGGTTGGTTGGTTATGCTTTTTTTTTTTGACATTTACCAAAAGTCATGTTTCTTAATTGTTGTAATTGGTTAAGTGTTTCATCACCAATCAATGGAGTAGGCGCCATGGAATTTTTCACTTTTCCATCAAATGACCCTTGATCTCGATGCCATGGATGATTGATATGTAAGAAATGATGATGGCCTATGTAGCATAACTTGTTTCATAAAGAAACATAGTGTGTATCTTTATGGAAACAAGGACATGCAAGCTTACCTTTAGTTCACCACCCAAAAAGGTCTCTGTGTGTTGGAAAGTCATTAATTGTCAACATTACAGTTGACCGCAAGAAAAAATTAGATTGTAAGTAGGTATTATAAGTCTTTATCCCCCTCCCATAACTTTTCCAACTCTTCAATCATTGGTTGCAAGTACACATTTGTTATTACCTAGACACTTAAGGCTTGGAATTAAGAGTGTCATCATGAAGTATGGGTCTTTCATGTAATCCCAAGGTGGACGATTATATGGAACAAGAACAATGGGCCAAATACTATGATTAGCAATCATATTTCTATAAGGTTGAAACCTATCACTTGCTAAGCCCAATTGAACATTTTTGGGATCATTAGAGAAGTCAGGGTATTGTTGGTCGAAGGATTTCCAAGCCAAGGAGTCACAAGGATGTCTTAAAATGCCATCATCAACTTGTTTCTCATGCCACCTCATTTGTTTAGCTGTGCATTTTGACATGAACAACCTTTGCAATCTAGGTTTAAGTGGGAAATGACGCAACAATTTGTTTACTACTTTATTCCCTTGGTGTTCACTTGACTTCCATCTAGGCTTCTTATATACAAGATATGAATTTGAATTGGAATGCTCTCACCAACATAAGATGTAATTATTTTCACATGAATATATTTTTATATAACCCAAACCCAAGTCTCCAATAATCTTTTTGGCTTCATAGTATGAATTAGGTATAACTGCCCCATTGAAAAGAACTTCTTTGAAGAAGCTAAGAATTGCATCAATAGATTTATTAGTCCAACGATTAAGATACTTCAAGTGAAGTAACCTAACTACAAAAGATAACTTTGACACTTTATTGCATCCAGGATAAAGTTTTATCTCCGTATCTTTTAATAAATCAGAGAACTTTTTTGCATTCACATTTGGTTCTTCATTTTTCTTAGAAACACAATTCATTTCCTCTATATTTGAAAAACCATACGCATCATGTATCATCTTATTGATGTCATCCATTATAATATTGTCATCTTCCCCTTGACCATCACGACTAGGGTTGTGGGTTCTTACAAAGGCTTCTCTATGTAAGTCTCACACTTTGTAACTATCCCAAAATCCATTTTTCAATAAATCTAATCTCACCATATTTCTTAACTTAACTTTGTGTTCCTACATCTCTTGCATAGACATCGAATCAAAGTATTCACCCCTAGTTGATTGTATGCCCATTCAAGAAATTCATCTATTCCTCTTATATATGTTGGGTTTGCTTTATTTTTTTATATCTAGCCAGCTTTTATCCATTCTTTTTTCTTACATTTCGATAACAACATTTCAATACTTTTTAAAATTTTTAAATAATAACAAAACATAGACATCATACTATAATATTACCTAAAACCTAGTATACCACTCTTAAACCAAAAAAGGTAAACAAAAAAAAAAACCCATTAAATCAACTCTTTAAAACCACTCTAACAACTTAGTATACATATATGTAAGCTTTTTATAAGCACCAAAATCTATTGGTCCTGAAAATTATATCCACCACATGTACTACTTATATTAATGCATTATTACATCAATTAGAAATGATGATAAACATGATATCTTTTGCGATTATATTGAGTTAGATATTTTGGAACTTTATCCTTCTTCTTTTTTAATCCTATTCACTTCTCACGCCATTGATCTCTTATGTTAAAAAATGATGGCTTTTTAAGTTGCTCACTATTGACATGTCAAACACAAATTTGAGTCATTTAAGTAACCTTAAGAAACATCATTATCATCATCACTACTTTGTTGGCCCAATCACTAGCAATCCATGAATAATATGTTCTTGTTCTATTTTTCTATGCAGAATATAGTGGTATTTAACGATTTAATGCAAATTCACTTTGTCACATAGTCATTACCTTGTTGAGTTAAATTCCTAAAGTCACTTGCTTAAATTCATGTAAATGGTTTCACTTCAAGAGTCAACAAAAGTGGGCAAAAGCTGAAATATATATTTGTACTATTTATTAGCCCATGAATTGTGCTCCATTCTACAAAAAATTTTTGTGCTACACAAGGTAGAAGTTTTTATGCCCAAAATTTAGTAGTTTTTATAGTGTTTATACCCATTACACACTAGCCTAGAATCACCTCCCATATCCTAGAAACTTCACTATAACTATCCCTTGTTTCTATTACTTTTTACCATACTTTTATTCCAAATTTCTCCAAGTTCATATTGTTATCTTCCCTACATTAATACAACTAGTTTCAAACAAGAATAACTAGTTTTATTGTAACAAAAATTAGTACTCACGTGATGGCATTTCCTTCCTATTTTACCTACAAAATCTACTATTTCCCGCACTTAATCTCAGTCAAGATAGCAACAAAATGCGAGAAATATATAGATACATAACCCACATACACCCAATTAACTTCCTACTTAATATATGAACATACAACCAGCCAAACACCCATCAACAATCACAATTTCCTCACTTTTTATGCAGCAAAATTTTAGTATTTACAAAATAGATTTAGAATAGGATTTTTCATGCATTTCAACATCAATTTCTTCTATTCTCTCTCTAGCATTCACTTGTGTTGGATAACACACAAGACTTACTAAATAATACATAAACAATAAAAAGAACCTAAACTTATCATTCATGATGATTTTAGAGTAAAGTACCGTTTTCATCTCCTAATTTGGTTCTCCAAAGTGTAGTACTCCTAATTTAGCCCCTCATCAATTTTCTCACAATCATTTTCATACTATTAGAAGCAGTTAAAAGCATCTGATCGAAATCTAGAATATGGGTCAATTTTCTTACAATCATTTTCATACTATTTTCATCTGTTCTATTTTTTTTAATTTTGTTACTAGGAAACCACTAGCAACCACCCAACAATAGCATATACATGGTAACACCAGAAGGCAGCAACCATCTAGAAAAAAATAGAACAGATTAAACAGATAAAAAATAGATGCAAAGAAAAGAACCAATAAAATCAAAATGATGCTACAACAACCACACATTCAAAGTTTCAATTTGAATGACAACACAGACCCACTAGTACCAATGATTTATATATTTGGGGATTCAACATTTGACATTGGAACCAAGGTTGAATTTTAACTACAAAAATTACAACAGGGAAGAAATCAGACCATTCCATCACAAGTATATCTTAAATCAGTCGACAAAAATACACATCAGTAACGGTAGAGGTTGGCCAAAGACAAATGATGAAGATGCAGCTGATGAAGCTTTCGATGTAGTACACTTATGGTGAAGGTAAAGGACTCGTAGTGGAAGATGGTGAAGGGGAGCGGAGCACGATGAAGCACAATGGAGCAACAAAAGATGGTGAAGGCTATGGAAGCATAGTGAAGAACATCGCTATTGCACAAAGGTTGGTGAATAGTGATGGGTTGGACAATGAAGAACGTGCTGTGAAGGAAAAATTTTGGAGCTAATTAGAGCGCGTGATGAATTAATAGTATTGGCTCTCTTTTCAAACATTATATTATATACTATATGTTGTAACAGATATACTAAATGCTACTGTTGCATACAGGTTGGTTCATTAGACACTAATACTAATGTCCTGGGTTCGAACCCTAAATGAAACTTCAAAATTTTTTTTGTCGCCATTGAAGCTCTTCAATGGTGACTTTTTAAATGTTGCCACTAGAAGTCTTTAGTGATGACACATTTTATCGCCACTGAAATTCTTCAGTGGCGACACAAAATGTCACCACTAAAAGAGGGCTTTCAGTGGTGCTGGTTTTTGCCACCACTAAAAGGTCACCACTAAAAGTCATGTTTCTTGTAGTGAAACTTTATCAAGCTAGCTGCTGAAGTCTCGAGTTGAGAAGAAGTCTCCTTAGTTTGTAAAGACATGGATGAAGAAGTGACTAAAAAAGTTATGACACTTCGATTGGGGAAAACACAAGTGACAAATAATGTGTCTCAACTAACCAACTGGTATGTCACAACTAACTAGTATTAAGAAGAGAATTGGCCATAAAAGAAAGAGACATCTCAAGAATTGGGTTGAACTTCAATGTCCAAAGAGAAAAGCTTCAAAGTCCATGTCACAACCATCCGTTGCATATTCACAAAGTGAAAAATCCACAATACGTATATCAAATTTATTTATATCAAAGATTTGAAAAAAAATTTAATGTGCATCCACTTTTCTTGTAGAACATTAGAGCTTTTACTCAAGTATAATGTGAGAATTTATGTAAAGATGACAACCAATTTAGTTTTACGAGATTGTTAATGGTAAAATTTTTAATGACCGTCAATTTACTTTTGTGTGAGAATTTATGCAATAGAGATTTATTCTTTTTGGTTTTATTTACATAGGAATCACTTGAAGGACCAATTTCTCTTGGAGGACTAGAGTTTGGTGTCGACAAGTTATGATGAACTTGACTTACTTTTTGCATGTTTGTAATTTCGTAAATGATTCATGAATTTTAGAGTCATATTTGCATGCTTGGGTAATTTTACATGAATTTATAAATGATACTTAACATTTTTTAGCAATTCAATGGAAAAGTATCTCTTTTATTTTATTGAAAATCAATATTCTAGTACAATGTCATCCAATTAAAAAATATCAATTCTAATCCTAATTACAAATGTCATCTTCTAATCTCATTTCTAAAAAAGTAGAAAATAGCTTTAAAGACCAAAAAAATAGTAGCTCCAAAATGCCATCAAAGAAGTCCCAAAATGCCATTAAAATAGCTCCAAAATTGTAGTAAAATAGCAACAAAAATAGCTCTGAAATAGCAGCAAAATAGTAGCAAAAAATAAAAAGCTTGACACTTGATTTGCATTTTTCAGCCACATTCTTAAACATGTATGTAAATTGATTCTCTTGTCCACAAAAAAAAATAAAAAGCTTGACACTTGATTTCACTGTGCTATGAAAATAACACCAAAACAACATCAAGATGTTAGAAAAAATATAGCAGCATAACAGAAAAAAATATAGCAGCATAACTGGAGAAATACAACAACATAAAAAAAAAATACAATATCATAACTGAAAAATACAACAGCATAGCTGAATAACGACAAGAGAAAATGACATTACTTTTAATTCACAAAGCATCATCGGGGGCAAGAGAATGGCCTATACTTTGGTTCTTATGGTCGTGGAGCAGAACTTAGTAGTCATTCTTATATGGGTGTATCAAAAAGTGGGAAACCTAAAGCAGTGTGGTATAAGATTTGTATTACACTCAAATGGCTCATATTGGTGAGAAAGGATGCAGCTACCAAAAGGATGGCAAAGCTAATTTACTATAACTATTAGGTTACTGAGTCACATCCTTTGTTTGCTTAATAGATAGATTGTATGAAAGACATCAAGTTGTGTGTTAGAATAATCTTTGTGTTAGTGTTTTGTGCAGTCTTTCCTTTTTCAAGGTTAATTGTAGGGAAGAGACCCACAAGGATAGGGTTATTTGTGTAAACAGTGTCTAGTTATCTATGTATAATTAAAGTTAGTGCTGTTGGTACTTGCTGCAAAAACATGTTGTAAACAGTATACAAAGATCAATGTAAGCAATGATTTTTATTCCATTTTGGTTGTATTTCCATTTATTTTTATTTATATTAGCACTTGAAGTGGAAAAATTGTTGTAATTTATGATGAAACACATAGAAATACTCCTTGCACAATATATCCCATTAAAATCCCCTCATAAAAGCTGTTGAAAAAACTCATTAATGTCAAATTTTTGAAATGCAACTTGAAACTACCATATGTATTGCAAAACCATACCAGGAACCACATACATTACAAAGCTTTATTGTAAAGAAAGAATAAATATAGTTAAAGGTCTTTCCAATTTAAAAAATGTCCTAAGCAACAGAGCTTTATGTAAACAACTAACTCATCATGTAACATGAGATTTTCTAAATCTAGCGAAGAGATAATAATGCCTTCCAATTAGTTTTAATTTTTATTTTTAGAAAAGATATTTATAACTTCCATTTACTTGAGCTTGTCTATCTAGCCTGAAGTTAGTTTAATAAAATTTACCTTATTCCTTCAGTTTTCATCCTAGATTGTTTCTAAAATGAATTGCAACACAAAGTTTCTTATAATGAATTGCAACACAAAATTCTCATTTTTCACTCAATCAATAGGCATAAACTTTAGAAAATCCAAAGCATTTTACTTCACATTTTTCCATTCCAGTAAATTTACACCAAGATACATAGAAAATAGTAAGATGCTATGAATGGAGTAAATTGAAATGGACAAAATTCAAAGAGAAATTGATAGAGAATGGACAAAATCAAGAAGCGAATGGAGGAAATTGAAAATTGAAGGAGATTTTACCTGTTGGTCAAAGAAGATGAACGAATGCAAAAATAGAGTCAGTGGGTGAATAAAGATAGTGTTGCGTTATAATTTTTATAAATTGGAAAAGTGTGGCCAAATAATTATGCATATATTGAGACGTTGCATTCTTATATTAATAAATTGAAGAAGTTTTCCAAATGTGAAACAACGTTGTTTGCTAAACTTTAGACAAGTTTAGAGAGTTTATACAGAAGATCCTATCTTGCCAGCAAAAGCAGCAGTAAAGCAGTACCACCAAAAAAATCCAAAATTGAAAGATTGAAGGATACCATGACGTGATCAATCCTAAACAATTCTCTACTCTGCTTTCCCCACTAATCTCTGTTGTTAGAGCTAGCTATAGCATGTTGTGAATCCCACCCTTGAGAGCTTAAGACAGCAGTGCGACAATAATGAGAAGTAGCAGCAGAACAATTATAAAGCACAATCATGAAAAAAAAACTAAAAATAGAACAAAATGAGAATAATGGCTATGGAAAAAACCAAAAATGAAGCACAAATTGAAAAATGAAAACTGAAAATAGAAAGAGAAAGAAAATGGAAATAGCACCGGTGGTGGGTTGAAGGTGGATAGGGGCCAGAAAGCAATGGTGAAGGCCTGAAGTGAGTGATGCTGGGACAAAATGAATGACAGACAACAGAGAACAACGCAACAACAACCTTAATGATGAGAAATCACGTTGATAGAATTGCAACAGAAACATGAAGGTCAAGAACATGACGCAAAAATGCAAATGAGGGAAACGTAAGGAACTCCAATGTAGGAAGGATAGAATAGCAATTTTTCATTTTTTCTAAATGTACCATTTTAGATGGACTGAAACGATGCGTTTTGAGTTGCAAATTACAGAAAAAAATGTTTGAAACAATGTCGTTTGATCAAACTATCGAGGAATGCACGGTCCGTAGACTGTAAAGGATATGGATGTGTGCCCCTCTCTCTTTTCTCCCCTCTTCTTCCCCAAATCATTCATTCTCACCAAATCTTCGTCATTCTCCCAAATTTCTCAATTCCTTAATCTCTTCAAATCCCTTAATCTTCTTAACTTTTCAAATCTCCCCTAATCCCTACATCAATCCCTAATTTTTATTTTTTCTTCCAACCTTTCCTGTCCCATATAAATCAAAGCACTCACTCTCTTGAGGAAATTCTCCATTTTTCCACTCCTACACACACATTCGAACTTAAACATTCAACAACTTAACTGTGAAGGAAACAAATATCACACATCCACACACACATTTGAACCCACCCTAGCCGCAAGCCGCAACGCATCAGAAGAACATGTGGCTTAATAGATTAAGGAAACGGAGAATGCAAAAAATAGAGAAGGACAAAGAACCTAGTGGCTGAAGTAGTTCATTGGTTGAAAAAGGTAATACTTTGAACACGTTACTTGTGATTAAGTTCATTTGACATTATTTCTTTGTCTATAGATGTTGTTGCATTACTATATATGCATATCAAGCGTTATATTATATTCTAGATGCAAAAGTAATATATATATATAGACTGCTTAAATTTGTTGTACTCTTAGTTTTTGTTGTGATTTATGTTTCCTATGTATATCTACATATTTATTAATTAGGCCTTTGTCTATTATAATTGGTTCCAACCCATTTGTGGAAGTTCTTGATTTCTGTGGGTATGTCAACTTCTTTTTTTCCAGAGAAATATGTGATTATTATGCACTCTCAACTAGATATGTTGTTTGTGCCTATATAAATGTATGAATAAAACTAGTGATTCTCGTAATAAGCTTTAACCTTGAAATACCATGTCTGCCTAAAAGTGAAGGCTGAGAGATTGATTTGAGCATTTTTCTACTAAGCTGGTTGGTATAGATAACTCAGTATAAGAGCCTTATCTCAATATGTAAGGAGCATATATAGACAATGGATTGGAGAGATTACTTATTTAGCAAGCAAAATGCCACGTGTTTCATTTTTATTTAGGGAGAGATAAAGATGCTGTGTGCCAAATTTAAGTTATGTGCTATGATCCTTTGCTCTGCATAGATGAAAATTGAAGCACATGATTTTCTATTCCCTAATTTTTTTTTTGTTGACATCTAACCACAACTACTCAAAGGCATTCCATATGTTTTTAGGTAGTAGTTTAATTAATAGATATATGAAACTAAATTATAATCCCCTATGACAGCTGCTGTCGCCTAATAATTTGAAAAATGAAAACAAATGAACAGATATCCTTAAGACTCTTGATTTCATATTAGTTTTTAACCTTAGTCTAATATGTAACAGTTGGTGCTTACATCCTCACACTATTGCTTGTGCCCTGTTTTTGCTTTTGATGTAATATGCCTAAATTCCTTTCTTTTTTATGAATATATTTGACCTAAGAAAGAAAAATATAGTACAGAGGTGCTAAGCTACTAGTAATTTATGTCTGTTTTATTTTTATCTATTAATAAATTGATACTCATTTTGTGGAGTTGCGAAACTTGTAAACTATGCACCAAGCAATAGATAGTTTCTAACTCTTTACTCCTAAAACATTGTTTTTTCTAGTTCGAATTCTCTTCATGGCAGTTATCTGCTTGGCACTTAGCGGCGGTTGTTTCCGCTGCTAAAATTTCTTGCAACAAAAAGTCTTGCTACTATAACTTTTTAAAAACTAATTATTTAAACAAAATTTATAGCAGCAGTAATATTCGTTGCAATAATATTAAAACAACTTTAGCAGCGGAAAAAACCGTCGCTAAAAGTGCCAAGCAGCAGAGGATCCAAAATCTGTTTTTTCTTTTAAGTTACATTGTAATGCTTAGGAGTCACATTAAAAGTTACGCTTGTCCTTGTAAGGTTTATGGAGCCTCATATCAGTGAATCGTACAGAGACTGGAACATCGTCCCTCTTCATAATACCACCCACCCATTCATAAATCCTTCAATTAGATAATTATTGGTAGTTCTTTGGTTAATGCATTTAATATCCAAGTTGAGACTCAAATTTTTTTAAAAAACGGCCATTATCAACGACATATATGCTTTATAGTATCACTCCTATCTCATAGAATTTTTGTCAATTAGATTAATGAATTAATATATAGTTAAAAGACCACATTTCATTAATTTAATGAATAAGCTAATATGAGTTTATTAAAGTATTAAATTAGGAAAAGGAATTGATAAATCTTCTCGGTCATTCATGTTGTACAGGTTCAAATTCTCTGATGTTAAGAACTTTTGTTGATAGTCATTCTTGCATAGAGAGATTTTGTTGATAGTCCTTCTTGCGTAGAGAGATTTTTAACACTTAACATTTTAGATCCTGGTATTTGTTCTGGACTTTTGGGGGTTACTATAGTTTCTGGTTAGATTTTTTATAGTTGGTGGAATATTATTTAGTTGTGAAGTTTCTATAATTTTTCTAGTCTTAATGTCAGCTGGCATAGCTAAAATTTCATTGTATTGAATCTGTAGAGTATGAAAGGAAGATTGTTGGTGAAAAGGAAAAGGGAAATAAGAAATACCTTATTTTTGACAGTTTTGTTAATTCTCTATGTAATATAATAAAGCATGGCCTTCTCGTACCCTTTCCATCTTCTTTCTGTTAATTAGTTTGTTTTCTGTGTGTGTATGTGCTTGTGTTTTAGTTAATTATGCATATGGTTAAACTCAGACCTTGACTTAATGTTCAGATAGCACACCAACCTAGCATATATGTTTTTGATACTCCAGGAGTGCTCGTTCCTAGTATCCCAGACATAGAAACAAAGTTAAAGCTGGTTCTTGTAGGTAATGTATCCATTAAGTGCAGCAAACCACTGCTGCACTTGCCAAGTGCAGCACAAGTGCACCAAGATTTTGAATTTTTATTTATTATTTAATCACTTTTAATAAAATTGTGTTTTTATAACACTTTTCCTTAATTCTCTCATCTTTAGCATGAAGAAGAGGGGGCGTTTCAATTACATTATCATCATAGCTGTTATAAGTCACTTTAGTCTTTAAGAATCTCCAACTAGGTTAGGAATGTCTCATGGACAAGAATGAAGAGTATGAGCATGATAAGTCACTTTAGTCCCTAAAGAAGGTGACTTTTAAAAATCTTAACCTTTGCACACTTAGGGTAGTTTGAACATGTTTTTCTAACTAAAAGATTCTTGCTCAACTATCCTAAGTGAGAGAAGTCCAAGGTTTACATGAAAATCCCAAACCTGCCTAGAATTGCACTTTTTGCCTTTTGAACTGCTGTACACTTGGAAAAACTTTAAAAATAGTAAGACTTCACACAAGTGCAGTTCTGCACTTCAAGAATTTGAGAAAAGAGTTTGTTTCTTCATCAAGAAAACTAGCTAGAGAAGATAAAATAGATAGATATATTAATTAAACAAGTTTGTGATATTCATGGGCAATATATATATTTATGTAATTAAATTAAAATCATCATGCATTAATGAGAAAATTTCAAAAGGGTGTGAGGAAGAGTGTGATCACGAAAACAAAGTAAATAAAGGTTGTGTGAAAGTGAAGTTTTGACTTTTAAATTCCAAGTCTACTGCACTTGTGAAGTGCAGTTCTGCACTTGTCCCTATAATTTTATTTAATTTTTAATTTAGTTTTAATTTCTATCAAGATTGATTTAAATTTTGTTGAAGTAATCAATTATCTATTATTTTTGTAGTGCGTACAACACCAAATTTTCAGATATATTCAAGTGCAGAACACCACTGCTGCGCTTGTCAAGTGCAGAACAAAATGCAGTTCAGAACTGCACTTGAAACCACTAAGTTTTGGAATTCGGTATAATTCTCACATGGATGATCGAAGGTGATATTTGCAAGTTGATGAAGCATTCTAGAACATCAAAAGAGACAGCTAAACTCCTATGGAAACATATATAATTTGGTAGATAGAAGTCAATAATGATTATGGAAGGTGTTGAATTTTCCATAGGATGAATTAAATGAGCATTAGATTTTATTCATAAGTTAACTAAAACCATTCATCATGATTCATGAGATAAGAGTGACACATGTCCACCTATCCAAATCACTTAGCCCATTAGGCAAGAATTAGCACCTAATGAAGGACTCATATGGGATTAAATTACTATTATATATCTTTAACAAAAAATAAAAAACAAAATTGTCATATAGTTAATAATGGAGCAAGATTTCTTTTTGGTTTCTTTTCTAGATTATTCAAATCATATATCTTGAGAAATTACTTTAAATCCTTCATCTACTAGACTCTTATTTCATATAGAGCAGATATGTGGTCCATATATAGATAATGGTATTAGCTAGGCAGACACCAAGTGATTATATCTGCACTTCTTCACAAGTGCAGAGTGCTGCACCATTGCTGCACTTCACAAGTGCAGCACACCAAGGGCAACAAAACGATCCTGCACTTGTCAAGGGTAGCACACCAATGCTGCATTAGTCAAGTACAGTATGAGTCTGTTATTACTATGTTTATGGAGTTTTGGTATATCAAATCTAAGTGTGTTAACAAAAACTCTGTTTTATTTGGAAGATTATCACAAATCTATTATTATTATGTTAATGGGCTTTTTATGTTAAATATCTAGAGGTTGTTTTTGTGAGCTTTAATGGGTTGTTTTTCTGCTCTTTGCTATCAATTAGTCAATGACTTGTTTTATGAGATGAAAAGCATGAATATTACTCTTTTGTTATTTTGTTGTGTTTTATTAACTTTGATGATTCAACACAACAAGGAAGATGAAAGATTTATAGTTTTTAATTTAAATTGTATGTGTTGTATTTGAACTTTGATCTTTTTCTCTTTGGACAAGTTAGATGTATGTTAACCTTTTGTTAGATGTAATATTTTGACATAAATTTAATGTATACTTCTAATGATAATTGTAATAAACTTTTTATGGAAGTTGAATGATTTTTAGTTTTTAATGTTTTTGGATTCAATTGACTTATTTACATATTGTAAAGTAAAAATAAATAAATAAATAAAATTAATTAAAAAATTAAAAAATTATTTTTACTTTAGATAGCAACTAAGTCGTTACTGGAGGTCACTTTTGGTAGCAACTAAGTTGCTACTAAAAATCATCTTTAGAAACAATTAAGTCGCGATAAAAAGTCAGTTTTGACAGCAACTAAGTCATTCTTAAAAGTCACATTTAGCATTAACTAAATCATCACTAAAAGATACTTTTGTAACAACTAAGTTGTCACTAAAAGTCACCTTTAACAGTGACCTTTTAGTTGTCACCAAAACTCACTTTGAGTGGTGACTACATCACCACTTAAAGTGCTTTTTAATGATAAGATTTGAGACTTTCAATGGCGATTTAATAGCTTGTGAAAGTAGGTTTTGATGGTGACTTTTGAGTCGCTGCCAAATATTATTTTTTGTGACGACTTAGTCATCGCCGAAAGTGTATTTTAATGACAATTTATTTTTAGATGACAATTTTGGTGACGATACATTGAACTTTAGTTAGCGACTTAGTCGTTGTTGAAAATGATTTTCAGAGGCAACTTGATAGTCACTACTATAAGTCTTCAACAAAACTTTTGCCAACAACTGAGTAGTGATAAAGTATTCAACACCTATGCCTTTTTGGTGGTGACTATATAGGTTTTGGCGGTGGCTTTAGTCATTTCTGAAAGTCAAAATTTTTGTAGTGGTACTTGTTTTAATTGAAGAAATATATCTCTCTAATAATTATCAAATTAAATGATTGAAAATAATAAATAAGCAGTTACTGTTTAATTTCATTAAGTTAGAGGGACAACTAAAATTTTATTTATATATGAGTGTTTTAGATTTTTCATTTTAGTGCCGATTGAGAAATCGATGAAGTTTTTCAAATGGAAATGATGGCCTAGGTTACTGTCCAAGTCATTGAGATTCTCATACAAATTGATGGTTCTAGACATATTTATTTACTTTTCTTGAAGCCACAAAGTAAAAGGAACCATAATGAGTAATCCAATGCTTTTGAAAGGAGAAAGCAATATAAAATATAAAATATAGAGGAAATGTATTAAAATAAAATTTTAAAAATTAATTTGTTAGTTCTTAACTTTTAAAATAGTTACCATGGTACATTTATATTTAAAAAATATATAATGATTGAAAGAACATTAATTAATACTAATTGGAAAAAATTACTTTTAGTCTTTAAAATTTTAAAAAAATTCATTATTGTCTTTTTTTTCAATAATGGTAACTTATTAATAAAATGTTTGACATAACATCATATACATGTGCTTTATAAATTAAATAAAATACTAACTTGACAATTTAGATACATGTGAGACCTATAATACACTATTTAGAGTTATCTTTTTTTCTAAGTTTGTACGTACGTACGTACAATAGACTGCTATTATTTTAGAATATTTTTTTCTGGGGAGGATTTAACCATTGGATTTCAGAGAAAAAAGAAAGAAAAGAAAACAGGCAAAAAATTAAGTTTAATTCAACTTTTATTGATACTAATACGTACACATAAATTTGTTACGAGTTAATTCATGAGTTTTATGAGTGTTACTCAATGATTCGAAGATTGAAAGACAAAAATTGTAATGAATGCATCATGTGTCAATCTTCCAGGAAGGATAGTCATGGACCATGCTTTAGTAAGAAGTAATGAGTTCTTGTATCTAATTCGTTGGTTTTTCTTGTTTTGTGTGTTAATCAGATTATATTGACATTAACAATTAACTTTATACGGATAAAGAAAACAAATATCTCCCTATTCACCACAATGACAATGCCAATAATTTCTTATCGACGTGATTTGATTGCAATGGAAGACATCGAACAAGACAAACACAATTGCGTCAGGGATATCTGCGTCCTATATAATCAATGAATTTTCCTTTTTCTTGTGACATTACTGATTATCACTAAACTTATGGTGGCAAGAAAAATGCCATGTTAGGTCCATCCATTCCTAGATCCCTTCTTAATATTATATGCTACATGCCACTTTTATAATTACATATTTATATTATAATAATTTTAGTACTTTTTATCATTATTCTTTAAAATTATATATATTAATATATGTAATATAAAATATGAATTTTAAAAAAATACTATGGAAGTTATATAATAACTTCTAATTATATTTTTATTATTTTAAAATTCATATATTTATATAATTTTTTTATTATTAATTTTTAAAATTATATATTATTCATATAAAATAAAGTATATTTGTTTTTCAAAGAAAACCTTTTGAAGTGAGTAGGGGAAGTGAGGAGTTAAAAAATGTCAAGTAACCATTAAGTTATTGGTTAATCATAGTAGTAGTTGTAACGACCCCCTAATACGACATATACAATCCTTTATCTGATTAGCAAAAGCATATGGACTTTTCTAAATAGTTATTCCCGTGGGGAAATGTCAGGGGATCGCTACTGGTTGAGCATAACCCAAGTAGACTTTCCGTTGTCCATTCGGATTTCGTTCAACGCCAATTTACATGCAGCTATACTAATTATACATACATACATCATAAATTTACTCTGGAATGAAATCTAATATCCATACATACGGCATACAATCATTCACACAAATTTCAACTTAAAATCGCAAGTTTACAGCGGTAAACCCTACCAAAAATCTGGCAGAGTTTCCTCTGTATTTCGAACATATCCATAATACAACAGTCACCTGTTTACAGATATACAGCCAGTCCAATTACAACAGAAAACATAAATGACAGAAAACCAATATACAGCATCATACTCAAAATATATACAATGTAATTCAACCCTAGACTAAGCCGTTCTTCTGTCTATCCCCAAGTCATCATCCAGCTAACGTCTAGGTTCCTGTCTCTATTCTTGTCCCTGTTCTTGTTCATCTGAGTAACAACCTGGTGAGATATAAAATCCCAGTAGAATAATTTACAATTCAAAATACAATTTGAAATCTGGTTGAATACTCAGCGATGCAAGCACCGAAAACATCTTCTCGAAATCAGTTCGGAATCAGTGAAATACCTTATCTTTAAAATCATTTTATCACATGGAAATCGCGGCAATTATTCAAAATCATAAAATTCATTTCTTTGAAAATCAATCATAGAAATCAGGTTAAATCCCATGGCCAGTGTATCTAAATCCATCTTGGCCACAAATCCTCTGCAACCAAATCTCAAATCATCATCCAATTGCACGTCATCTAGAGAGATTACCTCTCTTATCGTTGTGTGTGATCCGTAACACCAATCACTCGAATCTTGCCTATATTATGAGTGTGATCCATAACACCAATCACTCACTCAAGGACCGGGTGAGAATCAACATCTAGGGCATCCCCTAACATGTGCACATATGCCAATTCTCATCCTCATACAGTCTATTCGAACTCACATGCTCACGGTCGGCTATTCCTCAGGGTTCTAGGGCATTATGCCTAAATCACAACGTTTCCCCTTGTAGGCTATCCCCCCTTATACTCTTTAAACCTTTCTTAGGGTCGTCCTGATTTATCGCGTGATCCCTAATGCAATACAGGCTAAATCTGGTAAAAGCAATGTCAATTAAAAACTCCCTGTACTCGGGATACTTAACGGCTGTCTCATACCGACTATCAAGTACCCTACCCTAAGTAAATCTGTCTTAAGGGCATCTAAACTCGATAAACAAAGCGTCTAACATGCAATTAGGATATCCATCACACAGGCATGTAATTTATTCTATCGAAAGCAACACAAAAATCTATGCAATTAAATCTAATCATTCAGGCAATCACTAGGTCAAATCTAGGACTCGGGAAGCGTAAATCATCCTACCTAGTCTGCTGTTGCTCCGAAACAATTCAGAACTTCACGAAATCTCAATTTTCGAGCCAATTAAATTCCCTGGACATTTAAGTGAATATTCAAGCTTGTCACGTCATCCGTTTTACGATCCTAAGTCCGATTATCCTACTTCCTAGGTCAATTTATTTCCTAATTATGTTCGGCAGCTAATTCAATCAGAATTCATCAGTTTTTGGGAAATCGGACCTTACTAATGTTGTTGGATGATAGAAATCTGTCCTGGGTGGTCTTAGTTTCTCCCGGTGTATGTCCAGATTCTCCAGCACGGTGGCGCACGGCGGTATACGACAGAGGGGTACGATTGGCCTCGAAATTTACACCACGGTGAAGCCCGCAAGATGAGAAATCCAAATATAGTGGTGGTGTGGCGGTTTATGACCGTTTGGACGGCATTTTTTTGCCACAAAAAATGACACACGGCGGACGAAAAAAGCCTTGATTTGGGCGCGTCGGACCTCTATTTGATGTCGGCGAGCTAGTGGAGGAAGCTGGCAGCTCCGGCTACACGATGGTGGGGGCGGTGACGACCAACGGTGGCAGACGGCGGCGATCTCAGTTGGCGAAGTTTTCGCACAATGGAGGTGGAAAACATCATTTTTCAACGGCACTGGTGGCCGTGGGTGGTTGTTGGAAGTCGAGGGTGGTGAGGGGAGTCGATTGGTGTGCCTGGTGGTGGCTCACGGTGGCTCTGGTGGTGGCGCACGGTGGAGGAAGGAGGAGAGAGAGCAGAGAGAAAATAGAGTGAGGAGAGAGAGAGAATTAGGCCAAATGGCGGGGTTTCGGGAAATTTAAAGCCTCTGGGGGCGATTCCGGCTTTTCCCGGACCACCCGGGAAAAATTTAGGATGTTGGCTTCCTTCCAGTCATGGGCACAAGTTTCCATGCAAAGCTTTTGGCCTCCGTCAGTGAAACTAAAGTACGAAACATTGTCTGTCAGTTCTTGATCGCCAGATTGCGTTTCCTTCCATTCGATCGTGTTTCTGACTTCAAACGACCTTCCGTTTCAAATCATCATCTTTGAAATACGTGCCAGCCTCAGTTTAAAAGGAATTGGTGTTAAAAGTTTGATTTTATCTTTTAAAAATATTTTCGGTTGTTACAGTAGTCTCACCCCTTTATGAATGAGGACGCATATTCAAATTTTAAGAAATATATTTATTTAGAGAATTTTATTTTAATACTCTTAATTCGATAAAAATTAATCTTAAATTTAATGTAACTTTGAATTTTTATAAAAAATATAACAAGCAAGTACAAAGTTATATACTTTTTTATTATTTTAAAAAGTAAAAATTAACAATATCAATCTTAATAATCAATAAAGGACGTTAAAACAAATGACAATAACAAACAAAGTATATATATATATATATATATAATTCAGCATGCTTTATTTTTAACTTCTATGAGATTCACATGTACTTAGAGATGGACAAGAAAGATTGAAGCCAGAAAGCAACTACTGATTTGTGAAATGATTTTTTCTAATTGACAAATATTTCAAGTATAACGTGTCAATATTAAGGTAAAATTTTCCACCATCCACTTCGCCAAAGCTTATTACTGTTAATTATAGCTTTGACGTGATTAACTTGGTTAAACTTAATATAATTTTGATCATTAGAGTTCAAATTTTGAAGTCAAAACATTTAAGAGTCCAATAATATTTTTGTTGTAAAATAAAAAAAGACTAAATTTATGAATTGGCATTGATTAATGGCAACTAATATGTTCCACTCATGCATGCATCTTCTGGTCAAATAAACAGCACAAATAATTAATAATTATATAGCCTAAATTAAGTGAGATAACATATCCTTTTAATTTGAAATTTTAGAATGTTGTGAATATTTTTGGATTTAAATTTACATGAGTGTAGGCTGTTATATATATATGTGTGTGTGTGGTTAAAAAGTTATATCTTCGATTCAAGTAGTTTCTTGGCTGGAAACTGAGGCTAAACTTGTAACACCCATAATTTAAGTAGCTTAATGAATAAAATTCATGGTGCTAGTTAATTTATTTCTTGTTACTAAATGAATTTAGGAAATTGGCTTAAGGAAGGAAAACTTCACTTGCATAATTTAATGGCCCAAATTTTCTAGATTAAAAAGACAAATTACATAAGAATTTGATGCTTAATTTAACCCTTATTCTCTTTTTGTTATCTAGCCTAAGTACCAAAGGAAGGAGCATTAAATTTTATGCATGGAAATCTCAATGCCACACGTGAGGTTAAGAAAGGCATTCAATTTTTTTTTATATATATATATGTGCATGAGTTTCACGTGAAGAAGAGAAGGAGAAGTAAGATGGAAAAAGTAGGTGACGCCACATGAAAGGAAAGGAGAAAAGGTAATGCATGAATCTCATGCAAGACTCACATAAAGTGGGAAGGGAAAGAAGAAGTGCAACCTTCAAGTAAAAATATAAATACAATATAATAATATACATGCACACCTCACTGCTCGGACAAGGAGAGAGGAAAGGAGACGTGTGAAATTAGTAAACCCCTTTGAATCTTCTTCTAAGCAACTAAAGGAACACTAGAAGGAAAGAATTAAACAAATGAAGCAAGGCCCACACGTGCAGCTAGGAGTAGTTCGGTTGATGCCATGAAACAATGGAAATTATAAGAGGGAAATAGAAACAAAATAGGTAGTAAAAGCAAGACAAGAGGCTGCAAAAAGAACAGAATGGGATGGCGTGAAAGGCAAGAATTCATCCTTTTCCCTTCGTGCTACTTACCATACCCGAATAAGGAGGAAACGACGTGCACGTACGATGGGAGGGAAAAGTAGAAAAGAGGGAATAGATAGAGACAATAGATATATACGTAGCCTGCACATTTAGGAGGGAGTGTAGATTGTAAATTAAATAAACAACAAAAAAATACATGGAGTGGGAAACTTACCACATGTAACACCCCTATCTAGTCTTGTTTGTTCATTTCACTATCAATAGATAGGTTTGGTACCTTCTTCTTGTCCTTTTAATTATTGTCTGAGCAATTAACTATTCAATTTATGTTAAAAAAATTAGGTTTGGGATCCTTTGCTCAAATAAAAACATAACTCACATGCACAGCGGAATGCTAAAACTCTATGCTACACGATGCAAATACAATCTTTTATATGGTTCAAATAATACATGTCTAATAATAATATTCATTACAACTGACGTATCAGTCCCAGGATATGTGAAGTACCCATCCTGCGGAAGTCAGGAGACAACAGGCCTGCCACTCAGACTCCCACACCAAATAGTACTAGACCGGTCCTTCACATATCCGTTTTCCCTTGTATTCCCAAAACCACTCGTATATACAGTCAAATTAGCTATCCTATTCTAATCAGAGTACTTCTAGGATCCAAAAATGAGGGCTTACAAAAACTTACTCGATCGAAAGATACTGCTACCATGCATACTTGCTACGCGTCCGAATCTGATACATATTAGCACATAAGTGAGAAACATGAGTTTCCTAGTAGCCTAGCAATTCATAGTTTTAACAGAAACTAACATGTATCAGGGTGTAAGCACCAAAAAGGTTCAAACTACATCCTTGATTTAGGAGTAAAGTACATAACTATAAATAGGCAACTATTGCATGATAAATTTAGTGGTGAGCAACAGTAAAAGTTCTTTTTCACACGACTAATATTTTTTTAAGGGTACCGATTTATTATCACAAAGTCATCAATACGTACATACATGTTGTGTGAAAACTAGGTCACAGGGGTGGAGCACCTTCGGCCATGCCTCCCTAGGTCACCTGTGTGGAGCATCTTCGGTCACACCTCGAAATTTGTGAACACTCAGCTACGTATACAGCGTGATTGCAAGCACTGGGTCCCAAGCACGAAGCACCTTCTGTCACACCTCGCCAGGCTGCCTGTGTAGAGTACCTTTAGCCATACCTCGTAAATTGTGAACCCTCGGTCCACGTTCATGAAATCCTCGGGACACTAGATCACGGGTATAGAGCACCTTCGGCCATACCTCCCTAGTCCACTCGTATGGAGCACCTCTGGCCACACCTCATAATGCATAGACACTTGGCCACAGTTTGGGTATGATCGCGAGAGCTAGGTCATGGGCATGAAGCACGTTCAACCACACCTCCCTAAGTTGCCGGTATACACTCGGGCCCTGCAGGGCGCAATGTCTATAACAACCGAAAAAGTTTTTAAAAGATAAAACCTAATTTTTTACGCTAATTCTGATCAAACAAAGCCTGGCATGACTTTCGAGGATAATGATTTGAAATGAAAGGTTATTCGAAGTTAGAAACACGATCAAACGGAAAGAAACGCAATCCGGCGATCAGAAATTGACAGATGATGTTTCGTACGTTAATTCTACAGACGGAAGCCAAAACCTTCGTATGGAAACATGTGCCAACGTCTAGAAGGAAGCCGACACCCTAAAGTATCACCGGGTGGTCCGAGAAAAGTCAGAATCGCCCCCGGAAGCTTTAAATTTCTTAGATTCCCTCTATTTCTCTCAAATCTCTCTCTTTCCTCACCTCACTTTCTCTCTCCTCTCTCTCCTCCTTCGTCCACCATGCGCCACCACCACAGCCATCGTGGGCCGCCACCTGGCACACCAATTGATAGCCCTCGCCACCCACAACCTCCAGCAACCACCCACGGCCACCAAAGGCCGCCAGCGCCGCCGAAAAATGCCACTTTTCTCCTCCACCGCGTGAAAACTTCGCCAGCTTAGAACGCCGCCTTCCGCCACCGTTGGCCATCATCGCCCCCACCACCGTGTAGCCTGAGCTGCCAGCTTCCTCCGGTAGCTCACCGACGTCGAACGGAGGCCCGACGTGCCCGGATCGAGGATTTTCTCGTCCGGCCTGCGTCATTCTTTGTGGCTAGAAAACGCTGTCTTAACGGCTGTGAACCACCGCGCCACCACCATATTCGGACTCCTGGACTTGCGGGCTTCACTGTGGTGTAATTTTTGAGGCAAACCGCACCCCTTCGCCGTGTGCTTCTGTGCCTGAGTTTCTGGACATACATCGGGAGAAACCGAGACCACCCTGAGATAGAATTCCATCATCCGATCACATTGGTAAGGTCTAATTTCCCAAAAACTGATGATATCTGACTGAATTAGCTGCTGAACGTAATTAGGCAATAAATTGACCTAGGTATTAGGACAACCAGACTTAGAATTGTTAAACGGATGACGTGACAAGTTTGAATATTCAATTTAATGTCCAGGAAATTAATTGGGCTAAAAAATTGAGACTATGTGAAGTTCTGAATCGATTTGGAGCGATAAGAGACCAGGTAGGATAATTTACGCTTCCCGAACCCTAGATTTAACCGAGTGGATACTTGAACGATTTAGATTATTTGCATGGATTTTTATGCTGCTTTCGATGGAATAAATTGCATGCCTATGTGCTGAAAACCCTAATTGCATGTTAGACATGTTGTTTATCGAGTTTAGATGCCCTTAGGACGGATTTATTTAGGGTAGGGCACTTGATAACCGGTATGGGACGGCCGTTAAGTATCCCTAGTACAGGGAGCTTTTAATTGACATTATTTTTACTTGATTTGACCTGTACTGCATTAGGGATCACGCGATAAATCAGGACGACCCTAAGAAATGTTTAAGGAGTATAAGGGGGGATAGCCTACACGAGGAAACATTGTGATTTAGGCGTAATACCCTATAACCCTGAGGAATAGCCGACTGTGAGCATGTGAGTTCGAATAGACTGTATGAGGATGAGAATTGGCATATGTGCACATGCTAGGGGACGCCCTAGATGTTGATTCTCACCTAGTCCTTGATTGAGTGATTGGTGTTACGGATCACACCCAACGATAAGAGAGGTATTCTCTCTATATGACGTGCAATTAGATGACGATTTAGACTGGGTCACAGAGGATTTGTGGCCAACGTGGATTTAGATACACCGAGCATGGGGTTTTATCTGATTTCGAGTATCGATTTTAAAAAGAAATGGATTTTTATGATTTTGACTATTTGCCACAATTTTCATGTGATAAAACGATTTTAAAGATAAGGTATTTCAATGTTTTTGAACTGATTTCAGGAAGATGATTTCGGTGTTCGCACCGTTGAGTATTCAGCTAGATTTTGAATTGTATTTGAACTATAAATTATTCTACTGGGATTTTATATCTCACCAGGTTGTTTACTCAGATGAACAGGGACAGGGACAGGAACCTAGATGATAGCTGGACGATGATTTGATGACAGATAGAGGAGAAGCTTATTCTAGGCTTGAATTACATTGTATATATTCTGATGATAATGTTGTATAATTGGTATCCCTAAATTTATTTTTTCTGTTGTTGTTGGACTGGTTGTATAATTGTAAACAGGTGACTGTTGTATTTTGGGTATGTTCGAAATACAGAGGAAACTCTGCCGGATTTTCGGTAGGATTTTCGCTGTAAACTTGTGAATTTAAGTTGGAATGTATATGAATGCATGATGTGATGTGTATATGAGTTTTGGATGTTTGCATTTAATGATTGTACGCCGTATGTATGGACTTTAGTTTCATTCCAGAGTAATTTATGATGTATGTATGTATAATTAGTTTAGCTACGTGTGAATTAGGGTTGAACGGAATTTGAATGGACAACGGGAAGTCTATTTGGGTTACGCTCAACCAGTAGCGATCCCCTGACATTCCCACATCGGGAATAACTATGTAAATCAACCCATATGCTTCTGCTAATCAGATAAGCATCGCGTATGTTGTATTAGGGGGTCATTACAATTATGCTATCAGAGCCCGGTTTGTTGGATTGTCTGGTTTAGTGGGCTAGGGACTGTGAATCGTTGAGCTTGCAGCTTTAGGGTTTTGATTGATTTGACTCTGGAATGTTAGGACCTAATTTTGAATCGATAAGTAACGGAATGAATTTAATACATTTCTGTTAACTGTTGTTGTTATGACTGATTTATTTGCTTCTGTGTTAGATAAGCATGGCAGAATCTAGCAAAGATGACACTCGCAGGCTTAGAGGAAGGCCAGGACACAGGAACCAGGGTGCTTCGGGTAATGGTAGCATGGAGACTGATGTCGACATGCGCAATATGATGGAATCCATCCGATTGATGGGTGATGCGATGAGAGATCAAGCCACTACCAGTGCTAATGTGATGAGACAGCAACAGGAAGATAGACAGAAGAGAAATGACGGAGCCACCTAGCATGCAAACCCACTGTATCAAGGATGGATCGAGTTTTAGAGAGCAGGTCCATCTCCATTTACAGGTGCCTCCGATCCAGCTGTTGTAGAAGACTGAGTGAAAGATATTGAGAAGATTTTCAGATTGTTGCAGTGCGACAACGAGCAGAAGGTCACATATGCAACATACATGTTGAAAGGCGAAGCAAAACTCTGGTGGACAGATGCCCAGCAACTGATGGAAAGCAGAGGCATTCCACTTACCTGGGAGTCATTCAAGAGAGTCTTTATAGATCAATACATCCTTGAGAGCGTAAAACAATCAAAGGAAGCACAGTTCCTGAAGCTCACACAGGGAGGCAGGCCATTTGAAGAGTATTTGAAACAATTTGAAGAGTTATCACGATACTTCACTTACCTGCGAATACACTATGACGAGGCCTGGAAAGCGAAGCAATTAGAAGAAGGCCTAGACTTACCGATGAAGACTTAGTTAGCTACCCTGGAGATTCGAGTCTTTGCCACGCTGGTAAACAAGTGCCGAATCCTGAGCAAGAATCTATAACAGAGACAGGCTCAGAATATGACACAGAGAACAGGGAATCGGCCCAGACAAGCAACCAAAAACCTTAACATGAGAAGCGGTATGTTTAAACCGCAACCAGAGGCTTCTAGTAGCAGTGGAAGGTGACTTGATAATAATCCCTGTCCGAAGTGTGGTACCAGACATCCGAATCAGCCTTGCTGGCATCAGACTCCACTTCAGTGTTACAGGTGTGGAGGTACAGGACATATGACCAGATATTGCCCTTCCACTGGGAACCAGCCGACATTCGGTAGCTGAAGACCCCAGGCTCCAAGGAGAGTTTTTACTATGAATGCAGCCAATGTCGATAGGTCTTCGGGCTTGATGTAGGGTAGAGGTAAAATCTATAATTTTTCTTTGATAGTATTGTTTGATTCGGGTGCTACGAACTCCTTTATTGCTAATGCATGTGTAGAAAGAATAAGACTACCTGTTCAAACCCTGCCTTATGACCTATACATATCCACACCCTTGGGAGAAGCCACTATGTCCCCACGAATATGCCTGAATTGCCCCTTAACCATTGAAGATACTTTATTCCTTGTGGACCTAGTGTGTATACCATTATCTGGGATCGACATTATTTTAGGAATGGATTGGCTGACTAGGAATCGAGTCTTGTTGAATTGTTCCGAAAGGACAATTACTTATCTGGATAACGTACCTGTGCGAGGGAGTGACAGGGCTTATGAAATAGGTGATATGTCCCTCAATCTCTCTGAGGTAGAGTTACAGGATAGACTAAGTCAAATCCCAATCGTTAGTAACTTTCTAGAGGTATTTCCTTTGGAAATAAGCAAACTACCACCACCTAGGGAGATAGAGTTCACCATTGACTTGATTTCGGGCGCGGGCCCAATAGCCATGACCCCATATCGTATGGTCCCAGCAGAATTAAGAGAATTAAAGGTCCAAATTGAAGATATGTTGGAGAAGGGGTTCATTAGGCCAAGTGTATCACTATGGGGAGATCCAGTCTTATTCGTAAAGAAGAAAGACAGGAGTTTGAGATTGTGTATTGATTACCGGCAATTAAATAAGGTGACCATTAAGAACAAATACCCATTACCACATATCGATGACTTGTTTGATCAGTTGCAAGGTGCGACTGTATTTTCTAAGATAGATTTAAGATCAAGATACCACCAGATTAGGGTTAGAGAGGAAGATATTCCTAAGACAGCGTTCAGGGCAAGATACGGCCACTACGAGTTTCTAGTGATGCCATTTGGATTGACAAATGCAACCGCTGTTTTTATGAATTATATGAACAGGATTTTCAAACCCTATTTAGATCAATTTGTCGTGGTATTCATTGATGATATCTTAGTCTATTCCAAGACTCACGAAGAGCATGCCCAACATCTTAGCACGGTGCTACAGATATTGGAAGAGAAACAATTGTATGCAAAGCTAGAGAAATGTGAGTTTTGGTTAGAAGAAGTGAAATTCTTAGGACACGTGGTTAATGGGGAAGGGATAGCGGTCGACCCAAAGAAAATTGAAGTAGTATTAGATTGGGATCGACCTAGAATGGTCACCGAGATTAGGAGTTTCCTGGGTTTGGCTGGCTATTATTGGAAATTCATTCAAGGATTTTCTCAGATAGCTGTGCCATTAACCCGGTTGACTCGAAAAGGGGTAGATTTTGAATGGAGCGAACAATGTGAGACTAGTTTTCAAATTTTGAAAGAGAAATTGACCACCGCTCCTGTACTAATTATTCCGAAACCCCTAGAACCCTTTACTGTATACACAGATGCATCCTTGAGAGGCCTAGGTTGCGTATTGATGGAGGATGGGAAATTTTTGGCTTATGCATCACGACAATTGAAACCTGCAGAGGAGAACTACCCCACCCATGAATTAGAATTAGCTACCATCGTGTTTGCCCTAAAGATTTGGAGACATTACCTGTATGGCACTGTATTTAAGGTATATAGTGATCATAAGAGCCTTAGGTATTTGTTTGATCAGAAGGAATTAAACATGAGGCAACGTAGGTGGGTAGAATATCTGAAAGACTTTGATTTTGAATTGAAATATCATGCAGGGAAAGCGAATGTTGTGGCCGATGCATTGAGCCAAAAGTCACTACAATTAGCTAGTTTAATGATCAGTGAGATGAGGTTACTTGAGGATTTTGGGAATCTTAGCCTCAACATAATCTCGTTTCTGCAAAGATTAGTGATGAGTGACTTTTTGATAACCTGCGAATTGAGAGAATTGATTAGACAAGCCCAACTTGAGGATGAATCCTTGGAAGTATACGCAGACCAACCCGATTTTGGACTAGCACCTAATAGAGTTTTGATGTTTAAGAAGAGGGTAGTGATTCCGAACCATCAAGAACTAAAGGAAAAAGTATTAGCAGAGGCCCATAGAATTCATTACACTATTCACCCTGGTATTTCCAAGATGTATCAGGACTTAAAGAGAAATTTTTAGTGGCCCGGTATGCGGAAGGATATCACGAACTACGTGAATGCCTATTTGACTTGTCAACAGGTTAAGATAGAACATCAGAAACCCGCAGGGCTACTAAAACCATTGGAGATACCAGAGAGAAAATGGGATCAAATCACTATGGATTTCATGGTAGGATTACCTAGAACACCAGCAGGATTTGATGCCATTTGGGTAATAGTGGATAGGTTGACCAAGTCTGCGCACTTTTTACCTGTTAAGGTGCATTACTCCATGGAGAAATTAGTTGAAGTATACCTTATGGAAATCGTGAGATTGCATGGAATACCGTCAGGTATAGTATCTGATCGAGACCCTAGGTTTACTTCGAGATTCTGGCAATCTCTACAGCAAGCCTTAGGAACCCAACTTAAATTTAGCACAGCCTACCATCCTCAGACTGACGGGCAGTCTGAGAGGACTATTCAAACCCTAGAAGACATGTTAAGGGCTTGTGTGCTTGAGTAGAAAGGAAGTTGGGATAAACACCTGCCGTTGATAGAGTTTGCATACAACAACAGTTATCACTCTACCATCGGTATGGCACAGTATGAGTCTCTGTATGGGAGGAGTTGTAAGTCACCTTTAAGTTGGGTAGAGATAAGGGAGAGTGCACTGTTGGGACCCAAAATGGTACAAGAAACCACTAATCAGATTAAAATGATCAGGGAAAAGATGAGAATTGCCCAACAGAGACAAGAATCCTATAAATTTTGGGGACAAAATTTCTTTTAAGGGGGGAGAATGTAACAAATGGAAAATTTTTTAAAAGATAAAACCTAATTTTCGATGCTAATTCTGATCAAATGAAGCTTGGCACAACTTTCAAGGATAATGATTTGAAATGGAAGGTTATTCTAAGTCAGAAACACGATCAAACGGAAAGAAATGTAACCCTGCGATCAAAAACTAACAGACGATGTTTTGTGCATCAATTCTATAGACGGAAGCCAAAACCTTAACATGAAAACATGTGTCAACGTCTGGAAGGAAGTCGACACCCTAAAGTATCCCCAGGTGGTCTGGGAAAAGTCAGAATCGCCCCCGGAAGGTTTAAATTTCTCGGATTCCCTCAATTTCTCTCAAATCTCTCTCTCTCCTTACCTTACTTTCTCTCTCCTATCTCTCCTCTTTCGTCCACCGTGCGCCGCCACCACAGCCATCATGGGCCGCCACCTGGCACACCAATCGACAACCCTCGCCACCCATAACCTCCAGCAACCACCCACGGCCACCAACGGCCGCCAGCGCTGCCAAAAAATGCCACATTTCTCCTCCACCGTGCGAAAACTTCGCTAGCTCAGATCGCCACTATTGGCCGTCACCGCCCCCACCACCGTGTAGCCTAAGCTGCCAGCTTCCTTCAGTAGCTCGTCGACATCGAACGGAGGCCCGACGCTCCCGGATGGAGGATTTTTTTGTTTTCCGTGCATCATTCTTCTTAGCCAGAAAACGCCGTCCAAACGGCCGTGAACCACCGTGCCACCACCATATTCGGACTCCTGGACTTACGGGCTTCACCGTGGTGTAATTTTCGAGGCAAACCGCACCCCTCCACTGTGCGCCACCGTACACCGCCGTGCCAGAGTTTCTGAACATACATCGGGAGAAACCGAGACCACCCTGAGACAGAATTCCATCATCTGATCACATTGGTAAGGTCTGATTTCCCAAAAACTAATGATATCTGACTGAATTAGCTACCGAACGTAATTAGGCAATAAATTGACCTAGGTATTAGGGCAACCGGACTTAGAATTGTTAAACAAATGACGTGACAAGTTTGAATATTCAATTTAATATCCAGGAAATTAATTAAGCTCAAAAATCGAGACTACGTGAAGTTCTGAATCGATTTGGAGCGACAGGAAACCAGGTAGGATAATTTATGCTTCCCGAACCCTAGATTTGACCTAGTGGATACCTGAACGATTTAGATTATTTGCATGGATTTTTGTGCTGCTTTCGATGGAATAAATTACATGCCTGTGTGCTAAAAACCCTAATTGCATGTTAGACGTGTTGTTTATCGAGTTTAGATGTCCTTAGGACAGATTTACTTAGGGTAGGGAACTTGATAACCGGTATGGGACGGCCGTTAAGTATCTCAAGCACAGGGAGCTTTTAATTGACATTTTTTTTACTTGATTTGACCTGTACTGCGTTAGGGATCACGCGATAAACCAGGACAACCCTAAGAAAGGTTTAAGGAGTATAAGAGGGGATAGACTACATGAGGAAACGTTGTGATTTAGACGTAATACCCTATAACCCTGAGGAATAGCCGACTGTGAGCATGTGAGTTCGAATAGACTGTATGAGGATGAGAATTGGCATATGTGCACATGCTAAGGGACGCCCTAGATGTTGATTCTCACTCGGTCCTTGAGTGAGTGATTGGTGTTACGGATCACACCTAACGATAAGAGAGGTATTCTCTCTAGATGACGTGCAATTAGATGACAATTTAGACTGGGTCACAGAGGATTTGTGGCCAACGTGGATTTAGACACCGGGCATAGGGTTTTATCTGATTTCGAGTATCGATTTTAAAAAGAAATGGATTTTTATGATTTTAACTATTTGCCGCAATTTCCATGTGATAAAACGATTTTAAAGATAAGGTATTTCACTATTTTTGAATTGATTTCGGAAAGATGATTTCAGTGTTTGCACCACTGAGTATTCAGCCAGATTTTGAATTGTATTTGAACTGTAAATTATTCTACTGGGATTTTATATCTCACCAGGTTGTTTACTCAGATGAACAGGGACAGGGACAGGAACCTAGATGATAGCTGGACGATAATTTGATGACAGATAGAGGAGAAGCTTAGTCTAGGCTTGAATTACATTGTATATATTCTGATGATAATGCTGTATAGTTGGTCTCCGTAAATTTATGTTTTCTATTGTTGTTGGACTGGTTGTATAATTGTAAACAGGTGACTGTTGTATTTTGGGTATGTTCGAAATACAGAGGAAACTCTGCCAGATTTTTGGTAGGATTTCTGCTGTAAACTTGTGAATTTAAGTTGGAATGTATATGAATGCATGATGTTATGTGTATATGAGTTTTGGATGTTGCATTTAATGATTGTACGCCGTATGTATGGACTTTAGTTTCATTCCAGAGTAATTTATGATGTATGTATGTATAATTAGTTTAGCTGCCTGTGAATTAGGGTTGAACGGAATCCGAATGGACAACGGGAAGTCTATTTGGGTTACGCTCAACCAGTAGCGATCCCCTGACATTCCCACATCGGGAATAACTATGTAAATCAACCCATATGCTTCCGCTAATCAAATAAGCATCGCGTATGTTGTATTAGGGGGTCGTTACAATGTCACCCTACTTTCCTTTCTTATTATTTAGGAAAGGTTTTGCTTTCGCAATGCTTTCTAATAAATTCTAAATTCCCTATGATTTCACATCTTTCCCTAAAACTTAATCTTACGTAATTTCTATCCATAATATTAATTATGGACATAGCATTTTCTATTTTTCTTAGGGTTTAATTTTACATAAATTTCCATTCCTAATATTATTTATGAATCTAGTATTTTCTATTTTTCCTTGAAATTTTATGTTACATAAATTTCCCTTCATAATATTAATTTGTGGGCATAATATTTTCTACTTATTCTTGTATCAATTTTCTTCCAAGAATATTATTAATGGGCATAATATTTTTTATTTATTCTCCCATAAATTTATTTAAAAATCTCCATCAATAATATTATTTCTGGGCAATCATATTTCTACTTTCCTTAGAATTTAATATCGCATAAATTGCCATTCATAATATTATTTCTGGACATAATATTATTTCTATTTTTCCCTAACTTTATTCTTACCAACTTCTCTCTCAAAACATTAATTATGGAAATGATATTTCCCCCCTTTTTTTTTCTTATAATTTATCCTTACATAAAATTTTCCCCACAATATTAATTTTGTAAATATAATATTTTCTATTTACCTTAAAACTTGATCTTCACATAAATTTTATTCCATAATATTAATTTATAGATATGATTTTTTCCACTCATTCTTGTATAAATCTTCCATAAATTTACTTTCAAAGATATTATTAGTTTCCTAATAATTTCCTTAGCTTGAGAATTAATTCTAATATATATATGCTTTCTTTCCAAAAATTCCAATCAAAAATTAAGTTCCAAGGTTCCTTCCTTTGTTTGGAAATTAGATTCCATGTATGTTCTTTTTCTAAAAAAATTCTAGCAATGATCAATACTAATCTAGTCATTTGATTCATAACCACATACATCATACTTATGCAATAATCCCCTTAATATCATCATGGATCTAACAAGCTCCTCATTCTTTTGAGAGTGATGGACCAACTAATTAACCCATAAAATGATTCCTACATTTAAGCATTATCATGGCCTTTGGGGAACATTTCTTTAGAAACTATTGCTAGCCACCTTCTATCTTTATCATGCATGCTCATTAAATTTTCTTTTAAATCAAGAATGTGGATGAATGCTCTAGCTCCATAAATATGAAAATTAATCAAGTATGCCACATCATGGAACCAAAAAATTTAATTGCTAGCCTACCTTACTTCCCTTGCTTGATTGCTTTCTTGCTTCTTCTTCTCCTTTTCCTTTCCGTCCAAGTGGTGTGATTTAAGTGTTTTTCTCTCCTTCCTTTCTCATTCCACGTGGTGTGTGTGTGTGTGTATTCTAGTTTCCCATTTTCCTCCTAGGTACAAGAAAATTTTGCACTAAGTTAAGATTGCTTGTTGCCTTAGTGTTCCTTTTCTTGCAAGTTATCTTTCCCACTTGCACAAGCAACCTTGGTACTTCTATTTCTCTTTTTATATTCTCTCCCTCTACAATTTCCATTGTGTTATAGCCTCATCCATAATACTCTTAGCCTTACACGATGTCCTTGATGTATTTGCTTAGTGTCTTCCTTCCAAGGCCCACATGATTGTTTAACAAGGAAAGTCAAAAGGGATTTGTTTTCTTTCTCTTTCCCTCCTTTACGTGAGAGCCTTATATATATATATAATTGCATTCATCTTACTTCTCCCTCTTCTCAATAATTTTTGGGATTCACCCTATTGCCTAATGGTCTTCCTAAGTGGTCCCTAGTGTGCATCATTTTCTCTCTTGCTAACTTGGACATATATATGTGTATATTTTCATTTGAAGGTTGCACTCCCTCCTTTCCTTTCATGTGGAACTCCATCCTTTGGCATTTAGACTACAAAACAAAATAAAAGAAAGTAAGGCTTAAATTAAGCATTGAATTCTAGGTACCTTGCCTCTTTAATTTAAGCAATTTGGCTAATTAATTTTAAAAGTGAAACTTTACTTCCTTAAGCAAATTCTTAAATTTATTAGTAACAAAGAATTTATTAATACCATAATTTGATCCATTAAAATCATCAATGTATGCTAATTGATTTATGGGTGTTACACCACGCCTAATACCTCTCTCCCTCTTGCTTGATTAGTTGACTAAGGGAAGAGTGCAAGGGAAGTAACTGCACACAATTAGTTGACCATGAAGTGTAAAGGGAGGTTGCGTTCCATTAACCAAGTGGAAAAAAATGATGAATGAATGAATGAGTGAGGTTGCACTAAAATATTTCCGCGAGACCACAAAAGAAAGATAGAAAATAATGAGAATGGAGAGTGGAATTTCATTTTTCACGAGGAAACAAAGGATAAGGGCGTGAGACTACCTTAACCAAAAGGAAAATATGCAAGGAGAGGGAGAGCAGCCCATTCGATGAGAGAGAGAAGGTGAATTAGCCAAGGAAGAAAGAAGCCAAAGAGTAAGATAGCAAAGGAAATTCAAGAGAGAATTAAGACAAGCTACATTGGGTTCCTTGTAAGGTAGGTTAGCAATTTCTTTGTTTTAGTTCCATAAGTTAGCATATATGTTTCAAAATGTTGCTTCCATGGAACTAGAGTAATTTTCTTCATTCTAGATTTTAGGATGAAACATGATATAGTATGCATTCTAAACTTAGGAGTTAGCTAAGTTGAATGAAATTAATAATGTTATTGAACATTTATGTTTGCTAAATAAATACATGTGATGACGAATAAGATGGACTAAGTTAGTATTAGAGATTTATTGCCATGACCACCTAAGAAACTAATTAATGATGAATACCATTATGAGGAATGTGATTGTGAGGGTTTAAGGTTAATAATGATCGTGGATAGGAGGAACCTTATCATGGAAATTATTAAATCTTTAGAAGGAAATTATATGCGGTTTAATTTCCAAGAAAAGTAGAAATATTATGGCCATTATTAGTATTTTGGAGGGAAATTTATGTGAGATTAAATTTCAAGAAAAGTAGGATTATTAGGGCCATTATTAGTATTTTTGGAAGGAAATTATATAAGATTTAATTTCCAAGGAAAGTAGAAATTTTATAGCTATTAAATTATATGAGATTTAATTTCCAAGAAAAATAGAATTTCTATGGCTATTATTGGTATTTTTGTGAAGGAAATTATCTAAGATTTAATTTCCAAGAAAATTAAAATTTCTATGGCTATTAAATTATATGAGAGTGAATTTCCAAGAAAAATAGAATTTTTAGGGCTATTATTTGTATTTTTAGAAGGAAATTATATAAGATTTAATTTCCAAAGAAAGTAGAAATTTTATAGCTATTAAATTATATGAGATTTAATTTCCAAGGAAACTAGAATTTTATGGCCATTACTAGTATTTTAGAAGGAACTTATATTAGACCTAATTTTCCAGGGAAAGGAGAAATAGTATGGAAGTTATTGAACTTATTCGAAAGTTTTAAGAAAATGTACCTTAGAAGTTATTCTAAGAGGTAGCAACAGTTCCTCAAATAGTGAACTTCCCATAAAACAAGTATAATTACATTAAACAAAAAGAAAAAGAAGAAAAAAATTATCTTGGGTATTAATGGCATTTTTAGGGAAGTACAGAAATGGTAAAATCCAAGAAAGGAAACCTTTCCCTGGATAATAAAAGAGAGGTGTAAGGTGACACGGTGTAATAACCAAAACTATTTTTGAAAGATAAAAATTGAATTTTTGATGCTAATTCCATTTAAACTGAGTCTGACACAGATTTTGAGGTCAATGGTTGAAACGGAAGGCCGTTTGGAGCCAGATACGGAATTTGATGACAGGAAACGTGATCCGGCGATCAGAAACTGACAGACAAAGTTTCGTACTTCAATTTCACAGACAGAGGCTAAAATATCTGCATAGGAACTCGTGCCAACGTCCAGATGAACGAAAATGTCCTGAAATTTCCCCGAGTGGTTCGGGAAAAGCCAGAATCGCCATTGGAAGCTTTAAATTTCCTGAAACCCCGCCATTTGCCACATTTCTCTCTCTCTCCTCACTCAATTTTCTCTCTCCTCTCTCTCTTTTCTCCTCCACAGTGCACCGCCACCTGGGCCACCGTGAACCACCACCTGGCCTACCAACCGACTCCCCTCGCCACCCTCGACCTTCCTTAGCCACCCATGGCCACCAACGGCCGACAGACTCGTCAAAAAATGGAGTTATTCTCCTCCGTCACGTGAAAACTTCGCTAGCTGAGATCGTCGCCATCAGCCACTGTTGGGAATCACCGCCACCACCAGCGTGTAGCTTGAGCTGCCAGCTTCCTCCATCAGCTCACCGCTGTTGAATAGAGGTCCAATACGCCCGGATCAAAGGATTTGCCGTTCGTCATGTGTAAAACTTTGGGGCTAGAAAATGCCATCCAAACGAACGTGAACCACCGCACCACCACCATATTCAGACTCCTAGTCTTGCGGGCTTCACCGTGGTGTGATTTTCGAAAAAAAATGCACCCTCTGCCATGCGTCGTCGTGCTCCACCGTACGCCGCCATGCCGGTGAACCTAGATATACACCGAGACCACCTCGAGACAGATTTCCATCATTCGACAACCCTGGTAAGTTCTGATTCGCCTAAAACTAATGAATTTTGATTGAATTACTTGCCGAATACGAATAGGAAATAAACTGACTTAGGAAATAGGGTAATCGAACTTATGATCGTAAAACGGATGATGTGACAAGCTTGAATATTCATTTAAGTGTCCAGGGAATTGATTTAGCTCAAAATTCGAGGACACGAGAAGTCCTGAGTTGATTTGGAACAACTAGAGACCAGGTAGGATAATTTACGCTTCCCGAGTTCTAGATTTAACCTAGTGAATACCTAAACGATTAGATTTAATTACATGGATTTACGTGCTACCTTCGATGGACTAAATTGCATGCCTATGTGCTGGATATCCTATTTGCATGTTAGATATTTTATTTATCGAGTTTAGATGCCATTAGAACGAATTTACTTAGGGTAGGGTACTTGATAGCCGGTATGGGACTAGTTAAGTATATTTCGAAAGTGTGAGGAGTTTTATAAAGATATATTTTTAAACAGATTTAGCCTGCATTTCGTTAGGGATCACGCGGTAAATCAGGACGACCCTAAGAAAGGTTTAAGGGGGGATAACCTAGAGAGGAAAACGTTGTGATTTAGGCGTAATACCCTAGAACCCTGAGGAATAGCCGACCGTGTACATGTGAGTTCGAATAGACTGTATGAGGATAAGAATTGGCGTATGTGCACATGCTAGGGGACGCCGTAGATGTTGATTCTCACCCAGTCCTTGAGTGAGTGATTGGTGTTACGGATCACACTCACAACATAGGCGAGATTCAGGTGATTTTTGTTACGGATCACACCCAACGATAAGAGATGAAATTTCTCTAGACGACGTGCAATTGGATGATTTTAGATTCGGTCGCAGATGATTTGTCGCCAACACGGATTTAGATACACTGGGCATGGGATTTAATCTGATTATTGATTTTTGATTTTTCAAAGATATAGACTTTATGATTTGTGAGCATTGGCCGCAATTTTCCATGTGATAAATTGATTTTTAAAGATAAGGTATTTCATGGATTTTGAACTGATTTTGGGAAGTTATTTTCAGTGCTTGAACCGCTGAGTATTCAACCAGATTTCGAACTATTTTTTGAACTGTAAATTATTCTACTGGGATTTTATATCTCACCAGGTTGTTTAGTCAGATGAACAGGAACAGGAACCTAGACGCTAGCTGGGCGATGCTTTGGCGATAGACAGAAGAGCAGCTTATTCTAGGCTTGAATTGTATTGTATATATTTATACTGATGATGTTGTATATTGGTTTCTAAAATTTCTACTTTTCTGTTGTTTTTGGACTGGCTATATATTTCTAAATTGGATGACTGTTGTACTTTGGGATATGTTTGAAATACAGAGGAGACTTTGCTAGATTTTCGTCAAGGTTTACCATTGTAACATATGTAATTAAGTTAGAATTTGTATGAATGCCTGATATGTTGTCTGTATGGATTTTAGTTTTCATTCCAGAGTAATTTATGATGAATGTATGTATAATTAGTATAGCTGCATGTGAATTAGGGTTGAACGGAATCCGAATGGACAACAGGAAGTCTATTTGGGTTACACTCAACCAGTAGCGATCCCCTGACATTCCCACATTAAGAATAACTATTTCAAAAACCTATATGCTTTCGCTAGATAGATAGAGGATATTATATTGTGGATTAGGGGGTCATTACACACGGTACCCTGCGGGGTCCCGAGTATACACCAGCAGCCTAGCGAGGTGTGGCCGAAGGTGCTTCATGCCCGTGATCTAGCATTTGCGACAACACTATAACCGTGGCCAAGCATCCACGCATTTCGAGGTGTGGCCGAAGGTGCTCCACATGAGTAACCTAGGGAGGTGTGGCCAAAAGTGCTCCATACCCGTGATCTAGTGTCCCAATGATTTTATGTATATGGCTTAGTGTCCACGATTTATGAGTTGTGGCCAAAAGTGCTCCACACGGGCGACCTATCGAGGCGTGGCCGAAGGTACTCCATGCCTATGACCTAGCGTTAGCAATTACATTGTATACATGGCCGAATCTCCACAATTTATGAAGTGTGGCCGAAGGTGCTCCCCACGGGTGACCTAGGGAGGTGTGGCCAAAAGTGCTCCACACCTGTGACCTAATCTTCACATAACACGTAAAAATGCTTTGATAATTCCATAATAAACCGGTAAGCTTATGAGAATACATGTTATTTGGAAAAGATATCTAATTTTTGTTAACTTCTAAATATATCATGCAATAATTTTCAGTTTACAGTTATGTGTAATATTACGCCTAAAATCAAGGATGTAGATTGAATGTTTTGGTACTTGCACCCTGGTACATATTAGTTACTTTTAAACTATGAATTGCTAAGCAACTGGGAAACTTGTGTTTCTCATCTATGCGCTAATATGTATCAGATATAGACGCGTAGCAGGGTTACGTGGTAGCAGTTCTCTTTTGAGTAAGTAAGGTTTTTGTAACCCCCATTTTGGGTCCTAGATATATTCGAGCTAGAATAGGATAATTAATTTGACTGTGTACATAAGTGTTTATGGGGTATATCAGGGAAAACAGATATGTGAAGGATCGATATATCACTACCTTTGTACGTGAGTCTGAGTGACAGGTCTGTTATCTCCTAACTTCCGAGGGACAGGTACTTCATATATCCAGGGACATGTATATCAGTATGTGATGGAAATTACTGGATATGTATCATTTGAGTTATATGATAGTTCAAATTTCTGCTGTGTAGTGTAGTATTTTTATTCCGCTATGTATTAAGTTTTTAAATCTGAGCAAAAGATCTCAAACCTAATTCTCTTAACATAAATTGAATGGTATAACTGCTTAGATAATAATTAAACATAAAGGATAAGAATAATGTACCAAACCTATCTGGTTGCATTGGAGGAATTATAATGCTAGATAGGGGCATTACAAAACTCTATGTTTAGGGTTATAGAAGCTTTCATCTTCCTTCCTCAATACAATGACATAAACAAAAGAATCATCTTTTAATCTTTCTCTCCCCAGTACTTCCTAGTACTTTCTTTATAAATTTATTATTCACTATTTAAATTATTGATCATCTAAATTGATAACAATTATTTTATGAATAATATATCTATTGTCTGAATTGATAGCAGATTATGTTATGAACCAAATATATATTCATCCATATTTTCTAAGGCTATGGACAGTAAGACCACTTTTGAGATTTAGTGGCAATATGTCCAGGAGCTGCTTGTTTGGATGTATATTTGTTCATGTTTCTTGGCTAATTTAAGATGACAGATATATTTAATCATATTTCTTGGTTAAGTTGAGATGAAAGATAATTTGTGTAAAAAAAATTTTTAGATTCAGTTTCATCCTGACCCTCTACATCTTCTAGAGAAACTAATGAAGGTAAGATATCATGGGAATATTTTGATATTTTTAAAATTATTTTTTCTCGCACCTTCTCTTCACTCACTCGCTGCTCTTCAATTCTTGATTCCTCATCCCTTTCTGACCGAGGATCTGCATGCATCCTCATCAAACCAAATCTTCAAATACGAAATCCACTTTGAAGATATAAACTAAAACCTAGATGACTAAAATCTATTAATGTTCATAAACAAAAATATAAATTCTTACACATAAGATGTGTACAAATAGCCTTAAAACCTTTGGTTAGGGAAGGCATAAATGTTTCTTGCCTTGTCTGTCTAAGAGATGCTAGCCATAATAAGTTTATAGATTCCCTTTTAGGAACAATAGAAGCTGGTTTACATGCTAGCCCAATTTATTTTAATTGTTTCCCAAATAGGACAATAAGCCTTAATGACCAAAATATAATGGATGTCCTAAAAATAAACATTAAACTCCATGGTTTCAACATGAAGTTAAGATATATCCCTATAGCTTTAATTTATAGGGTATAATACAAAGTCATGAACTCTTTGAGTTATAATGCTTTAATCCCCCATGAAAAGGGAGAAACAACTTTGTTCCTAACCAATGCCTCAAAAGCAAGCATTGTGGTACCAAAAACCATAGTTTGGGAAGAAATAGATCTTCCAGAAGAATTTATTATGGAAAAAGAAACACTTGCTTTACCAGATCCTTCCCCCACCTTATGGAAATAAGGCCAAATAATAGAGGAACTATAGGAATAAATTTCAGAATAAATTCCTTTAGCATTCCTAGGATTAGATTCATAAAATCCAACAAAGATTTTAGGATTGTCGTAAAACCATCTAGGTAATCTTGTTCTTTCATTCCTTTGACTTCTAGGATCCTTCCTTCATTCATACATCTCCATGGTCTAGATACATCATCTAACCTTCTGAGACCAGCAAATTGATGATGGACAATCTTTAGTTTAATTACCTACTTATTTTGATATGGTTGAAAATGCCATAAATGTTATTTTACAAGATTTTCAATTAGATAAAAAATCTTGCAAAAAGAATTTTACTCTTTTGAAACTATTGAAAAGAGAAATTGGTTTTTTTTGAAAATTTCAGTTCTAATTGTAGAAAACCTATTCAAGAATATTATTATAGATCCTTGAATAAAATTGAGAAAAATATTCCTTTCTTTGAATGATTTGAAGCTTACACTGAATATCATTTAATTAATTATCCTTTAAAAAATACTGCTAAATTTGATGCAACTTGGCAAATAAAACATGAGAACATAGTTGAAACTAAACTACCTCCTATAGAACCTTATTTTATTCCTAATTTAACGGTGAACAATGAATCTATTATTACTTTGCCTTTTTAAACAAAAGATATTTCAAAAGAAATTGATCCTAAAGACATTCAAAGTCTTGGAAAAAAAATAATTATAAAATTTCTTATCTCAAAACTTTAGGAGAAAATTAATGATTTGGTCTCTAAAAAGGTTAAATCTAGCCAAATTTCTCAACAACCAATTTTCAAACCCTTTGAACCTACTGTTAATTTAACAAAAGGTTTACAAAACAAGTCTTTGTTTCAAATGATTGATCAAAAGCTTAAAAGCTTAATAATAGAAGAAACTCCTTAAAAATCCTAATCTTTATCTAGAACCAAGCTTTCCATAGCCACCCTAGATAAGTAATCCTATACTCCTTTAAACCAAGTCCAAGAAATAGTCCCAAATTGGAAACACTCCATAAAACTATATTATCCTAAGGATATCCTTCCTGACATAGTCTTAGAAGAGAAAAACCTTTCTAAATTCTCCAAAAAATGACCATGGTAAATACAGCTTATGCTATGTATAATAATTGTGATGAACAAGCAATTGCTCAAATATTAATAGCTGGGTTTGCTAACCAACTCAAAGGTTCGTGGCATTTCTATCTTACTCATGAACAAAAGGAAAAAATCCTTGGTTCAATTAAAACAACCAATGATGGAATTATAGTAACCAATAATAGTGATCCAGTTCCTGATGCTGTCAATACCCTTATCTATAAAATTACCCAAGATTTTATAGGTGATCCATCTTTATGGAGAGACAAATCTACTGAATCACTTTCCAATCTTAGATGTAAAAATCTAGTTGATTTTAGATAGTATAAGGATACTTTCTTAATTAGGGTTTATACAAGAGAAGATAGTAATCATCCTCTTTGAAAAGAAAAATTTATTACAAGCCCACCCAATTCTTTAGCTGAAAAAGTTAGAGAAAAACTTAGAAACCTAACTGGTGATGGCCAAATCCATTAAGAAATCTAAGCTATGGATACCTCATAGCTCTTGTTCAAAAAAATGCCTTAAAAATTTACTAAGATGATACAATCCAATATTGGCTTAGCAAAGAAAAGACACTTAACAAAAAATAATTAGGATCTTTTTGTGAACAATTTAGTTCCCTACCTTATAGGAAATCCAAAATAAAACAAAAGGAGCACTAAAAAACCCAAACTAAGAGTTATTACAAAACTCCTAAAAATAGAAAGCCCATAAACATTTTTAAGCATGTTTCTTCAAAACCACCAATTGATTTACCAAAAGGTAAAATTAAATGTTTCGTTGTGGGAAAGAAGGCCACATGGCTAAGTACTATAGAATAAAGAGAAAAATTAGGACTATCAATTTAAAAGAACCAGTCCTTAAACAAATTAATAACCTTATCACCAAAACCTCTTCTAAAGAAGAAGGTGTAATTTTTGAACAAGAAGTTAATCAACTTCTTGAAGATGATGTTTTATCAAACTTTTCCTCAACAGAAGAAGATCAAAACTTTGATTCTCTAATCAATTATTTAGAAGGAACTCTTAAGGATTCTCTTCAAATAAATGTCCTTACTTCAGAATAAGATCTTCTTTTCAAAGTAATTAATTCCCTTCCTTCAAATGAGAAAAAAATTAGATAATTTAACAAATTTAAGGAAACTATAAAAACCCCATCTACATCAACCTCAAAACCTATCCAATAACAAAAATGTTATGATTTTACAAAAATTATATAACATTTAGATAATAAAGCAAAATCAGTTACAATATTGGATTTACAAAAAGAAATTAATAATTTGAAAAATGAGATTAGGGAATTAAGAAATACTCAAGATCTTTATTCTTTGATTATTATCCAAGTCTAAGAAAAAGAAATGAAAATTTCTAAAAAGGATAAAGAAACAACAATTAAAGATCAAGAAGAAAAGCTTCTTGAGCCATTTCTGAACCTTATTTCAAAAATTTCTATTAAAAAAATGGTATATTCCAATCAAAATTATTATTTAAAAAGAATTTGTTTTAGAAACAACTACTCTTTTTTATACTAGTCTAGCTTTAAATTGTATGCAAGAAAGGCTTGTTCCTATCAAATTCTTTGAAAAAACTATTGAATCACTTAGCGCTACTAATGGTTCACAATTGGATATTAATTACAAATTATCAAATGTTATAATAAAAAATAATGATTAAAGAATTTCTACTCTATTCATTTTGGTAAAAAAATTATCAAATGAAGTAATTCTTGGATCTCCATTTATTGAACAAATCATGCATTTCAGAATTTCAGAAAAGGGAATTGAAACTGAATATTTTGATAAGAAAATTCTTTTTAAATTCTCTAATCCCCATTTTACAAAATTTTTAAATTTAATCCAATATAAAGAAAATCAAATTAATTTTCTTAAAGAAGAAGTTTCTTACAAAGTCATGGAAACTCAAATTGCCAAACCTCAAATTCAGACTAATATTCAAAATCTTTTAGTTCAAATTAAAGGATCTATTTGTTTAGACCTTCCAAATGACTTTTAGGAAAGAAAGAGGCATGTTGTCAATCTTCCATATGAAAAGGATTTTGAGGAAAGAAATATTCCAACAAAAGCCAGACCAATCTAGATGAACTAGGAACTCCTGGAACATTGTCAAAAGGAAATCAAAGGTCTCTTAACAAAGAGATTAATTAGAAAAAGTCAAAGTGCACGACCTAAAATTTTGAATTCATGTATGGTGTATAGACCTATCAGGACATCTACTAGGTCTAGCCAGCCTAAGAATTTCTTTACCACATATTAACAACATTATAACATTTTAATTGTAACTTTTAAATTCTTAATTATCATTAATAGGACTTTTCCATAATGTTACAATAGCCCATTCACAATCACATATAATTTAATTCAAAGAAATTAAATTGACTATCACAAGTCTACAAAATATTCATTTTTTTTACAAAACCATTTGACAATAGCATACTAATTTGATACTAAGATGATGATAAGCTACAATATCATTAAGCTTGCATGACTCAATATTGAGCCTACCCAAAATAAGAGTACAACTCTATATCACTCTATTTTGTAACCTGATGCTGCTCTGAAAAAATTAGAGATAATGAGTGTGAGTCGCATAGACTCAGTGAATGTAAGAAAAAGGAAACACACAAAATGGAAAATAAATGCACACAGAGTTTTTATCATCATAAAACAATTAAAGGGGTATAAAGATTAAACCCTTGTAAATTAACTATTATATAATATTTAAGAGAAAGGTTACTATAATAAATTTTAGTAGGAAATAACATAAATTAATAAATCCATATGATACCAAACATCAATATAATTTAACAACTCCACACGATATTTAACATCTCCAAACAAATCACCAATCATCTCTGGTCTCCCTTTGTATTAGGATAACCCTACACACGACACCAATCACCTGTTCCTTCTATCGCATTATGACAGCCAATCGTGCTTTGCACTACGCAACCAGTCACCGTGCCTCCTATCACATGAGACAACCCTTCAGTGTCACCAGTCACCAGTCACCTATGCCTTCTGTTGCACTATGACAACCCATTGTACATTGCACTGCGTGACCAGCATTGTGCCTCCAATTGCACAAGACGCCTCAGTACAAGGTAACACTAGATGTAACGACCCCCTAATACGTCATACGCGATGCTTATCTGATTAGCAGAAGCATATGTGGCATTCTGAATGTTTATTCCCTATGTGGGAACGTCAGGGGATCGCTACTGGTTGAGCGTAACCCAAATAGATTCTCCGTTATCCATTCAGATTCCGTTCAACCCTGATTCACACGCAGCTAACTAAATACACATACATATATCATCAATAATAACTCTGGAATGAAATCTAAAACTGATATACATGTCTCATTATACATTCATACACATTTCAATTCAAATCCATAAGTTTACGGCTGTAAGTTCTACCAAAAATCTGGCAGAGTTTCCTCTGTAATTTGGTCATATCCCAAGTACAGAATCACATGTTTAAAACGTAACAACCAGTCCAACAACAGCAGTAAACATACTAATATAAATCCATACACCGTAACATTAATTCATCGCTACAATCCATACATCTCATGCGAAACGTCATATATACATTCACCTAGTCCATACATAAGTTACAAGAAAGCGTAATCGATAATTAACGGTGTCATCAAAGTATATGTACAAACGATTCAAGCCTAAGCTAAATAATCCTCTGCCATCCTCAAGTCGCCGGCTATCGCCTGGCTCCCCGCCGTCCCTGTTCATCTGAGTACACAACCTAATGAGATATGAATCCCAGTAGAATAATTTACAATTTAAATATCATTCAAAAACCAGTTGAATACTCAGCAGTGTGAACACCGAAATCGTCTTCCCAAATCGATTCAAAACAAATGGAATACCTTATCTTTAAAATCGTTTAAACACATGGAAATTGCGGCAATATATCACAATCAGAAATCCATTTCTTTTAAAATCACCATAAAAATCAAATGAAATCCCATGCCTGTGTATCTCAATCCACGTTGGTTACAAATCCATCAGTAGAATCTAAATCATCTTCTAATTGCACGTAGTCTAGAGAGAATACCTCTCTTATCGTTGGGTGTGATCCGTAACACCAATCACCCGAATCAAGCCTATATTGTGAGTGTGATCCGTAACACCAATCACTCACTCAAGGACCGGGTGAGAATCAACATCTAGGGTGTCCCCTAGCATGTGCACATACGCCAATTCTCATCCTCATACAGTCTATTCGAACTCACATGCACTCGGTCGGCTATTTCTCAGGGTTCTAGGGTATCACGCCTAAATCACAACGTTTCCCCGTGTAGGTTATCCACCCTTATACTCCTTAAACCTTTCTTAGGGTCGTCCTGGTTTAACGCCCAATCCCTAACTCGGTACAGGCTAAATCTGATAACAATAGTTTCGTTTAAAAACTTCCTGTACGAGGAATACTTAACGGCCATCCCATACCGGCTATCAAGTATCCAACCCTAAGTAAATCCGTCCTAAAGGCATCTAAACTCGATAAACAAGGTTTCTAACATGCAATTAGGGTTTTCAGCACACAGGCATGCAATTTTATCCCATTGAAAGCAGCACGCAATTCCATACAAGTCGTCTAAATCAGTTAGGTATTCATTAAATCAATTCTAGGGTTCGGGAAGTGTAAATTATCCTACCTGGTCTCCGGTCGCTTCAATTCAAGTCAGGACTCCACGAAATCTCGATTTCTGAGCCCAATTAATTTCCTGGACATGAAATTGAATATTTAGATTCATCACGTCATCCAATTTTCAATCCTAAACCCGGTTACACAGTTACCTAGGTCAATTAATTGCCTAATTACGTTCGTGACCATTTTGATCATATAACATTAGTTTTTGGGAAAACGAACCTTACCACTGTGCTCGGATTATGGAATTCTACGTCCCGGTGATCTCAGTTTCTCGGGATGCACGTCCAGAAACTCCGGCACGGCGGCGCATGGTGGTGCACGGCGGCGCACGGCGGTGAGGTGCGGTTTGTCTCGAAATCACACCACGGTGAAGCCCGTAAGCTCAGGAGTCCAAATACGGTGGTGGCACGGCGGTTCACGGCCGTTTGGACGGTGTTTTTCGGCCACGAAGAGTCTCACACGGTGGACGGCATTTTGCCTCGATCCGAGCGCGTCCGGCCTCCTTCGGCGTAGAGCCGAAGCGGTGGCGGCTCGGCTACTGCGGTGGTGGGGGCGGTGAGGGTCCACGGCGTCGGACGGCGGCGGATCAGGCTGGGGAAGCTTCGCGCGATGGAGGGGAAAAACAGCATTTTTCCGGCGACTCGGGCGGCCGTTGGTGGTGGTGGTTGGTTGCTGGTGGTTGTGGGCAGTGAGGGCTGTCGGTTGGTACCCTTGGTGGCGGCCCACGGTGGCTGTGGTGGCTGTTCACGGTGGAGGAAGGTGGAGAGAGAAAAGAGAGAAGAGAGAGAGAGTGTGGTGAGGAGAGAGAGTGAAATGAGAGAAATGGTGGGCTTTCGCATAATTTAAAGCCTCCAGGGGCGATCCCGACTTTTCCCAGGCCACCTGGGGATCTTTTAGGGTGTCGGCATCCTTCCAGACATTGGCACGCATTTCCATGCGAAAGTCTTGGCCTCCGTCAACGAAAGTGACGCACGAAACTCCTTCCGTCAGTTTCTGATCACCGGATTACATTTCTTTCTGTTTGATCGAGTTTCTGGCTTCGAACGACCTTCTGTGTCAAGTCACTATCCTCAAAATACGTGCCAGGCTTCGTTTGATTGGGATTAGGGTTAAAATCAAGTTTTATCTTTTAAAATTCTTTAAAAACTCTTTCGAATCTTTCCCGTTGTTACACTAGAGATGTACAATTTCAACATCCAACAGCATACATATATCATTGCCCAATCAGAGAAGGTAATTCTCACAATAACTCCATTTTTAGATCACACAGATTACACAACATACTTTTATTATTATCAAAACAAAAGATATAAATTTTCACATTTAGGCATTCTAGCTCAGAATTTCAAATAATGAATTTTAAATATTTATAAAGGTACATAAATTTTTGTATTTAATACCAGTAATCACACAGACATATAATCATCAAATTATCATGAATTCAGAGACAATACATTTCCTAATTGTTTTCCATGGTTGTCTAGACAATGTATACGAATACGTGCATAGTTAATTCATACTTAGTTTAAAAAAGGTATGGGGCATTTGAAAATGGTATCTCCCTTATCAAACACTCACCGAGAAGGATTTGTAACAATAATTCCTAATTTACCAATCTAGCACCAATTTTAATTTGCACAAGAATATCTCAATTCTCCTTTTCTCTATTTAAATTTCCTACTTTCCTTCCTAATTTAAAAACATAAATATCAAAATATCATTTTGACTGAACTAATAAACAGAGAGCAACACACACCAAAATCGAAGTATCTTACCAAAAACTTTGGATATCCTACTATTATTGTTGAATGGCCGAAAAGGAAGGATGACCACTGTTCAAATCGAATAACACCAGTGAACCACTGCACAACATCGACAGAGTAATTTAATGGCATAGATAGATCTATAACATTGACCATTATGGATTAAATGGATGAAATGGACGACACAGTGAAGCTTGACGACATGAACGATAGACCTACAATCAATGATCGAAACAAGACACGTGGACAGTAGCATGGGTTTGGCAATCATCATGGTTGTAGCGTGAAATTGAAGGTGAGGATTGATCGGGGAAGAAGCAATGCCATCTGAAAAGCTTGCTGCGTGAAGACAACGATGGCAATAGTGAGGGCATGCAACTATTGGTGATTCAGGGAAGGAAAAGATGGAGATGAAGATTAGAAGGGTAGGGCACTGCGTGAGACAGGAGAAAGAGGGCCGATGCATGAGAGAGAGAGAGAGAGAGAGAGAGAGCGTTGATGCATGACAGGGAGAGATTTTAGGGTTTTAGGGTATTGAGAGATAATTTGGTAATTTTACTGATTTATTAAAATAAATTTAAATGCATTTTTTGATTCAAACAAAAATATGGAATAATATGGAAGGGATTTGAGAATTTTTATAGTATCCTAAACCTGTTAAAAATATCTACTAAGTATCTCAAAGTAGATAAAAATTTTCTTATCAGATAAAATTCTATTTCCAAAAATTTTTAAATTTAAGCTATGAGCTCAAAATAATTCACTTCATTCCTTCTCAACAAAATTTCAAAGTATTTATTAAATTTTTATAATTATTTTAATTATTATTATTGTTAATTTATCATTAGTACTAGTATTATTTAAAGGTATTGCATTCTCTCCCCCTTAAGAAATTCGGTCTACGAATTTTTACTTTACTAACTTTTATTATCAAATAAGTTTGGGTATTTGGCAAACATTTCACTGTCCGCCTCCCACTTGGCTTCCTCTTGAGTATGATTTCATCATAACACCTTTATCATCACAATCTCTCTCGACCAAAGTTTCTTGATCTGTCTATCCAAGATTGCTACTGGTTCTTCTTCATATGTCAATCCCTTGTCAAGGTAAACCTCTTGTGGCTTGATTACATGTAAGGGATCAGGTAAATGTTTCTTCAATATGGAGACATGGAAAATTGGGTGAACTACTGCAAAGTCAGGTGGTAATGCTAATCAGTATGCCACAACACCGATTCTCTCCAAAACTTCAAACGACCCTATGTATTGTGGTCTTAGCTTTCCCTTTTTACCAAATCTCATTACACCTTTCATAAGAGATACTTGTAGGAATATATGATCACCTACCATAAATTCCAAGTCTCACCTCCTATGATCTAAATAAGCTTTCTGTCTACTTTCAGCTGTAAGTAATCATTCTTTAATCAACTTAACCTTCTCAAGTGCGTCTTGCACCAAATTCGGCCCTAAAAATTTCACTTCACCAGTTTCAGACTAGCCAATTGGAGATCTACACCACCTACCATACAAGGCTTCAAACGGGGCCATATAAATACTAGCTTGATAGCTATTATTATAGAAAAACTCTGTAAGAGGCAAGTATTTTTATCAACCTTTGTCGTAATCAAGTACGCAAGCCTTGAGTATATCCTTTAAGATTTGTATAGTTCTCTCTGACTAACCATTAGTCTAAGGATGAAAGGCCATACGAAAGTTTAGGCATATGCCTAAAGCATCTTGGAAAGCCTTCCAGAAGCATGAAATAAATTATGGACCTCAATCAGAGATAATAGATAATGGTACCCCATGTAGTCTTATAATTTCATCTAGATATAATTGAGCATATCTTGCCACTCCATATGTGGTTTTCATTAGGAGAAAATGAGCTAACTTAGTCAATCTATTAGAACAACTACAAAATCCATTATAATCCTCTCCTATTTCAATTTTTGAATTTTCATTCATTGTAACAACCCATTTGGTTTCTAATATTCAGCTTTTCACCTATTGACATGTTAAAAAAAATGAGAAATGTAGTCTACCACATATTTCTTCATTCCCTCCCACCAATACAACTATTTCAAGTTGTGGTACATCTTTGTTGCACCTGGATGGATAATGTATGTGGATTTGTGGGCTTCCTTAAGGTTTGCAAAGCTAGCCTTAAATGTTGTTTATGGTCCTCCTCACTCTTCAAATACACTAAAACATCATCAATGAAGACAATTATAAATTGATCTAGGAAAGGATTAAAGTCTCTATTCATCATATCCATAAATGCTGCAAGGGCATTAGTGAGCCTAAAAGACATAACCAAGAACTCATAATGCCCATAGTGAGTTTGAAAGGCTATCTTTGGAGTACCTTCTTTCCTGATCTTCAACTGATGGTACCCTGATCTTAAGTCAATCTTAGAGAAACATTTAGCTCTTTAGAGTTCATCAAATAAATCCTTTATTCTTGGTAAGGGATATTTATTCTTTACTGCCACCTTGTTCAATTGTCTATAATCAATGCACAAGCTCATTGAACCATCTTTCTTTCTTACAAATAATACCGAAGCGGCCTATGGGGAAGTGGTAGGATGGATGAATCACTTATCAAGGAGGTCTTGTAATTGCTCCTTCAATTCTTCCAATTTTGCAAGAGACATCCTCTATGGTGGCATTGAAATAGGTTGAGTGCTAGGAATTAAATTTATACAGAACTCAATATCCTGATCTGGCGATAAGCTAAGTAATTCCTCGAGAAAAACATCAAGGAACTCATAAAAAATTGATACTTGATCTAGTTCTTTTCCACCACCTGGGTATCTCTAACCATTGCTAGAGAACTATTACATCCCTTTCTCATCAACCTTCTCGTGCATAAGGAAAAAATCATCTTTAATGGTGTGAAGTTTTGATCTCTTTGATAAGTAAATGTCTCCCCTTCAAGTAGATTAAACTTGACAATTTTTTTGTGACAATCAAGGTGCAACATGACAAGAAGATAACCAATTCATGCCTAATATACCCACTACATCCAGAAAAATTAAATCAGCCAAGAGAGATTTATCCCTTATCATTGCTTTACATGATTTAAAAATCTTTTTAGCCTCAATTAAATTTCCTATTGGTGTAGAGACTAGCAAAGGTTCATCCAAAATCAATGCATTCTTATTAATCTAAGAAGCAAAGAATGGGGGCACAAAAGAATGAGTGGCTTTAGGATTAAACAAGACATTAGCTTTGAATGAAGATACAAAAAGTGTACCTGTAACCATAGCATTGGATGTCTTAGCATTATGTCTAGTCATAGTGAAGACATAAGCCTGACCTCCACTGGCTTGTCCTCGACCTCTACTATTCGAACCTCTTCCTCCAAATTGTGTATGCCCCCCACTCCTCTGCCTCAAGAATTTCCTCCTTGCCTTGATAGTTATGTAGGTGTTGAAGCTAATGACATAGGTGCTAGAGCTAATGCATGGCTTGAGGATGGTTGTGCTGATATCATAGGGCAATCCCTTATTATGTGACCAGTTGGTTACACTGATAACATCTTTTATTTGTTGCAAAATATGAGCTAGCGTGAACTTGCCTACAAGTGGAACAAAGAGAAGGGGTTCCCACAAATTTTCCACCATCTCTACCAAACTGATTTGAGTTTGATAAACTATTCTTGTTATTTGAAATGGGTCTAGAAGTATATCTACTGTAGCCTCCCCACTATTGAGAATTTACTTATTGTCCTAGAGAGATTACCTGCAACATTTCTCACTAACTCTACACTATGACGACCTTGGAAACTTCCCTGATTACCCTCAATATGTTGTTATTTTTGTGACTCCCTTCTTACTCTACTTTCTCTATTGCGTGTCTCGAATAATAGAGCACTTTCAAATACCTCTTCATACTATTCATACTTGGTTCTTGCCACAGATATGAACAAATAATCAAGAAGACCATCCACAAAGCATTTTGCACGCATCTCCTCTGTGGCTACAAGATATGGAGGATATTGAAATAATATGGTATATGTCATATGGCACTCCATCATTGTCATGTCTTCTTTTTGTATTAGAGTTTCAAACTCTTTGGCTCTCACATCTCTGACTGTTTGTGGGAGAAAACGCTTCATAAATAATTTAACAAACTCATCCCACATCAAAGGAGGTGATCCATGAAGCCTTCCTTCCTATATACCGTCGTACCACCACTGTGCCATGTTTTCTAATATGAAAGCTGCCAACTTTATTGATCTAATAGGAGAACAACCCAAGGCACAAAAATACAATCAATGCCATCTAAGAAAGATTGGGGTTCTTTATTAGCATTAGTCCTTGAAAAGGAAGGAGGCTTAAGCTTCAAAAATTCTTGCAAAGAAACTTCAATTGCCTCCCTCAGTAAAGTAGGTGTGACATCTTCCTACCTAACCCCTGCTCTATCATAGGGTTTACAAACTGCTCTATTTGTTGTTGTTGTTACTATTGACAGGCCATCATATCCATCATTTCCCTCATGGCTTGATGCATATTTTGTAGCCCAGTAACAACCTCAACTAATGTCGAGTCCCTAATCCTAAATTTTGGGGTCTCATCTATCAATGCTTCAGGAGCACCCATACTTCTACTGTGACTAAGACTAGTATTTGGAATTTCCTCTATTGGTGCTTAAGCAGCAGCTACACTCATGCGACAGCCACCTCTACCGCCAGTGCTACAACCACGCCCTCTATTTCTAAGTGGGGCATCAGTAGGTAATGAAGTCTCATAAAAAGAAAATCTTCTACTAGGAATTCTCTTTCTTGGTGGCATCTTTTCATATGATGAGAGAAAGAGCAACATAGATAAGGATTTAATGTGAAGATTTAATAAACAGAGTCACGATTTAAACAACCTAAACTAATGCAGAACTTAATGATATCAATGGATGATAGTAGTTTCCAATATGTAATTTTACGATGGCTGATCACATAATTACATATAAGATACCACTACCCTCTATTGTCGTAGCTTTAAGGACTTAACAAACCTATGCTTTGATACCAACTTTGTCACAACCCAAAATTCTAAGTCTGTGAGCGGCACATAGACCTTTCATGACTTCTACTAGGTCTAGCCAGCCTAAGAATTTCTTTACCACATATTAACAACATTATAACATTTTAATTGTAACTTTTAAATTCTTAATTATCATTCAGGGCCCTACCAAAATTTTAGTAGAGTTTCCCCTAAAAATAGGACTTTTCGATAACATTACAACAGCCCATTCATAATCACATATAATTTAATTCAAAGAAATTCAGTTGACTATCAAGTCTTTATATTCATTTTTTTACCAAACCATTTGACAACAACATACTAATTTGACACTAAGATGATGATAAGCTGCAATATCATTAAGCTTATGTGACTCAATATTGAGCCTACCTAAAATAAAAGTACAACTCTATATCACTATATTCTGTAACTTGATGCTGATCTGAAAAAAAATTAGAGATAACGAGTGTGAATCACACAAACTAAGCGAATGTAAGATAAAGGTCACTATAGTAACTTTTAGTAGGAAATAATGCAAATTAATAAATCCATATAATATCAAACATCTCCAATATAATTTAACAACTCCACATCTAAAAAAATCACCAATCATCTCTAGTCTCCTTCTATACTAGGAAGACCCTACATGTACCACCAGTCATTTGTGCCTTCTATGGCACTATGACAACCCAATTGTGCTTTGCACTATGCAACCAGTCACCGTGCCTCCCATCGCACGAGACAACCCTTCAGTGGCACCAATCACCTGTGCCTTTTGTTGCACTATGATAAACCCATTGTGCATTGCACCACGCAACCAGCCTCGTGCCTCCCATCCCGTGAGATGCCTCAGTACAAGGTAACACCAGAGATGTACAATTTCAACATCCAACAGCATACATATATCATTGCCCAATTAGAGAAGGTAATTGTCACAACAACTCCAAGTTTAGATCATACAAGTTACACAACATACTTTTATTATTATCCAAAAAAAAGATATAAATTTTCACATTTAGGAATTCTAGCTCAGAATTTCAAATAATGAATTTTAAATAGTCAGAAAAGTATATAAATTTCTATATTTAATACCAGTAGTCACACAAACATATAATCATCAAATTATCATGAATCAGAGACAATACATTTTCTAATTATTTCCTATGGTTATCCAGAAAATGTGTACAAATACATGCACAATTAATTCATACTTAGTTCAAAAATAGGTATAGGGCATTTGAAAATGGTATCTCCTTTATCAAACACTCACCTGGAAGGATTTGTAACAATAATCCCTAATTTACTAGTCCAAGACCAATTTTAATTTGCATAAGAATCTCCCAATTCTCATTTTCTCTATTTCAATTTCTTACGTTCCTTCCTAATTTAAAAACACAAATATCATAATATCATTTTGATCAAACCAATTGTTAACCCATTGAGCATTGGCTCTTAAAGATCTTTTGATGATAACAAACGAATTGAATTATTTTAGGAAAATTCAAGTCCAAGGGCTCATCAAGGTAAACCAAGAAGAACAAAGAATTAGATAAGTTATTAAGACTTGAATTGTTAGAGGCCTAAAAGAAAGATGAATTCCTCAAATCACTGAAGGATTCTGCAAAACTCAAAAAGGAAATTGATAGAATGGTAACCTTCCACAATAGGTTGTATGTTCCTAAATCAGGGGGATTGAGGAACCTAATACTAGAGGAATCCCACCGAAGTGACTATACTATTCATCCAAGAGCCACAAAGATGTTTCAAGATTTGAAGGTAAAATTTTGGTGGCTTGGTATGAAAAGGAAAATATCCGAGTATGTTGCTAGGTGCTTGATATGCCATCAGTTCAAGATAGAACACCAGGAACCTGTAGGCCTCTAGATATCTCATAATGGAAATGGGATAAGATTTTAATAGATTTTATGGTGGGATTACCTAGGACTCCAATAGGAAATGATGCCATTTGGCTTATAATGGATAGACTAACAAATCTGCACATTTCCTGCCAATTAGAATAAATTATTCATTAGACAAATTAGCCCAAATTTATGTGCAAGAAATGTGAGATTACATGGTGTTCTTACTAGCATCATATTAGATAAAGACCCTAGGTTCACTTCTAGGTTTTGGAAAGCATTACAAGAAAATTTTGGTATTAGACTCAGTTTCAGTATTGTTTATTACCCTCAAAAAAATGGGCAGACTAAAAGAACCATTCAAACCGTAGAAGATATGCTTAGGGCATATACATTGGAATAAAAGGGAAGTTGGGATAGGAACTTACCTTTAGTAGAATTTTCTTACAATAATATTTATCATTCCAGCATAGGAATGGTGCCTTACGAGGTCTTGTATGAAAGGAAATATAGATCACCAATATACTGGTTTGAAATAAGGGAGAGACAGTTATTAGGGCTTGATTTGGTACAGCAGACCACTAACCAAATCAAGATGATTAGAGATAAAATGGTAAAGGCCTAAGATAGACATAAAAGTTATGCCGACAAACAAAGAAAACAGTTAGAATTTGAAGAAGGAAACCATGTCTCCCTAAAGATCTCCTCGACCATTGGTATAGGTAAGGCTATAAAATCCAGGAAATTAAGTCCACGATACATTGGACCTTTCCAGATATTAAAAAGAGTTAGTCCATCAGCCTACCAGATAGCCTTACCACCATCCTTGTCTAACCTCCATGATGTCTTACTATCTCCTGAATATATAACTATGCTAGTCTATCCAAGGAGTAGTTAATCCTAATGGGGAGAAAGTGAGTGGCCTTGGTTAACATATCCACTATAACCCAAATAGCATCATTCCCTGATTGGGTTCTAGGCAGTCCTACCACGAAGTCCATAAAAATCTTGTCCCACTTCCACTCAAGGATATCTAAGGGTTGTAATAACCCAGTAGGCTTTTGATGTACAATCTTGACCTGCTGACACACTAGACACCTAGCTACATGCTTTGCTATATTCTTCTTCATTCCTAGCCACTAGAACCTCCCTTTTAAGTCCTGATACATCTTGGTGGATCCAGGATGGACAATGTACTTACTCTGGTGAGCTTCCTCTAAAATCTTATCCCTTAGTCCTCCTGTCTTAGGGACATACATCCCACCCTGGAAAGTTATTATCTCATTAGTTTCCCTTATGAACTCCTTCGAATCCTTTAGGGATCCTAGGAATTCATCCTCCTTCTGGGCTTCTAAGATTTGGGACCTAGGGTTGTTCTCAATCCTTAACTCACTCAGGCAAATCTTATTAGGTAACACTAGAGTAGACAACCTCATGTTCTTAAATTTTTCTATTAAGTCTATCTCGCTCACCATCAAACGAGCTATGTGGAGAGACTTCCTACTTAGTGTGTCAGCCACAATGTTTGCCTTACCCGAATGGTACTTTAATTCAAAATCATAGTCCTTAATGAATTTCATCCACCTCTTTTGTCTCATATTCAATTCTTTTTGGTCGAAGAGGTATTTGAGACTTTTATGATCACTAAATACCTTGAATCTAGACCCATAAAGGTAGTGTCTCTAAATTTTTAAGGCAAACACTATAGCTGCTAACTCTAAGTTATGGATAGGGTAGTTTCGCTCATGCGGCCTTAGTTTCATAGAAGCATAGGCCACTACTTGTCCTCGCATTAGTACACCTCCTAATCCTTTCCTCGACGCATCACAATACAACTCAAACTTTTCCAAAGGGTCAGGGATGACTAACACGGGTGCGGTGGTCAACTTCTCCTTTAAGGTTTAGAAACTTTGTTCACACTTGGTGTCCCACACGAAGGGAACGTCCTTTCGGGTTAGCTTAGTCATTGGCATTGCTATTTGCGAAAACCCCTGAATAAACCTCCTATAGTATCCTGTTAAACCCAAAAAACTCTTAATTTTCATCACAGTAGTAGGTCTTTCCCAGTTCACTACTACTTCAATATTACTAAGATCCACAGACACTCCCTTATCAGAGATCACATGCCCTAGGAATTTGACTTCTTACAACCAAAACTCACATTTTCTAGCTTGGCGTACAACTGCTTCTCCCTGAGTATTTGCAGCACTGTCCTTAGATGATGCTTATGCTCCCGTCTATCCCTAGAATACACTAATATGTCATCAAAAACACCACTACGAACTGATTGAGGTAGGGTCTAAAGATGCGGTTCATGTAATATATGAAAATAACTGGGGCATTTGTCAGTCTAAAGGACATTACCAGGAATTCATAGTGCCTATACCTAGTCTTAAAGGCGGTCTTAGGTATGTCCTCTTTCCTAACCCTTATTTGATGATACCTTAACCTCAGATCAATCTTGGAAAAGATAGTGGCCCCTCTCAGTTGGTCTAATAGGTCATCAATCTTAGGTAGAGGATACTTATTCTTTATTATTACCTTATTCATTTGTCTATAGTCTATACACATCCTCATACTCCCGTCCTTCTTCTTAACAAATAGCATAGGAGCTCTCCACAATGACACACTAGGTCTAATGAATTATTTTGCCAAAAGGTTTTCTATCTGCTCCTTTAACTCCCTTAACTCTGTCGGAGACATCCTATAGGGTGTTATATAAATTGGCCCTGCCCTAGGAACTAGGTATATGGAAAACTCTATTTCTATTTCCGGTGGGAGACTGGTAATGTCTTTTGGAAACAAATCCAGAAATTCCTTGACCACAGGTATGGTTTCTAACTTTTGCTAACTTTCTACCTCCGAGGAACATAAGAAACCCATCCTCTGGTTTTTCCTCTCTATCCCCACATTTACTGGCCTAATTTCTATGAAAGTCACAGACTTAGCTAAGCAGTCGAAGATAACAGTGTTTGAAGAGAGCCAGTCCATACCAAGGATGATATCTAAGTCGACCATGGGTAAACAGATAAGGTTCACCATAAAGGCTCTATTTGCAATCACAATGGAATAGTTCAAAAAAATTAAGGACGTAGACACATGTTCATTAGTGGGTATAGCTATGGAAAGTTTATAAGGTAAGGTGGTTGTGGGTAATTTCAAGTTGTGAACACAGTTTACTAAAATAAAGGAATAGGTGGCATCATAATCATACAATACAATTAAAGGAATATTGTTAATAAAGTACGTACCTTTCATCAAATCTTCGAACTGGGCTACCTTCTTCCCCCTTAAGGTATACACCCTTCCCTTGGTAAGAGGTTTAGCGGGTTCCTCTGACTTCCTCAAGGTCGGGCAGTTTTGGGTGATGTGGCCTGGCTTTCCACATCTGTAACACACATTCTGCTCCATCAGACATAGCCTATCCCCATAATTCTTTCCACACTTTGAACAGTCGCGTTGGAGTGTCGAAGTACCCATTGGCTTCTTCCCGATCTGGCTCTTCTGGAACTTCCTGTCACGACCTCTGTTGAATCTAACTGGGCTCTTTCTCTTCAAAGAGTCAGCCTCCTGTTTCTTATTCTGTAGTGTGGCCAAGGACCTAGAGGCTATTCTGCATTTATTTACTAGCGTTGAGTAGTCCCTAATCTCATGTGCGGCCACCACGTGATACAGCTTCAAGTCCAAGCTATTCTCTAAGTGCATTGCCTTCTATGCTCTGTCGAGTCTCTACTTCAGGTATGAAGAAAATTTAGACAACTCTTCAAACCTAGCTAGATGATCTTCAAAGGGTTTGCCTCCCTGCTTGATTTGCATGAACTATCCCTCCTTCACATTTCGCTAACTCTGGGGGAAGTACTTTTCCAAGAAGGAGTCTATAAAGCTCTCCCAAGTGATTGGGGTCCCTTAAGCTTCCATCAGTTTCTTTGTTCCTCTCCACCAATGTTTCGCCTCCCCTTCTAACTAGTAGGCGGCAAAGGTAACCTTCTGCGGCTTTGTGGTTCCCAGCACTTCAAACAATTCTTCCATCTTTTGAACCCACTCTTTCGCCTTCTTTGAATTTGCTAGGCCATTGAAAATGGGAGGCTTAGCTCTCTAGAAATCAGACTAACCTCCACCTACTTGGGTCCTCACTTGTTCTGCCCCTGTCTGGGCCTTTTCGCTTCTATATGTCTGGAATTAGTAGAGCACCTCGGCTGTGACTATAGCTTGGGCTCTCATAGCATCCACCATGTCTCACATGGTCTACATAATTTTATTCACATCTACCCCCACATCTTGGGCTCGTGGTCTACCTCTCTGTGCCAGTGTCATGCTGCCAATCTACAAAATAAGTATTACTGAGGTGATCAGGCTCAATAACAGATTATTATGTAGATAACATATAACATCAACAGGAACTTCCATCTTTCCCAAACCTAATGCTCTATTCCCCAAGTTCAAAATACAATACAAGCTAGCCAACTGCCTAGGTACAGCTGACTAACCTGAACTAGTCCCTTACTTGAGGAAGTCTACCCCGTTTCTAACCTAGGTAGCTATGATCTGATACCAACTTAATGTAACGCCCCTATCTAGTACTTCTATTAACTCTGATATAAATAGATAGGTTCGTACATTATTTTTATCCTTTATTTAATTAATGTCTGAGCAGTTATACCATTAAATTAATTTGAGCGAATTAGGTTCAGGATCTTTTACTCAGATTAAAAACTTACATGCACAACAGAATAGATCAAAATATACTAAACTACACAACGAAATTAAAACATTCATGTAATTTAATTAAATACATGTTCAATAATGTCCATTACATTTATGTAAACATGTATCAGGATATATGAAGTACCCGTCTATAGGAAGTCAGGAGACAACAATCCTGTCACTCAAACCCCTTTACAAATTTCAATGATGGTCCAATCCTTTAAATATCCTAGGTCTACTGCCAAAAGAATAACCCTAGTTCTAAACCAAATAAATTTGAACTAGGACTCAAAAATAGGGGTTACAAAGCTTTCCTCAAACCAAAAAGAAACTCCTATCTCCCTGCCCTACTAAGCGTCCGTATCTAATACATATTAGAATAATAATGAGAAACACAAGTTTCCTAGTAATTTAACAATTCAAGTTTTAAAAATAACTAATATGTACCAGGGACAAGCACCAAAACATTTTCATTTTACATTCTTGATATTAAAACATAATGTTATCCATAAATGAAATTAAGCAAGCATTACATGATAATTTAGATGTTAACATAAAAATCAGATATTCCCTTTCAAATGAAACATATCTAAAAAAAATTGTACATGTTATCGCGGCATTACACAATTTACTTATGTATTAGCTTTTACATTTATCAATCTAAGTTAATTGAGCGCCTGGGGTGTTATGTGGACACTAGGACACCTTTATGAAATCACCGTGAGCCCTAGTTCATAGGTATGGAGCACTTCTGGCAACACTTAACTAGGCTGCCCGTGTGGAGCACCTTTTGCCATACCTCGTAATCCATGGACACTCAGCCACATATATAGAGTACTCGCGAACACTAGGTCATGGGCATGGATCACCTTCAGCCACACCTTTCTAGGTCGCCTGTATAGAGCACCTTTGGCTACACATCGTAAATCGTGGTCACTCAGCCATGTATATAGTGTAATCGCGAACACTAGGTCATGGGCATGGAGCACCTTCGGCCACACCTCGCTAGGTCGCCCATGTGGAGTACCTTTGGCTACACATCGTAAATCATAGTCACTTGGTCTCGTACATAGCGTAATTACAAACACTAGGTCATGGGCATGGAGCACCTTCGGCCACACCTCGCTAGGTCGCCCATGTGGAGCACCTTTGGCCACACATCGTAAATCGTGTACCTATATATGTTTTCCCTTATCAGTTGTGTTTCCTTTCTTTTTTTTTTGGTGTACAATATATCTTTATCACCTTTAGCTATGACTCATATTTGCCTAATTCAATTTAACTCTATTTCCATGATTTTGGCCAACGAACATAAATAATATCAAGAATGTAAGTTTGCAATAATGTCCTATCAAAGCTAGTAAAAACAGACATGCACATACGAAATCGTGGGACAATATTTTCAAGAATTGTCAAACTACCTAGAGAATGACTAGAAAGAGCTGATCTTGGTCTTCCTTTGATCTCCTTCTACACCTTACTTCCTTTTAATTCTTACTTCCCTACAATAAATGCCAAGTTTTCACTTCGTTTCAATCACTAAGGAACAGTCGGCACAAAATTTATAGGAAAACATCAAATTAGGGTATTTTAAATTATACCAGAGGCTCCGGGAGCTCAAGATATAATTTCTGTGATTTTCCAACAGTTCCAGTGACGGCGCATGGCGGCTGGGGTCAAAAAATACACCAAAATGTAGCCTGCAACTCAAGGAGGCTGGATCCGGTGTCCATTTAGTGAAACACAACCGTTTAGATGGGGTTTTCCTTTGACAAAGGTGACAAACGATGAAAACTACTTTCCCTCGTTCTGGGTGCGTGGCGGTGGCGTTCCACTAGATGAAAGTTGGCGAAGGAAGCTGGCAGCTCAGGCTCCCTAAAGGTGGCGGTAGTGTGGCTAGACAATGTTGGATGACGGAGATCGCAACGTGGCCTTGAATATGTGACGAGAAGAAAAAAAGGCCATTTTTCGGCAGTTGTGGTGGTCTTCGGTCGCTATGGTAACTTTCTGTGGCGTCGAGCTAAGCTACTGAACCTTCCGGCAGCAACAGGTGGCGGTAACTCGACCGAGCGGTGGACGAACGTGGTGAAGGTAGTGAACGATATGGCTCTTGCAGGGGAGAGGAGAGAGAGAAAGAGAAAATGCTGTGTGAGAGGGAAAAATGAGAGAAAATGAGAGAGGTTTGAATATTTAGGGCACATAAGGGCATTTTGGTCTTTTTTCATTTTACCTAGCTAAATTTCAGACACATTTATCCGATCTAGGCAAAAATTTAGGACGATATGAAAGAAATTTGGAAATTTCCAAATGATCGCAAGCTTCGCAAAATTATCCGCAAGGTTTCTCAAGCAGATCAAAATCTCGCTATCAGATATAATTTAATTCTGAAAAATTCTCAAATTTTAGCTAAAAGTTTAGAAACATTTCCTTAATTCAATTTTAACAAAATCAAAATTTATTTTACCCAATTTAATTTATTTTAAAAATTGGGTTGTTACAAGAGTAATTCACTTGGTGACTCTCCCAATACTCTTAAGTCTTTTCTTTCACAGATATGGCTTTTAGCCAATAATTGAATGTTTTTTAATTTCTTAATGAATGATAATTGTTTTCCTATAAATAATAAATGGTTTTTCCATATGTACTGATGTTCAAAAATGTTTTTCTATAATCATTATACTAATAATGTATAAAGTGAATTTTCATAATACACTGTCACATAGTATATTCATATATGTATGCCATACGCATAAAAAAAATTATTTGTTTAATCCCATAGAATGAAAAATGTAATTTTAATAAAGAATGTAGAGTTTTTTTCAGTATCACTATGGTGATATATGTCAAATTATTTTAAATAAAAAGAGGATTGTATAGCTACTGAAAAATTATTTCTCACATCTATATCTGGCATGTATCAAATGTCGAGATATATGATTTAGCTAGATGTTGATGTAGCGTACATGGACATCCCTTTTCTAGGCTCTTTTATGGTAATTCAAGCAGTATATGTAGTAACAGCTATGGAAGTCCCTCCGATGTAAGGGAGGTGAAACAACATCTTTTTGAAACAACATGTAATTAAGTAGGATTAGCCCATTTATCCTAATCCACTTATTTTTTGGAAATAGGATTAGGATAAGTTATTTTTGGTGTATATATATTGATATGGACATATATATCAGGATATGTAAAAGTTATCCACTAATAGGTATTTTGGTAAAAAGGGTATGAGTGACAAGTTTGTTGCCTCCTTACCCTTAGAAAATTGTGTGAATGTTAGATATCTTGAAATATATGTATACAATGCTGTATATACTAAATGCAATATAAAGTATGAATGTCATTTTAATATCCCATTGCATTACTATTTAAATGTTATTTTAAGTATTTAGTCTTCTGTTGTGTAATGTCTAAATGCAATACCGAGTAACGAGTTCCAAACCTAATTCAGTAATCAAGTAATCAAATGATTAACGAAAAAAATTTAAATTTACTCAAAAAATAATAAAGGTCGAAAGTAAGAGTAACATGCCATCCTTATAGCTATAAGAATGGGGTGTTACATTATTCTTCCCAAAAAAATCTCCCCAAAACCAATTATGTCCAAAAGCCTTAAAAGGCAATGAATACTTTTCAAACAGAAGAAGGATTTTTTTTATAAAAGTCCTCAGAATCTGACTTCAAAAATTTTTCCCCCTAGTTTTCATTATAATCCTCTATTGATATTGAAAACCCAATTATTTTATGAATTCATCTTAGTAGATATAAAATCTACTAGAATTAAACATTTTTCTGACCAAAGAGATAAGTTTTCCCATGCTTACTCCATATTACAAAATTTGAAGGTTTTGTCTCCTTCTGATTAGGGCTAAGATCTTAACCAAAAAAAAAAAAAGAAATTTTCTCAAAATTTTGATCCAAACGGATACAATTACTGGGATTATTTTAATGCTTGGTTTTGTACCATTTGGTACCAAAATAAGAAATTTAGTCATTTATGGCTAATTCTTTTTAAATATGGAATTCAATACCACTTGCCACAATGGTTTATCATATGGTAAAATTTCTTTAAACCTTGTCTAGAAATATTCCCTCCCATTGTGAAAGATGGCCTTGATTATTTCTCTAGAAGAATAAATTTATGTGAAGATCCTTTCCCAGTAGATCTTCATTTATTTTCAAAATTTACTTTAGCCTAGGTATGCAAATGACAATACAAATATGGAGTTTCTCCTTCTCCAAATTGTTCTCCCATCCTTTAAAGAGTTCCATCTATCAAATGGTGACTTAAATACGATGGTGTTGAAAGAGTTTTAGTCCCATCCATTGAAAAGTGGTTTGCTGTCAACCCCAAATTTCTTCTGGCAGAAGATAGGACACTTGTGTTTTCCTTAATGAAAAATCAAAGATTCAATCTTGTTTAGCCTTCTCCATAAGCAAGGAAGAGTTGGCTAAGCAACTATGTCAAATTTTCCATCTCCTTAAGGAGCCTTCACCAGGAAAGTGTTCTCCTTTAACTCCTTCAAGTGCCTCTACAGCTTCTTCAAACACACTTCAAAGTAAAGAAGATGACTATTATATCATCAATTTAGATGAGGATGAGTAGTCTTGAGAAGTCCTACCAGTTACTCCCCACTTCCACGAAATTTCCTCATTAAGGAATCTTTCTAAGGCAATAATTTTATTTTTCCTGTAATACTTTTATTGTGCACAATTGTTGTATTTTTCACTGTAGCACTTTTACTATGCATTCGTGAACAAATAGTGCTTTTATAAAGTCTGTATAATATACCTCTAGGCAAAAGCAAAAATCAAGTTCTTAGAGAGTCTTTAGAGAGAGTTTTAGAGAGAATTTGAGTCTCTTTGTAAGTTCTCTTTCAATCAAATTATTTCTTATTCCTTGATTTCATTACATACTATCCTCTTCTCTATGCCTAGCCGTGCGGATTACTGTCGGTTTATTGCTTTAAGCTTTATTTTGCATACATTGGCATCTGCATATATGTGAACAACTCCGTGTTAGTCCCTACTTCTTTACTCTTTTCTTTTCTCATTTATTAATCCCTCTGCTCCTTATAGTGTGTGTGTGTGTCTATAAATATATATATTGTTAAATTATTTTCCACATGTATTATTTTATTAAAAGACATCTTGTTCGAAATACTATCAGATACTAAATGTGTATACATTTTTTAGCGAAGATTTGAACCTATTTGATTTGTCATATTGTGAGGTATTAACTCTTTCTGCTAGATAGAATCCTCATTAGTAACTATATATATATATATATATATATATATATATATATATGTGAAGAAAAGAAGTACGAAGAGACTATATAATTATCATTTATATGTTTGGGAAATTTGTATAAAAAAATATTTTTGATTGTCAAATTATCAAAAAATATACATTTACATTTTACTTTACTATTAATATTATTTAAAAATAGTTATAAATTTTTATAATTATAAATTTTTATTAATTAAATAACATAAAAATAATAGTTAGTTTATTATTTAAATAAACAGATTGGCCACTTCAAACACACTCAAATGTGAGCACCATGTCCCCAACAAGAATTGAAACTTTGTTTTATTATGTTGTAAAAAACTATCCCCTTATCTAGTATCAGTTTTATTTTAGCAGATAAACCTAAAACTTAATTAAAAACACTTAACTATCTCACAACTTGCTGGATCTTTCTGGCTATATACTACAGTCAAGTATGTTTTGTTGGTCACCAATTAAATATAGGGTATTCTTCAAACTTCAATTGAGGCTGATGATGTCTACACTAGGGACTCTATCAAGTCCTCGTCAATTAGTGCATGCATATCCCAAATCTCAAAAAAGTTATCACCGAAAGATTGCCTTTTCCAAATCATAAGATGACAAATTCTACACCAAAGAGACATGTGAGGGAAAACAAATGAACACAAAAGACCTAATAATAACTGCCACGAACATATCCATGGGCGAGTTTATATATGTTTAAACTAACATCCTCATATATAGTGTGGGAACATTCATTCATTCTTAGCTGTGTTGGTCAAATATTCATCGGAAGAGTACTATTTCAATTGTTATATAATTAATGAGCAGGAATTAATCTAAACTATTCTCTCTTGTGAATTTTCTACGTGTTTGTTACAACTAAATTAATTTTGTTTTGTGTGTACACATTTTCCTTTTTTGTAAACGTATCTTTTTACTCCTCAACTTTAGGTTCATTTTTAATTTTATCCAAAATATTTGTTAAAACATTATTATCGTACTAATTACTAATGACATTTAAATTAATAATAAAATTAATAGACTTTGTTGATCGCATAATTATCTACAAATAAGTTTTATTTTCTTTTAAAAATTATTGAAAATTAAGATGCATTAAGAATTTTTATAAATATTTATAACAAAATAATATAAAAATCAAAAATAAAAATAATTTCAAAATTTAAGGACAAAAAAAGATTATTACTGTTTATTTTTCATAGTTCTTTTTGTTTCCTTATGCATGTGGCCAAAATTTGAAAATAGGTAGCGTCAACACCAAAAGGTAGCTTTTGGATCCTCTGGGTGTTTTTTGATGGATGCCTATTAAGTTTTTTAGTGATAATTTTATCTGTTATTAAAATATATTTTAATATTATTATTGTTATAATTTTTATTTAAATAATTAATTTAATAAAAGTTATAATGATAATAATATTTATTATAAAAAATTTTAATAAAAAAAATTATTACTAAAACGCTCAGCAGACGCCAACTGGGACACGCCTAATAAGAAATCCAGACGCTAAAAGGTACTAGGGTTCCTTTCTCTCTGTGGGCTCCTAAAGGCTCTTATCTCCGTAAATTGGGTGAGGTGGAGCCTTTAGCACCAAAAAGATCTCAACTCAGTTTAATGTGGGCACTTGTGTGACGGAACCATGACCCCCCAACATTCATTTGGCCAATATTAGAGGCTAAAATATAAATTGCACTCTCTATATATATGGGGCCAAATGTAGTTAAAAATATTAATTTTAAATATTTTATATTTAAAAAATAATTTATTTCTCTGTATCACGAAAGATATATGAAGAGAAAAAAATAAAATATTTTTGGTTCATTTTTACTTTCATCCAAAATATTTATTAAAAAATTAATGTTGTACTAATTACTAATGACATTTAAATTAATAATAAAATCAATAGACTTGCTGATCGCATAATTAGATGATCATTAGATAATACAAATATGAAAATGAATTTAGTTAAGTAGAAAATTATTTTGGCATAGCAATGATAGTGCTCAATTAAAACCCCCTTTTTTATTGGAATATTTTTATTGGTTCAATTACTTGGTTCGACATTTATGTACGAGGAAATCCAAATGAGCAATCAATCCTCTATATAAACCACACTTACCACCCTTTACACAATCCCCATCACTTCTCAACTTTCTCTCTTTCTCTCTGTTGGTGTCTCCCTTAATATCATAGAGACAACAAAATAGACAAAAATCATGTGCCAGCTAACTTCAACTCATCTTCCCTGCAAATGCAATTCAAATCCCGATTACCATATTGCTATTAAAGACCAAAACACACTCGCCGACGCATTGATCCCCAAAACAACGAATCCAATATTGCAAACCCAGAAAACTCATCTCACTGATGCCTTCAAAGAGTGTGTTTCCATAGCCAAAATAGCTCTTCCGATGATACTCACTGGTCTTCTCCTTTATTGTCGCTCTATGATCTCCATGCTTTTTCTGGGTCGCCTCGGTGAGCTCGCCTTAGCCAGTGGTTCGCTCGCGGTTGGCTTCGCTAACATTACTGGTTACTCCATCCTCTCTGGTCTCGCTGTTGGAATGGAGCCCATTTGTGGACAAGCATTTGGTGCCAAGAGATTCACCCTTCTTGGTCTATGCTTACAGCGAACCATTCTTTTACTTCTCTGTACATCTATCCCCATATCTCTGCTTTGGCTATATATGAAGAGAATCCTTCTCTTGTGTGGCCAGGACGAAGCTATAGCCACACAAGCACAATTGTATCTTCTTTACTCCATTCCTGACCTCTTAGCGCAATCCTTTTTACACCCATTGCGGATTTACCTTCGCGCTCAATCAATTACTTTGCCTCTCACACTCTGTGCCATTCTCTCTATTCTTCTGCACATACCCATTAATTACTTCCTCATTTCCCACCTTAATTTGGGAATCAAAGGAGTGGCTCTTGGTGGGGTTTGGACTAACTTCAACCTCGTCGCTTGTCTAATCCTTTACATCGTTCTCTTCGAAACCCATACGAAAACATGGGGTGGTTTCTCTAGAGAGTGCTTCACGCAATGGAAGTCCCTGATGAATCTGGCGATTCCAAGCTGCATTTCGGTGTGCCTAGAATGGTGGTGGTACGAGATCATGATTTTGCTATGTGGGTTGCTGTTGAATCCCAAAGCAACTGTGGCTTCCATGGGGATTTTGATCCAAACTACCTCTTTGCTCTACATTTTTCCATCATCCATAAGCTTCAGTGTGTCCACAAGAGTTGGGAACAAACTAGGAGCACAAAGGCCCTCCAAAGCCAAGCTCTCTGCCATTGTGGGTCTCTGTTGCAGCTTCATCTTAGGCCTCTTGGCTCTTTCCTTTACAGTTATGGTTAGGAGCGTGTGGGCCAGCATGTTCACTATGGACAAAGAGATCATAAGCCTGACATCTATGGTTTTGCCCATAATAGGATTGTGCGAGCTTGGAAACTGTCCGCAAACCACAGGGTGTGGGGTGCTAAGAGGCATAGCGAGGCCTAAAGTTGGAGCCAATATAAACTTGGGATGCTTCTACGTTGTGGGAATGCCTATGGCTATATGGCTAGCCTTCTTTGGTGGATTTGATTTTCAAGGGTTGTGGTTAGGACTATTGGCTGCACAGGGCTCATGTGCTGTGGCTATGTTGGTGGTTCTGAGTCAAACGGATTGGGAATCAGAGGCTCAAAGAGCTAAGAAACTGACCGCAGCAACAGGGGAAGGAGGAGGAGATGGTGGCGTGGTTGAGGCAGAGAAGCAAAACAGAGATGAACAAAGCCAGCAGGATTCTTTACCATTAGTGGATTATTCAGAAGAAGAAGAAGATGAGAAATCATGGGTTTAACTATTTTCCATTCCTAAACCACAGAAAAAGAGAAAAAGAGAAAAAAAAAAAAAACTTCAACGGATTTAGATCTTCTCAATTTGTTTTAAAAAATTAACTGTGCTAATTTTGAGAAATTGAAAAGACCCCACACATAATATGTTTTGGTTGGACTGACATTATGTAATTGAAAAGATTTAAATAAGTATTTAGCTGTATAAGGTAGGGGGAGCCGGTAGAGACAGAGGAAGACTTCTTTTTTTTTTTTTTTTTTTTTGAGAAGACCAAGTAGTGAAGTCAAAGACCGGCCATGGAAGGATGATTCCAATTCATGTTATAAATTATTCTTATCATTTATAGAAATTAAAATTATACCAAACGCAATTTTTTAAATATTTTTATTTTTTCCTATTAAATTGTTATTATAATTATACTTACTAATTTTACAAAATCAAATTAGTTATATAAATATAATTGATAAATATATTATAGTAATAAATCTCATAAAATTGTTAAAATATTATTTTATATTTAATAGTTTATTATGCTATTATTAAAATTTATGTCATTTCGAGTTCATAACATCATTACTTTATATATAAAGAAGAAAGAGATAACTTTAATAATGAAATTCCTTGAATTATTCGTAAGAGATGTAGTTCTTTAGAAAAATCTTTCATGGGGGTGTTATCTGATTACACTTCCATTATTAATATCTCTCTTATAATTTGTGTCTGGTTTATAATTTAATTGAAGATAAAAAGTAACCGAAAAAAAGAACAGTTTGACTTTTATTTTTTAAACATATATATACGTACGTCATGCACGAAATATAGGTGGGTGACTAAATTAAATAATTTAGCAATATTTTACTAATTATGCTTTATGAAGGGGGAAAAAATGAAGGAGAACTTTGTCAATTAAGTAGGTAATGTATGTCTGTCTAACGCATAAGCTATATATGAAGGACAAAAAAAAAAGATTAAATATACTAAATACAAATGTCAGAGAGGAGGGCTTCTATAAGCGAGAAATGAATTCATTTCAGTGTTTTATATATATACTGCACGACAGGATGATCTTTTGAACTTGGTTATGATTTTGGATCCTCTGCTTGGCGCTCTTTGCTGGGTGCCTGTTGTTTTTTCAGCGGCGGTTCTTTCCGTCGATAAAGTGTGTTTTAATATTATTGCAACGAATATTATTGCTGCTATAACTTTTCTTCAAATAATTTATTTAACAGAAGTTATAGTGGCAACAAAAACCGTTGCAAAAAAATTTAGCAACGGAAAAAATCGCTGCTAAGACGCCCAGCAGGTGCCCAACGGAGGATCGTTATTGCCTGATGCAAAAGAATTTGGATCCTCTCCCGTAATCCTCGGCTCGCCTGCTTGGCGTTTTTAGCAGCGGTTTTATCCGTTGCTAAATTATGTTTTAATATTATTGCAACGAATATTATTGTTGCTATAACTTTTACTTAAATTATTGATTTATTTTTTTTAATAAATATTTTTGAATAGAAGAAAAAACTTTTTTTTAATTGTAGAATATATAAAATTAAAGGATAAAATAAAAAAGACTTTAAACTTAGGGTCAACTACAAAAAATTCGATAAACTATAAATTTTGACTAATAATCTCCTAAACGTTCACTTTAGCGCAAATACTACAATATTATATATATTTAAGTTATTTTTGTATCATTATATATTTTTCTCTGCTCTGTTAATATAAATTATATATATTTATAATCATAAGATACTATATGTTGATAATATTAACAAAAATTAATATAATTTTACAAAAGAATTAATATTAGTGACTAATTTAAAAATTAATTTATTAAATTATAAGAACTCAATTATAAAATTTTAAATTATAAAAATTTAATTAAAAATTTATTAAAAGTATAGAGACCGTAAAAAAATTTAATCTATAATCATTCATCTATAGAAATAACACTAATTAGAAGACATGTAGTAATTTAACAGTTAAAAACAATTGTTTTTACAAAAATTACATTTCAATAAAAGTAGTGCCTTTCAATTTAATTAGCCAAACACAAATTGAAAAGAAAGTGTTCGACCCACTTTTTAAAAAGAAAAAAGTTATTCATTTTTCTCAAAAGTTAGAGATATTTGGCTACGCTATTTTTAAAAGCAAGCTGCTTTTAAATGGTAGAAAAAAATGTTTATTTAGTTCTAAAAAAAAAGATAGAAATTGAAACTTTTATTTTAACTGAAAGTAAAAGTTAAAAATTAAAATTTGTTAAGATAAAAATTTCCTTACCAAAAATTATAATTTACTTACTATTATTATCCTATATTTTACCTAACCTTAGATATGATTTCTTACGTATGAACTATTATCTTTACTTTTAAGAATAATTTATTAATTTTTAGTGAATAATATATTTTGGTACATTTAAATTATCCTGTTAAAATTATATTAAAAATTTTAATATATATTAAAACATGTGAATTAGAGCATGTAATAGTTATATATTTTTTTAATATTTTAAAATATATATTGTGATATTATTCTTAATATTTTAATTAATTGAGGATAAAAAATTAATTAAAATCACCATAATAAATATTTAAAATTACTTATTTATTTAAATAAATATTTAAACAATATTACAAAAAGCCAACTCTTAATATAATAATCAATTAATCAGGTAGCACCTTAATTTGGACTGTTTCAAGATCAAATAATTCTGTTTATATGGTTTCATTTACATTTTACAATGTCCATTTCCATCTAAATTAAACACGAACTAATAAAATTAATTGAATCTCTTCCCATCATCAGAATTTAGAAGTGTGACGTAAATAACAATAATTAATTAAGAAATTCATCGATCCTTGTAATTGATTTAGGGATCACAAGCAGATTCTATAAAAGATTCCATTGGTCATTGTTTTTAACTCATAGTTGACTTCTTATAATATGTATCAGTAATAAATGTTACTTTCTTTATTGCACAATGATGAAGAACACACTAGCTTCCTCGTCCAGATTCAGCTGGCCTTAATAAATGGGGAATATTATGATTAATTTAAATCATCTGAAAAATTTTTATGATTAAAAATTGGGTCCATATTATTTAATTGCGAATTATATTAATCTTGATGGTAAGCAACAACTTTATTAATCATGTATCCATGATTCATCTATGAAAGAGTGTCATACAGCTTAAATTCAAATTTTAATCTCAACTATAGATTTATTTTTATTATTATATTTATTTAATAATAATTATATATCTCAATATCTAATTTCTCTAGTACATATATATAGATATAGATTTAGAATGTACTATATATACACTCTTAATATTAAAAAATTGATAAATTATTTTATTTTTTTTATTATAACATTGTTTTCTCTATTTTAAAAAAATATATTCTACTCTCCTAAAATAAAAAATAAAAATGCATTACACACTTTCATCATCTAAAACATTATGTACATGCGATTAAATCTAATCTAATAAAAATATTAGTATATTTATTACATTACATATATAATATTGTAGGTAAATATGAATTTGATCAATCAAAAAAATATAAATTAAAAAGCTAATTTTCTAAATTCAACAAATTATAAAATCGTTTCATAAAAAAAATAAATATAAAGTCATAATATTTAATTTTGACAATAACATGTGTATTAAATATATGTTAATAAATATATTTTTTCGTAAATATAATTAATTTTTAGAATAAATTAAATTTCTAATTTTCAATACAAAATTGAAAAAAAAAAAGAAAAAAATGTAAGAAATAATTTTTCTAATTAGTTATATTTTTAACAAGAAATATTAATATATTATTTTTAAAAGTATTGTAGTCATTTTTTAGTTTGAGAGGAAGTTTCTGTATATTTTTATAATAGAGGAAAGGATGGCATAATTTAGATATCTTTTAAGAAAAAGAGTGTAACTCTTCCAAAAAAAAAAAAAATCAAATAGAAGGCAAGTTGGCTGCGATATTAAGATAAATGTTGTCCGATAAATTATGCTTTCCAAATTAGTAATATATAACCTATCAAGATAATTTTTTTAAAAACCTATAGGCATTTTTCTATATATATTAAGTACAAAAGCCGACTTGAAATTAAAGAGATGGACCAGCTAAGGAAAAAGCCTGATTTTTTTTTATATATTATCCCATATTACTATTAGTTTATAGCTTTACTTGTGGAAGGAAGAAAGCACATCTTGAATATTATGATGATTAAAAAAATGTTATGCTGATATTTATAATAAGGCATTCTTAACGAGATGATATAATATTCTCATGCTATTGAATTAATATTCATAGCCCAACCCTTAAAATTTGTGCAAAGTATAAGTAGATAATAAAGTCAAGTATTTTTAAAATGGCAATAGGGTTAAAGGCATGGTTATAGAAATAACATGATTTTTTATTCAAATTTTTCTCTTCAATATGATTAGTTAAAAGTTATAATTATATTAATTGGAGTTTAGATATAATTCTTTTTATTTAACAGTACCTAGTTTAAGTAACATATGATTTGACTATGACTTAATTTTTATACTGACTGTTACAATAAGATAATTATTGTCACATCGTTTTTGGTTAATAATCTCTTCCTCAACAATTATCTAATTGTCCAGTCAAAAATCAAACTCATAATCTTAATTCTGAAATCAATTCTTAAATCGAAGTTTATTACTAGAACAAAAGCTATATATAAGTTATAACCAAAATAAAAATACTAAACATGAGGTTTGGCATGGCACATGGCCGCAAACACAATTTATCAATCATTAATTCTCAAAAAAAAAAAAAAAGGCAGGGTACAGTACGTACTTTAACTATGGCTATATTTGGTAATCTCTACAGGAGACAATACATTATAAAATACGTGTATATTGTATTTAGTAGGGTTTTTTTATAGTAGTATTTAGTATTGTGTACAAATGTGTACGTAGATAAGCCTGCTCACCATTCCCACCTTCATTCCCTATTAAATATTCAAAGTCTGACAAAATATAGATATTCAAAGTTCAAAGCAAAACGTGATAGGAAGAGCTATACATTTGATGATTTTTTTAAGAATAAATTACATATTTAGTTCTCAAAAAATATATGTTATCTTAATTATTAGCCCTTAAAAAATAAAATATCTTAACTTATCTTTTAAAGATTAAGTTTCAATTAATTTGGCATTTTTTTCAATTTAATAGATGGATGGTAGGGCATTGAAAATAATAACATATTTTTACTCTATGATTTACCACATTGACAGAGGAATAAAATTGAGATATTTTATTTTTTAAAAACTAAACTAAAAAATTACATCTTTTAAAAATTAAATTAGTAATTCACTCTAGAAATTTTCATTTATTATGATGTTAAAAAATAACTTAAAAATTTTCATTAATATAAGAAGATCCTCTTAATATTTTTAGATAATTTTGTAGTAAAATAATGAAAATATTTTAATAATTTTACTTAATGCATGTGAACATTTTTCACACTTTCATAATGTGTATATGAAGATTAATACCATTTGTCAATGTTGGTAGAACTTTTTGTGAACTTGAATAGCCGCAAATGACGTGTCAAGTTGAGCCTCTTAGGGATGACCAAAGGGCAACAATGCAGCAAAGCCTAACCTCGTTTCTTTCTTTATCTGCTCAGAACATCACACATGGGATAAGTCATAACATAGACCAATCTTCAATTCTTGTCTCTTTTTTTTATTATTTTTGAAAGAAAAGATTCTCCACATTAAGATTCTTAAGAAATTAAAAATAATTATAGATATGATGGAGGTAAGATATTATAATTTTTATATCTAAATTTGAATTTAAACAGATAGTTAAATTAATCACAATATCTCAACTTATAAAATTTATAAATACTTGAATTTAAACTCATATATTTTAAAAGAATTTAAATGAATAATTTTTTTAAAATTATAATTTATTTACATATAAATTTATAAAAAAAATCATATATAAATTACATTAATTATATTATATAAACTTTAAATATATAATCAATATAAAATTTTAATAAATTTATCCAAAAAATTATTAAATATAATAATTTATATATTTATATTAAAATTATATTATTTTATCAATAAAATTAAATCAAATAATATAATATATTTTATAAATATATTTTATTTAATCAAATAAATTATATATATAATATAAATTAAAATAATATTTAAACAATTTATATACAATAAATCTAAGTCTGTATAATGTATAATCCTCTCTAAATCCAAAAATATTTTTTAACATTCAAATTTGACAAATAAATTTTATGAGTATCTAGAGAATATTGATATTTTGATCTTTCTTAAAGAAAATAATATTATAATATCATATAAAAAAATAACACATAATAAAAATATATTATTTATTTTTAATTTTTATTATATATATGTATCTATTTCTCTTTATATAATATCATTATATATATATATATATATATTCACATAATAGCATCTAAATATTTATGTTCTTGCAAATTAAAAGATCAGCGAACAAAGTCGATCAAGAGATAGATTATAAGATCCTTCAAATGTGTATGTGTGTGTGTGTGTGTGTATAGAAGTGGTTATAACTCTTGAGAAAAAATTAATAAAGTCATGGTCTCTATGATTAACTATAAGCATTAATTGTCATTATTATAAACATATATAATAGCAATAATTACCCATACTATGTTATACCTTTATAGCTAGGCCTAGGGGTGCCTTCAATAATCATATTGAATATACACTATAGTTTGGTTTTTTGATCTCCTGGGATTCCATCTATTCATATTTTAAATTATATTAGAGTAATCGAAGATTAAATTATTAATATAGTGTCATTTTATTAATTTTATACTTTTTATAAAATTCCTAATCTCAATGCACTAATTAATAATCTTCATGTGTCTTGGTTAATTCAAATATTAAATTAGAAAAAAATTTATTTTAGTCTTTGAAAGATATAATAATTTTTAATTTAATTATTTATAAATTATTTTTATCAATTTAATTTATCAAAGATAAAAATATTTTTAATTTTATCCTTTAATTTGAATTATATTTATATTTTAACGTCTTACTTAATAAAATATTAACTAAATTTTTTTTCGCTAACGTAAAAATTATAGGTGGTAGATAATTTATATTATATTAAAAAAGTTCATGCATGCAATTATCCAAATCAACTATAATTTTTAAATTTTTGTCAGATATATGAATATTAGTTAAAAAAAATTCATGTATATATATATATACAATTGAAAAATTTTGATTTATATCTTTATATTTTATCTTATATAGATTAATACATGACATGTAAAATAACTACCTAATCAACTAAATTATATTTTAACATTGTGTTAAGTAAAAAATTATAGATAAAATTAAGGTAAAAGAATAATATTAAAAGTATTTTCATCTTTAAAGAACTAAATTGACAAAAATAATTCGTAGATGATCAAATTAAAAATTATCATATATGTCAAGTGTGAAGTACCAAAAAAGAGTTTTTCTCCAAATTCTATATAGATAAATAATATCCACTACTAAATTGTATTTCTAAATGAAATATCTAATTTTACTCTAAATTTTTTAATTTTCTTATGAAATCCCTAATTTTTTTTTTAAAATTTCAAATTTGACACACCACACAATAAAATATCTTCCCCATAATTTTCCATTCAGACAAAATCCCCTTTGACATAAAACCCATTTTCCTTTTGAAAATTGAAATATCCAATGTTCTATGCAACGAATATTGAAATTCTTATTCCTTAGGCCAATCATAATCCCAAATTCATCACACACAATACAATATTTTCTTCAAATTTTGTCTCTAAAAAAAATTCCTAATCTTGCTCCTAGTTTTTTCTAAATGCCTAATTTCTCTATGAAGTCACAGAATTTCAGTCAAAGAATTTGGAGATTAGGTTTTGAAGATAAATTCAAATATTTTGAAGATAAAATTTAGATAAATTAGGACAATTCTTACATCAGATGACATGCATGTATATATGATATATATTTTTCGCAAAAAAGTAAACATACTCAAATATTAATTTTTAAACTACATAATATCAAAATACGAACAAATCGAACCACATGACACCCTATTTTACCCACTAATATATTAATCCTCATCAGCTTAATTTACATTATATATGAACGAAAGAATAAGAAATTCAAACAACAAAACATAATTGATTCCCTCAAAGCCAAGTATCTACCTAGCATGCATACATCTTGTGACATATACTAAGCGAATCATGAGATCTCATTAATTATTAATTAATTGTACATTATTTCATTCTGCTCATCCAGCATTAATAATGTCATGTTATATCTGGACTTAATTATTAGCGACTGATGTCCCTTGAACTTATGGAAAAGCTCAGTTACACAGTTAATGACATTATCATCCATAAAATAAACATGGATGCAACAATTAATATTTGTAATGAAGTATACAAACTACAATTATATATTATGAGTTATTCTCGTCTAATGAAAGAGATTAATTTTTCATAATGTAACTATAATATTTAAATTTTTATTAAAAAAATACTTACATTTAATATTTAATAATACTTCAAACAGAATTATCTTTTATAATAAAAACTTTTAATAATACTTCAAACACAATATTTAAATTTTTTTAGAAAAGATACTTACATTTAATATTTTAATTAAAAATTAATTTTTTGTTATTTAAATATGATCTGGATATTTTTAATTTTTTTTAATTTTTATTTAAATATTTCTTGTAAAAAAAAATTAAAACATACGTATTCATTTTTTTTGTTATTTAAATATTAAATATAAACTTATTTGTATTATTCAAATATTATTAAAATATAATAATAAATGTGAACATAAATATATTATATATAGATAAAAAATAAAAATAAATAAATTATTAATATGTGATACGTACTTTCTAATATGTGATACGTACTTTCTAATATTTTAAAACTTAAAAGAAATAAAATACCAAAATCTTAGTAAAAATAAATTTTTTATGGAAATAAACTATTATTTTGTATCATGTAAATAATATTGGAAATAAAACTAGTATTTTGAATATTTATATATATATAATATTTTTATTTTATTTTAATAAACTATTTAACAGTGAAAAAAATTATCACTAAAAAGTATGGCAGAAAAATGACAAAAAACTTAGGGCAGAGAATCCAAAGTTAATATTTTGCTATTAGTGATTTTAAAAGAGACAAGCATGGTAATCTTCACAGGTTCAAATCACAGAAAACTAAGAACAAAATTTGTAGCCTACCAGGGAAAATAACATAGATGAATGCACTAAAAAAATTAGATATCCATACTAGTGTATTTCTAATTAAACTCTTTTGGAGTAATACAAAAAATTGTAGTCTCCTACAAAAATTATTGAAGATAAATGCATTAAAAGCTAATCGTTCATGTTCTTATATTTCTAATAAGATCCTTTTGGGTGTGAAGGGAGTGGGAAATTGAAGGGCAATCTACTGTGATGTTATGTTGTATTGGCATGAAAAGTTTACTACATATAATGTTTAGATAGAATGGAAAATAATTCACCATTCAAGAAACACCAAATAAATCCACCAAGTATGCTCTACCCTCTAAACACCAATACAAGAAAATTTTGGGGCAAATTAAAGCACAAAGATTGAAGCATTTATTTAGATAACTATTTCAAAATCCCAAGTAATCCACCCAGCATACCAGAAACACATTGAAGCAAGAATAAAAAAGAATAAGAACTGTGAATTATCAATACTTACTAAACCATTTAACATAACAAGTCACACTACAAAAAAAATTGTAATTTAGTGACAGTTCGGTGAACTGCAGCTAAAATGTTCGTCGAGAGGCATTTAGTGATGGTTTTGACTAACAGCATGAATAACCGCCGCAATTTCTTTTTTTAGAGATGGTTTGTAGTTGTTACAAAATTGGAGAAATTTAGCAACGATTCTAACTGTTGCTAAATTCGTTGTCAATTTGTTTTAATCATAGTGACGGTTTTTATAACCGTCCCTATATTGTTTTGCTGACTTTTTAGTGGCGGTTAACACCATCACTAAATTTGGTCAGCTTTTTTTTTTTTTTAATTTCAAATTTTTTTTAATACTCCTAAATTAACCTAAATAACACTTTATATTATAAATGATCTAAAAGGAAAAAAATATAATATAATTAACTATTAAAAATTATCATAAATAGTCTTTAAGTATCTTAATTATATTTTATCATCTAAAACTCATGGTTGTTGTCGATTCCTCTAATCATTGTATGCTTAAGTATCTTGAGTAACTCTAGTTGATCCATGTCTATTTCTTTGATTTGGTGCTTGAAACACAATTTAAAATATTGTTGTTAACATATAAACATGTGCAGATCATGTAATAAATGGAATTTTTAAAATTCTAAACTGAATAAAATTGATCATGGTTCTTTAAAATTGATTCTGGCATGATTTTCTAAGACTTCAGTTGAAATCAGGGAATTTTTCTAAGTCAAAAACCTAATCTGATGTAAGAAAACACATCCCGGCATTAAGAACCTGATAGACAGAGTTCCGGACTTTGGTTCCTCAAACGGAGGCTGAAACGATTGCATGGGAAACCATGCCTATGACCAGATCGAAGACGGCATCTAAAAATTATCCCGGGTGATGTGGCAAAAGACAGAATCGCCCCTAGAAGCTTTAAACTTCCTAAACGTCACAATTTTCCATCATTTTCCACCTCCACTCTCTCTCTTCACTTTATTTCCTCTCTCTTCTCTCTCCTCCTCTCACCACCACCCACAGCCACCACTGCCACCCTGGGTCGCCATCCAACCTACCAACCAACGTGCCTCACCACTCTTAACCTCCATCAGCCACCCACGGCCACCAACAGTCGCTACTGTAATGACCCTATCTAGTCTTATTGTTAACTCCAATATCAAAATATAGGTTCGGTACATTATCCTTACCCTTAATTTGATTAGTGTTTGAGCAGTTATAATATTCAATTATATTAAGTAGATTAGGTTCGGGATCCTTTGCTTAGAATAAAAACTTACATGCGCAGCGGAATAAAAATACTACACTTTACAACGAAAATTAAAAACCTTCATGTAATTCAAATAAATACAGGTCCAATAATTTCCATTACATGCTGATAAGTCACATCCATGGATATACGAAGTACCCAACCATCAGAAGTTAGGAGATAACAGGTCTGTCACTCAAACTCTTGTATAAATGAAGGATGGTCCGATCCTTCAGATATTTGTTTCCCCTGTATATCCCAAATATAACTCATGTATACGGTCAACTATTGTCCTATTCTAAATCAGACCTAGCTAGGACCTAAAATAGGGGATTACAAAAATCATACTCAATCAAAAAGAGACTGTTACCTCGCGGCTCTGCTATGCGTCCGTATCTGATACATATTAGCACATAGATGAGAAACACAAGTTTCCCAGTAGCTCAGCAATTTATAGTTTAAAAGAAACTAATATGTACCAGGGTGTAAGCACCAAAACATTCAATCTACATCCTTGATTTTAGGTGTAATATTACACATAACTGTAAACTGGCAATCATTGCATGATAAATATAGAAGTTAACGAAGATTACATATCTTTTTAAATAACACGTATTCTTATCAGCTTAATGGTTTATTATGGAATTATCATAGTGTTTATGCGTGTTACGTGAACACTAGGTCATGGGTGCGGAGCACCTTTGGCCACACCTCCCTAGGTCACCCGTGTGGAGTACCTTAGAAACAATTTCTAAGGTACATTTTCCTATAAAACTCTAATAATTTCAATATTAATTTCCTTTCTTGAAAGTTGATTCCAATGTACATTTTTCTTCTAAGAATTTTAATAATTTCAATAATAATTTTCCTTTTCTTGAAAATTTATACAAATGTGCATTTTTCCTTCTAAAATTCCAACAACTACAATAATAATTGTCTTTTCTTGGAATTTAATTCTAGTGGGCATTTTTTTTTCTTATAAAATTTCAATAACTTCAATAATAATTTTCTTATCTTGGAAATTAATTCTAATGTGCATTTTTTTTTCTAAAACTTCAATAACTTCAATAGTAATTCATAATAAATTTTCATTTCTTGGAAATTAATTCTCATGTATATTCTCTTTCTAAAACTTCTAATATTTTCAATACTAATTTTCTCTTTCTTGGTATTAGTTCTATTGTACATTTTCTTTCTAGGAATTCTAATAATTTTCCTAATTATTTCCTTTGCTTGAAAATTAATTCCATTATATATTTTTTCTTTTTTTAAAATTCTAATCCCTTCCACAATAATTTCCTTTGCTTAGAAATTAATTACCATGTATATTTTCCTTCTAAAAATTCCAATAATTTTTCTAGTAATTTCCCATAATCATATGCATTTTTATTAGCAATCATAAATGTTCAATAACCCCATTAATTTCATCATGGAAATAACAAGTCCACTACAATATTAAGAATAGTAAACCAAGTTAACCAAACCATTAAATAACTTTCTAAATCTAAGTCCTCTCATGATCTCAAGGAAACAATAATTTAGAGATTAGCATTAGTCACCTTCCATCTTTATCATGCAAGTTCCATTAAATTTTTCCTAAATCAAGAGTGTAGACATGGGTTCAAATTCCATGGAAGCTATATCATTAAACATGCATACTCAATCATGGAATAAAAATTTAACAAATTGCTAATCTACCTTGGAAGTGGGCTAGAGAAAATATTCTTGGTCTTTCCTTTGATTTCCTTGGTTTTCCCCTTGAGTTCTTCTTTACTTCCTCTTTCCTTGATCTCTCAATTCTCCCTTGATGCCTCACCTTCTCCCTCTCTTTTCTCTCTTCTTCTTTTCTTTCTCTCCCTTCCCTTATTTTCAAGTGTGGGGATTATGGTATTCCTCCCTCTTTTTTTCTTTCATTTCTTTATTTTCCTTTTTAGGTTGCTTGTAAATTGGTTTTCCTTCTTTTTTTCTTCCTTCCTATACATTAGGTGCATCCCACTAGCCACTAGTTTTGTACAAAATTCTACACCTATTAGATTGCTTGTTGCCTTAGTATTCCTTTTCTTGCAAGTTTACCTTTTCCCACATCCACAAGCAACCTTAGTACATATATATATATATTTAATTCTCTTTCCACTTTCCATTTCCCTTTCTTTCTTTTCTTTTCTTTTCTTTTTTTTTTGTTAAGAAAAGTATGCACACTTTTGGATATGTATATATATATATTTGCACAAAGTGTACTTGCAAGTACACTTTGTCTTTACTTGCACACTTAGTATTTCCCTTTCTTGCAAGTTTAGATTTGTCCACTCTTACAAGCAACTAACCTTTACAAGCAACCTTGGTATTTCTTTTTTTTTTTTTTCTTTTTTCTATTCTCTCTTTTCCTCCCTCATTCACATGACACTTACACACACTTATATATTTTTGTTGCATCTCATTTTGCTTCTTACTTGGTACTTAGGCTAGGTAAATAAAGAAATCAAAGAATTAATTCTAAGCACCAAATTTTCCTTCCTTAAAAATAATTCATCTAATTAATTAGCAAGCAAGCAATTCAAAATAATTAATTAAATAACACCACTAATTTAGGCTAATTAAATTATGGGGTGTTACAGCCACCCTCACCAAAAAAAACTCCATGTTCCTCCTCTATCGCGAATTCCTTATAGCGCCGTGATCTCCACCGTCTGGCGCCGTTAACTGTCACCGCCCCCGCCATTGTGAAGGCTGAGCTGCCATCTTCCTCCCTCAGCTCGCAGCCGTCGAATGGAGCCACCACGCTCCCAGATCAAGGAGATTTTTATCCACCGTGTGTGAAGTTTCATCATTAGAAAATGCCGCCTTAACATCCAAGAACTACCGCGCCAACCCTAGATTTGGACTCCTCATCTTAAGAGCTTCACTTTGGTGTAATTTCTGACCACAACTGCACCCCTTCACCGTGCGCCGCCCTGAGCCGTCGTGCACTGCCGTGCGCCAGCGTCGCAGAAGTCAAAAAGATGCCAGAAGTAAATCCCCACCTGTTGAAACCCCCGGTATGATCTAAATCACCCTAATTCAATGTATTTTTTACTAAATTGGATGCCAAATATGTATAGAAACTTATAGGCTTAGAAAAACGTGTAATTGGACCTAGGAAAGTGAAATTGATTACTTAACAGACTAAAGTATTATTTAATTGCCCAAGAAATTGATTAGGCTCGGATTCCAAGGATAATAGAAGTCTCAGATTGATTAAGAGCAAACGAAAATCAGGTAGGGTAACTTACGCTTCCCGAACTTTAGACTGATTCTGTTAATACCTGAATGATTTAAATTGATTGCATGGAAATACGTGCTACTTTCGATGGATATAATTGCATGTCTATGTGCTGGTATTGTCTATTACATGTTAGACGATTTGGCTATCGAATTTAGATGTCATAGGGACGAATTGACTTAGGGTAAGGTACTTAACATCCGATATGGGACGGCCGTTGAGTATTCCGAATGCAGGAGATTTTATAAATATTTTGTTTTAACCTGATATAGCCTACATTCGTTAGGGATTACACGATAAATCAAGACGACCCTAAGAAAGGTTTAAAGAGTATAAGGGGGGATAGCCTATACGGGGAAACTTTTTGATTTAGGCGTGATACCCTAGAACCCTGAGGACTAGTCGACCGTGTGCATATGATTCCGAATAGACTGTATGAGGATGAGAATTAGCGTATGTGCACATGCTAGGGGACACCCTAGATGTTGATTCTCACCCGGTCCTTAAGTGAGTGATTGGTGTTACAGATCACACTCACAATATAGGTGAGATTTCAGGTGATTGGTGTTATGGATCACACCCAACGATAAGATATAGATTTCTACAGACGACATGCAATTAGATAGATTCAGATACGGTCGCATAAGATTTGTGGCCAACGTGTATTTAGAAACATCGGGCATGGGATTTGATTTGATTTTGGTTAAAGATTTTTAGAAAATAGACTTTTATATTCATTGAATAATTTCATCGATTTCTGTGCTATTTAACGACTTCAAAGATAAGATATTTCATTGATTTTTGAAATGAACACAGGAAGTTATTTTTGGTGCTTGCACCGCTGAGCATTCAACTATTTTTTAAATAACTATTTACTGTAATTTACTCTACTAGGATTTAAATATCTCATGAAGTTTTTTGCTCAGATGAATAGGGACAGGGGCTTAGAAGATAGTTGGGCAGAGATTTGATGACAGACAGACGTGCAGCTTAGTCCTAGGCTTAAATATGATTTTTATATATATTATATTGATGATTCTGTTGTTGGATTTATGTATTTACTAGTAATTTCTGACTGTTGATGGTTTTATCTGTTGGATTGGATTGTATTCGATGTATATATTGGAATCAGATGACTGTTTGTATTTGGGTGACGTTCAAAATACAGGGGAAACTCTGACAAATTTTCAGTAGGAAATTGTAATAGAATTTTAGAATTTTTGATGGATTACATGTGAATGTATGTATGTTTGATTTACAGTTATTAGTTTTAATATTCCAGAGCTTATTGTGGTGATTGTATGTATATTAGTATAGCTGCAATTTGAGTTAGGGTTGAACAGAATCTGAATGGACGATGAAAAAGTCTATTTGGGTTATGCTCAACCAGTAGCGATCTCTTGACATTCCCATATCGGGAAAAACTATTTTGAAAACCCATATGCTTCCGCTACTCAGATAGAGGATAATGTATTGTTGATTTGGGGGTTGTTATAGATCAGGTATTTACATGTGCAATGTAACTATGTGAGAAAATGTTATTTTATATTTGCATGTAGGAGCTTTCAAACCTAAAAGGCTAAAAAATTATTTTACCTTTCCTAGTCTTTGTCTGGTTTCATGAAATATACAGTAGAATTTCTCATTCTATGTATGATAAGAGTGAAAACTATTGAGCTTCGAAACTTCTGAAATAATAGATTCATAAGAAATGAATAATAATTATATATCAATCTTATTATAAAGTCGATTTATGAATATTTATTAACCAATTCAATTATATAAACTTCATATTAGAGTCCATGCTTGAAACAAGAAATTAAAGAGTTATATAGAGAGCGAGAGAGCCTAATTAGTAATTAACCTTATTAGGAGGGTTACACATACAGTTAATCACTACCCTCAGTCAGAAAGATACTAGGAACCCAATAAAAATCATGTTAAAATCCACTTCAAATACCAATCACACCTAAAGAATAGCTACCAATTGCCATATTTTGATACAATGTTTTTCATTAAACATAACAAATCCATTAAAATCAATATAAATCATACATTTACAACAAAAATCCACAAAAATTATACATTTGAAACAATACCCAACAACAAAATAGTAAAAATCAAATAAAAAAAATCACTCAAAACACTCACATCTCCCTCCTTGAAAGATAAATTGACACAAATTGTACAAACAAAGCAAAACACAATAAAAATTAAATATTTTAGCAAAAAATAAACCAAAGCCACTATTTGATTCCCACTACCTTCAATAACAAAGATACTAGGAACCCAATAAAAATCATGCTAAAATCCACTCCAAACACCAATCACGCCTAAAGAATAGCTACCAATTGTAATATTTTGATACAATGTTTTCCATAAATATAACAACTCCATCAAAATCAATATAAATCATACATTTACAACAAAAACCCAAAAAGTATATCACATGCTAGAAAGCGCACTAGGATCTAATTAATTTGGCTAGAGTTGGTTAAAATCTCATAATAGAGTAGTTCTTTCAATAAAGTGTTTCCATATGCAAAACTCAAATACAAGATTTAGCTTAAGAAAAATGAAGTATCTACCATTCCAATTAACTATCCTTTAATTTATATTTGAATTAAAGATATACACTATATACATTATCTTGTATTAGCTAGTTATAGAAAAATGATTGAGGTGTACTAAATGCATCTAATACAAATTTTTATTTTTAGATAATTTAGATATTGCAAATAAGAAAAATTAAATAAAAAATAAAAACTTAATTTATTAAGTTAAATGTACAGATAATGTAAAAGTCTCTTGTCACAAAACATCAATCTTATTAATTATATTTAATGTGGTTTAAATGCGAGTTAAACATCTTTACACTACAAGAATTTTGGCTTTCAGCGGTGACAAATGTAACAATCGAAAACATTTTGAAAGAGTTTTAAAGGAAAAAATCAAATTTTTAGCCCTAATCCCTTTAAAACGAAACTTGGCATGACTTTTGAGGATAGTAAATCGAAACAGAAGGTTTTTCGAAGTTAGAAACGCGATCAAACAGAAAGAAATGCAATCCGGTGATCAGAAACTGACGGAAGAAGTTTCGTGCATTAATTTTGTTGACGGAGGCCAAAACCTTCGCATGGAAACACGTGCTAACGTCTGGAAGGATGCCGACACCCTAAATTATCCTTGGGTGGTTCGGGAAAAGTCAGAATCGCCCCCGAAGGCTTTAAATTTCCTAAATTCCCTCTATTTCTCTCAAACCTCTCTCTCTCCTCACCATATTTTCTCTCTCCTCTCTCTCCTCCTTCCTCCACCGTGAACCGCCACCATAGCCACTGTGGGCCACCACCAAGGACACCAACTGACAGCCCTCACTGGCCACAACCTCCAGCAACCACCCACGGCCACCAACGACCGCCAGAGTCGCCGGAAAAAATGCCATCTTTCCCCTCCACCGTGCGAAATTTTGCCAACTCAGATCGCCGCCGTCTGTCACCGTTGACCGTCACCGCCTCCACCACCGTGTAGCCTGAGCTACCAGCTTCCTCCAGTAGCTCACCAACGTCGAAAGGAGGCCGAACACACCCGGATCGAGGGAATCTTCGTCCGTCATGCGAGAATCTTCGTGGCCGAAAAACACCATCCAAACAGCCGTGAACCGCCGTGCCACCACCATATTCGGACTCCTGGACTTGCGGGCTTCACCGTGGTGTAATTTTCGAGGCAAACCGCACCCCTCTGCCGTGCACCACCGTACGCCGCCATACACCACCGTATGCTACCTTGCGCCGCTGTGCCAGAGCTTCTGGACGTGCATCAGGAGAAATCGAGACCACCGTGACATAGAATTCCATCATCCGAGCACTTTGGTAAGGTCTGATTTCCCAAAAACTGATGATATCTGACTGAAATAGCTGTTGAACGTAATTATACATTAAATTGACCTAGGTATTTGGGTAACCGGACTTAGGATTGAAAAACGGATGACATGACAAGTCTGAATATTTAATTTAATGTCCAGGAAATTAATTGGGCTTAGAAACCGAGACTTCGCGAGATTCTGAAGTGATTTGGAGCGACAGGAGACCAGGTGGATACCCTAGATTTGACTTAGTGGATACCTGGATGATTTAGATGATTTGCATGGAATTACGTGCTACTTTCGATGGAATAAATTGCATGCCTGTGTGTTGAAAACCCTAATTGCATGTTAAACACTTTGTTTATCGAGTTTAGATGCCCTTAGGACGGATTTACTTAGGGTTGGGTACTTGATAGCCGGTATGGGACGGCCGTTAAGTATCCCTAGTACAGGGAGTTTTTAAATGAGATTATTTTTATCAGATTTAGCCTGTACTACGTTAGGGATTACGCGTTAAACTAGGACGACCCTAAGAAAGGTTTAGGGAGTATAAGGGTGGATAGCTTACACGGGGAAACGTTGTGATTTAGGCGTAATACCCTAGAACCCTGAGGAATAGCCGACCTAGTGCATGTGAGTTCGAATAAACTGTATGAGGATGAGAATTGGCGTATGTGCACATGCTAGGGGACGCCTTAGATGTTGATTCTCACCCAATCCTTGAGTGAGTGATTGGTGTTACGGATCACACTCACAATATAGGCTTGATTCGGGTGATTGGTGTTACGGATCACACCCAACGATAAGAGAGGTATTCTCTCTAGATGACGTGCAATTAGATGATGATTTGGACTTGGTTACAGTGGATTTGTGACTAACGTGGACGTAGATACACCGGGCATGGGATTTTACTTGATTTTGATGATTGATTTCAAAGAAATGGATTTTATGATTTCGATTAATTGTCGCGATTCCTATGTAATAAAATGATTTTTAAAGATAAGGTATTTCACTGTTTTCAAACTGATTTCGGGAAGATGATTTTGGTGTTCGCACCGCTAGGTGTTCAACCAGTTTTCGAATGATATTTGAACTGTAAATTATTCTACTGGGATTTTATATCTCATTAGGTTATTTACTCAGATGAACAGGGACAGGGATAGTAACCCAGAAGATAGCGGTTGAGGCCTTAGTGATAAGCAGGAGATTGACTTAGTTTAGGCTTGAATCGTTTTGTATATATATACTTTGATGACATTGCTGTTTATTGGGTTCTACCTTTTATGTTTTCTGTATGGATTGGATCGATTGTACATGTATAAATCAGGTGTTATGTGATGACTGTCATGGTGGGATTGACGTTATTGTATATGGATTCTGTTAATTATGTTTATGTTGTTGATGGGCTGGCTGTATGATTGTAAACAGGTGATTATTGTACTTTAGATATGATCGAAATACAGAGGAAACTCTGTCGAATTTTCGGTGGGGTTTACCGCTGTAAACTTATGGAATTTGGATTAGAATGTGTATGAATGTATGATGTGACATGTATATGAGTTTTAGATTTCATTCTAGAGTAATTTATGATGTATGTATGTATAATTAGTTAGCTGCGTGTAAATTAGGGTTGAACAGAATCTGAATAGGCAACGGGAAGTCTATTTGGATTACGCTCAACCAGTAGCGATCCCCTGACATTCCCATATCGGGAATAACTCTGTAAAAGACCCATATGCTTCTTCTAATCAGATAAGCAACGTATATGTCGTATTAGGGGGTCATTACAACAAATGTCGTTGCTAAAAATACAAAAGTCGCCACTAAAACGTAATGGTGGCAAAAAAAAGGGTCGTCACATGTCGCCACTGAAAAATGCACCACTGAAGACCTACAGTGGCAACAAAAAATTTTCACCACTGAAAAAACTTATAGTGGCAACAATTTTCACCACAGATGCTCATGATATCTCACCATTGAATGTGCAATTTGAAAGAAAAAATTTGCCACATATTCAATCATTTAGTGGCAACAAAAAGTCGCCACTAAAAAGAGTATCAATGGCAAAAAAAGTGTCACCATTGATTATGGTAACTGTGGCAATAACATGTCACCACTGAAACACTTTTTGGTGGTGACTCATATTTTGCCACTGATTTACCTTGCAGTGGCAACAAGTTTTTTGCCACGTGTAAGAGCTTCAGTGGTGACATATGATTGCCATCGAAACCTTTTTCAGTGGCAAAAATGATTGTCGCCACTAATTAAGGTTTTAGTGGTGACATTATGGCACCACTGATTCTCTTTTCTTTGGCAACTTTAGGTGTTGCCATGAAAACTCTTTTCAGTGGTGAAACAAAATTGTCACCACTAATTAAGTTTTAGTGGTGACACTATGGTGCCACTGATTCTTGTTTCTGTGGCGACTTTAGCTGTTGCCATGGAAACCCTTTTTAATGGCGATAATTTGTCGCCACTGAAACCTACATCAGTGGAGAAAAAAATTGTCGCCACTGAACACTCTATTTTTTGTTTCTTCTTTCTTGTTTTTGTTTTGGTATCTTTTAAATTTCATATGCTCTAAAATGCACTAAAATATAATATATTGTACAAAGTTAAATTGTGCACCAAAACACAATATATTACACAAAAGTGGTGTTACAAAACATTCAGCTTAAGATAGTAATGTTCCATAACATAATTTACAATAGTTGATAATAAGATCTTAATTTGTAATAAACATATAACCATAGGGAAGTAATACGAGCAGCGATTCATTTTTGTCCAGCGTTGTCATGCCTTCCTGGAATTTGGCCCTGTGTAAAATGAAAATGTCAAGAATAATTATGCACAGTCTCGTTGATTATGGAAAAAATAGTATTTTTGGTAAAAGACAATTCAAAGTCACTAAGAGGCATACTTTGAACAACATTTTCCTTTCATAACTCATAAGAGTCTTTGTGAAATGCATCCTTGTACCAAGTTTAGGGACCAACATGACAAGTCACTTAACAGTGCATAACCACTCAATCAACATTTAAATTTCATCTTATTACCGCTAACAAGTCAACAAATAAGTACATTTCAAGCCATACATTGACAAGTCAATTAACATGTAAATTTCAAGCGTAACAATCAACAAGCCAATTAATAGTTAACTTCTCAGTCCATCACCATTAATAATTCATCGACCAACACAATACTTGATGAAGCCTTGACATTATCATATCCAATTGTGCTTGCATCCTGTGATCAAGGTCAGCTTGCTTGTGGTCAAGGTCAGCTTGCATCTGAGCACGCTCTTCTTGAAGCTTCATGCTAAGCTCTTCTTAGAACTTCTGCTCCATCTCAGATTACATTTGAGCACACTCCTCCTGAAACTTCGGTTGCATCTCCTCGCGTACACTTCCAATTGCGGAGGAAAAGCTGGCTTCGACATATGCTTGTTGTCGAGATTTCTTACTAGATGGCTTCTTTCCATACCCTTTTCCATAAACAAATCCCGACCTCTCCCCAAGCACAAATGCCAAAATCTCATCTCCGGTTAGCACTTATATTTCCATAAGGTTGGAACCCATCACTTGCTAAGCCTAATCGAACATTTCTTGGATCATTAGAAAAGTTAGGGTATTGTTGATCGAATGATTTCCAAGCCAAGGAATCACAAGGATGTCTTAAAATTCCATCATCAACTTGTTTCTCCTTATGCCACCTCATTTTTTTAGCTGTGTGTTTTGACATAAACAACCTTTGCAGTCTAGGTTTAATTGAAAAATGATGCAAGATTTTGCTTGGAACTTTCTTCCCTTGGGGGTCACTTGAATTCCACCTAGGCTTCTTACATAAAGGACATGAATTTGCATTGACATGCTCTAGCCAATATAAGATATAATCATTTTCACATGCATCTATTTTTGTATAATCAAAACCTAAGTCCCTAATAATATTTTTGGCTTCATAGTATGAATTAGGTATAGCAGCCCCATCGGGAATAATTTCTTTGAGGAAACTGAGAATCGAATCCATAGACTTATTGGTCCAATGATTAAGACACTTCAAGTGAATTAACCTAACTACAAAGGATAACTTTGACACTTTATTACATCCAGGATAAAGCTCTGTCTTTGCATCTTTTAGTAACTCAAAGAACCTTTTTGCGTTTACATTTGGTTCTTCACAATTCTCAGAAACACGATTCATTTCCTCTATGTTTGCAAATCCACAAGCATCATGTATCATCTCATTCATATCATTAACTAGAGTATTGTCATCTTCCCTTTGATCATCATGATTATGACTGGTGGTTGGTATAAAAGTTTCTGCATGTAAGTCCCACACTTTGTAACTATCCCAAAATCCTTTCTTCAATAAATCAAATCTCACCATATTTCTTAACTTAAACTCTATGTTCCTACACCCCTTGTATGGACATCAAATCAAAATATTCACCCCTGGTTGATTATATGCCCATTCAAGAAATCTATGTATTCCTCTTATGTATGTTGGATCTGCTCTATTTTTTATATCTAGCCAACTTTTGTCCATTATATTTTCCTACATTTCAATAAGAACATTCCAAAACTTTTTAAAATCTTCAAATAACAACAACACACAGAAATATGTAATAATATCCATAATCTAAAATTTCTTGTAATAATATCCATAATTGCTATCAAAGAAAAAAATGACTTATTGAGATTTGAGCATCCCGTTATCTCCAATAATAGACTTTGACAAAATGGGATGTCCTTATCATTTCACTTCCTAAGTTTCAAACATCATAGATATAATTTAATATCACAAACTACAACAAAAAAAGCATAGAAAATCACACAACCATCAACATATTTTTTTAACAATTTTTCCACCAAAATCTTTTCACATTGTGTTAGATAACTACAGAACTAGTGGATGAAACCATTGAAATTAATATAAAACATCACCATTGAATGCACAACACATTACAACAAAACATTACTATAGCAAAAATAAAATAGAGCCATTTTTTTATAGCAAAACATCACCATAGCAAATATGAACATAAAGCCATTTTTTTATAGCAAAACATCACCATAGCAAATATAAACATAAAGCCATTTTTTTACAGCAAAACATCACCACAACAAACATGAACACAGAGCCATTTTTTTCAACAAAAAATCACAGAACAGCAACCTATTCCTTTACATTTTCTACAAAAATTGCAAATGGGAGGAAATCAAACAAATCATCACCATTGATGCAACCAATTAGTTGATAAAATGCACTTACTAGTGTCCTTCAACGTTGGCTGGCGAATGTGACAGGAGAAGCACCAGAAATAGTGGCGGATGACATAATGGGGGAAGAAATTTGCAATGGTGAATGAGGGAATGCGACTGTGTAGAAAGCTGTGGCAGAAGACGATGACTGCGACGACGGTTCTCGGCTGCGGAATGACGGTCAAGGATGCTGCAATGGACGGTGAATGGCAAGTTGAAACGTAAAACGCGATGAGGCGACGGTGCGAGAATGTAATAGGCAAGAATGCTTCGATGGACGATGACGGAGACGACGGCGGTTGCAAGCTCCAGAATGACGGTCAACCATGCTGTGAATGACGGCAAACGGCAATGTTGGCAAAGACGGAGAAAACACATGCAAAGGAAATTTTGGAGCCAACTGAAGATCTCTATCGCGCGACCAAGCTAAGTAGGTATAGTTTAAATAATATTTAATATATATTAAATGCTGCAGTAAACATAACAAAAGTTCTTGTGGCGTAGTGGTGAGGCTCCCTGAAGATGTCCAACGCATCTCGTGTTCGAGCCAGCAAAGGACACCTTTTAAAAAGTTTTGAAGAACATAGATCAGTGGCGACAAGTATAATATCGCCACTGAATGTAAATGGCAGCAACAAAATCGTCGCCATAGAAAATAACTACAGCGGCGACATTTGTAGTGTCGCCTCCTAAGGTATTGAGTGGCGCAGATTTTTGCGCCACTGAAAAGATTTAGCGGCAAAAATAATTGTGTTGCCACTGAAGCTTTTCAGTGGCGACAATTTTCTTGTTGCCACTGAAGACCTTCAGTGGTGACAATTATAAGGCGCCACTAAATGAGGTACTTCAGTGGCAACTTTTTATATCGCCACGAAAAAGTCACCACTGAAGCTCATTTTTCTTGTAGTGTTATGTTGGTATAATATATTGATGTATTATCATATATAATTAATTGTAGAAAAATAATAGACGTGCATTAAATGCATACTTGATTTTCAGATATATTAAATTAAATGCATATGTTACAATTTCTTTTTTGAAGATATTTTAAATATCTCTCAAATTTATTAATTATATTTAATATTTTTTATTTATAAGTATTCTTTTTTTAAAACAATTACATTTAAAGTAGTCAGACATAAAATATAAATATTTTTTTTAATAGAGATTCTAACTTTAGTTTGTACTATTGTAAGAGATTAACTTAATTTTTTGTATTAGACCCAATCTTATTATTATATTTATTATGTTTTAAATCTGCCTTAAACACCATATTTTGCTATAATATATTGATTTAAGATTTTTTAAAAGGAATATCGGGGTTGTTATACGGGTTAGGATTTATGATTTTAATATGTAAATTTTGTCAAATTTATAAATGGTAACAAACTAACAACATTAATGATAGCTAGTTTGAAAATTGTCTAATTATTAAATATTATATTGAATTAAAAATTTTTAGAAGCATTATAGACGGTGGTAAGCAATAATTAGTTTGATAATATAATTTTATAGCTTCGAGACATAGTAAAATTGCCTGCGTAGATTTTTTATTGATTGGTGGTAGCCTAGTACTTGTCACGATATATTTCATAGACTTTATTGTATGCACTACAAAGTCAAAACATTCACGCAAGTTAAGATCATTCATTTATATCTGTATATGGCTTTTACAAAGAATATTAATAATTAATAAGTCATAAGAGTGCGTAAAGCAATTTTGTTTGGCGCAGTAATAACAATATATAGTTATCGTATTGGTTTACTTCAAACCTAGACACATGCTATGCATAGGCACCTAAGGATGGATATATATATATATATATAAAGAGAACAAATGAGAATGAAGTTTGAAATTCCAAATGCATTATGAACGCCAGATACTTTCCATGCACAAATAAACATGTGATCATTTTTTTTAATTTTAAAAAGACAATATAAAATAATATTTATTAAATTTTAAAATAATAAAAAATTATATTAAATTTTAAAATAATAAAAAATTAAATAATTTTTTATTATTTTATTATAAGTTTTTATTTTTTTTATTTTTTATCAAATTATATATTATATATTATATTATATAATATATAATTTTATGAAACCAAATGATAAAAAATTTAAAATTATTACAATATAGATAAATTTTTAGTCTTACAAAAGAAGGCATATCACATTCACACACGCTTTAATGCACATAATCTAACCTACCTTGCACCGATCAATCGAGATCCCTATTTTATGCCTAGTGGCATATGTGGTCAAATATTCATCGGCAAAGTACTATTTCAATTGCTACATAATGAGCAGGAGTTAATGTAAACTATTCTCTCGTGAATTTTTTACATGTTTGTTACAACTAAAGCATTTTATTGTTTTTTGCTACATAATGAGCAGGAGTTAGGTTCATTTTTAATTTCATCCAAAATATTTATTAAAAAATTAATGTTGTACTAATGGCTAATGACATTTAAATTAATAGACTTGTTGATCGCATAATTAGATGAACATTAAATAGATAATACAAATATGAAAATGAATTTAGTTAAATAGAAAATTGTTTTGGTATAGCAATGATAGCAATATATATATATATATATATATATAAAGTTTTCCATACACTATAAATTTGTTATTTAATTTTAAATATAAAATATATAAAATAATTATTATATTTAAAAATAATAAAATATTATTTAAATTTCTACTCTTTTATTATTTATTGTAACTTTTTATTATCTTTATTCTTTTTTCTCCTGTTCTCACATAACATTTTATTTTATATCATATAATATATAGTTTTAAAGAATAAGACTAGATTACCCTAGAGCTATCATAAATTCATAATATATATTGTGTTTCTTTGAAGAATAAAACACACCACTACAAAAAAAAAGTTGACTTATAATGGAGACTACAATCACCATCGAAAGTATTAAAAAGTCGCCATTGAAAATTTTTAGTGATGACTTATGGGTCTTCACCTCGTTGCCACTTATATCTTCGTCGCTAAAACTTTTATTAACATCATGGTCACCATCGAAAGTGTAAAATATTTTAATATTTTATTTTAAAAAAAAACTTTATCCCAATTAAGTCACCACCAAAAGTACATACAAAGCAACATTTGGTGACGACATGTGTTGCCACCAAAAGTGTAAAATATTTTAATGTTTTATTTTTTTTTCAAAAAACTTTAGCCCAATTGGTGGCGACAACACTTGTGGCCACCCAAGGAGCATAAAATCAACATTTGATGGCAAGTTACCACCAAAAGTGTAAAATATTTTAATATTTTTTAATAAAAAAAACTTTAGACAAATTGGTGGTGACATAACTCATTGTCACCAAAGGTGCATAAAAGCAACATTTGGTGGCAACCCAAGTTGCCACACAAAGTGTAAAATTTTAATATTTTAGGCTTTAGTACCACCACTACATGCCTTTGTTGGTGACCATTGTCACCACTAAAGGGTGTTTAAAAATTTTAATTTTTTAATTAACTTTATTTTCTAATATTTAGTGGCGACCTTTAATTACCTGTAGTGACGGCAGACGTCGACATCGAAGGGTGTTTATCAATTTTAATTTTTTAATTTTGAATTTATTTTCTAGCCTTTAGTGTCAAATATAATCGCTATCAAATGTCTTGGTGGTGGCAATGTTTGATAGTCGTCACCTATTGTATGACTATTGGTGGTGACATATGTTAGTCATCACCAAATGTAAATAAAAAAAATTATTGGTGGTGACGTTTTTTATTCGCCACTGAAAGGTGACTTTTGGTGACCAAAATTTGAGTCACCACTAAAAGGTTGCCACTGAATATATGATTTTTTCTAGTGGGCATTTTTATTGGATTAAACTTATATATAGTTTTTTATAATTCTTCAATTAAAAGAAAACATGTGATTTTTGTTTAAAAAAAATAACTAAATAATTATAAGAGAGATGAGTTATATAAATCATAAACATGTTGGTTTATAATTAGAGAACTTGATTACAAATATATAAAAATGCACTTAGCTTTTTTCCTTTTGGTTACTAATTTAGATATGGATACAAGTTTTAATATCTCTTTGCTATCAATTTTTAATATGAAACAATTTTTAAAATACTCAATCATGAGATAATTATAAATTGTAAAAAATATACAACACATGTCATTTTCATATTAGAAAACATGACAGAAAAATACAAAAATTGTATTTAAATTTTTATTTTCTTTTAAATATTATTGACAACTAAGATGCATTAATAATTTTTATAAATATTTATAACAAAATTAACATAAAAAACTAAAAATAAAAAATAATTTCAAAATTTGAGGATAAAAAAGTACTATTACTGTTTGTTTTTCCTAGTTCTTTTTGTTTCCTCGTGCATGTGGCCAAAATTTGAAAATACATAAAGTCAACACCAAAAGTGATTAGGGTTCCTTTCTCTCCACGGGCTCCTAAAGGCCCTTATCTCCATAAATTTAGTAAGGTAGAGCCTTTAGCAGCAAAAAGATCTCAAGTCTCAACTTAACACCACTTGTGTGAGGGAACCATGACCCCTCAACATTCATTTGGCCAACATTAGAGGCTAAAATATTAATTGCACTCTATATATGGGCCTAAATGTTGTTAAAAATATTGATTTTGAATATTCTATATTTGAGAAATAATATATTTTTTATATAAAGAGAGAGATATGAAGAGAAAAAATAAAAAACTACAAAAAGAGGGGCTAATTATGACATTTTATTAGTGGTGCTTCACTTAAAGCGCCAGGATATTTGTATATTTGTAGCACTTACACAGGCACCACAATATTTTTTGATTTTGTGACACTCATTAACAATTATCGATCCTTAAAGAGCCCTTATCTCTCTCTTAATTATTTGAGACTAATTTTTTTTACTATCTCTCTTTTAATATTGGGAAGTAGCCATATCATTACAAAAAAATCAGTATTTAGTGGCGGTTCACTAAAATCGTCACTAAATGATGTATTTTTTGACTATTTGGAAATCGTCATTAAGTGCTGTAATTTTGTGACGATTGTTTGCATTTTTTGATGGTTAAAGCGTCGGTATCTGGAAAAATAAATATTTTTAAAAAAATAAATTTAGCAGTGGTTCTTAAGCGCCACAAAATGAGAGTAATAACACTTCACGATGCTTTAGTAAGCGTCACAAAATGTCACTACGAAAAAATTAAAAGTTACTGGCAATTGAAATCCCCAATTTCCATCACCCACAAAATCCCAAATCATTTTCCATTTTCACAAACTCTCCTTCGCGTCTCGCCTCCCATAGTCAAATTCACTTCAGTCTTCACCGAGATTGATTTCCAAAGTCATGCCTTTTCCAATGAAAATTTAGCCGATCAATCCTCACATACATGCGGAGGGGACTCTTCAAGCGAAGTCATGATTGAAGTGACTCTTCAAGCGACAGTTCCTTGGTGTTATGAGAAATTTAGCAGTGAAAAGGGTCAACAGTGAGGAGCTGTAATTAACCAAGGACGTTCTAAATGACCACAATGATTTCGAATCGAGTTCAGTGTGTTTGGTAAAAATAGTGCAGAATTTTATCGAGGAGAATCATGAGAAGCAATCCGCTCTCGTGAGGTGTGGGTGAAACCACTACAACTACTTCAATGGAAATGGTGACGATAGCTCTGATGACAAATCTGACGCATTCGGTGGTTTTAGTGACTCCAATTATTCATTTACTGGTGAAGCATATGAAATCCTTAAGGTACGTGGTTTTTCGAGTAGTTTTAGTTTAGTTCCCAATTTTTAAAAGAATTACAAATGCATCTCTTTAATCCTAACTCATTTATAGACTTCTATCTCTGTTATTATCTTTGAGGACTTAAACCTTTGTGTTTATCGCATGTTTGTTAACAAAGTCAATAGAAAAATGGAGAAAAAAATTAAATCTTGAAGGGTTAAAGTTTAAAGTTCAATGGATAAATCCTTTCTAATATGTAAAAAATGGTTATATTTTTCACAGATTCCAAACTTCTAGAAACCTGACGAAAAGAAGTTATATTTATAGCTTTGGGATAATTCTTCAAATTTCCTAAATGATGTTTTAAATTCTGCAAATATGGTGCTGGTTATTAGTTTAATTTCTCCTTTATAAGCATTCATGACTGAGATGAATGCTTATACAAAATGTTGATGATGAAGTAAAATGCAATAGCAGTTCTGGAAATGGAATGCGTCACGTTGATGATGAAGTAAAGTGTAAGAGAGATTAAAGTTGAAGTATGCTTCACATTTGGAACACGAGCAAGAGAAGTACTTGAAATGGAATGCTTTATAAGGATGAAGCAAGAGTAACCTAAGACAAATAATGCAAAACATGAGGGGGGAGGAAATAGCTGCAGAATTTGGCCATCAGAATGTTTTCTTTCTTTGTTAAGGAATTTGAAAATAGGTTGCCTTCTCTCTATTATTCTATTTACTATAGAGTATGTAGTGTATTACCTAATGTTTTAGAATTATATTTAGGCCAATAGTGTCATGGTCTTGATTTATGTTCTGGGCATCTCAATGGTAATTCAATTTTCATCTTTATTATACAAGTTATTTGATATTTGTTAAGAAAAATAAATTAATAGTGGATTTGGTTTACTTTGTTAGGCATGGTCATTATGGGTTTATCTTGACACTTTATAAGATGTTTCACTTAGGGATTTTTAGATGGATAATTATACTGTTGAATGGATTCAAAAACTATGAAACTTCTCTTTATTTTTGTAAATGGAGGATTTTACATATACGTAGTGAACCAGTTATAATAACCCAATTTTTTAAAATTAATTAATTAGGAAAAATAAATTTAGATTATGTGAAAATCGAATTTAGCGTAATTTTCTGAGCCCGTGGTTGAAATTTGAGAATTTTTTGGAGTCAAAATTTTATCGAACAGAGGAAAACTCAATCTGACTTCAGGAATTTAACAGGTAATTTGGAAGGCTTAAATTGTTCAAAAGATCTTTGAATTCCATCCATATAGGCTTGTATTCTTGCCCAGATCGGAGAATACATCTAAAATTTACCCCGGACAAAGTGGGAAAAGACCAAAATGCCCTTGGAGGCCTTAAAACTCCAAATCCTTATTTTTTTCTCTCATTTTTCCTTTCATCTCTCTCTCTTCCCTACATTTTCTCTCTCTTCTCTCTAATTTTCGCGCCACCTTGTGCCACTGGAATTGTCGCCCTACGTTGTTGTCGAACCCCACCGCCAGTGCAGCTCAATGCCCCTGACCTCTGGCCACCATCCCCGACCGCTGATGGACGCCACAGCAGCTGGAAACAACCCATTTCTCCCTTTGTCACAAAATTCCTCTTATTTCGCAATCTTTGTTGTCTGACACTGTCCAGCCACACCGCCGCCACCTTTGGGTAGCCTGAGCTGCCAACTTCCTCTACCAGCTTTCACCCAGTGGAGCGCCGTCGCCATGCACCTGGAATAGGGAAAAAATAGTCCGCCGTGAATCACGTTTCATCACCAGAAAATGCCGTCTAAACGGCCATGTTTCGTGGAACGGACCCTGGATCCAACATCCTCGAGTTACGGGCTACATTTTGGTGTATCTTTCGACCCTATCCACCATTCGCCGTCGTGCTCCACTGTGCGCCACCATCGGAGTTGCCGAAAAGCTGCTAGAATTAGATTTTAAGCTTCTAAAACCCCTGGTACAGTTTAAAATACCCCAATTTGATATTTTCTTATTGAAATTAACCTCGGATATGTTTAAGGATTAGACCAGCTTAGGAATTTGATAAATTGATGTAGGAAAGCCTAATTAAAAGAAAAACCTGCCTAAGAATCTAATTATTTTTCTCAGGAAACTAATTGGGATCCATTGTTAAGGAAAAAGGGCCCGGAAATGTATCAAGAAGAAGAGGGTGATTTAGTCAAAGAGAAAGGAAGCAAGGTAGGTTAACAATTTGAATTGTGTTCCATGTTTTAGTTTATGCAACCAATATGTTTACAAGCTTTCTTAGGAACATAATTATGTACCTACTGTAATAAACTAAATTTTAAAAATGATTTAATTGGACAAATTAAATATCAATTTTATTAAAATCAAACCCGGCATAATTTTTTGAGTCTACGGTCGAAATTTGGAAATTTTGCAGAGTTAAAATCTGATCTGATGGAGGAAAACTTGGCTCGATGTTAGGGAATTGACAGATAAATAACGAGCTTTAATTCCTTAAACGGAGCCCAAATTCCTTCCATAGGAATACATGCCCTTGATCGGATCGGAGAAGGCATCGAAAAATCTCCCTAAGCGAAGTGACAAAAGACTAAAATGCCCCTAGAGATTTTAAAATTTCAAAAACTCCAATTTTCCCTCACATTTCCACTTTCCTTTCTCTCTCTTCCCTTAATTTTCTCTCCCCTTTCTACTCCCACGTTCACCACCGTGCATGGCCAAAAATGCTGCCCTGCACCGCCATCAAACCCAGCCACCGGCACAGCTCGACGCCCTCAACCTCTAGTAACCAACCTTGGCCACCGACGGACTCCATTGCGGCCGAAAAAAAGCCCATTTCTCCTCCGTCGTGATTTCTTCTTCGCTGCTGTGATTTCTGCCATCCAGTGACATCACCCCCACTGTTGGGAAGGCTGAGCTGCCAGCTTCCTTTGACAGCTCCCAACCGGCCAACGCTACCACCATGCGCCCAGAATAGAGCGAAAATAGTCTATTGTGCATCATTCTTCTCTGCCAGAAAATGCCATCCAAACGATTGTGAACCGCAAAACGGACCCCAGATCTGGCCTCCTCGACTTGCGACCTATGCACTAGTGTAATTTTTGACCTCAGCAACATTCCTCTGTCATGTACCGCCGTGAGCCGTCGTACGCAGCCGTGCTCTACAGTGCACCATCGTTAGAGCTTCCAGAAAGCATATAGAACCAAGATTCCATATTTTGGAACCCCCGATACAGTCTAAATTTCCCTAATTTGATTTTTTTTTATTTAAATTGAATCCCGAACATGCATAGGAATTAGACTAGCCTAGAAATGTTGTAATTAGAAGTAGGGAAGTTTACTTGAATAGGAAAATGCCTCAGATTTTAATTAAATTGCCTAAGGAACTAACTAGGCTCAATTTTTGAGGAAACGAGAAGCCCTAGACTGTTTAGGAGAAAACAGTAAACAAGTAGAGTGATTTACCCTCCCTGTACTTTATTTGACGCTGTGAATGCCTTATTAGAATAATTACATTGCATGGGAATACGTGTTGAATTTTATGAGTATATCTGTATGCCTGCATGTTGTAAATGCCTATTGCATGTTAGATTGATTGGCATCGGATTTAGATGTCATAGGAACGGGTTGACTTAAGGTAGGGTATTCAATAGCCGGTATGGGACGACCGTTGAGTGTCCCCAGTGTAAATGGTTTTGTAAATGCATCATTTTTAATCATATTTATTCTACATTCATTAGGGATTACGCGATAAACTAGGATGACCCTATGAAAGGTTTAAGGTGTATAAGGGGGGATAACCTATATAGGGAAACGTTGTGGTTTAGGTGTAATCTCCTAGAACCATGAGAACTAGTCGACTATGTGCATGTAGTTCCAAATAAACTGTATAAGAATGAGGATTCGCGTATGTGCACATGCTAAGGGATGCCCTAGATGTTAATTCTCACTCGGTCTTTGAGTGAGTGATTGGTGTCACGGACCACACTCACAATATAGGCGTGATTTGAGGTGATTGGTGTCATGGATCACACCCAACGAAAAAGTATGTTTTTTTAAAAACGACATGCAATTGAATAGATTTGTAAATAGTCACATGAGACTTGTGACTGATGTGTATGCGAAAACCACTAGACATGGATTTTTTTAACTAGAACTTTTGTATGAATTTTCAGAAAATGTATTGTTATACTCATTTTAATTATTGCATCATTTTTTGTGCGATTTCACGTTTTTAAAGATAAGGTAATTCACTGGCTTTTGAAATTAACACAGGGAGATATTTTCTGTGCTTTGTCATAGCTGAGCATCCATCTATTTTATAATTGTATATTGTAAATTACTCTACTGGGATTTAACTATCTCATGAAGTTGTTTGCTCAGATGATCAGGAATAGGGTATGCCTAAGAGATAGTTGGGCAGGAATAGGATAACTGAAGGACGTTGCTGCGTAGTTTAAGGCTTGAATATTAGTTGAAGTTGAATTGCATGAATGGATTGTGTATTATGATTTTTATGGTTATTAGAATTTGATATTCTAGAGCGTGTCATGAATGTATGTGAAAATTAGAATAGTTGCGTATGACGTAGGGTTGAGTGGAATCTAAATGGACAATGGTAAGAGTCTATTTGGATTACACTCAACCTATAACAATCCTACGATATCCCCGAATCAAGAAAAATGAAAAATTGATTTGAAAACCTATATGCTTATGCTACTTTGTTAGAAGTAAGTGTATTGTGAATTAGGGGGTCGTTACAATAGTGGTATCAGAGCCTGGTTTATCGGTTGACTGGTTTAGTAGGTTAGTGGTTGTGAATCCTCGGGCTTACAGCTTTAGGACTTTAAATTGATTTGACTCTGGAATACCTAGGACCTGATCTTGAATTGAGAAATTAAGGAATAAATTTAACATTTCGCTGCTAACTATTGTTGTTAAAGACTAATCAATTTTCTTTCTGTGTTAGATAGCCATGGCAGATCCTAGCAGGGACAGTACTCGGAGGCCAAGACACAGAAGCCAAGGTGCCTCAGGGAGTAGTAGCATGGAGACCAACGTTGATATGCAAGAAATGATGGACTCCATCTGAATGATGGCTGACGCCATGAGAGATCAGGCTACTACAAGTGCCAACGTCATGAGACAACAACAAGAAGATCGGCAGAACAAAAATGATGGAAATAATTAGAACGTCAACCCCATGTATCAAGGGTGGATAGAATTCCAGAGGGCAGGGCCACCTCCATTCACAGGCACCTCTGATCCAGCCGCAGTTGAAGCATGGCTGAAGGAAATGGAGAAAATCTTCTGCCTATTGCATAGTAATGATGAACAGAGAGTGACCTATGCAACATACATGCTCAAAAGTAAAGCAGAACAGTGGTGGACATGAGCCTAGTAGCTAATGGAGAACAGGGGCATTCCACTTACTTGGGACTCCTTCAAGAGGTTCCTCTTAGACAAGTACTTCCCAGAAAGTGTAAGACAGGCTAAAGAGACAGAATTCCTGCAACTTAGACAAGGAGGCAGACCGTTTAAGGAATATTTGGCAAAATTTAAAGAACTGGCCAGATATTCCACCTACCTGAGGATGCACTATGACGAAGCATGGAAGGTAAGCCAACTAAAAGAAGGCTTGGACTTACCGATGAAGACACAGATTTCTCTGCTCGAGATTAGAGATTTCGAAGTGCTGGTGAACAAATGTCGGATCCTTAGCAAGAACCTGGAATAGAAACAGAATATGACTCAAAGAACAGGTAACAGGTCAAAAAAACCAGCCAGAAATCTTAATGTGAAGGGTGGAATGTTTAAACCACAGCCAGGGTCATCTAGTAGTGGTAGACGTCCAGAAAGTGCAAACTGCCCAAAGTGTGGAACAAGGCATCCCAACCAACCTTGCTAGCATCAGACACTGGTACTGTGTTACAAGTGTAAGGGTACAGGACATTTTGCAAAGTATTGCCCATCAAGTGGAAGCCAGCAGAATCCAGGTGGCCAAAGACTATAAGCTCTAGGGAGAGTCTTTACTCTGGATGCAGTAAACATTGACAGGTTATCAGGATTAATGTAGGGTAAAGGTAAAATTTATAATTTTTCTTTAATAATATTGTTTAATTCGAGTGCCACGAACTCTTTTATTTTTGATGCATGCATGGAAAGAATAAACCTACCACTACAAACCATGTCCTGTGACTTACACGTTTCCACACCATTAGGAGAGACCACCATATCCCCACAAATATGCTTGAATTGTCCCCTTACCATCAATAACACCCTATTTATTATGGACCTTGTGTGATTATCCCTGACTGTGATCGACGTCATTCTGGGAATGGATTGGTTGTCTAAGAATCGGGTTCTATTAAATTTTTTCGAAAGGACTATCACTTATTTAGACATCGTGCCTGTACATAGGAGTGACAGAGCTTGTGAGATAAGTGATGTTTCCCTAAATTTCTCTCAGGTAGAATTACAAGAAAGGTTGAACCTAATCCCTATTGTTAGCGACTTTTCGGAGGTGTTTCCTTTGGAAGTAAGTAGGCTACCCCACATAGAGATATAGAATTTACAATTGACCTAATTCTGGGTGCAGGCCCAATAGCTATAACCCCATATAGAATGGCCCCAGCGAAATTGAGGGAACTTAAGGTCCAAATAGAGGATTTGTTAGAAAAGGGATTCATTAGGTCGAGCGTGTCACCGTGGGGAGCTCCTGTCCTATTAGTAAAGAAGAAAGATGGGAGTTTAAGGTTATGCATTGACTATCGACAATTGAACAAGGTGACCATTAGGAATAAGTACCCATTATCGCAGATTGATGACTTATTTGACCAGTTGCAAGGTGCAACGGTATTTTCCAATATAGACTTAAGGTCGGTATACCACCAGATTAGGGTTCGAGAGGAGGATATCCCTAAGACAGCATTTAGCACTAGGTACGGCCACTATGAGTTTCTAGTAATGCCGTTTGGACTGAAAAATGCACCTGTTGTCTTTATGGACTACATGAAAAGAATTTTTAGACCCTATTTAGACCAATTCATAGTGGTATTCATAGACAACATCTTAGTCTATTCCAAGACTCACGAAGAGCATGCACAACATCTTAGCAAGGTGCTACAGATATTGGAAGAAAAATAATTGTATGCTAAATTTGAGAAGTGTGAGTTTTGGTTAGAGGAAGTGAAATTTTTAGGCCATATGGTAAACAGGGAAGGGATTTTAGTAGACCCTAAGAAGATTGAAGCAATATTAGATTAGGGTCAACCAAGGACAGTTACCGAAGTTAGGAGTTTTCTAGGTTTAGCAAGCTATTATAGGAAGTTTATCCAAGGATTTTCTCAGATAGCTTTGCCATTAACCCTGTTGACTCAGAAGGGTGTAAATTTTAAGTGAAGTGAGGAGTGTAAACATAGTTTCCAAACTTTAAAAGAAAAGTTAACCACCACTCCAGTGCTAATAATTCTGAAACCCTTAGGACCCTTTTCAATATATATAAATGCATCAATGAAAGGTTTAAGATGCGTCTTAATGAAGGATGGAAAAGTGGTGGCTTATCCATCGAGGCAATTGAAACCTGCAAAGGAAAACTATCCTACCCACGACTTAGAATTAGTTGCCATTGTATTTTCCCTGAAGATTTGGAGACATTACTTATACGGGGCTGTATTTGAGGTTTTTAGTGATCATAAGAGCCTTACGTACTTGTTTAATCAAAAGGAATTGAATATGAGGCAGAGAAGGTGGATAAAGTATTTGAAGGACTTTGACTTCAAGTTAAAATACCATGCAGGGAAAGATAATATCGTAGTCGATGCATTAAACCGAAAGTCATTGCAATTAGCCAGCTTAATGGTAGACGAGATGAGGTTACTTGAGAACTTTAGGAATCTCAGCCTTAATGTAATTTCATTTCCAAAGAGATTAGTAATGAGTGACTTCCTAATAACCTGCGACTTAAGGAAAAAAATTAGATAAGCCCAACTAGAGGATGAATCCTTGGGAATCTATGCAAACTAGCCTGATTTTGGATTAGCCCATGATGGAGTATTGATGTTCAGAAAGAGAATAGTAATCCCAAACCATCAGGAATTAAAGTAAAAAGTGTTAGCAGAGGCTCATCGAAGCCACTATACCATCAATCCAGGTATTTCCAAGATGTATCAGGATTTAAAAACAAACTTTTGGTGGCCAGATATGTGGAAAGATATTACGAAGTATGTGAATGCTTGTCTTACTTGTCAACAGGTTAAGATAGAGCATCAAAGACCCACAGGGTTACTGAAGCCACTAGAGATACCGGAAAGGAAATAGGATCAAATAACCATGGATTTTATAGTTTGACTACCTAGAACACAAGATGGTTATAATTCCATTTGGATGATAGTGGATAGATTAACCAAGTCTGCTTACTTTTTACCTGTTAAGATGAGATACTTCATGGAGAAACTAACTGAGGTATACCTTAGGGAGATCGTGAGATTACACTGAGTACCATCAAGTATAGTATCAGATCGCGACCCTAGGTTTATTTTGAGATTTTGGCAATCCCTACAACAAGCATTAGGAACCCAGCTTAAGTTTAGCACGACTTATCACCCTCAGACTGACGGGCAGTTTGAGAGAATAATCCAAACTTTAGAAGACATGTTAAGGGCTTGTGTGCTAGAACAAAAAGGAAGTTAGGATAAATACCTACCTTTGATAGAGTTTGCATACAATAACAGTTATCACTCTACCATCGGTATGGCACGTTATGTTGCTTTGTATGGGAGAAGTTGCAAATCACCCTTAAGTTGGGTAGAGATTGGGAAAAGTACACTGTTGGGACTTGATATTGTACAAGAGACCACTGATCAAATTAAAATGATTAAAGAAAAGATCAGGGTAGCCTAACAAAGACAGGAAGCCTACGTAAATAGGAGGAGGAGACCTTTAGAGTTTAATAAGGGAGAGTATGTTTTCCTAAGAGTATCCCCCACTACAGGTGTTGGTAGACAAACAAGGACAAGAAAATTAAGTCCCAGATTCTTAGGATCATTCCAAATATTGCAAAGAGTTGGTACAGTCGCCTACCAGATTGCTTTACCTCAATACCTGTCAAACTTTCATGACGTCTTTCACGTCTTGCAACTCCACAAATACGTCCCAGATCCTGTGCATGTATTGGGGAATCAACCCATAGTATTAAAAAAAAATTTAACTTATGAATCTATACTTGTACAAATCCTTGACTTTAAGACTAAGCAACTCCAGAATAAAGTAATCCCTTTAGTTAAGGTACTTTGGCAGGATGTAGCATCGTAGGAGATGACGTGGGAGAAAGAGGACGAGATGAGGCAACATTATCCAGAGCTATTCACAGGTATGAATTTTAGGGACAAAATTTCTTTTAAGGGGAGAGAATGTAATAAACTAAATTTTAAAAATAATTTAATTGGAAAAATTAAATATCAATTTTATTAAAATCAAACTCGACGTAATTTTCTAAGTCTACGATCAAAATTTAGGAATTTTTCAGAGTCAAAATCTGATCTAATGGAGGAAAACTCGGCCTAGCTTCAGGGAATTGGCAGATAAAGTAACAAGCTTTAATTCCTTAAATGAAACCCAAATTCCTTCCATGAAAATCCGTGCTCTTGACCGGATCGAAGAAAGCATCCAAAAATTCCCTCGAGCGAAGTGAAAAAAAATCGACATGACCCTAAAGGCTTTAAAATTTCAAAAACTCTAATTTTTCCACAAAATTTCCACTTTCCTTTCTCTCTCTTCCCTCTATTTTCTCTCCCCTCTCTCATCCCATGTTTGCCACTGTGCACGGCCAAAAACATCGCGCCGCCACCATCAACCCACCACCGCAAGACACCGATGCCCCAACCTCCAACAACTAACCCAGGCCACCGACGGATGCCACAGCAGTCAGAAAAAGCCCATTTCTCCTCCATCGCAATTTCTTCTTTGCTGCCGTGACCTCCACCGTTCGGCGACACCGCCCCTACCGTTGGGAAGGCCGAACTTCTAGCTTCCTACGACAGCTCCCAAGTCGATGAACGCTGCCACTAAGCGCCTGAAATAGAGCAAAAATAGTCCACTGTGTGTCATTCTTCTCCGCTGAAAAATTCCATCCAAATGGCCATGAACTGCTAAAAGGACCCCAGATCCGGCCTCCTCAACTTGCGGGCTACGCGCTGGTGTAATTTTTGACCTCAGCCGCATCCCTCTGCCGTGCGCTGCCGTGCGTCATCGCCAGAGCTGCCAGAAAGCATCCAGAACTAGGATTCCATCTTCTAGAAGCCCTGGTACGGTCTAAATTGCCCAAATTTGATGTTTTATGAATTAAATTGAATCCTGAACATGCGTAGGAATTAGACCGACCTAGAAACATTGTAATCAGACATAGGGAAGTTCAATTGAATAAGAAACTGCCTAAGATTTTAATTAAATTGCCCAAGGAACTAACTAGGCTCGATTTCTGAGGAAACGGGAAGCCTAGAACTGTTTAAGAGCAAACGATAAATAGGTAGAGTGATTTATGCTCCTTGTACTTTATTTGACACTAGAATTCCTGATTAGAATAATTACATTGCATGGGAATACGTGTTAAATTTTATGAGTATATCTATATGTCTGCGTGCTATAAATGCCTGTTGCATGTTAGATTGATTGGCTATCGAATTTAGATGTCATAGGAATGGGTTGACTTAAGGTAGGGTATTAAATAGCCAGTATGGGACGGCCGTTGAGTATCTTGAGTGCAGATGGTTTTGTAAATGCATCATTTTAAATTGAATTTATCCTGCATTCGTTAGGGATTACGCGATAAACTAGGACCACCCTATGCAAGGTTTAAGGTGTATAAGGGGGGATAACCTATACGGGAAAACATTGTGGTTTAGGTGTAATCTCCTAGAACCTTGAGAATTGGTCAACTGTGTGCATGTAGTTCCAAATAGATTGTATGAGGATGAGGATTACCATATGTGCACATGCTAGGGGATGCCATAGATGTTGATTCTCACCCGATCTTTGAGTGAGTGATTGGTGTTACGGATCACACTCACAATATAGGTGTGATTTTGAGTGATTGGTGTCATGGATCACACCCAACAAAAAAGTATGTTTTTCATAAAAATGGCATGCAATTGGATAGATTTGTAACAGTCACATGAGACTTGTGACTGATGTATATGTGAAAACCACCGGGCATGGATTTTTTTAATTAGAACTTTAGTATGGATTTTTAGAAAATGTATTGTTATACTCATCTTAATTATTGCATTATTTTTCATGCAATTTCACGTTTTTAAAGATAAGGTAATTCACTGGATTTTGAAATTAACACGGGGAGATGTTTTCTGTGCTTTGTCACAGCTGAGCATCCAGTTATTTTATAATTGTATATTGTAAATTACTCTACTGGGATTTAACTATTTCATGAAGTTGTTTGCTCAGATGATCAGGAATAGGGTATGCCTAAGAGATAGCTGGGCAGGAGTAGGATAACTGAAGGACGTTGCTACGTAGTTTTAGGCTTGAATATTAGTTTAAGTTGAATTGCATGAATGGATTGTGTATTCTAATTTTTATGCTTATTAGAATTTCATATTCCAAAGCGTGTCATGAATGTATGTGAAAATTAGAATAACTGCGTATAACGTAGGGTTGAGTGGAATCTAAATGGACAGTGGTAAAAGTCTATTTGGATTACACTTAACCTATAACGACCCTCCGATATCCCCGAATCAAGAAAAATGGAAAATTGATTTGAAAACCCATATGCTTCCGCTACTTTGTTAGAGGTAAGTGTATTATGAATTAGGGGGTCGTTACACCTACATTATTAATAAAATGTTTGTCTGTTGGCTGGCATGTGTGGTTTATTGAAATGTTGATGGATGAGATAGCATGAGTATGTTGTTGGAAAAAGAATAGAGTTTCATGGTGTAGATTCAAGGTGACCACAAAGAAAGAACCTTATCTTTAAGTATATTAAGTAAAGAACCACAAAAAAGGAAAGGGAATTGCCAAGTGGATAAACCTCCCTAGGCTGAGTCCATGGAATTTATTCTTGTAAACTATAAGCAATGCACCTTAGTATTATTTTTCAAAAAAAAATATGGAAATTTATTATTGGAAGAAAGAAAATTGTTTTTGAGTCAGGAGAAGTTTATAAGAAAGGATATTCTTATTATTTTCAAGGAAGGAAATTATTCTTGAAATTGATAAAATTATATGAGAAAAATTAATCTTCAAGAGAGGAGAAATAATCCTTGAAAATATTAAAGTTTTTGTAAGAAATGTATATTGGAATTAATTTTCAAGAAAGGAGAAATTATTCTTGAAAATACTACAATTTTTATAATAATGGTATGTTAAAGTTAAATTCCAATAAAAGAGAAATTATTCTAAAAAATATTAGTATTTTTACCAAAAATGTACATTTGTAGTAATTTCCAAAGAAAGGGAAAATCAATCATGAAAATAATAGAATTCTTATGACAAGTGTACATCAATTTCAAATTTCCAAGAAAAGGGACAATTGTTCTTAATTTATTTAGAATTTTTTTAAAAAAAGATGTACACTAGTATTATTTTTCAATAAAAGGAAATTTTCCCCTGAGATTTGTTAAAGATTTGTATAAAGGTGGCCAAGTGTCCACAGAGTGCCCAAGTGTGCATAATTACCCTAGGTGGTGGCCCAGTGTCCATGTAGTGCCGAAGTGTGCATAATGACCCTAAGAAGGTGACCAAGTATCCAAAGAGTACCCAAGTGTGCACAATTACCCTAGGTGGTGGCCTAGTGTCGACGTAGTGCCCAAGTGTGCACAATGACCCTAGGAAGGTGGCCAAGTGTCCACAGAGTGCCCAAGTGTGCACAATTACCCTAGGTGGTGGCCTAGTGTCGACGTAGTGCCTAAGTGTGCACAATGACCCTAGAAAGGTAGCCAAGTGTCCATAAGTGCCCAAGTGTGCACAAGAGATTTTTATAAAGGTGGTCAAGTGTCCACATAGTGCCCGAGAGTGCACAATTGATATATGAAAGTATGTTTTAAAATGATAAGTATAAATATTTTGTAAATTTTATGATTTTGAACAAGAAATTTTTATAAAGGTGGCCATGTGTCCACATAGTGCCCAAGAGTGCACAATTGTTATATACAAGTATGTGTTAAGAATGATAAGTATAAATGCTTTGTTAATTTGATGATAATGGGTTTTATAACATGCCAAATGTTTTATTGGAAAGAATATTGTTTTTATTTCATTGACATTTAAATTGATCATACATTGCTTACCAATTTTATTTATGAATTATGCTATGTTTTATTTTATTATAAAAAATGTAGAATTAAACATTTGGTGCTTGCACCCTGATACATATTAGTTGTTTTTAAACATCCAAATTGTTAAGCTACTGGAAAACTCATGTTTCTCATTATATGCTAATTTGTATCAGATGCGGACACATAGCAGGCTGAGAGATCAAGTTCTTTCTTGGTTGAGAAATGTGGTAAACCCCTATTTTTGAGACTTAGTATAGACATACTTCATTTAGAGATAGGATTATCTTTTTGGCTGTAGATCTAAGATGTAATTGGGAAAGAATCGGGGAAGGGATATATGAAGGACTAGTCCACCTTGGAAATTTGAAAAGGGGGTCCGAGTGACAAGATTGTTGTCTCCTGACTCTCTAGGCATAGGTACTTCATATATGCTGATTGTAACACCCCATAACTTAAATAGTCTCAATTAATTGGATTCAGTAAAGGTATGGAATTAACAGTATTATGCATTCCTTAATATGAATTTTTCCAACTTATAAAATTTAATGGGGTAAATATTTATATTAAGGGTAACTTGCAAAATTTTTATTCCCAAAATTCTTTTTCCTTGCCAAAATATTAAGAAAGAAGCAATGCAAGACATTACCATGTAGCCATATGCATGAGAGTGCCATGAATGCAAGGAGGGAATGGAAATTTAATTTCCATGCATAGGAAATAAGGAGGCCACATGAAGTTGCAAAGAAAAGGGGACTAAAAGCATTAATCATTTCATATATATATATATACATGGCTCACGTAAAGATGGGAATAAGAAGTAAGATGAATTGAGTTTATATATATATGTGTGTGTGTGTGTGTGTGTGTGTGTGCATGGCTCATGTAAAGATGGGAAGAAGTAAGATGAAAAAAATATATATGTGTGAAGGGGGGGAGTATCATGCAACCTAAGGAGAAAGGAAAGAATGATGCATCAAATATATATATATATATATATATATATGTATAGGTGACATGGCAACCAAGGGAAAAGCTAGCATAAAACTAATCCCTCCCTTTACTTATGGGACGCCACACGTGAAGGAAGTGAGGGAAATGTACAATAATTAAACAATGCAGAATTTTTTTTAGTGAGGTAAGCATATAGGCTCCCGTAGACCATAGAGAAAAGCAAGGGAGAATAGTTTTAGAAAATGCAAAATTTTATCTCACTTGTGGCACTTGGGACCACACGCAAGGTAGGAGAATTTGGTGAGAAAAGGAAGACACAATGTGCAGAAATTTTGTTGCTTGTTAGAGTGGATAAACTAAACTTACAAGGAAGAGGAAAACCAAGAGTGCAAGCAAAGGCAAGGTGTACTTGTAAGTACACTTTGTGCAAATATATATATGCATGTATGCATGTTAAAAGTGTGCAGAATTTTTCTTAAAATCAAAGTGGAATGCAAGGAAACTACATGGACCCACACGCCACCTAGGCTAAGGAAGAGACAAGGAGGAATTTAAAATTTGTACATGTGCTATAAACTACACGAGAGCTAGGGAAGAAAAGAAAGATATAAATAAATACAAAGAGGAAAACAAGGAAGGGGTGGCATGAGGTAAGGGGGAAGTAAGGGAGAATGGCATAAAATTTTTTAGCCTTGGAGACTAAGATGCGTTACATGGAATGAAGGGGGAGAAGTCCACTTCTTTTGCATATTCCACCCCATTCACGCGTGAAAGGAAGGGAGAGGAAGAAAATTCACTCTTTATGTAACCTACACACACGTGAGGCACCAAGGTTTGGAGGGACGAAGACACAAGGAGGTCAAAGACAAAGGGAAGAGCAAAGGAAGCAAGGTAGGCTAGCAATTAAATTGTTTTAGTTCCATGATGTGGTATACTTGTTTTAATTTTTATATTCATGGAGCTAGAGCATTCATCCACATTCTTGATTTAGAAAAAAGAATTTAATGAGCTTGCATGATGAAGGTAGAAGGTGGCTAGCAATAATTTCTAAATTAATGTTCCCCTAAGGCCATGATGATGCTTAAATATAGGAATTATTTTATGGGTTAATTCGTTTGGTTCATTACTCTCAATAAGGTGAGGAGCTTGTTAGGTCTATGATGATATTAATGGGATTATTGAATAAGTATGATGCACGTGGTTATGAATTAAATGACTAGATTAATATTGATCATTGTTAGAATTTTTAGAAGAAGAACATACATGGAACCTAATTTCCAAACAAAGGAAGGAACTATGATGAGAGTGAGTGGAATTTTTGGAAAGAAAACATATATATTAGAATTAATTCTCAAGCCAAGGAAATTATTAGGAAACTAATAATATCTTTGAAAGTAAATTTATGGAAGAATAAATGGTAAATATTATGCCCATTAATAATATTTTTGGGGGGAAGATTTATACAAGAATAGTAGAAAATATTATATCCATAAATTAATATTATGGAGGGAAAATTTTTTAATAATAAATTCTAAGAAAAAAGAAAATAAAAAATATGATTCCCATAATTAATGTCTTGAGAGAAAATTTTGTAAAGATAAATTCTAAGAAAAATGGGAAATATCATTTTCATAATTAATGTTTTGAGAGAAAATTTGGTAAGAATAAATTCAAAGAAAAATAGGAAAATCTTGTGTCCATAAATGATATTATGGATGGAGATTTATGCAACATAAAATTTTGAGGAAAATAGAATAATATTCTGTCCATAAATAATATTACGAATGGCAATTTATGCAATATTAAATTCTAAGGAAAGTAGAAATATGATTGTCCAGAAATAATATTATGGATGGATATTTTTAAGTAAATTTATGGGATAATAAATAGAAAATATTATGCCCATTAACAATATTCTTGGAAGAAAATTGAGACAAGAATAAGTAGAAAATATTATGTCCACAAATTAATATTATGAAGGGAAATTTATGTAATATAAAATTTCAAGGAAAAGTAGAAAATACTAGATTCATAAATAATATTATGAATGGAAATTTATGTAAAACTAAATCCTAAGGAAAATAGAAAATGTTATGTCCGTAAATGATATTATGGATGGAAATTTACGTAAGATTAAGTTCTAAGGAAAGATGTGAAATCATAGGGAGATTTCGAATTTATTCGAAAGCATTGCGAAAGCGAAACCTTTCATGGTTAATAAAAGGAAAAGTATGGTGACACCGTGCCCTACGGGGTTTTGAGTGTACGCCGGCGACTTAGGGAGGCGTGGCCGAAGGTGCTCCATGCCCATGATCTAGCGCTCACGATCGTACCAAGACTGTGGCCGAGTGTCCACGTATTACGAGGTGTGGCCATAGGTGCTCCACATGAGTGGCCTAGGGAGGTATGGCCGAAGGTGCTCCATACCTGTGATTTAGTGTCTCGAGAATTTTATGTACATAGACCGAAGGTTCACAATTTATGAGGTGTGGCCAAAGGTGCTCTATACCCTTGATCTAGTGTCTCAAAAATTTCATGTACGTGGACCGAGGGTTCACAATTTACGAGGTGTGGTCAAAGGTACTCCACACGGGTGGCCTGGTGAGGCGCGACCGAAGGTGCTTCGTGCCCAAGACCTAGTGCCCACAATCACGCTATATACGTGGCCGAGTGTCTACAACTTTCGAGGTGTGGCCGAAGGTGCTCCGCCCATGTGCTCTAGTGTTCACACAACATGTATGTACGTGCTGATGACTTCACGATAATAAATCAGTACGCTTAAGAAAATACTGGTCATGTGAAAAAGAACTTATACTGTTGCTAACTATTAAATTTATCATGCAGTAATTACCTGTTTATCGATATGTACTTTACTCCTAAATCAAGGATGTAGTTTGAACGTTTTTGGTGTTTGCACCCTGATACATGTTAGTTTCTTTAAAACTATGAATTGCTAAGCTATTAGGAAACTCGTGTTTCTCACTTATGTGCTAATATGTATAAGATTTGAATGCATAGCAGGGATGCGTGGTAGCAGTATCTTTTTAATCAAGTAAGTTTTAGTAAGACCCTATTTTTGGATCCTAGAAGTACTTGAATTAGAATAGGATAACTAATTTGACTGTATATACGAGTGGCTTTGGGAATACTGGGGAAAACGGATATGTGAAGGACCGATCTGTTACTATTTGGTGCGGGAGTCTGAGTGGCAGGCCTATTGTCTCCTGACTTCTGCAAGACGGGTACTTCATATATCCGGGGACTAATACATCAGTTGTAATGAATACTATTATTGGACTAGTATTATTTGATTCATATGAAGGACTGTATTGTTATCATGTAGCATAGAGTTTTTATTATTCCGCTGTGCATGTGATTTATGTTTTTATCTGAGCAAAGGATCCCAAACCTAATTATTTTAACATAAATTGAATAGTTAATTGCTCAGACAATAATTAAAAAGGACAAGAATAATGTATCGAACCTATCTAATGATATCGAAATGAACAACAAGACTAGATAGGAGCGTTATACTGATATATGATGACTGTAATGCAATGGAAATTATTAGACTCTTATTATTTGAATTGTATGAGAGTTTAATTTTTCGCTATGTAGTATAAAATTTCTGTTATTCTGCTGTGCATGTAAGTTTTTAATCTGAGCAAAAGATCCCGAACCTAATCTGCTTATTATAATTTTAATGGTATAACTGCTCAGACATTAATTAAATAAAGGATAAAGATAATGTACCGAACCTATCTATTTATATCAAAATTAATGGTAATACTAGATAGAGGCGTTACACCAATAGTTTTTTGTAAAAATCCTATAAGCAACTCCTTTATGGTTCAATTGTTTGAATTAAAGTTCTGCATAGTTTTTTGGTTGAGTGGCCGAAGTGTTTTAAGTTTAAATTTTGGTTTTATGCTTTACACTGACTTGACTTGACTGTGTGAAAGTAACAATAATTCTGCACTAGTTTTTATTTTCATTGCATTAAGCCTTTTGTTTTTATACATGAGAGTTCCTTTCCACATTCCACATTTTGTTTTACTGCACATGAGTTTCATTCTAAATCTTTCTTAAATCTTTTTAAAAAAAATAAAAATTTGACATTTGCGGTGATTACGAAGCGTCATAAAATGCAACATTTGTGGCGGTTTTCAAACTGCCACTAGTAGTGAAGGTTTGGAACCATCACAAAATGGTAACATTTTGTGGCGATGTTTTGATCGCCACTAAATATAATTCGTGATATTTATTCTAGAAGTTAACCAAAATCATCATTAAATGACATTCTGACACATATAATTCTGATGGTTTGCTAAGTGTCAAAAATGCATTTTGTGACGGTTCAACCACCACAAAATGACAGTTTTAAGCATCACTAAATGACGTTATTTTTGTAGTGTATATATATATTGTCTTCTGGTGATGGATTAATGAATTGATAAAGTATTGGTTTATAATTCATTAATTCAATCCTAGTCAAAACGGTGGAATCGGTAAGAATTAAATGCATATTTTATTAATTTTATCTATTATAAAAATTATATAATACATATATACACTACTAGAAAATCTAAAATTAGTGAACAAATTTGTCACTAATTGACGTTTTCCATAAATGATTAAAGATTTAGTGAAAGATAGTTTTTGTCACAAATCTGAGGTTGTTTTTCTTATAAAAAAAAATAGTGATGATTAGTTGTCCATCACTAATTTTGTGATGGATGCTCCATAACTATTTTTGTGATAGATAGGTGACAAATACATTAAAAATTTGAAAAAATTAGTGACAGAATGTTTGTCAAAAAATAACTTTTTGTGATCAATACTCTGTCACTATTTTTGTGAGAGATAACTCGTCACAAACTAGTGGCCAATGCTGTAACAACCGAAAGGATTTTAAAAGAGTTTTAAAGGATAAAATTTAATTTTTAACCCTAATCCCAATCAAATGAAACTTGGCACGACTTTCAAGGATAGTGATTCGAAACGGAAGGCTGTTTGAAGTCAGAAACACGATTAAATGGAAGGAAATGCAATTTGGCGATCAGAAACTGACAACAGATGTTTCATGCATCAATTCCACTGACGGAGGCCAAAACCTTTGTATGGAAATGCGTGCCAACGTCTGTAAGGATGCCAACACCCTAAAGTATCCCCGGGTGGTCCGGGAAAAGTCGAAATTGCCCCCGGAGGTTTTAAATTTCCCGAATTCCCTCTATTTCTCTCATATATCTCTCTCTCCTCACCACATTTTCTCTCTCCTATCTCTCCTCCTTCCTCCACCATGAATCGCCGCTACAGCCACCATAGGCCGCCACCCAGTATACCAATCGATAGCCCTCACCACCCACAACCTCCAGCAACCACCCACGGCCACCAACGGCCGCCAGCGTCACCGAAAAATGCCACTTTTCTCCTCCACCGTGCAAAAACTTCGCTAACTCAGATCGCCACCGTTCGTCGCTGTTGACCATCACCGCCCCCACCACCGTGTAGCCTAAGTTACCAGCTTCCTCCAGTAGCTCGCCGACGTCGAACGGAGGCCGGATGCGCCCAGATTGAGGCAATCTCTGTCAGCCGTGTGTCAACTTTCGTGGCCAAAAAACGCCATCCAAACGGCCGTGAACCGCCGCGCCACCACCATATTTGGACTCTTGGACTTGCGAGCTTCACCGTGGTGTAATTTTTGAGGCAAACCGTACCCCTTCGCCGTGCACCACTGTACGCCACCGTGCACCATCGTGCGCCACCGTGCACCGTCGTGCGCTACCGTGCCGAAGCTTCTGGACATGCATCGGGAGAAACCGAGACCACCGTGACACAGAATTCCACCATCTGATCCCATTGGTAAGGTCTGATTTCCCAAAAACTGATGATATTTGACTGAAATAGCTGCTGAACTTAAATAGGCAATAAATTGACCTAGGTATTAGGGTAACCGGACTTATGATCAAAAAACGAATGACGTAACAAGTCTAAATATTTAATTTAATGTCCAGAAAATTAATTGGGATCAGAAACCAAGAATACGTGAAGTTCTGAAGTGATTTGGAGCAACAGGAGACCAGGTAGGATAATTTACGCTTCCCGAACCCTAGATTTGACCTAGTGGATACCTGAATGATTTAGATGATTTGCATGGATTTGCGTGCTACTTTCTATGGGATAAATTGCATGCCTGTGTGCTGAAAACCCTAATTGCATGTTAGACGTTTTGTTTATCGAGTTTAGATGCCCTTAGGACGGATTTACTTAGGGTTGGATACTTGATAGTCGGTATGGGACGGCCGTTAAGTATCCCGAGTACAGGGAGTTTTTAAATGAGATTATTTTTATCAGATTTGGCCTGTACTACGTTAGGGATTACGCGTTAAACCAGGACGACCCTAAGAAAGGTTTAGGGAGTATAAGGGTGGATAGCCTACACGGGAAAACATTGTGATTTAGGCGTAATACCCTAGAACCCTGAGGAATAGCTGACCGTGAGCATGTGAGTTCGAATAGACTGTATGAGGATGAGAATTGGCATATTTGCACATGCTAGGGGACGCCCTAGATGTTGATTCTCACCCGGTCCTTGAGTGAGTGATTGGTGTTACGGATCACACTCACAATATAGGCTTGATTCGGGTGATTGGTGTTACGGATCACACCCAACGATAAGTGAGGTATTCTCTCTATATGACGTGCAATTAGATGATGATTTGGACTTGGTTACAGCGAATTTATGACCAACGTGGACTTAGATACACTGGGTATGGGATTTTACTTGATTTTTGATGATTGATTTTCAAGGAAATGGATTTTATGATTTCGATTAATTGCCGCGATTTCCATGTAATAAAATGACTTTTAAAGATAAGGTATTTCACTATTTTTGAACTGATTTCGGGAAGATGATTTCGGTGTTCATACCGCTAGGTATTCAACCAGTTTTCGAATGATATTTGAACTGAAATTATTCTACTGGGATTTTATATCTCATCAGGTTGTTTACTCAGATGAACAGGGACAGGGACAGGAACCTAGACGATAGCTGAAGATGCATTGATGATAAACAGGAGAACGACTTAGTTTAGGCTTGAACTGTCTTGTATATATTTTGATGACGTGCTGTATATTGGGTTCTGTCTCCTATATTTTCTGTAGTGATTGGATTGACTGTATGTGTATAAATCAGGTGTTGTATGTTAACTGTAGTGATGGGATTGACGTTGCTGTATATGGATTCGGTTATTTATGTTTGCTATTGTTGTTGGACTGGCTGTTTGATTATGAACAGGTGATTATTATATTTGGACATGATCGAAATACAGAGGAAACTCTGCCAAATTTTTGGTAGGGTTTATCGCTGTAAACTGACGAGTTTAAGTTGGAATGTGTATGAATGTATGACGTGACGTGTATATGAGTTGTAGATTTCATTCCAGAGTAATTTATGATGTATGTATGTATGATTAGTTTAGCTGCGTGTGAATTAGGGTTGAACGAAATTCGAATGGACAACAAAAAGTCTATTTGGGTTACGCTCAACCCGTAGTGATCCCCTGACATTCCCACATCGGGAATAACTAATTGAACCAACCCATATGCTTCCACTAATCAGATAAGCATTGCGTATGTTGTATTAGGGAGTCGTTACAAATGCAGTAAGAAATTGAGGAAATTTTAGTGATAGAATTTCTATCACAAAAAAAATTGTAACAATACAAGTATCAACAATCTATCACTAAATTTCAATTGTTTCTAACACATTTTCGTCACTAATTCCTGTCAAAGATATTTAAAATTGTTTCATTCTACATGCATACACAAAAATCTACTTCCAAATTAAAAGCAATAATAAGAATCTAAAATTCCATAATGAACTTTATATATATATATATATATAGCCATAATAGAATGACCAGCCAACATAATTCAAATGTCTTAGCACAATTCAAAAGTCAACTTAAACATCTAGTAAGTAGCATACACAAATATAAAATTGTATATATGACAAAAGCCAAAGCTTAGTTGGCTATGACAACTCAGGACGATTAGAACTAGCACATTGATCGCCACATGGTTTAAGGCAATTTTTCAAAGCTCATAAAATTGCTATTATTGCTATTAAATCTTAGTTGGCTATGACAACTCAAGACAACTCATACACAAATAGGAAGAGTCATCCCATTAAGCCACAAAAAGTTGTCGCATCATTGCTATTAAATCTTATAATTCCTTTTGTCTCTATTACCTCTATTGTCTCTGCTTTTCAACTTCTTGACACAATAATTTTCAGTTGATTTATGTTATTTTCAGTAAGAGTAAGTGACAACCCTATACTTTCTAATGTAGTGGATAAAGCAACTTGACCAAAAATAATAAAATCCTCTAGCCTAAGGCCATAAATCCTTCACTTTGTTAGACCACAAACAACTTTGGTCCAAAGAGACATTTTCTGCTCAGTAGTAGCATTTGCTATATCTACTTGATCATGTTCATCCATCCCATCAGTTGATGTGTTGCCTTGAGAATCTTTGATTTTGCTCTCAAAATTCTCATGAAAAATATCAAAAAGAGAAAAAAATAGAGAATGTAACATTATAAGAGATGAAGCATGATAACACCAATGACAACATGAGAATTGAAATTTTATCATGGTTTAAGGCAATTTTTCAAAGCTCACACACAAGAATTTTAATGACAACAACCAAATATTTGTTAATGATTATTTCTACTCTAACTACTTGCTTTATTAATTAAATGTAGTAACCATCAATTGAAGGTTATCCTGCATTATCTCTGGTAGTAGCAGCTTTTCCTAAGAAAGTTTGTAATGAATTAGATGAAATGGCTACCAATTCTTTCTAGGGATATAAAAAGGGAAGACCATCTACGCATCTAACAAAAAGACAAAAGATTTTTCTACCTCAAAGCAAAGGAGACTTGGATCTTAGGCAACGTAAAATTCAAAATAAATCTATCTTGGCTTCTCAAACTTAGAGAATGCTAAATCAGCCTAGTTCTCTATACAGTAAATAGACAATCTCAAAATATTTTGGTGGAGACATCAAGTTATATCCCAAAGATAAATCTCAACCTTCATAGGCATGGAAAAGTGTCAAAAAATCCAGTCGCTTAATTTTGGATAATCTCTAGTAGAGGATAGGAACAAGCGACCAAGTTTAATTAAGAGATAAATTTTGTTGGCAGCCTAGTACCCCTCCAACAGATAACCCATACACAGCCAAGGATCTTATGATAAGACCTCATCAAGATTGGGATGTCAATAAACTCCAGAACTTTCATAGGCACTAGTTGGCACCTTTAATATTTTAATAACTCCAATAATAATAATAATAATAATAATAATAATAATAATAATGAATTAAATTAATAATTAACAGAATAATATGGAATTTAAAATTATGTGACCTTGGACTACATAGTATGATTAAATAAACTAGAAATATTTTTTTTTGTGAGTAAAACAAGAATTTTTGGATAAATATTAAGATTATATTAGTTTTAATGCTAGGAAACTTTTAAGAATTAAAATAAATATGCAATATAAGTATAAAAAATAAAATTTAGATAAATGATGATTATAAGAATTCTCACTTTACCAACTCAAATTGTTGTCTTCGAAACTCCTAGTGTGCAATGTCCATATTTACTTCCTCCCCATATCTTTTTTCTTCCTTTTCTCTCCACTACACACTCAGCCTTTGCCCTCATGTTATCCTTCACTTTTGGTCACTCCACGAACTCTACCACCACTAGTCACTGCTACCGGTCACCGCCATTCAGCCACCATACCTAGCCTTCTGACATGGCAACTATAGTAGAATTTATTTATTGCAAAAAAGAATAAATCAAAACTCCAAAATTGGTTAGTTATGAGCTTGAAAATTAAGGAGAAAACTTAGGGGTTTTGTTGGTTATAGGTGTGTAATCCCTTCCTTACTTAAATCTTGATGTTTAACACTTGTTTTGAGGATTATTAGATGAATTTAGGGTTGCAAATTGGTTGAAAAATCACCCCGTTGTTAGTCCTAGGTTGCATGTGCCCTCATAATTTTAATCTTTCTAATACATTGCTTGCTTCTTACAACTATACTTTTTTTTGTAGTTTTGAAATCGCATTATAGATTATGAGCTCGAAGAAAAGTAATTTAAATATATAAGTTCATTTAAGATTTGAGTTGAAAATGATTTGGAAACCTTACATATGATTAAGCTTAATTAAATTATGGGATGGGAGGAAAAATTAACATAGTTAGAAATACTAAGCTTGATTATGAAATAAAATAGGTAGCTAAGAATGAGAATGTTAAGTAATGCCTTTTTGTTTCAAGTTTTGAATAAGAGTTTGGAAATGAGGATGAAAAATAAAAAGCCTTAGTTTATAATGTGGAATCTACTTAAGATGAAGGAGTTAAACTAAGTTGATGGGTGATTTAGAAGGAAATGTTATTTAGGATTTAGTGCTAATATATGAAGCTTTCAATGATTTAGTGATTAAGATAAATAAATCTAAATAAAATAAAAACAATAGTAGTTGAGGGAAATATAATCATTTAATTGATTTTAATAATGAATTTTAAGAGAAAAATAATGGAAAGCAGAGAATAATAAACAATTGAAAGGAACTAGTGAATTTATTAAGGGATATGATTTCCTCAAGTGGGCAGAAAATTCTAGACATATCTATGGTATCCAGTTAAAAACTATTTGGGATATTATTAATAGTAGACATAACATTGTGCATATAGGTGCTTTAGAAGAATCCTATACCCTTAGAGGCTCAGCTTGATATTCGATCTGACATCATTGTGAGTAGATAATGCTTGTTATAACGCATTTTTTGGTTTTCTATGTATCCAGTGTGGCCCCCTTTTTTACATTATTCTCTTTTTCACGATATATCTGCATAGTCTTAAGAAAAGCCATCTATTAATTGGTTTTGACTTATGACAAAAGAATTCCTAGATATTTAACTTGTATTGTCTGCTCTCATTGGCTGATTTTCCACTCACCTATACCCTTGTATTTCCTTTCTTATTTCAAGATATCTAGGTACAATTCAAATATTTGCACGACATGTCGTAAGGTAAATTTCTAAGATGAGTCTAATATTTTTTGTTGGGCATTGTCAATTTTTATGCCTTATTTGTATTGTAGTTTTAGATATGGCTTTGTATTCCATAGGCAGGATCCTTATCTCTATTTTTTGTCTTGGTTAAATTAAAATTGAGAGCAAAACTCTCCTTTTATAACAGTGTTGGTTGAATGAAAATTTTCATAAACTCTTCTTTTATAGGATTCTCTGTTGAAATTTTACAAACAATTGTAGTTTAAAATATATATTCAAGTGAATGAATTGTTTTAGTATAATGTCAGGCTTACGAACACGAGCCAATCATCTCGTATCCAATTCTAGTCGTATATCTCTGAGTTGGGGTGTGACAAAAATGGTATAAGATCTTAGGCTCCCTATAGATCATAGAGAAAAGTGTTCTTTGGTGGAACCTTATCAATCATTATGAATCCCAAGCATAATTATAGGTCAGGTAACATTAAAAGCCTTATTGGAGGTCAAGTTTCTTCCTTTGTTTCATCCTAATCTTCTTATTGAATGTTATGATTCGTGCAAGCATGATATGTTTAAGATGAACTATCTTTATCTTGTGGATTAAGTATATGTTCAGGCAGAGAGGTGATCAGTTTCCTTTAGATCTAGAAAAGTATCTTCATGTAAAGTAGTTGTTAGCCTATAGTGCCCACTAAGATATTGAATCTTTGATAGGTTTTTGACAGAGAATGATATCAAAAGTGACTAAGGTGTTCAATCCTTAGAACTCTTGGTTCTATTAGGAGATTTTATAAAGTTAGTGATAATTATGTCGCAAGAGAGGATTTTGAGAAAAATTATCATACTCTTTTCCAAGGCCAAATTTGATAGCATTATGAATGTGGTTGTTTGCAAAAAAAATAAAGTTGTTAGGTCTTAAATTCTAGAGTTGAATCGAATTAATAGTGAACTAGGAAACTATACGAGATTTAACCCCAACATTAGCATTACTATGAAAAACATGTTAAAACAACCTAAATGACTGCCATCCTTTAGAGAACAAAAATTCTAGGAAATTAAAGAAACTTATCCAACCTATGCTATATTAGAGTAAGAAAATTATGTTTTAAAAGTTGAAAGGTGGTATAGATAGGGGTAATAGAACACATTGGTCCCTAACATGTAGTAGCTAAATAGTAGAGGAGTTAGATGAAATTAGAAATATATAGTGCAAGTGAAATACATCTTTAATGATGATAAATATTCAAGACTAGTCTCATTATTAGGTTGAATGTTCAAATCCCTTAGGATTTGGACCTCTTGGAAAATTTGTGAAGAAGGTGATGACTTTAAGGTTTTATAATTAAAGGAAAAATACATAACACGGTTGTATAAGACTAGACCTATGTATTCTCAAGATTATAGCTATCCAATAAATTTAGTTTTGACTAACCATAATGTGAGGTAAGGATATTAAGATATCTTTTTGTGTTTTAATTGTTAGGAATCCATGATGAGAGTAATCATGTGATGTTAGCTTGACAGTTTTAGGTGGAAGCACCAAAGTTGGCAAATTTATTCTTTGATATGAATTTGTGACTTGACCCTAGAAGATCATTTGCTATGAATATCATTACTCATATGAATGATATATAGATGATGCATAAGGTGCAAGATGCATCTATACGATGAGTCTTTAATTAGGATATGACTAATAGAGGAAAAAAAACAATAAATAGCTACTTATATTCATTCTAAGCATTGTGAAATATTAATGAAATCTTCATTTTGGTAAATGATGAATTTTTATCTATTAAAAGTATGATGAATAAGACTTTAAATCACCCTTTGGTTGAGTCATGATTGTGTTCCAAAATGATTCTTCGGTATATCCTTGAAGTGAAGATAAGGTAGAACATCTAGTGTTTAGATGTCTAAGTGTGAGATTTTGTTTAAAGAGTGAGTCATAAGGAATATGTATTATTTATAAGTAGTTATGAGATGAATGGTATTGAAAGGCTATAACTCTAGTCAATTAGTAGTAAATTAATTAATTTTAATGCATGTATTATCACTAATAAGATGAAAAATTAACAGCAACTTACCAAGGTGGAAAGAAATTAGAGGCATAAGAAAATGGTTTAGAAGGGCATAGGATATGGTAATTAACATGAATTATACCTTTAGGAGATTAAATATAAGTTTCCTTGGGAGAAAATACGCTTTGGATTTAGCTTCAAATAGGTCTTGTAGTTTGAAGGATGCATAAAAATGGTTAACAATCTTGTTAACCCCACAAATTTCTAATCTTAAGTTTCTACCAAAATTGGTAATCGTAAACTAGTTATAAAATGTATAGGTTGCAAAGTCATAAAGGCAAGTAAATACAGTAAGGTTATGGGAATCTAAGCTTGTTAAGATAATGAAAAATTTTGAGTAAATTTTATGTGGGTGATTATTTAATAAAAGGGTTTTCTAAATAAGTTAATATTTGGTCAGTATATTGAAGTTAATACAATCTTGGATAAATTTATTGTTTTCTATTGACATAAGTGTCAGATTATACTTTTACGGAGTTTGTGGGTATATCTTTACATATGACATTGTTACACTCAAAATTTATGGTGATTGAGCGAGTAAGAGTGTTGAGAATGTGTACTAGATGCTAATTATGGGGAGGTATGTAATGGCCTTGTCTTGAGTGACTTTTTATGATAATTTTATAATTTAATAGGTAAGTTATTGAGTTAGGCACACACAAGAGAAATTGATAAATATGAAGGAAGAAATTACTAAGATGTTTTATCAAGTTATTATAGACATCATAAATTATTGTGAATCCCTCAAAGGAATTTGATCACTCTAGTTAGTGTATAGTTGTTAAAGGAAAATTTATCACAAGACATAGGAGATTTTCTTAAAAAAACAAGTTATGTGGGACATAAGCATTATCTTAGGACTTTTTGAGAATCACTATAAGCAGTAAGAATGATTTAAATTATTTACATACAATTATTGGACTTGTAATTTTGGTATTTATTATTCATGTTTTCAAGGTTAATATTCAAGTAAGATTATTAAGGCTCAAAGAAGTGGTGTGGTCAATACAAACCACAGCTATGAATTGGTGAGTTATAAATGGGTTAATTTATTTAAGCAGTAGAATTGTATTAACTATTATGAGGGCAATATAAAAAGAAGTTTTGGGTCAAATTTTGTGAGTTAATATTACATGTAGGATGTTAACTTCAATGTAAGTAAGTTTAAAGGAAGTTTTGGTCATCAATTAGTGGGTGAAAGTACTTCACTAACTAACTGATATAAATTGAGTTAAGAGATCTTAGGTGTTAAAGCTATAAGAACATTTGGGAATTAAATGACCATTCTGATTGTGTTTTTAGCTATTATTAACTTACTTGTGCTTTGATTTTAGTAATAATGTATAGATAATATAAGATTTAGGAAATTTAGGCATCAAATTTTATTAAAATAAAATTGTGAGTAAACCATAGGGTCTGTTGATTTTAGAGTATGAAATTTTTTTTTCATGGATTTCTTCCTCACTAAATGGTGTTTTGAATAACTTTTGGTGATGATAAGTGTTTTTACTTAGTAGTAAGGATAGACAATTCCCATCTTAGTGGAAAGAAACATCAAATTGAAAAGTGAATGTAAAGGATATTAAGAGATGTTTTAGATAATTTATCAATTAGCTTTTGAAGAATAATGTAAGTTAGGCTTTTGGAATTGCGAATAATATTCAAATGTTAAAGGAATGGAAATTTTTAAAGGAAAATTGGTGTTTGACATGTAAGATGAGGATGGATTGCACACCAATTAACTAATGCTTATCACATTAGCAATTAGGGGGTTCTTAGATTTTTCAAATATAGATGTAGATGACTTTTGAACACAAATACATGACTAGCCTTAGCAATACTGCTTATGGTGATGGTTATCAAAATATTGTTGGACCTTGTGGTTTAAACCCTAGTATCCAAAAAGTGTTATATATTGTCTTGAATAATTTGAAGGATAGAGCCAAATTATAAGATTATTAAGAATAATCCAAGTAATTGAAGGAGAGAAAAGTTTGAAAATTTATCAATGTATAAAAGGCAAGCTTGATTACAATGGAATCATCTCAATGGTAATACTAGTTGGCATAGTGGATTGTTACATAATAGCCAATAATTCAAAATCTAATGGGAGAGATAGTTTAGATTGTTAATTGGTGACTTTTAAGACTTGTGGAGATGCAAAAATACTAAAGAAATAGAGATGATCAAGAAGTTAGTCTTAGATACTGGATAATGGTGATAAGAAGAACCCATATTTACCAAGTTAGTTTTGGGATAGATATGTCATTGTATTAACATTATTAATTATTAGGTGGTCTTAGAATTTTTATATTTTAGTAGCAATAAAGTCTATATAAGTATAAAAGGTGAAAATAAACTCAATGTCTACCTCACTAGAATGATCTATATTTTCTTCTTATGTTATACTACTGACCTTTAATGTGAGCAATATACTAAAAAGATTTAGTTAGGAGAATAGTTAGCTAGTGAACATAGGTACTCACTAGATAAGGATAATATGAGATGATTACGTGTATCATGGTTAATAGACGTATGCTTTGAAAAGGTTATTAAATTAGGTAATTGATCTATGATGAGCTGTGAGCTATGACTATAATCAATTCAATGGAAATATTTCATCATAAGGATATAATGTGGAGATAAGCTTTGTGGTAAAAATAGTTTGAACCTATAGCTAATAAAGAGGGCTTATAATTCTATAAGCACCAAATTTCCTTAGCATTTGATGAGCAAGGTAGTACTTGAGTGAATTTAAAAAATGTTTTAGAAATTCGAGAACCAAAATTTCTTAAAGGGGAGAGAATGTAATAACCCTAAAATAAATAAATAAATAATAATAATAATAGTGAATTAAATTAAGAATTAATAAGATAATATGGAATTTAAAATTATTTGACCTTGGAGCACATTGTATGATTAAATGAACTAGAAATATTTTTTTATGAGTAAAACAAGGCTTTTTGGACAAATATTATGGTTATATTAGTTTTAATGCTAGGAAACTTTAAGAATTAAAATAAATAGGAAATCTAAGTAGAAAAAAAAATTTAGATAAATAATGATTTTAAGAATAATTTTGAGCTTACAATTAAATTTGGGAATTTTTTGAAACAAAAATTTTACCGATTGAAATATTCATACCTGTTAGAGACCTTAATATCAGATATTTTTAATATGCTTGTGATTATCTAAAATTTTCAAATATTTCCTATAATTACCACAAAGTAATTTAGATTATAAAACCCCACAAAAAAAACCCTCACTTTACCAACTCAAATTGTTGTCTTTAAAATTCCTAGTGTGCAGCTTTCATATTTGGTTCCTCCCAATTTCCTTTTTCTTCCTTTTCTCTTCACTACACACTTAGTCTCTGCCCTCATATTATTCTTCACTTTTGGTCACTCCACCATCGCCAATCACCGCTATCGATCGCCGCCATTCAGCCACCATACCTAGCCTTTCGACATGGCAGCTATAGCAGAATTTATTTGTTGTAAAGCAGAGTAAATTGAAACTCCAATCTTGGTTAGTTGTGAGCTACAAATTTAAGGCAAAAGCCTGGGGGTTTTGTTGCTTCTAGGTGTGTAATCCCTTCCATACTTAAATCTTGATTTTTAACACTTGTGAGGATTATTAGTTAGATTTTGGGCTGGAAATTGGTTGAAAAATCACCCCATTGTTAGTCCTAGGTTGAACATGCCCTTATAATTTTAATCTTTCAAATAAATTGCTTGCTTCTTACAACTATAGTTTGCTTTATAGTTTTGAAATCCCAGTATAGATTATGAGCTCAAAGAAAGGTATTTTAAATATATAAGTTCATTTAAGATTTGAGTTGAAAATGATTTTGAAACCTTACATATGATTAAGGTTAATTAAATTATGGTAGACATAATATTGTGCATATAGGTGCTTTTGAAGCATCCTCTACCCTTAGAGACTCAGCATGATATTTGGTCCGACATCACTGTGAGTAGATAATGTAATAATCCAATTTAAAAATAAAATAAATTGAAATTTTGTTGGAATTGATTTAAGAAAATTTCCCTAAGGTTGTAGTATAAATTTGAAAACTTTTCAGGATAAAAATTTATCCAATGAGGGAATTTGTATATGGTTTGAGGAACTTGATAGGTAATATCAGTGAGCTTGTGATGCTCTAAAGATTCCCAAGTTCCTTCAAAATTATCTCGTATTTGAAGATGAATCAAAAATTGTATCAAAAAATTTATCCAGAGTAAATTTTGAAATGACCAAAAGGCCTTTATATGTTAAAATACCAAATCTATCCTTCACATTTTCAAATTTGCTTCTCTCTCTCGCACGAACACTCCATCCACCAGCTTCACCACGCTCGTTCGTTGTCCAACTAAGTTACTACCACCCGTCACTGCCGAAATGTTCAGCAGCTTAGCCCAACGTTGCAGCAAGCCACCGTAGCGACCGACGGCCACCATAGCGCCAGGAAACTCCAGATTTCCCCATCTTCGACCGCCCGCTTCCCTTCTTCATTTTGGCCAAAAAATGTCACCGTCTGACTACACCGCTACCACTAATAGCTAGCTTGAATTTCCTTCTTCCTCCACCAATTGCCAACTGACAAAGAACCACCGCCAAGCACTGTGAACGGAGGAGAAACAGTTTCAGTGTACCATCGCATTTTCACCAAAAAATCACAGTTAAGTCATCATTTTTTTGCCAAACTAACCCCGAATCTGGCATCCTCAAGCTTTGGGCTATATTTTGGACTAATTTTTGATGCCAACCATCGTCTATCGCTGTGAGCTACTGTTCTTCGCCGTATGCCATTTCTAGAGTTGCTAGAAAGAAGCAGGGATCAAATTTCGAGCTTCTGAAACCTCCAATATAATTTAAAATACTCCAATTTGATGTTTTCCTGTAGATTTTGATTCTAAATATGTCGTAAGGATTAAACTGAAGTAGAAATTAGGTAATTAATTGTAGGAAAGTATAACTGAAAGAAAACTCACATAAGATTTGAATTGTTTCCTTAGGAAACTAATTAGGAGAATAATCTCTGAGGAAAAAGGAAAACCCTGGTCCAAATAGGAGTAAACAATAAAAGGTAGAGAAATCTACACTCCCCTAACTTTTACCTAACGTTTTGAATTACTGTTTTACGTATGAATTGTACTGAATGGGAATGAGTGCTAAAAATAATTGATTTGCATAAGAATTTTACATGAGTATATAAGATTGCCTGTGAATTGTGAATGCTTATTGCATGTTTGCTAGAATTTGGCATTGGGATTATATGCCATAGGGATGGACTAACTTAGGGTGGATATTCAATAGCTGGTATGGGACAACTATTGAACATCCCCTATGCAGACGATTTTGTAAATTAATTAATTTTATCTAAACTGGTCTGCATCGGTTAGGGATTATTCATTAAACCAAGACAACCTTATGAAAGGTTCAAGGAGTAAAAGGGTGAATAACCTATACGGGGTGATGTTTTGGTTTAAGTATAATATCCTATAACCTTTAGTATAAGTTAACTATGTGAATGTATTTCTATATAGACTGTATGAGGATGAGAATTAGCTATTGTGCACACGCTGGGGGATGCCTAGATGTTAGTTCTCACCTAGTCTTTGAGTGGGTGATTGGTGTTACAGATCTCACTCACAATATAGGCATTGTTTTTAGGTGATTGGTGTTATAGATCACACCCACTTAAAAACCATGTTTTCAGATAAAATGACATGCAACTTGAGATGAAATGAATAATCACATGAGATGTGTGATAGATGAATATATAAGAATTTCAGGCATGATTTTCAATATGATTTTTCTTATTTAAAGATAATATACTCATTATACTGTTTTGCATTGATTTCCCATATTCATTTTAAATTAAAATTATTTAGTAATTCACATGTATTTAAATCAATTTGGGGAGACATTTTCTGTGCCTCGCCATAGCTGAGTATGAAACTATTTTATAAATATTTAATTGTAAATTGCTCTACTAGATCTAATAATCTCATTAAGTTATTTGTTCATATGATTAGGGACAGGGAATGCCTAGGAGATAGCTGGGTAGAAGAAGGATGTCAAGATATCCTTGGAGAATTATAACATTGTGTTGTGGATGTAGAATTTAGGCTTGAAAATATATTTATGAATCTGTATTGCTGATTTTTGGTTTTAATGATAAATTTTCTAGATGTATATGTTGATTGGGCTGTTGTATAAATGAAAAATGTTCGATTTTTAGGGGAAACTTTGCCAAATTTTGGGTAGAAAATGTTTTGGGAGAATAGATTTTTATAATGAATTTGATGAATTGTAGTTTTATTTACTGACGTATGAATAGATTTAGTACTATGAAATAGCATATCTCAATTGTATATGAATAGTTGTTAGAATTTATATTCCAGAGTATGATATGGTTTATAATTTGATAATAGAAATGCTGCATAGGATTTATGGTTGAGTGGAATTTGAATGGATTGTGAGAAGAGTCTATTTAGGTTACACTCAACCAGTAGAGACTCTCTGATGTTCCATAACATGGAAAAAGTGAGAAAAATTTATTCAGAATATTGTATGCTTCCGTTACACTGATAAATGAATGCATAGAATGATTTAGAGGGTCCTTACAGAGTGGTATCAGAGCCTAGTTTATCGATTTATTGGTTTATTGGTTATGAATTTTTTTGGGTTTGTAGCTTTAGGACTTGAAATTGATTTGACTCTGGAATATATAGGATTTGATTTGCAATTGAGATATTAGGAATAAATCTGTTGCTATACTGATAAATTTTTGCTATTAAAGGCTAACTGATTCCTTTTCTATATCAGTTAGCCATGGCAAATGCTAGTAGAGATACTACGGGGAGGCCAAGAGGAAGGCCATGAAATATAAGCCAAGTGAGACAAGGAAGTACTAACAGAGAGGATAATGCTGAGATGAGGTACATAATGGATTCCATAAGAATAATGGCAGATGCTATGGAAAGCAGGCTGCCACTATTGCTAATATGATGAGGCAATATCATGAGGATTGTCAGAATCAGGACGATGGGAATAACAGGAATAACAATAAGATGTACCAAGGCTGGTTAGAGTTCCAAAGGGCAGGACCACTAACGTTCTCAGGCACATGTGAGCCATTAGTAGTAAAAGGGTGGTTGAAGGAGATAGAGAAGATCTTTCAATTGTTGCATAGTATAGATGAGCAAAGGGTTACTTATGCAACATATATGCTGAAAGGAGAGGCAGAACATTAGTGGACTAGAGCCAAGCAGCTTATAGAGAGCAAGGGCACTCTATTCACATTGGAGTCTTTCAAGAGGATCTTCCTGGAGAAATACTTCCCTGAGAGTGCGAGACAAGCTAAGGAAACTGAATTTCTGCAACTCAGACAAAGGGGTAAACCATTCGAAGAATACTTGGCCAAATTCAAAGAATTAGCTAGATATTTCACCTATCTGAGGCTACATTATGATGAAGCCTAGAAATGAAGCTAACTGAAGGTAGGATTGGACTTGCAGATAGCCCCAATGGAGATAAGGGACTTCACGATGCTGGTAAATAAATGTAAAATCCTTAGTAAAAATCTAGAGGAAAAGCAGAATATGAATTAAAGAACTGAAGGTCAACAAAAACAACCCGCCAAGAATCTAAATGTGAAGGGTGGAAATTTTAAGCCACAACAAGGGTCATCTAGCAGTAACAGATGTCCCAAGACTGCTAACTTCCCGAAATGTGGGACTAGGAATCCAAATCAACCCTGTTGGCATTAGACACCAATACAATGCTACAAATGTGGAGGTACGGGACATTATGCAAAGTACTGTCCAACCGATGGAAACCAGCATAATGTAGGTGGCCAAAGACCGTAAGCTTCGAGGAGAGTCTTTACTTTGGATGGAGCAAATATCAATAAGTCACCCAAATTGATGCAGGGTAAAGGTAAGATTTATAATTTTTCTTTAATAGTATTATTTGATTCAAGTGCTACGCACTCTTTCATATCTAATGCATGCGTGAAAAAATTAAACTTACCTTTGCAAACCATGCCATTTGATCTACATATTTTCACACCATTAGGAGAGATAACCATATCCCTACAAATATGCCTAAATTGTCTTCTTTCCATTGATGACACCCTATTTATAGTGGACCTTGTGTGTTTTCCTTTGACTGGGATCGAGTCATTTTGGGAATGGATTGGTTATCTAGGAATCGAGTTCTGTTGAATTATTCTGAAAGGACTATCACTTATTTGGATACCTTATTGGTAGGTGAGAGTGACAAGGCGTGTGAGATAAGCAATATTTCCCTTAATCTCTCTCAGGTAGAATTGCAAGAAAGGCTAAACCTAATTCCTATTGCTAGCAATTTTTTGGAGGTGTTTCCTTTAGAGATAAGCAGGTTACCCCCACTAAGAGAGATAGAGTTCACTACTGACCTAATTTCAGGTACAAGCCCAATAGCAATGACCATGTATAGAATGGCCCCAATGGAACTAAAGGAATTAAAGGTCTAAATAAAAGATCTATTGGAGAAAGGATTTATTAGGTCGAGTGTGTTACTATAGGGAGCTCTTGTCCTATTCATAAAGAAGAAGGATAGGAGTTTAAGGTTATGTATAGATTACCGACAGTTGAATAAGGTGACCATCAAGAATAAATACCTTTTATCCCAAATAGATGACCTGTTTGATCAGTTACAAGGTGCAATGGTATTCTCCAAAATAGACTTAAGGTCAGGATACCAACAGATTAAGGTTAAGGATAAAGATATCCCTAAGACAGCATTTAGCACTAGGTACGGTCACTATGAATTTCTGGTAATGCCATTTGGATTGACCAATACACCTGCTGTCTTTATAGATTACATGAATAGGAATTTTAAACCCTACTTGGACCAATTCGTAATGTTATTCATAGATGACATCTTAGTCTATTCCAAGACTCACAAAGAACATGCACATCATCTTAGCATTATACTACAGATGTTGGAGGAAAAAAAATTGTATGCTAAGTTAGAGAAATGTGAGTTTTGGCTAGAGGAAGTGAATTTCTTAGGTCATGTGGTAAATGGGGAAGGAATTTTAGTGGACCCTAAGAAAATTGAAGCAGTATTAGGTTAGGGTCAGCCAAGAACAGTCACTGAAGTTAGGAGTTTTTTAATTTTGGTAGGTTATTATAAGAAGTTTATACAAGGATTTTCTCAAATAACCCTGCCATTATCCCGTCTGACTAAGAAAGGTGTTGATTTTGAATGGAGTGAGCATTGTGAGCATAGTTCTCAAACCCTGAAAGAAAAGTTGACCACAGCTCTAGTTTTAGTAATTTCAAAACCCTTAAAGTCATTTACAGTCTATACAGATGCATTAATGAAAGGTTTAGGATGCGTCTTAAAGCAAGATAGGAAGGTAGTTGCTTATGCATTAAGACAACTAAACCTACAGAGGAAAACTATCTTACCCACGACTTGGAATTAGCTACCGTGGTATAAAGATTTGAAGACATTATCTATATAGGGCTATGTTTGAGGTTTTTAGTGATCACGAAAGCCTTAGGTACTTATTTGATCATAAAGAGTTGAATAAGGCAGAGAAGGTGGGTAGAGTATCTGAAGGACTTTAACTTTGAGTTAAAGTACCATGCAGGGAAAGCGAATGTAGTAGCTGATGCATTAAGCAGGAAGTCGTTACAAGTAACCAGTCTGATGGTGGATGAGATGAGATTACTTAAGGACTTTAGGAATCTTAGCTTGAATGTAATTTCATTTTTGAAGAGATTAGTAATGAGTGACTTCCTAATTAGTTGTGATTTAAGGGATCAGATTAGACAAGCCTAACTAGAGGATGAATCATTGGGAATCTATGCGAATCAAACTGATTTTGGGTTAGCCCTTGATGGAGTACTAATTTTTAGGAAAAGGATAGTAATTCCAAACCATCAGGAACTAAGGGAGAAAGTGTTAGCAGAGGCTCATCGAAGCCACTATACCATTCATTCAGGTATTTCTAAGTTGTACTAAGACTTAAAAAGGAATTTTTGGTGGTCGTGTATGCGAAAGGACATCGTGAAATATGTGAATGCTTATCTTACTTGTCAGCAAGTTAAGATAGAGCATCAAAGACTCATAGGATTATTAAGGCCACTGGAGATACCAGAGAGGAAATAGGATCAAGTAACCATGGATTTTGTAGTTGGACTACCTAGAACACCAGCTGGTTATGATTCCATTTGGGTAATAGTGGATAGATTAACCAATTCTGCTTATTTTCTACCTATCAAGATTAGGTATTCCATGGAGAAATTATCCCAAGTCTACCTTAGAGAGATTTTGAGACTACACAAGGTACCATTGGGTATAGTATCGGACTGAGACCCTAGGTTTACCTTAAGATTTTGGCAATCCCTACAGCGGGCATTAGGAACACAACTTAAGTTTAGCACCGCCTATCAGCCTCAGACCAATGGATAGTCTAAGAGAACAATTCAAACCTTAGAAGATATGTTGAGGGCTTATGTGCTAGAATAGAAGGGAAGTTGGGATAAATACCTACTTTTGATAGAGTTTGCTTACAATAACAGTTATCACTCTACCATAGGTATGGCACTATATGCTGCTCTGTATGGGAGAAGTTGTAAATTGCCTTTAATTTTGGTAGAGATGGGGGAGAGTACTTTGTTGGGACCAGAGATTGTACAAGAGACTACTGATCAGATCAAAATGATCAAGGAAAAGATGAGGGTTACCTAACAGAGACAGGAAACCTATACAAATAGAAGAAGGAGAGACCCTTATAATTCAATGAAGGAGAACATGTATTCTTGAGAGTGTCCCCCCTATAGGTATTGGTAGATAGATAAGGATAAAGAAATTGAGTCCCAGATTCTTAGAACCATTCCAAATCCTATTGCCATGCTCTGTCGTGCGCCGTCGTCGGAGTTTCTAGAAAGAAGCAGGGATTAAATTTCGAGCTTCTGAAACCTCTAGTATAATTTAAAATACTCCAACTTGATGTTTTCCTGTAGATTTTGATTTTGAATATGTCGTAAGGATTAAATTGAAGTAGAAATTAGGTAATTAATTGTAGGAAAGTATAACTGAAAGGAAACTCACATAAGATTTGAATTGTTTCCTTAGGAAACTAATTCAGAGAACAATCTCCAAGGAAAAAGGAAAACCCCAGTCTTAATAGGAGCAAACGATAAATGGTAGAGTAATCTACACTCCCCTAACTTTTAACTGTCGTTGTGAATTACTGTTTTAAGTATGAATTGTACTTAATGGGAATGAGTGCTAAAAATAATTGATTTGCATGAGAATTTTACATGAGTATATAAGATTGCCTGTGAATTTTGAATGCTTGTTGCATGTTTGCTAGAATTTGGCTATTGGGATTATATGTTATAGGGATGGATTAACTTAGGGTGGATATTTAATAACTGGTATGGGACGGCTATTGAACATCTCTTATGTAGACAGTTTTGTAAATTAATTAATTTTATCTAAATTGGTTTGCATTAGTTATGGATTATTCATTAAATCAGGACAACCCTATGAAAGGTTCAAAGAGCAAAAGGGTGGATAACCTATACGAGATGACGTTTTGGTTTAAGTATAATATCCTATAACCTTGAGTATTAGTCGACTATGTGTATGTATTTCTATGTAGACTGTATGAGGATGAGAATTAGTTGTTGTGCACATGCTGGGGGATGCCCTAGATGTTGGTTCTCACCTGGTCCTTGAGTGGGTGATTGGTGTTACTAATCACACCCAATCAAAAAGCATGTTTTGTAGATAAAATGACATGTAACTTGAGATGAAATGAATAATCACATGAGATGTGTGATAGATGAATATATAAGAATTTTGGGCATGATTTTCAATATGATTTTTCTTATTTAAATATAATATACTCATTATAATGTTTTGCATTGATTTCCCATACTCATTTTAAATTAAAAGTATTTAGTAATTCACATGTATTTAAATCGATTTGGGGAGATGTTTTTTGTGCCTTGGCACATCTGAATATGTAATTGTTTTATAAATATTTAATTGTAAATTGTTCTACTGGGATCTAATCATCTCATTAAGTTGTTTTGCTCAAATAATCAGGAATAGGGAATGCCTAGGAGATAGCTGGGCAGAAGAAGGATGTTAGGATATCCTTGGAGAATGATAACACTGTGTTGTGGATGTAGAATTTAGGCTTGAATATATTTATGAATCTTTATTGCTGATTTTTAGTTTTAATGATAAATTTGCTGGATGTATATGTTGATTAGGCTGTTGTATAAATGGAAAATGTTTGATTTTTAAGAGAAACTTTACTGAATTTTCGGTAAAAAATGGTTTGGGAGAATACATTTTTATAATGAATTTGATTAATTGTAGTTTTATTTACTATGTATGAATGGATTTAGTACCATGAAATAACATATCTCAATTGTATTTGAATGGTTGTTAGAATTTATATTTCAGAGTATGATATGTTTTATAATGTGATAATAGAAATGCTGCATAGGATTGATGGTTGAGTGGAATTTGAATAGACTGTAAGAAGAGTCTATTTGGATTACACTCAACTAATAGCGACCCTCTAATATTCCCTAACATGAGAAAAGTAAGAAAAATTTATTCAAAACATTGTATGCTTCTGCTACTCTGATAGATGAATGCATAGAATGATTTAGGGGGTTGTTCCAGATAATGCTTGTTATAACATTTTCTGGTTTTCTATATATCTGCTATGCCCTTTTTTTTCATTATCCTCTTTTTCATGGCATAATTGCGTAGCCTTAAGACAAGCCATTTGTTAATTGGTTTTGACTCATGACAAAAGAATTCTTACAGATTTGACTTGTATTATCTAATCACTAGATGATTTTCTACTCACCCTTGTATTTCCTTTATTTTTCCATATAGGTAGGTGTAATTCCAATATTATGCACAAGATGTCGCAGGGTGAATTTTCAAGATGAGCCTGACATTGTTTCGTTGAGCGTTGTCATTTTGTATACCTTGTTTGTAGTTTTAGATATGGCTCTTTATTCCATAAGAAGGATCCCCCTCCCTATTTTGTGTCTTGGTTAAATTCAATATTGAGAGCAAAGCTCTCCTTGTTTAATTGTGTTGCCTAAATGTAAAATTTCGAAAACCTTTACTTTTAGAAGAGACTCTACTAAAATTTGTACAAATAGTTGTAGTTTAAAATATATATATCCGGGTGAATAAATTGTTTTAGTATAATGTTAGGCAATTGCCTCATCCAGTGTTAATCACATCTCCTTGACTCAAAGTGTGACAAATATCTAAGAACCTGATTTCAAAACGCAAAAATTTGATAAATTAGTATGGATACATTCGGCCAATGGTCAATATCAGGTAAGGGTAGGCTACCACATCGTAATGCAATCTCTTTACAATGATACCTTGAATGGTCACTTTCCTTGGAAGAAATTATGGCATTTACAGATACCTAAAAGACTGATCAATTTCATTTGGAAAGTCAATCAAGATGTTATACCTAACTTAATAAATCTTCAGAGGCATCACATCAACATAGATGCCACATGTCCATTTTGTTTCAGTGACACTGAATCATTAGACCATGTCTTCCAAAATTGTCCTCTATCGAAGGCACTCTGGTTTGGCTCTCCTCTAACCATTATAGTATCCATGCAATATTAGAAACTAGTTGAGTTCATGGCTCACAAGCTTCATTGAGAATAACATTGATGATAAGAAACATGTAACACTGATAATTCTTATTCTCAACAATATCTAGAGAGTTAGAAACAAATTCTTAATGGAAAACAAGTAGATTCTCCCAGAGGAATTGTTACATGACATCCTTCAGCAATAGGAAGAGATAATACTCTGCTATCATAAAAAACTTCCTTTGGAGAATGTAATACCCTTAATTTAAGTGGCTTAAATTAATAATTTTGATTCATGGTATTGATAAATTAAATTCTTATAAAGAATTGGCTTAAGGAAGGGAAATTTCACTTGCATAATTAAATGACTAAATTGTTTAGATTCAAAAGGCAAAACCCTTGCTTCTTTTATATTTAGCCTAAATACTAAAGGAAGAACCATTAAAATTTTATGCAAGTAAATGTTAATGCCACATGTAAGGATTGCAAAATAAATAAACATATGTGTGTGGCTTGCTTGGAGTTTACGTGAGAGGGGAATGGGTGCAAGGTGCATGTGTGTGAATCTTGCATGTATACCATGTGAAGGGAAATGGAAAGTGGGAAGAGAATTAAAAATATATATATGTACTAAGGTTGCTTGTGGAAGTGGGAAAAGGTAAACTTACAAGAAAAGGAATACTAAGGCAACAAGCAATCTAATAGGTGTAGAATTTTGTACAAAACTAGTGGCTAGTGGGATGCACCTAATGTATAGGAAGGAAGAAAAAAAAGAAGGAAAACCAATTTACAAGCAACCCAAAAAGGAAAATAAGGAAATGAAAGAAAAAAAGATGGAGGCATACCATAATCCCCACACTTGAAAATAAGGGAAAGGAGAGAAAGAAAAGAAGAAGGGAGAAAAAAGAGGGAGAAGGTGAGGCATCAAGGGAGAATTGAGAGATCAAGGAATGAGGAAGTAAAGAAGAACTCAAGGGGGAAACCAAGGAAATCAAAAGAAAGGCCAAGAATATTTTTTCTAGCCCACTTCCAAGGTAGATTAGCAATTTGTTAAATTCTTATTCCATGATTGAGTATGCATGTTCAATGATATAACTTCCATGGAATTTGAAACCATGTCTACACTCTTGATTTAGGAAAAATTTAATGGAACTTGCATGATAAAGATGGAAGGTGGCTAATGCTAATCTCTAAATTATTGTTTCCTTGAGATCATGAGAGGACTTAGATTTAGAAATTTATTTAATGGTTTGGTTAGCTTGGTTTACTATTCTTAATATTGTAGTGGACTTGTTATTTCCATGATGAAATTAATGGGGTTATTAAACATTTATGATTGCTAATAAAAATGCATGTGATTATGGGAAATTACTAGGAAAATTATTGGAATTTTTAGAAGGAAAATATACATGGGAATTAATTTCTAAGCAAAGGAAATTATTGTGGAAGGGATTAGAATTTTAAAAAAAGAAAATATATATAATGGAATTAATTTCCAAGCAAAGGAAATTATTAGGAAAATTATTAGAATTCCTAGAAAGAAAATGTACAATAGAACTAATACCAAGAAAGAGAAAATTAGTATTAAAAATATTAGAAGTTTTAGAAAGAGAATATACATGGGAATTAATTTTCAAGAAACAAAAATTTATTATGAATTACTATTGAAGTTTTAAAAGAAAAAAAATACACATTAGAATTAATTTCCAAGATAAGAAAATTATTATTGAAGTTATTGAAATTTTATAAGAAAAAAAATGCCCATTAGAATTAAATTCCAAGAAAAGACAATTATTATTGTAGTTGTTGGAATTTTAGAAGGAAAAATGCACATTTGTATAAATTTTCAAGAAAAGGAAAATTATTATTGAAATTATTGAAATTCTTAGAAGAAAAATATACATTGGAATCAACTTCCAAGAAAGGAAATTAATATTGAGATTATTAGTTTTATAGGAAAATGTACCTTAGAAATTGTTTCTAAGGAAAATAGAAACTATTCCTTAAATATTAAATTTTTCATAAGAAATGTTAAAGATGCTCCACATAAGCGGCCTAGCGAGGCGTGGCCGAAGGTGCTCCATGCCCACGACCTAGTGCTCATGATTTTGATCTATGCATGGCCGAGGGTCCACGATTTACAAGGTGTGGCCAAAGGTGCTCTACACGAGACCTAGTGCTCACGATTTACGAGGTGTGGACAAAGGTGCTCCACACGGGCGGCCTAGCGAGGTGTGGCCGAAGGTGCTCCATGCCCATGACCTAGTGCTCATGATTACGCTATATACGTGGCCGAGTATCCACAAATTACAAGGTGTGGCCGAAGGTGCTCCACACGGGTGACCTAGGGAGGTGTGGCCGAAGGTGTTCCGCACCCATGACCTAGTGTTTACGTAACACGCATAAACACTCTGATAATTCTGTAATAAACCATTCAGCTTATAAGAATACGTGTTATTCGATAAGATATGTAATCTTCATTAACTTCTAAATTTATCATGCAATGATTGCCAATTTACAGTTATGTGTAATATTACGTCTAAAATCAAGGATATAGATTGAATGTTTTGGTGCTTGCACCCTGGTACATATTAGCTTCTCTTAAACTATGAATTGCTGAGCTACTGGAAAACTTTTTTTTCTCATCTATATGCTAACATGTATAAGATATGGATGCGTAGCAAGGCCGCGGGATAGCAGTCTCTTTTGATTGAGTATGATTTTTGTAATCCCCTATTTTAGGTCCTAGCTAGAACTAATTTAGAATAGGACTATATTTTGACTGTATACATGAGTTATATTTGGGGTATACAGGAAAAACAGATATCTGAAGGGCCGGACAATCCTTCATTTATACAAGAGTCTGAGTGACAGACCTATTGTCTCCTGACTTCTGATGGTCGAGTACTTCGTACATCCGAGAATGTGACTTATCAGCATGTAATGGAAATTACTAGACCTGTATTTATTTGAATTTCATGAAGGTTTTTAAATTTCTCTATGTAGTGTAGTATTTTTATTCCGCTGTGCATGTAAGTTTTTATTCTTAGCCAAGGATCCCAAACATAATCTGCTTAATATAATTGAATGTTATAACTACTCAGACACTAACAAAATCAAGGATAAGGATATTGGAGTTAATAATAAGACTACATAGGAGCGTTACAGAGAATAGGAGAACAAGCAGGGCAATAGTTTTCTCATTACACAACTCATATGGCACGAATTTCACTCTGATATCTATCTGATCTTTTTCAAGAAGAGGCATAAGAAAGACAAATGCATAATTCTTCTAGTCACAATTGCCTAAAAAATCAAGAGAATCTCCGTTTGTTACAGAGATCCCTATAGTAAATTTAAAGATCTACTCCTCTCACATATTAGGGACATTATATGCCTCCAAATGCAGGAAATGCAATCCATTTCAAGACTAGCTAGTAGTAGAAGCTCAAAATCAGATTTACTTCTTTCAAGGATGGAAGGAGGAGATTTTATCACAGGATGTCAGACATTTAATCTAGCAGCAACACATCAATTTCAGGGCCTTAGGGAACTTAAGGCCACGGATCCTTAGGATTACTTCTCAAATAATCCCTAATAGTTTGTACTGTATAAACAAGTCTTTTACTATCTCTATGTAATATGTTATTTGCAATAAAAAAAAATCATGAAAGTGAGTAATGCAGTTTTATTTTTTATTTTAGGAGAGTAGAATATAATTCTTTAAAATAGAAAAAAATGTTCTAATAGAAAAAGAGAAAATAAATTAATTTATCATTTTTAATAGTAAGAGTGTATATATAGTACATCTATATCTATATGTACAAGAGAAAGTAGATATTGAGATATATAATTATTATTAAATAAATATAATAATACAAATAAATCTACAGTTGATATTAAAATTTGAATTTAAGTTATATCAAACACTCTTCAATTCATAGAGGAATCATGGATACATGATTAATATAGTTGTTGGTTACCATCTAGATTAATATAATTCGTGATTAAACAATATGGACCAAATTTTTAATCATAAAAATTTTGCAGATAATTTAGATTAATCATAATATTCCCCCTTTATTAGGGCCAGCTGAATCTGGACGAGGAAGCTAGTGTTCTTGATCATTGTACAATAAAGAAAGTAACATTTATTATTGATACATTATAAGTCAACTTTGAGTTAAAAACAATGATTATGAAATCTTCTATAGAATCTACTTGTGATCCCTAAGTCAATTACAAGGATCGATGAAGTCCTTAATTAATTATAATTATTTACTTCAGACTTCGAAATTCTAATAATGGGAAGAGATTCAATTAATGGTATTAGTTACTGTTTAATTTAGGTGAAAATGGACATTGTAAAATGTAAATTAAACCATATGAACAGAATTCTTTGATCTTGAAACAGTCCAAATTAAGGTGTTATCTGATTAATTATTATATTAAGACTTGGATTTTTTTTAATATTGTTTAAATATTTATTTAAATAAATAAGTAATTTTAAATATTTATTATGGTGAATTTTAATTAAGTTTTTATCCTAATTAATTAAAATATTACGAATAATACCACAATAAATATTTTAAAATATTAAATATTGCATGCTCTAATTTACATGTTTTATTATATATTAAAATTTTAATATAATTTTAACAGGCTAATTTTAATGTACCAAAATATATTATTCACTAAAAATTAATAAATTATTCCTAAAAATAAAGATAATAGTTCATACGTAGGAAATCATTTAAGGTTAAGTAAAATAAAGGATAATCATAGTAAATTATAATTTTTGGTCAGACATTTTTTTCATAAAAAATTTTAATTTTTAACTTTTACTTTTAACTAAAAGTAGAAGTTTCAATTTCTATTTTTGTTCTACAACTAAATAAAGATTTTTGTTACCACTTAAAAGCTGCTTGCTTTTAAAAATAGTGTAGCCAAATATCTCTAATTTTTGAAAAAAAAAATAACTTTTTTCATCTCAAAATCTCGGTAGAACAACCTTTTAGAGTTCATTTACAAGTTATTTTGAAATTATTTCTTTCCGATTTGTGTTTGACTAATTAAATTGAAAGGCACTACGTTTATTGAAAAGTAATTTGTGTTTTTATGCTAATTTGTGTAAAAAAAAAATACTTTTAACTATTAATTAATTACTACTAAAAGACATGTATAGATTTGCTTTTTAATTAATGTTATTTTGATAGATGAATGATTACAGATTAAATTATTCTTGCAGTCTTTATACTTTCAATAAATTTTTAATTGGATCCCTATAATTTAAAATTTTTTAATCAAGTTCCTATAATTTAACAAATTTTTAAATTATTCATTGTTGATAAATTTTTTATAAAATTATATTAAATTTTTTTAATGTTGCTAACAAATAGTATCTTAGGATTCTAAATATGTATTATTTTTGTTAATAGATTGGAGAAAAAAAAAATAACTTAAATATATGTAATGAAATGTAATTTATATTACGTGATATGAGTATATTGACTTTAAAAATTATATATAATTAGTATATGACAAAAAATAAAGTTTAACAATTAAATTAAGAATTTGTTAAACTATTGAAACTCAATTATAAACATTTAAATTATAAAAATTTAATTAAAAATGAGAAAAATTAAAAGAATTACAAAAATAATTTAACCATAATAATAATATTTATTATCATTAATTTTTATTAAATTATTAATTAAAATATAAAAAATAAAATCACTATAAATACTATAAACATTTTAAAAAAATATGAATCTATATATAATTGCTCTATACTTTAATTTATATATTCTACAATTAAAAAACAGTTTTTTCTTCTATTAAAAAATACTTATTAAAAAAATAACTTGTCCAAATATTTATTTTTTTAAAATAAATACTTTTAAAAAATTAATTTCCCTACTCAAAAAATTTGGCCATACAAACCATTAATCAAATATATCGATGACTTAAACTTGAAGATTCGGAGTTTAACAGTCAACTTCACACCTTGATTAATAGATTAAAATTATCTGTACAATTAAATGTATTTTTATTCAAGGTGTACTGAAACTTGTTAGAAGGCCTGAAATGTTGCATGTATATACATAAAGTATTTTGTCATTTTTTCTTCAGGTAACATCAAAGTCCAATATAGTTAAAAGTCCAAATTAAAATCTGACTTAATTTCGATCTATTGTAAATTTTGGTTATATTTAAAAAAGTTATCTAGATTGGGTCAACCCAAAAATTGCTATCAGGTACCTCAATCACTCCGTATTCAATCGAAGCCTGAGGAAAGATAGTAACCAACATATGAAGGTCGTGCACTTCCTCAAATATAACCTATAATTAAAGATGTGGCTCATGCCCCTCAATTACACAAATTTTAAGTAATCGTAGCTCTCCCAACTTTTTCTCTTTCAATTTATACTATCTTGCTTGTCGAAGGTGTTTTAGAGGCGTCTTCTCCCCCTCTTGCATTGCCTTTACAGTTACTCAACAATTCTAGTCATCTCCAGAGTTCGGAAACCACCTAGCTGTAAATTTATATATATATATATATATATATATATAGGTGATATTCCGACATATTCTTAAGTTCCATAGTTTAATTAACTATGTCTTTATTTGTTATATTATATTTATAAAAAAATTGATCTCATCATACATTTACCAAATAATATTTTAAAATGTTTTCCGTAACAATTTCTCATTAGACGTACGCAATTAATGAATGAATTATGCAAATAATATATATAAATATAATCAACATATGCAATTTCAAACAATCCATTTCACCATCCATTTTTGCATCAGGCAATAATAAAGTTCAAAAGATCGTCCTATCGTGCTGTATGTGTGTGTGTGTGTGTGTGTGTGTATAACACTAAAAATAATTCATTTTTCGCTTATAGAAGCCCTCCATTTGTAATTAGTGTATTTAATCTTCTTTCTTTTTTGTTCCTTCATATATATCTTCTGCATTAGACAGACAAATATTACCTACTTAATTGACGAAGTTCTCCTTCATTTTTTCCCCCTTCATAAAGCAAAATTAGTAAAATATTGCTAAATTATTTAATTTATTTAATTTAATCACCCACCTATATTTCGTGCATGACGTACGTACATATATATGTTTAAAAAAAGGAAGTCAACTTTTCTTTTTTTCGGTTACTTTTTATCTTCAATTAAATTATAAATCAGATACAAATTAAAAGATAGATATTAATAATGGAAGTGTAATCAGATAACACCCCCATGATAGATTTTTCTAAAGAACTTCATCTCTTACGAATAATTCAAGGCATTTCACCATCAAAGTTGTCTCTTTCTCCTTTAATTTTTATATAAAAGTAACGATGTTATGAAATCGAAATGACATAAATTTTAATAACAACATAATAAATTATTAAATATAAAACAATATTTTAACAATTTTATTAGATTTAATAATATAATATATTTATCAATTATATTTATATAATTAATTTTATTTTTGTAAAATTAATAAGTATAATTATAATAACAATTTAATAGGAAAAAATAAAATTATTAAAAAAATTGCGTCTGGTATAATTTTAATTTCTATAAATGATAAGAATAATTTATAACATGAATTGGAATCATCCTTCCAAGGCCGGTCTTTGACTTGACCATACTTTAATTCATTAATTAATTAAACCGATCATTAATATAAGTTCAACATTTAAATTGCAAGTTGGAAGTGCAAGTTGCATACTTTTCTTAGTGAAAATCTGAATGTGCATAAATTGGGATGCTGGCTAGCTGTGTTTATCGTCTTCACAAAGGTTCCCATCCATCTCATTTCGTGCTCAACTAATGCGCCTCTGTTGCATATCCATTTTGTTATTCTATTTAACAATAAACGATGAATTGTCTTCCCCACCAAAAGTTTGGACATTGCGTCAAACATCATATCAACTCATCAATTCTCCTCCATCGCCTTCACACTCATAACCCACAACGACAGCCATAGAACCACAGCATGAGACAAAGTCCCATACCTCTATTTTCCCCCCACCGCCAACTATTATTCCCGCCCATAATGTTGACTTCAAAATCAACTTCTCACCTATAAAGCACTTTGTGTGTACTTGAAAAATAAATAAAACATAAAAAAAATCACACTTTTTTTAAAAATAGCCCGTATATGTGACTTCAAAACTTAATTTATAATTTTAGTACAGAGATAATTAGTAGTAAGTGAAATAATAATAATAAAATATATATTTAATAACGACATATACTTAAGTAAGATAGAAGCTCGATCGTTTTACTCAATCGATCAATAGTATATAGATATCATCACTTGTAATATATTATTAATATGTGAGAATTAATTAATTTAAACGTTAATATATAATTTAAAATCTCAAAAGTAGAAGGATCTCTAGAGTAATTAATTTCATATTGATCAGACAAAGTTAAGGTTATGCTTGTGTTTATGAAGTAGAACTTAAAATAGAGTTAAAGCTTGCATATAATCCATTTGGAGCTTTGTGATTAGAAGAACAGAAATGTTGTAAAGAAGCTTGAATACACTAATAGTACTTGAGGAAGTTAGTGTTTCCCTTTTGTGTAAAGCTGAAAAATAACAGAGTATGTTACTGAAATAATGGTTACTCCTCCTTGGAAATACCTTTTGGTACTTTCCATGACATTCAACGCTTTATAAAATGAATTTGAATTTCTCTGGATGTAGCAGATGCTCTTAGAGTTGGCGCTCATAAGGGAAATTTCCCATTCCACCCTCACTACTTCGTATTCTTAAAAAGAAAAAAAAAGGAAGTCTTCCTTTGTCTCTACCGGCTCCCCCTACCCTATACAGCTAAATACGTATTCAAATCTTTTCAATTTCATAATGTTAGTCAAACCCAAACATATTATGTGTGGGGTCCTTTCAATTTCCCAAAATTAACACGGTTGAACCCAGGATTTCTCATCTTCGTCTTTTTCTTCTGAATCATCCACTAATGGTAAAGAATCATGTTGGCTTTGCTCATCTCTGTTTTGCTTCTCTGACTCAACCACACCACCATCTCCTTCTCCTTCCTCTGTTGCTGCGGTCAGTTTCTTAGCTCTTTGAGCCTCAGATTCCCAATCTGTTTTACTCAGAACCACCAACATAGTCACAGCACATGAGCCCTGTGCAGCCAATAGTCCTAACCACAACCCTTGAAAATCAAACCCACCTAAGAAGGCTAGCCATATAGCCACAGGCATTCCTACAAGGTAGAAGCATCCCAAGTTTATATTGGCTCCAACTTTAGGCCTCGCTGTGCCTCTTAGCACCCCACACCCTGTGGTTTGCGGACAGTTTCCAAGCTCACACAATCCTATTATGGGCAAAACCATAGATGTCAGGCTTATGATCTCTTTATCCATAGTGAACATGCTGGCCCACACGCTCCTAACCTTAACTGTAAAGGCAAGAGCCAAGAGGCCTAAGATGAAGCTGCAACATAGACCCACAATGGCAGAGAGCTTGGCTTTGGAGGGCCTTTGTGCGCCTAGTTTGTTCCCAACTCTTGTGGACACACTGAAGCTTATGGATGATGGAAAAATGTAGAGCAAAGAGGTAGTTTGGATCAAAATCCCCATGGAAGCCACAGTTGCTTTGGGATTCAACAGAAACCCACATAGCAAAATCATGATCTCGTACCACCACCATTCCAGGCACACCGAAATGCAGCTTGGAATCGCCAGATTCAGCAGCGACTTCCATTGCGTGAAGCACTCTCTAGAGAAACCACCCCATGTTTTCTTATGTGTTTCGGAGAGAACGATGTAAAGGATTAGACAAGCCACGAGGTTGAAGTTAGTCCAAACCCCACCAAGAGCCACGCCTTTGATTCCCAAATTAAGGTGGGAAACGAGGAAGTAATTAACGGGTATATGCAGAAGAATAGAGAGAATGGCACAGAGTGTGAGAGGCAGAGTAATTGATTGAGCACGAAGGTAAATCCGTAATGGGTGTAGAAAGGATTGCGCTAAGAGGTCAGGAATGGAGTAAAGAAGATACAATTGTGCTTGTGTGGCTATAGCTTCGTCCTGGCCACACAAGAGAAGGATTCTCTTCATATATAGCCAAAGTAGAGATATGGGGATAGATGTAAAGAGAAGAAAAAGAATAGTTCGCTGTAAGCAGAGACCAAGAAGGGTGAATCTCTTGGCACCAAAGGCTTGTCCACAAATGGGCTCCATTCCAACAGCGAGACCAGAGAGGATAGAGTAGCCAGTAATGTTAGCGAAGCCAACCGCGAGCGAACCACCGGCTAAGGCGAGCTCGCCTAGGCGACCCAAAAAAAGCATGGAGATCATAGAGCGACAATAAAGGAGAAGACCAGTGAGTATCATCGGAAGAGCTATTTTGGCTATGGAAACAAACTCTTTGAAGGCATCGGTGAGATGGGTTTTCTGGGTTTGCAATATTGGATTTGTTTTTTTGGGGATCAATGGGTCCGCGAGCGTGTTTTGGTCTTTAACAGCAATATGATAATGGGGATTTGAATTGCATTTGTTGGAAAGTTGAGAAGGTAGCTGGCACATGATTTTTTTTTCTAATTTGTTGTCTCTATAATGTTAATAGAGACCAAGAAAGAGAGAGTTGAAAAGTTATGGGCGTTGTGTAAAGGGTAGTAAGTGTGGTTTATATAGAGAATTGATTGCTCACGGTTAGCTTTTCTTGTACATAAATGTCGAACGAAGTAATTGAAGAAATAAGAAAAATTCTAATGAAAAAAGGGTTTTGAATTGAGCACTATCATTGCTATACCAAAATAATTTTCTATTTTAGAGTAAGATGAGACTTGAAAGATAAGTGACTACGGCGATAGAAGCAACAACGAAGGTGGTGGCTCCCTCACTTGGAGACAAAGTTGCCTACGGAACGAAGCCCTTTAAGCTTAGGAATTCAAACTTGATTTAGCCAATATTTAATTAACAATCAATGGCTAAAAGAGAGGGAAATTCAGAGTGCTCCAATCTTAGGATATCTTTGAAAATTGAAAGGGAGAGAGACATTAAATAACTAGAGACTCTACAAAAGTAGATGCTAATTTTTATTCAATTTTTGGAATATAATATAAAAATTATTATTAAATTTTAAAGTACTAATGAGAAGTTATTTTTTTTTTCTCCAATATTCACATATTACATATTTTATTTTATATTTTATTTATATAATATATAATTTTTTAAAATAATTTTCAAAAGACTTCAAAGCTATTATAATATAGATAATTTTTTTAAATTTTTAAAAACCTTGATTATTAAATTTAGAGAACTTAAAAAAGTTAAAAATACTTTTAGAAAATTTTGAAAACTTCATTGAAAATCTTTTAGCATTATGATCTCTTTGATTTATTAATAATTCTAAAACAAGTTTTAAGAAAACATGTTTTTTTTTCCATTTTCTACTATTGTCCTTTTCCAAACACATTGATCGTCTCAGAATATGAGACAAGTGCTTTTAGTTTTAGTGCTTTCTGGTAGGCAGTCATGAGTCATGACCCAATATTGCCCACCATTTGATGAATTGCGTGTCAACTTGGCTGTGTTGCTCAAAGTGACACAACAAGAAAGAGAAAGCCCACAAAGCCGAATCAGTTCGTGGCTTATATCTGCGACCTTTTCCACAACTAGCTAGCTAGAGCATTGCATTTGCACCTTAATTTGAAAATACAGCATCATCCTACTTTTTTCATTAGTGATGCACACACACGTTTTCATACTTTCTCTACCACTTAATTATTAAATAACAATATCAACTTTTGTGTTTCTATTTGCTTGATTTTATTTATGATATATATATATAGTGGGGGTACAAATTTGAATCCACTAGTTGTTCATCTACAGTTTTGGTATCCATCATGGAGTCCGATATGCATCATTATTAACTCATTGAAAATTATTTATTTTTTATTTATTTTATTAGGGAAAAAGAAGATTTGAAGAGATGAGTGTTGTCTTTTCTCGTTCTAGAAAATATTATCCATATACATGCATGAGAGATATTTAATGAATTTTATTGATTTACACTTCACAAAAGGTGCTTTCATGCATGATGAACTAATTAGCATTAATAGTTAGTGTTTTCGGGATAACTTAATTGCAAGAGTGATAATAATGATGATAAATAATTAATTAAATTATTGTATTATATATGAACGTTATAACAAGAATTAAATATACATTTAACCAACATAAAAAGTTATTTAAAAAATTAAAATAAAGTAGATTTATTATTTTTAATTCAAAATAAATATTTTGAAATAAAAAATATTATTCAAGATAGGAGAGTATAATTTTACATTTATTAGGAGATAGAAGCATAATTTACCCTAACTTTAATGTACTAATTAATTAAAGAAAAAAAATTACAATTTAATAATCCTCCTTTGCTTTAATTACATCAGATAAGCACATTAAACCGCAAATCTTAAAAAGCTTCAACTGTGAAAGTGAGACCCAAGAATAATGTTCACTTCGATTCATTGGATTGCAAAAGGATGATTTAGTTAAAACCATCACCATTACTTGGTGTCCAAGATATATATATGTGTGTATATATATATATATAGATATTCGCCAACTTAATTTGAAATACTTTAACCACTTTGGTTATTATATTTATATATTATGTCAAGAAAGCAAAGAGCTATGAAACTCAATTAAAATTACAAAGTTATACACAGTCATAAGCCGATCATCAGTCATCACATAGCACCTAGTACCTAGCTTTTTTTAAAACTCTACCTGTAACTGATGGTAGGTGATAAGAAATTGTTACTAATAAGGGATAATTTGATAATCTTGTTAGCTAATTAAACATCTACCAATTAGGTGAATTATTCCTTAAATAAGAGAATAATCTTTTAATGACTAAATTAAGAAATTTTATATTTAGAAAATGTCAAATTAAGAGAAAAATAAATTTTTATTGATTAAATTATTAATTTACTTAATAAAGTAAGACTAAAATGCACGTAACTTTCTCTAAACTATATGTTATATATAGATAAGTCTATTTAACTATAAAAATTGATCTAAAATTCTCTCAAACTTTACAATTCGTACAAAAAAATTCTTCAATTAACTTTTTCATCTAAAATCTTAATGAATGATCAACACGTCAAATTATTTATAAAATTTGTTTACACAAGGCTTAAAATTTAAGGAATTTTTTTGTACAATACCTAAAGTTCATCAAAGTTTTTCTATATTTTAGTATTATTTAATTTTTATGACATATCACTGTTCTGTTAAAGCGACTTTGGATTGTGGTATCTAAAATTCTATGAAATTTAAAATATAAGAAATTTGAATTGCCACAATTTTAATTACCTGAATTTTAAATTCTTTGTTTGGATAATTATAGGATTTATAAATTTTCTTATTATAAATGATAACTATATGTATAGTATATGAATATATGTATCTATATACTTGTGTACATATTTTTATGTTTCTATATGAACGTACTTATATGTAAATTAATATATTTAAGTATATTTGTGTGCATATATATATACATACACACACATATACACACACACACAATTATATATGTAATCATGTAGTATATATAAGTCTATGTTTATATTAGTGTGTATTTATGTTTATATGTGTCTCAAAAATGAAAAATATTTATATGTGTCTCAAAAATGAAAAATAACTAACATATTCTAAAAATAAGCAAGAAGAAAATTTTGAAATTTTATTTATTTAGAAATAATTTTAAATCCTTCCTAAATTACTTGATTAAATTACTTTATAATTTTTAAATTTTATTTTTTTAATCTAAACAATAAATTTTTTAACGAGGTAATTGAAATACTTCCAAATATTACTCTATCTTCTTAAATTATCTAATCCAAACATAACCTTATATGAGTACTTTTGGATAAAAAAATTAACAAAGAGGGTTTTATATATAAATTAAAATGTTTGAAAATATTTGAAATTAATTTTTATAATTGTAAAAAGTTATCAATATATAACTTATAGTTGAGAATTTTTTTTTTTCATTTTAGCTATAAATTATCTCACTTCCTAGTTGTTATTTACTTATTTTTATCTTTAAATAAAAAAAAAAAAAAGAAAAAGAAGAGATATATGAACAAGAAGATTCAACATGTTTAACAAAAAGTGAAATTGAAGGAAATGTTAAATGCGTGGAATTGCATTTGGACTAGTGATATGAACAGCAGCCTCAGAAATTAGATAGATTCGAATCGAACTTGGTTGTGAGAAGTGATCAATACCGCTGTCAATTTTAATTAAAAGTGTGCTCCTTAGATAAATAAAGATGTTTCTCGTGATCATCCACAGTAGCCTAAATCAAAATAGGGCTCGTGAGCACACTGTTCAATTGTGGACTAAATGCTTAGTCTTTTATATATATATATACATGTAGCATCTATATTTGTACGTAAGGATAAGTAACCTAACTAACTAAAACCAACAACTTTCTGTACTTCTGATCAACGCAGTTTCATACATATGCATGTATCTTTAGTCTTTACACGTTGCTGAAATTCGTGTCGATCCTCCACTTCTTCTCTCTTTAATAATATATAAAAATTAATTAATGTCAGCAATGCATAGTGAAAAGAGGGAGTTGCATGAATGAGAATTTGGGAATCAAACCAATTACAACTTGTCTAGAGTATATACTTTTTTTAAAAAAGAAACGTTTTATATTATGTGTGTGTGTGTACGTATATATGTATGTATTTTAATGATATTCTTTTGCCCCTCTCAAGCATCACATTAAAGGAATCATAATCCGAATCGGACTCTCCTACCTTATCACGGCTTTATTAGCAGAAAATTAAAAGCGGCTCTCAAATAATACACTCAAACAGATTGCATTGGAATTTTCCATATCTGTCGGCAAAGTTTTACTGTTTTTGATTTTGTATCCAAATTAATATAATTAGAAAATACATATCTTCAATTTGTTCTTTAAAGTTTAAAATATAATATAAAAAATAATTATTACATTTTAAAAGAATAAATAAAATAATATAAAATTATTTAATTTTTTACTCTTTTATTATAACTATCAAGTATTATTTTTATTTTTTTTTTTCTCCTCGTATCATATATTTTATTTTATATTTTATATTATTTATAATATAATAATTTTAAAATTTTTTAGTTATTTACTTTTTAAATTATATATAATATAAAATATAAATATAAAATAAAATGTTATATGAATAGAGGAGATGAGTGAGAGAAAGTGTATAAAAAATAATAAGTTATATTAAAATAGTAAGAAATTAAATAATTTTTTATTATTTTAAAATATAATTATTATTTTTTATTATATTTAAAAATTTTAAAAATATAACATATATTTTTGTACACATGACGCTTCTAATATAATATATAATTTAGAGATTAATAATCAAAAGATTTTAAAGACATTATAGTGTAAAATAAAATTGAACCCTTCGTTTGTCAGCAACAAAAACTGTTCGGAGAATGACAAAATATTGTGTGTAAAACTTAAGCGTTCACTAATTTAAATAAGAGTAAAATATTATTTTAGTCATTAAAAAATATAATTTGTCTTAATGTAATTTCTGAATAATTACAATATTTAATTTAATCTTTAAATTATAAAAATATTTAATTTAATCATTGAAAAATATACTTTCTTTTAATTTATTATTTGAAATATTAAATAGAGATATAAAAAGACATCCAATACTTAATATAGAAATTAAATCGAGATAGAGTGTTTTTTTAATAACTAAATTAAGTATTTTTATAATTAAGAGATTAAATTGAGATAAGATTTTTTTTAGGGAATAAAATAATAATTTACTCTTTAAATAACAATTATATATGCATTTTTATTTTTATAAAATCTTAATTATAATACTTATAAAAACATAAATTAAGAGATATTAGATTAGTATTTTTTTTTTAAGATAGAAAAAAAAAAAAGCAAGTGTAAATTAAAAATAAAAAAAAGAATTCCTCTTACTTCATTATACATGAATTCAATTGTTGAAATGAGCTTTATATAGGTAATGTTAGGGTTAATTCTACACGTGGGACCTAACTATTCAACTGATCAAATGTATCACGAAGAAATGTTTCTCACTATGAGTAGTGAGTATTTCACAAAAGTGCACTAAAGAGATTAACAGCAATTGCACACATGTTAGAAGTAGAATTCAGAAAAAATTACAATATAGGCACTTACTTATATTGTAGAATTCATAGTTAAAACATCTATGAACCCATCAGGTATATGCACGAATTACAAAAATCATTGATTTATATTGTGGCTCTAAAATTGTGAATGAAGTTTCATGAGGCTTTCATCTTCAATTTTCATCTATGAACCCACCTGCCCCTTTTGTTTTTGGAACATATGAGTTCTCTTTGTCAGATGTAACTTGATTTGTGTTTGTAATAAACTAGAATTTTTTAAATAATTCAATTGGGCAAATTTAATTATGATTTTATTAAAATTGAATCTAGCATAATTTTCTGAGTTTATGGTTGAAATCTAGAAAATTTTTAGAGTCAAAAATTGATCCGATGAAGGAAAACGCGGCTCAGCGTTAGGAAATTGACAGATAAAGTTTCGAACTTTAAATCCTTTACACAGAGGCCAAATCCCTTTCATGGGAATCCGTGCCCTTGCCTGGATCAAAGACGGCATTCGAAAATTCCCCCGGGTGAAGTGGCAAAAGACCGAATTACCCCTGGAGGCTTTAAACTTTCAAAACTCCACCTTTTCCCACCATTTCACACTTTTCTCTCTCTCTCCTCCCTCTATTTTCTCTTCCCTCTCTCCTCCACTCTCACCACCGTGCGCGGCCAACAACGCCGCCTTGCGCCGCTCGACCTAGCCACCCAAGACACCGACGCTCTAACCTCCAAAGAACCATCCCCGGCCAACAACGAACGCCACAGCCACCGAAAAATGCCACTTTTTCCTCTATCACGTGTTTTCTCCTCCCACTATGATCTCCGCTGTCCGACACCATCCGGCGACACCGCCCCCACCATTGAGAAGGCCGAGCTACTAGCTTCCTCCGACAGCTCTCAGCCATTGAACGCCACCGCCACGCGCCTGGGACGGGGAGAAAATCGTCCACCGTGCGTTGTTCTTCTTCACCGAAAAACGCCATCCAAACAGCCGTGAACCGCCAAACAAACCTCAGATCCAGCCTCCTCAACTTGCAGGCTACACACTAGTGTAATTTTTGACCTCAACCACATCTCTCTGCCGTGCGCCACCGCCAGAGAAGCTGAAAACGGTCCAAAATCAGAACTCCACCTTTCGAAACCCTCGGTACAGTCTAAATTACCCTGATCTAATGTTTTTTTTTATTGAAATTGAATGCCGAACATCCATAGGAATTAAATCGACCTAGGAAAATGTGTAATCGGACGTAAGAAGTTTAATTGAATGAGAAAAAGGCTGAGATTTTAATTAAATTGCCTAAGAAACTAACTAAGCTCGAATTCCAAGGAAACGGGAAGCCTCGAATTAATTAGGAGCAAACGGTAAACAGGTAAAGTGATTTACGCTCCCCTAACTTTTAATTAACGCTATCAATACCTGATTTAGTATAATTTAACTGCATAGGAATGCATGCTACTTTCAATGAGTATATATGTATACCTGCGTGCTGTAAATGCCTGTTGCATGTTAGAACGATTTGGCTATCAAATTTAGATGCCATAGAAATGAGTTGACTTAGGGTAGGGTACTTAATAGCTGGTATGGGACGGCCATTGAGTATCCCGAGTGCAGAGAATTTTATAAATGTATCATTTTAATTGGATTTAGCCTGCATTCGTTAGGGATTACGCGGTAAACCAAGATGACCCTATGAAAGGTTTAAGGAGTATAAGGGGGGATAACCTATACGGGGAAATGTTATGGTTTAGGTGTAATTTCCTAGAACCTTGAGAACTAGTCAACTGTGTGCATGTGATTCCGAATAGACTGTATGAGGATGAGGATTGACGTATGTACACATACTAGGGGATGCCCTAGATGTTAATTCTCACCGATCCTTGAGTGAGTGATTGGTGTCACGGATCACACTCACAATATAGGCGTGATTTCGGGTGATTGGTGCCATGAATCACACCTAACGAAAAAGAAATAATTTTCATAAAACAGCATGCAATTGGATAGATTTATATACGGTCACATAAAAATTGTGACTGATGTGATTGTGAAAACCACCGGACAATGGATTTTAACTAGATTTTCAATACGAATTTTAAAAAAAAAATAGATTTTTATACTTATTTGAATTTACTACCTCATTTTTTGTGCAATTTAACGATTTTAAAAGATAAGGTAATTCACCGACTTTTGAAATAAACACGAGGAGATATTTTCTATGCTTTGTCACAGCTGAGCATCTAGCTATTTTGAAATTATTTATTGTAAATTACTCTACTGGAATTTAACTATCTCATAAGGTTGTTTACTCAGATGAACAAGAACAAGGGCCTAGGAGATAGCTGGGCAGAAACTAGATGACAGAGGGACGTTGCAGCGTAGTTTAGGCTTGAATCTGTTATTGTAAATATCTGTATTGATGATTCTACTGTTGTTGGATTTTTATTGGATGTATATACTGGTTTTATGACTGTTTGTATTTTGGGAGATGTCCGATTTACAGGAGAAACTCTGCCGAATCTTCGATAGAAATGAATGTCTGAATTTTAGTTTAAGTTGAATTGCATGTGGATGATTTATGCATTCTGATCTTATGGTTATTAGAATTGATATTCCAAAATATGTTATGATTTTATGTAAATTTAGAATAGCTACATAGAACTTAGGGTTGAGTGGGATCTGAATGGACAGTGGTAAAGGTCTATTTGGGTCACACTTAACCAGTAGAGATGCCTCGATATTCCTGAATCAAGGAAAAAGTGAAAAATTATTTTGAAAAATCATATGCTTCCGCTACTCTGATAGAGGTAAGTGTATTGTGGATTAGGGGTACGTTACAATATTAGTATTAGAGCCTAACTTATCGATTGATTGGTTTAGTGGGTTAGTGGTTGTGAATCCTCGAGCTTGTAGCTTTAGGACTTTAAATTAATTGATTCTGGAATATCTAGGACATGATCTTAAATTGACAAATTAAGGAATGAATTTAATATTTTGCTACTAACTGTTGCTGTAAAAGACTAATTAATTCTCTTTTGTTTCAGATAGCCATGGCAGATCCTAGCAGGGACAATACTCGAAGGCCAAGAGGAAGGCCGAGACATAAAAGCCAAGGTGCCTCAGGCAGTAGTAGCATGGAGACCAACATCGATATGCAAGAAATGATGGACTTCATTCGGATGATGGTCGACGCCATAAGGGATTAAGCTATTACAAGTGCCAACGTTATGAGACAGCAACAGGAAGATCGGCAGACTAGAAATGACGAGAATAATCAAATTTTCAATCCTATGTACCAAGGGTAGATAGAATTTCAGAGAACAAGGCCACCTCCATTCACAGGTACCACAGATCCAGCCACAATTGAAGCATGGCTGAAGGAAATAGAGAAAATTTTTCACCTGTTGCATAGTAACGATGAACAGAGAGTAACCTATGCAACATACATGCTCAAAGGTGAAGCAGAGCAGTGGTAGATAAGAGCCCAGCAGCTAATGGATAGCAGGGGCATTCCGATCACTTGGGACTCCTTCAAGAGGGTCTTTTTGGATAAGTACTTCCCGGAAAGTGTCAGACAGTCCAAGGAGATAGAGTTCTTGCAGCTTACACAGGGAGGCAGACCATTTGAGGAATATTTGGCGAAATTTGAAGAACTAACTAGATATTTCACCTACCTCAAGATGTACTACGACGAAGCCTAGAAGGTAATTCAAGTAGAAGAAGGATTGGACTTGCCGATCAAGACCTAGATTGCTCCGCTCGAGATCAGGGGTTTCGCAGTGCTGGTGAACAAATGTCAAATCTTGAGCAAGAACCTAGAACAGAAGCAGAATATGACTCAGAGGACAGGTAACAGGCCGAGACCACCAGCCAGAAACCTCAACGTGAAGGGAAGAATGTTCAAGCCACAACCAGGGTCATCAAGCAGTAGCAAATGGCCCGATAGTGCACTTTGCCCGAAGTGTGGAACCAGACATCCTAACCAACCATGCTGGCATCAGACACCAGTGCAGTGTTACAAGTGTGGGGGTATAGGACATCTTACAAAGTACTGGCCATCAAGAAGAAGCCAGCAGACACCAGGTAGCCAAAGACCGTAAGCTCTAGGGAGAGTCTTTACTCTGGATGCGGTGAACGTTGACAGGTCATCAAGTTTGATGCAGGGAAGAGGTAAAATTTATAATTTTCCTTTGATAATATTGTTTGATTCAGGTGCCATGCACTCTTTTATTTCTGATGCATGCGTGGAAAGAATAAACTTACCCTTACATACCATGCCCTGTGACTTGCACGTGTCCACACCTTTAGAAGAGACTATGATATCCCCACAAATATGCCTAAATTTCCCTCTTACCATCGAAAAAACCCTCTTTATTGTGGACCTTGTATGTTTACCCCTGACTGGGATTGATGTTGTTTTGGGAATGGATTCGTTGTCTAGGAATCGGGTTTTGTTAAATTGTTCTGAGAGGACTATCATTTATTTGGATATCGTGCCTGTATGTAGAAGCGACAGAGCTTGTGAGATAAGTGATGTTTCCCTAAATCTTTCTCAAGTAGAATTGCAGGAAAGGTTAGACCTAATCCCAATTGTTAGCGACATTCCAGAGGTGTTTCCTTTGGAAGTAAGTAGGCTACCCCCACTTAGAGAGATAGAATTCACAATTGACCTGATTTCGGGTGCAGGCCCAATAGCTATGACCCCATATCGAATGGCCCCAGCAGAATTGAGAGAACTAAAGGTCCAGATAGAGGAATTGTTAGAAAAGGGATTCATTAGGCCGAACGTATCATCATGGAGAGCTCCTGTCCTATTCATAAAGAAGAAAGATGGGAGTTTAAGGTTATACATTGACTATCAATAATTGAATAAGGCGACCATTAGGAATAAGTACCCATTACCGTGAATTGATGATCTATTTGACCAGTTGCAAGGTGCAACGGTATTCTCCAAGATAGACTTAAGGTCGGGATACCACCAGATTAGGGTTAGAGAGGAAAATATCCCTAAGACAGTATTTAGCACTAGGTACGACCACTATGAGTTTCTAGTGATGTCATTTAGACTGACAAATGCACCTGCTGTCTTTATGGACTACATGAATAGAACTTTTAGACCCTACTTAGACCAGTTTGTAGTGGTATTCATAGACGACATCTTAGTCTATTCCAAGACTCATGAAGAGCATGCACAGCATCTTAGCACGGTGCTACAGACATTGGAAGAAAAATAATTGTATGATAAAATTGAGAAATGTGAGTTTTGGTTGAAAGAAGTGAAATTTCTAAGCCATGTGGTAAATGGGGAAGGGATTTCAGCATACCCTAAGAAGATTGAAGCAATATTAGATTGGGGTCAACCGAGGACGGTCACTGAGATTAAGAGTTTTTTGGGATTTACCGGCTATTACAGGAAGTTCATCCAAGGATTTTCCTAGATAGCTTTACTATTAACCCAGTTGACTCAGAAGGGTGTAAATTTTGAGTGGAGCAAGCAATGTGAGCATAGTTTCCAAACTTTAAAAGAAAATTTGACCACTTCTCTAGTACTAATAATTATGAAACCCTTAGAACCCTTTTCAGTGTATACAAATGCATCAATGAAGGGTTTAGGATGTGTCTTAATGTAGGATGAAAAAGTGGTGGCTTATGCATCGAGGCAATTGAAACCTGTAGAGGAAAACTATCCTACCCACGACTTAGAATTAGTTGCCATTGTGTTTACCCTGAAGATTTGGAGACATTATCTATACGGGAAAAAATTTGAGGTTTTTAGTGATCACAAGAGCCTTAGGTACTTGTTTGATCAAAAGGAATTGAATATGAGGCAGAGAAGGTGGGTAGAATACTTAAAGGACTTTAACTTCGAGTTAAAATACCATGCAAGAAAAGCTACTGTCGTGGCTGATGCATTAAGCCGAAAGTCATTGCAATTAGCCAGTTTAATGGTAGACGAGATGAGATTACTTGAGGACTTTAGGAATCTCAGCCTCAATGTAATTTCATTTCCGAAGAGATTAGTAATGAGTGACTTTCTAATAACCTATGATTTAAGGGAACAAATTAGACAAGCCCAACTAGAGGATGAATCCTTGGAGACCTATGCAAACCAACCTGAATTTGGATTAGCCCTTAATGGATTATTAATGTTTAGAAAGAGAATAGTAATTCCAAACCATCAGGAGCTGAGGGAAAAAGTGTTAGCAGAGGCTCATTGAAGCCACTATACCATCCACTCAGGTATTTCCAAGATGTATTAGGATTTAAAAAGAAACTTTTGGTGGCTAGGTATGCAAAAAAATATCACGAACTATGTGAATGCTTATCTAACTTGTCAATAGGTTAAGATAGAGCATCAAAGACCCGCAGGGTTACTGAAGCCACTAGAGATACTGGAAAGGAAATGGGATCAAATAACCATGAATTTTGTAGTAGGATTACCTAGAACACCAGCTGGTTATGATGCCATTTGGGTGATAATGGATAGATTAACCAAGTCTACTCATTTTTTGCTTGTTAAGATGAGATACTCCATAGAGAAACTAACCGAAGTATACCTTAGGGAAATCGTGAGATTGCATGGGATACCATCAGGTATAGTGTCAGACCGAGACCCTAAGTTTACTTTAAGATTTTGGCAATCCCTAAAGCAAGCATTAGGAACCCAGCTTAAGTTTAGTACGGCCTATCATCTTTATACTGACAGGTAGTCTGAGAGAACTATCCAAACTTTAGAAGACATGTTAAGGGCTTGCGTGTTATAACAGAAAGGAAGTTAGGATAAACACCTACCTTTGATAGAGTTTGCATACAATAATAGTTATCACTCTACCATTGGTATGGCACCTTATACTGCTCTGTATGTGAGGAGATGTAAATCACCTTTAAGTTGGGTAGAAATGGGGGAAAGTACACTATTGGGACCCGATATTGTACAAGAGACTACTGATCGGATCAAAATAATCAAAGAAAAGATGAGGGCTACCCAACAAAGATAGGAAGCCTATGCCAATAGGAGAAGGAGACCTTTAGAGTTTAATGAAGGAGAGCATGTTTTCCTAAAGGTGTCCCCCACCACGGGTGTCGGTAGACAAGTAAGGACAAAGAAACTAAGTCCCAAATTCTTAGGACCATTCCAAATCTTCCAAAGAGTCAGTTCAGTCACTTACCAGATTGCCTTACCTCTATACCTATCAAACTTGCATAATGTCTTTCATGTCTCACAACTCCGTAAATACGTCCCAAACCCTGCGTATGTATTGGGGAATCAACCCATAGTATTAAAGGAAAATTTCACTTATAAATCTACACCTGTACAAATCCTTGACTTTAAGACTAAGCAACTCTGGAATAAAGTAATCCCTTTAGTTAAGGTACTTTGGCAAGATTTAGCATTGTAGGAGATGACGTGGGAGAAAGAGGACGAGATGAGGCAACGTTATCTAGAGCTTTTCACAAGTATGAATTTTGGAGACAAAATTTCTTTTAAGGGGGGCAGAATGTAATAAATTAAAATTTTTGAAATAATTAAATTAGGCAAATTTAATCATGATTTTATTAAAATTGAATCCAGCATAATTTTCTAAGTCTACGGTTAAAATCTGGGAATTTTTCAGAGTCAACATCTGATCCGATGAAGGAAAACATAGCCCGGCGTTAGGAAATTGATAGATAAAGTTTCAGACTTTAAATCCTTTACACGGAGGCCAAATCCTTTTCATGGGAATCCATGCCCTTGCCCGGATCAAAGACAGCATCAGGAAATTCCCCCGAGTGAAGTGAAAAAAGACTAAATTACCCCTAAAGGCTTTAAACTTTCAAAACTCCACCTTTTTCCACCATTTCACACTTTCCTCTCTCTCTCCTCCCTTTATTTTCTCTTCCCTCTCTCCTCCACTCTCACCACCGTGCGCAGCCAACACCATCGCCCTGCGCCGCTGCCTGACCCAGCCACCGGCGCAGCTCGACACCCCCGACCCCTATAAACCATCCCCAGCCAACAATGGATGCCACAGCCGTCAAAAAATGCCACTTTTTCCCCTATCGCATGTTTTCTACTCCTGCCATGATCTCTACCGTCCAACGTCGTCCAATGACACTGCCCCCACCATTGGGAAGGTTGAGCTGCCAGCTTCCTCCGACAGCTTCCAACCATCGAACACCACCACCACGTGCGCGAAACGAGGAGAAAATCGTCCGTCGTGCGTCGTTCTTCTTTACCAAAAAATGCCATCTAAACGGCTGTGAACTGCCAAACAGATCTCAGATCCAGTCTCCTCGACTTTCAGGCTACACGCTGGTGTAATTTTTGACCTCAGCCGCATCTCTCTATTGTGCGCCGCCATGCTCCACTGTGAGCCACCGCCGTAGAAGCCAGAAAAGGTCAAAAATCAGAACTCCACCTTTCGGAACCCCCAGTATGGTTTAAATTATCCTAATCTAATGTTTTCTGATTGAAATTGAATTTTGAACATCTGTAGGAATTAAATTGACCTAGGAAAGCATGTAATCGGATGTAGGAAGTTTAATTGAATGAGAAAAGCCTAAGATTTTAATTAAATTGCCTAGGAAACTAACTAGGCTTGAATTCTGAGGAAATGAGAAGCCCCAGATTAATTAAGAGCAAATGATAAACAGGTAGAGTGATTTACGCTCCCTTGACTTTTAATTAACGCTGTGAATACCTGATTTAGTATAATTTGTCTGCATGGGAATTCATGTTACTTTCAATGAGTATATATGTATTCCTACGTGCTATAAATGCCTGTTGCGTGTTAGAATGATTTGGCTATCAAATTTAGACGCCATAGAAACGAGTTGACTTAGGGTAGGGTACTTAATAGCTGGTATGGGATGGCCGTTGAGTATCCCGAGTGCAAAGAATTTTATAAATGTATCATTTTAATTGGATTTAGCTTGCATTCGTTAGGGATTACGTGGTAAATTAAGACGACCCTATGAAAGGTTTAAGGAGTATAAGGGGGATAACCTATATGGGGAAACGTTATGGTTTAGGTGTAATTTCCTAGAACCTTGAGAACTAGTCGACTGTGTGCATGTGATTCCGAATAGACTATATGAGGATGAGGATTGGCATATGTGCACATGCTAAGGGACGCTCTAGATGTTGATTCTTACCCGGTCCTTGAGTGAGTGATTGGTGTCATAGATCACACTCATAATATAGGCGTGATTTCGAGTGATTGGTGTCATGAATCACACCTAATGAAAAAGAAATGATTTCCGTAAAACGGCATGCAATTGGATAGATTTATATACAGTCACATAAAACTTGTGACTGATATGATTATGAAAACCACCGGACAATGAATTTTAACTAGATTTTCAGTACGAATTTTTAGAAAAATAAATTTTTATACCCATTTGATTTATTGCCTCGTTTTTCATGTAATTTAATGATTTTAAAAGATAAGGTAATTCACCTACTTTTGAAATAAATACGGAGATGTTTTCTGTGCTTTGTCACAGCTGAGCATCCAGCTATTTTGAAATTATATACTGTAAATTACTCTACTGGAATTTAACTATCTTATGAGGTTGTTTTCTCAGATGAAAAGGAACAGGGGCCTAGGAGATAGCTGGGCAGAAACTAGATGACAGAGGGATGTTGCTGCATAGTTTAGGCTTGAATATGTTATTGTAAATATCTGTATTGATGATTTTGCTGTTGTTGGATTTTTATTGGATGTATATACTGGTTTTATGACTGTTTGTATTTTGGGAGACGTCCAATTTACAAGGGAAACTCTGTCGGATCTTCAGCAGAAATGAATGTCTGAATTTTAGTTTAAGTTGAATTGCATGTGGATGATTTATGTATTCTGATCTTATGGTTATTAGAATTGATATTCTAGAACATGTTATGATTGTATATGAATTTAAAATAGCTGAATAGAACTTAGGGTTGAGTGGGATCTGAATAGACAGTGGTAAAGGTTTATTTGAGTCACACTCAACCAATAGCGATCCCCCGATATTCTTTAAATCAGGAAAAAAGTGAAAAATTATTTTGAAAACCCATATGCTTCCACTACTCTGATAGAGGTAAGTGTATTGTAGATTAGGGGGTCGTTACAGTGTCCATCTTTTGGGACTTGTATTTTTTGGGGGTCAATTTGGACATTTTATTATTTGAATTTGGATATTTAACTACGTTTGGTTTGGACTAATCAAAGCTTTGTTTGGGCTTAGGAAAACAGAATTTTAGATGTTTTAAATTTAAAAAATAAGAGAATAATATTAATAGAGATCTACTTTAAATATATTAGATATCAAATATTTATATTTTTATCTCTTTCTACCTTTAAAAAAATATATTATCTCTTAAATTTAAAAAATTGGATTGAATCAAATATTTATTGGGCTTATAAATGAATTCGGGCTGTAAAAACAGCCATTTTGTGTTTTATAGAAAAGAAAAAAAAGGCAATTTGAATCAATGATTAGGTTCAGACCCAAAAAAAAAAAATGAAGGGTTTGATTAAATTTAAAACAGAAACACAATACAAGAGCAAAAGGAGAATAAATATCTTCTAGGCTAAAACTGACTAAAACTCATTTTTTTGGTCCCTTCACTTTAAACAAGGATCAAGTTTCATTCCTTATCCTTTTTTGGTTTCAATCTTTTTCATTTATCTTTATTAATTGATATAATTTTCTCCTAACCAAATGTTATATATATATATACACACACACTAGATATTTAGTATACACAAAAGTTTATGTTAATTTTTATTTATTTTTTGAAATATATTATAAAATAATAATTATTAGATTTTAAAATAATAAATTAAAGAATGAAAATTTATTTAACTCTCTCAACTATTCTCTTCCAACTTTCTACTATTTTTATTTTTTCTCTCCCCTCTCTTCACATCATATATTTTATTTTATATTTTTTATTATATAATATATATTTTATAAAATCAATAACCAAAAAATTACAGAGACATTATAATATAAATATATATATATAGTCCCTTCGGCAACATCCAATAAAATTGGAACAATATATATATATATATATATATCACTAATGACAATGTGATATATAAATTTTATGTGAAATTACTCTTGTTAAATCACAGTTAGGTTAACAAAAAAATTCAAATGAAACTAAAAAAATATTAAATAAGTTTTCATATAAATTTAAAATTTTTTCAAAGTTTCTAATTTTTACGTTTCAAATACCTAAATGAAGAATTTAAAAAAAATTTCAAAGTGTTTTAGCTTCATCTAAGATTTAACTATGCTTTGACTAAAGTAATTCCATTTGAGCTTCAAATATAATAGACAACATTAGAAAAGATGAAGATATTACACCAATTAATAAAGATAAGAGACAAAATTAAAATCTTATACAAAGTTAAAGAACAAAACATTAGTTTTAACCTGGCTATCTGGTATGAGTCATTTCCACCACAAATAAACTAACACTTAAACAGAGCTAAAAGTTCTCTTTTATTTTTTGAACCGCAAAGGAAAGGAAAAAAAAAAGACTCTTTTTAAAGCCATTGATGCATGATTTTAAGTCACTCGACATCTAATAATAAAACATATATTAGGCAGTTGACTCGATATTTTCTATGTTCCCTACACATGGAACCACTAATCATAATTAGATGGCCTTAATAATTCATACAAATCATCTGGTGTTTTTGGTATTAGATATATAATTATAATAATTAATTACACTAATATGCATACATATTCTCAATAATAAAGTTTCCTTTGTGTCACAACTTATTATAATTCTAATACATGATCGTCATATGCAAGTTTTGGCATTTACTTCCTCACTTAATTGAAATAATAGGCATCTTTTATTATCAAAATAGAACGGTAAAGTAAACTACACAAACATCATCATTTTATTTTATGTCAAATGTGAAAATTTTTAACCAACGAGAGTTAGGTCTAAGGAAAAGAGTTAATCTCTCACAGTGTGAAGAGTCAAGGTTTGAATTTTTACTAAAAAAAATGTCCACATTTAGTGTTTGACAATACTTCGTATAAGATTATTTTTAATAAGAGGATATATATCAATGGAAAGCCAAAAAAAATGTAAAAATTTTTAGTATTTGCTAACATCCTTCACTAAAAAGAAGAAACAAAGTTGGTTTGGTATGCTTACTAGGACAAATTTTACTTGTTCTGTAACCATTTAATCATAACAAGGATGACTATTAACTTGTTTACATTAGATGCAACCTTATCACATTGAAATAGTTTTATTCTTCACTCTTTTCCATGGCTTTATTTTTCTTTATAAGTTATCATAACCTCTAGACTTTTCTTAAGACCTAAAAAGGTCATTTTCTAGATTTTGATAGCTTGTGCATATGAACATTTAGAAATACCATAGCACACTAGTTGTAACTAGTTAAACTAATCCTCTATTATCCTTTCTTCTTCACTCTTGAATCTTTTTGTCAGTTTGTAGCTCCCACAAGAAGCAAAGTATCACAAATTATATTATTTCATGATGCACTACTACTTTCATGATCCATTATTGCTTCACCTCGATATAGACCATCCTAAAAATACCTTATGATTAACTTGCTTTTACTTAGAGAGATATATATGATGATTGAGATCAATATGCCAAAAATATATTGAAAACTATTCTTGTATATAAGTGATTTTAACTAAAAAGAATTTAAGTCTTAATTTTTCTAATAAAAAATGGTACAAAATACATACATAATGTAATATCCACTTTTCATATCTTCAGGTGTGTTCTAAATTCTTAAATTTAGCAATTGCATACCTAAATGTATCTGTTTAAATTGCCCTATGTTTTCTTAAACGAGAAAGGGACTAAATTGAAAGAAAAGTAAAGGGACTAAAGTGAAAAGAGAAAATTTTTCTAAAATATCTAAATGTCATCATTACTTTGGTACAAATATCGAGGCACATTAATGACACATAATCATGATGCCTAAAAATATCTAAAAAGTAATGATTACATCAGAAAATATTTGAAAAAAATATCTGAAGGCCATGATAACCTTAGGAAAATATCCTAAGGGTAATCATTTTTACCCAAGGGCAAAATGGTAATTTCACCCAAGGATAAAATGGTAATTTTTATCTTAAGGGAAAAATAGTCATTTCATATAGAAGCATCATGACAATTTTCATAGAGTCCATCTCTTACTACTTTTCAAAACTATGAAAGAAAATGAAGGGTGAAATAGTCATTTTGGCATGAAGGGCAAAGTGGTCATTTTTTTCCTAAACCTTTTAAACCGTCTTCTCCCTTAGAAAGGAGAAGAAAGTGACAGCAAGAAGGAGAAAGAGAGGAATCCAAGAAGGGAAGAAGGAGAAGAAGAGGAAAAACCCAAGAAAAGGCCAAGAAGAAATCACTTCTATTACTAAATCAAGGTAGTTAAACAATCATATGCCCTTTATTTCATGGTTTATGGATTCTTTTAAAGTGTTTGAACAATTTCCCTGGCTTCCATGAATAGTGAGGGTTTCTCACTCTACATTCTTTCATGCTTAAATTTCTACTGGGTTATGATTATATGGTGGTATGTGTAACGACCCCCTAATACAACATACACAATCCTATATCTGCATAGCGGAAGCGTATGGGTTTTCTAAACAGTTATTCCCGATGTGGGAATGTCAGGGGATCGCTACTGGTTGAGCGCAACCCAAATAGACTTCTCGTTGTCCATTCGAATTCTGTTCAACCCTAATTCACATGCAACTAAACTAATTATACATACATTCATCATAAATTACTCTGGAATGAAAACTAAAATCCATATATACATCATACAATCATTTAATGCGAATTCCAACTTAATTTCACAAGTTTATAGTAGTAAACCCTACCAAAAATCCAGCAAAGTTTTCAATGTATTTCGAGTGTATCCCAAAATACAACAGTCATCCATTTTACAGATATACAGCCAGTCCAATAACAAAAGAAATCATAAATTACAGAAGACCAATATACAACATCATCATTAAAATATATACAATGTAATTCAAGCCTAGACTAAGCTTCTCTTCTGTCTATCACCAAAGCATCGCCCAGCTAATGTCTAGGTCCTTGTCCCTGTTCCTGTTCATCTGAGTAAACAACCTGGTGAGATATAAAATCCCAGCAGAATAATTTACAGTTCAAAATCTGGTTGAATACTCACCGGTGTAAGCACCGAAAATAACTTCTCGAAATTAGTTCAAAATCCGTGAAATACCTTATCTTTAAAAATCAATTTATCGCATGGAAACCACTGCAATTTCTAAAATCATTAAAACTCCGTTTCTTTGAAAATCAGTACTCAAAATCAAGTTAAATCCCATGCCCAGTGTATCTAAATCCATGTTGGCCACAAATCCTCTGCGACCAAATCTAAAATCGTCCAATTGCCCGTCATCTAGAGAAATCTCATCTCTTATCGTTGGGTGTGATCCGTAACATCAATCACCCGAATCTCGCCTATATTGTGAGTGTGATCCGTAACACCAATCACTCAAGGACTGGGTGAGAATCAACATCTAGGGCGTCCCCTAGCATGTGTACATACGCCAATTCTCATCCTTATACAGTCTATTCGAACTCACATGCTCACGGTCGGCTATTCCTCAGGGTTTTATGATTCTAAGTCTGATTACCTTATTACCTAGGTCAGTTTATTTCTTATTCGCGTTCGGTAGCTAATTCAATTAAAATTCATTAGTTTTAGGCGAATCGAACCTTACCAGTATTACCGGATAATGGAAATCTATCTCGAGATAGTCTCAGTGTCTCTCGGTGTATATCCAGATTTTTCAGCATGGCGACGTACGGCAGCACATAGCAAAGGGGTGCGGTTGGCCTCGAAATTCACACCATGATGAAGCCAGCAAGATGAGGAGTCTGAATATGATGGTGGCGCAGTAGTTCACGGCCGTTTGGATGGTGTTTTTTAGCCCCAAAGTTTTAAACACGGCGGACAAAAAAACCTTCGATCCGGGCGTGTTGGACCTCCGTTTAACAACAACGAGCTGGTGGAGGAAGCTAGCAGCTCAGGCTACACGCTGGTGGTGGCAATGACGGCCAACGGTGGCTGACGATGGCAATCTCAGTTGGCAAAAATTTCACGCGACGGAAGAGAATAATGGCATTTTTTGGCGAGTCTGGCGACCGTTGGTGGTCGTGGGTGGCTGCTAGAGGTCGAGGGTGGCGAGGGGAGTCGGTTGATAGGCCAGGTGGTGCTTACGGTGGCTCAGGTGGTGGCGCGCGGTGGAGAAAAGAGAGAGAGGAGAGAGATAGAAATGCGACAATTGGCAGGGTTTCGGGAGATTTAAAGCTTCAAGGGGCGATTCCGAGTTTTCTCGGATCACCTGAGGAAACTTCAGGATATCGACTTCCATCCAGACGTTTGCATGAGTTCCCATGCAGCAATTTTGGCTTCTGTCTGTGAAATTGAAACACAAAACTTTTTCTGTCATTTCCTGATCACTGGATCGCGTTTCTTTCCATTCAATTGTGTTTCTAACTTTGAACGGCCTTTCGTTTCAAACCATCATCCTCAAAAGTCATGCCAGGCTTAGTTTAATTGGACTTGGCGTCAAAATTCGATTTTATCCTTTTAAAATAGTTCTGGTTACTACATTCTCTCCCCCTTAAAAGAAATTTTATCCCCAAAATTCATACCTGTGAACAGCTCTGGGTATCGTTGCCTCATCTCTTCTTTTTTCTCTCACGTCATCTCCTACGATGCTACATCCTACCAAAGTACCTTAACTAAAGGGATCATTTTACTACGGAGTTGCTTAGTCTTAAAGTCAAGGATTTGTACAGGAGTAGATTCATAAGTCAAATTTTCCTTTAATATTATCAGTTTATTCCCTAATACATGCGCAGGATTCGGGACATATTTGCGAAGTTGAGAGACATGAAAAACATCATGTAGGTTGGATAAATTGGGAGGTAAGGCAATTTGGTAGGCAACGGGATCGACTCTTTATAAGATTTGGAATGGTCCTAGAAATCTAAGGCTTAGTTTCTTGGTCCTTACCTGTCTATCGATACCCGTGGTAAGGGACACTCTCAGAAATACATGCTCTCCCTCATTAAATTCTAAAGGCCTTCTTCTCTTGTTTGCATATGATTCCTGTCTTTTCTGGGCAACTCTCATCTTTTCCCTGATCATTTTAATTTGATCAGTGGTTTCTTGTACAATCTCGGGTCCCAACAGTGCACTCTCCCCCATTTCTACCCAACTTAAGGGTGACTTAGAACTCCTCCCATACAGAGCCTCATAAGGTGCCATACCGATAGTAGAGTGATAACTGTTATTGTATTCAAACTCTATCAACGGAAGGTGTTTATCCCAAATTTCCTTTTGCTCAAGCACACAAGCCCTTAACATGTCTTTTAGGGTCTGAATAGTCCTCTCAGACTGCTCGTCAGTCTGAGGATGATAGGTTGTGCTAAATTTAAGTTGAGTTCCTAAGGCTTGCTGTAGGGATTGCCAGAATCTCGAAGTAAACCTAAGGTCTCGATCGGATACTATACCTGACAGTATTCCATGCAATCTCACGATTTCCCTAAGGTTTACTTCGGCTAATTTCTCCATGGAGTAACGCATCTTTACAGGTAAAAAGTGTGCAAACTTGGTCAATCTATCCACTATCACCCAAATGGCATCAAATACTGCTGGTGTCCTAGGTAATCCTACCACGAAATCCATAGTTATTTGATCCCATTTCCTTTCTGGTATCTCCAATGGTTTTAGTAGCCCTAGGGGTTTCTGATGTTCTATCTTAACCTGTTGACAAGTCAAACAGGAATTCACGTAGTTCGTAATGTCCTTCCGCATACTAGGCCATCAAAAATTTCTCTTTAGGTCCTGATACATCTTGGAAATACTTGGGTGAATAGTGTAATGGCTTCTATGGGCCTCTGCTAACACTTTTTTCTTCAGCTCCTGATGGTTCGGAATCACTACCCTCTTCTTAAACATTAAGACTCCATCAGGTGCTAGTCCAAAATCGGGTTGGTCGGCGTATACTTCCAAGGATTCATCCTCAAGTTGGGATTGTCTAATCAGTTCTCTCAACTCGCAGGTTATGAAAAAGTCACTCATCACTAATCTTTTCAGAAACGAGATTACATTGAGGCTAAGATTCCTAAAATACTCAAGTAACCTCATCTCACCAATCATTAAACTAACTAGTCGTAGTGACTTTCGGCTTAATGCATCTGCCACGACATTAGCTTTCCCTGCATGATATTTCAATTCAAAATCAAAATCTTTCAGGTATTCTACCTACCTACATTGCCTCATGTTCAATTCTTTTTGATCAAACAAATACCTAAGGCTCTTATGATCACTATACACTTCGAATACTGCACCATATAGGTAATGTCTCCAAATCTTTAAGGCAAACACAATAGCAGCTAATTCTAAGTCATGGGTGGGGTAGTTTTCCTCTGAAGGTTTCAATTGTCGAGATGCATAAGCCACAACTTTCCCATCCTGCATCAAGACGTAACCTAGGCCTTCCAGGGATGCATATGTATATACGGTAAAGGGTTCTAGGGGTTTCGAAATAATTAATACAGGAGCGGTGGTCAATTTCTCTTTCAAAGTTTGAAAACTATTCTCAAACTGCTCACTCCATTCAAAATCTACCCCTTTTCGAGTCAACCGGGTTAATGGCAAGGATATTTGAGAAAATCCTTGAATGAATTTCCTATAATAGCCAGCCAAACCCAGGAAACTCCTAATCTTGGTGACTGTCCTAGGTCAACCCCAATCTAACACTTCTTCAATCTTCTTTGGGTCTACCGCTATTCCTTCCCCATTTACCACATGTCCCAAAAATTTCACTTCTTCTAACCAAAACTCACATTTCTTTAATTTTACATATAATTGCTTCTCTTCCAGTATCTGAAGCACAGTGCTAAGATGCTGGGCATGCTCCTCGTGAGTCTTGGAATAGACTAAGATATCATCGATGAACACCACTAAAAACTGATCTAAGTAGGGTCTGAAGATCCTGTTCATGTAATCCATAAAGACAGCTGGTGCGTTCGTCAATCCAAACAACATCACTAGAAACTCGTAGTGGCCGTATCTCGTACTAAACGCTGTCTTAGGAATGTCCTCCTCTCTAACCCTAATCTGGTGGTATCCTAATCTTAAGTCTATCTTAGAAAATACAGTCGCGCTTTGCAACTGATCAAACAAGTCATCAATATGTGGTAATGGGTATTTGTTCCTAATGGCCACCTTATTCAATTTTCGGTAATCAATACACAATCTTCAACTCCCGTCTTTCTTCTTTATGAATAAGACCAAAGCTCTCCATGGCGATACACTTGGCCTAATGAACCCCTTCTCCAACATATCTTCAATTTGGACCTTTAGTTCCCTCAATTCCACTAGGGCCATACGATATGGAGTCATAGCTATTGGGCCCGTGCCCGGAATCAAGTCAATGGTGAACTCTATCTCCTTAGGTGGTGGCACTTTACTTATTTCCAAAGTAAATACCTCTGGAAAGTCACTAGCGATTGGGATTTGGCTTAATTTATCTTAAAACTCTACCTCAAAGAGATTGAGGGACATATCACCTATCTCACAAGCTCTGTCACTCCCTCGCACAGGCAGATTATCCAAGTAAGTGATTGTCCTCTTCGAACAATTTAACAAGACCCGATTCCTAGTTAACCAATCCATTCCTAAAATAATGTCAATCTCAGTCAATGGTATACACACTAGGTCCACAATGAACAAAGTATCCTCAATGGTTAAGGGGAAGTTCAGGCATATACGTGGAGACATAGTGGCTTCTCCCAAGGGTATGGATATGTATAGATCACAGGGCAGGGTTTGAACAGGTAGTTTTATTCTCTCTATGCATGCATCAGCAATAAAGGAGTGCGTAGCACCCGAATCAAACAATACTATCAAAGAAAAATTGCAGATTTTACCTCTACCCTGCATCAAGCCCGAAGACCTGTCGACATTAGCCGCATCCAGAGTGAAAACTCTCCCTGGAGCCTGTGGTCTTCGACCACCGGATGTCTGCTAGCTCCCGCTAGAGGGGCAGTATCTGGCCATATGTCCTGTACCTCCATACCTGTAACACTGAAGTAGAGTCTGATGTTAGCAAGGCTGATTCAAATGTCTGGTCCCACATTTCAGACAGGTTGTATTATCAGGTCATCTTCCACTGCTGCTAGAAGCCCCTAGTTGCAGTTTAAACATACCGCCTCTCACATTGAGATTTCTAGTTGCTGGTCTTGGCCGGTTCCCTGTTCTCTGGGTCATATTCTGAGTCTGTCTCTGCTCCAAATTCTTACTCAGGATTCGACACTTGTTTACCAGTGTGGCGAAGTCTCGAATCTCAAGTGTGGCCAGCTGAGTCTTCATGGGTAAGTCTAGGCCTTCTTTTAATTGCTTTGCCTTCTAGGCCTCGTCATAGTGCATTCACAGGTAGGTAGAGTATTGGGATAATTCTTCAAATTGTTTCAAATACTCCTCAAATGGCCTGCCTCCTTGTGTAAGCTTCAGAAACTGTGCTTCTTTTGATTGTTTGACGCTCTCAGGGATGTACTGCTCCATAAAGACTCTCTTGAAAGACTCCCAGGTGAGCGGGATACCTCTGCTTTCCATTACTTGCTGGGCACCTGTCCACCATAGTTCTACTTTGCCCTTCAACATATATGTTGTATATGTAACCTTCTGCTCGTCGTCACACTGCAACAATCTAAAAATCTTTTCAATATCTTTCACCCAGGCTTCTACCGCAGCTGGATCGGAGACACCTGTAAATGAGGATGGACCTGCTCTCTGAAACTCGATCCATCCCTGATATAATGAGTTAGCATGATGGGTGGCTCTGTCATTTCTGGTTTTCCTGTCTTTCTGCTGTTGTCTCATCGTATTAGCACTGGTAGTGGCTTAATATCTCATCGCATCAGCCATCATCTGAATGGATTCCATCATGTCTCGCATGTCGACGTTAGTCTCCATGCTACCACTACCCGAAGCACCCTGGTTCCTATGCCTTGGCCTTCCTCTGGGCCTGTGAGTGTTATCCCTGCTAGATTCTGCGATACTTATCTGACACAGGAAACAAACAGATCAATCATAACAACAATAGTTACCAGAAAGGCATTAAATTCATTCCGTTACTTATCGGTTCGAGATTAGGTCTTAACATTCCAGAGTTAAATCAATCAAAACCCTAAAGCTGTAAGCCCGAAGATTCAAGGTCCCTAACCCACTAAACCAGACAACCGACAACTCAGGCTCTGATACTATAATTGTAACGACCCCCTAATACAACATACACAATCTTATATCTACATAGCGGAAGCGTATGGGTTTTCTAAACAGTTATTCCCAATGTGAGAATGTCAGGGGATCGCTAATGGTTGAGCGCAACCCAAATAGACTTCCCGTTGTCCATTCGGATTCTGTTCAACCCTAATTCACATGCAGCTAAACTAATTATACAAGCATTCATCATAAATTAATCTGGAATGAAAACTAAAATCCATATATACATCATACAATCATTTAACGCAAATTCCAACTTAATTTCACAAGTTTACAGTAGTAAACTCTACCAAAAATCCGGCAGAGTTTCTGTTATATTTTGAGTGTATCCCAAAATACAACAGTCATCCAATTTACAGATATACAGCCAGTCCAAGAACAGAAAGCATAAATTATAGAAGAACAATATACAGCATCATCATTAAAATGTATACAATGTAATTCAAGCCTAGACTAAGCTGCTCTTCTGTCTATCACCAAAGCATCGCCCAGCTAACGTCTAAGTCCCTGTCCCTGTTCCTATTCATCTGAGTAAACAACCTGGTGAGATATAAAATCGCAGCAGAATAATTTACAGTTCAAAATGTGGTTGAATACTCAGTGGTGCAAGCACCAAAAATAACTTCCCAAAATTAGTTTAAAATTTGTGAAATACCTTATCTTTATCAATTTATCGCATGCAAATCACTGCAATTTTTAAAATCATTAAAAATTTGTTTCTTTGAAAATCAGTACTCAAAATCAGGTTCAATCCCATACCCAGTGTATCTAAATCCATGTTGGCCATAAATCCTCTGCGACCAAATCTAAAATCGTCCAATTGCACGTCATCTAGAGAAATCTCATCTCTTATTGTTGGGTGTGATCCGTAACACAAATCACCCGAATCTCGCCTATATTTTGAGTGTGATCCGTAACACCAATCACTCACTCAAGGACCGGGTGAGAATCAACATCTAGGGTGTCCCCTAGCATGTGCACATACGTCAATTCTCATCCTCATACAGTATATTCAAACTCACATGCTCACGGTCAGCTATTACTCAGGGTTCTAGGGTATTACACCTAAATCACAATGTTTCCCCGTGTAGGCTATCCCCCCTTATACTCCTTAAACCTTTCTTAGGGTCGTCCTGATTTATCACGTGATCCCTAACACAGTACAGGATAAATCTGGTAAAAATAATATCATTTAAAAACTCTCTATACTCGAGATACTTAACGACCGTCCCATACCAGCTATCAAGTACCCTACCCTAAGTAAACCCATCCTAATGGCATCTAAACTCGATAAACAATTCATCTAACATGCAAATGGGGTTTTCAGCACACAGGCATGCAATTTAGTCTATCGAAAGCAGCACACAAATCCATACAATTAAATCTAATCATTCAGGTATTCACTAGGTCAAATCTAAAACTTGGGAAGCGTAAATCATCTTACCTGGTCTCCTTTTGCTCCAAATCAATTCAAAACTTCTCGTAATCTCAGATTTCGAGCCAAATTAATTCCTTGGACATTTACACGAACATTTAAGCTCGTCACGTCATTCGTTTTACGATTCTAAGTCTGATTACCCTATTACCTAGGTCATTTTATTTCCTATTCGCGTTCGACAGCTAATTCAATCAAAATTCATTAGTTTTAGGCGAATCGGACCTTACTAGTGTTACCGGATGATGGAAATCTGTCTCGGGGTGGTCTCGATGTCTCTCGGTGTATATCCAGATTCTCCGACACAGCGGCACACGATGGAGAGGTGCGATTGGCCTTGAAATTCACACCACGGTGAAGCCTACAAGATGAGGAGTCCGAATATGGTGGTGGCGCGGTGATTCACGGCCGTGTGGACTGTGTTTTTTGGCCCCAAAGTTTTACGAAAGGCGAACAGAAAAACCTTCAATCCGGGCGCGTCGGACCTCCGTTCAATGGCGGCGAGCTGGTAAAGGAAGCTGGCAGCTCAGGCTACACGCTAGTGGTATCGATGACGGCCAACGGTAGCTGATGGCGGCGATCTCAGCTAGCAAAAATTTCACTCGACGGAGGAGAATAATGGCATTTTCCAACGAGTCTGGCGGTCGTTAATGGCTGCTAGAGGTCGAGGGTGGCAAGGGGAGTCAGTTGGTAGGCCAGGTGGTGGCTCACAGTGGCTCAGGTGGCGGGGCGCGGTGGAGGAGAAAAGAGAGAGGAGAGAGAAAATAGAGTGATGAGAGAGAAAATAGAGTGAGGAGAGAGAGAGAAATGCGACAATTGGCGGGGTTTCAGGAGATTTAAAGCTTCCAGGGGCAATTCTGACTTTTCTCGGATCACCCGGGGAAACTTCAGGATGTCGGCTTCCATCCAAACATTGGCACGACTTCCCATGCAGCAATTTTGGCTTCCATCTATGAAATTGAAGCACAAAACTTTGTCTGTCAGTTCCTGATCGCTGGATCGCATTTCTTTCCATTCGATTGTGTTTCTGACTTCGAACGGCCTTCTGTTTCAAACTTTCATCCTCAAAAGTCATGCCAGGCTTATTTTAATTGGACTTGGCATCAAAATTCGATTTTATCCTTTTAAAATAGTTCCGGTTACTACAGTATGGATGTGTTTGTGAGTGCTAGTATGATTATATGGTGTTTACATTTACTACATAATTACATTGTTATAAATATATTTCAGGATATGTGTAGTGTTTTTAGTTTCAAAGTGTAAGGAAGCAACAACCCTGCCACTTAACCCTATTTCCAAAAAGTACACTTTCACATATCCAGATATATATGTAATTCTATTATATACATCCAAAAAATGTTCATCCCAATTTTATCCCCAAAATATATAAGAATTAGGATGAAATGGGCTATCATCTAGGTTATAACTTCATATTCAAAAATACATATTACCATCCTTCACTAAGGATGGACTTCCATAACTATTACTACATAAATTCCCTGTATTACACCAAACGTCCCCAGGAAAGGGATCACTACCATCACAATATTGACTTCGAACCAAACCATATACCGGGGCATCTGATACACATCAGCTATATGTAGGAGAATATTATCTTAGTAGTTAAGAAATTTTATTAATTTCATAAAACATCTAATGTGTACCACCGTAATGATACAGAAAAACATCTCTACCGTCTCAAAGAATTAATTTCTATAATTTGGGAATATTTAATTTCTATAATTTAGGAATATTTGCAATGTAAATATGTATGAGTCATATGAAATGTGTGGCATCTAGTAATTACATCATTTTCATCATAATTTAAGCATTTAAAATACTACTAATAATGATACCCCTTTTTTTCAATCAATTTACAGCAAACAAATCCACAAAGAATGCATTTTAATCACCACTTTACCTTTTAAAGCTGCCACATAGTGCCTTTCATCTTAGGGATTTATTTAGTGTCATTTATCCCTTAAGTATTACTTTAGTGCCATTACTATGAGGGGTACTTTCATGCCATTCCATCCCTTAGGTATTCATTTTTGTGTCATTGGTACCAATCCACCATAAGGGGTATTTTAGTGTCATTTCCTCCCTTAGGTGTTCATTTAGTGTCATTCGGTACCATTTCAATATCATTCACAACATAGTGCCATTTCAATCAATATCATCCATAACATAGTGCCATTTCAATCAATATCACATAGAGTTATACACTTTTTAAAACCATGGCAACTCTTGAATATGGAGAATATTCATTTTCTTACATGCTACATCCATTTTTTTATATACCTTATCACAATTAATTGTAAGCATTTTTTTATGAATTAAATTAAACAAACTTTCCATGGAGTTTTTTATGCATCCCATTTGGCCAACTATCATAAAGGAAGAGGAAACTGCCATTTTAATTATCTTCCTACCTTTTTTAGTATGCCATTATGATTTTCAACCTTAAAACATCACAACCATTATTTTAAAATCCCATTTATGGCATGATGAAGGAGTGTCTTGGCCAAAATCTCAAGGAAAGGGGAAAATTACACATCAATCCATTCCTTCCTTTTTAAGTATTCTTTCATCATCATTCCAACATTAAGGCATCATATTCTATTGAAAACACATTATTAGTAAGCTTAACAATTATTTAGCATCAAGGAAAACATTAATGGAGGTGGGTGAGACATAAATGCAATTTTCATGAAACAAGTTTAATCATGCATTCCAACTATCACAAATTCATCCATGTACTCACATAAATACATTGCAACAAGTTTTCAAGCTCAAAAAGAGGTAGAGAGGGAAACTACTACTATTCATAGATTTGGGGAAAGTGGAAAACTTCATGAAAACTACCATGAAACTCAAAATTAATGATAAGAAATTACTTAACTACCTTGTTTTCCTAATAGAAATGCTTTCTCCTTCATTTTTCCTTGTATTTTTCTCCTTCCTCCTTCTTCCCTTGCATCTTGTTTCAGTGGTTTTCTCTTCTTCTTTGTGTCATGGTTCGATCCAAAAAAAGGGGAAGAAGATGACTTTAAATGAAAATTTCTAAAATACCCATCATGTCCCTTTTGGAAATTTACCAATTTACCCCTCCTTTTTCCTTTCTTTTTTCATTCTTTTTTGGATATGGAAGCCTCCTATTTGGATAATAAAATTACAAAATTTATGGACTAAAATGGCCATTCCATTTGTGTGAAAAAATGACAATTTTACCCTTTCAGGTAAAATTATCATTTTACCCTTTTTAGTATAAATGATCGTTTTACCCCTTTATTGCTTCAAAATTGTTAGGAAAATTTCTTGAGGGAATTCATTTTTAATTTTCTTAAGTAAAATAACAATCTTACCCTTTAGGTAAAATTATTATTTTACCCCTTAGGAGAAATTACCATTTTGCTCCTAGGTAGAATTTGATTGTTTTGCCCCTAGGATATTTTCTCAGGTCATCATGACATCCAGATATTTTTCAGGCATAATCATGACGCATCATAAGTGCTCCAATATATTTTTCTGGCATAATAATGGCGTGCCACAAATGCTAGAGATATTTTGGAGGCGTAATGATTATATTTTGTCTTTTTATGAAACTTTAATTCTTTTTGTAATAACTCAATTTTTAAAATAAATTAAATTAGGTAAAATAAATTTAGATTTTGTTGAAATTGAATTAAGGAAAATTTTCTAAGTTTATAGCTAAAATTTGAGAATTTTTCGAAGTAAAAATTTTATTTGACGGAGAAAACTCGATCCAACTTCAAGAAATTAATAGGTAATTTGGAAGGCTTAAAATCTTCAAAAGACCTCTGAATTCCTTCCATATGAGCCTGTATTCTTGCCTAGATAAGAGAATGCATCAGAAATTTATCCTGGGCGAAATGGAAAAAGACCAAAATGCCCCTAAAGGCCTTAAAACTCCAAAACCTCACTTTTCCCTCTCATTTTTCTTATTCTCTCTCTCTCCTCCATACATTTTCTCTCTCTTCTCTCTCATTTTCGCGTGCCATCACCAACTGTCGGAAACACTGCCCTGCACCATCGTTGAACCCTGCTATCAGTGCAGCTCGACGTCGCCGACCCCCAGCCACCATTCCCGACTGTTGACAGATGCCACAGCGACTGAAAACAGCTACATTTTCCCTCCGTCGTGAAAATCCAACTTCGTCACAATCTCTGCAGTCCAAAGTCGTCCGACCACACCACCTCCACCATTGGGTAGCCTGAGCTGCCAGCTTTCTTCGATAGCTTTCAGTCGATGGAACGCGGATGCCACGTGCCCAGAACGGAGGAAAATAGCTCTGTCCAATCGCGTACTTTGTCACCAGAAAAACACCGTTAAACTGTCATGTTCACCGAATGGATACCAGATCCGGCATCCTCGAGTTACGGGCTACATTTTAGAGTATTTTTTGACCCCAGCCGCCATCCGCAGCCGTGCGCCACTGTGAACCATCATCGGAGTTGCTGGAAAGTTGCCAGAATCAAATTTTGAGCTTCCAAAACCTCCAGTATAATTTAAAATACCCCTGTTTGATGTTTTCCTGTAGATTTTTGTTTTCGAATATGCCTTAATGATTAGACCGAAGTGAAACTTAAGTATTTAATTGTAGGGAAGTAAGAATTAGAAGGAAGCAAGGTGTAGAAGGAGATCAAAGGAAAGGCCAAGATCGCTTCCTTTTAGTCATCCTTAAGGTAGGTTGGCAATTCTTGAAAATAGTGTCCTAAGATTTCATGTGTATGCCATATTTCTACAAGCTTTCACGGGACATTGTTACCATCTTACATTCTTGATATTATTTATGTTTTGCTTGCCAAATCCGCATAATAGAGTGGTATGTGGATATATGATGAAATGAACATTGATGTTGTGGAAATGCTGGTTAGTTAATAATGTTACCATGATAGACCACGATTAAGCATACTAGAAATGGATGCATGCCCCTTGAAAACTAATTTCTCTATAATGGGAGTGTTAGAGATGTCATTATAGAAAGTGCGAGCTTTGGCTATAACCGTGTAAATGCAAGTGAGGTAACCATATTCCAATGAAAGGGAAGACAGGTCTATTTGCTTAGTGAAGCCAATTTCTTTGTCAAGGTTTAATTGTGTTATGGATACATTAAATCCTAAATAGAAAAAGTGAAATGTAGCAATAAATGATTCCAATTTTAAGGGTAATATTTTAAGAACTACAGAAAAAAAAAATAGAAACATATTACTAGATGATTCCAAGCTTAATGATGATATTTTAAGATTAGAAAAAGAGAAGTGCCTTGTTAAATTATCCTAATTTAATGGCGATATTTTAAGAACAAAGAAAATGGAAATGTATTATTAAATTATTCCAATTTAATGGAGATATTTAAGGACTAGGAAAAGGGGAAATTTAAATAGTCAACCACTCAATCCCCTTGAGTTTCCTTAAGGCCAAAATCATGGAAATTCTTCCTTGAAAACTATTAAGATTTTATAATTGAGACATTATTTAAGAATGGAGAATTAAATTAAATTAGGAAAAGAATTGTCATAAGTAAATATGATAAAGAGACATTGTACACCAATAGAAAAAGGGAAAACGCAATTGAAAAGGGAAATCATAGATAAGTACACGGGTAACCTAGTGAGGTGTGGCTAAAGGTGCTCCATACCCGTGATCTAGAGTCCACAATGATTTTATGTATGTGACCGAGTGTCCACAGATTATAAGGTGTGGCTGAAGGTGCTCCACACGGATAGCCTAGCGAAGTGTGGCCGAAGGTGCTCCATGCCCATGACCTAGTGCTCGCAATTACGTTATGTACGTGGCCAAATATCCACAGATTACGAGGTGTAGCCAAAGGTGCTCCACACGGGTGACTTAGTGAGGTGTGGCCGAAGGTGCTCCATACCAATGACCTAGAGTCCACAATAATGTTATGTACGTGGCTGAGTGTCCACAGATTATGAGGTGTGGCTGAAGATGCTCTACAAGGGTGACCTAGCGAGGTATGGCCGAAGGTGCTCCATGCCCATGACCTAGTGCTCGCAATTACATTATGTACGTGGCCGAGTGTCCACGGATTACGAGGTGTGGTTGAACATGCTCCACATAGGCAGCCTAGCAAGGTGTGACTGAAGGTGCTCTATGCCCATGACCTAATGCTCGTGATTATGCTATATACGTGGCCGAGTATCCACGGATTATGAGGTGTGGCCAAGGTGCTCCACACGAGTTACCTAAACCCTAGGGTGCTCAATTAATCTAGATCGGTAAATGTAAAAGTTAATGCATAAGTAATTTTTATAATCATGCGATAACGTGTATAATTTTATTTGGATGTGTTTTATTTGAAAGAGGATATCTAATTTTATATGGACATATAAAATTTTATCATGCAATTCTTGCCTGTTTAGATTTATGAATAACATTATGTTTTAATATCAAGAATGTAGAATGAAATGTTTTGGTGCTTGCACCCTGGTACATATTAGTTATTTTTAAAACCTGAATTGTTAAGCTACTGGAAAACTTATGTTTCTCATTACCATGCTAATATGTATCAGATACAGACGCATAGTAAGGTCGCGAGGTAGCAATTCCATTATGATTTAAGTGAGATTTTTGTAACCCTATTTTAGGCCCTAGTTCAGATATATTTAGTTTAGAATTAGGATTATTCTTTTGGCAGTAGACATGGGATGTAAATAGGAAAGAACAGGGGAAGGGATATGTGAAGGACCGGTCCATCTTATAAATTTTAAAGGGGTCTAAGTGGCAAGATTTTTGTCTCCTAACTTCCTAAGGACGGGTACTTCATATATCGTGATATATGTTGATTGTAATGTAATGGACATTAATAGACTCTTTTTATTTGAATTGTATGAAAGTTAATCTTCTGTTGTGTAGTGTAGAATTTCTGTTATTTTGCTGTGCATGTAAGTTTTTAATCTAAGAAAAAGATCCCGAACCTAATCCGCTTAAATTAATTTAATAGTTTAACTGCTCAAACATCAATTAAATGAAGGATAAAGATAATATACCAAACCTATCTATTTATATCAAAATTAATAGTAATACTAGATAGGGGCATTACACTTTTCACTTTAGTCCCTAACTTTTTCTTTCAATTTAGTCCCTTTTTCTCATTTTCGAATTTCCAGGGAAACTTCATTCAAGTCTTTAGTTAGAAAATTGCTAATTCTCTAAATTTAAAGCATACCTAGAGGTTTTAAAAATGCATATATTACATTTCTTCCCTCTTTTTAAAATAATTTCTCCTCGAAATTTATACGTACCTTATAAAAATAACTCTAAGTATTTCTTCTGCATATCTTCCTCCCTCTCTGAAGTAGCCTCATTTGGGGAAGTTTGATCCCACAAGACCTTTACCAGGGGAATAGTCTTATTTCTTAATTGTTTCACCTTAGTGCCGATAATTTGTAACGGTACAGGTTTATAAGTTAAATTGTCCCTTAGTTGAATCGTGTTGATGTCTAGGATATAGGAGGGGTCAATAACATATTTACAAAGTTGGAAAATATGAAACACATCATGGAGATTAGATAAAGATGGTGATAAGGTAATCTGATAGGCTGATGAACCCACTCTTTTCAATATTTGGAAAGATTCGATATATCAGGGGGCTTAGCTTCCTAGATTTTATGGCCCTAACAATACCAATAATTGGGGAAGCTTTGAGGAACACATAGTCTCCCTCCTCAAACTTAAGTGGCCTTCTTCTCTTATCTGCATAGCCCTTTTATCTATCCTAAGCTTTGGCCATCTTTTCCTTGATCATCTTTATCCGATCAATAGTCTGTTGTGCTAGATCTGGCCCTAGTAACTGTCTCTCACCTACTTCATACCAACATAGTGGAGATGTACATTTCCTCCCATATAGGGCTTCATAGGGTGCCACACCTATACTAGAGTGGAAATTGTTATTATAGGAAAATTCTGTCAAAGGTAAACTCTTGTCCCAACTCCCCTGAAATTCTAAGACACAAGCCCTAAGCATATCCTCTAATGTTTGGATTGTCCTTTTTGTTTGTCCATTTGTTTGAGGATGATAGGCGGTACTAAATTTTAGTCTAATACCAAAAGCCTCTTGTAAAGATTACCAAAATCTAGAGGTAAACCTAGGGTATCTATCTGAGACAATACTGATAGGTATCCCATATAGTCTTACTATCTCCTTAATATAAATTTGAGCCAATTTATCCAAGGAGAAATTAATCTTAATAGGTAGGAAATAGGCTGCCTTAGTTAATCTATCCACTATTACCCAAATGGCATCATTTTCTGAATGAGTTTTGGGTAGCCCTACTATGAAATCCATGGAAATTTTATCCCACTTCCACTCAGGAATATCTAGTGGCTATAATAATCCAACAGGTTTCTGATGCTCAATTTTCACCTTCTGACACACTAGACATTTGGCCACGTGTTCTGTTATCTCCTTTTTCATACCTGGCTACCAAAATCTCTATTTCAAATTCTAATACATTTTAGTAGCACCAGGATGAATAGTGTAATTAGTTTGATGAGCTTCCTCTAATATTATATTCCTTAGTCTTTCGACTTTAGGAATATAAATTCTGTTATGAATGGTTATTAATCCATCTATCCCCTTTGTGAATTCCTTTGAATCCTTTAAGGATTCTAAGAATTCATCTCCTTTTTGCCCTTCTAAGATTTGAGTTTTGAGAGTATTTTCAATCCTAAGCTTACTCAAGAAAATGTTGTTAAGCAACATCAAGTTAGCTAAACTCAAATCCCTAAACTTCTCTATTAATTCCATTTCATTGATCATCATTTGAGCTATATGGAGAGACTTCCTACTCAAAGCATCTGCCACAAAATTAGTCTTACCTGGATGGTACTTTAATTCAAAGTCATAGTCTCTAATAAACTCCATCTGCCTCATTTGTCTCATATTTAGTTCTTTTTGGTCAAAGAGATACTTAAGACTTTTATGGTCACTAAACACCTCAAATCTAGACCCATAAAGGAAGTGTCTCCAAAATTTCAAGGCAAATACTATGGCTGCTAATTCTAGGTCATGAGTGTGATAGTTTCTCTCATGGGGTCTTAACTGTCTAGATGCATAGGCCACTACCCTTTTTTCTTGCATCAGGACACACCCTAAGCCCTTTTTAGAGGCATCACAGTATAATTCAAACTTCTCTAAAGAGTCTGGAATCACCAACACAGGCGCAGTGGTTAATTTTTCTTTCAAGGTTTGGAAGCTTTGTTCGCATTTTGCATCCCACATGAAAGGAACATCCTTTCGGGGTAATTTGGTCATTGACATCACTATTTACAAAAAAACCTTGGATAAACTGCCTATAGTACCTTGCTAACCTAAGAAAACTATGAATTTCAGTTATTGTGGTAGGTCTTTACCAATTCACCACTACTTTGGTTTTGCTAGGGTCTACCAAGACTCTATCTCTGGTAATTACATGTCATAATAATTTCACTTCCTCTAACCAGAACTCACACTTAGACAGTTTAGCAAATAACTATTTCTCTCTAAGCACTTGCAATACTATCCTCAGATGTCGAGCATACTCTTCCCTATCTTTTGAATACACAAGAATATCATCAATAAACACTACCACAATTTGATCTAGGTAAAGTATAAAGATGCGATTCATGTAATCCATAAAGACAGCTAGATTATTTGTCAATCCAAAAGGCATTACCAAAAATTCATAGTGCCTATATCTGGTTTGAAAAGCGGTCTTAGGAACATCTTTAGTTCTAACCCTAATATGATGATATCCTGATCTCAAATTAATTTTTGAAAACACTGTGGCTCCTCTTAATTGATCTAATAAATCATCTATTCTAGGGAAGGGATACTTATTCTTTATGGTTACTCAATTTAACTGTCTGTAGTCTATACATAATCTCAAACTCTCATCCTTTTTCTTTACAAACATCATAGGTGATTCCCAATGGGAAGAAATAGGCCTAATGAATTGTTTATCTAGAAGATCTTCAATCTAGTCCTTGATTTCCTTCAACTTTATAGGGGACATCCTATAGGGGGCTATAGAAATTGGTCCCATTACTGGGAGCAATTTTATAGAAATCTCTACCTATCTATTAGGTGGAAGACTGGAAATTTCCTCTGGAAAGACATCTAGGACTTCATCAACTATGGGAAGGTTCTCTGATTCCTTTCCTCAATTCTCCTATTTACTGGTTTGGTGTTTATAAAAGTCACAAATCAGGCTGAGCAGTTCAATATAACATTATTTGAAGAGAGTCAGTCTATGCCAAGGATAATATCCAGGTCCACCATAGGTAAACATATCAGGTCTACAGAAAAAGGTCTATTCTTAACAACAATTGGACATTTCAAATAGAATAGTGAATTTAAGATATGTTCTTTTGTAGGAACAACAATAGATAAATCATATGGCAATTTAAATGTTGGTAGACAAAATTTTTCTACACAATGCAAAGAAATGAAGGAATGGGTGGCACCTGAATCATATAGCATAATTAAGGGAACATTTCTTATAAAACCATTACATTTCATTAAATCATCGGACTGAGTTACTTTGCCTTTCAAGGTATAGACTCTCCCCTTGGTTGTCAGTCTAGGGACCTCTACTGGTTTCTGTGATGCCAAACAATCCCTTACATAGTATCCTAGCTTGCCACACTTAAAACAAATATTTTTTCTTGCCATACATTTCCATGATTTTTATTGCATCTTGGACAATTATTTATAATAGGTTGAGTGATTACAGGTTTCCTTCCGTCTGATTCTTGATAAATTTACCCCCTCTTCCTTTAATGAATCCTAACTGTATGTTCCTTTTAAGGGGGTTTGACTCCTATTTTCCTCTCTTTATTCCTACTAAAGTTCCAATGCTACATTTATTAACTAGCGTCACAAAATCTCTAATCTTGTGTGGCGCAACTGCATTTTATAATTGTACTTAGACTAGCCTCTAAATGCCTTGACTTTCAAGCCTCGTTGATTCTCCATTTTAAGTAAGATGAAAATTTAGACAATTCTTTAAATCTCACCAGGTTTTCTTCAAAGGATCTATTCCCCTATCTTATTTGCATAAATTCCACCTCCTTTGCATTTCTCATACTTTGCAGGAAATATTTGTCCAGGAAGGTCTCCTTAAAAGATTCCCAAGTAATTGAAACTCCTCGGACCTCCATTAATTGTCTAGCTCTATTCCACCAGTGCTCCGCTTTGCCTTTCAGTATATAAGTGGAGAAAGAAACCCTTTGTTCATCTATACTTTCTAGAACTATGAATATCTTTTCTAGCTCATTCTATAACACCCTCTATCCTACAGTTCCTTTTAGATATTTTAAAAACTATAATATGAAAATAATTATCAAAGTGTTGGTGTTACTATCACTTCTACCCGAGTAAATTTTAAACTTTTTACCAAGTTGATTAATTGACTGTCATTTGGGTTGGTCTCTATTCTCGGGTTCTCTCAACATCACAGCGGAATAAATACATATAGCATACACCTGGATTACTATACATAGACATGCATTCTTAATTAAATATAATCAATTAACTATTGGGCATGGAGGCAACAATCCTGCCACTCATAACCCCTATTAAATAGTCTATTCATCAATCCAGCCTAATTCATATACAGATAAGTTAGAGTAGGCTATACAAAATAATCTTACACTAACCTTTCTCAAAATATCATGAAGGCTAGCTCAATCCTAACATGTACTTATACTATCCAAACTAAACAGTTTATGTGCCCATATTGGACACTTCTTCATACTTTACCTTCTTTCTCCAAACCAAAGGGACCTACACATCTGGTACATGTCAACACTATCGTGAGAAATGAATCTTAATAGCAATACAACCAATTACGAAATCCATTAAACTGTACCACCATGCTTGCACGGAAAACCTCTTCATTCTTTCATAAAACATATTACATACTATTGGGATGCAATAAGTGTAGCAATTAATCATGTTATATACTCATATGTATGCATTTGCATTTAAAACATATCAACTTTAAAACATAGGAAGTGTATTCATCATAAAACATTTCTTACAAAACACATGTGGGATAGTAAACATAAAATCATTTCATTTCTATAACATGCAAGCACTATATAAAACACCCTAAGAGTAATCGGGAGAGTCGCCCAGCAATAACTCCACGCACCACTGTCTATATGAATGAGCGCATGTCTACTTAGCCATGCCTTAACCTTTGTACATTCTGAGGCGTCCCCTTGGTGGATCCAAGTACCTTAATGGTCCCTGCCCCTTTCTGGCAGATCATCCCTAACCAGCAAGATTCCTCCCTTTCATCCCAAATGGGGCTGGTATAACTCTCATGGAATCACCGTCAACTCTACCTGAATCATTTCCTCTCCGCTTTTGGGCAGATCATAATAATATATAATCACCACCATTCCTTCGAGGTGGATCACACTCCCGGTACGCTATTCTCTATATATACTCTAGGGTGAATCGGCCCATGCCCATGGTTATGCTTAACTCTAAGTATGTGTTTCTCATATGGCCCTTAGGAGATGACACTAACTTAAAGTTCACAACTATCACGGTATTTTCAAAATTATCTAAGTTCTAGGGGATGTTTAACCATCCCAATTTATGACACAACTGTGGAATGCCCAACGGTCGTCCTATACCGATAATCGGTCACTCGATCAAGAGCCTATCTACCCTAAGGCATACACTGAGAATACTTTTCTCTTTCCCTTTTTGTGTTTTCTGCTCTTTCTTTGTTTTACTATCACAAGGGTCTCATCACCTGAACTCCTAGTTTCCTTGCTTACCTATGTTGTGAGCCCTTAATTAAGTTAGTATGGAGAATTACCAAGCTCAATTCCCATTAAAAACCTCATTTCACAAACTAGAGAGTTGCCAGTCGACTACTGGAAGGCTAACAGTCGGCTAGTGGCTCTCTATATTCCTCAAGTTGTAAATAGCAGACTGCAGCAGCTAGCTAGTAGCTTTCTGGAATGCGTCCTAGGCAAAATAAATGCACGACAGTCGACTGCTATGATGGCCAGTCGATTGCTTAGTGCAAACCCAAGCCCAACAATCGACTGCTAGGAATTTGGCATTCGGCTGCTAAGCCTCTGTCTGCACTTTTGGGTTTCTAAGAGCATGACAATCAACTACGAGGATGGCCAATCGACTGCTTAGGCAGACCTGGGCTCAATAGTTCTGGGTTTTCCAAGAACACAGCAGTTGACTGCCCCTACTTAGCAGTCAGCTGCTATGCTCCGCTACAGTTCAAAAAGCATAATTTTGAGAATACCCAATCTAGAATGCACTCTATTTTTAATTCTAAACACATGGGCTTAGTTTTCATACAAAAAAATTTACTTCTCATAAAATATTTTTCATCCATTAGCTCAAACATGGTATATTCAAGGAAATCTAGTCTATACTTCTAGGTGAACATAACCCAACCCTTCCCATCAATTTCAAGCACATATATAAGCATAAATTCAGCAACACAACATCCCATAGAAATAGAAAAGCATGCAGAATGTAGGCTTAACCCTAATATCAGTTCAAACAAATAGAAATTCATATTTTGCAGCAACAGTAAACTTTTCAAAAAAGAAAGGGGTTTAGGATGGATTGCTACCTTGATTCCTTGAAAATGTGTGTGCTTGATGTGTTGGAAATGATCCCCCTTTGCTATAGAACTAATTTCAAGCTTCAATCAACCCTTTCCTTTAGTAAAATCTCCCTCCTTTGTCCTAACTCACCCTTTTCTCTCTCTACTACCCCTCTTGATTCTCTCTCTAAAATCTGAAGGTTTGGAAATATATGGAAGTTTTAGGGCTGCAGCTAGGGTTCAAGGCATTTTGGGGAAATTGCTATTTAGTCTGTGAGCTATTTTGCACTCTTAGACTCCCTCATCTTTTCCCTTTTCAATTGAGTCCTTAACCACCTCTTACTAAATCGTTATTTATTTCCTTTCAATTTAGTCCCTAGGCTAATGCAACTATATGCACTAATGCAACATACACAAGCATTAAACATCAAATTAACAATTATCAAACATCTCTTTAATCATAATTGAAGCGGATGTTATACATTCAACCATTCTTTGGCAACTTTCGGATTATAACTTCCTTGCAAAGAAGGAGGTCTAGCACTCTGAAATTCAACCTAGCCTCCATTCCCATAATTTCATCATTATCCCTCGCCAAGATTTTCTTGGACATTCCTATTCTCATTAGCTTATCTCAGAGCCTCTACCATAGCTGCAACCTATTGGGTAAAAGCCTCTGCTTGTCTATTGGTGGTAGTAGCCTATTCTCTCATTGCTTCTGCCATTCCCATCAAAGCCTACATGAATCCTGTCAAATTGGCATCTCTATCCTGACCTTGGTTACTGCTTCTCCTTGGGGGTGCCATAACTTACTCTACAAAACAAACATCATCGAGGTGATCAATCTCAACAACATAATATTTAGTAGAGTGTATATGACATCCACAAGAGCTACTATCTTCCCAAACCTAATATTCCATTCCTCAAGTCAAAACAAACACAAGTTAATCAACTGCCTAGGTTCAGTCAACTAACCTGAATCAATCTCTTTCTTAAGGAATCTACCCCTTATCTAACCTAGGTCACTATGCTCTAATACCAACAATGTAACATCCCATTCTCATAGCCATTTATTTATTAAATGTATTTTAATTTCTAGAATTGTTCTCTGGCTATAAGACTAGTATGTTTTCTTTTTATCTTTTTAATTTATTTGCCTGAGTAAGAAATTTATTTTTGTTATTTTTTTGAATAATTACTAGGCTTGGGATTCATTACTCAGGTATTCAGACCATTCAATACGTAGCGATAAAACTAAATAAATAATAATATTTAGTGACAATGTTGTAAACCAAACTTGCTTATATTTAATTTAGTACATAATTACATTGTTATACATATATTTCAAGATATGTGTAGTGTTTTTAGTTTCGAAGGGCAAGGAGGCAACAACCTTGTCACTCAAACCCTATTTTCAAAAAGTAAACTTTCACATATCCAGATATATATTCCCATTATATTATATACATCCAAAAAATATTCATCCCAATTCTATCCCCAAAATATATAAGAATTAGGATGAAATGGGCTATCATCTAGGTTATAACTTCATATTCAAAAATATATATAACCATCCTTCACTGAGGATGAACTTCTATAACTTACTACATAAATTCCCTATACTACATTAAACGTCCCTAAGAAAGGGATCTCTACCATCACAATATCGACTTCGAACCAAACCATATACCGGGGCATTTGATACATGTCAGACACATTTATGGGAATATTATCTCAGTAGTTAAGTAATTTTATTAATTTCATAAAACATCTAACGTGTACCACCGTAATGATATGAAAAAAAATCTCTACCTTCTCAAAGAATTAATTTCTATAATTTGGGAATATTTGCAATGAAAATATGTATGAGTTATATGAAATGTGTGGATCTAGCAATTATATCATTTTCATCATAATTTAAGTTATTTAAAATACTACTAATAATGATACCCCTTTTTTCAGTCAATTTACAGCAAACAAATCCACAAAGAATGTATTTTAATTAACACTTTATCTTTTAAAGCCACCACTTAGTGCCTTTCACATTAGGGAGTATTCCTTTAGTGCCATAACCATAAGGGGATACTTTAGTTTCATTCCATCCCTTAGGTATTCATTTTTGTGTCATTGGTACCAATCCACCATAAGGGGTATTTTAGTGTCATTTCCTCCCTTATGTGTTCATTTAGTATCATTTGGTATCATTTCAATATCATTCACAACATAGTGTCATTTCAATCAATATCATCCATAACATAATGCCATTTCAATTGATATCACATGGAGTTATACACTTTTTAAAACCATGGCAACTCTTAAATATGGAGAATATTCATTTTCTTACATGCTAAATCCATTTTTTCTATATACCTTATCATAATTAATTGTAAGTATTTTTTATGAATTAAATTAAACAAACTTTCCATAGAGGTTTTTATGCATCCCATTTGGACAACGATCATAAAGGAAGAGGAAAATGCCATTTTAACTACCTTTTTATTATGTCCATTATGATTTTCAACCTTAAAACATCACAACCATTATTTCACAATCCCATTTATGGCATGATGAAGGAGTGTCTCAGCCAAAATCTCAAGGAAAGGGGAAAATTACACATCAATCCATTCCTTCCTTTTTAAGTATTCTTTCATCATCATTCCAACATTAATGCAGCATATTCTATTGAAAACACATTATTAGCAAGCTTAACAATCATTTAGCATCAAGGAAAACATTAATGGAGGTGGGTGAGACATAAATGAAATTTTCATGAAACAAGTTCAATCATGCATTGCAACTATCACAAATTCATCCATGTACTCACATAAATACATTGCAACAAGTTTTCAAGCTCAAAAAGAGGTAGAGAGGGAAACTACTACTATTTATGGATTTGGGGAAAGTGAAAAACTTCATGAAAACTACCATGAAACTCAAAATTAATGGTAGGAAATTACTTAACTACCTTGTTTTTTCAATGGAAATGCTTTCTCTTTCAATTTTCCTTGTATTTTTCTCCTTCCTCCTTCTTCCCTTGCATTTCATTTTCGACGGTTTTCTCTTCTTCTTTGTGTCATGGTTCTATCCGAGAAAAGGGGAAGAAGATGACTTTAAATGACAATTTTTAAAATACCCATCATGTCCCTTTTAGAAATTTACCAATTTACCCCTCTATTATCTTTTCTTTTTTCATTATTTTTGTGATATGGAAGCCTCTTATTTGGATAAATAAAATTGAAAAAATTTATGGAATAAAATGTCCATCCCATTTGTGTAAAAAAATGACAATTTTACCCTTTGAGGTAAAATTACCATTTTACCCGTTTTAGTCTAAATGATCGTTTTACCCCTTTATTGCTTTAAAATTTTCAAAAAAATTTCTTGACAAAATTTATGTTTAATTTTCTTAAGTAAAATAATAATCTTACCATAATTCTCATTTTACCCCTAGGTAGAATTTGACTGTTTTGCTCCTGAGATATTTTCTTAAGTCATCATAACGTTTAGATATTTTCCAAGCGTAATCATAATGCATCATAAATGCTCCAAGATATTTTTCTGGCATAACAATGGTGTGCCATAAATGCGAGAGATATTTTGGAGGCATAATGATTATATTTCATCTTTTTTTGAAACTTTAATTCTTTTCACTTTAGTCTTTTACTTTTCCTTTCAATTTAGTCCCTTTTTTCCCATTTTCGAATTTCCAGGGAAACTTCACTCAAGTTTTTAGTCAGAAAATTGTTAATTCTCTAAATTTAAAGCGTACCTGGAGGTTTTAAAAATGCAGATATTACATTAACTAATTTCAAGGAAAGAGAAATGGATGGTTAAGGCATGGGATTTTGGTAATGTATGTTGTGAATTGCTTAAAAGGAATGAATGGCCTTCCATGTCCACACAATTCAATCATGAAGGTATTAGTAAACATGTAAAGGTTATATTTTAAATGAGAGGATAGTATCAGGATAAATGAAAAGGAAAACATAGAAATAAAAGGAAAACATAGAATGGAAAGGAAGGGAACTTAGGGGAAGTATTTTCAATGTATGTTCTAGGATGCATAGGCTTGTAACCGAGTGACCAATTGTCAATATAGGATAACCGTTGGACATTCCACAGTTGTGTAATGAATTGGAATGGTAAAACATCCACTTGGGTATAAGAAAGTGTGAAAACACTGTGATGATTGCAAATTCTAAGTTGTTATAACCTAGTGTGGCTAATAAAAAGGGGACATTTACTTAGAATTTAGCATAATCATGGGTACAAGCCAAATCATCCTATACTATATATAGGAAATAGCATACTAGGAATATGATCCACTAGTAAGGGGTAGTGATTCCATAGCATCATGGTCCGTCCAAAAGCAAAGAGGAAATGATCTGTGTGAGGTGACAGTGATCCCGTGAGCTTAATTTTCAAATGTTAACAATCTGCCTAAAGGCAGTAACCATTGACTAGAATTTGGCTGGAACGGGTACTTGGATCCACTGGAGGATGCCTCAAATAGTACCAGTGACAGAATTTTCACATGAATGGAGAAGAAAATTATCTCACTCATGTACGTAGTAGTACGTGGAGTAATTCACTGGGTAACTCTCCCGATACTCTTAAGTTACTCTTTCACTGATTGTGGCTTTTAGCCAATGACTGATTAATGTTTCTTTGTGAATGATAAATGTTCACTATTTATGACTGGAATATTTTTATATTCATGATACTCAAATGTTACCTGTGGTGAACTAAAATGGTAAACTATCATGATGCATATTCATAAATACATGCCATACATATATGTAATTTATATATTGCATCCCAATAGAATAAATGATGTTTTAAAGTAAAGAATGTATAACTATTTTCTATATCACTACAGTGATTTATACCAGAATATTTTTAAAAGTGGATTATCTAACTAGTGAGAAACTATTTCTCAAAATTGTACTGGTATGTGCCAGATGACTAAGTACATGGTTTGGCTAGAAATAGAAGTGGCCTAAGTAGAGATTACTTTTCTATGAACCTTCACCATGTCCAAAGTATATATGTTGTGACAGTGATGAAAGTCCCTCCTCTTTAAAGGGGGTGAGGATTATATCTCTTTTTGGGAAATAATTAATTAAGTAAAATGTAGCCCTTTTTATCCTAATTCTCATTTTTTTTGGAATATAATTAGGATAAATTATTTTTGGATATACATAGTGAGATTGGCATATATGTCCAGATATGTGAAAGTTTTATCTACTAGTAGGTAAATTTTGTAAGGGGTATAAGTGGCAAGTTTGTTGCTTCTTTACCCTAAAGAACTGAAAGAACTTCACATATCCAGAAATATATGTATGACGTTGTAAATATCTAAAGGATGGAAATATATGAAAGAGGTTTATTATTTGCTGCATTGTTATTAAAATAATGTTTTTATTTATTTAGTCTTCCACTGTGCAATGTATGGATGAAATATCTGAGTAATGGATCCCAAGCCTAATCAAATATGAAATAGAAATTTAAAATCATACTTGGGGTAATAATTGAGGATAAAAAGTAAAGATAACATACCAATCTTGTAAAAAAATGGTTTGAATGACAAATATTTAAAAAGGGAAAGTATAAGATTGGAGTGTTATACATAACACGTATCCTTCAAAAATAGGACCATACAAATGGTAACAAAATTCATAAAAAGAACAAATTTTATGACAATAATATCACTATAATGTATCAACCCCATTTATTTTTTGATAAACCAGGTAACAAAGGAGAGGATGGGTGACTAGTAAGGAGATCTAAATACAGAAAAGAATGAAGATCATATGACACTCAAAGTGGAAGAAGAGAATAAAACAAGCCTAAGCTATGTCCACATTATTAGGTAGAAATTTACCCAAGAAGGGGGGTTGAATTGAGTAGTTGTCAAAAACTTTTTCTTTCTGAAAGCTTAAGTTCCTTATAAGCAAGGTTCCTTTTATAATAAACTTCCTTTAAGAAAACAATTCAATACTGAAATGAGTTTAAGGAAGTAAAGAAAGTGAAACCAAGATTTATAGAGAGATAAACCAAAGAGATTTAATTAATACTAGGCTAATCACCTAATAACTGAGTAAGCCTCACAAAGGGATTAATACAAGAAATTTTACACTCAACAGTACAAGAACCTAGTTATACACCCACTTTCTAAGTTTGATATTAAGTTATATTCTCATAACCTTAACTCCCTTAAGGATCAACCCTACAGAGCTTATACTAAGGACTACCTTACACCAACACAAAGAAATAGAAATCGAAAATACACTCTAGGTTCGGCATAAAGTATCTCCATAATCTTAGCTTCCCTAAGGATCAACCCAAGCTTTTACCTTGGACTACTTTATACAAACACAGATAAATACACAACAAAAAAATTAAAAGAGTTTCAACCACAAGGAGTTGAAAATTCAAAACACTAACTCCCTGAGAGTATAATATCAGTTTTAACACAATGAAGATTGTTAGCTCTGGATATTTCTTTCTCAGGTTTTCTCTTCTTTGCCACATTATTTACAGACATAAGCCTTTTATATGTGTCTAAGAGAAGATCGTTGGAGAGCTTGCCCTAAACTTGAATTTTCCCTTTGATTCAGGCCTTATGTATCATGATTGATATCCTCTAATTGTTTAAGGATGTTTTTGTTAAGGTCATTGTGTGACCAAGAGTTGATGAAGGAGAAACTCAGGCTATCAGGAGCTTGTTTCTATTTCTTGGATCCTGTGTTTAACTTTGAATATTAATGATCCCTAAAAAACATAAATTTTTTTTGCTTTTGATTAGTAATATAATTCCTTATGTAATCAGATTCGTTAATTATATAATTTTGGATTTAATTTTCAGATACACTTGAATATCAACTTTTAATTTACTTTCCTTTTTAGCATCATGATGTGGGCTTTATTGGGCTCTGGCTATTTTTAAACTTCATCTCGTCCTTTTAGCAATATCCAATAATTAATGAGTTGACTCCCACTTTCTAACTAATTAGAATATTTTTTTTAAAGCATTAATGATTAACAATCTTAAAAGAGAGAATCAGGAAGCAATCCACACTGACCAGAGCCTGTTTCCTTTTGGTTGCTTATAAAGTGGCTTAGCTAAAAAGTTCTTTATTCTTTTTGATCTCTCAATAATTTTTTCTTGCAAAATAATAATTTTATTTTTACAAAACTAAAACCCGAAATACACCATTTTTCCCAATTCAAAATGGTGCATTTCATCCTTTTTTTTTGGGTCATTTGAACTCGAAATGATCATTTTGGATTTAACTAAAATGGTGCATTTTGGTTAAAAGCAGTTTTTCCACGTCAACCGAAAACGCACCATTTCAATAAATGGTTAAAGGATCTACAAAAAAAATAACCAAAAGACACCTCACTAAAGCACAATAGTGCGTTTTGGTTTGTAGGGATGCATGGCATGGCCAATGTAAAGCGTTGGATGTGACGGACAGCTGAGATTTTGCGAATGGTAGAGAACAGCATACAAATTGGACTACAAAGGATCTGCTCGCAACTATTTCTCTGTTAGTGCTTACAAATAAAAATAAAACTGATCCTTCATATGCTAATTAAGTTCACTCCTCTTTAGTTTTTCTCTCTTCATTTTCAATCTAATATGTTTAGGATTTTTTGCCCCTTTCTTTTTCATTGAGAGAGCAAAAATATTAGAATGCGATGTTTGAGTATAAAAATGTTTTTATTAGATTTTTTTAAAATATATTATTTAAAGAAACTATTTTGAAATACCCGATTATAAACTGCTGAGTTATTCAAAAAATTTTACTTACCTTAATTTTTTTTTTTTCTTTTGACTATATGACTTCTCGCTACTCACGTGCCTGTTGATTGGTTTATTGTCCATTATTGGGTCATACATGGGCCACTTGAAATCTTGAAGGCAAGCCTACCAAACATCAGCGAAATCATCATCATCATCGTATCAAAACTCACTGACCCACACAAAAAGGCTTATCAAAAACGCAAGAACCTTATCTTTGCAACAAAAGCCACCTTAATTTAACCCATATATATATATATATATATATATATACATATATATATAATTCTCATGAAAATAATAATAATAGGCTTATCTCTTGTGGGAGCCTTGAGTGAGCAGCCATGGCAGGCTTAAACTGCCATTTTTATCCCACCATTATCTTCATTTCTCAAAACGTGAAAACCAGAATCAAGCCTTCCATCTCTTGCTCAGCTCAACCTGCACGAAGCAATATAAAGGTACCCATTCTAGAAAATCTTTAATTTTATCACACTTCAATTCTTGATCATTACCATAGAATTTACCCCCACAAAAGGATAAAAAAATATAATAAATAAGAGGTTTTTGCGATTCAAAGGTAGTGATAAATGGAGCTGCGAAGGAAATAGGAAGGGCAGCAGTAGTGGCAGTGAGTAAGGCCAGAGGAATGGAAGTGGCTGGAGCAGTGGATTCCTACCATGTTGGAGAAGACATTGGAAAGGTTTTAATTTTTTGGTCTTAGCATTTTACTATTCTCTTTTTAGCGTTTAGCTTCATTTGAAGTTTAAATGAAGCACCAATTAAACAAGCAGCTTCATGCATATGTTTGTTGTCCTTAATCTTTCTTTTATGAATAAATCCATTGTGGTTTCATAGGTGAGTGATATGGCAGAGCCTCTGGAGATTCCAATAATGAATGACCTCACTATGGTTTTAGGTTCCATATCTCAGGTAATGTGATTCTGAACTAATTAATATTTGAGCAAACAAACTCTTTCATTCCCAACCTAAATTTTAATGGTAGTTTTTGGCAGTCCAAAGAAGCTGCAGTTGTCGTTGATTTCACTGACCCCTCCTCAGTTTATGACAACGTAAAGCAGGTTTGGTTCCAAATTTCATTACCTAGTAACTTCCAACTTGCATTGTAGTACAAAATTTGTCTGCATTTTATTCTAATTAAATATCTAAAAAGGAAACAAATTTTGACAGGATTTTCTCGTTTGTTGGCTAAATTATGCTTGGCTTTTGCGTTTTAAAACTAGTATTATTACGCTTGATCCTTTTAGGATTAGAATGAAAATTAGCACAAATTTTATAAAACATAATAAGGAACTTAAAATAATTAGAGTAGATTCTGTAATTTGATACTAGCAATACTTGCAACTACGGTGATAAGTGTTGGTTCACTCTTCAATATAGGCGACAGCATTTGGAATGAGAAGTGTAGTTTACGTGCCTCGAATTAAATTAGACACTGTAGCTGCATTATCTTCGTTCTGCGAGAAGGCCAGCATGGTGAGCACAGGGTGAGACATAATAATACAAACGTCTACTTCAACTTTTGTGGTCAATATTCTCTGCTTGTTAATCTCCACAATGATTTGGCAAGCGTTCAACTTTGTACTAAACTTCTCTCCTAATTTAAACTTATATATTTTGTTCTGTGGCAATTTACTATGTTTTTGTTCTGTGGCAATTTACTATGTTTAATGATAGGGTGTCTTGGTAGCACCAACCCTATCCATAGGATCAATATTGCTTCAACAAGCTGCCATTTCAGCTTCCTTCCATTACAGCAATGTGGAAATTGTAGAATCGAAGGCAAATGCAAATGTAAGCTTTCTTTTTTCTTTTTGACTATTATTATTATTATTTATAATTCTATCAGTTTTTCCCTGTCTTCTTTTCTGAGAGGAGATGAAGCATAATTGACAAGTTTTGATGGTTAAAAGGTTGTAAAATAGAAAGCCTCACATGAACTGTGTACAAGTTTGGTTAGCTGGGAATTGCAAAATAGTTGTAATCTTAAAACTAAGAAACCTAATAACTTAGACAATACATTAATCATTGAGATCAGATGGAAAAACACAAGTGAATGACATTATAGACAACTCAACTTATATATAATAGTAAAAAAAATATTTTACACGAGAATATTTAAAGGTAAAGAATTCAATCTCCATAAGGTCAAACTGTTCATAGATAAGTGCAAAACAGAATATCTCACATGAACTGTGCATAAGTAATGAAGTTCGGTTTGCTGTGAACAAAAACTGCCAATAGTTGTAATCTTAAAATTAAGAAACCTAATACACTTGAACAAGACATTAATCATTGAGATCCGGATGGGAAAACATCAATGATTGCATGCAGAAGTGCAATAAAGCACCAGATGCACACCTCCATAAACGTGACATAAGAGGCCAACCCGGAGAAGAAATGGATGCGAGTGCAAAATAACTATACTGAATATAACCTTCGTTCGTGAACAGGATCTTCCATCAGCAGATGCAATCCAAATTGCCAATAATCTCTCTAACCTTGGTCAAATTTACAACAGAGAAGATCTTTCAACAGATGTCTTGGTAAGCATGAAATCACCTCAAATTTATAATTCTAATTGATGTAAAAGAAAATGCAAACATATTCAGTGTTAACGCCTCCTGAGAAAACTTCATAAGATATTTGTCCCACAAGGCAAGGGGTCAAGTTCTGGGAGATGATGGAGTTCGTGTGCACAGCTTGGTCCTCCCAGGGCTTCCATCCAGTACAACAGTTCACTTCTCCGGTCCAGGAGAGGTATGTATATGAATTATTTGATTCTACTTCTGGTAAAAGCATTTTCTGATCATCAGATGCATTGGCTGCAGATTTACACTCTCAAACATGACATCACAGATGTGCGGTGTCTCATGCCAGGCTTGCTATTAGCAATCAGAAAGGTTGTGCGCCTTAAGGTAATCAAACATTACATATAGAGTAGAAGCTTTTAGTTTGTTTTATCACTATGCTACAACTATTTCATTCTTTTCATTAACCCTTTTCATTTATGCAGAATTTGGTATATGGCTTGGAGAAGTTTCTGTGAAAGTACTCAGATCTTCGGTCTCCTCATCAGAAGTTTCACCCTTTTCAAACTTAATGGACGTCCAGATCAGCCTGTAAACAAACATCATGGAGAAGATTGAAAGGAAGAAAAAGAGGGTCATCCAACACACTTTCCAGTGGTCCAAATACTCAAATGATCATATCATCAAACAATGGAAATGTATTTCAAGAAATCTTAAGAGATTATTTCAAAATAGGATTCAGACATGATGAAAACATTCTTTGAGATTTGGTGATAGCAAGCACAATTAAAAAGGAAAAAGGGAAAGAAAACAAATGAATAAAGAATAATTCGGGACCATCAGTCACAGAAAGTACATGGCTAACCTGAACTGAGATAGACCAATTTTTCAAAATGAATTCTGAGTAATTTTAAGACCCAAGCTTAAATTTGCTTAACAGCCTCCTTGTAGAGGTTAACATACTATATGGAAATTCATATATGTAGAGCGACATGTAGCATTCAAGAACTAGAGCTGAGCTGCAAAGATTTGACCCATTTAAGTTACTTATTCTTTATCCAATTCCGCTATGAACTGGAATTAGGAATTCTGCACATGAAACATTTCACATCATATTATAACCAGGCATTTCAATAGCTTCCTGGGAAAACATCTTAATGGTTTAATAGTAACGTGATGCTCAAATAGAGGTAATGGTTTAATGAAGCTCAGTTTTCCTTAGAGGTAATGCATTTAGAATATTATAGGAAGCCATTTCACGGGCTTCAATCACAGATATCTCTATTTATATTTAGTAGATATATTTATTAAACATTTTAATAAGTAAATATCCTTTTTGCTTCGTTTTGTTTGTCTTCCAAATAATCTTAGATTGACTTAGTTGGGATTTTGGATTCCTTACATAGCTTTCTGTAATTGAAGATAGAAAAAAAAAATTCACATTGATAGAGACCCATCCTAAAGGGATTATGAGTCAAATTTTTTTTCTTCCTATCTCCCCCTTATTGCAAATAAATATATTAATTTTCACCTATAGAAAATCTGAACACCTTAGTTAGGGAATCAGATGGCCAGACCCTTGACAATATCATGAAAATTTTATTATTGTAATTCTATATTATGACTTGTTCCAATTTATAACAACAACAAACTAAGCCTTTTCCCACTAAGTATGGTCAACTCTATGGATCAAGTGACACCGACATGTTCTATCTTTACTTATTTCTACTGTTAGGTTATTAATACTTAAGTCCATTCTAATAGTTTCTCCTATTATTTTCTTTGGTCTTCTCCTACCTCTAATTATTAGGCTATCTTCCATCTGATCAACTCTACATACGGGAGCCTCTAATGGTCTCTTCTATACATGATCAAACCATTTAAGACGCTTTTCTACTAACTTATCTACTATAGGTGCTACCTGGTTTTCTCTCTAATACACTTGTTCTTAATCCTGTCCATTCTAATGTGACTACTCATCCAACGCAACATTCTCATTTCTACAATATTGAATTTTTGCTCATGTTGACAGTACCATACAACAATGCAGGTCTTATAGATATACGATAAATTTTTTTCTTAAGCTTGAGTGATACTTTTTTATCACAAATAACACCTGAAACCTTTCTCCATTTCATCCACCCAACTTGAATCTTATGATTTATGTCCTCCTCTATTTTTTCATTATTTTGTATTATCGTTCTCAAATACTTAAAACTTGTGACTTTTTGTATGAGATGATCTCCAAGCCTCTCCTCAACCCTAAAATTAGTGTCTCTTTCACTAAAATTACATTCCATATACCCTGTTCTGCTATGACTTATACGAAACCCGTATGTCGCTAATGCTTGTCTCTACCTCTCTAATTTTTCATTTACTTCTTCTCTATCAGTAAAAAGCATACATCGTGGTACTGCCTCTTCGATATGTTCAATGAGTGTATCCAATACCAAGTTATAAAGGTAAGGGCTCAAAGCTGAACCTTGATGTAGTTCTATAGTTATAAGGAAATCTTTCATGGCTTCACCTTGTATTCTCACATAAGTCGTGGCTCCATCACACATGTCTTTGATTGCTCAAATATAAGCTACTCAGACTGCTTTCTTTTCTAAAGCCTTCCATAACACCTCTCTCGGTACTCTATCATAGGCCCTTTCTAAATCAATGAAGATCATATATGAGTCTTTGTGAGATCTCTAATATTTCTCTATCAATCTCCTTAATAAATACATCTTTTCTATGGTTAACCTCCCTAACATGAAATCGAATCAATTCTCTGTAATTCATGTGTCCAACCTTAATCTTCGCTCAAAATCTTCGCTCAATAACCTTCTCTCATAACTTCATAGTATGACTTATGAGTTTGATGCCCCTACAATTTGCACAATTTTGTATGTCACCCTTATTCTTATACACTGGGATTAAAATACTTTTCCTCCATTCATCTGGCATCTTCTTCGTTCTCAATATCACATTAAACAACTTTGTTAACCAACTTATCCCTTTTCTTCCTAAAGTCTTCCACTCCTCAATGGGTATGTTATCAGGTCTTACTGCTTTGCCATTATCCATTCTCTTCAATGCCTATACTATTTCAAACTCTTGGATTCTCTGATAAAAATTATAATTGAGACCCTCCTTCTTAGTACTTAGTCTATCTGCATAGCAAGTTGACAAGTGTCCTTCATTAAAAAGTTTGTGAAAATAAGTCTTTCATCTTTCTTAAATATCTTGTTCCCTCAAGATATTACCTTCATCTTTAATACATTTCACTTGATCTAAATCTTTTGTCTTTCTCTCCTTACTCTTGGCAAGCTTGAATATTCTTCTCTCACCATCTTTGGTTCTTAAGGATTGATATAACCTTTCATAAGTTCTATCTCTTGTCTCTGATATTGTCTTCTAAACAACTTTCTTAGCTACTTTATACTTCTCCAAATTTTCATTATCTTTACATGAGTGTCATGCTTTATAACAATCTCTTTTAACTCTAACCTTATCTTGTACATTTGCATCCCACCACCAAGATTCTTTTCCCTTTAGTCCAAAACCTCTTGATATACCCAACATTTCTGTTGTGGCCTTCTTGATCCCTTCAGCCTAAGGCTTGATTTTTTACTGTTTCTTTCTATTTTTCTCTTAACTTGAATGTCCATAACCAAAACCCTATGTTGGGTAGTTAAGCTCTCCCTGAGTATAACTTTACAATTGATACAAAGTTTTCTATCTAATTTCCTTACAAAAAAAAATCGATTTAGGAGCATGTCGCTCCATTCTTGCATGTGATAAGGTGCTTTATTCTCTTTCTAAAATAGGTGTTTGCTACAGTGAAGTTAAAAACTAAAGCAAAATCTAAGATTGTTTTACCTTCTGAATTTACTTCTCCGATACCATATCCTCCATAAAATCCTTCATATCCGGAGATACCATATCCTCCATAAAATCCTTCATATCCTCTAGCTTCACTCCCCACATGTCCATTTAGATCACCTTCCTAATAAAATCTTCTTTCCTAACGATATTCCCTGTACTAAAACTTCTAGGTCTTCCCAAAATTTAATCTTATTATGTTCTTCTAATCCTACTTGTGGTGCATAGACACTAATAACGTTAAAAGTTTTCTAATCTACTACAAGTTTTAGTGAAATTATCCTATCTCTTATTCTTTTTATAATCACTACTTTGTCCCTCCACTCTTTATCTACAATTATACCTACTCCATGCCTAGCTTTTGACTTGCCAGCGTACAAAAGCTTAAAACCAAAAGTGTCTAATTCTCTTGCCTTATCTCCTACCCATTTTGTCTGTTGTAGGCAAATTATATTTATCTTTCTCTTAATTATAGTGTCTACTATTTTCATCGATTTACTTGTAAGTGTGCCGATATTCCATGTCCCAAAACATAATCTACTCTTATAGACTAGCTTCTTTACCCACACCTATCCACGAAAATGTGGGAGCCCTTGCTTATTTTTCTTTACATCTGAGCGTTGATGTAGTGGCTCTTGCTCATTTGACATTGTACTCGAGCCATACAGTGCATTGCTTTCGGGCAACGACCTAGCATTAATATGTTCACGTCGTTGATCCAAATTCATAAAGATTCGACAAAATTTTAGGCTGGCTGTTGACTACCTAATGCAACCTTCCTCTTTTATTCAGGCTTAGGACCGGCTATGAACAACATATCACCATAAATGGTCATCGTGATACTATACTTGACAAATGGATTCAGAGGTATTCAAAGCCTTCCAGCAGGAAAGTTTTACGCTTTTTCTTCATTTCACTTTTGTAGTTATCAATAAATTATAGATATTATTAGTTTTCTTGGATAACTAGTATGATTTGCAAATCAATGACTTAACATTTTGATATATGTTGTTCCTTAATTATTAATTTGCTTTATATAAATCATAAATACAGTACTCATCACGCAAATTCTAATGAGATATGATTATCAAAATGTGTGATAATTTACTCCAAGAATAAGTCTCGCTCATTTAGATTAGAAGCAAAGCTAATAGGATATTTATCATGATGTCAAGATAAAATGCTAATATAGAGAATTTTACAAGAACTAGACCCAATAGAATTCAATTGTGAAGTGTCATAGGCTTTTGGCCTTATGCGGTCTAATCAAGTGATTTGTCATGTCATTTTACAGATATACATTTTACCAAAATTACATAAGAATTCTATCCTATTCCTGTATTGCTTCTTACCTCGTTATTTTTTTGATAATGAAAGGAATTTGGTATTCTAAATTGACCAAGTTTCTTGGTTTGGCCATAACTTTTGTCTCAATTATTTTCTTTGTAGCCAAGTGAGCTGTTAATTACTTTTGATTTTGCTCTAGCTTTTTCTTAAGCCGCCTTTTAAAGGTTTTCAGCTACATAAACTCTTTTCTTTTTCAGTTTTTTCAACCTTAACCTTTGCTTAGGCCTCCTTTTAGGTTCTTGACCTAGCAAGTTTTTTGTCTCACTCTAACTTTTGCTTAAGCTACAGGTTTTCAGCCTAATGAGTTCTTTTCTTTTCTCTTCTTTTCATGTCTGTGAGGATTAATGTACCTCTAAAAAGGCACATTTGACAACATAAAGCCTTTCATAGGTGAGAGCTCATTTGCCTCAGTTAACTTCTGGATTGGATAGGATCTTTTGCAAGATCAAATAACATATTTTGAATTCTCTAGGACAAAACTTCTTATTGAAAGCACTTGCTATCAATTTTTAGTATCTTCCTTTAATCATATTTAATTGCTTCTGCTTATATCAAATTTTTATCCAATCACTTTCTTCTAGGTTGGCCTCGACTAATACCTTTAAGAGGAAATATCAACTTCAAGGGGTATGAAGGTTTCTACCAACTCCAAACTGGGCATGCTGGACATTTTCTCCCCAGCTTGAGGGGGAGTATTGGAAGTCCACCAGCCTCCGATTGCTACTAATTAAATGCTGCTGATTGATGGTGGTTTACTAGCTATTGATTATGATTTCATTACCTAATTTTTAGGGATTGATTACCTAATTTCTAGGGATTGATTTTAGGGCTGATAGTAATAAACCTTGGGTATAAATACCTTGCATTATCAATAAAATATGCATCAGAAAAATTCAGAACACTCTGATTCCTCAGCAAATTTGATGTAAAATCCGATAAGGCAATCATAAGAACACCTCATGCTAGACCAGGAATAAGACCTATGGACCACCATATTTGACTCAAAGGTCCCTTGGACATGAGAGAAGACCATGGTTAACACACTAAGCTCAAGGCATGTAAAAGAATACTTAAAAGCCCCCTAGTGTTGGAATTCTTGGCATGATAATTGTGGAACTTGTTTTATTTTATTTGCATATATTATTTGTCACAAATTCTTTCTATGTTGCGTGTGATATATTGCTAAGATCAAGATGAAATATTGATAGTATTTATCCATTGAAATATTATGAGAGAGATGAGCCTAAGAGTAGGTGATCTCTAAGAACTCTGACATGGATCCACCCTATACGCCTTAAGATGAGTTATTTGAAATTTATCAATGGAAGTGATATGAGAACATGATTAAATTTTTGAGACATGAATAATTTCTTTATGTGCTTTTATCATTATTTTCTGTAGCTTATACAGCTAAAGGCATCAAAGGAAAAAAATATTTTATGTAGTGTTATGTTTGCTAGGAATTATTTTTCTCATGAATTTTCCTGATATGTCCATATCCTAATCATGCCTGTGCACATGATAGTCAAGTTTGAAATAAACTGTGGAGGTCCCCTTTATTGGGACAATCTAGGTTATCCAAGTTATAATTAGCTAAATTAGGTTAGACCAAAACTTCTTGAGCAAATATGGGTTGGGTCTAATTTATTTTTTGGTGTTGGATCTCTTTTATTTATTTGTTCTTTAAATCAAATTTGGATTAGTTGAATTTCAAATGAATATTAGTTTTTTTTAATTATTATTTTTCTAAACAAAAGTAAAGACCTAAGAAGTCTAAATTTCTCTTTTCTTTTTATTATTTTGTTTTGAAATAAGCCAGAACAAGATGCTACTTTTACTAGACTTGGAAAATTGTCAAGATATTGGTTACTTCTTTCAGCCTTAAAAACATTGAAAAATCAAAATGAGAAAACCAATACCCATTCCAACACTAAACCAGGATGACAGTGCCACAAGTACGTGGAAAAAAGAGGTCTCCAAGGGAAATTGCAGATTTGCTTGATTCATCACATGTCAGGTGTATATGCATTCACATATCTCAAAGTTTACTCTTACCTCTAAGTTTTTTGGCCACAGCTGCAATCCAGGCTCTGTCTTTAATGCTAAATGCATACCTAATGGTTGAGGCCAGAAGAATGAAACCTTCAGGATTTTCCAAACCAGTAGCAATCTGGATAGGAACTTGAAACACTGGTTGCACCAGGAGAGAGCAAGCTCCTTTAGGTACTAGTTCTTGAAATTCAGAATCTGAAATTTTTATCAGACTTTTGGATTATATGAACAAACCATTTAAGGTGCAAAGAAGCGAACTAAAAATCATACCAATATGGAGTTTAATAAAATAAGATATTCATTGCTAATATATATTTCAGCCTTATTATAGCAGGAGTAATCAAGGTTGTTAATATTGTAATCTTACTCATAAGAGCTCGCAATCTTGCTCCCAAATAAGGATCAAGATTGTATCGAAGACCAAAGGCAGTCAAGGTCGCCCTGGATTGCAATCAAGATCATGTGATTGTACAATTGTACAATCCCATGTGATCATGGCAAATAGTTACAACAACAAACAAAGTCTTTTTTTCACTAGGTGGGTCAACTACATAGATTAAGCAACGTCAATGAGTTCTATCTTGGCTCATTTATTTCGTTAGATTGTTTACAGTTAGATTTCTAATAGTTTCTCCTATTGTTTTCTTTGATTTCCCCTTACCTCTAGTAAATGAACTATCTTCCATTTGATTAACTTTTCGTATAGTAACACAAGAGTCTCTAACAGTCTCCCCTGTACATGACCAAACCACCTAAGGTGCATTTCTACAAACTTTTCTATGATAGGTGCTATTTGAACTTTCTCTCTAATGCAATCATTCTTAATCCTATCCTTTCTAGTATATCCACTCATCCAACACAATATTCTCATTTCTGCGATATTGAATTTTTTACTCATGTTGACATTTATCCCCCAACATTAAGTATCATACAACAATTCATGTCTTATAGTTGTGCAATAAACTTTTTCCTTAAATTTGAGTGGTACTTTTCTATTACAAATGATACCTTAAGCTTTCCTCCATTTCATCCCCACAACTTGAAACCTTTAATTTACATCCCTCTCTATTTGTCCACTATTTTGTATTATAGTTCTCAAATACTTGAAACTTATAACTTGTTGTATGGAACGATCTCCACGTTTCACCTCCACCCTAAAATCAGTATACTTTTCACTTAATTTACATTCCATATATTCTGTTTTATCGCAAAAAGCATGCACTGTGGCGCCACTTATTGGATATGTTCAGTGACTACATTCAATACAAGTTGAAAAGGTAAGGACTCAAAGTTAAACCTTGATATAGTCCTATGATTATAAAGAAATCCTTCGTGGCTCCACCTTGTGTTCTCATACAAATCGTGGCCCCATCATACATGTCTTTGATTGTTTGGATATGTCACACGAACTACTTTTTTTCTAAAACCTTCCACAATAGATCTCTCGGTACTTTATCATGAGCCTTTTCTAAATTAATGAAAATCATATATAGATACTTGTGAGATCTTTGATATCTCTCCATCAATCTTCTTAATATGTATGCTGCCTCTATGGTTAACCTCCCTAACATGAAACCAAACTGGTTCTTTGTAATCCACATGTCCAATCTTAATCTCTGCTTAATAGCCTTCTCCCATAACTTCATAATATTGCTCATGAGCTTGATCCTCCTATAATTTGCACAATTTTGTATATCACTCTTGTTCTTATACACTAAAATTAAAGTCTTTTTCCTCCAATCATCGAACATCTTCTTAGATCTCATTATCTCATTAAACAACTATGTTAACCAACCTAAACATCTTCCTAATTTCTTTCACACCTCAATAGGTATATTATCTAGTCTTACTTCTTTACCATGTATCCATTCTCTTCAATGCCTGTACTACTTTAAACTCTTGGATTCTCAGATAAAAAGTTGAATTGAGATCTTCTTCTTTAGAACTTGGCCTACCAGCATGACAAGGAGACATGTGTCCTCCATTAAAAATTTTGTGAAAATAATTCTTCTATTGTTCTTGGATATTTTGCTCCCTTACCAAGATATTACCTTCTTCATCCTTAATACATTTCACTTGATCTATGTCTCTCATCCTTCTCTCCCTACTCTGCCTTCTCTCCTAGCAAATAGTTAATTTAGCAAAAAAAAAAAAAGTGTCAGTGCAAAATGCACTGTTCCAAAATGCCAAAACAGAGTGCTTTGGCAACCCAAAGGAGTAATACAATTGACAAATCTTCTTTTAGACTTAACTGAAGCCCCTTGCAAATTGTAAACTACAGAAACACAAACAAGAGTGTCTGGTATGTCATGTGTCAAAAGTGGTTTTAGAAATGAAAAAAAATAATACATATATTTCCTAATAACAATTCTAAGAGATCAGAAATTTTGAGCAGGAAGTCCTAAGTCTTTCTAAACAAAATATCCAGTTTCTATATAATACTTTTTGGTTAGTGAGCAAATTGGTAAAGAAATGGAGATCCAGGGAAAAAAAAAAAAAAGAAACTCAAGAACGCCATGGAAATTGATCATAGGATCCATAACACATACAAACTCTACACAACCACTGATAGATACTAACATTTTTAGGTACAGCCAATGTATGCTTGGAAATGAGTTCAGCTATCATTCGCTGGTTAGTGAGCAAGAAATGGATCAGATTTTCAAGATCTTAATGTCTAAAAAGGCAATCGATTAATTCCAAGAGAAACACAATACATCACAAAGTGTACCATGAATCCAGTATAAAGTAAGAAGAAATCTTTGATGGGCCCAATCCTCTGCTGGCAACCTATTCTAGAAGAAGGAAGGAAAGGAATCTAGGCCCAAGTAAGAGGGATAGTCTAGAAAAGGGCAAAGAGGGAAATGTCAGTTAGGCTGTAACTAACTTGGGCAGGTTGGAAGATACTTATAGGAATTAGTGGAAAGATGGAAGGCAAGGAATCATTCGGTTAGGAGGGAGAGAGTCTAGCCTCTCGAAAGCTAGGCACCATCATTTACTGTTATCCAATTTTCCTATTCGGTTTTGTGTTCTTTTGGCCGCTATATCTGTAAAAGGAGTACTGTATTCTTCTCCTATCTATTCTGTTTTCATCGATTGTTAGTTGCACTAGTTGAGAATAAGGGATTCTACTCGGATTCCTATCAATTTGGTATCAGAGCAGGCCGAGACAGGGAATGGTCAACACAAGGATGGAGAGTAGAGTAGACAACCTGGAACAAGAGCTAACGGGAGTCAAGGAGGATGTGCATCATCTGAAGGAGTGGGTGCTGGAAATTAAGGAGGTGTTGGGAAGGATAGAATGCAGGGCAGGGGTGGCGGACGAAACGAGCCCATTCGTGAATGTCTGGACGACAGGCATCGAGAAAGGACCTGAAGAAAATATGGAAAAAGACAGCAACCAATATCGCAAGCTAGAACTACCTATTTTCAGTGGCGAAGAACCAGTTGGCTGGCTGTTTAGAGTCGAGCGTTACTTCTCTGTGAACAAGTTACGGGAAGAAGAGAAAGTCGATGCTATCTCCATCTATCTGGAGGGGAAAGCACTGAATTGGTTCCAGTGGACCGAGAGCTGCTATCCAATGAGAACGTGGGGGGAGTTTAGAAAAGAGGTGCTCAAACGGTTTCACCAATCTCAGCTGGGCAACGAGTGTGAAGTCTTGATGGCGTTGAAGCAAACGGAGACGGTGGCAGAATTTTGCGAGCAGTTTAAGCTAGTGTCTGCACCTTTGACTGAAGCACTAGAAGGTATGTTAATTGGGGCCTTTCAAAATGGGCTGAAGGAGGATATTAGAGTAGAACTCAGGATGACCCAGGCCCAAACATTAGTGGAGACGATGAATACAGCCTAGAAAATAGAGGCCAGGAATATAGTTCTGGAGCATTGGAAAGCCGAGAAACTAAGCGAATCGTAAGCGATGCCAGGGGCCTAAGTGGAGCGGGTCACGACCCATTTTCACCCGGCCCACTAATGCGCATGACCCGCCCAAAACCAGCACGATATCCAGCTCTAACAGAAGCCCAGACAGCCGCGGTGGAGAGGAAAAACAGAGTGGCAACGCGTCAAATACCATGAGGAGTGGTTATCGCAGGCTTTCGGAAGAAGAGGCGAACAAGCGACATGAGTTGGGGCTGTGCTTTTGATGTGATGAGAAATTCGGACCCAATCACCAATGCAAGAACAAACAATTCCATGTCATCCTGCTATCTGAAGCTATAGAGGATACAGGAGAGGAAGAATGGGCCGAACACCGAGAGGAACTGATCAAGAAGGAGAAAACGGCCAGTACTTTGATGGCTTTGTCGCTAGATTCCATCGTGGGAATTACAGGAAGGACCATGAAACTGCTTGGGGAAGTTAAAGGACGGGCGGTGCTGATCATGGTAGATAGTGGAGCATCACACAATTTCATCTCTTCCAAGCTGGTGGAGCAGCTAGCAATTGTTACAGAAAACACAGCTAAATATGAGGTAACAGCGGGAGATGGATATCGGGTGAAAGGTGAAGGAGTTTGTAGAAATCTTGAGGTCACTATGCAGGGAGTAAATGTGCAGCAGGATTTCTACTTATTTAATTTGGGAGGTGCTGATATAATCTTAGGAATGGAATGGTTGGAGTCCTTGGGAGAGGTGAGGGTCAACTGGAGGCAACTGACCATGAAGTTTAAAGTGGGACAAGAAGTGGTTCGCTTAAGGGGGGATCCATCATTATCCAAAACGATGGTATCCTTTAGAACAGTAGCCAAATCAGTCCAGAAAGGAGGGCAGGGATTTATGGTGGAGTTTAGGGAATTAACAACACAGAAGGCTGAAAATGAAGCGGTTAGTGAAGAGATCCAAGAAATAATGAATGCATTCACTAAAGTCTGCAATCCCCTTGATGGGTTACCACCTTTCCGTAATAGAGATCACGAGATTATGATCAAGGAAGGAGCTAATCCTCCCAACATAAGACCCTACAGGTACCCCCACTGCCAAAAGGCTGAAATAGAGCGACTGGTGAAAGAGATGTTGGAAGCAGGCATTATAAGACCCAGCAGCAGCCCTTTTTCAAGTCTGGTACTGTTGGTGAAAAAGAAGGATGGCAGCTGGCGATTTTGTGTGGACTACAGGGCCTTAAACAAGGTTACTATTCCTGATAAATTTCCTATACTAGCAATCGATGAACTGCTGGATGAATTAAGGGCAGCTACTATTTTTTCCAAGTTGGACTTAAAATCAGGATATCACCAAATTCGCATCAAGATCGGGGATGAGGCTAAGAAAGCTTTCCGCACTCATGAAGGCCACTATGAATTCATGGTGATGCCTTTTGAACTCACCAGCGCTCCCTCTACCTTCCAATTTTTGATGAACGACATATTCAAGGAACACCTTAGGCGGTTTGTATTGGTATTTTTTGACGATATCTTGGTCTACAGCCCCGACATGACAACCCATCTCAGCCACTTGCGCACTACACTGGATATTTTAAAAAGAAACCAGCTCGTGATCAATGTCAAAAAGTGTGCATTTGGGAAGGAGCAGTTGGAGTACTTAGGACATATCATATCAGCCAAAGGGGTTCAAGCGGACCCAAGCAAGATCGAGTGTATGTTGTAATGGAAAATTCCAAAGGATTTGAAGTCCTTACGGGGGTTCCTAGGACTAACCGGCTATTACCGTCGCTTTGTGAAGAATTACGACAAAGGTTTGCACCTTTAACCATCCTCTTGAAAAAAGACTCTTTCAAGTGGAACGAAGAGGCACAAGAGGCATTTGAAGCCCTTAAGACAGCTATGACTACGATTACTGTTTGGCTATGCGATTTTTCCCAACCCTTTGAGCTAGAGACCGACACTTCGTAGTGGGGTTGGGGCTGTCTATCTGCAGAATCGGCGTCCCATTGCTTATTTCAGTCAAGTCTTATCAGAAAGAGCACGGCAGAATTCAGTATATGAAAGGGAATTAATGGCCATTGTGTTCGCAATAAAGAAATGGCGACACTACTTGTTGGGACATCGATTTACTATCAAGACCGACGAGAAGGCACTCAAATTTCTGTTAGAACAGTGAATACCGGATCCGGATCAGCAAAAATGGGTCTCAAAGCTAATGGGGTACAATTTTGAGATACAATACAAACCGGGTCTGGAAAATAAAGCAGCAGATGCTTTGTCACGAAGGGAACACAGCCTTGAATTTAAGGCTTTTTCAGTATGGCAGTATGAGGACGTGAAGGATTGGCAAAGGGAAGTGCAGCAAGATGACCGGTTATCAGATATTATGCAAAAGCTTATTAAGGGAGAACAGGCCCCATTAGGGTATAGCCTGAAGAAGGGGAGTCTAATCTACAACAACAAGCTAGTATTACCCAAAACATCCCAGAGAATTCCCAAGTTAATTCAGGAATTCCATTCTTCTCCATTAGGAGGACACTCCGGGTATTTACGCACCTTTAAGAGGATGTTAGAACATGTACATTGGGAAGGGATGAAGAGGGATATCCAGGCCTTCGTAGCAAAATGTGAGATATGCCAAAGGAATAAATACCAAGCTATAAGTCCAGCAGGGTTACTCCAACCCCTGCCAATTCCACAACAGGTTTGGGAGGATATTAGCATGGATTTCATAGTGAAGTTACCAAAATCACAGGGATGGGATACAGTCATGGTCGTGGTGGACCGTCTGACCAAATATGCCCACTTCATCCCATTATCACACCCTTTTACAGCCAAAGAAGTGGCAGAGGTCTTCGCTAGAGAAATAGTGAAATTACATGGCTTCCCATGCTCTATTGTCTCAGACCGGGACCAAATTTTTATTAGTCATTTCTGGAACGAGTTGTTTAAATTATCAGGAACCACACTAAACTACAGCTCTGGATATCACCCAGAATCCGACGGTCAGACAGAGGTGGTCAACTGAACACTTGAGACTTATCTGAGGTGTTTCATTGGTGATAAACCAAAGTAATGGAGTCGGTGGGTAAATTGGGCAGAATATTGGTTTAATACATCCTATAATGTTTCCACAGGCATGACACCATTTAAGGTGTTATATGGACGGGATCCACCCACATTATTCAGGATGGAAGATAGCCATTCACCAGTAGAAGACGTGAATGAACAGATACGGCGTAAATATGATTCTTAGTGAATTGAAGGAACACTTAATTAAAGCACAAGAGAGAATGAAGACTCAAGCCAATCAACATCGGCGTGAAATCCATTTTGCTGTTGGGGATATGGTGTACCTCAAGTTAAGACCCTACAAACTCCAGTCTCTAGCCAAACGTCCTAATGAAAAGCTAACTCCACGCTATTATGGGCCTTATAAGATTACTGCCAAGTATGGGGAGGTGGCTTACAAATTAGAATTACCGATCCGACACGGGTTCATCCAGTATTTCACGTATCCCAGTTAAAAAGAGCCCTCCAGCCTACCACTCCTACCCAACAACTACCCCAATTCCTTACTGCAAATATGGAATTACAGGTTCAGCCCGATGCAGTGAGGAAAGTCCGGAAGCTGACAAGTGGGAAAACGGAAGTTCTAATCAAATGGAAAGGCTTACCAGAATTTGAGTGCACCTGGGAACAATCTGAAATTATCAAGCAGCAATTTCCTCATTTCCACCTTGAGGACAAGGTGAAACTTGTGGGGGAGGAAAATGATGGGCCCAATCCTCTGCTGGCAACCTATTCTAGAAGAAGGAAGGAAAGGAATCTAGGCCCAAGTAAGAGGGATAGTCTAGAAAAGGGCAAAGAGGGAAATGTCGGTTAGGCTGTAACTAACTTGGGCAGGCTGGAAAATACTTATAGGAATTAGTGGAAAGATGGAAGGCAAGGAATCATTCGGTTAGGAGGGAGAGAGTCTAGCCTCTTGAAAGCTAGGCACCATCATTTACTGTTATCCAATTTTCCTATTCTGTTTTGTGTTCTTTTGGCTGCTATATCTGTAAAAGGAGTACTGTATTCTTCTCCTATCTATTCTGTTTTCATCTATTGTTAGTTGCACTGGTTGAGAATAAGGGATTCTACTCGGATTCCTATCAATCTTGAACCACATATTTTTTCTTAAAATCTTCTACAGACTTCTGTTGTACACAATTACGAAATTTGACTAAATATGCAAATGCTTTATAAGCTCACCGCAGATTGCATGAGCAGATAATGCTACTTTTGCAATTCTACTTCCATGTAAGTAATTAACCAAAAGTACACAAAATTGATCATACCTGCATCTTGAGGAAAATAGAGGGCGTCCTTCAAATCAAACAGGCCAACTTTCTCTATTTTTTTCTCAAACAATCCAAGACGACTTGTTTTTGATGAAGTGCCTGGTAAGTTCCAGTAGCCTCTTGCACAAATATCTCCTCGAATTGAAATTAACTGAACATATTGAAATCACATGCCATTCATTGAGCAATTGACAAGTGCAATGAATATCAGTTTTTCATTTTTTCTTCATAAAATCACATCAAAATGACAAAATCTACTGTAAATCTTAACTGTCTATATCATTTTTCTCTTCCTTTTCCTTGTTTACTGGGTCATTCTTATAAAATTTTATTAAAACCCATTCTATATTATAATGGCTTAGTGGCCTTCCGGTCATTGGTCTTCAAAACCAAATATTATTACGTATAATATAAAGTATGAATTTTAAAAAATAAACATATGAAGAGAGTACACAAGTGGGAAGTTAAAATATGTCAAGAGAGTGGGAAGTTAAATAACTTCCCATTACTTTTTTATTATATTAAAATATAAAAATTATTTTTTATTTCATATTAAACGTAAAGAAAAAATTGGCATGCACTTTAAGCCACTAGTCATGATTAAGTATGTGACATACTACAGATATTGCATTTGTATTACGCAGCAGAATGTATGATGCCCAAGCCAGGTCCTCCTTCTGAATATCCATTAGATTTGTGGACATAACAAATATTTGCTCTGCACCATCAGGTAGAATTTTTTGATCCACTGGTTGAGAACCCTGAATATTTTTCCAGACAAGCTTGAGGAGTAATAATATTCATGGAGGCTTTATATTTGATCTCCCTATAGAATTTACCAAAAAAGTAACCACTGAATTTTAAAAAAAAAACATATTTTACTAAATTATTTGCACATGCATTATCCTATCAAATTTTTCCAAAAGGATATCTTAAGTTTATGTATATAATCAAATCAGTTTTAAGACTTAAAAAATATGAAAAATATATTAATATCACATATTGGAAAGGTAATCAAACTTAGCTTTTCATTACTTAACTATATAATGTTTAGGCTGCTAGTATAAAGAATCTTTGCAGAGACAAAGTAAAAAATAATAACCTTTATTTTAGTTCACTTTATGCACCTATTCTTAATTTAATTTGAAGTGCATCTATTCTTTTTCTTTTTTTCTTTTTTCTTTTTTCACATCTACATCCTTATAAAATGGAAATGGGTTCTGTTTTAGTAGTCTCAAAATAACTGTTTGGCATCAGGGAGTGTGTTTTATGAAGTTACCCATAATCATGCAAGAAAGTTGTAACTGAAGTGTGTAACTTTTGTTAATATGTTTTACTCTTTCCATGTGCATACCTTCCCATGAAAAAATAATTTGCTTGAAAAAAAAAAAAACAAAATATGGTTTTAGTTCATTTTGTTTTTTATCAAAAACTTCTCCTTTACCGTTACTTCATTTTTTACCCTTATTTTCATCACCATAGATCCATAATCCATCTAATGACTACAGCATTCTATACTGCATTTCTTCCTAAAGCAATATTAGTGATTTGGCAATCCTTAATTACAAGCACTTCATATTTCCATGGTCTTGTAATATCCAGCGATGAGCATAATGGAAATCATCCCTTCCATTATGAACCAAAATTATCAACTCAATTTCAAGAATCCTAAACTACAATGGACTTTTCATATAGAATCCTTTTGTTTTAAGATAGAAGAAGACAAGCCAACTTTTTTAATTGATCGAATAAAATTGCAAAATAAAATATTTTTCAAGTTACACCCTAATAAACACGTTTGCTACTTGCAATAATCAAATCGCAAAAGGCGAATAAACTTAACATTCTTAGTGGATCGATCACAAAAGTAAACAAATGAACGAGTTTGAAGGAAATGTTATCCCAGAAAGAAAAAAGGCATTAGATATAAAAGTTACCTTGAGAAATTTTCCAAAGTAAGGTAGCGCAATGGAAAAGGAAGCCAGAGAAAGCCCCAGAATCTCTGTACTCTAGACATCAAACAGTAAACGAATAATTGAAACCCATAGCAGGAATTAACGTAAAAGAACTAAGATGTAGAGATTTGCTTACAAGCTGCGCTGGAGTGATAGCGGTTGAAGCTGAACCAACAAAGTGATTTAAAACCAAAAGCGACCCGAACCCATATCCTATCCATCTGGGCAAGTACGATTCATCCAATCCGGGTATTCCTGAGACCAAAACGACCGAAATGGCAACAAAATACGATCTCACACGCTCAGAAACAGAGAGAATGAGAGAGCCTACTCACCCAACGTGAAGCGAAGAACAGAGAGGTTGAGTTGTTGCTGCTGATTTGTAGGTTCCCGAGAATCTTCAAGGCGAGCGCGTATGAATGCAGGGAATTTTCTGCTATTAGTTTTGGCGCGAACGAGGAAAGGAGATTTCACCTGAATCAACGGACTGAAAGAGAGGATACCGTTCATTGTCGGCGATGTCTAGTGAAGGAATTGTGGAGTGGAATTCGAATTTGGTAGTTATTAGATATTTGCGGAGTTGGGATGGGCCCAAGTTCAACTCAAGCCTACTATTGGGCTCAAATATGGGCTTACGAAGCAGCCCAATCAGATGTTGGGTCCAAATTGTTATATACGGAAACATAAATATATTACTGTCAATTTAAATGTAATCTTTGAAAATTATTTTTGGTTTTTGAAAATAAAAAAATCAGTTTGAATAACAGTTGTATTTGATAGAAAATAAAAAATAAAATATATATTTTGGGAACAAAAAATAAAGAACAATTAAAAGTTGCTTTAAATTACAATTTTGTTAAAACAAAGAAAATATAAAAAAATAAATTTTTTTATTAATAACATGTATATAAACACATGAAAATAATATTAGTATAAATTCTTAAAATTAATTTTATAAAATAACTTTAAACAATAAAAAATTAAAACAACATTCAATAAGTCAGCCTGTTGATCTTTTGGTATTGTCCTGTGTTATTTGTCTTTAGGAATAATTGTGTGTTTATTTCTTTGGATAATTTGTAGGACTTAGGGTTTGTTTTAAATGCATTTAAAAATTATTTTTTATTTTTAAAAATAGAAAAACAAAAAAATTGTTTGAATTATTGTTTTTAACTTAAAAAAAACAATGTTTTGGAAATAAAAATTAAATAACAATTAAAAAATATTCTAAACTTTAATTTTTAAAAAAAGAATAAAATATAAAAAAATAAATCTTTTTATTAATGGTCTATGCATAAATACAAGAAAACAATACTAGCATGAATTTTTAAAACTAATTCTATAAAATAATTTTAAAGAATGAAAAATCATATGAAATAAAATATGCTATTATATTTTATATAGCTATTACATTTGAACAGGCCTTAAACTCATATTTTATATAGCTTTGCACCTTTTTTTCTTGTGAGTATGATATGTGAATTTACTTTTTAGACAAAACAACTATATTCATTGGTTTATAAAGTCATATCTAAACATACATAAAATAAGATATGATACTTATTTTCAAAACTATTATATATGATACTTATTTTCTTGAAATACATGGGAGGAAAGTAGGGAAATTGAGAAGTTAAAATAGATGTCACAAAAATGGGAAGTTGGATGCGTTTGTTTTTATTGTTTCCTATTTTTGTTTTCATTGAAAAAAAATGTAATTAAAAATATGTTTGGTAAAGTTTAAAAATATAATTTTTAAAATATTTTCAAAAATAGACTGAAAAGAAGAAGTGTCTAAAAGACTATTTCAACGTTTGCACTTTATAACTAATGTTATTTTTATAATTTTTTAAGAAAAAATTCTTCAATTATATAAATATTATTATTTAACAATAGTCAAACATAAAAATCAATAAAAAAAATTTCATTTAAATTATTTGACTTAAAAATAAATATGAACAAATTTTAACTTTATATAACAAATATGTTTTTACAATTTTGAAAACTTAGGAATAAAAACTAATTTTACGAAACAGAAGTAAAAAAAGAGAACAAAAAATTTTTTAATAAACCAATCACACCAAAAATGAAATTTCTCCCTTGAATTTCCAAAAAAAAAAAAACATACGATGTCATATAACTAAAATTTATGAGTGAAATGATTACGACTAAGTTAAAGATGGACTTTGAATTTTTACTGCACATTTTAGGTATAAAAAACTTTTATAAAAAAGTCTCTTAAAAAAAAAACCTTTCAATGGCAACAAAAAAAGTTGCCATTAAAATTGGACCTTTTGTCACAACAAAACATATCGCTACTAAAAAATGACTTTTAATGACATCTATTATGTGTTCTCACCGAAAACTTTTTAGTGACAACAAAAATGTTGAAACATAAATGTTTTAGATGGTGACCCTTTACGTGTTGCCATTGAAAGCCTTTCATTGGCTACAAGTCGCCACTAAAGACTTTTCAACAGCCACATTAACATACATAGTCTTCACTAAAAAAAGGTTCAATACTAATATTAATATAGTGGGGTTGAACTAAATTCATTTACTTTTTTAGTGGCTTTTTCCAAGTTTTTGCTAAAAGAAGAACTCAAATGCAAACTTTTTTGAAAACTTTCCAAGTTTTTCTGGTTTTAGTTGCCAGAAAAACTTGAAATGTGATTAAAAACGTGGATGTCCCAATAAAAGCACCAAATAAAATAATTTTGAATATTATCCTCTTTTGGAACTAAAATAAAGAAATTTTGATTTCTCAAGAAAACTTTTGTAAATTAAACTTTAAATTGCATATCTAACTCTAGTAAAAAGAAATAGCTATTACTTTTAGGGTATTGATTAATTAATTTTATTGTTTTAAAATATTATACCTAATTCTTATCTTATATTTAAAATTAAAGAAAAATTAGCATGCATTGTTAATATATATTAAACAAGATTAATCAATAAATTTGTTTTACAATAAACACAAAACTTTAGGATGGAATAAAAGTAAAACCATAGGGTTAGCTTAGAGATTCAAATTCAAGCATGATTTTTTTTGGTAAAAAACTCATGTATGATTGTGTATGTTATAAGTTTAATATTTAATTTTATTAACTTTTAAATATAAATATCTAATAAAATACTAATATGCCTATAGTATTCATTGTCATAAATGGTGAGGAAACTCCTAAATTTTATTAACTCCAAACTTATGCATTACATTCATAATGCTAAAAAAGTTAAAACACCCTGGTGTGCTCTTAACTTAGACCTAAAAAAATCATATGATCATATTTCCTAGAATTTCATTCATGTTGTGCTCATTAAATTAAAAATTACTAAAAATCTCATTCAAATGATTATAGAATGTATCTCTACTGTTTCATTCTCTTTATTATTGAATGGTCAAAAAGTTGGCAGCTTTCATTCCACAATGAGCAATACATCAAGGGGACCCTCTTTCCCCTTGTTTATTTTATTTGAAAATGTGCTTTCATTGGCTTTACATCAAGCATAGGAAGCCAAACACATCAAAGGAATCCAATACGGACACTGTGGCCCCCAGATTTCTCATCTTATGTATGTTGATGGTATAATTCAGTTTTTCAAAGCCCTCTCTACCCAAGCAGCTGATCATGTTCATAGTCTTCTACTGTAGTACTACAGCCTTTTAGGTCAAAACATAAACAAAATTAAGTCTCATTTAGTCTTTAGTCCAAATACCCCTACACACGTCAAACAACTATTCATGGAAAAGCTAGGTATCTCTTATCAAATATCTTGTTGGGAATGGCTAGAACCTAAGAGGGAGTGAATTGGGTGTTTTTTAAATTTTCAGAAACTTTGAAAGTTTTTCAAAATAAATGAAGTAAGCTATAATAGAAAAGAGTAGAAATTGTGTAGCAAGTAAAGATTAAATCAGCAAAATAAAGTGCAGCAAAGTAAAGAGTAAAAATTTAAAATGCAAAAAGATAAATTACAAAAATTTAAGAGCTAAAAGTAAAGGGACTCAAAAAATTTATCTTGGTTTAACTTATCCAACAAAGCCTCCAGTCCCCTAGCATAGCTTGAGATTTTCACTATCTGCTCAAGTTTTAAATGGATACATGAAAACCACTACAATGCTCACAACACTTTCTTTTGCTCTATTTCTACTCAAGAAAAACCATTCCTCTCTCGTTCAAAGTAGATATTACAAATGAAGAGTATAAGTGAACTTATAACAAAAAGCTCAGAGGGTTTGAATCAAATTCAAAGTTTAAGTTGTTCTCTTGATGTTTTTAGACTTGCCAAGGCCTCTATTTATAAAGTTTCTAAAGATATATCTATTGGAGTTTGTATCCTTGCAAATCACCAGGAAAAAGACATTTTTTAAGCATTAAGTAGGCATGGCAGTCAACTTGCAAGAGGCTGGCAATCAACTTTCATATTATTGAGTTCAAATTTTCTAACTATTGGGAAGTGACAGTTGACTTCCTTGTGGTTGGCAATTGACTTACTGCTTTTAAGTTTTTACACAATTTGAATTCTTGGCCTGGCAGTGCACTTGCTCTTCTCAATATCCTTTGTATTTTGAACTCTAGTTTGGCAGTTGACTGCTTGCCTTAAAGTAGTCAAATTCTTGCTCTTGAGTTCCAATTAGTTTAGGTCTGCAGTTTGGCAGTCAACTTCTTGCTTTGAAGTAGTCGACTTCTTACTCTCAGGTTCCCATCTGTTTAGGTTTACATTCTGGTAGTCAATTTCTCAACTTTAAGTAGTCAACTTCCACCTTCCAATGCGCTAGTGGTCAACTGATAAGCTTTTAGTAATCAAATTGTAGCTTCCTATTTTGGTTTCTTCAAGTTTAAAATGTTCCAATTGACGTCCTTATAATGGCAATTGACTTATAGCTTTGTAAAAAGTTTTTTAAGTGAAGAAACTTAATGGAAGGTGCTACCAAGTCTTTGAGAAGTTAGAAAACTTTTTTCAAGAGATTTTTGAAATACATTTTGAGCTCAGATTCTAAGAAAACTTTCAAATGTTGAGTCCTAGGTGCCCATCTATTATCTTAAAAATTTTATTGGCCCTTGGGACTTAAAAAATCCTTTAATGAGTTTGTTATAATCAAAATTTTAAGAGTTCATGCTCAATGGAGTCAACATATCTCTTGGTAAGTAGCTGGGTTCTTATGTGGATAGGGTCATTACATCTAAAAAGGCCTATGCAGAGATCATTGATAAAATCAATTCCAAGCTTTCTGGTTGGAAATCTCGACTCTTGTCACAAGAGAGTAGATTAACACTTATTAAATTAGTCCTTCAAGCTCAGTTAGTATATCAATTATCTAACTATGAGATTCCTAAGAAGATTGCTTAGATGATGAATTCTCTTGCGATCAACTTCTTCTGGGGTTTTAACAGACAATCAAAGAAAATGCACCTTCTGCCATCTCATAAAATTAAGGCATTAGTTTCTGTTAGAGAGTTGGGTATTAAAGATACGATAACCTTCAACAAAGCGCTATAAGCTAAAAACACATGGCTTATGTCAATGGTTTCTTAGTAAATATCAACTTCTTAGGTGACATCTAGTGTTAAGAACAAACGCAAGACTCGCAACGTTAGAAGGCGATTGAGAATAATATGAGCCTCATTCTTGATAATCTACCCAGGTCTCTTGGTGATGGTACCATAATTTCTCTGACTTCCATATTTTGGTCTTCAATTGCTTTTCAATACTACCCCTACCCTTCCATGGCCCACTTTATCCATTCATCAATCCATAAGTGGGATGTTCCATGTCTTCACCAATTTTTTCCTCTGTCATAAATCCATCAAATTTTACAACTTCCTATCTCCTTCTCTTCGTGGCTGGATCATCTAGCATGGTCTATTTGCCCCACTGGTAAGTATACTATAACCAAGGCTCTTCTTTTTATGTGTGTTGGGACAATGTTTTCTTCTTACTATGTAATATATATATATATGCTTGATGAAAATATCAATAAAAAATTAGTTTAAAGTGACGATAGCAAAAAATGCAAGGAAGTCCCCTAAACTTTGGTTGATTATATGTAGACCCTTAACATTTTGAAACTAGCAATTAACTATCTTAAAATTTATGTTAACATTGTGAACTTCTAACTAAACTAATACCAACATAGCTTGTGAAAATCAGATAATTAAGCTACCTTATTTTCCACATGAGTGTAAAGTTTTTAAAAAATAAATTAAAAAATCATAAATTCCCTACACACACTTTCTTCTTCTTTAGCATGCACGCATCCCTTCATCTAGGTTCAAATTTTCTACACGCCATATGTAATTTGTTAGACAAGGCAACTAACACTCAAGAGGAGGATTAATTGGGTGTTTACAAAAATTTGGGTTAATATAAAAAGATATTCAAAATGCTTGCTATTAAGATTGTTTCAAAGAGTATAGAATAAAAAGATGTATATCTAACAAGAAAAACTTTATGTTGATGCAAAAAATCTATATATAAGTGTTCTTAATGGAAAAAAAAAACAAATTCAAGTAAATTAAGATAATCTAACAATCTATTTAACAATTGTATAACTTAAATAAATGAAAGAAAATTTATCAAACAAGATACGATCAATAATTTATGCAAAATATCAAGATAAAAACATTGGATCAATTAAAAACATGAAATGAAAAGAGTTTAGGGAAATAGATAAGTAAACTCCAAGATTATTTATTCTGATTTAGCTTTAAATCTAAACCTATTTCCAGTTCCCAAGCTTTAATTACATTTTCTTTTATTAAAATTTTCATGACCCTTTGCTAAAACCAAATGACACCTAAAAATTATATTCATTTTCATAGTTTTTGGATTTGAACTAGTGAGAAGTTTGGATCATTTGGTCACTAATTCAACTGTTAGGTCACTAAAAATTTGATTGAACTGGTAAAATAAAAAAAATAAAAATTATTATATATTTACATGCCTTATTAAATAAAAAAAATCAAACTATATGTAAATAATGCCCTATTGAATCGATTGCTTATTTGTTTATGTATTTTATTTCCTCAATTTTTAAAAGAATTATATATATATATATAAACCATATATTTATTTATAATTTCTTTTTACTAGCTTTATGGTGGGATAGATTTGGAGAAGAGAACGAAGAGTTACAATCACTTGTCATTCACATCCTAAGTCATACTTGTAGTGCTATGAGGTGTGAGAGGAATTGGAGTGTTTTTTTATCAAATTTACTCTAAGAGAAGAAACTGCTTGGAGCAACTAAGGTTGAATGCACTTTATTTGTGAAACACAATATTCAACTTGAAGTTAGACAAAAGCTAAGAGAGGAGAAATGAGATACATATGATCATATTTTGTTATCATATGTTGAATCCAATGATGAATGGATTACAAGACAAGAGGAGCATTATCTAATGGAAGAAAATTCTTGGATGAATGTCCAAGAATGCTTCAAGATTGATGAATGAGCTCCTAATAAAAAGATAAAGAGAGGTATATTCCACTTGCAATCTAATAATACCATGCCCTGACCATTCGTGGGCGTTCACCTTCCTACGCTTAGGTCACCAATACCTCTTTCACACCTAAGGTTGGTGATCGCCCTCAAGGTGGACTTGGCTATCTTTCCCACATGTAACTGCTTAGGAATGCTATAAATATGGTGTTATTCCCTAATATCCAGGAACACGAACAACTAGCTTACTCAACATTCTCTTGTTCTTTGACTCTCTTACTCACTTAGATAGCGGAGCATAGTTTTTAGACATGGATCGATCATTAACCATGCAAGAAGTTTGGGTCACTGGGTCACTAGCTCAACTCTTAGGTTACTAAAAATAAATAAATTAATGAAAAAATTTGTTACAAATTTACATGTACTATTAAATAAAAATATCAAATCATAAGAAATTAAAATAAAAGAAAATAAATCATTTATGTTTCTTTATGCTACAAGTTTATTTTTGACAATTTATAAAATAAAATGATTATATTAATCTCTATCACAATAAATATTTCAAATCCTAATTTCAAAAATAAAAATTATGTACATAAATTTAAAAATTATGTAATTTTAAAAAAAGGTAATTAAATAATATACACTAATATATTCAAAAATATCAACGCATATTTTTATGCATAAACTAGTTGGAAATTCTTATTGACTTGGCAATATGCCAAGAGCATATATACTAATTTTGCAGGTGGCTCTTCAACCCCTGTACCAAGGCGGGATGGTGACCCTTAGCTTGAAAATGGCACCATCCCTCTGAATGACAGATAGCAAAGTAAAAATAAAAAATTATGCTCACCAGCACCTCAACCTTCATCAGGTTGCAAAGGACCTCGAACCCTCAAATCATGGCCTAGGCATTCATCGTCAAACGGGTAAGACACACATGTAACAAATTCATTAAGTCCATTTCAAATTTGGTGAAGGGAAGGATGACTCTTGTACTCAATGGGAAAATGTGCTTAACAACTCTAGGTTGTCCACCCATACTATGCTAGTTGGCCCTCCCCAACCAACCACCCCAAAATCATTCCACCCTAAATGGGCGAAATAACTATCCCATATCCTTTGTAACTAAGCCCTCTTAGTCTTCGAGGAAAGATGTCTCTTCACTTCATCAAGAATCCCTCTCATCACTTCTTGACTTAAAATGGGAATAGGCAGTACATTCCCATCGCCATCGTGAGGAGGCAAATCCTCCTCAATAGCACTACTCACAAATGAACAATGGCAAACCCTCGAGAGGTCCATCATCACCCTCCCTTCAATCGCTTTCAAGATAAGCACACATGCTATATCAAAGACATCCCAGTCCTCCTCCTCCCAACCCAAAGACCCAAGTTCAAACTATGGGGACTCAATCCTATCCCCTCCACCATGAACAATGAGAACAACCCTATCTTCTACCAACTCTGTAATCCTAACTTTCGGTTGAGGAGCCATTTCCCACAAGAAAGCAACGTACTTAAAGAAGACATAGATAAATAGTTCGATTTCGTCGGACCTTAAAGGGAGGAGAGAAGTATATCTATAGAAACCCAGAAAGCGAAATTAGTCACCAAAACTTAAGAAAAACTATAAAACCCCACCTAGAAATCGAGACACAGGAAGCTTTAAAAATGCACAACCTCTAAAAAATACAAAATCTTCACGAAATGTAAAAGTGATGAAGAAATTAAGAAGAAAACCCTTCTTAAACCTCCCACCAAGAGTAGAAACAAAACAACGGCTGATTGAAAAGACAAAACTGCCCTCACATGAATGAATGAATACTAAATGTTGCTCACAAAATTATAGTATAGCCCTTTTTGGGTGAACTAATGCGCCACAGGCGCTAAAATTGTCAGGAGTAACCTCCACTCACTTCTAACATAAGCAAGACGTGAAAAGATGCATGATAACACCACTAACAAATGTGGTGCGCTAACTTTGTACAAATGACATCACCTCCAAAATTGGGGGACTTGAAGCATAAGAAAGAAAAACCTGCCAATTGAAACTAAGATAAAGGGTCATCTCAAACCAAAAACCAACTCAGGGCGCTCGCCCATCTAGATCAAACAAGACGTTCATCCCATAAGCATCAATAAAAGGGGTTCACCCCCTTTAATAGCAGAAAGGGTGTTGACATTAGAAGAACATTTTACCCCTCGAGGTGAACCAAGCAATTGAGATCTTAAGTCCATAGGCACTCACACCTATAGACTTGGGGAACTTGTGATAATACCCAAGCTGGCCACCATTAGGGATCATCCTTCATGTGCTCGATCACCTAGATAGGACCTCACCCGTGGATAGAGGTAGCCCAATGGCAAGTGCCCAATGAATGCCAGGTATCCACAACGTGCTAGCTTCACCTATAAATATTGCAATAGCCCTTGGTACGAGGTATGCAAATTCTTGTAATCTAAAAAGTTCACTATCTTCTTACGCTTTCCTACTCTCTGACTTTAGTTTCAGAGGTACATTTAAGAAGTCAATCCTTGTTTGCATTCTTAATCTGCTCCTTGTGCAACTTACCTTCTCTAGCTACTGTCTTGTCCACTGCTACTCAGAATCTGTCCCAGGTCATGTTTATCATATATTAATTTTGATTATTTATGATCTAATTTTTTATTTTCATGTAAATTTATAATTTATTTTTTATAACCGGTCAGAATCAAAGACTATGGTGATTTTTTTTCTCTTTTGTTTTGTTTTCTAATTCTACCACTATTTTAAAAACTAGACTAAATTGATTGGTTCGATAAAGAAATTGATGAATTAGCCATGACATTAATCTAGTAAATCATCAAGATGAAATTTACAAAAAAAATTGGCCAACAATAGACAAGGTTTAGCTGTTAAATGGTTTAACCGGTCTAAGAAACTTCTTTTGTAAGACATATTCACGCCTCTTCTTTTTGTCACTTTTGGTATTCAATTTTGGGATTAGAGCAATTAACAAGGTTTAGGGTTAGAGTGCCGTTATATATGTGTCTTACATGAACCGCATGAATTTAACTTAAAAAAAAAAAACATTGGTTAGGCACATCGTATTAGAAGTAACAGTGTTAAACTGGAAAGATTTAATTTAAAGTGTTTACAAATTGTAGGGATTAAATTTCAAAAAATGAAATTACAAGGACTATAGTAAAATTATAGGGATTAAATATTGTATTTAACTTATTATATATTTAATTTCTTTTTATATAATAAGATTATAGAATATACTTATTATTATATTTAATTATAATATAAAATGAATATATAATATTAAACTTATTATTATGTTAATTGATCTGTTCAGCAGTACCATTTTTAAGATATTTGAGTTCCATTATTTCCTCAAAATTTAAATTCCCGCCCCGACGCGTAAGATGAAGAACCGAAAATGATATTCTCCATTCTAGCCTGACACAGAAAGCGAACATCAGAGAGAAAATAAAAAATATCGTCAAACGCCATGGACGATGTTGATCGCTTGTTCGCATGCTTCAAGTGCGGTGTATCCCCTCCCCGTAAGCTTGCATTTTTCTCTACATCTAATACACCCTTGTATCGCTGAAATCGCTGATTATGTTCAATCAACTTTACCTTAATCCTTTTATTTCTTGTTGAAATGGTTTGAATTTTTGTTTTTATCTAGCTTATTAGATTTCCTCATCCTAAAGAAGATCATAAACTTATCAACTGTTTGAATCTTGTTTGCCTGAGGGACATTGTTTGCGTCTAAAGATTCTTATTCAGCTATAGATGGTCTTTCTTCCAATCGTTGGTGTTTCTGTTCTTATGTGGAGATTCTGAAATGAATATCTCCGTTCTGTCATGCTAATAATATGTTCTTCACTGTGTTCTTTGTGGGCATATAACTCTCTGATATATCTTTTTGTATATTCTCACTTCTACTCTTGTGCCTCTATGCTGTACATTGTCAATCCAGGCTAGACCCGGTGATTTTTCCTTGTCTTTGTTTTCTTTGTCTTTTTCTTTTCCCATATGTCATATTTATCAAAATGAAAATAGACCATTCTTTGATCATTCTAAGTTCTTATTTTTCCTTATGTACCGTTATTTCAACTAACCCATTTTGACATGGAAGTGAACAAGTGACTAAGAAAATGATAAAGAAAAAAAAGGGGAAGCACGTGGCAGCAAATAGTAGCGTTGTAAATAAGTTATTGCTTTCCATATTGATTTATTGAGTAATGATACTCACACAATAGGATTAGAAAATGCAAAATAATAATAATAATAATACTACTAATAAAGCAACAGCTGCATCTGTAGGCTGGATTATTAATGGTTTGCCAATTTAATGACCTGCACAAGCAGTTGTTTGTTTCTGTGTATGTGTAGATTTTTATTGTGAGAATAGCTTTACTCTTCCCTATTTAATATGAATATACATGTGATATTTGTTTCCTCAGAATCTGCCATGAGGGAAAGAAAAAGAACTAAAAGCAGATTGGATCAAGGGAGTTCAACACTTGAGACATCATCACGTTCTAGCCTTCTATCCCCAAAATCAGTTGGACGAGAGCAGGAAAACCCTACAACATCCACCTCTTCTCCACCCGGCCAAGCAATAGATGTGCAGTCTTCCATTGAGAAAGTAGTTACCAATTAGTTAACACTCACTTTGTATTTGTGATGTACTGAGTGTTGTTTTGAAATTGCTGCAAATTACTTGCGGCTGCAAACAAGGCTTACACTCTTCATTGCTTATGATGTAGAGGAATCACATTCTACATTTTTTTTGAACTAATTTACCTCATTATCTATTCAGCTTAAATCAGCTATAGCAAAAGCAAAAAGTTTTAGTGGTGGGAAGCAGATCTCTCCAGTTGTATTTTATGGATCTCCAAATGGAGTGCCTCCCAAAAAACCAGTTCGCTTATGGCAGTTGTTGCATGAGATACGTCTTGATCTCTCTGAGCAAAATAAATTGAATTTAAGGTTGTTTATTTGATGCTAGTTCACCTTTTCTGTTTAAATCAGATTATCCTTTCTGTACCTTATGTGCCACAATTTGACCACTACCAGTGTGCTTGACTCATGGTTTATGTATATTTAGGAAGGAAATATGGGTTACATTCCCAAGGCAGGATGAAGCAATGAAGTTTGCCAAAGGACAAGAGCATGTTCGTATTTATAGTTATCAAGACCATTTTAGTGGACAAAGAAGGTTCCTTGTGTCTACTTATACGGAATTCTGGAGAAGGTTACCTGCATGTAGTTTTTTTTCATCTGAGACAAAGAAAATTATATGCCTGAATATTCATAAAGTTAATGACTAATGAGTGTACTTTCAGGTACAAAAATATGGATGCCAAATTGCGTCATCATTATGAAGTGATTCAAGAGGTAATAGTCTTGTGTGTTTTATGGTCAATGATTTTATGGGGGAAGTGGTACATTACTACAGTGAGTAATCTGGGCAAATCTTCGCTTATGTTTCACACATTCTGAAGGTTATTCTGCTCTCAGGGTTTACCATGCCACCTTTATTTTGATTTGGAGTTCAATAAGAGAGTCAATATAGGAAAGGATGGTGATGAAATGGTGGATCTCTTGATTTCAGTAATTTTAGAAGCCTTAAATGAAAAATATTTTATCTGTGGAGACCAGGAATGGATAGTAGAACTGGACTCTTCAACTGATGGTATGAATTTTTCTTCAGGTTAAGTGCTTTGTTGTATGTATGCTAAAGTTTTGTTACATGCACCTTTTCATTTCCCCCCTTTTTTGCTTAATGTAATAAAGGGAAGAACAAGGAATCTGTGGTTACTTCGATGTATGACGATACAAAGCACATACCAATAACCATTTAAGTATTAGTGTTCCATTTGTCTGAGCTTAAGACTAGACTGGTGTGTTCTTTCTAATCAGGGCATTTATCAACCACTGTTTTGGAACTTATGTAATATTCTTATTCTAAATATTGTATTTTTACCCTGAAATGCTTAATAGCCTTTATGTGTAACACTCTAGTAATTAGTAAATGATTCTAAAAGGTCCTTTTCATTATTTTGAAGAGCATCTCACATTGGATCTTAGGTGTTCCCTGCGGTCTGTTTCATGAAGTTAATGCTTGTGCAGCACTGCTGAGGTACCAGTTCTGATTTTCACAATTATTGTTCGGATACTTAATATCTCCTATTAATCTTACCTGCAGAGAAGTTCTCTCGCCATTTAATTATTCGCATACCAAAGGCTGCTTTTAAGGATAACTCTCATGTGGGAGCATTTGTTTCTGAAGTAAGTCAGACTTTCTGAGTATATTCATAGACATAATATTTGATTAGCGTGATTTTGTATCACCTGAGATAACAGTGTATAGTAGAGTGGCTTTATAAGTAATTTGAATTCAGTGATAATCAATGTGAAGTTTTTATGAGATTTTAAACGAAGAATTTATTGGAGTTATGGCATCTATTTTAGTCTTTCTTTTATAGAAGTATCAACCATTGCCACTGTGTCATTACTTATTAATATATCAGATATGCTCACGAATTCTAAAGGCAAGGGAAAAGGACAGAAGATTTGAAAAATTGTTTGTAAAGAAAGATTCAAGTTCTGATGAATCTGTGAGCCAGCTTTTTGTGGACACCGCTGTATATTCTCGGAATCGTTGTTTCCGTCTACCTCTATCTTCAAAAGCAGGAAAAAGCTCTGTGCTTGTACCATCAGGGCGATTTAAGTGTAAGAACTTGGTATGGCCCTTCATCTAATATCAACATTTCAAATTCCTGTATGATAACAATTTAGTTACCGAGGTTTTCTCAGATAATGATAATGAAAATTGGAATTTTACTCATAAGTCCTGTTTTTCCAGTGCATATGGGCGATATTAAGAATATTAGGAATGGAGAATAACAGGTGTGTCATGGTCACATAATTTCTCTGGAAGTTTCTGTCGTTATTCTTTGCTTGTTTAAGCCTTATAAGTCCAAATTTATGTCTTTGCCATGTAGAATGAATAATCGCATATACGGGGCATCTGTTCATCACCTAAGTAGCAGGATAAAATCCAATGTTGGGAAAGCTGAAAATATATGAATGCATTATCTTGAGCAAATCAGCGTGTTTGTGATGCCTTTTATTGGTTTTTGTGCAAACTCATTTTTTCCTTGATAGTTAGTTATGTATCAGTTTAATTGTCTTTAAATGCAGGGTGAAGAGGACATGTTCATGGCATCGTTGATTTGCAATATGGATGTTGACTGCGAAAAGCTTTTAGTCTGCAAAACAGAATCAGATTGTGTGAAGACCTTACGTTATGATACGGAGGTAGTTTTGGGCTTTGAAGTTATTAGTTTTCCATTGCATTGCGCTTGTTTCTTTTTTATTTTTTTTTTCAGATATTTTAATACTTCAACAATTCGAAGGTCGTAATGTCTTTCATTTTTATTGAATTTATTGCTTTACAAGATGACAGAGTGTTAGCTTGGTACTTAAGCATTGCATGATTTTCTGAACAAAGGGCTGTTGTACCTGATACTGAGTACTGCTCTATACCATGCAGATAATGCATAACTGGACATTCTGGCTGCTTTGTTGAAATTCAAATTTTGTTTATTAAACCATTCGACCTTACTTTTTATTTTGGCAGGTGAATTATAATTATGAAAATTTTCACCAATATCGAGAATCTACGTTGAATACTTACAAAAGTGATGTGCCGCCAACGTACTTTATGGGGAAATCACCATTCCCGTTTCTGGACAAATTTGTAGAGTCCATTGCCTCTGTTGGCAATATACCAGGTGATACTCTGTTAAACCTCATTTAATTGACTCTATGATTTAGCACTAGTGGAGAGAAAGAGAGAACGGGGGATAAGAATAAGAGGGGGGGGGGGGGGGACTGAAGAGGGGAAAGAGAACTGAAATTCAATAATTATTCACTTAATACATAAAATTGATTTACAAATAGGGATACGGCACCCCTATATACAGAGGCTCAAGAGATAAAATCCTAATTAATTTGGGAAACTAATCCTAACTAATCAAAGAAACTAGTTGTTTAAAATAAAAGATAAAGATGAGCAACAAAGATTTTATTATTTTGTTTTATTCCTTCTAGAATTAATCTCATAGGGTTTTTCATCATTTCCCCCCAGCTGGGGAGAACTCTCCTTTGGAGAGGAAAAATGCTGTGTGACTTTAATAGGGTAAGGTCCTAGCAGAGCAAGTCAAGTCAGGACTACCCTTCCAATGAACAAGATAGTAATGAAGAGGGCAATGAGAGGAAGTGACAATTTGATTAATAGGAGTTGTAATTACTGGTAGGGTGGTGCAAGGGCTTTATGGTGCTAGATACCTGCAAGATCATCAGAAAGCACCGGGGGAGGCTCAAAGGAGCCTTGGTAAGGAAACAAATCTTCAAAGTTGAAACTGGACTAATGACCATATCTAGTGGGAACTTAAGCAAGTATACAGTAGGCCTATGCTTCATGGTACTGCAAAAGAGACGAAATTCTCAAGTAAAAGAATTTGTAGAACAACGCTCAAGGCAAATACAAGCCATGAAATAATCAGTAGGACTAATCAGTATCATTTGTGGGGTTCTATAATAATCATAGCCAGTGGGACAATTGTTTTTTTGGGGGGTGGGGGGGTCGTTTGGCCAAAGTGTGGTAACCTATGAAGCACAGAAATTGACACGACACGAACATGTTAAAATGTCAAACTCTAAAAAGTATAGAACACGACACAACATATATATATTTTAAATCAAATTTTCATTCTCATATAATAAAAGCAATTAAAAAAGAACTTTAATAATCTTATTAAAATGTGTTATCTAGATTTTCATTCACTTATTTTTTCTTCAAGTCATTCTATGCCTGGCTTAAGTATAAGCCATGTTCAGAGCATGTCCAAGTTGTATTTGGTGCGTGTCTGAGATCTGTGGCAAGAACTGTACTAGCAAAAGAATTTGCAGTGAGGAAATGATTTCAGTTGATTTTTGGTAGCGAGTTTGGCTGTGTTGTTTATTGGTTTCACTCTTTCTCTGCTCTACTATTCTGAATGCTTATTATTATCTCTTACGGTCCCAATCAACTGCTAAATTCATGTCATATGATCACTTATTTCTTAATCTTGCATTTCCCAAGACAACTTACCTTGGCCACTTTCTGAAATTGTCTCTGGTGTTGGGAACTTGGGATTAGATGATTGTTATGTGGTTTTTCGACAACCATTGTAATCTGAAGATTCTGAGCTCTTGGGTATCTAATGAAGTTATGTCTTATTCAGCTTTTGGTTTTATGCCTTTCCCTAATTGTCAAGTTATATACTTGAATATAATCTTTCTCAACTTGGCGATACTGTGGTGCAATTTTAGGAAAGATACGATGTTGGTATTGGTTCTCAGAATTTGGACTGATGGTCTACAGCATGTCAAGAAATCGATACTGTGAGCGAATTGGCAGGGAGCATAAAAGCAATCATGGTAGGTCTCTAACCATGGGAAAAATCTTTTTCGGCTACATGTCTTGTTTTTCTTCTGGAAGTTCTCTGGGTATGTGTATATGTTGAAGTGTCTCTATAACTCGAATCAAATTCTTGTATAAGTTCCATGTCATATGATTGCCTTGTAAGTTCAGAAAATTCAACAATATTTCTTGAGTTTCTATAGTATGGGCGCATCTTGTCTTTAATTTGGCTGTTTCTTCTAATGTCTGGTTGCAACTTACTAATACATTTGGATGGTTTGCTGGTTCAGTGATGTATGCTACTGATCTGAGAAGAGCCGTATATTATCAGAAATGTCACGATCCTGATTGCAGAGGTTAATATAAAATATATCTTACAGTAAAGTAATGCAGTTTTAGAGTAAACTAACAATTTCTTCCGAAATTATTAGGCTCATTTAACATTAGTCTACAGAAATTAGTGAGTATACAAGTTAGTTTCTGAAAATAAAAACATGTTATATATTATTCTTTTTGTCAAGTGACTAATAAAGAGTGCTAGAAAGACTAATATGCAACAAGTTTATTGTTTTCAGACGCTAATTTGTGACTCATTTCAGAGACTAATGCTAAATAGGCTTAACAATTAAAGGACCAAATCTATAGTTTACTCTAAGTTGTAAGACCCGTTGACATTAGTCTGCACTCACTTTTAACAAGCTGATTGATGGAACTAGGTTACCGATCTCCCTTACGACCAATACCAGTTGAAGTGATCAATAATTCTTCAGCTGATTTTAATTCATCTGGGACGATTGATCATGAGCAGCCAGTAGATGATGATCTCAGTCATCAACTTAATGATACTCAGGCATCAAGATTTTCATTGTATGATGATGACAAAGCAGAAAGCCCTGGAGGTTGTTGGTGGCTAGAAGCCTTAAGAGCTGTAGAGGATGTTGAGAATAAGCAAAAGGAGAGTGAGCTGAGTACTATGGTTAGTCTGTTAATCTGATTACTTGCTCTTAACTGGTCTTGCATTTCACATACTCTATTGCTTAGAAAAGGACATCCATGTTGAAAAATAATATTGGAACCAAAGGAGCACAATCCAAAATATCCAGCCAAATAGTGAATATGAACAATCACAGAGAAAAAAAAATGGACCTAAACTTAGGAGAAACACTAATATAATATTCAACTTGAGGAATTTTATTAGTTACATATGAAGAGACGGTACATATATAGAATTTTCAAATACTATTGACTGTTGATTTATCTAACTTCACAAATTTGGGTTTGTTTGGTAGTGGGAAAATAGAGGGGAAGAGAAGTGAAATTTTTTTAATATTTTCTTTGATTTAGATTCAAATTTAACAATTTTTGCTTTCTTTGCATCAATTTCTTCAATCCAAACATATTATGCGAAAAAGAATGTAAGATTTCATTCTAAATCAAAGGAAAATTTTTACTTCATTTCCATTTTCTTTCTCTGAAAGAAACCCTAAAAGTGGGATGGACATACTAGTAACTACACCAATATAGTACTAACTAAGATCTCACTTTGACACAGTAGTTATTATTTCCTCTTAGTCAAAAGAAAAGTTGACAAAATAGAAATGATTGTATTAGAAAAAAAGTTGAAATAACATCTATCATAAAATAATTGGTAGAAATACACCTTAAGTAGTTTGGCCATAAAAAAATTGTACGAAAAGTTGATCAGATGAAAGATTGTCCAATAACTAGAAGTAAGAAATTAAAGAAGATAATAGAACAAAATATTAAAATAAATTTAACTATAAATAATCTAACCACAGAAATGAGTTAAGATATAATATGTTGGTATTACTTGTCCATGTGAAAGACTTTTTTTGTTGTTGTTGTCATCAGAAGAAAAGTTAACCCCCGACCTTGCATGGTTTCCATATATACATATAGCCCAGTTTATATATATCTTTGAAGTTTTCACGAACATATAATATTGATTCCATTAAATATGCACTCAAAGCAGGAGAAAATTGATGAAGATGAGGAATGGTGGCTGGCCGTAGAAAGAACTGCCAGCGAGGTTGAAATGACCTTCAGGTAATTCATAATTGCTGGACCTGTGCTATGTACAATATTATACTTATGGCAATGGGTGAATATTGTGGATTTCTACTCAAACTATATAATGAATGTTTTACTTAATATCTTCTTCTAAAAGCAACAACTGGATCCAGTGAATTGGTCCTCTTGAAATGTAGAAAGCTCTTTTGCAGAGAAGTCCAGATTGGTTTCCCAAGCCATACCGGAGGTCTTGTGGGACTTATCTGTAGGCATTTTCTTTTTGAAGGAATGAAGCTTAGGTATTTTGAATGTAAATGCAAACTAATTTTGAAGTAATGTATATAATAAGTTTCACCAGGTGCAGTAAATGGACCTCTACTGGAACATCTTGTTGTCGATTTAATCCTTGGTGCATTGTATGTCCCTGTATTATAAAGGCACTTAGCAGATTAATTATCTACGTGGATATTTTCAACCTAAGGAAGCTCATTCACCCCAGGACGCTAGGCCCATGCTTTTTCCTCTTATCCCCATTTCCATTTTGAAAAGTGGCTTTCGTCTCTTTGAAACAGTGATTAAAAAATTGGACTGGACAGGATGAATCGATTAGTCGGCCATGATACTGGTTGATAAACCCTTAAAGTTGGGCTAAAAATATTAGAATTAAATCTTTTAAAGTGAAGTTTTATAAAAAATACTAAACTTGTTATTTTATATATTACTTTTTAAGCATGTTAAAAATAAAATAAAAATAATTGATGTTTTGTACATTAGTTTATTTACAAGTTAATATGTTTTAACGAATTTTATAAAACTTCACAGAAAATAAATTTCAAAAGATGATATCACCAAAAAAAAAGTGATGAAATAAGCCAGTTTAATGGCTTAACTAGTCTAAATTTTGTCTTCTTTTTATCATGGTTGTTGGAGATGAAAGAAGTTTGGCTGGAGAGGAAAAATTAAAATACATCAAATAATAAAAGCTACTCTTGGAAAAAGGGAAGAAAGTAGAAAGAAAAACAAAAAAATAGAGAAAGAAAGAAAAAAAAGGAGTGAGTCGTTTGTGTTGTAGAAGAGAAGAAAGAGAGAATGACAAAAAATGGCATGGAGGATTGAGAAATGGAAAAGAAACATGGTATGCGAGAAGAGAGAATAAATGGGTTAGAAAATAAGTTAGGGTGGTTTCATTCAATTTTAATTGAATCCATTTAAATTGATTCGATTAAACTCGATTGATTCATTGAATTAATTTAATGAGAATTTGATCAATCTAATTTAATTAATTCAATTACTAGATATTTAAGGATGATATATAATGAAAAAGAATAAAATTTAGTATTTTACATATTTTAGATTAATTATAAATATTAAATATATTAAACATAAATTATGATTATTTTATGGTTATATTTATTTTAAAATTTTTTTGAATTATTAATATTAATTTTATAGTTAGAAATATATATTTTCATAGTTAAGATTGAGAAATTATTTAATGTTAAATTTTCTTAATTTTTTTATTTAAAAAACCAATCATCTAATGACTTATTTGGATAAAATCGGATGAAATAAAAAGGATTGGAAAAGTCATATTTTTTAGCCATCTAATTAATTGTATTCGATTGAGCAAAGAGACTGAAGAGATCCAATTTAATGTTAACACCTAAAAAAATTATTAAAATATAATATATTAACATGGATAAGTAATGAAATAAATGATGTTTAAGTACTTAATATAAAATATAAAAAAATATATGTTTATACTTTTTATCAAATTTATAATGTACATTATTATATATAGGAATCATCTTTGAAGAGTTTAGAGTTTAGGATTTAAGAACTTAATTTTTCATTGGTTTTTCCTTTAATTTTCTTAAAATAATTTATTTTTAATTGTTTTTAAAAAAGAAAAATAAAAAAAGAAAAATTTGATCGGCTAAGAGATTAAACTCTTGATAGAGGTTGTGGGCAGTGAGGGCTGTCGGTTGGTAACCTTGGTGGCGGGCCACGGTGGCTGTGGCGGCCGTTCATGGTGGAGGAAGGTGGAGAGAGAAAAGGGAGAGGAGAGAGAGAGTGTGGTGAGGAGAGAGAGTGAAATAAGAGAAATAGAGAGAATTTGGATAATTTAAAGCCTCCAGGGACGATTTCGACTTTTCCCAGGCCACCCGGGGATGTTTTAGGGTGTTGGTATCCTTCCAGACGTTGGCACGCATTTTCATGCAAAAGTCTTGGCCTCCGTCAACGAAATTGACGCACAAAACTCCTTCCTTCAGTTTCTGATCGCCAGATTGCATTTCTTTCTATTCGATCGTGTTTCTGGCTTCGAACGACCTTCTGTGTCAAGTCATTATCCTCAAAATTCATGCCAGGCTTCGTTTGATTGGGATTAGGGTTAAGAAATCAAGTTTTATCTTTTAAAATCCTTTTAAAACTCTTTTAGATCTTTCCCGTTGTTACAGTTAATGTGTAAAACAAAATTTTTTTATACACCTTATCCTAGCCACCGTCTTACATGTGGTCTTAACGATGCCAATACTATGAGTTCCCATTGAAGTCTACACTTACTACCCAATATTTTAATATATACACTTCTTGTACATCCCTACTTCCCCTTCAAGCTTTATTACCAAAGTTAGGAGGAGTTCCCAAAGGGGAAGGGAGAATAAGAAGAAGAAAGAAAGAAGTATCGGAGAAGAAAAAGTTCTTTTTACATTAATATAATAATATATGCATCCAAATATGTATGTATGAAATCAAAAAGAAAAGAATTCCATAACAATGGTAGTATGTACTGGATTGGAAAAAGGGGAAAGAGATGAATACAGAATGTAAATTAAAAGAAAAAGAAGGCTAGAGCAGCGGTAGTTTACACTATATTGGCCAAAGAGGGAGAGTGAATGGCTTATCTATTTCAAACATGATGTCGAGTATTCCTTCCACTAATGGTTCAACCAATAGGGGAATTTCTTTAGACTAATCCTAGAAATATATCCTAAAATAATTCACAATGATCTATAAATCTTCACTAAAAGAATTGTGTAACATCCCCTAAGTAGATGATTGTATTTCTAGATGATTTTATGCATGTGTTTGAAAGTTAATTGTCACACAGGGTTAGTTAGGATCATAATAGGAAATTTCATAGAAAAGCCAAGACAAAATGAGGTACAGTTTAAGAGAAATAGAAATTTTAAAGAGGTGGTATCTTTGGGTAATTAAACTTAAAAGGTAAATGGCATATTAAAGTGAAAATATTGAGAAAATGGAACCTTGAAAGATTTAAAATGGAAAAGTGGTATAGGAAGGGAAGGACTTTGTAAACTCCTTAAATTTGCAATTTAGCCCAAGGACCATTTAGTAAATATTTTGAAGTTTCAGTTAATTAACTTCCTACTTATTTTGGAAAGAATATATGGGTTGAAGGAGGGAGAGAAGCTTCAGAAAACTGAAGATAGAGAGAGAGGGGTGAGTAGAGAGGGAAGGATAAGATTTTGAAGGAAAAAGTAAATCCGAGCTTAGAAGTTATGGAATCAATTAGAAAGGTCACAGATCAAAGCTTAAGACCTAAGAATCATGCACCAAAGTTAAGGTAATCAAGAAGAAATGCCATTTCTCTCCCTTGGGTAAAAACCCATTTTTCTCTTTGATATGAAAATACAAAATATGTGTTTTCAAGTTAATTTGGGGAGATATAAACTTGCATTCATGATTTTGTATGTTGGATTTATTCTTGTTGAGCCTTGCATGTTTTTAAGATGCCAGGAAATTTGAATTTAAATGAGGATTTTATTTTCTCTCTTTTTCAAAGCTCTAAATCTAAGATTTTGGATTGTTTCTAGCTTATGAGAGCCTAGTTTTTGCATCTAATGTTATCCTTAGAGTGGGAAAAGGTCTATGAATTAATTTGGAAATAAAACATATAAGGCCACAAAGGATTAAAAAGTACTTTTAAAAATAGAGTACAAATGTGGAAGTCGACTTCTACACCATAGAAGTTAACTTTTGCGTTCTTTGTGCCCAAAAATCCAGGTCTAAAACCTAGAAGTTGACTTATAGACCTCAGGAAGTTGAATTTTAGCCCTGAGGAAGCCAACTTCTAGCTCTTGGCCAAGATCCCTTTTTGGCAGAAAGCTACAAGTCGATACCTAAACCTTTGGAAGTTAACTTACAACCCTTATTTTTGAAAAATAGACTCCCACAGTAGAAGCATAGTGATCTCTATCATAGTAGAATGGTGTTCCTTAGAGTAATGTGCAAAGAATAAGGGATGCTCTAAAGGTTAAAGCTATCTAACTATTTTCACTAAGAACTCATATAATGTTTGCTATAAAAGAAAGATAGGCTAAGATAGGCTAAATGAGCCTTATAAGTGAAGGTTATGAGTTATTACCATTAAATTATATGAATTTCCATATTATTGTGTATTAAACAATGTAAAGCATAAGTGTACCAATTGAGTATGAGATTATTATGATTTGTTTCTAATGCATGACACAGCATAGCATGATAAATTTGCATTATCCAGTATTTTTTTGAGTTTGTCATGATAAGAATGCAAGATTTTTCCATGTGGTTCACAACTAGTACTATCAACAATAATTTCTAACCTAGTTTCTATAAATTATTAAGATTATCATCTCACACGTGCGTTAATGTGTCCAGATTCCTAGTTTCATCATGATAATCGAGCTAGAGTTAGAGATATTTGAGGTATTTGGCCTCGGTTACTTCCTCAGGATTGGGGAAATTCTAATATAGATCGTGGATATTCCACCTAAACCCCTAGTGGGTTAAGGTGGAAGGAGGCTGATGGTTGTTTTTCTATCTTATTTATGGGTAGCTGTCATCCCAACTTTTTATTAGCAGCCAAGAGAAGTCTTGCATTTATTTGAGAAAATATGAACTTCAAAGGGTTATGAGTTGATGTAAAGATATAGTGGGCATTTTTTTTTTGTATGTATATGTATATGAGCATATATAGTAACTTTGACTATAGTGACAACATATCCCATAATGGGTCAGGAAGTCTTGGGAATGGGAATGTTTTCCCAAGCTTATATTTGTCATTTTGGCAAATGTACATATTGTATAATCACTATATATATATGCCTATTTATGTTTATCTAACTATATATTTTATTCTTTTGCTAGTGCTATGCATAAGAGTGAGTTACCCGAGTAGAACCCAAACCTGAAATTGAATTAATAAATAGATCCTGGGTAATAATTTAAAATTAAACTTAAGTAGTTAATTAGGAAGGCTAGTTAGCAACACTACGGGCTAACATATATCGAACACCTGTAGAGGTGGGGTGTTATAGGGAACATATCAAGTGAGAGCACTGTATTAATATGAGAGATGAGAAGGGCTCTTTTTAATTGTTAGATTAAATTGAACGCTTGAGATTAAAATATTACTTTAAATTGTTTAGGAAATTATTATATTATGGTTACCAAGAGACATAAACTAATTGAGGGATATTGGTAATTTATTTGAAAGTAAGAATAATGTTCATATGACATTTATGATTTTAGGAACCTTCGAGGATGCTCCTAATGTAGCAGCTTAATTAAAAAAATTGTTGGAATGCATTTTTGTGCTTGGGTTATTTGTGAGTGGATAATGCCTGCTATACACCTCTTTATATTCCTTGCGCAATCTTTTTATGGATTTTGATCTATTAGCTTAGTATGGGGAGCAAATCAAATTTCTATAATTTTACTTCTCTTCACTCTCAGATTGATGAACTCTATATAGAAGACTAATAATTGATTATTATCTTTCCATGAATATTATTTATGATGTGACAATATATTGGAAATTAAAATATATCCGTAGTTTTTGTGAAATTATTATTCTATGAAATTTCTTCTTACAATCCCATTAAAAATTTACAATAGATAAACCTTCCTTTATTCTGAATCAAGATAAATAAATTGATGTGAAACTTCTCTAAAATATTTCTTTTGGAAAGTATTTATTTCAATCATACAAGTATGAGTTCATTATCTAGAAGCAACTTTATGAACTTTGTTTTAATTAGTGGATTGTGATTATCCTTTATTTTCGACTCTATGATTTTGGAAATGATAAGTTATTTAGTGAGTTTATATTAATATGCATTTAGAGTGTTTTATTTATGAAATTATTTGATATAGAACCCTATAGCTAATGACAATATCCATTAGCCCTTGGTGCACCTTGGATAGCCTAGCGAGCAAGGGTGTTGCTAGCCTCGTGTTTCAATAAACACATGAAGATTGGATATGTTTGAATGACTATAAGCAAAGTGCTTCTCTAAATTGTAATACGCTATAAGTTTTTTTGTGGTTAATTACCCTAATGAGTTTTGTACTCCTTTATATGGTTAGTTTACCCTTATGAGCTTTGTGCTCACTTTTGTTTTGTTTGGTTTTGTTGATATATTTTCTTAACTATATTTTAGATATATAGATGTACATGTATATAGATATATTCTATAGGCTTTTAAGAAATGGATTTAATTTTAAATAGATGGATAAATCGATTTGTGAGACTTACCTTTTATGAAACTTTCATTTATCAAATCTTTTATGTGATATCAAGGTTTGAGAAAAACTCATTCTATTGGGTTTGTTTCCTTACTATTATAATTTGTATTATCTGCTCACTCAGTTGGTGAATTCACTCTCTCATTTCATTTTTCAGATAGAGGTGTAGCACATAATTCGTCTCCTTCCGTGTAGTTCGAGACAATCTTATTTTTGGTGAGCCCACTTTTGTGCTCGGGTTATAATTTACTTTGAATTCTTTTTAACTAATTTTATGACTCTAGATAGCTCCATTGGTCACAGGCAAGATCCCTTCTATCCGCTATATGTATTTTTCATGACTATACTCCTTTTTTTCTTATTTGGTTGAGAGTGGAGCTCTTTAGTAGGTTCATTGTATAGGTTTAAGACTATTGTACAGATTGGGAATGTTCAAAATTTATAGGAAACTATTGAATTTTTGGCAATATCCTCTTATGCATTTAAATGATAATATCATAAATTATGTGCATTCAATTTTTGTTGTTTTGGCTTATCAGATCATCCGTTATTCCATGAGTCCAATTTTGGTTGCATTTTGGGGGTGTGGTGATTGCATCAAGATAAAAAAATTACTATAAGAACTTTAGCTTTATGAACCCTATAATCCAAAATCAATTACTAGTGTATAATGTGTCAGGAAATTAAAAATTATGATCATGTGAATACATTTTTCAAGGTCCCATACATGATACAAAAATTATAACACAAACTTTTCTTTCTTATAAATTTTTTTATATGAGATGTATTTTATAGTTTATACTTCATATCTTTATTGCTTTCTATTTAACTGAAAATAGTATCAAAGAATTGTGATGTAGCAAAATCTTAAAGTATAGTCATACATGAATAAACCCTAATCACCACTCTTTTCAACTACACATAAATACTATAAATAAACTACTACTCTTTAATAATAAACATAAAAGCCACATATCTACATATTCTAAAAGGTAATTTGTCTTGTTCAATTCTTTATACTCTTAATCAAATAATAAATCAAGAGAGGCATTGCTTAGAAATTCAGAATAAGAAAATTTAACACACTTGACTTGATACATGTAACACCCCCAGCCTATGTTTAAATTAAATGCTAATTTATTTCTAATTAATAAACATAGATAGGTGTGTTACTACCTCCTATACCCAAGTCAATGTTTAACTCTTAACAAGTTAAATAAAATTAATTGAGTTAGGTTTGGCTATTTACACTAAAGTTCTCTCACGTTATAATGTCGTAGCAAAATTTGAATAACCAGCTAAAACAAAATATGCCATACATGCATATCATATATATACATATATATTCATATTAATATCTTTCTCTTAGACATATACATGAGAATATGTGACACTTGGACATACATTTATAGTTAGCCATAAAGGCAAGAGGCAATAGGTCTGCCACTCAACCCTTGACTCCAAAATCCCAATTACTGGTGGTCCTAATTTCATATTCATACATCTATATATATATATCCTTTGCTATTTACCACAAAAGAACATCGTGGTTCACATCAAAATTTATATATATAGGACTCTGGTCAAGGATAGAACTACCTAATATATTATATATCATATATATATGTATATAAACATAAGGCAGTAATTGGTAGGATGGCTGTTGGTCAGGTGTAGGATGAATGGAGGAGGCACCAAATGGGGTATCTCTAACACCAAGACAACCCATACATCTCAAATGATTATGATTAGTCCCATGAATGCAACCTTGATGGTGGCTGTCTCAATCTCTAGCAACACATGGTAACCAGACATTTGAACACATCAGTGAAATAAATGAGATTGATAATCTAAGTAGTTGAATCACTTGTTTTGAAACCACTTATGGTACTAGTTGTACACCTACAGAAATCCATACATTCTTTGCAATCCCATTCACATAGATAATGGTCTATTGGATGCAATGCAAGCTCAAGACATGTACTCATTGATGCATGTACAATTAAATATTCATGAAAATTTAATCATATGTTCATACTCATATGAAAATCATCATTATAAAATATTTCATTAAAAAAATTGTAACATGATCATAATTTAATCAAATCATTGGTGAAAACATATGATCTTAGGCCTCACACCTCTTTTGGGCCTTAAGCCCCTAGTCTGGTCTCATTAAACATACTGACTACTTCTCAAAGGCATCGCCCAGCAAGCACCATATGTACCAATGAGCTCTGCATGAATGACTACTTTGTGGCTCTATGCCTTGTGGTATTTAACCACTGTACATTCTAAGGCATCCCCTAGTAGATCCAAGTACATAAACATATAGATCAACACCCCTTACCAATGGATCATATCTTACTCATAGGATCACTACTTTAAGTATAAATCACATCCACTCTGTCTTAGATGGATCATGAGGCTTTGGAATCACCACCCCTTACTAGTGGATCACCTTCTTGGTACACTATTCACAAGTGTATATACTAAGGTAATTAGGCTTAAGCCACAATTATGTCTAATTCTAGGTATGTGATCCTCTTTTGGCCATTTCATTTAGGGTATACTAACCTAGAATTCACAATCGTCAAGGCGTTTTTGAATTCTCTTTAATTAGATGAGTGAATGTTTTACCCAACAGTCCAACAGCCATCTCATACTGACTATTAGTCACTCAATCTTGAGCCTATTTATCAGTAATACATACACTAAGAATACTTTCTTAATTTTTCATGAGCTTTCATCTTTTTTTCCCTATTGATTTGTATTATATATTGTTTGATTCTCTTAAACTTAGGAATAGAATGGTTGATTGTGTAATATCAAAAAATTTGACATAAGGATTAAATGTCAAATTTTGTATAGTTAAACATAATTATATTTAATTAATTTCATGATGTAAATTTCATTGAAATATTAGCATTTAGGCTGAAAGACTGATAAAAAAAATAATCAAGTTATCTTATAAGGGTAAGAGAGGAATTTTGGAAAAAGTTAAATATGCCTAAATAAGAACAAATTCCTAATTCAAATCATAATTTAATTATAATTTTCTAACTAAATTACTACAAAACCTTATTCCCTCCATATACCAAACCTTATCCCAACCCCTTCTCCAAGTCTTCTTTTCCTTTCCCTTTGACAATCACACCCTACTTTACCAATACACAAGCAAACCCTAGAGAGAGAGAGAGAGTAAGAAAACTAGAGAGAGAAACTCTATCCTTATCTTTTACTTCTTCTAAACCTTCTATCCAAGGCAAGATCCAACACCTACAAGTGAAAAGGAAGCATATTCATATAGTTTAAGACCTATTTTCATAAGGAGAAGGAAGGAAAACACCAAGTTAGCAAGTTTCTTTTCACTTTTCACGACTGTCTAGAAGGTAAGAAACTCTTTTCATACCTTCATGTGTGTATGAGATATTTCTATAGGCTTGGCTTGTTGGGTTATGTGATTTATGAGTAAAAATCTTGTAGATCTATCATTCATAACATGTTGAGCATCAGAAAATTAAGAGAGAGTATGAAGGAAGCTTTGGGTAAACCTTGTGTTTCTCATGTAGGAGGGTCATGAATAATTGGTGTAAATTTGTATGTAGGCTAAGTTTGTTTTTAGAGTCATTGAAGTTGTTTTTTGGACTTTATAATGTAAACCCTAGGACTTTTATGCATTAAAATTGACCCTAACAAACTTAGGAAGGCATAGAGAGGCAAGAAAATTGGATTTCCTTTGCTACAGAATCGTGGAAGTGCATTATGTGCACTTTGTTGTGGTAAAGTAAGGACTGGCTGAGATGAAGCCCCCTCCCCTCTCTGTGCACTTGGTCGTTGCCAACTACATTGAAAAACCACAAATCTTCCCTTTTCATGTAGTTAGCCATAGATGTTGTGATTAACTCCCAAAAGCCCTAGATCCATTTATGTTTGTATTTTTTGGCATAAGACCTTGAAGAAATGGCTAGGATTATAAGGATGTTAAGAAATGAAATCCTAAATAACTCTAAAGGGAATTAATTTACCATGCTATGTTTATGAAGTTGTGCATTGCATCTTTTATAAATAAAGGAAATTTGCATGGATCTTTTATGTGGATATATGCATAAGGTGTGAGAATTGTGTATACATGTTATGATCATGACCACGTGAACTAAATTGTAACTATGCCATGATAATTTGGTTATGAAGGAAGATGATGAAAAATCATGAGAAAGCTGTCATAAGTTCTTTGCCCAAATATATGTTTCATTTTGAAACATTTAATAGTGTATAGTTATGGGTAGTATAGGATGCCCATGGTTTATCTTATGTGGGTGATTGATTCTGGTTAACTTCGAAACTAGTTAACGCATGTCAGAGAAAGAGATTAAGTGAGCTATCCTGAAGGTTTAAGGGGTAGCCTTTACTTATATACCATTTCTTTTGTGACTCTGAAGACGAAGAGAGATAATATATACTTGAGGCACATGAAAAAAAAAAAAGAGATCCTGAGGATATGAAGATCCCAATGGCACTAGATACGTTTACACACTAAAGGATGCTTTGGAGTTAGTGGCTAGGTCCCAGGACCAAGTTATAATGCTTAAAGGTATGAGATGACAAGCTCTATATATTCATATGTATAAGCAGAAGGTCATGACAGGTATTACAATTTCCAGTTATGATATAATTCTTAAGTTACGAGATGAGTATTTGTCATTACTTATGTAACATGTGCATGAAAGGATATATGAAATTCTTGTTTACACATGATGAGATGGATATATGTATGAATTGTTTTTCTTATTGAGAATATCTATTCTCACCCTTACTAACAATTTTTCAAATGCCTCACTACTACCTCATTCTAGGGATTGAGGTGAAGCTCATTACTGTGCCATAGTTAGGCACTTTTATAGTTTTTCATGACATAGTGGTCATCATTATGGTCGAAGTGTCTCCTAGCCCACCCCACCTACTTTCCCACATCCTCTTGTATGATTATATGTATGTTGTAATAAATGTTAGGATTCCTGAGATAGACAATTAACTTTGTCTTTGAATATTTTGGATGTATGTGTGTAAATATTTTTGTAACTATAGGAAGGCTAACCAATGACTATGTATTTTGATAATGTATATATATATGTATATATAGCTCTAATGTAGTGTTTGGTTCTATAAATCTGCTTATGTATTAGAATTTTTGATGTAGTATACAAACGCTCAAGTTTATTTATAACAACGATAAACATTTTTGTTAAATATAAAGAATGTATGTTTTAAAATAAAGGTACATTAGGCTACCTAAGGAGATCCTTAAGAAAAGAATAAAATGGGCCAACAAAGTAAAAAAGATTATTAAATCACCACGTAATAGATAGCTAGTAACTGGGTCGTTACAAATTAAGCCTTAAATCTAGAAATAGGGGATAACCAAACGCAAATTCTAGTTCAAGAGCCTTCCAATTGACTTGCAGGATCCTGGTTGTCAGCTGGCAGCTTCCTGCCTAAAATAGGGTTATCTAACCCCTAGAGTAGGCAGTCAACTCCTAAGAGCCTGACGGTCAACTACTAGCCTTCTGTGTTAGATTTCTAGCAAGTTAGGACCTCGATAGTCGACTGTTAGGTTCCTGGCTTTTTTGGGCAAAGTGAAAAACACGACAGTCGAATTCCAGGAGCTTGGCAGTCGACTGCCACATTTTGTTATGCTTTGAAGAATTTTACTTTTACTCATACTCAATCCATATGTTAGCTCATTATCATTACTAATTATCTAATCTTGGTCCCTTCTACCCCTTGGAGGTCGTATAAAATAACAGGTTTCTTAACTCAATCACCCTCAAATCCCAAACTTTTCTCATTATTTTAGCATAAAAAGTACCTTAAATCTTAGATCTAGCATACAAGTAATCATAAACACAATAAAATAGCATTCAACAGCCAATAGAAGTTAATAAATAAGAGGGTGTAAGTTTTAATCCCTCATTTTGCTTATAAATCATAACAATGACATTTTATGCATAGTGAATAGTACCAAGCAAAAAATAGAGGGAAAATAGAGATTTGACTACCTTGGGAGGTGAAATAAGTGCTAATGCTTGTCCAGAAGTGTTGTAAGATAATTTTGGGTGCCTCTCCTATCCTTAAACCAACCTTCTAAGCTTTAAATCCTTGTTTCTCTCTCTAAACCTGCGCTTTATCTCTCTAGTTAAACTTGGCAATGGTTCTTCTTCTTCCTCTCTCTTGTCCACATTATTTATAAGGGTGGTAGATAAAGAATGGGGAAAAATATGATGAGAGAAACAAAAGGAAGTAGTCTCTATATTTTAGTCCCTAAGGTCATACTTCAAGCCTTCTAATTTAAGGGAAATGTGAGAATACCTTATTGCCCTTGCAATATTGACAGTAAGTTTCAAATTTCAGTTTGCTATAGTAACCTCCCTTGGCTAAATTCTCAAATTTGCCATTGATTATCTTTCTACTTTTCACTTTAGTCCTTGCACCAAATACTTAAAATTTAGCTAAAATCAAAGGCCATTGGTTACATAAAGACGGGTGTTACATTTCTCCCCTCCTTTAAAATAATTTTGTCCTTAAAATTTGAACTTACCTATTCGAATAATTTTGGATAGGATCATCTTATATCTTCTTCTTTCACCCAAGTTGCTTCTTAAGGGGATAACTTGTCCCATAATACCTTCACTAATGGGATAACCTTATTTCTAAGTTGTTTCACCTTAATTTTGATGATGATTATAAGTCTAAGGTGATAAGTTAAGTTGTCCTTTAGTTCTATTACACTGGCATCAAGAATATGTGAAGGATATGAGATTGTGAGACATGGAAAAAATTATAAAGATTTGACAAATAAGGTGGCAAATCTATTTGGTAAGTAGATAAAACAACTCTTTTTAATATTTAAAATGGCCCAATATATGTAAGATTTAAGTTCTTAGACTTTATAGCTCTACCAATACCTATTACTGGGAAAACCTTCAGGAAAATATAATCCCCTTCCTTAAATTCTAGTGGTCTTCTCCTCTTATCAGCATAACTCATTTGTTTGTCTCGAATTATAGTCATTTTCTCCTTGATCATTTTTATTTGATCAGTAGTCTATTAGACTAACTCAAGACCTAACAGTTGTCTCTCTCCCTCTTCAAACCAACACAAGGGAAACCTACGTTTCCTTCCATAAAATGCCTCATAGGGAGCCATCTTTATACTAGAATGGTAATTATTGTTGTAAGAGAAATCCACCATTGGTAGGACCTTATCTTAACTCTCTCTTTGCTCTATGGCATAGGCTCTAAGCATATCCTCTAAGGTCTAAATGGTCCTCTCAATCTATCTATCAGCCTGAGGATGATAAGTAGTACTAAATTTTAGTTTAGTATTGAAGGCTTCCTGTAATGCTCTCTAGAATTTAGAGGTAAATCTATGGTCTCTATGTGAAACAATGTTAGAGGGAATACCATTGATTCTTACTATCTCCTAGATGTATAATTGAGCTAATCTATCTAAGGAGAAAGTAATCTTAATGGGAAGGAAATGAGCATACTTAGTTAATCGATCACTATTACCTAAATCGTATCATTTCCTGACTTGATTCTTAGTAAACCTACAACAAAGTCCATTGAGATTTTATCTCATTTCCATTCTGGGGTTTCTAAAGATTGAAATAGTCCCACAGGTCTATGATGTTCTATCTTTACTTGTTGACATATTAAGCACCTAGCCACATATTCCACTATATCTTTTTCATCCCTAGCCACCAAAAGTTTCTCTTTAAATCTTGATATATCTTGGTGGCTCCCGGATGCACAATATAATGGCTCTTATGTGCTTTCTTTAGGGTTTTATCCCTTAAATCCTCTTGCTTTGGGACATATATTCTATTTTGAAATAACACCACTCCATCATATGTCTTGGTGAATTCCCTTGAGTTTTTTAAGGACTTCAAGAACTCATCCTCCCTCTGAACTTCTAAGATTTATGATCTAAGGTCACATTGTACCCTCAATTCACTTAAACAAATCCTATCAGGTATGATTAAAGTGGATAGATTTAGATTTCAAAATTTCTCTATCAGCTTCATCTCATCCACTATCATCTAAGCTACATGAAGGTATTTCATACTTAGTGTGTCAACAACTACCTTTGCTCTTCCTGGATGGTATTTTAGCTCAAAATTATTGTCCTTCAAAAATTTCATCCATCTCCTCTGTCTCATATTCAACTCTTTCTGATCGAAGAGGTACTTAAGGCTCTTATTATGCTAAACACCTTAAACTTAACTCCACATAGGTAATGCCTCCAAAATTTTAAGGAAACTACTATAGATGCTAATTCAAGGTCATGAGTGGGGTAATTCTCCTCATGTAGCCTTAGTTGTCTAGAGGCAAATGCTACTACCATTTTATCTTGCATTAACATACATCCTAAACCCTTCTTCGATGCATCACAAAATATCTCAAACTTTCCTAAGGGAACTGGGATAGTTAGGATAGGTGCTATGGTCTTCAAGGTTTGAAAACTTTGCTCACACTCTAGAGTTCAAACAAAAGGTGTACCTTTCCTGGTTAATTTGGTTATTAGTAGTGCTATATAGGGAAAATCATCAGATAAAATGCCTATAGTACCCATCTAGTCCAAGGAAGCTACGGACTTCATTCATCGTCTTAGGCCTTTCCTAATTCACTACTGCCTCGGTCTTACTAAGATATACTGCCATGCCATCCTTGGTGATCACATGGCCTAGAAACCTTACTTCATCTAACCAAAACTCAAATTTCTCTAATTTAGCATAGAATTGCTTTTCCCTAAGCAATCACAGAGTAATCCTAAGATTTTTTGCATGATCTTCCCTGTTCTTGGAGTAAACAAGGATATCATTAATAAACACTGCCATGAAAAAATCGAGATAAGGTCTAAAAATGCGATTTATGTAGTCCATGAATATGGCTAGGGTACTAGTTAATCTAAAATACATCACAAGAAATTCATAATGCCCATATCTAATTCTAAAGGCAGTCTTAGGGATATCTTTCGCCTTCACTCTGATATAATGATAGCCCTACCTTAGATCCATCTTAGAAAACATACCAGCTACTCGCAACTGATCCAAGATCTCATATATTGTAGACAATGGGTATTTATTTTTTATCGTCACTCATTTTAGTTACCTATAGTCTATAAATAACCTCAAACTACTATCCTTCCTCTTTATAAACAACATTAGCGCATCCCATGGTGATGTACTAGGTCTAATAAACTGCTTTGCTAAAAGATTCTCAATCTGAATCTTTAACTCACTTAGTTTTATAGGAGACATCCTATAAGGTGCTATGGATATGAGTTAAGTTACTGGCATTAGATCTATAGAAAATTCTAATTCCCTCTCTAATGGGAGGCTAGATATCTCTTTTGGGAAAAACATCAAGGAAATCTCTGACTACAGGAATGTCATTCAGGTTATGTTGAATTTTCACCTCATATAGATGACATATATGCCTTCCTCTTGTCTTTTCCTTTATTTTTCTCAAGAGCTTATTGCTTCTTAAAGTATTGTGGGCATTCCCACTTAATGTGTCTTGGATTTTTGTAGTCATAGAAAGTAGGAGGTTCTTTGCTTCCTTTTTGAGGTCTTCTTCCACCTTATCTCCTATTCTGGAAGAATTTGCCAAAATTTTTCACAAATAGCCCAAAATTTTCTTCATTTAGTTAAAAAAAATCCAAGGGAGTATTTGATTTTTCATCATCTTCTTCTTCTTCATCAATTTGAGAAGATGAGGAAGTGGCTTTGAGTGATAGGCTTTTCTTCTTCTTCTTCTCTTGATCTTCATATAACATTAGTTGTTGAAGTTTAGTCACATGTTCTTAGAGATTTCCAAAAAGTTCTGACACTAATTTTGTGGAGTCTCCTTGGCTTTCTTAAATTGTTGTCGCCTTTGGCTGCCTTTCTAAGGGAAGAGATCTCAAAGTTTTAGATACCAAATCCTTTGGAGTGTAAGTCCCTAAAACTGCCAAATGATTAACAATATGGGTGTATTTAATTTGCATATCTTTTATGGCTTCACCAAATTTCATTCTAAACATTTTATATTGATGAGTTAGCAAGTTTACTTTAGTATCTCTAACACCAATTATTCCCTCATGAGCTATTTATAAAGGTTCTCACATTTCTTTTTCACTTTCACAATTAGAAACTCTGAAATATTCATCTTAGCTTAAGGCACTTGTGAGAATTAATTTAGCATTAGCATTAAGTTAAACTCTTTTTTTGGTCAATTTCATTCCACTTATCCCTTGGTTTCTTTATAGAGTGACCATTCTCTACCTTTCTAGGAATATAAGGTCCATCTTCTATAACTTTCCAAAGGTCTACATCTACTGATTCAAAAAAATATTTTCATTCTTAGCTTCCAAAAGGTATAATTTTCACCTTTAAAACCTGAAGGCTTATTAATAGAAAGACCTTCGGGAAACACATTATCACCAAATCCAGCCATTAAAACTCTTGAGACTATTAAGACCTTTTACAAAGGGCCAAGCTCTAATACCACTTGTTGGGAATGTCTAGCACCGAAGAGGGGGGTGAATTGGGTGTTTTAAAAATTTTAAAAACTTCAGAAGATTTTTGTAATAGATGAAGCAAGCTAGAATAGTAAAGAGAAAATATTATGCAACAAGTAAAGCTTAAACCAGTAAAAATGGAGTGCAGTAAAGTAAAGAGTAGAAAATCAAAGTGCAGAAGGATAAATTGCATAAATGTAGGTTCTAAAGTAAAGGAACTGAGAGAATTTATTCTAATTCAGCTTTTCAAACAAAGCCTACATCCAGTCCTCAAGCACAGCTTAAAATTTTCACTATCTCTTCATGTAATGCCCTTATCTAGTATTACAATACCTCAGATGTAAACAGATAAGTTTGGTACATTATCCTTAACTGCAATTATTCATTTATAATGTCTGATCATTCATACTATCACAATATTATCATATGATTAGGTTCGATTCTTTTGCTCAGATCATAACTTGTAAGCACAACGAAAATAAAAATGTAATACATCTGAAATAAATCCATTAGATATCATATATCTTATCTCAAATATTACATCACTTAATATCTTTGATATTTTCATAAGGGTAAGGAGAAAACATCTTTGTCGCTCAAACCCTTATGATACAAAATACTCCTAAGAAAAGAAACCTCCACTCATGCCACTTCAATCTCTATGACAGTGCTATACATTTGCATCTAATACATATCAACACATAAATGAGAAAACTAATTTCTCAGTAGCTTAACAATTCAACATTTAAAATTTACTGATCTGTATCACTGTGTAAACACAGAAAAATAGTTTCATCTACATTCCTAAAATATAATTTCATTCACATATGCATATTGGCAAGCATTATATGATTTATTGGTGTGTTAATGTGACAAAATGGACTTTCTCATTTTAATTATAACATATTTTCATAGAAAGCATATAAAGAACTTTACTGAAGTTTATACCAATGCATACATATAGAAGAACAAATTAATAGATGATTGTCTTCTCCTTTCATTCTTAAAACTTACATTTTCTTGAAGTGTAAAACACTTTTGGTTATACTTCAAGAAGTGTGGACACTTGGCCACCTTTGCAAGAATAGTGAACACTTGGTTGCATTGTGGACTCTTGGTCACTTTATAAATAATTGTGAACACTTGGTCACATTGTGGACTCTTGGCCACTTTTAAGAAAGATTGTGTTGTAATTGTCTATTGGTATGTGATCTTATATTAGCCATCCATAATCTCATAAAATTTTCAACATAAGAACATTAATGGCACATATATGTACAATTAGCAACTACACTTCATCTTACTATCACCCTTCCAATTTCCCTTGACTTTAGCCATTATAAGCCACATTATAAGTAATTTACAATTTTCATATGGATTCGGTTACCAAGACTAAAATAAGGGATTGTTTTCGGCCATCATGAAAAAGGGTGGAATCTAAAGTTTTTCATATCCAATTTTTCGCATTCTTCCATCCTTTCTACTTTTCAAGACTAATGATACCATATATTAAAATTATTATGGTACTTTTCCTCACATTCAAATTGTACAACCATTCCATTAATAATTTCTTTTTACTTATTTCATTGGCTCATTTTACATGCTACATTTTATGGTTACACACATTTTATCACTCTTAAATCTCAAGGACAATAACATAAAAATTTATCATATGAAAAGAATAGACAAGTTACCACACATCCATTTACCATTCTTTTCTCTCATCTTTTACCAAAATTGAAAGGTGACTTTTCCCACACATTTTTTAGCAAGCATTTCTATATGTCAAAAAGGGATGCTCTCAATTTTGGTAGATTAAAGAGAGTAATACCATAGTTTCAAGCTAACATCTAGATAGTTTACTCCCTTTAGGTATTTTTAACATAAAACCTACATTAACCATGCAAGAACATAAAATTTCACCACTTTCTTATTCTAGGTTTTTGCATGATGCATGCTGAATTTTTTGCAAAAACTATTCTCTCACGAAATTAACAACATCCACATCATCACATCAACAATTACAACCAAATCATCATACAAGCTTAGTCGAAGAAAGGTTTGCATCTTGAGGAATATAAAGATAGAAATTTTATGTTTCATGAGAATTTTAAATCCTTATAAACATGCTATAAATCATGAAACAAAACTACAGAATTGTTAACCTACCTTAGGAATGCAAGAAAAATGAAAGTGCCTTAATGTTTTCCTTGAATTTGTCTTAATTCTTTGCTTCTTTCCCTTTCGGCTAACCTTCCTTCTTCCCTCTCCTCTGAGTGCTTTTTCCTCATTTCCTATTCTTAATGGATATCACCGAATGTCTATATGTTTTGAATAATTTCCAAGCTCCTCTTCTCACTTACCATATACATATATATTTAATTCAATCCTTCTTTTGACCATTCGGTTAAACAAAAAGGAAGGAAAGAAAGGAAGTCAAGGAAAAGCATCACATTCATTCTTCCCATTAATTTTCTTTTAGTTAAACCAAATAAAGAGAAATCCATATCGTATTAAAGAGCTACATCACTTGCTTCTGGCCGCTTCATGATCGAGCCATTGGAATAAAATTCACATTTGGCAATTCCTTCATTTCATCTCTCGGTCACAATAAAAGGCAAAGAGAAGAAAAGAGAGAAAGTCATTGGAACACATCTCCCTTTCTCTCTCCCACCTCTTCACCGAATGCTTCTTTCCATTCCCACCTACATTCTCGGTCAAGGTAAGACAAAAGGAATGAAAGGAAAAGGAAGAATACAAGTGTCACATGTCTCTTTTTCCTTTCTTCTTTTCTTCATTACCAAGTCACTCTCACAATTAAACTTTCTTTCCAAATGTTACTAGCTCGTTGGTGAAAGAAGAAATTAATTCACTTAAATCATACATCACCTTCCATTCTTCTTTCTCATTTCTTCATCGAATGGAGTAACAATGTATTATTAAAATTTAAATTTTACACTTTCCATTTCATTCACATGTTAGTTTCAATTAATGTGAGAAAATAGAAAAACTAAATTCATACGTCTCTTTCATTTCTCCTTTCCTTCCTCACGAATCAACATCATATTCTTTTAACCAATTACAAATTCCCTCTTGCAAGCTCCTTGGTGACAAGGAGGAAACACATTAATATAAATAAATCCTCACTTTTCCAATTCTTCCTCCCACACACATGTTAATTCAGCTAAAATAAGAAAGAAAGGGTGTTCATTCTTAAAATGTATTCTAAAACTACATTGCAATTTATGGCAAAATCATTCAAATAATTAAGGAAACAATGATATAAAAATTAAAAGAAAAGGTGGGTGTGACACTTCAAGTCTCAAATGGGTACTTGAGAATCACTACAATGCTCTTAGCACTTTCTTACACTCTTTTCTACTCAAGGAAAAGTCTTCCTTAAGATTCTAGCTCTCTTATGACATAGAAGGAATAATATTATCAAAGAAAACTCTTTATTTCAGAGTAGATATTACAAGTGAAGAGTAGAAGTAATTTTAAAATAGTGAGCTCAAAAGATTTGAATCAAATTCGAAGTTAGGTTGTTCTTTTAATGATTTCAGACTTGCCAAGGCTCCTATTTATAGAGTTTGTGAAGATATATCTGTTGGAGCTCGTATCTTTGAAAATCACTAGAGAAAAAGATGTTTTGTACCTTTTCTACAGCATTATGTAGGCATGATATTCGACTTGCATAGGTCTGGCAGTTGAATTTTGTATTCTAGAATTCAAATTTTCTAACTTCTAGGCAGTGGCAATCGACTTCCTTAGGTTTGGCAGTTGACTTGCTGCTCTCAGGTTTCTGCATAATTTGAATTCTTGGCTTGGTAGTTGACTTCTTGCCTTGAACCAATTGACTTCTTGTTCTCGAGAACCTTTGGATTTTGAAGTTGCAATATGGAAGTTGACTTTTAGGCTCCAGGCAGTCAACTTTCTTGTTTTAGTAGGCTAGCAGTTAACTGCTAAGTTTCTAGTAGTCAACTTGCAGCTTATTGTTTTGGTTTCTTGATGTTCAAAATGTACCAATCGACTTTCACATACTAGTAGTTAACTTGTTACTTTGTAAGAATGTTTTTAAGTGAAGAAACTTATGGAAAGGAGCTACTAAGTCTTTGAGAGATTGGAAAACATATTTCAACAGATTTTTGAATGCAATTTGAACCCAGTTTGTAAGAGAACTTTCATATATTATCTTGTAAACTTTATTGTCCCTTAGAACTAAAGAAAATCCTTCTATGGGTTTATTATCATCAACATTTTAAGAGTTTATACTAAATGGGGTCAATAAGAAGAACACAGAAAAATAACTCTTTGGATCTTTTCCTTATATCTACACAGTATTGGTATGGCATCCATAAAAGTCACAATATTTTCAAAACAATTTTAAACCACATTATTCATAGACAACCAGTTCATCCCAAACATCAAATCAAGATCAACAATAAAAGGTAGATATTCAACAACAATAGGACAATTCAAACAACTGAAGAAGTCACAACATTCTCCCCAATAGAAGTAGAAATAATCAAGTTATAGGGTGAAGTAAACGTAGGTAAGTTTAACTTCACAAATTCACATGCAATAAATGAACGAGTAGTGTCAGAATCAAATAGTATAATTAAAGCAACACCACTTATCACACCCTAACCCTTAATCAAGTCATCAGATTAGGCTACTTCGTTACCCCTTAGGGTGTATACTCTCCCTTTAATTGAGGTTCTAGCCTCTTCTATCAGTCTCTTGGTCTGGGACAATCCTTAGAGATGTCCCAGCTTGTCACATGTGTATCACACACCCTAGCCATATAAACACGACTTCCATCAATGGTTCTTTCCATACTTAGAGCAATTGGACTGTATTGTCTGCCTTACAGTTAGTTTCTTACCTCCTTGCATCTTACCGAACTTGCCATCCTTGCCTCTAGGAAAGCCAACTATCTTCCTCTTAAACTAGTTCACTCTCTACCTTTCCTTCTCTAGTTTCAATAGGCCCTTGGCCACTATCGAGCATTTATTTACCAAGAGGGCTTAATTATTGATCTTGAAAGGAGCTACATCGTTGGCCTTGCCTCCTAATGCATCACTCTCTAATTCTTATTTGGGCGATCCTTCAAGTAGGAGGAGTATTTAGTGAGTTCCTCAAATTATGCTAAGTACTCCTCAAATGGCTTACCCTATACTTAATCTGCATAAATTTGATTTCCTTCTTGTTCTGGACACTGAGAGGGAAATACTTCTCCAAAAATGCCTTCTTGAAGGAATCCCATGTGAGCGAGGTTTTCTGCATTGCCATTAACTCTCAGCCCCTTTCCACCAATGTTTGCCAACTAACATATATGTGGCAAATTGCACCTTTTGTGCATTGGTGCTTCCCAAAACCTTGAAAATCCTCTTCATTTCCCTCAACCACTTATCAGCTCACTTAAGGTCAAACTCACCCATAGAGGATGGCGGTCTTGCTTTCTAGAATTCAGCCCATCCATGATAAGCTTGATTCTCTACTTGTTCATCAAGTGGGTTAAGGTTGTGGTTATTATTGTTGCCATTCCTTGTCTCCTAAAATTGATATAGGAATTGAGTGGTGGCTATGACCTGCTCTCTTATAGCCTCTACCATGCCTCAAAGAGTCTACATTATTCCCTACATCCCATTCTTAGTCCTTTCTTGCTCAATTGTTCTCCTTTTGGCAGCCATAATTCACACTACAAACAAACATCATTGAGGCGATCAGTTTCAACAACAAGACATTTTATAATACAATATATGGCACCAAGAGGAGACACCCTCTTCCCAAAATCTAAGACACCATTCCTTAAGACCACAACTTCAGTTAGCCTTCTTCTTAGGTCCAATAAACTAACTTAATCTAGTGCTTCTTCATGAGGAACACTACCCTTGCTGCCTAGGTTAACTATGCTCTAATACCACCTATTAGATTGTAACACAATTATCCTATGTTTCATTTTAAAGCTTATTTGTTTATAATTAATATACATAGATAGGTGTGTCACTACCTTCTCTACCTAAGTCAATGTTTAACTCTTAAAAAGTTAAGTACAATTAATTGAGTTACGTTTGGGTCTTTACACTCAAGTTCTCTCATGTCGTAATATCACAGCAAAATTTAAATAAATAGCTAAAACAAAATATTCCATGCATGTACTTCATATATATATATTAATATCGTCCTCTTAGATATATACATGAGAATATATGACACTTGGACATACATTTATAGTTAGCCATGAAGGTAGGAGGCAACAAGTCTGCCACTCACCCTATGACTCTAAAATCCCAACTATCAATAATCCTAACCATATATTCATACATCTATGTATCTATCCTTTGCTATTTACCACAAAGGAACAACCATGGGTCACTTCAAATTATATATATATAGGACCTTGATCAAGGATATAACTACCTAATATACTACACATCATATATATATATATATATATAAGGCGACTACTGGTAAGGTGGCTGCTGGTCAGGTGTAAGAATGACTTGAGGAGGCACCAAAGGGGGTATCTCTAACACCAGGACAACCCACACATCTCGTATAACCATGATCAGTCCCATGAATAGAACCTCAATGGTGGCTATCTCAATCTCTAGCAATAAGTGGTAACTAGGCATTTGGACACATTAGCAAAATAAATGAGATTGATAATCTCAATAGCTGAATCACTTGTTTTGAAACCACTAATGGTACTAGCTATATGCATAAAAAAATCCATAAATTCTCCACAATCCCATTCACATAGATAATAGTCTATTGGATGAAATGCATGCTCATGACATGTACTCATTGATGCATGTACAATTTAATATTCATGAAAATTTCATCATATGTTTATACTCATATGAAAATCATCATCATAAAATATTTCATCAAAAAATTGTAACATGATCATAATTTAATCAAATAATTAGTGAAAACATATGATCTCAGGCCTCGTACCCCTTTTGGGCCTCAAGCCCCTAGTTTGGTCTCATTAAACATACATACCACTTCTTGAAGGCATCACCCAGCAAGCACCTTACGTATCGCTGAGCTTTGCATGAATGAGTACTTTGTGGCCTTAGACCCTTATAGTATCTAACTATTGTACGTTATAAGGTGTCTTTTAGTGGATCCAAGTATAGAAATATATGGATCACCACCCCTTACCAGTAGATCATATCCTACTCATAGGATCACTACTCTAAGTGTAAATCACATCCACTATGTCCTAGATGGATTGTAACAACCGAAAATGTTTTTAAAGGATAAAACTGAACTTTTAACACCAATTTCATTTAAAACAATTTTGGCACATATTTCAAGGCAATGGTTAAATTCAGAAAGCAATTTGATGTCAAAAACACAATCGAATGGAAAGAAACGCAATCCAGCCATCAAGAACTGACAAACGATGTTTCATGCATCAATTCCACAGACGAAAGCCAAAATCATTGCATGGAAATGTGTGCCAACATATGGAAGGAAGCCGACATCTCGGAATTTCCCCGGGTGATCCGGGAAAAGTTGGAATCGTCCTCCGAAGCTTTAAATTTCCAGAAATCCCTCTATTTCTATCAATTCTCTCTCTCTCTCCTCACCTCACTTTCTCTTTCCTCTCTCTCCTCCTTCCTCCACCGTGCGCTGCCACCAGAGCCACTGTGAGCCACCACCTGGCATACCAATCGATAACCCTCGCCACCCACAACCTCTAGCAACCACCCACGGCCACCAACGGCTGCCAGCGCCACCCAAAAATGGCATTTTCCTCCTCAATCGCGCGAAAACTTTGCCAGCTGAGATCGCCGCCGTCCGCCACCATTGGCCGTCACCACCCCTACCATCGTGTAGCCTGATCTGCCAACTTCCTCCACCAGCTTGTCGATGTCGAACGGAGGTCCGACGTGCCCGGATCAAGGCTTTTTTCGTCCACCGTGCGTCGTTATTCATGGCCGAAAAATGCCATCCAAACGACCATGAACCACCGCGCCACCACCATATTCAGACTCCTGGTCTTGCGGGCTTCACCGTGGTGTAAATTTTAAGGCAAGCCGCACCCCTTCGCCGTACGCCGTCGTGCGCCACCGTGCCAGAGCATCTGGATATACACTAGGAGAAACCAAGACCACCCCGGGACAGATTTCCACCATTCGATGACACTGGTAAGGTTCGATTTCCCAAAAATTGATGAATTTTGATTGAAATAATTGCCAAACGTAATTAGGAAATAAATTAACCTAGGTATTAGGGTAACCGAACTTAGAATCGTAAAACGAATGACGTGATAAGCTTGGATATTCATTTAAATGTCTAAGAAATTTAATTGGCTTGAAAATATAGATTTCGTGAAGTTCTGAGTTGATTTGGAGCAACAGGAGACCAGGTAGGATGATTTACGCTTCCCGAGTCATATATTTGACCTAGTGATTTCCTGAACGATTAGATTTAATTCCATGGATTTGCGTGCTGCATTCGATGGAATAAATTGCATGCTTGTGTGCTGGATATCCTAATTGCATGTTAGACGCTTTGTTTATCGAGTTTAGATGCCCTTAGGATGGATTTACTTAGGGTAGGGTACTTGATAGCCGATATGGGACGGCCGTTAAGTATCCCGAGTACAGGAAGCTTTTAAATGAGATTATTTTTATCAGATTTAGCTTGTACTGCGTTAGGGATCACGCGATAAATCAGGACGACCCTAAGAAAGGTTTAAGGAGTATAAAAGGGGATAACCTACACGGGGAAACATTGTGATTTAGGCGTAATACCCTAGAACCTTGAGGAATAGCCGACCGTGAGCATGTGAGTTCGAATAGACTGTATGAGGATGAGAATTGGTGTATGTGCACATGCTAGGGGACGCCCTAGATGTTGATTCTCACCCGGTCCTTGAGTGAGTGATTGGTGTTACGGATCACACTCACAATATAGGCGAGATTCAGGTGATTGGTGTTACGGATCACACCCAACGATAAGAGAGGTAATCTCTCTAGATGACGTGCAATTAGATGACGATTTAGATTGGGTCGCAAAGGACTTTTGGCCTCGATGGATTTAGATACACCGGGTATGGGATTTTACCTGATTTCGATTATTGATTTTCAAAGAAATGGATTTTTATGATTATGATTATCTGTCGCAATTTCCATGTGATAAAATGATTTTAAAGATAAGGTATTTCACTGATTTTGAACTAATTTTGGGAAGATGTTTTCGGTGCTCGCACCGCTGAGTATTCAACCAGATTTTGAACTGTATTTGAAATGTAAATTATTCTACTGGGATTTTATATCTCACCAGGTTGTTTACTCAGATGAACAGGGACAGGGACAAGAACCTAGACGTTAGCTGGACGATGACTGAATGATAGACAGAAGAACGACTTAGTCTAGGCTTGAACTACATTGTATATATTTTGATGATAATGCTGTATATTGGCCTTCTGTAAATTTATGTTTTCTGTTGTTGTTGGACTGGCTGTATATCTGTAAACAGGTGACTGTTGTATTATGGATATGTCCGAATACAGAGAAAACTCTGCCGAATTTTTGGTTGGGTTTACCGCTGTAAACTTGTGGAATTAAATTGGAATTTATATGAATGCATGATGTGATCTATACAGGGATTTTAGATTTCATTCCAGAGTAATTTGTGATGTATGTATGTATATTTAGTTTAGCTGCATGTGAATTAGGGTTGAACGGGATCCGAATGGACAACGGGAAGTCTATTTAGGTTACGCTCAACTAGTAGCGATCCCCTGTCATTCCCACATTGGGAATAACTACTTAGAAAGACCCATATGCTTCTGCTAATCAGATAAAGGATTATGTATGTCGTATTAGGGGGTCGTTACATGGATCATGAGGCTTTGGAATCACCACCCCTTACTAGTGGATCACCTTTTTGGTATGCTATTCACAAGTGTATATACCAAGGTAATTAGGATTAACCATGATTATTTCTAATTCTAGGTATGTGATCCTCCTTTAGCCATTTCATTTAAGGTACACTAAACTAGAATTTACAACCATCATGGCATTTTAAAACTCTCTTTAATTAGTTGAGTGGATGTTTTACCACTCCAAGTCATAGGTCAACCATGGAATGCCCAACGATCGTCCCATATTAACTACTGATCACTCAATCTTGAGCATATTTACTACTAATGCATACACTAAGAATACTTAATTTTTCATGAGCTCTCATCTTCTTTTCCTTATTGATTCATGTTACATATTGTTTTATCCTCTTAATCTCAGAAATAGAATGGTTGATTGAGCCTTAAATCTATATCCTGATGAATTCTCGTTTAAGAGCCTTCCAATTGACTTTTAGGATCTTAGCGGTCGGTCGGTAGCCTGCTAAAAAAAGGGCTATCTAACCTGAAAGCAGGCAGTCGACTCCTTAGAGCTTGTTGGTTGACTGCTAGCCATTTATGTTAGATTTCTGGCAAGTTAGGGCCTCAACAATCAAACGCTAAGAACCTGGAAATTGAATGTTAGGGCCCCAACAATCATATTTTAAGAACCTGGCAATTGAATGTTAAGTTCTTGGCATTTCTGGGTAGAGTGAAGAATACAAAAATTGACTTCTAGGAGCCTAACAGTTGGTTGCTACATTCTATAATTCTTTGAAGAAGTTTAATTTTACTCATACTCAGTCTATATGTCAACCCATTATCATTACTAATGAACAATACCCCTAGGAGGTTCCTAAAATAGAAAACAAGAAGTTTCTTGGCTTAATCACCCTCAAATCCCAAAATTTTCTCATTCTTTTAGCATGAAAAGTACCTTAAATCTTATATTTACCAAACAAGCAATCATAAGCACAATAAACTAGCATTCAAAATCTAGTAGAAGTTAATAAATTGGAGGATGTAAATTTTAATCCCTCATTTTGCTCATAAATTATAAAAATGGCATTTTATGCATAGTAAATAGTACCATGCGAAAAGTAAAGGGAAAATGGAGATTTGACAACCTTGGGAGGTGAAATGAGTGCTAATGCTTGCATAGAAGTGTTGTTAGATTATTTTGGGTACCTTTCCTATCCTTAACCCAGCCTTCCAAGCTCCAAATCCTTTTTTTCTCTCTAAACCTAGACTTTCTCTCTCTATTTGAACTTGGCAATGGTCTCAGCTCTTCCTCTCTCTTCTCCGTACTATTTGTAAGGGTGGTAGGTAAGGAATGGGGAAAAATATGATGAGAGAAAGGAAAGGAAGTAATCTCTATAGTTTAGTCCCTAAGCTCATACTTTAAGCCTTCTAATTTAAAGGAAATGTCAGATTACCTCATTGCCCTTGCAATATTGGTAGGTAAGTTTCAAATTTCAATTGCTATAGTAACCTCCCCTAGCTAAATTCTCAAATCTGCCATTGATTATCTTTCTGCTTTTCACTTTTAGTCTATACATCAAATACATAAAATTTAGTAGAAACCAAAGGCTATTGTTACTTAAATACGGGTATTACAATGTAGTCCATAGAAGAGAATTTTTAACTCTGTAAAGATGAAGTCTCCTATGATATTAATAAAAAATAGTGGTATATTGATGGTTGAATCTTTACCAAGTATGAATATTTAAGTAGGTTATTTAATTTGTTATCCTTTCTTTTTAATATAAGGCTAAAATGTTCAAGACCCCCTTGTACTTTAGCCTTTGTACAAAGAACTCTCTTGTACTTTCAAATGTGACCCAGAACTGTCTTGTATTTTCAAAATATTACATGAAGCCCATATCTGTCCAATTTTCCATCCAAAAACTAATAACAATAAACACATTAGCTTATAGAATGTCATGTTGGAGTAAATAATTAAAAGATAATGGGGTGAAAAAACAAAAATACCGACAAGAAATTGATGGTTTAATGGTAAAAAATAAAAATAACTCTATTATTTTTTAATTATTTTCTCTAACCTAATATCCGATAATCTAATGTGTTCATTGCCATTAATTATTTTATAAAAAATTGGACGAAAATGAGTTTCATGTAATATATTGAAAGCACAGGGGGTAACGAGTCACATCTGAAGGCACAGGAGAGTTATGTGCATATAAACTAAAGTACAAAGGAGTCACGTGCACTTTAGCCTTAATATAATGATAATGGAAATATTTAATTTAAAACTTTCAAATGATTTAAATTGAAATTGAAATTCTCTAAATTTTTTTAACACTAAAAAATCTGCAATCATCAAATTTATTGAGATATTTTATTTGAATATTTTATTAACCATCATATCTTATATATTTTCAAATAAAACATATTTGATTAATTATTTTTCATATATAATAGAGTAATATTTTGGAGGAAAACTAATATAAAAGAAATCAACAATTTTTCTTTAACCTCTAAAATAAAATCATACACACATGTATACAACTCTTAATATCAGATCTCTTTCCATTTAACGTGGTATTTATATTGCTTTCGTTATCTTTTTAAATAACAAATTATATTTTAAAATCTCCAAATATTAGATGACAAAATAATATTTTAGTTGTTATTTTTGAAATGTAATCTAAAGTAATAGGTTGGCAACTATAAAGTGATGAGACATAAATTCTTAATAACCAAGCCTTGGACAATGACTTAAGCTTTATGATTTCAATACAATCCAAACAGGTAAATACCATAGAGAGGACCTCATTAAGAATATGGAATATCGCATATTTGATAACTTTCATAATATTGGTATTGTAAAAACAAGATATTAATGAATAGATGAATGAACGGTTATATAACCTAGCTTGAAAAATTATATATATAAAAGTACATTTTTTTAACCTACAACAAATAGAATAAAAATATTTTAATATTATATATATATATATATGTGTGTGTGTGTGTATATATATGGGTAATAAATTGAATTATTGAAGTGACATGGAGAATGTTATTAAATGAAAAGAGAGGTGGAGAAATAGTTTCATACGTCGTCTTAATCATACGTCGTCTTAATTAAAGTGTAATAAAAATAACTATTTTATTTTGATAATTCAAAATTTAATACGTGCTACAGTATTGAGCTTGTCCTGTAACAATTATAAATATAAAAACTTAAAATTTTGAATTTAGATCATTATTCTCCAGTAATGAAACACAATTGTTGATTTTAAGTTAGTATAATTAAGTCTAATATTTGCCATTTGTATTGACTTAGACTAACAATTATATTACGAATTATAAAACTTAATATAAAAATTATATGATGTTGAATTCATATCTTATTATAGTTTGAACTAGATATTAATAGAAATTTTAGATTGACTTAGATTTAATTTTGAGATATCTATTATTTTGTTTATGAAAATAATTTTGAATGATTTAAATTTTTCAACATTTAAAATTTTTAAATTATGGTGAAAAAATCTAGAGCATCATTTGTCAAAATTTCAGAGCACTACTTATCACAATTATAGAATGCCACTTAAAAGACAATTCTAGAGCGCCACTTGTCACAATTCTTAGTAAGTAGAAACACTTTTAAATATATATAACTATATTATGGCTAGTGCTAAGCATGAGCAATATTATAAATATATATATATATATATTAGTAAAATTAAATTGTTATTTTGTATGAATGAGCATGTATATATTTATATGAAACTTAATTATATATCTTGTAATTAATTTATTTGTAATTTAAAAAGACTATACTTAATTCATTCAATAATTTTTTTTAAATTGTTAAAAAATATCAAGATAAATAATCAATTTTAAATTATAATAATTTTTTTTTAAAATTTTTTTTATTTGATTTTTTGATCTTTTATAAATAATTTTATTTTTTTAAGATTTATGGTTCACGTAGAGGTGACACTTGTTAGATTCACCTTTAGTATACTTTAGTTTTATAGATATAGATAGATATGTAGATAAACATATTTGTAATTTAAAAAAATCATACATAATTCTTTCATTATATTCCCTTAAATTGCTTAAATATATCAAGATAAGTATTCAATTTTAAATTAGAATTAATTATTTTCATAAAATTTATTATTTAATCTTTTATAAATAATTTTATTTTTGAAGGATTTGGAACTCACTTAGAGGTGACACTTGTCATTTCTCCTTTAGTATACTCTTTATATATATATATATATATATATATATATATATATATATAATAGATAGATAGATATATAGACTGACAGATTTGTAATTTTTAAAAATTATACATAATTCTTTTATTATATTCTCTTAAATTGCTCAAATATATGAAGAAAAGTATTAAATTTTAAATTAGAATTAATTTTTTCCTAAAATTTTATTTATTTGATTATTTAATCCTTTATTAAAAAATTTTATTTTTAGAGGATTCAAGATTCACCTAGAGGTAATGTTTGTCAATTTCTCCCTTAGTATACTTTACTTTTATATATATAATAGATAGATAGATAGATTTGCAATTAAAAAAAAAATCATACACAATTCTTTCATTATATTCTCTTAAATTACTCAAATATATGAAGATAAGTATTCAATTTTAAATTAGAATTAACTTTTTTTCACAAATTTTATTTATTTGATTATTTAATCCTTTATAAATAATTTTATTTTTGAAAAATTTAATATTTACCGAGAGGTGAAACTTGTCAGCTTCTCATTTAGTATAATTTACTTTTATATATATATATATATATATATATATATATATATAATAGATAAATAGATAGATTTGCAATTTAAAAAAATCATACACTATTCTTTCATTATATTTCTTTAAATTACTCAAATATATTAAGATAAGTATGCAATTTTAAATTATAATTATTTTTTTATAAAATTTTATTTATTTATTTATTTAATTCTTTATAAATAATTTTATTTTCAAAAGATTTAAGATTCACCTAGAGTAACACTTGTAGCTTCTCATTTAATCTACTCTACTTATATATATATATATATATATGTATATATATATATATATATATATATGTATATATATAATAGATGATAGATTTGCAATTTAAAGAAAATCACACACAATTATTTCATTACATTCCCTTAAATTGTTTAAATATATTAAGATAAGTATTCTATTTTAAATTAGAATTAATTTTTTTTCAAAATTTTATTTATTTAATTATTTATAAATAATTTTATTTTTGAAGAATTTAAGATTTATTAGACATGATACTTGTCAGATTTTTCTTTAATGTACTCTGCTTTTATTTATAGAACATATGGTAATAGATAATAGGTTTTTTCTAAAAGTAATTTAATTTATAGCCGATGCTAAACACGAACATTATTATATTGATAAAGTTATATTTTGTTTATATACTAGTTAAGAGCATCGGCATCGCACGTGTTATTTAATTTTTGTTACCTATATATATATAATATAATTATTATAATAGTTTTATATTATTTTATTATTAATTATTATTAATTAGATAAATAAAAACAACCTATTTTATTTTAGTTTAATGTTTCTTTAATAGAATATAAAATTAATATGTATACTCATTGTCTTTCATTAATCTATAAATTGTGGGGAGTTCAAGTGTTAGTTAGATCTTAAGAATATTTAATTCAATGAAATTTAGTGTCCATTTATTCAATGACTACTAGTTATTTTTTGCAAATGTTATTATTGTAACGACCCCCTATTTCACAATATACTATCCTCTATCTGCATAGCGAAAGCATATGGGTTTTCAAAATAGTTATTCCCGATATGAGAACGTCAGGGGATCGCTACTGATTGAGCATAACCTAAATAGACATTCCGTCCTCCATTCAGATTCTATTCAACCCAAAAATCGAATGCAGCTATACTAACTACACATGCAATCATCAGAACAGACTCTGTAATAATAAAACTAGCATCCATACATAAAACATGCAATCCATTCAAATAAATTCCATCTTAAACTTAAAAATTTATAACATTAAATCCTACTGAAATTCCGGTAGAGTCTTCCCTGTATTTCGAACGTTTCCCAAGTACAAACAGACAACAGTTCAGAAATTTACATCCAGTCCATCAACAAAATAAAACCAGTAATTACATAATCCAATACAAAACATCAACAGAATATATACATCATAATTCAAGCCTAGAACTAAGTTGCTCGTCCGTCTATCATCACGTCGTTTCCCGGCTATCACCTAGGCCCCTGTTCCTGTTCATCTGAGCAAACAACCTTATGAGATATTTAAATCCTAGTAGAATAATTTACAATTAATCATACTGTTCGAAAACTGGTTGATTACTCAGCGATGCAAGCACCGAAAACAACTTCCCGTATTCAGTTTGAAAACAGTGAAATACCTTATCCTTTTAAAATCATTATTTAGCATAGAAATCGAGGCAATTTTTCAATAGTTATAAAAGTCTATTTTTCTGAAAATCTATAGTAAAATTGAGTCAAATCCCATACTCGGTGTTTCTAAATCTGTATTGACCACATGTCATATGCGACTGAGTTTAAAACCTTCCAATTGCATGTCATCTAGAGAAATTCTATCTCTTGTCATTAGGTGTGATCCATAACACCAATCACCCGAAATCTCGCCTATGTTGTGATTGTGATCCGTAACACCAATCACTCACTCAAGGACCGGGTGAGAATCAACATTTAGGGCGTCCCCTAGCATGTGCACATACGCCAATTCTCATCCTCATACAGTCTATTCAAACTCACATGCACACGGTCGGCTATTCCTCAAGGTTCTAGGGTATTACGCCTAAATCACAACGTTTTCCTGTATGAGTTATACCCTCTTATACTCTTTTAAACCTTTCTTAGGGTCGTCCTAATTTACTGCGTGATCCCTAACATAATGCAGGCTAACTCTGGTTAAAACAATATATTTATAAAATCCCTGCACTCGGGATACTTAATGGCCGTCTCATACCAGCTATTAAGTACCTTACCCTAAGTCAATCCGTCCTTATGGCATCTAAACTCGATAGGCAAATCGTCTAACATGCAAAGGGTATTTTCCAGCACATAGGCATGCAATTTAGTCCATCAAAAGCAGCACGTAAATCCATACATTTTATCTAAATCGTTCAGGTATCCACAAGGTAAAATCTAAAGTTTGGGAAGCGTAAATTATCATACCTAGTCTCCGTTTGCTCCAAATCAATCTAGGACTTCTCGTATCTTCAGAATTCAAGCCTGATCAATTTCCTGGGCATTTAAATGAGTATTTTAGTCCTTTACATCATCGATTTCACTTTCCTATGTCATCGTTTTCACTTTCCTACGTTTGATTGCACAATTTCCTAAGCCGATAAATTTCATATTCATGTTCGGCATCGAATTTAGTCAAAATACGTTAGGTTTAGGTGATTCAAACCTTACCGGGGGTGCCAGATGATGGGAATCTATTCTGGGACAGTCTTTGGCATCTTTCTGGCTTCTCCGACGGTGGCACACGGTGGCTCACGACGGCGCACGGCGGTATACAGTGTAATAACCAGAACTATTTTTGAAAGATAAAAAGAAAAAATTTAATGCTTATTCCAGTTAAATTGAGTCTGGCACAGATTGCGAGGTCGATGGTGGAAATGGAAGGCCGTTCTGAGTCAGATATGCGATTTGATGACAAGAAATGCGATCTGACGAACAGAAACTGTCAGACAGAGTTTCAGACTTCAATTTCTTAGAAGGAGGCCGAAAACTTTGCATGGGAACTCGTGCAAACATCCGAAGTGAAGGTGACGTCTCGAAGTTTCTGTGGGTGGTCCGGGAAAAGCCGGAATCGCCCCTGGAAGCTTTAAATTTCTCGAAACCTTGCCATTTGCCACATTTCTCTCTCTCTCTCTCCTCACTCTATTTTCTCTCTCCTATCCCTCTTCTCTCCTCCACCATGCACCGCCACCTGGGCCACTGTGAGCCACCACCTGGCCTACCAACCGACTCCTCTCGCCACCCTCGACTTCCAGCGCCCACCAACGGCCACCAGACTCGCCGAAAAATGGCGTTATTCTCCTCTGTCGCATGAAAACTTTGCCAGCTGGGATAGCCGCCGTCAGCCACCATTGACTGTCACTACCACCACCAGCATATAGGATGAGCTGCCAGCTTACTCCACCAGCTCACCGCCGTTGAACGGAGGTCTGACGCACTTGGATCGAAGGAGTTTTCGTCTGCCATGCGTAAAGCTTTGAGGCCAGAAAACGCTATCCAAACGGCCTTGAACTGCCGCGCACCACCATATTCAGACTCCTCATCTTGCGGGCTTCACCGTGGTGTGATTTTTGAAGCAAACCACACCCTCCACCGTGCGCCACCGTGCACTGCCGTGCTTCACCGTGCCGGTGAATCTAGATATACATCGAGAGACACCGAGACCACCTCGAGATAGATTTCCATCATCCGGCAACCCTGGTAAGGTCCAATTCGCCTAAAACTAATGAATTTTGATTGAATTAGCTGCCAAACGCGAATAGGAAATAAACTGACTTAGGTAATAGGGTAATCGGACTTAGAATTGTAAAACAGATGATGTAACGAACTTGAATATTCATTTAAATGTCCAGGGAATTGATTTAGCTCAAAATTCGAGGATACGAGAAGTCCTGGGTTGATTTGGAATAACAGAAGACCAGGTAGGATAATTTACGCTTCCCGAGTTCTAGATTTGACCTAGTGAATACCTGAATGATTAGATTTAATTGCATGGATAGGCATGCAACCTTCGATGGACTAAATTGCATGCCTGTGTACTGGATATTCCATTTGCATGTTAGATATTTTGTTTATCGAGTTTAGATGCCATTAGGACGGGTTTACTTAGGGTAGGGTACTTGATAGCCGGTATGGGACGGCTGTTAAGTATTCCGAGTGCAGGGAGTTTTTAACTGATATTGTTTTAACCAGATTTAGCCTGCACTGCATTAGGGATCACACGATAAATCAAGATGACCTTAAGAAAGGTTTAAGGAGTATAAGGGGGGATAACCTAGATGGAGAAACGTTGTGATTTAGGCGTAATATCCTAGAACCCTGAGGAATAGCCGACCGTGTGCATGTGAGTTCAAATAGACTGTATGAGGATGAGAATTGGCATATGTGTACATGCTAGGGGACGCCCTAGATGTTGATTCTCACCCGGTCCTTGAGTGAGTGATTGATGTTACAGATCACACTCACAACATAGGCGAGATTTGGGTGATTGGTGTTACGGATCACACCCAACGATAAGAGATGAGATTTCTCTAGACGACGTGCAATTGGATGATTTTAGATTTGGTCACAGAGGATTTGTGGCCAACATGAATTTAGATACACTGGGCATGGGATTTAACCTAATTTTGATTACCGATTTTCAAAGAAATATATTTTTATGATTTTGAGTATTTGCTGCGATGTCCATGCGATAAATTAATTTTTAAAGAAAAGGTATTTCACGGATTTTGAACTGATTTCGGGAAGTTATTTTCAGTGCTTGCATCGCTGAGTATTCAACCAGATTTTAAATTGTATTTTGAACTGTAAATTATTCTACTGGGATTTTATATCTCACTAGGTTGTTTACTCAGATGAACAGGAACAAGGACCTAGATGCTAGCTGGGCGATGCTTTGGTAATAGACAGAAGAGTAGCTTAGTCTAGGCTTGAATTGCATTGTATATATTTATACTGATGATGTTGTATATTGGTTTTCTGTAAATTTTGATTTTCTGTTGTTATTGGATTGGCTATATATTTCTAAATTGAATGACTGTTGTACTTTGGGATATGTTTGAAATACAGAGGAGACTCTGCCGGATTTTCGTCAGGGTTTACCACTGTAACCTATGTAATTAAGTTAAAATTTGTATGAATGCCTGATATGTTGTTTGTATGGGTTTTAGTTTTCATTCCAGAGTAATTTATGATGAATGTATGTATAATTAGTATAGCTGCATGTGAATTAGGGTTGAACGGAATCTGAATGGACAACGGGAAGTCTATTTGGGTTATGCTCAACCAGTAGCGATCCCCTGACATTCCCACATCAAGAATAACTATTTTCTAAAACCCATATGCTTCCGCTAGACAGATAAAGGATAGTATATTGTGGATTAGGGGATCATTACATACGGTGGAGGGGTACGGTTGTGCTAAAAAATTACACCACGATGAAGCTCTCAAGATGAGGAGTCCAAATTTGAGGTTGGCACGGCGGTTCACGACCGTTTGGAAGGCATTTTTTGGCAATGAAAAGTGACGCACGGTGAACGCCTTTTGCCTCGATCCGGGCACATAGGAGCTCCATTCTGTGGCGGCGAGCTGGAGGAGGAAGCTAGCAGCTCAGCCTACATGCTAATGGTGGCGGTGATGTCCAACAGTGGCTGACGATAGAGATTACGGTGGGCAAAGGAAATCGCGACGGTAGAGGAAAACTGGCTTTTTCCCGTGGTTGTGGTGGCCGTGGGTGGTTGCTGGAAGTTGAGGGTGGTAAGGTGTGTCGATTGGTGGGTTAAGTGGCGGCCTACGATGGCCTTGGTGGTGGCGCACGGTGGTGGAAGGAGGAGAGAGAGGAGAGAGAAAGTAAAATGAAGAGAGAGAGAAAAATGATAGAAATGGTGGGATTTCGGGGAATTTAAAACTTCCGGGGGCGATTTCAACTTTTTTCGGACCACCTGGAGAAACTTCTGGATGTCATCTTCGATTCGGACGATGGCACGAGTTCCCATGCAAGAATTTCTGCCTCCGTCTGAGGAACCAAAGTCTGGAACTCTGTCTGTTAGTCTCTTATTGTCGGGCCGCGTTTCCTTTCATCAGATTACGTTTCTGACTCCAAAAAATTTTTTTGTTTCAACCATCGATTCTGAAAATCATGCCGGACTTAGTTTTAAAAAAATCATACTAAATTTCACGCGATTTAATCATTTTAAAATTTTGGTTATTACATTATTGTCTAGCAGGCTTAGATTTAGATAGTGTAATAACCCAGTTAAAATTAAATAATTGAGATAAAATATTTGGAAATCTTGAAATATTGATGGGAGGTGATTAAGAAAATTTTTCTAATCTTGTAGTTTAAATTTAAAAATTTTTCAGAATAAAAATTTTATCTGATGAAGAAAATTTTATCTACCTTAAGAAACTTAGCAGATAATTTTGGAAGGCTTATGATAGCTTAAAAATTTCTAAATCCCTTTCGTATCATTATAAATTCTTTCCTAAATCAAAAAATGCATCCAAAATTTATTTAAGGCAAAGTGAGAAAAGACCAAAATGCCCTTAGAAATTTTAAAATTAAATTTTCTTCATTTTCCTTCCATTCACTCTCTCTCTCTCCCGCTCACTCCCCACACTCTCTCTTGTGCACCTCACCTTCACGCTGCCTAGCTGCCGTTTGTCCACCAAACTGCCACGCGTCGCCACCCCACCGTGCCAGAGAAGCTTGTTGGAGTGTGCTGCACCTCGTCGCTGCCTCTCGCATAGTTTTCGGCCACCGTAGCAGCCAAAAATGAAGCCATTCGTGTAACAACCCCTTTACCATAGCATATAATTTAGGAAGTGTGAAATGCTATGAAAAAATTTTCCTTTCAAAATATGCATCGTTCGGGGCCATTATTGGTTGAGTATAACCCAAATAGCCATCCCTATTCAGATTTTAGTCAACCCCATACCTGCTTAGCTAATCTAATACCTCAAATCATCACAACAATACAGTTATCACATACTCTGGAATATACATCTATATTACCATTCATACATTACATTTGAGATACTAATTATAGGATATAACTTAATCATTTACCACAATAACACATAATTGCCTCCAAATATTCAGTGATTAATAAACACCATATCGAGGCCATTAAGCCATTTACAATTAATGCCCTAAGCTATGTCATAGTTTCTTGGTCTCTTTACAATTCTACACAGTAAATACATTCAATCCCAGGCTAATTCCTGGCGCCATCACATCCTTGATTGTCTAAACAGACAACTCAATGAGATTTTGAATCCCAGTAGAGTAATATACAATTTATTTTATTCAAAATAGTTGATTGTTCAGCTATACCCTCGTCCGGGTATAGAAAACCTCTCCCTAAACTCATTCATTTAAATAAAACATGTGAATTGAATCTTCATTTATCATAAATCAATAAACATGAGAAATCTAATGGCTGTTCAAAAATTATAAATCAAAATCATTCTCTCAATCAAAGAGTATAAGTAATTATGAAAATCATCATTTTTCAAAATGCCTGCTGCCAAATTTTTATATCCATTGCATAACGCTACTATGTTACTACAATGATTTCAATCATCTATACATATATGCATAAAATCATATAAATAAATTCACAATTCATTACCTGTTGTTTTCCAATCTCATTTTAAGATCACGTGGACCGTCCTCCTGGTGATTGTCACAGGACCATCCTCTATATGACTGAGATTGTTGCTATCACAGAGACTGTCCTCCCAGTGATTGTCACAGGACCGTCCTTGTGACTGAGAACTTATTATCAATAAGGGGCGTCCCCCATCATGTGCACATTACAAGTAGGTCTCATTTTTCTTTGTCGACTATAAGGCAATGTATACATATAGGTGACTAATACGTAGGATCATAGGGATTTACTCTTAAACTAATCCATTCCCTCGTATAGACTCTCCTTCTTTACTCCTTATAGTCTTTCATAGGGGTGTATTGGTTTAACGAGTAATGAATATGAAATACTTGACAACTGTCCCATACCAGTTATCAAGTATCCATCCTAAGTTTTGTCTGCATTATAAGAATAACATTCCAATAGTCCAATCAAAACTAGCAGCAAGAAATTTTCAAATACATTTCAAACACATGCAGGTCTTTTCTTATACTCATCTAATCTAGCACACATTTTTCAGTACATGTTCACAAACATAATCACAGCAATCAATTCACATTAAACATTCATCAAAATAAAGGGGAGTGTAGATTACTCTACCTTAAATTAGGATTTCCTTTACTTAACTTAAGATTCTCCTCCTTTTCCTTGGATAAATTCTTCAAGCCACCTCTGTACATTTTTATAACCAATGTTTAGAACTAAAACTTATTTTCATTTCCTAAAAATAATAAGTTTGCAATTTAGTCCCTCATTTATCCCAACGTTGGTATTTAGCTATAAAATTATCCAATTCACTCTATGATGCTTCTAGGAGACTAAATGAACTTAATTCACTCAAAAGTTCAAATGTATATGATTTACACTGCTTAAACAGACTATATCAATCTTTTCAGTTTAGTCCCTAAACTTGAAATTGAAACTTTTCCAACAATTTCCTTCCATTTTCCAATTCCATATATTCATAAGAGTCCTAATTAAGCTAAGGATTACAAAGATGCATCAAATTCTGCAATTCTATTTCATACCAAACTTTTCCATAATTTGCAATTTAGTCCATATTTATCAATTTATGATTTTCATCATTCTTCTCCAATCTATCCCTTCAATTCATTCTTAATAACATCATAGAAGCTAGAAATTGTAGAAAAAATAATTAATCCAAAGTATTTCAGTGCATACCAAAAATTTTAAAAATTTACAATGTAGTCCCTGCACCTTTGGTGGCATTTTTCGACGACTGCTAACGGCTAGAAACTTGGCGAAGTCACCGACAGCTCGGGGGTGTTGTTGGGCAACTCAAGCATCGATCACCGGCGGCCTAACATCGCAAAATTGGTCGAATCAAAGATGTTTTCAAAATCACGAAGGTAAGGGAAAATGCCATTTTTCGCTAGCTATGGTGGTCGATAGAGCTGCAGGTGACATGCTGGGATGTCAGGCGAAGCTGCTACACCTTTCGACAATGACAAGCGATAGCGCGACGACTGTTTAGTGGACGAACAACGGTGGGCAATGGGAAGAGAAGAGAGACACGCGAGAGAGAGAGATAGTGAACGGGAGGAAGAAAAATTGGAAGGAAATGGAGAGAAAAATATATTTTAAAGTTTCTAAGGGCATTTTAGTCTTTTCTCACTTTACCCTAGATAAATTTTGGATGTATTTTTCGATTTAGGCAAGAATTTGGGATAATATGGAAGGGATATAGAAATTTTTAAACTATCACAAGCCTTCCAAAATTATCTGCAAAGTTTCTCAAGGCAAATAAAAATGTCTTCATCAGATATAATTTTATTCTGAAAAATTCTCAAATTTTAGCTACAAGCTTAGAAAAATTTCCTTAATCGCCTCCCAATAATATTTCAAGGTTTCCAAACATTTTATCCCAATTCTTTAATAAATTTAAATTGGGTTATTACAATTCATCTGTGGCTTCCCTCCTTTGATCTAGCCACTTTTGCACCGATGGTCATCGGTGAGAACCTGGTTTGGGTTGTTGGAGGTTCATCGGTCCTCTCTATCACCTCAACCGTCGTTGTCGCCGCAGGCAGTTGCCATAAAAAGGCACAAAAGGTTTAGGGACTAAACTATAATTTTTCAAAACTTATGGTATACATTGAAATACTCTGAATTAATTGCTTTTTATGTAATTTCTAGCCTCTAGGATGCTATTAAGGATGAATTGAATGGATAGATTGGAGAAAAATGGTGAAAACCATAAATTGGAAAATAGGGACTAAATTATAAATTTTGAAAAAGTTTGGTATGAAGTAGAATTTTAGAATTTGATGCATCTCTATAATCCTTAGCTCAATTAAGACTCTTTTGATTGTATAGAAGTAAAAAATGGAAGGAAATCATTACAAAAGAATCAATTGAAGTTTAAGGACTAAATTGAAAATATTGATATTTTTCTATGAATTTCAAATTCCAATGAACCCTTGATGAATGAATAGAAGTAGAAAATAGGAATTTAATTGTAAGGAATCATGATTGAAAGGGAATTTATCTAAGACTTGAATGGTTTCTCAGGAAATGATCTGTGAGTATAATTAAAAGGTAAAAGAGGAAAATCTTGGTCTGTATAGGAGCAATAGTGAAAGCTAGAGTAATCTACACTCCCCTTTGTTTTGACAAATTTTTAATGTGAATCGATTGTTATGAATATGTTTCTGAACATGTACTAGGAAATGTGTGTTGGATTAGATGAGTATAAGAAATGACCTACATGTGTTTGAAATGTATTTGAAAATTTTTTGCTGCTAGTTTTGATTAGACTATTAAAATTTATGATTATAGTGCAGAAGAAACCTAGGATGGATACTTGATGATTGGTATGGACGGTTGTCAAGTATTCCATATTTAGAGCTACTTTTTAAACTTTCATTATCTAAACATTGAATTGGTTTGTATATGTTAGGATTTACCCATTAAACCAATACACTCCTATGAAAGACTATAAGGAGTAAAGGAGGAGAGTCTATGCGAGGGAATGGATTGGTTTAAGAGTACATCCCTATGATCCTAAGTATTAGTCACCTATATGTATACATTGCCTTATAGTCGGCATAGAGAAATGAGACCTACTTGTAATGTGCACGGACGCCCCTTATTAATGTTAGGTTCTCAGTCACATAAAGGACGGTCCTGTGACAATCACTGGAAGGATAATCCCTATGATAGCAACAATCTCAATCACATGGAGGACGATCCTATGACAATCACCAAGAGGACGGTCCTCGTGATCTTAAAATGAGATTGGAAAATAGAAAGCAATGAATTGTGAATTTATTTATATGATTTTATGCATATATGTACAAAGGTTTGAGATCCTTATAGCAACGTAGGGCGTCGTGCAATGGATATGAAAAATTGGCCGTAGGAATTTTGAAAATGATGATTTTCATAAACACTTATACTCTTTGATTGAGAATGATTTTGATTTCTATTTTTTGGATAGTCACTAGATTTCCCATGTTTATTGATTTATGAGAAATGAAGCTTCAATTCACATGTTTTATTAAATGAATGAGTTTTGGGTGAGGTTTTCTATACCCGGATAGGGGTATAGCAGAACACTTAGTTGTTTTGAATAAAATTAATTGTATATTACTTTACTGGGATTCAAAATCTCATTAAGTTGTGTGCTCAGGCAATCAAGGGCGTGATGGCGCCAGGAATTAGCTTGAGATTGGATATATTTATTGCGTAGAATTGTAGAGAGACCGAGAAGCTATAATGTAGCTTAGAGCATTAATTGTAAATGGCTTAATGGCTTTAATATTGTGTTTATTGCTCACTAAATTTGTATTTAGAGATATTTATGTACTATTATGGTAAATGATTAAGTTTTATATCCTATAATTAGTATCTCAAATGCAATTTATAAATGGTAATTTGGATGTATATTCTAGAGTATGTTGATGGCTGTATTATTATGATGATTTGAGGTATTAGATAAGTTACGTAGGTATGAGGTTGAGTGAAATCTGAGTAGGGACGGCTATTTGGGTTACACTTAACTAGTAACGACCCCAATTGATGTATATTTTGAAAGAAAATTTTTCATAACATTTCACGCTTCCTAAATTATATATTATGGTAAGGGGGTCATTACGGTTTGGTATCAGAGCCTAAGGTTTTGATTAATTGTGGGAAATATGAGATTAATTTAGGTTAATGATTGAATTGCAGCTTTAGGAATATATAGGCTTTAGATTTGACATTTGATATATTAGGGGTAAATTTGCTGCTATGGTTTTGTTGCTATTGCTAAAAGTTTATTTGATTTCTTTTGTATCAGCAAGCCATGGAAAATGCAGGAAGTGGTGCTACTGGGAGATCAAGAGGAAGGCCTAGAGGGAGGAGTAATAGGGATAAAGAAATGAGGGAGATGATAGATTCCTTCAGGATGATGGCAAAGGTAGTGCGGGATCAGGCTACCACAAGTGCCAACCTCATGAGGGAAAACCAAGGAAGGCCTAACCCTAGACATGGATATGAGACCAATGAACAGGGTGATCACTACATGTACCAAGGCTAGTTAGAGTTTCAAAAATTAGAACCACCGTCATTCAAGGGTTCATATAAACATATGGCAGTTGAAGGGTGGCTGAAAGAAATAGAGAATATTTTTTGACTGCTCCATAGCATAAATGAGTAGAAAGTTACCTACGCCACTTATATGCAGAAGGATGAAGCAAAAAACTAATGGAGTGGTGCAAGTCCACTAATGGAAAGTAGAGACATTCCGTTGACATGGGAAACATTCAAACAAGCCTTTCTAGAGAAGTATTTCCCAAAAAATTTCAAGCAAGCTAAAGAGAAATAATTCCTAAACCTTAAGCAAAGGGGCAGACCGTTCGAGGAGTATTTGGCTTAGTTTGAAGAGTTAGCCAGGTATTCCACATATTTGAGGTTGTATCCAAATGAGGTTTGGAAGTCAAGACAGTTAGAGGCAGGCCTAGACTGGCAAATGAGGAACCAGATAGCCCCGATAGAGATCCGAGATTTTGTAGTTTGGAAGAGAGGTAGCACATGAATTAAAGGTTCGCTGCCCGACAGAAACAGCTTGCTAAGAATTTAAACGTCAAAGGTAAGGGAGGAAACTTTAAACCACAATAAGGGTTATCTAGTGTTAACAGATGGCCTGAAGTAGCTAACTATCCCAGGTGTGGTAGCAGGCATGGAAATGAACCCTGTAGATATAGAGCGCCTGTGACTTACTTCAAGTGTGGGAAGATAGGGCATTTTGCAAGAGTCTGCCCATTTGATGGAAACCAACAAGGTCTTGGTAGATCAGGAGGGCCAAGACCACAAACTCCAAAGAGATTCTTTACCTTAGATGAAGCAAACATCGAGGAATCACCAGGACTGATGCAAGGTAGAGGTAAGATTTGATTTACCTTTTCAAACTATGCCTTTTGACTTGTACATTTCCACTCCTTTGGGAAAATCAACTATTTCTACCCAAATCAGTTTGAATTGTCCCATATCCATTGATGACCACTTGTTTGTTGTTGATATGGTATGCTTATCCTTGACGGGATTGATGTCATATTAGGAATGGATTGGCCGTCGAAGAATTAGGATTGTGCTAAATGGTTTTGAAAAGAAGGTAGTCTATTTAGATGCCTTGCCTATGGATAAGGGTGATAGACTTAGTGAAGTCAATGAGATTTTTTTGAACTTTTCCCAGGGAGAACTTCAAGAGAGGCTTAGCTTCATTCCTATAGTAAGGAAGTTTCCTGCAATGTTTCCCTTAGAGATAGAGAGGTTACCCTTGTAACGACCCCCAAATCCATAATACACTATCCTCTATCTGAATAGAGAAGCATATGAGTTTTCAAAATAGTTTTTTCTGATATGGAAATGTAAAGGGATCGCTACTGGTTGAGCGTAACTCAAATAGACTTTTTCTTCATCCATTCAGATTCCGTTCAACCATAAATTAACTTGCAGCTATACTAAATATACATACAATCACCACAAAGCTCTGGAATAATAAAACTAATAACCGTAAATCAAGCATACATACATTCACATGTAATCTATCAAAAATTCCAAATTTCAGTTATAAATTCCTGCCAAAAATCTGACAAAGTTTTTCCTATATTTTGAACGTTACCCAGATACAAACAGTCATCTAGTTCCAATATATACATCGAATAAAATCCAATCCAACAGATAAAACCATCAACAACCAAAAACTACCCATAAATACATAAATCCAGCAACAGAATCATCAAGATAATATATATAGAAATCAGATTCAAGCCTAGGACTAAGCTGCACGTCTGTCTGTGATTAAACCTCTGCCTAGCTATCTTCTAGGCCCCTTTCCCTGTTCATTTGAGCAAATAACCCGTGAGATATTTAAATCCCAGTAGAGTAATTTACAGTAAATATTTATTTAAAAACTAGTTGAATGCTCAGTGGTGCAAGAACTGAAAACAACTTCCCATGTTCATTTCAAAAATTAATGAAATACCTTATCTTTTAAAATCGTTAAATAGCATGGAAATCGAGGTAATTATTCAATGAATATAACAATCTGTTTTATAAAATCTGTGCTCAAAAATCAAATCAAATCCCATGCCCAATGTTTCTAAATACACGTTGGCCACAAGTCTTATGCGACTGTATCTGAATTTATCCAATTGCATGTCATTTGGAGAAAATTCATCTCTTATCGTTGGGTGTGATCCATAACACCAATCACCCAAAATCTCGCCTATATTGTGAGTGTGATCCATAACACCAATCACTCACTCAATAATTGGGTGAGAATCAACATCTAGGGCATCCTCTAGCATGTGCACATATGCCAATTCTCATCCTCATACAGTCTATTCGGAATCACATTCACACGATCGACTACTCTTCAGGGTTCTAGGGTATTACGCCTAAATCACAATATTTTCCCGTATAGGCTATCCCCCTTTATACTCCTTAAACCTTTCTTAGGGTCGTCCTAGTTTACCGTGTAATCCCTAACGAATGCAGGCTATATCTGGTTTAAAAAAACATTTATAAAATCCCCTACACTTGGGATACTTAACTGTCGTCCCATACCAGCTGTTAAGTACCCTACCCTAAGTCAATCCATTCTTATGGCATCTAAATCCGATAGCCAAATCATCTAACATGCAACAGACAATACCAGCACATAGGATGCAATTATATCCATCGAAGGCAACATGCATTTCCATGCAATTAATTTAAATCATTCAGGTATTCCCAAAGTCAGTCTAACGTCTGGGAAGCGTAAATTACCCTACCTGGTTTTCGTTTGCTCTTAATCGGTTTGGCACTTCTCATATCCTCGTAATCTGAGCCTAGTCAATTTCTTGGGCAATTAAATCAATATTTTAGTCTATTACGTAATCAATTTCACTTTCCTACATCCAATTACACAGTTTCCTAAGCCGATAAATTTCCTATACATGTTCGGCATCCAAATCAGTTAAAAATACGTAAAATTAGGGGCAATTTAGATCATACTGGGGGTTTCAAAAGGTGGGAATTTGCTTCTGACGTCTTTCTGGCTTCTCCGGCTGTGGCGTACAGCGGCGCACGGCAAAGAGGTGCGGTTGAGCTTGAAAATTACACCAGAGTGAAGCCCTCAAGATAAGGAGTCCAAATCTTGGGTTGGCGCGGTGGTTCTCGGTCGTTAAGGTGGCGTTTTCCAGTGGTGAAGTTTCACTCACGGCGGACAGAGATTTCCTCGATCCAGGAGTGTGGCGACTCGCTCAATTTGCAAGTGTGGGAGGAAGCTAGCGGCTCGGCGTTGTAATGGCGGTGGCGTCGCCTAACGCCAGATGGTGGAGATCACGGCGGTGCAAGGAATTGGCGATGGAGGAGGAAAATGGACTTTTTTCGGCAAGGGTGGTGGCCATTGGTGGCCGTGGGTGGTTGCTAGAAGTTAAGGGTGGTGAGGCGCGTCAGTTGGTAGGTCGAACGATGGTCTAGGGTGGCGGTGGTGGCCGCACGCGGTGGTGAGAGAAGGAGAGAGAAGAGAGAGAAAATAGAGTGAAGAGAGAGAGTGAAGGTGGGAAAATGATGGAAATTTGTGAAATTTAGGAAGTTTAAAGCTTTTGGGGGCGACTTGGTCTTTTGCCACATCACTCAAGATAACTTTCGAATGCCGTCTTCAATCTGGACAAGGGCACAGGTTCCCATACAAGCATTTCGGCCTCCGTCTTAGGAACCGAAGTCCATAACTCTATCTATCAGATTCTTAATGTCAGGCTGTGTTTTCTTCCATCGGATTAGGTTTCTGACTCTAAAAAATTTCCTGATTTCAACCATCAACTCCAAAAATCATGCCAGATTTAGTTTTAATGAAATCACCATCAGTTTTATTCAGTTTGGCTATTTTAAAAATTCTGTTTATTACATCCCCCACATAGGGAAATTGAATTTACCATTGACCTAGTGCCAGGCATCGGAATGATCTCAATTTCTCCCTATAGGATGGCACCCATAGAATTGAGGGAATTGAAAGTCCAAATAGAGGACCTACTAAAAAAGGGATTTATTAGACCCAATGTATCACCTTGGGGAGCTCCTATTCTATTTGTGAAAAAGAAATAAAAAAGAAAGACAGAAGCATAAGATTATGCATATATTACCGTTAGCTGAACAAAGTGACCATTAAGAACAAATACCCCATATAGGGAGCAACTGTGTTCTCCAAGATAGATATGAGGTCAGGATATCACCAGATTAGGGTCAGGGAGGAGGATATCTCTAAGACAACTTTTAGCACCCGATATGGCCATTATGAGTTTTTAGTGATGCCATTCTACTTGACCAATGCCCCAGTGGTGTTTGTGGACTATATGAATAGAATTTTTTGACCCTACTTGGATAAGATTGTAGTGGTATTCATAGATGACATTATGATATATTTTAGGACTCCCGAAGAGTATGCACAACATCTTGGGATAATGTTGAAGATATTAGAGGAGAAGCAGTTATATGCGAAATTAGAGAAATGTGAATTCTGATTAGAGGAGGTCAAGTTCTTAGGTCATGTAGTGAATGCAGTAAGGATTTCGGTAGATCCCAAAAAGATAGAGGCTATATTAAGTTGGAACCAGCCAAGCACAGTTACGGAGATTAGAAGCTTTCTAGGTTTGGCAAGCTATTATCAAAGTTAATACAAGGATTTTCTCGGATCGCTTTACCATTAACCTGGTTAACTAGGAAGGGTGTAGAGTTTAGATGGAGCAAGAAATGTGAGAGGAGTTTCTAAACTCTTAAGGAGAAATTGACTACTGCTCCAGTGTTAGTTATACCAAACCCCACTGAACTATTTAAGGTTTACACCAATGCATAAAAGAAAGGTTTAGGATGCATGTTAATGCAAGTTGGGAAGGTAGTACCATATACATCTAGGCAATTGAAGCCTACAGAGGAAAATTATCCCACCCATGACTTAGAGTTAGCTGTCATAGTCTTTGCCTTAAATATTTGGAGACACTATTTATACCGGGAAAGATTTGAGATTTATAGTGATCATAAAAGCCTTAGGTATTTATTTGATCAGAGAGAGTTGAATATGAGGCAGAAAATGTGGGTAGAGTATTTGAAAGACTTTAACTTTGAGTTGAAATATCATGCAAGGAAAGAAAATGTTGTAGCTGATGCAACTGAGTAGGAAACCCTACAGGTAGCTTTTCTGATGATAGATGAGATGAGATTACTTGAGGACTTTAAGGATCTAAGTCTTAATGTAATTTCACTGCCAAATAGGTTAGCCATGAGTGACTTTCAGATAATCTATAATTTGAGGGAACAGGTAAGACAAGCCCAATTAGAGGATGAATCCTTAGAGATTTATTTGAATAAACATGATTTTAGGTTAGCTGAGGATAGTGATTATTGTTTAGGAACAGGATAGTAATCCCGAACCATCAAGGACTTAGAGAGAAGCTGTTAGCATAGGCCTATCGTGGCCACTATACCATCCACCCTGGTATTTCCAAGATGTATCAGGAGCTAAAGAGAAACTTCTGGTGGCCGGGTATAAGGAGAGACATCACAAAATATATAAGTGCTTATCTTACTTGTCAGTAGGTAAAAATAAAGCACTAAAACCCTGCGGGTTTATTGAGGCCACTAGAAATACCAGAAAGGAAATAGGATCAGATAATCATAGAATTTGTAATGGGATTACCTAAGAAACCTGCTGGTTATGATTCCATTTGGATGATGGTGGATAAATTGCCCAAGTCTACTCATTTCTTACCAATTAAGATTAACTATTCTTTAGAAAAGTTATCCCATTTCTACCTTAAGGAGATGGTGAGGTTACATGGGGTACTGTCTAGCATAGTGTCCAATCAAGACCCTAAGTTCACCTCTAGATTTTGGCAATTCTTACAAACAGCATTAGGGACCCAACTGAGTTTTAGCACCGCATACCATCCTCAGACAGATGGGCAGTCTAAGAGGACAATACAGACCTTAGAGGATATGTTGAAGGCGTGTGTACTAGAACAAAAAGGAAGTTAGGACAGGTACCTACCTTTGATAGAGTTTGCTTATAACAATAGTTATCACTCTACAATAGGTATGGCAGTGTATGCTACTTTATATGGACGAAACTGTAAATTACCTCTAAGATGGGTAGAGATGGGAGAGAGCATACTGTTGGGACCCGATATAGTTCAGGAAACCACTGAATAGATAAAGATGATTATGGAGAAAATGAGCGTTGCCCAACAGAGACAGGAGAGTTATGCTAATAAGAGGAGGAGACCTTTGGAGTTCAATGAAGGGGACCATGTGTTTTTGAGAGTATCCCCTATCACGAGTATAGGTAGGAAAATAAAGACTAAAAAGTTAAGTCCTAGATTCTTAAGGCCATTCCAAATCTTACAGAGAGTCGGTCCAATCGCCTATCAAATTGCCCTACCTCCTTACCTGTCTAACTTGCATAATGTTTTTCATGTTTCCCAACTCAGAAAGTATGTTTCGAATCTTACTGATGTATTGGGGAATTAACCTATAGTATTAAAGGAAAATTTAACTTATGATTCTACCCCTGTCAGGATCCTTTTCTAGACTAAGCAACTTCAAAATAAAGTAATCTCTTTGGTTAAGGTTCTTTAGCAGGATACAGTGAACCAAGACATGACTTGGGAGAAGGAAGACGAGATGAGGCAACAATATCCAGAGTTATTTGCATGTATGAATTTTGGGGAAAAAATTCTTTTAAGGGAGAGAGAATGTAATAACCCAGTTAAAATTAAATATTTGGGATAAAATATTTGGAAACCTTGAAATATTGATGGGAAGTGATTAAGAAAATTTTTTTTGATCTCGTAGCTTAAATTTGAGAATTTTTTGGAATAAAAATTTTATCTGATGGAGAAAATTTTATCTGCTTTGAAGAACTTAGCAGGTAATTTTGGAAGGCTTATGATAGCTTAAAAATTTCTAAATCTCTTCCATATCATTCTAAATTCTTGCCTAAATCAGAAAATGCATCCAAAATTTATCTAAGGCAAAGTGAGAAAAGACTAAAATGTCCTTAGAAACTTTAAAATCAAATTTTATTCATTTTCCTTCCATTCACTCTCTCTCTCCCACTTACTTCCTGCACTCTCTCTCATGCACCTCACCTTCATGTGCCCTGGCCACCGTTCATCCACTAAACCACCACGCGTCACTGCCCTATCGTGCCAGAAAAGCTCACCGAAGTATGCCGCACCCCGTCGCCGCCTCTCGCGCAGTTTTCGGCCATCGTAGCGGCCGAAAATGGAGCCGTTCGTCTACGGCTTCCGTCCTTCGATCCAGCTAATTTTGAGCTGTTGGTCACTGGTGAGCACCTGGGTTGGGTTGATGGAGGTCCATTGGTCCTCTCTGTCACTTTAATTGCTGCTAAATTATAATTTTTCAAAACTTATGGTATAAATTGAAATACTCTGAATTAATTACTTTTTTTGGGCAATTTCTAGCCTCTAGGATGCTATTAGGGATGAATTGAACGGATAGATTGGAGAAAAATGGTGAAAACCATAAATTGGAAGACAGGGATTAAATTACAAATTTTGGAAAAGTTTGGTATGAAGTAGAATTTTAGAATTTGATGCATCTCTGTAATCCTTAGCTCAATTAAGACTCTTTTGATTGTATAGAAGTAGAAAACAGAAGGAAATAATTGCAAAAGAATCAATTGAAGTTTAGGGACTAAACTGAAAAGATTGATTTTTTTTGTGAATTTCAAATTCCAATGAACCCTTGATGAATGAATAGAAGTAGAAAATAGGAATTTAATTGTAAGGAATCATGATTGAAAGGGAATTTATGTAAGACTTGAATGGTTTCTCAAGAAACGATCTGTAAGCATAATTAAAAGGTAAAAGAGGAAAGTCTTGGTCTGTATATAAGCAACGGTGAAAGATAGAGTAATCTACACTCCCCTTTGTTTTGATAAATGTTTAATGTGAATTGATTTCCGTGAATATGTTTGTGAACATGTAATGGGAAATGTGTGCTAGATTATATGAGTATAAGAAATGACCTGCATGTGTTTAAAATGTATTTGAAAATTCTTTGCTACTAGTTTTGATTGGACTATTGGAATTTATGCTTATAGTGGAGACGAAACCTGGGATGAATACTTAATGACTGGTATGGGATGGTTGTCAAGTATTCTGTATTCAGACCTACTTTTTAAACTTCCATTATTTGAACAGTGAATTGGTCTGTATATGTTAAGATTTACCTGTTAAATCAATACACCCCTATGAAAGACTATAAGGAGTAAAGGAGGAGAGTCTATATGGGGTAATGGATTGGTTTAAGAGTAAAGCCCCATGATCTTAAGTATTAGTCACCTTTATGTATACATTGCCTTATAGTCGGCATAGAGAAATAAGACGTACTTGTAATGTGCAGATGATGGGGGATGCCCCTTATTGATGTTAAATTCTCAATCACATAGAGGATGGTCCTGTGATAATCACCGGGAGGACGATTCTCGTGATAGCAACAATCTCAGTCACATGGAGGATGATCTTATGAAAATCACCGGGAAGACGGTCCCTGTGATTTTAAAATGAGATTGGAAAACAGCAAGCAATGAATTGTGAATTTATTTATATGATTTTATGCATATATGTACAGAGATTTGAGATCCTTGTAGCAACGTAGGAGCGTTGTGCAATGGATATGAAAAATTAGCTGCAGGCATTTTGAAAATGATGATTTTCATAAACACTTATACTCTTTGATTGAGAATGATTTTGACTTCTGTTTTTTGGATAGCCATTAGATTTTCCATGTTTATTGATTTATGAGAAATGAAGCTTCAATTCACATGTTTTATTAAATGAATGAGTTTTGGGAGATGTTTTCTATACCCGGACAGGGGTATAGCTAAACACTCAATTTTTTTGAATAAAATTAATTGTATATTACTCTACTAGGATTCAAAATCTCATTAAGTTGTGTGTTCAAGCAATCAAGAGCGTGATGGCGCCAGGAATTATCCTGAGATTGAATATATTTACTACGTAGAATTGCAGAGAGACCGAGAAGCTATAATGTAGCTTAGAGCATTAATTGTAAATGGCTTAATGGCTTTAATCTGGTGTTTATTGCTCACTAAATTTATATTTTGAGATATTTATGTACTATTATGGTAAATGATTAAGTTTTATATCCTGTAACTAGTATCTCAAATGCAATTTATAAATGGTAATTTAGATGTATATTTCAGAGTATGTTGATGGCTGTATTGTTATGATGATTTAAGGTATTAGATAAGTTGCACAGGTATGAGGTTGAGTGAAATATGAATAAAGATAGCTATTTGGGTTACACTCAACCAGTAACAGCTTTGATCGATACATATTTTGAAAGAAAAAATTTTTCATAGCATTTCACGCTTCCTAAATTACATACTATGGTAAAGGGGTCTTTACATATAGCTCCAAAACTCATCATTTTACGAAGAGTCTAAAATCATTTTCTCTATCTAAACAAATAAAAATTGAACAAATTTAAATATATTTATTGTTGTTCTAATTTTAAGTTATGTGCTGTTTAAAAGAAATTCATCCCGTGTGAGTTAAAGGGCAATGTAGCTTCAAAGCTTATAGCATAAAATTGCTAGCCTCGACAATAATGGAATTAGCACACTAAAGGCAATTTCCATTAAACTTTCAATACAAGTGGCAAGTTAAATATTTTAATACTATGATAAATTGATAATTAATACAATAAATATTTCACAAGAGATATTTTCATGAATTTTTAATTCTCACCGCACCAAAATTAATTAAGAATAAAAGCTAGGTTTATTATTTTGTAGAATCTGAAGAGAAATTAACCAGCTTCCTCACTCCTATTTTTCGTAGAGAAAAACTAATGTTTAGTGTAGTGCACTTTTTGAAAATATTAGTCTTGTAGTAGTTTAATACTACTATAATTTATATTTTGATAAACAAATATTCTTTCATTGAAATTTAAGATTTAACTCAATAATAATATAAAAATAAATTATATAAATTTAATTAAAAATAAATTAAATATTTAATAATTTTGAAATATTAAAAATAGATTCTACACTTTCCTAACTCATCAATCATACTGCTCTCTTCTATAAGAATATTCTTATAAAATAGGAGTTGGCTGGATTGTAATAAAATGAGTAAAATCCAAACCTAGGTGGTTATGAAGTGGGTCCAGTGCAGTGGTTTATAGCAATTTTGTTTTCATTATTTGTCCACTCAATTTTTAATTTTGTTCGTACGTTAAACTTTCTCAGTGTGCCTTTGAATTTTGTTAACACTGTAAATCATATATCTTCATAGTGCCAAGATGGCAAATGATTGGCCATATCAGCAAGTTTTAATAACTCATTAATAAAAGTTTTCAACCAATGATTAATTAAAAATCCAGAAAACTTTAAAATAGATTATCAAAATACACATACTCTATGGACTTCTTTAAAATTTACCTACTTAAACTAGGTCCGAAGATAAATAAAAGGATTGAGGGAGGGTGTTACCCACTCCATCTTAAAATATAACTAATCTTATAGTGTAGCCAAACGGAAACCTAGTGACAAAAGAGCATCGCTTTAATCTCCTGGTGAGTTTGAGAGATTGTGACACAAGAATTAACATTTTTATACAAATACAAGGATAAAAATGTTGAGATTAATAAGTTTGAGCTACGTTGATTGTGTGTTGAAATAATATTAATGATTGTGAAACTTTTATGTGATTTTGTAGGAATAAACTTTATTTGGTCCTCTCCTTTTTGAACGCCGCTTGATAGAGTCTAGGTTATTGGTAGGTGGGTGAGGGTGAGTGATGATGAAAAATGACAAATATGGCCTTTAACCTAGTCAAATTAAAATCTTAGTTGGTTTTATAATTACTTACATGCCACCTTACCATTAAATTTTAGATAAAAAATTGATGAGAAGATATTTTTGTTACAAAATAAAAATTTTGTAAGAGTTCTATATCAAGTTTTAAAAATTAAGAGAATTATATATACACACTCTAAAATTTAAAAAAATTGTGCATTATAACCATTTAACTATGCATCATTACTTATTTTATACTAATATCTTTTTTTTAAAAAACATGTTTAATCTTAACATCCTAATTCTTCCTCAAATCTCTTATCTTTTTTTTTTAAGTGTCACATGTGTCACTCTTTTCCTCTCTTGTCTACGATTTTTTTTCTTTTTTTCTCTCTCTATTTTTCCATTCTCTTTCTCTCTCCTCTCTCATAGTTTTTCTTCTTCTTTTTCTTTTCTTTTTGTTCTTATTTTTTTTCTTTAGAATCGATGAACCATTTAAATCACAAGTTTTTATTAATTATTATTATTATTTTATTTATAACCAATTCAAACAATTATTTATTTATTTTTGAGATGATTAGTGTGATTTAGTGATCTGTTCATCAAATTTTCATTTAAACCAATCTGTGTGGTCTTTTAATTATTGTTCAATATAATAATCATGGATTTAAATTTTAGAGGCTACATCTTATATTTCAATTTTGAGATGCTTATAGATATATGGTGACGCCATACAGGAAAACAGGTTTAAAAAATGCAAGCTAGCCGAACCTGCCATGTGTATTGTAGGGTTCGGAAAGTAGAATTTGATGAACGATTCTAGATATGGTTAGTATCTTATTTTACTAAATTAAGAAAGGACTTATGTTGCTTCAAAATTTGTTAAATTGTCAGATTGTCTTATCGACGAATGACAAATTGAACTGGTACTGTGCAGCATCTCCCATGTTCAAGTTGTAGGACGACCTCTTTCACCGGCATTTGACGTTGAAATATATCATCCATCGAGAAAGTGCACCTTCACGTACTGCCCTCAGATTGAAGATGTACGAGGCATTGTTGTGTAGCCTTAACTAACTTACCATTTGGTTTTAAATGATTGCACACTTAAACCTGCATCGGGCAAATGAAGCGCATGATGAATCTTTGTACTACGTATTTTTCCGAAGTAATTTGTTAGAACCTGCCTGGCCACAACTTACATTTTAATGCATGGCCCCTTTAGATATTTTTGTCTATTATTTATGAACATTCTCCACTTTCATACTATTTTTTAAGAACGAAATATTTACTTCGTCCTGCATCATGAACTCAGGGTCTTCCTACAGCTGTTCAGATACCAGCTAAATCTTCCACCAGGTCTACTAAAAATAGGTACTATTAACTGAATGATTTGCAAGTAGTTGCACAAAAGATTGGCGAAACAAAGTAAAGTTATGGGACATTTAAGTGTATTAATACGAAGCTGAAAACTGCTCTTTAAATTGTCCAATACATTACACTTGCAGGACAGACAAAAACCCTCAAATAAGATATCTAAATACCTACCCAAGTGCATCATGTCACAACAAATTCCACGATTAAGAAAATACGCAGGGAAGCAGAGAAACTATTCAAAATATCCTGTACAAAGATAATATGTTGAACATTTAAACAAGAAAAAGCCAATTACAAGAACAAGTTATATGTTAGTCATGCCTTCCAGCCATAACCCATGTTCTCATCTAGATCACTGTTAAAGAAGCCATTATCTGTGAACTCATGCGCAATATCCTGAACCACATCTTCCTGTAAATGGAGATTCTGTGGCATATCAGAAGCTCTCTGGTTGAATCCATTGTTGCCACCAGCTGCAGAAGAATCACTGTTTGAAGCAGCTTTGAAACTGTTGCTCCTGCTAGGGGCAGGTCCGTTGCTTCCTGAAACATTGGCACTAACTACAGTTACTGGTGGAGTGTTGCCTCCAAAACCCAACCCATTCTTTACCATACCCCCATTTGCAATAGGTCCAGGAAGGGGCTGGGATTGTATTCCTCCCCCACTGTTATCTGACACTTCTTGCAGCAGTCGCTGGAACATCTGCTGTTGTAGAGCTTGGTTTCCTTCAGAGCCCTGTGAATGGCCTTGTTGGAGTAAGTTATTTGCACTTAATGAGCGCTGTTGAAGTTGTTGCATATGGTGTTGCTGCTGCTGCTGCGGTAGATGGGGACTTGAGAGACCACTAACCGGTAAATTTTGCATGGAGCCTGGAATTAAAGCAGCAGCAGAACCTTGCAAGGTTGAAGATGGACTCTGAGCTGAATTATTGAAGGAAGACGATGCCTCTCGCTGCAATGAGTTAGAATTTGATGAGTTTTGCCTTAACAGAAGATTCTGGTAGTTAGTCAGCGCCAAAGCAGCTTGTGCAGACCCACTTAAAGCACCACGATTAACTATATTATGATTATTGCTGATTTGGTTGTTCAACCCAGGATGCAATGCCATCAGCTTATTAAGTGTGTTTCGGTCAGTTGGCAGACCTTGAACACTTGCTAGCTGTTCCATCTCTTGCATCTTGTGCATATGGAGCTTGGCCGCAGCAGCATGCCGAGGATAATTTTTCAAGCCCTCTGCAGATACGTGTGAAATCAAGGCAAAGTAACAAGAATGGCCACTGATAATTAGAAATAGAATTCTTAAACAACATTTAAGATTGAAACAGCTTTGGACTAGTAAGATATGCAAGTTAAAATGGCTTTGAAGGACTACAAGCATTCATGGTCATAACAGACTGTACTAACTCTTAAGTTTCTTTTTCTACTTATGCTTCATGTTTTTAGCCAATAGCATTTCTGGAGAAATAATAGTAATAAAAAATAATTGCTCCTCAGGTATATCACCAATAGACTTTCAATATATAAGAAAAGAAATAATATTCCATTGTCTATTTCTCTTACATTCAATACGTGAAGAAGTAAACACCAGTAAACTTCAATACATTGTAATATAATAACAAAAGCACAAAGAAATTACCAATTGCCCCAACTGTGTTATCTCGGCAGAAATCCATCAGATCTTTCATGCTATTTACAACCTCAGATATCTATAACCATTGAAGCAGGCTACAATCAGAAGACTTGAATAAAAATAATAATAACAACAATAATAATAATAAAACACGTTTTCTCTATTACATCTTAACGTTAGATTTAGATTTTCATAGGTACCTGCAGACATCTCACATATCTTTTGGAGAAACCCAAGTCATTCAGTGACTGCAACTCCAAACTCTTAGCAAGCTGACGTCCAACTGTCAACACCCTGAAGCAAAAAACATCAGCTTCAGCATTTGCACGGTCACATTTTAGTTCATTTAGCCTGTACCACCCTCCCTCTAAGAGAATATAATTTTATAAATAAACATAAGAGGCAGAACATATTTCATCCTAAACATATTGATCTGCTATTTTTAATAACCCAACTAGCAACCATAACAATGCTGCTTTATGCAGAGATTCATTTGAGCTATGCATAACCTGTAAAAATGCTGAATTTGAGTTTGCTAGTCTCAACAAAGGAAATCTTATATTCCCTTACGATCTTTTATTTACTTTTCTGGTAAGAAACTCATGATAAGAAAGTCTTTCCTTCTTTTATTCTAAGGTTCCATTTCTACAACAATTTGGCCTCAAAATAGGCCTGCATCATTCCTACAATGGCCTTATCCTATAAGGCATACAATCAAATATAAAATCAGGATATCTGAGCAGACAGATTTACTGAATATGTCAAATTGGCAAAGCTTGGCAATGCATTAACTCACATATTGCTATTTGTCTGCAAGTCCTGCTGAGAAATCCCATCAGAGCCACTTTCAGCAATTGTACTCTGACACTTTTGTGCCACCTGAACCAGCTGATTGACCTGCAGAAGATGAATTATAAGATCTAACTTTCAAAATATTTTTCATCTTCAAAACGATCATGAGTATTTCAAAATGGACCCCGTCTTGAGTGGCATACATGAAGTGATACTTATACCCAACAACAAACTTCGCCCTTTTTTTCTGGTGAAAATGAAACAGTCCTGTCATAAGGAATTTAAACAATGATACATTCCAGTCTCATCTATAAAAATCTAGTTTAACCAAAAGCCTCAAATTTAAGGTCATTTCATACTTTTGTTAGTTGTAAAACAAGTTTACCTACTGCTTACAAATTCCCACACCCTATTGCCCTTGCTGAATTCAACAGTATTAAAACAAAAACTAGATCAGAAATATTAAAGCAGGCATATCAGAATAAAAGGTGATAAACAACCATATATATTATATTTTAATAAGGAAAAGAGACACGTTAAATCATGTTAAGAATGCAAAACCAAAATATGTTTACAGAACTATTCCCAGCATGCAAATTAGACCACTCAACCTTCAATTATCAATAAACAAAACAAACAATAAATAGAAATATTGGTTACTGGTTTAACACCAAAATTTTATCTAAAAAGTCCAACCACCTGAAGCAAATAGTGGCTACCAAGGTAAGCAAAGACATACTTGGGCATATAGAACCATACCTGTGGTGCAACCAACCTTCTAGGAAGAAGTTCTTCATGACGCCTTGCACAAAATTCCCAAGATAAAATCTGCATAAGAATCAGAATATCAGCAGGCCGTCATGCACAAAAATCTATGTAATAAATATAACTACATATAGTAAAGATCTTAGAACCTTCAGGTCTTGTGTGAATATGATACGAAGTTGACCCTCACGAACAACCCGAAGCTGCTCATATACACTCTCTTGAACAGCTTTTACATATTCTAACATCATTACACCAGAAGGAAATCTACATTCACGTGGCAAGTCCAAATAAAGAAGTTCATCAATCACTCCACTGCCAAATTTGATTTCATTAAGTCTAGGGAGTACTTCGAAAGTTGCCTCTGTTAAACAGATCCGAAATGTAAATATTAATATATTGACATAATCAGAAATTTCAGAGATAATGCTAAAATCTAGCCCACATGTATATATTTAGAGCGCAAATCTGTCATCCATAAAATCTTTTCTAAAACAATTTTCCACTTGCAATTATTTGTTATTAGTAAACTTGCTCATGATTTCATTTACTTTGTTGCTTTTCTCTGACTTTCAATTGATAGTTATTTTGCATACTTTAGAATTGCAGGATATAATCAATAGTAATCACAATGGAGATTTGAGACCCATTATTGGTTTGAACTTGATGTCAGGAAGAAGAGATTAAACCAATGTTTTAAAAACTGAACCGGTTCAACCATTTTTAAACCTTCATATATATTAACTCCTCTACTTTTTCAATTTCCTCTTCTCTTTTCCCCAGGTACATTAACTCCTTTTCATCTTCCATTTCTTCTTCTTTCTCCTCTTTTATTCCTCCTTCATGCTAGAAAAATGGAAACTTGAAAGCCAGATCTCTCTCCATCTTCTCCTTTTTTTTCCTCCTTTTTTCTCTTCTTCAGATCTCAAACCATTACACCATTAAGCCGGCCAAATTTTATTGGTTTTCCCATTTTTTTCAATTGTTGAGCAGTTTTTTCTATTGCCACTTTCGAGGGTTCTGCAAATGTAACCAATTTAGCGAAGTACCAAATTCTCCATATGTGCCCTAAGCAGACATTTTGATAACTCAAACCAACTAATACTTGGTTTGAAAAAGAAAAGGGACAAGTTAACAGCAGCAAATTATCACTGTCTGCAACATTATCAATTACTAATATGCTGTTTACACAGGATCCTAACAAGGTTATTTGAGGGAAGTAATGAAAACACCAACAAAATGAAATCTGTAGAAGAAAATTTAATGGGAATTCTGTACAAATGACGCAATTATGGAGAAACCTCTTTTATTTCTATATTGCAACTATATCTAACTTATCCCAAGCATTAAAATTTTACTCCACTTATCCAACAAAAAAATTTAAAATTTAGGGTGTGATCCAAGTAAAATTTTAAGTCCATCATAACCCTAAAATTTACCAGATGAGAGATAGTTCAATAACTAAAGGTAAAAAAAAACTAAAAAAAATAATAGGAGAAAATATTAAGACAGATTTAACTATAAACAACCTAACAATAGAAATAAACCAAGATATAACACGTTAGCATCGCTTGATCATATAGCTGACCCCACCTAGTGGGAAAAGGCTATGACTTTTGTTGTATCATGACCCTAGACAGTATACCAACTAAGATACCCCTCACGTTCACATACCAAATATCTAGTAAAACAGGGTTGCCCCAATCCATCATCCCTGATTCTGGGAAAGGAGGTTTTGGGGGTTTGATTGCTTATAGCATCATGCTAGTGAAGATTGGTTAAATTGCACAAGCGCATTTTGGTTCTAATAAGCTCTTCTTGCACATCTATATTCCTAGGCCAAATGGACTTCCATAGTTGGATCAGAAAAGCTTAACAGTAGGCCCAATTTGCAGCATAAAAGCAGAGATAACTTCAGATTATTCCTAACAAATTTGTTAGCAAAAGAAACATTAATAGGGCTTTTATTATTCAAGTTTTAATAACCAAGTAAGTTTTGACCATTTTCTTCTGCTATTAATTAAAAATAAAAATCCTACCAGATTCAATTTTGCATTTTTCTAAAAAACAACAACAATCTCAGCAATGGTATAGCAAAGTAATATTCTCATCTTACCAAATCCCCGTCCAGATTTAGAATGACATATGTCACAGTGCCATGCATCCTGAACAAAAAGATAACAATGCAAGATTATGCACATATCAAGAGCACCAATGTATTAGAAAGGCTAAATGGTGTAGAGTGTAAACAATAAACATAAAATAATATTATAAGCAAACAGAGTAAATCTGATGTAAATCTTATGTATGAAATGGAATTATTGCAAGTGGCCATCAATAACATTATAGGCTCATGCAACCCACTAACAGTTTTAATAAGCTGATAGGAACCTGTCTAGATGACTGAATAATACTGATATAGTATTAAGGAAACCTCAATAGAGGAAAAATACACCATAAAACAGAAGCAACTAGCACTGGAAAACAGAAAATAGCAGCACAAACACACCAGGAAAACAGAAAATATAGCAGCACCAAAATAGTAGAAGAACAAGGAAAAATAAAATGAAATCGAGCTTTCGAGAGGCTAGCACTCTCCCAAGTCCCTTCCAAATTTTCCTCCCCTTTTGGCTCTCTCTTCCTTCACTCTTTACTGAGAATTGCCTCACCAACTCCTTCTAGAATTTTCTCTCAAGAGCCTACAACTGTCCCTTAGCTTTTCTACTCATTTCCAATCTTGTCCCTCACAAAATTTCTTCCTTTTACCTTTGCTTATATTTTCTAGTATATATCAGGGCCCATCGTAAGCGTTTTGAGTTTTGACATGAGCATGCATTATTGCATCATACTATACATAATAAAAGAAATGAACGTTAAATTAACAGTACAGAAACTGACCATAGCTGCTTGGGGAAAAACACCAAGTGCATGATGCCCAACATTATCATATAATGACAAGCACCACCGTTTCTTTGCACGGGGAGAGTAATATTCAGCCACAAATTTCCTCCAATAGGCAATGCTATTTTCCTGGGTCAAATAGAAAAAAGTGAATAACAGTTACAATCATTGTTATTTATGGCAAATGATCCACTGAAGCAAAATCACTCATAAAGGCATGGCATATGGTACGCTGCTTTGTGCATTGCAACATTGAGACACCATGCATAAAATATTATTCAAAATAGTAGTAGACCAATCAATTGACTGATGTTAATGAAAAGAGAAAAATGCAGTGCAGATAAGACATATTTAATGTAGCATTAATTTTTACGGTTTCCATATGTGACTTATGATCCAAAGAATGGATCTGAATAAACATCTTATCACTTTATGATACACTCCAAAGTCCAAGATTCTTTCACTAAGTCTGCCAATTATTTTCTTTATTTTTCTATTCCTATTCCACGGTTTCTATAACTATACTTGTCCGTCCATGAAGGTTGTGGAAGTAAAATACCTCGCTTGTGCTACTGACAGAGGTCAGAAAGAACAAATATATAAACCTACGATGGTGCCAAGTGCCTATGAGGTAACAAAAATGCTAGCTTGTGTTTTTTCATTCTTGAGATTCCAAATAACAAAATTAGGTGCAGTTAAAAGAAATTGCCCCATTATCTCCTTCCTTCAACATATTGAACAACAAAGTATAAATTATGCTCTTCAAATTATTATGTTTTATGAAGAAGCAGAAGAAAAGAGACAAAGGAAGAAGAGAAAACTGATCTCCTCGCAGAAAGTACTGAAACATAGATAGGATAAATAGCGAGGGCTGCACTGGAACAATTTTTATATTTGGCCCTATTTTCTTGTGGCACGTGCAATGCACCCCATAAATGGTGCATGCTACGCATGCCACAGTGTGCCATGTGAAATTGCAATGTGATAAATGTTGCATGGCCACACACAAATCACTAGGGTACATGCTGTGACTATGTAATTAATCTATAACTTCCAGAGTATTAATAACAAGCACATGTGCAGCATTAACTACACTAGAATACCTGGAGGTGCAGGACACTTACTTAAAAGAACAGCTCAAGAAAAGAGATGTAAACAATTAATCTCATATAGATTAACAACAATAAACAAAGCCTTTTCCATGTAGGTGGGATCAACTACGCGGATCACGCCTACCTATTAATATTAAATAGATTAACACAGATAAATATTGCTGAGATAAAGACTGAAAGAACCAGAAAGACATGATATCACATGCAAACAGAACAACTCACATTTGGTCTCTGCCTTTGGTGATACAGGTATTGCATCAGCCGTCGGGCACATACACCACTGTCATATGGGCGTTTCAAGGAAGATATGGGCTGCATAACTTGTTGCTGTAATTGCTGCCTCATTTGCAGCTGTTGTTGTTGTTGCTGCTGCTGCTGCTGTTGCAACTGGGCTCTTTGTAATTGTGGCATTGATTGAAGGATTTGCTGCTGCTGTTGTTGTTGTTGCCTCAGTCTCTGCTGAAGCAAAACTTGTAGCTGTGGATTATGACCCTGGAACTGCATGGGGTCCTGTCTCTGAAGAATCTGTTGCATTACCTGCTGTTGCAGTATATCTTCCTGCTTGATATCCAGCCGAGGTTTCTTCTGTAGCTGGGTTAAATTATTTGGATCCTGAGCGAAAGATGCAGGTAGTCGTGCACCCATTGGAAATGAAGCTGGGCCAGTTTGTGATGCAGGCAAAGATACAGAAGTTGAAGCACCCTGTGGAAGGTGCTGGGTCGGCCGCAATTGTTGAATACTCTGGTCTTGATGGGAGCTCTGTTGTACTACAGAAGAACCATCCATGACTGACGAACCAGAAATACTAATATTATTTGACGAGAATGAAATGGGTGATGCAGGTAACCGCAAGTGAGAGTCTGTGTTAATGCTTGCACTTCTCTGCAAATGAGGGCCTCCTGACAGTGCAGAGTTTGCATCTGTGACTAAGGAACTCGCTCCTACACTTGGTCCAGAATTTGCCACACTGTTTAAAACTGCATTGTTCATGTCCCCAGAAACCGGACCCAAATTTGATCGTCCAGTTCCAGGCATTGAATTAGATGAGTTACCAAACGAGGAGCTTAAGTAAGAGTGAACTACATTCTGTGAATGCCCATCCCCTTGAAAGAATATTCCAGAATTTGATGATGATTGGGTTAACCCTCCAGCCACCCGAGAAGGTGTCATGGGGGGCACCGCCCCCTGGTGACTGGAGTCTAAGTAGCTCTCCAGAGCGAGCCCTGACTTTTATTTAAAAGGACTTGAGTTTTTTGTCAATACTCTTCTTATACAGACATGGAAACCATAGAAGATGTTCTTGAAACAGCTGACAGGCCCTATGTAACAAATTGATTGGGTATAAATATTCCCCTGATTTGTTTTTTTTTCTTAATTTCCAACTTGACTCGATTAATACTAAGTTTGGACAAATCTACAAACTCCTGTGCAACCAAATGCGCCCAATACGTTTATGTTCTTCTGAACTCTGAACAGTTTGTGAGATGGATCTAAGATAAACAAAGAAAAAAAATACATTAGCTTTGGAAAACGCCAGTTAAAACTAATACAGACAAATAAAAACCGAGACCAGGGAAAGCATGCACTGGAAACAGACCCACAAATTGAACCGTGCCATATTATCCTTTTCAACGTAGTAAAATCATTATTTAGCCAAAAAATCCACTAAACCCTAAATTTTTATATCTTGGACAACCGTTTGAAGTAGCCTTAGCACAAAGCCCGAAATCTGAAGCTGTATACATTCAAAAGGCCAAGTGGCGATCGAATTAAATGGCCGTAGACAAGATTAAAGCCCAATTCTCATAACACAAGTACTGAAAATTAAAAAACTGCGATTGAACCTGAAACATCTGCAATCGAATATAGGAGGTGCAAATTTCCATCCGATAAACTTAAAAAAAATGCAAACTTGAAATTAACTTAGTAATACAAGGTGGGAAAAACTAAAAGATCAAGCGCAAATTAAACGAAATTTCGACACTTGACGTGGAAGAATGAAAAATATATATATACAACATCAACGATCGATCACCATTAATTAAAATTGAATCCAATGAAGCATGTATAGTAGTGCCCATGAAAATAATATGAACACCAAAGAACTGAAGGGAGTTAACTCACATCGAAACCGCGAGCTGGAAAAAAGTAAAACCTTGCTTTTCCCAAGCTTAATTAGGATACTGAAAATCGCGGAGAAGAGGAAGAAAAGAGACAGACGAAGTTTGAGAAGGCTGCTTATATACCGGGCAGGAATGGCAGCGTTAGAGCAACCGACTGTGACGGTATCTAGCCCTATATCACCGGCTCTAACCGGTAACTCGCGAGACACGCGTCCTGAATATGATAGCAGAACTAAGTCGGTGATAGATCGAGCGGACGTTAGGCCGGCTCCCAGATGACGCGGCTCTCTTTGATTGGTTATCAGTGGGTTGGGCATAGAAGATTTACCTGAGTAATTATCTCTCTGAGAAATTATATGGTACAGTCGCCACTAGATATATACTATGCGGTACAATTAAAGGTGAGGCCGTTTCATGTGGACAGTTATGGTATTTCGTTATTTATGTGGGGGTATGGTGGTTATAAGTACGAGTATAATTGATGGATTTGTAATCTATTGGACAACTGGAAGAGTGTATTAGTTAATAAGGTGGAACTGCAAGTTGTGTAGCCTTGTGATTTTTACTATAGTCTATGTATACCTGAGGCTAACGGATAGAGACAGACTATCAGATTACCACGTGTGAATAATACGAGTAATATAAACGAACAACCCTGCGGTGGATGGCGTAGATAATTACAATTCTTTGGATTTTAGGGATCAAAAAGAAGAAATTGACTTTATCAGGTCAATGTATATTAAATAAGTATAATAAAGAAGGTAATATTGAGAAAACAGAATTAAGAAAATATTTATTTTTTATAAAAATTTCTATTAATTAAAATTTCTGTATTTCTTATTATTCTTTGAAATCACAATTAAAATGAATTTCATAATTTTAACAACTTTAATAATTAAAGAAAATCAATGATATAGAATTAGTATTATTTTTATGCATTGTACAAAGTTAATTAACATACAATATATCGCATAATTAATTTATATTATTTTTTAAAATAATAATCTAAAAGTTTCAAAACATATATTAGTGTTAAAATTATTATATATATAAAAATGCTTCTACTTATATAAAATTGTGAAAATGACATTCTAGAACTTCAACAAATGACCCTCTAAATTTTTTTCTCGTAATTTAATAAATATAAATATTTAAAATATTTAAATCATTTAAAATTATTTTCTTAATCAAAGTACAAAAATTAAAATTAAAACTAACGCAATCTTAAAAAATTGATAGTATTGTATCATCCTTTTAATATCATATAAAATTTCAAAAATAAACAATTTTAGACGATATATAAATAATATTTAAAAAGTTTAAAAATTTACAATAACAAGTACATCTCTTGTCCTAGATTTACTATTTTAAATAATAAAGATTTAAAAGGTATTTTATGGGAATATTCTTAGTGGATCCAAAAATTAACAAATAAAAATTTTTGAAAAAAATCTAAATTATTAAAATCAATTACCTAAATCAAATTAAAGAAATTCAAAATAAGTATGATTAAATACAGTTAGGATTTGAAAAGGTATTTTATGAGAATATTTTTCTTGGGTCCATAATCTCGAGTCATTTACCGCTATAAATAGGCATGTATGTTTAATTGAAGTTCATAATTTTCTTTTAACTTCCATTTCCTTTTTTTTTTGTTTAATTATATTCGTCTAAAAGAATTATTAAGTTTATGAAATTTGTAATTTCTATTGACTCCATTGAACATATACTTTTTAAAATTTTGATCATCACAAATATTTTGAAGGATTTTAAGGTAATAGTCAAAGTTCCAAGAAGAATAACAAGTCTAGTTAACTGCTTAAGAGTTAAATGTAAAGGTAACTTAGTAACTTTAGTTCAAATATTTTAAAAAAATCTTTTGAAATTTTCTCTTATACTTTATTTCCAAAAACTTAGAAACTTTCAAATGAATTCTCCTCATAAAAATTATTTTTCTAACTTACCAGTTGATTGGCTTAATGCTAACAATTGACCTGACATCTTTAAAATTATGAGAATTCATTAGAGTAACCTAAAAGTCATTTCTTAAGCCTCTAACAGTCAATCACTAGCTTACATTAAACTAACGGTCGACTTCTAGAACATTAACAGTCGATTGCTAATCCTAAAAAAAATTGAACAAAAAACCAAGAGCAACCAATCAATTGTTAGGTGACCAACAGTCAACTACTATAGGCCAGTATTAGAAAAATTTGAATTAAGAATACAGTAGTTGACTTTGAACCTCCTGCAAGTCAACTACTAGAGTATGAAACAATATAGTAAAGGTACAAACGATTATTTTTCAAGAGATATGCAAAGAATTGTTTTCAAATGGCTATCTCATGAAAAAAAATCTATAAATGGAGGCTTTGGAAAGTCTCAAATAATCAAGAGAAAAGCCTGAGTTTGAAATTTTATCCTTCTTCTGAGCTCTAGTTTTCTAACTTACCTATAATGCTTCATTTGTACCGATCACTCTAAAAGAGAGTTCATTATGAACTATTTTCTTCTTCCATAAAATAGGTGTGTGAAAATTTCAAGGAAAGATTTTTCTTAAGTATATTGAGAGAAAAAAATCCCGAGAATTATTTATAATAGTTCACAAGTGTCCATTCAAAACTTGTAGAATTTAGTAAAAATCTCAAACTTTTCTTAGGAACTGAATGTAAGCTTTGTTGGATAAATTGAACTAGGATAAATATTTACGTCTTTTACTTCACTTTTATTTCAACACTATTAACAACTTTAAATTTTTAAAACTTTATATTGTTATACATTTTTTTACTGTGTTGTGCTCTGTTTTTAGTGTTTAATATGATATTTCTTCCATTCTAGATTGTTTCTCTGTGTTTTAAGTTTTATAAACTTTATTGAAGAAATATACATCAAAATTTTATTGATTTAAAATTTTCTAACTTCCAAAAATTCAGAAAAAAATTTAAACATCCTATTCACCTTCTCTCTCTTAGATGCTAACCATTGCTAATAATCTCAATGCAGATTATGCTTGAAACTTGCGGCTTGTGACAAGATAGAGAAGGAATTAACTAAAAAGTTCAGAAAAAGAACAAGTGTTAAGTTGTTAGATGATGATTTAAGGAAGATCTTGAAATTGTTTTCTATATTAAATTCGTATGTTTATTATTCGAAGGCACTGAAGCAATTATATTATCATTGTAATTAAATTTTAGTTATTGTATTATAGGTGTTTGATTTATGAGATGTAACTTTGATATTTATTAAATTCAAAATACTAATCATTTTTTAATAACTTTTATTTAATAAGTGAAATACAATTTTTCAAATGGGAGTGCATCTTCCCTCTTGCATATTGATTACTTTTAATTCTAAATATGATTACGAACTAGAATTTCATGTAAACTTCCTCTTACTCTAAGCTATGAAAAGTACGATTACACATTTGCAAAAATTTTTATTTGAAATATATAGGAGGCATTTGGTACACAGTTTTAAAAAAAATTCTCAAGAATAGGAGGTCTGAAATAATGCATTATCGCATTTGATACATAAACTAAAAAAATATTTTTAGAAATAATACATTTCTAGGAATAGATTATTCTCATACTTTTATATATTTTTATTTTCACCTAAAGAGATAAGAGTCTTGTATTTTTATAATATGAGAATATTTTTAAAATAGTAAAATTAGTAAATTACCCTTTTAAAGCTTAACCTTACCTTATCATTCAAATACTTCTCCTCTCTTCATCACAGCTTAAATATGGTACAACTTAATATGCAGGATGAACAAGAACCAATAAATACTCCAAATATTAATAATCTTGAATATCAAAATAATATAGTATCATCCAGTATTACAAGACGAACTAGAGAAGTTGAAGCTGAAAAAGAATCACTATTACACAAAGAACCATTAAAGGCAGAAGAAATAATAGCTATTAATAATACAACATTTAAAACACCTACTAATACTAGTTACGCACCAACTCCTTTAGAATAATATGGGATAAAATAAATACCTAATTCAATAATATGGTTAAATTTATATTATAATTTAGACAATGAAAAAAGAATAGAAGAATGGTCAAAAATATAATTAATAGCATTAACAGAAAAAAATATTGATACCCAAGTAGCTAGTCTAATAATTGAAGCTAGTTTTATAGGTATATTACAAAATTAGTAGAAAAGTAAAATGGCAAAATTTAGACAACAATCAAGATCAATAAATACACCTTAATCAAATGAGAAATAATTATATGTCATATTAGTAAGACAATATGAACAATTATTAAGAAATGAATTTATAGGTAGAAGCACGGGAATAAATGAAACTACAAAAATAGAAAAAGTCATAACAAAGATGCACCAAATAGAAATATATAGTTTAGACCTAAAATATTTAAACTAATATTTATGTGAATATAAAAAATATTATTATAAAGCAAGGCTACAAACTTATGAACAACAAAGATTTTATTTAGATTTATTTTATAGAAAACTTGCAAGATTAATATCTAAAACAATATTAGAAGAATATAATAAAGCGTTTGGAAACCAAATTGATCTAGTACCATGTATAGACACTATAGGAAGAAGAGAAGATTATTTAAGAGAATATTTATCAAAAAAATATAAATAAGCTTGGAGAAATATGAAATCTTAAAAAACAAATAAAATGATACTGAAATGTGGAGAATTAGAAACTCCTCATAGATAGGAATGTTTATCAAAAAAATAAAAAAGAAAAGGAGAAAATATAAATATAAATTTAAGAAATATCCAAAAGAAAAAGTATATAAGAAATATAAACCTAGAAAATATTTTAAGAAAGGAAATAAAAATATTAATTATAATTAAAAAAACTAATAAAATGTCGATGTTATAATTGCAGATAAATATGACATATATCTACGAATTTTCCAAATCCAAAAACTAAAAAAAACTATGAATATTCTAGAATAAACCTACGAAAACAACCTCCCTTAGAATATAATGATATATTAGGAAGTGAAATAAATAGCTTAGATTTAGAAATATATAAAATAAAAATATTAAATGAAGAATCTGATACTGAATATGACTTTAAAACTTTATTAATAGAAAATATTTATCAATTAAATATGATTAAAGCAATAGAAAAACAAGAACAAAATGAGAATGAAGTACAACCATATGAGGAATACGAAGAATATAGAAATGCAAATGAAGGAGTAATAGAAAGAAGAATGATATTTAATCAAATATAATACAATAAAATAAAAAATATACAATTAGATTTAAAACCAAACCAAAAACAATAACATAAATGTATGCTAAAAGTTAGCAAAATATTAAAAAAACAAAAAAGAAAAATATGCAGGTATAATATTAGCAAAGAAACACCCAATAGAATCAACATTAATAGAATAAATATTAAGAACTCCTTTAATAAACAAAACACTAATAGAATCAGAAATATCAAAATTAACATTTAAAGATGAAGTAACATAAATATATATTTTAAGAGTACAATTATTAGTAAAAGCTTATTTTCAAGAAGGAATAAACTCACCAATAGAGTTATTACATAACAACTGATGGAAGGATAGTAAGTAGTGTATTGTAATAAATCAAAAATTTTGAAATAATTAAATTGGGTGAATTTAATCATGATTTTATGAAAATTGAATCCGACATAATTTTCTGAGTCTACTGTTGAAATCTAGAAATTTTTCAGAGTCAAAATCCGATCCGATGAAGGAAAATGCGGCTTGGCGTTAGGAAATTGACAGATAAAGTCTCGGACTTTAAATCCTTTACATGAAGGCCAAATCCCTTTCATGGGAATCTGTGCCCTTGACCGGATCAATAACGGCATCTGAAAATTTCCTCGGGCGAAGTGGCAAAAGACCAAATTGCCCTTGAGGCTTTAAACTTTCAAAAACTCCATTTTCCCTTTCCTTTCTCTCTCTTCCCTCTATTTTCTCTCTCTTCTCTCTCCTCCACGCTCACCACCGTGCACGGCTGAAAACGCCGCCCTATGCCGCTGCCCGACCTAACCACCAGTGCAACTCGACACCTTGAACCTCCTGCCACCATCCCAGGTTTTCTCCTCCCGCCGTGATCTCCACCGTCCAACGTCGTCCGGTGACACCGCCCCCACCATTGGGAAGGCTGAGCTATCAGCTTCCTTCGACAACTCCCAACCATCGAACGCCGCTGTCACGCGCCTGGAATGGTGAGAAAACAGTCTGTCGTGTGTTCAAAAGGCCGTGAACCGCCAAACTAACCCCAGATCTGGCTTTCTCAACTTGCGGGCTACACGCTGGTGTAATTTTTGACCTTAACCGCATCTCTCTGCCATGGCTGCCCTCCGCCGTGCGCCACTACAGGGGAAGCCAGAAATCGTCCAGAATTAGAATTTCGCCTTTCGGAACCCCCAAAGACTAATTAGGCTCGAATTTTGAGAGAACGGGAAGCCCCAAATTAATTAGAGCAAACGATAAATATGTAGAGTGATTTATGCTCCCCTGACTTTTAATTAACGTTGTGAATACCTGATTCAGTATAATTTGATTGCATGAGAATGTGTGTTGCTTTCAATGAGTATATCTGTATGCCTTTGTGCTGTAAATGCCTGTTGCATGTTAGAACGATTTGGCTATCAAATTTAGATGCTATAGAAACGAGTTGACTTAGGGTAGGGTACTTAATAGCTGGTATGGGATGGTTGTTGAGTATCCCGAGTGCAGAGAATTTTATAAATGTATCATTTTAATTGGATTTAGCCTGCATTCGTTAGGAATTACGCAATAAACCAGGACGACCCTATAAAAGGTTTAAGGAGTATAAGGGGGGATAATCTATACGAGAAAACGTTGTGATTTAGGTGTCATTTCCTAGAACCTTAAGAACTAGTCGATTGTGTGCATGTGATTCTGAATAGACTGTATGAGGATGAGAATTGGCGTATGTGCACATGCTAGGGGACGCCCTAGATGTTGATTCTCACCTGGTCCTTGAGTGAGTGATTGGTATCACGGATCACACTCACAATATAGGCGTGATTTTCGAGTGATTGGTGTCATGGATCACACCCAATGAAAAAGAAATGATTTCCGTAAAACGGCATACAATTAGATAGATGTATATACGGTCACATAAGACTTGTAACTGATGTAACGACCCCCTAATCCACAATATACTAATCCTTTATCATCCTAGCGGAAGCATATGGGTTTTAGAAATAGTTATTCCTGATATAGGAATGTCAGGGAATCGCTACTGGTTGAGCGTAACCCAAATAGACATTCTGTCGTCCATTCAGATTTCGTTCAACCCAAAATCACACGCAGCTATACTAATTACACATACAGTCATTACAATATACTCTGGAATAATAATTAAAATCCATACATCAGGCATACAATCCATTCATGCAAATTCCAACTTAATCATACACATTTACAACGATAAACCCTGCAGAAAATCCGGCAGAGTCTTCCCTGTATCTCGAATGTATCCCAAAGTACAACAGTCATCCAAATCAAAAATTTATAGCTAGTCCAACAACAAAAGAAAAGTAGAAATTACAGAATCCAATATAAACGTGATCAGTATACATATATACATTACAATTCAAGCCTAGAACTATGCTGCTCTCCTATTTATCATCAATGTCGTTATCCAACTAGCGTCTAAGTCCCTGTTCCTATTCATCTGAGTAAACAACCTGGTGAGATATTGAAATCCCAGTAGAATATTTTAAAATTCATAATATAGTTCGAAATCTAGTTGATTACTTAGCAGTGAAAACACCAAAAACAAACTTCCCGTATTCATTTCAAAATCCGTGAAATACCTTATCTTTTAAAATCAGTTTATCACATGGAAATCACGGCAAGTTCTAAAAATCATCAAAATCTGTTTCTTTGAAAGTCGATAATCGAAAGTGAATCAAAACCCATGCCCGATGTATCTAAATCCGTATCGGCCACAAATCATCTGCGATCGTATCTAAAATCATCCAATTACACGTCATTTAGAGAAATTACATCTCTTATCATTGAGTGTGATCCGTAAGACCAATCGCCTGAATCTCGCCTATGTTGTGAGTGTGATCCATAACACCAATCACTCACTCAAGGACCGGGTGAGAATCAACATCTAGGGTGTCTCCTAGCATGTGCACATACGGCAATTCTCATCCTCATACAGTCTATTCGAACTCATATGCACACAGTCGATTATTCCTTAGGGTTCTAGGGTATTACGCCTAAATCACAACGTTTCCCTGTATAGGCTATCCCCCCTTATACTCCTTAAACCTTTCTTAGGGTTGTCCTGATTTACCGCGTGATCCCTAGCGCAATGCAAGCTAAATCTGTTTAAAAATAATGTATTCATGAAATTCCCTACATTTGGGATACATAATAGCCATCCCATACCGGCTATTAAGTACCCTACCCTAAGTAAATCCATCCTAATGGCATCTAAACTCGATAAACAAATTATCTAACATGCAAATAGGGTTTCCATCACATAGGTATGCAATTTAATCCATCGAAAGTAGCACGTAAATCCATGCAATTAAATCTAAGCGTTCAGGTATCCACATAGTCAATTCTAACGTTTGGTAAGCGTAAATTATCCTACCTGGTCTCCGTTTGCTCCAAAATTGATCTGGAACTCCTCGTATCCTCGGATTTCAAGTCTAATAAAATCCCTGGGCATTTTAATGAATATTTAAGCTCGTTACGTCATCTGTTTTACGGTTCTAAGTCTGATTACACAATTTCCTAAATTGATTTATTTCTTATTCAAGTTTGGCAGCTAATTCAATCAAAAATCATTAGGTTTAGGTGAATCAAACCTTACCGGGGTTACCGAATGATGAAAATCTATTCCGAAAATCTCGGGTGTCTTTCTGGCTTTTCCGGCGGTGGCACACGGCGGTGCACGGTGGAGGGGTGCGGTTGGCCTCAAAAATTACACCATAGTGAAGCCCGTAAGATGGGGAGTCCGAATCTGGTGGTGGCGTGGCGGTTCACGGCCATTTGGATGGCATTTTTTGGCCCCGAAAATTGATGCACAGTGGATGGATTTTCCTTCAATCTGGGCCCGTCGGAGCTCCATTCGGTGGCAGCGAGCTGGGGGAGGAAGCTGGCAACTCAGCCTACACGCTGGTGGTGGCGGTGATGGTCAATGGTGGTTGACGGTGAAGATCACGGTGGGCAAAGTTTCACGCAGTGGAGGAGAAAAAGCTACATTTTCTAGCGACTCTAGCGGCCGTGGGTGGCTGCCTGAGGTCGAGGGTGGCAAGGTGTGTTGATTGGTGGGTTAGGTGGTGGCCCACGGCGACCTAGGTGGTGGTGCACAGTGGAGGAAGGAAGAGAGTGAGAGGAGAGAGAAAGTAAAGTGAGGAGAGAGAGGGAAATGGTGAAAATGGCAGGATTCCAAAGAATTTAAAGCTTTTGGGGGCGATTCTGACTTTTCCCGAACCACCCGGGGAAACTTGGGGATGTCGTCTTCCATCCGGACGTTGGCACGGGTTCCCATGAAGATTTTTTGGCCTTCGTCTGAGAAACCAAAGTTTGGAACTCCATTTATCAGTATTTTATCACTGGGTTGCATTTCTTTTATCAGATTGCATTTCCAACTCCTAAAAGTCTCTCAGTTTCAGTCGTCAGCCTCGAAAATTATGCCAAACTCAATTTACATGAAAGTAGCATCAAAATTCAGTTTTAATCTGTAAAAATAATCTCGGTTATTACATTCTCCCTCCTTAAAAGAAATTTTATCCCCAAAATTCATACCTGTGAATAGCTCTGGGTATCGTTGCCGCATCTCATCTTCTTTCTCCCACGTCATCTCCTGCGACGCTACATCCTGCCAAAGTACCTTAACTAAAGGGATTATTTTACTTAGGAGTTGCTTAGTCTTAAAGTCAAGGATTTGTACAGGAGTAAATTCATAAGTCAAATTTTCCTTTAACATTATCGGTTGATTCCGCAATACATGCACAGGGTTTGGGACATATTTACGAAGTTGGGAGACGTGAAAGACATCATGTAGGTTGGACAAATAGAGAGGTAAGGCAATTTAGTAGGTGACGGGACTGACCCTTTGTAGGATTTGGAATGGTCCTAAAAATTTAGGGCTTAATTTCTTGGTCCTTACTTGTCTACCGATACCCGTGGTGGGGGACACTCTTAGGAATACATGCTCTCCCTCATTGAATTCTAAAGGTCTTCTTCTCTTGTTTGCATAGGCTTCCTGCCTTTATTGGGCAACCCTCATCTTTTCCCTAATCATTTTGATCTGATAAGTGGTTTCTTGTACAATCTTAGGTCTCAACAGGGTACTCTCCCCCATCTTTACCCAACTCAAAGGTGATTTAAAACTCCTCCCATACAGAGCCTCATAGGGTGCCATACCGATGGTAAAGTGATAACTGTTATTGTATGCAAACTCTATCAACGACAGGTGTTTATCCCAACTTCCTTTCTATTCTAATACATAAGCCCTCAACATATCTTCTAAAGTCTGAATAGTTCTCTCAGACTGCCTGTCAGTCTGAGGATGATAGGTTGTGCTAAACTTAAGTTGAGTTCCTAAGGCTTGCTGTAGGGATTGCCAAAATCTCGAAGTAAACCTAGGGTCTCGATCGGATACTATACCTAATGGTATTCCATGTAATCTTATGATTTTCCTAAGGTATACCTCAGCTAGTTTTTCCATGGAGTATCGCATCTTAGCAGGCAAAAAGTGAGCAGACTTGGTCAATCTATCCACTATCACCCTAATGGCATTAAATCCAACTGGTGTCCTAGGTAATCCTACCACGAAATCCATGGTTATTTGATCCCATTTTCTTTTCGGTATCTCCAATGGTTTTAGTAGCCCTTCGGGTTTCTAATGTTCTATCTTGACCTGTTGACAAGTCAAACAGGCATTCACATAGTTTATGATATCCTTCCGCATACCAGGCCACCAAGGGCTAGTCCAAAATTGGGTTGGTTGGCGTATACTTTCAAGGATTCATCCTCTAGTTGGGCTTGTCTAATCAACTCTCTCAACTAGTAGGTTATTTGTAATAATCAAAAAAATTTTGAAAGAGTTGTAAAGGATAAAATCGAATTTTTAACCCTAATCCCTTTTAAATGAAACTTGGCATGACTTTCGAGGATAGTAAATCGAAAAAGAAGGTTGTTCGAAGTCAGAAACACGATCAAACAGAAGAAGTTTCGTGCGTTAATTTTGTTGACGGAGGCCAAAACCTTCGTATGAAAACACGTGCCCACATCTGGAAGGATGCCGACACCCTGAAGTATCCTCGGGTGGCCCGGAAAAAGTCAGAATCATCCCCGTAAGCTTTAAATTACACGAATTCCCTCAATTTCTCTCATTTCTCTCTCTCTCCTCTCTCTCCTCCTTCCTCCACCGTGAACCGCCACCACAGCCCACCGCACGCCACCAAGAACACCAGCAAGCGACACCATCGCGCCACAACCTCCGGAACCACCACCCACGGCCACCAACAACTACCAGAGTCGCCAAAAAAATGCCATTTTTCCCCTCCACCACGCGAAATTTTGCCAGCTCAGATGGTCACCGTCCGTCGCTATTGACCGTCACCGCCCCCACCACCATGTAGCCTGAGTTGCCAGCTTCCTCCAGTAGCTCGTCGATGACGAACGGAGGCCGGACGTGCCCGGATCGAGGGAATCTTCTTCTACCATGCGAGAATCTTTGTGGCTGAAAAATGCCATCCAAATGGCCGTGAACCGCCGTGCCACCACCATATTCGGACTCCTGGACTTGCGGGCTTCACCGTGGTGTAATTTTTGAGGCAAACCGCACACCTCCGCCGTGCTCTACCGTAAGCCACCGTGCGCCGCCGTGCCGAGCTTCTGGACGTGCATCGAGAGAAATCGAGACCTCCGCGACACAGAATTCCATCATCCGATCCCATTGGTAAGGTCTGATTTCTGAAAAACTAATGATATTTGACTGAAATAGCTGCCGAACTTAATTAGGCAATAAATTGACCTAGGTATTTGGGTAACCGGACTTAGGATTGAAAAATGGATGACGTGACGAATCTGAGTATTTAATTTAATGTCCAGGAAATTAATTGGACCCAGAAACTGAGGTTTCATGAAGTTCTGAAGCGAATTGGAGCGATAGGAGACCAGGTAGGATAATTTACGCTTCCCGAACCCTAAATTTGACCTAGTGGATACCTGAATGATTTTGGATGATTTGCATAGATTTGCGTGCTGCTTTTGATGGGATAAATTGCATGCCTGTGCTGAAAACCCTAATTGCATGTTAGAAGTTTTGTTTATCGAGTTTAGATGCCCTTAGGATGGGTTTACTTAGGGTTGGGTACTTGATAACCGGTATGGGACGGCCGTTAAGTATCCCGAGTACAGGGAGTTTTTAAATGAGATTATTTTTATTAGATTTGGCCTGTACTACGTTAGGTATTACGCGTTAAACCAGGACAACCCTAAGAAAGGTTTAGGGAGTATAAGGGTGGATAACCTACACGGGGAAACGTTGTGATTTAGGCGTAATACCCTAGAACCCTGAGGAATAGCCGACTGTGAGCATGTGAGTTTGAATAGACTGTATGAGGATGAGAATTGGCGTATGTGCACATGCTAAGGGACGCCCTAGATGTTGATTCTCACCCGGTCACTGAGTGAGTGATTGGTGTTACGGATCACACTCACAATATAGGCTTGATTCGGGTGATTGGTGTTACAGATCACACCCAACGATAAGAGAGGTATTCTCTCTGGATGACGTGCAATTAGAAGGCGATGATTTAGATTTGGTTACAGTGGATTTGTAGCCAACGTGGATTGAGATACACCGGGCATGGGATTTTACTTGATTTTGATGATTGATTTTCAAAAAAATTGATTTTATGATTTCGATTAATTGCCGCGATTTCCATGTAATAAAACGATTTTAAAGATAAGGTATTTCACTATTTTCGAGATGATTTTGGGAAGATGATTTCGGTGTTTGCATCGCTGAGTATTCAACCAATTTTTGAATGATATTTGAATTTGTAAATTATTCTACTAGGATTTTATATCTCATTAGGTTGTTTACTCAGATGAACAGGGACAGAGACAGGAACCCAGAAGATAGCGGTTGATGCCTTGGTGATAAGCAGGAGATTGACTTAGCTTAGGCTTGAATCGTTTGTATATATACTTTGATGACATTGCTGTTTATTGGGTTCTGACTTTTATGTTTTCTATATGGATTGGATTGATTGTACATGTATAAATCAGGGTTGTATATTGACTGTAGTGATGGGATTGACGTTGCTGTATATGGATTCTGTTAATTATGTTTATCTTTGTTGATGGGTGGTGTATGATTATGAACAGGTGATTATTGTACTTTGGGTATGTTCGAAATACAGAGGAAACTCTGCCGCATTTTCGGTAGGGTTTACCGCTATAAATTTATGAATTTGAGTTGGAATGTGTATGAATGTATGACGAGACGTGTATATGAGTTTTAGATTTCATTCCAGAGTAATTTATGATGTATGTATGTATAACTAGTTAGCTGCGTGTGAATTAGGGTTGAACGAAATCTGAATGGACAACGAAAAGTCTATTTGGGTTACGCTCAACCAGTAGCGATCCCCTGACATTCCCATATCGGGAATAACTCTGTAAAAGACCCATATGCTTCTGCTAATCAGATAAGCATTGCGTATGTTTTATTAGGGGGTCGTTAAAAATATGGTATCAGAGCCCGATTTGTTAGATCATCTGGTTTAGTGGGCTAGGGATTGTGAAACTTTGGACTTGCTGCTGTAGGGTTTTGATTGATTTAACTCCGGAATGATAGGACTTGATATTGAATCGATAATGAACGAAATAAATTTAATGTATTTACATTAGCTATTCTTTATTATGGTGATTTATTTGCTTCTGTGTCAGATAAGCATGGCAGAATCTAGCAGGGATGCCAACCGCAGGCTCAAAGGAAGGCCAAGACACAGGAATCAGGGCACTTCGGGTAGTGGTAGCATGGAGACTGATGTCGACATGCGTGACATGATGGAATCCATCCGATTAATGGCCGATGCGATGAGAGATCAGGCCACTACCAGTGCTAATGTAATGAGACAGCAGTAGGAAGATAGACAGACGAGAAACGATGGAGCCACCCAACATGCGAACCCACTATATCAGGGATGGATTGAATTTCACAGAGCAGGTCCATCCCCGTTTGTAGGTTCCTCCGATCCAGCTGTTGTGGAAGCTTGGGTAAAAGAAATTGAAAAGATTTTCAGACTGTTGCAGTGCGACAATGAATAGAAAGTCACATATGCAACATATATCCTGAAGGGCGAAGCGAAACTTTGGTGGATAGATGCCTAGCAACTGATGGAGAGCCAAGGCATTCCACTGACTTGGGAGTCGTTTAAGAGAGTCTTCATGGATCAATATATCCCAGAGAGCGTGAAACAAGCAAAGGAAGCACAGTTCCTGAAGCTCACCCAGGGAGGCAGGCCGTTTGACGAGTATCTGAAATAGTTTGAAGAATTATCACGATACTCCACCTACCTGCGAATGCATTACGATGAGGCCTGGAAAGCGAAGCAACTAGAAGAAGGCCTAGATTTACCTATGAAGACTCAATTAGCTACCCTGGAGATTTGAGACTTTGCCACACTGGTTAAGAAGTGCTGAATTCTGAGCAAGAATTTAGAACAGAGACAGACTCAAAATATGACACAGCGGATAGGGAACCGACCCAGACAAGCACCCAAAAATCTAAATGTGAGAAGCGGTATGTTTAAACCGCAACCAGGGGCTTCTAGTAGCAGTGGGAGGCGACCTGATAATACTCCTTGTCCGAAGCGTGGCACCAGACATCCAAATCAGCCCTGCTGGCATCAGACTCCACTTCAGTGTTACAGATGTGGAGGTACAGGACACATAGCTAGATACTGCCCCTCTACCGGGAATCAGCCAACATCCGGTAGCCGGAGACCACAGGCTCCAAGGAGAGTTTTTACTATAAATGCTGCTAATGTCGACAGGTTTTCGGGCTTGATGCAGGGTAGAGGTAAAATTTATAATTTTTCTTTGATAGTATTGTTTGATTCGGGTGCTACGCACTCATTTATTGCTGATGCATGTGTAGAAAGAATAAGATTACCTATTCAAACCCTGCCCTGTAACCTATACATATCCACACCCTTGGGAGAAGCCACTATGTCCTCACGAATATGCCTAAATTGCCCCTTAACCATTGAAGATACTTTATTCCTTGTGGACTTAGTATGTATACCATTGTCAGGGATCGACATTATTTTGGGAATGGATTGGTTGACTAGGAATCGGGTCTTGTTGAATTATTCCGAAGGGACAATTACTTATCTGGATAACGTGCCTGTGCGAGGGAGTGACCGGGCTTGTGAGATAGGTGATATGTCCCTCAATCTCTCTGAGGTAGAGTTGTAGGATAGACTAAGTCAAATCTCAATCGTTAGTGACTTTCCGGAGGTATTTCCTTTGGAAATAAGTAAACTGCCACCACCTATGGAGATAGAATTCACCATTGACCTAATTCCGGGAGCAGGTCCAATAGCCATGACTCCATATCGTATGGCCCCTGCAGAATTAAGAGAATTAAAGGTCCAAATCGAAGATATGTTAGAAAAGGGGTTTATTAGGCCAAGTGTATCACCATGGGGAGCTCCGGTCTTATTCGTAAAGAAGAAAGACGGGAGTTTGAGATTGTGTATTGATTATCAACAATTGAACAAGGTGACCATTAAGAACAAATACCCATTGCCACGTATTGATGATTTGTTTGATCAGTTGCAAGGCGCTACTGTATTTTCTAAGATAGATTTAAGATCAGGATACCACCAGATTAGGGTTAGAGAGGAGGATATTCCTAAGAAAACGTTTAGGACAAGATACGACCACTATGAATTTCTAGTGATGCCGTTTGGATTGACGAATGCACCCACTGTTTTTATGGATTACATGAACAGAATTTTCAGACCCTATTTAGATCAATTCATCGTGGTATTCATCGATGACATCTTAGTTTATTCCAAGACTCACGAAGAACATGCCCAGCATCTTAGCACAGTGCTACAGGTACTGGAAGAGAAACAATTGTATGCAAAGTTAGAGAAATGTGAGTTTTGGTTAGAAGAAGTAAAATTCTTGGGACACGTGGTAAATGGGGAAGGGATAGCGGTCGACCCAAAGAAAATTGAAGCAGTATTAGATTGGGATCGACCTAGAACGGTCACCGAGATTAGGAGTTTCCTGGGTTTGGCCGGCTATTATCAGAAATTTATTCAAGGATTTTCACAGATAGCTGTGCCATTAACCCGGTTGACTCGGAAAGGGGTAGATTTTGAATGGAGCGAACAATGTGAGACTAGTTTTCAAATTCTGAAAGAGAAATTAACCACCGCTCCTGTATTAATTATTCCAAAACCCCTAGAACCTTTTACTGTATACAAAGATGCATCCTTGAGAGGCCTAGGTTGTGTATTGATGCAGGATGGGAAAGTTGTGGCTTATGCATCGCGAAAATTAAAACCTGCAGAGGAGAACTATCTCACCCATGATTTAGAATTAGCTGTCGTTGTGTTTGCCCTCAAGATTTGGAGACATTACCTGTATGGCGCTGTATTTGAGGTATATAGTGATCATAAGAGCCTTAGGTATTTGTTTGATCAGAAGGAATTAAACATGAGGCGGCGTAGGTGGGTAGAATACCTAAAAGACTTTGATTTTGAATTGAAATATCATGCAGGGAAAGCGAATGTCGTGGCTGATGCATTAAGCCGAAAGTCACTATAATTAGCTAGTTTAATGATTGGAGAGATGAGGTTGCTTGAGGACTTTGGGAATCTTAGCCTCAACGTAATCTCGTTTCCGCAAAGATTAGTGATGAGTGACATTTTGATAACCTGCAAATTGAGAGAATTTATTAGACAAGCCCAAATTGAGGATGAATCCTTGGAAGTATACGCAGACCAACCCGACTTTAGACTAGCACCTGATGGAGTTTTGATGTTTAGGAAGAGGGTAGTGATTTCGAACCATCAGGAGCTAAAGGAAAAAGTGTTAGTAGAAGCCCATAGAAGCCATTACACTATTCACCCTGGTATTTCCAAGATGTATAAGGACTTAAAGAGAAATTTTTGGTGGCCCGGTACGCGGAAGGATATCACGAACTACGTGAATGCCTGTCTGACTTGTCAACAGGTTAAGATAGAACACCAGAAACTCGAAGGACTACTTAAACCATTGGAGATACCAGAGAGGAAATGGGATCAGATCACTATTGATTTCGTGGTAGGATTACCTAGAACACCAGCAGGATTTGATGCCATTTGGGTGATAGTGGATCGGTTGACCAAGTCTGCTCACTTTTTACCTGTAAAGGTGCGTTACTCCATGGAGAAATTAGCCGAAGTATACCTTAGGGAAATCGTGAGATTACATGGAATACCTTCAGGTATAGTATCTGATCAAGACCCTAGGTTTACTTCGAGATTCTGGCAATCCTTACAGTAAGCCTTAGGAACCCAACTTAAATTTAGCATAGCCTATCATCCTCAGACTGACGGGCAATCTGAGAGGACTATTCAAACCCTAGAAGACATGTTAAGGGCTTGTGTGCTTAAGCAGAAAGGAAGTTGGGATAAACACCTACCGTTGATAGAGTTTGCATACAATAACAGTTATCACTCTACCATCGGTATGACACCGTATGAGGCTCTGTACGGGAGGATTTGTAAGTCACCTTTAAGTTGGGTAGAGATGGGGGAGAGTGCATTGTTGGGACCTAAAATGGTGCAAGAAACCACTGATCAGATTAAAATGATCAGGGAAAAGATGAGAGCTGCCCAACAGAGACAAGAATCATATGCCAACAAGAGAAGAAGGCCTTTGGAATTTAATGAGGGAGATCACGTATTTCTAAGGGTGTCCCCCACCACAGGTATCGGTAGACAGATAAGGACTAAGAAACTAAGCCCTAGATTTCTAGGACCATTCCAAATTTTACAAAGAGTCGGTCCCGTTGCCTACCAAATTGCCTTACCTCCCTATTTGTCCAACTTACATAATGTTTTCCATGTCTCCCAACTTTGTAAATATGTCCCAGATCCTGCGCATGTATTAGAGAATCAATCGATAATATTAAAGGAAAATTTGACTTATGAATATACTCCTGTTTAAATCCTTGACTATAAGACTAAGCAACTTCGAAGTAAAATAATCCCTTTAGTTAAGGTACTTTGGCAGGATGTAGCGTCGCAGGAGATGACGTGGGAGAAAGAAGAAGAGATGAGACAAAGATATCCAGAACTATTTACAGGTATGAATTTTAGGGACAAAATTTCTTTTAAGAGGGGGAGAATGTAACAATCGAAAACATTTTGAAAGAGTTTTAAAGGATAAAATCAAATTTTTAGCCCTAATCCCATTTAAATGAAACCTGGCACGACTTTCGAGGATAGTAAATCAAAACAGAAGGTTGTTCGAAGTCAGAAACACGATCAAACAGAAAGAAATGCAATCCGGCGATCAGAAACTGACGAAAGAAGTTTCGTGCGTTAATTTTGTTGACGAAGGCCAAAACCTTCGCATGGAAATGCGTACCGACATCTGGAAGGATGCCGACACCCTGAAGTATCCCCGGGTGGCCTGGAAAAAGTCAGAATCGTCCCCGGAGGCTTTAAATTACACGAATTCCCTCCATTTCTCTCATTTCTCTCTCTCTCCTCACCACACTTTCTCTCTCCTCTCTCTCCTCCTTCCTCCACCGTGAACCGCCACCACAGCCACCGTGGGCCGCTACCAAGGACACCAACCGACAGCCCTCAGTGCCCACAACCTCCAGCAACCACCCACGGCCACCAACAGCTGCCAGAGTCGCCGAAAAAATGCCATCTTTCCCCTCCATCGCGCGAAATTTCGCCAGCTCAGATCGTAGCCATCCGTCGCCGTTGACCATCACCGTCCCCACCACCGTGTAGCCTGAGCTGCCAACTTCCTCCAGTAGCTCGTCAACGACGAACGGAGGCCAGACGTGCCCAAATCGAGGGAATCTCCGTCCGCCATGCGAGAATCTTCGTGGCCAGAAAAAGCCGTCCCAACGGCCGTGAACTGCCGTGCCACCACCATATTCAGACTTCTGGACTTGCGGGCTTCACCGTGGTGTAATTTTTGAGGCAAACCGCACCCCTCGGTAGTGCGCACCTTGTCTCTTGCGAGTGCGCGCCGTGCGAGGAGCTTACGGGCGTGCATCGGGGCGAGACCTCCGCGACACAGAATTCCATCATCCGATCCCATTGGTAAGGTCTGATTTCCCAAAACCTAATGATATCTGACTGAAATAGCTACCGAACTTAATTAGGCAATAAATTGACCTAGGTATTTAGGTAACCGGACTTAGGATTGAAAAACGGATGACGTGACGAATCTGAGTATTTAATTTAATGTCCAGGAAATTAATTGGACCCAGAAACTGAGGTTTCGTGAAGTTCTGAAGCGAATTGGAGCGACAGGAGACCAGGTAGGATAATTTACGCTTCCCGAACCCTAGATTTGACCTAGTGGATACCTGAATGATTTAGATGATTTACATAGATTTACGTGCTACTTTCGATGGGATAAATTGCATGCCTGTGTGCTGAAAACCCTAATTGCATGTTAGACATTTTGTTTATCGAGTTTAGATGCCCTTAGGACGGGTTTACTTAGGGTTGGGTACTTGATAGCCGGTATGGGACGGTCGTTAAGTATCCCGAGTACAGGGAGTTTTTAAATGAGATTATTTTTATCAGATTTGGCCTGTACTACGTTAGGTATTACGCGTTAAACCAGGACGACCCTAAGAAAGGTTTAGGGAGTATAAGGGTGGATAACCTACACGGGGAAACGTTGTGATTTAGGCGTAATACCCTAGAACCCTGAGGAATAGTCGACTGTGAGCATGTGAGTTCGAATAGAATGTATGAGGATGAGAATTGGCGTATGTGCACATGCTAGGGGACGCCCTAGATGTTGATTCTCACCCGGTCCTTGAGTGAGTGATTGGTGTTACGGATCAAACTCACAATATAGGCTTGATTCGGGTGATTGGTGTTACGGATCACACCCAACGATAAGAGAGGTATTCTCTCTGGATGACGTGTAATTAGAAGGCGATGATTTAGATTTGGTTACAGTGGATTTGTAGGCAACGTGGATTGAGATACACCGGGCATGGGATTTTACTTGATTTTGATGATTGATTTTCAAAAAAATTGATTTTATGATTTCGATTAATTGCCGCGATTTGCATGTAATAAAACGATTTTAAAGATAAGGTATTTCACTATTTTCGAACTGATTTCGAGAAGATGATTTCAGTGTTTTCATCGCTGAGTATTCAACCAATTTTTGAATGATATTTGAATTTGCAAATTATTCTACTGGGATTTTATATCTCATTAGGTTGTTTACTCATATGAACAGGGACAGAGACAGGAACCCAGAAGATAGCGGTTGAGGCCTTGGTGATAAGCAGGAGATTGACTTAGCTTAGGCTTGAATCATTTGTATATATACTTTGATGACATTGCTGTTTATTGGGTTCTGACTTTTATGTTTTCTGTATGGATTGGATTGATTGTACATGTATAAATCATGGTTGTATATTGACTATAGTGATGGGATTGACATTGCTGTATATGGATTCTGTTAATTATGTTTATGATGTTGATGTACTGGCTATATGATTATGAACAGGTGATTATTGTACTTTAGGTATGTTCGAAATACAGAGAAAACTCTGCCGGATTTTCAGTGGGGTTTACCGCTGTAAATTTATGGATTTGAGTTGGAATGTGTATGAATGTATGACGAGACGTGTATATGAGTTTTAGATTTCATTCCAGAGTAATTTATGATGTATGTATGTATAACTAGTTAGCTGCGTGTGAATTAGGGTTGAACGAAATCCGAATGGACAACGAAAAGTCTATTTGGGTTACGCTCAACCAGTAGCGATCCCCTGACATTCCCACATCGGGAATAACTCTGTAAAAGACCCATATGCTTCCGCTAATTAGATAAGCATTGCGTATGTTGTATTAGGGGGTCGTTACATTATCAAGAAGTCACTCATCACTAATCTTTTCGGAAACGAGATTACGTTGAGGCTAAGATTCCTAAAATCCTCAAGTAATCTCATCTCACCTATCATTAGGCTAGTTAATTATAGTGACTTTCGGCTTAATGCATCTGCTACGATATTCACTTTCCCTGCATGGTATTTCAATTCAAAATCAAAATCTTTTAGGTATTCTACCCACCTACGCTGCCTCATGTTCAATTCCTTCTGATCAAACAAGTACCTAAGGCTCTTATGATCACTATACACCTTGAATATAGCCCCATATAGGTAATGTTTCCAAATCTTCAGGGCAAACACGACGACAGCTAATTCTAATTCATGGGTAGGGTAGTTTTCCTTGGCAAGTTTCAATTGTCGTGATGCATAAGCCACTACTTTTCCATCCTGCATTAAGACACATCCTAAGCCTTTCAGTGATGCATCTATATATACTGTGAAGGGTTATAAGGGTTTCATAAGAATTAGTACAGGAGAGGCGGTCAATTTCTCTTTCAAAGTTTGGAAACTATTCTCACACTGCTCACTCCATTCAAAATTCACACTCTTCCGAGTCAACGGGGTTAATGGCAAGGCTATCTGAGAAAATCGTTGAATGAATTTCTTGTAATAGCTGGCTAAACCCAGAAAACTCCTCACTTTGGTGACCGTCCTAGGTTAACCCCAATCTAACACTGCTTTAATCTTCTTAGGGTCTACTGCTGTTCCTTCCCCATTTACCACGTGTCCAAGAAATTTCACTTCTTCCAACCAAAACTCACATTTCTCTAGCTTAGCATATTGCTTCTCTTCCAGTATCTGTAGTACCGTGCCAAGATGCTAGGCATGCTCTTCGTGAGTCTTGGAGTAGACTAAGATATCATCAATGAATACCACTACAAACTGATCTAAGTAGGGTCTAAAGATTCTGTTCATATAGTCCATGAAGACAGCGGGTGCATTTGTCAATCCAAACGACATCACTAGAAACTCATAATGGCCGTATCTCGTGCTAAATGCTATTTTAGGGATGTCTTCCTCTCTAACCCTAATCTGGTGGTATCCTGATCTTAAGTCTATCTTAGAAAACACAGTCGCACCTTGCAACTAATCAAACAAGTCATCAATACGTGGTAAAGGGTATTTGTTTCTAATGGTGACCTTATTCAGTTACCGATAATTGATACACAATCTCAAACTCCCGTCTTTCTTCTTCACGAATAATACTGGAGCTCCCCATGGTGATACACTCGGCCTAATGAACCCTTTCTCCAACATATCCTCAATTTAGACCTTTAATTCCCTCAATTCCGCTGGGGCCATATGGTATGGAGTCATGGCTATTGGGCTCGCACCCAGAATCAGGTTAATAGTAAATTCTATATCTCTAGGTGGTGGCAATTTACTTACTTCCAAAGGAAACTCACTAGCGATTGGAATTAGGCTTAATATATCCTGCAACTCTACCTTAGAGAGATTGAGGGACACATCACCTATCTCACACGCTCTGTCACTCCCACACACAAGCACGTTATCCAAGTAAGTGATTGTCTTCTCAGAACAGTTTAACAAGACCCGATTCCTTGTTAACCAATCCATTCCTAAGATGATGTCGATCCCAGTCAAAGGTATACACACTAGGTCCACGATAAACAAGGTATCATCAATGGTTAAGGGGCAGTTTAGGCATATACGTAGGGACATAGTGGCTTCTCCCAAGGGTGTGGATATATATATATCACAGGGCAGGATCTGTATAGGTAATTTTATTTTCTTTATGCATGCGTTGGCAATAAAGGAGTGCGTCGCACCCAAATCAAATAATACTATCAAAGAAAAATTATAAATTTTACCTCTACCCTGCATCAAACCTGATGACTTGTCGACATTAGTGTCGAGAGTGAAAACTCTCCCTGAAGCCTGCGGTCTTCGGCCACTGGATGTCTACTGGCTCCCGTTAGAAGGGCAGTATCTTGCCATGTCTCCTGTGCCTCCACACCTGTAACATTGTAATGGAGTTTGATGCCAACATCGTTGATTAGGGTGCCTGGTCCCACATTTCTGACAGGGTGCATTATCAGACCGTTTACTGCTGCTTGAAGACCCTGGTTGCGGTTTAAACATGCCGCCTCTCACATTGAGATTCCTGGTTGCTGGTCTTGGCTGATTTCACCCTCGTGGTCATAATGCGGGTCTGCTCGCCTCCAGGTTTTTACTCAGGATTTGACACTTGTTCACCAGCATCGCAAAATCTCTGATCTCAAGTGGGGCTAGCTGCATCTTCATCGACAAGTTTAAACCCTCTTCTAGCTGCTTTACCTTCCTGGCTTCATCATAGTGCATCCGCAAGTACGTGGAATATCTGGATAGCTCTTCAAACTGTCTCAAATACTCCTCGAATGGCCTACCTCCCTGGGTGAGCTTTAAGAACTGAGCTTCCTTTGACTGTTTGACGCTCTCAAGGAAGTATTGCTCCATGAAGACTCCCTTAAAGGATTCCCAGGTGAGTAGGATACCCCTGCTTTCCATCAACTGCTGGGCACCTATCCACCATTGTTCTGCTTCACCCTTCAACATATATGTTGCATATGTAACCTTCTGTTCCTCGTCACATTGCAACAACCTAAAGATCTTCTCCATGTCCTTCAGCCAGGCTTCTACTGCGGTTGGATCAGAGGCACCTGCAAATGAAGATGGACCTGCTCTTTGAAATTCTATCCATCCCTAATACAAAGGATTAACATTCTGAGTGGCTCTGTCATTCCTGGTTTGCCTGTCCTCTTGCTGCTACCTCATCACGTTGGCACTAGTAGTGGCTTGGTCCCTTATGGCATCGGCCATTCTCCGTATGGACTCTATCATATCTCACATGTTGACGTCAGTCTCCATGCTGCCACTACCTAAAGCGCCCTCACTCCTATGTCTTGGCCTTCCTCTGGGCCTACGGGTGTTATCCCTGCTTGGTTCTGCCATAATTATCTGACATAGAAAGTAAACAAATTAGTCTCAACAGCAACAGTTAACCGAAAGGCATTAAATTCATCCTATTACTTATCGATTCAAGATTAGATCCTAATATCCCAGAGTTAAATCAATTAAAACCCTAAAGCTGCAAGCCCGAAGATTCAAGGTCCCTATCCCACTAAACCAGACAATCTGACAAACCAGGCTCTGATACCATAATTGTAATGACCCCCTAATCCACAATATACTATCCTCCATCAGCCTAGCAGAAGCATATAAGTTTTAGAAATAGTTATTCCCGATATGGGAATGTTAGGGGATTGCTACTGGTTGAGCATAACCCAAATAGACATTTTGTCGTCCATTCAAATTTTGTTCAATCCAAAATCAAACGCAGCTATACTAATTACACATACAGTCATTACAATATACTCTGGAATAATAATTAAAATCCATACATCAGGTATACAATCCATTCATGCAAATTCCAACTTAATCATACACATTTCCAATGATAAACCCTGCTGAAAATTCGGCAGAGTCTCCCCTGTATCTCGAATGTATCCCAAAGTACAACAGTCATCCAAATCAAAAATTTACAGCTAGTCCAACAACAAAAGAAAAGTAGAAATTACAGAATCTAATATAAACATCATCAGTATACATATATACATTACAATTCAAGCCTAGAACTACGCTGCTCTCCTGTTTATCATCAATGTCGTTATCCAGCTAGCGTCTAGGTCCATGTTCCTGTTCATCTGAGCAAACAACCTGGTGAGATATTGAAATCCCATTAGAATAATTTACAATTCATAATATAGTTCAAAATCTGGTTGATTACTCAGCGGTGCAAACACCAAAAACAAACTTCCCATATTCATTTCAAAATCTATGAAATACCTTATCTTTTAAAATTAGTTTATTGCATGGAAATCACGAAAAGTTCTAAAAATCATCAAAATCTATTTCTTTGAAAATCAATAATCGAAAATGAATCAAAACCCATGCTCGATGTATCTAAATCCGTATCGGCCATAAATAATCTGTGACCGTATCTAAAATCATCCAATTGCACGTCATCTAGAGAAATTACATTTCTTCTCATTGGGTGTGATCCGCAAGACTAATCACCTGAATCTCGCCTATGTTGTGAGTGTGATCCGTAACACCAATCACTCACTCAAGGACCGGGTGAGAATCAACATCTAGGGCGTCCCCTACCATGTGCACATACGCCAATTCTCATCCTCATATAGTCTATTCGAACTCATATGCACACAGTCAGCTATTCCTCAGGGTTCTAGGGTATTACGCCTAAATCACAACGTTTCCCCGTATAGGCTATCCCTCCTTATACTCCTTAAACCTTTCTTAGGGTCATCCTGATTTACCGCGTGATCCTTAACGCAATGCAGGCTAAATCTGTTTAAAAATAATGTATTCATGAAATCCCCTGCATTCGGGATACTTAACGGCCGTCCCATATCGGCTATTAAGTACCCTACCCTAAGTAAATCTATCCTAATGGCATCTAAACTCGATAAAAAAATCATCTAACATGCAAATAGGGTTTCCAGCACACAGGCATGCAATTTAATCCATCGAAAGTAGCACGTAAATCTATGCAATTAAATCTAAGCGTTCAGGTTTCCACATAGTCAATTCTAACGTTTGGTAAGCGTAAATTATCCTACCTGGTCTCTGTTTGCTCCAAAATTGATTTGGAACTCCTCGTATCCTCGAATTTCGAGCCAAATCAATTCCCTGGGCATTTAAATGAATATTTAAGCTCGTTACATTATCCATTTTATGGTCCTAAGTCCGATTATACAATTTCCTAAATCGATTTATTTCCTATTCAAGTTCGGTAGCTAATTCAATTAAAAATCATTAGGTTTAGGTGAATCGGACCTTACCCGGGTTGCCGAATGATGGAAATCAGTTTCGGGACAGTCTCGGGTGTCTTTCTGGCTTCCCCGACGGTGGCGTACTGTGGCGTATGGCAGAGGGTTGTGGTTGGCCTCAAAAATTACACCACGATGAAGCCTGCAAGATGAGGAGTCTGAATCTGGTGGTGGTGCGGTGGTTCACGGCCGTTTGGATGGTGTTTTTTGGCCCCGAAAATCAATGCATGGAAGACGGTTTTTCCTTCGATCCAGGCGCATTGGAGCGCCGTTCGGCGGCGGTGAGCTGGGGGAGGAATCTGGCAGCTCAGCCTACACGTTGGTGGTGGCAGTGATGGTCAACGGTGACTGACGACGAAGATCACGACAGGCAAAGTTTCACACAATGGAGGAGAAAAAGTTGCGTTTTTGGGAGACTCTGGCGGCCGTTGGTGGCTGCCTGAGGTCGAGGGTGGTGAGGTGTGTCGATTAGTGGGTCAAGTGGTGGCCCACGGCGGCCCAGGTGGTGGTGCACGGTGGAGGAAGGAAGAGAGAGAGGGGAGAGAGAAAGTGAAGTGAGGAGAGAGAGGGAAATGGTGAAAATGGCAGGATTCCAGAGAATTTAAAGCTTCCGGGGGCGATTCTGACTTTTCTCGAACCACCCGGGGAAACTTCGGGATGTTGTCTTCCATCCAGACGTTGGCACGGGTTCTCATGCAGAGGTTTTGGCCTTCGTCTGAGAAACCGAAGTCCGAAACTTCGTTTATCAATATTTTATCGCCAGGTTGCGTTTCTTTTATCATATTGCATTTCTAACTCCTAAAAGTCTCTCGGTTTCAGCCGTCAGCCTCGAAAATTACGCCGAACTCAATTTACATGAAATTAGTGTCTAAATTCGATTTTAATCTGTAAAAACAATCTCGGTTATTACAACTGATGTGATTGTGAAAACCATCGGGCAATGGATTTTAATTAGATTTTCAGTACGAATTTTCAAAAAATAGATTTTTATACTCATTTGATTTACTGCCTCATTTTCCATGCAATTTAACGATTTTAAAAGATAAGGTAATTCATCGACTTTTGAAATAAACATAGGGAGATGTTTTCTGTGCTTGTCACATCTGAGCATCCAACTATTTTGAAATTCATTTACCGTAAATTACTCTACTGAGATTTAACTATCTCATGAGGTTATTTGCTCAGATGAACAGGAACAGGGGCCTAGGAGATAGCTAAGCAGAAACTGGATGACAGAGGGATGTTGTAGCGTAGTTTAGGCTTGAATCTGTTATTATAAATATCTGTATTGATGATTCTGTTGTTGTTGGATTTTTATTGGATGTATATACTGGTTTTATGACTGTTTGTATTATGGGAGACGTCCAATTTATAGGGGAAACTCTGCCAAATTTTTAGTAGAAAGAAATGTGTGAATTTTAGTTTAAGTTGAATTGCATGAGGATGGTTTATATATTCTGATCTTATGGTTATTAGAATTGATATTTCAGAGTGTTTTATGATTGTATGTGAATTTAGAATAGTTGCGTAGGACTTAGGGTGGAGTGAAATCTGAATGGGCAGTGGTAACGGTCTATTTGGGTTACACTCAACCAGTAGCGACCCTCTAAGATTCCCGAATCGGGGAAAAAGTGAAAAATTATTTTGAAAACCCATATGCTTCCTCTACTCTGATAGAGGTAAGTGTATTGTGGATTAGGGGGTCATTACATGTACAAGATAGTATATTAGGAATATTAACAGAAAATTTAATATATTAACAACTAAAATTCACATTAAATACAAATTTTGCAATATCTAGAGTAGACGTACATATGGATAAGACATTAATAGTATATCATAAATTAGGTGGAATAAGATGAATACCAATTAATAGAATGTAATAATGCTATAGGATAAAGAATATTAGGAATAAATGCACCTTCTACATCAACATTAAACATAAATATTAATCCACCAACAAAAAGTCTAGAATATTTAAGACCTAATAGCAGTAGAGGAATAACTAGATCAACCAGTTCAAGAGAATTGAACTCTAGATGTAATAAACGAAAATTTTAAAATAGCAAAACTGAATAAAACTAATCGTGATTCCATTAAAACTAAATTTGGCACGATTTTCAGAGTTGATGGTTGAAATCGGAGAATTTTTGGAGTCAGAAACCTGATCCGATGGAAGAAAACGCAGCCCGACATTAAGAATCTAATAGATAGAGTTTCAGACTTTGGTTCCTCAGACTGAGGCCGAAACGCTTGCATGAGAAATCGTGCCCATGACTAGATCGAAGATGACATCCAGAAGTTTCCCTGGGTGATGTGGCAAAAGATGGAATTGCCATCAGAGGCTTTAAACTTCTTAAACTTCACAAATTTCCATCATTTTCCCATCTTCACACTCTCTCTTCACTCTATTTTCTCTCTCTTCTCTCTCTTCCTATCTTCCTCTCACCATCGCACGTGGCCACTAACGTCACCCTGGACTGCCGTCTGACCTACCAACCGATGCGCCTTACCACCCTCAACTTCCAACAACCACCCATGGCCACCAACGGCCGCCACCCTCGCCGAAAAACGTTCATTTTCCTCCTCCAACACAAATTCCTTGCACCGCCATGATCTCCACCGTCCAGTGCCATTAGACGTCACCGCCCCTGACACTGTGAAGGCTGAGTTGCCAGCTTCCTCCCATAGCTCGCAGCCGCTGAATGGAGTTGCCAAGCGCCCGAATTGAGGAAATCTCCGTCCGCCGGGCGTGAAACTTTGCTGCTGAAAAATGCCGCCTTAACGGCTGAGAACCGCCGCGCCAACCCTAGATTTGGACTCCTCATCTTGAGGGCTTCACTCTGGTATAATTTTCAAGCTGAACGGCACCTCTCTGTTGTGCGCTGCTGTGCTCTGCCGTGTGCCATTGTCGGAGAAGCCAAAAAGAAGCCAGAAGTAAATTTCCACCTTTCGGAACCACCAGTATGATTTAAATCGCCCTAATTTAACGTATTTTGACTGAATTGGATGCCGAACGTGTATAGGAAATTTATCAATTTACAAAAACGTGTAATTGGACGTAAGAAAGTGAAATTGATTATGTAGCGGATTAAAATATTAATTTAATTGTCCAAAAAATTGACTAGGCTCAGATTTTAAGGATATTACAAGTCCCAAATTGATGAGGAGCCAACGAAAACCAGGTACGGTAATTTGCGCTTCCTGAACTTTAGAATGATTCTGTGAATACCTGAACGATTTTAGATTGATTGCATAAAAATGCGTGTTGCCTTCGATGGATATAATTGCATACCTGTGTGCTGGTATTGTTTGTTGCATGTTATACAATTTGGCTATCAGATTTAGATGTCATAGGGGCGGATTGACTTAGGGTAGGGTACTTAACAGCCGGTATGGGACGACCGTTGAGTATCCCGAGTGTAGGAGATTTTATAAATATTTCGTTTTAACCAGATATAGCCTGAATTTGTTAGGGATTACGCGGTAAACCAGGACGACCCTAAGAAAGGTTTAAGGAGTGTAAGGGAGGATAGCCTATACGGAGAAACGTTGTGATTTAGGCGTAATACCCTATAACCCTGAGGAATAGTCGACCGTGTGCGTGTGATTCCGAATAGACTGTATGAGGATGAGAATTGGCGTATGTGCACATGCTAGGGGACGCCCTAGATGTTGATTCTCACCCTGTCCTTGAGTGAGTGATTTGTGTTACGGATCACACTCATGATATAGGCGAGATTTCAGGTGATTGGTGTTATGGATCACTCCCAATGATAAGAGATGGATTTTCTTAAGACAACATGCAATTGGATAGATTTAGATACGGTCACATAAGACTTGTGGTCGACGTGTATTTAGAAACACCGGGCATGGGATTTAATTTGATTTTGATCACAGATTTTTAAAAAATGGATTTTTATATTTATTGAATAATTGCATCATTTTCTGTGCTATTTTAATGACTTTAAAAGATAGGTATTTCACTAATTTTCGAAATGAACACGGGAAGTTGTTTTCAGTGCTTGCACCACTGAGCATTCGACTAGTTTTTAAATAACTATTTACTGTAAATTACTCTACTGGGATTTAAATATCTCATGAAGTTGTTTGCTCAGATGAGTAGGGACAGAGGCCTAAAAGATAGCTGGGTAGAGACTTGATAACAGACAGACGTGCAGCTTAGTCCTAGTCTTGACTCTGATTTGTATATATATTATGTTAATGATTATGTTGCTGGATTTATGTATTTACTGGTAGTTTCTGGCTGTTGATGGTTTTATCTGTTGGATTAGATTTGATTCGATGTATATATTGGAATTAGTTGACTGTTTGTATTTGGGTAATGTTTAAAATATAGGGGAAACTCTGTCGAATTTTTGGCAAGAATTTATAACTGAAATTTGGAATTTTGATGGATTACATGTGAATGGATGTATGTTTGAAGTATGGTTATTAGTTTTAATATTCCAGAGCTTATTGTGGTGATTGTATGTATATTTAGTATAGCTGTAAATTTGAATTAGGGTTGAACGAAATCTGAATGGACGAGGAAAAATTCTATTTGGGTTACGCTCAACCAGTAGCGATCCCCTGACATTCCCATATCGGGAAAAACTATTTCGAAAACCCATATGCTTTTGCTACTCAGATAGAGGATAGTGTATTGTGGATTTGGGGATCGTTACAATTATGGTATCAGAGCTCGGTTTATTGATTGTCTAGTTTAGTGGGCTAGTGATTGTGAATCTTCAGGCTTGTAGCTTTAGGGTCTTGATCGACTTAACTCTGGAATATTTAGGACCTGATTTTGAATTGATAAGTGAAGGAATGAATTTAACGTTTTACCGTTAATTGTTGTTGTTAAAGACTAATAATCTTCTTTCTGTGTCAGATAGCCATGGCAAAACCTAGCAGGGATAACACTTGGAGCCCAAGAGGAAGGCCAAGGCACCAGAATTAGGGCACCTTAAGTAGTAGTAGCATGGAGACTAATGTCGACATGCGAGAGATGATGGATTCTATTTGGATGATGGTTGATTCCATGAGGGACCAAGCTACCATAACCACCAATGTAATGAGGCTGCAACAGGAGGACAAGCAAACCAGAAATGATGGAAACACTCAGAATGTCAATCCGTTGTATCAAGGATGGATTGAATTTCAGAGAGCAGGTCCACCTCCATTTTTAGGTGCCTCTGACCCAGCCGAAGTGGAAGCATGGCTGAAAGAGATAGAAAAGATCTTCCGTCTATTGCAATGTGATGAAGAAAGAAAGTAACATATGCAACATATATGTTGAAGGGAAAAGCAGAACGATGGTGGACAGGTGCCTACCAGCTGATGGAGAGCAGGGGCATTCTGCTCACCTGGGAATCTTTTAAGAGGGTCTTTATAGATAAATACTTTCCTGAGAGCGTTAGACAGTCCAAGGAAGCATAGTTTTTGAAGCTCACACAGGGAGGTAGACCCTTTGAGGAATATTTGGAGTAATTTGAAGAACTATCCAGATATTCCACTTATCTACGGATGCATTATGACGAGGCCTAGAAGGCAAGTCAGTTGGAAGAGGGCCTAGATCCGCCGATAAAGACACAGCTTACCCCCTTGGAGATTAGAGACTTTGCAGTGCTGGTGAACAAGTGTCAGATCCTGAGTAAAAACCTAGAATAGAAGCAAAACATGACACAACAAAAAGGTAACAGGCCAAGACCACCAGCTAGAAATCTCAATGTGAAAGGCGGGATGTTCAAACTGCAACCAAGGTCTTCAAGAAGCGGCAGCAGATAACCCGATAGTGCACTCTGTCCAAAGTGTGGAACTAGGCATCCTAATCAACCATATTGGCATTAGACTCTAGTTCAATGCTACAAGTGTGGGGTACAGGACACATGGCAAAGTATTGCCCCTTAACCGAAAGCCAACAGACACCAGGTAGCCGAAGACTGCAAGCTCCAGAGAGAGTCTTTACTATGGATGCGGCCAATGTCGACAGGTCATCAGGTTTGATGCAGGGTAGAGGTAAAATTTACAATTTTCCTTTGATAATTTTGTTTGATTTGAGTGCCACGCACTCTTTTATTTCTAATGCATGCATAGAAAGAATAAATTTACCTGCACAAACCCTGCCCTGTGATTTATACATATCCACACCCTTGGGAGAAACTACCATATCTTCACAAATATGCCTAAACGGCCCATTAACCATTGATGATACCCTATTTATCGTGGACCTAGTGTGTATACCTTTGACTGGGATCAACATCATTTTGGGAATGGATTGGTTGACTAAGAATCAAGTTTTATTAAACTGTTCTAAGAGGACAATTACTTACTTGGATACCGTGCCTGTACGTGGGAGTGACAGAGCATGTGAGATAGGTGATGTATCCCTCAATCTCTCTCAGGTAGAATTGCAGGATAAGCTAAATCTAATCCCAATTGTTAGCGACTTTCTAAAGGTGTTTCCTTTGGAAGTAAGTAGGTTACCCCCTCCTAGAGAGATAGAGTTTACCATTGACCTGATTTTAGGTGTAGGCCCAATAGCTATGACTCCATACCGAATGGCCCCAGCGAAATTGAGGGAATTAAAGGCCCAAATAGAGGAATTGTTAGAAAAAGGGTTCATTAAGCCGAGTGTGTCACAATGGGGAGCTCTTGTCTTATTTGTAAAGAAGAAAGACCGGAGTTTAAGATTATGCATTGATTATCGACAACTGAACAAGGTGACCATTAGGAACAAATACCCATTACCACAGATCGATGATTTATTTGACCAGTTGCAAGGTGCGACTGTGTTCTCTAAGATAGATTTAAGATCGGGATACCACCAGATTAGGGTTAGAGAGGAAGACATTCCTAAGACAGCGTTTAGTACTATATACGGCCACTATGAGTTTTTAGTGATGCCATTTGGTTTGACTAATGCACCTACTGTCTTCATGGACTACATGAACAGAATCTTTAGACCCTACTTAGCAAGGTGCTACAGATATTGAAAGAGAAACAACTGTATGCTAAGTTGGAAAAATGTGAGTTTTGGTTGGAGGAAGTGAAATTCCTAGGTCACGTGGTAAATGGAGAAGGGATTGTAGTAGACCCTAAGAAAATTGAAGCAGTATTAGATTGGGGTCGACTGAGGACAGTCATTGAGATTAGGAGTTTTCTGGGTTTGGCCGGCTATTATAGGAAGTTCATTCAAGGATTTTCCCAAAAAGCCTTGCCATTAACCCGGTTGACTCGGAAGGGTGTAAACTTTGAATGGAGCGAGCAATGTGAAGAGAGTTTTCAGACTTTGAAAAAAAAATTGACCACCGCTCCTGTATTAATTATTTCGAAACCCTTATAACCCTTTCTAGTATGTACAAATGCATCATTGAAAGGTTTAGGATGCGTCTTAATGCAGGATGGAAAAGTAGTGGCTTATGCATCGAGGCAATTGAAACCTGCAGAGGAGAACTACCCTACCCACGATTTGGAATTAGCTACCGTCGTTTTTGCCCTAAAGATTTGGAGACATTACTTATACAAGGTTATATTTGAGGTTTATAGTGATCACAAGAGCCTTAGGTACTTGTTTGATCAAAAGGAACTGAATATGAGGTAGAGAAGGTGGGTAGAGTACTTAAAGGATTTTGACTTCGAATTAAAGTATTTTGCAGGGAAGGCTAATGTTGTAGAAGATGCATTAAGCCGAAAGTCACTATAATTAGCTAGCCTAATGGTATATGAAATGAGGTTACTTGAGGACTTTAGAAATCTCAGCCTCAATGTAATCTCATTTTCGAAGAGATTAGTGATGAGTGACTTCCTGATATCCTGCAATCTGAGAGAGCAGATTAGACAAGCCCAATTTGAGGATGAATCCTTGGAGGTATATGCAGATCAACCTGATTTTGGACTGGCCCCTGATGGAGTATTGATGTTTAGGAAACGAGTAGTAATTCCAAACCATCAGGAGTTAAAGGAAAAAGTGTTAGCAGCGCTCATTGAAGCCACTATACTATCCACCCAGGATTTCTAAGATGTATCAGGATTTGAAGAGGAACTTTTGGTGGCCAGGCATGCGGAAGGATATCATAAACTACGTGAATGCCTATCTGACTTGTCAACATGCCAAGATAGAGCATCAGAAACCCGCAAGGCTATTGAAACCACTGGAAATACCGAAAAGGAAATGGGATCAAATAACCATGGATTTTGTAGTAGGATTACCTAGGACACCAGCCGGTTATAATGCCATTTGGGTAATAGTAGATAGACTAACCAAATCTGCTCACTTTTGCCTGTTAAAATGAGATACTCCATGGAAAAATTGATCGAAGTATACCTTAGGGAATTCGTGAGGTTACACGGAATACCATCTGGTATAGTTTCAGATAGAGACCTTAGGTTTACTTCAAGATTTTGGCAATCCCTGCAGCAAGCATTAGGAACCCAGCTTAAGTTTAGCACAGCCTATCATCCTCAGACTGACGGGTAGTCTGAGAGAACCATCCAAACTCTAGAAGATATGTTGAGGGCTTGTGTGCTAGAACAGAAGGGAAGTTGGGATAAATACCTACCTTTTATAGAGTTTGCATACAATAACAGTTATCACTCTACCATTGGTATGGCACCTTTTGCTGCTCTGTATGGGAGAAATTGTAAGTCACCTCTAAATTGGGTAGAAATGGGGGAAGGTACATTATTGGGACTTGAGATTGTACAAGAGACCACTGATCAAATCAAAATGATCAGAGAAAAGATGAGAGTGGCCCAATAAAGACAGGAAGCTTATGCTAATAAGAGGAGAAGACATTTAGAATTTAATGAGGGAGAACACATTTTCTTGAGAGTGTCCCCTACCACGGGTATCGGTAGATAAGTAAGGACTAGAAAACTAAGCCCTAGATTCCTAGGACCATTCCAAATCCTACAAAGGGTCGGTCTAGTCGCTTACCAAATTACCTTACCTCCACACCTGTCCAACTTGCATGACGTCTTTCACGTCTCGCAACTCCGCAAATACGTCCTAGACCCTGCGTATGTATTGGTGAGTTAACCTATAATATTAAAGGAAAATTTAACTTATGAATCTACACCTGTACAAATCCTTGACTTTAAGACTAAAAAACTCTGGAATAAAATAATCCCTTTAGTTAAGGTACTTTGGCAGGATTTAGTATCGCAGGAGATGACCTAGGAGAAAGAGGACGAGATGAGGTAACGATACCCAAAGCTATTCACAGGTATGAATTTTGGGGACAAAATTTCTTTTAAGGGGGGAGAATGTAATAAACAAAAATTTTAAAATAGCCAAAATGAATAAAACTGATCGTGATTCCATTAAAACTAAATCCAGCATGATTTTTAGAGTTGATGGTTGAAATTAGAGAATTTTCGGAGTCAGAAACCTGATCCGATGGAAGAAAACGCAGCTTGGCATTAAGAATCTGATAGATAGAGTTCCGGACTTCGGTTCCTCAGAAAGAGGCCGAAACGCTTGCATGGGAAATTGTGCCCATGACCAGATCGAAGACGACATTCAGAACTTTCCCCAGGTGATGTGGTAAAAGACGGAATTGCCCCCGGAGGCTTTAAACTTCTTAAACTTCCCAAATTTCCATCATTTTCCTACCTTCACTCTCTCTCTTCACTCAATTTTCTCTCTCTTCTCTCTCCTCCTCTCACCACCGTGTGTGGCCACCACCGCCGCCCTGGACCGCTGTCCTACCTACCAACCGACGCGCCTCACCACCCTCAACTTCCAGCAACCATCCACGGCCACCAACGGTCGCCACCCTCTTCTAAAAATGTTCATTTTCTCCTCCAACCCGAATTCCTTACGCTGTCGTGATCTCTACGGTCTGGCGCCGTTAGACGTCACCGCCCCGCCACTGTGAAGGCTGAGCTTCCAGCTTCCTCCCATAGCTCACATCCATTGAAAGGAGCCACCACATGCCGGGATCAAGGAAATCTCCATATGCCGTGTGTGAAACTTCGTCTCTAGAAAACGCCTCCTTAACAATCGAAAACCGCCGCGCCAACCCCAGATTTGGACTCCTCATCTTGAGGGCTTCACTCTGGTGTAATTTTTGAGCTTAATCGCACCTCTTCATTATGCGTTACTATACTCCACCGTGTGCCACCGTCGGAGAAACCAAAAAGACGCCAAAAGTAAATTCCCACCTTTTAGAACCACCTATATGATCTAATGTATTTTTGACTGAATTGGATGCCGAACGTGTATGAGAAATTTATCGACTTAGAAAAACGTGTAATTGGATGTAGGAAAGTGAAATTGATTATGTAGTGGACTAAAATATTAATTTAATTTCCCAGGAAATTGACTAGGATCGGATTCCAAGGATACTAGAAGTCCTGAACTGATTAGGAGCCAACGAAAACCAGGTTGGGTAATTTACGCTTCCTGAACTTTAGACTGATTCTGTGAATACCTGAACAATTTTAGATTGATTGCATGGAAATACATGTTGCCTTCGATGGATATAATTGCATGCCTGTGTGCTGATATTTTCTGTTGCATGTTAGATTATTTGGCTATCGGATTTAGATGCCATAGGGGCGAATTGACTTAGGGTAGGGTACTTAACAACTGGTATAGGACGACCGTTGAGTATCCCGAGTGTAGGAGATTTTATAAATATTTTGTTTTAACCAGATATAGCCTACATTCATTAGGGATTATGCAGTAAACCAGGATGACCTTAAGAAAGGTTTAAGGAGTATAAGGGAGGATAACCTATATGGAGAAACATTGTGATTTAGGCGTAATACCCTAGAACCCTGTGGAATAGTCGACCGTGTGCATGTGATTCCGAATAGACTGTATGAGGATGAGAATTGGCGTATATGCACATGCTAGAGGACACCCTAGATGTTGATTCTCACCTGGTCCTTGAGTGAGTGATTGGTGTTACGGATCACACTCATGATATAGGCAAGATTTTGGGTGATTGGTGTTATGGATCACACCCAACGATAAGAAATGGATTTTCTTAAGACAACATGAAATTGGATAGATTCAGATATGGTCGCATAAGACTTGTGGTCGACATGTATTTAGAAACACCAGGCATGGGATTTGATTTGATTTTGATTATAGATTTTCGGAAAATAGATTTTTATATTCATTGAATAATTGCATCATTTTTCGTGCTATTTTAATGACTTTAAAAGATAGGTATTTCACTGATTTTTGAAATGAACACGGGAAGTTATTTTCGGTGCTTGCACCACTGAGCATTCGACTAGTTTTTAAATAACTATTTACTGTATATTACTCTACTGGGATTTAAATATCTCATGAAGTTGTTTGCTCAGATGAACAGGGACAGGGACCTAGAAGAAAGCTGGGCAGAGACTTGATAACAGATAGACGTGCAGCTTAGTCCTAGGCTTGAATCTGATTTGTATATATATTATGTTGATGATTCTGTTGCTGGATTTATGTATTTACTGGTAGTTTTTGGCTGTTGATGGTTTTATCTGTTGGATTGGATTTGATTCGATGTATATATTGGAATTAGTTGACTGTTTGTATTTGGGTAACGTTCAAAATACAGGGGAAACTTTGTCGGATTTTTGGTAGGAATTTATAACTGAAATTTGGAATTTTGATGGATTACATGTGAATGGATGTATGTTTGAATTATGGTTATTAGTTTTAATATTTCAGAGCTTATTGTGGTGATTGTATGTATATTTAGTATAGCTATAAATTTGAATTAGGGTTGAACAGAATCTGAATGGACGACGAAAAAGTCTATTTGGGTTACACTCAACCAGTAGTGATCCCCTGACGTTCCCATATCGGGAAAAACTATTTCGAAAACCCATATGCTTCCACTACTCAGATAGAGGATAGTGTATTGTGGATTTGGGGGTCGTTACACTAGATATCAATGATCTGAAATTCCAATAAATAGGAAATTATCATAAATAAAACCACAAAAGCCACAATTAGATTTAACTTTACAAAAAGAAATTTATATACTAGTAGAAAAAAAAATACAATATGGGAAGAAATAATAGCTTTAATAAACCCAAATGCAGAAAAGAATACTATTCAAATAAAATATACTAAGAATAATTTAGAAATAGAACAAGATGGAACTAAAACAAGTATAATAAGATTTAATAAAAGAGAAATAATCACTATCACATTATAGGCTGAAGAAGAAATAAACAATAACAGTACAAAAAAATTGATATTAAAAAGAGATTTTCTTCATAAAGTAATATAGGATAAAACAAGATAGAATAATGTTTAATATTGATCATTAGACTATATTAATTAAAAAGATAACATAAAATGTAATTGTATTACATCTTAATAAATTTTAATTATAAAAAATATAGATCTAGAAAATATCATGTTATAATAGATACAAGATTACGATAGCCAAATATAATGTACTACCTTTAGAATTATGGAAAAAGAAAGAAAAACCACTAATGATGTAACGACCCCTTTTATACACTTACATTATAAGAGTAATTAAGAAGCATGAAATTTGCACGAAAATTTTTTCTTTTAAAAAATTATACCATTTGGGGCCGTTACTAGTTAAGTGTAACTTAAATAAACTTTTTTATTTATCCATTCAAATTCTACTCAACTACTTCTTATACACAACTTACCTAATACCACAATTCATACAATTTCATATTCTGGAATACAAAAAAATTTTAAATCATCCATTCATAAACATTTGAGATGTAAATCACAATGGTGCAACTATAGTAAACTTACCATTAGCTTAATATATGTAAATATAAATATCCCCAAATATTTAAAATTTTAATTATCATCAAGGGCCACACTGTAACACCCATAAATTAAATAGCTTAAATTGATGATGTTGATGGATAGAATTATGGTACTAATAAATAAATTTCTTGTGGCTAATAAATTTGAGAATAGGCTTAAGGAAGGAAAATTTCACTTTCAAAATTAAATGGCCAAATTGTTTAGATTCAAAAGGCAAATTACCCAAGAATTTGATGCTTAATTTAACCCCTTATCTTCTTTTGTTATCTAGCCTAAATGCCAAAGGAAGGAGCATTAAATTTCATGCATGAAAATCTTAATGGCACAAGTGAGGTTAAGAGGGATGAAGGCATGCAATTTTATATATATATATATATATGTGTGTGCATGGCTTTCATGTGAAGAAGAAGGAGAAGTAAGATGAATTTAATTATATATATATATGCATGGCTCTCATGTAAAGGTGGGAAAGAGAAAAGAAAACAAACACAATATATATAATAATAAATGTAAATACACATCACACTACTCGACCAAGAGGGAAGGAAGAAGATGTGCAAAGGTAACTAATCTTTTTTGAATTTCCTTATAAGCAACCACGTGGGCCTTGGAAGAAAGAAACTAAGCAAATGCATCAGGGCCTTCATGTGCAGCTAAGAATATTATGGGTGATGCTATGACACAATGGAAATTGTAGAAAGGGGAGAGAACCACGTAAAACCATCGACAAAAGCAAGGCAATTGGGCTTCACCAAGTACAGCTCGGGATGGCATGAAAGGCAAGCTTTGTCCATTCCCTTTTATGCTGCCTACCATACCCGAAGGAGAAGGAGAAAGGCATGAACGCGTGACTTCCTCCTAGTTGTCTATTAGGCCACCGAATGGAGGGTGTGTAGGATTCAAGGGAGATGCCAAACTTAAGCTGCTTAGGACCACTAGATAAAGCATGAACTCGGTGGAAAATGGGGAATTTAGAATATACACACACGACATAAGGAGCAGCTCATGTGAAGAAGGAGCACCTTGCGTGTTCCTCCCATTTCCATTGCCTAGGAAGAGTGGTTAATCCACTAAGGCAAGCTTTCATTATTTAGAATGGTACATGCTAAGAATAATAAAAGAAAGAGAGGAGAGGTTCCAGCCTTTTTAGGGGAAAGCCGAAACAGAATTCAAAAGGGGAGAGAGGGCACTTGTGATCATGGGAAAAAGAAAAAAAAAGAGAGAAGAGAGAGAAGAAAAACAAAGATAGACCACACGTGAAGGTGAACAAGAGGAAGTTCAAAGTCCATTTCATGCATGCTACACAACCTCACGTGAAAGAGAGATCAAGGAAGAAAAGAGTAAGGAAACAAGGAGTAGAAGGAGACCAAGGAGGGGCCAAGATCAATTCTTTGTAAGCTCACCATAAAGGTAGGTTAGCAATTTCTTTGTTTTGGTTCCATAAGTTAAGCATATGTACCTCACAATGTTGCTTTCATGGAACTAGAATAATTTTCTTCATTCTTGATTGAGGATGAAATTTGATATCGTATGCATGATAAACATAGGAGTTGGCTATGTTGAATGAGATTCATAATGTGGTTAGACATTTATGTTTGCAAAATAAATACATGTGAAGATGAACTAAGATGGATTAAGTTAGCATTAGAAATTATTGCCATGACCACATAAGAAAATAATTAATGATGAATACCATTACGAGGACTGCAATTGTGAGGGTTTAAGGTGAATAATGATAATGGATAGGAGGAATATTATCATAGTAATTATTAAACTTTTAGAAGGAAATTTATGTAAGAATAAATTCTAAGAAAAATAGAATATATTATATCCATGATTAATATTTTTGGAGGGAAATTGATGTAAGAATAAATTCTAAGAAAAATAGAATATATTATATCCCTGATTAATATTTTTGGAGGGAAATTTATGTAAGAATAAATTCTAAGAAAAATAGAATATATTATATCTCTGATTAATATTTTTGGAGGGAAATTTATGTAAGAATAAATTATAAGAAAAATAGAAAATATTAAGTCCATGATAAATATTTTTTGGGGGAAACTTATGTTAGAATTAAATTCCAAGAAAAATAGAAAATATTATGGCCATTATTAATATTTTTAGAGGGGGAATTTATGTGAGAATAAATTCTAAGAAATGTGGGAAATATTATAGCCATTAGTAATATTTTTGGAGAGAATTTTTATGTGAAGATTAATTCCAAGAAAAGTAGAAAAATTTTAGTCATTAATAATTTTCTTGGAAGGATATTTTATAAGACTTAATTCCCAAGAAAAGTAGGAACCCTATAGCTACTCAATTAGAGGAAATTAAATTTCCAAGAAAAGTAGAATGTCATGGCCATTGCCAGTATTTTTTTTTTTAAAAAAGAACCCAGATCTAACTCCCAAGGAAAAAATGAAATAGTATGGAAACTTTGAATTTATTCGAAAGCTTGAGAAAATGAAACCTTCCCTGGATAATGAAAGGGAGTGGTAGGATGACACTGCGCCCTGCGGGGTTTTGAGTGTATACCAGCGGCATAGCGAGGCGTGGCCGAAGTTGGCTCCATGCCGGTGACCTAGAGTCCTCGATCGCGCTGAAACTGTGGCCAAGCGTCCACGCATTATGAGGTGTGGCCGTAGGTGCTCCACACGAGTGACCTAGGGAGACGTGGCCAAAGGTGCTCCATACCCGTGATCTAATGTCTCGATGATTTCACGTACGTGGCTGAGTGTCCACAATTTGTAAGGTGTGGCCAAAGGTGCTCCACACGGGCAGCCTCGTGAGGCGCGACCGAAGGTCCTCCATGCCCAGGACCTAGTGCTCACGATCACGCTATATACATGGCTGAGTGTCTATGAATTTTGAGGTGTGGTCGAAGGTGCTCCACACAGGTGACCTAGGGAGGTGTGTCCAAAGGTGCTCTACCCTTATGATCTAGTGTTCACACAACATGTATGTACGTTCTGATAACTTCGTAATAATAAATCGGTACACTTAAGAGAATATTGGTCATGTGAAAAAGATCTCTAATTGTTGCTAACTACTAAATTTATCTTGCAATAATTGCCTGTTTACAGTTATGTATTTTACTCCTAAATCAAGGATGTAGCTTGAACATTTTTGGTGCCTACACCCTGGTACATATTAGTTTCTTTTAAACTATGATTTGCTAAGCTACTGGGAAACATGTGTTTCTCATCTATGTACTAATATGTATCAGATACGGACGCGTAGCAGGGACGCATGGTGTTAGTGCCTTTTGATCAAGTAAGGTTTTTGTAACCCCCATATTTTTGGATCCAAGATGTACTCGAATTAGAATAGGACAACTAATTTGATTGTATATGCGAGTGGTTTTGGGGATATCGGGGAAAACGGATATGTGAAGGACCGGTTTATCATTAGTTTGTACGGGAATCTGAGTGGCAGGCCTGTTGTCTCCTGACTTTCGAGGGACGGGTACTTCATATATCCAGGGGCATGTACATCAGTATGTAATGATTATTATTAGACTTGTATTATTTGATTCACATGAAAGACTGTATTTTCATCGTGTGGTATAGAATTTCATTATTCCGCTGTCCATGTAAATTTTATTTTTATCTGATAAAAAGATCCTGAACCTAATCCAGTTAACATAAATTAAATGGTATAACGGCTAAGACAATAATTAAGCATAAAGGACAAGAATAATGTACCGAACTTATTTATTGATATGGGAATGAATAATAAGACTAGATAGGGGCGTTACATTAAGTTGGTATCAGAGTACAGCTACCTAGGTTAGGAATGGGGTAGAATTCCTCAAGTAAGGGACTAGTTTAGGTTAGTTGGCTATACCTAGGTAGTGGGCTAGCTTGTATTGTGTTTTAAGCTTGGGGAATGGAGAATTAGGTTTAGGAAGATGGAAGCTCCTGTTGATGTTATATGCTATCTGCTTAATAATTTGTTATTAAGCCTGATCACCTCGGTAATACTTGTTTTGCAGATTGGTAGCATGACACCGACACGGAGGGGTAGACCACGGACCCGAGATGCTGGAGTAGATGTGAATGAAATGATGCAAACCATGCGAGACATGGTGGACACTATTAGAGCCCAAGCTATAGTTACAGCTAAGGCACTTCGTCAGGCCCAAACAGACTGAAGCGAAGAAACCCAGATAGGGGTAGAACAGGTGAGGACCCAAGCAGGTAAAGGTTGGTCAGTCTTCCAGAGAGCCAGGCCTCTTATTTTTAATGGTTTAGCAAGTTCAAAGAAGGATGAAGAGTAGGTTTAGAAGATAGAGGAATTGTTTGAAGTATTAGGGACTACATAGCCGTAGAGAGTTACCTTCGTTGCCTACCAACTGGAAGGGGAGGCGAAGCATTGGTGGAAAGGGACGAAGCAACTGATGAAGGCCTAGGGGACCCCGATCACCTGGGATAATTTCAGATATGCGTTCCTCGAGAAGTATTTCCATCAGAACGAGAGGAATGTCAAGGAAAGTGAGTTTATGTAGATTAAACAGGGTGGCAGGTCATTTGAGGAACACTTAGCCAGGTTCGAAGAGCTGTCAAAGTTCTCTTCCTACCTAAAGTGGAGACCGGACAGGGCATGGAAAGCCCTGCAATTAGAGAACAGCTTAGACCCAGAGCTATACCATGAGGTGGCGGCCCACGAGATCCGAGATTACCTGACTCTGGTCAACCGGTGCAGAATCGCCTCCAGGACCCTGGCAGCCCTACAGAAGCAGAAATAGGAAGTTAGTTTCCATAAGAGGAAGGGCCCAATCAGTTTCAACAAGGGCCGTGATAGGAAGTTTCATAGGAGCCAGACAGGGAAGAAGCCAGTGAACACTCCAACACCCCAGCGTAACTATTTGAAGTGTGGAAAGAATCATAGGAATAGGCCATGTCTGATGGGGCAGAACATATGCTACAGATGTGGGAAGCCAGGATACATCGCCCAAAACTGCCCAACCCTGAGGAAGCCAGAGGAACCAGCCAGACCTCTTACCAAGGGAAAGGTGTATACCCTGAAGGGGAAAGAAGTGGCTCAGTCTGAAGATTTGATGAAAGGTATGTGTTTTATTTATGATATTCCTTTAATTATATTGTATGATTCTGGCGCCACGCATTCCTTTATTTCAGTAGACTGTGTTCATAACTTAAAGTTAACCATAACCACCTTACCATATGAACTATCCATAGTAGTACCCACCAATGAACATGTGTCTACGTCTATGATTTGTTTAAACTGTCCTATTGTAATTGCAAACAGAACCTTTATTGTAGACCTTATCTGTTTACCCATGGTGGAACTAGATGTCATCCTTGGTATGGACTGGCTCTTTTCAAACAATGTTATCTTGGACTGCTTAGCTAAGTCTGTGACTTTCATAGACACCAGGCCGGTAAATGTGAGGATAGAGATGAAAAACCAGAGGATGGGTTTCTTATATTCCTTGGAACTAGAAAGTTAGTAGAAATTAGAAACCATACCTATAGTCAAGGAATTTCAAGATGTGTTTCCAGAAGATATTACTAGTCTTCCAGCAGAGAGAGAAATCAAGTTTTCCATAGACCTAGTCCCTGGGACAGGGCCAATTTCCATAGCACCCTATAGGATGTCCTCGATGGAGTTAAAAGAGTTGAAGGAGCAGATAGAGGACCTCTTAGCAAAGCAATTCATTAGACCTAGTGTGTCATCGTGGAAAGCTCCTGTGTTGTTTGTTAAGAAGAAGGATGGGAGTATAAGGATGTGCATAGACTACAGACAATTGAATAAGGTAATGATAAAGAATAAGTATCCTCTCCCTAGGATCAATGACCTATTAGACCAACTGAGAGGGGCCACTATCTTTTTTAAGATTGATCTGAGGTTGGGGTATCATCAGATCAAGGTTAGGAAAGAGGACATACCCAATACCGTATTTAGGACTAGGTATGGGCACTATGAATTCCTCATAATGCCCTTTGGACTGACAAATGCCCCAACCGTCTTCATGGATTACATGAATCACATATTTAGGCCCTACCTCAATCGGTTCATCGTAGTGTTCATAGATGACATATTAGTGTATTCCAAGAACAGACGAGAACACGAGCAGCACCTCAGGACAGTGCTGCAAATACTCAAGGGGAAGTAATTGTATGCTAAGCTTGAAAAGTGAGTTTTGGTTGAAAGAAGTCAAGTTCCTAGGGCATGTGATCTCTGATTAGAGAGTGTTAGTGGACTTCAGTAAGACCAAAGCCGTGGTGAACTGGGAAAGGCCCACAATAGTGACAGAAATTAGGTGTTTTCTGGGATTAGTAGGGTATTATAGGAGATTCATTCAGGGGTTTTCACAAATAGCGATGCCAATGACCAAGTTGACCTGAAAGGATGTTCTGTTTGTGTGGGACACAAAGTGTGAACAAAGCTTCCAAACCCTGAAGGAGAAGTTGACCACCGCACCTGTACTAGTTATCCCTAACCCTTTAGAGAAGTTTGAGTTGTATTATGATGCATCGAAGAAAGGGTTGGGATGTGTACTATTGCAAGGAGGACGAGTAGTGGCCTATGCTTCTAAGCAACTAAGGCTGCATGAGAGAAACTACCCTACCCATGACTTAGAGTTAGCGGCTATAGTGTTTACCTTAAAGATTTGTAGACACTACCTCTATGGGTCTAGATTTGAGGTATTTAGTGACCATAAAAGCCTCAAATACCTCTTCGACCAAAAAGAATTGAATATGAGAGAAAGGAGATGGATGGAATTTATTAAGGACTATAATTTTGAGTTAAAATACCATCCGGGTAAGGTAAACGTTGTGGCTGCCGCACTAAGTAGGAAGTCTCTCCACGTAGCTCGTCTAATGGTGAGCGAGATGAACTTAATAGAGAAATTTAGGAACATGAGGTTGTACACCTTGGTGTTACTGAATAACATCTATCTGAGTGAGTTGAGGATTGAGAACACCCTTAGAGCCCAAATCTTAGAAGCCTAGAAGGAGGACAAATTCCTAGGATCCCTAAAGGATTGGAAGGAGCTCACAAGGGAGGCCGACGGGATGGTAACCTTCTAGGGGTAGGATATATGTCCCTAAGATAGGAGGACTCAGGGATAAGATTTTAGAGGAAGCTCACCAAAGTAAGTACACTGTCCATCCTAGAGCCACCAAGATGTATCAGGACTTAAAGGGTAGGTTTTGGTGGCCAAGAATGAAGAAGAATATAGCGGAGCATGTAGCCAGGTGCCTTGTGTGCCAGCAGGTCAAGATTGAACATCAGAAGCCTGCTAGTTTATTACAACCCTTGGATATCCCTGAGTGGAAATAGGATAAGATTTTAATGGAATTTATGGTAGGACTACCTAGAACTCAATCAAGGAATGATGCTATCTGGGTTATAGTGGATAGGTTAACCAAGTCTGCTCACTTTCTCCCTATTAGGATTAACTACTCATTGGATAGATTAACACAACTATATATTCAGGAGATAGTGAGACTTTATAGGGTACCCATTAGCATTGTCTCGGATAGGGATCCCATGTTCACCTCTAGGTTTTGGAGAGCCCTACAAGAAGCCTTTGGAACTAGACTGAATTTTAGTACAGCATATCATCCTCAAATGAATGGGAAAATAAAAAGAACCATCTAAACCCTAGAGGATATGCTTAGGGCTTGTGTCTTAGAATACCGGGGGAACTGGGAAAAGAGTCTGCCACTAATTGAGTTCTCTTACAATAATAGTTTCCACTCTAGTATAGGCATGGCTCCCTATGAGGCCCTGTATGGGAGGAAATGTAGGTCGCCGTTATGTTGGTATAAGGTGGGTGAGAGGCAATTGTTAAGTCTCGAGTTAGTACAATAGACCATTGATTAGATTAAGATGATCAGAGAAAAGTTGGCAAAAGCTCAGGATAGGCAAAAGAGCTATACTGACAGGAGGAGAAGGCCCCTAGAATTTAAGGAAGGAAGCCATGTTTTTTTGAAAGTGTCCCCGACTACTAGAATTGGTAAAGCTATAAAGTCTAAAAAGTTAAGTCCCAGATACATTGGACCTTTTCAAATACTGAAGAGAGTGGGTTCATCAGTATACCAAATAGCCTTACCCCCACACCTGTCCAACCTTCCCAATGTTTTCCATGTCTCCCAGCTCTGAAAGTACATACCAGATCCCTCCCATATACTTGACGCCAGTACTCTGCAATTAAAGGATAATCAACTTATCAGCCAAACCCTATTCAAATCATCGGTACTGAGGTCAAGACCCAGCGGAATAAGGCCATCCCCTTGGTAAAGGTCCTATGGGACCTGACAGCGCCACATGAGGCTACATGGGGGAGGGAGGAGGATATGCGCAAAGCTTATCCAGAGTTATTCTTATGAGGTATGTATGAATTTCGAGGACGAAATTATTTTAAGGAGGGGAGAAATGTAACACCCATAAATTAAATAGCTTAAATTGATGATGTTGATGGACAGAATTATGGTACTAATAAACAAATTTCTTGTGGCTAATAAATTTAAGAATAGGCTTAAGGAAGGAAAATTTCACTTTCAAAATTAAATGGCCAAATTGTTTAGATTCAAAAGGCAAATTATCTAAGAATTTGATGCTTAATTTAACCCCTTATCTTCTTTTGATATCTAGCCTAAATGCCAAAGGAAGGAGCATTAAATTTCATGCATGAAAATCTTAATGGCACAAGTGAGTTTAAGAGGGATGAAGGCATGCAAATTTTTTTTATATATATATGTGCATGGCTTTCACGTGAAGAAGAAGGAGAAGTAAGATGAATTCAATTATATATATATGCATGGCTCTCACGTAAAGGTGGGAAAGAGAAAAGAAAACAAACACAATATAATAATAACAATAATAATAATAATAATAATAATAATAAATATACATACACATCACACTACTTGACCAAGAGGGAAGGAGGAAGACGTGTAAAGGCAGCTAATCTCTTTTGACTTTCCTTTTAAGCAACCACGTAGGCCTTGGAAGAAAGAAACTAAGCAAATGCATCAGGGCCTTCGTGTGCAGCTAGGAATATTATGGGTGATGCTATGACACAATGGAAATTGCAGAAAGGGGAGAGAACCACGTAAAACCATCAACAAAAGCAAGGCAATGGGCTGCACCAAGTACATCTCAGGATGGTGTGAAAGGCAAGCTTTGTCCCTTCCCTTTTGTGCTGCCTACTATACCTGAAGGAGAAGGAGAAAGGCGTGAACGCGTGACTTCTTCCTAGCTATCTATTAGGCCACCGAATGGAGGGTGTGTATGATTCAAGGGAGATGCCAAACGTGAGTTGCTTAGGACCACTAGATAAAGCATGAACTCGGTGGAAAATGGGTAATTTAGAATATACACACACGGCATGAGGAGCAACTCACGTGAAGAAAGAGCACCTTGCGTGTTCCTCCCATTTCCATTGCCGTGGAAGAGTGGTTAATCCACTAAGGCAAGCTTTCATTATTTAGAATGTTACATGCTAAGAATAATAAAAGAAAGAGAGGAGAGGTGCCAGCCTTTTTGGGGGAAAGCCGAAACAGAATTTAAAAGGGGAGAGAGGGCACTTGTGATCATGGGAAAAAGAAAAAAAAAAGAGAGAAGAGAGAGAAGAAAAAGAAAGAGAGACCACACGTGAAGGTGAACAAGAGGAAGTTCAAAGTCCATTTCATGCATGCTACACAACCTCACGTGAAAGAGAGATCAAGGAAGAAAAGAGTAAGGAAACAAGGAGTAGAAGGAGACCAAGGAGGGGCCAAGATCAATTCTTTGTAAGCTCACCATAAAGGTAGGTTAGCAATTTCTTTGTTTTGGTTCCATAAGTTAAGCATATGTACCTCACAATGTTGCTTTCATGGAACTAGAATAATTTTCTTCATTCTTGATTGAGGATGAAATTTGATATCGTATGCATGATAAACATAGGAGTTGGCTATGTTGAATGAGATTCATAATGTGGTTAGAAATTTATGTTTGCAAAATAAATACATGTGAAGATGAAATAAGATGGATTAAGTTAGCATTAGAAATTATTGCCATGACCACATAAGAAAATAATTAATGATGAATACCATTACGAGGACTGCAATTGTGAGGGTTTAAGGTGAATAATGATCATGGATAGGAGGAATATTATCATAGTAATTATTAAACTTTTAGAGGGAAATTTATGTAAGAATAAATTCTAAGAAAAATAGAATATATTATATCCATGATTAATATTTTTGGAGGGAAATTTATGTAAGAATAAATTCTAATAAAAATAGAATATATTATATCCCTGATTAATATTTTTGGAGGGAAATTTATGTAATAATAAATTCTAAGAAAAATAGAAAATATTAAGTCCATGATAAATATTTTTGGGGGGAAACTTTTGTTTGAATTAAATTATGAGAAAAATAGAAAATATTATGGCCATTATTAATATTTTTAAAGGGGGAATTTATGTGAGAATAAATTCTAAGAAATGTGGGAAATATTATAGCCATTATTAATATTTTTGGAGGGAATTTTTATGTGAAGAAGATAAATTCCAAGAAAAGTAGAAAAATAATGGCCATTAATAATTTTCTTGGAAGGAAATTTTATAAGACTCAATTCCTAGGAAAAGTAGGAACCCTATAACTACTAAATTAGAGGAAATTAAATTTCTAAGAAAAGTAGAATGTCATGGCCATTACTAGTATTTAAAAAAAAAATAACCCAGATCTAACTCCCCAGGAAAAAGTGAAATAGTATGGAAGCTTTGAATTTTTTCAAAAGCTTGAGAAAATGAAACCTTTCCCTGGATAATGAAAGGGAGTGGTAGGGTGACACTGCGCCCTGTGGGGTTTCGAGTGTATACTAGCGGCATAGCGAGGCGTGGCCAAAGGTGCTCCATGCCCGTGACCTAGCATCTGTGATCACGATGAAACCATGGCCGAGCGTCTACGTATTACGAGGTGTAGCTGGAGGTGCTCCACACAAGTGACCAGGGAGGTGTGGCTGAAGGTGCTCCATACTCGTGATCTAGTGTCCCGATGATTTCACGTACGTGGCTGAGTGTCCACAATTTGCGAGGTGTGGCCAAAGGTGCTCCGTGCTTAGGACCTAGTGCTCATGATCACGCTATATACATGGCCGAGTGTCCACGAATTTTGAGGTATGGCCGAAGGTGCTCCACACGGGTGACCTAGGGAGGTGTGGCCAAAGGTGTTCCACCCTTGTGATCTAGTGTTCACACAACATGTATGTACGTTCTGATAACTTAGTAATAATAAACCGGTACACTTAAGAGAATACTGGTCATGTGAAAAAGATCTCTAACTGTTGCTAACTACTAAATTTATCATGCAATAATTGCCTGTTTATAGTTATGTATTTTACTCTTAAATCAAGGATATAACTTGAACATTTTTGTGCCTGCACCCTGGTACATATTAGTTTCTTTTAAACTATGATTTGCTAAGCTATTGGGAAACATGTGTTTCTCATCTATGTGCTAATATGTATCAAATACGGACACGTGGTGGCAGTGCCTTTTGATCAAGTAAGGTTTTTGTAACCCCCATATTTTTGGATCCTAGATGTACTCGAATTAGAATAGGACAACTAATTTGATTGTATATGCGAGTGTTTATGGGGATATTAGGGAAAACGGATATGTGAAGGACCGGTCCATCATTAGTTTGTACGGGAGTCTGAGTGGCAAGCCTGTTATCTCCTGACTTTCGAGGGATGGGTACTTATATCCGGGGACAGGTACATCAGTATGTAATGATTATTATCAGACTTGTATTATTTGATTCACATGAAAGACTGTATTTTCATCGTGTGGTATAGAATTTCATTATTTTGCTGTGCATGTAAATTTTATTTTTATCTGAGTAAAAGATCCTGAACCTAATCCGGTCAACATAAATTAAATGGTTTAACGGCTCAGACAATAATTAAGCATAAATGACAAGAATAATGTATTGAACCTATCTATTGATATGGGAATGAACAATAAGATTAGATAGGGACGTTACACATACCAAAATTTTGACAGAGTTTTCCCTAAAAATAGGACATTTTCTCAATTTTACTATAACACAAAACATTGATTAAGTAATTATATGTTTATAATCATATATCTGTTCAATCATACATACAACCCTTGGTCTTCATTGTAATATCTGCACTTTTGCTATCTCGAGGTATGTTTTAAATTTATAAATTTAGCAATTTTATGCCAGAAAGATTGTCATTAAATTGCCCTAAATTTTCAAAAATGAGGAAGGGACCAAATTAAAAGAAAAGCTTAGGGATTAGAATGAAAAGGAGAAAATTTTCACTAAATGACAAAAAGAATAATTATTATGCCTCTAAAATATCTCGCGTAATTATAACGCACGAAAAATATCTGAAATGCAATAATTACGTCCCAAAATATCTGAAAGTCATAATGAACTTGAAAAATATCCAAGGGCAAAATAGTCAATTTTTACCTAAGGGTAAAATGGTAATTTCACCCAAAGGGTAAAATAGTAATTTTACTTAGAAAAATTATGACAATTTCTGTAACAACCCCATAATACGACATACGCAATGCTTATCTGATTAGCGGAAGCATATGGGTCTTTCTAAGTAGTTATTCCCGATGTGGGAATGTCAGGGGATCACTACTGGTTGAGCGTAACCCAAATAGACTTCCCGTTGTCCATTCAGATTCCGTTCAACCCCAATTCACATGTAGCTAACTGATTACACATACATACATCATAAATGACTCTGGAATTAAATCTAAAACTCGCATATACATCACACCATGCATTCATATACATTCCAACTTAAACTCGTTAGTTTACAGCGGTAAATCCTATCGAAAATCTGGCAGAGTTTCCTCTGTATTTCGATCATATCCAAATACAATAATCACCTGTTCACAATCAAACAGCCAGTCCAACAACAACAGCAAACATAAATAACAGAATCTATACACAGCAACATCAATCCCATCACAACAGTCAACATCCAATACCTGATTTATACATGTACAGTCAATCCAATCACTACAGAAAACATAGAAGACAGAACCCAATATACAGCAACGTCATCAAAGTATATATTTATACAAAATAATTCAAGCCTAGGCTAAGTCAATCTCCTGCTTATCACCAAGGCGTCATCAGCTATCGTCTGGGTTCCTGTCCTTGTCCCTATTCATCTGAGTAAACAACCTAATGAGATATAAAATCCCAGTAGAATAATTTACAGTTCAATATCATTCAAAAATTGGTTAAATACCCAGCGGTGCGAACACCGAAATCATCTTCCCGAAATCAGTTCGAAAACAGTGAAATACCTTATCTTTAAAATCATTTAATTACATGGAAATCGCGGCAATTAATCGAAATCATAAAATTCATTCCTTTGAAAATCAATCATCAAAATAAAGTAAAATCCCATACCCGGTGTATCTAAGTCCCCGTTGGTCACAAATCCACTGTAACCAAGTCTAACTCATCATCTAATTGCACATCATCTAGAGAGAATACCTCTATTATCATTGGATGTGATCTGTAACACCAATCACCCGAATCAAGCCTATATTGTGAGTGTGATCCGTAACACCAATCACTCACTCAAGGACCGAGTGAAAATCAACATCTAGGGCGTCCCCTAACATGTGCACATACGCCAATTCTCATCCTCATACAGTCTATTCGAACTCACATGCACACGGTCGGCTATTCCTCAGGGTTCTAAGGTATTATGCCTAAATCACAATGTTTCCCCGTGTAGGCTATCCCCCCTTATACTCCTTAAACCTTTCTTAGGGTCGTCCTGGTTTAACCCATAATCCCTAACTCAATACAGGCTACATTTGATAAAAATAATCTCGTTTAACAACTCCCTGTACTAGGGATACTTAACGGTCGTCCCATACCGGCTATCAAGTACCCAACCCTAAGTAAATCTGTCCTAAGGGCATCTAAACTCGATAAACAAAGCTCTAACATGCAATTAGGGTTTTCAGCACACAGGCATGCAATTTATCCCATCGAAAGCAGTACGTAAATCCATGCAAATCGTCTAAATCATTCAGGTATCCACTAAGTCAAATCTAGGGTTCGAGAAGTGTAAATTATCCTACCTGGTCTCCTGTCGCTCCAAATCAAATCAGGACTTCACGTAATCTCAGTTTCTGAGCCCAATTAATTTCCTAGACATTAAATTAAATATTCAAACTTGTCACGTCATCCATTTTTCGATCCTAAGTCTAGTTACCCCAATACCTAGGTCCATTTATTGCCTATTTAAGTTCGGCAGCTATTTCAGTCAGATATCATCAGTTTTTGGGGAATCAGACCTTACCAATGGGATCGAATGATGGAATTCTGTGTCGCGGTGGTCTCGGTTTCTCCCGATGCACGTCTAGAAACTCCGGCACGGCGGCGCACGGCGGCGTACGGTGGCACACGGCAGAGGGGTACGATTTCCCTCAAAAATTACACCACGGTGAAGCCCGCAAGTCCAGGAGTTCGAATATGGTGGTGGCGCGGCGGTTCACGGCCGTTTGGATGGCATTTTTTGGGCACAAAATTTGATGCACGACGGACGGAGATTGCCTCGATTCAAGTGCATCTGGCCTCTGTTCAACATCAGCGAACTACTGGAGGAAACTGGCAGCTCAGGCTACACGGTGGTGGGGGCGGTGACGGTCAACGGCGACGGACGGCGGTGATCTGAGCTGGTGAAGTTTTCGCATGGTAGAGGAGAAAAGTGGCATTTTCTGGCGACGCTGGTGGCCGTTGGTGGCCGTGGGTGGTTGCCGGAGGTTGTGGGTGGTGAGGGCTGTCGATTGGTATGCTGGGTGGTGGTCCACGATGGCTGTAGCGGCGGTTCACGGTGGAGGACGGAGGAGAGAGAAGAGAGAGAAAATATGGTGAGAAGAGAGAGATATGAGAGAAATGGAGGGAATTCGAGAAATTTAAAGCCTCCGGGGGCGATTCTGACTTTTCCCGGACCACCCGGGGATACTTTAGGGTGTCGGCATCCTTCCAAATGTTGGCACACATTTCCATGCAAAGGTTTTGGCCTCCGTCAGTGAGATTGATGTACGAAACGTCTTCTATCAGCTTTTGATCGCCGAATTACATTTCTTTCTGTTTAATCGTGTTTCTGACTTTGAATAACTTCCCGTTTCAAATCATTATCCTCGAAAGTTATGCCAGGTTTCGTTTAAAAGGAATTAGGGTTAAAAATTCAATTTTTATCCTTTAAAACTCTTTCAAAATGTTTTCGGTTGTTACATTCTCCCCCCCTTAAAAGAAATTTTGTCCCCAAAATTCATACCTGTAAACAGTTCTGGGTATCTTTGCCTCATCTCTTCTTCTTTCTCCCACGTCATCTCCTGCGATGCTACATCCTGCCAAAGTACCTTAACTAAAGGGATTATTTTACTTTGAAGTTGCTTAGTCTTATAGTCAAGGATTTGAACAGTAGTAGATTCATAAGTCAAATTTTCCTTTAATATTATTGGTTGACTCCCTAATACATGCGCAGGATCTGGGACATATTTGCGAAGTTGGGAGACATGGAAAACATTATGTAGATTGGACAAATAGGGAGGTAAGGCAATTTGGTAGGCAACGGGACTGACTCTTTGTAAAATTTGGAATGGTCCTAGGAATCTAGGGCTTAGTTTCTTAGTCCTTATCTGTCTACCAATACCCATTGTGGGGGACACTCTTAGAAATACGTGATCTCCCTCGTTAAATTCCAAAGGCCTTCTTCTCTTGTTGGCATAGGATTCTTGCCTTTGTTGGGCAATTCTCATCTTTTCCCTGATCATTTTAATTTGATCAGTGGTTTCTTGTATCATTTTGGGTCCCAACATTGCACTCTCCCCCATCTCTACCTAACTTAAAGGTGACTTACAACTCCTCCTATACAGAGCCTCATATGGTGCCATACCGATGGTAGAGTGATAACTGTTGTTGTATGCAAACTCTATCAATGGTAGGTGTTTATCCCAACTTCCTTTTTGCTCAAGCACACAAGCCCTTAACATGTATTCTAAGGTTTGAATAGTCCTCTCAGACTACCCATTAGTCTGAGGATGATAGGCTATGCTAAATTTAAGCTGGGTTCCTAAGGCTTGCTGTAAGGATTGCCAGAATCTTGAAGTAAACCTAGGGTCTCGATCAGATACTATACCTGACGGTATTCCATGTAATCTCACGATTTCCTTAAGGTATACTTCAGCTAATTTCTCCATGGAGTAACGCACCTTAACAGGTAAAAAGTGCGCAGACTTGGTCAACCTATCCACTATCACCCAAATGGCATCAAATCTTGCTGGGGTTCTAGGTAATCCTACCACAAAATCCATAGTGATTTGATCCCATTTTCTCTCTAGTATCTCCAATGGTTTTAGTAGCCCTGCGGGTTTCTGGTGTTCTATCTTAACCTGTTGACAAGTCAAACAGGCATTCACGTAGTTCGTGATATCCTTCCGCATACCGGGCCACCAAAAGTTCCTCTTTAAGTCCTGATACATCTTGGAAATACCAGGGTGAATAGTTTAATGGCTTCTATGGGCTTCTGCTAACACTTTTTCCTTTAGCTCTTGATGGTTCGGAATTACTACCCTCTTCCTAAACATCAAAACTCCATCAGGTGCTAGTCTAAAGTCGGGTTGGTCTGCATGTACTTCCAAGGATTCATCCTCAAGTTAGGCTTGTCTAATCAATTCTCTCAATTCACAGGTTATTAAAAAGTCACTCATCACTAATCTTTGCGGAAACGAGATTACATTGAGGCTAAGATTCCCGAAATCCTCAAGTAACCTCATCTCACCAATCATTAAACTAGCTAGTTGTAGTGACTTTCGGCTCAATGCATCGGCCACAACATTCGCTTTCCCTGCATGATATTTCAATTCAAAATCAAAGTCTTTCAAGTATTTTACCCACCTACACTGCCTCATGTTTAATTCCTTATGATCAAACAAATACCTAAGACTCTTATGATCACTATACACCTCAAATACCGTGCCATACAGGTAATGTCTCCAAATCTTTAGTGCAAACACAACGGCAGCTAATTCTAAGTCATGAGTGGGATAGTTCTCCTCTGCAAGTTTCAATTGTCGCGATGCATAAGCGACAACTTTCCCATCCTGCATCAAAACACAACCTAAGCCTCTCAGAGATGCATCTGTGTATACAGTAAAGGGTTCTAGGGGTTTCGGAATAATTAATACAGGAGCGGTGGTTAATTTCTCTTTCAGAATTTGAAAACTAGTCTCACACTGTTCGCTCCATTCAAAATCTACCCCTTTTCGAGTCAACCGGGTTAATGGCACAGCTATCTGAGAAAATCCTTGAATGAATTTTCGATAATAGCCCGGCCAAACCCAGGAAACTCTTAATCTCGGTGACCATTCTAGGTCGATCCCAATCCAATACTGCTTCAATTTTCTTTGGGTCGACCGCTATCCCTTCCCCATTTACCACGTGTCCTAAGAATTTCACTTCTTCTAACCAAAACTCACATTTCTCTAGCTTTGCATACAATTGTTTCTCTTCTAGTATCTGTAGCACAGTGCTAAGATGCTGGGCATGTTCTTAGTGAGTCTTGGAATAGACTAGAATATCATCGATGAATACCACAACAAATTGATCTAAATAGGGTTTGAAAATCCTGTTCATATAATCCATAAAAACAGCGAGTGCATTCGTCAATCCAAATGGCATCACTAGAAACTCGTAGTGGCCGTATCTTGTCCTGAACGCTGTCTTAGGAATATCCTCCTCTCTAACCCTAATCTGGTGGTATCCTGATCTTAAATTTATCTTAGAAAATACAGTCGCGCCTTGCAACTGATCAAACAAATCATTAATACGTGGCAATGGGTATTTTTTCTTGATGGTTACCTTATTCAATTGCCGATAATCAATACACAGTCTTAAACTCCCATCTTTCTTCTTTACGAATAAGACCGGAGCTCCCCATGGTGATACGCTTGGCCTAATAAACCCCTTCTCTAACATATCTTCAATTTGGACCTTTAATTCTCTTAATTCTGTGGGGGCCATGCGATATGGGGTCATAGCTATTGGGCTCGCACCCGGAATCAGGTCGATGGTGAATTCTATCTCCCTAGGTGGTGGCAGTTTACTTATTTCCAAAGGAAATACCTCTGGAAAGTCACTAACGATTGAGATTTGACTTAATCTATCCTGCAACTCTACCTCAGAGAGATTGAGGGACATATCACCTATCTCACAAGCCCTGTCACTCCCTCGCACAGGTACGTTATCCAAATAAGTAATTTTCCCTTCGGAACAATTCAACAAGACCCGATTCCTAGTCAACCAATCCATTCCCAAAATAATGTCGATCCCTGACAATGGTATACACACTAGGTCCACAAGAAATAAAGTATCCTCAATGGTTAAGGGGAAATTTCGGCATATTCGTGGGGACATAGTGGCTTCTCCCAAGGGTGTGGATATGTATAGGTCACAGGGCAGGGTTTGATCAGGTAATCTTATTCTTTCTACGCATGAATCAACAATAAATGAGTGCGTAGCACCCGAATCAAACAATACTATTAAAGAAAAATTATAAATTTTACCTCTACCCTGCATCAAGCCCGAAGACCTATCGACATTGGCAGCATTCATAATAAAAACTCTCCCTGGAGCCTGGGGTCTTCAACTATCGGATGTCGGCTGGTTCCCGGTGGAAGGGCAGTATCTGGCCATGTGTCCCGTACCTCCACATCTGTAACACTGAAGTGGAGTCTGATGCCAGTAGGGTTGATTCGGATGTCTGGTACCACACTTCGGACAAGGAGCATTATCAGGTCGCCTCTCACTGCTACTAAAAGCCCCTGGTTATGGTTTAAACATACCGCTTCTCACGTTAAGATTTTTGGGTGCTTGTCTGGGCCGGTTCCTTGTCCTCTGTGTCATATTCTGAGTCTGTCTCTGTTCTAGATTCTTGCTCAGAATTCGGCTCTTGTTGACCCGTGTGGCGAAGTCTCGAATCTCTATGGTAGCCAACTGAGTCTTCATAAGAAAATCTAGGCATTCTTCTAGTTGTTTCGCTTTCCAGGCCTCATCGTAATGCATTCGCAAGTAAGTGGAGTATCGTGATAATTCTTCAAATTGTTTCAGATACTCGTCAAATGGCCTGCCTCCCTGCGTGAGCTTCAGGAACTGTGCTTCCTTTGCTTGTTTTACGCTCTCAGGGATATATTGATCCATGAAGACCCTCTTGAAAGACTCCCAAGTAAGTGGAATGCCTCAGCTCTCCATCAGTTGCTGGGCATCTGTCCACCAAAGTTCTGCTTCGCCTTTCAACATATATGTTGCATATGTGACCTTTTGCTCGTCGTCGCACTGTAACAATCTTAAAATCTTTTCAATTTCCTTCACCCAAGCTTCCATAACAGTTGGATCGGAGGCACCTGCAAATGGAGATGGACATGCTCTCTAAAACTCGATCCATCCCTGATATAATGGGTTTACATGCTGAGTGGCTCCGTCATTTCTCGTCTGTCTGTCTTCCTGCTGCTGTCTCATTACATTAGCACTGGTAGTGGCCTGATCTCTCATCGTATCAGCCATTAATCGGATGGATTCCATCATGTCACGCATGTCGACCTCAGTCTCTATGCTACCACTACCCGAAACACCCTGATTCCTGTGTCTTGGCCTTCCTCTGGGTCTGCGGTTGGCATCCCTGCTAGATTCTGCCATACTTATTTGACACAGAAAATAAATAGATCAGTTATATAGCAACAGTTAACAGAATGCATTAAATTCATTTCGTTCATTATCGATTCAAAATCAGGTTCTATCATTCCAGAGTTAAATTAATCAAAACCCTAAAGCTGCAAGCCTAAAGGTTCAAAGTCCTAAGCCCACTAAACCAGAAGATCCAACAAACAGGGCTATGATACCATAATTGTAACAACCCCCTAATACGACATACGCAATGCTTATCTGATTAGCGGAAGCATATGGGTCTTTCTAAGTAGTTATTCCCGACGTGGGAATGTCAGGGGATCACTACTGGTTGAGCGTAACCCAAATAGACTTCCCGTTGTCCATTCAGATTCTGTTCAACCCCAATTCACACGCAGCTAACTGATTACACATACATACATCATAAATTACTCTGGAATTAAATCTAAAACTCGCATATACATCACACCATGTATTCATATACATTCCAACTTAAACTCGTTATTTTACAGCGGTAAAACCTACCAAAAATCTGGCAGAGTTTCCTCTGTATTTCGATCATATACAAATACAATAATCACCTGTTCACAATCAAACAGCCAGTCCAACAACAACAGAAAACATAAATAACAGAATCCATACACAGCAACATCAATCCCATCACAACAGTCAACATCCAATACCTGATTTATACATGTACAGTCAATCCAATCACTATAGAAAACATAGAAGACAGATCCCAATATACAGAAACGTCATCAAAGTATATATTTATACAAAATGATTCAAGCCTAGGCTAAGTCAATCTCCTGCTTATCACCAATGCGTCATCATCTATCGTCTAGGTTCCTATCCTTGTCCCTGTTCATATGAGTAAACAATCTAATGAGATATAAAATCCCAGTAGAATAATTTACAGTTCAATATCATTCAAAAACTGGTTGAATACCCAGCTGTGCGAACACCGAAATCATCTTCCCGAAATCAGTTCGAAAACAGTGAAATACCTTATCTTTAAAATCATTTAATTACATGGAAATTGCGACAATTAATCGAAATCATAAAATTCATTCCTTTGAAAATCAATCATCAAAATAAAGTAAAATCCCATAGCCAGTGTATCTAAGTCCCCGTTGGTCACAAATCCACTGTAACCAAGTCTAAATCATCATCTAATTGCACGTCATCTAGAGAGAATACCTCTCTTATCATTGGGTGTGATCCGTAACACCAACCACCCGAATCAAGCCTATATTGTGAGTGTGATCCGTAACACCAATCACTCACTCAAGGACCGGCTGAGAATCAACATCTAGGGCGTCCCCTAGCATGTGCAGATACGCCAATTCTCATCCTCATACAGTCTAATCGAACTCACATGCACACGGTCGACTATTCCTCAGGGTTCTAGGGTATTACGCCTAAATCACAACGTTTTCCCATGTAGGTTATCCCCCCTTATACTCCTTAAACCTTTCTTAGGGTCGTCCTGGTTTAACGCGTAATCCCTAACTCAATACAGGCTACATTTGATAAAAATAATCTCGTTTAAAAACTCTCTGTACTAGGGATACTTAACGGCCGTCCCATACCGGCTATCAAGTACCCAACCCTAAGTAAATCCGTCCTAAGGGCATCTAAACTCGATAAACAAAGTTCTAACATGAAATTAGGGTTTTCAGTACACAGGCATGCAATTTATCCCATCGAAAGCAGCACGTAAATCCATGCAAATCGTCTAAATCGTTCAGGTATCCACTAAGTCAAATCTAGGGTTCGGGAAGTGTAAATTATCCTACCTGGTCTCCTGTCGCTCTAAATCAAATCAGGACTTCATGTAATCTCGATTTCTGAGCCCAATTAATTTCTTAGACATTAAATTAAATATTCAGACTTGTCACGTCATCCATTTTTCGATCCTAAGTCTGGTTACCCTAATACCTAGGTCTATTTATTTCTTATTTAAGTTCGGTAGCTATTTCAGTCAAATATCATCAGTTTTTGGGGAATCGAACCTTACCAATGGGATCGGATGATGGAATTCTGTGTCACAGTGGTCTCGGTTTCTTCCGATGCACGTCCAGAAACTCGGCCGACAGTGGCGCCACGACGGCGTCTGGCGCGTAAGCGGAGGGGTGCGATTTGCCTCAAAAATTACACCACGGTGAAGCCCGAAAGTCCAGGAGTCTGAATATGGTTTTGGCACGGTGATTCACGGCTATTTGGATGGCTTTTTCTGGCCACGAAAGTCGATGCATGGCGAACGGAGATTGCCTCGATCCGGGTGCGTCCGGCCTCCATTCGACGTCAACAAGCTATTGGAGGAAGCTGGCAGCTTAGGCTACACGGTGGTGGGGGCGGTGACGGTCAACGGCGACAGACGACGGTGATCTTAGCTGGTGAAGTTTTCGCATGGTGGAGGAGAAAAGTGGCATTTTTCAGCGACGCTGGCGGCCGTTGGTGGTCGTGGGTGGTTGCTGGAGGTTCTGGGTGGTGAGAGCTGTCGATTGGTATGCTGGGTGGCGGTCCACGGTGGCTGTAGCGGCGGTTCACAGTGGAGGAAGGAGGAGAGAGAAGAGAGAGAAAATATGGTGAGGAGAGAGAGAGATATGAGAGAAATGGAGGGAATTTAGGAAATTTAAAGCCTCCGAGGGCGATTTCGACTTTTCTTGGACCACCCGAGGATACTTTAGGGTGTCGGCATCCTTCCAGATGTTGGCACACATTTCCATGCAAAGGTTTTGGCCTCCGTCAGTGAGATTGACACACAAAACATCTTCTGTCAGCTTCTGATCGCCGAATTACATTTCTTTCTGTTTAATCGTGTTTCTAACTTCGAATAACTTCTCGTTTCGAATCAGTATCCTCGAAAGTCATGCCAGGTTTCGTTTAAATGGAATTAGGGTTAAAAATTCAATTTTTATCCTTTAAAACTCTTTCAAAATATTTTCAATTGTTACAATTTCCCTCAAGGTTAATTCCCTATAATTTTTGAAATTATGGAAACCAATAAAGGGGTAAAATAGTCATGTTGACAAAAAGGGTAAAATTATAATTTTACACCTTAGGGATAAAATTATAATTTTACACCTTAGGGATAAAATTTTCATTTGATCATAATAATATTTATGGAGTTATATTCTTCCATTTTCTAAAATTTGAAATAAGAAATGAAGGAAAAAGAGAAGTATAAGGGTAATTTGGTCATTTTATCATTAGGGGCAAAATGGTCTTTTGCCACCTAATTTAAATCCAACGTCTTCTTCCTCCCTTAGGCTAGAGAAAACGACATGAAAAGGAAAGGAGAGGAGAGGAAGAGCGTCTAGCTGAGAGGAAGAAAAGAGAAGAACAAGAGGAAGAAGAGAAGGAAAATTAAAGGAAAGCTCACTTTAATTGCTAAACCAAGGTAGCTTCACATTCCTACACCACTAATTTTATGTTCTACTAGTTTTCAAGCTTTTAGAACTCTCCCATGGCCGCCATGAATAATGACATTTATTTCTCTACATTCTTGAAATGTCAAAAATTCTATTGGGATTTGTTTAGAATGTTGTATGAATGCATTATTGAGTATTGATTGCAATTGTTGAAGTGTTTATGACAAGTTGGCAATTTTGTCACTATTTACATGAAAATCCCCAATTCTTGAATGATAATTGTATAATGCTTAGGTTGTCATGATTTTGTTGGGAAAATGATGTTTTATGACTAGTAGATGATGAAAATGGGATAAATGAAAAGATTGGATGAAAACCATATTGATTCCCATTTTCCCCCTTTTTGGCTGTGACTATGCTTCCTTGTGAGAGGGAGAATTTTTGTTGAAATTTTGCTTGGTTTTTTATGGTATTGTCTTGGCCAAAGGTTAAGGAGGGAAAGAGAATTGATGTGGTGATGAAAATATATGGTTTTTCCCCTTTTTTCCCCCACTTGGCTAAGATCATTGTGGTTGCTTGGGAAGGAAGTCTTGTTAAAATTTTACCTAAGCACTAGGATGGTATTTCGGTTGTAAGTAAGGGAAAGAGGGAAAATTGATGTTTTGATTTGATTATTCCATTTCCTCCATGATTAGTGATCTTGGCCAAGAACATGAAGGGAGTTTTATGAAAATCTTTATCAATAAGTATCATGATTTCGACTAAGGCATGAAGGAAGAGGAAAAATATATGTTGATGGACTATCTTGCATGTAAACCCTCAAAATCATGAAAATCCTAGCACTTGAGATGCATATTAAGAATGGGGGACATTGTTTATATATATACCTATAGGTATATTATGAGAAAAGAAATACTCATAGGTATGCATGGATAAATCGAGAATGGAATGGAATGGCATGACAAAGAAAGTGTTGGAAGTTCACCTTAGGACCCTTGATGTGAAATGAAATATGACACAAAAATTGTCTAGAAATTGAAGAAAAATTATGTAAATGTATTTATCTAATGGCAAGAGTGGAAATTGGAAATTTAAAGTAAGAAATTATCCTTTTTTCCTTTGATTCCTTCTTTTGGCAAGAGCAACTCTTCCCATTTCTATGAAATTCAATCATAAAAATGTTATGTATATAGATAAGGGTCATAGTTTATGAAAGTATAGTATCATGACAAGTTAAAGGAATGGAAAGGGGAAACGTAGATATGAAAAAGGAAAACATAGAAGGAAAGAGAGCTTAAAGGAAGTATTTCCAATGTATATTCTAGGATAGACTCGCTTGTAACCAAGTGACTAATTGTTGGTATGGGACAACCGTTGGGCATTCCATGGTTGTTTCATAAATATGGATGGTTAAGCATTCACTCGGAATAAGAATTTTAGAAAACATCATGATGGTTGCAAATTCTAAGTTAGTGTAACCTAGATGGCCAATAAAAAGGAGACATTTACTTAGAATTTGACATGATCATAGGTATAAGCTAAGTCGTCCTAGGGTATATATGAGAGATAGCATACTGGAAATATGATCCACCAAAAGAGGGTGGTGAATCCATAGCAACATGATTTGCTCAGAAAGCGGAGAAGAAATGATCTATGCAGTAGCAGTGATCCTGTGAGCTTAATTTTAAGAGTTTGCATTTGGGCAATAGATATACAGAGGAGTACTGGATCCACTGAGGGACACCTCAGATAATATCAGTGACAAAATTGTCACATAGAGAATAAAATTATCTCATTCATGTAAGTAGTGGTACATGGAGTAATTCACTGGGTAACTCTCCCAATACTCTCAAGTCTTCCTTTCACAAAGATATGGCTTTTAGCCACAGATTGATTATTGTTTTCCTTATGATTGATATTTGTTTTCCTATGAATGATAAATAATTTTCCTAGAGGCACTTGTGCACAGAAATGTTTTTCCTATGATCATGATACTAATATATATATAGTGAACTGTTGTAATGAATTGTTATATAGTATACTCATTAATACATGCCATACATATTAAAGAAACTATAAATGTATTCCCATAGAATAAATTATATTTTTAATAAAGAATGTAGAACTATTTTTTGCATCAATACGGTGGTACATACCAATGTTTTCAAAAGAAAATGGAATGTCTAGCTACTGAGAAATTATTTCTCACTATTGCGTCTAGTATGTATCAGATGCTAGGTTTATGGTTTGGCTAGAGTTCGACATATCATACGTGGATCTTCCCTTTCTGGGCACGTTCACCGTAATCCTGGAAATTTATGTGATACCAATTATGGAATTTCCTCCCCTATAGGAGAGAATGAAGATGTAAATCTTTTTGAATAAATGTAATTAAGTAGGAATAGCCCATTATTCTAATTCTCTTATATTTTTGGAATGGAATTAGGATAAGTCATTTTTGGTGCATATAATGAGATGGACATATATATCAGGATATGTAAAAGTTATCCACTAGTAGGAATTTTGTAAAAGGGTCTGAGTGGCAGGTTTATTGCCTCCTTATCCTTAGGAAATAGTATGAACTTTACATATCCTGAAATATATGTATATGATGTTGTAGATATTAAATGAAATAGAGAAGATGTCGATGAAGTTTTAAATTCCTCCTGCATTGTTATTTAATTGATGTTTTAATTTATTTAGTCTTCCACTGTGTAACATATGTATGAAATATGAGTAATGAGTTTCAAAACTAATCAATCAATCAAATATTCAATGGAAAAAATTTAAATTTACTTGAAAAATAATCAAGGACTAAAGTAAAGGTAACACATTATACTTATAGCTAGAGAGTTTATTGAAAGAAATATTTATAAGAAAAGGCTATAAGTTGGGGTGTTATATTCATGATATTACAAAACATTATCTAAAAACTTAAAATTTACAAATCTTTCAAGTTGTCCTCTCGGTTACTCAACCTCCTTTGACATCTTGCAAGAAATTTTATTTCAAGCCCACCTAGTTCCTAGGCATATTCTAGCCATGATCATTTGAACAATCAACTTAATAAGATACAATTATCCCACTAAAGTAATCTACATTTTAAAATTTTCAAAATCAGTTGAAAGTTCAACTGTACCCTTTTTAGTATAGAAAACTTCTCCCATGTGGCTATATCAATACATATGTGAATTGTACTTTCATAGTATAATATTATCAGAGCATATAGGAAATTTAACATTTTTTCATTAATTTCCTAACTCATTATTTCATCAAATTCATAAGAGTATAGGAGAGACATTCAAATCAAATCATTATTTCATAATACCTGTATTTTCATTTCGAATCTCATTTGCATAACATGTCTCGTGTTATTGAAAATAGCACATAAAAACTACATATTCTCTCAAAATCAATATGCATATATTTCCAGAAATTAAAATTCTCATCACATTGCATGTTGTTTCCTAATCTCATTTTAATATTCATGGGGATCGTTATCTCGATGAATGTCACAGGACTGTTATCCATGTGACTGAGACTGCTGTCCATATGACTGAGAATCTAACTATCAGGGCGTCCCTTGGCACGTGCACTGTAACACCCCATATTCTTGCAATTATATTTAAACTATTGTTTCCTTAATTAATTATATGAGTTGCCATAAAATGTGATGCAATTTCTTTAGTGATGTAATAAACGTCATAAGGGACCATGTGAAATTGAGATGTTTAAATTGATTCCCTAATTTTTCTTTCGTTCACCTAGCTTAATTGCCAAGGAGAAAAGTAAACAGTATATATATATATATACCTACACGTGTAATTGGGAAAGGGAAGAAGTGTAGCATTGAAATATATATATATATTGAAGTGGATAAAGGTGAAGAATTTTTTTGTAACATGCATACAGGTAGGTGTACGATAGAGGCCAATGTGGAACTATATATAAGGAATTAGGATGCAAAACAATATGCCTTGCATGGGGAGGCTATCACGTGAGATGGTGGCTTATGTGTATCCCTTTATTTCCTTCTCTTGGTGCCACCAAGGAAAGAAATTAGAAATGTATGCATAATGCAAAAAAACATGAGTCTTGCATGACGAGAAGGGCTTACGTGCAAGGGGGTATTAATCATATGCAAATACATGCAACAAGTTAGAGGAAAGAGTGCAAAATTTAATTTAAGCAACAAGCATGTGAGTGTGTACAGTTAGTGGGGGAGATGGAAGAGGGGAGGAGGAAACGTGTGATACAAGTTTCCTCCCCTCCCTTTTGTTGCCTTCCACACGCCCAAAATAAGAGAGAAAGGAGTCATTACCCAGTTGTATAGTCTTGTGTGTAGGTGAAATGGCATGACTTCCTCCCTTGAAACGTGACCGAATGGATAAAGGAAAAGGGTGTAGAATTTTTCTTAATTAAACATACATTTAGGAAGGTACACATGTAGCCATACTTAAATAGATAACAAAAGATGAAGATAGAATATGACTTTCCTCCTCCTTTCCTTTAATGTGTCTAAGTAGCTAACCTAAGTTTGCAAGGAAATGCAAATTGTACTTAAAGTACACTAAGAGCAGCCATGAAATAACATTAAGTAAAATGAAGGTGGCATCCCATATTCTTTGGCTGAATAGAAAATGTGATGAGAGGGGGAAGCTAGTGTGAATCCTTTTCCTTTCCTTGGCATAAGTGTCTAAGGTAAGAGTGCAAGGGAAGTAAATGGTACTTAAAAGTACACATGTGACTAATGCATATTCGTTAATAATAATAATAATAGTAATTAAGATGAGAATGAGGTGTAACACCTCATTGCCAAATGGACAATAGACAAGGGGGAATGGCATTGAAATTGCATTTTAACATGCATGTATACACACATACGGCAAGAAGAGAAAGAGAGCTCAATGTGGAAAATGGGGCTGCACCTAAACTACACGTAATGCCAAGCTTGCAAGCAATGTAAAGTATACTTAAAAGTACACTTGCAGCCGTGATTAGTAAGAAAAGAGGGAGGGTGGTGTGAATACTAGGTAAAATACAAATTTGAAAAGGAAAAAGGGGGGTTGCACTAGTAACACACGAAAGGCTATTAGACAAAATAACATGCAAGTGAGTTATACATAAAGTACACGTGTAGCATCCAAATAGAAGGGGTGAGGTAACATGCAAGAGAAAGGACTTCCTTAAACATTAAGACAAACACACACGGTAAGAAAAAAAGGAGAGCATCTCACATTTTGAAAAAGAGACCACACATGCAGTCAAGGCAAGGAGAAAGAGGTCTAGCCAAAGAAAAAGGAAGCAAGGTGTAGGAGGGAGTTCAAAAGAAGGGCTAAGATCATCCCATCCTAGTCATCTTTGAGTTAGGTTAGTAATTCTTAGAATTTTGTTCCATGGTTTAATATATATTCACCATGTTTTTACAAGATTTCATGGAACATTTTTGTCTTCCCTACATTCTTGATGAAGTGAATGTTATGTTGGCTAGTGTGATAGATTAGGATGTTGGTTGATGTGATGAAATGAATATTGTTATTTATGGAAGGATTATGGTTAGTTAATGATATTTTCATGATGAACTATGGTTGAATATGATAGAAATGGAAGTATGATTTTGAAAACCATTTTTCTCCATAGAACTCCCTTTTTGGTGAGAGGAAGATAAAATTTTACACTAAACTGATGTTAAATTTTTAGTTTGTAATTGGTGTTAAAATTGGCCATGGATGAAAGGGAAAAGAGAAAGGGAATTATACTTGAAAAATGTAAAAATTCTTTTGTTAAAACAAGCCTTGACAGAGAATGTAGATGAAAGTGTTTTTGGTGCTTGCACCCTGGTATATATTAGTAGTTTTTTTTTAATGAATTGTTAAGCTATTGGGAGACTTGTGTTTCTCATTTTTATGTTAATATGTATCAGATGCAGACGTTTAGCAGCGCTGGGGAAGATAGGAGTTCTTTTTGGTTAAAATTTTTTATAATTCCTTATTTTGGGGTCTTGATTCTAGATATATTTTGGGTTAGGATAAGGACTATTATTTTGACTGTGTACATGCAAGGAATATGGGAAATTTGTCGGGGAAAGGATATGTGAAGGACCTATTTGTCCTATTATTGTAAAAGGAGTTTGAGTGACAGGATTGTTGTCTCCTGACTCTTTATGGATGGGTACTTCATATATCTTAACATATGTTCTTAGAAAGATGTAATGGACATTTGTAACACCCCATAATTTAATTAGTCTAAATTAATGGTCTTTGATGAAAGGAATTAATGGTGTCATTTAATTAATTTTTATTAATTGCTAATTAATTAGATGGATTAGTTAATGAGGGGAAATTTTATTATGCATAATTTAAAGGCCTAAAAGGGTTATATTAAAAAGTAAACTTGCATGAAAATTTGGTGCTTAAAATTTATTCTTTGATTCCCTTTTTAAGTTACCTAGCCTAAGTACCAAGTGAGAAGCAAAATAAGATGCAACTACTTAAATATATGCATGAATGTGCATTGCATGCACCCAACATGAAGAAAAGGAATGGAAATTAAATTTTATGCATGGCAGCCCCAAGCCACACGTGAGGTGGAAATGAAAGGAGATCAAAAGCATTTAAAAATTCTTATATATATGTATGCATAGTCTTTACATGCAAATGGGGAAAGGAAGGAAATTTTGCATGAACTCATGCATGGTCCACGTGAAAGGAGAAAGAGAAGTGGGATGCAACAAAAGATATATATATATATATATATATATATAAATTTGTCAAGTGAAAAAGCTAGCATAAAAGCCAATTCTTCCTTTCTTTTTGGATGCCACATGTAAGGAAAAGTGGTGGCAAGTGTACAATAATTAAACAAAGGTGCAGCACTTTTTTTTGATTGCTTGTGAGAGTGGATAATCTAAACTTGCAAGGAAAAGAAAGACCATGGTTACAAGCAAGAGAGTACAAGTGTAGAATTTTTCTTATTTTATGATTATAAGCATGTGGAAAATTTAAAGGGAGAATAGACAAAGGATGCATGCTTGTACACGGCAACTGTAACGCCCCTATCTAGTCTTATTTTTAACTCTGATATAAACAGATAGGTTCGGTACATTATCTTTATCCTTTATTTAATTAATGTCTGAGCAGTTATACCATTAAATTAATTTAAGTGGATTAGGTTCGGGATCTTTTGCTCAGATTAAAACTTACATGTATAGAAGAATAGATCAAAATATAATAACTACATAGCAAAATTAAAGCATCCATGTAATTCAATTAAATGCATAATCAATAGTGTCCATTACATTTATTTAAACACGTATCAGGATATATGAAGTACCTATCCATAGGAAGTTAGGAGACAACAATCTTGTCACTTAGACCCCTTTAAAAATTTCAAAGATGGACCGGTCCTTGAAATATCCTATGCCTGCTGCCCAAAAGAATAACCCTAGTTCTAAACCAAATAAATCTGAACTAGGACTCAAAAATAAAGGTTACAAGGTTTTCCTCAGACCAAAAAGAAACTCCTATCTCTCTGCCCTGCTAAGCATCCGTATCTGATACACATTAGCATAATAATGAGAAACACAGGTTTTCCAGTAGTTTAACAATTCGAGTTTTAAAAATAACTAATATGTATCAGGGTGCAAGCACCAAAACATTTTCATTTTACATTATTGATAATAAAACATAACGTTAACCATAAATGAAATCAGGCAAGCATTACGTGATAATTTAGATGTTAACATAAAAATCAGATGTTCTCTTTCAAATAAAACATATCTAAATGAAATTATACATCTTATTGCGGCATTACGCAATGTAATTATGTATTAGCTTTTACATTTTTCAATCTAAGTTAATTGAGCACTTGGGGTGTTATGTGGACACTAGGCCCCTTTTATGAAATCACCATGAGCCCTAGTTCATAGGTATAGAGCACCTTTGGCCACACCTCACTAGGCCGCCCATGTGGAGCACCTTTCGCCACACATCGTAAATCGTGGTCACTCGGCCACGTACATAGCATAATCGCGAACACTAGGTAATGGTCATAGAGCACCTTCGGCTGCACCTCGCTAAATCGCCCATGTGGATCACCTTTGGCCACACATCATAAATCATAGTCACTCAGCCATGTACATAGCGTAATTGCGAACACTAGGTCATAGGTATGAAGCACCTTTGGCCACACCTCGCTAGGTAGCCCATGTGGATCACCTCTAGCCACACATCATAAATTGTGGTCACTCAGCCACGTACATAGCGTAATCGCAAACACTAGGTCATGGGCATGGAGCACCTTTGGCTACACCTCGCTAGGTCGCCCATGTAGATCACCTCTAGCCACACATCGTAAATCATGGTCACTCGGCCATGTACATAGCGTAATCGCAAACACTAGGTTATGGGCATGAAGCACCTTCAGCCACACCTCGCTAGGTCACCCGTGTGGATCACCTCTGGCCACACATCATAAATCGTGTACCTATCTATGTTTTTCCCTATCAGTTGCGTTTCTTTTCTTTTCTTTTTTTCAATGTACAATATATCTTTATCACCTTTAGCTATAATTCTTATTTGCCTAACTTAATTTAACTCTATTTCCATGATTAAGCTGGGCCAGTGAACATAAATAATATCAAGAATGTAAGTTTGCAATAATGTCCCATCAAAGCTAGCAAAAACAGACATACGTATACGAAATCATGGGACACTATTTTCAAGAATTATCAAACTACCTAGAGAATAACTAGAAAAAGCTGATCTTGACCTCCTTTTGATCTCTACACCTCGCTTCCTTTGAATTGTTATTTCCCTACAATAAATGCCAATTTTTCACTTCGGTTCAATTATTAAGGACCAATCGGCACAAAAACTACAGGAAAACATCAAATTAGGGTATTTTAAATTATACTAGAGGCTCCGGGAGCTCGAGATCTAATTTTTGTGATTTTCCAACAGTTCTCGCGACGGCGGATAGCGATGGACTATGGTGCACGGTGGCAGATGGCGGTTGGGGTCAAAAAATACACCATAATGTAGCCCGCAACTCAAGGAGGCAAGATTCAGTGTCCGTTCGGCGAAACATGGCTGTTTAGACAGTGTTTTTCGACGGCAAAGGTGGCAGACGTCGAAAGTTATTTTCTCCCATTTTGGGCGCGTGGCGGCAGCACTCCATAGGCTGGAAGCTGGCAACTCAAGCTTCTTAACGGTGGCGGCGATGTGTCCAGACAACGTCAGACAGCAGAGATCGCGACTTGGCCTTGAAAACTCAACGGGAAGGAAAAAGGGCCCTTTTTGGTGGTTGTGGCGATCATCGATTGCTACGGTGGCTTGTTACAGCGTTGGGCTAAGCTACTGGACCTTTCGGCAGCAACAATCAGCCTTAACTTGGTTAGACGGTGGACGAGCATGGTGAAGGTGGTGGACGTGGGTGACATGCACGGGCAAGGAGAGAGAGAGAGAGAGAGAGAGAGAAATGTTGCATGAGAGGGAAAAAAATGGGAGAAATGAGAGAAGTTTGAATATTTAAGGCATATAGGGGCATTTTGGTCTTTTTCTATTTTTCCCTAGCTAAATTTCGGATGCATTTCTCCTATCTAAGCAAAATTTAGGACGATATGGAAGGAATTTGGAAATTTTCGAATGATCGCAAGCTTCGTAAAATTATCTGCAAGGTTTCTCAGGTAGATTAAAATATCACTATCAAATACAATTTAATTCTGAAAAATTCTCAAATTTTTTGCTAAAAGTTCAGAAAATTTTCCTTTATTCAATTTCAACAAAATTGGAATTCATTTTACCAAATTTAATTTATTTAAAAATCGGGTTGTTACAGCAACTCCATCCAAAGAGAGAGAAAAAAAGTGCAGAGCTCCACATTTTTTTGCCTAGCTGAGTGAAAATTGGAATGAAGGAAGGAGAGGAAGGTGGCATGGATGAAGGGGATTTCGTAGCTTTCCTTCCTCTCTTCCTTGACATGACAAGGGGAGGTGAGATTACCTTGCAAGGAAGGGAAATGGTACTTGAAAGTACCATTTAGAGCAGCATGATTATGGAATACCAATAAGAAATAATAACAATTTAAGGAAAAGGAATGGCTTGCATGAGGAGTGCTTCATGTGGGGAAAGATAAAGGGAAACACAACTTGAATAAATCTAAAATCTCCTTTCCTTTTTCCGGATGCTATCACGTGAGGAATTGTGTGCAAATGCATGTGGCTAGAACGTGAGGACTACTTAGACCACACAAGCCTATAGGTGAGGTGTTCTTGCATGACTTTCCTTCCTCCCTTCACTTAACGTGTCCACCTAGAGAACCAAGGCTGCAAGAAAATGTGGAGTGTACTCACAAGTACACATGTAGCCATGGAGGAAAGAATTAAAAAAAAGAAAAGAAAAGAAGGTGGAGACCGTGTGCATTTGGCCGAATGTGGGGAAATGGAAGTTGAAATTTTAATTGTATGCCCATGCCACCTAAGCATAAGGAAAAAGAAGTTAAGACTCACATTTGGCCCTACATACATCACACATACTTGGACGTGCACCCTAGCAAGAAAGAGAGAACACTTAACCCACACACACACACATCTACTCGGAAGGAAAGGGAGCAAAGGGTAGCCGAATTGGCAATATACAAAAGGCAAGAGAGGGATCAAGGAAGGGCTAATATCATCTTATTCTAGCCACCAAAGAGGTAGGTTAGCAATTCAATCATTTTAGTTCCATAATTTAGTATACATGCTTCAAAATTTTGTTTTCATGGGACTAGAGTGTTCATCTACATTCTTGATTTTAGAGTCAAACTTGATTGAGTATGCATGATAAATATAGGAGGTGGTTAAGGTTAAAGAATTTAAAGATGTTATTCTCCTACAAGCATGAAAGAAATTAGCTCAGGAGATCATCTTAATGTTTGGGTTACTTGAGTCATTGATCTTAATATTCAAGAGAACTTGTGAATTCCCTAATGGAATTAATGTCAATACATGTAACCTATGCAATAAAGAATGCCTTGTTCAAAATGAATGATAACTAATAATAATGTATGGGATTATGGCAAATTTATGATTTCTATTTATATTGCATGAGACTAGAGGAAATTTGTGAATATTAGTGGTATTACATGAGACTAGAGGTGAGTGATGACTATTAATGATATTGCGTGAGGTTAGGGGGAGATTTATGATTAGTAATAATACTACATGTAATTATGGGAAAAGTATGATGATGAATGATAATACATGTAATTATGGGAAATTTTTATGGCTATTACTAGTATTTTTTTAGAAAATAAATTACATTAGAATTAATTTCCCAATAAAAGGGAAATTTTATGGCTATTATTAGTATTTTTAGAAGGAAATTATATTGGATCTCATTTTCCAAGAAAAGGAGAATTATTATGGAAGTTATTGAAATTATTAGAATATTATGAGAGAATGTACCTTAGAAATTATTCTAAGAAAAATAGAAACAATTCCTCAAATATTAATTTTCCCAAAATACATGTATAATTACATTAAACTATAAGAAGAAAAAAAATAAGAAATTACCCTTGGGATTAATAGCATTTTCAATTAAGTACGTTAATGGAAAATTCCAAGAACAGAAATTTTATCTTAATAGAATTAAAATGGGGATGTATACTAATAATTCTCAAGAAAAGAAACTTTTCCCTGGATAATTAAGTAAATGTTAAAGGTAGCCTCGCGCCACGTAGTGCCCAAGCTTGCACGAGAGACCTAGGGAGGGGTGGCCGAAGGTGCTTCATCCCTGTGATCTGGTGTCCTGATAATTTTTTGTATGTGGCTGAGTGTCCACGATTTACGAGATGTGGCTGAAGGTGCTCCACATGAGAGACCTGGGGAGGGGTGGCCGAAGGTGCTCCATCTCTATGATCTGGTGTCCCGATGATTTTATGTACATGGCTGAGTGTCCACGATTTACGAGGTGTGATCGAAGGTGCTCCGCACGAGAGACTTAGGGAGGGGTGGATGAAGGTGCTCCATCCCTATGATTTGGTGTCCCGATGATTTTATGTATGTGGCCGAGTGTCCACGATTTACGAGGTGTGATCGAAGGTGCTCCATCCCTATGATCTGGTATCCCGATGATTTTATGTATGTGATCGAGTGTCCATGAATTATGAGGTGTGGCTGAAGGTACTCCACACGAGTGACCTAGGGAGGTATGGCTAAAGGTGCCCTACACCTGTGACCTAGTGTTCACGTAACATGCATAAGTACTCTGATACTTCCATAATAACACCTGTAAGTTTTTGAAAATAAGTGTCACTTGGAAAAGAGATATCTAAATGGCTGATGACTCTGAAATTTATCATGCATTGCTTGCCAGTTTATATTTGTGTGTAATATTATGCCTAATATCAAGAATGTAGACTAAATGTTTTGGTGCTTGCACCCTGGTACATATTAGTTAATTTTAAAACTTTGAATTGCTAAGCTACTGGGAAACTTATGTTTCTCACCTATGTGCTAATATGTATCAGATACGGACGCGTAGTAGGGTCGCGGGGTAGCAGTTTCTATTGATTGAGTAAAATTTTTTTGTAATCCCATATTTTGGGTCCTAGCTAGATTTGATTTAGAATAGGACATTATTTTGACTGTATATATGAGTTGTATTTGGGATATACAGGGAAAATAGATATGTGAAGGCTCGGTCCCCCTTAATTTATATGAGAGTCTGAGTGATAGACTTGTTATCTCCTGACTTCCTAGGGATAGGTACTTTATATATCCAAGAATATGTTTATCAGCATGTAATGGAAATTTTTGGACATGTATTATTTGAGTTACATGATAGTTTAAATTTCTACCGTGTAGTATTCTTACTCCTCTGTGCATGTAAGTTTTCTCCTGAGCAAAAGATCCCGAACCAGATCTGCTTAATATAATTTAGTGGTATAACTGCTTAGAAATTAATCAAATAAAGGATAATGATAATGTATTGAACCTATCTATTATATCAAAAGTAACAATAAGACTAGATAAGGGCGTTGCAACATTCATTATTGAACACTGATTACTTGTATTGTATGTAAGTTTTATGATTTCTGCTGTGCTAAATGAAATATTATTTTCTGCTGTGCATAAGGTATGATTATCTGAGCAAAAGAACCTAAACCTAATCTATAATAATAACACTTAATGGAATAAATGCTCAGAGGCTGTAAAGAAAAGGATAAGAATAATGTACCAAAATTATCTAATTACATCAGAGGAATTGTAATACTAGATAAGGGCGTTACATGCACATCATTCGTTAGTCACTTTATCCATAACTATAAAGTAATGTATATAGATAGGTGACTAATACTTAGGGTCATAGAGTTTTTCACTTAAACCAATCCATTTGCCCTGTATAGACTATCCTCCCTTTACTCCGTAAGTCTTTCATAGGGTTGTATTGGTTTAAAGAGTAACCTCTAACAAATACAGACCATTATAGATGAAAATAGTTGCATTTTTACAAACATAGTCTGCATAAGGAACACTTAATGACTGTCCTATACTAGCCATTAAATTTCCACCCCAAAATTCGTCTACACTTTAAGCATACAACCCAATAATCAAATTAAAACAAACAGCAAAGGATTTATCTCATACTTTTCAAACATATATAGGTAATTTTCCTTATACTCATACGAAAACATTTCTATTTCATAATAAATTTCATCAAATATTTCCCATGTCATAAAACAATTTTATTTCAACCAAAACAATTCACATTACCAATTCAAAATAGGAGAGTGTAGATTACTCTACCTTAACTGTGATTTACTCTCTTGAATCAAGATTCTTTCTTCTTTTTCTCCTTTTTTGATTTCACAAGTCACTTTTATCAATCCCTGAAAATAATTCTAGCTTTCATACTTATTTCTTTTAAAGGATAATTTTATTGAAATTAAATTCTCATTCATTTTAAATCTCAATTTCACTTAATCCCTTCTTATATGCTTTTATTCTTTCATTACAACCACTTTTTGCATCAAAATTCAGAACGTAACTTATTTTTAGTTTTACCTAAGAAAATAAGTTTTCACTTTAGTCCCTAATTTATCCCAAATTTAGTATTTGACTATAAAGATCTCCAATTTCTTCTATGAGACTTCTAAGAGGCTAAATAAACTTAATCCAATGCAAAATTTCAGAATTTATAGGGTTTACACTACTTAAACAGATTATAAAATCCTTTCAGTTTAGTCCTTAAAACTTTCATAATCTTGAAAGTATCCCTTAAAGTCTCAAAAAATCTCCTTAATTTATATAAGAGCCTCCATGTAACTCAATATCATAGTAAATACCAAAATTTATGGAATTTCAGTTCATTACCTATAATTTCCAAAATTTATAGTTTAGTCCTTATATTTTCAAATGATGGTTTTGCACTCCTTCTCTTCCATTTTTCACTTCAATCCAATCATAAGAGTTTCCTAGAGACTAAAATTTACAGAAAAGCATCAAATTTAAGGAATTTTAGTTCATACCAAAAGTTTTGAAAATTTACAGTTTAGTCCCTATTTTTCTCTAATAGTGGATGACGGCAGATGGTGACAAAATCGGCACAGGCGGTTGAAGAACTTTTCGACGAACGACTGAGGACCCAGTAACGCAGATCACTGGCTACATATTAGCGTGTAATTCGAGATCGAGTCGCGATTTGGAAGTTGCGAACATAGGGAAAAATGAGGCATTGCTGCAGTTGCTACAGTGGTCGTCGATGACGAAAGACAGTAGTGGACGCATGACGGCCACAAGCAGAGCAGCGACATGGTCCAGTGATGGCACAACACGGTGGTTCAAAAGGAAGGAGAATGCCGCATGAGAAAGAGAGAAAGAGAGAGGGTGTCGCGTGAAGGAGGGGACAATTGGAGAAAAGGTAAGGAAATTTATCAATTTACTCTAGATAAATTTTGAATGCATTTTTTGATTTAAGCAAAAATATGGAAACCATAGGAGAGATTTAGGAATTTTTAGAGTATCATAAATCTACTAAAAATATCTATTAAGATTTAATTAGCAGATAAATAATTCTCCATCAGATAAAATTTTATTCCTAAAAATTTTTCAATTTTAAGCTATAAGCTCAAAATAATTCACTTAATCACTTCTCAACAACATTTCAAGGTTTTCATTCAAATTTTTCCTAATTATTTAATTGTTAATTGGAGTTATTACAAATGATGACTAGTGCAGGATAAGAAATCCATGTGATAGAATTACATGCAAAAAATGTGCCAATGCAAATAGGCGAACATGAACTTCAAATCCAAAATCTAAACCAATTTAATGAATGAAATGGTGATGTAATATTAGGATTAGATTTCCTTGAACAATATATGTCTATGCATATGACTAAAAAAGCTTTAGTATTAACAACACCATGTAATCATGAAGCATGAGGAATAAGAATAACAAACCAATATAGGAGAAAAGATGAAACAATTCAAAAGAAAACAAATGAAAATGAAATACAGTTTCTACCAAATAATAAACATGCAAAAAAAAAATATAAGGACTATATCTACTATAAATACCAAAAAGAGTATACAGCAAAGAATCTTAAAAAATTATAATGATAATCCATTAATCCATTGAGAAAAATTTAAACCATTAGCAAAAATATAATTAAAAGATTATAGTAAAGAAATTAATTGCAAGTCATACCCATGGTATGGATAAGGAAAAAAATAATTCATAATGCATATAAATGAAATGAAATAAGATAACTTAATTAGAGAAAGTTGATCTAAATATTCTTCGCCAGTAATGATAGTAATTAAACACAGTGAAGAAAAAAGAAGAAAATCAAGAATGGTCATAAATTACAAAAAAAACTAAACACATTAGTTGTAACAGCCCGATTTTAAAATAAATTAAATTGGGAAAAATAACTTTAGATTTTGTCAGAATTAATTTAAGCACAATTTTCTGAGTCTACGGTCGAAATCTGGAAATTTTTCTGAGTCAAAATTTGATCTAACGGAGAAGAAATCGGCCTAGTGTTAGGAAATCAATAGATGAATTAACAAGCTTTAAATCTTAGAAAGGAGTCTAAATTTATTCCATGCGGGCCTGTGTTCTTGCCTAGGTCAGAGAAGGCATCTGGAAATTTTCCCAGGCGAAGAGGCAAAAGACCAAAATGCCCCTAGAGGCCTTAAAATTTCAAAATCCTACTTTTTCCCCTATTTTTCTCTTTTCTCTCTCTCTCTCTCTCTTCCCTACATTTTCTCTCTCCTCTCCCTCTCATTTTTGAACCACTTGCAACCACTGTGGCCGCTGTGCAGTCACGGTTCTCGCCACTCCGGTGCACTCGACGCCATTGACTTCTAACTGCCGTTCCTGATTGCCGACGGCCACCACAGTGGCCGAAAATAGCGTGCATTCCCCTCCATTACGTTTTTCATTCGCTGCCATGATCTCCGTTGCATGTTTGGGAAGCCTGAGCTGCCAGCTTCCTCCAACAGCTTCCAGCCGGTGAACGCCGCCACCACGCGCCCAGAACGAAGGAAAAACTGTCCGCCGTGCGTCAACCTTCATCACCGAAAAACACCATCCAAACGGTCGTGTTTTGCAGAACGGACACCAGATCTGGCCTCCTTGAGTTGCAGGCTACATTCGGGTGTATTTTTTGACCTCAATCGCCGTGCGCTGCCACTGGCCACCGAACATCGCCGTGCGCTATCACTAAAACTAATGAAAAATCATAGAATTTAGATCTCAAGCCTCTGGAGCCTCTGGTATAATTTAAAATACCCTAATTTGATGTTTTCCTGTAGATTTTATGCCGACTGTTCCTTGACAATTGAACCGAAGCAAAAACTAGGTGTTTATTGTAGGGAAACCAGAATTCAAGGAAGCAAGGTGTAGACGGAGATCAAAGGGAGGCCAAGATCAGCTTTTTCTAGAAATTTTCTAGATAGTTTGACAATTCTTGAAAATAGAGTCCCACGATTTCATACGTGTATGTCTATTTTTGCTAACTTTAATGGGACATTACTGCAAATTTATATTCTTGATATTATTTATGTCCATTGGCTAAAATCATGGAAATAGAGTTAATTAAGTTAGGCAAATAAGAACCATGGCTAAAGGCGATAGAGATATATTGTACACTGACAAAAAGAAAAGAAAAGAAATGCAACTGAAAAGGAAAAACATAGTTAGGTACACGATTTACGATGTGTGGCCAGAGGTGATCCACACGGGCAATCTAGCGAGGCGTGGCCGAAGGTGCTCCATGCCCATAACCTAGAGTTCGTGATCACGCTATGTACGTGGCCGAGTGACCATAATTTACGATGTGTAGCCAGAGGTGATCCACACGAGCAAGCTAGCGAGGCGTGGCCAAAGGTGCTTCATGCATATGACCTAGAGTTCACGATCACGCTATGTACGTGGTTGAGTGACCACGATTTATGATGTGTGGCCAGAGGTGATGCACACGAGCGACCTAGCGAGGCGTGGCCGAAGGTGTTCTATGCCCACGACCTAGAGTTTTCGATCACGCTATGTACGTGGTTGAGTGACCATGATTTACGATGAGTGGCCAGAGGTGATCCACACGGGCGACCTAGTGAGGCGTGGCTGAAGGTGCTTTATGCCCACAACCTAGAGTTCGCGATTACGCTACGTACGTGACCGAGTGATCACGATTTACGATGTGTGGACAAAGGTGCTCAACACAGGCGGCCTAGTGAGGTGTGGCCAGAGGTGCTCCATGCCTATGAACTAGGGCCACGGTTAGTTTATAAAAGTGCCTAGTGTCCACATAACACCCCAGGCGCTCAATTTAACTTAGATTGGAAAATGAAAAAGCTAATAGATAATTAAATGACATAATGCTGCGATAACATGTATAATTCCATTTAGATATGTTTCATTGAAAGAGAATGTCTAATCCTTTTTATGATAACATCTAAATTGTCACGTAACGCTTGCTTGATTTCATGTATGGGTGCTGTGTTTTAATATCAAGAATATAGAATGAAATGTTTTGGTGCTTGCACCCTGTTACATATTAGTTATTTTTAAAACTGAATTGTTAAGCTATTGAGAAACTTGTGTTTCTCATTACTATGCTAATATATATCAGATGCGAACGCATAGCCAGAGCAAGAGGTAGTTGTCACAGTTCGATTTAAGGAAATTTCTGTAACCCAATTTCAGGTCCTAGTTTCGATTTGTTGAGTTTAGAACTAGGGTTATTATTTTAGGCAGTAGATAGGAGATATTTGAAGGACTGGTCCATCTTTGAAATTTGTGAAGGGGTCTGAGTGACAGGATTGTTATCTCCTGACTTCCTATAGACGGGTGCTTCGCATATCCTAATATAGGTTGACTATAATGTAATGGACATGTATTTATTTATTTAAATTACATGGATGCTTTAATTCCGTGGTGTATCTAGTATATTTTGATCTATTCCGCTGTGCATGTAAGTTTTAATTTGAGCAAAAAATCCCGTACCTATTCCACTTGTTATAATTCTTAATGGTATAATTGCTCGGACATTGATTAAGAGAAAGGAAAGGAAAGGAAGAATGTACCGAACCTATCTGCTTGTATCAAAATTAATGATAATACTAGATAGGGGCATTACATTAGTCATTACAAATAGGTATCCCATACCTAAAATGGATCTTTTATTTAAGTTAATAAGAGGAAAATCCATATATTAGTAAATTTGATTGCAAATCAAGATTTTTTTCAAATAAAATTAGAAGAAGAAAGTAAAATATACTGGTGTGTATGTAATGTATTACCAATAGGATTTCATAATAGTCTAAGTATATTTCAAGAATATGTGACTAAATTATTATTACCAATGAAAGATTTTGCAATAATATATCTATATAACCTATTAATATTTTCATATACAAATAATAATCATGAAAAACACTTAGATCTATTCGTAAATATTATAGAAGATAGAGAATTAAATATATCACCCAAAAAAGCTGAATTAAGAAAAATGAAAATACCATTTTTAGGACAATATATTTCATCAGACATAATAGAGTTAAAAGAACATATTAGTAAAAAAGTATTAGAATCTCCAACAATAAAAAAAAGGAATTACATTATTTTTAGGATTAGTAAACCAAGCTAGAAATTATGTTCCTAATCTATCTAAACTTACTTCTAAGATATCAAAATTAGGAGGAGAAAAGTCTAAATGGATATAGAATGATGAAAATGAAGCGATAGTAAACAATGTTAAAAATATTATGCCAAAATCTACCTAAACTTATTATTCCAACACATCATAATATTAAACGGATAATATATACTAATGCTTCTGAAAATTATTGATGAGAAAAATTATATCATGAAAATAATAAAGAAAAAGAAATTATTACTAGATATGTCAGTGAAAAATTTAATGATGCCCAAACTAAATATCATTCAAATTGAAAAGAATTTTTTGCTATAGTAAAACCAATAGAAAAATTTGAATTATTTGTTGTCAATACTAGATTTATTAATTATAAGAACTGATAATACCCAAGTAAAACATTGGTTATATAGAGGAATAAGAAAAAATAAATTAAGTAATAAAATTTTTATTAAATGGCAAAATGATCTATCCTATTATGATTATGATATTGAATATATAAAAGAAAAAAATAATCTAATCAATATTTTTTAAGCAAATTGAGTCTAATAAAGGACATAACAGTAACTTGAAAAATAATCAAGATTCCTCAATACTATTGAACAAGTAATAATCAAGCTAAATAAGATGAATATGAGCCTTATACAAGGCCAAGTTAGCACTAATATAAATAATATCAATTCTTCAATAAATGCTCTTTGTGGGCAAGTTGAAGAATTAAAAACAAGAGTATCAATTCTAGAGAGTAAAATTACAAGTAAGCAGGTACAAGATACAAGTAAGAAGGAGCCAACAGAATAAGTATCTACAACGGCTCAATCAACTCCTTTTGCCAATTATAAAAGCCCAACAAGAAGTTCAAAACAAAAAAAGCCAAGATTCCAATAACCCAACCTCTAGTAACTAAAAAAATCCTGAAAGGAAGCTGAGCTTTAATGTAACAGTCCTGGCGCCCACTTGTAGATATTGTCCTCTTTGGGGCTGGTAATGGCTGACCCGCCCTCTTCCCCTCAAGGTTTTGTTCCTCCCCCCTGGTATACACCAGATCATTCCAAGGGAGAAAACGTGTCTACAAGGGAAAGGTATCCACACCTTTATAAGGCATGTTTCGTTCTCCTTTCCAACCGATGTGAGACTTTACATTTAAAACCATAGACTAGTATAAATTCTTTAGACTTATTATTCACGAACTCAACACCTTTCAATCTCTAAAAAAACTATTAAATATGTTTCTCATTAATCTTTTAACAAAGCAATAATCCTTCCAAGCACTAACCCTAAGCTTGTAAAAACCTTGTATAGTTTTGGCCCCATCCAAACAATTTATCCCTTCAATAATATGCAAGAAATATCTCAACTCCAAAAATCAATTCAAGAAGCAGCCAAGCATTATTTTGGTATAGTTACTCAGTATAGAGATTATATTAGATGCTATTCCATAATAGCCAAAATTACTCTAGAGAAATATTATCCTCTTACTAATCTTATTAAATTTGGAACTAATAAAAAATCTTTTGAGTATGAAGAAGGAGAAAAATAAGACATTGAAGATGAGAAAGATTTCCAATATAAAGTATGTAATATCAGAGCTTAAGAAATTTTTATCACCTCCCAATATTGAACCAGGCCCAACTGATATATTTTATGGGCCCAACTACATGTATATACTCAGTAGGAAGAGTAAGTAGACTATCCAAAAGCTTCCTACAATGGTATGAAAGAATAAAAACAAATAGCATGGAGAATCCAAAAAAGAAGAAGAAGAAGAAGAATATGCCAAGCCCTTTTAGAATATACCAGCCACCAATGCAATTATTACAAGGAAAGAGAAAAGGCAGAACAAGATTTTAAAGAACCACATGTCAATATTAAGCTACTCTAACAATGGCAGATGAGAAGATTATCAATAAGGACAATAATTGCCAAAAGTAACTATAGTTATTCATAAAGTAACCTTAGTTATCTATGAAAAGTAACTAGAGTCATGTAATCATTGTAATAACCCAATTAAAAAATTAAAGAATTGGGATAAAAATAATAGGAAACCCTGTAATATTATTGGGAAGTAATTAAGAATATTTTATTGAGCTTGTAATTTAAATTTGAGAATTTTTTGAAATAAAAGTTTTATTTGATGGAGAAAATTTTATCTGCCTTCAGGAACTTAGCAGATATTTTTAGGAGGCTAAAGATCGTTAAAAATTTCCAAATTTCCCTTCATAAGGTCCCATATTCTTTCCTAAATTGAAAAATGCATCCAAATTTTATCTAGGGAAAAGTGAAAAAGACCAAAATGCCCCTGGATGCCTAAAAAGCCAAAAATTTCATATTTTCCTCCAAAATTTCCCTTTCCTCTCTCTCTTCCACATGATTTCTCCTCTTTTTCCCTCTCCACATCACGTGAAGCTGCCATCGCCAGAATCGCTATGCTGCACCATTTGCACTGTTCATCACCGTTGAGCTCTTACTGCCATCCCTTGTTGTCAATAGCCACCGCAGCAGCCACATTTTTTTGTTTCCTCTCTTTTCCTTTCGGCCATTCAACTCCTCAATTCAGCTGAAAAATGTCACCGTCCAACCACACCGCCACCACCAACAGCTAGCCCAAGTTACCTTCTTCCTCTGCCAGCTGCCAATTGGCGAAGAAATACCACAATGCGCCGCAATCAGAGGAGAAACGTTTCGAAGCTCTGTCCGTGTTTCGTCAAAAAATCACGGTTAAACCACCATTTTTTGCTGAAATGACCCTGGATTCGGCATCCTCGTGCTTTGAGCTAAATTTTGGACTAATTTTTTATGCCAGCCATTATCTATCATCATGCGCCGTTATAAGCTATCGTGCACCATCGTAGGAGTTACCAGAAAGAAGCAGGGATCAAATTTTGATCTTCTGAAACCTCTAGTATAATTTTAAATACTCTAATTTAATGTTTTCTTGTAGATTTTGATTCTGAATGTTCCTTGATGATTAAATCAAAGTAAAAAATTAGGCATTTAATTATAAGAAAGTGTAATTAAAAGAAAACTTGTATAAGATTTGAATTATTTCCTCAGGAAACTAGTTGTGAGAATAATTTCTAAGGAAAAAAGAAAAATCCTAGTCCAAATAGGAGTAAATGATAAAAGATAGAGTAATCTACACTCCCCTGACTTTTAACTGACATTGTGAATTACTGCTTTAAGTATAATTTGTATTGAATGGGAATGAGTGCTAAAAATAATTGATTTACATGAGAATTATATATATGAGTACATAAGATTGCCCGTGTATTGAGAATGCCTGTTGCATGTTTGCTAGACTTGGCTATTGGGATTATATGCCATAGGGATGGATTAACTTAAGGTGGATATTCAATAGCTAGTATGGGACGACCGTTGAATATCCCTTATGCAGACGATTTTATAAATTAATTTATTTTATTTGAATTGGTTTGCATTTGTTAGGAATTATTCATTAAACTAGGATAACCCTATAAAAGGTTCAAGGAGTAAAAGGGCGAATAACTTTTATGGGGCAATGTTTTGGTTTAAGTATAATATCCTATAACCTTGTGTATAGGTCAGCTATATGTATGTATTCTATATAGACTATATGAGAATGAGCATTGGCTGTTGTGCACATGCTGGAGGATGCCCTGGATGTTGATTCTCACCTGGTCCTTGAGTGGTTGATTGGTGTTACAGATCACACCTAACCAAAACCATGTTTTTAGATAAAACGACATACAACTTGAGATGAAATGAATAATCACATGAGATGTGTGATAGATGAATATATAAGAATTTCAGGCATGACTTTCACTATGATTTTTCAGATTAAAGATAATATACTCATTATACCATTTTGCATTGATTTCCCATACTCATTTTAAATTTAAAAGTATTTAGTAATTCACATGTATTTAAACTAATTTGGGGAGACATTTTCTGTGCTTCTTCACAGCTAAGTATGTAACTTTTTTGTAAATATTTAATTGCAAATTACTTTACTGGGATCTAATCATCTCATTAAGTTTTTTGCTCAAATGATCAGTGTAACATCCGCTCCTTCTATGCAGATGTTTATTGATTTTAAATGAATTAAATGTTTGTGTTTGTTGTATTAGGCTACATGTAGTTGCATTAGGAAAAGAGTTTTACGAGAAAAGAAAGAATAAGGACTAAATTGAAAAATGAAAATGATATAGTGGGAAATTGTATGAATATCCAAAACTTTAGGGTAATAGGCCATAAATTTAGCCAATTGATTTATTGTAGCAATAAAATTCTGAAAATTTCTCGCCAAGCAGTTAGGGCCAAAATGGTCATTTAACATAGAGTTAGAAGAATTGTCAATTTGGACCGAATGGTCAGGAATTAGGAGCAAAATTGCAAGAGGCCAGATCACCTATAAATAAGGTGAAGTCTCCAGAGCTCTTCATTTGCGCCCTGAGTTCAAAATCTTAGAGAGAGAAAGGATGAGCTAGAGAGAGAGTCAGGAAATTGTGAAGGAGGAGAGCTATTGGATAGATTTAACCATTCCAGAAGCTAGGAAAACTTACCAGAAAACTTCACCTTCATCAAATACCAAGTTTAAATCAGCAAAAAGGTAGCAAATCACCCATCTCCCATATTTTTGAAATTTACTATTTATGGTTGGAAATTCTAAGTTTTCATGATTTTGAACTAGAGGGGGATTAAAATCTACATTCTTAGTGTTTTTTATTGCTATTGAACGTTTTAAATTGATTAAATATACTTATGAATTCATGAATACAAATCTACAAAATGGGTTTTCATGGTTTTTGAGAAAAGAGTTTAAATCCAAGATTTGAGCATGAATAATCGGTGGTTTGGGCTATTTTTGAGTGGTAAATGAAGTTTTTATGCTATTATTGAGTTTTTAATCATCAAAACTATTTTAAAAACATGTTCTTTGGCTAAAATAATTGGTCAACGATGAGTTTTAAAATAGATCATAATGTAGCAGTCGACTTGTAGGCTCTACCAGTCGACTGTCATGCTCCTAAGTTACCCAAAAACGTATCCAGAATGCTAGTAGTCGATTGCCAGGGGCTAAAAGTCGACTGCCGTGTTCTTATTTTCCAGAAATTAGCCAAGAACAGATTAGTTGACTGTCGGGGTCCTGGAAGTCGACTGGTTGCTCATTGTTTGAAACATTTTTAGGGCAGCAAGCTGAAAGTCGACTGCCAGGAGGCTGGAAGTTGACCTGTAGCTCTCTGCTTTGGGAAATTTAACTCAATAACCTCTTTTTATACACAATTAAATGTAGGATTTAATCTTGAATTGTAATGGGTAACATGAAAAAAGAGAATGTTTGAGAAATTATAAGAAAGAGAAGAGAAATAAGAGATTTCAATTGAGCATAAACCATAAATGAGAATAACTGCAAATGGTTGATCAGCGAGAAGGGATGCATTTGGTTATACTGTAAAAAGGAATGCATTTGGTTATTCTGCGAGAAGGGATGCAATTGGTTATACGGTGAGAATAGGTGCAAACGGCTTTAATCCAGGAAAAGTTTTGCAGACGGTTAACCTGAGAATAATTACTAACGGATAACTTGAGAATAAATGCTGACGGTTAACCTGAGAATAAATGTTGATGGTGAAAACCACAAGAATGATTGCAGGTGGCTTATGACCACAAGAGAATCTCATTTATGAATTGAAATTTGAAAGAATTATTTGGTGATGCTTTTGACTATGGCCATATCAAATTGCATGATTTCTTTGCTTATGCTCTATATACTAAAATGAGAATGTGAGTTGTTACCATTACAATATGAGAATGCATCCATTGTGATGAATATTTATTGAAGTGTATGTGTAATCATAAGTATATGCATGAGATAGTTATTTAATACATTTACATTATTCTAATAGCATAATGTTTTAAAATATTCTGAACAAGAATGTGGTGGATTTTTGTATTCGTACGATGGTACAAACAACTATTTTTTAAACATAGGTGATTATTGCTATTGAGAAATAATTCTCATTAAAGCTTATTTGTATCAGATGCCTAGGTACCAGGTGTTGATGGAGGTAGAGATAGAGATAGTGGAGATACCTTTCTGGGGTATTTTCCTGTAATCCCGGGACTTTGGATCCTATTTATATTTGAAGTATCACCAACCCCTTGACTGTATGTATAATTAGGAATATATAGTCTTTTTACATGCCCATTTCCCTAAATCCTTATTAGTATTTTGAAAGGATTAGGAGAAGATTTTGGTATAAGGAGGGCATATATGCATTAAGATATGTGAGATCGAGAAATTTTCTTAAAACAGGGTATGAGTGGCAAACTTGTTGTCTCCTTACCTTGCTCAGGCTCGCATATCTATAGGTATATGTTTGGCACACACTACTGTTTATGTATGTATAAATACTATGTACAGTTGAATGTGAATGTGAATATCTCTACATCTGTCTATTTCATTTAAATTATTTTATTTATTTTCACTGCATAATGTGTGAGAACCCGAGTGTAGTAATCCAAACTAGTGACACTCAACCATTTAACTTAGAAAAAGTTTAAAATATACTAGGGTAGAGGTAGTAGTAACTCACCAATCCTATATTATATTACCTTATATTATTTTATTACCAAAAAGGAATATAGGGTTTGCAATAACCTGATTTTTTTTAAATAAATTAATTGGGTAAAATAAATCTAAATTTCGTTGAAATTGAATTCAGCATATTTTTCTAAGCTCATGGTTAAAATTTGAGAATTTTTCAGAGTAAAAATCTTATCTGACGGAGAAAACTCTATCTGGCTTCAAGAAGTTAGCAGGAAAATTGGAAGGCTTAAAATCTTCAAAATATTTCCGAATTCCTTCCATATGGGCCTGTATTCTTGCCTAGATCAGAGAATGCATCCAAAATTTACCCCGAACAAAGTGAAAAAAGACTAAAATGCCCTTAGAGGCCTTAAAACTCTAAAACTCTACCTTTTTCTCTCATTTTTCCTTAGACCCTGCCACTGGTGCAGCTCGATGCCACCAACCTCCAGCTGCCATTCTTGACTGCCGATGGATGCCACAGTGACTGAAAACAGCCGCATTTTCTTTCTATCGTGAAATCCAACCTCTGTCACAATCTCTACCGTCTGACACCATCCAACTATACTGCCGCCATTGTTGGGTATCTGTTGCCGACTTCCGGTAGGTGGAGCGGCGTTGCCACGCTCGGAATGGAGGAAAATAGTTCCGGCGATCGCGCACTTTGTCACTGAAAAATACCGTCAAAATCACTGCCACGCGCCCGAAACGGGGAGAAACCAGTCCGCCATGCGTCAACCTTTGCCCCTAGAAAACACCATCTAAACAGCCATGAACAACCAAACTGACCCCAGATCCGGCCTCCTCGACTTGTGGGCTACACGCTGGAGTAATTTTTGACCTCATTCGTATCCCTCCGCCGTGCATCGCCATGCTCCGCCGTGTGCCACCACTGGAGAAGCCAAAAACTATCCAAAATCAGAACTCCACCTTCTGGAACCCCCGTACGGTCTAAATTGCCTTAATCTAATATTTTTTTTATTGAAATTGAATGCAGAACATCCGTAGGAATTAAACTGGCCTAGGAAAATGTGTTCGGACATAGGAAGTCTAATTGAATGAGAAAAAAGCCTGAGATTTTAATTAAATTGCCTAGGAGACTAACTAGGCTCGAATTCTGAGGAAACGGTAAGCCCTAGATTATTTAAGAGCAAACGGTAAACAGGTAGATGATTTACGCCCCCTTACTTTTATTTGATGCTGTGAATGCCTGATTTAGATTAATTTGACTGCATGGGAATACATACTGCTTTCGATGGGTATATTTGTATGCCTGTGTGCTCTAAATGCCTATTTCATGTTAGATTGATTGGCTATCAGACTTAGATGCCATAGGAACGGGTGGACTTAAGGTAGGGTATTCAATAGCCGGTATGGGACGGCTGTGGAGTATCCCGAATGTAGATGATTTTGTAAACACATCATTTTTAATCAGATTTAGCCTGCATTCATTAGGGATTACGCAGTAAACCAGGACTACCCTATGAAAGTTTTAAGGGGTATAAGGAGGGATAACCTATATGGGGAAATGTTGTGATTTAGGTATGATCGCCTATAACCTTGAGAACTGGCTGACTGTGGGCATGTGATTCCAAATAGATTGTATGAGGATGAGAATTGGCGTATGTGCACATGCTAGTGGAAGCCCTAGATGTTGATTCTCACTCGGTCCTTGAGTGAGTGATTGGTGTCACGGATCACACTCACAATATAGGCCTGATTTCGGGTGATTGGTGTCATGGATCACACCCAACGATAAAGTATGTTCTGTAAAAACGGCATGCAATTGGATAGATTTGTAAACAGTCACATGAGACTTGTGACTGAAATGTATATGAAAACCACCGGGCAATGGATTTTTTTAAACTAGATTTTCAGTACAAATTTTTAAAAAACATATTTTATACTCATTCTTAAGTATTGCATCATTTTTCGTGTGATTTCATGATTTGAAAAGATAAGGTAATTCACTAGCTTTTGAATTAAAACACTGGGAGATGTTTTATGTGCTTTGCACAGCTGAGCATCCAGCTATTTTGATTATTATATACTGTAAATTACTCTACTGGGATTTAACTATCTCATAAGGTTGTTTGCTCAGATGAACAGGAACAAGGGCCTAGGAGATAGCTGGGCAGGAGTTGGGTGACTGAGGGACATTGCAGCGTAGTTTAGGCTTGAATCTATTTATGTAATTATTTGTATTGATTGTTCTAGTTGTTGATGGATTTAATTGAATGTATATACTGGTTTTATGACTGTTTGTACTTTGGAAAACATTTGAATTACAGGGGAAACTCTGCCAGATTTTCGGCAGATATGGATGTTTAAATATTGGTTTAAGTTGAACTTCATGTGGATGGTTTATGTATTCTAATTTTTATGGTTATTAGAATTGATATTCCAGAACGTTTTATGATTGTATGTGAATTTAGAATAGCTGCGTAGGACTTAGGGTTGAGTGGAATCTGAATGGGTAGTGGTAAGAGTCTATTTGGGTTACACTTAACCAATAGCGACCCTCTGAGATTCTGTGACACCGAAAAAAGTGAAAAATTGTTTAGAAAACCCATATGCTTCCGCTACTCTGATAGAGGTAAGTGTATTGTAGATTAGAGGGTCGTTAAAATATTGGTATTAGAGCCCGGCTTATCAGTTGACTGGTTTAGTGGGTTAGTGGTTGTGAATCCTCGGGCTTGCAGCTTTAGGACTTTAAATTGATTGATTCTGGAATATCTAGGACTTGATCTTAAATTGAGAAATTAAGGAATGAATTTAATATTTCACTACTAACTGTTGCTTTTAAAGACTAATCAATTCTTTTTTGTGTCAGATAGCCATGGCAGATCCTAGCAGGGATAGTACTCAGAGGCCAAGAGGAAGGCTGAGACATAGAAGCGAAGGTGCCTCAGGTAGTAGTTGTAACGACCCCCAAATCAACAATACAATATCCTCCATCTGAGTAGCAGAAGCGTATGGGTTTTCAAAATAGTTTTTCTTGATATAGGAACATCAGGGGATCGCTACCGGTTGAGCGTAACCTAAATAAACTATTCCTTCGTCCATTCAGATTTCGTTCAATCCTAAATCGATTGCAGCTACATTAATCACACATGCAATCATCACTATAAGCTCTGGAATATTAAAACTAATAACCATAAATCAAGCATACATACATTCACATGAAATCCTTCAAAATTCCAAATTTTAGTTATAAATTCCTACCGAAAATTTGACAGAGTTTCCCCTGTATTTTAAACGTTACCCAGATACAAAAAGTCATCTGATTTCAATATATACATCGAATCAAATTCAATCCAACAGATATAACCATCAATAGCCAGAAACTACCAATAAATACATAAATCCAACAACAGAATCATCAATATAATATATATACAAATCAGATTCAAGCCTAGGACTAAGCTGCATGTCTGTCTATCATCAAATCTCTGCCCAGCTATCTTCTAGGCCCCTTTCCATGTTCATCTGAGCAAAAAACTTCATGAGATATTTAAATCCCAGTAGTGCGATTTACAGTAAATAGTTATTTAAAAACTAGTCGAATGCTCAGCGGTGCAAGCACCGAAAACAACTTCCCGTGTTCATTTTGAAAATCAATGAAATACCTTATCTTTTAAAGTCATTAAATAGCACAAAAATTGATGCAATTATTCAATGAATATAAAAGTCTATTTTCTAAAAATCTGTAACCAAAATCAAATCAAATACCATACCTAGTGTTTCTAAATACACATTGGCCACAAATCTTATGCGACCGTATCTGAATCCATCTAATTGCATGTCGTTTGGATAAAATCCATTCTTATCGTTGGGTGTGATCCATAACACCAATCACCCATAATCTCACCTATATTGTAAGTGTAATCCGTAACACCAATCACTCATTTAAGGACTGGGTGAGAATCAACATCTAGGGCGTCCCCTAGCATGTGCACATACACCAATTCTCATTCTCATAAAGTCTATTCGAAATCACATGCATACAGTCGACTAGTCCTTAGGGTTCTAAGGTATTACACCTAAATCACAACTTTTTTCCATATAGGTTATCCTCCCTTATACTTCTTAAACCTTTCTTAGGGTTGTCCTGGTTTACCGCGTAATCCCTAACGAATGCAAGTTAAGTTTCATGAAAAACAATACATTTATAAAATCCCCTGCACTCGGGATACTTAACGGTCGTCCCATACCGGCTGTTAAGTACCTTACCCTAAGTCAATCCACCCCTATGGCATCTAAATCTGATAGCCAAATCATCTAACATGCAACAGACAATACCAGCACACAGGCATGCATTTATATTTATTGAAAGCAGCACGTATTTTTATGCAAACAATTTAAAATCATTCAGGTATTCTTAAAGTCAGTCTAACGTCTAGGAAGCATAAACTACCCTACCTGGTTTCTGTTTACTCCTAATCGGTTCGGGACTTCTCGTATCCTCAAAATTCGAGCCTAGACAATCTCCTGGTTAATTAAATCAATATTTTAGTCCGTTACATGATCAATTTCATTTTCCTATGTCCAATTTTAGGTTTTTCTAAGCCGATAGGTTTCTATACAGATTCGACATCGAATTCAGTCAAAAATACGTTAAATTAAGGCGATTTAGATCATACCAGGGGTTCTGAACAGTGGGAATTTGCTTCTAGCATCTTTCTGACTTCTTCGGCAGTGGTGCACGGTAGCTCATGGTGGCGCATGCCGGAGGGGTGCGGTTGAGCTCAAAAATTACACTAGAGTGAAGCCCTCAAGATAGGAGTCCAAATCTTGGGTTGGCGTGGCGATTCTCAATCGTTATGGTGACATTTTTCGATGACGAAACTTCACGCACCACACTTAACGGCGCCGGATGGTTAACGGTATCAGACGGTAGAGATCACGGTAGCGAAAGAATTTTGCGATGGAGGGAAGAAAACTCCTTTTTTTGGTGAGGGTGGTGGCCGTTAGTGGCCATGGGTGGTTGCTGGAGGTCGAGGGTGATGAGGCACGTCGGTTGGTAGGTCAGACGGTGGCCCAGGGTGGCGGTGGTGGCCGTGTGCGGTGGAGAGAGGAGGAGAGAGAAGAGAGAGAAAATAGAGTAAAGAGAGAGAGTAGAGGTGGGAAAATGATGGAATTTATGATGTTTAGGGAGTTTAAAGCTTCTTGGGCTGATTCTGTCTTTTGCTACATCATCCGAGATAACTTTTGGATGTCACCTTCGATCTGGTCGTGGACACAATTTTCCATGCAAGCGTTTTCAGCCTCAGTTTGAGGAACCAAAGTCTGAAACTCTTTCTATCAGATTCTTAACGTTAGACTGCGTTTCCTTCCATCGGATTAGGTTTCTGGCTCTGAAAAATTCCCATGTTTCAATCGTTAATTTTAAAGATCATGCTGAAATTAGTTTTAATGAAATCACGATCAATTTTATCCAGTTTGGCTATTTCAAAATTTCATTTATTACAGTAGTAGCATAGAGACTAACGTCGATATGCGAGAGATGATGAACTCCATTCGAATAATGGCTGACGCCATGAGAGATTAGGCTACTACAAGTGCCAACGTCATGAGACAGCAACAGGAAGACCGACAGAACAGAAATGACGGCAATAATCAGAACATAAACCCTATGTATCAAGGGTGGATAGAATTTCATAGGACAGGGCCACCTCCATTCACAGGCACCTTTGATCCAGCCGCAGTTGAAGCATGGCTGAAAGAAATGGAGAAATTTTTTTGCCTGTTGCATAGTAACGATGAACAAAGAGTGACCTATGCAACATAAATGCTCAAAGGTGAAGCAGAATAGTGGTGGACAGGAGCCTAACAGCTAATGGAGAGTAGAGGCATTCCACTTACTTGGGACTCCTTCAAAAGGGTCTTCTTAGACAAGTACTTCCTAGAGAGTGTAAGACAGGCCAAAGAAATATAATTCATGCAACTCAGACAGGGAGGTAGACCGTTTGAAGAATATTTGGCAAAATTTGAAAAACTAGCCAGATATTCCACCTACCTGAGGATGTACTACGACGAAGCCTGGAAGGCAATCCAACTAGAAGAAGGCTTGGATTTGCTGATGAAGACACAGATTGCCCCGCTTGAGATCAGAGATTTCATAGTGCTGGTGAAAAAATATCAGATCCTTAGCAAGAACCTAGAGCAGAAACAGAATATGACTTAGAGAATAGGTAACAGGCCGAAACAGCCAGCTAGAAATCTTAATGTGAAGGGCAGAATGTTCAAGCCACAACCAGGGTCATCTAGCAGTGGCAGACGTCCAGAAAGTGCAATTTGCCCAAAGTGTGGAACCAGACATCCTAACCAACCTTGCTGGCATCAGACACCAGTACAGTGTTACAAGTGCGGGGGTATAGGACATCTTACAAAGTACTGCCCATCAAGCGGAAGCCAACAAACTCTAGGTGGCCGAAGACCACAAGCTCTAGGGAGAGTCTTTACTCTGGATACGGCGAACGTTGATAGGTCACCAGGTTTAATGCAGGGTAGAGGTAAAATTTATATTTTTCCTTTGATAATATTGTTTGATTTGAGTGCCACACACTCTTTTATTTTTGATATATGCATGGAAAGAATAAACTTACTCTTACAAACTATGCCCTGTGATTTACACGTTTCCACAAAGCATGTGACAACACTTATTTGGATACCGTGCCTGTACGTGGGAGCGACAGAGCATGTGAGATAAGTGATGTTTCCCTAAACCTCTCTCAGGTAGAATTACAGGAAAGGTTAGACCTAATCCCAATTGTTAGCGACTTTCCGGAGGTGTTTCCTTTGGAAGTAAGTAGGCTACCCCCACCTAAAGAGATAAAATTTACAATTGACCTGATTCTGGGTGCAGGCCCAATAGTTATTACCCCATATCGAATGCCCTCAGCGAAATTGAGGGAACTAAAGGTCTAGATAAAGGATTTGTTAGAAAAGGGATTCATTAGGCCGAGCATATCACCGTGGGGAGCTCATGTCCTACTCGTAAAGAAGAAAGATGGGAATTTAAGGTTATGCATTGACTATCGGCAATTGAACAAGGTGACCATTAGGAATAAGTACCCATTACCACGGATTGATAACCTATTTGACCAGTTGCGAGGTGCAAGGATATTCTCCAAGATAGACTTAAGGTCGGGATACCACCAGATTAGGGTTAGGGAGGAAGATATCTATTAGACAACATTTAGCACTTGGTACGACCACTATAAGTTTCTAATGATGTTGTTTGGACTGACAAATGCACCTGCTGTCTTTATAGACTATAAGAATAGAATTTTTAGACCCTACTTGGACTAATTTGTAGTCGTATTCATAGAAAGCCTACCGGCCTAGGAAAATGTGTAATTTGACATAAAAAAGTGAAATTGAATAAGTAACAGACTAAAACATTGATTTAATTGCCTAGGAAGTTAACTAGACTTAAATTTCATGGATACGGAAAGACCCAGACTTAATTAGGAGCAAACAGAAACCAGGTAGGGTAATTTACGCTTCCTCTACTTTAGATTAATTCCGTGAATACCTAGATGATTTAATTTGATTGCATGGAAATACGTGCTACCTTCAATTAGTATAATTGCATGCCTGTGTACTATAGATGCCTGTTGCTTGTTAAAACGACTTGGCTATCAAATTTAGATGCCATAAGAGTGAGTTGACCAAGGGTAAGGTACTTAATAGTCGGTATGGGACGACCGTTGAGTATCCCGAGTGCAGAGGATTTTATAAATGTATTATTTTCTATCAGAATTAGCCTGCATTTGTTAGGGATTACACGGTAAAACAGGACAACTTATTTTCTAGCTTCTCCGGCGATGGCGCACGGTGGAGCACGGCGGCTCACGGTGGCGCACGGTGGAGGGGTGCGGTTGAGGTCAAAAATTACACTAGGTTGAAGCCCTCAAGATGAGGAGTCCAAATCTGGGGTTGGCGCAGTAGTTCTCGGCCGTTGAGGTGGCATTTTCTAGCTACGAAGTTCTACGCATGGCAGACAAAAAACTCCTCGATCCGAGCACATGGCGGCTCCGTTCAGTGGCTGTGAGCTGTGTGAGGAAGCTGGCAGCTTGGCCTTCCCAATGGCATGGGTGGTGACGGCAAACGACACCAAATGGCAGACATCACGGTGGCGCAAGGATTTCGTGATGGAAGAAGAAAATGGGTTTTTTCCTGCGAGGGTGGCAGCCGTTAGTGGTCGTGAGTGGTTGCTAGAAGTCGGGGGTGGTGAGGTATGTTGGTTGCTAGGTTAGACAGCGGCCCAGAGCGGCGGTGGTGGCTGTGTACGGTGGTGAAGGGAGGAGAGAGAAGAGAGAGAAAGTAGAGGGAAGAGATAGAAGGAAATAATGGAAAAGTGTGAGATTTGGGAAGTTTAAAGCCTCCAAGGGTAGTTCAGTCTTTTGCCACATCACCCGGGGGAACTTCTGGGTGCTGTCTTCGATCCGATCTAAGGAACTGCAGTCTGATGCGCTATCTGTCAATTCCTTATCGCTGGGTTGCATTTACTTTCATCAGATCAGGTTTCTAACTCCAAAAATTCCTTTGTTTCAACTGTCAACTCCAAAAATCGTGCCAGATTTAATTTTAACAAAATCACAATCAAATTCACTCATTTTAATTATTTTCAAAATTTTGGTTATTACAACCGCCATGCTCTCCTATGCTCCGCTGCTGGAGAAGCCAAAAACTGTCCAGAATCAGAATTCCACCTTTTGGAACGCCCGGTACGGTCTAAATTGCCTTGATCTAATATTTTTTGATTGAAATTGAATGTTGAACATCCGTAGGAATTAAAATGGCCTAGGAAAATGTGTAATCAAAAGGAGGAAGTCTAATTGAATGAGAAAAAAGCTTGAGATTTTAATTAAATTTCCCAGGAGACTAACTAGGCTTGAATTTTGAGGAAACGGGAAGCCCCAGATTATTTAGGAGCAAATGGCAAATAGGTAGAATGATTTACGCCCCCTTGACTTTTATTTGATGCTGTGAATGCCTGATTTAGATTAATTTAACTACATGGGAATGCGTGCTACTTTCGATGGGTATATCTGTATGCCTGTGTGTTGTAAATGCTTGTTGCATGTTAGATTGATTGGCTATCAGACTTAGATGCCATAGGAATGGGTGGACTTAAGGTAGGGTATTCAATAGCCGGTATGGGATGACCGTTGAGTATCCCGAATGCAGATGATTTTGTAAACGCATCATTTTTAATCAGATTTAGCCTGCATTTGTTAGGGATTACGCAGTAAACCAGGACGACCCTATGAAAGGTTTAAGGAGTATAAGGGGGGATAACCTATACGGGGAAACGTTGTGGTTTAGGTGTGATCGCCTGGAACCTGAGAACTAGTTGACTGTGGGCATGTGATTCTGAATAAATTGTATGAGGATGAGAATTGGCATATGTGTACATGCTAGGGGACGCCCTAGATGTTGATTCTCACCCGGTCCTTGAGTGAGTGATTGGTGTCACGGATCACACTCACAATATAGGCTTGATTTCGGGTGATTGGTGTCATGGATCACACCCAACGATAAAGTATGTTTTCTGTAAAAATAGCATGCAACCAGTCACATGAGACTTGTGATTGAAATGTATGTGAAAACCACCTGGCAATGGATTTTTTTAAACTAGATTTTTAGTACAAATTTTTAGAAAACATATTTTATACTCATTCTTAAGTATTGCATCATTTTTCATGCGATTTCATGATTTGAAAAGATAAGGTAATTCACTAGATTTTGAATTAAAACACGGGGAGATGTTTTATGTGCTTTGTCACAGCTGAGCATCCAGCTATTTTGATTATTATATATTGTAAATTACTCTACTAGGATTTAACTATCTCATGAGGTTGTTTGCTCAGATGAACAGGAACAGAGGCCTAGGAGATAGCTGGGCAGGAGCTGGGTGACTGAAGGATGTTGCAGCATAGTTTAGGCTTGAATCTATTTATGTAATTATCTATGTTGCTTGTTCTGGTTGTTGATGGATTTAATTGAATGTATATACTGGTTTTATGAATGTTTGCACTTTGGGAAACATTCAAATTACAGGGGAAACTTTGTCAGACTTTCGGCTGATATGGATGTTTAAATATTGGTTTAAGTTGAACTGCATGTGGATGGTTTATGTATTCTAATTTTTATGGTTATTAGAATTGATATTCCAGAACGTTTTATGATTGTATGTGAATTTAGAATAGCTTCGTAAGACTTAGGGTTGAGTGAAATCTGAATGGGCAGTGGTAAGAGTCTATTTGGGTTACACTCAACCAGTAGCGACCCTCTGAGATTCCCTAACACGGGAAAAAGTGAAATATTGTTTAGAAAACCCATATGCTTCCGCTACTCTGATAGAGATAAGTGTATTGTGGATTAGGGGGTAGTTACAATGTCCACAACAATATTTTGGTCAATCACAATAAAATTAATTAGTTCCATAACATGAATTGTGTAATTCACATTACACATTATAAATTGCATAGAAATTTCTAACAACAACAATAATAATAATGTCAAAATTTAGGTGAACAAAATTTGAATATCCACAAAATTATACCTCCACTAGTGATGGGTATTGTGCCATTCGCATGAATTTCACAATCTTTCATGTTCACCCAAATTATAATATTCTTGTAGCACTATTAAAATATTATATGTGAAAGTTCACCTCTTTTTCTGCATACATCATACATGTCTTCAAATATTTCACAAAATAAATGTTGAAAAATTTTCAAAATTTAATCACAATTTTGTTTTTCACAAATGGCCTTAAAATTAAAAGTCCACATTAAATATGGCCATATAGAAAAGATTTCCATGTGGAATCGTAAATTTCACAAATATATTATTTTAACATTTTTCATGCTTGATCACAAATAAACTTGTAAAGGTTTCTAACAAGTTATTACCATCTTAATGACAATTTTATGAGATGTATAAGTTTAAATTTCAAACCCATAAAATTAAACCTCCATTAAACCATAATTATAGTGATTATAACATATGGCTCATAAACACAATATAATGGCCTTAAAACCATTGTTATGAAACCGAATTAAAGCCATAATGCATAACCGTAAGAGGTGCCCATTTTTGTGGTCATCATAAAAATCTTTTAGAGCATATAGAAATTTTCACATAATAAAAATATTATGTAACCGCACATGAGCCTTTAGGCATAATAACTTGGCTTTTAATATCCATTAATTGAAATGGTTATTTTATTCCATTGATCATAAAATTTAATATATATTTTTATAATAATATACCAATAATTCTCTCCCATATTGTTATAAAAATAATACACTTCATTTTTCAAAGCAATATGACATATTTACATAAAGTCAAAATACATAAACACCAAATATTATTGTCTTTCATGCCATTAACCTTGTCATAAAACTATGTTAATAACATTTTATGATCATTATTTATGGCTTTTAAAATCCAAATTAAAGGAATATAATTTTTGGTCTAAACACCAAATCCAATATTTAAACCCAAAATTATATTTTAATAATGTCTCAATGGAAAACATAGAAACACTATAGACCATTTTTACTTTTTAGGATCACACAATAATTCACTTTGGCACAAATAAAAAAAACTCATATACTAATATGATGTAAAAATGTGCCTTTGTGATGTATTTTTTTCACATAACATATGAAGAAAAATATGTGCCTTGAACATGTCAATGAAGCATTTACAAAATTATACAAATAAGCTTCACTTTTTTTTTTCCGCCCCCTCACTATTAATAAGATTTTTGCATAAGGGAAATTCTTAAATGAATAGAGAGTGAGCAATAATTGATTCAATGTCACTCACAAAATTCATGAGTAATATTCTTATATAAAATATGAAATATTCTCATGAAATAATTTAAGCAATTTTATTTCATATTGATATAGGTGAAACTCAAGGTATAAACCAATTTCATGAAATAAGCTACTACCATTGTCATGAAAAAAGCTACTACCAAAGGGATCATATTTGTTTTTTCTTTGCTTATCTTGACATATTAATTACAATAAAATTATCACATTATTATGTGGATAAAATTAAAAAATTAATAAGAACATATCTTTGAATATTTCATCATAGTAGCAATTTTCCATAAATAAATTTTAAATTTGCCAGAAATCACCAAATATAAATATATTAATATTTGTAAGATCAAAAAATTAAAAATAAATATACCAACATATATAAATATTAAATATATAATTATTCTTATTTTTCATTTGCTGCAATTTTAGGATTAGATTGAATTACCTTAAAATTGTTAGTGTAGCAACTTGAAAATAACAATAAACAACAAAAATAAAAAGAATGTAAAAGTTAATAATCAAATATGTGGTATTGGATTGAGGCACAAGAATCTCATTTTTTTAAAAGTAAGTCACACCCTTACAAGCTAATTTTGCTATATCACCTGGTGAAGTGAGTACAAAGACGCGTTATCTTTAGGATGCAACAGCCTAGTACTCACCTGTTTGTGTACAACCTCGGCATGTAGGAGGTAGATAAGACTCTTTTACCCACACCTTTCTCTACCTAAATCACACACAAATACATTTTATTTTACTTTAGAATATGAAGTCTTATTCATTGCTTTTTCTTCTCATATTTTTCCTATCTAACAAGACCCCCTAACTTGATACCTAATATACTTATATATAATAAATCATTTCTTCATATGGTTCCATACATTTAGCCTCACCATGAGTTACTCTGTAACAACCCCCTAATATGACATACACAATCCTTTATCTGATTAGCGGAAGCATATGGGTTTTTCTAAGTAGTTATTCCTGATATGGGAATGTCAGGGGATCGCTACTGGTTGAGCGTAACCCAAATAGACTTCCCGTTGTCCATTCGGATTCCGTTCAACCCTAATTCACACACAGCTACACTAATTATACATACATACATCATAAATTACTCTGGAATGAAAACTAAAATCCATCGATACATCATACAAGCCTTCATACAAATTTCAACTTAATTTCACAAGTTTACAGTGGTAAACCCTATCGAAAATCTGGCAAAGTTTCCTCTGTATTTCGAGTGTATCCCAAATAAAACAGTCATCCTTTTTATAGATATACAACTAGTCCAATAACAACAGAAAACATAAATTACAGAACTAATATACAACATCATCAATAAACACATATATATACAATTCAAGCCTAGACTAAGCTTCTCTTCTGTCTATCACCAAGTCATCGTCCAGTTAACGTCTAGGTTCCTTTCCCTGTTCCTGTTCATCTGAGTAAACAACCTGGTGAGATATAAAATCCTAGTAGAATAATTTACAGTTCAAATATAATTAAAAATTTGGTTGAATACTTAGCGGTGCGAGCACCGAAAATAACTTCCCGAAATCAGTTCAAAATTAGTGAAATACCTTATCTTTAAAATCATTTTATCACATGGAATTCGCTGCAAATACTCAAAATCATAAAAATATATTTCTTTGAGAATCAGTAATCGAAATCAAGTTAAATTCCATGCCCAGTGTATCTAAATCCATATAGGCCACAAGTCCTCTGTGACCAAATCTAAATCGTCCAATTGCACGTCATCTAGAGAGATTACCTCTCTTATCATTGGGTGTGATTCGTAACACCAATCACCCGAATCTCGCCTATATTGTAAGTGTGATCCGTAACACCAATCACTCACTCAAGGACCAGGTGAGAATCAACATCTAAGGCATCCCCTAGCATGTGCACATACGCCAATTCTCATCCTCATACAGTCTATTCGAACTCACATGCTCATAGTCAGCTATTCCTCAGGGTTCTAGGGTATTACGCCTAAATCACAACGTTTCCTCGTGTAGGCTATTCCCCCTTATACTCCTTAAACCTTTCTTAGGGTCGTCCTGATTTATCGCGTGATTTCTAACGAAGTACAGGCTAAATCTGGTAAAAATAATGTCAATTAAAACTCCCTGTACTTGGGATACTTAACGGTCGTCCCATACCGGCTATCAAGTACCCTACCCTAAGTAAACCCGTCCTAATGGCATCTAAACTTGATAAAAAATTCATCTAACTTGCAAATGGGGTTTTCAGCACACAGACATATAATTTAGTCCATCGAAAGCAGCACGTAAATCCATACAATTAAATCTAATTACTCAGGTAATCACTAGATTAAATTTAAGACTCGAGAAGCTTAAATCATCCTACCTGGTCTCCGTTTGCTCCAAATCAATTCAGAACTTCTCGTAGTCTCAAATTCTGAGCTAAATTAATCCCTGGACATTTAAATGAATATTCAAGCTCATCACATCATCTGTTTTACAATTCTAAGTCTGATTATCCTAATTCCTAGGTCAATTTATTTCCTAATCGCATTCGGCAGCTAATTCAATCAAAATTCATTAGTTTTTGGGGAATCGGACCTTACTAGTGTTGTAGGATGATGGAAATCTGTCCCGGGGTGGTCTCAGTGTCTCCCAGTGTATATCCAGATTCTCCAGTACGGTGGCACACCACGGTGGAAATCTATCCCGGGGAGGGGTACCGTTGGCCTTGAAATTTACACCATGGTGAAGCCTGCAAGACGAGGAGTCCGAATAGGTCGTCCCTAATGGCAAATTTATTTGGTAAATTTGATAGGGTCGTCCCTTATACTTTGGCACAGCAGCCAGAGTATAAGGGACGACCCTATCAAATTTAGCCTGCATTCGTTAGTGATTTAGGCGTAATATCCTAGAAACCTGAGAACTAGTCGATTGTATGTATGTGATTCTGAATAGACTGTAAGAGGATGAGGATTGGCGTATGTGCACATGCTAGGGGATGCCCTAGATGTTGATTCTCACCCAGTCCTTAAGTGAGTGATTGGTGTCACGGATCACACTCACAATATAGGCGTGATTTCAGGTGATTGGTGTTATGGATCACACCCAACGATAAAAGATTGATTTTCGTAAAACGGCATGCAATTGGATAGATTCAAATACGGTCACATAAGACTTGTGACGGATGTGAATGTGAAAACCACCAAGCAATGGATTTAATTTGGATTTTCATTATAGATTTTTAGAAAAATATATTTTATACTCATTTAATTGATTGCATAATTTTCTGTGCATTTTACGATTTTAAAGGACAAGGTATTTCACTAATTTTCAAATTAAATATGAGGAGATGTTTTCGGTGCTTGTCATTGCTGAGCATCCAGCTATTTTTGAATTTAATTACTGTAAATTACTCTACTGGGATTTAACTATCTCATGAAGTTGTTTGCTCAAATGAACAGGAACAGGGACTAGGAGATAGCTGGGCAGAGACTGGATGACAAACAGACAATGCAGCGTAGTTTAGGCTTGAATTTGTTATTGTATATATCTGTGTTAATGATTTGCTACTGTTGGATTTTTATGGGATGTAAATTTACTGGATATTGGCTGTTTGTATTTGGGTAACGTCTGAATTTCAAGGGAAACTTTGCCGAATTTTCAACAGAAATTAATGACTGAATTTTTTTTTATGATGGATTGCATGTGAATGGATTGTATATTTTAATTATTGGTTATTAGATATGATATTCCATAGATTGTGATGATTGTATGTGAATTTTGGTATAGCTGCAGTCGATTTAAGGTTGAGTGAAATCTGAATGGACAACGGTAAGGGTCTATTTGGGTTACACTCAACTGGTAGCGATCCCCTGACATTCCTGGAACGGGAAAAAGTGAAAAATTATTTTGAAAACCCATATGCTTCCGTTACTCTGATAGATGATAATGTATTGTGGATTTGGGGGTCGTTACACTTCATTAGCCCCATATTGATCAGAGTGAAGATACTTAGAAGGGGGAAGAATTGATGAGAACTCAAGTCGCGGGAGGCTAGACTAAATTCCAAAAAGCCAAACCCCCTGTCTCTACTAGTGTGATGAATCCAAGAAGGCGAAAGAAGTGGTATAGAAGATGGAGGAGTTGTTTGGAGTAATGAGTAACGCTGAGAGCAGACAGTCTTCTTTACTGCGTATCAGCTAGAAGGAGAGGCTAAGTAGGGGTGGAAGGGTTTATGCCCTCGAAGGAGAAGAAGCAACCAGTCTAAGGATTTGATAAAAGATTGTGTCCAAAGGTTGAAGTTACCGGTGACTAGCTTATCTTGGCAATTGTCTATAGTAATTCCAACTGAGGAATAGGTGTTCAATATCATGGATCAGTTCATGCTAGTATTTATGGAAGATATCATAGTGTTCTAAGAAAGGACAGGAGTGAGAACACTCAGCCTGAAATTAATCCAACAAGGAATTAGACTATTGGTCGGTGGATGGAATATTAGAGGGCTAGGCTCTCTACATTTAAGGGTGATAAACTTAGCGAAATCAATGAAATCTTCTAAGTTGTTCCTAAGGAGAACTCCAAGAGAGGCTTAACAACCTTCCTATAGAAAGGGAGTTCTTGTAGTGTTTCGTTGGAGATAGAGAAGTTACCCCCATAGGGAAATTGAATTCACCATTGATCTAGTGTCTGGCACCGAACCGATCTTAATTTTGCCTTATAGGATGACACCCATAGAATTGAGGGAATTGAAGTACACATCGAGGACTTATTAAAAAGGGGTTTATTAGACCGAATGCGTCACCTTGGGAATCTCTTGTTCTATTTATGGAAAAGACAGGAGCAAGAGGTTATGCATAGACTACCGTTAGCTGAACAAAGTGACCATTAAGAAAAAATACCCCTATCTAGAATAGATGACTTGTGTGACCAACTATGGGGAGCAACAGTGTTCTCCAAGATAGATCCGATGTCAGGATACCACTAGATTGGGGGTCAGAGAGGAGGAAACAAAACCCTTTCTCTCCCCTAGAGAAACTGAAGTGATAGCCAAATTCTGCAAGGCTCCTTTTGTTAAGTAAGACTTTGGGGTGAAAAAGGGGTATGGCATCTTCAAATGATGAGGAGAAGTTTCATCCACAATCTGTGTCAAATTACCATCTTGAAGATGACAAGGATGTGCCTGTTTCATTTTCTGCATTGCCAATTTAGTGGAGTGAATCTAAGAATCTAGAGGGTAAGAAAGAGCAAGTATATCTTCGTGGGATTGCAGATAATGGGCTGAAAAAAGTATTTATGCAATTCATTGCATGGAAGTTTGATATTTCCAATGGGAAACCTGAGATATCGGTGTTATCAAAGGATAGACAATGGATCAAACTTCAAAAGCCAAGGAAGAGCTTCGAGGATACCATAAGGACAATTTTAATCACTGTTCACTTCCTATATTACGTGGAGAAAAATCCTGAAACATCTGCTAAATCTGTGTGGGATTACTTGTCTAAGGTTTTGAGCTATTATGAGGTTAGGCCTTCACAAAATGATTGTTGACCCACTTGCATTTAATTGGTGAAGCTGTTAAAAGGAATGTCATCTTAGCTAAGTCCAAGCTTTTACTCATGGTTCTTGAGAAACAGTAGAATACAAAAGTGTCTGATGAGGATGCTGATAATTTAGCAAGGCCTTCCTTTATAATTGACAATTTTGATGATGATACTATTGATGAAGCTGCTGAAGAGTCAAATGAGGATGACCAATTTGATTTTTTTTGTACACTTTGTGACAATGGTGGTAATTGTTGTGTTGTGATGAAAGTGCATGAGGTCATTCCATACTACAGAGGAAGATGGTGCACAATCTATATGTGATTCTCTTGGTCTTACTCAAAAGGAAGTTGATGTTATCTAAAACTTTTATTGTAAAAATTAGAGTATAATCACAGTTAGAGGATGAATCCTTAGAGATTTATTTAAACCAACCTGATCTTGGGTTAACCTTGGATAGAGTACTGATGTTTAGGAAAAGAATAGTAATTCCAAACCATCGGGATTAAAAGAGAAAGTGTTAGCAGAGGCTCATTGAAGTTACTATACCAGTATTAAGGTATTTCCAAATGTATCAAGATTTGAAAAGTAACTTTTGGTGCCCAGGTACGTGGAAGGATATCACAAATTATGTGAATGACTGTCTTGCTGGATAGCAAGTAAAGATTAAACACTAGAACCCTGCGAGTTTATGGGGGCCACTGGGAAATACCAGGAAGGAAATAGGATCAGATAATTATGGACTTTGTAGTGGGATTGCCGAGAACACTAGCTAGTTATGATTCCATTTGGGTAATAGTGGATAGATTGACCAAGTCTGCTCACTTTCTACTTATTAAGATTAGGTATTCCGTGCAGAAACTAGCCCAAGTATATGTTAGGGAGATTGTGAGACTACACGGGGTACCATCAGGTATAGTATTGTATCAAGACCTTAGGTTTACCTCAAGATTTTGACAACCCCTGCAACAGGCATTAGGGACCTAATTGAGGTTCGCACCGCATACTATCTTCAGACCGATGGACAGTCTGAGAGGACAATACAGACCTTAAAAGATATGTTAAGAGATCGTGTGCTAGAACAAAAAGGAACTGAGATAAATACCCCCTACCTGTCAAACTTGCATGACGTATTCCATGTCTTGTAACTCTGTCAAAATGTCCCAAATCCACACACATATTGGGGAATCAACCCATAAATATTAAAAGAAAAATTTAACTTATGAATCTACGCCTGTCTAAATCCTCGACTTTAGGACTAAGTGACTCCTGAATAAAGTGATCCCTTTAGTTAAGGTACTTTGGCAGGATGTAGCATCACAGGAGATGACTTGGGGGAAGGAGGATGAGTTGAGGCAACGATACCCAAAATTGTTTGCAGGTATGAAATTTTAAGGAAGAAATTCTTTTAAGGGGGAGAGAATGTAACAGCCCAATTTTAAAATAAATTAAATTAGGAAAAATAACTTTATATTTTGTCAAAATTAATTTAAGCACAATTTTCTAAGTCTACGGTCGAAATCTGGGAATTTTTCAGAGTCAAAATTTGATCTGATGGAGAAGAACTTGGCCCAGCGTTAAGAAATTAGCAGATGAATTGACAGGCTTTAAATCCTAGAAAGGAGTTTGAATTTATTCCATGAAGGGCTGTGTTCTTGCCCAGGTCAAAGAAGGCATCCAGAAATTTCCCCGGGCGAAGTGGCAAAAGACCAAAATGCCCTTGGAGGCCTTAAATTTTCAAAATTCCACTTTTTCCCTCATTTTTCTCTTTTCTCTCTCTCTCTTCCCTACATTTTCTCTCTCCTATCCTTCTCATTTTTGCGCCACCTATAACTGCCAGAACTACCGCCCTGCGTTGTTGGTAGACCCTTCCATCGGTGCAGCTCGACGTCGCTGACTTTCAGCTATCGTTCCCGACTACCAACGGCCACCACAGTGGCCAGAAATAGGTGCATTCCCCTCCATCGCATTTTTCATTCGCTGCCATGATCGCCGCCGTCTGACAACATCGCCACCATCATTGGGAAGCTTTGAGCCGCCTTCGCCGATAGCTTCCGGTAGTTGAACGCCGCCATGCGCTCGGCCTGAGAGGAAAAATCATCCACCATGCATTAACGTTCATCACCGAAAAATGTCATCCAAATGGCCGTGTTTTGCCAAACTAACACCAAATCTAGCCTCCTCGAGTTTCGGGCTACATTCTGGTGTATTTTTTGACCCTGACTGCCGTCCTCTGCCGTGCGCTACCGTGCGCCGTCTCTAGAACTGCTAAAAAATCACATAATTTAGATCTCGAGCCCCCGGAGCCTCTGGTATAATTTAAAATGCCCTAATTTGATGTTTTCCTATAGATTTTGTGTTGACTGTTCCTTGACGATTGAAATGAAGCGAAAATTTAGCGTCTATTGTAGGGAAACCAAAATTCAAGGAAGCGAGGTGTAGATGGAGATCAAAGGGAGGACAAGATTAGCTTTTTCTAGAAATTTTCCAGGTAGTTTGACAATTCTTGAAAATAAAGTCCCACAATTTCATACGCGTATGTCTGTTTTTGCCAACTTTAATGGGACATTACTATAAATTTACATTCTTGATATTATTTATGTTCGTTGGCTAAAATCATGGAAATAGAGTTAATTAAGTTAGGCAAATAGGAACCCTGGCTAAAAGCGATAAAGATATATTATACACTGACAAAAAGAAAAGAAAAGAAACGCAATTGATAAGGGAAAACATAGTTAGGTACACAATTTACGATGTGTGGCCAGAGGTGATCCACATAGGCAACCTAGAGAGGCGTGGCCGAAGGTGCTCCATACCCATAACCTAGAGTTCACGATCACACTATGTACGTGGCCGAGTGACCATGATTTATGATGTGTGGCCAGAGGTGATCCACAAGGGGCAACCTAGCGAGGCGTGGCCGAAGGTGCTCCATGCCCATGACCTAGAGTTCTCGATCACACTATGTACGTGGCTGAGTGATCACGATTTACGATGTGTGGCCAAAGGTGATCCACACGGGTGACCTAGCTAGGTGTGGCCGAAGGTGCTCTATGCCCACGACCTAGAGTTCGTGATCACACTATGTATGTGGCTGAGTGACCACGATTTACCATGTGTAGTTAGAGGTGATCCACACGGGCAACCTAGCAAGGCGTGGCCGAAAGAGCTCTATGCCTACGACCTAGAGTTCGCGATCACGCTATGTACATGGCTAATTGACCACGATTTATGATGTGTGGCTAGAGGTGATCCACATGGGCGACCTAGTGAGGTGTGGTCGAAGGTGCTTCATGCCCATGACCTAGAGTTCACGATTACGCTACATACATGATCGAGTGATCACGATTTACGATGTGTGGCCAAAGGTGCTCCACACGGGCAGTCTAGTGAGGTGTGGCCAGAGGTGCTCCATGCCTATGAACTAGGGCCACGGTGAGTTCATAAAAGTGCCTAGTGTCCACATAACACCCCAGGCCCTCAATTTAACTTAGATTGGAAAATGTAAAAGCTAATACATAATTAAATGACATAATGTTGCGATAACATGTATAATTCCATTTAGATATGTTTCATTAAAATAGAATGTCTGATCCTTTTTATGATAACATCTAAATTGTCACATAACGCTTACCTGATTTCATGTATGGGTGCCGTGTTTTAATATCAAGAATGTAGAATGAAATGTTTTGGTGCTTGCACCATGGTACATATTAGTTATTTTTAAAACTGAATTGTTAAGCTGCTGCGAAACTTGTGTTTCTCATTACTATGCTAATATGTATCAGATGCAGATGCATAGCCAGAGCAGGAGGTAGCTATCACAGTTTGATTTAAGGAGATTTTTGTAACCCTATTTCAGGTCCTAGTTCCGATTTGTTGAGTTTAGAACTAGGGTTATTCTTTTAGGCAGTAGACAGGGGATATTTGAAGGATCGGTCGATCTTTGAAATTTGTGAAGGGGTCTGAGTGACAGGATTATTGTCTCCTGACTTCTTATGGATGGGTGCTTCGCATATCCTGATATAGGTTGACTGTAATGTAATGGACATGTATTTATTTATTTAAATTACATGGATGCTTTAATTCCGCAGTGTAGCTAGTATATTTTGATCTATTCTGCTGTGCATGTAAGTTTTATTCTGAGTAAAAGATTCCAAACCTATTCCACTTATTATAATTCTTAATGGTATAACTGCTCAAACATTGATTAAGAGAAAGGAAAGGAAGAATGTAACGAACCTATCTACTTGTATCAAAATTAATGGTAATACTAGATAGGGGCGTTACAACTATAACCGAAATTAATGGACCTACATCTTTAACATCATTTACCTTTGATTAGGATAAAATTCAAAGAGCAATTGCAAATTTTCTTATATATGCAAAGTTAGCTTTTAGTGTTGTTAAGTTGCTATATTTAGGCAAATGGTACAAAGTTTTACACTTGAAAGTAAGTCAATAAGTAAGCATACAATTAAGAGGGATGTGATGAGTAGTTACTTAACTGAAGATGAGAGTATGATAGAGAAGTCAGCAAAAGCATTTGTTAAGATTGCTTTAACTTTTGATAACTGGAGAGTTGAACACAATGATGATGAATACATGTGTATAACTACTCATTGGATTGACATAGATTGGAGAATGCATAAAATAATAATTTGCTTCAAATTTATTTCACTTCCTTTACTAGAATATCTTTAGTTGATGAAATTTCTTTGTGTTTTTATAATTGCAAAAATTGTTGAAAAAATAGGTAGTATTACACTGGATAATGTTACCTATAATGATGTGATGGATACTTACTTGAAGATGAGATCTTATTTGTTGTGTGATGGCATAGTTTTTCAATTTTGATGTTCCTATCATATTTTGAACTTGATTGTGCAAGCTGGAATGGAAAAGGTTGATAATGTTATTTCAAAGATTCATGATGGGGTGAAATACATTAAAAAGTTAGCTCCTAGGAGAAAAAAATTTTATGATATGGCCGATAAAAATTTTAATTTGGTTACAACTAAGAAATTGAAGAATGACATGTGTGTGAGGTGGAATTCCACATTTTTAATGTTTGAGCATGCCCTTTATTATCAAACAATGTTCCAACACTAGGGGGAAAGGGATAATAGTTTTGGAATGTTCATACTTTCTAATGAAGAGTGGGATAAGGCTAAAGTTCTCTATGAATTTTTGAAACCTTTCTATGAAGCCACTCTTATGTTTTCTACTACCAAGAATCCAACTTCTAACCTTTATTTCAAAAGAGTATGTAGAATTCATGTATGCTTGTTTGAAACCTACAAAATAGCCTTGAGTTCATGAAGGATATGATTTCAAAAATGGTTACAAAGTTTTAGAAATATTGGAATAAGTACAATTTTTTACTTTCTTATGCTGTTGTTTTGATCCAAGGATAAAGCTCAGTTTTATAAAGTACTTTTTTGATAATATTTATGATTATGTTGATGAGCATATGGCTAAGGTGGTCAATACTCTTCATGAATTATTTGATCATTATAAAGATGCTTCTATTGTCACATCAACTTGTTTTGAAGATAGTACTTCTACTTCAAGTATTGTTATTGTTAATGACCTTGAAGATTATGGTCAATTTTTGTGTAAAAAGAGAAGGACACAAGTAAGAAATGCAGAACTAGAACTTTACTTGGAAGAACCAAATGAAGAATTTAAAGCAAATATTAACATTTTATATTTTTGGTGTTCAAATGATGCACGATTTCCTAAGCTTGCATGAATGGCTTGAGATATTTTAGCAATTCCAATATCTACTATGGCTTCTAAATCAACATTTAGTATTGGAAAGAAGGTAATCAATCCTTGGAGAAGTTCAATGAGCAACAACACTTTTGAAGCTTTAGTTTATTTAGAAGATTGGCTTCGTGCAAAAGGATATAAAGAAGGCAATGTTTCATTCAGTATTTATTAATAAACTCATATATCTCTCAATAATGCTAGTGTTCATTTTGATTTTCCTTGAAAAAATTTTATTTAGGTAATTCGAGAATTTTATGAGAGACTTTATTATATGATGCACCTCCTTTGATGACGAAGCTAGTTTTACTAATAAAATTGTAGTAGAAGATATTTTTTAATTTGGTAGGTTTTTTATTATTTAATTTGATCCATTATTAGAAGACTATACACTTAAACTTGTTATTTTTTTTTTGTTATTGCAAGGGTTTGAAGATTTGGTATTGGAAGCTTTGACTTTGGAATTTGGATGCATTAGTTTGTGCATTATTATGAATTTGTTGTTCTAATTTTAAGCTTGTTAGTAGACAAACATTTTAATCTTATTGTATTATGTATAAGATTTCTTGGCTTTGGATATATATTTTCTTTGCTTTTCATGTAAAATTTGTCCTTTAAAATCAAAACTTTAATTCATATGATATCATGAAATTTGTTAGTTGGATATTCATATACCAAAAAAAATACTTTTTTCCAAGTTCTCTTTCATTTCTATTCTAGTGGGCCAAGCCCATTTTGTTTTTATGCGGGCTCAGCTCAACCCGTAATAAGTGAACAAAATGGGCCCAAGCCTGACCCTACATATTCTTAGTATGTACACATGAAAGCTCAGCCAGTGATCATGTCCAATATTGAGAGAATGAAAGTAGGACTCATCATAACAAAGGACAACAATCTCATTAATTATTTCTTTACTTTAGATTTAGGGTTAAAAAAAAATCTTGTCCACCTTATACTTAGTTGATTATCTATTTTGTTTATGAACTTTTTTTATTTTTTTTGAGAAGTATGTTAATGATGTTTTGAGTGACATATGTTACTTTTTGAAGGGAGTAGAAACATTATAATTATGTTGGTTTATAAGATTTTGAGTTAGCAAATTTTTCAATGATATTATTAATGTTATTTTCCAATTATAATTTTTATGGACTTCATGGTTTTTTTATCTTATGTAAAAACAAAGTACTGATTTTGTGTTTTTAGAAAAATGTACGTAAGTCTCTATCTAGGTATATATGTATGTTATTCAAGTGTTATTAATTAGTAGTATGTATGTATTTATGTTATTCAATTATAATTTTTTTTAATATAATATAAGTAATTTAAAAAAATTAGTTGCTTACAATTTAGATAAAAATATTTAAAAATTTTAAATGGCATATTTGAAAATTTGTTAAATATTCTCAGGGATATTTAAGATGAATCAAATGCAGAAATATAATATTCTTAAGAATATTTTAATAAAAAAATAAGTTTTTAAAATTTCTAAGAATGAGAATATAATTCTTAAAAATAAAAAATCTATCTGTGTATCAAACACACCCATACAATATTGTGCTAAAAAATTATAAAATATGTACACCCAATTGTATATGTACACATAGTTTTTATGTTCTTCTACCTAATTTAGTAAATAGAATTATTTTAAAAACTTTAAATTATGAATATTAATTGTCAAAATTATAATAAAAAAATTCAGTTAAATGAAACATAATTTTTAAATATATTAAATAAGTATCAACTAACATGTACTCTGGAAGCAACAATAATTTTTTATATATATTCAAGCAAATTAATTACTTCAAACAAATATCTCAACTCATTATTAAATTTCAAATTATTATTAAATTCAAATGAGTTTTAAACTATAACAAGATTGACGTGAGTTTTGATTCATATCAATGATAATAATTTTCTACGTTCATACTTAAAAAAATAATTCCCTATTGTATACGTATTTAACTTTTTTATTTAAAATATATTTTAAAAATTTATTAGGTACTAATTTTTTAAAAAATATTTTTTGATATATTATTTTAAAAATTAGTTGAGATTATCAATATTGAAAAAACTTTTATGATTTTTTTAATCTTAAATCCTTGGAATTTTTATACTATAGTTAAAATATATTAATGCAGCTTATTTATGTAGATTTGTGCATAAATTGAATTTTAAGTTTATATAAAATAATTGATCATTTTTTTTAGTTGAAATTTGGTATATATGAATGATCATTTATATTAAATAAATTGATTATTTGATGCAATATTTCATAATAACCATTACGTAAAGGTTTTGAAGATTTTAAAACCATATTTTATACTGGCTACAAGGGTTTTAATATAAAAAATGACAATTGATACAATTATTTTTATGTATAGATAATAGATTAGATATGTTAAATAGATTTATAATCATAATAGCTATATTTTTATGTAGATTTTAAAACATATATATATATATATATATTGTAACACCCCATCATTTAATTAGTTTAAATTAATGGTTTTCAATTAAATGAATGGGATTAATGGTGCCATTAATGAATTAGTATAAATTATTGCATGATTTAATGGGCTAAATTTTTATATTAAAAAGTCAACTTGCATGAAATTTGGTGCTTAAAAATTTACTCTTTAAATTCTTTTTATTTCCTAGTCTAAGTACCAAGAGAGATACAAAACAAGATGCCACCAATTAATTGTATGCATAAGTGTGCCTTGCATGTGTCTTGCATGAAAGAAGGGAATGGATATTTTAATTTCATGTATAAGGTCCCCAAGCCACACGTGAGGTTGATAATGGAAGTGAGGCTTGCAAATATATAAACATATGTGTGTGGCTTGCTTGGATTTCACGTGAGAGGGGATAGGGTGCAAGGTGCATGTGTGTGAACCTTGCATGCATTGCACATGAAGGGGAATGGAAATTTGGCAAGAATTATACACATGGTGTGAAGAGAATGAGAAACACATCCACACGTGAGGAAGTGAAGTGAAAGGAAGGATGAAAAAAAAATGAATATAAGCATAATATGTGGGTGTAGGTCACGCAACTTAAGGGAAGGAAGGGAAATTTAAATTAGAAACCAACATACAATCCATATGGAAATTTTATGGTACTAACCAAAAAGGTGTGCAGCGTGAAACTCACCCCAAAATTGTACCACATTACGTGTGAAGTGTGCTTAACGTGAAGGAGGGGTTTTGTCTACTTTATTAGCATAACTTCCACCCTTTGGTTAACTTAACCAAGTGGGTAATCCACTCACACAAGAACTTCCTTTTATAAGTTATACATAAGGCACTCATGGGGTAGCATGAAAGAGGGGAAGAGGGAGAGCAATGTGACCATTGGAGAAAACACAAAACTTCAATAAAGAAAGAGGGAGGCTACATGTGAAAGGTGTAACGACCCCCTAAATTACAATACACTTACCTCTATCAAAGTATTGGAAGCATATGGGTTTTCAAATTAATTTTTCATTTTTCCCTGATTCAGGAATATCGGAGGGTCACTACAAGTTGAGTGTAACCCAAATAGACTCTTACCACTGTCCATTCAGATTCCACTCAACCCTACGTCATATGTAGCTATTCTAATTTTCACATACATTCATGACACGCTCTGGAATATCAAATTCTAATAACCATAAAATCAGAATACGTAATCCATTCATGAAATTTAACTTAAACTAATATTCAAGTAGTCATTTCTGCTGAAAATTTGGCAGAGTTTACCTTATAAATCGAATGTTTTCCCAAAGTACAAACAGTCAATAACCAGCAATTCACATCCAGTCAAATCTAACAGTAAACAGAACCATCAATACAGAATATTTACATAATCAAAATTCAAGCCTAAAACTACGCAGCAACGTCCTTCAGTTATCCTGCTACTGCCCAGCTATCTCCTAGGCATACCCTGTTCTTGATCATCTAAGAAAACAACTTCATGAGCTAATTAAATCCCAGTAGAGTAATTTACAATATACAGTTATAAAATAGCTGGAAGCTCAACTGTGACAAAGCACAGAAAACATCTCCCGGTGTTAAATTCAAAAGCTAGTGAATTACCTTACTTTAAAAATGTGAAATCACACGGAAACGATGCAATAAATAAAATGAGTATAAAAATACATTTCCTAAAAATTCATACTGAAGTTCTGGTTTAAAATCTATGCCCGGTGGTTTTCGCATACGTTTCAATCATAAGTCTCATGTGACTGTTTACAAATCTATCCAATTGCATGCTGTTTTTACGGAAAATATACTTTATCGTTGGGTGTGATCCATGACACCAATCACCTAAAATCACGCCTATATTATGAGTGTGATCCGTAACACCAATCACCCACTCAAGGACTAGGTGAGAATCAAAATCTAGGGTGTCCCCTAGCATGTGCATATACGTCAATCCATCCTCATACAGTCTATTCGGAATCATGTGCACACAGTTGACTAGTTCTCAAGGTTCTAGGAGATTACACCTAAACCACAACGTTTCCACGTATAGGTTATCCCCCCTTATACACCTTAAACCTTTCATAGGTCATCTTAGTTTATCACATAATCCCTAACAAATGTAGGCTAAATTTGATTAAAAATGATGCATTTACAAAACCATCTGCACTCGGGATACTCAACGGCGTCTCATACTAGCTATTGAATACTCTACCTTAAGTCAACCCGTTCCTATGGCATCTAAATCCAATAGCCAATCAATATAACATGCAACAGGCATTTACAGCACTCAGGCATACAGATATACTCATAAAATTTAGCACGTATTCCCATGTAATGTAATTATTCTAATCAGGTATTCACAGCGTCAAATAAAGTGTAGGGAGTGTAAATCACTCTACCTGTTTACTGTTTGCTCCTAAATAGTCCGGGACTTCTCGTTTCCTTATAAATCGAGCCTAATTAGTTCCCTAGGCAAATTAATTAAAATCTTAGGCAGTTTCCTATTCAATTAGACTTCCCTACGTCCGGTTATAAGTTTCTAGGCCAGTCTGATTCCTATGCATGTTCGAGATTTAATTTAAATCAGAAAACATCAAATCGGGGCAATTTCAGACCTTACTGAGGGTTCCAGAAGATAGAATTCTGGTTCTAGACGCTTTTTGAAAGCTCCGGTGATGGCGCACTATGGAGCACGGTGACGGCCGGTGGCTCACAGTGGCACATGGCGAAGGGATGTGGATGAGGTCAAAAATTACACCAGCACGTAGCCCACAAGTCAAGGAGGCCGGATCTAGGGTCTATTTGGCTGTTCACGGCCGTTTGGATGGCGTTTTCCAGCAGAGAAGAATGACGCACGGTGGATGATTTTTTCTCCATTCCAGGTACATGACGGTGGCGTTCACTAGCTGGGAGCTGTCGGAGGAAGCTGGTAGCTCGGCCTTTCCAAAGGTGGGGTTGGTGTCACGGCGGCGAAGGAGAAATCACGACGGAGGAGAAATGGGCTTTTTTTGGCTGTTATGGCTTCCTTCAGTGGCTAGGGTTAGTTGCTGGAGGTTGGGGGCGTCGAGCTGTGCCAGTGGTGGCGCAGGGCGGTGTTTTCAGCCGTGTACGGTGGCGAACATAGGAAGAGAGAGGAGAAAAAATGGAGGGAAGAGAGCGAGAGGAAAGTGGAAATGTGAGGGAAAATTGGAGTTTTTGAAATTTTAAAGCCTCTAGGGGCATTTCGATATTTTGCCACTTCACCCGGGAAAAATTTCAGATGTATTTTCTGATCTGGGCAAGGCTATGGATTCCCATGGAAGGAATTTGGCTCTGTTTAAGGAATTAAAGCCCGATACTTTATCTGTCAATTCCCTGATGCCGGGCCAAGTTTTCCTCCATCAGATTGGATTTTGACTCTGAAAATTCCCTAATTTCGACTGTAGACTCAGAAAATTACGCTGGGTTTGATTTTAATAAAATTGATATTTAATTTGTCCAATTAAATTATTTTTAAAATTTAGTTTATTACATTCTCCCCCCTTAAAAGAAATTTTATCCCCAAAATTCATACCTGTGAATAGCTTTGGATAACGTTGCCTCATCTCGTCCTCTTTCTCCCACGTCATCTCCTGTGATGCTATTGTAATAACTAGAATTTTGAAAATAATTAAACTAAGTGAATTTGGTCGTGATTTCATTAAAACTGAATCTGACACAATTTTATGAGGTTATGGTTGAAATTTGAGGATTTTTTGAAATTCAAATCCGATCCGATGAAGGAAAACGCGACCAAGCATTAGGAAATTGACAGATAAGAGTATCAGACTTCGGATCCTTAGATGGAGGCCAAAACCCTTGCATGGGAACTCATGCCCTTGCCCGGATCGAAGACGGCATCCGAAAGTTTCCCCAAGTGAAGTGGAAAAAGATTGAATTTCCCCTGGAGGCTTTAAATTTCCCAAAACTCCACAAAATCTCACATTTTTCCAGGTGAAGTGGCAGCTTAGCTTTTAGGCTTGAATCTGTTATTGTATATATTTATGTTAATGATTCTGTTGTTGTTGGATTTTATTAGATGTATTACTGAATTAGATGACTATTTGTATTTGGGAGATGTCCAGATTACAGGGGAAACTCTGCTGGATTCTCGGCAGAAATTAATGTCTGAATCTCTGAATTTTTGATGGATTGCATGTGAATGGATGTATATGTTATTTATAGTTATTAGTTTTAATATTCCATAGTTTTTTGTGGTGATTGCATGTGTATTTAGTATAGCTGCAGTTGATTTATGGTTGAGCAAAATCTGAATGGACGACAGAAAAGTCTATTTGGGTTACGCTCAACCAGTAGAGATCCCCTGACGTTCTCAAAAAGGGAAAAAGTGAAAAATTATTTTGAAAACTCATATGCTTCTGCTACTCAAATAGAGGATAGTGTATTGTGGATTAGGGGGTCGTTACAAGTATGGTATCAGAGCCCAGTTTGTCGATTTTCTGGTTTATTGGGTTAGAGGTTATGAATCTTTAGGCTTACAGCTTTAGGGTTTTGATTAATTTAACTCTAGAATACATAAGACCTGATCTTGAATTGATAAGTGAAGGAATGAATTTAACATTTTTCTGTTAACTGTTGCTGTTAAGACTGGTCAATTTTCTTTCTGTGTCAAATAGCCATGGCAGAAACTAGTAGGGATAACACTCAGAGGCCAAGAGGAAGGCCAAGACACAGGAATCAGGGCGCCTCAGGCAGTGGTAGCATGGAGACCAACGTCGACATGTGAGACATGATAGATTCCATACGGATGATGGCCGATGCCATGAGGGACCAAGCTACTACAAGCACCAATGTAATGAGGTAACAACAGGAGGATAGGTAGAACAGAAATGATGGGAACACTCAAAATGCCAATCCATTGTATCAAGGGTGGATTGAATTTTAGAGAGCAGGTCCACCCCCATTCTCAGGTGCTTCCGATCCAACTGCAGTTGAAGCATGGCTGAAGGAGATAGAGAAGATATTTTGTTTGTTGCATTATGATGATAAACAGAAAGTCACATATGCAACATACATGCTTAAGGGTGAAGCAAAAGGATGGTGGACAGGAGCCCAGAAGTTGATGGAAAGTAGGGGTATTCTGCTCACTTGGGAATCCTTTAAGAGGGTCTTCATGGATAAATACTTCCCTAAAAGTGTCAGACAGTCTAAGGAAGCATAGTTCTTGAAGCTCACACAAGAAGGTAGACCGTTCGAGGAATATTTGGAGCAATTTGAAGAACTATCTAGATATTCCACGTACCTGAGAATGCATTATGACGAACCCTGGAAGGCAAGTCAGTTGGAAAAGGGCCTAGATTTGTCGATGAAGACACAGCTTGCCCAGCTAAAGATCAGAGACTTTGCAATGCTGGTGAACAAATGTCGAATCCTGAGTAAGAACCTAGAACATAAGCAAAATATGACACAGAGAATAGGTAATAGGCCGAGACCACCAGCTAGAATCTCAATGTGAAAGGCAGGATGTTCAAACCACAGCCAGGGTCTTCAAGTAGTAGCAAACGACCTAATAGTGCTCTTTGTCAGAAGTGTGGGACCAGACATCCTAACCAACCTTGTTGGTATCAGACTCCAGTGTAATGTTACAAGTGTGGGGGTATAAGACACCTTGCCAAGTACTGCCCATCAAGCGGAAGCCAGAAGACACCAGGTGGCTGAAGACGGCAGGCTCTAGAGAGAGTCTTTACTATGGATACGGCAAACGTCGACAAGTCATCAGGTTTGATGCAGGGTAGAGATAAAATTTACAATTTTCCTTTGATAATATTGTTTGATTCGGGTGCCACACACTCTTTTATTTCTAATGCATGCATGGAAAGAATAAACTTACCTTTACAAACTATGCCTTGTGACATACACATTTCTACACCCTTGGGAGAAACCACTATATCCCCAAAAATATGTTTAAATTGCCCCCTATGAAACCCTGTTTATTGTGGACCTAGTGTGTATACCCCTGACTGGGATCGACATCATTATGGGAATGGATTGGTTGTCTAAGAATCGGGTTTTGTTAAACTGTTCTGACAGGACTATCACTTACTTGGATACCGTGCCTGTACGTGGGAGCGACAAAGCATGTGAAATAGGTGACGTGTCCCTAAATCTCTCTTAAGTAGAATTACAGGAAAGGTTGAGCCTAATCCCAATTGTTAGCGACTTTTTAGAGGTGTTTCCTTTGGAAGTAAGTAGGCTGCCTGCACTTAGAGAGATAGAATTTACCATTGACCTGATTCCAGGTGCAGGCCCAATAGCTATGACCCCATACCGAATGGCCCCAGCAGAATTGAGGGAACTAAAGGTCCAATTAGAGGAATTATTAGAAAAGAGATTTATTAAGCCGAGTGTATCACCGTGGGGAGCTCCTGTCTTATTCGTAAAGAAGAAAGACGGGAGTTTAAGGTTATGTATTGACTATCGGCAATTGAATAAGGTGACCATTAGAAATAAGTACCCATTACCGTGGATTGATGACTTATTTGACTAGTTACAAGGTGCGATTGTATTCTCCAAGATAGATTTAAGGTCGGGATACCACCAGATTAGGGTTAGGGAGGAAGATATCCCTAAGACAGTGTTTAGCACTAGGTACGGCCACTATGAGTTTCCAGTGATGTCGTTTGGACTGACAAATGCACCTGATGTCTTTATGGACTATATGAACAGAATCTTTAGACCCTACTTGCATCAATTTGTAGTGGTATTCATAAACGACATCTTAGTATATTCTAAAACTCACAAAGAGCATGCTCAACATCTTAGCACGGTGCTACAGATATTGGAAGAAAAATAATTGTGTGCTAAGTTAGAAAAATGTGAGTTTTGGTTAGAGGAAGTGAAATTTCTAGGCCACGTGGTAAATAAGGAAGGGATTGCAGTAGACCCTAAGAAAATCGAAGCCATACTCGATTAAGGTCAACCAAGGACGGTCACCAAAGTTAGGATTTTTCTGGATTTGGTCGGTTATTACAGGAAGTTCATCCAAGGATTTTCCCAAATAACATTACCATTAACCTAGTTAACTCGAAAGGGTGTAAACTTTGAATGGAGCGAGCAGTGTGAAGATAGTTTCCAAACTTTGAAAGAAAAGTTAACCACCGCTCCAGTGCTAATAATTCTGAAACCCTTAAAACCCTTTACAGTATATACAGATGCATCAATGAAAGGTTTAGGATGCTTCTTAATGCAGGATGGAAAAGTAGTGGCTTATGCATCAAGGCAATTGAAACCTGCAGAGGACAATTACCCTACCCACGACTTGGAATTAGCTGTCATTTTTTTTGCCCTAAAGATTTGAAGACATTGCATATACGGGGCTGTATTTGAGGTTTATAGTGATCACAAGAGCCTTAGGTACTTGTTTGATCAAAAGGAACTTAATATAAGGCAGAGAAGGTGGGTAAAATACTTAAAGGATTTTGATTTTGAATTAAAATACCATGCAGGGAAGGCTAACATTGTAGCAGATGCATTAAGCTGGAAGTCATTACAATTAGCCAGCCTAATGGTAGATGAGATGAGGTTACTTAAGGACTTTAGGAATCTCAGCCTCAACATAATCTCGTTTTCAAAGAGATTAGTGATGAGTGACTTCTTGATATCCTGCGATCTGAGGGAACAAATTAGGTAAGCCCAATTAGAGGATGAATCCTTGGAGATATATGCAAACCAACCTGATTTTGGACTAGCCCCTGATGGAGTATTGATATTTAGGAAACGAGTAGTGATTCCAAACCATCAAGAGCTGAAGGAAAAAGTGTTAGCAGAGGCTCATCGAAGCCACTATACTATCCACCCAGGTATTTCCAAGATGTATCAAGATTTGAAGAGAAATTTTTGGTAGCCAGGCATGAAGAAGGATATCACGAACTACGTGAATGCCTGTCTGACTTGTCAATAGGTTAAGATAAAGCATCAAAAACCTGCAGGGCTACTGAAACCATTGGAAATACCATAAAGGAAATAGGATCAAATAACCATGGATTTTATAGTAGGATTATTTAGGACACCAGGCGATTATGATGCCGTTTGGGTGATAGTGGATAGATTAACCAAGTCTGCTCACTTTTTACCTGTCAAGATGAGATACTCCATGGAAAAACTGACCGAAGTATACCTTAGGGAAGTTGTGAGGTTACATAAGATACCATCAGGTATAGTGTCAGATAGAGACCCTAGGTTTACTTCGAAATTTTGGCAATCCCTACAGCAAGCACTAGGAACCCAGCTTAAATTTAGCATAGCCTATCATCCTCAGACTGACGGGTAGTCTGAGAGAACCATCCAAACTTTAGAAGATATGTTGAGGGCTTGTGTGCTAGAATAGAAAGGAAGTTGGGATAAACACCTACCTTTGATAGAATTTGCATACAATAATAGCTATCACTCTACCATTGGTATAACACCTTTTATTTCTCTGTATGGGAGAAACTGTAAGTCACCTCTAAGTTGGGTAGAAATAAGGAAAAGTACATTATTGAGATATGAGATTGTACAAGAGACCACTGATCAAATCAAAATGATCAAAGAAAAGATAAGGGCTGCCCAACAAAGACAAGAAGCCTATACTAATAGGAGAAGGAGACCTTTAGAGTTTAATGAGGGAGAACATGTTTTCCTAAGAGTGTCCCCCACTATAACAGTCCTGCTGCCCACTTGCAGATATTGTCCGCTTTGGGTCCCTAGGGGGATGTCCACCCCGTCTCCTTCACGGTTTTATTCTTCCCCATATCCTTTCGGAAGGGAAAACGCGTTTACAAGGGAGAGGTATCCACACCCTTATAAGGTATGCTTCGTTCCCCTCTCTAACCGATGTGGGACATTACAATCCACCCCCTTAGGGAGCCCAGCGTCCTCGCTAGCACACTGATCTGGGCCCCGGCTTTGATACCAATGTAACAACCCCGCTGCCCACTTGAAGATATTGTCTGCTTTGGGTCTCTAGGGGGATGTCCACCCCGTCTCCCTCACGGTTTTGTTCTTCCCCCCCTGTCCTTTTGGAAGGAAAAATGTGTCTACAAGGGAGAGGTATCCACACCCTTATAAGGCATGCTTTGTTCCCCTCTCCAACTGATGTGGGACATTACACCCACTACGGGTATTGGTAGACAAGTAAATACCAGAAAATTAAGCCCCAGATTCCTAGGACCATTCCAAATCCTACAAAGAGTCAGTCCAGTCGCTTACCAGATTGCCTTACCCCCTTACCTATCCAATTTTCATGACATCTTTCATGTCTCGCAACTCCGTAAATATGTTCTAGATCCTGCACATGTATTGGGAAATCAACCCATAATATTGAAGAAAAATTTAACTTATGAATCTACACCTATACAAATCCTTGACTTTAAGACTAAGCAACTCTGGAATAAAGTAATCCCTTTAGTTAAGGTACTTTGGCAGGATGTAGCATCGCAGAAGATGACATGGGAGAAGGAAGACGAGATGAGGCAACGATACCCAGAGCTATTCACTGGTATGAATTTTGGGGAAAATTTTCTTTTAAGGGGTGAGAATGTAATAACTGAAATTTTGAAAATAATTAAACTGAGTGAATTTGATCGTGATTTCATTAAAAATGAATCCGATATGATTTTTGGAGATTACGGTTGAAATTTGAGAATTTTTTGGAATTAAAATCTAATCCGATGAAGGAAAATGCGACCAGGCATTAGGAAATTGACAGATAAGAGTATCAGACTTCGGATCCTTAGACGAAGGCCAAAACCCTTGCATGGGAACCCGTGCCCTCACCCGAATTGAAGACGACATATGGAAGTTTCCCCAAGTGAAGTGGCAAAAGATCGAATTGCCCCTGAAGGCTTTAAATTTTCCAAAACTCCACAAAATCCCATATTTTTCCATTTCCACTCTCTCTCTTCCCTCTACTTTCTCTCTCTTCCCTCTCCTCCATTCACCACCGCGCGTGGCCACCATCGCCGCCCTGCACCGCTATCTGACCTAGCAACTGGTGCAACTCGTCACCCCAGACCTCCAACAACCACCCATGGCCACCGACAGCCGCCACCATCATCGGGAAAAGCTCGTTTTCTCCCTCCGTCATGATTTCCTTCGGCCATTGTGATCTCTGCCGTTCGATGCCGTCCAACGTCACCGTCCCTGCCATTGGGAAGGTCGAGCTGTTAGCTTCCTCCCACAGCTCGCAGCCACCAAACTGAGCTGCCATGCACCAGGATTAAGGCATTTTCTGTTTACCGTGCGTGGAACTTCGTGCCCGAAAAACACCACCTTAATGGCTGAAAACTGCCGCACCAACCCCAGATTTGGACTCCTCATGTTAAGGGCTTCATCCTAGTGTAATTTTTGACCTCAACAGCACCTCTTCGCTGTGCAACTCCATGAGCCGCCGTGCTCCGCCGTGTGCCATTTCCGGAGAAGCCAAAAAGGGTCTAGAATCAGATTTCCACTTTTCAGAACCCCCGGTATGATTTTAATTACCCTAATATAATGTATTTTGACTAAATTAGATGTCAAACATGTATAGAAAACTTATCGACCTAGGAAAACATGTAATTAGATGTAGGAAAGTGAAATTGAATATGTAACGGACTAAGGAATTGATTTAATTACCCAAAAAATTAACAAGGCTCAAATTTCGAGGATATGAGAAGCCTCAGACTTTAATTAGGAGCAAACAGAAACCAGGTAGGGTAATTTATGCTCCCTTAATTTTAGATTGATTCCGTGGATACCTAGATGATTTAATTTGATTACATGGAAATACGTGCTACCTTCAATGAGTATAATTGCATGCCTGTGTGCTGTAGATACTTGTTGTATGTTAGAACGACTTGGATATCAGATTTAGATGCTATAAGAGCGAGTTGACTTAGGGTAGGGTACTTGATAGTCGGTATGGGATGGCCATAGAGTATTTCGAGTGTAGAGGATTTTATGAATGTATTATTTTTCATCAGATTTAACCTGCATTCGTTAGGGATTACGCGGTAAACCAGAACGACCTAAGAAAGGTTTAAGGAGTATAAAGGGGGATAACCTATATAGGGAAACGTTGTAATTTAGGCATAATATCCTAGAACCCTGGGAACTAGTCGACTATGTGCATGTAATTCTGAATAGACTGTATGAGGACGAGAATTGGCGTATGTGCACATGATAGGGGATGCCTTAGATGTTGATTCTCACCCGGTCCTTGAGTGAGTGATTGGTGTCACAGATCACACTCACAATATAGGCTGGATTTCGGGTGATTAGTGTTATGGATCACACCCAATGATAAAAGATTGATTTCTCATAAAACGACATGCAATTGGATAGATTCAGATACAATCCCATAAGAATTGTAATAGATGTGAATATGCAAACCATCAGGCATCGGATTTGATTAGATTTTTATCACAGATTTTAAGAAAAATAGATTTTATATTCATTAAATGATTACCTCATTTTTCCGTGCCATTTTAATGATTTTAAGAGATAAGGTATTTCACTGATTTTTGAAATAAACATGGGAGTTTTTTTCGGTGCTTGCACCGCTAAGCATTCAGCTAGTTTTGAATATTGATTTATTGTAAATTACTCTACTGGGATTTAACTATATCATGAGGTTGTTTACTCAGATAAACAGGGACAGGGGCCTAGGAGATAACTGGGCAGAGACTTGACAATAGACGGACGTGCAACTTAGCTTCTAAGCTTGAATCTATTATTGTATATATTTATGTTGATGATTATGTTGTTTTTGGATTTTATTAGATGTATTACTGAATTGGTTGACTGTTTGTATTTGGGAGATGTCCAGATTATAAGGGAAACTCTGCCGGATTCTCGATAGAAATTAATGTCTGAATCTCTGAATTTTTTATGGATTGCACATGAATGGATGTATATGTTATTTATGGTTATTAGTTTTAATATTCTAGAGTTTATTGTGGTGATTGCATGTGTATTTAGTATAGCTACAGTTGATTTAGGGTTAAGCGAATCTGAATGGATGACAAAAAAGTATATTTGGATTACGCTCAACCAGTAGCGATCCCCTGACGTTCCCAAAAAGAGAAAAAGTGAAAAATTATTTTGAAAACCCATATGCTTCTGCTACTTAGATAGAGGATAGTGTATTGTGGATTAGGGGTCATTACAGCTACATCCTGCCAAAGTACCTTAACTAAAGGGATTACTTTACTCTGGAGTTACTTAATCTTAAAGTCAAGGATTTGTACAGGTGTAGATTCATAAGTTAAATTTTCCTTTAATACTATGGGTTGATTCCCCAATACATGCGTGGGATCTGGGATGTATTTGCGGAGTTGCGAGACGTGAAAGAAGTCATGCAAGTTTGACAGGTATAAAGGTAAGGCAATTTGGTAGGCGACTAAATTGACTCTTTGCAAGATTTGGAATGGTCTTAAGAATCTGGAACTTAGTTTCTTTTTCCTTACTTGTCTACCAATACCCCTAGTGGGGGATACTCTCAGAAAGACATGCTCACTCTCATTAAATTCTAAAGGTCTCCTTCTCCTATTAGCATAAGCTTCCTATCTCTGTTGGGCAGCCCTAATCTTTTCTCTGACCATTTTGATCTTATAAATGGTCTTTTATACAATATCGAGTCCTAACAGTGTACTTTCCCCCATTTCTACCCAACTCAAAGGTGATTTGCAGCTTCCCTCATACAGAGCAGCATAAGGTGCCATATCGATGGTAGAGTGATAATTGTTATTATATGCAAACTCTATCAAAGGTAGGTATTTATCCCAACTTCCCTTCTATTTTAGTACGCAAGCCTTTAACATGTCTTCTAAAGTTTGGATTGTTCTCTCAGACTGCCCGTTAGTTTGAGGATGATAGGCCATGCTAAACTTAAGTTGGGTTCCTAATGCTTGCTGTAGGGATTGCCAAAATTTTGAAGTAAACCTAGGGTCACGGTCTGACACTATACTTGATGGTACCCCGTGTAATCTCATAATTTTCCTAAGGTATACTTTGGTTAGTTTCTCCATAGAGTAACTCATTTTGACAGGTAAAAAGTGAGCATTCTTGGTTAATCTATCCACTATCACCCAAATGGCATCATAATTAGTTGGTGTTCTAGGTAGTCCAACTACAAAATCCATGGTTATTTGATCTCATTTCCTTTCTGGTATCTTCAGTGGCTTTAGTAACCCTACGGGTCTTTGGTGCTCTATCTTAACCTGTTGAAAAGTCAGATAAATATTCACATACTTTGTGATATCTTTCTGCATACCTGGCCACCAAAAGTTTCTTTTTAAATCCTGATACATCTTGAAAATACCTGGATGGATGGTATAGTGGCTTCGATGAGCCTCTGCTAACACTTTTTCCTTCAGTTCCTGATGATCTGGGATTACTATCCTCTTTCTAAATATCAATGCTCCATCAGGGGCTAATCCGAAATCAGGTTGATTTTCATAAATCCCCAAAGATTCATCCTCTAGTTGGGCTTGTCTAATTTGTTCCCTCAAGTAGCAGGTTATTAGGAAGTCACTCATTACCAATCTTTTTGGAAATGAAATTATATTGAGGCTGAGATTCCTAAAGTCCTCAAGTAACCTCATCTTATCTACCATTAAGTTGGCTAATTGTAATGCATTTTGGCTTAATGCATCAGCTACAACATTAGCTTCCCTGCATGGTATTTTAACTCAAATTCAAAGTCCTTTAAGTACTCTACCCACCTTCTCTGCCTCATATTCAATTCTTTTTTATCAAACAAGTACTTAAGGCTCTTATGATCACTAAAAACCTCAAATACGGCCCCATATAAATAATGTCTCCAAATCTTCAAGGCAAATACAACGGCAGCTAATTCCAAGTTGTAGGCGGGATAGTTTTCCTCTGTAGGTTTCAATTGCCTCGATGCATAAGCCACCACTTTTCCATCCTGCATTAAGACACATCCTAAACCTTTCATTGATGCATTTGTATATACTGAAAAGGGTTCTAAAGGTTTCAGAATTATTAGTACTGGAGCGGTGGTTAACTTTTCCTTTAAAGTTTGGAAACTATGTTCACACTCCTCGCTCCACTCAAAATTTACACCTTTACGTGTCAACCGGGTTAATGGCAAAGCTATTTGAGAAAATCCTTGGATGAACTTCCTGTAATAGCCTGCCAATCCCAGAAAAATTCTAACTTCGGTGACCATCCTTGGTTAACCCCAATCTAATATTGCTTCAATCTTCTTAGGGTTTACTAAAATCCCTTCCCCATTTACCACGTCGCCTAGAAATTTCACTTCCTCTAACTAAAACTCACATTCTTTAAATTTAGCATACAAATATTTTTCTTCCAATATCTGTAGCACCATGCTAAGATGTTGTTCATGCTCTTCGTGAGTCTTGGAATAGACTAGGATGTCGTCTATGAATACCACTACAAAATGGTCCAAGTAGGCTCTAAAAATTCTGTTCATGTAGTCCATAAAGACAGCAAGTGTATTTTTCAGTCCAAACGACATCACTAGAAACTCATAGTAGCCGTACCTAGTGCTAAATGCTATTTAGGGATATCTTCCTCCCTAACCCTAATCTGGTGGTATCCCGACCTTAAGTCTATCTTGGAGAATACCGTCACACCTTGCAACTGGTCAAATAGGTCATCAATCTGCGGTAATGGGTACTTATTCCTAATGGTCACCTTGTTCAATTGCCGATAATCGATGCATAACCTTAAACTCCAGTCTTTCTTTCTTCTTTAAGAATAGGACAAGAGCTCCCAATGGTGACACTCTCGGCCTAATGAATCATTTTTCTAACAAATCCTTTATCTGGACCTTAAGTTCCCTCAATTCCACTGTGGCCATTCTATATGGGGTTATTGCTATTGGGCCTGCACTCGGAATTAGGTCAATTGTAAATTCTATCTCTCTAGGTAGGGGTAGCCTACTTACTTTCAAAGGAAACACCTCCAGAAAGTCACTAACAATTGGGATTAGGTTTAACCTTTCCTGCAATTCTACCTGAAAGAGATTTAGGGAAACATCACTTATCTCACAAGCTTTGTCACTCCCATATACAAGCACAGTATCCAAATAAGTGATAGTCCTCTCGGAACAATTTAACAGAACCCGATTCCTAGACAACCAATCCATTCCTAGAATGACGTCGATCCCAGTCAGGGGTAAACACATAAGGTCCACAATAAAGAGGGTGTTATCGATGGTAAGGGGACAATTTAGGCATATTTGAGGGGATATGGTGGTCTCTCCTAATGGTGTGGAAACGTGTAAGTCACAGGGCATGGTTTGTAGGGGTAGGTTTATTCTTTTCACGCATGCATCAGAAATAAAAGAGTGTGTGGCACCCCAATCAAACAATATTATTAAAGGAAAATTATAAATTTTACCTCTACCTTGCATTAATCATGATGACCTGTTAACGTTCGCTGCATCCAAAGTAAAGACTCTCCTTGGAGCTTGTGGCCTTCGGCCACTTGAACTCTGCTGGCTTCCACTTGATGGGCAGTACTTTGCAAAATGTCTTGTACCCCTACATTTGTAACACTCTACCGGTGTCTGATGCCAGCAAGGTTGGTTGGGATGCCTTGTTCCACACTTCGGGTAGTTTGCACTTTCTGGACGTCTGCTACTACTAGATGACCCTGGCTGTGGTTTAAACATTTTTCCCTTCACATTAAGGTTTCTGGCTAGCTGTTTTGGCCTGTTACCTATTCTTTTAGTCATATTCTGCTTTTGTTCCAGGTTTTTACTAAGGATCCGACATTTGTTCACCAGTATTACAAAATCCCTGATCTCGAGCAGAGCAATCTGTGTCTTCATCAGCAAGTCCAATCCTTCTTCTAGTTGGCTTGCCTTCCAAGCTTCGTTGTAGTGCATCCTCAGGTAGGTGGAATATCTGGCCAGTTCTTCAAATTTTTCCAAATATTCCTTAAACGGTCTGCCTCCCTGTTTGAGTTACAGGAATTTTATCTCTTTGCCCTGTCTTACACTCTCTGGGAAGTACTTATCCAGGAAGACCCTCTTGAAGGAGTCCCAAGTGAGTGGAATGCCCCCGCTCTCTATTAGCTGTTGGGCTCCTATCCACCACTGTTTCACTTCACCTTTGAGCATGTATGTTGCATAAGACACTCTCTGTTCATCGTTACTATGCAACAGCCAGAAGATTTTCTCTATTTCCTTCAGCCATGCTTTAACTGCAACTGGATCAAAGGTGCCTGTGAATGAGGGCGGCCTTGTCCTCTGGAATTCTATCCACCCTTGATACATGGGGTTGGCGTTCTGATTATTTCTGTCATTTCTGTTCTGTCGGTTTTCCTATTGCTGTCTTATGATGTTGGCATTGGTAGTAGCCTGATCTCTCATGGCCTCAGCCATCATTCGAATGGAGTCCATCATTTCTCACAGATCGACATTGGTCTCCATGCTACTACTTCCTGAGGCGCCTTGGCTTTTGTGTCTTGGCCTTCCTCTTGGCCTCTAGGTACTATCCCTGCTAGGATCTACCATAGCTATCTGACACAGAAAGAGAATTGATTAGTCTTTAATAGCAACAGTAAGCACTGAAATGTTAAATTCATTCCTTAATTTCTCAATTCAAGATCAGGTCTTAGATATTCCAGAGTCAAATCAATTTAAAGTCCTATAGCTGCAAGCCCAAGAATTTACAACCACTAACCCACTACACCAGACAACCGATCAACTGGGCTCTGATACCACTATTTTAACGACCCCCTAATTTACAAGACACTTACCTATATCAAAGTAGCGGAAGCATATGGGTTTTCAAATCAATTTTTCATTTTTCCCCGATTCAAGAATATTAAAGGGTTGCTATAGGTTGAGTGTAACCCAAATAAACTCTTACCACTGTCCATTTAGATTCCACTCAACCCTACATCATACGCAGATATTCTAATTTTCACATACATTCATGACACGCTCTGGAATATCAAATTTTAATAACCATAAAATCAAAATACGCAATCCATTTATGCAATTTAACTTAAACCAATATTCAAGCAGTCATTTCTGCTGAAAATCTGGCAGAGTTTTCCTTGTAAGTTAGATGTTTCCCCAAAGTACAAATAGTCAATAACCAGCAATTTACATCCATTCAAATCTAATAGTAAACAGAACCATCAATACAGAATATTTACATAATCAAAATTCAACCCTAAAACTACGCAGCAATGTCCTTCAGTTATCCTGCTCTTGCCTAGCTATCTCCCAGGCATACCCTATTCCTGATCATCTGAGCAAACAATTTTATAAGATAATTAAATCCCAGTAGAGTAATTTACAATATACAGTTATAAAATAGTTGGATGCTTAGCTGTGACAAAGCACAAAAAACATCTCCCCGTGTTAAATTCAAAAGTAGTGAATTACCATACTTTAAAAATGTGAAATCGCACGAAAACGATGCAATAATTAAAATGAGTATAAAAATATATTTTATAAAAATTCATACAGAAGTTCTGGTTTAAAATCCATGCCCGATGGTTTTCGCATACGTTTCAGTCACAAGTCTCATGTGACTGTTTACAAATCTATCCAATTACATGTCATTTTTACGGAAAACATACTTTATCGTTGGGTGTGATCCATGACACCAATCACCCAAAATCATGCCTATATTGTGAGTGTGATTCGTAACACCAATCACTCACTCAAGGACCGGGTGAGAATTAACATCTAGGGCATCCCCTAGCTTGTGCACATATGCCAATCCTCATCCTTATACATTCTATTCGAAATCACATGCACACAGTCGACCAATTCTCAAGGTTCTAGGAGATTACACCTAAACCACAACGTTTCCCTGTATAGCTTATCCCCCCTTATACACCTCAAACACTTCATAGGATCGTCCTGGTTTACCATGTAATCCCTAACGAATGCAGGCTAAATTTGATTAAAAATGATGCATTTACAAAACTATCTGCACTCGGGATACTCAACGACCATCCCATACTGGCTATTGAATACCCTACCTTAAGTCAACCTATTCCTATGACATCTAAATTTGATAGCCAATCAATCCAACATGCAACAGGAATTTACAACACTCAGTCATAGATATATACTCATAAAATTTAGCACGTATTCCCATGCAACATAAGTATTCTAATTAGGTATTCACAGCGTCAAATAAAGTGCAGGGAGCGTAAGTCACTCTACCTATTTACCATTTGCTCCTAAACAGTCTGGGGCTTCCTGTTTCCTCAAAAATCAAGCCTAGTTAGTTCCCTAGGCAAATTAATTAAAATCTTAGGTAGTTCCTATTCAATTAAACTTTCCTATGTTCGGTTACAAGTTTCTAAGCTGGTCTAATTCCTACGCATGTTCGGGATTCAATTTAAATTAAAAAAACATCAAGTTGGGGCAATTTAGACCTTATCGAGGGTTTCAAATGATAGAATTCTAGTTTTGGACACTTTTTGGTAGCTTTGATGATGGCACAAGCGGAGCACAGCAGCGGCCGGTGGCTCACAGCGGCGTACGACGAAAGGATGCGGCTGAGGTAAGAAATTACACCAGTGCGTAGCCCGCAAGTCGAGGAGACCAAATCTAGGGTCTGTTTGGCAGTTCACAGCCATTTGGACAACGGTGTTTGTTGGCTAGGAGCTATTGGAGAAAGCTGGCAACTCGACCTTTCCAATAGTGGGGGCGGTGTCGCTGGACGGCATCAGACAACAGAGATCACAACGGCGAAGGAGAAATCGCGATGGAGGAGAAGTGGGCTTTTTTTGGCCATTGTGGCATCCGTTGGTGGCCAAGGTTAGTTGCTGGAGGTTGGGGGCGTCAAGCTACGCCGGTGACTGGGTCTGGTGGCGACGAAGGGCGACGTTTTCAACTGTGCACAGTGGCAAACATGGGAGGAGAGAGTGGAGAGAAAATAGAGGCAAGAGAGAGAGAGGAAAGTGGAAATGTGAGGGGAAATTAGAGTTTTTAAAATTTTAAAGCCCTTAGGGGCATTTTGGTCTTTTGCCACTTCTCTTGGGAAAATTTTCAAATGTCTTTTCCGATCTGGGAAAGGCTACGGATTCCCATGGAAGGAATTCGGCTCTATTTAAGGAATTAAAGCTTGTTACTTTATCTGTCAATTCCCTAATGTCGAGCCGAGTTTTCCTCTATCAGATCAGATTTTGACTCTGAAAATTTCCTAATTTTGATTATAGACTCAGAAAATTGCATCAAGTTTGATTTTAATAAAATTGATATTTAATTTGTCCAATTAAATTATTTTTAAAATTCAGTTTATTATAAAATGGGAGGCTAATGGTTAATAAAATTGATAATAATAATAATAACACTTAAATGAGGTGGAGCACTCGATTGCCAAATGGATAAGAAATAAGAGGGCAGTGAAAGGGTTACTTAGATGAATGCAATAAACCCCACATGAAGGCAAGGACGAAAGGGGAGGTTAAGAGCTCGTCCATGCAAACTAACACACACCCATATACGTGAATCAAAAGGAAAAAGGGAAAAAGGAGAAAAAGGGAAGAAAGGAGGATTTGCAAGAGGCTTGGGAGAGCAACAGAGAGGGAAAACACATGAAGCATAAAATATGAAAGGAGGAAGAAACAAAGGTGATCTAAAGAAGAAGGAAAGGGCAAAGGAATCAAGGTAGGTTGGCAATTTCTTTGGTATAGTTCCATAAGTTAGCATGTATGTTTCCAATAATGTTGTCTCCATGGAACTAGAGTAACTTTCTCCATTCTTGATTTAGGATGAAATTTGATATAGGATGCATGATGAATATTGGAGTTGGCTAAGTTGAATGAAATTAATAATGTTATTGGACATGTATGTTTGCTAAATAAATGCATGTGATGATGAAATGAGATGGACTAAGTTAGTAAGGAAAATTTATGTGAGAATTTAATTCCAAGAAAAATAGAAATATTATGCCCATAATTAATATTTTTGGAGTGAAATTTATGTAAGAATAAATTCTAAGAAAAATAGAAGATATTATGTCCATTATAAACATTTTTGCAGGGAAATTTCTGTGAGAATTTAATTCCAAGAAAAATAGAAGATATTATGTCCATTATTGACATTTTTGGAGGAAAATTTATGTGAGAATTTAATTCCAAGAAAAATAGAAATATTATGTCTATAATTAATATTTTTGGAGTGAAATTTATGTAAAAATAAATTCTAAGAAAAATAGAAGATATTATGTCCATTATTAAAATTTTTGGAGGGAAATTTATGTGAGAATTTAATTCCAAGAGAAATAGAAATAATATGTCCATAATTAATATTTTTGGAGTAAAATTTATGTAAGAATAAATTCTAAGAAAAATAGAAGATATTATGTCCATTATTAACATTTTTGGAGGAAAATTTATGTGAGAATTTAATTCCAAGAAAAATAGAAATATTATGTCCATAATTAATATTTTTGGAGTAAAATTTATGTAAGAATAAATTCTAAGAAAAATAGAAGATATTATGTCCATTATTAACATTTTTGGAAGGAAATTTATGTGAGAATTTAATTCCAAGAAAAATATAAAATTTTATGTCCATAATTAATATTTTTGGAGTGAAATTTATGTAAGAATAAATTCCACGTAAAATAGGAAATATTATGTCCATAATTAACATCTTTGGAGGGAAATTTATGTAAGAATGAATTCCAAGAAAAATAGAAAACATTATGTCCATTATTAATATTTCTGGAAGGAAATTTATATGGGAATAAATTCCAAGAAAAATAGAAAATAATATGTCCATTATTAATATTCTTGGAGGGAAATTTATGTGAGAATAAATTCCAAGAAAAGTAGAAAAGATTATGTCCATTGTTAATATTTCAAAAGAAAATTAGATCTAATTCCCCAGGAAAAAGTGAAATAGTATGGAACTTTCGAATTTATTCAAAAGCTTTAAAGAAATGAAACCTTTGCCTACATAATAAAAGGGGGACGTAGGGTGACACCGCGCCCTGCGGGGTTCCAAGTGTATACCAGCAGCCTAACAAGGCGTGGCCGAAGGTGCTCCATACCTGTGACCTAGCATCCGTGATCATGCTGAAATCATGGCCGAGTATCCACGCATTACGAGGTGTGGTCGAAGGTGCTCCACACGAGTGACCTAGGGAGGTGTGGCCGAAGGTGCTTCATACCCATGATCTAGTGTCCCGATGATTTCATGTACGTGGTTGAGTGTCCATAATTTTTGAGGTGTGGCCAAAGGTGCTCCACACGGGTGCCCTAACGAGACGTGGTCAAAGTTTCTTAGTGCCCAGGACCTTGTGCTTGCAATCACGCTATATACATGGCCGAGTGTCCACAAATTACGAGGTGTAGTCGAAGGTGCTCCACACGGGTGACCTAGGGAGGTGTGGCCGAATGTGCTCCACCCCTGTGATCTAGTGTTCACACAACATGTATGTACATTCTGATAACTTCTTAATAATAAACCAGTACGCTTAAGAGAACACTGATCATGTGAAAAAGATCTCTAACTGTTGCTAACTACTAAATTTATCATGTATTAATTGCCTATTTACAGTTATGTATTTTACTCCTAAAACAAGGATGTAAGTTGAACGTTTTTTGTGCCTGTACCCTGGTACATATTAGTTCTTTTAAAATATGAATTGCTAAGCTATTGAGAAACCTGTTTTTCTCATCTATATGCTAATATGTATTAGATACAGACAGTAGCAAGGACGCATGGTGGCAGTACCTTTTGATCAAGTAAGGTTTTTGTAACCCCTATTTTTGGATCTTAGATGTACTCGAATTAGAATGGTACAGCTAATTTGATTGTATATATGAGTGGTTCTAGGGATACCGGGGAAAACGGATATGTGAAGGACCAGTCCATCACTATTTTGTGTGGGAGTCTAAGTGGCAAGCCTGTTGTCTCCTGACTTCTATGGGACGGGTACTTCATGTAACGACCCCCTAATCCACAATATACTGTCCTCTATCTGCCTAGCGGAAGCATATGGGTTTTAGAAATAGTTATCCTCGATATGGGAACGTCAGGGGATCGCTACTAGTTGGGCGTAACCCAAATAGACATTCCATCGTCCATTCGGATTCCGTTCAACCTAAAATCACACGCAACTATACAAATTACACATGCAACATCACACAAACTCTAGAATAATAAAACTAGATTCCATACATACACATGCAATCCATTCATATACATTCCATCTTAACTTAGACATTTATCACATTAAATGCTACTGAAAATCCGACAGAGTCTCCCCTATATTTGGAACGTATCCCAAAGTACAAACAGTCATCCATTCAACAATTTACATCCAGTCCAACAGCAAAATAAAACATAATTACATAATCCAATAAAAATATTCACAGCATATATATATACATCGCAATTCAAGCCTAGAACTACACTGCTCTTTTGTCTATCATCAATGTCGTTGCCCAGCTAGCGTCTAGGCCCCTGTTCCTGTTCATCTGAGCAAACAACCGGGTGAGATATTGAAATCCCAGTAGAATAATTTACAATTTATAATATAGTTCAAAATCTGGTTGATCACTTAATGATGTAAGCACTGAAAACAAACTTCCCGTATTCAATTCAAAATCCGTGAAATACCTTATCTTTTAAAAAATTATTTAACATGGAAATCGTGGCAAGTTCTCAAAAGTCATACAAATCTATTTCTTTGAAAATCAGTAATCAAATCGAGTCAAATCCCATGCTCGGTGTATCTAAATCCGTATTGGCCACAGATCATCTGCGACCGTATCTAAAATCATCCAATTGCACGTCATCTAAAGAAATTACATCTCTTATCATTGGGTGTGATCCGTAACACCAATCACCCGAATCTCGCTTATATTGTGAGTGTGATCCGTAACACTAATCACTCACTCAAGGACCGGGTGAGAATTAACATCTAGGGCATCCCCTAGCATGTGCACATACACCAATTCTCATCCTCATACAGTCTATTCGAATTCACATGCACACGGTCGGCTATTCCTCAAGATTCTAGGGTATTATGCCTAAATCACAACGTTTCTCCATCTAGTTTATCCCCCCTTATACTCCTTAAACCTTTCTTAGGGTCGTCCTGATTTATCGCGTGATCCCTAACGCAATGCAGACTAAATCTATTTAAAAACAATATATTCATGAAATCCCCTGCACTCGGGATACATAACGGCTGTCCCATACTGGCTATTAAGTACCCTACCCTAAGTAAATTCGTCCTAATGGCATCTAAACTCGATACGAAAATCATCTAACATGCAAATGGTATTTCTAGAACACAGGCATGCAATTTAATCCATCGAAATCAACACATAAATCCATGCAATTAATCTAAAGCGTTCAAGTATCCATAAAGTCAATTCTAACGTTCGGGAAGCATAAATTATCCTACCTGGTCTTTTTTTGCTCCAAATTGATTCAAGACTTCTCGTATCCACGGATTTCAAGCCTAATCAATTTCTTGGGAAATTAAATGAATATTTAAGCTCGTTACGTCATCAGTTTTACGGTCCTAAGTCCGATTACACAATTTCCTAAGCTGGTTTATTTCCTATTCAAGTTCGGCAGCCAATTCAATTAAAATTCATTAAGTTTAAGTGAATCAGACCTTACTGGGGGTGCCAAATGATGGAAATCTGTTCTGAGACAATCTCAGGCGTCTTTCTGGCTTCTCCGATGGTGGCGCACAATAGAGCACGATGGCATATGGGAGAGGGGTGCGTTTAGCCTAAAAAATTACACCACGGTGAAGCCCTCAGGATGGGGAGTTCGAATCTGGTGGTGGCGCGGTGGTTCACGGCCGTTTGGACTGCGTTTTTTAGCCCCAAAAGTTGACGCATGATGGATAGAATTTTCCTCGATTTGGGTACATTGGAGCTCCGTTCGACGGCGACGAGCTGGGGGAGGAAGCTGGCAACTCAGCCTACACGCTGGTGGTGGCAGTAACACCCAACGGTGGCTGACAGAAGAGATCATGGTGGGCAAAATTTCATGAGATGGAGGAGGAAAACGAACATTTTTTGCGCGACTGTGGTAGCTGTTGGTGGCCATGGGTGGCTGCATGAGATAGAGGGTGGCAAGGTGTGTCGATTGGTGGGTCAGCTGGTGGCCCAAGGCGGCCTAGGTGGTGGTGCGCGGTGGAGGAAGGAAGAGAGAGAGGAAAGAGAAATTGGAGTGAGGAGAGAGAGGGAAATGGTGAAAATGGCAGGAAATAGTGAGGTTTCGAGAAATTTAAAGCTTCTAGGGGCGATTCTGACTTTTCCCGGACCACCCAGGGAAACTTCGGGGTGTCGTCTTCCACCTGAATGTAAGCACGGCTTCCCATGTAGAGATTCCAGCCTTCGTCTGAGAAATCGAAATCTGAAACTCTGTCTGTTAGCATCTTATCGCCGAGTCATGTTTCCTTTCATCAAATCACATTTCTGACTCCGAAAAGCCTTTCGGATTCTACCTTCGACCTCGAAAATTAGGCCAGACACAGTTTAAATGAAATAAATATCAAAATTCAATTTTTAATCTTTAAAAACGATCTCAGTTGTTACACTTCATATATTCGGGGACATGTACATCAGTTTGTAATGATTATTATCATACTTGTATTATTTGATTCATATGAAAGGCTGTATTTTCATCGTGTATCGTAGAATTTTTATTATTTCATTGTGCATGTAAGTTTTATTTTTGTCTAAGCATAAGATCCTGAACCTAATTCGTTTAACATAAATTGAATGGTTTAACGACTCAGACAATAATTAAAAGGATAAGAATAATGTACCGAACCTATCTAGTGATATCAGAATGAACAACAAGACTAGATAGGGTTGAGTGGAAAATCCTTAATGAAAAAGCTATTTGGGAAAATCCTTTCTGGCTTCTCCGGTGGTGGTGCACGGTGGAGCACAATGGTGCACAGTGGCTCACGGCGGGGAGGTACGGTTGAGGTAAAAATTTACACCAGGATGAAGCCCTCAAGATGAGGAGTCCAAATCTGGGGTTGGCACAGTGGTTCTCGGGCGTTAAGGTGGTGTTTTCTGGTGGCAAAGTTTCAGACGGAAAACTCCTCGATCTGGGCCTGTGGCGGCTCCGTTTGGGGGCTATGAGCTGTGGGAGGAAGCTGGCAGTTCGGCCTTTCCAATGGCGTGGGTGATGATGGCAAACGGCGCTGAACGGCAGAGATCACAGTGGCCAAAAGAAATCATGATGGAGGGAGAAAAAGAGCCTTTCCCGACGACGGTGGCAGTCGTTGGTGGCCGTGGGTGGTTGTTGGAGGTCGGGGGTGGTGAGTTGCGTCGGTTGCTAGGTCGAACGGCAGCGCAGGGTAGCGGTGGTGGCCGTACGCAGTGGTGAAGGGAGGAGAGAGAAGAAAGAGAAAATGGGATGGAGAAGAGAGAAGGAAAATGAGAAATGGTGGGGTTTTGTGGAGTTTTGAGAAATTTAAAGCCTCTAGGGGCAATTTGGTCTTTTGCCATTTCACCTAGAAAAACTTTTAGATGCTGTCTTCGATCCGGGTGAGGACACGGGTTCCCATGCAATGGTTTTGGCCTCTGTCTAAGGATCCAAAGTCCGATACTCTTATCTGTCAATTTCCTAACGTCTGGTCGTATTTTCCTTCATCGGATCGAATTTTAATTCTGAAAAATCCTCATATTTCAACCGTAATCTCAGAAAATCGTGCTGGATTCAATTTTAATGAAATCACCATCAAATTCACTCAGTTTAATTATTTTCAAAAATTCAGTTATTACATCTAATACATGCCAGATACTAATGTGAGAAATAATTTCTCAGTAGCTTTACAACATTATCTTTTAAATTAATTTGACATGTACCACCATAGTGATACGAAAAATAGTTTTACATTCTTTATTAAAATTTTCTCTCTTATTCTATGGGATTAAATAAATAATTTCCTTTAATATGAATGCCATACACATATGAATATATAATGTGGCAATGTATTATGACAATTCTAACTATTCACCTTATACAATTTACTAGTATCATGATCACAAGAAAAAATTGCTAAATATTAATAAATATAGGGAAACGATTCATCATTCATAGGAAAACAAATATTAGTCATAAGGAAAACTATACTTAATCTGTGGCTAAAAGCCAAATCTCTGAGAAAGAAAAACTTAAGAGTATCGGGAGAGTCACCCAGTGAACTACTCCACGTACCACTACCTACATGAGTGAGATAGTTTTCTAAACTATGTGACAATTCTGTCATGGGTACTATCTGAGGCTTCCCTTAGTGGATTCGAGTACCTATGTCGGTTACTGTCTTTTGACAGACACTATGAAAATTAAGCTCACGGGATCACTGCTAACTGCGCAGATCATTCCCTCTCCGCTTTTGGGGCGGATCATGATGCTATGGAATCACCACTCCTTACTAGTGGATCATATTCCCAGTACGCTATCTCTTAAATATATTCTAGGATGATTTAGCTTGTACCCATGATTATGCTAAATTCTAAGTAAATGTTTCCTTTTATTGGCCATCTAGGCTACACTTAGAATTTGCAACCATCATGGTGTTTTCTAAAATTTTCATTCCGAGTAGATGTTTAACCATTCATATTTATGACACAACCGTGGAATGCCCAACGGCCGTCCCATACTGACAATTAGTCACTTGGTTACAAGTTTATCTATCCTAGGACATATATTAGAAATACTTCCTCTAAGTTTTCTTTCTTATATTTCTATGTTTTCCTTTCTTTATTTATGTTTCCTTCTCTTTTTTTGTATCTTATCATGATACTATACTTTTACAAACTATGACTCCTTATAATGATCTCATGGCCAAATTGCATAGAAATAAGGGTGCTATCTCGGCCAAGAGAAGAAAATAAGGGAAAATTAGTAATTTCTCAATTCAATTTCCCAATTTCTACTATAGCCCTTTTATAAACGTAATTCTATAATTTCCCTTATATTTCTATGCAACTTTTCATGCCATATTTTTCCATTTCACATTTAAGGTCCTAAGGTAAACATTTGCACTTCTTCTTTACCATCCATTTCCATTTCATTCTTTATCTATCTATGCATACATAAAATCATTTATATTCTCATAACATACTTATAAGTATGTATACACACAATTTTCCCCATTCTCAATATACATTAAAATTGCTAGGATAACATGATTTTGAAGCTTTTTATTTTAAGAAACTTATTAACACAAAGACTTCATTTCTTTCCATGTTTAGTGTAATAACCAGAATTAATTTTAAAAGAAAGAAACTCAATTTTCATGATAAATTCACGTAAGCGAAGCCTGGCATGACTTTTGAGGATGATGAATTGAAAAGGAAGGTCGTTCGAGGTCATAAACACAAGTGAACGAAAAGAAACGCGATCTGGCGATCAGGAACTGACAGACCAAGTTTCGTACCTTGATTTCACAAATGGAGGCCAGAATCACTGCATAGAAATGTGTGTCAACATCTGGAGGGAAACCGACATCACGAAGTTTCCCTAGGTGATCCGGGAAAAGTTGAAATCACCCCCGGAAGCTTTAAATTTCCTGAAACCCTGTCATTTGTCACAATTCCTTCTCTCTCCTCACTCTATTTTCTCTCTCCTCTCTCTCCTCCTTCCTCCACCGCGCGCCGCCACCAAAGCCACCACCAGGCACACCAATCGACTCCCCTCACCACCCTCGACTTCCAGCAACCACCCACGGCCGCCAACGGCTGCCAGCGCCGCCAGAAAATGGAGTTTTCTTCCTCCATCGCACGAAAACTTCACCAGATGAGATCGCCGCCGTTTGCCACCGTTTGCCGTCACCGTCCCTACCATCATGTACCCTGAGCTGCCAGGTTCCTTCAGCAGCTCACCGACGTTGAACGGAGGTCCGACGACCCCGGATAGAGGCTTTTTCCGTTCGCCGTGCGTCATTATTCATGGCCAAAAAATGCCATCTAAACGGCCTTGAACCACCGTGCCACCACCATATTCGGACTCCTCATCTTGCGGCCTTCACCGTGGTGTAAATTTTGAGGCCAACCGCACCCCTCCACCATGCGTCGTGTACACCGCCGTGCTCTGTCGTGCGTCGCTGTGCCAGAGAATCTGGACATACACCGGGAGAAACTGAGACCACCCCGGGACAGATTTCTATCACCCGACCACACTGGTAAGGTCTGATTTCCCAAAAACTGATGAATTTTGATTGAAATAGCTACCGAAAGTAATTAGGAAATAAATTGACCTAGGAATTAGGATCATTGGACTTAGGATCGTAAAACGGATGATGTGACAAGCTTGAATATTCATTTAAATGTCCAGGGAATTTAATTGGCTCAAAAATTGAGATTTCGTGAAGTTCTGAATTGTTTCGGAGCAACAGGAGACTAGGTAGGATGATTTACGCTTCCCGAGTTTTAGATTTGACCTAGTGAATACCTGAACGATTAGATTTAATTGCATGGATTTGTGTGCTACTTTCGATGGAATAAATTGCATGCCTGTGTGCTGGATATCCTAATTGCATGTTAGACGCTTTGTTTATCGAGTTTAGATACCCTTAGGATGGATTTACTTAGGGTAGGGTACTTGATAGCCGGTATGGGACGACCATTAAGTATCCCGAGTATAGGGAGTTTTTAATTGACCTTGTTTTTACTTGATTTGACCTGTACTGCATTAGGGGTCATGCGATAAATCAGGACGACCTTAAGAAAGGTTTAAGGAGTATAAGGGGGGATAGCCTACACGGGGAAATGTTGTGATTTAGGCGTAATACCCTAGAACCCTGAGGAATAGCCGACCGTGAGCATGTGAGTTCGAATAGATTGTATGAGGATGAGAATTGGCGTATGTGCACATGTTAGGGGACGTCCTAGATGTTGATTCTCACCCAGTCCTTGAGTGAGTGATTGGTGTTATGGATCACACTCACAATATAGGCTAGATTCGGGTGATTGGTGTTACGGATCACACCCAACGATAAGAGAGGTATTCTCTCTAGATGACGTGCAATTAGATGACGATTTTAGATTTGGTCGCAGAGAACTTGTGGCCAAGATGGATTTAGAAACACTGGGCATGGGATTTAACCTGATTTCTATTATTGATTTTTAAAGAAATGAATTTTTATGATTATGAATATTTCCCGCAATTTCCATGTGATAAAATGATTTTAAAGATAAGGTATTTCACTAATTTCGAACTGATTTCGGGAAGATTTTTTCGGTGCTCGCACTGCTGAGTATTCAACTATATTTGGAACTGTATTCGAATTGTAAATTATTCTACTGGGATTTTATATCTCACCAGGTTGTTTATTCAGATGAACAGGAACAGGGACAGGAACCTAGACGTTAGCTGATGATGCCTTGGTGATAAACAGAAGAACGACTTAGTCTAGGCTTGAATTATATTGTATATATTTTAATGATAATGTTGTATATTGGTCTTCTATAATTTATGTTTTTTGTTGTTATTAGACTAGCTGTGTATCTGTAAACAGGTGACTTTTGTATTATGGATATGTCTGAAATATAGAGGAAACTCTGCCGAATTTTCAGTAGGGTTTACCTCTGTAAACTTGTGGAATTAAGTTGGAATTCGTATGAATGATTGTATGCCGTATGTATGGATATTAGATTTCATTCCAGAGTAAATTATGATGTATGTATGTATAATTAGTTTAGCTGCGTGTGAATTAGGGTTGAACAAAATCCGAATGGACAACGGGAAGTCTATTTGGGTTACGCTCAACCAGTAGCGATCCCCTGACATTCCTACATCGGGAATAGCTATTTACAAACCCATACACTTCTGCTATGAGTGTGTATGTTGTATTAGGGGATTGTTACATCTAGACCCAAAGCTATGAAATACTTTTGTAAACCATTTCTCATAAAATCCATCATGCTTTCGGTCAAGGATGTCAATTTAGAGAAAATGAAATAATCTAATAAAATATTAATTTCCCTTTTTCCTAATTGCCATAAAAATATTAGACATAATTCCACAACCTTTTCCCTTGCCAAACCATATAGTGTCTTGGCTAGGAAAGGAAATTTAAAGAAATCATGCCATATAGTTAAACTACTAAGCTTTAAGCTTCCTTTCTCAATTTTTATCCATAACCAAGACAATACCATAAAAAATGGACCATTTTCAAACATAATATTTTATTCACACAATTTAATTTCTGCCAAATAAAAGAAAAAGGGAAACTAATGTTTGATTATCAAATGGAAATTCTATTTCTCTCTTTTGGCCATAATCAACAATATTATATTATCCATGCAAATTCAACCACATATTTCCCTTGTCTTTCAACATATTATCTTGGTTAAGGGGAGAAATTTAAGGGACATCCATTATCTTATCAACGTATAATTGTTTCTTTCTCCATGACCAAGATACTAACATGTTAATGGCAAGATTAATCAAGTTTAACACAATTTTTCTTCCAAGTATTTCCATGCTTTCGGTCAAAGGTGGAAAGAGAAGAAACCATTTTTGTTTCATTACAAATTCATTCTTTCTTTCTCCTTTCATCTTTGGCCAAAATCACACTAGGAAATGTAAGTAAATTTCAGCACAATTTCCTTCCTACCACAAGACATAGCCACAGCCAACAAGAGGAATTTTAGGAGATTTCATAATTTCCATCCAATCTATCCATTTATCCCATTTTCATTATAATTAGGTCATGAAAAACCATTTACCCAACAAAATCATGTCCATTCAACCAATATTTATGCATAATTTAAAATAGGGGAATAATTCATGAAAATGGAGTTAAAATTGAAAAATTGTCATAAACACCATAAAGCTTCCAACTAACACTCACATATGCATCCATTCATCATTTTAGACAAATCCCAATAGAAATTTTGGCATTATATGAATGTAGAGAGGTTTTGGGTACTGTGCATGGTAGCCATGGAAGAGGATTAAAAGTTTGAAAACTACCATGAATCAAGAACCAAATGGTAGGAGGATGTAGAGCTACCTTGGTTTGCCAATAGAAATGATTTTGCCTTGAAGTTTCCTTCCCTCTTTCACCTTCTCCTTCCTTCTTCCTTCTTGGTTCAAGCTGCGTTTTTTCTTCCCCTATTCCTCACGTCCTAGTGCTGCTTGGAAGAAGGAGACGCATTTTAAAAAGAAATGGAAAAGACTATTTTGTCCCTTCTTTAAAATTTCACCTTATTCTTCACTTTTTCCTCATTTTTCCTTCATTTTTGCTTCACAAATTTGATAAATGATACAATATAAATTTCATAAATATTTTTATGATAAAATGACAATTTTATCCCTAAGGTGTAAAATTACAATTTTACCCTTATTGTAAAATTACCATTTTTCCCTTTTGGCTAAAATGGTTATTTTGGCTCTTTATTGGCTTCCAAAAATTTTGAAATTTCATGGGAATGACCTTGAGGGAATTTTTTGTTACTTTTCTATAAAAATGACAATTTTACCCTTGTGGTAAAAATTACTATTTTACCCTCAAATAAAATTACCATTTTGCCCTTAATTATTTCCCAAATTTTGAAATTTTAAGAAATATTAGCCTAGGAAGATTATTTTATAATTTAATAAATAAAATTACTAATTTTTCTTGAAATAAAATTTATTATTTTATTTCAGAGAAAAAATTACTATTTTACACTTTGGTCAAGAAATTGACTGTTCTTCCCTTGGGATATTTTCTATAGTCATGATGACTTCTGGATATTTTATCAGTATAATCATTACGCTTTCAGATATTTTTTCGGCATCATAATGACATATCATAAATGCAAGAGATATTTTGGAGGCGTAATGATTATATTTCTTCCTTTTATGAAACCTTTATTTTCTTCACTTTAGTCCCAAACTTTTCCTTTCAATTTAGTCCCTTTCCTCATTTTCGAAATTCTGAGGGCAATTTCACTCAAATTTTCAGTTAAAGAACTATTAAATTTATAAATTTAAAACACACCTGATCTAAGAAAAATATGGATATTACAACTGGAGCATTACATAAAGCACCGCTGATCCCTGACTACATGTGCTAACATCTTCAAAGTCAGAAAATAAGGGCAAGTATATAAGATAAACATTCTTAGATGATTTATCTGGCATGAGATACCCCCTAATTAATTACAATATATAACCTCATGCAAATTGTTGGACATGTACATCATCAGCATTATTTGGAAGCTCTGTGAAGGTTTGAGCTAGCCAAGAGAGGCTCATCCTCTAACCATCAAGTTTATCTTTTGGTGGGACAAAACCTAATAGAAACTGACACACCTCTACCCAATTATATGTAATGACACCAATACAAGATTTCCTGTGCTTGTCAAACCTAGTTGTATTACCACATGCTCTAAGGTGATAATACACTCCTCTTGTGTGGTGGGAAAAGTGAGTCTCTGGTTGCCACCTCTCTACAAGTGCAAATATCAGTGAAGACTGCAATGTGAAGTAATAGAGTTGAGACACCCTATAGAAACTAGTCTTCATGAGGTATGGAACAATGGCAAGAAGTAGATCGCCCACCCGATCATGAACACATTGACATGTGCAAAAAATGCAATCTGGGTTGTATCAAAGACAATAAAAAACATCATGTTATTAATGATATGAACAACTTACACGTTCTATCCATCATATTCTTTAATGATATGAACAACTTACACATCCCGCCCATATGAACTTGGAGTAATGTCTGGCTTGCAAATGCAACAATAATGGGTTATCTGGCCCTGGGTTCACCACATTTCTGCATCTTGCTATAATGTCAACTAACATGAAACATATTAGTAATTTAAAACACATAATAATGCATAAAGACAATAATTTATGCCAAAGCTACACAATACATAATATTATACATATGCATTCAACTACATGAAGTGGTTCACACAATACATATCAATTATAGTTCAAGTAGTTTACTTTGAATATTACAATATTGATTAGCAAACAAATATACACTACATGACAATTACAAAATTTAATCATCAATAGGTCAATGACATCATGGGCTAGTTGCACGGTTATGTCCTGCTCCTTACAAAGTCCACACAAAGGATGTGCTCCTAATTCTCTCTAATCCATCTCATTTCTTATGCATCTAGAATAAGGTGCCGCTTTATCTTGTAGCATGTCAAGATCTAAGAGTAGGGTAGGTCTAGGTGCAAGTGACCAATGAACTTCATCACCCATTGGCTGAAAATCGGTCTTGTATACATTTATTATATGGTCCAACCAATAAATACGGTTGATAAACTTAAAATAGTCTAAAGATTATTTTGAGCAAATAGTAATAGCCTGTTGGCAAAAGAACCTATAAGCTTGTAATTTGCCACAATCACAATGATGATCTCTCAAATTAACTATACAACACCTGCCATATTAGTGGTGAGCTTGATTATATGGCTCTTCAAACTCAAATAAAAGAACTTGCATGATCAAAAAGGCTTACCCCTATTCTACCTAACACTCGTTGGCTTTTTTTTTAATGTTTTAATGCATTAGTTAAGGTTTTGCAATATACATGCCCAATAGCTAATTGAGCCTTTAATGTTGTGGCATGCTGAACAAAAAATATGTTTAATCGATACATTGTTGCCTTCACAAATCGAGTTGTTGGTAAAAACCTAGCACCTTTTAGTTCACTATTTGTACACTCAGCTAAATTTGTTGTCATGTGGTCATATCGATGACCATCATCATGTGATCGAAACTACAGATACTTTGAGATATTCAATATCCAATTTGTAGCCTCAGAGTTATAGCTACACACCTCAGCCAACTTCTCTTCGACAATGTGGTGCATGTGTTCATACCCTATACAACATGTTATTTAAAAAAATTCAATTCAAATGGTATAACAATTAAAAAAATTTCAAAAATTATAAATTATAAATAATTTTTTACCCATGTTAATGAATGTTTTCTTTAGCCATGAATCCTTATATTTCTTATTCAAATTTCTTTCCAAATGAAGCTAAATACATGATATGCATACAATGGCTATCATTGTAAACATTGGTTAGCAAAAATTGTAACGACCCCCTAATTCATAATACGCTTACCTCTATTAGAGTAGTGGAAGCATATAAATTTTGAAATAAATTTTTCATCTTTCCCATATCACGGAATATCTGAGGATCGTTACTGGTTGAGTGTAACCCAAATAAACTCTTCTCATAGTCCATTCAGATTCCACTCAACACTACGTCCTATGCAGCATTTCTATTTTCACATACAAACTATAACATGCTCTGAAATATCAATGCTAATAACCATACAAATTCAAAACATTAAATCCATTCAAATTCAATTCGAAACAACTATTCTTTCATCCCATTTCCCTATTTAATATTCGGCAGAGTTTCCCCTAAAAACTGGACGTTTTCCATATATACAAACAATCAGAAACCACCAAAATACATCCAGTCAATTCATCAAAATTCAATACCAACAACACAGATAAATACATATACAAAATTCAAGCCTAACTAAGCTGCAACGTCATCCCGCTATTCTTCTTCTACCCAACTATCTCCTAGGCATTCCCTGTTCCTAATCATCTGAGCAAACAACTTCATGAGATGGTTAAATCCCAGTAGAGCAATTTACATTATATAGTTCTAAAATAGTTGGATGCTTAGCTGTGACAACGCACAGAAGACATCTCCCCATATTCAATTTAAATGCATGTGAATTACCGTATTCTTTAAAACATAAAACTATATGGGTAAATTGTTGCAAATAATAAAATGAGCATACAATCTTTATTCTAAAAATTTATACTGAAATTATTATTTAAAATTAAGCTCGGTGGTTTTCATATATTGATTAGTCACAGGTCTCATGTGACTATTTACTATTCTTTCCAATTACATGCCATTTTTACAGAAAACATAATTTTACGTTGGGTGTGATCCGTAACACCAATCACCCGAAAACATGCCTATATTGTGAGTGTGATCTGTGACACCAATCACTCACTCAAGGACTGGGTGAGAATCAACATCCAGGGCGTCCCCTAGCATGTGCACAAAAGCTAATTCTCATCCTCAACACGTATTCCCATGTAATAAAAGTATTCTAAAACAGGCATTCACAGAATTAATCAAAGTTTAAGGGAGCGTAAATCACTCTACCTTTCACTGTTTGCTCCTAATCGGTTTGGGGTTTTCTGTTTCCTTGGCAATTGATCCTAATTAGTTCCCTAGGAAAATTAATTAAATTTTTAAGCAGTTTCCCTTTCAATTAAGCTTCGCTATGTCAATTTATTAAATTCTTAGGCCGGTTTAATCCTTAAACATGTTTGGGGTAAATTTCAATATGAAAACATCAAATTGGGGTATTTTAAACTATACCGGGGGTTCCGAAAGCTAGAAATCTAATTCTGACCACTTTCTGATAACTCCGAAAATGGCGCATGGTGGCGCATAGCAACTGGGGTCAAAAGTTACACTAAAACGTAGCCCGCAACTTGTGGATGCTGGATTCAGGGTCCGTTTGGCAAAACTAAGTTGTTTGGATGGCATTTTCTGGCAATGAAGGTTGATGCACAATGGATGATTTTTCCCCCGTTTTGGGCATGTGGCGATAGCATTCAATCGATTGGAAGCTAGTAGCTCAGGCTACCCAATGGTGGTGGCGGTGTGGCCGGATGGCGTCGGATGACAGAGATCATGACAGGGAAGGAAAATCACGATGGAGGAGAAAGGGAGTTGTTTCTACCCGTTGTGGCATCCATCAACGGTCGGGGATGGTGGCTGGAGGTCAGGGGCATCGAGTTGTATCGGCGGCTGGGTCCGGCGGTGGCGCAGGGTGACATTTCCAGTCGTGCATTGTGGTGCAAAATGAAAGGAGAGAAGGGAGAGAAAAGGTAGGAAGGAGAGAGAGAGAGAAAAGGGAAAATAGAGGGTTTGGATTTTTAAGGCCTCCAAGGGCATTTTGGTCTTTTGCCACTTTGCCTGGGGAAATTTCTAGATTCCTTCTCTGATCTGGGCAAGAATACAACCCACATGGAAGGGATTCAAACTTCTTTTAAGGATTTAAAGCCTTCTAATTTACCTGCTAACTCCCTGAAGCTGGGCTAAGTTTTTCTCTGTCAAATCAGATTTTGACTCTGAAAAATTCTCAAATTTCAACTGCAAGCTCAGAAAATTACGTTGAATTCAATTTTAACAAAATCAAACTTTATTTTACCCAATTAATTTATTTTAAAAATTTGGGTTATTACATTCTCCCCCTTTAAAAAGGAATTTTGTCCCCAAAATTCATACCTGTGAATAACTCTGGATAACGTTGCCTCATCTCGTTCTCTTTCTCCCACGTCATCTCCTGTGATGCTACATCCTGCCAAAGTACCTTAACTAAAGGGATTACTTTATTCTGGAGTTGCTTAGTCTTAAAGTCAAGGATTTGGATAGGCGTAGATTCATAAGTTAAATTTTCCTTTAATATTATGGGTTGATTCCCTAATACATGCACAAGATTTGGGACATATTTACTGAGTTGCGAGACGAGGAATACGTCATGCAAGTTTAACAGGTATGGAGGTAAAGCAATTTGGTAGGCAACTGGACTAATTCTTTGCAGGATTTGGAATGGTCCTAAAAATATGAGACTTAATTTCTTTGTCCTTATTTGTCTATCAATACCAGTAGTGGGTGACACCTCGGAAAAACATGCTCTCCCTTATTAAATTCTAATGGTCTCCTTCTCCTATTCACGTAGGCTTCTTGTCTTTGGTGGGTAACCCTTATCTTTTCCTTGATCATTTTGATCTGATCAGTAGTCTCTTGTACAATATCGGGTCCCAACAATGTAATCTCCCCTATTTCTACCTAACTTAAAGGCGATTTATAGCTTCTCCCATACAGAGCAGCATGTGGTGCCATACCGATGGTAGAGTGATAACTGTTATTGTAAGCAAACTCTATAAAAGGTAGGTATTTATCCCAACTTCCTTTCTATTCTAACACACAAGCCCTTAACAAGTCTTCTAAGGTTTGAATTATTCTCTCAGACTGTCCATCAGTCTGAGGATGATAGTCGGTGCTAAACTTAAGTTGGGTTTCTAATGCCTGCTATAGGGATTGCCAAAACCTTGAAGTAAACCTAGGGTCTCGGTTTGATACTATACTTGATGGTACTCCGTGTAATCTCACGATCTCCCTAAGGTATACTTCAGTTAATTTCTCTATGGAATACCTCATCTTGACAGGTAAAAAGTGAGCAGACTTGGTTAACCTATCCACTATTACCCAAATGGAATCATAACCAGCTGGTGTTCTAAGTAGTCCAAGTACAAAATCCATGGTTATTTGATCTCATTTCCTCTTCGGTATCTCCAGTGGCTTTAGTAATCCTGCGGGTCTTTGATGCTCTATCTTAACCTATTGACAAGTCAGACAAGCATTCACATACTATCCTTCTGCATACATGGCCACCAAAAGTTTCTTTTTAAATCCTGATACATCTTGGAAATAACTGGATAGATGGTATAATGGCTTTCGATGAGCCTCTGCTAACACTTTTTCCTTTAGTTCCTGATAGTCTGGGATTACTATTCTTTTCCTAAACATCAACACTCTATCAGGGGCTAATCCAAAATTAGGCTAATTCGCATAGATCCCTAAAGATTCATCCTCTAGTTGGGCTTGTCTGATTTGGTCCCTTAAATCACATGTTATTAGGAAGTCACTCATTACTAGTCTCTTCAAAAATGAAATTACATTGAGGCTGAGATTCCTAAAGTCCTCAAGTAATCTCATCTCATCCCCCATTAAACTGGCTAATTGTAATGACTTCTGGCTTAATGCATCAGCTACTACATTAGCCTTCCTTGCATGGTACTTTAACTCGAAGTTAAAGTCTTTCAAATACTCTACCCACCTTCTCTGCCTTATATTTAATTCCTTTTGATCAAACAAGTACCTAAGGCTCTTACAATCACTAAAAACCTTAAATACAGCCCCGTACAAGTAATGTCTCCAAATCTTTAGGGCAAATACTGCGGTAGCTAATTCCAGGTCGTGGGTAGGATAATTTTCCTCTGTAGGTTTTAATTGTCTTGATGCATAGGCAATTACTCTCCCATCCTGAATTAAGATGTATCCTAAACCCTTCATTGATGCATTTGTATAAACTAAAAAGGGCTCTAAGGGTTTTGGAATTATTAGCACTGGAACAGTGGTTAACTTTTCCTTCAAGGTTTGAAAACTATGTTCACACTGCTCGTTCCACTCAAAGTTAACACCATTCCTAGTTAACTAGGTTAATGGCAAAGCTATTTGAGAAAATTCTAGTATAAATTTCCTATAATAACCTACCAAACCCAGAAAACTCCTAACTTTGGTGACCGTTCTTAGTTGACCCCAATCTAATATTGCTTCAATCTTCTTAGGGTCTATTGAAATCCCTTCCTCATTTACCACATGGCCTAAAAAATTCACTTCCTCAAGCCAAAAATCACATTTCTCTAACTTAGCATACAATTATTTTTCTTCCAATATCTGTAGCACCGTGCTAAGATGTTGTGCATGCTCTTCGTGAGTCTTGGAATAGACTAAAATGTCGTCTATGAATACCACTACACATTGGTCCAAGTAGGGTCTAAATATTCTATTCATATAATCCATAAAGACAGCAGGTGCATTGGTCAGTTCAAACGGCATCACTAGAAACTCATAGTGGTCGTACCTAGTGCTAAATACTATTTTAGGGATATCTTCCTCTTGAACCCTGATATGGTGGTATCCCGACCTTAAGTCTATCTTGGAGAATACCGTTGCACCCTACAACTGGTCAAACAGGTCATTTATACGAGGTAATGGGTACTTATTCCTAATGGTCACCTTATTCAACTGTCGATAATCTATGCATAACCTCAAACTCTCATCTTTCTTCTTTACAAATAGGACAGAAGCTCCCCACGGTGACATGCTCGGCCTAATGAATCCCTTTTCTAACATATCTTCTATTTGGACCTTAAGTTTCCTCAATTCCGCTGGGGCCATTCTATATGAGGTCATGGCTATTGGGCCTGCACCTGAAATTAGTTTAATTGTAAATTTTATCTCTCTTGGTAGAGGTAACCTACTTACTTCCAAAGCAAACACCTTTAGAAAGTCGCTAACAATAGGAATTAGGTTTAACCTTTCTTGCAATTCTACTTGAAAAAGATTTAAAGAAATATCACTTATCTCACACAGTCTGTCACTCTCACGTACAAGCAAGGTATCCAAATAAGTGATAGTCTTTTCGGAAAAATTCAACAAAACCCGATTCCTAGATAACCAATCCATTTCTAGAATGAAGTTGATTTCAGTCAAAGGCAAGCATACAAGGTCCACAATGAATGGGGTGTCATCGATGGAAAGAGGATAATTTAGGCATATTTGAGGGGATATGGTGGTCTCTTCTAACGGTGTGGAAATTTGTAGGTCACAAGGCATGGTTTGTAGAGGTAGGTTTATTCTTTTCACACATGCATTAGATATAAAGGAGTGCGTAGCACCCGAATCAAACAATATTATTAAAGGAAAATTATAAATCCAGGTGACTTATCGATGTTCACTGCATCTAGAGTAAAGACTCTCCCTGGAGCTTACGGTCTTTGGCCACCTGGACTCTACTGGCTTCCACCTGATGGACACTACTTCACATAATGCCCTGTACCTCTGTATTTATAGCATTGTATCAGTGTCTGATGCCAGCAAGGTTGGTTGGGATGCCTCGTTCCACATTTTGGGCAGTTTGTACTTTCTGGACGTCTGTTACTGTTAGATGACCCTAGTTGTGGCTTAAACATTCTGCCCTTCAAATTTAAATTTTTGGCTAGTTTTTTCTGCCTGCTACCTGTTCTTTGACTCATATTCTGCTTTTTCTCTAGGTTTTTTCTAAGTATTCGGCATTTGTTCACCAGCACTGTGAAATCCCTTATCTCTAGTGGGGCGATCTGTGTCCTCATTGGCAAGTCTAAACCTTCTTCTAGTTGGCTTGCTTTCCAGGCTTCATCTTAATGCATCCTCAGGTATGTGGAATATCTGGCCAATTCTTCAAATTTAGCCAAGTATTCTTCAAATGGTTTGCCCTTCTGTCTGAGTTACAGAAATTCTATCTCTTTAGCCTGTCTTGCTTCTCCTTTAAGTATATATTTCGCATAGGTAACTTTTTATTCGTCATTACTATGCAACAGAGGGAAGATTTTTTCTATCTCTTTCAGCCATCCTTCAACTGCTAAAGGATCAAAGGTGGCAAAGAATGCTGATGGCCCTTCCCTCTAGAATTCTATCCAACCTTGGAAAATTTGGTTGGCATTCTGGTTATTTCCATCATTTCTATTTTGACAGTCCTCCTGTTGCTGTCTCATTATGTTGGCACTCGTAGTACCCTGTTCCCTCATGGCATCAGCCATCATTTTGATGGAGTCCATCATTTCCCGCATATCCACATTGGTCTCTATGCTACTACTTCCTGATGCCCCTTGGCTTCTGTGTACTATCTCTGCTAGGATCTGCCATGGCTATCTGACACCGAAAGAGAATTAATTAGTCTTTAATAGCAACAATTATCAATGTAGTATTTGATTCATTCCTAATATCTCAATTCAAGATCAGTTCCTAGATATTCCAGAGTCAAATCAATTAAAAATCCTAAAGCTACAGGCCTGAAAATTCACAATCAATAACCCACTAAACCAGTTAATCAGTAAACCGGGCTCTGATACCACTATTTTAACGACTCCCTAATTCATAATACACTTACTTCTATCAGAGTAGTGGAAGCATACAAATTTTGAAATAAAATTTTCATCTCTCCCATATCAGAGAACATCCGAGGGTCGCTACTAGTTGAGTGTAACCCAAATAAACTCTTTCCACAGTCCATTCAGATTCCACTCAACTCTACAAGGGAAAGGTATCTACACCCTTATAAGGAATTCTTTGTTCTCCTTTCTAATCGATGTAGGACTTTACAATCCACCCCCCTTAGGGAGCCCAGTGTCCTCGCTGGCACACTGATTTGGGCCCGGCTCTGATACCATCTATAACAATCCTGGTGCCCACTTGTATATATTGTCCTCTTTGGGGCTAGTAACGGTTAACCCGCCCTCTTCCCCTTAAGGTTTTGTTCCTCCCCCCTAGTATACACTAGATCATTCCAAAAGGGAAAGCACGTCTACAAGGGAAAGGTATCCACACCTTTATAAGGCATGCTTCGTTATCCTTTCCAACCGATGTGAGACTTTACAATCCGCCCTCCTTAGGGAGCCCAGCGTCCTCGCTGGCACACTGATTTGGGCCCTGGCTCTGATACCATCTGTAACAGTCATGGTGCCCACTTGTAGATATTGTCCTCTTTGGGATTGGTAATGGCTAACCCGCCCTCTTCCCCTCAAGGTTTTGTTCCTCCCCTCTGGTATACACCAGATCATTCCAAGGGGGAAAACACGTCTACAAGGGAAAGGTATCCATACCCAATTTTTTGAAATAAATTAAATTTGAGAAAATGAATCTCGATTTTTGTTGAAATTAAATTAAGGAAGATTTTTTGAATTTTTAGCTAAAATTTGAGAAAATTTCAAAGTTAAATGATATTTGATAGCGAGGTTTTGATCTGGCGGAGGAAATTTGGCAGATAATTTGGCGACGCATGCGATCATTTGAAAATTTTCAAATTCTCTCTCTATGTTGTCCTAAATCTTGCCTAGCTTGGAAAGATAAGTTCGAAACTTAGCTACGGCGAAAGGGAAAAGACTAAAATGCCCCTAAGTGCCTTAAATACCCAAACCCCTCTCATTTCCCTTTATTTTTCCCTTTCATACAAATTTTCTCACTCTCTCTCTTTCCTCTCCCGTGCACACCACCACATCCACCACCTTCACACGCCTAACCATTGTCTGGCCGACTTATGGCTGCCTATCACTGCCAGAAGGTTCCCTAGCTCAGCCTGACGTTGCAACAAGTCACCACAGCAACTGACAACCACCACAATTACCGAAAAATGCCACTCTCTCCTTCCCATTGCATTTTTCTTTCATGGTTGTGATCTCCCCGTTCGGTGACACCGCCGCCACTATTGGGAAGCCTGAGCTGCCAGCTTCCTTCAACAGCTTCCAGACAGTGAACACTGTCGCCACGGACCCAGAATGGAGCAAAAACTGTCCATCGTGCGTCAACTTTTGCCACCGAAAAATGCCATCCAAATGGTCAAGTTTCGTCGAATGGACACAGGATTCGGCCTCCTCGAGTTATGGGTTATATTCTGGTGTATTTTTTGACTCCAACTACCGTTGGCCACCATGCACCGTAGCTAGAGCTGCTAGAAAATCACAGAATTGAGATCTCGAGCCCCTAAAGCCTCTGGTATAATTTAAAATGCCCTAATTTGATGTTTTCCTGTATTTTTTGTGCCGACTATTCCTTGAAAATTGAACCGAAGTGAAAACTGGGCGTTTATTATAAGGAAACCAAAATTCAAGGAAGCGAGGTGTAGACGGAGATTGAAGGGAGGCCAAGATTAATTTTTTCTAGTAATTCTCCAGGTAGTTTGACAATTCTGAAAAAATAATGTCCCATGATTGCTTTTGTGTATGTATGTTTGCTAGCTTCGATGGGACATTTTTGAAAATTTTCATTCTTGATGTTATTTACAATCGTTGGCTGAAATCATAGAAATAAAGTTAAATTAAGTTAGGAAAATAAGAACCATAGCTTAAGGAAATAAGATATATCGTACGTTGATAAAAAGAAAAGAAAAGAAACACAACTGATAGGGAAATACAGATATAAGCACACGATTTACAATGTGTGGCCAGAAGTGATCCACACAGGTGACCTAGCGAGGTGTGGCCAAAGGTGCTTCATGCCCATAACCTAGAGTTCGCGATCACGTTATGTACGTGGCCGAGTGACCACGATTTACGATGTGTGGTCAGAGGTGATCCACACGGGGGACCTAGTGAGGTGTGGCCAAAGGTGCTTCATACCCATGACCTAGAGTTTGCGATCACGCTATGTACGTGGCTGAGTGACCACGATTTATGATGTGTGGCTAAAGGTGCTCCACACGAATGACCTAGTGAGGTGTGGCCAAAGGTGTTTCATGCCTATGAACTAGAGCTCACGGTGATTTTATAAAAGTGACCTAGTGTCCAGTTAACACCCCAGGCGCCTAATTAACATAGATTGAAAAATGTAAGAGCTAATACATAATTAAATTGCATAATGTTGCAATAACATGTGTAATTTCATTTAGATATGCTTCATTGAAAGCGAACGTCTGATTTTTATGTTAATGTATAAATTATCACGTAACATCTGCCTGATTTCTTTTGTGGGTAATTTTATGTTTTAATATCAAGAATGTAAAATGAAATTGTTTTGGTATTGCGCCATGATACATATTAGTTATTTTAAAACTCGAATTGTTAAACTACTGGGAAACCTGTGTTTCTCATTATTATGCTAATGTGTATCAGATACGGACGCTTAGCAGGGCAGGGAGATAGGAGTTTCCTTTTGATCAGAGGAAACCTTGTAATCCCCTATTTTTGGGTCCTAGTTTGAATTTATTTAGTTTAGAAATAGGGTTATTCTTTTGGGCAACAGCCATGGGATATTTGAAGGACCGGTTTATCTTTGAAATTCTTAAAGGGGTCTGAGTGATAGGATTGTTGTCACCTGACTTCCTACGGACGGGTACTTCGTATATCCTGAGATGTGCTTATAGAAATGTAATGGACACTATTGATTTTTGTATTTAATTTGATTACATGGATGCTTTAATTTCACTGTGTGGTTAGTGTATTTTTATCTATTCCGCTATGCATGTGAGTTTTAATCTGAGTAAAAGATCCCAAACCTAATTCGCTCCAATTAATTTTATGGTTTGCTCAGACATTAATTAAATAAAGGATAAAGATAATGTATCAAACCTATCTACTTATATTAGAGTGTTCAACAAGACTAGATAGGGGTGTTACACCTCAGATTGTGTAGGAGCAAATGGTAAAAAGATAGAGTGATTTACGCTCCCTATATTTTACTTGACGCTATGAATGCCTGATTAGAATAATTACGTTGCATGGGAATGCATGCTGAATTTTATGAGTATATCTATATGCTTGTGTGCTGTAAATGCCTGTTGCATGTTAGATTGATTGGCTATCGGATTTATATGCCATAGGAACGGGTTGACTTAAGGTAGGGTATTCAATAGCCGGTATAGGACGGCCGTTGAGTATCCCGAGTGTAGATGGTTTCGTAAATGCATTATTTTTAATCGAATTTAGCCTGTATTCATTAGGGATTACGCGGTAAACTAGGACAACGCTATGAAAGGTTTAAGGTGTATAAGGGGGGATAATCTATACGAGGAAACGTTGTGGTTTAGGTGTAATCTCCTAGAACCTTGGGAACTGGTCAACCGTGTGCATGTGATTTATTATTTAATAAAATAGTATTTTCTCCAATTCCCTTCACTTGGGCGAAGTTGTGTAATGGTAAATGGAGAATTTTGTGTCAATGTTGCACAATTTTTGGCTAAGAACAAAGAAGGGAAAGAATTAATTTAGTAATTAATAAAAATTGTTTATTTTCCTAATTCCCCTTTTTGCTTGGTCAAGAACAGCTTGTGGATGGACAAAGAAAATAGTGTGAATAATAAATTTAAAGTATGGATTAATATTTAGGCCAATGGTGAAGGATAAGGAAAAATAAATTTTAGTGATAATTATCCCATTCTCACACTTTTGGGTATCTTGGCCAACATGTAGGAAAAACTTATAGAAAATTTATAAGAATGATTTTTGTCAAGATATTGAAGAAAAGAAAAGAGATGAACATAAATTAATTAATGTATAAATTTCCAAATAATTAAAATCTTAGCACTTGAGATAGACATCCAAAAAGGGGTAGATATAATCATGCATTTATACAAGTTGTTATGAAAGGAAAGACATTTATATAAATGCATAATTAAGTAAAAATTTATTAAATGGAAATGGTAGAAGAAAACATAAAGATTCCTTTTAAAGACCTTAAATGAAGAATGAAACATAATATGGAAAATTATATAGAAAGGGAAGAAAAAATTATATAATTATATTATAAGATGGTTAGAGGGGAAATTGAGAATTTAAAGCTAGAAATTATTATTTTTCCCTTAATTTCTCCTCTTGGCCGAGAACAACGCTTCCCATTTCTATACAATTTGACTAAGAAATTTCTATGTATAGCTAAGGGTCAAGAATTATGAAAGGAAAGTATCATGATAAATTTAAAAGGAATGGAAAGAGAGATATAGAGAAAGAAATGGAAACATGGTTAAAGGAAGGAAAACCTAGAAAGAAAGAAAAACAATAATATAAGAAAGAAGACTTAGAGGAAGTATTTCAATTATATACCCTAGGATAGATAAGCTTGTAACTGAGTGACCAATTTTCGGTATGGGACTGATGTTGGGCATGTACAGGCCACATCATCCTAGGTTATACATATGAAATAGCATTATGGGAATATGATCCACCAACAGAGAGGTGGTGATTCCATAGCAGCATGATCCTCCTTAAAAGCGGAGAGGAAATGAACTGCGCAATTAGCAGTAATCCCATGAGTTTAATTTTTCTAAAATAATTAAGCAGTCCCCTATAGGGTGAAAATGGAAGAAACTCCCGCTGTATATGGGATGATCTGTGGTAAGGGCAGTGACCACACAATACTAGGATCCATTGAGGGACGCCTCAGATAGTACCTGTAACGCCCTTATCTAGTCTTATTGTTAACTCTGATATAAACAGATAGGTTCGGTACATTATCTTTATCATTTATTTAATTAATGTCTGAGTAGTTATACTATTAAATTAATTTAAGTGGATTAGGTTCGAGATCTTTTACTTAAATTGGAACTTAGATGCACAGCAGAATAAATCAAAATATACTAACTACACAGCGAAATTAAAGCATCCATGTAATTCAATTAAATATATAATCAATAGTGTCCATTACAATTCTGTAAGCACATATCAGGATATATGAAGTACCCATCCATAGGAAGTCAGGAGACAATAATCTTGTCACTCAGACCCCTTCAAGAATTTCAAAGATGGACCGGTCCTTCAAATATCCTATGTCTGCTGCCCAAAAGAATAACCCTAGTTCTAAACCAAATAAATCTGAACTAGGGCTTAAAAAATAAAGGTTACAAGGTTTTCCTCATACCAAAAAGAAACTCCTATCTCCATGCCCTGCTAAGCGTCCGTATCTGATACACATTAGCATAATAATGAGAAACACAAGTTTCCTTGTAGTTTAACAATTTGAGTTTTAAAAATAACTAATATGTATCAAGGTGTAAGAACCAAAATATTTTCATTTTACATTCTTAATATTAAATCATAATGTTACCCATCAATGAAATCAGGCAGGCATTACGTAACAATTTAGATGTTAATACATAAAAAATCAGACATTCTCTTTCAATGAAACATATCTAAATGAAATTATACATGTTGTCACGGCATTATACAATTTAATTATGTATTAGCTTTTATATTTTTCTTTAATCTAAGTTAATTGAGCGCCTGGGGTGTTATGTGGAAACTAGGCCACTTTTATGAAATCACCGAGAGCCCTTATTCATAGGTATGGAGCACCTCTAGCCACACCTCACTAGGCCATCCGTGTGGAGCACCTTTGGCCATACATGGCAAATCGTGGTCACTCGGCCACTTGCATAGCGTAATCGCGAACACTAGGTCATGGGTATGGAGCACCTTCGGCCACACCTCGCTAGGTCACCCATGTGGATCACCTCTAGCCATACATTGTAAATCGTGTACCTATCTATGTACTTCCCTATCAATTGCATTTCTTTTCTTTTCTTTTTGTCAGTGTACAATATATCTTTATCACCTTTAACTATGATTCTTATTTGCCTAACTTAATTTAACTCTATTTCCATGATTTTGGCTAGCGAACAAAAATAATATCAAGAATGTAAAATTGTAATAATGTCCCATCAAAGCTAGCAAAACAGACATACACATACGCAATCGTGGGACATTAATTTCCAGAATTGTCAAACTACCTAGAGAATAACTAGAAAAAGCTGGTCTTGGCCTCCCTTCAATCTCCTTCTACACCTCACTTCCTTTAAATTCTTATTTCCCTACAATATTGCCAAGTTTTCGCTTCGATTCAGTCATTAAGGAACAGTCGGCACAAAAACTACAGGAAAACATCAAATTAGGGCATTTTAAATTATACCAGAGGCTTTGGGGCTTGAGATCTCAATTCTGTGTTTTTCCACCAGTTCCGGTGATAGCGTACGATGGCGAACGATGGTTAGGGTCAAAAAATACACTAGAATGTATCCCGCAACTCGAGGAGGCCGGATCTAGGGTCCATTTAGCGAGACACAGCCGTTTGGATGGCATTTTTTGACAGAGAAGTTTGACGCACGGCGGATGATTTTTCCTCCGTTCTGGGCACGTGGCAGCGGCGTTCACTGGCTGGAACCGACAGGAAGTTGTCAGATGGTGGCGGTGTCACCAAACGACATCGGACAGCAGAGATCACGATAGCAAAAGAAAAATGCAACAAGAAGGAAAAAGGGTCGTTTTTCGCTGGTGTGGCGATCGTCGATTCTTTGCGGTGGCATCTTTGCGACATTGAAATTTGGTGGGAACCTTCCAAGAAGAAAGGCGGCCATAACTCGGCCAAACGACAGACAGGTGTGGTGAAGGTGGTGGACGTGGGTGGTATGTGCAGGAGAGGAGAGAGAGAGTGAGAAATGTTGCATGAGAGGGAAAAAGTAGGAGAAAATGAGAGGGGTTTGAGTATTTAGGGTCCTTAGGGGCATTTTAGTCTTTTTCCCTTTCGCCGTAGCTAAGTTTCGAACGTATCCCTCTAATCTAGGCAAGATCTAAGCAAGATTTAAGACGATATAGAAAGAATTTGGAAATTTTCAAACAATCGCATGTGTCACAAAATTATCCACCAAATTTCCTCTGACAGATCAAAATCTCACTATCAGATATAATTTAATTTCAAAAAGTTCTCAAATTTTTTGCTAAAAGTTCATAAAATTTTCCTTAATTCAATTTCAACAAAAATCAGAATTCATTTTACCAAATTTAATTTATTTAAAAATCGGGTTGTTATAGTACCAGTGACAGAAATTATCACATAAAGAATAAAATTATTTCATTCATGTAAGTAGTAGTAGTACGTGAAGTAGTTCACTCTTAATTTAAAAATGGGGTGACAAAAGACCATTTTGCCCCTAAGTGTAAAAATGACTAAAATGGCCTTTTTCTTCACTCTTTCTTTCACTTTTTGTGTCAAAATTTGAAAAAATGAAAGAATAAATATTTTATAAATATTTTTATGGTGAAATGACAATTTTACCCATAAGGTGTAAAATTACCATTTTACTTTTAGTGTAAAATTATCATTTTGCCCTTTTAACCAAAATAACTATTTTACCCCTTTATTGGCTTCCAAAATTTTTGCAATTGCATGGGAATGACCTTGAGGGAATTTGTCATTACTTTTTTAATAAAAATTACTATTTTACCCTTAGGTAAAAATTGTCCATTTTGCCCCCAGATATTTTTCTATAGTCATAATGACTTTCAAATATTTTACTGACATAATCATTACGCTTTCAAATATTTTTTCGGTATCATAATGGCGTATCATAAATGCGCGAGATATTTTAAAGGCATAATGATTATATTTCGTCCTTTTATAAAACCTTTATTTCTTTCACTTTAGTCCCTAACTTTTTCTTTCAATTTAGTCCCTTCCCTCATTTTCAAAATTCCTAGGATAATTTCACTCAAATCTTCAGTTATAGAACTGTTAAATTCATAAATTTGAAACATATCTAAACTGAAGAAAATGTGGTTATTACATTTCCAAGCTCATATCTCACTTTAAAAACCATTTTTCATGTTAGAGGGCCATCAGTCGGCTGCCACAAAATAAGTAGTCGGTTGATCTCTCTCTAAAGGGATGACTATTGTGAAGCTAGCAGTTGACTGATGGCTCTTTAGAATCCTAGACATCGCTAGATAGTGGCCTGCCAGTCAACTGATAGAAGGTTTTCAGTCGATTGCTAGGCAGAAATATGGGCCTGACAGTCGACTGATAAGGATATCAGTCGACTGCTGCACCTCTGTATCAATTTCTAGGTTTGTCAAGAACACGACAATCAATTGGTGCATGCTAGTAGTCTATTGCTATGTTCTACGATAGCTTAAAAATTTAAGTTTTTAAAATTATCCAGCCCATATTCCACTACATTTCAATCTTAAAAGACATTAGCTTAGTTTTTAACCATTTTCCCCCAAATGTTAACCACTTTTAATGCTCAAACATCAATCATACTAGCAAATTTACACATTCAAGTTGGGTGAACAGTAAAACCTATTCTCCAAATCTAAAATTAGCCTAAACAACACTAAATGGAAGTTAAAACTCTAACATTATGGTTCAGAAACCTTTTAGTAATAACGCAATTTTTAAAATAAATTAAATTGGGTAAAATAGATTTAAATTTTGTTAGAATTGAATTAAGCATATTTTTTTGAGCTTGAGGTTAAAATTTGAGAATTTTTCAAAATAAAAATCTTATCTAATAGAGAAAATTCGATCTGGCTTCAGGAATTTAGTAGATATTTTGGAAGGCTTAAAATCCTCAAAAGATTTCCAAATCCCTTCCATATGGGCTTATATTCTTGTCTAGATCGAAGAATGTAACCGAAATTTAGTCAGGGCAAAGTGAGAAAAGAAAAAAAGGCCCATAGAGGCCACAAAATCCCAAAATCTCACATTTTCCTCTCATTTTTCCTTTCCTTTCTCTCTCTCTCTCTCTCCTTAATCACTATTTCTCTCCTCCCTCTCACCTTCGCGCGCTAACATTTATTGCTAAAATTGCCATGCTGCACCACTGCCGGACCTCGCCACCAGTGCAACTCGTTGCCGCCAACCTCTATTTGTCATTCCTGAGTATCAACAGCCACTACAGCGGCCGAAAACAGCCATGTTTCCTTCCGTCGTGATTTCAAAGGCTAACCGTGATCTCCGACATCTGACACTGTTCGACCACACTGCTGCCACCATCAGCTAGCTTGAACTGCCAGCTTCCTCCGCCAGCTACCAACTAGCGATGAACTGCCGCCACGTGCCATGAACGAAGGAAAAATAGTTCAGACCACCGTCACATTCTTCGCTAGAAAACTGTAGTTAAAACACCATGTTTTACCGAACTGACCCCGAATCCGGCATCCTCAAGTTGTAGGGTACATTTTGGAGTAATTTCGAGCACCATCGTGCTTCACCGTGCGCTATCGCCGGAGTTGCTGGAAAGTTGCAGGAATCAAATTTCGAGCTTCCAAAACCTCCGGTACAATTTAAAATACTATAATTTGATTTTTTTTTTTATTGAATTTGACTCTGAACATGTTTAAGAATTAGACTGACCTAAAAAATTAGATAATTAACTGTAGGAAAGCATAATTGAAAGGAAACCCGCCTAAGATTTAAATTATTTCCTTAGGAAACTAATTGGGACCAATTTTTGAGGAAAAAGGAAAATCCCAACCCGAATAAGAGCAAACAGTAAAAGGCAGAGTAATTTACACTCCCCTGAATTTTAAATTGACGTTGTGAATGACTATTTTAAGTATAATTGTATTGACCGGGAATGAGTGCTGAATATATATATGAGTATATAAGATTGCCTATGTATTGAGAATATTTGTTGCATGTTTGATAGAATTTGGCTATTGGGATTATATGCCATAGGAACGGACTAATTTAAGGTGGATATTCAATAGCTAGTATGGGACGGCCGTTGAATATCCCCTATGTAGACGGCTTTGTAAATTGATTTATTTTTTTATTGGAATGATCTGCATTTGTTAAGGATTATTCGGTAAACCAGGACAACCCTATGAAAGGTTCAGGGAGTATAAGGGGGGATAACCTATATGAAATGTTTTGGTTTAAGTATAATATCCTATAACCTTGAGTATTGGTCGGCTATGTGTATGTATTTCTATATAGACTGTATGAGGATGAGAATTAGTGTTTGTGCACATACTGAGGGATGCCCTGGATGTTGGTTCTCACCCAATCCTATGTAGCATTTCTATTATCACAATATGGTTTACACTCAACAAGTAGTGACCCTCTGATGTTCCCTGACATGGGAAAAGTGAAAAATTTATTCAAAACCTTATATGCTTTCGCTACTCTGATAGAGGAATGTATAGTATGAATAAGGGGGTCATTACACTTTTCCTATCTCCAAACAATCTCAAAATCATTATTTCATACCAAAAAATCAAGAATTTCTAAAGAAAAAGGAAATTTCTCCATTTTTTCTAATTCTAACATTTCAACAAATTTAAGGGGTTCTAAGTGCAGTAATCTATTCCTAAATGATGGATAAGATGTTTACCAAGCTAGAAGTAAGGATTTCTTACCTTAAATCTGGTTAGAGGAGATCACCACTTTACTTTCCTTCCCTTTTCTCCCTTGCCTGTGCCTCTCATTTCCTTCTCAATTGGTGTGATGTGCTGATAGAGAGGAAAGTGTGCTGCAAATAAGGAAGCCTAAAGGAGTGGCACTATAGAGGCTTTAGGGACCATCTTGCAAAAATATGAAAGTTACACTTTAGTCCCTCTCACTTTAACCCTAAGTATTTGGTTTTCATTTAAGTTCTTAAAACCAAAATTCTAAGATTATCCTCAAAATTAATTTTAAGGAAATAGATATTACAATATGAGCAGGAGAAATAAACATATCATATGAGTTATTGATAGCACCACCTAATGAACGGCTCAATGTACCACTACATTCATGCATAAGTTCACTTAACATCATATATGACAATTTTGCCATTGGCACTATCTGAGGTGACCCTCAACTGGATCTGAGTAATGTAATAACCGAGATGTCTTTTACAGGTTAAAAACTAAAATGTTACGTTAATCTCATGTAAACTGAGTCTGGCACAAATTTTGAGGTCAACGGTTGAAACCGAAAAGCGATTTGGAGTTAGAAATGCAATCTAATGAAAAGAAACGCGTTCTAGCGATCAGAAACTGACAGAAAGAGTTTAGGAGTTTAATTTCTCAAACGAAGGTTGAAACCTTTACATGGGAACCTGTGCCAACATCTAGATTGATGATAACATCCTGAAGTTTCCCCGAGTGGTCTGGGAAAAGTCAGAATCGCCCTTGGGAGCTTTAAATTCACTGAAATCTCACCATTTCTATCAATTCTCTCTTTCTCCTCTCTCTCCTCCATCCTCCACCATGCGCCACCACCTGGGCCACCATGGACCACCACCTGGCCTACCAACCGACACCCCTTGCCACCCTCGACTTCTAGCAGCCACCCACAGCCACCAACAGCCGCCAGAGCCATTGAAAAATGAAGCTTTTTCCTTCCATCGCATGAAATCTTCGCCAGCTGAGATCGCCTTCGCCAGCTGAGATCGCCATCGTCAGCCACCATTGACCATCACCGCCACTACCAATGTGTAGGCCGAGCTGGCAGCTTCCTCCACGCGCAGAGTCTCTATGCACGTAGATCGAGGAAAACTTCCTCCGTCGTGCGTCATTTTTTGAGGCCAAAAAATGTCCTCCAAACGGCTATGAATCGCCGTGCCACCACCATATTCAGACTCCTCATCTTGAGGGCTTCATTGTGGTGTGATTTTCGAGGCTAACCGCACCCCTCTGCGTTCTGCCACACTGCTGGAGAATCTAGATAGACACCCGAGAGACACCGAGGCTACCCCGAGACAGATTTCCATCATCCGGCAAGCCCGGTAAGGTCCGATTCACATAAACCTAATGAATTTTGATTGAATTAGCTGCCGAATGTGAATAGGAAATAAACTGACTTAGGAAATTGTATAATCGGACTTAGGATCGTAAAACAGATGAAGTAACGAGCTTAAATATTCATGTAAATGTCCAGGGAATTGATTTAGCTCGAAATCCGTGGATACAAGAAGTCCTGGATTGATTTGGAACAAACGGAGACTAGGTAGGATAATTTACACTTCCTGAACGTTGGAATTGATTACGTAGATACTTGAACGATTAGATTTAATTGCATGGAATTACGTGCTGCTTTCGATGGACTAAATTGCATGCTTGTGTGCTGAGAATTCCATTTACATGTTAGATGTTTTATTTATCGAGTTTAGATGCCATTAGGACGGGTTTTCTTAGGGTAGGGTACTTGATAGCCAGTATGGGACGACCGTTAAGTATCCCGAGTGCAGGGAGTTTTATAATGATATTTTTTTTACCAGATTTAGCCTGCACTGTGTTAGGGATTACGCAATAAATTAGGAAGACCCTAAAAAAGGTTTAAGGAGTATAAGGGGGGATAGCCTACACGGGGAAACATTGTGATTTAGGCGTAATACCCTAGAACCCTGAGGAATAGCCGACCGTGTGCATATGAGTTCAAATAGACTGTATGAGGATGAGAATTGGCGTATGTACACATGCTAGGGGACGCCCTAGATGTTGACTCTCACCCGATCCTTGAGTGAGTGATTTGTGTTACGGATCACATTCACAACATAGGCGAGATTCGGGTGATTAGTGTTATGGATCACACCCAATGATAAGAGATGAAATCTCTCTAGACGACGTGCAATTGGATGATTTTAGATTCGATTGTAGAGGAATATGGCCAACATGGATTTAGATACACCGGGCATGGGATTTAAATTGATTTCGATTAATGATTTTTAAAGAAATAGATTTTTATGATTTCTGAGCAATTGCCGTGATTTCCATGCGATAAACTGATTTTTAAAGATAAGGTATTTCACGGATTTTAAATTGATTTCGGGAAGTTGTTTTCGATGTTTGCACCCTGAGTAATCAACCATATTTTGAACTATATTGTAAATTATAAATTATTCTACTGGGATTTCATATCTCACCAGGTTGTTTACTCAGATGAACAGGAATAGGGACCTAGACGCTAGCTGGGCATGGCATTGGTGATAGACAGGAGAACAGCGTAGTCTAGGCTTGGATAATGATGTATATATATGTATCCTGTGGTTGCTGTACTGTATTTTGTAATTATGTTTATTTTGTTGTTAAAATGGATGTGGACTATTGAATGGATGTAATATATTGTGTTGATGACTGGTTGTACTATAGGGATATGTTGAAATACAGGGGAGACTCTGCCAGATTTTCGGCAGGGTTTACCGCTGTAAACGTGTGTAAATAAGTTGGAATTCGCTTGAATGAATGATATAATGTATGTATGGACTTTAGTTTATCATTCCAGAGTATTTTATAATGACTATATATGTAATTTGTATAGCTGCATGTGAATTAGGGTTGAACGGAATTCGAATGGACGACGGAATGTCTACTTAGATTACGCTCAACCAGTAGTGATCCCCTGACATTCCTAAATCGAGAATAACTATTTCTAAAACCTATATGCTTCCACTAGTCAGATAGAGGATAGTATATTGTGGATTAGGGGGTCGTTACAGAGTACCCCTTAATGGTCACTGCCCTTTTTATAGATCATCTCTTAACTAGTGGGCTGATATCTCTTTTATCCCTTGCGGGGCTGGTATAACACTATATATGGTCCCTGTCAACTCTTACATATTACTTTTGACCAGCAGGAGAATATCCGTTTTGTCTCTTGTGAGGCTGGTGTGTCAACTCATGGGATCATTATCCAACTCTGGACAGGTCTCATCTACCCTACTTACACAGATTATGGGCTATGGAATTACCATCCTTTTTTGATGGATCACACTCTCGGTACGTTATTCTCTAACATATGTATTAGGGTGATTTGGCTCATGTTCATAGTTATGCTTAACCCTAAGTATGTGTTTCTTAAATGGCCTTTGGAAGATGACACTAACATAGAATTCGCAACCATCATGGTATTTTTGAAGTTATCTATGTTCAAGTGGATGTTAACCATCCCAATCCTTGGCACAGCCGCGGAATGGCCAACGGTCGTCCTATATCGACATAGATCCTCTCATCCTAGTGACATATAAATCTTACATCTTGCATGTTACCTCGTTACATCCCAAGTTTAAATCCTTAGTTTGAGTGAGAATTTGGGCTTACTATCTCTTAAAATAGGTCAGTGAGCTCTTTGTCTAAAATAGAGGGCTGGCAATCAATTGGTCTCAAACTACCAGTTGGCTGCTAGCTTACTGCCCTTTCCTTTTTGTCTCAGCTGAGAGCTACCAATTGGCTGCTAAAGGCTTGATAGTCGACTGCTAGCATACTATGAGACACTCTGGGAAAATCTGGGCTCGACAGTCAACTACTAGAGCGGGTAGTCACCTGCTAGCTTTCTAGATTTTTTGGAAAATGAAGAACACAATGGTCAACTTCTAAGGGTTGGCAGTCTACTGCTAACGTTCTGTAATGCTTTCTTGGGTAGATGAAGAACACGACAATCGACTTCCAGGGCTGGTAGTTAGCTGCTAGGATTCCTTCTGCTCTGAAACTTACTCTTACATCCCAATTTTTGCCCAAAATATGTTTCCTAAACCATTTCCATAAACTATAAACTTAACACCAGCATTTAAACATCATATAGCACTTAAGTCGATCCAAAACTCAACTTAACATTACTCAAGACTAAGATTAAACTATACTTTTACACTTAGGGCATAAGCCCACTTTCATAATCAATTACAAACATAAATGACCATAACCATTTAGCACACAACACCCATTAGCAGTAAAAAAAATTAGAGAATGTAGGTTTTAAACCCTAAACATAACTCAAAATAATCATATTAATAGATCTTCAGCAAATAGCTGAACAGTTTAGAAAAATAGGGTTATGTTGAGTTGCTACCTTGATTTCTTGATAAATGTGTGTATATGATATGCTAAAAAGGTCCTTCCCTTGTTGTAAGATCAATCTCTAGCCTTAAATCCATTCTTCCTTTAGCAACTCTCTTCCCCTTCACCCTAACTTATAGTTTCTCTCTCGACTCGCCCTTCTCCTTGTCTCTCTAGAAAATTCTAAAGTTTGGAATTGTGTTTCAGGTTTAGCGTTTTTGAATTATTAACTCTAGCTAATTGCACTCTAGTCCTTGGCCATTTTGTGACTTTAGCCTAGCTGAATTTTTCCTTTTCAATTTAGTCCTTGGTCATACTTTGACTTAGCTTTTTTCTCTTTCAACTAAGTCTATGCACGAATGCAACTATATGCAATTAATGCAACATACACAAGCATTAAACTTAAATGAACAATTAACAAGCATCTCTTATTCATACTAGGAGCGAATGTTACATTTCTCCCCTCCTTTAAAATAATTTCGTTCTCAAAATTAGAACGTACCTATTTGAATAAATCTGGGTAGGACTTCCTCATATCCTTTTCCTCTTCCCATGTCGCCTCTTATGGAGATAACTAATCCCATAAGACCTTAACCAAAGGGATAACTTTGTTCCTCAATTGCTTGACCTCATTCCCAATGATTTTTAAGGGTTTTAGATGATAAGTTAAATTTTCTTTTAACTATACTATACTGGCATCGAGAATGTGTGATGGGTCATGGATGTATTTTTGAAGTTGTGAAACATAGAAAACATTGTAAAGGTTCGACAAGAATGGGGGCAAGGCTATCTGGTAGGCTGATTGACCAACTCTTCTCAAAATTTGGAATGGCCCAATAAATCTAAGATTTAACTTCTGGACTTAAGGGCTCTACCTATACCAGTGACCGGCGATACCCTAAGGAAAACATAATCCCCTTCATCGAATTCCAAAGGTCTCATTATCTTGTCAACATACTTCTTTTGCCTATCTTGTACCCTAGCCATTTTATCCCTAATCATCTTGATTTGGTTTGTAGTTTGCTATACCAACTCTGGTATAAGAAGTTGTCTTTCCCTTACCTTATACCAACACAGAAGTGATATACACTTCTTCCCATACAAAGCTTTATAGGGTGCCATCCCTATACTAGAATGCAAATTGTTAGTGTACAAGAATTCTATCAATGCTAAGCTTTGGTCCCAACTCCCCTTATACTCCAAGGCACATGACCTAAGCATATCCTCTAAAGTTTGAATAGTGCTCCCCAATTGTCCATCCATTTAAGGATGATAAGCGGTACTCAAGCTTAACCTAGTACCAAAAGCTTCTTGTAAGGCTCTCCAAAATCTAGAGGTAAACGTAGGATCTCTATCCGAGACAATGCTAGTAAGGATCCTGTGCAGTCTCATTGTCTCTTGAATATACAAAGGGGCTAATTTTTCCAAGGAGAAATTAATCTAATGGGTAGGAAGTGTGCATATTTAGTTAATCAGTCTACTACAACCCAAATAACATTATTTCCTGAATGAGTCCTGGGTAAACCTACCACAAAGTCCATAGAAATATTATCCCACTTCCACTCAGGGATATCAAGAGGTTGCAACAATCCAATAGGTTTTCAATGTTCAATCTTCACCTAACACACTAGGCACTTAGTAGCATACTCAGCGATGTGATTTTTCATGCCTGACCACTAAAATCTTCCCTTCAAGTCTTGATACATCTTAATGGCACCAGGATGAATAGTGTAGTCACTCTTATGGGCTTTATATAAGATTTTCTCCCTCAATTCCCCTAGACTCGGGACATAAACCCTGTTTTGGAAGGTCATCATCCCATCAGCCTCCTTATGGAATTCCTTTGAGTCCTTTAGGGACTTTAAAAATTCATCCTCCTTTTGGGCATCTAGGATTTGAGTTATAAGGTTGCTATCAATCTACACTTCACTTAGACATATTCTATCTAGTAGCACTAACGCTGATAAGCTCAAATTATTGAAATTTTCTATCAAACTCATTTCACTCACCATTATTTAAGTTACGTGGAGGGATTTCCTACTCAGGGCATCTTTTATAACATTGGCTTTACCTTGATGGTATCTCAATTCAAAATCATAATCCTTGATACATTTCATCTATCTCCTCTGCCTCATATGTAGTTCCTTCTTATCAAAGAGGTACTTGAGACTTTTGGGATCACTAAATACCTCAAACCTAGACCTATAAAAATTGTGTCTCTAAATTTTCAAGGCAAACACTATAGCTGCTAATTCTAGGTTGTGAGTGGGGTAATTTCCCTCATGTAGCCTCAATTGTTTAGAAGCATAGGCTACTACGTTGCCCTCTTGCATTAAGACACACCTTAAACCTTTCTTGGATTCATCACAGTATAACTCAAACTTTTCCAAAGGATTTGGGATAATTAATATAGGTGTAGTGGTTAACCTTTCCTTCAAGGTTTGGAAACTATGTCACATTTGGAATCCCACATAAAATGAAATATCCTTCCAGGTTAATTTGGTCATTGGTATCGCTATTTGCAAAATCCCTAGGATAAATGTCCTATAGTAACCGGCTAGTCCGAGCAAACTATGAATTTCAGTCATCATTGTAAGTCTCTTCCAAAGAACCACCACTTTAGTCTTACTTGGATCTACTGCTACCCCATCCTTGGAAATCACATGCCCTAAAAATCTCACTTCCTCTAACCAAAAATCACGCTTCTTAAGTTTGGCATACAGTTGTTTCTCTTTAAGCACTTGCAAAATAATCCTAAGGTGTTGTTTATGTTCCTGCCTATTTTTGGAATATACAAGAATATCATCAATGGAACACTACCATTAACTGATCAAGGTAGGGTCTAAAGATATGGTTCATGCAATCTATAAAAATAGCTAGAGCATTTGTCAACCCAAATGGCATTACAAGAAATTTATAATACCTATACCTAGTCCTAAAAGCGGTCTTAGTTATATCCTCACTTCTCACTCTGATTCAATAGTACCCTGACCTTTAATCATTCTTAGTAAATACAGTTGTTCCTCTTAGTTGATTTAACAGGTCATCAATCCTAGGGAGGAGATATTTGTTTTTCATGGTCACTTTATTTAATTGCCTATAATCTATGTACATTCTCATACTATCATCCTTTTTCTTCATAAACAACACTGGTGCTCCCCATGATAAAGCACTGGGCCTAATGAATTACTTTTCTAGAAGGTCTTCTATTTGCACTTTCAACTCACTTAGTTGTAAGGCAGACATTCTATAAGGTGCTATAGAGATCGGTCCCGCTCCAGGAACTAAGTCCCTGCACTAATGCAACTATATGCAATTAATGCAACATACACAAGCATTAAAATTAAATTAACAACTAACAAGCATCTCTTATTCATACTAGGAGTAGATGTTACAAAATTTATGGGTGTTGTGTGCAAATTGACATAGTGCAAGCGTACACTATCAACATGCAATATAGTGATGAAATAAGAGATTCTTAGAAAATTTTATTTGAAGTTAACTAAGTACCAATTCTATTGTATTTGCCTTATCCAAGCAACGATTAAGAGTTAGCCTTAGATAAGAATCTTTCGATCTTCTATAAATTTTATTTCTCTAACCTAAATCTTTATATTACAATGGGAACCCAAATTAAAGAAATGCATTAAGCTTAGCTAATTATGACTCCACAAGACCCATTGATATATTTCTATCCTTTGGATAAATCTAGTTAATTATTCAATTAATTAACTAATTAAAAACAAGTGGTATCCAACCCTAGGACTAAATTCAAGTCTCTTTTCCAAGATGAACTCAAATTATCCTAATCTCTCTAATTGGTGATCAAGCAAAAAGGGACAAAAAGTAAAATAAGATGAATAAACTTCATAAACATTGAATAAAAGAAGAAAGAGTAGCAATATTCACAATTTACATGCCAAAAAGTTGTAATCCTAAGGAGAAGAGAGTTTAGCCTATCATGATTACAAGAAAATTCAGCCATAAACCAAAAACATAGCAAACTCAAGAATAAAAGGAAAATGGAAGAAAGAACTTCATTTCCAAAGCTCAAATCGGTTTTCCTTGCTCTTGAATATGCTAAAATCACCCTTTGACCTTTATTTTCTTGATGTTCTTTTCTCCTTTTGTGCCTTTTTTTTTAAAATAAAAGTCTTCAAAGAAACCCTAGCAAATACCCTTAAAGAGCCCTCAAAAATAGCCTAGACAAGTTTGCCCTTAATGCATATTTTCGATGTGGCACTTAGGCACCATAATCTGGTGTCAAGGTGCAAACTCGTTGGATACACTATGGTATAATGCACTCAGTCTGTAGCCTTGACGAAAATTTTTTGTGTCAAGGCTTCAAGTTTCTGGAATTTTTATAGGGTGCTGCATTGAATGAAGCCTTAACTCTAGATTTTCGCATCAAAGCTTAAGCTCCTTAACTTCATCAATTTCTTTGCCTTTAAAGGTTTACAAAAGGTTCAAACAACATGAGTAACTTAAAAGATGAAATAAAACACCTCCAAAAAAGATTAATCAAACCAAAAAATCTAAAAACAACCTAAAACCTATCTAAACAAAACTAAATTGCATATACATTAAATAACTAACAAATAAATATTCATTAATTAATTTACTCAATATATAGGCATAAAATAGCTTGAAATAACTCTATTTCATAGAGTTATTACACCCTCAAACTTGAGGTTTTTCTCATCCTCAACCAAAATAGAAGCAAATGAAAAATTTATATGCAAGAATATTCTTATTAAGCGTAAATGACTTGGCTAAATTTTTACCCTCAACAATTGCATGTAGAGTTATAGTCAACAAGAAAATGAGTCAATGCAAAATGCTTCAAAGTTTAATAGGTAAAAATATATTTCTTCTCCTATTCTTGGAGTGTGTGTATGGGTAGCTAAATAGTTATATCACACATGCATAGGAAGTCATTTTTTACGTATTTCAAAATTTATGAAAAATTTCAACTATAGGTACTTCATATGCGTGCTTTTTTTACCCTCTCTCCACTAATGTAAGCATTACACAAACCAAAGATCATCATGTCTTTAAAGCTTGTAATGTGGCCAATGGTTATAGTTATCAAATAAAAGGATAGGGATTAAAATTCAAAGCTCAAGAGAATCAGTTCAATGATAGAAGAAAAACATAATATACTTTTTTTTTATATGAACTTCACATCAAGCCAAATTTATTTCACAACATCAGAGTTACCAATTTTTTGGTAACTTATTATCTTTTTTTTTAACTTTTCATTCATTTTTCTCACAATCTTTGATTGTGTTTAATTTTCTCAACTCCTTATTCACACCAAAAATATTTCAACTGAAGCAAAACAACACATGTCTTAACTAATCTCTTGAAAAGGGTCTGTCATTGGTTTTTCAGGCTAGAAAAGGTAAGCTCATGTGGGTAACTTCATAAACAAACTTTAATTCTTAGTTTTTCTATTAAAGCTCAAATTGGGTTCTAAGGATATATGTATACATAGGTAAGGCTTGAAATACACAAATGCAGAATGAAATGCCTAAATCATTTCTCTAATTCATGCAAATCCTAGGATTTTGCCTCGAGAGAGAGTATAAAACAAGTTATAGAGCCATAGGATTGAAATAGCCATACAAGTTGTATTACATTATTATTTTCCTTTGAAACATGCATTCCATTCGTGCAAAATTACCTTGTGCTCAAAATGGGTTCCAAGAATAATGAAGCTATAAGTATTACCCATTAACCTAATTGTCGAATAACATTAAAATTTATTTCCTATTAACCATGATCCATAATAAAATTAAATTCTTTATAGGGATTTGAACTTCACAAACACAAAACAAGAGCACACCATAATAAAATAAAACAAAATACCTCAAAATAAGCTTAAGCTTAAGAGTGCAATTTTCCAAAGAGATTTAAACCATTTTTTTTGTTCCCCACCCCTAAACTTAAAAGGGAACTTTATCCTCAATGTTTAGAAATATAACACTTAAATGAGTTGGAAAAGAATATCTTAAAAAATAATGCTATACCAAAATTTTGAGTAAATGACACACAGACAATAATTACAAGCGATAGAGTCGATTAATACACTCAATTATGGCATATGATCTTAATTAATATTTACAATCATGCATATTTGATCGATGCCATTCATGCCAAATAAATGTCAATTACATACAGAACAAAAGTAATATATTAATAGAAGTAGAGAAAAGGAGTATCCCAAATGTCAACAGATAATAATTGCTCCTTATAATCTTGTGGCTTTTTTTTTAATTTCCAAATTAGTTGAAATTTATCCATTGCATGAATCTTCCTATGTTACTTGAAATTTAAACATAAAAATTAAAACTAACTAAACACAAAAAAATAGCTGCTAATTAATAATTGTAAAACTTATGAAGATGCGAAAAATGAGAAAATTTGGTTACCTCCTGAAAAAGCAGTAAGTTTTTAGTCTTTAGCCAGAATTTCTCCCTTTTTCCATTTTTCATCCTAGATCAATTAAATTAAAGGAAGGTAATGGGATATTGTAGAAATGCAATGTTTCTACACCACCAACTTCTATATTATCTAGAAATCTTTATACAACAACCCAATCTTGCTCAACTAGATATTTCATGAATTCCTCACACATGAGATATGAGTGCTTGAGATGCTCCACCACCATAAAATTTTAGCATTGCACTAACAAAGGTGACTTAATTGATAGTGATGATTTGAGGAACCAATGTGGGGCTTTTAATAAATTAGCACAGTCAACAAAAATCACCATTAGCCCACTTATCATTAGTGATAATAAGGATTTACTTAGGTCAATCCTATGATATCTTAACTTATCATCATTAGCTAAATCATCAACCACCTTATTCACTAAAAAAACCAAACTTGTGGCTTCTTCCTTAGTTTTTCTTACTTCCTCAACTTGATTTTTCTCTAATTCTATAGTCCTCGTATTCCCTTTTATATCATTTTCACTTCTCAAAAATATTGCCTTGCAATGCTCCTTTCCTTCCCTTATTGTATTCAGCTTAGGGTCGCCTAGTCAGATCCCCTGAGGTCAGTTATTCACATCATTTGCAAGTTATCCTATTTGTGTTTCCAAATTCTTCAATGAAGATGACTAACCCTGAATCAAGGCATTCTAGTTCTGAATGATAAAGTGAGTTTTTGACATATACATCATAAGCATGTCCTTCAAAGATGAATTTTTTTTAGCTGGTGGTGGAGGAGTTTTAGATTGTTGATTGAACCCAAAAGTGTTAAACCCAGGTGGATTATCTAGCCTTTTTGGATTAAGAGGGGTAACTCCTAGACTATTACTCCATGAAAAATTTGGATGATTTCCCCACCTAGAATTATATGTATCAAAGTAATGATTATTTTGAGTTTCATTGTAGTTGTCCATATAATGCACAAACTTAGAATTTCTAAGGCACTGAACATATAGATGTCTCCTTCCATATAATTTACAGCTTATGAATGGACTTATGAAACTTTCTTGAGTCCTCAAGCTATTTATCTTCTTGGTTAAAGCTGCTATAACCGTAGTCACTGTTGTTATAGCTTCCACCTTATTGATCCCTTTAATTCTTGGCATATCTCTCTCTAATAACCATTAATAATTGTTTAATGGGATGGTCTCTAACAAATTGTAAGCCTCATCCACTGCCTTAACCAATAAAGCACCACTAGCAGCAGCATCAATAGTTGTTTGGAATGTTGAAGATAACCCATTGTAAAAGGTTTAAACCTGTTGCCACTTGGAAAGCCCATTAACTTTTCCCATTCTTCATATAAATTCTTAAGTCATATCGAAGAAATGAAATTATATCATTTTTCATCTTTCGAAGTTATTGTGGAACCTGCCAGAAGTGAATTCAACCACTCTTTGTCTTTTTCCTTAAGAGAAAATGGAAACCACCTCAACTTGATAACTTCCTCACTCACCTTATTTTGCTTGAAGGTATCAGACTTCTAGAAAATTCATGATGTGAGCAATTATATCTTCAGTGGAAAAACTCCTAAACTATCCATGAGATTGCAATAGTTGAATGGTGATTGACTTGATCTCAAAATAAGTTGCTTCAATTACAAGCCTTCTTATGCTTGGGCTTAACAAATGCAACATTATGGTTGCATATTCATAAAGTTTGTGATTGTTCTCATTTTTCCTTTAAGTCTCTCTAGTTTAAAAAAATGTTGGAGCTTCTTTCATTTTTTACTTTTAAGTAAACACTAATCGAGTACCTACGACTAGCCAATAGAACAACCAATAAAAAGAAAAAAGATCTTGATCTAAGGTTTATACTTAACACTAATATTAGCTAAACTCTAACTAAGAATTCCTTGACAATAGTGCCTAAAACTTGTTGCGTGAAAATTGACATAGTACTAGTGTACACTATCAACAAGTCCATCACTATAACAAACAGATCATGGGCATTCACATCTTGGTCAAACAGAACTATACATAATTCTATTGTGAATTGCCTTAAAGTTAACTAAGTACCAATGATATCATATTCACCTTATCCAAGCAACGATTAATGCACAAGTGAAGGAAAGATTTATAAACTCAAAGTAAAGTCATAGTGCTAATAAAGAAACTATATGAAATAAAATCCCTATAGGATTATAATCTAAGTTAGCATTTCAATTATGATATCATTACTCTTGTCAACCTAATTCAATGTTTAAGAGTTAGCCTGAGCCTCTGTTGTAATAAACTAGATTTTTAAAAATAAATTAATTGGGCAAATTAAACCTTGATTTTATTAAAATTGAATTCGGCATAATTTTTTGAGTTTACGGTCGAAATTTGGAAATTTTTCAAAGTTAAAATTTAATCTGACGGAGAAAAACTTAGTCCGGTGTCAAGAGATTGGCAGATAAAGTGACAGACTTTAATTTCTTAAATAGAGCCCGAATTCCTTCTATGGGGACCTGTGTCCTTGCCTGGGTTGGAAAAGGCATTTGAAAATTTCCCCGGGTGAAGTGACAAAAGACCAAAATGCCCCTAGAGGCTTTAAAATTTCAAAACTATCATTTTCCCCCACATTTCCTCTTTCCTCTCTCTCTCTTCCCTCTATTTTCTCTCCCTTCTCTCCTCCCATTTCCCGCCACCGTGCAAGGTCGAAATGCTGCCCTGCGCTGCCGCTGGACCCAACCACCGGTGCAGATCGACGTCCCCGACCTCTAACAACCATGCCCGGCCACTGACGGATGCCACAACGGCCGAAAATGGCAAGTTTTCTTCTCCATTGCATTTTTCTTCCGTCACTGTGATCTCTGCCGTCCGATGCCGTCTGGTTACACCTCCCCCACCATTGGAAAGGCCGAGCTCCCAGCTTCCTCCTACAACTCTCAGCCGGCGAATGCTACTGCCACGCGCCAGGAACAAAGCAATAACAGTCCGCCATGCGTCAATTTTCTCTGCCAGAAACGCCATCCAAACGGTTGTGAATTACCAAACGGACTCCAGATTCGGGCTCCTAGACTTGCAGGACTACGTTCTGGTGTAAATTTTGACCCTAGCTGCCACCGTCCATTGTGCATCGCAGTGAGCCATCGGTCACCACCATGCTCCACCGTGCGCCATTGCCGGAGTTGCCAGAAGCTATCTAAAACCAGAATTTCATCTTCTGTAACCCCCAGTACGATTTAGATTACCTCAATTTGATGTTTTCTTATTGAAATTTAATCCCAAACACGAGTAGCAATTAGACTGGCCTAGGAAACTATAATCTAACGTAGGGAAGCTTAATCGGATAAGAAACCACCTAAGATTTCAATTAATTGCCCAGGGAACTAACTAGGATCAAATACCGAGGAACCAGGAAACCCCAAGCTGATTAGGAGCATACGGTAAAAGATAGAGTGATTTACGCTGCCCTTAACTTTATTTGACACTATGAATGTCTAATTTAGAATAGTTTTATTACATAGGAATACGTGTTATGATTTATGAGTATATCTGTATGCCTGCGTGCTATAAATGCCTGTTTCATGTTAGATTGGTCGGCTATCGGATTTATATGCCATAGAAATGGATTGACTTAAGGTAGGGTATTCAACAACTGGTATGGGACAGCCGTTGAGTATCCCGAGTGCAGATGGTTTTGTAAATGTATCATTTTTAATCGAATTTAGTCTGCATTCATTAGGGATTACTCGGTAAACCAGGACGACCCTATAAAAGTTTTAAGTTGTATAAGGGGGGATAACCTATATAGGGAAATATTGTGGTTTAGGTGTAATCTCCTAAGAACCTTGAGAACTGGTCGACTATGCATATGTGGTTCCGAATAGACTGTATAAGGATGAGAATTGGCGTTTGTGCACATGCTAGGGGGCGCCCTAGATGTTGATTCTTAGCCAATCCTTGAGTGAGTGATTGGTGTCACGGATCACACTCACAATATAGGCGTGATTTCAGGTGATTGGTGTCATGGATCACACCCAACGAAAAAGTATGTTTTCCATAAAAACGGCATGCAATTGGATTAGATTTGTAAACAGTCACATGAGACTTGTGACTGATGTGTATGCGAAAACCACCGGGCATGATTTTTAAACCTGAATTTCAGTATGAATTTTCAGAATAAGTATTTTATACTCATTTTAGTTATTGCATTGTTTTCTATGTGATTTCACATTTTAAAGAATAAGATAATTCACATGTTTTTAATTGAATATGGGGAGATATTTTCTGTGCATTGTCACAGTTGAGCATCCAGCTATTTTAGAACTGTATGATGTAAATTACTCTACTAAGATTTAACTATCTCATAAAGTTGTTTGCTCAAATGATCAGGAATAGGGTATTCCTAGAAGATAGTTGGGCAGGAGCAGGATAGCAGAAGGACGTTACAGCTTAGTTTTAGGCTTGAATTTGTATATATAATTAACTATATTGTTGTTCTATTTATTGATGGATTTGATTGGATGTATTTACTAGTTCTTTGACTGATTGTACTTTGGGGAAACGTCCAGTTTACAAGGAAAACTCTGCTAGATTTTTGATAAAAATGCATGTTTAAAGATTAGTTTAAATTGAATTAAGTTTGAATTGAATGTGAACGGATGTTGTATTAAGAATTTTATGGTTATTAGAATTGATATTCTAGAGCATGTTATGATTGTATGTGAAATTAGAATAGTTGCGTAGGACGTAAGGTTGAGTGGAATCTGAATGGACGATGGTAAGAGTCTATTTGGGTTACACTCAACCTATAGCGATCCTCCGATATTCCCTGATATGGGGAAATGAAAAATTGATTTGAAAACCCATATGCTTCCGCTACTTTAATAGAGGTAAGTGTATTGTAAATTAGGGGGTCGTTACATCTATGTTCATTATAAGAATATTTTGATCTCCTTAAAATTCTATCTCTAATCTAATTCCTTATATTCCTATGGCAGCCTAAATTAAAGAAATGCATTAAGCTTAGCTAATTATGACTCCACAAGACCCATTAGTATATTCCTATCCTTTGGGTGAATCTATTTAATTAATAAATTAATTAACTAATTAAGAACAAGTGGTATCTAGCCCTAGGACTAAATTCAAGTATCTTTTCCAAAATGAACTCAAATTCTCCTAATCTCCCTAATTGGCAATCAAGCAAAAAGGGACAAAAAGTAAAACAAGTTGAATAAACTTCATAAAGATTAAATTGAAGAAGAAAGAGTAATAATATTCAAAATTTATATGCTAAGAAGCTATAATCCTAAATTCTTTAAAATTAATTAACATATATTTATTGTAACGCCCTTATCTAGTCTTGTTGAACACTCTAATATAAGTAGATAGGTTAGATACATTATCTTTATCCTTTATTTAATTAATGTCTGAGTAGTTAAACCATTAAATTAATTGGAGCGAATTAGGTTTGGGATCTTTTGCTCAAATTAAAACTCACATGCATAGTGGAATAGATAAAAATACACTAACCACACAGCGGAATTAAAGCATCCATGTAATCAAATTAAATACAAAAATCAATAGTGTCCATTACATTTCTGTAAGCACATCTCAGGATATACGAAATACCCATCCGTAGGAAGTCAGGAGACAACAATCCTATCACTCAAACCCCTTTAAGAATTTCAAAGATAGACCAGTCCTTCAAATATCCCATGGCTGCTGCCCAAAAGAATAACCCTAGTTTAAAACTAAATAAATTCAAACTAAGACTTAAACATAAGGGATTACAAGGTTTCCTCCAACCAAAAAGAAACTCCTATTTCCCTGCCCTGTTAAGCATCCCTATCTAATACACATTAGCATAATAATGAGAAACACAGATTTCCCAGTAGTTTAACAATTCGAGTTTTAAAACAACTAATATGTATCAGGGTGCAACACCAAAACAATTTCATTTTACATTCTTGATATTAAAACATAAAATTACCCACAAAAGAAATCAGGCAGACGTTACGTGATAATTTAGACATTAACAAAAAAATCAAATGTTCACTTTCAATGAAGCATATCTAAATGAAATTACACATGTTATCGCGACATTATGCAATTTAATTATGTATTAGTTCTTACATTTTTCAATCTGTGTTAATTAGGCACCTGGGGTGTTAAGTGGACACTAGGTCACTTTTATAAAATTACCGTGAGCCCTAGTTCATAGGCATGAAGCACCTCTAGCTACACCTCACTAGGTCGTCCATGTGGATCACCTTTGGCCACACATCGTAAATCGTGGTCACTCGACCATGTATATAATGTGATCGCGAACTCTAGGTCATGGGCATGAAGCACCTTTGGCCACACCTTGCTAGCTCGCCCGCGTGGATCACCTCTGGCCACACATCATAAATCGTGTGCTTATATCTATATTTCCGTATCATTTGCGTTTCTTTTCTTTTCTTTTTGTCAGCGTACGATATATCTTATCGCCTTAAGCTATGGTTCTTATTTTCCTAGATTAATTTAACTTTATTTCCATGATTTCAACCAGCGAGTGTAAATAACATCAAGAAGGCAAAATTTCAACAATGTCCCATTGAAGCTAGAAAATAGACATATATAGAAGCAATTGTGGGACATTATTTTTTCAGAATTGTCAAACTACCTAGAGAATTACTAGAAAAAATTGATCTTAGTCTCCCTTCGATCTCTGTCTACACCTCGCTTCCTTGAATTCCAGTTTCCCTACAATAAACACCCAATTTTTGCTTCGGTTCAATTTTCAAGTAACAGTTAGCACAAAAACTATAGGAAAACATCAAATTAGGGTGTTTTAAATTATATCAGAGGCTCCGGGGGTCGAGATCTCAATTTTATGATTTTCCAACAGCGACACACGGTGGCCAACGGCGGCTGGGGTCAAAAAATATACCAGAATGTAGCCCGAAACTCAAGGAGGCCAGATCAGGTGTCCGTTTGATGAAACTCAATCATTTGGACAGTGTTTTCCAGCAGCGAAAGTTGACGAATGACAGACGGTTTTTGCTTCGTTCTGGGTGCGTGGTGGCGGCATTCACCGACTGGATGCTGTCAAAAGAAGCTGGAAGCTCAGGCTTCCCAATGGTGGTGACAATGTCATCGGACAATGTCGGACGGTGGAGATCATGGACATGAAAGAAAAACGCGACGGGAAGGAGAGAGTGGCATTTTTCGACGACTATGGCGGTCGTCAGTCGTTGTGGTGAATTGCTATGGCGTCAGGCTGAGCTGGGGAACCTTCCGGTAGTGATAGGTAGCCGTAAGTCAGCCAGACGATGGCCAAGCATGGTGAAGGTGGTGGTGTGCACGGGAGAGGAGAGACAGAGAGTGAGAAAATTTGTATGAAAGGGAAAAATGAGGGAAAATGAGAGGGGTTTGGGTATTTAAGGTCCTTAAGGGCATTTTAGTCTTTTCCCTTTCGCCGTAGCTAAGTTCCGAATGTATCTCTCCGAGCTAGGCAAGATCTAGGCAATATCTAAGACAACATAGAGAGAGAATTTGAAAATTTTCAAACGATCGCATGCGTCGCTAAATTATCTGCCAAATTTCCTCTACCAGATTAAAACCTCGCTATCAGATATCATTTAACTCCAAAATTTTCTCAAATTTTAGCTAAAAATTCAGAAAATCTTCCTTAATTCAATTTCAACAAAAATCGGGATTCATTTTACCAAATTTAATTTATTTCAAAAAAATCAGGTTGTTGCATTCTCTTCCCTTTAATATAATTTTGTCCTCAAAATTTATACATACCTAATGAGAATAATTCTGGATGGCTCTTGCGCTTATCCTCCTCCCACTCCTAGGTAGCCTCCTGTGGTGCCATCGGGTCCCACAAGACCTTTACAGAGGAATAGCCTTATTCCTTAAGGTCTTGACCTCAGTACTGATGATTTGAATAGGTCTCGACCGATAAGTTAGATTTTCCTTTAATTGTAGAGTACCAGCGTCAAGTATGTGGGAGGGATCGGGTATGTACTTTCGGAGCTGGGAGACATGGAAAACATTGTGAAGTTTGGATAGGTGTGGGGGCAAGGCTATTTGGTATGCTGATGGACCCACTCTCTTCAAGATTTGGAAAGGTCCAATGTATCTAGGACTTAGCTTTCTAGACTTCATAGCCCTACCAATCCCAGTATTTGGGGACACTTTCAGAAAAACATGGCTTCCTTCCTTGAATTCTAGGGGCCTTCTTCTCCTGTTGGCATAGCTTTTTTGCCTGTCCTGAGCCTTTGCCAACTTTTCTCTAATCATCTTATTCTAATCAGTGGTTTGTTGAACTAATTCAGGACCTAACAACTGCCTCTCACCCACCTCATACCAACATAATGGCGACCTACATTTTCTCCCATAAAGGGCCTCATAGGGACTCTTTTCCCAGTTTCCCTTGTACTCTAAGGCACAAGCCCTAAGCATATCCTCTAACATCTGAATGATTCTCTCCCTTTGTCCATCAATTTGAGGATGATAGTTTGTACTAAAGTTTAGCCTAGTTCCAAAGGCTTATTGCAGGGCTCTCCAAAACCTAGAGGTAAACCGAGGATCCTTATCCAAGACAATGCTAATGGGTACCCCATGAAGTCTTACTATCTCCTGAATATATAATTGTGCTAGTCTATCCAGGGGGTAGTTAATCCTAATAGGGAGAAAGTGAGCAGAATTGGTTAACCTATCCATTATAACCCAGATAGCATCTATCACTGATTTGGTTCTAGGCAGTCCTACCACAAAGTCCATCGAAATCTTATCCCACTTCCACTCGGGAATGTCTAAGGGTTGTAATAACCCAACAGGCTTCTGATGTTCAATCTTGACTTGTTGACATACTAGGCACCTATCCACATGCTCCGCTATATTCTTCTTCATCCCTGGCCATCAGAACCTACCCTTTAAGACCTGATACATCTTAGTGGCTCCAAGATGGACAGTGTACTTACTTTGATGAGCTTCCTCTAAAATCTTATCCCTTATTCCTTCTGTCTTAGGGATATACATCCTACCCTGGAAAGTTACCATCCCGTCGACCTCCTTTGTGAACTCCTTCAAATCCTTCAGGGATCCTAGGAATTCATCCTCCTTCTAGTTTTCTAAGATCTGGGCCCTAAGGGTGTTCTCAATCCTTAACTCACTCAGACAGATCTTATTCAGTAGCACCAAGGTGGATAACCTCATGTTCCTAAATTTCTCTATCAAGTCCATCTCGCTCACCATTAGACAAGCTACGTGGAGAGACTTCCTACTTAGTGCATCCACTACAATGTTTGCCTTACCCAGATGGTACTTTAACTCAAAATCATAGTCCTTAATGAATTCCATCCACCTCCTTTGTCTCATATTCAATTCTTTTTTGTCAAAGAGATATTTGAGACTCTTATGGTCACTAAATACCTCGAATCTAGACCCATAGAGGTAGTGTCTCCAAATCTTTAAGGCAAACACTATAGCCGCTAACTCTAAGTCATGGGTATAGTAGTTTCTCTCATGCAACCTTAGCTGCCTAGAAGCATAGGCCATTACTCGTCCTCCTTGCATCAGTACACATCCCAACCCTTTCTTCGATGCATCACAATACAAATCAAACTTCTCTAAAGGATCAGGGATAACTAGCATAGGTGCAGTGGTCAACTTCTCCTTCAGGGTTTGAAAGCCATGTTCACACTTTGTGTCCTACACAAACGGAACATCCTTCGGGTCAACTTGGTCATTGGCATCGCTATTTTTGAAAATCCCTGAATGAATCTCCTATAGTACCCTGGTAATCCCAAAAAACTCCTGATTTCAATCACTATTGTAGGCCTTTCCTAATTCACCACGGCTTCGATCTTACTGGGATCCACTTACACTCTGTTATCAGAAATCACATGCCCTAGGAACTTGACTTCTTTCAACCAAAACTTATACTTTTCAAGCTTAGCATACAACTGCTTTCCCCTGAGTATTTGCAGTACTGTCCTAAGGTGCTGCTCATGTTCCCATCTGTTCTTGGAATACACTAATATGCCATCTATAAACACTACGACGAACTGATCGAGGTAAGGTCTAAATATGCGGTTCATGTAATCCATGAAAATAGCTAGGGCATTTGTCAGTCCAAAGGGCATTACGAGGAATTCATAGTGCCCATATCTAGTCCTAAAGGCGGTCTTAGGTATGTCCTCTTTTCTAACCCTGATCTGATGATACCCCGACCTCAGATCAATCTTGAAAAAGATAGTGGCCCCTCTTAGTTATTCTAATAGGTCATCGATCCTAGGGAGAGGATACTTATTCTTTATTGTTACCTTATTCAATTGCTTATAGTCTATGCACATCCTCATACTCCCGTCCTTCTTCTTAACAAACAGCTCCCCACGATGACACACTAGGTCTAATGAATTGTTTTACTAAAAGGTTCTCTATCTGCTCCTTTAACTCCTTTGGCTCCATCGAAGACATCCTATAGGGTGCTATAGAAATTGGCCCCACCCCAAGAACTAGGTCTATAGAAAACTCTATTTCTCTTTCCGGTGGGAGACTGGTAATGTCTTTCTACCTCCGAAAACCCTTTGACCATAGTTAGAAACCATACCTGTGGTCAAAGGGTTTCTGGATGTTTTTCCTCTCCATCCCCACATTTACTGGCCTAGTGTCTATGAAAGTCACGGACTTAGCTAAGTAGTCCAAGATAACATTATTTGAAGAGAGCCAGTCCATACCGAGGATGACGTTTAGGTTGACCATGGGTAAACAAATAAGGTCTGCTATAAAGGTTCTTTTTGCAATCACAATGGAATAGTTTTAAAAAATCGAGGATGTAGACACATGTTCATTGGTGGGTATAGCTATGGAAAGTTCATAAGATAAGGTGGTTGTGGGTAATTTCAAGTTATAGACATAGTCTACTGAAATAAAGGAATGAGTGGCGCCAGAATCATACAATATAATTAAAGGAATATCGTTAATAAAGCACGTACCTTTCATCAAATCTTCGGACTGGGCCACTTCCTTCCCCTTAAAGGTATACACCTTTCCCTTGGTAAGAGGTCTGACGGGTTCCTCTGGCTTTCTCAGGGTCGGGCAGCTCCGGGCGATATGTCTTGGCTTTCCACATCTGTAATACATATTTTGCCCCATCAGATATGGCCTATCCCCATGATTCTTTCCACACTTCGAACAGTTGCACTGGAGCATCGGAGTGCTCACTGGCTTCTTCCCTGTCTGGCCCTTTTGAAACTTCCTGTCACAACCACTACTGAATCCAACTGGGCTTTTTCTCTTAAGGGAGTCAGCCTCCTGTTTCTTTTGCTGTAATGTGGCTAAGGACTTAGAGGCTATTATGCACTTATTCACTAGCGTCAAGTAGTCCTTGATCTCTTGGGCAGCCAGCACGTGATACAACTCTGGGTCCAAGCTGTTTTCCAAGTGCATGGCCTTCCATACTTCGTCAAGTCTCCACTTCAGGTACGAAGAGAACTTGGACAACTCTTCGAACCTGGCTAGATGCTCTTCGAAAGGCCTGCCTTCCTACTTGATCTGCATGAATTCCCCCTTCTTCGCATTCTGCTCACTCTGGGGGAAGTACTTCTCTAGGAATGCATCTCTGAAACTCTCCCAGGTAATCGGGGTCCCCTGAGTCTCTATCAGTTGCTTTATCTCTCTCCACCAATGTTTCGCCTCTCCCTCTAGCTGATAGGAGGTGAAAGTGACCCTCTGCGGCTCTGTGGTCCACATTACTTCAAATAGTTCTTCAATCTTTTGAACCCACTCTTCGAATTTCTTTGAATTCGCCTATCCTCCACCTGATTGGGTCCTCACTTGCTCTGCCCCTGTTTGGGTCTCTTCACTTCGATCTGTCTGGGCTTGGCGAAGCGCCTCGACTGTGACTACAGCTTGGGCCCTCATAGCATCAGCCATATCTCGAATAGTCTGTATAATTTCATTCAAATCTACTCCAGTATCTCGGGTCCGTGGTCTACCTCTCTGTGTCAGTGTCGTGCTGCCAATCTGCAAAACAAGTATTACCAAGGTGATCAGGCTCAATAACAGATTATCAAGCAGATAGCATATAACATCAACAGGACTTCCATCTTCCTAAACCTAATACTCCCTTCCTCAAGTTCAAAACACAGTGCAAGCTAGTCAACCGCCTAGGTACAGTCGACTAACTTGAACTAGTTCCTTACTTGAGGAAATCTACCCCGTGTCTAACCTAGGTAGCTATGCTTTAATACCAACTTAATGTAACACCCCTATCTAGTCTTATTGAACACTCTGATATAAGTAGATAGGTTCGATACATTATCTTTATTCTTTATTTAATTAATGTCTGAGCAGTTAAACCATTAAATTAATTGGAGCGAATTAGGTTCAGGATCTTTTGCTCAAATTAAAACTCACATGCACTGTGGAATAGATAAAAATACACTAACTACATAACAAAATTAAAGTATCCATGTAATCAAATTAAATACAAAAATTAATAGTGTCCATTACATTTTTGTAAGCAGGTCTCAAGATATACGAAGTACCCGTCTGTAGGAAGTCAGGAGACAACAATCCTGTCACTCAGACCCCTTTAAGAATTTCAAAGATAGATCGGTCCTTCAAATATCTCATGGCTGCTGCCCAAAAGAATAACCCTAGTTCTAAACTAAATAAATTCGAACTAGGACTCAAAAATAGGGGATTGCAAGGTTTCCTCCGACCAAAAAGAAACTCCTATCTCCCTACCCTGCTAAGCGTCCGTATTTGATGCACATTAGCATAATAATGAGAAACACAGGTTTCCCAGTAGTTTAACAATTCGAGCTTTAAAATAACTAATATGTATAAGGGCGCAACACCAAAATAATTTCATTTTACATACTTGATATTAAAACATAAAATTACCCACAAAAGAAATCAGGCAGACATTACGTGATCATTTAGATGTTAACATAAAAATCAAACGTTCGCTTTTAATGAAGCATATCTAAATGAAATTACACATGTTATCGCGACATTATGCAATTTAATTACGTATTAGCTCTTACATTTTTCAATCTGTGTTAATTAGGCACTTGGGGTGTTAAGTGGACACTAGGTCACTTTTATAAAATCACCGTGAGCCCTAGTTCATAGACATGAAGCACCTTTGGCCACACCTCACTAGGTCGTCCGTGTGGAGCACCTTTGGCCACACATTCTAAATTGTGGTCACTCGGCCACGTACATAACGTGATCACGAACTCTAGATCATGGGCATGAAGCACTTTTGGCCACACCTCGCTAGGTCGCCCATGTGGATCACCTCTAAACACACATCGTAAATCGTGTGCTTATATCTGTATTTCCCTATTAGTTACGTTTCTTAAATTAATTTAACTTTATTTCCTAACTTAATTTAACTTTATTTCCATGATTTCAGCCAGCGAGTGTAAATAACATCAAGAATGCAAATTTTCAATAATGTCCCATCAAAGCTAGCAAACAGACATACACAAAAGCAATCATGGGACATTATTTTTTCAGAATTGTCAAACTACCTGGAGAATTGCTAGAAAAAAACTGATCTTGGCCTCCTTTCGATCTCCTTCTACACCTCGTTTCCTTGAATTCTGGTTTCCCTACAATAAATGCCAAGATTTTACTTCGGTTTAATTTTCAAGAACATTCAGTACAAAAACTATAGGAAAACATCAAATTAGGGCATTTTAAATTATACCAAAGACTCCGAGAGCTCGAGATCTCAATTCTGTGATTTTTCAGCAGCTCCGGCGACGGCCAACAGAGGCGCATGGTGGCCAACGGTGGCTTGGGTCAAAAAATACACTAGAATGTAGCCCGCAACTCAAGGAGGCCGGATTCGGTGTCCGTTCGGCAAAACTCAGCCATTTGAACGGCATTTTTTGATGGCGAAAGTTGATACATGACGGACGATTTTTACTCCGTTCTGGGTGTAACAACCGAGATCATTTTTAAATATTAAAAACTAAATTTTGATATTTATTTCATTTAAACTGAGTCTGGCATAATTTTTGAGGTCGACGGTGGAATCTGGAAGGCTTTTTGAAGTCAGAAATGTGATCTGATGAAAGGAAACACGACTCAGCAATAAGATGCTGACATATAGAGTTTTGGACTTCGGTTTCTCAGATGGAGGCCGGAATCTCTGCATGGGAAGCCGTGCTTACGTTCGGGTGGAAGAAGACACCTCGAAGTTTCCCCGGGTGGTTCAGGAAAAGTCAGAATCGCCCCTGGAAACTTTAAATTTCCCGAAACCTCACCATTTCCCTCTCTCTCCTTACTTTACTTTCTCTCTCCTCTCTCTCTTTCTTCCTCCAATGCGTGCCACCACTTGACCTACCGATCGACACACCTCGCCACCCTTGACCTCAAGTAACCACCCACGGCCACCAACGGCCGCCACAGTCGCCAAAAAATGATGGTTTTCCTCCTCTATCGCGTGAAATTTTGCCCGCCGTGATCTCCTCCGTCAGCCACTTTTGGACATCACCGCCACCACCAGCGTGTAGGCTGAGCTGCCAGCTTCCTCCCCCAGCTCGTCGCTATCGAATGGAGCACCGAAAAAAAAATAGGATCAAATAACCATAGATTTCATAGTAGAATTACCTAGGACACCAACTAGATTTAGTGCCATTTGGGTGATAGTGGATAGATTGACCAAGTCTGCTCACTTTTTGCTTGTTAAGATGCAATACCCCGTGGAAAAACTAGCCGAGGTGTACCTTAGGGAAATTGTAAGATTACATGGAATACCATCAGGTATAGTATCCAATCGAGACCCTAGGTTTACTTCGAGATTCTGGCAAACCCTACAGCAAGCCTTAGGAACCCAGCTTAAGTTTAGCACAGCCTATCATCCTCAGACTAACGCGTAGTCTAAGAGAACTATTCAGACTTTAGAAGATATGTTGAGGGCTTGTGTACTAAAATAGAAAGGGAGTTGGGATAAACACCTACTGTTGATAGAGTTTGCATACAATAACAGTTATCACTCTACCATTGGTATGGCACCTTATGAGGCTCTATATGGGAGGAGATGTAAATCATTTTTGAGTTGGGTAGAGATGGGAGAAAGTACCCTATTAGGACCTGAGATCGTACAAGAAACCACTGATGAGATCAAAATGATCAGGGAAAAGATGAGGGTTGCCCAATAGAGACAGGAAGCATATGCCAATAAGAGAAGAAGACCTTTAGAATTCAATGAGGGAGAGCATGTAATCCTGAGAGTGTCCCCCACCACGGGTATCGGTAGACAGGTAAGGACCAAGAAACTAAGCCCTAGATTTTTAGGACCATTCCAAATCCTACAAAGGGTCGGTCCCGTCGCCTACCAAATTGCCTTACCTCCCTATTTGTCTAACTTACATGATGTCTTTCACGTCTCCCAACTTCGTAAATATGTCTTAGACCCTGCGCATGTATTGGGGAATCAACCAATAATATTAAAGGAAAATTTAACTTATGAATTTACTCCTGTACAAATCCTTGACTTTAAGACTAAGCAACTCTGAAGTAAAATAATCCCTTTAGTTAAGGTATTTTGGCAGGATGTAGCATCGCAGGAGATGACGTGGGAAAAAGAAGACGAGATGAGGCAACGATACCCAGAACTATTCACAGGTATGAATTTTAGGGACAAAATTTCTTTTAGGGGGGAAGAATGTAACAACCGAGATCATTTTTAAAGATTAAAAATTGAATTTTGATATTTATTTCATTTAAAATGAGTCTGGCATGATTTTCGAGGTTGACGGTGGAATCCGAAAGGCTTTTCAGAGTTAGAAATGTGATCTGATGAAAGGAAACACGACTCGGCGATAAGATGCTAACAGACAGAGTTTCAAACTTCGGTTTCTCAAACGGAGGTCGGAATCTCTGCATGGGAAGCCGTGCTTACGTTCGGGTGAAAGACGACACCTCGAAGTTTCCCCGGGTGGTCCGGGAAAAGTGAGAATTGCCCCTGAAAGCTTTAAATTTCCTGAAACCTCACCATTTCTCATCATTTTCACCATTTCCCTCTCTCTCCTCACTCCACTTTCTCTCTCCTCTCTCTCTTCCTTCCTCCACCGCGCGCCACCACTTGGGCCGCCGTGGGCTACCACTTGACCCACCAATTGACACACCTCGCCACCTTCGACCTCAGGTAGCCACCCACGGCTACCAAGGACTGCTTCAGTCGTCGAAAAATGCTGGTTTTCCTCCTCCATCGCGTGAAATTTTGCCTGCCGTGATCTCCTCCGTCAGCCATCGTTGGACGTCACCGCCACTACCAGCGTGTAGGCTGAGCTGCCAGCTTCCTCCCCCAGCTCACTATAATATCTGCATTTTTTTTAAATCTCCAAGGATGTTTTAGATGTTAAACTTTTGTGATTTTTGACTAAAGATTTGACTAAAACCTCCCTGAAAATTTTAAAAAGAAAAAAAGGGGATAAAACACTCAAATTTTAACTAGGGGCAAAATGGTAATTTTTCCCAAAGGGAAAATTGTAATTTTACCTAAGGAATAAGATTACTATTTTATTTAAGAAAATTGGAGAAATTTTTCTTAAGAAATTTCCCTCAAAATTTTGAAGCAAGAGAAGGGTAAAACAGTCATTTTAACTAAAAAGGGCAAAATGGTAATTTTATCCTAAAGGGTAAAATTGTCATTTTTCACACAAATAGGATGACCATGTTATTCCATATATTTCATAATTTTGTTTACCCAATTAGGAGACCTCTATGTCCAAAAAGAATTAAAAAAAGAAAGAAGAGACAAGAAAAATGAAGGGTAGAAAGGTAAATTTGCAAAAGGGACACATTGGGTATTTTAAAATTGTGTTTAAAAGTCTTCTTCCTCCTTCTTTCTCAGCAAAATGTAGCACACAAGAGGAGAAACTCAGCCATACGAAGAAGACGCAAGGGAGGGAAGAGGAAGAAGAAAATTTTCATAAAACTTGAAGAAAACATCATTTGCATTGGAAAAGCAAGGTAGTTAAGCAACTTTCTAGCATTTATTCTTGGTTTCATGGTGATTTTCATGGAGTTTGTCAATTATTTTCAAGATGATGAACAATAAAAAAATTTCTCTCCACTCCATTTTAAGCTTGAAACCTTGTTGCAATGCATTTATATGAGTGAATATGTGAATTTGTGTTAGTTGTAAGGTATGATTGAGCTTGTTTCATGGGATTTATAATTATGTTGCATCCACCGATAGTAATACTTTCTTGATGATGAATGATGATTAAGTTGCCAATGGTGTGTTCTAAATATAGTATGATATTGTGGTGTTGAATGTAAGAAAAATGATAAAACAACTCTTGAAGAGGAAGAAAGGAATTGAAAATGCATTTTCCCCTGTTTGCTAGAAATTTGGCCAAGATATCACTGATGTAAGTTGCTATAGGTTGCTGTAAAACTGTTTTGTCTTTGTAAACGCTCTTTGTAAGTTCTTTGTAGGTTCTTTGTAAAACTATTTTGTGCTGTAAAATCTTCTTTGTAAGTTCTTGTAGGTTGTTGTAAAAGCTTGTTTTGTCTTTGTAAAATCTTCTTTATAAGTTCTTTGTAGGTTCTTTGTAAAAGCTGTTTTGTCTGTAAAATCTTCTTTGTAAGTTCTTTGTAAAACTATTTTGTCTTTGTAAAATGCTCTTTGTAAGTTCTTTGAGGTTCTTTGTAAAACTATTTTGTCTTTGTAAAATGTTGCTATAAGTTCTTGTAGGTTCTTTGTAAAATTGTTATGTCTTTGTAAAATGCTCTTGTAAGTTCTTTGTATGTTCTTTAGAAAGCTTGTTTTGTGCTATAAAATCTTTGTTGTAAGTTGCTATAGGTTCTCAGAAAGCTGTTATGTCTTTGTAAAATCTTTGTTGTAAGTTGCTATAAGTTGATGTAAAACTGTATGTGCTGTAATATACTGCTGTAAGTTGATGTGAAATGCTGTAAAAATGTAAATTGTTGTAAAATTCTCTATAAGTTACTGTAGAATGCTACAAAATATTGCAAAATGAAGTGAGATAATAGGTATGATTCCTTAATGTTGAAAATCATAATAGATATCTTAAAAAAGGTAGGAAAATACTTAAAGTGGCAATTCTTTTTTTTTCTTGGTGGTTTTAGCCAAAAACTCCCCTATTTTGTTGAGATGAAATGAGTGTTGAATAAATGGGCAGCATTAAAATCATGATGGCCCAATGATTTCCTTGAATTGGTATAAAAAGAATGTTTGAAAAAAAAAATTAAGGGTGAAATAAATGCTATATTTTGTATAAATATGTCTGAGTTGCTTTTCTCCCTTCTTAAGGCGAAATGAATTTGCCTCTTCTTTTAAGAAGAATTCAAGTTCTATCATTTAATGGAAAAGAAGCTATGATTAATAAATTTTGACAGAAAGAGGGTTCGAGTGGCAGGGTTGTTGCCTCCTTACCCCTAATAGATGACAATCACTAAACATATCCTGAAATATATGTGTAACAATGTATAAAAATGATAATATATGCAAATATATGCAAGTTTTATTTAGGACATTGTAACTAAATCTGATTATTTATTTAGTTTTGCCGCTGCGTATTGTATTAATGTAATACTGAGTAAATGATCCTAAACCTAATTTAATTAACAAATGGGTAATATTGGAATAAGAAAAATCTTACTCGGGTTAAAAATCAAGGACGCAGGTGAGGATAACATGTCAATCTTACAGCTAATTATTTTACTTGAGAAATTATTTTATAAAGAAAGGCTATAAGATTGGGATGTTACACTCACCATCGTCGAACAGAGCTCTGACGCACTCAGATCGAGGAAAATTTTATCCATTGTGCATCAACTTTTGGGGCTGAAAAACACCGTCCAAACAGCTGTGAACCACCAAGCCACCACCAGATTCAGACTCCCCATCTTGAGGGCTTCACCGTGGTGTAATTTTTTAGGCCAACCGCACCCCTTCGCCGTGCACCACCGTGAGCTGCCGTGCGCCGCTGTGCGCCATCGCCGGAGAAGCTAGAAAGATGCCCGAGACTGTCCCAAAACATATTTCCATCATTCGGCACCCTCGGTAAGGTCCGATTCACTTAAACCTATTGAATTTTGATTGAATTGGCTACCAAACTTGAATAGGAAATAAACTGGCTTAGGAAATTGTGTAATCGGACTTAGGACCGTAAAACTGATGACGTAACGAGCTTAAATATTCATTTAATTGCCCAGGAAATTGATTAGGCTTGAAATCCGAGGATACAAGAAGTCTCGAATCCATTTAGAGCAAACGGAGACCAGGTAGGATAATTTACGCTTCCCGAACGTTAGAATTGACTTTGTGGATACCTGAACGCTTTAGATTAATTGCATGGATTTGTGTGCTGCTTTTGATGGATTAAATTGCATGCCTGTGTGCTGGAAATACAATTTTCATGTTAGATGATTTGCCTATCGAGTTTAGATGCCATTAGGACGGATTTACTTAGGGTAGGGTACTTAATAGCCGCTATGGGATGGTCGTTAAGTATCCCGAGTGCAGGGGATTTCATGAATATATTGTTTTTAAACAGATTTAGCCTGCATTGCGTTAGGGATCACACGATAAATTATAACGACCCTAAGAAAGGTTTAAGGAGTATAAGGGAGGATAACCTAGACGGGGAAACGTTGTGATTTAGGCGTAATACCCTATAACCCTGAGGAATAGCCGACCGTGTGCATGTGAATTAGAATAGACTGTACGAGGATGAGAATTGGCGTATGTGCACATGTTAGGGGACGCCCTAGATGTTGATTCTCACCCGGCCCTTGAGTGAGTGATTGGTGTTACGGATCACACTCACAATATAGGCGAGATTTGGGTGATTGGTGTTACGGATCACACCCAATGATAAGAGATGTAATTTCTCTAGATGACATGTAATTGGATGATTTTAGATACGGTCGTAGATGATCTGTGGCCAATACGGATTTAGATACACCGAGCATGGGATTTGACTCGATTTGATTATTGATTTTCAAAGAAACAGATTTGTATGACTTTTGAGAACTTGCCGCAATTTCCATGTTAAATAATGTTTTTAAAGATAAGGTATTTCATGGATTTGAAATTGAATACGGGAAGTTTGTTTTTGGTGTTGACACCGCTGAGTGATCAACCAGATTTTGAACTATATTATGAATTGTAAATTATTCTACTGGGATTTCAATATCTCACCAGGTTGTTTGCTCAGATGAACAGGAATAGGGGCCTAGACGCTAGCTGGGCAACGACATTGATGATAGACAGAAGAGCAGCGTAGTTCTAGGCTTGATTTGCGATGTATATATATATGCTGTGAATATTTGTATTGGATTATGTAATTATGTTTTATTTTGCTGTTGGACTGGATGTAAATTGTTGAATGGATGACTGTTTGTACTTTGGGATACGTTCAAAATATAGGGGAGACTCTGTCGAATTTTCATTAGCATTTAATGTGATAAATGTCTAAGTTAAGATGGAATGTATATGAATGGATTTCATGTGTATGCATGGAATCTAGTTTTATTATTCCAGAGTTTGTGTGATGTTACATGTGTAATTTGTATAGCTGCGTGTGATTTTGGGTTGAACGGAATCCGAATGGATGACGGAATGTCTATTTGGGTTACGCTCAACTAATAGCGATCCCCTGACATTCCCATATCGGGGATAACTATTTCTAAAACCCATATGCTTCCGCTAGGCAGATAGAGGACAGTATATTATGGATTAGGGGGCTGTTACACTGGGCGCGCGGCGGCGACGTTCACCAGCTGGAAGCTATCGGAGGAAGCTAGTAGCTCAGGCTTCCCAATGGTGGTGGCGGTGTCGGCAGACTGCAGAGATCACAGCCACAATAGAAAAACACGACAGGAAGGAGAGAGTGCAATTTTTCGATGGTTGTGGCGGTCGTCAGCAGCTGTGGTGACTTTTTGCGGCGTCAGGCTGAGCTGGGGAACCTTCTAGTAGTGATAGGCGATTGTAAGTTGGCCGGACAGTGGCTAGGCATGGTGAAGGTAGTGGATGTGGTGGTGTGCGTGGGAGAGGAGAGAGAGAGTGTGAGAAAATTTGTATGAAAGGGAAAAATGAAGGAAAATAGGGGGGTTTGGGTATTTAAGGCCCTTTAGGGCATGTTAGTCTTTTCCCTTTCGCTGTAGCTAAGTTCCGAACGTATCTCTTCGAGCTAGGCAAGATTTAAGACAACATAGAGAGAGAATTTGAAAATTTTCAAATGATCGCATGCGTCGCCAAATTATCTGCCAAATTTCCTCTGCCAGATCAAAACCTCGCTATCAAATATCATTTAACTCTGAAATTTTATCAAATTTTAGCTAAAAATTCAAAAAATCTTCCTTAATTCAATTTCAACAAAAATCGGGATTCATTTTACCAAATTTAATTTATTTCAAAAAAATCAGGTTGTTACATTTATTATACTTAATATGTGTCCATCTCTATGTTTCAAAATGAAAGATGTTACAAGATGTTACAAGCTATAGAAACAAAACCAAAAATAACTGAAGAACCAATAAGATCTCAAGCCTTTGATGAAAATATGAAACAAACAAGAATCATAACTGAAAAAATACAAAAAGGACATGAAATAGTTAATAAAAATCTATGGACTATTTTTGAAGAAATAAGAAAAATAGATATAGCAAGACAATAGAAAATATGGATAAGAGAAGAACAAATAATTCAAAAAGCCTCTACAGAAGAAATTATACAACCTTTAACTAAAAAAGATCATGGAGTATTAGAATTAACATGCCAAATAGGAACTAAAAGAGACAATATTTTTAAAATATTTAGAGAGTCAGAAAAAAGAAAAGAAAAAGAAAAATTAATTATAATAAATATGATGCAAGCTTTAAAAGAATTAGAAGATAGTGATACAGAAGAATCAAATATTGAAGATATAGAAAATTTTATGGGACAAGAAGAAGAGGAAAATATAGAGAAAATAAAAGAAGAATTAGGAAATACAACTATTATAGGAAAAAACATACAAAAAATAAATATGCATAAAAAACCCCCAAATCCACCAAATATAACAAATCCAAAATACACAGATAACACAGTATCATCTAGTATAACAAGAGAAACTAGAGAACATGAGGCAAAAAAAGAGACATTAAAACATAAAGAACCATTGAGAGAAGAAGATATTATACAAATAAATAATGTAACCTTTAAAACACTAACAAATACAGGATATACTCTAACTCTATTAAAACAATATGAAACAAATAAAAATAACTAATTCAAGAATATGGTTAGACTTAGATTGTAATCTAGATAATGAAAGAAGAATAGAAGAATGGTTAAAATCACAATTAATATCATTAATAGGAAGAAACATAGATACTCAAGAAGCCAATTTTTCAAGAATAGTACAAAACTAGTGCAAAAATAAAACAGAAGATTTTAGAAAACAAGCCAGATCAATAAATACACCCTAGTCAAATAAAAAAGAACTATATGCAATATTAATAAGACAATATGAAAAATTAATTAGGAATGAATTCTTCAGAATGAGTATAGGATTAAATGAAACAACTAATATAGAAAAAGCTATAACAAAAATGTATCAAATATAAATATGTAAACTAGACTCAAAATACTTAAACTCATATATATGGTAATATAAAAAAAATATTATTATGAAGCAAGATTACCAAATTATGAACAAAAAATATTTTACTTAGATTTATTTTTTAGAAAATTACCTAAATTAATATTTGAAACCATCATAGAAGATTATATTAAAGCATTTAATAATCAAGAATTAATGCCATTTATAGACACCATGAGAAGAAGGGAAATATATTTAAGAGAATATTTATCTAACAAATGTAGACAAGTATGGAGAAATATGAAATATTATACAAAAAATACAAGCCTAAAAAGTATCTTAGCAAAGGAAGAAAAAGAATAAATTACAACAACAAACCAATAAAATGTAGATGTTATAATTGTGGAAAATTAGGACATATATCAACAAATTTCTCAAACCCAAAAACTAAGAAAACTATGAATATTTTACAACAAGCCTATGAATATGAATTAGAACCTTTAGAATATGATGAAATAATAGGAAGTGAAATAGAAAATTCAAATATCGAAATATATAAGTTAAAAATGTTAAGTGAGGAATCTGATGAATATAATTTTGAAGATTCGATAATAGAAGAAAATGATCAAATAAATATGATAAGAGTTATAGAAAACCAACAAGAAGATGATAACATAGTAGGAGAAGAACAATCTTATACAAAATATGAAGAATATATAAACCTATCTCAAGGAATAACAGAAAGAACAATGATTTTCAACCAAAAATAATATAATAAAATAAAAAACATACAATTAGATATGAAACCTAAGGAACTTAGAAAACAAAACTTTATGACTAGAGTAAGTAAAATGTTAAAACAAAGAAAAAAGAAAAATCTGCATGTGTAATATTAGAAAAGAAACACCCAATAAAATCTACACTAGATGAAGGAGTGCTTAGAATACCTTTAATAAACAAAACATTATTAGAATCAGACATAAGTAAATTACCATTTAAAGATGAAGTCATAGAGATATATATTTCAAGAGTAAAATTATTAGTAAAAATCTTATTTTCAAGAAGGAAGAAATTTACCCATAGAGTTATTAATAACATATGGAAGAATTATATGTACAAGATAGTATACTAGGAGTATTAACAGGAAATCTAATATATCAAAAACTTAAATTTACTGTAAAAACAAATTTTGCAACAACCAGAGTAGATGAACATATGGATAAAACATTAATAGTATATCACAAATTAGACAACATAAGATTAATACCAGGAGCTAGAACATTAAGTATAATAGCAATGATAGGATTAGTTTTCGCAAACAAACATAATATATATTAAAAAAAATAAAGGAAGGATAACTATAGACATACATTTTATGCTAGTATTGAAAGAAATATAGTTAGATCATACTAATATAACTATACTAGAACAATTAGAATTAGAACTAGATAGAACAAGATTATATACAAAAAGATTACCAAGAAGAATAGAAGAAAATAGTACAATTGGACAAAGAACATTAAGAATAAATACACCATCCACATCTATGTTAAATATTAATATAAATCAACCTAGACATAGCTTAGAATATCCAAGAGATAATAGAAACATTAAAAGACAAGATCAATAAGTTGAACAAACTTAAGAAACAAATTAGCATAAATACATTTAAGTAATAAACTAACTGAGATTAATCCAAAAAAACCTCAAATAGATTTAACCCAATCTCAAAATATATATATTCCTTTAGAAGTTAAAAAAGGACCATTAGGGAACCTGTAACGACCCCCTAATCCACAATATACTATCCTCTATCTGCATAGCGGAAGCATATAGGTTTTCGAAATAGTTATTCCTGATATGGGAACGTCAGGGGATCGCTACTGGCTGAGCGTAACCCAAATAGATATTCCGTCGTCCATTCAAATTCCGTTCAACCTAAAATTGAATGCAACTATACTAATTACATAAGCAATCATCACAATAAACTCTAGAATAATAAAACTAGAATCCATACATAAAACATGCAATTCATTCATGTAAATTCCATCTTAAACTTAAACATTTATAACATTAAATGTTACTGAAAATTCGGTAGAGTCTCCCCTGTATTTTGAACGTTTCCCAAGTACAAACAGACAACAGTTCAAAAATTTACATCCAGTCCATCAACAAAATAAAACTAGTAATTACATAATCCAACACAAAACATCAACAGAATATATACATCGCAATTCAAGCCTAAAACTAAGCTGCTCGTCCGTCTATCATCACACCGTTTCTTAGCTATCGTCTAGGCCCCTGTTCCTATTCACCTGAGCAAGCAACCTTATGAGATATTTAAATCCCAGTAGAATAATTTACAATTCATAATATAGTTTGAAATATGGTTGATTACTCAGCGGTGCAAGCATCGAAAACAAACTTTCCATATTCAGTTCGAAAATAGTGAAATACCTTATTCTTTTAAAATCATTATTTAGCATGGAAATCGCGGCAATGTTCAATAATTATAAAAGTCTGTTTTATGAAAATCTGTAGTAAAATCGAGTCAAATCCCATACCCAATGTTTCTAAATTTGTGTCAGCCACACGTTATATGCGACCGAGTCTAAAACCATCCAATTGCATGTCATCTAGAGAAATTCTATCTCTTGTCATTGGGTGTGTTCCATAACACCAATCACTCGAAATCTCGCCTATGTTGTGAGTATGATCTGTAACACCAATCACTCACTTAAGGACCAGGTGAGAACCAACATCTAGGATGTCCCCTAGCATGTGCATATACGCCAATTCTCATCCTCATACAGTCTATTCAAACTCACATGCACACGGTCGACTATTCCTCAGGGTTTTAGGGTATTACGCCTAAATCACAATGTTTCTCCATCTAGGTTATCCCCCCTTATACTCCTTAAACCTTTCTTAGGGTCGTCCTAATTTATCGCGTGATCACTAACGTAATGCAGGATAATTCTAGTTAAAATAATATATTTATAAAATCCCTACACTCGGATACTTAACGGCCGTCCTATACCGGCTATTAAGTACCCTACCCTAAGTCAATCTGTCCCTATGGCATCTAAACTCGATAAGCAAATCATCTAACATGAAAAGGGTACTTTTCAGCACACAGGCATGCAATTTAGTCCATCGAAAGCAACACACAATTCTATGCAATTAATATAAATCGTTCAGGTATCCACAAGATAAAATCTAGAGTTCGGGAAGCGTAAATTATCCTACTTGGTCTCCGTTTGCTCCTAATCGATCCGGGACTTCTCGTATCCTTGAAATTCTAGCCTAATCAATTTCTTGGGCATTTAAATTAGTGTTTTAGTTTGTTACGTCATCGGTTTCACTTTCTTACGTCCGATTGCACAATTTCCTAAGCCGATTAATTTCATATTTATGTTTGGCATTGAATTCAGTCAAAATACATTAGGTTTAGGTGATCTAGACCTTACCGGGGATTCTGGATGATGGAAATCTATTTCGGGACAGTCTCTGGTTTCTTTAAAGCTTCTCGATGGCGGCGCCTGATGAAACCTGATGGCGCATGGTGGCTCACGATGGCACACAGCGGAGGGGTGCGGTTGGGCTCAAAAATTACACCACGGTGAAGCCCTCAAGATGGGGAGTCCAAATCTGAGGTTGGCGCATCGGTTCACGGCCGTTTGGACGGAGTTTTTCGGCGATGAAGAGTGACGCATGGCAGACGTCTTTTGCCTCTATCTGGGCGCTTGGGAGCTCCGTTCAGCGGCGGTGAGCTGAGGGAGGAAGCTGGTAGCTCTGCCTACATGCTGGTGGTGGCGGTGACATCCAATGGTGGTTGACGGTACAGATCACGACGAGCGAAAAATCAAGCGATGGAGGAGGAAAACACCCTCTTTCCAGTGATGGTGGCGGCCGTTGGTGGCCGTGGGTGGTTGCTGGAGGTAGAGGGTGGTGAGGTGCGTCGATTGGTGGGTTAGGTGACGACCTACAGTGGCCCTAGTGGTGGCGTGCGGTGGTGGAAGGAGGAGAGAGAAAGTAGAGTGAAGAGAGAGAGAGAAATGTTGGAAATGGTGGGAATTTGTGGGTTTCCGGGGAATTTAAAACTTTCGGGGGCGATTCTTACTTTTTTCGGACCACCCGGGGAAACTTCTAGATGCCATAACTGATCCGGTTATGGACACGGATTCCCATGCAAGGATTTCAGCCTCCGTCGAAGTAACCAAAGTCCGAAACTCTATTTGTCAGTCTCTTATCGCCGGGTCGCGTTTCCTTTCATCAGATTACGTTTCTGACTCCAAAAAACCCTCTGATTTTAACTGTCGACTTTGAAAATTGTGCCTGACTTAGTTTTAACCAAAACCAACCTCAACATTTAGTTTTACTTGTTTAAAAATAATTTTGGTTATTACAGAACCCTATAATAGCTATAATAAATCCCCAAATAGAAACAAGTACAATCCAATTAGAATACACAGAAGATAATATAAAAATAGAAGAAGAAAGAACAAAAGCAACAAGTATATTAAGATTTAATAATAGAGATATAATAAACATTAGATTATAAGTGGAAGATGAAATAAATATAAATAGCGAAGTAAAAAATAATACTAGGAAATAATTTTTTACAACAAGACCATATAGAATACAAAAAGATAGAATTCTATTTAACATAAACCAAAAGAAAATTATAATAAAAAGAATTTACTAGTCTAAATGAAGCTATATTTTATCTTAATAAAAATTAATTATAAAAAATATAGATCTAAAAAGTATCATACTATAGTACAAACAAGAGCAAATATATCAATAGTCAAATATAATGTGTTACTGTAATACTCCCATAATTTAATTAGCTTAAATTAATGATTTTTAATGGATGGAATTAATTGAGTCATTTAATAATTAGTACGAATTTCTAGCTTGCACAATTTAAGGGGGCTAAAGGGTTATATCCAAAGTAAGCTTGCATAAAATTCTTAGTACTAATTCTTGAATTTCTTTAATTACCTAGCCTAAGTACTAAGAAAGAGGCAATGCAAGATGCATGTATTTAAACATATGTATGAGTATGCCAAGAATATGTTTTAAATGAAAGGAGGGAATGGAAACTTAATTTTTTTGCATGAAAAACAAAGAAGCCACGTGAAAAAGGGAAATGGGACTTTTAATTTCATACATGAAGTCTCCAAAGCCACACGTGAATTATGAAAGACCACTAGGTAAGTGCAGATTTTTTTTTGGTTATATAATAAACATGCATGGAGCTTCACGAAAGAAAGAATAGAAAAAGAAAGAGGAAAATGTGTGAGGAAGATCACTCAATACATTCCTTCACAACTTGCTCATGTCTACCAATAGAATATGAAAATGCAAGAGTGCAGAATGCAATTAAATAAATCAAGGAAAAGTGGGTCCTTATGTGTGCGTAACATGAAGCAAGAATGCAAAATGATTTAATATAAAATGCACACGCATGGTGGAAGCTAAAAGGGGATTGACTAGATATGAATAATTAAAATACAAAACTATGCAGTTTGCATGAGGAGGGACGTCCACGTGACAGGGCAGCACGAGAATCAAATTATTTCCTTTCCTTGGGTTCGATTAACTCCACCAACTAGACAATACATGGGTTAGATTAGGGACACCTAAGGGAGTATGGGAAAAAAGAAGACAAAAGGCAAGGGAGACATGTGAAATTAGTAATCACCCTTGACTTCCTCCTAAGCAACGAATGATGCAGAATTCTAAAAAATATATATATGTGTACAAACACAGAAGCCAAGGGATCCTTTTTTACCATGAGTTAATGGAAATGAATGAGAAAGAAGGGGGTCCCATTTATCATGCATACGGTGGAGTGAGCAAAGGTGAGGAAATGGAAATAACCAAAATATATATATACATATGAGAAGAACCAAACGCACACACACGTGACCACCTAGATGCCACCGAGTGAAGGGAGTGTAGGAACTAAATTATAAAGGCTGGGACGTGCAGTTTCTGACCGTACAAAGTGCAGAGGTGGAGTGTGCAAATTGCATTACTTCTCCTCCTTCTCTTCCGTGGCATGGTAGCATGGATGGTGTGAAATTTCAAGGAAAGAAAGGGGCCACACCTCAGCTACATGGAAGGCTGCCAATGAGTAGAATAATAACCATAAAAACAATGGAAATTGTAACAACGGGAAAGATTCGAAAGAATTTTTAAAGAATTTTAAAAGATAAAACTTGATTTTAACCCTAATCCCAATCAAACGAAGCCTGACACGTATTTTGAGGATAATGACTTGACACAGAAGGTCGCTTGAAGCCAGAAACACGATCAAACAGAAAGAAATGTAATCCGCGATCGGCGGCGGAAGGAGTTTCGTGCGTCACTTTCGTTGACGGAGGCCAAGACTTTTGCATGGAAATGCGTGCCAACGTCTGGAGGGATGCCGACACCCTAAAAGATCCCCGGGTGGCCTGGGAAAAGTCGGGATCGCCCCTGGAGGCTTTAAATTACGCGAAAGCCCGCCATTTCTCCCATTTCACTCTCTCTCCTCACCACACTCTCTCTCTCTTCTCTCTTTTCTCTCTCCACCTTCCTCCACCGTGAACGGCCACCACAGCCACCGTGGGCCGCCACCAAGGGTACCAACCGACAGCCCTCACTCCACACAACCACCAGCAACCAACCACCGCCACCAACGGCCGCCGAGACGCCGAAACGCCGCTTTTCTCCATCGCGTGAAATTTCCCGACCGATCGCGCCGTCCGACGCCGTTGACCGTCACCGCCCCCACCACCGTGTAGCCCGAGCCGCTGCCTCGATGCTCGGGCCGAAGGAGGCCGGACGCGCCCGGATCGAGGCAAAACGCCGTCCGCGGTGCGAGACTCTTCGTGGCCGGAAAACAGCGTTCAAACGGCCATGAACCGCCGTGCCACCACCGTATTCGGACTCCCGAGCTTCACGGGCTTCAGTGGTGTAATTTTCGAGACAAACCGCACCTCACCGCCGTGTGCTGCGTGCTTGCCGCCGGTGTCTTGGCCGTCTTGGAGTTCTGGGCGTGCATCCCGGCGAGATCACGGACGTAGAATTCCATAATCCGAGCACGATGGTAAGGTCAGTTTCCCCAAAGCGATGTTATATGATTGAAATGGCTGCCAAACGTAATTAGGCAATTAATTAACCTAGGTAGCGTATGCAGGGTTTAGGATTGAAAATTGGATGACGTGACGAATCTAAATATTCAATTTCATGTCCAGGGAATTAATTGGGCTCGGCGAGATTTCACGAGTCTGATTTGAATTGAAGCGACGGAGACCAGGTAGGATAATTTACACTTCAGAACCTAGAATTGATTTAGTGAATACCTAAGCGATTTAGGCGATTTGTATGGAATTGCGTCTTTGCTTTCGATGGGATAAAATTGCATGCCTGTGTCTTTGAAAACCCTAATTGCATGTTAGACACCTTGTTTATCGAGTTTAGATGCCTTTAGAGGCGGGTTTACTTAGGGTTGGGTACTTGATAGCGGTATGGGACGGTAGTTAAGTATCCCTAAATGCAGGAAGCTTTTAAGCGAAACTATTTTTATCGATTTAACCAGTCTTGAGTTAGGGATTGCGCGTTAAACCAGGGCGACCCTAAGAAAGGTTTAGGGAGTATAAGGGTGGATAACCTACAGGGAAACGTTGTGATTTAGGCGTGATACCCTAGAACCACGAGGAATAGCCGGCCAGAGTGCATGTGAGTTCGAATAGGCTGTATGAGGATGAGAATTAGCGTATGTGCACATGCTAGGGACGCCCTAGATGTTGATTCTCACCCTGGCCCTTGAGTGAGTGATTGGTGTTACGGATCACACTCACAATATAGGCTTGATTCGGGTGATTGGTGTTACGGATCACACCCAGCGATAAGAGAGGTATTCTCTGCAGACTACGTGCAATTAGAAGATGATTTAGATTGATTCTGATGGATTTGTAACCAACGTGGAGTGAGATACACAGGGCATGGGATTTCATTTGATTTTTATGGTGATTTTAAAAAGCAGATTTCAGATTGTGATATATTGCCGCAATTTCCATGTGTTTAAACGATTTTAAAGATAAGGTATTCCTTTGTTTTGGCGATTTGGAAAGCGATTTCGGTGTTCGCCATTGAGTATTCAAGCGGTTTTGAATGATATTTAAATTGTAAATTATTCTACTGGGATTCATATCTCATTAGGTTGTGTACTCGGATGAACGAGGGACGAGGCGGGAGCCAGGCGATAGCGAGGTGACTTGAGGATAGGCAGAGGATTATTTAGCTTAGGCTTGAATCGTTTGTACATATACTTTGATGACCTTTATTAATTATCAGATTTTATTTCTTGTAACTTATGTATGGACTAGGCTGAATGTATATATGACGTTTGAGCGGTATGTATGGATTGTAGCGATGAATTAATGTTACGGTGTATGGATTTATATTAGTATGTTTCTTTTGTTATTGGGTGGTTGTTACGTTTTAAGCAGGTGATTACGTACTTGGGATATGACCAAATTACGAGAGGAAACTCTGCGGATTTTAGTAGAACTTACGGTAAATAAACTTATGGATTTGAATTGAAATGTGTATGAATGTATAATGAGACATGTATATCGCTTTTAGATTTCATTCGAGTTATTATTGATGATATATGTATGTGTATTTAGTTAGGCTGCGTGTGAATCGGGGTTGAGCGGAATCTGAATGGATAACGGAGAATCTATTTGGGGTACGCTCAACCAGTAGCGATCCCCTGGCGTTCCCACATAGGGAATAAACATTCAGAATGCCACATATGCTTCCGCTAATCAGACGAGCATCGCGTATGACGTATTAGGGGGTCGTTACAATTATGGTATCAGAGCCCTGTTTGTCGGATCTTCTGGTTTAGTGGACTTAGGACTTTAAATCTTCGGGCTTGCAGCTTTAGGATTTTGATTGATTTGACTCTGGCATGATAGGACCTGATTTGAATTGATAATGAACGGAATGATTTTGATGCACTGCTAATTATTCTTTGTGTGGTGATCTGTTTGTTTACGTATCGGATAAACATGGCGAGAATCTAGCGAGGGCGCCACGTAGGCCTAGGGGAAGGCCAAGGCACAGAAGCCAGGGTGCGTCAGGTAGTGGTAGCATGGAGACTGAGGTTGACATGCGTGAGATGATGGAATCTATCAGATTAATGGCGATGCCATGAGAGACCAGGCCACTACCGGTGCCAATGCAATGAGACAAAGCAGGATGATAGATGACGAGAAACGCATTTTGAGCCACCCAACAGGTGAATCCACTATATCGAGGATGGATTGAATTCCGAGAAGCGGTCCATCTCCGTTCCACAGTGCCTCCGAACCATTTCTTTGTGGAAGCTTGGATAAAAGGAATTGAAAAGATTTTCAGGTTGTTGCAGTGCGACGAAGAACAGAAAGTCACATATGCAACATATATCTTTGAAGGACGGTGAACTTTGGTGGACGGATGCCGCGACAATTGATGGAGAGCGAGGCATCCCAATCGACTTGGGAATCTTTCAAGAGAGTCTTCATGGATCAGTATATCCCTGAGAGCGTGAAACAAGCAAAGGAAGCTCAGTTCCTGAAGCTCACCCAGGGAGGCAGGCCGTTTGACGAGTATCTGAAGCTTGATTTGAGGAATTATCAAGGTACTCTACTTACCTGCGAATGCATTACGATGAGGCTTGGAAAGCGAAACAACTAGAAGAAGGCCTCGATCTACCTATGAAGACTCAGTTGGCTACCCTGGAGATTCGAGACTTTGCCACACTGGTGAATAAGTGCAGAATTCTGAGCAAGAATTTAGAACAGAAACAGGCTCAAAATATGACACAGCGTACAGGGAACCGGCCCAGACAAGCGCCCAGAAATCTGAATGTATGAAGCGGTATGTTTAAACCGCAACCAGGGGCTTCTAGTAGCAGTGGGAGGCGACACGATAATACTCTTTGTCGAAGTGTGGTACGGACATCCAAATCAACCTGGCGGCATCGGACTCCCCTCGGTGTTATAGATGTGGAGGCACAGGACACATGGCCAGATACTGCCCTTCCACGGGGAATCAGCCGACATCTGGTAGCCGAAGACCACAAGCTCCAGGGAGAGTTTTTACCATGAATCTGCCAGCGCCGAGTGTCCTCGGGCTTGATGCGAGGTAGAGGTAAAATTTATAATTTTTCTTTGATAGTATTGTTTGATTCGGGTTCTACGCACTCCTTTATTCTTTGATGCATGCGTAGAACGAATGAGATTACTGTTCAAACCTTGCCTGTGACCTATACATATCCACACCCTTGGGAGAAGCCACTATGTCCCCACGAATATGCCTAAATTGCCCTTTAACCATTGAAGATACCTTATTTCTTGTGGACTTAGTGTGTATACCATTGTCGAGGATCGGCGTTATTTTGGGAATGGATTGGTTGACTAGGAATCGGGTCTTGTTGAATTGTTCAGAAGGACAATTACTTATCTAGATAACGTGCACTGTGCGTGGTAATGACAGAGCTTGTGAGATAGGTGATATGTCCCTCAATCTCTACGAGGTAGAATTGCAGGATAGATTAAGTCAAATCCCGATTGTTAGCGACTTTCCGGAGGTATTTCCTTTGGAAATTTGTAAACTGCCACCACTTAGAGAGATAGAATTCACCATTGACCTAATTTCGGGAGCGGGTCCAATAGCTATGACCCGTATCGTATGGCCCCGCAGAATTGAGAGAATTAAAAGTCCAAATCGAAGACATGTTGGAGAAGGGGTTCGTTAGGCCAAGTGTATCACCATGGGGAGCTCAGGTCTTATTAAGTAAAGAAGAAAGGCGGGAGTTTAAGACTGTGTATTGATTAATGACAATTGAATAAGGTGACCATTAAGAACAAATACCCATTGCCACGTATTGACGATTTGTTTGATCGATTGCAAAGCGCGATTGTATTTTCTAAGATAGATTTAAGGTCGAGGATACCACAGATTAGGGTTAGAGAGGAGGATATTCCCAAGACAAAGATTCAGGACAAGATACGGCCATTACGAGTTTTTAGTGATGCCGTTTGGATTAACGAATGCACCATTGTCTTTATGGATTATATGAACAGAATTTTCAGGCCCTATTTAGATCAATTTGTTGTGGTGTTCATTGGCGACATCTTAGTATATTCCAAGACTCACGAAGAGCATGCCCGACATCTTAACACGGTGTTCTGAATCTTGGAAGAGAAACAGCTGTATGCAAAGGCTGGAGAAATGTGAGTTTTGGTTAGAAGAAGTGAAATTTTTAGGACATGTGGTAAATGGGAAAGGAATAGCGGTCGACCCAAAGAAAATTGAAGCAGTATTAGATTGGGATCGACCTAGAATGGTCACCGAGATTAGGAGTTTCTTGGGTTTGGCCGGTTATTATCGGAAATTCATTCAAGGATTTTCACAGATAGCTGTGCCATTGACCCGGTTAACTCGGAAAGGGGTAGACTTTGAATGGAGCGAGCGGTGTGAGACTAGTTTTGATTACGAAGAGAAATTGACCACCGCTCTGTACTAATTATTAGAAACCCCTAGAACCCTTCTTTGTATACAGATGCATCTTTGGGAGGCCTAGGTTGTGTTTTGATGCAGGATGGGAAAGTTGTGGCTTATGCATCGCGACAATTGAAATCTGCAGAGGAGAACTATCCCACCCATGACTTAGAATTAGCTAGTTGTGTTTGCCCTAAAGATTTGGAGACATTACGTATGGCGCGGTATTCGAGGTATATAGTGATCATAAGAGCCTTAGGTATTTGTTTGATCGGAAGGAATTAAATATGAAGCGTAGGTGGGTAGAATACTTGAAAGACTTTGATTTTGAATTGAAATATCATGCGAGGAAAGCAAATGTTGTGGCCGATGCATTAAGCGAAAGTCACTATAACTAGCGGTTTAATGATTAGTGAGATGAGATTACTTGAGGATTTTGGGAACCTTAGCCTCAGCGTAATCTCATTTCATAAAGATTAGTGATGAGTGACTTTTTGATAACCCGCGAATCGAGAGAATTAATTAAACAAGCCCAACTTGAGGATGAATCCTTGGAGGTATATGCAGACCAACCCGACTTTGGATTAGCACCTGATGGAGTTTTAATGTTTAGAAAGAGAATAGTAATCCCAAACCATCAAGAATTAAAGGAAAAAGTGTTAGCGAAGCTCACGAAGCCATTACACTATCCACCGGTATTTCCAAGATGTATCGAGATTTAAAGAGAAATTTTTGGTGGCCTGGTATGCGGAAAGATATCACGGATTACGTGAATGCTGTTTGACTTGTCAACGAGGTTAAGATAAAGCATCGAAACCGGGGGCTACTTAAGCCATTGGAGATACCAGAGAGGAAATGGGATCAAATCACTATAGATTTCGTGGTTGGATTACCTAGAACACCGGCGGGATTTGATGCCATTTGGGTGATAGTGGATAGGTTGACCAAGTCCGCACACTTTTGCCTATTAAGGTGCGTTACTCTATGGAGAAATTAGCCGAAGTATACCTTAGGGAAATTCTAAGACTACATGGAATACCGTCAGGTATAGTATCGATCGAGACCACTAGGTTTACTTGAGATTTTGGCAATCCCTACTGACAAGCCTTAGGAACCCGGCTTAAATTTAGCCTGACCTACCATCCTCGGTGTGGGCGGTCTGAGAGGACTATTCAAACCCTAGAAGACATGTTGAGGCGTGTGTGCTTGAGCAGAAAGGAAGTTGGGATAAACACACAGTTGATAGAGTTTGCATACAATAACGATTATCACTCTACCATTGGCATGGCAATCGTATGAGGCTCTGTATGGAAGGAGTTGTAAGTCACCTTTAAGTTGGGTAGAGATGGGGGAAAGTGCATTGTTGGGACCTGAAATGGTGCAAGAAACCACCGATCAAATTAAAATGATCGGGAAAAAGATGAGAGCTGCAACAGAGGCAAGAATCTTATGCTAACAAGAGAAGAAGGCCTTTGGAATTTAACGAGGAGATCACGTATTTCGAGAGTGTCCCCACCACGGGTATTGGTAGGCAGGATAAGAACTAAGAAGCTAAGTCCTAGATTCCTAGGACCATTCCAAATTTTACAAAGAGTCGGTCCGTTGCCTACCAAATTGCGTTACCTCCCCATTTGTCCAACCTACATGATGTTTTCCACGCCTCCCAACTTCGTAAATATGTCCGAGATCTGCGCATGTATTAGAGAATCAACCGATAATATTAAAGGAAAATTTGACTTATGAATCTACTCCTGTTCAAATCCTTGACTATAAGACTAAACGACCAAGTAAAATGATCCCTTTAGTTAAGGTACTTTGGCGAGGATGTCGCATCGCAGAAATGGCGTGGGAGAAAGAAGATGAAATGAGACAAAGATATCCGGAATCAAGCATGGTATGAATTTTGGGGACAAAATTTCTTTTAAGGGGGGGAGAATGTAACAACGGGAAAGATTCGAAAGAATTTTTAAAGAATTTTAAAAGATAAAACTTGATTTTAACCCTAATCCCAATCAAACGAAGCCTGACACGTATTTTGAGGATAATGACTTGACACAGAAGGTCGCTTGAAGCCAGAAACACGATCAAACAGAAAGAAATGTAATCCGGCGATCAGAAACTGACGGAAGGAGTTTCGTGCGTCACTTTCGTTGACGGAGGCCAAGACTTTTGCATGGAAATGCGTGCCAACGTCTGGAGGGATGCCGACACCCTAAAAGATCTGGGTGGCCTGGGAAAAGTCGGGATCGCCCCTGGAGGCTTTAAATTACGCGAAAGCCCGCCATTTCTCCCATTTCACTCTCTCTCCTCACCACACTCTCTCTCTCTTCTCTCTTTTCTCTCTCCACCTTCCTCCACCGTGAACGGCCACCACAGCCACCGTGGGCCACCAAGGGTACCAGCAAGCGACCCGTGCCCACAACCACCGGCTGACCAACCACCGCCACCAGCGGCCCGGAGAGCAGGCGCGCCGTTTTCCCCTCCATCGCGTGAAATTTCCCCAGCCCGATGCGCCGCCGTCGGACGCCGTTGACCGTCACCCCCCACCGTAGTGTGGCAGTGCCGGCTGCCTCCGATGCTTCGGCCGCCGAAAGGAGGCCGGACGCGCCCGGATCGAGGCAAAATGCCGTCCGCCGTGCGAGACTCTTCGTGGCCGGAAAACACCGTTCAAACGGCCGTGAACCGCCGTGCCACCACCGTATTCGGACTCACGAGCTTACGGGCTTCACCGTGGTGTAATTTTCGAGACAAACCGCACCTCGCGCGTGCGCTGCGTGCTGCGCGCCGTCTTGCCGTGTGCCACCGTCTTGGAGTTCCTGGGCGTGCATCGGCGAGATCAGGGACGTAGAAATTCCATAATCCGAAACACGATGGTAAGGCCCGTTTTCCCCAAAACTGATGTTATATGATTGAAATGGCTGCCGAACGTAATTAGGCAATTAATTAACCTAGGTAACTGTGTAACCGGGTTTAGGATTGAAAATTGGATGACGTGACGAATCTAAATATTCAATTTCATGTCCAGGGAATTAATTGGGCTCGGCGAGATTTCACGAGTCCTGATTTGAATTGAAGCGACCAGGAGACCAGGTAGGATAATTTACACTTCAGAACCTAGAATTGATTTAGTGAATACCTAGCGATTTAGGCGATTTGTATGGAATTGCGTCTGCTTTCGATGGGATAAAATTGCATGCTGTGTCTGAAAACCTAATTGCATGTTAGACACCTTGTTTATCGAGTTTAGATGCCTTTAGAGGCGGGTTTACTTAGGGTTGGGTACTTGATAGCGGTATGGGACGGTAGTTAAGTATCCTAAATGCAGGAAGCTTTTAAGCGAAACTATTTTTATCGATTTAACTTTGTCTTGAGTTAGGGATTGCGCGTTAAACCAGACGACCCTAAGAAAGGTTTAGGGAGTATAAGGGTGGATAACCTACACGGGAAGCGTTGTGATTTAGGCGTGATACCCTAGAACCACGAGGAATAGCCGGCCGAGTGCATGTGAGTTCGAATAGGCGTATGAGGATGAGAATTAGCGTATGTGCACATGCTAGGGGCGCCTAGATGTTGATTCTCACCCGGTCCTTGAGTGAGTGATTGGTGTTACGGATCACACTCACAATATAGGCTTGATTCGGGTGATTGGTGTTACGGATCACACCCAGCGATAAGAGAGGTATTCTCTCTAGACTACGTGCAATTAGAAGATGATTTAGATTCGATTCTGATGGATTTGTAACCAGCGTGGAGTGAGATACACAGGGGCATGGGATTTCATTTGATTTTTATGGTGATTTTAAAAGAAGCAGATTTCAGATTGTGATATATTGCCGCAATTTCCATGTGTTTAAGCGATTTTAAAGATAAGGTATTCCACTGTTTTGAGTGATTTGGGAAGAGCGATTTCGGTGTTCGCACCATTGAGTATTCAACTAGTTTTTGAATGATATTTAAATTGTAAATTATTCTCTTTGGGATTCATATCTCATTAGGTTGTGTACTCAGATGAACAGGGGACGAGGCGAGAGCCAGGCGATAGCGGTGACTTGAGGATAAACAGAGGATTATTTAGCTTAGGCTTGAATCGTTTGTACATATACTTTGATGACACTTTGTTAATTATCGATTTTATTTCTTGTAACTTATGTATGGACTAGGCTGAATGTATATATGGCGTTTGAGGCAGTATGTATGGATTGTAGCGATGAATTAATGTTACGGTGTATGGATTTATATTAGTATGTTTCTTCTTTGTTATTGGGTGGTTGTTACGTTTTAAACAGGTGATTCTGTACTTGGGATATGACCAAATTACAGAGGAAACTCTGCCGGATTTTCGGTAGAACTTACAGCCGTAAACTTATGGATTTGAATTGAAATGTGTATGAATGTATAATGAGACATGTATATCAGTTTTAGATTTCATTCCAGAGTTATTATTGATGATATATGTATGTGTATTTAGTTAGCTGCGTGTGAATCAGGGTTGAACGGAATCTGAATGGATAACGGAGAATCTATTTGGGTTACGCTCAACCAGTAGCGATCCCCTGTCGTTCCCACATAGGGAATAAACATTCAGAATGCCACATATGCTTCCGCTAATCAGACGAGCATCGCGTATGACGTATTAGGGGGTCGTTACAGAAATGGGTGGATAATAGACTTAAACACACGCCAAATAAGAGAGAAGTAAAAGAGTGGAAGGCTTCTTTGGGGGAGGACTCACGGGTGAAAAAAAAGGGAGAAACATTTCATTCCTCTCATCTCACCTACACATGCACACGTGAGAAAGGAAAGAAAGGGGAAAAAAGAGGAAGTGGAGAAGAAGAAAAGAAGGGAAAAAGAGAGAACAAAGGAACCCAAGAGGTAGGTTGGCAATTCCTTTGTTTTAGTTCCACAAGTTATTATATATATATCTCATAATGTTGCTTTCATGGAACTAGAATAATTTCCTTCATTCTTGATTTAGGATGCAATTTGATATAGTATGCATGATAAACTTAGGAGTTGGCTATGTTGAAGGAGATTAATAATGTTGGGTATTTATTTTTGCTAAAATAAATATATGTGTGAAGATGAAGTAAGATGAATTAAGTTAGTGTTGTAAATTTATTGCCATGACCACATAAGAAATTAATTAATGATGAATACCTTTATAAGGAATGCAATGGTGAGGGTTTAAGGTGAAGAATAGATTCCAAGAAAAGTAGAAAATATTATAATCATTATTAATATTTTTAGAGGGAGGTTTATGTGTGAATAAAACCCAAGAAAGGTAGAACTTATTATGGCCTTTACTAATATTTTTAGAGGGGGATTTAGGTGAGAATAAATTCTAAGAAAAGTGGAAAATATTATGCCCATTAATAATATTTTTGGAAGGAAATTTATGTGAGAATTTAATTCCAAGAGAAATAGAAATATTATGTCCAAAATTAATATTCTTGGAGTGAAATTTATGTGAGAATAAACTCCAAGAAAAATAGAAAATATTATGACCATTATTAATATTCTTGGAGGGGAATTTATCTGAAAATAAATTCCAAGGAAAGTAGAAAAGATTATGTCCATTGTTAATAATAAAAAAAAAAGAGAGAACTTAGATTTAATTTCCTAGGAAAAAGCAAAATAGTATGGAAGCTTCGAATTTATTCGAAAGCGTCAAGGAATGAAACCTTTCCCTGGATAACAACAGGGAGGTGTAGGGTGACACTGCGCCCTGCGGGGCTCCGAGTGTACACCAGCGGCCTAGCGAGGCATGGTCGAAGGTGCTCCATGCCCGTGACCTAGTGTTCGCGATCGTGTTGAAGCCATGGCTGAGTGTCCACGCATTACAAGGTGTGGCCAGAGGTGCTCAACACGAGTGACATAGGGAGGTGTGGCTGAAGGTGCTCCATACCCGTGATCTAGTGTCCCGAGGATTTCATGAACATGGGCCGAGTACCCACAATTTGCGAGGTGTGGTCAAAGGTGCTCCACACGGGCAGCCTGGTGAGGAGCGACCGAAGGTGCTCCGTGCCCAGGACCTAGTGCTTACAAACACACTATATACATGGTTGAGTGTCCATGAATTACGAGGTGTGGCTGAAGGTGCTCCACACAGGTGACCTAGGGAGGTGTGGCCGAAGGTGTTCCACCCTTGTGATCTAGTGTTCACACAACATGTATATATGTTCTGATAACTTCGTAATAATAAACCAGTACGCTTAAGAGAACACTGGTCATGTGAAAAAGATCTCTGACTGTTGCTAACTACTAAATTTATCATGCATTAATTACTTGTTTACAGTTATGTATTTTACTCATAAATCAAGGATGTAGGTTGAACATTTTTTGTGCCTGCACCCTGGTACATATTAGTTTTTTTTAAACTATGAATTGCTAAGCTACTAGAAAACCTGTGTTTCTCATTTATGTGCTAATATGTATCAGATACGGACGCGTAGCAGGGGCACGTGGTGGCAGGCCTTTTGATCAAGTAAGGTTTTTGTAACCCCATTTTTTTTGGATCCTAGATGTACTCGAATTGGAATAGGACAGCTGATTTGATTGTATATGTAATAACCGAGATTGTTTTTATATATTAAAATCGAATTTTGACGCTAATTTCATGTAAACTGAGTTCGGCATAATTTTTGAGGCTGACGACTGAAATCGAGAGGCTTTTAGGAGTCAGAAATGCAATCCGATAAAAAGAAACACGAGCCGGTGATAAAACACTTAAAGACGGAGATTCAGACTTCAATTTCTCAGATGGAAGCTGAAACATCTGCATGGGAACCCGTGCCAATGTTCGAATGAAAGACGACAACCAGAAGTTTCCCCGGGTGGTCCGAGAAAAGTCAGAATCACCCCCGGAAGCTTTAAATTCTTCGAAACCCCGCCATTTCCACCATTTCTCTCTCTCTCCTCTCTCTCTTCCTTCCTCCACCATGCGCCACCACCTGGGGCACCGTGGGCCATCACTTGACCCACCAATCGACACACCTCGCCACCCTCGACCTCAGGCAACCACCCACGGCCACCAATGGCCGCCAAAGTCGTCAGAAAATGCAGCTTTTTCTCCTCTACTGCGTGAAATTTTGCCAGCCGTGATCTCCACTGTCAGCCACCGTTGACCGTCACCACCACCACCAGCGTGTAGGCTGAGCTGCCAGCTTCCTCCCCCAACTCGCCACTGCCAAAAGAAGCTCCGACGCGCCCGGATCGAAGGAAAATCCATCCATCGTGCGTCGATTTTTGGGGCCAAAAAATGTCGTCCAAACGGCCATGAACCACCGCGCCACCACCAGATTCGGACTCCTCATCTTGCGGGCTTCACCATGGTGTAATTTTCGAGGCCAAACGCACCCCTCTGCCATGCGCCACCGTGAGCCACCGTGCTTCGCCGTGCGCCGTCACCAGAGAAGCCAGAAAGACACCCGACATTGTCTCAGAATAGATTTCCATCATTCGGCACCCCCGGTAAGGTCTGATTCACCTAAACCTAATGATTTTTGATTGAATTGGCTACCAAACTTGAATAAGAAAAAAATTGACTTAGGAAATTTTGTAATCAGACTTAGGACCGTAAAATTGATAATGTAACGAGCTTAAATATTCATTTAAATGCCCAGGGAATTGATTAGGCTTGAAATCCGAGGATACAAGAAGTCCCAGATTGATTTTGGAGCAAACAAAAACCAGGTAGGATAATTTACGCTTCCCGAACGTTAGAATTGACTATGTGGATACCTGAACGCTTAGATTTAATTGCATGGATTTACGTACTGCTTTTGATGGATTAAATTGCATGCCTGTGTGCTGAAAACCCCATTTTCATGTTAGATGATTTGTTTATCAAGTTTCGATGCCATTAGGACGGATTTACTTAGGGTAGGGTACTTAATAGCCGGTATGGGACGGCCGTTAAGTATCCCGAATGCAGGAAATTTCATGAATACATTATTTTTAAACAAATTTAGCCTGCATTGCGGTAGGGATCACGCGGTAAATCAGGATGACCCTAAGAAAGGTTTAAGGAGTATAAGGGGAGATAGCCTACACGGGGAAACATTGTGATTTAGGCATAATACCCTAGAACCCTGAGGAATAGCCGACTGTGTGCATATAAGTTTGAATAGACTGTATGAGGATGAGAATTGGCGTATGTGCACATGCTAGGGGACGCCCTAAATGTTGATTCTCACTCAGTCCTTGAGTGAGTGATTGGTGTTACGGATCACACTTACAACACAGGCGAGATTCGGGTGATTGGTGTTACGGATCACACCTAATGATAAGAGATGTAAATTCTCTAGATGACGTGCAATTGGATAATTTTAGATACGGTCACAGATGATTTGTGGCCGATACGAATTTAAATACATCGGGCATGAGTTTTGATTCACTTTCGATTATCGATTTTCAAAGAAACAGATTTTGATCATTTTTAGAACTTACCGTGATTTTCATGCGATAAACTAATTTTTAAAGATAAGGTATTTCACAAATTTTGAATTGAATACGGGAAGTTTTTTTTTTGTGCTTGCACCACTGAGTAATCAACCATATTTCGAACTATATTATGAATTGTAAATTATTCTAATGGGATTTCAATATCTCACTAGGTCGTTTGCTCAAATGAACAGGAACAGGGACCTAGACGTTAGCTGGGAAAGGCATTGATGATGGACAGGATTGCGATGTACATATATGTATACTGTGGTTATTTGTACTAGATTTTGTAATTATGTTTTATTTTGTTGTTAAGTTGGATGTATACTGTTGAATGGATGACTGTTTGTACTTTGTGATACGTTCAAAATACAGGGGAAACTCTGCTGAATTTTCGGCAAGGTTTACCACTATAAACGTGTATGATTAAGTTGGTATTTGCATGAATGGATTATACGTTGTATGTATGGATTCTAGTTTATCATTCCAGAGTATCTTATGATGAATGTATGAAAAATTAGTATAGCTGCAGGTGAATTAGGGTTGAATAAAATCCGAATGGACGACGGAATGTCTATTTGGGTTATGCTCAACTAGTAACGATCCTCATATGTTTTCCTTTAAAGGGAAAAGCAAAAAATTATTGCGAAAACCCATATGCTTCTGCTATGCAGATAGAGGACAGTATATTGTGGATTAAAGGGTCGTTACAGTATATATATGAGGCGTTCTGGGGATACCGGGAAAAAGGATATGTGAAGGATCGGTCCATCATTATTTGGTGTGGGAGTCTGAGTGGCAGGCCTGATGCCTCCTGACTTTTGAAGGACAGGTACTTCATATATCCGAGGACTGATACATCAGTTTGTAATGATTATTATTATTAGAATTGTTTTATTGATTCATATGAGAGACTATATTCTCATTGTGTAGCGTAGAATTTTTATTATTCTGCTGTGCATGTAAGTTTATGTTTTTATCTGAGCATAAGATCCCGAACCCAATTCATTTAACATTAATTGAGTGGTTTAACGGCTTAGACAATAATTAAAAGAATAAGGATAATGTACCGAACCTATCTAGTGATATCGGAATGAACAACAAGACTAGATAGGGGCGTTACAGTTTTCACCATAATTATGGAAAAAGAAAGAAAAACCTTTAAGAATGGCTAGTGTAGGACAAAAAATACATATGATAGAATTATATGCAAAAAAATATACTAATACAAATAAGAGAATATGAATTAAAAATTAAAAATTTAAATTAATTTAATGAAACATTTAGTGATATAATATTATGATTAGACTTCCTAGAACAATATATACCTTTACATATAACTAAAAAAGCTTTAATATTAACTACTTCTTGTAATCGTGAAGTTTGGGGAATAAGAATAACAAAGCCCTACAGAATAAATGATGAAAAATTTCAAAAGAAAATAAACGAAAAAGAAATGCAATTCTTACCTAATAATAAACCAATAGAAATATAAAAATATAAAAATTCATGAGGATATATAACAAAGAATTTTAGAAAATTATAATGATAACCCATTATTTCATTGGGAACAATCAAAACCTTTAGCAAAAAATAGAATAAAAAGATTATAGTGAAAAAATAAATTGTAAACCTTATTCTTGGACAGAACAAGATAAAAAAGAATTTATAATGCATATAAATAAAATGAAAAAAATACGATCTAATGAGAAAAAGTAAATCAGAATATTCTTCACCAGCAATAATTGTAATAAAACATAGTGGAAAAAAAAGAGAAAAATCAAGGCTAGTCATTAATTACAAAAAAACTAAGTAAGTTCATTAGCCATAAGAAATAGATATCCAATACCAAAAATAGATCTTTTATTTAATATAGTAAAAGGAAAAAAATAATATTTAGCAAATTTGATTATAAATCAGGATTCTTTTCAAGTAAAATTAGAAGAACAAAGAAAAATATATGCAACATTTAGTACATATGAAGGACTATACGAATGGAACGTATTACTTATGGGATTGCAAAATAGTTTGAGTATATTGCAAGAGTATGTTACCAAAACTTTATTACAAATAAGAGAATTTGCAGTAATATATATAAATGATATATTAATATTTTCAAAATCAAAACAAGATCAAGAAAAACATTTAGAACAATTTGTATATTTAATAGAACAAAAACGATTAAATATAACACCAAAGAAAGTTGAATTAAGAAAAACTAGAATACCATTTTTAGGTCAATATTTATCCCAAGATGGAATAGAATTACAAGAACACATAAGAGAAAAAGTATTAGAATTCCCAAAAATAAAAAATAAAAAAGAATTATAAGCATTTTTAGGACTAGTAAACCAAGCAAGAAATTATTTTCGTAATTTATCAAAGTTTATAGCTAAAATATCAAAACTAGATAGAGAAAAAACTAAATGGATATGGAATAGTGAAATAGAAGAAATAATAAATCATATTAAACAATTATGCCAAAATCTACCAGAGTTCGTAATCCCAAATTCACCTGATATAAAATGGATTATATACACAAATGCATCTGATAATTATTGGGGTATCATGAAAATAAAGAAGAAAAAGAAAAAATAACTAGATATGCAAGTGGAAAATTCAATGAATCACAAAGAAAATATCATTCAAATTGAAAAGAATTTTTAGCTATAGTAAAAGCAGTAGAAAATTTTGAATTATTCATTGTAAACACAAGTTATAATAAAAATAGATAATACCCAATTAAAACATTGGCTAGATAGAGGAATTAAGACAAATAAATTAAGTAGTAAAATGTTAATTAAAAGGCAAAGTGATTTATCTTATTATGATTATGATATTGAATATATAAAAGGAAAAAAAATAATCTAATAGTTGACTTTTTTAGCAGATGGAATCCAACAAAGAGCAGAACAAGAACTTGACTGCAAGTTAAGAATCATCATTATCTACCTAAGAACAGATGATTATAAAGATTAATATTATAGAGATGAATATGAGCTTTATGCAAGGCTAAATTACAAATAATATCAATAATATTAACTCTTCATTAAGTACTTTTTATGTACTTTTTGAAGAAATGAACAAAAGACTATCAAGCCTAGAAGACCAGGTTAAAAAGATACAAGAAAAAAAGAAGGAGCCAAAAGAATCCACACAACAAAAATCCAGCCAAAAAGAAGAATATATAAAAGCAGTCCCATTTATAGATGTAGTAAATGCCCAATATGAAACCTCCAAAAAAAGCCAAGAACTCTATAGTCCATCATCCTCTAAGGATTCTTCCCTAAGTATTCAACTCAAAAAGACTAGGGATTCAAACTCAAAGACTAATATTATTTCTTCAAATTAATAATCCATAAACTCAATCACTTAGCTATGCCCACAAAAACCATCAAGTATGTCTCTCATTATGCCTTCAATAAAGCCATAATTTTAAGATTATTCAGCTTCAAGCTAATCCAAATCATATATCCCTCAAATAATATAGAGGAAATCTTCTAACTTCCAAAATCAATTCAAGAAGCTGCCAAACATTATTTTGGAATAGTTACATAATATAGAATATATATATAAGGTGTTATTCTATGATCGCCAAGCTTATTACAAAAAAATTATATCCATCAATAAACCTCATTAAATTTATAAGTACAAAAAAGCCTTTTGAGTATGAATAAGAAGAGAAAATAGACATAGAAGAAGATAAAGATTTCCAGTATAAAGTATCCAACATAAGAGCCTAAGAAGTAATGATCATATTCTAGGAAATGAACAGGACAATAACTGCATTAGATGAAGCCCAGTGGACATATTTTATAGGTTTAACAACATGTATATACTCAATAAGGAGAGTCAGCATACTAACAAAGAATTTTTTAACATGGTATGATAGAATCAAGACAAACAATATAAACAACTTAGAAAGAACAAAGAAGAGAATTTGCCAGGCATTATTAGGATACATCAACCACAAATTTAATTATTGTAAAGAAAGAGAAAAAAAAGCTCAAGACTGTGAAGAACCACAGGTGAACCTAAACCTGTTAGGATAAGTGGCTGACAGGATATTATCAAAGGACAATTATTTATACCAAAAGTAACCAAAATTAGTAAAAAAGAAACCTGAGTTATTATAAAGTAACTCAGGTTATGTAACTAGGGTTAATTTATAACTAAAGTTATCTAACTAAGATAAAGAAAGATTGGCTATAAATAGCCAAGAGTATTGTAAAGAAATATTATCGAATCTTCTATCGAACTTTGAAAAAATAAAATATTGAGTTCTACTACTTGCCCTATCTTACTCATATCTTTATTTTACCTGCATCAAATTTCTTTAAGATTTAAGAACAAGATTAAAGGTATAAATTGTAACTAAACTCTTGTAGAGATAAAGGAGTAGTGTTATTCTATTCTAATGACTATGATCTTATAAGGGACACTATTTGTAACAATATTAGAGTAAGAAAGTTTGTTACGCCTCCTTTAGGAAACAAAGGAAGGTTGTACTGCAATAATCTGAAGGAAGAAGGTTTGAGTATCTTTGTGTTGTGCTCTATAATAGAAATTCTATATGAAAAATGATATAAGTCCTTCTATAACTTGAATTATTGTCGATCATCCACAGTACTTATAAATTCTAGTATTATTACAAATAGGCTATTCAATTCTGGTATCATAGTAGAGGGACAATACCCTATTCCTTGGAAATTCTCATAGGTGACTAGGTAGCGAAGCATGGCTCTTCCCTCAAGAGATCACCTGAATAAAAAAGGTGCAAGTGTTCTGATAGGTACCTTTTGTTGTTACAATGATGCATTGGGCCCTTAAATGAAGCAACTTGTGATGCTTGGAACTGGACAATTATGGTATCAGATAAATATGTGTATATATAATATTGGCCAAAATGTAAAGAACCCCTTTAAACTTTGGCCCTTTTGCACATAACCCCCCTGAGTTTTAAAACTTAACAAGGAACCCCCCGAACTTTCAAAATCTTGCAAATAATAGCATCTGTTAAATTTTTAATCTAAAAGATAATGGTTAAATGTCATGTCAAATCTGTTGACTCCATGTTAGATTGCTGTTGAGTTGTAACTAGGGCATATCTATCATTTCTCTTAATTTTAAACCCACCTAAATTAGACCATAACCTAAACCTGATCCATCAACCCAGATAACATAACCTGAAACTCAATTATATAACCTCTCTCAAATTTTAGGGCATGTTGCACTTTATCATCGTAATCCCTATAACTACCGTAATCCAGAAGCATCAACAACCGTCATTTCAACCACCATTCCTTTCATATCATCTTTCGTCTTTCCTCCCGACATCATATTTTGTCTTTCCTCGTGACATTGTCTTTCATCTTTCCTCACGACCATCCCTCTCGTATCAATCACTGTCTTTTGTATTGTCTTTAGTGATATCCTCTATATTTATTGCCACTAGTCAATGTTAGCTTGGTGCTACTACCCGGTTGTTCAAGAACCATTTGAAGGCTGAGGTGAGTGTCAAAATTTCTTTTAGAAACATTTGTAACACTGTTATCTTGGTGATACTTTTACTATAATAGAATGTGGAAAAAAAAGAGAAGGATCTTATTTTGGCAGCATCTTGCATATTCTAAAATTTGAATCCTTTTAGTATAATGGATTGCTATATATGTGGCATATTCGTTTATATATTTTGCTCTTCCCTTTTTTTTATCTATGAGTACTTTTACATCTGATGTCCCTTTATATATATATTTCACTCTGAATGTGATTGTATATTTTTTTAAAGATAAAGGAATTATGACGACAATTACACTAGGGATCTATCATGAAGGTCAAATAAGATTTCCACTAACAATGTCATACATTGGGGGAAAGAAAGATATTTATGAGACATTTGACCTAGACTATATCACAGTGACAGAAATAATAGCATTTTTCAAAGACAAGGAATACAATAATTATTCAGATATTTGGTACAAGTTTAAAGATGATCACATGTCAAAAATTGCCACATTCAAGACTGACAATGACATGTTAAGGATATTGTGTATGATTGGAAAGAAGTTAAAGATTTTGCAAATTTTCATTAAGAGCGGAGTTAAGGAAGAGGCTGAGATATTCATCCCACCATAATCATCCCCACCTTTACTCCTTACTGAGACCCCTCATTCCCAAATAAAGGTGAAAAAATTAGCACAATTAGAGTAGGGGAGAATAAAGGATGAGATAAGGGAAGACTAGTCACCAAGAATTGAGAAAGTATATTTGGAAGAATGCAACTTCCCAGATAGTGATACTGAGCAGCCTGACCCATTGTTTGAGGAGATGGATACAAGGGTTACATCTTATGTTAATAATTGGATGGGAAGTGTAACAACCCAATTTTTAAAATAAAATAAATTGGTTAAATAAATTTAGATTTTGTTAGAATTGAATTCAACGTATTTTTCTGAGCCTGCTATTAAAATTTGGGAATTTTTCAAAGTTAAAATCTGATCTAACGGAGAAAAACTCAGTCCGGCTTCAGAGAATTAGCAGGTAAAATGGAAGGCTTTAAATCCTTAAAAGACCTATGAATTTCTTCCATGTGGGCTCGTATTCTTGCCTAGATCGAAGAATACATCCAAAATTTATCTCGGGCAAAGTGTAAAAAGACCAAAATGCCCCTAGAGGCCTTAAAATTTCAAAACCTCTATTTTCCTCTCATTTTTCCTTTCCTCTCTCTATCTTTCCAACATTTTCTCTCTCTTCTCTCTCTTATTTTAGCGCAACCGTGCATTGTCAAAAACAATGCCCTGCACTGCCACTAGACCTGCTGCCGGTGAAGCTCGACGCCCTGACCTCCAGCCACCATCCTCGACCACTGGCAGATGCCACAGCGGCCGAAAATAGCTCGTTCTACCTCCGTCGTGAATTTCTTTCCCCGCCACGATCTCTGTCGTCTGATGTTGTCCGGCCACACCGCCGCCACCATTAGGTAGCCTAAGCTGCCAGCTTCCTCCAATAGCTTCCAATCGGTGGAATGCCGCCGCCACACACCTAAAATGGGGGAAAATATTTTCGATCATCCGTCACCTTCGTCATCAGAAAATGCCATCGAAACAACTGTGTTTCATCGAACGGACACCGAATCTAGCCTCCTTAAGTTGCAGGCTACATTTTGGTGTATCTTTAGACCCCAGCCGCCATCCGTCACTGTGTGCCACTGTCTGCCACCGTGCTCTGTTGTGCGCCATCGCCAGAGTTGCTAGAAAGCTGCCAGAATCAAATTTCAAGCTTTTGAAACCCCGTTACAGTTTAAAATCCTCCAATTTGATTATTTTTCTATCGAAATTGACCCTAAAAATGTTTAAAGATTAAATCGGCTTAGGAAATTGATATATTGATGTAGGATAGCCAAATTCAAAGAAAAACCCACCTAAGAATTTAATTATTTGCCCGGGGAATTAATTAAGAGCAATTGTCGAGAAAAAAAGGGCCTGAAAATGCATCAAGAAAGAAGAAGCAAAGGAAGCAAGGTAGGTTAACAATTTAACTTTCGTTATATGTTATGGTTTTACAATCTAATGTTTATATTCGAGTTTTCCATGGAACTTAAGTTTCCTCTACATTCTTGACTGAAATGTATGTCTGTTGGCTGGCTTGTGTGGGTTGATGAAATGTGGATAGATGAGATAGCACGAGCATATTGTTGGAAAAAGAATATGCAACCATAGTTTTAAATTCCAGCTGAAGAAAGGAAATTGAATTGCCAATCTAATAAATATCCCTAGGCTGAGTCCATCGAATTTATTCTTGTGATTTACAAGAAAGGAAATTGAATTGCCAACAGGCATTCTCATACATAGGTATGCCTATATATACTCATATATCTTAGTACGTATTCCCATGCAATGAAATTATTCTAAACAGGCATTCATAGTGTCAATTTAAAGTTCAAGGGAGCGTAAATCAATCTACCTTTCACCGTTTGCTCCAAATCGATTCAGGGTTTTCCATTTCCTTGGTAATTGACCCTAATGAGTTCCTTGGGAAATCGTGAGATTTGATGCCATTTGGGTGATAGTGGATAGATTGACCAAGTCTACTCACTTTTTGCCTGTTAAGATGCGATACTCCATGGAGAAACTGGCCGAGGTATACCTTAGGGGAATCGTGAGATTACATGGAATACCATCAGGTATAGTATCTGATTGAGACCCTAAGGTTACTTCGAGATTCTGCCAATCCCTACAGCAAGCCTTAGGAACACAGCTTAAGTTTAGCATAGCCTATCATCCTCAGACTGACGGGTAGTCTGAGAGGACTATCCAGACCCTAGAAGATATGTTGAAGGCTTGTGTGCTAGAACAGAAAGGGAGTTGGGATAAACGCCTACTGTTGATAGAGTTTTCATATAATAACAATTATCACTCTATCATCGGTATGGCACCTTATAAGGCTCTGTATGGGAGGAGTTGTAAATCACCCTTGAGTTGGGTAGAGATAGGGGAGAGTACCCTGTTGGGACCTGAGATCGTACAAGAAACCACTGATTAGATCAAAATGATCAGGGAAAAGATGAGAGTTGCCCAATAGAGACAAGAAGCGTATGCAAATAAGAGAAGAAGACCCTTAGAATTCAATGAGGAAGAGCATATATTCCTCAGAGTATCCCTCACCATAGGTATCGGTAGACAGGTAAGGACCAAGAAACTAAGCCTTAGATTTCTAAGACCATTCTAAATCCTACAAAGAGTCGTTCCAGTCGCCTACCAAATTGCCTTACCTCCCTATTTTTCCAACTTACATGATGTCTTTCACATCTCCCAACTTCGTAAATATGTCCCAAACCCTGCACATGTATTGTGGAATCAACCAATAATGTTAAAGGAAATTTTGACTTATAAATCTACTCCTGTACAAATCCTTGACTTTAAGACTAAGCAACTCCAGAATAAAATAATCCCTTTAGTTAAGGTACTTTGGCAAGATGTAGCGTCGTAAGAGATGACGTGGGAGAAGGAAGACAAGATGAGGCAACGATTCCCAGAGTTGTTCACAGGTATGAATTTTGGGGACAAAATTTCTTTTAAGGAGGGGAGAATGTAATAACTGAGATTATTTTTAAAGATTAAAACTAAATTTTGATATTGATTTCATTTAAACTAAGTTCAGCATGATTTTCGAGGTTGATGGTTGAAACCGGAGGGTTTTTCGGACGTGATCTGATGAAAGGAAACGTGGCTCGACGATAAGATACTGATAGACGGAGTTTCGGACTTCTGTTTCTCAGACGGAGGCCAGAACCTCTGCATGGGAACCCATGCCAATGTACAGATTGAAGACAACATCCCGAAGTTTCCCTGAGTGGTCCAAGAAAAGTCAGAATTGCCCTCAAAAGCTTTAAATTCACTGGAATCCCACTAATGTACATCGTTTCCATCCTTTCCCTCTCTCTCCTCACTCTATTTTCTCTCTCCTCCCTCTCCTCCTTCCACCACCGCGCGCCACTACCAGGGCCGATGTGGGCCACCACCTGACCCACCAATCAACACACCTCACCACCTTCAACCTCCAGCAGCCACCCACGCCCACCAACAGCCGCCACAGTCGCCCAAAAATGCTGGTTGTCCTCCTTCATCGCATGATTTTTTGCCCGTTGTGATCTCCACCGTCAACCACCATTGGACGTCACCGCCACCACCAGCGTGTAGGCCAAGTTGCTAGCTTCCTCCCTCAGCTCGCCACCGCTGAACGGAGCTCCCAAGTGCCTGGATTGAGGAGATTTCTGTCCGCTCTGCATCAACTTTCGGTGCTGAAAAACATGGTCTAAACAGTCGTGAACTGCCACGCCAACCTTAGATTCAGACTCCCCATCTTGAAGGCTTCACCGTGGTGTAATTTTTGAGCCCAACCACACCCTCCGCCATGCATTGTCGTGAGCTGCCATGCGCAGCAGCCAGAGAATCTAGAAAGATGCCAGAGACTATCCCGAAACAGATTTCCATCATCTGGCACCCCCGGTAAGGTCTAAATCACCTAAACCTAATGTATTTTGATTGAATTGGCTGCCAAACATAAATAAGAAATAAATCAATTTAGGATTCTATGAAATCGGACATAGGACAGTAAAATCGATGATGTAACGGACTAAAGTAATGATTGAAATGCCCAGGAAATTGATTAGGCTCAAAATCTGAGGATATGAGAACTATCGAATCAATTTGGAGTAAACGGAGACCAAGTAGGATAATTTACGCTTCCCGAACGTTAGAATTGACCTTGTGGATACCTAAACTATTTAGATTAATTGCATGGATTTGCGTGCTACTTTTGATGGATTAAATTGCATGCCTGTGTGCTGGAAATACCATTTGCATGTTAGATGATTTGCCTATCGAGTTTAGATGCCATTAGGACAAATTGACTTAGGGTAGGATACTTAATAGCCAGTATGGGATGGCCGTTAAGTATCCCGAGTGCAGGGGATTTCATAAATATATTGCTTTTAACCAGATTTAGCCTGCATTGCATTAGGGATCATGCGATAAATCAGGACAACCCTAAGAAAGGTTTAAGGAGTATAAGGGGGGATAGCCTAATGGGAAAACGTTGTGATTTAGGTGTAATTGTAATAACCGAGATTGATTTTAAAAGATAAAATCGAATTTTGACGCTAATTTCATGTAAACTAAGTTTGGCATAGATTTTGAGGTTGATGGATGAAATCAAAAGGCGATTTGGAGTCAGAAATGTAATCTAATGAAAAGAAACGCGTTCTGACGATCAGAGACTAACAGACAAAGTTCAGGACTTTGGTTTCTCAAACGGAGGCCAAAACCTCTACATGCGAACTCATGCCAATGTCTAGATGAATGACAACGTCCTAAAGTTTTCCCGAGTGGTCTGGGAAAAGCCAAAATCGCCCTTGGAAGCTTTAAATTCCCCGAAACCCCGCCATTTGCAACATTTATCTCTCTCTCCTCACTCTATTTTCTCTCTCCTCTCTTTCCTCCTTCCTCCACCGTGTGCCACCACCTGGGCCACCGTGGGCCACCACCTGACCTACCAACTGACACCCCTCGCCACCCTCAACCTCAGGCAGCCACCCACTGCCACCAACGGCCGCTAGAGCCGCTGAAAAATGAAGCTTTTCTCCTCCATCGCGTGAAAACTTCGCCAGCTGAGATCACCGCTGTCAGCCACCGTTGACCGTCACCACCACCACCAATGTGTAGGCCAAGCTGCCAGCTTCCTCCCCTAGCTAGCAACCGTCGAACGGAGCGTCTACGCACACAAATTGAGAGAAACTTCATCCTTCGTGCATCGATCTTCGAGGTCAGAAAACATCATCCAAACAGCCGTGAATCGCCGCGCCACCAACGTATTCGAACTCCTCATCTTGAGGGCTTCACCGTGGTGTGATTTTTAAAGCAAATTGCACCCCTCTTTCGTGTGCCGCAGTGTGCCACCGTGCGCCGCCATGCTCCGTCGTGCCGGAGAATCCAGATATACACCGAGAGACACCGAGACTGCCCCGAGACAGATTTCCATCATCCAGCAACCCTGGTAAAGTTTGATTCACCTAAAACTAATGAATTTTGATTGAATTAGCTGCCGAACACGAATAAGAAATAAACTGACTTAGGAAATAGGGTAATCGAACTTAGGACTGTGTAATTGATGATGTGATGAGCTCAAATATTTGTGTAAATGTCTAGGGAATTAATTTGGCTTGAAATCCAATAATACAAGAAGTTCTGGATTGATTTGGAGCAAACAGAGACCAGGTAGGATAATTTATGCTTCCCGAACGTTAGAATTGATTATGTGGATACCTGAACGCTTAGATTTAATTGCATGGACTTACGTTCTGCTTTCGATGGATTAAATTGCATGTCTTTGTGCTGGGAATTCCATTTGCATGTTAGATGCTTTGTTTATCGAGTTTAGATTCCATTAGGACGGGTTTACTTAGGATAGGGTACTTGATAGCCAGTAAGGGACGGCCATTAAGTATTCCGAGTGCAGGGAGTTTTTAAATGATATTATTTTTACTAGATTTAGCATGCACTGCATTAGGGATCAAGCGATAAATCAGGATGACCCTAAGAAAGGTTTAAGGAGTATAAGGGGGGATTGCCTATACAGGGAAACGTTGTGATTTAGGCGTAATACCCTAGAACCCTAAGGAATAGCCGACCGTGAGCATATGATTTCGAATAGACTGTATGAGGATGAGAATTGGCGTATGTACACATGCTAGGGGACGCCCTAGATGTTGATTCTCACCCAGTCATCAAGTGAGTGATTGGTGTTACGAATCACACTCACAACATAGGCGAGATTCAGGTGATTGGTGTTACGGATCACACCCAACGATAAGATATGAAATTTCTCTAGATGACGTGCAATTGGAAGATTTTAGATACGGTAACAGATGAATTATAGCCAATATGGATTTAGATACACCGAGCATGGGTTTTGATTCACTTTTGATTACTGATTTTCAAAGAAACAGATTTTTGATGATTTTAGAACTTACCGTGATTTCCATGCAATAATCTAATTTTTAAAGATAAGGTATTTCACAGATTTTGAACTGATTTCGGGAAATTTTTTTTGGTGCTTGCACCGCTAAGTAATCAACTAGATTTTAAACTATATTGTAAATTATTCTACTGGGATTTCATATCTCACCAGGTTGTTTACTCAGATGAATAGGAACAGGGACCTAGACGCTAGCTGAGCAAGGTATTGACGATGGACAGAAGAGCAGCGTAGTTCTAAGCTTTAATTGTAATGTAAATATATACTGATGAGGTTTTGTATTGGATTCTGTAATTTTTGCTTTTCTGTTGTTGGATTGACTGTAAATTTCTAATGGATGACTGTTTGTATTTTGGGGATATGTTCCAAATACAGGGGAAAGTCTACCGGATTTTCGGCAAGATTTACCGCTGTAAATATATATAATTAAGTTGAAATTTGCATGAATGAACTACACGTTGTATGTATGGATTTTAGTTTTCATTCCAGAGTAATTTATGATGAATGTATGTATAGTTAGTATAGCTGCATGTGAATTAGGGTTGAACGGAATCTGAATGGACGACGGAAAGTCTATTTAGGTTACGCTCAACCAGTAGCAATCCCCTGACATTCCCACATCAGGAATAACTATTTCTAAAACCCATATGCTTCCGCTAGACAAATAGAGGATGGTATATTATGGATTAGGGGGTCATTACAGTAATACCCTAGAACCCTGAGGAATAGCCGACCATGTGCATATGAGTTCGAATAGACAGTATGAGGATGAGAATTGGCGTATGTGCACATGCTAGGGGACATCCTAGATGTTTATTCTCACCTGGTTCTTGAGTGAGTGATTGGTGTTACGGATCACACTCACAACATAGGCGAGATTCGGGTGATTGGTGTTACGGATCACACCCAATGATAAGAGAGAACTTCTTTAGATGATGTGCAGTTGGAGGATTTTAGACTCAGTCGCATATAACTTATGGCCGACATGGATTTAGATACACCAGACATGGGATTTGACTCGATTTTATTACCAATTTTTAGAAAAATAGATTTTTATAATTTTTTAGAACTTGCCGCGATTTCCATGCAAAATAATGATTTTAAAAGAATAAGGTATTTCACTATTTTTGAACTGAACACGGGAAGTTTATTTTCGGTGCTTGCACCGCTGAGTAATCAAATAGTTTTCGAAGAGAATTGTTAATTGTAAATTATTCTACTGGGATTTCAATATCTCATAAGGTTGTTTGCTCAGATGAACAGGAATAGGGGCCTAGATGATAGTTGGGAAATGGCGTGATGATAGACGGACGAGCAGCTTAGTTTTAGGCTTGAATTGTGATGTATATATTCTGTTGATGTTTTGTATTGGATTATGTAATTACTGGTTTTATTTTGTTGATAGACTAGATGTAAATTTCTAAAATGTTGTCTGTTTGTACTTGTGAAACATTCGAAATACAGGGGAGACTCTGTCAGATTTTCAGTAACATTTAATGTTATAAACGTTTAAGTTTAAGATGGAATTTACATGAATGAATTGCATATTTTATGTATGGAATCTAATTTTATTATTCCAGAGTTTATTGTGATGTTTGCATGTGTAATTTGTATAGCTGCATTCGATTTTGGGTTAAACGGAATCTGAATGGATGACGGAATGTCCATTTGGGTTACGCTCAACCAGTAGTGATCCCCTGACGTTCCCATATCGGGAATAACTATTTCGAAAACCCATATGCTTCTGCTATGTAGATAGAGGATAGTATATTGTGGATTAGGGGGTCGTTACAGAATACGTCATGCAAGTTTGATAGGTAGGGAGGTAAGGCTGTAACGCCCCTATCTAGTATTACCATTAATTCTAATACAAGCAAATAGGTTCGGTACATTATCTTTATCCTTTATTTAATTAATGTTTGAGCAATTGTACCATTAAAAATTATAACAAGCAGATTAGGTTTGGGATCTTTTTCTTAGATTAAAACTCATATGCACAGTGGAATAGATAAAAATATGCTAAACTACACATCAGAATTTAAAACCTTCATGTAATTTAAATAAATAAATACATGTCTAATAATGTCTATTACATTACAGTCAACTATATCAGGATATGCGAAGCACCCATCCATAGGAAGTCAGGAGACAAAAATCATGTCACTCAAACCCCTTTGCAAATTTCAAAGATGGACCGGTCATTCAAATATCTCATGTCTATTGCTAAAAGAATAACCCTAGTTCTAAACTAAACGAATCTGAATTAGGACCCGAAATAGGGTAACAAAAATCTCCTTAAATCGAAATGTGATAGCTACCTCCTGCTCTGGCTATGCGTCCACATCTGATACATATTAGCATAGTAATAAGAAACACAAGTTTTCCAGTAGATTAACAATTTGGTTTTAAAAATCACTAATATATAACAGGGTGCAAGCACCAAAACATTTTCATTTTACATTCTTGATATTAAAACATAATGTTACCCACAAATGAAATTAGGCAAGCGTTACGTGATAATTTAGATGTTAACATAAAAAAAATAAGACATTCTCTTTCAATGAACATATCTAAATGAAATTATACATGTTATCGTGGCATTATGCAATTTAATTATGTATTAGCTTTGACATTTTTCAATCTAAGTTAATTGAGCGCCTGGGGTGTTATGTGGACACTAGACCACTTTTATGAAAGCACTGTGAGCCCTAGTTCATAGGTACGGAGCACCTCTGGCCACACCTCATTAGGCCACCCGTGTGGAGCACCTTTGGCCACACATTGTAAATTGTGGTCACTCAGCCACATACATAGCGTAATCGCGAACACTAGGTCATAGGCATAGAGCACCTTCAACCACGCCTCGCTAGGTCGCCCGTGTGGATCACCTCTAGCCATGTATCGTAAATCGTGGTCACTCGGCCACATACATAGCATAATCGCGAACACTAGGTCATGGGCATGGAGCACCTTCGGCCACACCTTGTTAGGTCGCCCGTGTAGAGTACCTCTGGCCACACATCATAAATCGTGGTCACTCAGCCACATACATAACATAATCGCAAACACTAGGTCATGGGCATGGAGCACCTTCAGCCACACCTCGCTAAGTCGCTCGTGTGGAGCACCTCTGGCCACACATCATAAATCGTGGCCACTCAGCCACATACATAGCGTAATCGCAAACACTAGGTCATGGGCATGGAGCACCTTTGGCTACACCTTACTAGGTCGCCCGTGTGGATCACCTTTGGCCACATATCGTAAATCATGGTCACTCGACCACATACATAGCGTAATCATGAACACTAGGTCATAGGCATGGAGCACCTTCGGCCACACCTCGCTAGGTCGCCTGTGTGGATCACCTCTGGCCACACATCATAAATCGTGTACCTATCTATGTTTTCCCTTATCAGTTACATTTCCTTTCTTTTCCTTTTTGTTAGTGTACAATATATCGTTATCACCTTTATCTACGACTCTTATTTGCTTAATTTAATTTAACTTTATTTCTATGATTTTGGCCTGCGAACATAAACAATATCAATAATGTAAGTTTGCAATAATGTCCCATCAAAGCTGGCAAGAATAGACATGCACATACGAAACCGTGGGACACTATTTTCAAGAATTGTCAAACTACCTAGGGAATAACTAGAAAAAGCTGGTCTTGGCCTCCGTTTGATCTCCTTATACACCTCGCTTCTTTTGAATTCTTATTTCCCTACAATAAATGCCAAGTTTTCTCTTCGATTCAATCATTAAGGAATAGTCGGCACAAAAACTACAGGTAACATCAAATTGGGGTATTTTAAATTATACCAGAGGCTCTAGGGGCTCGAGATTTAATTTATGTGATTTTTCAGTAACTCCCGCAATGGTGGACAGTGGTGCATGGCGGCCGACAGCAACTGGGGTCAAAAAATACACCAGAATGTACCCCGCAACTCGAGGAGGCCGGATCTGGGGTCTGTTTGGCTAAACTAGGCCATTTGGACGGCGTTTTCTAGCAGAGAAGTTTGATGCACGGTAGACGATTTTTCCTCTGTTCTGGGCGCGTGGCGGCAGCATTCACAGCTGGAAGCTGTCGGAGGAAGCTGGCAGCTCAGGATTCCCAACAGTGGCGGCAGTGTCACCGAACGGCGAAGATCATGGCCGCAAAGGAAAATTGCGATGAAGGAGAAAATTGGCTGTTTTCGACTGCTGTAGTGTCCGTCGGTGGTCGGGGATGGTGGCTGGAGGTCAGAGACGTCGAGCTGCACCGATGGCTGGGTCCGACGGCGACGCAGAACAACGTTTTTGGATGTGCATAGTGGCAAAGTGAGAGGAGAGAAGGGAGAGAAAATGGAGGGAGGAGAGAGAGAGAAAAGAGAAAATGGGAGGAAAAAAGTGAGATTTTGCAATTTTAAGGCCTCTAGAGGCATTTTGGTCTTTTGTCACTTCACCCGAGGAAATTTTCTAATGCATTCTCTGACCTAGGGAAGGATACGGGCCCACATGGAAGGAATTCAGACTCCTTTTAATGATTTAAAGCCTTCCAATTTATCTGCTGATTCCCTGACGCCGAACCGAGTTTTTTTCTGCGTCAGATTGGATTTTAACTCTGAAAAATTCCCAAATTTCAACCGTAGGCTCAAAAAATTATACTGAATTCGATTTTAACAAAATCAAAATTTAATTTACCCAATTAATTTATTTTAAAAATTTGGGTTATTACAAAGGCAATTTGGTAGGCAACTGACCGACTCTTTGCAGGATTTGGAATGGTCCTAAGCATTTGAGACTTAATCTCTGTCCTTATTTGTCTACCAATACCAATAGTGGGTGACACCGTCAAGAAAACATGCTCTCCCTCATTAAATTCTAATGGTCTCCTTCTCTTATTCATATAGGCTTCCTGTCATTGTTGAGCAACCTTCATCTTTTCCCTGATCATTTTGATCTGAGCAGTAGTCTCTTGTACAATCTCGGGTCCCAACAGTGTACTCTCCCCCATTTCTACCCAACTTAAAGGTGATTTACAGCTTCTCCTATACGGAGCAACATATGGTGCCATATCGATGGTAGAGTAATAACTGTTATTGTAAGCAAACTCTATCAAAGGTAGGTATTTGTCCCAACTTCCCTTCTGTTCTAGTACACAAGCCCTTAACATGTCTTCTAAGGTTTGAATTGTTCTCTCATACTACCCATCAGTTTGAGGATGATAGGCGGTGCTAAACTTAATTTGGGTTCCTAATTCTTGCTATAAGGATTGCCAAAATCTCAAAGTGAACCTAGGGTCTCGGTCTAATACTATACCTAAAGGTACCCCGTGTAATCTCACAATCTCCCTAAGGTATACTTCGATTAATTTCTCCATGGAATACCTCATTTTGATAGGTAAAAAGTGAGCAGACTTGGTTAACCTATCTATTATTACCCAAATGGAATCATAACCAGTTGGTATTCTAGGTAGTCCAACTATAAAATCCATGGTTATTTGATCCCATTTCCTCTCCGGTATTTCCAGTGGCTTCATTAATCCTGCGGGTCTTTGATGCTCTATCTTAACTTGTTGACAAGTCAGACAAGCATTCACATACTTCGTGATATCCTTCCGCATACCTAACCACCAAAATTTTCTTTTTAAATCTTGATATATCTTGGAAATACCTAGATGGATGGTATAGTGGCTTCGGTGAGCCTCTGCTAACACTTTTTCCTTTAGTTCCCGATAGCCTGGGATTACTATTCTTTTCCTAAACATCAACACTCTATCAGGAGCTAATCTAAAATCAGGCTTATTCACATAGATTCCCAAAGATTCATCCTCTAGTTGGGCTTGTCTAATTTGGTCCCTCAAATTACAGGTTATTAGGAAGTCACTCATTACTAGTCTCTTTGGAAATGAAATTACATTAAGGCTAAGATTCCTAAAGTCCTCAAGTAGTCTCATCTCATCCACCATTAGGCTGGCTAATTGTAATAACTTCCAGCATAATGCATCAGCTACTACATTAGCTTTCCCTACATGATACTTTAACTCGAAGTTAAAGTCCTTCAAGTACTCTACCCACCTTCTCTGCCTCATATTCAATTCATTTTGATCAAAAAAATACCTAAGGCTCTTATGATCACTAAAAACCTCGAATACAGCCCCGTACAAATAATGTCTCTAAATCTTCAAGGCAAATACAACGACAGCTAATTCCAAGTTGTGGGTAAGATAATTTTCTTCTACAGGTTTCAATTGTCTTCATGCATAAGCAACTACTCTCTCATCCTGCATTAAGACATATCTTAAGCCTTTCATTGATGCATCTGTGTATATTGAAAAGGGTTCTAAGGGTTTTGAAATTATTAATACTGTAACGGTGGTTAATTTTTCCTTCAAGGTTTGAAAACTATGTTCACATTGCTCGCTCTACTCAAAGTTTACACCCTTCCTAGTCAACCGGGTTAATGGCAAACCTATTTGAGAAAATCCTTGTATGAACTTCCTGTAATAGCTTACAAAACCCAAAAAACTCCTAACTTTGGTGACTGTTCTGGGTTGACCCTAATCTAATATTGCTTCAATCTTCTTAAGGTCTAATGAAATCCCTTTCTTATTTACCACATGGCCTAAAAACTTTACTTCCTCCAACCAAAACTCACATTTCTCTAACTTAGCATACAATTGTTTTTCTTCCAATATTTGTAGCATCATGCTAATATGTTGTGTATGCTCTTCGTGAGTCTTGGAATATACTAAAATGTCGTCTATGAATACCCCTACGAATTGATCCAAGTAAGGTCTAAAAATTCTGTTTATGTAATCTATAAAGACAGCAGGTGTATTTGTCAGTCTAAACGACATCACTAGAAACTCATAGTGGGCGTACCTAGTGCTAAATGTTGTCTTAGGGATATCTTCCTCCCGAACCTTGCTCTGGTGGTATCTCGACCTTAAGTCTATCTTGGAGAATACCGTTGCACCCTATAACTAGTTAAATAGGTCATCTATATGAGGTAATGGGTACTTATTCCTAATGGTCACCTTATTCAATTATCGATAGTCTATGCATAGCCTCAAACTCCCATCTTTCTTCTTTACGAATAGGATAGGAGCTCCCCATGGTGACACGCTCGGCCTAATGAATCCCTTTTCTAACAAATCTTCTATTTGGACCTTAAGTTCCCTTAATTTTGCTGGGGCCATTCTATATGGGGTCATGGCTATTGGGCATGCACCCGAAATCAGGTCAATTGTAAATTCTATCTCTCTAGGTGGGGGTAACCTACTTACTTCCAAAGGAAACACCTCCAGAAAGTCGCTAACAATAGGAATTAGGTTTAACCTTTCTTGCAATTCTACCTGAGAGATATTTAGGGAAATATCACTTATCTCACACACTTTGTTACTCTCACGTATAGGCAAGGTATCCAAATAAGTGATAGTCCTTTTGGAATAATTCAACAGAACCTGATTCTTAGATAACCAGTCTATTCCTAGAATGATGTCGATTCCAGTTTAGGGCAAACACATAAGGTCCACAATAAATAGGGTGTCATCAATGGAAAGGGGACATTTAGGCATATTTGAGGGGATATGGTGGTCTTTCCTAATGGTGTGGAAATGTGTAAATCACAAGGAATGGTTTGCAAGGGTAAGTTTATTCTTTCCACGCATGCATCATATATAAAAGAGTGCGCAGCACCCGAATCAAACAATATTATTGAAGGAAAATTATAAATTTTACCTCTACCCTACATTAATCCAGGTGATTTGTTGACGTTCGCTGCATCTAGAGTAAAGACTCTCCTTAGAGCTTATGGTTTTCAGCCACCTAGACTCTGCTAGCTTCCACCTGATGGACAATACTTTGCATAATGCCCTGTACCTCTGCATTTGTAACATTGTATTAGTGTCTGATGCCAGCAAGGTTGGTTGGGATACCTCGTTCCACATTTCGGGCAGTTTGCACTTTCTGGACGTTTGTTATTGCTGGGTGACCCTGGTTATGGCTTAAACATTTCTCCCTTCACATTTAGATTTCTGGCTAGTTGTTTACGCCTACTACTTGTTCTTTGACTCATTCTGCTTTTGCTCTAGGTTTTTGCTAAGTATTCGACATTTTTCACTAGCAATGCGAAATTCCTTATCTTTAGCGGGGCGATCTGTGTCCTCATTGGCAAGTTTAAGCCTTCTTCTAATTGGCTTGCCTTCCAGGCTTCATCATAGTGCATCCTCAAGTATGTGGAATATCTGGCTAATTCTTCAAATTTAGCCAAGTATTCTTTAAATGTTCTGCCCCCTGTCTGAGTTGCAAAAATTCTGTCTCTTTAGCCTGTCTTGCACTCTCAGGAAAATACTTGTCCAGGAAAACCCTCTTGAAGGACTCCCAAGTGAGTGGGATGCCCCTGCTCTCCATTAGCTATTGGGCTCCGGTCCACCACTGTTCTGCTTCTCCCTTAAGCATATATGTCGCATAAGTAACTTTCTATTCATCATTACTATGCAACAGAAAGAAGATTTTCTCCATCTCCTTTAGCCATCCTTCAACCGCTAAAGGATCAGAGGTGCTGGAGAATGCTGGTGGCCCAACCGGTTGGAATTATATCCAACCTTGGTTCATTGGGTTGGAATTCTAGTTATTTCCATCATTTTTGTTTTGACAGTCCTCTTGTTGCTGTCTCATTATGTTGGCACTCGTAGTAGCCTGTTCCCTCATGGTGTTAGCCATCATTCTGATGGAGTCAATCATTTCCCGCATATTCACATTGGTCTCTATGCTACTACTTCCTAATGCCCTTTAGCTTCTGTGTCTCGACCTTCCTCTTGGCCTCTATGTACTGTCTTTGCTAGGATCTGCCATGGCTATCTAACACCGAAAGAGAATTAATTAGTCTTTAACAGCAACAGTTATCAGTGTAGTATTTGATTCATTCTTAATATCTCAATTCAAGATCAGTTCCTAGATATTCCAAAGTCAAATTAATTAAAAATCATAAAGCTACAGGCCTGAAAATTCACAATCAATAACCCACTAAACCAGTCAATCAGTAAACTGGGCTCTGATACCACTATTGTAACGACCCCCTAATTCATAATACACTTACCTCTATTAGAGTAGCAAAAGCATATAAATTTTGAAATATATTTTCATTTTTCTCATATCAGGGAACATCCGAGGGTCTCTACTGGTTGAGTGTAACCCAAATAAACTCTTCTCACAGTCCATTCAAATTCCACTCAACCCTACGTCCTATGCAGCATTTCTATTTTCACATACAAACCATAACATGCTCTGGAATATCAATACTAATAACCATACAATTTCAAAATACGAAATCCATTCAAATTTAATTCAAAATAAACTATTCTTTAAGCATTCATTCTACCAAAATTTTGGTAGAGTTTTCCCTAAAAACTGGACGTTTCCCAAAAATACAAACAGTCAGAAACTATCAAATACATCCAGACAATTCATCAGAATTCAACACCAATAACACAGATCAATACATATACAAAATTCAAGCCTAACTCAGTTGCAACGTCATCCTGCTATTCTACTTTTGCTCAACTATCTCCTAGGCATTCCTTGTTCTTGATCATCTGAGCAAACAATTTCTTGAGATGGTTAAATCCAGTAGAGCGATTTATATTATACAGTTCTAAAACAGTTAGATGCTCAACTGTGACAACGCACATAAAACATCTCCCCATATTCAATTAAAATGCATGTGAATTACATTCTTTAAAACATAACACTACATGGAAAAATCGTTGCAAATAATAAAATAAGCATACAATCTTTATTCTAAAAATTTATACTGAAATTCTTATTTAAAATCATGCCCGGTGGTTTTCATATACTGATCAGTCACAAGTCTCATGTGATTGTTTACTATTCTTTCCAATTGCATGCCGTTTTTACAGAAAACATAATTTTATGTTGAGTGTGATCTGTAACACCAATCACCCGAAAACACACCTATATTGTGAGTGTAATCCATGACACCAATCACTCACTCAAAGACCGGGTGAGAATCAACATCTAGGGCATCCCTTAGCATGTGCACAAACGCTAATTCTCATCCTTATACAGTCTATTTTTTTAATCAAAACCAATAATTGAAATACATTTTTTTATATTTTTATTTTTAAAAATAAAAAAACAATTTTAAAAAACTATATTCAAACATACCCATTGTCCCTCCTTCCCCTTTTTGCAAAAAAAAAAAAAATCCACCATTTTATGTCCAAAAGGAACAAATTCCATGGAGATACTAAAATTTGAAAATTTTTACTATTTTGACCAATTCTCAAGGTTATAGGAGATTATACCTAAACCACAACGTTACCCTGTATAGGTTATCTCCCCTTATACACCTTAAACCTTTCATAGGGTCGTCCTAGTTTAACGAATAATCCTTAATGAATGTTGACTAAATTTAATTAAAATAATGTGTTTTACAAAACCGTCAACATGCGAGATATTCAACGGCCGTCCCATACCAGCTATTGAATACCCTACCTTAAGTCAGCCTGTTCCTATGTCATATAAATTCGATAGCCAACATATCGAACATGCAACAGGCATACCTATATATACTCATATATCTCAGTACGCATTCTTATGCAATGAAATTATTCTAAATAGGCATTCACAGTGTCAATTTAAAGTTCAGGGAAGCGTAAATCACTCTACCTTTCACCGTTTGCTCCTAATCGGTTCAGGATTTTCCATTTCCTCGACAATTGATCATAATTAGTTCCTTGGGCAAATTAATTAAATTTTTAAGCGGTTTCCCTTTCAATTAAGCTTCATTACATCAATTTATTAAATTCCTAGGCTAGTTTAATCCTTAAACATGTTTGGGGTAAATTTCGATATGAAAACATCAAATTGGGGCATTTTAAACCGTACCGGGGTTCCAAAAGCTGGAAATATGATTCTAACCACTTTCCGGCGATGGTGCACGATGGAGCACGGAGGCTGACGGCGACTGAGGTCGAAAGATACACCAAAATGTAACCCGTAACTTGAGGATGCCGGATATAGGGTCCGTTTGGCGAAACTCGACTGTTTGGACGGCATTTTCTGGCGACGAAGGGCGACGCATGACAGACTATTTTTTCCCCGTTTTAGGCGCGTGGCGGTGGCGCTCCATTGGTTGGAAGCTGGCAACTTAGGCTACCCAACGATGGCGGCGATGTGGCTAGACTGCGTCGAACGACGAAGATCATGGTGGGAGGAGAAAATCATGACAGAGGGAAAAGGAGTAGTTTTCGGCTGTTGTGGCATCTGTCGGCAGTCGCTGATGGTGGCTAAAGGTCAGGGGTGTTGAGTGTTGGCGGTGGGTTTGGCGATGGCGCGAGGCGGCGTTCTAGCGATGCTGCGGTGGCTTACGAATGAGAGGAGAGAAGAGAGAGAAAAGGTAGGGAGGAGAGAGAGAGGAAAGGGAAAATAAAAGAAAAAATAGAGGTTTTGGAATTTTAAGGCCTTTAAGGGCATTTTGGTCTTTTGCCACTTTGCCCTGGGGTAATTTCTGGATGCCTTCTCCGATCTGGGCAAGAATATAGGCCCACATGGAAGGGATTTGGACTCCTTTTAAGGATTTAAAGCCTTCCAATTTATCCGCTGATTCGTTAAAGCTAAACCGAGTTTTTCTTCGTCAGATCAGATTTTGACTCCAAAAAATTCTCAGATTTCAACCGCAGGCTCAGAAAATTACGCTAAATTCGATTTTAACAAAATCAAACTTTATTTTACCCAATTAATTTATTTTGAAAATTTGGGTTATTACACAAAAAAGTCAAAGTTAAGGAGAGTTATGTGCATTTTGGCCTATATATATATTCTTAGCATACATATATATACATGTTATTTTTTAAAATTTTTAAAATATAATATAAAATAATATTTATTAAATTTTAAAATAATAAATTAAATAATAGGAAGTTAATTAATTCTCCACTATTTTTACCAATGTTTTAAAAACTAGATTGATTATTGAGCTGATCAAAGCCATTTATGATTCAATTGTTCAACCGTGGTCAAACAGTGGTTGAATCAATATTAATATTACATATTAATTTTATATTATAATTAAGTATAATAATAAGTATTTTAAATAATTTTATTACATAAAAATAAAATATATCTTATATTTTTAAATAAATCAATAAACTACTTACTAATTCTCTAAAAAAAATTTAAAAATATGGCATAATGTACAAACTATTGATCTTTTATTTTTTATTTTTTATTTTGCCCTCATTTCTCTTTTTTTTCTTTCCTATTCTACTTTTTTGTCTTTTTTGTTACAAAAAATTAAAAAACTCATGAAAAAGATCATTTTTTAAACCCGTTGAACCATTCAACCTGCTAGTTTTAACTTATTTGTTTGATTTTTAATCTATTTTCTTAATTATTAATTAATTTTATCAGTTGTTGATCAATTTTTAATAAGACTAATTTTAAAAGTTGATAGGATTGAAATTATGACTAGTTCAATATGATTTTTATAAGAGTGATTTCTTTCGTATATTTTCTTCTCACATTATATATTTTATTTTATATTATATAATACATAATTTATGAAATATCAAAATACTACAAAATATTATAATACAAATGATTGACGTGATGGAGTCAATTTCTTCTTTTCCATCCTTCAAAATCCAACAAATAGTAATTATCCATTTTTATTATTAGCATTATTCACACGTAATAATCTGATTTGTCTCTATCCATTAATCTCATCTACTAAATAAAAATTTTTAAAATAAATATATCATGCTATTATTATACATTAATTAATAAAATTTAATTATTTATTATTATTATTTTATTTTCATATATATTTTAATTTAAAATAAAAAATATTATTAACTAATACATAAATAATATATTATACTTTATGCAGTTATAGCTAAAATATTTGCAAGTCGACGTTATAACTAATACACTCTTTTTACTTGTCAAATCAATCGCTACTTCATCAATTATACTCTGTCTTATAACCATCATGCCCCCGTAAAAATACCGAAATACCATAATTGTCCACATGAAACGATCTGTCCTTTTTTTCAGTTGTATTGCATAGTATATCTAGTGGCGACTGTACCAGATAGTTGCTCAGAGAGATAATTACCAGGTAAATCTTCGAAACGCAACCTACTGATACAAATCAAACAGCGCCACGTCATCTGGTAGCCCGCCTAGTATCCGCCCGATCTATCACCGACTATGTTCTACCATCACATTCACGATTCTGTCTCGCGAGGTACCGGACAGAGCCGGCGATATAGGGCTAGATACCGTCACAGTCGGTCACTCTAACGCTGCGATTCCTGCCAGGTATATATAAGCAGCGTTCTCACTCTTGGTCTTTTTCTTTTCCTTTTCTCCGCAATTTTCACTCTCCTAATTAAGCTTTGGAAAAGCAAGGTTTCGCTTTTTTCCAGCTCGCGGTTTGAATGTGAGTTATCTCCCTTTGGTTCTTGTTATTCAAATTATTTTCATGGGCAGTGCTATGCTTGCTTTATTGGGTTCAATTTAAATTAATGGTGATCCATCTTTAAGGCTGAATTTTTTTTAATTCTTCCATGTGAAGTGCTGAAATTTCTTTTAATTTTCTGAACTAATGCTGAGGTTTAATCTGGTCATGAATGAATTTATAGTTTATAACTACAGCCCTCCAATTCGATCGCCACTTGGCCTTTTGAATGTATAAAGCATCGAATTTCGGGCTCTGTGCTAAGGCTACTACTTCAAACGGTTTTCCAAGATATTAAAAATTAGGGTTTTGTGGATTTTGTTGGTAAATAATGATTTTACTACATTAAAAAGAATAATATGGCATGGTTCAATTTATCGGTCTGTTTCCACTGCATGCTTTCCCCGGGTCTGGGTTTTTTATTTGGCTATATTAGTTTTAGCTGATGTTTCCCAATGCTAATGGATTTTTTTTTTCTTTATCTTAGATCCATCTCAAAAACAGTCCAGAGTTCAGAAGAACATAAACCTATTGGGCGCATTTGGTTGCACAGGAATTTGTAGATTTGTCCAAACTTTGTATTAATAAAGTCAAGTTGGAAATTAAGAAAAAAAAACAAATCAGGGGAATGTTTATATCCTATCAATCTGTCGCATAGAACTTATCAACTGTTTCGGGAACATTTTATATGGTTTTCATGTCTGTATAAGAAGAGTATTGACAAAAAACTCAAGTCCTTTTAATAAAAGTCAGGCCTGGCTCTGGAGAGCTACTTAGACTCCAGTCACCACGGGTTGGTGGCCCCCATGGCACCTTCTCGGGTGGCTGGAGGGTTAACCCAATCATCATCAAATTCTGGATTATTCTTTCAAGGGAATGGGCATTCACAGAATGTAGTTCACTCTCACTTAAGCTCCTCTTTTGGTAACTCATCTAATTCAATGCCTGGAACTGGACGATCAAATTTGGGTCCGGTTTCTGGGGACATGAACAATGCAGTTATAAACAGTGTGGCAAATTCTGGACCAAGTGTAGGAGCGAGTTCTTTAGTCACAGATGCAAACTCTGCACTTTCGGGAGGCCCTCATTTGCAGAGAAGTGCAAGCATTAACGCAGACTCTCACTTACGGTTACCTGCATCACCCATTTCATTCTCGTCAAATAATATTAGTATTTCTGGTTCGTCTGTCATGGATGGTTCTTCTGTAGTACAGCAGAGCTCCCATCAAGACCAGAGCGTTCAACAATTGCAGCCGAACCAGCAGCCTCCACAGGGTGCTTCAACTTCTGCATCTTTGCCTACTTTGCAAACTGGCCCAGCTTCATTTCCAATGGGTGCGCGACTATCTGCTTCTTTCATTCAGGATCCAAATAATTTAACCCAGCTACAGAAGAAACCTCGGCTGGATATCAAGCAGGAGGATATACTGCAACAGCAGGTAATGCAACAGATTCTTCAGAGACAGGATCCCATGCAGATCCAGGGTCGTAATCAACAACTACAAGCTTTGGTTCAGCAGCAGAGACTGAGGCAACAACAACACCAGCAGCAGCAAATCCTTCAATCAATGCCACAGTCACAGCGAGCCCACTTCCAACAACAGCAGCAGCAACAACAACAGCTGCAACTGAGGCAGCAATTACAGCAACAAGTTATGCAGCCAGCGCCTTCCGTGAAACGTCCATATGACAGTGGTGTATGTGCCCGCCGACTGATGCAATACCTGTATCACCAAAGGCAGCGACCAAATGTGAGTTTTTCTGTTTGTTTGCTGCATGTGATATAATGTTTTTTTAGTTCTTTCAGTCTTTTTCTCAGCAACATATATCTGTGTTTAATCTATTTGAGGTTAATTGTTTACATCTCTTTTCTTGAGCTGTTCTTTTAAGTGTCTTGCACTTCCAGGTGTTCTGGTGTAGTTAATGCTGCACATGTGTTTGTTATTAATACTTTGGAAGTTATAGATTAATTACATAGTCATAGAATGTGCCATAGTGATTGGGTGTAGCTATTAAGCACAAACATTGATACAAACATGACACAGGCACAGACATGAAGACACAAAATTCTTAAAATTGTAGCATAGGACACGACAGGGCATTTATGTATATATATTATAGTTCGAATGGTAATCTAAAATTAGAGACAACAACAACAACAATAAACAAAGTCTTCTCTCATTAGGTGAGGTCGGCTACATGGATCAAGCAACGCTAATGTATTCTATTTTGACTCATTTCTTTGGCTAAATTGTTTACAATTAGATTCATCTTAATAGTTTCTTTTATTGTTTTCTTTGATCTCCTCCTACCTCTAATGATTAGACTATCTTCTATCTAGTCAATTCTTCTTACAAGAGTCTCTAATGACCTCCTTTGTCCTTGACCAAACTATCTAAGGTGCATTTCTATCAATTTTTCTATGATAGGTGCTACCCAAACTTTTTAATGCAATTATTGTTAATCCTATCCTTTATAGTGTGTCCATTTGTCCAATGCAATATTTTCATTTATGCGATGAATTTTTGCTCATATTGACTTTTTATCGCCCAACATTCAATACCATACAACAATACAAGTAATCTAAAATTAGAGACAATAGACAATTAAAAATTATTAAGTGAAGAAACTCATAAATCATATGTGTGTATATAAGCTTAAAGATTTACAATATTTATACTTGAATGTCATATGTGCCAATGTTTGCCAGGGTAGAGAGGAGATGAGTGGGAGAAAAATGAATGTGGGGAAAAACAAGATTGAGTTTTGCCTTAAAAGAAATGCACGTTTTCTGGATCTTCTCATTTTTTATTTCAATTGTTTAACACAAACACATACTTTTCTCACTGAGTTTATTTTACTTGAAATATAGAGGGCTTGTATGAATATAGTTTTTAAAAATTGTTTTTAGTTTTTAAAAACAGAAAAACAAAAAAAATCTGTTTGAATAACTATTTTCGATGGAAAAAATTGAAAACAAAAAACACAGAATAATTGAAAGTTGTTTTGAACTTTAATTTTTTTAAAACAAAGAAAACTTAGAAAGCATATATTTTTATTAATAGCATATATATAAATACATGAAAATAATTCTAGTATGAATTCTTTGAACTAATTTTATAAAATAATTTTAAAGAATAAAAAACTAAAACTACATTCAAACAGTCCCAAAATTTCTGTGTACTAGCTGAGTCCTAGCTATATCAGGCGCATGTTAGAGTTAAAAAAATATTTCTTTATTCTGACACATACATGTGCATGTCAAAGCTGTCCAAACGGGCTAACCCAGCCCGAGTCTAATTTGGCACTATTTTTTTGAGGTCCAGATGGGCTGGCCCGTTTCATATGGGCCAAGATTTTTTTAGATCAACCTGGTCCTATTAGGGCTTATGGTTGGGCTGGGCTAACCGTTTTTTTTTTCTTTTACAAAACTAACATTTAAATTATCAAATAATATTTATAAAATAAAAGTTATAGTTGATCATAATAAATAACTATTTTTTAATTTTATTACCACAAACAAGAAAAAACACACTATTAGAGTATATTAAAGTCTAAAGATTACAAACCATTAAAATATATAATATATGAATTCATTACTTATCAACACCATAAAATAAAAATAAAAATTTTGTCTTCACTCATTATTCTTTAGTATAATTCATGTTCCATCATTATTGCAATATCTTTTGCTAAATTTTTTTTAGCATAATATTTATCTTCATTTAAAATTCAAAATAATAAAAAGACTTGATCCACATAGTAAAAAAATAATGATTTGCTTCAGACCAAACGTCCTAATAAGGCTTTATCTCGTTTTGAGACAAATAGCCATCTCTTCTTACATTGTGATATGGCTAAGTTTTTATGAAATAATTTGTTTGGCTACTTTGAAGAAAATTGGATTTGCTCGGCTGATCTTGACACCTTTCTCGCTATTAAATTTGTGGGTTTTGGGAGGGATCAAGAGCATAAATCACTTTAGCAATGTGCAATTCTTGCATCTTTTGGTGTATTTGGATAGAGCAGAATGCTAGTGTGTATTATAATAAACACCTCTTACCTCACCTTCTTTGGGACAGAATTACTTTCTTGCCTTCTTTGTTGGTTTCTTCAAATGGTTTGTTTAGATGAGTCTTCCTTATGGATCTCCAAAGCTGTATTGATTAAGCTTCTTGTTTTTTCCTTCTTTTGTTCCTCTTTATTTTTTTGTAAAGGACAACTTGTCCTCCTTGTTTTCACTTGTATCTTCTCCCTCATTAAAAAAATTCTCTTTTTTTTTTATCAAAAACAAAATATTAAGATAACTTGATAATAGAAATGAGCCAAGATAGAAAACGTTGACATCATTTGACTTATGTAACTAACTCTACCTAGTGGAAAAAGACTTTGTTTGTTATTGTTTGTACAAATCAAAATAATAAAATATGAATGAAAGTAATTTGATAAATTAAATAAAAAGCCAAAAAATGTAATACCATTAAATCAAGGTCATAGTAATGCAACTAATTCATTGCATAAATATTTAAAATAAAAGAAAAAGATATTTTAAAAAATATGGGTTAGCCCGGCCTGGCCCTAGACTTTGTGGGCCCCAGTTGGGCTAGCCCATTTTTAATTCGGACTAAAATTTCTCTAGCCCAGTCCTATAAGTTTTATAGGATTCAATGGGCTAGCCCATAGGGCCTAACCCATTTTAACCCTACATGCCAAACACGTGATGTGATAGGCCTACAACTAAGTCCATCTTAACCTACACTAGGAGAAAGACACGACAACAGAGAGAAGGGTTGGATAGTCAAGTTTCTTTTCTACAACTGTTTGGAATATAAAGTTCCTACACGTTCTAGTTAGTGGAGTTGAGGGCAGCAGACCTCACACTGCATTCCCATGTTTTTAAGACCAATACTTTGTTATTTCAGTTTTATGCATGTTACTATGATTAGGAGTTGGACATGTTGCCTATAAATACCCTTTAGGCCTAGTTTATGATCATCAAGTAGATTTCCCATTGGGTTCTTTCTACCTAAGGATATTGATATTGAAGTTCTCTTGTTTAAGATTCTTTCTTAGAGCTCTTAAATATTTTTCTGGTTTGCCTCTTATTGTGAATTTATCATTTTGGTATCAGATCATGATTCCAAGATGGTAAATACCTGTTCTTCAACATTTCTTCCCAACCCTGTAAACCTTGAAGCATCAACAGATCCCATTACATTGCAGTTGTCCTCCATAGCTTCATGATTAGAGGTCATCGATAATCTAGCTACTGATGTAATAGTGTTGAAGGCACAGGTCAGCAAGGGAAGGTACCTGAAATTAATCCTACAATTAGGTGAAAGGGGTTTTCTCATTGGAGAGATGATGTTGAGGATGATGCGGAACCATCTTGGGGTAACGGGTCAATCTAGACTTCCCTATACAAAGATTGAGTTCCCAAATTTCGAAGGTGGTGATCCTAGGTAGACCTGATCATGGGCCTCAAAGCCCACCTAATTCAATAGGCCCGGCCCGTCAAATAGTGAATTTGAGCTTGAAAATAAGAGTCCGAATTTGAAAGCCCAAAAAAATATGGGCTGGGCTCGGGCTTTTTTTAACCCAACCCATTTTATATTTATACTTTATTTTTTTTTACATCATTTATATATATATATATAATGTATATTACTTTTATTATTATTATTATTGCAAGTATTTAAGGATTTGGCATGGGAGGCTTTGCTTTTGGAATTTGGATGTCTCAGTTGATGCATTATTATGCATTTGGTGTTTTAATTTTAAGCTTGTAAGTAAACAAACATTTTAATTTTATTGTATTATGTTTAAGATTTGGTGGCTTTGGATATATATTTGCTTTGCTTTTCATGTAAAATTTGTCCTTTAAAATTGACATTTTAATTCATATGATATTATGAAGCTTGTTAGTTGGACATTTATATACCAAAAAATCTACTACTTTTTTTTTTCAAATCCTCTTGTTTTTCTATTCGGGTGAGCCGGGCCTGATTAGGTGAGAAAAAGGGGCTCAGGCCTGAGCTCGGGCCCATATATTCTCAGTATATACACATGAAAAGCCCAGCCCGTTTTTTAACAAACCTGGCCTGTGATTAGGTCTAATCCTAGGGGGTGGATACTTGAGGCTGAAAAATACTTTTGATATTACCAAACTGTAGATGAATTGAAGGTTGAAATTGTTGCCTTGTATCTAGGAGACACTCTTGAATTATTTTCCTGGATCAACACTCAGTAAACTATTTTGAATTAAAATTGACATTTTAATTCATATGATATTATGAAGCTTCTTAGTTGGACATTTATATACCAAAAAAGCTACTTTTTTTTTTCAAATCCTCTTGTTTTTCTATTCGGGCGAGCCGGGCCTGATTAAGTGAAAAAAAGGGGGCCAGGCCTGAGTTCGGGCTCATATATTCTCAGTATATACACATGAAAAGCCCAGCCCCTTTTTTAACAAACCTTCCCGTTTTTTAACAAACCCGGCCCGTGATTTGGTCTAATCCTAGGGGTGGGGAAAAATACTTTTGATATTACCAAACTAGATGAATTGAAGGTTGAAATTGTTGCCTTGTATCTAGGAGACGCTCTTGAATTATTTTCCTGGATCAACACTGAGTAAACTATTTTGTATTGGTAAGAACTTGTCAAGGCTTTGCAGTAGAAAATGAATCCGTTGGATTCCAAAACCCGGGTGAGCACCTATGCAGGATCAAGCAAAACCGGTGTTGTATAAGAGTGCTGCCAAGAATTTGCAAGGAGATCATGTAGGGTTAAAAATTGGCCAAAGCACAGCATATTGGCTAAAGGATGAATTGAAGGCTGATGTCCGAATTCACAAACTTAGAAGTGTATACAAGGCTATGAGTTTAGCTAATTTTAGAAAACCCTTTGGAAGTTATTTGGCACACAACTAAAGTTCTTCTCTGCTTTTCACCTACAAACTGCAGTCACTAATCGTATTTTAGGAAACCTACTTAGAAGCTTAGTAGGGGATAAACCTTGTAATTGGGATTTAATTTTACCTATAGCTGAGTTCACCTACAATAATTTGGTTATCAGGTCCGTCAGAAAGAGGCCTTTTGAGATTGTCCAAGGCTTCTCCCTGTGCCAGCCCAATGACCTTATACTTCTCCCATTGCATCCTGTACTTCCGAAACCGCAAAATCATTTGCCTGTCATATTCATGAATTGCATGCTGAGATTAGACACAAAGTTGCATTAAGCAATGAACAACATAAATTATTTGCTAACGTCGCTTTATAAATTTTGACATAGGTGATTATGTCATGGGTTACATCTGCCCTGAATGCTATCCCAAAAACTCTTTTAAAAAATTACATGCTCATGTCTATGGTGCTTTTTGCATTTCTAAGAAACTTGGGCCTAATGCATATTTGCTTGAATTACCACCTAATATGGCTATTAGTCCAGTTTTCAATGTTGAGTATTTGTTCCCTTATAGAGGCATCTTTGAGCCTCCCCCGTTATTCTCTAATAAACTTCCAGGTACCCAACCACATCACACCCATGTACTGACTCTAACCACTGCCCTGCCTACCCTTGAAGCAGTAGATGCCATCCGCAACGACCACGTTGTTCTTTCACCTGATGGCCCCCTCCATCGCTATCTTGTTCGTTGGAAGGATCAATTTGACTTTGATACTACATGGATCACGTAAGATGAGTTACTGCATTTGGACCCTAAACTATTACAGTCCTACTAGTAGTCTTCCTCTCCAGAGGAGAGTTCTCCACAGCAAGGGGGAAATGATGGGAAAACTTGGAAGACCTATTCCAAAAGGAATAAAAGAGGATAATAAACATTTTGCGATAGGATAAATATTTATATTTTGAATATTTTATGTTAGGATAAGATTAGTATTTTTGAACTAAAGAGATTGATTATCTCTTTGGTTTATCTTTTATTTGAAATATTTAGTTTCCTTGATCATATAGGATTTTAGATCATCTAGGGCTTTATTTCAACTAGGATTACATCTCTTTGGACTCCCTATATAAGGAGCCCACTTATTCAATGTAAGGCAGTTTTTAGTAATATTGAACAGATTATCAAAGTTTCTCCTCTCCCCCACTCTATATCCTATTTCTGTCTCTGCTTCTCTGCTATCAACCCTAGTCCTACATCAGCAACCCTCTTCTTTTATTCGGACTTGGGACTGGCTATAAAAGCCAAACTTAGCAATTTCTTTTAACTACACCTAATTTTGTTATTTGGAATCTCAAGAATCAAAAAACGTAAGCTTGCATTTTTTGTTACCTCAGAGGCACTTCGAACCATCGGAGGCTTATATATTTGTTCTTTCTGATCTCTTTGTCAGCAGCACAAGCACAAGGGAGGTATTTTACTTCCACAACCTTCATGGACAGACAAGTAAAGTGATAATATATTTATTCTGCTATATTCTTTGGATCATGTCACATATGGAAACTGTAAAATTTAATGTTACATTAAATATATCTTACATGCATTGCATTTTTCACTTTTCATTAGCATCAGTTAATTGATTGGTCTACTACTATTTTGAATAATATTTATGCTTTGTGTCTCATTGTTGCAATGCACAAAGCAGTGTATCATATGCCATGGCTCTAGAAGTGATTTTGCAACAGTGGGTTATTTGACATAAAGAACAATGATTGTAACTGTTATTCACTTTTTCTATTTGACCCAGGAAAATAGCATTGCCTATTGGAGGAAATTTGTGGCTGAATATTACTCTCCCCGTGCAAAAAAACGGTGGTGCTTGTCATTATATGATAATGTTGGGCATCATGCACTTGGTGTTTTTCCACAAGCAGCGATGGTCAGTTTTTGTACTGTTAATATAACGTTCATTTCCGTATCATGGATGGTATTGCAATAACGCATGCTGATGTCAAAAGGCTTATTAAAACTGTTAATGGGTTGCATGAGCCTGTTATGTTATTGATGGCTACTTACAATAATTCCTTTTCATACATAAGATTTTGATAGAACTAGGTAACAACAGCCCACTTTCAATAGAAAATAGCTTCTGTATAAACGCCAAACCTCCCTTAGAGATGCTACATACACCCTAAGAGATGAAATCCACACACAAGCAGAGAAGAAAGCACAACACAGTAGCCAAATGCCAGAAAACATGGATTTGCAAAAGAGAAAGGAAGAAAGGGTTACTAGCTTTCGAGAGGCTAGTGCCCTGCACAATAAGTCCCAAATTCTTTCCTACCTCCCTCACGGACTGCCAGCAGACCTTAAGTCTTCTCTGGAGTGGTCCCCATCTTCTCACACGGTCCTGCAGAGTTAGTTAGGATCTTTTCTCTTTCCTCCTTTTTGGTTCTTCTAGAATATACCTTAAGGTTAGGTGTTCTACTGTCATCAGCCACTTCTTTCTCCTTCTTTCTCCTTTTATATTGCCTCTTACAGCTAGATGTATCAGATTTACACCAGATTTATTCTGTTTACTTATAATATTATTTTATATTTACACTCTACACCATTTAGCCTTTCTACTATATTGGTGCTCGTGATATGTGCATAATCTTGAATTGTTATCTTTTTGTTCAGGATGCATGGCAGTGTGACATTTGTCATTCTAAATCTGGACGGGGATTTGGTAAGATGAGAATATTACTCTGCTATCCCATTGCTGAGATTGTAGTTATTTTTTTAGAAAAATGCAAAATTGAATCTTGTAGGTTTTTTATTTTTAATTAATAGCTGAAGAAAATAGTCAGAACTTACTTGGTTATTAAAACTTGAATAATAAAAGCACTATTAATGTTTCTTTTGCTAACAAATTTGTTAGGAATAATCTGAAGTCATTTCTGCTTTTATGCTGCAAATTGGGCCTCCTGTTAAGCTTTGCTGATCCAACTATGAAAGTCCATTTGGCCTAAGAATATATGTGTGAAAGGGCCTTTTAGAACCAAAATGCACTTGTGCAATTTAAGCAACCTATCTTCACTAGCATGATGCTATAAGCAATCAAACCCCCCAAAACCTCCTTTCCCAGGGATTGGGGGTACACTGTTTTACTAAATATTTGGTATTTGAATGTGAGTTGTAGTCTTGGTATACTATCTAGGGTCATGATACACTTAAACATTTTACTTGGATCACACTCTAAATCTTTAATTATTTTTTGGATAAGTAAAATAAAATTTGAATGCTTGGGATAAATTAAATATATTGCATTATAGAAATAAACGAAGTTTCTCCGGAGGAGACCATTAGAGACTCTTATATGAAAAGTTGACTAGATAGAAGGTGGTCCAATAATTAGAGGTAGGGAGAGACCAAAGAAAACAATAGGAGAAATTATTAAAATGGATTTAACAGTAGACATGAGCCAAGATAAAACACATTGACGTCGCTTGATCCATGTAGCCGACCACAGGTAGTGGGAAAAGACTTTGTTATTGTTGGTGTATAGAAATAAAAGAGGTTTCTCGATAGTTGTTTTGCCTTGTACTAAATTCACATTTAATTTTCTTCAATGGATTTCATTTTGTTGGTGTCTTGTTTTGTTACTTCCCACAAGTAACCTTATTAGGGTCCTATTTAGACAGCATATTAGTAAGTGATAATGTTGCATACAGTGATAACTTTCTGCTGTTGACTTGTTTGTGATTCTAATTTTATGATATTGGACTGCCCTGCCTAAGTACCTTAGCTTTTTATCTTTACCTTTCTTGTCCCACCCCACCCCCACCCCCGCCCCCCTTTTTTCTTTTTTCTAAAGAAAGTAGTAAAGTAGTTGTTGGTTTGGGTTATCAAAATGTCAGCTTAGGGCATACGGAGGATTAGGTACATTGCTAAATTGGTTACATTTGCTGTGGTTTTGTCCTTGTTGGATTTGTGATACACAAGGTTATTGAAGGTTGGCTAATAGGTGCAGAGTCATTACGAAAATCTAGAACACCTAACTTGGGCTTTTTGCCTCTTATTTGGTTGCCGGTTACTGTTGCTTTTAAGAACTTTTGAAAAGCAAATTGCTACCATTTGTTGAATTGATTTGTATGGAATTGGTTAAGAAAAACTTGGATATATTATATAGGCTTCTAAAAACCCTAATATATGCCAAAAAATTGGGAATTTTGATGTGGAAACAGTTTTATTTCCCTTGCCTGGCATCTAACCAGTAATGTATGACAAGTCCCATTGTGATCAACTACTGACTATATTCTGCAATCCTAAGGTATGCAAAATAACCATCAATAGAAAGTCAGAGAATACCAACAAAGTAAATGAAATCATGAGCAAGTTTCTTAATAACAAATAATTGCATGTGGAGAATTGTTTATGAGAAGATTTTATGGATAACAGATGTGCACTCAAAGTATTTACGTGAGATAGATTTAGCTTGTCTCTGAAATTTCTGATTATGTCAATATAATATTTACATTTTGGATCTGTTTAACAGAGGCAACTTTCGAAGTACTCCCTAGACTTAATGAAATCAAATTTGGCAGTGGAGTGATTGATGAACTTCTTTTTTTGGACTTGCCACGCGAATGTAGATTTCCTTCAGGTATAATGATGTTAGAATATGTAAAAGCTGTTCAAGAGAGTGTATATGAGCAGCTTCGGGTTGTTCGTGAGGGTCAACTTCGTATCATATTCACACAAGACTTGAAGGTCCTAAAATCTTTACTATATTTGGTTATATTTTGTACTTGGACTTTTGTGCTTGACAACCTGCTGATATTCTGGTTCTTATGCAGATTTTATCTTGGGAATTTTGTGCGAGGCGCCATGAAGAACTTCTTCCTAGAAGGTTGGTTGCACCACAGGTATGGTACTGTATGCTCAAGTATGTCTTTGCTTGCCTTGGTAGCCACTACTTGCTTCAGGTGGTTGGACTTTTGGGAGAAAATTTTGTTGTCAAACCTAGTAACCAATATTTCTATTTTGGGTGAGTGTAGGCATATTTGTGTACATACAATAGCTGTGGTTCTAATTTTTCATGTGGTCCCTTAGCCTGTTTGCTTGTTTTGTTTATCGGTATTAATTGAAGGCTGAGTGGTCTAATTTGCATGTTGAGAATATTTCTGTAAACATAGTTTGGTATATGGTTATTTATCTTCTTTTATTCTTAGTGGGAAAAATCTTTATTTGTTGTTCTTGTCGTATTCTTACATGTCTACATTAATATTTCTCATTTAGTGTACATGAACAAAAATTCAACATCGCAGATGAGAATACTGCTTTGGATGAGTGGACACACTAGAAATGATAGGATTAGGAATGATTACATCAGAAAGAAAGTTAGGGTAACACCTATCATAAAAAAATTGGTGGAAACACGTTTTAAAAGGTTTGGTCATATATAGAGGATAGCATTAGAGGCTCTTGTACGAAGAGTTGACTAAATGAAAAATAGTCCAATAACTAGAGATAAAGAGAGACCAAAGAAAACAATAAAAAAACTATTAGGATGGATTTAATTATAAAGAACTTAGCCATATAAATGAGCCAAGCACGTTGGCGTCGCTTGATTTATGCAGGTGATCCCACCTAGTGGTTTAGGCTTTGTTGAATTCAGCATGGACAATAGGGCATAGAAATTTATAAGCAGTATGGAAACTTCCTTCTTGTTTTACAACTAACAAAAGTATCATATTACTTTCTTAAATGCAAGGTTTCTGTTTAAATTAGATTATTATGGATGAGTATGGAATGTATCATTGTTTAAAGAGTAAATTAATAATTTAATCCCTAAAAGATGTATTTTTTTCAATTTAGCCCTTAAAAAATAAAATATCTCAATTTGGTCAAGATCAATCCTTAATTAGTTTGATCGTGCAGTTAATGGGATGGATAGGACAGAACTGTTTCATTTTCTCCAGAAAAGAAAGAGCAAATTTTGTTGTTGGGTATAAGTATCAGTCCATGTACACCACTCAGGACAGGGTCCATTTTGAAATTCACATCATTATGTTAAACGTTTGAAGATTAAAGGTGTTGTTTTGGAAGTTAGATCTTATAATTCATACTTCTACAGGTCAACCAGCTGGTTCAGGTGACTCAAAAGTGTCAGAGTACAATTACTGAAGGTGGATCTGATGGGATTTCTCAGCAGGACTTGCAGACAAATAGCAATATGTGAGTTAATGCATTGCCTAGCTTCACCCATTTGACATATTCTGTAAACCTGTCTGCCTCGATATCCTGATTTTATGTTTGATTATATGCCTTATGCAATAAGGCCGAAGTAGGAATGATCAAGCCCACTTTGTGGCTAAATTGTTAGAGAAATGGAACCTTAGGATATAAAGAAGGCAAGACTTGCTTATCAAAAGTTTCCTACCAGAAATGGAAATAACAGATCTTAGGGGAATGTAAGTTTTCCTTTGTTGAGACTAACGAGCTCTAATTGAGGATTTTTATAGGTTATGCGTAGCTCAAATTTATGTCTGCATAAAGCAGCCCTTGATATGTATTCTAGTTGGGTAATTAAAAATAGCGTATCAATAGTATTAGGATAAAAAATTTTCTACCTCTTCTGTTTATTTATAAAATTGTATATATATTCTTTTAGAGGGATGGTGGTACAGACTAAATGAACTAAAATGTGACCTCATTAATGCTGAAGCTGATTTCCTTTGCATCAGGGTGTTGACAGTTGGACGTCAGCTTGCTAAGAGTTTGGAGTTACAGTCACTAAATGACTTGGGTTTCTCCAAAAGATATGTGAGATGTTTGCAGGTACTTAAGAAAATATAAATTTAATGTTAAGAAAAATCAGAGAAAACTCGTTATTTTTATTATTGTTATTGTTATTATTATTTTTATTATTTAATCAAGTCTTCTAATCATAGCCAACTACAATGGTTGACAGATATCCGAGGTTGTAAATAGCATGAAAGATCTGATGGATTTCTGCTCAGAGAACAAAATTGGGGCCATTGGTAATTTCTTTGTGGCTTGTTATTATATTACAATATATTGAAAGTGTACTGTTGTTTACTTCTTCACCTATTGAATGTAAGAACTAGACAAGTATTAATAAATTAACTATAGAAATGAGCAAAGATAGAATACATTGGTGTTACCTAATCCATATAGCCAACCCTACTTAGTAGGAAAAGGCTTGATTTGTTGTTGTTGTTATATTCTAGCAATCAAAGATATGTGTGATGGGTCCAAGACTTGTGTGAGAACACAAAGTGAAGCCACAAAGAATTCGTATAACTATAAGACTATACCAAAATTTAGCTAAGCCCGTACTTTACCTTTTTAACTTGGTATTGGATGTGCTTGTTGGACGTATCCAATAGGTGGTGTCATGATACATGCTTTTTGCTAACGATATAATCTTTGTTGAAAATTCATAAGAAGTAAATAAAAAACTAGAGATGTAAAGACAAGCTTTGGAAAGTCAAAGTAATACGGAATATATGAAATGTAAATTTAGTGAAAAGTACATTGATTCTAGGGTAGAGGTGAAACTTGATCATTACATACAACTAGTCACAAGTTTTAAATATTTAGGGACTATCATACAAAAATAATGGAGAAATACAAGGCGTAAATCATAGGGTCCAAGTTGAGTGAATGAAATAAAGAAAAGTGTCGTTTGTCATTTGTGATAAAAAAGTATCACTCAAACTTGGGAAAAATGTCATTACACAGCAATAAGGCCTTCATAGTTGTATGGTATCAGATGTTGAGCGATAAAAAGTTAAACGAGCAAAAATTCGATGTCACAAAAATGAGAATGTTGCGTTGGATGAATGGATACACTAGAAAAGATAAGATTATTAATGATTATATTAGAGAGACAATTGGGCTAGCAACCATCACAGAAAAGTTAATAGAAACACGTCTTAGATAGTTTGATTATGGTACAGAAAAGACCAATAGAGGCTTTTGTATGAAAAAGAGAAAAAGGAACTTGAGATTTGGTATAGTATGTTATGGTAATGAATGCTTGTAGTCCTTCAAAGCTGTTTGAACTTGCATTTTTTACTAGTCCAAAGTTGTTTCAATCTTAATTGTATTTCAAATTATTAGTGGCCTGTCTTGTTACTGTGTCTTGATTTCACACGTATCTGCAGAGGGGTTGAAAAGTTATCCTCGGCATGCTACTGCTGCCAAGCTCCAGATGCAGAAGTTGCAGGAGATGGAACAGTTAGCAAGTGTTCAAGGTCTGCCAACTGACCGAAACACACATAATAAGCTGATGGCATTGCATCCTGGGTTGAACAACCAAATCAGCAATAGTCATAATATAGTTAATCGCGGCACTTTAAGTGGGTCTGCACAAGCTGCTTTGGCACTGACTAACTACCAGAATCTTCTGTTGAGACAAAACTCAATGAATTCAAATTCTAACCCACTGCAGCGAGAGGCATTGTCTTCCTTCAATAATTCAGCTCAGAGCCCATCTTCAACCTTGCAAGGATCTGCTGCTGCTTTAATTCCAGGCTCCATGCAGAATTTACCCGTTAGTGGTCTCTCAAGTCCCCATCTACAGCAACAGCAGCAGCAGCAACACCAACACCAACTGCAACGACTTCAACAGCGCCCATTAAGTGCAAATAACTTACTCCAACAAAGCCATTCACAGGGCTCTGAAGGAAACCAAGCTCTACAACAGCAGATGTTCCAGCGACTGCTGCAAGAAGTGTCAAATAGCGGTGGGGGAGGAACACAATCCCAGCCCCATGCTGGACCCAATGCAAATGGGGATATGGCAAAGAATGGATTGGGTTTGGGGGGCAACAGACTACCAGTAACTGGAGTTGGTGCCAATGTTTCAGGAAACAATGGACCTGCTCCTAGCAGGAGCAACAGTTTCAAAGCTGCTTCAAACAGTGATTCTTCTGCAGCTGGTGGCAACAATGGATTCAACCAGAGAATTTCTGATATGCCACAGAATCTCCATCTACAGGAAGATGTCGTTCAGGATATTGCGTATGAGTTCACAGATAATGGCTTCTTCAACACTGATCTAGATGAGAACATGGGTTATGGCTGGAAGGCATGACTAACATATAACTTGTTCTTGTAATTGGCTTTTTCTTGTTGAAGTGTTCAACATATTATCTTTGTACAGGATATTTTGATTAGCTGCTCTGCTTCCCTGCTCATTTTCTTAATCGTGGAATTTGTGGTGACAAGATGCACTTGGGTAGGCATTTAGATATCTTATTTGAGGGTTTTTGTCTCGACTGCAAGTGTAATCTATTGGACAATTTAAAGAACAGTTGTCAGCTTTGTATGTATACACTTACATGCCCCATTACTTTGTTGTTTCGCCAATCTTGTGTGCAACTACTTGCAAATTACAATCCATTTAGTTAATAGTACCTATTTTTAGTGGACCTGGTGGAAGATTTAGCCGGTATCTGAACCGCTGTAGGAAGACCCTGAGTTCATATTCACATGATGCAGGACAAAGCAAATATTTTGTTCCTAGGGTAAAAAAAAAAGTATCTGTTTTAATTTTTAAAAGGTATATTGTCTCAATTTAATTTATTAAAGATCAAAATTATTAATTTTGTTATTATTTTTTAGACAATGTAATTGTTATGTAGGTTATGTAAATGTTCTTGACAGAAATTTTAGTATGATGTTAACAATTACACATATTTTATACATCGTTATTGGTGTAACTTAGCAATTCAATAATCTATATCAAATCTTGCATTGCCACTTTAACAATCATCAAACTTTTTGTTAAAAGATCATAATGATTAAATTGTTTAAAAAATATCTTTCAAAGAATAAAATCGATAATTTTGATTTTTCAGTAATAAATTAAGATAAAATATATTTTAAAAAATTGAAATAATAATTTACTCAAAAAATAATATAAACGTGAATAATGTTCATTAATAATCGACTAAAATGTCCCAGGAGACCATGCATAATATGTGAACTGTGGCCAGGTTCTAACACATTATTGCGGAAAAAGACGTAGTACAAAAATTCATCATGCTCTTCATTTGCCCATAGATGCAGGTTTGAGTGTGCAATCATTTATAACTGAATGATACGTGAGTTAAGGCTACACAAAAATGCCTCGTACATCTTCAATCTATTTGAGGCCAATACTTGAAGGTGCACTTTCTCGAAGGATGATGCATTTCAACATCGAATGCTGGTGAAAGAGGTCGCCCTACAACTTGAACATGGGAGATGCTGCACAGTACCAGTCCAATTTATCGTTGGTTTGATAAAACAATCAGATAATTTATTACATTTTGAAGCAACACAGCCACACAGGTCCTTTTGTAATTTAATAATAGAAGATACTAACCATATGTAGAATAATTCATCAAATTGTTGTTTCTGAACCCTACCCAACAGCTCTACTAGCATCACTCCTCCGATGCACAGGGCAGGTTCGGGTAGCTTGAAAATTTGCAACTTGTTTTCCTGTATGGTGTTAGCATACAATACATCTCTAACCATCTCAAAATTTAAATCTAAAATGGAGCTTCTAAAATTTAAATCCATGCTTGCGATATTGAGATACCATCCCTTAAGTGGATGATAACAAAAAGAGAAAGAGAAAAAAAAATTTATTGTAGATGGAAAAGGTCTCACGAAGCTGGTTATTCTTTACCCAATATTGTTTTATGTATTTACATATATCTTATTAATGAAAATATTTATTTCTCAAGTTTTCTTGGTACTGAAAATTTAGAATTTAAAACATCTTTTTAAATTCTCCATATTTATTCTCAAAACACATTTTTTTGTAATTGAAAAGAACACTCCTAAATGATTTTTTATTTCAAATCAAAAACAGTTTTTTAATAAGAGTTGGAACGAGAAATTACACTTTTGAAATGATTAGAGTAGAAAAAATAACTTAGTAGAAAAATAATCAATTAAAAATAAAAATAAATAAGAGTTACAAAAGAAACTAAAGGCTTGGTTAAAAAGATGATTTGAGAATAATGTGGAGTAAGATAATTTGAGTTTATAAACTCTTAGTTGGAAATTTAAAAAATAAAAAGAGTGGAATGATTTGTGATGATTTGAAAATTATTCTAAATCATCCAATACCTCAATTTTCGAATCCCTTCAAATTGGAGGGTTTGAGATGGTTTGGAGCAACTACATTCCATGCCATAGATGTGAGGCTGTGAGCTAATTTCACTTTATTATATGCTTTTATCTATTCCATTAACATAAATCATGTATGTTAAGAATGATAAGTTAGCTCATAATTGGTTATTAACAAAATTTAATCACATTAAAAAAATTATAAATTTTAAAATTATAGGAAGAATGTTATAAACTTTTAAATAATAAGAACCAACCAAAAATTGAATAAAACTATGGTAAGTGACAAAAAAAAAAGAGCAAACAAAGAAGTACTAAATAAATATCAAACTCACTGATCATAGTTGAATATAGTTTGAAAAGAGTAGTCAAAAAGCATATGCAACAGACCTGAGCCATTTGAAATTCAGGTGAAGTGTATGTCCATATGAACTCACTTTCCTCCATCGTGTTATTAGCATTATTTGGATTATGTGGTATGGGGTGTTTGGGATACCCCATTTTGAATCGGACTGCCTTGGCTTAATATATAGGCAAACCAGGCTGGAAAAATGCTGGAATGTATATATGTAAACATTATATTCTTAGTTAACTAATTAATCAAAGTTCAAGATCCACAAAAAAAAAAAAAAAGGCTAACCTTCGAATGGTTGGATATGGATCTCTGTAACAACACATAAGTTGGCAATGAGCTTATAAATTAATGTTTCAGGAACAGAAGGATCAATTTGCCCTTTACTTGACCAGTAGGAGGCCCTATGTCCAGCCACATCCCTTGGCTCCAATGTATTCTGAATGCTTTCCTCAGGGTAATTATCAGTGCTGGATGAACTGATGGCTTCTGAAATGCAATTCTTCTTCATCAATGGAGTAAGACCACGTGCCAGAAATGCATACACTTTATGGTTTCTCTTCAGACATTCCCAGTTCATAGAATTGCCAAATGTCATTGGTTCAAAAATATTGTCTACCTCAATGGCATTAACTACACCACATACCTCAGGGAACATTCTCAAACACAGTTGCTTGCAGAGGCCATTTTCAATGACTGCATAATATTAATTAAGACTACACATTAATAATATTAGTAAGTAAATAGCGATGAGTTTAAAAAAAAATTTAGGTGTAATTTTTAAGTCTGTCATCGGAGTTCTTAATAAAAAATTAGCGTTGTGTATGTTTATTCAACAAATTTTTTTATGATTATTTCTTTTTAAAATTTTATTCTGTGTTTTATTTTAATTAAAGAGTCATAAAAAATATATAAAAAACTACGGACAAGTCTAGTCTATCCGTTTATGAGTTCAAGCTTACCAAATCGGTGCCAAGAGCTGGAAACAGTAGACACACGAACAAGGTCACAAGGGTCATTCAAATGGGTCAGAATCTTCACTATCAGGGCAGGTTTGAGCCTTTTTATAAAATCTCCTGTTTTCCACTTCCGACATATTCCTAAATCTGTTGATGTGAGAGAATCAATGTCAAAATGCAAACGTAAAAATATATTGTTCGTACCTAATAGAGTTTGGATGTCATTAAGAATTAGGACGATAGTAATAATATAGTTTGATTTATAATTCCTTGGGAGGAGAAAAAAAAGTATATTGGTTAAATATAAGGACAATATGATCTCGTGATTAACAAATCACGTTTTTTTATTACTATTTGAATGTCGTTAGAAAATAGAACAAAATTAAGATTCAAAAAACTTTAGAAATGAAATAGAAAAAAAAATGTTAGGGACAAAATTAAAATTAGTCTAAACTCTAGATACGAAAACATAATTTTTGCCAAATGCAAATTATGGATCTTCCTCGGTGATGAGAAGAGAAGATCTTCGAGAAACTAACTTTGGGTGGTAGATCAATGAATTGCTTTGTAACGACTGACGACTTGTGGTTCTGTAATATTATTCGTTGAAGATATAGACTCTCTTCAAGTGTAAGGGTTAACTTATCATATCATATAGGAATAAGGAGAAACAGAAGAAAACAGAGAAAGTACCTTTGAGCAGAGAGCGAAAAGCGGTATGACGAAAAGCAGAGTCACTGTGAGTGTTGAGGAAGAGAAGTAAATGTTGGGCGTGGATAAGGGATTGCAGAGTGAAGAAATGTCAATGTGAAGTCAATGAATCACGTTGGTAAAGTTTTCTGGCATTTTCTTGGTTGACCACGGCTACTGCGGCATGGTAAACGGATCTTCACCATTTTTGTCTTGGGAGGGGATTAAATATAATTTAAATTTAAATATATTTTTGGTCCTTTGATTTTGTAAAAATTTTAATAAATCCCCTTTAATTTTATAAAAAATTTTAATTTGGTCATCCTAGTTTAAAAATAGACAATGTTATCCGTTATCTTTTCATTTTGTAAAATGATTCAATCTTATTGTCATTTAAAATTTGATGTCCAATTTAATAGTTCCCTAAATTATATATTAAATTTGAATATGAGTTAATAATTTCGTATAAATAAATAAAACCTTTGTAACATATTATCAAATTTGTTACTAAATTTTGAATCAATGATATGATAAAAGGACAAAAGTGCGTATATGCCAATGATTTATTATTGTAAATATAGATTTTAGATATTTAGTATTTTAATAGTAAAGAGTAATATTTTAAAAATTAGAACGGTCGTTAAATCAGTCAAAGTAATTAGTTTATGATTCAATATTTCAATTGTGATTTAATTGGTATTAATATTATATATTAATTTTAAATTATAATTAAGTATAATAATAAGTATTTTACATAATTTTATTACATAAAAATAAAATATATAATATTTTTTAGACAAATCAATAAATTATTTACCAATTTTTTAAAAAAATTTTAAAAAATATCATAATGTACAAACTATTGATCATCTTTCTTTTTTTCCTTTTTTTTCCTCATTTTTATTTATTTTCTTTCTTATTCTACTTTTTTTTTATTTTTTTGTTACAAAATATTGAAAAACACATAAAAGAAATTATTTTTTTAAAAAAAGTTGAACTATTAAATCAGTCGATTTTGATCGATTAATTCAATTTTTGACTAATTTATTTAGTTGTTGATTAGTTTTTTGTAAGACCTATTTTAAGGGTTGACCAGATTAAAACCATGATCGATTTACCAATTTTTTGATTAGATCGATCGATCCGGTTCGATTTTTTCAACTATGGTAAAGAGTTTTAGCTTCACAAGAGATTGAACTCTCTTAAATTTTTTATTTTATTTTAAGGTCTACTTGGAATTTACTTTTTGTTGAATAAATATTTAATAAAACTGTAAAAACGAAATACAAATTAATAAAGGTTAATGATGCTAAGTGCTAACTTAACAACTTAAGCATTCAACCGTGGGATAAAAAGAGTTCTTTTTCTTGTTACTCATAAAGATATGGATAAATATTCAAAATTTATTTGAGTTTGAGAATAAAGATAAGACTAAATTATATTTACATCTCTTAAAATTTGGTTAAATTATACACTTAATAGTTATTTAATTTAAAAAATTACACTTATTTCTTCCTAGTTTATTTTTTATTAGTGAATATAAATTTTTACATATATAGAATAAGACTATGATTTTATTTTTAATATAAAATTAGATATAGTTAAATTAATATTAAATTTTAACATGATATTCATAATGAAACAATAAAAACAATTAATTAATTTTATTATTTTGGAATAAACACACTATACAAAATGTTAACTTTATTGAAAAAAATAGAATAGAAATTTTTAAAACATTGTATCAAATTTTAACAGTGTTGAGTCTAATTTTTGAAATAGGAAAATACTAAGTGTAATTTCACTATAACTCAAGGAAAATTGGTGTAATATAATTTACTTTAAAAATATATAAAAAAAGGTTTAAGTTTGTGTGTGGATAAAGATGACCATGGATATAAGTATTATAGGTACTTGATGGTATTTGTCCGAATATTGGATTGGGTATAGATAGTAAAATATAACTATCTATCGAGTATTAGACGAGTGTAGATATTAACTTTGAATACTCTGTATCCGTCCGATATGAATAGGTGGGTAGGCTACTCAATATTCTGTAACACCCATAAATTTAATAGCTTAAATTGACGGTTTTAATGGATAGAATTATGGTACTAATAAATAAACTATTGTGGCTAATAAATTTGAGAATTTGCTTAGGGAAGGAAAATTTCACTTTAAAAATTAAATGGCCGGATTGTTTAGATTAAAAAGACAAATTACCTAAGAATTTGATGTTAATTTAACCCCTCATTTTCTTTTATTATCTAGCCTAAATGCCAAAGTAAAGAACATTAAATTTCATCCATGAAAATATTAATGACACATGTGAGGTCAAGAGGGATGAAGGCATGCAAATTTTTTATGTGTGCATGGCTTCACATGATGAAGGAGGCAATGGGTTAGTGCAGAATTTCAGCAAATATATATATATATATATACACACACACACACACACACACTACACGGCAACATGGACAGGTAGAAAGAAAAGCACTTAAAAATAAAACATATAAAGGGACAAGGGTGCACGTGAGGCGCTGGAAGGAAGAAGCTAACACTCAAATTCCTTTTATCCTTGATCTCACTAAATAGACGAAGGGGAGCGACGTGGAAGCATCCGGGCAAAGAAAGTGTAATAACATTAAAAACACAAATTGGCCAGGTTACATGTAGGACAAACCAACTGAAGAGAGAGTGGAAGGAAATGGACGTGCATGCTTGGAATCGTGCACCCACTACTTGGAGAAAGTGAGTTGCACAAGGGACAATGGGAGGAGCTTGCATGCACTAGGAAGGGCTATACGTGCTACCGTGTGTGTGAGAGGTAACGTGTTTCTCCCTTCATTCAAGGGAATGCCACCATAAGAAGAAATGAAATAATGAGAATGGAATTTATAGACACCCACGGCATGGCCTAGGATGGGAGAAAGAAGAGCAGCTCGCGTGGAAGGGGTGCCTTATGTGCACCCCTCTCTTTTCCTTTCCTTGACGTAGCTAAGTGGGTAAATCCACTAATGAAAGAAAAAAAATATAATAATAAAAGATAACACATTAGGAGCCCTTGAATGCCCGGGTGCCACACTAGGGAAGAAAAGGCGAAGGATTTGAGAAAGAGAGGGAAGAAAGAAGAAGGGAGAGGGAGCAGCTTAGAATATTGGAAATTTTAGAGTAAAGAAGCCTTGGTCAAGAGAAAGAAGAATAACAAGGAAGCAAGGTAGGTTAACCATTACAATTTCTCTTTGTTCCATGTGTTAACCATGCAATTTATGTCTAAAGTTTAAATTTTCCATGGAACTTGGCAGATCCTCACATTCTTGATTTAAATGGTATGTTGATGGCTATCATGTGTGGGTGATAAATAGTTGATGAATGAAATTACATGAGAACCTTGGGAACTATGAGTTAGGATTTGCAAGTCTTGATAGTTATACACCATGAAGTTAAATTCAAAGTAAGGGAAATCCATCTTGATGACACAAGAAAAAGTAAATCTTAGGGTCATTACTCATACATATAAGAAAAATGTATGTTGGAGTAGTTTGTCCAAAGAAAGAAAAACCTTATGTAGTTAACCTTTATTTTAGGAAGGAATTATGGTGAAATTAATTCTCTAAAGGAAAGGAAATTTTAGTGTAATAATTAACTATTTTTAGAAAAGAATTATAGTAGAATTTATATTCTAAAGGAAAGAAAATCTTAGTGTCATAATTAATCATTTTTAGAAAGGAATTATGGTGCAATTAATTTTTAAAGGAAAGGAAATTTTAGTGTCATAATTAATTATTTTAGAAAGGAATTATAGTAGAATTAATTTTCTAAAGGAAAGGGAAATTTATGGTCATCATTGGTTTTAATTTTCTAGAAGAAAGGAAATTAATATTATTTCTAGGAAGGATTTATAGTGGAATCAAGTTTCCAAAGGAAAAGCAATTTGATTGGCAATAGTCATTACTTTTAGAAAGGAATTTTATTGCAAATTTTAGTTCCACGAAAGGAAAACCTATATAGTAAATTATTAGAAAGAAACCACACTTGGGAAATTACTTTGAAGAAAAAGAATTGGAAGGGGATCATTAGATCTTACACTAGCCATTATTCCCAAGAAAAATGAAAACTTTGCCTTAAATGTTGAATTTTCTATAGAAAGCAAACACTTACACTAAACCATGAGGAAGAACGACTTAGTCCTGAATTCAATGACAACTCCCCCTAACTACGACAATAAGAAATTCCCAAAAAAAGAAAGTTACTCTTAAGGATCATTAGAGATCATCAAAAAGGGGGACCATGCCTGGGACCCGATGCCCACGATGACTCGATATACGTGGCTAGTGTCCGTGAATCACGAAGTGTGGCCGAAGGTGCTCCACACAGGTGACCTAGTGAGGGGTGACCGAAGGTGCTCCACACCAATGATCTAGTGTCCAAACGAACTGGTTTATGTGGCCAAGTGTGGCCGAAGGTGCTCTACATGGGTAACCTAGTGAGGGGTGGCCGAAGGTGCTCTACCCCAGTGATCTAGTGTCCAGGTGACCGGGTCCATGCCGCTGAGAGTCTGCGAATCACAAGGTGTGGCTGAAGGTGCTCCACACGAGTGACCTAGGGAGGCGTGGCCAAAGGTGCTCCACGTTATGACCTAGGGTCTACATATTATCCAAGAACGTTCGCCCAAATCGATGACAGTAAAGAATGAAAAGTTTCACCACTTTAGTAATTTCACAAGAACACATGTTACCCTATAAGAATGCATATTCCTTATAATAGAGTCATTCTCATTTTTATTAACTGTTATTACTATCATGCATTGCTAGCCTGATGAAAATCTTTACATTTTAATGTTGAGGATGTAGACTAAAGGTTTTGATGCTTGCACCCTGGTACATATTAGTTGATTTTAAACTTCAATGGTTAAGCTACTGGAAAACTTGTGTTTCTCATCTATGTGCTAATATGTATCAAATATGGATGCTTAGCAAGGCAGAGAGATAGGAGTTTCTTTTTGGTTGGAGGAAAACTTTGTAATTTCTATTTTTGATGTCCTAGTTCAGATTTATTTGGTTTATAACTAGGGTTATTCTTTTAGGCAGTAGACATGAGATATATGAAGGACTGATATCGTTAAGATTGTAAAGGGGTCTGAGTGATAGGATTGTTGTCTCCTGACTCCCTATGGACGGGTACTTCATATATCCTGATACATGTTTATAGAGATGTAATGGACATTAGTAATCATGCATTTTATTGAATTACATGGATGCTTTAATTCCATTGTGTAGCTCATTATATTTTGATCTATTCTACTGTGCATGTAAGTTTTTCTTTTTGAGCAAAAGATCCCGAACCTACGTCGATTAAATTAATTTTATGGTATAACTGCTCAAATATTAATTGAATAGAGGATAAAGATAATGTACCGAACCTATCTGTTATATCAGAGTTAACAATAAGACTAGATAGGGCGTTACATATTCAATATCCAAATAATATATATTACTAAATAAAATTTCATGCTTTCATTAATATTAGAATTGTTTTTTTTTAGTTTATAATAATTATGTAATTTTTTTTATTGTAAAATATTTTTTTATTGGGTGGATTGTTTGATTATCCATTATCCATTACTTTATTGTAAAGTATCCAGTATCCATTAATTTTTTCGAGTATTTTGAATATTTTGGATATTTTGCATATCAAGTAGTTTCATATATGGATATTAAAATTGGTATTCTTTTGGATATTCTTAGGGTTCATATATAAGATATTTTGGACTGATACAAATGAGAATAATGAAAACATGACAAGGCATCTACTTATTACAGATAGTGAAAAAATGATAGGGTATCTGTAACGCCCCTATCTAGTCTTACCATTACTTCTAATATTAATAGATAGGTTCAGTACATTATCCTCATTCTTTATTTTTTTAAAGTTTGAGCAGTTATACCCTTCAATTATATTAAGCGGATCAGGTTCGGGATCTTTTTCTCAGAAGAAAACTTACATGCATAGTGGAGTAAAAATACTACACAGAGAAAATTTAAACTATCATGTAACTCAGTTAATACATGTCCAATAATTTTCATTACATGCTGATAAACATATTCCCGCATATATGAAGTACCCATCCCTCGAAAGTTAGGAGACAACAGGCCTATCACTTAGACTCCTGTACAATTTAAGGGGGGATCGGTGCTTCACATATCTATTTTCCTTGTATACCCCAAATACAACTCATGTATACAGTCAAAATAATGTCCTATTCTAAATCAGATCTAGATAGGATCCAAAATAAGGGTTACAAAAATCTTACTTAATCCAAGAACTGCTACTCCACAGCTCTACTACGCGTCCGTATCTGATACATATTAGCACATAGGTGAGAAACACAAGTTTCCTAGTAGCTTAACAATTTAGAGTTTTAAAAATCAACTAATATGTACCAAGGTGCAAGCACCAAAACATTTAGTCTATATTCTTAATATTAGGCATAATATTACACATAACTATAACTGGCAAATACTGCATGATAAATTTAGAAGTCAACAAAAATCAAATAACTCTTTTTCAGATGACACATATTCTCATAAGCTTACAGGTGTTATTACAGAATTATCAGAGCACTTATATGTGTTACGTGAACACTAGGTCATGGGTGTGGAGCACCTTCGGCCAGACCTCGTAATTTATGGATACTCGGCCACGTATATAAAATTATTGGGACACCAAATCACAGGGATGGAGCACCTTCGGCCACCCCTTCCTAGGTCTCTCGTGTGGAGCACCTTTGGCCACACCTCGTAAATTATGAACACTCAGCCACGTATATAGCGTAATCGCGAGCACTAGGTCATGGGCATGGAGCACCTTTGGCCACACCTCGCTAGGCCGCTCGTGTGGAGTACCTCTGGCCACACCTTGTAATAACTCGATTTTTAAAATAAATTAAATTAAGCATATTTTAATGAGCTTGTGGTTAAAATTTGAGAATTTTTCAGAGTAAAAATCTTATCTTACGAAGAAAACTCGATCTGATTTTAGGAATCTAGCAGGTAATTTGGAAGGCTTTAAATCTTCAAAAGAATTCTGAATTCCTTCTATATGGGCCTATATTCTTGCCTAGATCAGAGAATGCATCCAAAATTTACCCCGGGCGAAGAGAAAAAAGACCAAAATACCCCTGGAGGCCTTAAAACTCTAAAACCTCACTTTTTCCTCTCATTTCTAGCAACTTTCTAGAAACTCCAATGACGGCACACGGCTGCTTACGGTAGTGCACGGTGGCTGGGGTTGAAAGATACACCAAAATGTAGCCTACAACTCGAGGATGCCAGATCCGAGGTCCGTTCGGTAAAACACAGCCATTTAGATGGTATTTTTCGATGACGAAACACGACACACGACACACGACAGACTATTTTTCCCTCATTCTGGGCGCGTGGCAGCGGCGCTCCACTGGCTGGAAGTTGGCAGCTCAGGCTACCTAATGGTGATGGCAGTGTGGCCGGAAGACGTCAAATGGCAGAGATCATGGCGGAAGAGGAATTTTGCAATGGAGGGAGAAATGGGTTGTTTTCGGCCACTGTGGCATCTGTCGGTAGTTGAGGATGGTGGCTGGAGGTTAGGGGCATCTAATTGCACCAACGGCAGGGTCCAGTGGTGGCGCAGGGCGGCAATTTTGGCAGCGCAAGGTGGCGCGCAAAAATGAGAGAGAAAAGAGAGAAAATATAGGGAAGAGAGAGAAAGGAAAGGAAAAATGAGAGGAAAATGGGGATTTTGGAGTTTTAAAGCCTCTAAGGGCATTTTGGTCTTTTCTCCACTTCGCCCGGGATAAATTTCGAATGTATTCTCTGATCTGGGTAAGATTACAGGCCCACATGGAAGGAATTCGGAGGTCTTTTGAAGATTTAAAGCCTTCCAAATTACCTACTAATTCTCTAAAGCCAGACTGAGTTTTTCTCCATCAGATCAAATTTTGACTTTGAAAAATTTCTAAATTTTAACCGCAGGCTCAGAAAATTACGTTGAATTCGATTTTTACAAAGATCTAAATTTATTTACCCAATTAATTTATTTTAAAGAAATACGGGTTATTACACAAGCCATTCCTTTTCCCTCAATTGTTATTATTTTTATTGGTATTCTATAATCATGCTACTCCAAATGGTACTTTCAAGTACCATTTCCCCCTTCCTTGCAAGGTAATCTCACCCCCCCTTGTCACGCCAAGGAAGAGAGGAAGGGAAGCTATGAAATTCCCTGCATTCATGTCACCTTCCTCTCTTTTCTTCATTCCAATTTTCATTTGGCTAGGCTAAAAGATGTGGAATGCTACACTTTTTTCTTTCTTTGGATGGAGTTTCCGTGTACAAGCATGCATTCTTATAAAATGGAGTCCTAAAATCCCTTGCTCCTTTGTCTATTCTCCCTTTAATTTCCCACATGCTTATGTTCATAAAAAAAATAAAAATTCTGCACTTGTACTATCTTGCTTGTAACCTTTGTCTTTCTTTTCCTTGCAAGCTTAGATTATCCACTCTCTCAAGCAATCAAAAAAGTACTGCACCTTTTTTTAATTATTGCACACTTGCCACCACTTTTTCCTCACATGTGGTGTCCAAAAAGAAAGGAAGATTTGGTTTTTATGCTAGCTTTTTCACAAAAACATTTATATATATATATATATCTTTTGTTGCATCCCACTTCTCTCTTTCCCCTTTCACGTGGACCATGCATGGGTTTCATGCAAGGTCTTCTTTCACCCATTTACATGTGAAACCCATGCAAACCAACCCTTTCATGACCTCCCTTTTTATTTCCTTGTTCCACTTTATCATTTGGATGTGTGTATGTACATATATTTATTGTGTTAACTCTTTTCCCTTTCCTGTGTGCTTGTCGTGAGGTTATCTAGATGTATATACATTTAGCTTAAATTCTCTCTTTTCTTTGGCAATTTGGCTAGCCAAATGAAAGGATAAAAATTTAAATCAAGTACTTTAATTTTGTGCAAGCTTACCTTCAATATAACTATTTTGGGCTTTTAAATTATGCAAGTAGGACTTCCCCCCTCCCCCCCTGAAGTTAATTCATCTAATTAATTAGCAAGCAATTCATACTAAGCATTAAATGACTCAATTAATTCCATCCATTCTATTAAAAATCATTAATTTAGGCTAATAAAATTTTGGGGTGTTACAGTATCCCTACTTTTAAGTATCACATAGTAATGTCTATTTGTCATACTTCCATATCTACAAATTTAGATTTAGGTGTGACAATGCTGGCCATTTGGTAATAATAGTATTTTATTAGAAAAATAACGCAATATATTTTATATATAGGATATTAGATAAAGTACAAATAATAAAAAAAATAAGTATTTATGAAATATTAGGAGGATTTAGATATTAACATCGAATATCTTGTATTTATTTAATATTTTATTTATTTAATAATATCTAATATTCGACACTTAATAATACATATTATGTAATATAATTTCAATTTTGAATATATTCCATCTTATATATATATATATGTAAGAAATACCTTGTTTGTTTTGTTTAATGTCAAATTTTTGTCTAATTACTGAAACTAAATAGCTAGTATCAATTATCTATCACTCTATTATCTAGTATTTTAAGTATAACTTTTGTGTTGGGTGGATATTGAATATTGAGTGCCTAATTAGAGATACTAGATAAGATATCTAGTATTTATTATTTATCATTTCATTATGGAGTATTTCAAGTATATAAGGTATTTTAGATATCAATTATTTTTATACATGGGTATTCAATTTTTTTTTCAAATTCAATTAGGGTTTAGATATAGAATATTTTAAATAAATACAAATAAAAAATAAAGAGGTAATATTAGTTTACTTATCTTACTAAATCCTTATTTAAAAATTATTTTAATTTAATAAAATAATATTATATTTTAAAATAAAAAATGTAAATAATTATATATATAAATTTATAGATAGTTAACAAAATTCAACAACTAGAACAATACATAAAATTAAAAGTTTGAAGGAAAAAAATGAACACAAATTAATTATCCTAGTTTGGCCCAACAATGACCTATGTCTAGTTCTCTTTCAGAACAAGAGCTTTTTATACTTTTTACAATTGCTCACAAGCAATGGTATTGGTTTTCACTCGCTCACCAACAATAATAAGGTCTTTCTCGCTCACCTAAAATGACTTATGAGTTTTCACTAATTACTCTCAACTCTAGGTTTTCTCTAGCTAACCTAAAATGAACTTCAAGTAAAAATACTTTGGTGGACTCTTATATCACTAAGTGAATACAAAGAAGAGTTCAAAATATTTACACTTTCTAAATGTAAAAAAACCAAAAAATAAACTCAAACTTAGTATTCTCAAATGAGATAAATTTAGGACACTTTAGCTATTTGCTATCTAACTTGAGACTTGATGTAGAATGATGAATGAGTAGCTCATTTTGTAGTGAAGCTTGGACACAAGGAGAAGGAAACTAGTCATTGTGATTTTATAGTCGCTACCAAGATTTTTCCATGTAATAATTTGTCTAGCTGTCAAGGACAATCTCATTTAAGCCATCCACAATTCAAGATGTAACAATTTAATGTAGATAGAATGGTGCTTAGAAATGAATTTTATGCAAAATGACAATTAGAAATCAAAAGCTTTGATAAAGAATCTTCCTACATATGCATCCTTTCATGAAATTTGGAAATATTTTATAGAAATCAAGAAGATTTGATGAAGCATTTTCTTACACGTGCAATCTATCATGCAATATGAAAATTAAGAAGCTTCAATTAAGCATATACACGTGCACTTTTCCATTTCTTTTTCAATGACAAAAATTTATGTTTAAGGAGTATTTTTATTTTAAAAAATACTTTTATTTTTAAATTTAAATTTAAATGTGATAAATTTAAATAGTAGCTTAATTCTTGAATAACTAAATATTTGAGTTGAATGATTTTGTTATTATTAAAATAATGAAATATTTAAGGAGTCTTTGGGTTTCTTTTTCTTCCTAATGATAACTCTTAACTTCACATTGAGGCTAATACTAATTTAACTTATACTTTGGAATCTACTTTTCAATCTAGTGGAGATGGCTTCGAGATAGATGATAAGGCATGTTCTAGGTTCGAGGTTATTGGAAAGAGATTACATATATATATATATATATAGGGTTGCTCATTTTATTTAAGTAGGCATGCTAGATCTATTTTGACCTCAAATGTCCTCTTCTAGTTTCACTTATACTTATGTAGGGCATGTTTCTCTAATCTTTATTTAAGTTTTTATCCTTTTTTAATTTTATTTTCTCTTGAATTCTACTTTTTCTTGTGTATTTCGTGCCTGTGAATGTTGTTACCATATATAAATAATGATTTAGAACTAACATCCACCTATTTTTTATTATGGTTTATTTTTTTCTTTTTAAATGATTAACCCTAAATTTTAAGTGCTCTATGAAATTAAATCCACTTTATATTCATATAACTTAAGGCCTTTAATCTAATTAATTTAAGACAAAAATTTATGTATTTGAAAGGTAGGTTATATTTGAATACATCATACATCTACATATCACATACACATTTGGTCTTCTAACTATGCAAGTACCTAATCAAAATACATTGAAGGCAATAGGGCCTTAGATCATAGTTTATACAAGCTAGTAAAATCAAAATACATCCAAAATAAGTCAAAATGCATATAAAGAGGTTACATCAAATTCCTACATTATATAATGTGCTAGGGGAGGGGGTATTTATATGATAGCCAGGATGATTATGTCCTATGTGATAGTAAATGTTCCTAAAAGCAAATTGTTAAGCATCATTATCTCGACCTCCAAAACCATTTAATAACGGGACATTTGTAAACATGTTAGCAAGGGTGAGAATTAAAATTATTAGTAGGTTACAGGTTTATACATTTATAACCACAAAATAGCAATGCACATATTTCCAATCACATTCATACAAAAAATATATATTACATGGTGGCTGTCAGTCATTGCGGTGGCTTGCTACAACGGCAGGCTAAGCTGTTGAACCTTCTGATAGTGACGGGCGGCAGTAACTCGATCGGACAGTGGACGAGTGTGGTGAAGGTGGTGGATGGAGGTAGCTTTGCGGGGAGGGGACCGTGGATGAGAAGAGAGAAGGAAGATTTAAAAATATGAAGGGTAGGTTTGTTATTTTAGCATAAAAGGGCATTTTGTTCATATCTAAAATTTGCTCCAGATAAATTTTTCAATACAATTTCTGATTCATCTTCAAATACGGGATAATTCGGAAGGAACTTAGGAATCTTTAGAGCATCACAAGCTGACCAAAATTATTTGTCAAGTTTCTCAAGCCCGATACAAATTCCCTCATTGGATAAATTTTTATCCTGAAAAATTTTCAAATTTATACTACAAGCTCAGGAAAATTTTCTTAAAACAATTCCAAGAAATTTTCTATTTATTTTATCCAATTTAGTTTATTTTTAAATCGGGTTATTACATACTACTATACATATATTCCAAAAGGGAAAAGTTGAATTCATGAATCACATCATTAAGTCCTCTATAAGTGAGTGTTACCTTTCGTGTAACATAATGCATGTTACTTTTTTGGCCTTCCAAAACTTAATCAATAAGCCCTATGCTTATTTTAGGTCTTCTTAATATTGGTTATTGTCTATATACAAATAGACACACAAAATGAGAAAAACAACTCAAATCAAAACAAATAAGATCATTATTACAAATGATTAAAACCAAACACTCAATACAGAACCAAGTCCCATTCTAGTTATAGGATCCTTAAACTTCATAAGTAGCATGCCTTTTATTAAGGAATCAACAATCATCAATTCAGTACTTATGTGTTCATGGGTGACTTTATTTTCCTTGACATGTTCTCGAATGGCTAAGTACTTAATGTCAATATGTTTTCTTTGAATTCCATTTTTATTGTTCTTAGATAGAAAACCTACTGTTGAGTTGTCATATTATATTATTAATGGCTTTGGGATAAAATCTATGATTATAAGTTTAAAAATAAAGCTCTTGCCATACACCATGCGATGTTGCCTCAAAATAGGATACGAACTTTTTCTCCATGGTTGAAGTAGCAATTAAGGTATGCTTTATGCTTCTCTAAGACACAGCTCCACTAACAAGCATAAATATGTAACTAGATATTGATTTTTAAGAGTCAATGCAATTGAAAAAAATCATAATCAAAGTAGCCAAATACCTCAAGCTTCTCAATTAGCTTATACATTAGGATGTAATCTTTGGTATCTTGGAGATACCTCATAACCTTCTTTGCAGATCTTTAATGATCCATTCCTAGATTACTCTGATATTTTCCTAACATTCCAATTGTAAATTCTATTTCATGTTTTGTTCAAATTTGAGCATACATAAGTCTTCTAACAGCCAAAGTGGATGGAATATTATGCATCCATTCCTTTCCAGATCATTCTTTAGGAATTGGTTTAAATTAGACCTATCACCTTTTACAATAAGTGCTACACTCAGTGAGCAGTCTTTTATCCAAAATCTCTCTAAGACTTTATTAATATAGGCTTCTTGTGATAAACCCAAAATACATTAGGCTTTATCTCTATGGATCTTAATTCTAACGACATAAGATGCCTCACCAATATCTTTCATTTCAAAGTTCTTAGAGGAAAACTATTTCACCTCATATAACAACCATTTATCATTAGTTGCCAGTAAAATGTCATCCACATATAGTGCAAGAAAATAGATTTTACTCTCACTAACCTTAAGGTATATACATTGATCCATGACATTCTCCGCGAATCCAAATGAGGAGATAACCTTATGGAAATTAAGATACTAGTGGAAAGATGCTTGTCTCAATCCATATATGGATTTCTTAAGCTTTCAAACTAGATGCTAACTAGCACTAGAGGAAATGGACTAGGTGGTTGTCCATCTTCAGTGTATCTACCATAGTACTCACCACCTTTATTTAATCTCACTATTTTAATTTTTTTTGTTAAATTGTTTCTCTACCTCTACTTTAAAACCTTAAAGGAATCTAATGCCTCAATCTTATTACTAAGAAGATAAAGATACGTGTATTGTGAGTAATTTTAAAGAAAGGTGATAAATTATTTATGACTACTTAAGTCCATATCTGGACTACATATATCTATATGTATGATTTCTAAGGAGGTAGAACTCCTCTTAGCACCTTTCTCGGTCTTATTTTTCTGCTTACTCTTAATGCAGTCCATAAAAGTAACAAAATTAGTGAAATCAAGAGTATTTAATACTCCTTCCTTTACTAACATTTTTACTCTTTGAATTAAGATATGTCCAACCCGATGGTGCCACAACATAGAGAAATTTTCATTAGTAACACATATCTTTATACTGTTATTGGAAACATGCATTGTATCATATAATGTATTGTCTTGTAATTGAAATCAGAAAAGACCATCACTAATTGTACCACTTCCAACAAGATTAGATTTATAAAATAACGTTAACATATTATTTGAGAATTTAAAGGAATGCCCCAAAGGGACAAGTTTTGAAATAGAAATCAAGTTTCTAGAAAAACTAGGTATATAAAAGGTTTTATCCAAGATCAAAACAAAACAAGAATTCAAGATCAATTTTTAAGTTCTTATAGCTTCAACTAGTGAACCTATATTATTGTCTGAATAGATTTATTACTCACTACTCGTCAAATTCCTATGTAGCACCCGTTAAGGTATGTGAAATATGGATTGTAGTACCCGAATTAGTTCACCATGTGTTACTACTGACATACACCATATTAGATTCATAACAAAAGAAGGGGATTGAGTTACCTTTCTTGTCAAGCCAAGCCTTAAAATTGTTACAATCCTTCTTCATGTGTCCTTTCTCTTACATAATAAATACTTGGATTCCTTTTTAATATCACCTTAGACAAGTCCTTTGCCCTTCCATTTTCCCTTAGCTTATTTCTTGTCCTTCCCATGGGTTGTCAAATGTGTACTCTATCCCATTTCCACTAAGAGCCTCCCATCCTCTTGAACACACATGGTCAATACTTCATTGATTGACCATTTCTATTTATATTTGTTGTAAGAGATTTTGAAAGGTCCATATTGAGGCGTTAGGGAATTCAAAATGGAATGCACCAGGAAGGAATTAGGAAGCTCAACCTCTAGTATCTTTAATTAAGCTATAATATCCCTCATTTTCATAATATGCTCTTACACACCCTATATCCTAGTGAGCTTCATGGTGGATATTTTATACATTAAGATACTTGCTAAAGCCTTTTTAGAAGATTCAAATTGTTCATCAATGGCTGTTAGCAAGTTATGAACATTTTTATGTTCTCCTATTGATCCAAGTATACTAGCAGATATATTTGATTTGATATACATCATACTGTAGTGATTCCAAAGTTCATAAATATTTGTTTCAAATTTACTACTAGTATTTATAGGTGTAGGATATTTGTCTTTTCTAAAGCCATAGTCCACATCCATTCGCCCCTAATTAGAGAATAATTTTCTCCTTCCAAAGTCTATAATTATCCCTATCAAGTTTAGGAATCTAAAAATAAAAAAATGTTGAGTGGTTGCAAAGTTTCACAAAAGTTACATGCTTATATCTATATTTGAGACAACTTTAAAAAGAATTCCATAGAAAATGTTTTTCCAATTTAAAACATGTAAATTAAACAAGATCCTATTGATAAATATAACTGTCTATCAGCTAAATTTTATTTAATTAGGTTCATGTACAAAATTATGATGAAACTACAAAATAATACCCCTTTTCCCCAATCCCTATAGTCAATTTGAGAAAAATTTGCTTTCTCATCCTAATTAATTCAATCCATATGATAACACTTTTGTAGGATGATGATTACCACATGAATATAATTAATTACAACTTATTGTCTTTCACATTTATGTAAAAATTAAAGGTATTGTGGCTAAACTCTAATTAAGCTAAAATCATACTACTTACATGACAAATATAATTTTCTAAATGCTTATAATAAACAAGCAATTCTTATAATGAGGTTTTAAACTATTACAATACAAGAAAAGTAAGTATTTTTAACAAGTTAGCTTTGATGACCATTATTTATAGTTGAAAGAAAAACTTTTACGTACTAACATTATTGATTTGTTGGTTGTCAAAGCCAACAAAATAAATTCCTACTTGCACTATGTTAACTTGTGTATAGTGTAAGCAAGGTTGATCCCACAGAGACTCGAGATTCACTTTTCTTTTCAATAACTAGTGACACATTAACAGAACTAGTAGAAATTAAATTTGGGGGGGAGGTTTGATGGGATTCAAGTAAACTAAAATAATGCAAATAAAATAGTAATCTAAGTATTCAAAAACAAAATGAAAACAAAATAAGTAAAAGTTAATGCAAAAGAGTCTAGTCAGGGAGTGTTATCATCCAACATTATCTATAACACCCCACCTCTAATGGTACAATACATACAAGTCCCATGAACATGGTACGCTACTAACATAACTTTTCTTAATTACCTGAGTTCAATTTTAAATTAATTACTTAGAGTTTTTTAAATAGTCAAATTTTAGGTTTAAGGTTGCACTTAGGATTCTCACTCGTATATATATATACATATATATGGTTGCGAAAGTACAAAAACTCTAAGATATATTCATATATACAAGTTAGAAATTTCTATTTACAACTATTACACATATATACATAGTTCCCAAAATAATAGGTGAGAACTTAGGAAAATGATGTTAACTTTTCCCAAGACCACCTAACCCATTATGGGATATCTGTTGCATAGATACAAGGTTGACATAATTCTATACATGAGTAAGGTTAGAAGTAAATTCTAGTCTTTGTTAACTAGTCATATACATAAGCCCCTTATGGCCTTCCCAAAACAAGCCAAGGGCAGTGGAACATAAAAAAAAAAAAGGGTATTTCCTCTGCCACTCTAACCCATTGGGGGCAATGGTGCATCCATGATATAGATCATCATTTCTCTAATTCATATATAGTACCATACTTTGGGTACAGGAACCACTTCTATTTTCACCTCCACTATAACAAAGTACCTAGGCATCTAGACACATCAACACACAAGTGAGATAAAATCTCATTAATTAAAAGAAATCAAGTTTAAAATTACTGTTAATGGTAGCAACTGTGAAAATCATAGAAAATTTCTTGCATTGAAGTTCATTTCAAATCATAAAAATAAATTCACTGGATAATATGTAACTACTATATTATGTCATGTCAAGTACATCATTTAATGGGTATCTTTAAACATACTTATGCTTCATATAATAAAGTACAATAACATGGACATTTTATATCATAAATAATGGAAACAACTTTCTTTTGGCTCTACTTAGCCAATAATAAAATAACTTTCATATGGCTCTGCTTGACCATTCATAATATTCTTTTCACTTGGCTCTACTTGGCCAATACATTCTTTCTCTCTTTCTAGAAAACATTGCATTAGTTCTTTCTTTCTTTATGGTTAGCTAGCTTTTACCTTTAGGGGATCCCCTAGTTTCTATGAAAGACCATTCTTCTGTGATAGAGATCATTGTGCCTCTATCTTGGTTCACAGATTATATCCACTTATCAAATTACTGCACCTCTATCTTGAGTTACAGATCATGTCCACCCGTATTATGCTGAGACTGAACAATATTGCTTTAACTTAATATCCTTTACTATATACTCTAGTATGAAAAGTTCCTTGATCATGATTGATTTAACTTTAAGTAGGCAAATCCGTAGTCATTCGAGTACTAACTTAGGGTTAACCATCAACATAGTGTTTCTCACAATTCTTTTCGAAGTTAAATGACTATTTTAGTTTAGAAAACATGAAATTTTCAGTAATCATCCCATACCAATCACTGGTCATTCAACCCAAAACTTATTTAGGGTAAACTATATAATAAGAGTACTTACAGTCTTTTCTCATAGTTATTTCCCTTAAAAATTTGTCTCGTATTACTTCTCAAATACATTACCATAGAATTGGAATGATTCCATAGCCTTTACAAGATGTTTGGAAAATAAAAGAGGCAAAAATATCAAGTGAAAACTTCAACATCTAAAGAAGCAGCTCACCATGGCGAATTAGACCTTTGGCCACGACAAAGTAAACAAAGGCAATTTTCCACAGCAAGAAGACATGTTAGCCGCAACGAAAGAACCACCAAGAGTTAGTCGTGGCAAAGAAGCAGTTTGGCCATAATGAAGACATCAATTCTTTGTGATTTTCTGGGAAAAGCTACATGAAATCTGATTTTTCACCATTTTTTGCCCAAAATACTTCAAGAAAACTTTAGTGGTTCATTTGAGGCCAACTCTAATTCTTTTCCCTTCCCCAAAACACCACCATAAAACAAAATTAAGTTTCCATCAGCTAGCAATCAAAACCCACCATAAAAACACATTTATGAAGCAATACTATCACCCAAAATCATCTAAATCCCTTTTCTAGCATAGATTAACCTCTAACAAGGCTTCAAAGGCATAAATCCAGCATACTAAATTAAAGAATGGAAGTTTAGATCTCTCTTCATCATTAAAAGAATCAACTCATCCATTTCTTCAAGATGAGAGATAGGTTTCCAAAACAAGAGAGAAAGTCAGATTTTAGTTTGATTACCTTATTTTTGAGAAGTTTGTGCGTGATTTACTGTGTTTCCTAGCCTTATTCTTGATAAATCCTACTTCCTCTCACTAGAACTCTCTCTTTATCTCTTTAGATCATGAAGTTAAAGATGATGAATATGAAGGATTCAAGTCTCCTAGGGTATACGTAGTCGCATGGGGATGAAAATGTAATTAAGTGAAATTAAAAAATAATTACTAATTGGTCCTTAGGTTAAAAATAAATTTTAACTATCCTAAAAAGTTTTTCCCTCATGTGCCACTTTCATATTAAATTCCCTCAATGTTCCATTTCTGATCACTTGGTTTTTAATTTCTTAAATGTCCTTTGAGATAAATCCAAATGTACCATTTCTGTAAAACTTCATTTTATCTTAAACCGAACCTCCTTTCAACTTGGTTGCACAGTTAATTGATTCATAACTTACTTCTCTAGCTTTCTTTATCATATTTTCATAGTAAACATGTCTCTAACTTTCAAAGACTAAATTTTTTAAGAGGATGTTACATTATCATGATTTGTTCATCCAAGTAAATCATCATTCAAATTGTAATATGTTGGGCAGAACAACTAATACATTAATCATTGAGTCTCTTCCTAAAATAGTGAGTCAAGAAATGTTCATTAACTACCCTAATCCATTAGCAACCTAAAACATGTTCCTAGATTTAACTAGTAAATATAATTATCATTATGAAGAAACACACCAAACTGATTAACTGAAATGAAACCTTCGATTAAATTTAAATCATATTTCTATTTTCCTTGATATAAAGAAAAGCGTAACGTATGTCTTCATTACATCAATCTCTACCTAAATTGAATCTACCAAACAATTATGGATATAGTAAAATCGAATGCTAAGATAATCACCAAGTTTACAAACAAATGGCCACATTGTTTATCTACTTAAATGAAAATTAGATTTACATATATGAAAATAGAAAATACTATAAGATGAAGATGAGAAAATGAAGAGCAATCCTTAATCTCATAACTTCAAAAATTTTGGAATCAAAACTCCCTAAATAGAAAATAAAACTTATCCATTCATGGCCAAAGGAAATCCTTCAATGTTGTCTAGATTTGAAACTCCAACTCCAGCTGACACCTTAGAGAAGAAGAAGCTCTCTTTCGAGAGAGAGGAGTAAGAAGAAAAATCAAATCTAAAGAGGAATTAAATAGAAATTAATTAGAAAAAAAGAATCAAAAACACAAAAGGAAAGAAAAAAAAATTTACAATTAAGAGACTTAACCTAAGAAGAGAACCTAGGGCCTAAGTACCCAATGAATGGATCAAAGTCGACGTAGTTTAAGGGTGGAAAATCAATGTCACTTGGTTGGTGATTTTTAAATTACCATTTTAATGAAAAGGAAAGAAATAGAATAACAAAGTGATTTCAAAAAATATTTTCATAAATTGGTGAGTTTTAATTTATGAAATCAATTGTTCTCACTTTCTTGTTCTCTTCATTTTCTCTCTTTTTGATTTTTTTATATTTTTTAAATTATTTTATTTTATTTTATTTTTATCCCCTTTACTATTATTATTCTTTTAACTACCATTTTTGGTGAAAAGAAAAGAAAAAGGTTGAATAAAGAATTGATTTTACAAATGTTCCTTGGTTGATGAATTTTAATTTGTGAAATCAATTATCCTCATTTTATTGTTTTCTTCATTTTTTTATTTTTATTTTTATTTTTTTAATTTTTGAAATAATTTGTTTTCATTTATTTTATTTTTTTAACTATGGCTTGCGAAGACTTAATAACCTCATTAGGCTAACTCTAAAAATATCAGAATAAAAAGAAGACTTGAATTGAGCCTACAAAGACTTGTTGTCTTACATAGCTCAACTTTCAATTTTTGTGCCAGTGAAAACTTGAGAGTTTCACATGCCAAAGATAAAACACTCAACTTACTTAATCTCAAAAGAAACAATACAAGTGTTCAAAATGCCATTTATACACCTTTCATCAAGTAGCAACACCAATAAACAAGAAATAAGAAAGAAAGAAAAGAAAAATAGATATCACCAATCATTTCCCTTAGTCTTCTATTGTTTCTCTTGATTCTCCATTGGACTCGGGTTGATAGGAAACAAAAAAAAAAGCATTAGTATAAACTAAACTCAAAAAATGCATTGAAACTCATGCAACAATAGAAATTTTTTTGCATAACCTTGGAAAACACCTAAGATACTGAATGACACAAACCTCAATGTCAAGAAAGACTTTAAAGCTTCAAAAAGTATTTAACAAAAATTGACAGCATACAAACATCATGCCAACACTTAAGTTCGCTTTTGAAATATGCACTTTACCAACATTGAAAGGAGCTATAACACTCTAAAATATGGCTAACTAAAGCTGGACAACATATCACACTTCAATTAAACTTAAGAAAGCCCCAACACGCAAAAATATGAATCACAAAAATTGAACAACAAATAGTAGCTAAAACACCTTAAAATAAGCTCAAGAATATCAAGACTTAGTTCACAAGGATCGGTTAGCATTTAAATATTCTTTCACATGCAAAACATAGCTTCTTATAAACTTTGGAGCCACAGCGACAGATTTAGAATAAACCAACACAATACTTGCACACTTTGAAACATCATTTGGACACTTGAAGGAGAGATTTCTTAAGGAAATATCAAATCAACACTTTAACCCATCCTTTTAACATTTTGAAATGAGATTTCAAGAGAAAAAATGCACTAACAAAAGCATATAAACTAACAATTCAAAAACCACTTGGAGGACAATGTATTAAGAATTTTTAGGAGGTTTTCAAAAGGCAAAAAGCATGTGAAAAACTATAACTAAAAACAGAACCCTAACCCATAATTTTAACACTTCCAAAGTGGTTCAAAAGAAAAAAGATAAGTAAGAAAAGGCTCATTGAATCAGAACTTAACCATTTTAAAAGCACCCCATTAGGCATTTTTAAGAGGTTTATGAGAGGAGACAAGTAAGCCAGATACTAGAGTTGAAAATAACACTTGATGTCATCATGTTTTAAACACCTTCAAAAGGGGATTTCAAGTGTTGAAAATGCTAGGGAATGACCATCATCAAAACATCATCTTAATATGTTCATTTGAGCCTTTTTTTAAAAAATAAATTCTCAAAGGTGAAAATGAACAACAAACTAGCCACTTTCATGAATTTTTAAACATTTGAAATCATGTCTTCATGTAAAGAAAAGATAAAAAAACACACAAACCAGCATCCTTTTTTCCTTAAAAATATTTAGACCCTTGAATTCATGTTTTTAAGTAGAGGAAGGTTCAAAATGAAAGCACATACATCAAAACCACTCTAGAATTATTCAGCTACTTAAAACAATCTTTCAAGTGATACAATAAGCCAAAGAAAGAACCAAGTATGCCAACACTTGTTAACCAACATACAACTACTCTAAACATGCTTTCAAGTGACAAAGAAGAGCAAGAGAGGGAACCTAGAAAACCAGCACCTATTCACCAACATTTTAGACATTCTAAACAGTCTCGCCTTGCAAAAAGGAAAAACAACATATTATTTCAATGCCTCAAGTCTCTCTCAAACCATTTTAGACATTCAATACGACTCAAACCAATTAAAAGAGAACCAAAACATGTCATCTAGCAAGGAACTCATTTTCCTACCATTTTCAATTGCTTGAAATAACCCATATCAACAAAAAGAAATTAACCACTTAACTAAGATAACATCAAACATTCTATACAACATTCCAAACCACTCTCATTATTTAGACCATTTGAAACAGCCCACAGTAGTTGAAAAGAACATTAAGACATATTATTAAGTGCCTAAAACTACCATCTGGTCATTTAGGGGACATTTTACATGCTAAGAATGAAAATAATGTTAGCCAATATTAATGACCAAACAGAACAGAATAAGAAAATTGCAATAGAGGTGATTAACCATCATTAACAGCCATTCAATGAAGGAGTAAAAGGGGAGATCAGGGAATGAAGAAGAAGCAAGAAGCACTCACCTCTCTCAGCCTAAACCAAGAGGAAACTGGAAAAAGGAAGACTTTCTAACGACATTATGACACTGCTTGAAGTGCAACACCTGTGGTGGTATGGCTAGCAATATTTGACAAAGATGGCAAGGCTAAGGATGACCGAGAACTCCCACTCCAACTCGTCTCCTTATCTCAGATTCTCTTTTCTAAAACTGAATGCTCCCTTCCCCTTTTATCAGTCTTCAGACAAAGAAGATGACAGGGGAGAAATTTTAAATCTCCCTTGTGTTGAATGACTCCATCTCTACCCTTATGCTCAGGGAAATCCCTAGGCCAACATTCTTCGATTTTGATCTTCTTGGAAGGCTATCAATGATTGCTCTCTCCTTTTGCAAAGCCATGACCTCTTCTTTTAGCTGAGAAAGGGGATGAAGATGAACCTGTGAAATAAAGGGAAGATATGCTACAAAAGGATCTGATGTTGTCTACCTTCGCTGCTGTCTTGTGCTACCCACTCGATTTGGGCCGTCCATCCAATCCAACCACTTGTAGCCTATCATGCGTCCCTTTTTTCTTTCTTTTCAAATGTTCCAAAATGCACCGTCTTGTCCTTGGGTCACAGTAGTCGTCTGACAATAGGGACTCCACTAATTTGCTTGAGTTGAGCACACTAGAAATAAGGTTAAGAACATGCATCATATGTAATCAACACAACCATCTCCTTCCACTAAGGATTAGCTCTCAGTGTCTCATAGCCCTCCTTCATGAACTTTTGCCCTCGAGCCACTTCGTGGGATGAGGGTCATCATTGGTCGGAAAGAGGCTCACATTGAAGTAACCACGTAATTCGAAAGCTTCCCTAATTAGGCATGCAATTTGAACTTCAAACTCTATTTATGGAACTTGATGATGTGCTTGAGCTTCCTGAAGCTCTTGAAGAACAAGGTAAGGGGGATATTCTGGTAATAAATTCCAAATAAGAGGCCACTTTCTTTCAGAGAATCAAAGATGATTTTTTTAGGAAACTCATGTATTAGGTCCTTTCGAATGTTGCTTATAGCGCCATGTGAGGTCGTTGAGTGAACATAGCATCGCGTGGTGAGGTGAGACGGTGCATTTTGAAACATATAAAAAGAAAAAAAGAAACAGGGACACGTGGCAGGCTACAAGCGGTTGGATTAGATGGACGGCCCAAATCCAGCAGATAGTGTAGGACAGCAGTGAAAGTGAACAGCGATGGATCCTTTCGCTGATATGCTGTAGAGTGTTTCTGATTTAATCCCTTTTTCTGTTTATTATATTATTTTTTTATTTTGGTTTTTTAAAAAAGGGGGTTAAATTTTTGGGCTCTTTTTTTTTTGCCAGAAATGTTTAGGCTCATGGCTTGACCTATTGAGGATGAAGAAATTTATTTAGGCCTCATGCTTCCTTTTTGGTTGCCTCTTTTATTTCTTTTTGTTATTATTATCTTTTTGTATTTTATGATTTATGACATTCATAGAAAGAGAAAGTTATTTTTTTGTATTTTCTATTTATTATTTACCATAACTTATTTTTTAAGAACTCTTAATGAAATTTAAAACTGACAAAAGAAACTCTAAAGTGAAATTAAAAAGGCATTTGAAATTTTTACATTTTGAATATAAATATATATTGCATTTTTATTTATTATTAAAAAACCATGCTTAGACAAAATATAGTGTTCATAGCTAAGTTGGACTATTTTAACATAGGCATGCCCATAGGTGTTTTTCTATGTAATTGGGTCGTGCCCACAAGTTTTTGATAGAGCATTCAAGCTGTGCCCACGGATAACCCGTGCCCATGAGTGCTTTGCTATCGAGGAAGAAAAATTGAATAAATCAAAACAGATTTTGACTTATACTATCTAAACCTATGAAAAGCTAGAATAATTGCTATAGAATACTATCTAAACCTATAAAAAGCTAGAATAATTGCTATAGACCAGATTTCTTCACCAAAAGTATTGAAATTGAAGTGAATTTCAAATTTAAATATACGTAATGTTAAGACTTAACAAATTACCCCACACTTAGCCCATGCTTACACTCAAGCATGAATTAAAGATAACACAGTTTCCAAATAATTACTCAAAGGCAACCAATTCCAACTCAACATGCTTTCAAGTCACTAAACAGAATGCACTTATACTTTGTTTTCCCAAAGTGCAACCAACTAAGAAATCCAACAAGCATACTCAATAGAGCAAAGAGATTTCTTTCATGCAAAATTAGCATGTCAAATAATTAGGCCTAACATTAAGGAAGTTTGCAAAGTTTATCAGAAAATCAAAAACAGAGAAATCAAATTAAGCACAAGGTTTAAATAAGAAGCAATTGGTAAAATTATCATTCCCTTATTCCCATTTCCTTTTAGCTAGATTTATTTTTCTTATTTTTTTTCTTCCTTTCTTTTTTCTTTTTCTTTTCAATGAGAGTTGTTAGAAAAACTTTTTGATGAGAAAAAACATACTTTTGGTACAAAGTTATGATTACTTAGCTTAGCTACAACTTTCCTCTTTTTAGAGCACCTTAACTCTTGCTTAGAGTACTATCATAACGTTTTGAAGTGAATCCAGATATTTGTGTTACCTACACCCAGTTACTCAATATATCACAGCTCCAAAACGGCTACTAACATTGCTTATAATTCTTTTTTGAATCACAGGAGCAATAAAATTAGAAACCAATGCTCTATTTTTTTATTTATTATTTACACATTCTAATGTAAAAAGGAAAAGAACAGGGAAACAACGATTTTTCAATCATTTCAAGTCTTTGAACCTATAAACATAATGTATTTAGCTCGGAACTAAATAATAAATTGAAAAACAAAAAAAAAACCTCAATGAAAGGCTTTCCATTAAAAAGATTAGGATGAAAAATTTCCTCTAATTTTAAATTTTAACTCAGTTGATGTAACAACCCAATTTTTTTAAAATTTGGTAAAATGAATTTCGGGTTTTGTTAAAATTGAATTAAGGAAAATTTTCTAAACTTTTTATCAAAAATTGGAGAATTTTTTTCTTTTTCGGAATGAAATTATATCTAATAGCAAGATTTTGATCTGCCAGAGGAAATTTGGCAGATAATTTTGCAACTCATGCGATCGTTTGAAAATTTCCAAATTCTCTCTCTCTATATTGTCTTAAATCTTGCCTAGATCTTGCCTAGATTGTAGAGATATGTTTGAAATTTAGCTACGGCAAAAGGGAAAAGACTAAAATTTCCCTAAGGGATTAAATACCCAAACCCCTCTCATTTTCTCTCATTTTTCCCTTTTATACAAACATTTCTCACTCTCTCTCTCCTCTCCAGCGCAAACCACCCACATCCACCACCTTCACCATGCCTGGCCATCGTCCGGCTGACTTACAACCACCTATCATTGCCAGAATGTTCCCCAGCTCAACCCGATGCCACAGCAAGTCACCACCGCGACCGATGACTACCACAGCTGCTAGAAAATGCCCATTTTTCCTTCCCATCGCGTTTTTCCTCCGCAGCCATGATCTCTGCCGTCCGGTGACACCACCACCACCGTTGGGAAGCCTGAGCTACCAGCTTCATCTAACAACTTCCAGACAGTGAAAGCGCCGCCACGTGCCTGGAACGAAGTAAAAATCGTTTGCTGTTTATTAACTTTTACCTTCAAAAAATGCTGTCCAAACGGTCAAGTTTCATTGAACGGACACTGGATCTGGCCTCCTCGAGTTATGGGCTACATTATAGTGTATTTTTTAACCCTAGTCACCGTCGGTCACTGTGCGCTGTTGTGCGTCGACATCCGCCATCACCAGAGCTATTGAAAAATCATAGAATTGAGATCTCGAGCCTCCAGAGCCTTTGGTATAATTTAAAATGCCCTAATTTGATGTTTTCCTATAGTTTTTGTGCCGAGTGTTCCTTAATGACTGAACCGTAGCAAAAACTTGACAATATTATAGGGAAATAAGAATTTAAAGGATGCGAGGTGTAGAAAGAGATTTAAGGGAGGCCAAGACTAGCTTATTCTAGTTATTCTCCAAGTAGTTTGAAAATTCTGGAAAATAATGTCCCATAATTGCTTCTGTGTATGTCTGTTTGCTAGCTTTAATGGGATGTTATTGCAATTTTACATTCTTGATGTTATTTATGTTCATTAGCTGAAATCATGGAAATAAAGTTAAATTAAGTTAGGCAAATAAGAACCATTGATAAAGGTGATAAGATATATCATACACTGACAAAAAGAAAAGAAAAGAAATGTAACGGATAGGGGAAAACCTAGATGGGAACAGGATTTACGATGTGTAGCCAGAGGTAATCCACACGGGCGACCTAGTGAGTTGTGGCCGAAGGTGCTTCATGCCTATGACCTAGTGTTTGCGATTACGCTATGTACGTGATCGAGTGACCACGATTTATGATGTGTGGCCAAAGGTGATCCACACGGGCGACCTAACAAGGTGTGGGCGAACGTGCTTCATACCCATGACCTAGTGTTCATGATTACGCTATATATATAACCGAGTGACCATGATTTACAATGTGCGGCCAGAGGTGATCCACATGGATGACCTACCGATGTGTGACTGAAGGTGCTTCATGCCTATGACCTAGTGTTCACGATTACGCTATGTACGTGACCAAGTGACCATGATTTACGATGTGTGGATAGAGGTGATCCACACGGGTGACCTAGCAAGGTGTGGCCTAAAGTGCTTCATGCCTATGACCTAGTGTTCGCAATTACGCTATGGACGTGGCCGAGTGACCACAATTTACGATGTGTGGCAAAAGGTGCTCCACACAGATGGCCTAGTGAGGTGTGGCCAGAGGTGCTCTATACCTATGAATAAGGGCTTACGGTGAATTCATAAAAGTGGCCTAGTGTCCACATAACACCCCAGGCACTCAATTAACTTAGATTAAAGAAAAATATAAAAGCTAATACATAATTAAATTTCATAATGCCGCGACAACATGTATAATTTCTTTTAGATATGTTTCATTGAAAGAGAATGTCTGATTTTTTTTATGTTAACATTGAAATTTTCACGTAACGCTTTCCTAATTTCATTGATGGGTAATATTATGTTTTAATATCAAGAATGTAAAATAAAAAATGTTTTGGTACTTGCACCTTGGTACATATTAGTTATATTTTGAAAACTCGAATTGTTAGACTATTGGGAAACCTGTGTTTCTCATTATTATGCTAATGTGTATCAGATATGGACACCTAGCAGGGCAGGGAGATAGGAGTTTCTTTTTGGTCTGAGGAAACATTGTAATTCCTTATTTTTGAGTCCTAGTTCAAATTTATTTGGTTTAAAACTAGGGTTATTCTTTTGGGCAGCAACCATAGGATATTTGAAGGACTGGTCCATCTTTGAAATTCCTAAAGAGGTCTGAGTGACAGGATTGTTGTCTCATAACTTCCTACAGACGGGTACTTCATATATCCTGAGACATGCTTACAGAAATGTAATGGACACTATTGATTATTTATTTAATTTGATTACATGGATGCTTTAATTTCGCTGTGTAGTTAGTATATTTTTATCTATTTCGCTGTGCATGTGAGTTTTAATCTGAGAAAAAGATCCCGACCCTAATTTGCTTAAATTAATTTAATGGTATAACTGCTCAGACATTAATTAAATAAAGGATAAAGATAATGTACCAAACCTATCTATTTATATCAGAGTTCTCAATAAGACTAGATAAGGGCGTTACATTAAGTTGGTATCAGAGTATAGCTACCTAGGTTAGGAACGGGGTAGATTTTCGTAAGTAAGGGACTAGTTTAGGTTAGTTGGCTGTACCTAGGCGGTTGACTAGCTTGTATTGTGTTTTGAACTTGGGGAATAGAGCATTAGGTTTGGGAAGATGGAAGTTCCTATTGATGTTATATGTTGTCTGCTTAATAATATGTTATTGAGCTTGATCACCTCGGTAATACTTGTTTTGCAAATTGGCAGCATGACACCGGCACGATGAGGTAGACCACGGACCCAAGATACGGGAGTAGATGTGAACGAAATTATGCAGACCATGCGAGACATGGCGAATGCTATAAGAGCCCAAGCTGCAGTCACAATCAAGGCGCTCCGCCAAGCCCAGATAGACCAAAGTGAAGAGACCCAGACAGGGGCAAAGCAAGTGAGGACCTAAGCAGGTGGAGGTTGTGCTGATTTTTAGAGAGCTAGGCCTCCAATGTTCGATGGCCTGGTGAATTCAAAGAAGGTCGAAGAGTAGGTTCAAAAGATTGAAGAACTATTTGAAGTACTGGGGACTACATAGCCGCAGAAGGTCACTTTCGCTGCCTACCAGCTAGAGGGAGAGGCGAAACATTAGTAGAGAGGGATGAAGCAATTGATGGAGGCTCAGGGGACCCCAATTATCTGAGAGAGCTTTAGAGATGCTTTCCTAGAGAAGTACTTCCCCCAGAGTGAGCGAAATGCGAAGGAGGGAGAGTTCATGCAGATTAAGTAGGAAGGTAGGCCTTTCAAAGAACATCTAGCCAGGTTCAAAGAGTTGTACATGTTCTCTTCGTACCTGAAATGGAGACCTGACAAAGCATAGAAGGCCATGCACTTGGAGAACAGCTTGGACCCAGATTTGTATCACGTGGTGGCCGCACAGGAGATTAGGGACTACCCGACGCTAGTGAATAAGTGTAGAATAGCCTCCAGGTCCTTAGCCACACTACAACAAAAGAAACAGGAGGCTGACTCCCTTAAGAGAAAGAGCTTAGTAAGATTCAGCAGAGGCCATGATAGGAAGTTCCAGAATAGCCAGACCGGGAAGAAGCCAGTAGGCACTTCGACGCTCCAGTGTAACTGTTAGAAGTGTGGAAAGAATCACGGGGATAGGCCATGTCTGATAGGGCAAAATGTGTGTTACAGATTTGGGAAGCCAAGACACATCGCCCGGAGCTGCCCGACCCTGAGGAAGCTAGAGGAACCCGCCAGACCTTTTATTAAGGGAAGGGTGTATACCTTGAAAGGGAAGGAAGCAGCCCAGTCTGAAGATTTGATGAAAGGTACGTGCTTTATTAACGATATTCCTTTAATTGTATTGTATAATTCTAGCGCCACCTATTCTTTTATTTCATTAGACTGTGTTCGCAACTTGAAATTACCTACCACCTCCTTACCTTATGAACTTTCTATAGCTATACCCACCAATGAACAGGTATCTACGTCCTTAATTTGTTTAAACTGTTCCATTGTGATTGCAAATAGAACCTTTATGGTAGACCTTATCTGTTTATCCATGGTCGACCTAGATGTCATCCTTAGTATGGACTGCCTCTCTTTAAAAAATGTTATCTTGGACTGCTTAGCTAAGTCTGTGACTTTCATAGACACTGGGCTAGTAAATGTGGGGATAGAGAGGAAAAACCAGAGGATGGGTTTCTTATGTTCCTCAGAGGTAGAAAGTCAGCTAAAGTTAGAAACCATACATGTGGTCAAGGAGTTTCTGGATGTGTTTTCAGAAGACATTACTAGTCTCCCACCAGAAAGAGAAATAAAGTTTTCTATAGACCTAGTTCCTGGGGTAAGGCCAATTTCTATGGCACCCTATAGGATGTCTCTGATGGAGTTAAAGGAGTTGAAGGAGCAGATAGAGGAATTTTTAGCAAAATAATTCATTAGACCTAGTGTGCCGTTGTTAGGAGCTCCTATACTGTTTGTTAAGAAGAAAGATAGGAGTATGAGGATGTACATAGACTATAGGTAGCTGAATAAGGTAACAATAAAGAATAAGTATCCTCTCCCTAGAATTGATGACCTATTAGACCAATTGAGAAGGGCCACTATCTTTTCCAAGATTGATCTGAGGTCGAGGTATCATCAGATCAGGGTTAGGAATGAAGACATACCTAAGACCGCCTTTAGGACTAGGTATAGGCACTATGAATTCCTCGTAATGCCCTTTGGACTGACAAATGCCCCAGCTGTTTTCATGGATTACATGAACCGTATCTTTAGACCCTACCTCAATCAGTTCATCGTAGTGTTTACAGATGACATATTAGTGTATTCCAAGAACATATGGGAACACGAACAACACCTCAGGATAGTGCTACAAATACTTAGGGGAAAGTAGTTGTATGCTAAGCTTGAAAAGTGTGAGTTTTGGTTGAAAGAAGTCAAGTTCCTTGGGCATGTGATCTTTGATAAGGGAGTGTCAGTGGATCCCAGTAAGACTAAAGCCGTGGTGAATTAGGAAAGGCCTATAACAGTGATTGAAATCAGGATTTTTCTGGGATTAGCAGGGTATTATAATAGATTCATTCAGGGGTTTTCACAAATAGCGATGCCAATGATCAAGTTGACCTGGAATGATGTTTCGTTTGTGTGAGACAGAAAGTGTGAACAAAGCCTCCAAACCCTGAAGGAAAAGTTGACCACCGCACCTGTGCTAGTTATCCCTGATCCTTTAGAGAAGTTTGAGTTGTATTGTGATGCATCGAAGAAAGGGTTGGGATGTGGATGAGTAGTGGCCTATGCTTCTAGGCAGCTAAGGCCGTATGAGAGAAACTACCCTACCCATGACTTAGAGTTAGCGGCTATAGTGTTTGCCTTAAAGATTTGGAGACACTACCTCTATGGTCTAGATTCGAGGTATTTAGTGACCATAAGAGTTTCAAATACCTCTTTGACCAAAAAGAATTGAATATGAGACAAAGGAGGTGGATAGAATTCATTACGGACTATGATTTTAAGTTAAAATACCATTCGGGTAAGGCAAACGTTGTGGCTGACGCACTAAGTAGGAAGTCTCTCCACGTAGCTTGTCTAATGGTGAGCGAGATGGACTTGATAGAGAAGTTTAGGAACATGAGGTTGTACATCTTGGTGTTACCTAATAAGATCTGTCTTAATGAGTTAAGGATCGAGAACACCCTTAGGGCCCAAATCTTAGAAACCCAGAAGGAGGACGAATTCCTAAGATCACTAAAGGATTCAAAGGAGTTCACAAGGGAGGCCGACGGGATGGTAACTTTCCAGGGTAGGATGTATGTCCTTAAGACAGGAGGAATAAGGGATAAGATTTTAGATGAAGCTCACCAAAGTAAGTATACTGTCCATCCTGGAGCCACCAAGATGTATCAGGACTTAAAGGGTAGGTTCTTGTGGCCAGGAATGAAGAGGAATATAGCAGAGCACGTGGCTAGGTGTCTAGTATGTCAGCAGATCAAGATTGAACATCAGAAGCCTGCTGGGTTATTACAACCCTTGGACATTCCTGAGTGGAAGTGGGATAAGATTTCTATAGACTTTGTGGTAGGACTGCCTATAACCCAATCAGGGAAAGATGCTATCTGGGTTATAGTGGATAGGTTAACCAAGCCTGCTCACTTTCTCCTTATTAGGATTAACTACCCCCTGGATAGACTAGCACAGTTATATATTCAGGAGATAGTAAGACTTCATGGGGTACCCATTAGCATTGTCTCAGATAGGAATCCTAGGTTTACCTCTAGGTTTTGGAGAGCCTTGCAAAAAGCCTTTGGAATCAGGCTAAATTTTAGTACATCCTATATCCTCAAATTGATGGACAAACAGAGAGAACCATTCAGACGTTAGAGGATATGCTTAGGGCTTATGCCTTAGAGTACCAAGGAAACTAAGAAAAGAGTCAGCTGCTGATTGAGTTTTCTTACAATAACAGCTTCCACTCTAGTATAAGCATGGCTCCCTATGAGGCCCTTTATAGGAGGAAATGTAGGTCATCGTTATATTGGTATGAGGTGGGTGAGAGGCAATTGTTAGGTCCCAAATTGGTTCAACAGACCACTGATCAGATTAAGATGATCAGAGAAAAGTTGGTAAAAGCTTAGGACAGGCAGAAGAGCTATGGTGAGAGGAGGAGAAGGCCCTTAGAATTCGAGGAAGGAAACCATGTTTTTTTGAAAGTGTCCCCGACTATTGGGATTGGTAGAGCTATGAAGTCTAGAAAGATAAGTCCCAGATACATTGGACCTTTCAAATATTGAAGACAGTGGGTCCATCAGCATACCAAATAGCCTTACCCCCACACCTGTCCAACCTTCACAATGTTTTCCATGTCTCTCAGCTCTGGAAGTATATACTAGATCCCTCCCATATACTTGACACCAATACTCTACAATTAAAGGAAAATCTGACTTATTAGCTAAGACCTATTCAAATCATTGATACTGAGGTCAAGACCCTAAGGAATAAGTCTATCCCTCTGGTAAAGGTCTTGTGGGACCCGACAGCACCACAGGAGGCTACCTAAGAGCAGGAGGAGGACATGCGCAAGAGCCATCCAGAATTATTCTCATGAGGTATGTATAAATTTGGAGGGCAAAATTATATTAAGGAGGGGAGAATGTAACAACCCGATTTTTTTAAAATTTAGTAAAATGAATTTCGGGTTTTGTTGAAATTGAATTAAGGAAAATTTTATGAAATTTTATCAAAAATTGGAGAATTTTTTTCTTTTTCATAATTAAATTATATCTGATAGCGAGATTTTGATTTGCTGTAGGAAATTTGGCGGATAATTTTGCGACGCATGCGATCATTTGAAAATTTTCAAATTCTCACTCTCTATATTGTCTTAAATCTTGCCTAGATAGGAGAGATACGTTCGAAACTTAGCTACGGTGAAAGGGAAAAGAATAAAATGCCCCTAAGGGCCTTAAATACCTAAACCCCTCTCATTTTCTCTCATTTTACCCTCTCATACAAACATTTCTCACTCTCTCTCTCCTCTCCCGCGCACATCACCCACATCCACCACCTTCACCAACCTGGCCATTATCCGGCCGACTTACAGCCGCCTATCACTGCTGGAAGGTTCCCCAGCTTAGCTTGATGCCACAGCAAGTCACCACAGCGACCGACGACCGCCGCAGCCGCCGAAAAATGCCTATTTTTCCTTCCCGTCGCATTTTTCTTCTACAACCGTGATCTCCTCCATCCGACGCCATTTGACGACACTGCCACCACCGTTGGGAAGCCTAAGCTACCAGCTTTCTCTGACAACTTCCAGACAGTGAACTCCGCCCCACGCACCCAAAACAGAGCAAAAATATCTGCCGTGAGTCAACTTTTGCTGCCAAAAAATGCCATCTAAACGGTCGAGTTTTGCCGAACAGACACCTGATCCAGCCTCCTCGAGTTATGGTCTACATTCTGGTGTATTTTTTGACCCTAGTCAGTGATGACAGACGGTGGCACCGTCGGTCACTTTGCGCCACTGTCTGCCATCGCCGGAGCTGCTGGAAAGTCACAGAATTGAGATCTCGACCCCCGGAGCCTCTGGTATAATTTAAAATTCCTTAATTTGATGTTTTCCTGTATTTTTTGTGCTGAATGTTCCTTAATGATTGAACCAAAGAGAAAACTTGGCAATATTGTAGGGAAATAAGAATTTAAAGGAAGCGAGGTGTAGAAGGAGATCGAAGGGAGGCCAAGACTAGCTTTTTCTAGTTATTCTCCAGGTAGTTTGACAATTCTAGAAAATAATATCCCACGATTTCTTCTGTGTATGTTTGTTTGCTAGCTTTGATGGGAAGTTATTTCAATTTTACATTCTTGATGTTATTTATGTTCGCTAGCTAAAATCATGGAAATAAAGTTAAATTAAGTTAGGCAAATAAGAACCATAGCTAAAGGTGATAAGATATATTGTACACGGACAAAAAGAAAAGAAAAGAAATGCAATAGATAGGGGAAAACCTAGATGGGAACATGATTTATGATGTGTGGCCAGAGGTGATCCACATGATCAACCTAGCGAGGTGTGGCCGAAGGTGCTTCATGCCCATGACCTAGTGTTCGTGATTACACTATGTACGTAATCGAGTGACCACGATTTACGATGTGTGGCCAGAGGTGATCCACACAAGTAACCTAACAAGGTGTGGCCAAAGGTGCTTTATGCCCATGACCTAGTGTTCACGATTATGCTATGTACGTGACCGAGTGACTATGATTTATAATGTGTAGCCAGAGGTGATCCACAAGGGCAACCTAGCAATATGTGGCCGAAGGTGCTTCATGCCCATGACCTAGTGTTCGCTATTACGCTATGTACGTGACTGAGTGTCCACGATTTACGATGTCTGGCCAAAGGTGCTCCACACGGATGACCTGGTGAGGTGTGGCCAGATGTGCTCTATACTTATGAACAAGGGCTTATGGTGAATTCATAAAAGTGGCCTAGTGTCCACATAATACCCCAAACACTCAATTATCTTAGATTAAAGAAAAACGTAAAAGCTAATACATAATTAAATTACATAATGCCGCGACAACATGTACAATTTCTTTTAGATATATTTCATTGAAAGAGAATGTCTGATTTTTTTTTTATGTGTTAACATCTAAATTGTCATGTAATGCTTGCCTAATTTCATTGATGGGTAATATTATGTTTTAATATCAAGAATGTAAAATAAAAAATGTTTTGGTTCTTGCACCCTGGTACATATTAGTTATATTTTGAAAACTCGAATTGTTAGACTATTAGGAAACCTGTGTTTCTCATTATTATGCTAATGTGTATCAGATACGGACACCTAGCAGGGCAAGGAGATAGGAGTTTCTTTTTGGTCTGAGGAAACATTGTAATTCCTTATTTTTCAGTCCTAGTTTGAATTTATTTGGTTTATAACTAGGGTTATTCTTTTGGGCAGCAGCCATAGGATATTTGAAGGACTGGTCCATCTTTGAAATTCCTAAAGAGGTCTGAGTGACAGGATTGTTGTCTCCTGACTTACTATAGATGGGTACTTCATATATCTTGAGATGTGCTTACATAAATGTAATGGACACTATTGATTATGTATTTAATTTGATTACATGGATGCTTTAATTTCGCTTTGTAGTTAGTATATTTTTATCTATTTCGTTGTGTATGTGAGTTTTAATCTGAGCAAAAGATTCCAAACCTAATTTGCTTAAATTAATTTAATGGTATAACTGCTCAGACATTAATTAAATAAAGGATAAAGATAATGTACCGAACCTATCTGTTTATATCATAGTTCTCAATAAGACTATATAAGGGAGTTACATTAAGTTGGTATCAGAGCATAGATACCTAGGTTAGGAACGGGGTAGATTTCCTCAAGTAAGGGACTAGTTCAAGTTAGTTGGTTGTACCTAGGCGGTTGACTAGCTTGTATTGTGTTTTGAACTTAGGGAATGAAGCATTAGGTTTGGGGAGATGGAAGTTCTTGTTAATGTTATATGTTACCTGCTTAATAATCTGTTATTAAGCCTGATCACCTTGGTAATACTTGTTTTGCAGATTGGCAGCATGACACCAACACGGAGAGGTAGACCACAGACCCGAGATATAGGAGTAGATGTGAACAGAATTATGCAGATCATGTGAGACATGGCGGATGCTATGAGAGCCCAAGCTGCAATCACAACTGAGGCGCTCCGCCAAGCCCAGACAAATCGAAGTAAAGAGACCCAGACATGGGGAGAGCAAGTGAGGACCCAAGCAGGTAGAGGTTGGGCTGCTTTTCAGAGAGCTAGGCCTCCCATTTTCGATGGCCTGGCGAATTCAAAGAAGGTCGAAGAGTGGGTTCAAAAGATTGAAGAACTATTTGAAGTACTAGGGAACTCTAGATCACAGGTATGGAGCACCTTCGGCCACACCTCACTAAGTCACTCGTGTAGAGCACCTCTGGCCACACATCATAAATCTTAGACACTTTCTAGGAAGAAATTGAGTACTTCATCCTTTTCATTTTTCCACTTTTCCATTCTCTAGCCCATATTATTACCATGAGACTTTTTATTTTTCATAATTATGTTCGTCAGCATTTATTAGGATTTTTCTTTAGCATTATTGTTCCTTATTGATATTCACCATGAATTTAATCAATCCATTCCCATAATCACACGTATGATTATTAATCATCATAACTTTTCTCATAATCACGTGTACTATTATTAATAATCATAAATCTCTCTTGACCTCATGAAATACTATTAATATTCATAAATTTCCTCTAGTCTCATGCAATATTATTAATAACATAAGTTCCTCTACTCCCCTCCTAAATTCATCATGCAACTCAATCAAACTTTTGTTCCTAAATCAAGAATGTAGAAAAGTTTTCTAGTTCCAGGGAAATCAAATCATTGAACATGCATAATAAATCATGGATCTAGAAAATAAATTTCTAACCTACCTTGCTTCCTTTGCTTCTTTTTTCTTGATACATTTTCAGGCCCCTTTTTCTCGGCAATTGCTCTTAATTAATTCCCTGGGCAAATAATTAAATTCTTAGGCATTTTTTTCTTTGAATTAGGCTTTCCTACGTCAATATATCAATTTTCTAAGCCATTTTACTCATTAAACATGTTTAGGATCAATTTTGATAGGAAAACATCAAATTAAGGTATTTTAAATCATACCATAGGCTCCGGGGGCTCGAGATCTAATTTCTGTGATTTTTTAGCAGCTTCGGCGATGGCAGACGATGGCGCAAGGCGATGCATGGTAGCTGGGGTCGAAAAATACACCAGAACGTAGCCCGCAACTCAAGGATGCTGGATCTGGGGTCTGTTTGGCGAGACACAATCATTTAGATGGCATTTTCTGGTAGAGAAGTTTGACGCATAGCGGTCCATTTGACGCACCGGCTGGAAGCTATTGGAGGAATTTGGCAGCTCAGGCTTTCAAATGGTGGTGGCAGTGTCGCCGGACAGCGAAGATCACGGAAGCGAAGGAAAAGAAGTTGTTTTCGGCCGCTGTAGCGTCTGTCAGTGGCCGAGGATGATGGGTGGAGGTCGGGGACGTCGAGCTGCACTGGTAGCTGGGTCTGGCGGTGACTTAGGAAAGTTTTCTGGCTGTGCATGGTGGCGAAGGTTAGAGGAGAGAAGGGAGAGAAAATAGAGGGAGGAGAGAGAAAAAAAGAGGAAAATGGGTGAGAAAATGAGATTTTGTAATTTTAAAGCCTCTAGAGGCATTTTGGTCTTTTACCACTTCACCCCAAAAATTTTTGGATGCCTTCTCTGACCTGGGCAAGGATACAGGCCCGCACGGGAGAAATATTAAACTCCTTTTCAAGATTTGAAGCCTGTCAATTCATTTGCTGATTCCCTGATGCTTGGCTGAGTTTTTCTTCGTCAGATCGAATTTTGACTCTGAAAAATTCCCAAATTTAGACCGTAGACTCAGAAAATTATGTCAAATTTGATTTTAACAAAATCAAGGTTAATTTACCCAATTAATTTATTTTAAAATTTTTGGTTATTACATTTTTCCACCTTAAAATAATTTCGTCCTCGAAATTTCATACCTACAAATAATTATGGGTAACGTTGCCTCATCTCATCCTCCTTCTCCCACGTCATCTCCTGTAATGTTACATCCTTCCAAAGTACCTTAACTAAAGGGATCACTTTATTCCGATGTCGCTTAGTCCTTAAGTTGAGGATTTGGACAGGTGTAGATTTATAAGTCAAATTTCCTCTAATATTTATGGGTTGATTCCCTAATACGTGCGCGGTATTTGAGACATTTTTACAGAGTTGCGAGACGTGGAATACGTCATGCAAGTTTGACAAGTAGGGAGATATTTATCTCAGTTCCTTTCTATTCTAGCACACAATCCCTTAACATATCTTTTAAGGTCTATATTATCCTCTTAGACTGTCCATCGGTCTGAGGATGGTATGTGGTGTTAAACCTCAGTTGGGTCCCTAATGGCTGTTGTAGGGTTTGTCAAAATCTTAAGGAAAACCTAAGGTCTTGATACGATACTATACCTGATGGTAGCCCATATAGTCTCACAATCTCCCTAACATAGACTTGGGCTAGTTTCTCTATAGAATACCTAATCTTAATAGGTAGAAAGTGAGCAGACTTAGTCAATCTATCCACTATTACCCAAATGGAATCATAACCAGCTAGTGTTCTAGGTAATCCCACTATAAAGTCTATGGTTATCTGATCCCATTTCCTTTCTGGTATTTCCTAGTGGCCTCCATAAACTCGCAGGGTTCTGGTGCTTAATCTTTACTTACTATCAAGTAAGACAGGCATTCACATAATTTGTGATATCCTTCCACGTACCTGGCCACCAAAAGTTACTTTTCAAATCTTAACACATGTTGGAAATTCCTCGATAATGGTACAGTAGCTTCAATGAGCCTTTGCTAACACTTTCTCCTTTAGTTCCTGATGGTTTGGAATTTCTATGCTTTTTTTAAACATCAGTACTCCATCAGAGTTAACCCAAAATCAAGTGGATTCAAATAAATCTCTAAGGATTCATCCTCTAACTGTGCTTATCTTACATGTTCCCTCAAATCATAGCTTATCTAAAAATCACTCATGGCTAATCTAATTGGGCAATTAAATTACATTGAGACTCAGATCCCTAAAGTCCTCTAGTAATCTTATCTCATGATCATCAGACAAGCTACCTGCAGGGGTTTCCTACTCAATGCATCTGTTACAACATTTTTTTCCTTGTATGATATTTTGGCTCAAAGTTAAAGTCTTCTGAATACTCTAGCCACCTTCTCTGCCTCATATCCAGTTCTCTCTAATTAAATAGGTACCTAAAAATTTTACGATCACTATGAACCTCCAATCTTGCCCCATATAATTGGTGTCTCCAAGTTTGTAAGGCAAACACTATGGCAGCTAATTCTAAGTCATGGGTGGGATAATTTTTCCTCTGTAGGCTTCATTTGCCTAGATGCATAGGCTATTACCTTCCTATCCTGTATTAATACGCATCTGAAACCTTTCTTTGATGCGTCAGTGTATCTCAAATGATTCTGTGGGGTCTGTTATAACTAACCCTGAAGTGTTATTTAATTTCTCCTTAATATTTTGGAAACTCCTTTCACATTCCTTGTACCGTCTAAATTCTACATCCTTCCTAGTTAATCGAGTTAATTTCAAAGTGATCTGGGAAAATCTTTGTATGAACTTTCGATAATAGCCTACCAAACCCAAAAAGCTCTTAATCTTTGTAATTGTGCTTGGCTGGTTTCAACTTAACATAGCCTCAATCATTTTGGGATCTACTGAAATCCCTGTCGTATTTACTTCATGACTTAAGAACTTGACCTTCTCTAATAGAATTCACAATTCTCAATTTTCATACACAATTGTTTCTCCTCCAATATCTGCAACACCATCTCGAGATGTTGTGCATGCTCTTAAGGGGTCCTATAATATATCAGAATATCATCTATGAATACCCCCACAAACTGATCAAAGGAAGGTCAAAAAATCCTATTCATGTAGTCCATAAACACTGCTGGGTATTGGTCAAGCTGAATGACATAACTAAAATCTTATAGTGGCTATATCGGGTGCTTAAAGCTGTCTTAGGGATATCCTCCTCTCTGACCCTAATCTGGTGGTATCCTAACCTTAGATCTACCTTGGATAACATCATTGCTCCCTGTAGTTGGTCAAACAAGTCATCTATTCTGGATAGGGGTATTTGTTCTTAATGATCACTTTGTTCAGCTGACGGTAGTCTATACATAACCTCTTGCTCCCGTCTTTTCCATAAATAGAACAAGATATTCCCAAGGTGATGCATTGGGTCTAATAAACCCCTTTTTAATAAGTCCTCAATCTGTACTTCAATTCCCTCAATTCTATGAGTTTCATCCTATAAGGAAAAATTAAGATCGGTTCGATGTTGAACGCTAGATCAATGGTGAATTTAATTTCCCTATGTAGGGGGTAACTTCTCTATCTCAAAGGAAACACTACAAGAACTCCCTTACTATAGGAATGTTGCTAAGCCTCTCTTGGAGTTCTCCTTGAGTATAGTTCAGAAAATTTCCATTGACTTCACTAAGTCCATCACCCTTGAATGTAGGGAGCCTAGCTCTTTAAAATTCAATCCACCGACTAATAGTCTAGTTCCTTATTGGATTATTTTCAAGCTGAGTGTTCTCACTCTTGTCTTTTCTTAGAATACACCGTGATACCTTCTATAAATACCACCACAACAGTTTCATGATATTGAGCACATGTTCACCAGTTGGGACTATTATAGACAATGGCCAAGATAAGTTAGTCATCAGTAACTTCAACCTTTGGACATAATCTTTCATCAAATCCTTAGACTGGTTACTTTTTCACCTTCGAGGGTATAAACCCTTCCACCAATACTTAGCCTCTCCTTCTAGCTGATACGTATCAAGGGAGACTATCTGCTCTCAACTCTACCTAGTACTTCAAACAACTCCTTCATCATTTGTACCCATTCTTCCGCCTTCTTTGGGTTCATCTCACCAGTAAGGACGGAAGATCTGGCTCTTTGGAATTCAATCCAACCTCCCTTAACTTGAGTTCTCATTAGTTTAGTCCCATTCTAAGTATCTTCACTCCGATCAGTTTAGGCCTAAGGGAGTGCTTCGGCTGTGACTACAGCCTGGGCTCTCGTAACTTCTACCATTTATCTCATAGTCCTCATAACCTCATTCAAAGCCACTTCCATGTTTTGAGCTTGTGATATGCTTCTCCGTGTTGGTGCCACAGCGCCACTCTACAAATCAAATATTAATGAGGTGATCAGGCTCAATAACAATTGATTAATCAAGTAACCTATAACACTAATAGGAGCTTCTATCTTCCCAAACCTAATACTCCATTCCTCAAGTTTAAAACAAAATACAAGCTAGTTAACCGCCTAGGTACAGTCAACTAACTTGAACTAGTCCGTTACTTGAGGAATTCTACCCCGTTCCTAACCTAGGTAGCTATGCTCTGATACCACTTAATGTAACACCCCTATCTTGTCTTATTGTTAACTCTGATATAAACAGATAGGTTCGATACATTATCTATCCTTTATTTAATTATTGTCTGAGTAGCTATACCATTAAATTAATTTAAGCGGATTAGGTTTGGGATCTTTTGCTTATATTAAAAACTTACATACATAGTAGAATAGATCAAAATGTACTAAATTACACAGCGAAATTAAAGCATCCATGTAATTCAATTAAATACAGGATCGATAATGTCCATTACATTACAGTCAACATATATCTGGATATGCGAAGTACTCGTCTATAGGAAGTCAGGAGACAACAATCATGTTACTCAGACCCCTTTAAAAATTTCAAAGATGGACTGGTCCTTCAAATATCCTATGTCTACTTCCAAAAGAATAACCCTAGTTCTAAACTAAACAAATCTGAACTAGGACCCGAAATAGGGTTACAAAAATCATCCTTAAATCGAATGTGACGGCTACCTCCTTCTCTGGCTATACGTCCGCATTTGATACATATTAGCATAGTAATGAGAAATGCAAGTTTCCCAGTAGCTTAACAATTAGGTTTTAAAATAACTAATATGTACAAGGGTGTAAGCACCAAAACATTTCATTCTACATTCTTGACATAAAAAACATAATGTTATTCATAATTACAATCAGGAAAGCATTGCATGATAATTTAAATGTCAACATAAAAATCAAGCATCCTCTTCTAAATGAAACATATCCAAATAAAATTATAGTTTTTATCGCATAATTACACAAATTACTTATGTATTAACTTTTATATTTATCAATCTAGATCAATTAAGCATTCTGGGATGTTATGTGGTCATTAAACCACCTTTATGAAATCATCATGAACCTTAGGTCATGGGTATGGAGCACCTCTAGCCACACTTCACTAGGTCATCCATGTGGAGCACCTTTGGTCATACTTCGTAATTTGTGGACACTCGGCCACGTATATAGCATAATCGCTAGCACTAGGTCATGGGCATGGAGCACCTTCAGCCACACCTCACTGGGCTGCCCATGTGGAGCATCTTCAGCCACACATCATAAATCGTGGACACTCGCCCACGTACATAAAATCATCGTGAACTCTAGATCACGGGTATGAAGCACCTTTGACCACACCTCACTAGGTCACTCGTGTGGAGCACCTTTGGTCACATCTCATAATCTGTGGACACTCGACCACGTATATAGCGTAATCGCTAGCATTAGGTCATAGGCATGGAGCACCTTCGGCCACGTACATAAAATCATCGTGAACTCTAGATCACGGGTATGGAGCACCTTCGGCCACACCTCATTAGGTCACTCGTGTGAAGCACCTCTGGCCACACATAGTAAGTTGTGGACATTTCTAGGAAGAAATTAAGTATTTTATCCTTTTCATCTTTCCACTTTTCTATTCTCTAGCTCATATTATTACCATGAGACTTTTTATTTTTCATAATTATGTTCGTCAGCATTTATTAGGATTTTTCTTTAGCATTATTATTCCTTATTGATATTCACCATGAATTTAATCAATCCATTCCCATAATCACATGTATGATTATTAATCATCATAACATTTCTCATAATCACGTGTACTATTATTAATAATCATAAATCTCTCTTAACCTCATGAAATATTATTAATATTCATAAATTTCCTCTAGTCTCATGCAATATTATTAATAACATAAGTTCCTCTACTCCCCTGCATTATTATTAATAAATATAAATTTTTTTCTCCATATTCACGTGCATTATACAAAAATCATAAATTTTTCCATAATCCGATGCACTATTAGTTATCATAAGTTTTCCATTTATTTTGGATAAGGCATTCTTTATTGCTTGTTTTACATGCATTGACATTAATTCCATTATGGAATTCACAAGTCCACTTTCATATTAAGATTAGTGACTCAAGCAACCCAAACGTTGAAGTGATCTTTTGAACTAATTTCTTTCATGCTTGTAAGAGAATACCATTTTTAAATCCTTCTAGCATTAACCCCCCTTCCTAAATTTATCATGCAACTCAATCAAACTTTTGTTCCTAAATCAAGAATGTAGACGAGTTTTCTAGTTCCATGGAAATCAAATCATTGAACATGCATAATAAATCATGGATCTAGAAAATAAATTGCTAACCTACCTTACTTCCTTTGCTTCTTTTTTCTTGATACATTTTCAGGCCCCTTTTTCTCGGCAATTGCTCTTAATTAATTCCCTGGGTAAATAATTAAATTCTTAGGCGGGTTTTTCTTTGAATTAGGCTTTCCTACATTAATATATCAGTTTTCTAAGCTGTTTTACTCATTAAACATGTTTAGGATCAATTTCGATAGGAAAACATCAAATTAGGGTATTTTAAATTATAGCAGAGGGTCCGGGGGCCCGAGATCTAATTTTTGTGATTTTCCAGTAGCTCTGGCGACAGCGCATGGTAGCGCACGGCAGCGCATAGCGGCAAACAGTAGCTGGGGTCAAAAAATACACTAGAACGTAGCCCACAACTCGAGGATGCTAAATATGGGTCCATTTGGCGAGACACGGCCGTTTGGATGGCGTTTTCCACCAAAGTTTGATGCACAGCAGATGATTTTTCCTCTATTTCAAGCGTGTGGTGGCAGCGTTCACCGGTTAGAAGCTATCAAAGGAAGCTAGCAGCTCAGGCTTCCCAACGGTGGTGGCGGAGTCACCAAAAAGCGTCAGACGGCGGAGATCACGGCGGTGAAGGAAAAATGTGATGGAAGAAAAAAGAAGCTATTTTCAGCTACTGTGGCGTCCATCGATGGCCGGGGATGGTGGCTAGAGGTCGAAGACGTTGAGCTGCACTGGTGGTTGGGTCTAGCGGTGGCATAGGGGTGGCGTTCCGGCCGTGCACGGTGGTGAAGGTGAGAAGAGAGAGAGAAAAAAGAGGAAAATGGGTGGGAAAAATGGGATTCTGAAATTTTAAGGCCTCTAGGGGTATTTTGGTTTTTTGCCACTTAGCCCAGAAAATTTTTGGATGCCTTCTCTGACCTGGGCAAGGATACGGGCCTACATGGGAGAAATATCAGACTCCTTTTCAAGATTTAAAGCCTATCAATTCATCTGTTGATTTCCTGACATCGGGTTGAGTTTTCTCTATCAAATCAGATTTTGACTCCGAAAAATTCCTAAATTTCAACCATAGACTCAGAAAATTATGTCGAATTTGATTTTAACAAAATCAAGGTTTAATTTACCCAATTAATTTATTTTAAAAATTTGGGTTATTACAAGTATGACATATATTTCCATCATATTTACATTATATATTTTTAAAAGCTAGCACAATGTTTTTTATTATTATATGTTTACAAATTTGCCATTTTTTCACAAATTGAATAGGTCAATTTGATAACCAAAAAAGAGGACGAGGGTCTACCTAAAATATTGAGCTATCCAAATTGCCACCTAAAAAGATAATAGACAAGAAATAGACAAACAATCATCCAGTTGATCCAAATTCAAAGTTATTCAAATCAAAATATACTACTTTGGTTAAGGAAGTGGAAAATGCACCACTAAGTTTTAATGAATGGGCTGAAATTTTTGAGAAGAACAACAAATTGTTTAATCTTGTTTTGGTCATAAATTTAATACTACAAAAATTTAAATTATTTTTTTACAATAACATTCATGCTTCATTTTGACTTATACTTTGTGGTTTCTTAATTTGTAGGTTCATTTTAAAGTGAAAGGTGCCAATGACTTGTATAAGCACAAATGAATAGGTCATACAAGAATTACAGTCATGCATTAAAGGAGAAGTATTATAATTCTTTTGAAGACCCTAAGGACGCTCTTGATAATATGCCACCTAATAAAGTAGAAGAAGATTGCAAATATCTTGTGAACTTGTGGAATTTAGATAGTTAGAAGGTGGCTATTAAAAATTTGGTTTTATTTTAATCCCTGAGAAAATATACATAATTAATGTATTTTATCTATTTTTAGAAAATGAGTGAGTAAAACAAGATTAATCAAGCATCAAGCAATATCATTCTCACTACAAGATCAAAAAGTATCCAACAAAGGGCTAAGGGAGAGGTGACATAGTTACTAAGTTAATGTATTTTGTTCAAAGTTTACTCTAAAATTTTTTTTGTTGTTTTTTGATGAACAAAAAGAGAAGATAGAATAAGAAATTAGACATGTTCGCCTATGGCAAATCACATACACTGGTGCTAGTATGAATGTTGTTAATGTAAAATCACAAGAGAAACTTGTAAGTGATATCAATTTAATCATAATAAATTTTATAGAGAAATTGATGTGATATTGAATTTTTTGTGTCTTATGGCATCATTGAAATGCAAGAGCACCTCATAAACATTTGATGAAGAGTAAGGATCCTTGGAAATTAATGACAATGAAATATTTATAGAAGTTTTTGGGCCTAAGTGACATTGAATAGCTTGTGGACAAGGAGCTGGTATTACCCTTACACAATTGTGGGTCCTTAATCCTAAGTGACATTGAATAGCTTTTAGCGGCGATTTTTTCCATTGCTAAGTTTCTTGCAACAAAATTATTGCCACTATAAATTAATTATTTAAACAAAAGTTATAGCAACAATAATATTCATTGCAATAATATTAAAGCATACTTTAACAATGAATAAAACGGCTGTTAAAAATGCCAAGCAAGCGCCAAGCAGAGGATTACGGCAAAGGATCCAAAATCCTTAATCCTCTCTTGTTTGTAAGCTTCAAAGGCAAATTTAAGAATTGAGAGATGTTGCCATGAATCCAATGCAAAAGTAAGTTTAATAAAAGAGAAAATGAATAGGATGGAAGATTTATTGACACATCTTCTTGGAGGAAGTGTGGTTGCAGCTCAAACTAATTCTCTTTGTTGGTGGTATATAGTATTATCTACTGATGTAGTAAGTTTCTATCATAATTCTATTAGTCTTTACTTTAAAATATATATATATGATAATATATAGAAACCATTTAATTATGAACAATATTTCTTTCTTTAATTTATTTCTTACAACCTGAGCAACGTTGATTTTGAAATATGCTCAAGTTGATAGTTAGACTAGATCTCTTATAAAGTTAGATTTTTATTCTATAAAGTTTTGTAATATGCTAAACTCTTTAAATATTAGGAAAGGATTAGATAAGGGTTTTACTAGAATATAACTATATGGATGAGTTTTAGCCATTTTAAAACTAGTGCAAAATCTTCAGTTTAATATAGGTGTTTGAAAATATGGTTAGAGACTCTTAATGTAATAAATGGAATTTTTAAAATAATTAAAATGAATGAAATTGATTGTGATTTCATTAAAAATAAATCTGGCAAATTTTCTGAAGTTACGGTTGAAATCTGAGGATTTTTCAGAATTAAAATCCGATCCGTTGAAAGAAAATGCAACCCGGCAATAAGAAATTGACAGGAAGAGTATCGGACTTCGAATTCGTAAACAGAGGCCAAATCTCTTGCATGGGAACCCGTGCCCTCACCAGGATCGATGGCATCCAAAAGTTTCCCCGGGTAATGTGACAAAAGACCAAAATGCCCCTGGAGGCTTTAAATTTCCCAAAATCTCACCATTCCCCTCCATTTCTCACTTTTCTTCTCTCTCCTCCATCCCATTTTCTCTCTCTTCTCTCTCCTCCCTTCACCACCACGCGCAGCCACCACCGCTGCCCTGGGCTGCCATCCGACCTAGCAACCAACGCACCTCACCACCCTAGACTTCCAGCAACCACTCACGGCCACCAACAGTCGCCACCGTCGCAGAAAAAAGCCATTTTCCTCCTCCTCCATCGCATAATCTTTGCGCTGTCGTGATCTCTACCGTCCGGTGTAGTTAGCTGTCACCACCCCCGCCATTGTGAAGGCCGAGCTGCCAGCTTCCTCCCATAGCTCGCAACCATCAAACGAAGCTGCCACGTTCTCAGATCGAGGAAATTTTTATCCGCCGTGCGTGGAACTTCGCCACCGGAAAACGCCACCTTAATGACCGAGAATCGCCGCGCCAACCCCAGATTTGGACTCCTCATCTTGAGGGCTTCACTCTGGTGTAAATTTTGAGCTCTCATTAGGTTTAGGTGAATCGGACCTTACCGAGGGTGCCGAATGATGGAAATATGTTCTGGGACAGTCTATGGCGTCTTTCTGGCTTCTCCGGCGGCGGCGCATGATAGAGCACGGTGACACACGGCAGTGCACAACGGAGGGGTGGTGCGGCAGTTCAAGGCCGTTTGGACAGCATTTTTTGGCACCGAAATTTGAAGCACGGCAGACGAAAATCTCCTCAATCCGGGCGCTTGGGAGCTTTATTCAGTGGCGGCGAGCTGGGGGAGGAAGCTGGCAGCTCGGCCTACAAGCTGGTGGTGGTGGTGACGTCCGACAGTGGATGACAGTGAAGATCATGGCAGGTGAAAATTCACGTGATGGAGGAGAAAAACCAACATTTTTCGGCGACTATAGCTGTTGTTGGTGGCCGTGGGTGGCTGCTGGAGGTCGAGGATAGTGAGGCGTGTCATTTGGTAGGTCAGGTGGCGGCCTACGGTGGCCCTGGTGGTGGCACGCGGTGGTGGAAAGAGGAGAGAGAGGAGAGAGAAAATAGAGTGAGGATAGAGAGGGAAATGGTGGGAATGGTGGGAATTTGTGGGTTTCCGAGAAATTTAAAGCTTCCAAGGGCAATACTAACTTTTCTCGAATCACTCGGGGAAACTTCGGGATGTCGTCTTCCATCCGAACGTTGGCATGAGTTCCCATGCAGAGGTTCCAGCCTCCGTCTGAGAAATTGAAGTTCGGAACTCCATCTGTCATTATCTTATCGTCGGGCCGCGTTTCCTTTCGTCATATCACTTTTCTGACTCCAAAAAACCCTCCGATTTCAACCGTCGACCTCAAAAATCGTGTCAAACTTAGTTTAAATGAAATCAATATCAAAATTCAATTTTAATCTTTAAAAATAATCTCAGTTATTACAAATATAACTTACTTGAATTGTTGCAACTAGTTTTTTATTCCTATAGTTAAAAACCTTTTTTATTCTTATTTTACTATACTTTAATCCTATGATTTTTTTTGTATCTAACTCAACTTTATTTTTCTTATTGTATATTGGAAAAGATAGAAGTTTGTAATTTGAAGTTGATTTGCATTTATTGGAAATATTCAAACATGGAAAATTAACAAGAAATTAGATGATATTTTAGCTGTTTTGAATTTATTTTGTGAATATTTGAAATGATATGATAGAGATTTCATATTTTGGATATCTTTTTAGTCAATACATTTGTCATTTGTAAACATTTGGATGAGAAAAATTTTGATTGATAATATATAAAAGTTTGGAAATATATTTACACATTTTTATATGGATACTTTTATTTATAAACTATTAGAATTGATACGAAAAAAATAAATTATCTACAAAAAGAACAATATAGGGGAAAAAAGAAAAATCAAATATTTAAAACTATTATTGATGTTTTTTCAACGACTCATTGTGACCGTCATTTTTACTAGCTGTCAAAATTTTTTCTATAATTTTGACAAAAGTATTTCCAATAGTCAATAAATGTTGAAATTACTTAAAAAATTCATCGATGGTCAATAATTGTTGATATTACTTTTTTTAACAATACTTTTATCAATACTTCATGATAGTTAAATGATCATTGATAGAAAAAATATTGACAAAAAAAGATACTTTTTTCAACAATATTGGCCCTTGAAAATAATAGTATTTCTTGTAGTGTTAATTAATTAATCAACAAACCCAAAATGTGACAAATCACTTAAATATCTCCTCTTTAATTTTTTTTAACCAAATATACCATAAAAAATTTCTCAAAATTAATCTTCAATAATAAATTAAGAAAATAAAAATAATAATCATAAAACAAAATAAATTAAATATTAAAAATCAATAATTAAAAATTAATGCAAAAACTTAAGTCTATTTGAAAACAATCCCATACACAAGGCAGTGTGATGCTTCAATGGTCAAAATATTTCATGCTAAATCAAGTAGTTTTAATTCAAGTTTCAAAATCAAAACCAACCTAGTTCCAACCTAGCTTAAAACTCAATCTTTTCATGCATTATGGAACTCCTTTTTTAACGTTTCAAAATCCAAGTGATCAGATTTTCATAAGCAAGCATTTTATGAAATCAAAATTGCAAAATATGATCAAACCCAAAAATGAAAATATATAAAAACTCACATGGCAGAGGTTAACCATGCTCTAATACCAAATTTAAGTTCTTTAATTCTAAATAGACTTTTTAGTTCATCTAAAATGAAAGGAATGACATGAAAAAACATATATCTAACCATCGCTTCAAGTTAAAATATTTTTTAAATACAAAAAACATCAAGAAACAAATGTAGGTACTTCCAAATCTTTAGTCTCTAATTCTCATATGATGGTGATTTTCTTCAAGTGGTGGGAAACCAAAGTTAGGGACCCACATACATAGATGAGCTTGAGGGCACCATTCTATCAATGGGAGCCATTTCATACGTTACAAAAGGAAGGGATTGAATATAGAGTGAATATTACTAAATGCAGGGTATGAAATAAAAAAAGAAGCACAATTAATATAAGATCAAAATAGATTTTTCCTAACTTAAGCCTTTTGTGCAAAATAATCTTAGGTTTGATATCCCTCTATAAGTCTTCTTGTTGTCTGTTCAATTATTTTTTTCTATATGTCAAACATCTTGAGATGAAAGGCATTTTTTTTTTTACAACTTGTGAGTGTGTTTTCCTTTTTTATTTGAAGACAGAACTTGCACCTCCTTGTTTGTTTATCCTTAGGTTTCTTATATGTGAAGATTTTCACTAGAGTCATTGTTTTAATTTGGAAATGTCACCTAGATAAGGCTTATCATAGTTCTACTATGTTTCATAATTAAAACCCAAATGTAATAAGCATGACCAGACATAAAAAAATAAATCCAATCTGTGAAGCTCAAGAAAACATAATGTGAACTGTGTAAAAGGTACAAAAATTTGCTGATACGTACACATTAGTTCACTCTCAAAGTAGTTCTTATATTCACTCAACTCAACATGCTAAAGCATCCCTATAATTGGTTGACAAACATTGCGACCACCATAATTGATGCAATAACACTGAGCACTGTAATGCATCTCTTGTAGCAAGTTGTAAATGATTGCATATTGGTCACTCTTAGCCTTTCAATGACAATGTCCTTGTTGTCCACCTTTAGGTTGTCAATCCACTCAAAGGACTTGCAATCCCCTCTAACCTATGACAGAAGAAAAGAAGTTTCATTATACTATAATTTTTAAATAGGTAGCTTCCTCGAATTTTTCCTCATCTGGAATGTCAAAACTATAACCATATCTCTATAATGATTGATCCATGAATTCATTCTTACTATTGAAGTGGTTTATGTGTGAGAGTTTATGGCTATGTCAATATGTTAGGGAGAAAGGGATCAATATTTTACTTGGCCTTGTGAATGATTGAATCTTGAAAGACTAGTATGGAAGCTTTAACTCCTAGGGAATAAAATGGTAATAGGCATCTATATAAGCCCTTATGTTTGATAGTGTCAGTCTAATCCATGAAACAACTCAACAAACACCATTTGAGTTAATTACTCACTTATATCCTTTCCACAAAAAAAAATCATAACTAGACAAAACCCTAGCTGACATAGTTAAACATGAATAAGGAACACTATTGTGATTCGCAACTAAATTGAGACTGCATATGTTTTATGCCTTTTTTTTAATGATATGATTGATTTTATGCAACACATGCCACTAATTATTTAAAAAATTACATGGATCCTTGTGGTGGGATCCTTAGTTTGACATTTTTCTTTATTTTAAAATAAATTTACTTTTGATATGTTCATCACATGAAACAATGTAGGGTAACAACATGAAATATATGTTCATTTTAGTATATAATTGTGTTTGAACAAAAATGCTTCATACTATTGCTAAAATAAAAGTTATATGATGTCATAAGAAAAATACATATCCATAAGAGTCAAAGAAAAAGAAAATGAAAACCATTGACGTGATGGATGTAACGCCCCTATCTAGTCTTATTGTTAACTCCAATATCAAAAGATAGGTTCGATACATTATCCTTACCCTTAATTTGATTAGTGTCTGAGCAGTTATAACATTCAATTATATTAAGTAGATTAGGTTCGGGATCTTTTGCTCAAAATAAAAACTTACATGCACAGCGAAATAAAAATACTACACTATACAACGAAAATTAAAAACCTTCAAGTAATTCAAATAAATACAGGTCCAATAATTTCCATTACATGCTGATAAGTCACATCCCTGGATATACGAAGTACCCAACCATCAGAAGTTAGGAGACAACAGGTCTGTCACTCAAACTCCTGTATAAATGAAGGATGGTTCGATCCTTCAGATATTTGTTTCCCCTGTATATCCCAAATATAACTCATGTATACGGTCAACTATTTTTCTATTCTAAATCAGACCTAGCTAGGACCTAAAATAGGGGATTACAAAAATCATACTCAATCAAAAAGAGACTGTTACCTCGCGGCCCTGCTCTGGCGTCAGTATCCCGATACATATTAGCACATAGATGAGAAACACAAGTTTCTCAGTAGCTCAGCAATTCATAGTTTAAAAGAAACTAATATGTACCAAGGTGTAAGCACCAAAACATTCAATCTACATCCTTGATTTTAGGTGTAATATTACACATAACTGTAAACTGGCAATCATTGCATGATAAATATAGAAGTTAACGAAGATTACATATCTTTTTAAATAACACATATTCTTATCAGCTTAATGGTTTATTATGGAATTATCCTAGTGTTTATGCGTGTTACGTGAACACTAGGTCATGGGTGCGGAGCACCTTTGGCCACACCTCCCTAGGTCACCTGTGTGGAGCACCTTCGGCCACACCTTGTAATTTGTGGACACTCGACCACGTACATAGCGTAATCATGAGCACTAGGTCATAGGCATGGAGCACCTTCGGCCACGCCTCGCTAGGCTGCCCGTGTGGAGCACCTTTGGCCACACCTTGTAAATCGTGAGCACTCGGCCACATATAGAGCGTAATCATGAGCATAAGACCTTTGGCCACACCTTGCAAATCGTGGACCCTCGGCCATGCATAGATCAAAATCATGAGCACTAGGTCACGGGCATGGAGCACCTTCAGCCACGCCTCGCTAGGCCGCCTATGTGGAGCATCTTTAACATTTCTTATGAAAAATTCAATATTTAAGGAATAGTTTCTATTTTCCTTAGAAACAATTTCTAAGGTACATTTTCCTATAAAACTCTAATAATCTCAATATTAATTTCCTTTCTTGGAAGTTGATTCCAATGTACATTTTTCCGCTAAGAATTTTAATAATTTCAATAATACTTTTCCTTTTCTTGAAAATTTATACAAATGTGCATTTTTCCTTCTAAAATTCCAACAACTACAATAATAATTTTCTTTTCTTGGAATTTAATTCTAATGGGCATTTTTTTTTCTAAAACTTCAATAACTTCAATAGTAATTCATAATAAATTTTTATTTCTTGGAAATTAATTCCCATGTATATTCTCTTTCCAAAAATTCTAATATTTTCAATACTAATTTTCTCTTTCTTGGTATTAGTTCTATTGTACATTTTCTTTCTAAGAATTCTAATAATTTTCCTAATAATTTCCTTTTTTTGAAAATTAATTTCATTATATATATTTTCTTTTTTTAAAATTCTAATCCCTTCCACAATAATTTCCTTTGCTTAGAAATTAATTCCCATGTATATTTTCCTTCTAAAAATTCTAATAATTTTCCTAGTAATTTCCCATAATCACATGCATTTTTATTAGCAATCATAAATGTTCAATAACCCCATTAATTTCATCATGAAAATAACAAGTCCACTACAATATTAAGAATAGTAAACCAAGTTAACCAAACCATTAAATAACTTTCTAAATCTAAGTCCTCTCATGATCTCAAGGAAACAATAATTTAGAGATTAACATTAGCCACCTTCTATCTTTATCATGCAAGTTCCATTAAATTTTTCCTAAATCAAGAGTGTAGACATGGGTTCAAATTCCATGGAAACTATATCATTAAACATGCATACTCAATCATGGAATTAGAATTTAACAAATTGCTAATCTACCTTGGAAGTGGGCTAGAGAAAATATTCTTGGCCTTTCCTTTGATTTCCTTGGTTTTCCCCTTGAGTTCTTCTTTACTTCCTCCTTCCTTGATCTCTCAATTCTCCCTTGATGCCTCACCTTCTCCCTCTCTTTTTTCCCTTCTTCTTTTCTTTCTCTCCCTTCCCTTATTTTCAAGTGTGGGGATTATGGTATGCCTCCCTCTTTTTTTCTTTCATTTCTTTATTTTCCTTTTTAGGTTGCTTGTAAATTGGTTTTCCTTCTTTTTTTCTTCCTTCCTATACATTAGGTGCATCCCACTAGCCACTATTTTTGTACAAAATTCTACACCTATTAGATTGCTTGTTGTCTTAGTATTCCTTTTCTTGCAAGTTTACCTTTTCCCACTTCCACAAGTAACCTTAGTACATATATATATATATTTTTAATTCTCTTCCCACTTTCCATTTCCCTTTCTTTCTCCTCTTTTTTTTTAAGAAAAGTATGCACACTTTTGGATATGCATATATATATATATTTGCACAAAGTGTACTTGCAATTACACTTTGTCTTTGCTTGCACACTTAGTATTTCCCTTTCTTGCAAGTTTAGATTTGTCCACTCTTACAAGCAACTAACCTTTACAAGCAACCTTGGTATTTCTTTTTTTTTTCTTTTTTCTATTCTCTCTTTTCCTCCCTCATTCACATGACACTTACACACACCTATATATTTTTGTTGTATCTCATTTTGCTTCTTACTTGGTACTTAGGCTAGGTAAATAAAAAAATCAAAGAATTAATTCTAAGCACCAAATTTCCCTTCCTTAAAAATAATTCATCTAATTAATTAGCAAGCAAGTAATTTAAACTAATTAATTAAATAACACCATTAATTTAGGCTAATTAAATTATGGGGTGTTACAATGGAAATAAAAGCACAAAGGTAGAAATGATAAGAATGCTATCACATGCATAAGGACAACTATGATTGGGTGTGTACTTCATTGAAGGAAGTTCCAAAGGGTTCAAAGGTGACAATGATGTGGTTTTTAAGGAATAGGAAGCCACCCATGAATCCTATGGCATCTATCTTCATAAAGCACACAAATTGCATGGATGCAATGGCACTCATTGATTTTGTACTGCCTGATATTTTTTCAATCAAAATTATCAATTCAAGCTAATAAATCATAATCGAAGTTTCAACAATCCCTCCAAAAACTCTACCACAGCACCTTAAATGCTCTATATGACAAACTTCATGATATGACATGAGAGTGGTGTGCTAGCCATGTATTTGCTTTACCTTGGGTCATAACTTATAGTCAATTCTATGATGATATTGTATTATAGGGTTCTTTTGTAGCCATTGTGCAATGCCAATAATAATATGGCCACTTCCCATGTGGGTAGATGTATATATAGCAAGACCCAATATTTTTCACTCCCCTCTAGTGTTATTATGGCTCTTAAAGGACTTAGCACCATTATGGTAATTGATAGGAGTTGCAATAATGTACTAAGATGAAAGTCTTGTGATAGTTGAATGAAATGAAACCAATTATATTGTGATGGCAACTAAAATGTCAATAAGGGCAATAATAAGAAAATGTTGTTGCTTTGCAACTCTTTTAGCCTACATCAACAATGGGGATTAGTCACCGACCTACGATATACACTATTTATAAATAGAGTGCACAATTTAATCTAAGGGCCATTAAAGTTGAGACAAGTTGGTTTGATTTTAATGTGACTTGAATTTTTTCCAACTTAGCTTAACCCTATTATAAGGGCTAATCTAGGTTGGGTTGGGCCTTTCCTTTTTACAAATGTAACATTTTAAACTATTAAATAATACTTATAAAATAAAAATATTCATAAACTAAAAATTATAATTGATCAAGTATGGGCCCATCTAAATATTGGTCTAATCCAAACTTCCCTATATTAGAAATAGTCTAGCATTTAAAGTTTCTAAATTCTTACAAGAAAACAATTAAACAAGTTGGCATCCTTGGTTGCTGGATTTTTTGGGACTATTTAGATTATGCCATGTATATTGTGGCATGCAATTCCTTTGCATTTTAGAACCATCTCAAAGATAAAGCCTCTAAATTTAGCCTTTCAAATATTTTTTGTTACCAAAAAAAAAGTGGTGGACAATGGGTTTGTCACAAATGCTCACCTAATGCTAAGGGAAATACTTCCCATTATTCATAAATTGGTCCAAGACACTTAGACTCTAACAAAATATTCTACCATCAAGCCTATTTTTTTAGATTTCTTTGATGCAGAGGAAGCTACAAACTCACCTATAAATTGAAAGAATTTTTTAGATCACTTTTCACACTTTTGAGATCAAATAATATGCCATCAATATAATGAAAAACTAGAACTTGAAAATTCCCTTGTATTAAATTTTTTGCATTTTTAGAGTAATTGCTAAAGGTAGGAATTTTTTCACATTATATTTATATTTTTTATATTGTTTATGATTTAAATGTCCCTTTAGTTTATTTTACATTTGGTATTAGAGTTTATTCAAGCCTTTACCTTGTTTTCAAAAATTGAAAACAATAGTTTTTTGGTCAAATTTTCTATGTGGTATATGATCTTGTCTTCATGATTTTGAGGTTATAAAATTAATCCCAATAGAAATCTAAGAATCCATTTTGAGCTATTCCCCTTAGCAAAATGTGTGGTTTAGGCTCTTTGTTTAAATTGTTAAAATTTTGAAATTCTTATGAAAGTTTTATATGTTAATTTAGGCCTTTTATTTATTAAACAGAAGTTAAGTAGTAAGATGTTAAGTAAAAGATCATAGGTGGTTATGCAAGTAAGGAGTATGCAAATGCAAACATGGGTGTCAATTATTGATGATGTATCTAAGTGGGACAAGCTGTGGAATGGTCAACACTAGGATGTTATTTCCTTAAAAAGGGTAGGGAGTAGATAAAGGTTTTGACTCAATTTGGGAGAGAGATTATGTGCTAAACATAATAATACTTTATTTACAAGTATTAAAATCTTTAGCTTACCTAGAAAGATAAAGTCTTAGCACAAAGAACATTCACTTCAATCATATCTTAGGATTATTCTTAAGGGAAGGAGGATGAGAATCACTCCTTCCCTATTTTGTCTAAATTGAGCATTGCATGTGGTACTTAGCTTAAGAAAAACCTACTCTAACAGCGTTGCTTCCTCATTAAGCTAGAGTAACTTTGGTATGGTTCTTCTCAAGTTGTCATTGTACTAACTTTAAGGGAGGGAATGACCCCATCACATCCTTCTTTACCTCATACTTCTTAAGAAGGACAGAGTGAAGTCTCTTAGTTTACTTTTAGAGGACATATTTACCAGGCAACTTAAAGCACTTTCCTTAGCAAGGGTTTATTAGTGTGACTAGATAGCAAAGACCATTGTATGTTAAAGAGTCAAAGGTAAACTACTCTGAATAGCTTTTGGCCAAGTCATGGTACCACATAGTTAGACATTTAATGTCTTACTTATATTTATTGTTTGAAGGATGAATTATATGAAGTATTCTTAGGGAAAAAGGTTGAAGGAAGGTACTTTTTCTTCCCAAGTGGTGATAACTTTTCTACTTATGTAGAAGTATATCCTCTACTTAGATGAAGGCACCTCCTCTCAATAAGAAGTAAATAATATCTATATTATTATATGTGATTTTGGGGTTTTTATAATTATTGGTCTCTTAAACTATATAGTAACACATAACAAAAATGAAAGTTAAAAAAAAGTGAAGAGAGTGGAAAAAATTGGAAGCTAAAATAAATATCAATTAGAAGAGTAGAATAACCTGGTTGTTTAATTTTGTTATTTTAAAATTAATTTATATTTTATATTAAAATTTTAAAAAAATTAACATACATTTTAGTCTATCATAAGCTTCTAGTAGTTATTATGATGTTGATTTTAATTAAATATATTTAATTAATTAATAAAAAATAAAGCGAACAATATATTTATGTATGTTTATTTAGATCATTTTGTTTATTAAACAATATATTCATGTCAAACCCTTAAATATCGGCATAAGTAAAATCTGATTATAGACGTCTAAACATATATAAAATGCTCTTATTTCAACTAAATAAAAAATTTATTAAAACGGGAAAAGAAATCAAAGCAAATGCTTATAACTATTACAGCAAGCGCTACTTAAAATTTTCCAGTAATTCCTATACATGAAAGTTCTCAAGGGAACACTCAAACCCACATTGAAAAAAAGAGGGCACCCATAGCACTATCTACAAACACAAATATTCTGAATTTTAAAGCAAAACAGATGACCTAGTTTTCTTTCGCAACTGCACAATATCTAAAATATTTAGTTTGTCTAAATTTGTTTTAATCTGTGTGTAAACTCACTTGGACATATGAAGGCACAGTCTATGCAGAGCCCACCCTTGGTGTGTGTGCAATCAATTTGGGCCAACGAAAATTTAATCTTCGTAGGCCCATCAGAGTTGCCCACTACAAAGTCTCCAACGTGATAGCAGACCCATTCTCCTGGCCCATTAAGATAACACTCAGATAGCGCATGCTGGCCGTCTGATGTTGAAAGCTGAAATTGGACGGGCTTGATGCTCCACCCATGCACTTGATCAATATTACAAACCCTTCGGCCCAATCTTCTGGAGGCCTTTCCCAATTGGAGTCTGAAAAATAGGTTGTAGCGGCCTCTCGGGAATTCAAACTCCAACTCCCCTAATATTTCAACCCACCACATTTGTTGAAGATAAGCTATACAATTGAACCTGCAGATTCCAAAAAAATAAAATAAAAATCCCTTATTTTTCTCATTTTTTGTAAATTAATAATTTGATCAACAAATTGGTGGGCAAAAGAACACTCTTAATCCTTTAACTTTGACTCAAATTTTAATTTTATCCTTTAAATTTAATCAATTTTACTTTAATTTTTTAACTTTAAAGAATCAATCAAATTTTTCCTAATCCTTAACATTGTTAATTTATTTGACAAAAAATGTTAAGTTAAAACTAATTTTAATATCTCTATATCATGTTATTGTTAATATTATTAGTCTATTAATCTTACATGTAAAAGAAAACAAAAAATCTTTAAATTTAAAGTGAGTTCCAAATTAGGTTCTCATCAAATTTTTTTTTTTTTACATGTAAGATTAATATATTAATAATATTAACAATAATATAACATAAAAATATTAAAATTAACTTTAATTCAACATTTTTTTTAAGTAAATGAACGGTGCTAGAGATTATAAAAAAATTTTATTAAATTTTTAAAGTTAAATTACTCAAATAAAATCTATCAAACTTACAAAATTCAAATGTGAGTCATAGTTAAATGGCCCAAAAGTGTTCTTTTACCATTTATTGAGTATACAAGTTAGTCCTTAAAAATAATAATACAAAATACAAAATTTTTCTTAAATTTTGGATTACTCACAAATAACTTCTCAAAGCTTTAGAATTGAAAAATAGATCATTCAATTTTTAAATACTCCAAAAATATATAAATTCTTCCTAACTAATATGCTACTTTAGACTTCTCCATAATATCATAATGCTGACACACTAGGGGCAATATAGGATCTTACACTAATTATCTGAGACTTCTGAACCATATAATAACATAATGACATGCAAAATAAAATAAATAGAATAATCCATTACCTAAAACATGAAAAAATAAACCTATTTTCCAATTTTAAGAATTTATAAAATTACCTGCAAATGACGTAAAGTTCAAAAGGAGAATGATATATATCTTTCTCAATAATAAGAGTTCATTATCTTTTTCTTCTTTTTCATAAATTATATACTCGCTAACTTTTAGATATTAAAATTAAATGAAATTAGTTTAGTTATTAGTAAAACTTTAAAATGTTGTGTAATCAAGAATCAGAAATTAATTCGAATTCTTGAATAAAATAGGAAACTTTTTGGCTCATAAGCTCATTAGATTTGAGGATCTCTATAACGATCATTTTAGATTGTGGTGAAAGGGTAAGGACACAAAAAGAGAACAGCTTTGTGCTTTTAATATTCGAAAAGTTCAACCTTTAACAAACAAAATGCATAGATTCCCATAAAAGCAATAATAATTTTCTTAATATTCTCATATATACAGTAATTTAATTCGGAGGCTCTTATTCTAACTATAATGCGCATAATGATAAAAGCATGCCCAATCAAACACTACAGAAGATACCAAAAGTAATTAATTAATTAAGAAAGTGAAATTCCATTTTCTGAAATAGAAGTCATTTGCAGCTGTGCTAAGATATTCCAAAGTGCAAATTGCTTGCACCCTTTTCCCTTTTTCTTTTCTTAGTCATGAGGTATTTATAACAGCCGATTAATTAACGAAGAATTTAGTTCCATAATATATAATTAAAAGAAAATAGCAGTACCAGCCCCTTTTTTTATAACAATAATTTCTAACCTAAACGCTAGGTGATCGCAAAGTTTACTCCATGCTTCACCTTGATTTTTGGAAAATGTCAAGTTTGTATATGCAAGTCAAGCACCACTAATGGAAGATTTCGTTTTAGATGAAGAAACGTGGGCCTTTCGTGTTATATATATATATATATATATATATATATATATATGAATTCAATGAATTCAACGTTTTCTTTTAAGTTTTATATATATAAATGAAAACATCATTGTTTCTATCAATCAAATAATTTTTCGTTATATTACAAGATACTGCAAGATCGAAAAAAAAAATGATAACTAACTAATTTGGACGACGTAAGATATGTAATCCATCCACTCCACCTAATATAAGATCTTATTTTTAAAGTGTTAAAACATAATCATTATTAATGTTTGACTAAGTGATGAGAGGTATGATAATTATTAGTTAGTATACAAATTTGAATTTTAAATTTTAGTCATTTCATAGTAAAAAAAAAACTATTATTTTACCGTGTTTCGATAAACAAATAAATCAACGCTAAAATTGACTAAAATAATTTCGAATTTATTTATAAAAATTAATATAATAATATACAATATATAGTTTTTTAAGAAAATATCTTAAGTAGCAAGTAGTTCTCGTTAAGTAACGTATTCTTCCGCAATCATCATTTGATACGTATTTGATTTGTTCAATAATTAATTACTTCTATACTTCCTCTCTCGTTAGCCAAAATTTTTTAGTTCCGTTATATTCTGTAAACACGAACAAATCTAAGAAGGCAGACACAAAAATGGATACAGCTACGTGCTTGGACCAAAAGCATTTGAAAGCAATATTCAAAACAAGCTAAATATAAGGAACCACGTTCAAATAAAAGAATTCAGACCAGGAAGAGAATTCGACTTCAAGAAACGAAAAAGAAAAAAATTATGCAAGTCTCACCTCGATTCTTCAGTTGGAATATAATTCCAGTATCTTCTATCATCTATTCCAGTGATCTTCAAGGATTTCGCTGACATGAACAAACATACTTGTCCACTACATTTATCCAACCAAACTTCCTGTAATCACCAAAACATGAACACATCAAGAGTACTCGATCATCTGAAAAACCGCAAAGATCTAATTTCTGGTTCTGATAACATGTCGAAAATCACTCAAACTTACTTTAGTACCGCAATCGAAGCGGTTGGGTTGACAGAGTTTAGCATAAATTTCTTTCTTGGTCATGGAGTGGAAATTTTCCTCACCAAGAACATGGTTGAGGAGAGACTTGTAGCGAGAGGGCAACTTGGATTCCCACACAAAATCAGCAGAAGAAGCTCTGTGAAAAGCCCTGTTCACTTGGGCCAATTTACAAATATCTGTTGGGTCAAAATTCATGAGCAGAGACGAAATACAGCTTTCAGGGATATCAGCAAGACCAGGCTTTGATGATGGAGAATCACAATCATCTCTATCCTTATGAGAAACCCTGGCAGAAAAAGCTGACCCCATGAACAAGAAACAGAGGAAGAAGATGAAGGAGGAGGAGAGAGTGTGTCTGTGTGTGTTGTGTATGGATATATGTGTGGTTCAAAGGTAAAGGAGGAGGAGGTAAAGAGGATGAGAGAATGGAGGAGAAAGGGAAGAAGAGGAAGGAGGTTCCATTCTGTTCATGGTTGTGTGGGGGTTGGGGAAGAGGGAGTGGTGGGAGGCACGGGCATTTGAGGCATTGGGTTTTATGGCTTTTTAATAGAGAGGTGAAGGGAAAATAAAAGGCATAAAGTGAAATTTTTAAAGTCCATTGTTTTATGTTCCAACTAAGGAAAGAATTTTCCTTCTAATTGAAGGGGACGTGTCCATGAGTGTGCATGGAATCGATCCTTGTATCTTTATATATCTTCTCTTTCTAATGTGTGTGGATATCACGCACTTATTCATTCATTTTTTTTTTTTTTTACTAAAATATTGATAACAAGGATAAGCACCAAGACCATTCACATGTTAAGGAAATTAATATAGGTTTAATTTAGTGATTATTGTATAAATTTAAATTACAAATAATTTTATCTAGTCTTTAAGTGTTAGAAAATATATCTCAGGAGGGATGCTCGCTAAGCAAAATGTCTTGTAAAGACTGTTTTTTTAAAAAACTTGAATATAAAATTTTTTTTTTATGGAATAAAGATGAGGCGCAAAATTTTAAGCAAATTTGGAAATAATTAAGGATAGGAATCATGCTACTACTCCTGTAGGGTCTCTATTCTTAAAAATTTATATAAATATTTTTAAATTTATATATATATATATTTATTTAAATATTTTTTTTGTAAATTTTCATTTTATTATTATTTTAATTAAAAAATAAAAATAAAAAAGTATATAACTTATTAACTCTAAAAAGTAATAAGACTCTTGAAAAGCTTTATTTATTCTTTTACAGCTCTTTGTCTTATTTAAAAATTTAAAAATTATAATTAATATTTTAATATTTTGTTATATTGGTAAAATTGAGTATTTTTCATTAGTTTTTTTTTAATTTTATGAAAAATTTATACTATTATTTTAATAAATTTTTTTGACATTTTAAGTCACTGTAGAACCCTTCAATCTTCAAAATTATATGAAAAATAAGGATAAAAAAATTTTCTCCCTTACATTAAAAATAAGAATAGAGATGAACAAGGGGTAAAGATAAGCACAAGAAGAGAGTAAGGGACACTCTCTACTTTCGCTCTCTCCATTTTTATTCCTACTAAAAATGTATATCTCAATTAAAACTACATGTAAAATTACAAGTTTATTACTTGAAACATTACAGTGACATGATTTTTAAACATTAATTTTAAATAATGAAGCGTTATGTTTTAAAATGTGTATTAAAATTATATAATGGTCAAAAACAAGAACATCTTCAAAGTGTATACAAGTCAATCTAAATGTCATTTGACCACAAATTTTAAAATGGTAAGTCAAATTTTTAACATATTAGATAATGTATTTAAAAATTTTATAATTAATGTCCACCTTATTCAATGTATTAAGCATTTTATTAAAAAACAAAAAACTCTTGTTTAGATGACACGCGCTAAAAGAGAAGGTATGGCATTAAACATAAAGGGGTTGTTTCCGGGGACGGGAGGCAATGCCATATAAAATTGCATTAACAAATACAAAATACAAATAGCTGTATTGACTATATATATATATATATATGTATGTATGTATGTATGTATGTATATATATGCAATGATTTTATAGGTTTGATGAATTCCCATACCACCTAATCCAATTTATCAGTTTGTATGTCTTTTTTGTTTGTTTCTTTTTTTTTTTAAATTCAACCATTACCATATTAAATGATTAATTTACAGGTCACACGAGACTCATGACCAAAGCACATGCCCATCACTGCGAATTTTATTCTCACCACGTGTTCTATTATATATTTTAATATTTGCGGAATTTTAATTATAGGATCTTACTAATTACCTCTCGAGTTATTATTCTTGTCACTGAAAAATTAAACTATATCCTAGGTTTAAATTGATTTTATTGATAAAGAAATGTATGCGGACTTAATTATATGTCTGATTTAAGTATAAAATTTGCCAAATATTTTCTTTATTTTCATTAAAAATAATTTTATACGTTTAATTTTCGTGTTATCTTTATTTATTGAGCCAAAATGATATTTTTTTTAATTTCCAATAACATATTATTTAATTATTTTTTTGGGGCGGTGGCGTGGGGGTGAATTAAATAACATTAATAAGTAATGATGACCTTTATATCTCAATGATTTCACCTTATGCGTGTACAGGATTAAAAAATTTACTGGGGGACAAAGACACTAATGGTGATTATTTCATATGAGAGAGGAAGAGACAAATTCTGCATTGGACGCACTTATATAATATTATTATAAATCAAAACAGAGAGAACAGCAATTATCAAAAACAAAATCACTTAATTTATAATTGAAAGTTTCCAGAAAATAACGAAAACGAACTAAATAAAATAAAAAGGATAAAACTTGATGATTCAGTCATCGGAGGTGGTTCAAGAATCAAACTTGAGGTCACCTGAGTTGTGTAAGAAGAAAATATCAAAGAACACAAGACTCGCCGATTGTACTCTAATGACTAAATCAATAAGAGGAATCGCTAGAGAATATATGAAAATATTAGTTTGTACAAAATGATTGTGTACTTAGATACAATGGAAGAATTTCATATATACAAAGTCTCTAAACAATTGTGATTAGAGTAAAGAATTTCATATAAATCATCAAAAGTGAATTTTGTAAATTTTATTTAATGTAATTTGATTTAAAAAAAACCTTACATTTGGTAATTACATACTCCGCCACGTTCGCAAGGACAAAAGATGGACAATACACACCACATTAGGGTTAAAAATATCAAATCAATATTTCGATCTCATAATTTTATTTAAAATTTTAAATTAAACCCTTAAATTTTGAAGTGTCAGAAAAGTCCCTTTGATTTTATTTTATCTGATAAGTCTTTTAAATTGATAAGTCCACCAACATATTGCCCCACATAATTATTGATTCTATTACTATAGCTCTTGTTTTTTTTTTTTTTTAAGCTTCTTTATTTTCAAATTAAAATTTAGGTTTCACACGGCTTGTTATGTGTTAAGCTCAACAAAGTTAAAATTATATTAGTAGAGCGAAATAAGTTGGTCCACTTGATAATTTAAGACAAATCAAATAAAATATAAGAAAACCATTTTAGTTGTCCTACTTCAAAAAAAAAAAAAAAGCACCGTTCCTTTTTTCTTTCTTTTTTTCCTTTTCTTGTTTATATATATATATATATATATATATATATATATATATATACATGAAAAAAATTATTAATAAAATCATAATCTATTATTTGACATACTAAATGATAAGAATTGGTCGGTCCCTAGGTTAGGGATTTTGGATTATATGCTGGCCCTAGCCATTTCTTTTTACTAATTATATGGCTTGCCTGAACTATAAAAAATTTTTAGCCAAAAATTTAAGTATTAATTAATTAATTAATCAAATCATGTGTCTTTCAGGAATTGATGAACTAAGTTTTTTGTAAATTTCCTTTACTTTTTTTTTCTCTATATAAACACAATTTCTGAATATGAATTATAGCATCCACTAATTCTCTCAAGAATTTGTTTTCTAGTGATGAATGTACGTGGAATATATCCATATCTGGCTATGAGTCAGCATTAGTGCTGAATAGGCATCCAATAGGATAAAACAGGAAGAAAACCTAGCTTGTCAAAATTAAAGCAAAAGCTGATAGACCAAAAACCAAAAACCAAATCATATTAAAAATACAAAAAATGAAATTTAGGATCATTTTTTAATTTCTTTTTAATTTTTTGTCAACTTTATATTAAATATTTACAAAATTTCTCTACGTCTTAATTACTAATATAATTAAATTAATTAAAAAAAATCTGATTTGTCAATCATGCGGCTATCCTACTAAAATTTCCATGCTTTTTATCATCTTTGGATTTGTTACCATATAAACCCACCTTGAGCACTAACACTTTCTTATATCACTCTTAAAATTAAATCACCATTTTAATAATTTGATTAGAGTAACTTACACTGATCTCACTTGAGATTTAGCTAAATTAATTTATCACTCTTTTAATTTAAAAAATTACACTTATCCTCTTTTAATTTATTTTCTATCAATGAAGTTAAACTTTTTTTACATATAGTAAGACTACGAAAGTGCAAGAATTGCAAGTCGCAAGAAATGAAGGAAAATGTGGTTTGAGTTCACATAGCACCAATGATGATTTAGGATTTATTTGGGAGAGAGATTTTAGAGGGGAAGGGAAGAGAAGAGAATTGAGTTGTCTTCTCCTTATTTGATTTTTAAAATTTTAAAAGAAAAAAATTAAAAAATTTTAGGTTAACCTTCCTTAACTCTCCCTCTTTGTTAATTTTAATTACTCTAAATTACAAGAGTTTGGAAGATCCAAATAAGGGAAGCAGAAACTATCACTTAATATTTTTTTTCCCTCTCCTACTATTTCCTTTCAATTCCTTCCATTTCCTTTACCTCCTCGTTTCCAAAAACACTCTTAGTTAATTAGTTGGATCATTGGAGTTGTTTGAATGCATTAGTCGGAAGTAAGAGACCTGCACACAATGAACAAAGAAGGAAGTGCAGAGGAAGAGATGACTTTCCAATTATACCTCTGATGTTGAATTAAGAAAGAGAGTCCGAGAGCAAGAGAAAGCTAAGTGAGCTAAAATTTTTATATGGCCATGGGTACCAAGAGGTAATCATGTATTTATAATGCTTTCAAGTAATAATATAAGTGAAAAAGGTAACTAAATCACCCTCATGGACGTTTGTCACCCAGTGAATGACTTGGGGTTGCTATGGGTAAATTTTAGAGAACAGTCAGGAACGATATTATCAATTTTTAATGTAACGATAAATGCAATTAAATTTATATTATGATTTAATATGAAATTCTTAATATAATAACACAAATAATTAGATAATTTTTTTATGTTAGAATGAACATATATTGTAATAACCCCCTTACCATAGCATGTAATTTAGGAAGCGTGAAATGTTATGAAAAATTTTTTTCTTTCAAAATATGCATTGATCGGGGTCGTTACTGGTTAAGTGTAACTTAAATAGCCGTCCTTATTCAAATTTCACTCAACCCCATACCTGTGTAGCTTATCTAATACCTCGAATCATCATAACAATATAGCCATCAACATATTATGGAATATACATCTAAATTAGCATTCATAAATTACATTTGAGATACTAATTACAGGATATAAAACTTAATCATTTACTACAATAGTATATAAATATCTCTAAATACGAATTTAGTGAGCAATAAATAGCATATTAAGGCTATTAAACCATTTACAATTAAACCCTAAGCTACATCATAGCTTCTCGGTCTCTCTACAATTCTACTTAGTAAATATATCTAGTCCCAAGCTAATTCCTAGTGCCATCACACTCTTGATTACCTGAACACACAACTTAATGAGATTTTGAATCCCATTAGAGTAATATATAGTTAATTTTATTCAAAACAGCTGAGTGTTCAGCTATACCCCCGTCCGGGTATAGAAAACCTCTCCCCAAATTCATTCATTTAATAAAACATGTGAATTGAAGCTTCATTTATCATAAATCAATAAACATGGAAAATATAGCGGCTATCCAGGAAACAGAAAGTCAAAATCATTTTCTCAATCAAAGAGTATAAGTGATTACGAAAAACCATCATTTTCAAATGCCTGCAGCCAATTTTTTTCATATCCATTGCATAACGATCCTACGTTACTGCAAGGATCTCAAACATCTGTACATATATACATAAAATCATATAAATAAATTCACAATTCATGGCCTACTGTTTTCCAATCTCATTTTAAAATAATGGGGACCGTCTTTCCAGTGATTGTCACATGACTGTCCTCTATATGATTGAGATTGTTGCTATCACAGGGACCGTCCTCTCGGTGATTTTCACAGGACCATCCTCCTTGTGACTGAGAACCTAACATCAAAAAGGGGGCGTCCCCCATCATGTGCACATTACGAGTAGGTCTCATCTCTCTATGCCGATTGTAAGGCAATGTATGCATATAAGTGACTAATACTCAGAATCACAGGGCTTTACTCTTAAACCAATTCATTCTCCCGTACAAACTCTCCTCCCTTTACTCCTTATAGTCTTTCATAGGGGTGTATTGGTTTAACGAGTAAACCCTAACATATACAGATCATTTCAATGTTCAAATAATGAAAGTTTAAAAAAAGTAGGTCTGAATATAGAATACTTGACAACCGTCTTATACCAGTTATCAAGTATACATCTCAGGTTTCGTTTACACTATAAGCATATAATTCCAATAATCCTATCAAAACTAGCAGCAAAGAATTTTCAAATACATTTCAAACACATGCAAGTCTTTTCTTATACTCATATAATCCATCACACATTTCCTAGTGCATGTTCACAAACATATTCACAGCAATCAATTCACATTAAACATTTATTAAAACAAAAGGGGAATATAGATTACTCTACCTTTGACCGTTTACTCCTATAAAAACTAGGACTTTCCTCTTTTTACCTTTAAATTATGCTCACAGATTGTTTCCTGAGAAACCATTCAAGTCTTACATAAATTTCCTTTCAATCATGATCCCTAACAATTAAATTACAATTAAATTCCTATTTTCGACTTTGGTATAATCATCCTGGCATAATCGAAATCAAAATCTATAAGAAAACATCAAATTAGAGTATTTTAAATTATACCAGAAGTTTCAAAATTTTGCAAATTAATCCCTGCTTCTTACTGGCTACTCTAGTGACGACACAAGGTGGAGCACAGTGGTGCATGGCGGCGGATGGTGAAAATTAGTCCAAAACATCGACCGAAGCACGTGGATGGCAGATCCATAACCAGTTTGGTAAAAAACGGCAGTTTAACAACGATTTTCTAGTGAAATGCAGCGACGATCCGAAACATTTCTCCTCTGTTCTCAGCGCGTGGAAGTGCAGTTGGACGGCGAGAGACGATGGAGATCGAAGCCACTTTCTAGATTCACGATGGAAGGGAAAAAATGGCTGATTTCAGTTGTTATAGTGTCAGTCGACAGCAAGGGATGGCAGCAGGAGCTCGAAGGTGACGAGTGGCGCAAGTAGCGTGGTCTGGTAGTGGTGCAGCACGATGATTTTGGCAATGACGACATCGCGCGATGGTGAAATAGAAAAGGGAGGGAAGTCGCGCACAGGGAGTGAGCGAGAGAGAGAGTGAAAAATGGGAAGAAAATTGAGTTTTAAAGTTTTTAAAGACGTTTTGGTATTTGTCTACTCTGTCTTAGATAAATTTTGGATGCATTTTCTAATCTAGGCAAGAATATGGGATAATATGTAAGGGATTTGAGAATTTTTAAGCTATCATAAGCCTTCCAAAATTATCTGCTAAGTTTCTGAAGGTAGATAAAAATTTTTCTATCAGATATAATTTTATTCTAAAAAATTCTCAAATTTAAACTATGAGCTCAAAAAAATTTTCTTAATCACCTCCTAACAATATTTCAAAGTTTCTAATTATTTTATCCTAATTTTTTAATTTTAACTGGGTTATTATAGATATTATGTAAAATATTAATTTTATTAATAATAAATAAATAAAATAAAATTTTACGTAACATTGTATCACGCTTCAGAAAAGTTGAATGTAATTTTTAAAATTAAAGAGAAGGTAGATAAAATTTTAGATATGGAGGTTGGTGCGATTTAATTATTTGATTATGAAATAATTAACGAAACTGTTTCCGTTGAAAGACATTAGAATATATTTGGAAGAGAGACGATGGAATAGACTGAAATTGGCTATAATTAAAGCCAAGACTACGTTATAGACGTCCTTTTAATTCTAAATTCTATACAATATTATGCAAAATAAGAATTTTTGTATATATGTGACATAGCATTGAAAATTCCATTCAATCTCTCCTGTGTTAAATTATAAGAAGTTAATTACAAAATTTTAAATTATAAGAACTTAATTAAAAATTAAGTGAAATTATAAAGATTATAAAAATAATTAATTACTCACAAAATTAAAGTTTATGAGAGAAAAAATTTTATTTTTTGATATCAAATATCACATTTGTTCTTAAGTCTTTAGCTGTTAATAAAAAGATAACAAAAAATGTTAAATAATAAATAGTCTCTAAAAGATCATAAATATATGTACTTTTCTATCTTTAGTGTATTAACCCAAATTATAATAACAGGTGAAATAATTTAACTATATTTTTAAATTATGACTTGCAATAAATAAATTTGTGTATAAGAATTTAACAATAAATAAATAAATATTTGATATTTTTATATAATCTTATTTTTAATTTATCTAAGACTTATTTTTAAAATAAAAATGATAAAGAAAGACATTAAACTACTATCCTATAGCAATTTCAGTTAAATATATGTAACATTTTCTCTACACAATCAATTAACAAACCAACACTTATATGTATTCTATTTCTTACTATATATACAACATATATTCTATTTCTTACTTACAAGTTACATGATTTTACCTAACAATTCATGTATGTTTGATAATGTAACAGTCCAGGTGCCCACTTGCAGATATTGTCCGCTTTGGTGGTTATCGAGCCACCTCATGGTTTTGTTCTTCCCCTTGTCAAGGGGGAAAACGCGTCTATCAGGGTAGCATAGTGGAAGTCCATCCATCCATGGCCCTCACAGATATTGTCCTTGTGGTTGTCGAGCCACAAGGTTTTGTTCCTCACCCCTATCCTTGTGGGGTGAGAACGCGTCTGCAAGGGAGAAGTATTCACACCCTTATAAGGCATGTTTCGTTCCCCTCTCCAACCGATGTGGGACATTACAAATCCACCCCCCTTAGGGAGCCCAACGTCCTCGCTGGCACACCGATTTGGGCCCTGGCTCTGATACCAATGTAACAGTCCAGCTGCCCACTTGCAGATATTGTCCGCTTTGGTGGTTATCGAGCCACCTCACGGTTTTGTTCTTCCCCTTGTCGAGGGGGAAAACGTATATATCCGAGTAGCACAGCGGAAGTCCATCCATCCATGGCCCTCACAGATATTGTCCTTGTGGTTGTCGAGCCACAAGGTTTTGTTCCCTCACCCCTATCCCTGCGGGGTGAGAACGTGTCTGCAAGGGAGAGGTATCCACACCCTTATAAGGCATGCTTCGTTCCCCTCTCCAACTGATGTGGGACATTACAGATAGTGTCTTATTCTAATTTGTTAATATTGGTTATTTGTTAAATAATTTTATACTTGTATTTTGTAAGACCATTTTTATAAGGTTAATTAAGTTATTTTTTTAATAAGAATGAAATTTAATTAAAAAAAGATTTGTTTGTGTAGCTTTCTCCTATCTCTTTGTTTTTGTTATTTATTTGATTAAATATGTTTTTTATTAATTTAATATTTTAAATTACATGTAAAAATATTTAATCCATCAGAATTACTAATATATAATCATGTGTGTAAATGAAAAATAATAAAAAATAAAAAATGAAATAACTCATGCGTCTCCACACAAGTTTGTTAGTACAACATATCATATAATACTTGAAATTTAGAATTAAATCAAGATGAAGCCTAAGTTATTAGATATTCGATAAATATAAGTGTTTGGCTCAAATTGGTAAGTACTAAAAAAATATTTAAATTTATTGTGTGACTTATAAGTGAAAAATATAATATATGTTATATATGTGATAAAATTATTACATATCAGTGCCAATTTTTTTATTGATTATATAGTTAAAATGTTGCATATATTTAGTTATAATTGCTCGGATAATAGAATATCTTAAAGTCTTTCTCTATCAATTTAATGATGTTCTTTTACTTTAATAGTTCAAAAATATGTGTCATATAAATTAAAAAAATTATATAAAAATATTAAATATTTATTTATTAATTTATGGTTAAGTCTTAATATACAAATTTATTTATTGTAAGTCTCTTACTTTAAAAAAATAGTTAATTATTAATCTATGATTAAGTTCTTTAATTTATTATTATAATTTGAGTTATTGGTATATTAAAAATTAAAAAAAAAATATTTTTTAATTTTTAAATATTATTATAGTTTGAGTTGTTGGTATATTAAAGTCTTTTAATTATTCTTTTTTGTTAATAATTAAGAACTAAGAAATTAACTATTATGATTTTTAAAAATCAAAAAATATATTATACTTTTTTTAAAATGACTAAATCATACCCATACTCACCTTCCAAAAATTAGAAAGTAGATGTCTCTTTTAAATAATATACACAGCTCTATGAATTTCGTTGCCTTCGTTTAATTTTCAAAACGGTAACTACTTCGAAACAGTTTTTATCATTAGTCCATTTCCAAACAACGACGTAGACTTCAATCCTATCATTATATGAACGAAGTCAAATCTAATAATAGCATGCATGCACCTATTAAATGTTTGATTGATATCGTTAGGTATTAATTTCAACGTTCGATAGTAGTTGAAGAGTGCTAATTTAATCAACTTCAATTCATAAAAATTATAGATACATTTATCATATATTAAAATTTTAATAAAAAAAATTAAACTGCATTTTAATCCATATTATTCTTAATGTTATGCATGTAACTATTAATGAAAAATTTTTCTAGTAAAGGTGTAGCTAATATAGAGTTGAATCTAATTAATGATTTGGTTTTTTATAATACAGTGAATTATAGTTTAATTAAATTATTTTAAAAAAATAAGTGTTTATATTTAATATACTTTAGTAGGAGTTTTTAAAATAAATCCAAATTGATTAGAAACAAAAAAAAAATTAAAATAATTAGTTGAGTAGTGGCTTAGTTTTTTTTTTTTTTTTCTTTCTTATGTACTAAACAAAAGTAGTTTGATTTGATTTTTAAAATAACAAAATCGAATAGTTTGGTTTGGTTATCTGCATATAATGTTTTTGTTCGATTTTAAGCAAACTATTTGACTTTGCGTATTTTAATATTTTTACCTCTTGTAAAAATTATTGCATCTCTTTGTAATTATATTATATAATTATTACTTATTATTTATTATTTTTTAAATAATTATGAAGATATATTGATACTTTAAGAGATAAAGATATTTAATATAATTTTATTTTATGATATAATTAATTAGTTGTAAGCTTTTTGTTACTTATTAATATTTTTAAAATCTTGATTTAAAAATTTAATATTAGTTATTTAGTATAATATTATAGTTTTAAACCTTTTAAAATTATTTTTTTAGACTTTATAAATGTATCATATATGTAAAAAAATAAAATTTTGCTTAATATATTTCAAAATAGAAAAGTCAAGTTAATATTTATCAAATCAACTCTAAAATTAAACAAAATCAATTAAAAATAAAACCGATATAAGGTTCACTTATTTTAAAAATTGATCATATATATTAGTTCAGCTCAATTTTAAAATAAAATCAAACCAAACCTAACATTTGAACAATTTTTACTTTTTGGTGTCTCAAATAAAATTATTTTTAGTAAAAATTAATTGTAAAAAAGAAAAATAGGTGTAATTTTTATTTTAATTATTCAAAAATTGAATTAAATTTATTTTTTAATTTTGGTTTTAACTAGGGGTATCCTTTACATTTTCAACAGCGCTTGGTATAAGGAAGAATTGTTTATTTTTGAAAATGTGATCGCCATGAACGTAATTCTTGGGAATCATATTTTTAATGTTTTTGAAATTGTTTGATTTGCTCTAACTGTTTTCAGGGTCATTTTTCATGATATTAATTGTTAATTACATTTCATTCTTGTGGTAGTAAATTAAGAATTGTGATGATAAAAAATGTGATTGTGCACAATATTAATGGCAGTGATGGCAATGATAACGAGAGTTGTAATAATAGTAGCTAGGTTAGCAAAAACGACGATAACAATAATAATAACAATAGAAAAATGATCGATGGATTAAAATTATAATTCTAAAGATAATAAAGAGTAAATAATTTAGTTTTTTCAGTAAAAAAAAAAAATATTTCCATGTGGAAATAGAGAATGTAACATTTCCATGTAGGAACGAAAATCTTTAAAAAAAAAATGTGGGAATGTTACATTACCATAAATGCAATATTCAAAATTTTTTTTATTATAATATGTGCACCAAGCATGAAAATATAACATTCCAACCATATGTTCTCGAGTGTTTTTTCAATCCGCAGATGTGGATCTAATCGTGAGAGTTATAAAAGCATTGAGTTTTGGCCTTTCAAGTGAAAACTCTAAAATTCAAATCTTTGCCATCTTTTAATAGTTTCAATTGATTTATCGGTACAATCAACCACTTGTGAATAGAAAAAAGAAAATTTAATTTTAATCTCAATTAAAGTAAATTACACTTCTATTGTCTAAAAATTGCAAAAATTACACTCCCTCCATCTGTTTTGAATATATAATACACTTCTTTTTGTCTAAAATCTAAACATACATTAACATTAACATCCTTTTCAATAAAAGATAAGTGATAATTTTATTATTTCACTAAAAAAATTTATATATATTTATTATCTATATAATATAAAAAGTATTAAATATATATTTACTAATATAAAATAGTCACTTTTTTATTAAATTTTAAAATTAATTAAATTTATGATAATAAAAAAATTTAAAATACATTTTAAATTAATGTTATATTTTTAATAAAAGAAAACAATATTATCTTTTATGGTAATTTGGTCAATTCATAACTTTAGAGGTGTTTCTCTATATTTTTAAAAATAAATTATTTGCATTTCTTAGAAAAATAAAGTGTAGTTTTGCTTTTTAATTAATATGTAAGCAGATTCAAAAATACCTTATATATATATCATTCGGGAAAAGTCGATATTTCTTAGTGATCTAATTAAGCACACAAAACCAGACGACTTGTATGTTGTTAATTATTTATTCTCCCACGTAGATATTTAACTTACTCCTCAAAAGGGGTCCTAACTATGTACCAGAAGAAATTGAGAAACAAAATGAATAGGATAATTTGGACGAAATTTCAAAACCGTACAAAAAAAAAAGTAAAAAGTATATATTGAAACTTATTCCCATAGTTTTCTTTTGACTAAAATCTGAAATTTTTGTTGATTACTGTGTCTCAATTATAAAAATTAATTTAATTAGAACTTATTTCGAAGTTTACAAAATTATGTAAATTTTCTTTTGCTATTTTTTTATCTAAAATATTAATGAAACAATAATATGTTAAAAAAATTATTCTAAAATATGAAAAATCTTTTTAAATTTTAAGTCTTGTATTAAAAATTTTTTTAAATTTAAATTTTGTGTAAATTTTTTTTTAAACTTTAAATTTTATAAAAAAAAATTTATTTAATAATTTAACGTATCTACTCTCAATTAATATTTTAAATAAAAAAATTAATAGATAAATTTTTTGTATAAATTAAAAAATTTTATGTTAATTTTTATAATTAAAAAATTTATTTAGACATCACCTGTATCAAGAAGATTACGTGCATTTTCATCTTTTCTTTTCCTTTAAGTTTGTCTGAAATCTAGAAGCCTCAACTCTTAAATTTTCTTGAGTTAGGTTGAAGCTTTCAAAATCTTGGAGCACGGCTTAAGTATGCTTCACTTCACATCCTCTAAAAGTCAAGAGGATGGGACTAGCTTAAAAGATATTTAATTCTTCTTTTAATTATGACCTATTTCTTCGTTTATAAACATTTTATATATATTATAGTTACATAATTAATTACAAGTTATGTATTGACAACTGGCAAGTTGAAAATGATGCTCACTTAATAAATTAAATTGATGAATTGGTTGTTGGCAAAGCGAGAATCACATGGTTATACTGTTATATGTATAAGGGAGCACATGGCGGATGTGATCACTTAAATAATTAATTTTCTGTAATATTGCTTACTTATAATATTACAGACAGACCTCGGAGGCAGGACATAATATATATATTTTAAATTCAAGAGACTAGCAAGTTTGGATCATAAAATTGTAATCAACTAGGTATAGATAGATTATATAATGCACTACAAGTTAAAACAGCTTCAAACTAAAGTGTTCACATGAAAAATGCTAGACAAGGACGCCCGTTAATTAGTGAACCTAATGCTCTAATTCGACCAATGTCATTCATCACTTCAAAAGGTTTTTTTTTTTTTTGGCCAATCGTCACTTCAAAAGGTGCTTTTGTGTCAACAAATATATATTTTTTAAATATTAAATACTAAAATTTATTTAATTTAATCTTGTTGACCTATTTATATTTATTTTAACGATGGAGAAGAATTTTTTATTTATTTTTAGGTCATTTATGTTTTGTTAGTCTAGAGAGTGAAACAAATCATGGGCCAAATTTATTGCACTGCCTAAGCCAACGTAATATGCTCATGTTTCGCTCTCTTGGCCAGCACAATATGTATGTGTTACGCTATCTTGGTCAGTGTAATATGCACATGTTGTGTTGATCGCAACATGCAAAATTTTTTCAAAAACATACTGGCGTGTTGCGTTGTCTTGACACAAATTTTTTTTTAAAAAAAGAGCAACGGTACAAAAAAGGTAGAGATAATGTGCCAAGTGGCATCACATGAATGGATGAAATTTAATTTCTTCTAATAACATGGTGCCACATGATACCTCATCTGTAAAAAAAAAATTTAAACCCCTCCATTTACATGTCATTTCTTCTTCATCATTCTCTCGATTTTACTCTTCACTCCTTTCACTCTCTTCTATTCTTTCACCCTAATCTTTCCATTTTAATCATTCATTTATCTCATCTCTCCATTTCCACTTCTTTTCATCATTTTCCATTTTTACTCAAATCTAAGCCTATAAATCATTCTTAGTACATCAACTTTAACTTTCTCATTCACTTTCAACTTCATCTTCCTTCATGTCTTCCTTCAATCCTTCTAATAAGGTTAGTATAAATTATTTTATATATATTTAATTTTTGTTAATAGGAATATTCATATGTCTTTTGTATTTTATTTTTTTGTAATATATATATATATTTCTTGTTTTTTTTGATAATATAAATTATTAGTAGTTTATTCATGTTTTTATATAATACATGTTTTATTTTTGTTAATATAAATGATATTGTTTTGATATTTTTTTTTTTACTTTTATTAATTTTTTGTAAATATTGATATGTCTATTAAATTTTATTTTTTTGGTGTCAAATTATATATGTATATATTTAATATAATATTTTTCTTGTCAAATATTTTTTGGCTTTTATAATAAAAATTAATATTATTGTATTGATATTTATTTTGTTTTTAGTTAATAAAAAATGTTTAAAAATTTGTATATACTTGAAAATCATTTTTTTTTTTGGTTAATGTTGTTGATGTTGGTAATGTTAAATATATATATATGTTATATTTACTTATTTTTTCATACTATAAATCATTATTAGTTAGTTATTATTTAATATGTTTTTAGTTAATGAAATACGTTCAAAATTTTGTATATGTTTTGAAAATAATTTTATTGTAATATTTCTAATGTTAAATATAAATTGATATGCTATAATAGTTTTCTTCTCAAATTTTGTTAATATATATTTATTTTTTTGTAATATAAAGTAATATTAGTTTATTGATAGTATTTTGTTTTTTTTATAATATATGTTCTGTTTTTGTTAATGAAAATTATATTATTTTGGTGATTTTTTGTTCTATATTTATTAATTTTTTTTATAAATATTGATATTCTTCTGTGCAGTATTTCTTTTTCAATTTTTTAAATATATTTTTATTTGTTATAATATTTTTTTTGAAATATTCTTTGTAATATATATTTTTTGTATTTTAGTTGATTAATATTTTTTACATAATATTTAGTTAATTTTTATATTTATTAATTTTTTATACATGTTGATCTGTATTGAATTTTAATTTGACATTTGTTATAAATTAATTTGTCAATAAAAATTATAATATTTTTGTTGAATATGTTTTTTTATATTTATTAATAATATATTTCTTCTGTGAAATGTAGGAAAGTGAAATGAGTGGATCTCTTTTCATTTGTGTATATCCAAATGGAACTATTTTTGATGGGCCTGAAGGCACTACTTTTTGATGCGAGGATAATCCACTTGTTGCAAAGATAAGGCGGGATATTTTAGTAGAGGAACTAAAGTAGTTGATTCATTGCAAGTTTCACTACAAAAATTTATAGCTACAATGGCGATAAAATTTGCGACTGAAAGTAAACAAGTTGCCACTTTAGGCCTAATGTGGCTATAAAACAATTGTCACATTTCGCCACTAAAAATTTCGTGATTAAATATCTTTGGTGGCAACAAAAAGTAGTCACTATTGAAAACACATATAGTGACGACATTTGTTGCCATTGAAGAAAGAAATATGTCACTATAGAAATTAAAATTTAAAAACTAAAAGTTGCCAAATAAACTTATATTCAGTGGTGTTACATTGGTGCCATTGAATCAAAATTTAGTGGCGACGAAAAATATCGCCACCAAAGGAACCCTTGGTGGCAACAAATTGAGTTATTACTAAAGGTAGCTTTAGTGGCAACTTAAGAATGCTGCCACTAAAAGTTAATTCAATGGTGAAACTTTTATCACCACGTACTCAACGTTCGGTGACGAAATAAAAAAGTCACCACCAAAAGGTTCTATAGGGACGACCTTTTTGTTACCACTAGACACACTTTCGGTGGCAACATTTTTTTTCACCACAAAAAGTGTGGCAGCTTCCAAGAGTCGCCACTTGAATCATCTATATCTATATTTATTTTGTTTTTGATATTATTTTAATTTTTATATTTCTTGTCACCTAAAAAGTATTATAAAATAAAATTATAAAACAAAATACTATTATATTACACAAAAGTAATGTTACATAGTTTTCAATAATTACTAATGTATTACAACTATCAATAATGACATAATTTACAATAATTACACAACTAATAGCAATAAAATATAAAACATTCAAAGCATTATTGTTGTCTAGAATTGTTACTCCTTCCTAAATTTTGTCCCTATTTAAAATAGACACATTAAGTATAAGTATGATTAGTCTCATGATAATAAAATTACAAGAGTTATAGATTATAGAAAAAAAACACAATATCACCAACAAAATTCAAGACAACATGCACACAAAGTTGCTACGGTAGTGGCACACTTTGAACAATATTAAGTTTGGACAGTCTTAACCTTCAAATTCAAACTTAAAACAATCTAAAAATAAACAATAGAATACCAAAATGGTTCCAACAACAAATCATTTAAATATATTTTCATATACAAAACAAAGCCTAATTACATAATGAAACCATGCAAACACAGTAGAAAGTTTGGAAAGTGTTAAGCTTTAATTACACGTGTGAAATCCAATCAACATGCATGGTAAAAGGCTATAGGAGATGAGGCACCAGGTTTAGAAAAAATTTAGTTGTATCACTTTATGAAAATCATGACAATGGACACTAGAGTATGGCAGCAAAATTTAGACAGCTTTGAAGTTTTAACTACAAATTTTTGCACAAAATTGCATTAAAGTTTATATTACAGATTATCTCAAAGTCAACACTTTGAGATAGCAGAATAACCACTTCTCAAGATGTTTGGATAGTATACTACCCACATCTCAAGCCCAAAACCAAGTTAATCGTTCAACATCAAAATTGCAGCATAATATCATCAAACTTTCAACATCAAACTATCAAATTTCAACACAATACCATTAAATTTCAACCCATTATCATCAATAATTTAATCTAAAATTTGAACAAAAAGACCATAAGTGAAAGTTACCTATTGAAAATTTGACATTATGATATCCAATTGTTCTTGGTTCCTTTGGTTAATCTCAGCTCGTATCTTACGTTCAAGCTCAGCTTGCACTTTATGTTCAATCTCAGCACGCTCCTCCTGCAACTTTCTATTAAGTTCTTCTTGTAACTTCCTCTCTATTTCATCTTGCATTTGCTCATATACACCTTCAATTGCAAAGGACACACTGGCTTCCTGCAACTTTCGGTGCTTGCACCGCTGAGCATCCAGCTAGTTACTGTAAATTACTCTACTGGGATTTAACTATCTCATAAGGTTTTTTGCTCAAATGAACAGGAACAGGGGCCTAGGAGATAGCTAGGCAGAGACTGGATGACAGACGGATGTGCAGTATAGTTTCTAGGCTTGAATTTTTATATGTAATTGATTGTATTAGTTATTTTTGGTTGTTGATGGATTTAATGTAATGTATTTATTGGTTTGATGACTGATTGTATTTTAGGAGACGTCTAGATTATAGGGGAAACTCTGCCAGATTTTCGGTAGGAATGAATGACGAAATGTTTATTTAAGATGGGTTGCATGTGAATGGATTGTATATTTTATTTATGGTTATTAGTTTTAATATTTTAGAGCTTATTGTGATGATTGCATGTGAATTTTAGAACAGCTGCAGTAGAATTAGGGTTGAGTGGAATCTAAATGGATGGCGAAAAAGTCTATTTGGGTTACACTCAACTGACAGAAATCTTCTTACATTCCCTGAAAGGGAAAAAGTAAAAAATTATTTTGAAAACCCATATGCTTCTGCTACTCAGATAGAGGATAGTGTATTGTAGATTAGGGGGTCGTTACAAGTTTGGTATCAGAGCTCGGTTTATTGATTGACTGGTTTAGTGGGTTAGAGGTTGTGAATCTTCGGGCTGGCAGCTTTAGGATTTTGATTGATTTAACTTTGGAATACATAGGACCTGATCTTGAATTGATAAGTAAAGGAATGAATTTAACATCTTTCTGCTAATTTTTGTTATTAAAGACTAATCAATTTTCTTTCTGTGTCAGATAGCCATGGTAGAACCTAGCAGGGATAACACTCAGAGGCTAAGAGGAAGGTCGAGACACAGGAGCCAGGGCGCCTCAGGTAGTAGTAGTATGGAGACCAACTTTGACATGCGAGAGATAATGAACTCCATACGGATGATGGCCAACGCCATGAGGGATCAAGCTACTACAAGTGCCAATGTAATTAGGCAACAACAAGAAGATAGGCAGACCATAAATGATGGAAACACTCAAAATGTCAACCCGATGTATCAAGGGTAGATTGAATTTCAGAGAGCAGGTCTACCCCCATTCTCAAGTGCTTTCGATCCAGCCATAGTTGAAGCATGGCTAAAGGAGATAGAGAAGATATTTCGTTTGTTGCATTGTGACGATGAACAGAAAGTGGCATATGCAACATATATTCTTAAAGGTGAAGCGGAACGATGGTGACAGGAGCCCAGCAGTTGATGGAAAGCAGGGGTATTCCTCTCACCTGAGAATCTTTTAAGAAGGTCTTTATGGATAAATACTTCCCTGAAAGCGTCAAAAAGTCCAAGGAAGTAGAGTTCCAGAAGCTCACACAGGGAGGTAGACCGTTCGAGGAATATTTGGCACAATTTGAAGAATTGTCTAGATATTCCACATACTTGAGAATGCATTATGACGAAGCCTGAAAGGCAAGTCAGATGGAAGAGGGCTTAGATTTGCCGATGAAGACACAGCTTACCCCGCTCGAGATCAGAGACTTTGTAATGTTGGTGAACAAATGTCGGATCCTGAGTAAGAACCTAGAATAGAAGTAAAATATGGCGCAGATGACCGGTAACAGGCCGAGACCACCAGCTAGGAATCTCAATGTGAAAGGCAGGATGTTCAAACCGTAGCCAAGGTCTTCAAGCAGTAGCAGATGGCTTGATAGTGCTCTTTGTTAGAAGTGTGAGACCATACATCCTAAACAACCCTAATGGCATCAGACTCTAGTGCAATGTTACAAGTATGAGGGTATAGGACACCTTACAAAGTACTGCCCCTCAAGCGAAAGCCAGCAAACACCAGGTGGTCAAAGGCCGCAGGCTTGAGGGAGAGTCTTTACTCTGGATGCGGCAAACGTTAACAGTTCATCAGGTTTGATGCAGGGTAGAGGTAAGATTTACAATTTTCCTTTGATAATATCGTTTGATTTGGGTGCCACGCACTCTTTTATTTCTAATGCATGCGTGGAAAGAATAAACTTACCTTTACAAACCATGCCCTGTGAATTACACATTTCCACACCCTTGGGAGAAACCACTATATCCCCACAAATATGTCTAAACTACCCCTTAACCATCGATGACACCCTGTTTATTGTGGACCTAGTGTGTATACCCTTGACTGGGATCAACATTATTTTGGGAATGGATTGGTTGTCTAGGAATTGGGTTTTCTTAAACTGTTCTGACAAGACTATCACTTACTTGGATACTGTGCTTGTACATGGGAGTGACAGAGCATGTGAAGATTGGTGACGTGTCCCTAAATCTCTCTCAGATAGAATTGTAGGAAAGTTTGAGCCTAATCCCAATTGTTAGAGACTTTTCAGAGGTGTTTCCTTTGGAAGTAAGTAGGCTGCCCCCACCTAGAGAGATAGAATTTACCATTGACCTGATTTCGGATGCAGGCCCAATAGCTATGACCCCATATCGAATGGCCCTAGCAAAATTGAGCAAACTAAAGGTCCAGATAGAGGAATTATTAGAAAAAGGATTCATTAAGCCGAACGTATCACCATGGGGAGCTCCTGTCCTATTCGTAAAGAAGAAAGACAGGAGTTTAAGGTTATGTATTGATTATCGGCAATTGAACAAGGTGACCATTAGAAATAATTACCCATTACTATAGATTGATGACTTATTTGACCAGTTGCAGGGTGCGACTGTGTTCTCCAAGATAGACTTAAGGTCGGGATACCACCAAATTAGGGTTAGGGAAGAAGATATCCCCAAGACAGCATTTAGCACTAGGTACGGCCACTATGAGTTTCTAGTGATGCTGTTTGGACTGACAAATGCACCTGCTGTCTTCATGGACTACATGAACAGAATTTTTAGACCCTACTTGGATCAATTTGTAGTGATATTCATAGATGACATCTTGGTCTATTCCAAGACTCACGAAGAGCATGCCCAACATCTTAGCACGGTGCTACAGATATTGGAAGAAAGATAACTGTATGCTAAGTTGGAAAAATGTGAGTTTTGGTTAGAGGAAGTGAAATTTCTAGGCCACGTGGTAAATGGGGAAGAGATTGTAGTAGACTCTAAGAATATCGAAGCAGTATTAGATTGGGGTCAACCAAGGACGGTCACCGAGGTTAGGAGTTTTCTGGGTTTGGTCGGCTATTACAGGAAGTTCATTCAAGGATTTTCCCAAATATCTTTGCCATTAACCCGGTTGACTTGGAAGGGTGTAAACTTTGAATGGAGCGAGTAGTGTGAAGATAGTTTTCAGACTTTGAAAGAAAAATTGACCACCACTCCTATGTTAATAATTTTGAAACCCTTAGAACCCTTTACAGTGTATACAGATGCATCAATGAAAGGTTTAGGATGCGTCTTAATGCAGGATGGAAAAGTAGTGGCTTATGCATCATGACAATTGAAACCTGCAGAGGAGAACTACCCTACCCATGACTTGGAATCAGCTGTTGTTGTGTTTACCCTGAAGATTTAGAGACATTATTTATACTGGGCCGTATTTGAGGTTTATAGTGATCACAAGAGCCATAAGTACTTGTTTGATCAAAAGGAACTGAATATGAGGCAGATAAGGTGGGTAGATACTTAAAGGATTTTGATTTCAAGTTAAAATACCATGCAGGGAAGCTAACGTTGTAGCAGATGCATTAAGCCGGAAGTCATTACAATTAGCCAGCCTAATGGTAGATGAGATGAGGTTAATTGAGGACTTTAGGAATCTCAGCCTCAACGTAATCTCATTTTCGAAGAGATTAGTGATGAGTGACTTCCTGATAACCTGCGATATGAGGGAACAAATTAGGCAAGCTCAACTAGAGGATGAATACTTGGAGATATATGCAAACCAACCTGATTTTGGACTAGCCCCTAATAGAGTACTGATGTTTAGGAAACGATTAGTAATCCCAAACCATCAGGAGCTGAGGAAAAAATTGTTAACAGAGGCTCATGGAAGCCACTATACTATCCACCCAGGTATTTTCAAGATGTATCAGGATTTGAAGAGAAACTTTTAGTGGCCAGGCATGTGGAAGGACATCACGAACTACGTGAATGCTTGTCTGACTTGTCAACAGGTCAAGATAGAGCATCAAAGATTCGCAGGGCTATTGAAGCCACTGGAGATATCGGAAAGGAAATATGATCAAATAACCATGGATTTTGTAGTAGGATTACCTAGAACACCAGCCGGTTATGAGGCCATTTGGGTGATAGTGGATAGATTAACCAAGTCTGCTCACTTTTTACCTGTTAAGATGAGATACTCCATGGAGAAACTAACCGAAGTATACCTTAGGGAAATCGTAAGATTACATAGAATACCATTAGGTATAGTATCAGACCGAGACCCTAGGTTTACTTTGAGATTTTGGTAATCCCTATAGCAAGCATTAGGTACCCAGCTTAAATTTAGCACAGCCTATCATCCTCAGATTGACGGGCAGTCTGAGAGAACAATTCAAACTTTAGAAGATATGTTAAGGTCTTGTGTGCTAGAATAGAAAGGAAGTTGGGATAAACACTTACCTTTGATAGAGTTTGCATACAATAACAACTATCACTCTACCATTGGTATGACACCTTTTGCTACTCTGTATGGGAGAAGCTGTAAGTCACCTCTAAGTTGGGTAGAAATGGGGAAAAGTACACTGTTGAGACCCGATATTGTACAAGAGACTAATGATCAAATCAAAATGATCAGAGAAAAGATGAGGGCTGCCTAACAAAGACAGGAAGCCTATGCCAATAGGAGAAGGAGACCTTTAGAGTTTAATGAGGGAGAACATGTGTTTTCTGAGAGTGTCCCCTACCATGGGTATTGGTAGACAAGTAAGGACCAAGAAATTGAGTCCAGATTCATAGGACCATTCCAAATCCTGCAAAGAGTCAGTCTAATTGCTTACCAGATTGCCTTACCCCCATACCTATCCAATTTGCATGATGTCTTTCATGTCTCGCAACTTCATAAATACGTCCCAGACCCTGCGCATATATTTGGGAATCAACCCATAGTATTAAAGGAAAATTTAACTTATGAATCTACACTTGTACAAATCCTTGACTTTAAGACAAAGCAACTCCAGAATAAAGTAATCCCTTTAGTTAAGGTACTTTGGCAGGATGTAGCATCGCAGGAGATGACATGGGAGAAGGAAGACGAGATGAGGCAATGATACCCAGAGCTATTCACAGGAATGAATTTTAGGGACAAAATTTCTTTTAAGGGGGGAGAATGTAATAAACTAAATTTTTGAAAATAATTAAATTAGGTGAATTTAATTATGATTTCGTTAAAATTGAATCCGGCATAATTTTCTTAGTTGACGGTTGAAATCGAGGAATTTTTCAGAGTCAAAACCTGATCCGATGAAAGAAAACGTAGCCCGGCGTTAGGAAATTGACAGATAGAGTATCAGACTTTAGTTCTTTAGACGGAGGCTGAAATCCTTGCAGGGGGATCTGTACCCTTGCCAGGATCAAAGACAGCATCCAAAATTTTCCCCGAGTGAAGTGGAAAAAGACTGAATTGCCCCTAAAGGCTTTAAACTTCCCAAAATTCCACAAAATCCCACCATTTGTGCATTTTCACTCTCTCTCCTCCATTCACCACCACGTGCGGCCAGCACCGCTGCCCTACGCTACCGCTTGACCCAGCCACCGGCAGAGCTCGCCACCTCCGACCTCCAAGAACCATCCTCGGCCACCAACGAGTACCACCGCCGCCGAGAAAGGCTTCTTTTTCCCCTCTGTCACAAAATCTTCCACTTGCCATGATCTCCGCCATCTGATGTCGTCCAACGACACCGCCCCCGCCATTGGGAAGGCAGAGTTGCCAGCTTCCTCCGACAACTCCCAGCCGCCGAATGCTGCTATCACCCGCCGAGATCGAGGCAAAAAGCGTCCGCCGTGCATGAAACTTCGCTACCGAAAAATGCCACCTTAACGGCCGATAACCACCAAACCAACCTCAGATCTGGACTCCTCATCTTGCGGGCTTCATTCTGGTGTAATTTTTGACCTTAGTCGTACCCCTCCGTCGTGTGCCACCGTGAGCCATCGTGTACCACCGTGTGTTGCCGTTGGAGAAGCTAGAAAGGGTCTAAAATCAGATTTCCACCTTTCGAAACCCCCGGTACGATCTAAATTGCCATAATCTAATGTTTTTTTAACTAAATTGGATGCCTAATATGTATACAAAAATTTATCAACCTAGGAAAACGTGTAATCAGACGTAGGAAAGTGAAATTGAATAATTAACAGAATAAGACATTGGTTTAATTGCCCAAGAAATTAACTAGGCTCAAATTTTGAGGATAAGAGAAGCCCCAGATTTAATTAGGAGCAAACGGTAACCAGGTAGGGTAATTTAAGCTCCCCTGATTTTAGATTGATTCCGTGGATACCTAAATGATTTAATTTGATTGCATGGAATTTCATGCTGCCTTCAATGAGTATAATTGCATGCCTATGTGTTGTAAATGCCTATTGCATGTTAGAACGATTTGGCTATCAGATTTAGATGCCATAGGAGCGAGTTGACTTAGGGTAGGGTACTTGATAGCCGGTATGAGACGACCATTGAGTATCCAGAGTGCAGAGGATTTTATAAATGTATTGTTTTCATCATATTTAGCCTACATTTGTTAGGGATTACGCGGTAAACTAGGACGACCCTAAGAAAGGTTTAAGGAGTATAAGGGGGGTAACCTATACGGGAAAACGTTGTGATTTAGGCATAATATCCTAGAACCCTGGGAACTATTCGACTGTGTGCATGTGATTCCAGATAGACTGTATGAGGATGAGGATTGGCGTATGTGCACATGCTAGGGGATGCCCTAGATGTTGATTCTCACTCGATCCTTGAGTGAGTGATTGGTGTCACGAATCACACTCACAATATAGGTGTGATTTTAAGTGATTGGTGTTATGGATCACACCCAATGATAAAAGATTGATTTTCATAAAATGACACACAATTGGATAGATTCAGATACAGTCACATAAGACTTGTGACAGGTGTGAATGTGAAAATAACCAGGCAATAGATTTGATTTGGATTTTTACCAAAGATTGTTAGAAAAATAGATTTTTATATTCATTGATTGATTGCCTCATTTTTCATGCCATTTTAATGATTTTAAAAAATAAGGTATTTCACTGATTTTCAAAATAAACACGGGAGTTGTTTTCGGTGCTTGCACCACTGAGCATCCAGCTAGTTTTGAATTAAATTACTATAAATTACTCTACCAGGATTTAACTATATCATAAGGTTTTTTGCTCAGATGAACAGGAAAAGGGGCCTAGGAGATAGCTGGGCGGAGATTGGATGACAGATGGATGTGCAACATAGTTTCTAGGCTTGAATTTTTATATGTAATTGATTGTATTGGTTGTTTCTGGTTGTTTATGGATTTAATGTAATGTATTTATTGGTTTGATGACTGATTGTATTTTGGGAGATGTCCAGATTACAGGAGAAACTCTACCAGATTTTTGGTAGGAATGAATGACGGAATGTTTGTTTAAGATGGGTTGCATGTGAATGGATTGTATATTTTATTTATAGTTATTAGTTTTAATATTCCAGAGCTTATTGTGATGATTGCATGTGAATTTTAGAACAACTGCAATAGAATTAGGGTTGAGTGGAATCTGAATGGATGGCAGAAAAGTCTATTTGGGTTACACTCAACCGGTAGTGATCCCCTGACGTTCCTTGAAAGGGAAAAAGTGAAAAATTATTTTGAAAACCCATATACTTCCACTACGCAGATAGAGGATAGTGTATTGTGGATTAGGGGGTCATTACAGGTGGGGTAGTTTCTCTTATACAGCCTTAGCTGCGTAGAATCATAGGCCACTACTCGCCCTTCTTGCATCATTACACATCCTAACCCCTTCCTAGATGCATCATAGTATAACTCAAACTTCTCTAAAGGGTCAGGGATAACTAGCACAGGTGCGGTGGTTAACTTCTCCTTTAGGGTTTAGAAGCTTTTTTCACACTTTGTGTCCCACACAAATGGAACATCCTTCTAGGTCAACTTGGTCATTGGCATCGCTATCTGCAAAAACCCCTGAATGAATCTCCTATAGTACCCCACTAATCCCAGAAAACTCATGATTTCGGTCATCGTAATAGGTCTTTCCCAGTTTACTACGGCCTTGGTCTTACTGGGGTTTACAGACACTTCCTTATCAAAGATCACATGCCCTAGGAATTTGACTTCTTGCAACCAAAACTCACACTTTTTTAACTTAGCGTACAGTTGCTTCTCCCTGAGTATCTGTAGCACCGTCCTTAGATGCTGCTCATGCTCCTGTCTATCCCTGGAATACACTAATATGTCATCGATAAACACCACTATGAACTGATCGAGGTAGGGTCTAAAGATGCGATTCATGTAATCCATGAAAACAGTTGGGGCATTTGTTAGTCCAAAGGGCATTACGAGGAATTCATAGTGCCCATACCTAGTCCTAAAGGCAGTCTTAGTTATGTCCTCTTTCCTAACCCTGATCTGATGATACCCCGACCTCAAATCAATCTTAGAAAACATAGTGGCCCCTCTCAGTTGGTCTAATAGGTTATCGATCCTAGGGAGAGGATACTTATTCTTTATGGTTACCTTATTCAGCTGCCTATAATCTATACACATCCTTATACTCTCGTCCTTCTTCTTAACAAACAACACAGGAGCTCCCCATGACGACACACTAGGTCTAATAAATTGTTTTGCTAAAAGGTCCTCTATCTACTCCTTTAACTCCATCAGAGACATCCTATAGGGTGCTATAGAAATTGGCCCTACCCTAGAAACTAGGTCTATGAAAAACTCTGTTTCTCTTTTTGGTGGGAGATTGGTAATGTCTTCTGGAAACACATCCGAAAACTCCTTGACCACAGGTATGGTTTCTAACTTCTGCTGACTTTCTACCTCTGAGGAACATAAGAAACCCATCCTCTGGTTTTTTCTCTCTATCCCCACATTTATTGGCCTAGTGTCTATGAAATTTAAAGACTTAACTAAGCAGTCCAAGATAACATTGTTTGAAGAGAGCCAGTCCATACCAAGGATGACATTTAGGTCAACCATCGGTAAACAGAGAAGGTCTACCATAAAGGTTCTATTTGCAATCACAATGGAATAGTTTAAACAAATCATGAACGTAGACATATTTTCATTAGTGGGTATAACTATAGAAAGTTTATAAGGTAAGGTAGTTATGGGTAATTTCAAGTTGTGAACACAGTTTACTGAAATAAAGGAATGGGTGGCGCCAGAATCATACAATACAACTAAAGGAATATCATTAATAAAGCACATACCTTTCATCAAATCTTCAGACTGGGCCACCTCCTTCCCCTTTAAGGTATATACCCTTTCCTTGGTATGAGGTCTGGCGGGTTCCTCTAGCTTCCTCAGGGTCAAGCAGCTCCGGGCGATGTGTTCTGACTTTCCACATCTGTAACACATGTTCTGCCCCATCAGACATGGCCTATCCCTATGATTCTTTCCACACTTCGAACATTGCGCTGGAGTGTCGGAGGGCCCACTGGCTTCTTTCCGGTCTAGCTCTTCTGGAACTTCTTGTCATAACCTCTGCTGAATCAGACTGGGCTCCTTCTCTTAAGGGAGTCAGCCTCCTGTTTATTCTGTTGTAGTGTGGCCAAAGACCTGGAGGCTATTCTACACTTGTTTACTAGTGTTAGGTAGTCCCTAATCTCCTGTGTGGCCACCACGTGATATAACTCCGAGTCCAAGCTGTTCTCCAAGTGTATGGCCTTCCATGCTCCATCGGGTCTCCACTTCAAGTACGAAGAGAACTTGGACAACTCTTCGAACCTGGCTAGATGTTTTTCGAAAAGCCTACCTTCCTGCTTGATCTACATGAATTCCCCCTCCTTTGCATTTCGCTCGCTCTGGGGAAAGTACTTCTCTAGGAATGCATCTCTAAAGTTCTCCCAGGTAATCGGGGTCCCCTGACCCTCAATCAGTTGCTTCGTCCCTCTCCACCAATGTTTCGCCTCTCCCTCTAGCTGGTAGGCGACAAAAGTGACCTTCTGTGGCTCTGTGGTCCCTACCACTTCAAACAGTTCTTCAATATTTTGAACCTATTATTCGGCCTTCTTTGAATTCACCAGGCCATCGAAAACGGGAGGCTTAGCTCTCTGGAAATTAGCCCAACCTCCACCTGCTTGGGTCCTTACTTGTTCTGCCCCTGTCTAGGTCTCTTCACTTTGGTTTGTCTAGGCTTAGCGGAGCGCCTCGGCTGTGACTACAACTTGGGCTCTCATAGCATCCACCATGTCTCACATGGTCTGCGTAATTTCATTCACATCTACTCTAGTATCTAGGGTCCGTGGTCAACCTCTCTGTGCTGGTGTCATGCTTCCAATCTGCAAAACAAGTATTACCGAGGTGATTAGACTCAAATAATAGATTATTAAGCATATAGCATATAACATCAACAGGAACTTCCATCTTCCCAAACCTAGTGCTCCATTCCCCAAGTTCAAAACACAATACAAGCTAGTCAACCGCCTAGGTACAACCGACTAACCTGAACTAGTCCCTTACTTGAGGAAATCTACCCCGTTTCTAACCTAGGTAGCTGTGCTCTGATACCAACTTAATGTAACGCCCTTATCTAGTCTTATTGTTAACTCTGATATAAACAGATAGGTTTGGTATATTATCTTTATCCTTTATTTAATTAATGTCTGAGCAGTTATACCATTAAACTAATTTAAGCGGATTAGGTTCAGAATCTTTTGCTCAGATTAAAAACTTACATGTATAGCAAAATAGATCAAAATATACTAACTACACAACAAAATTAAAGCATCCATGTAATTCAATTAAATACATAATCAATAATGTCCATTACATTTCTGTAAACATGTATAAGGATATATGAAGTACCCGTCCATAGAAAGTTAGGAGACAAAAATCCTGTCACTCAGACCCCTTTAAGAATTTCAAAGATGGACTGGTCCTTCAAATATCCCATGTCTGCTGCCCAAAAGAATAACCCCAGTTCTAAACCAAATAAAGCTAAACTAGGACTCAAAAATAGGGATTACAAAGTTTTCCTCTAACCAAAAAGAAACTTCTATCTCCTTGCCCTACTAAGTGTCCGTATCTGATACATATTAGCGTAATAATGAGAAACACAAGTTTTCCAGTAATTTAACAATTCGATTTTTAAAAATAACTAATATGTACAAGGGTGCAAACACCAAAAAATTTTTATTTTACATCCTTGATATTAAAACATAATGTTACCCATAAATGAAATCAGGCAAGCGTTACGTGATAATTTACATGTTAACACATAAAAAATCAGACATTCTCTTTCAATGAAACATATCTAAATGAAATTATACATGTTATCGCGACATTATGAAATTTAATTATGTATTAGCTTTTACATTTTTTAATCTAAGTTAATTGAGCTCCTGGGGGGTTATATGGACACTAATCATAATCGTGAGCCCTAGTTCATCGGTATGGAGCACCTTTGGCCACACCTCACAAGGCTGCCCATGTGGAGAACCTTTGGCCACACATCGTAAATCGTGGTTACTCGGCCACTTACATAGCGTAATCACGAACACTAGGTTATGGGCATGGAGTACCTTTGGCCACACCTCGCTAGGTCACCCGTGTGGATCACCTCTAGCCACACATCGTAAATCGTGGTTGCTCGGCCACGTACATAGCGTAATCACTAAAATTAAGTCATGGGCATGGAGCACTTTCGGCCACACCTCGCTAGGTCGCTCGTGTGGATTACCTCTGGCCACACATCATAAATTGTGTACCCCTATATGTTTTTCCTTATTAGTTGTGTTTCCTTTCTTTTCCGTTTTGTCAGTGTACAATATATCGTTATCACCTTTAGCTACGACTCTTATTTGCCTAATTTAATTTAACTCTATTTCGATGATTTTGGCCAACGAACATAAATAATATCAAGAATGTAAGTTTGCAATAATGTCCCATCTAAGCTGGTAAAAACATACATGTATATATGAAATCGTGGGACTTTATTTTCAAGAATTGTCAAACTACCTAGAGAATGACTAGAAAGAGGTGATCTTGGCCTTCCTTTGATCCCCTTCTATACCTCGCTTCCTTTGAATTCTTATTTCCCTACAATAAATGCCAATATTTTCACTTTGGTTCAATCATTAAGGAACAGTCGGCACAAAAAATACAGGAAAACATCAAATTAGGGTATTTTAAATTATACCAGAGGCTCCAGAGGCTTGAGATCTAATTTCTATGATTTTCCAGTAGTTTGAGCGATGGTGGATGGTGGATGGTGGCGCACGGCGGCAGACGGCGGCTAGGGTCAAAAAATACACCAGAATGTATCCCGCAACTCGAGGAGGCTAGATCTAGTGTCTGTTCAGCGAAACACGCCCGTTTAGATGGCATTTTTCGGACGATGTCAGACGGCAAAGATCATTACTTGGCCTTGAAAATGCGACGGGAAGGAAAAGGGTCGTTTTCTGGCGGCTGTGGCAGTCATCGATCGCTGTGGCATTGGGCTGAGCTATTGGACCTTCTGGTAGCAATAGGCAGCCATAACTCGGTCGAATGGTGGGCGGGCGTGGTGAAGGTGGTAGACATGGGTGATGTGCACAGGAGAGGAGAGAGAGAGGGAAAAATGGGAGGGGTTTGAATATTTAGGGCCCATAAGGGCATTTTAGTCTTTTTTCTTTTTCCTTAGCCAAGTTTCGGATGCATTTCTCCAATCTAGGCAAAATTTAGGACGATATAAAAGGAATTTGGAAATTTTCAAATGATCGCAAGCTTCGCAAAATTATCCGCAAGGTTCCTCAAGCAGATCAAAATCTTGCTATCAGATGCAAATAGTGGACAGCCTTCAGTCGAACTTCACTCGTCGACGGGGGAAGATCCCACTCAGTAGATGGGGTATTACATATTTTGGCATTTAGAGTAGTAATTAAGTATATATTATAAAACCTTATGTGTAAAATATTGGCACAAGGAAACTTAGGGTACTGACTTGTTATTAATTATTTCGAATTATAATTACGAATTGCATATATTAGGTTTATGTTATTTTGAACATGGAAATTTTATGCAATTAAGATACTATTTTGAATTTATCATATGTTGAGTTTATATTGTTTGATGTTAATTAGGAATTGTAGATAGGGTACGCATCATTTCAAACAAGGATATTTAAATTATATTGGAATTTTGAAAGTTTGAGGAGCATTGATTTTAAAAATTTCACTTTAAATAGCGCTCAAAGGGTGTTTAGAACAATTGAATACAATATATATATATATATATATATATATATGAATTAGCCTAAAATAATGGTGAAATGAAACAAAAATCTAGATTAAATTAGTGGCACTTTTTAACCAAAATAGTGGCACTTAAAAGGCGTCGGAAAAAAAAGTTAAAATTACAAGAAAATTTTCGTGGCGCTTGGAAGGCAACATTATTTTAAAAAAATAATTCATCCAAAAAGATAGTGGCGCTTCGAAGGCACCACTATTTTAAAAAAATTAATTCATCCAAAAAGATAGCGGCGCTTGAAAGGCGACACTAATATTAAAAAAATTAATTCAACTAAAAAGATAGTGGCGCCTGCGAAGCGCCACTATAATAAATAAGGAAAATTCAAAAAAAATAATAGTGACACTTACCAAGAGCCACGAAGTGCATAAAAAGAAAATATTGTAAGGCGTCACAAAAACATAGCGATGCTTATTTCCTGCGACTACGTGGAAGTGCCACTAAAAGTAATCCCGACACCTAGAATAGCAGCGCTTCTTCAAGCGCCAAGAAGATGTTTTAGTGGTTACCACTTAAAGTGCTGCTATTTTTCTTATTTTTTGTAGTGTTGGTTAATGTTTAGTTAGCATTGGTTATCTGTTACTGTGATAGTTAGTTAGTTAGTTAGAATCCTTTGGTGTTCGTAATACATAACTCTACTTGTATAAATATAGACACAATGTAATAATACACATATGATCTAAATTTCATCTTTCATTTCTTTCTCTCTTGTTCTCTCTCGCTTCTCCTTATAGATATCTTACATCACTAAACTTGAGGAATCAAAATGAAGTTTTTGTCAAAACCAATAGCAATTAAGAATGAAAAGTGAAAAAGAACATGAAATAGAAAAAATAAATTTTGAAAAGGAGTAGCTAGGGAGGAAATCTAGAAAGAAATAGAGTAATATATATATTTTGTTTAAGATTTTTGAAACATAAAGTAACCTTCAAAATTGTAATAAACTAGATTTTAGTTATAAATAACAAATATAGAGATATTTTAATGAAAAAAAATAGGTATGACCGGTGTTCAACTTTTGTTGCTAGGATAAATTTAATAATATTATATTTATTGAAAAATTTTTGTAATTATAATTTCCTGATTACTAGCTTAGAATGGGGTTGACCCTTTAACTAAATGGTTGAAATTTATTTATCAATTCAAACTAAAATAACCCTTTATAAATCGGGCGAAAACTTGTAGACTCTGATTTCCTTTGAGATTTTAATTAATCCATTCATACAACCAATATCTTGTAAGTCTTGGCTAACACTCATGATTTTTGAAACAAGCATTGAACAATATAGTGAGCATTAATTAATGATGGCCCTTATAAGTCAAAAGGCTCCTATGTTGGTTTTGCCTTTCTGATGCACACAATTAAGAAAAGAAACGAAAGTAGGAATCTTTACTAGGAAAAGAGGTTGTCTTCAAAGAAACATTTTCTATTACCATGGACGTAGTTTGTCTTCTAGCCACCAAATCTCTTTTCAGCTTCCTGTTGATGTATGTGTTAGAAAAGGAAGTAAAAAAGAATTTCTTTTTTTATTTTGAGGCGTAATAGATTATTTTTTGAATTTTTTTTTATCTGTGTTATAAGAAAATTAATAGACAAAACATTTTAGGATACAACAAAACCCCTTGAAACTTTTTTGAACAATAACAAAGGTTTGAATAAAAGAAATACCATTTTTATATTATTAAAACATTTATATGCTTTTAGTAGTCAAATATTTTATTTTTTTTGAACAAATACTTTTAATAGTCATATATATATATATATATATGAAGTTTATGATGCACAAATATGCATGTTAATTTTTTATCTTAAAATAATTATATTTTAAAATAATAAATTAAATAATGAATAATTATTTAATTTTTTTATATTAATATATATTAATTTTATTTAAAAACATACTGAAACACTATTTTTTTATTATTTGATGTGAGATTTTTTTCACTTTATATACTAGAGATTTAGTATACACAAAAATGTATGCTAACTTTTTTTAAATAATATAAAAATAATTATTATATTTCAAAATAATAAATTAAATATTGAGAAATTATTTTATTTTTCATTCTTTTGGTATAACTTTTTAATATCTTTAATTTTTCTCTAATCTCTCTTCATATTACATATTTTATTTTATATTTTATATTATAATATATAATTTTTAAAACAAATAATAATATGGATATATTAAAAACAGACAAACTATTCAACAGTAAGTGATGTGTATATATATGAAGGAAACATGCGGGACCAATTTCGGTCAACTACGTCTCTAACTTCGTGAAATTCAATGTGACTGAACTGTTAGATGCATCATTTGTTCTTAAAACTAAACAAGTCTTCATTAATGGAACTACTTTAAATTTCGCAGATTAATATGATGGATTCGGCAAATATCAAAATCCTAGGATTTTAATAAGATTAGACCTAGATGTAATTTTTGTTGTTATCAATTTTTAATGAAAATAAAAATAAATATTATAATAATAAAATGAATTAACTTGTGAAGTGTTTTATTATTGTTAAGGAAAAAAATATGTTTTTGATCTCAAAAGTTTAGAGTCCATTTCAATTTTATTGCTAAATTTTTTTGTTGTCAATTGTCTCTAAAGTTTACTTTTTTATTTTAATTTTTTTCTAAATATTTTTAAAATGAAATTAATAATGGAATTAACTGATTTATGAAACGAATATATAGTTAAATTATCATTAGAAAATAAAAATATGAAAATGAATTTGGCGAAATGAATAGTTGTTCTGGCAGAAGCAAAGATACGATTTCATCTATAAAATTTTTTGCGCTTACGTTATTTTTTTCCCAAAAAAAATTATATTTTTTCATTACTAATTTGAAATTATAAATTAGGACAAAATAAAGACAAACAAACAAACTTTGAAAATGAAATTATTGAGAGTAAAAACTTTTTGGGAATGGAATTGGAAACAACTTTAAATATTTTAGGGACAAAAGCATGTGCCTTTCATATTTCTTACTAAAAAATTTTAATAATAAAGATATAAAAATTATATGATAATTTTTTTATTTTAATAATATAGTAATTACTTTTCACTTCTATGTTTCTTAAGATATATGACTTCATCTAGAAAGTTTAAAAATTTATTATCTGTCAAAGTAATTAAGCCTTAATTACTTGTATCGTTTGGGATCTTTTTCCCTTGCATCTAAGTTCCAACGATGCTTTTTAATTACTTGGTTTCTGTTCATCCTTATCATCTGTTGGTGTATTTGTTCCCTCAACAACTCGCTGCAGTGCAAATAGCAAAGGATTAATGAAGCACAGAAATCCCACCTCAAAAGGCAAATTTTACTGTAATATTTTTTTCCATTTTAATTTAAGAAAAAAAAAATTTAGAGCAGTTCTTATGGATCTCTTGTTATTAAGTTTTTTTCTTAATAGAAATACAATAAGTGGCAAGAACTTTTTTTTTTTTTTAAGTTAACAGCGAAATAGTAAGTTGTAAAAAAAAAAAATAACACATTTATTTTTTGAATAAATTATTATTTTAATTTTTAAAAGATATATTTTGTCTCAATTAATTCTTTAAAAGATTAGAATCCCTAATTTGGTCCTTTAAAGATTATTTTTCAAATAATTTAGTCCTTATAATAATTTTATAGATAACCAAATAGTATTGCAACAAAAAAAAAAATCAATATACTCAATTAATATTACAACAATCCAAAACAATAATTATCTTACCTAATAAGATATCCATATAATTAATATAAGAACTAAATTATTTTAAAAAAAATTCGAAGGGCAAATTTAAAAGATTAAATTAAAATAAAGCATATCTTTAAAAAATTAAAATAATAATTTATTCTTTCTTTTATACCTATAGACATGAAAGAGAAAAGCAATAAAACAAAGAAAACAGGGACATGCTTATGGAGCATCATAAGTCTCTGGTTGGTGGGAACCAAACTGTTCATTCTCCCTTGGCCCATTATCATTCTTTCAAAAAAATCACATGAAAAACCACCGACCACGTACTTTATTCATCAGTCAAACATTAACAGCGATATATGTTAATTGAATACATCTCTAGTTCATATATGTACACAAATTTCTAATTGTAAGCAAAGCCATCTATATATAAAATCATGTGACTGTCTAGCATAGGCAATAATATTGAAACACTTTAAGCAGGTGCCATAACCATATCTCTACCAGCTAGTCATGATCTCATTCAATATTCTTTCTGTACTGATACATTTGTCTGTTTGGGATTTAAGTCATCAACAAATCTTGTTGGTGTGACATAATAAAACCAAAATAATAATTTTCTAAATTTTGTTAATTTTATAAAAGTGAATATCTCTTAACAACAAATTAAAACAGGATTAATGTATATATAATCCAAATGACATGTGTAAATTGTCACTAGCATTATTGTTTTTTTTTAATATTTTTAGTGCGACAAGAAGATATTGGCAAATGGCAAGGCTGAAGAATTTTGAGAATGCAGAGAAATGTGTTTTTTATGGCTTTCATCGTTGGTATAAAAACTGGAGAATTTATTGTTTATTTCATAGTTAATAAATAAATTAAATAATTAAATTGAAGACTAATTTGTTTATGGTTTTAATTTTCAGTTGTAACAAGAATCTCCAAAATGCAGGTCTCATATATATATATATATACACACACACTAATGTATACCCAATAAATACCTGAAGGTTCACATGTTCAGGAAGTTGAACTTCTCCAAAAATCATATTATAAAGCTTCATGGTTACTGCTTCAACGTACTCACTTGTTTCACTTGAATCTGATTCTGTGTCCTCCATTCGCTCCACGTTTCTAGCTGATGATCGGTGTTAATTTCAATTCTCAATGTAAAAATTAGAGAAAAAACTGACAGATCTATATAGTCAGTCAAAAAAGTTTGACATTGTAAGTAATTGAATTCACTCGTGAAAAATAGTTATTATGATTTAAAGGCTAAGATTGCCTGCAATTAAATTCTTGTTCAACCTTGGGTTGGAAGAACTAATTAATAATTTTTAACAAATTTTATGTCGTACCTTTTTCTTTCTGTTAATTATTGCATGCAATCCGCCTTAATAATTTCGGTTGTTCTTATAAAAAAAATCTTTTAAACTATTTTATATAATAAAATTATTAAAGTAAAAGAGAAATAAAAAATAATATTAAAAGAGAAATAAATAAAAGACTAATGAATTAAGGTCATATGGTAAAATTTTTAAAGTATAAGAGAGGAAGTAAACAAAAAAATATTAATGAGAGAAATAAATAAAAGATTCACTTTGAATAAACTAGAGTCCAAATTTTTTTTTTATTTCTAAAAATTTATCTTTCTCTTTCTTACTCTAAAGGATCCAAATTTAATTTTTTTTCTTCTTTTATCTCTCTTATTTTATAAACTCTACTACTCTTTCTTACCTTAAAAATCTAAATCCGTTGTTTTCATACGAGGAATAATAAGTATCGTGTCGACATTTGCACTCATAAGATTGTACGTTTTGTAAATTATAGACGGAATATTATCATTTGATTGTACATTTTTGTAAGTTATTGAGACAAAAGAATATAAGCATGTGTTCTAATTAGAAGCGCAAAAAATTTTAGATCAAAATGAAAATATACTCTATTAAAGGTTGTGTAATTTACATACCTCACATTTGAAAGTTGACAAATAATCATCTCAAATATTTTATTAAAAAAATCTTTTATTAACATTTTTGCCAGTAAGCTAATTTCTATAATTAAAATAATGTAATTTATTCCTTTTAATATCCAAAATTTTTATTTTATAAAATATACTCTACTAGTTTAATTTGTTGATGTGGACAAATACTTGGAACAATAATGCAAATGGTAGGTTTATATTGCACACAAAAAATTAAAGAATTTGTTTTGCCAATTTTAAAAATTGAGGTGGTAAATTTTACAACCCTGTGAAAAGATTTCTTTACATTTTAGTCTAAATTGTAACACAAATTAAGGAGCAAAAGATTATGCCAGTAATTATCAGCATCATAGTCCTTGTAAATAAAACAATTAGAAAGTCTCCAACTCAAGCATAAAAATGGTATCATAATTGACTAGAAGTTAATGATGATCAAAATATTCATTTTCAATGTATAACCACAAACCGTTCAGTTCAAATCTGGGTCTGAGGACAAGCAAACCTGGTGTTTATCATGAGGTTGTTGTTCCTAGTACTGATTTTGAAGCCTGAAAATCAACAGGATTTGTTTTTTTTTTTGTTTTTCCCAAAAGGTTATCAGCTTTGCGAAACATGGTAGAACACCTGGTTCTGTGAGATATGTTAAGTTACTCATGCCCATCTCATTGATAAGTGTAATGGAAAACCATTCAATTCACACACACCAAAGGTGAAGCTAACGATTATGAAAACAAGTAGCTATTAGCCAATAATCTTATTGATGGGTGGGATGTTATGGACAATTGGCCACTGGCCATGCATGTAGAAAAGCAAACTACCTGTTATTTTTTATGGATGAATAGCAGGTTATTCTTTGTTTTCTCTCTCTTTTAGGTAAGGTTATTCATTGTAACTGAATTTGACATAGATGTACTTCTAAATTGAGAAAACTATAGCCAGTAAACTATATATATCACACATGATACTAGTCTCAATATTTAGTTTTAATTAATACTGAAGTAAATTTATGTCCTTATATATTAATCTGTCATTTAATTTAAACTACTGCCAAATGCATGGTTTGATTAATTATTGTAGAAGATATTGAAGGAGATACCGAAATTCCTGATGAATCTGGGAGAAAGTGTAAAATTAAAACCAAATTAAACTTGATAAAGGATCAAAGGGTGATCCTCTTTCACCTTACCTCTTCTTGATTTGTATTGAAAGTTTAAGCTCTTTGCTCCTCCCAAGTGAGGCCTAGAATGACCTTCAAGGGATGCAGAACTTCTAGTATTAAAGATTAATTACTCATGATAGATTGATATTATGAGATCCCCCAGAATAGATGAATGTGCTGAATTTCTTAGAATTTTGAAATCGTATGAAGATATCTGGCAAAAGGTTAATAATGATAAATTACGTATTTCTTTTCAGTTCAAATTGTAATAAATCTACTAGAAATGATGTCATGAATTCTTTGAATATTCATTGTGTTGCCTTCAATAATGAGAAGTACTAAGGCCTTCCTACTATGCATATCTTCTTTTAAGTCTATATAAGGAGAAGATTTGGAAGAATATTCTACAAGGGTAGAAGAGAAGTTGCTTTCAAAAGCTGGTAAAGAGATTTTTAATTAAAGATGTGGCACACCCTTCTCCCATACAACTTGTGCAAGAATCTGTGAGAGTAAAAAATAGAAAATAATCACGTTAGATCCCAAATGAAGAGTCTAGATTGATACAAAAGCCATTAATCCGAAAATCAAATTAACTATATATTAAGTATTTATAGTAGATTATTACGTTTAGTGCTTCAATTAACAATAAAAGCTTTGGGGATGTATGTATCTATTGAGGTCACACAAGCCTTCAAGGATAGAGAATTGAATTAGCAGTTCCAAAAAATTTTGTTATTTTGGTTTCAAAGTCAAGTTACACATCTGGTATAAAAAAGTAAGTATAATCAGACAAGCATTTTCTTGCAAAGAGCTTAAAAAATCAATTATTTTCAATTAGAATTCACAAAACACATGAGTTACAAGAACTGACACCATAATTTTGTACAGCAGAAGAACATGACTCCTAAAAGAGGTTACTATTCTAAGACTCTGCATTAACTCAGTGCCCAAAGAAAAAATTATCAATGATAAGGAGAAAAATTTCTTTACAACTTACAAGTAGTTTACTATGATTTATTCACTTACTAAACCAAGATAGTTTTCTAAAGCAAAATTATCAACTTCTTTACTATGAAACTGGTATGTGGCCCAGCAATACTGCACTAAACATAAAGCATCAGTGTGAAGACACAATTAATTTGTCCAATTTTTCTTACAGTACATCCTAGAGTTTTAAATATAGGAAGTATGTTTTACTTTTTAAAACAAAGAAGTTAATCCCTATAAGTGTTTAATAACAGGGGATGTCTGCGTAGTTAAGAATCATAACATTTAAGATGAGAAGCAGAAAATAACATACATGTAATTTCATCTGGAAAGTCACTATCAACAAAGCAGACAAGATATAGTAATTATAACTATTAATAACATTTTATTGAAAAACATTTTATAAATAGAACTCAATTAAATTCCAAAGAACTAGTTTAACCTTAAATGGGGAAATGAAACTTGAATGAGAACTCCACATTGCATTTTAAAGAAATTGATTATGTCAAAGCTAAATAATAAATCACTTTTATTAATGTATAAAACATCACAGTGCCGAAGACTGCGTTATTACATAAAGAAAAGAGCTGACAATGACATGAAGTGTCCCACCGAAATTAGAACAGGCAAAATTAAACTTAACTATATAATACATGTACTTAAATAGAGATCGTATTCGACAATGTGGTTAATACCTGTAGTTGTGGTCCTTCATCAAATGAATAACCTCTATCTTTGTGCTTCCTTTTTTCTGGCAAGTAGCAACAAATCTAATAAATGTGAATAAAATATTTTAATTTCTTTTAATGGAGAGAGAAGGATTAAGAGAGAAATTAATTAAGGCAAAGTAGATATTAAGTTCAGAAATTTAGTGAAGAGACCTACAATATCCTTTCCTAATCAGTTTAAAAGCATTAACATCAAAACACAGCATTCTTATTGATACAAGATACCAGATCTTATAGCACTTGCACAAATAAAATTAGATTATATTTAGATATATCAGAGTTCAATTAACTTAAGCTAGTCTACTTTGACAGAAGGAAATCATTCAATAGCTAGAGTTCATAATTCTTAGAGTATGAGAAATAAAGGTACCTTGTGATTCTTTGCACATAAATAAATTTTTTTTTTTGACCCAAACCTATTAAACACCAAAAGCCAAAGCCTGTAAAAAAAATATTCAATTTCAAACTAATTAACTCGAACGGAAACAAACTTTTCTAGTATATTAATTGCTCAACCTTCTGCTGCATTGTAAGCTCTTAGTAGTTACAAACAAATTGAGAAACTTAAAATACTAAGATTTTGCCAAGGTAAGCCCAAACCAATATCAACATGCTGCTCAGCATATAGAACGCCACTTCAAACCCTTGAATTTTACATCTTTCACCAGCAAATCTAACTCATCCTGAGCTTTTTGGCACATTTATCAAACGAAAAATTGCACCCTAAATGTAATAAAGACAGGCAATCCATGTTCAAGGCCAAAAACTTATAAATCCAAAGAAGATAAATCACAATAATATGCAGAATGCAGATAGCCTGGCTATAACAACCAATATCCACTATAACGTGTTTGAAGCCTTATAGAATTTTAATTATCAAATTAAAACAAGTGAGTAATTGACTTATTCCAACAATGTCTTGAGAAATATAAATCAAATCAAATATGTTTTTTAGTTTTTGTAAAAAGAGATTGGCAGGGAGTCAACTTGTCAGTTTCGATTATAGTGCTTGCATCAAGCATATCTTCCAATTTAACAATTTAGATTTTGCACTGTAAGATCAAGTTTACGCAAAGCTAAACATGGAATCTCATTCCAAGTTTACAACAAGGCCAGTAGAAGATAATCTTACTTTGGTTTCTTCACCACAAGGATAGGGAATTTGGCATTAGGTCAAATTGCATACAAGTGAGTATAGTGAGGGAGAGTGAGTGAACCAAATCAGCTAAAAGTTGCAAAGTAGTCTTTCCTCCATTTTGGGTTTCTTAATGGCTAGTGCTCACTGCTCCTTTGTCCTTCATAGAGCGATGCCTTTTACACAATTAGTAAAGACTTAGATCCAAATCGTCATCATTCTCATTGTAGCAGCTATCCTGTCTTACTCTAGCATTCCTTGATTGTGCAGTAAGGTAATTGTCTTCACGAACTCTCATACAATTAGAATTGTGATATCGAATATCATTTGGGAATATGATATCCTCCATTCTAGTTTCTCTGTTGTATACATAAATTGCCAAACATTTTACATATGCCCCTCTTGTTGGTACGTTCTCGGCTCTCCTGTTGAGTGCTTAACTGGATAATCTGCACAAGAAATTTCCACACTATTCCAATCTTGCTTCCAAAACAAACCTTTGAGGCTACTATCCCAATGAAGAGCTCTTACATCAAACAACCACATATGCTCTTTGACAATTGATCAACTGTAACAAATTCTTGATAGTATCTCTATGTGGTCATTGATTAGTATACGAAATCTAATGTGAAAATTATGAGGTGGATGTTCCAACATGCCAAAGGCAGCACACATGACAACCTCTGGTAATCTACTACCACCCCTGAAAGTTATTGATCTTCCCCAGCTATGATGATCAAACCATTCTTGAACCCTTGACCTTGTAAGCATTACCATTTTGTCCCCAACTCCATAAAATGCCTACAGATAACATATAAGAGAATTATAATTTTTTTATAGTAGCAAATAATTCACTATAGAGGCATGACTTAATTGAAGCAAGAACATTACACAGAGGAAATACGTAAGAGGTAGACCTGGCTCAATAGTATGCTTAATGATTGGGAAGTCAATGATGTGCAATTCAACGGATCTATTTCTTCTAATTTTGGTGGAATCCCAGAAATGTCTCTAAGCTGCTTGCAGTTTTGTAACAAAAGAGTCTTCAAGTGGATACCTTCTTGGATACATGTAGGAAGAACTATTCAATCATTGTAAGATAGGTCTAGATGTACCACATGGACAAAACCGTTGAGAAATATGCCAAGATGTTCATCTGACAAATTACAAAATCTCAAATATAGACAAATCCTGCTAGAAGACAAAGTTGTTTTTAGTTGCTCATGACCTTCACACTCATTAAAAAATACTAACCCTTTACAAGAGTCAGCTTCGAATTTCCCGAATAATGCTATTGCATTCCACCAGATTTAAAGATTCAAGCCCAACCAGATTTCTAATAGAAAATGGCAATTCTTCTATGGCAGTTTGCAACAAATTTATTTGAAGTAATTTTTCCTTATATCCCAAAAATTTTGGGAACTTCACAACTTTTAGGCATTCAAAGAGACACAAACATCTAAGAGAAGGCAAATTGAGTGCACTTGGAATAGTTCTTAGATTGGTGCTGTAATAACCAGAATTAATTTTAAAAAAAGAAACTCAATTTTTCGATAAATCCATGTAAGCGAAGCCTGGCATGACTTTTGAGGATGACAGTTTGAATCGAGAAGTGATTTGAAGTTAGAAACATGATCGAATGGAAGGAAACGCGATTCAACGATCAGGGACTGACAGACGAAGTTTCGTACTTCGATTTCACAAACGGAGGCCAGAATCGCGGCATGGAAACTCATGCCAACTCCTGAAGGGAAGCCAACGTCCTAAAGTTTCCCCGAGTGATCTGGGAAAAGTCAGAATCGCCCCCGAAAGCTTTAAATTTCTCGAAACCCCGCCATTTGTCACAATTCCCTCTCTCTCCTCACTCCACTTTCTCTCTCCTCTCTCTCCTCCTTCCTCCACCGCGCACCGCCACCGTGAGCCACCACCACCAGGCATACCAACCAACAGCCCTCGCCACCCACAACCTCCAGCAACCACCCACAGCCACCAACGGCCACCATCGCTGCCGAAAAATGCTGTTTTCCTCCTCTATCGTGTGGGATTTTTGCCAGCTGAGATCGTCGCCGTTCGCCACTGTTGGCCATCACCGCCCCTACCATCGTGTAGCCTGAGCTGCCAGCTTCCTCCACTAGCTCGCCGACGTTGAACGGAGGTCCAACGCGCCCGAATTGAAGTTTTTTTTGTCTGTCGTGTGTCATTTTTCATGGCTAGAAAATGCCGTCCAAATGGTCGTGAACTACCATGCCACCACCATATTCAGACTCCTCGTCTTGCCGGCTTCACCGTGGTGTAAATTTTGAGGCCAACCGCACCCCTCCGCCGTACGCCGCCGTGCTTTTCCGTGCGCCCCCGCGTCAGAGAATCTGGACATACATCAAGAGAAACCGAGACTACCCCGGGACAGATTTCCATCATCTGACAACATTGGTAAGGTTTGATTTCCCAAAAACTGATGAATTCTGATTGAATTGGCTGCCGAACGCAATTAGGAAATAAATTGACCTAGAAATTAGGATAATCTGACTTAGAATCGTAAAACGGATAACGTGACGAGCTTGAATATTCATTTAAATGTCTAGGAAATTTAATTGGCTCAAAAACTGAGATTTTGTGAAGTTCTGAATTGTTTGGAGCAACAAGAAACCAGGTAGGATGATTTACGCTTCCCGAGTCATAGATTTGACCTAGTGATTGCCTGAATGATTAGATTTAATTGCATAGATTTGTGTGCTGCTTTCGATGGAATAAATTGCATGCCTGTGTGTTGGATATCCTAATTGCATATTAGACCCTTTGTTTATCGAGTTTAGATGCCCTTAGGACGGATTTACTTGGGGTAGGGTACTTGATAGCTAGTATGGGATGGCCATTAAGTATCTCGAGTATAGAAAGTTTTCAAATGATATTGTTTTTACCAGATTTAGCCTGTACTACGTTAGGGATCACGTGATAAATCAGGACGACCCTAAGAAAGGTTTAAGGAGTATAAGGGGGGATATTCTACACGGAGAAACGTTGTGATTTAGGCGTAATGCCCTAGAACCATAAGGAATAGCCGACCGTGAGCATGTGAGTTCTAATAGACTGTATGAGGATGAGAATTGGCGTATGTGCACATGCTAGGGGACGCCCTAGATGTTGATTCTCACCCGGTCCTTGAGTGACTAATTGGTGTTACGGATCACACTCACAATATAGGCGAGATTCGGGTGATTGGTGTTACAGATCACACCTAACGATATGAGAGTTAATCTCTCTAGATGACGTGCAATTGGATGACGATTTGAAATTTGGTCGTAAAGGATTTGTGGTCAAGATTGATTTAGATATACTGGGCATGAGATTTAACCTGATTTCTATGATTGATTTTCAAAGAAATGGATTTTATGATTTTGAATAATTGCCGCGATTTCCATTTGATAAAATGATTTTAAAGATAAGGTATTTCACTGATTTCGAACTGATTTCGGGAAGATATTTTTGGTGCTTGCACCGCTGAGTATTCCACCAGATTTCAAACTGTATTTTGAATTGTAAATTATTCTACTGGGATTTTATATCTCACCAGGTTGTTTACTCAGATGAACAGGAATAGGGACAGGAACTTAGATGTTAACTAGACGATGACTTGATGATAGACAGAAGAACGACTTAGTCTAGGCTTGAATTACATTGTGCATATTTTGAGGATGATGCTGTATATTAGTTTTCTGTCATTTATGTTTTTTGTTGTAATTGGACTGGTTGTATATCTGTAAACAGGTGACTTTTGTATTATGGATATGTTCAAAATACAGAGAAAACTCTGCCAGATTTTCGGTAGGGTTTACCGCTGTAAACTTGTGATTTTACGTTAGAATTTGTATGAATGATTGTATACCGTATGTATGGATATTAGATTTCATTCCGGAGTAATTTACGATGTATGTATGTATAATTAGTTCAGCTGCGTGTGAATTAGGGTTGAACTGAATCCAAATGGACAACGAGAAGTCTATTTGGGTTACGCTCAACCAGTAGCAATCCCCTGACATTCCCTCATCGGGAATAACTATTTGGAAAAGTCCATATGCTTCCGCTAATCAGATAAAGAATTGTGTATGTCGTATTAGGGGGTTGTTACAATTATGGTATCAGAGCCCGGTTTGTCGGATTGTCGGTTTTAGTGGGCTAGGGATTGTGAATCTTCGGGCTTGCAGTTTTAGGGTTTTGATTGATTTGACTCTGAAATGTTAGGACCTGATTTTGAACCGATAATGAATGGAATGAATTTAATGCCTTTCTGTTAACTGTTGCTGTTATGACTGATCTATTTGCTGCTGTGTCAGATAAATATGGCAGAATCTAGCAAGGATGCCACTCGCAGGCCTAGAGGAAGGCCAAGGCACAGGAACCAGGGTGCTTCGGGTAGTGGTAGCATGGAGACTGACGTCGACATGCGCGATATGATGGAATCTATCTATATGATGGCTGATGCGATGAGAGATCAAGACACTACTAGTGTTAATGTGATGAGACAACAACAGGAAGATAGACAGACGAGAAATGACGAAGCCACTCAGTATGCTAACCCATTGTATCAGGGATGGATCGAGTTTCAGAGAGCAAGTCCATCTCCATTTGCACGTGCCTCCGATCCAGCTGTGGTAGAAGCCTGGGTGAAAGATATTGAAAAGATTTTCAGACTGTTGCAATGTGACAACAAGCAGAAGGTTACATATGCAACATATATGTTGAAGGACGAATTAGAACTCTGGTGGACTGGTGCCCAACAATTGATAGAAAGCAGAGGCATTCCACTTACCTAGGAGTCCTTCAAGAGGGTCTTTATGGACCAGTACATCCCTAAGAGCGTAAAACAATCAAAGGAAGCACAGTTTCTGAAGCTCACACAGGGAGGCAGGCCATTCAAGGAGTACTTGAAACAATTTGAAGAATTATCCCGATACTTCACATACCTGCGAATGCATTATAACGAGGCCTGGAAAGCAAAGCAATTAGAAGAAGGCTTAGACTTACCCATGAAGACTCACCTAGCCACATTGGATATTAGAGAATTTGCCACGCTGGTAAACAAGTGCCGAATCCTGAGCAAGAATCTAGAATAGAGACAGACTCAGAATATGACATAGAGAACAGGGAACCGGCCAAGATCAGTAACCAGAAACCTTAACGTGAGAAGCGGTATGTTTAAACCGCAAGCAGGGGCTTCTAGTAGCAGTGGAAGGTGACCTGATAATACTCCCTGTCCGAAGTGTGGCACCAGACATCCGAATCAGCCCTGCTGGCATCAAACTCCACTTTAGTGTTACAGATGTGGAGGTACAGGACATATAGCCAGATATTGCCCTTCTAATGGGAACCAGCCGACATCCGGTAGCCGGAGACCACAGGCTCCAGGGAGAGTGTTTACTTTGAATGCAGCCAATGTCGATAGGTCTTCGGGCTTGATGCAGGGTAGAGGTAAAATCTATAATTTTTCTTTAATAGTATTGTTTAATTCGGGTGCTACGCACTCCTTTATTGTTGATGCATGCGTAGAAAGAATAAAACTACCTGTTCAAACCCTGCCCTGTGACCTATACATATCCACACCTTTGGGAGAAGCCACTGTGTCCCCACGAATATGCCTGAATTGCCCCTTAACCATTGAAGATACTTTGTTCATTGTGGACCTAGTGTGTATACCATTAACTGGGATCGACATCATTTTGGGAATAGATTGGTTGACTAGGAATCGGGTCTTGCTGAATTGTTCCGAGAGGACAATCACTTACCTAGATAACGTGCCTGTGCGAGGGAGTGACAGGGCTTGTGAGATAGGTGATATGTCCCTCAATCTCTATGAGGTAGAGTTGCAGGACAGGCTAAGTCAAATCCCAATTGTTAGTGACTTTTCGGAGGTATTTCCTTTGGAAGTAAGTAGACTGCCACCACCTAGGGAGATAGAATTCACCATTGACCTGATTTCGGGTGTGGGTCCAATAGCCATGACCCTATATCGTATGGCCCCAACAGAATTAAGAGAATTAAAGGTCTAAATTGAAGATATGTTGGAGAAGGGGTTCATTAGGCCAAGTGTATCGCCATGGGGAGCTCCGGTCTTATTCGTAAAGAAGAAAGACGGGAGTTTAAGATTGTGTATAGATTACCGGCAATTAAACAAGGTGACCATTAAGAATAAATACCCATTACCACGTATTGATGACTTGTTTGATCAGTTGCAAGGCGCGACTGTGTTTTCTAAGATAGACTTAAGATCAGGATACCACTAGATTAGGGTTAGAGAGGAGGATATTTCTAAGACAGCGTTTAAAACAAGATACGGCCACTACGAATTTCTAGTTATGCCGTTTGGATTGACGAATACACCCGTTGTTTTTATGGATTATATGAATAGGATCTTCAAACCCTACTTAGATCAGTTTGTAGTGGTATTCATCAATGATATCTTAGTCTATTCCAAGACTCACGAGGAGCATGCCCAGCATCTTAGCACGGTGCTACAGATACTGAAAGAGAAGCAATTGTATGCAAAGCTCAAGAAATGTGAGTTTTGGTTAGAAGAAGTGAAATTTTTGGGACACGTGGTTAATGGGGAAGGAATAGCAGTAGACCTAAAGAAAATCGAAGCAGTGTTAGATTGGGGTCGACCTAGGACGGTCATCGAGATTAGGAGTTTCCTGGGTTTGGCTGGCTATTATAGGAAATTTATTCAAGGATTTTCTCAAATAGCCGTGCCATTAACCCGGTTGACTCGAAAAGGGATAGATTTTGAATGGAGCGAACAGTGTGAGTACAATTTTCAAACTTTGAAAGAGAAATTGACCACCGCTCCTGTACTAATTATTCTGAAACCCTTAGAACCCTTTACTGTATACACAAATGCATCCTTGAGAGGCCTAGGTTACGTATTGATGTAGGATGGGAAATTTGTGGCTTATGCATCGCGACAATTGAAACCTGCAGAAGAGAACTATCCCACCCATGACTTAGAATTAGCTGTCGTCGTATTTGCCCTAAAGATTTGGAGACATTACCTGTATGGCGTTGTATTTGAGGTGTATAGTGATCATAAGAGCCTTAGGTATTTGTTTGACCAAAAAGAATTGAACATGAGGCAGCATAGGTGGGTAGAATAACTAAAAGATTTTGATTTTGAATTGAAATATCATGCAGGGAAAGTGAATGTCGTGGCTGATGCATTAAGCCGAAAGTCACTACAAATAGCTAGTTTAATGATTGGTGAGATGAGATTACTTGAACATTTTAGGAATTTTAGCCTCAACGTAATCCCGTTTTCACAAAGATTAGTGATGAGTGACTTTTTGATAACATGCGAATTGAGAGAATTGATTAGACAAGCCCAACTTGAGGACGAATCCTTAGAAGTATATACAGAACAACCTAATTTTGGACTGGCACCTGATGGAGTCTTGATGTTTAGAAAGAGGGTAGTGATTCTGAACCATCAGGAGCTAAAGGAAAAAGTGTTAGCAGAGGCCCATAGAAGCCATTACACTATTCACCCCGGTATTTCCAAGATGTATCAGGACTTAAAGAGGAATTTTTGGTAGCCCGGTATGCGGAAGGATATCACGAACTACGTGAATGCTTGTCTGACTTGTCAACAGGTTAAATAGAACATCAGAAACCCGCAGGGCTACTGAAACCATTGGAGATACCAGAAAGGAAATGAGATCAAATCACTATGGATTTTGTGGTAGGATTACCTAGGACACCAGCAGGATTTGATGCCATTTGGGTAATAATGGATAGGTTGACCAAGTCTGCGCACTTTTTACCTGTTAAGGTGCGTTACTCCATGGAGAAATTAGCTGAAGTATACCTTAGGGAAATCATGAGATTACATGGAATACCGTCAGGTATAGTATCTGATCGAGACCCTAGGTTTACTTCGAGATTCTGGCAATCCCTACAGCAAGCCTTAGGAACCCAAATTAAATTTAGCACAGCCTATCATCCTCAAACTGATGGACAGTTTGAGAGGACTATTCAAACCCTAGAAGACATGTTAAGGGCTTGTGTGCTTGGGATAAACACCTACCGTTGACAGAGTTTGCATACAATGACAGTTATCACTCTACCATCGATATGGCACCTTATGAGGCTCTATATGGGAAGAGTTGTAAGTCACCTTTAAGTTGGGTAGAAATAGGGGAGAGTGCACTGTTGGGACCCGAAATAGTACAAGAAACCACTAATCAGATTAAAATGATCAGAGAAAAGATGAGAGTTACCCAACAGAGACAAGAATCATATGCCAAAAAAAGAAGAAGGCCTTTAGAATTTAATGAGGGAGAGCACGTATTTCTGAGAGTGTCCCTCACCACGGGTATCGGTAGACAAGTGAGGACCAATAAACTAAGCCCTAGATTCCTAGGACCATTCCAAATCTTACAAAGAGTCGGTCCTGTTGCCTACAAAATTTCCTTACCTCCCTATTTGTCCAACCTACATGATGTTTTCCACGTTTCTTAACTTCGTAAATATGTCCCAAATCCTGCGCATGTATTAGGGAATCAACCGATAATATTAAAGGAAAATTTGACTTATGAATCTACTCCTGTACAAATCCTTGACTATAAGACTAAGCAACTTCGAAGTAAAATGATCCCTTTAGTTAAGGTACTTTGGCAGGATGTAACGTCGCAGGAGATGATGTGGGAGAAAGAAGAAGAGATGAGGCAAAGATACCCAGAACTGTTCACAAGTATGAATTTTGGGGATAAAATTTCTTTTAAGGAAGGGATAATGTAATAACCGGAGTTAATTTTAAAAGAAAGAAAATTAATTTTTTGATAAATCCATGTAAGCGAAGCCTGGCACGACTTTTGAGGATGACGATTTGAATTGAGAAGTAATTTGAAGTCAGAAATACGATCGAATGGAAGGAGACGCGATCCGGCGATCAGGGACTGATAGATGAAGTTTCGTACTTTGATTTCGCAAACGAAGGCCAGAATTGCAGCATGGAAACTCGTGCCAATACCTGGAGGGAAGCCGACGTCCTAAAGTTTCCTCGGGTGATTTGAGAAAGTCAGAATCACCCCAGGAAGCTTTAAATTTCCCGAAACCCCACCATTTGTCACAATTCCCTCTCTCTCCTTACTCTACTTTCTCTCTCCTCTCTCTCCTCCTTCCTCCTTCCTCCACCGCGCACCGCCACCTGAGCCATCGTGAGCCATCACCAGGGATACCAACCGACAGCCCTCGCCACCAACAACGTCCAGCAACCACCCACGGCCACCAATGGCCACCAGCGCCACCGAAAAACACCGTTTTCCTCCTCTATCACATGGGATTTTCGCCAGCTGAGATCACCACCGTCCACCACCGTTGGCCGTCACCGCCCTCACCATCGTGTAGCCTGAGCTGCCAGCTTCCTCCACCAGCTCGGCGACGTCGAACGGAGGTCTGATGCGCTCGGATCGAGGTTTTTTCCATCGCAGTGCGTCATTTTTTCTTGGCCAAAAAATGCCATCTAAATGGCCGTGAAGCGCTGCGCCACCACCATATTCGGACTCCTCGTCTTGCGGGCTTCACCAAGGTGTAAATTTTGAGGCCAACTGCACCCTTCCGTCGTGCGCCACCGTACATCGCCGTGCTCCACTGTACGCCGCAGTGCCAAAGAATTTGGACATACACCGGGAGAAACTGAGACCACCTCAGGACAGATTTCCTTCATCCGACAACATTGGTAAGGTCTGATTTCCAAAAAACTAATGAATTCTGATTGAATTGGTTGCCGAACGCAATTAAGAAATAAATTGACCTAGAAATTAGGATAATCGAACTTAGAATCGTAAAACGGATGATGTGACGAGCTTGAATATTCATTTAAATGTCCAGGAAATTTAATTGGCTCAAAAATCAAGATTTCATGAAGTTCTAAATTGTTCGGAGCAACAGGAGACCAGGTAGGATGATTTACGCTTCCCAAGTCATAGATTTGACCTAGTGATTACCTGAATGATTAGATTTAATTGCATAAATTTGCATGCTGCTTTCGATGGAATAAATTTCATGCCTATGTGTTGGATATCCTAATTGCATGTTAGACGCTTTGTTTATCGAGTTTAGATGCCCTTAGGATGGATTTACTTAGGGTAGGGTACTTGATAGCTGGTATGGGACGGTCGTTAAGTATCCCAAGTACAGGAAGTTTTCAAATGATATTATTTTTACCAGATTTAGCCTGTACTGCATTAAGAATCACGCGATAAATCAGGACGACCCTAAGAAATGTTTAAGGAGTATAAGGGGGGATAGCCTACACGGGGAAACGTTGTGATTTAGGCGTAATGCCCTAGAACCCTGAGGAATAGCTGACCGTGAGCATGTAAGTTCGAATAAACTGTATGAGGATGAGAATTGGTGTATGTGCACATGCTAGGTGACGCCCTAGATGTTGATTCTCACCCGGTCCTTGAGTGACTGATTGGTGTTACGGATCACATTCACAATATAGGCGAGATTCAGGTGATTGGTGTTACAGATCACACCCAACGATAAGAGAGGTAATCTCTCTAGATGACGTGCAATTGGATGACGATTTGAGATTTGGTCACAGAGGATTTGTGGTCAAGATGGATTTAGATATACTGGGCATGGGATTTAACCTAATTTCTATGATTGATTTTCAAAGAAATGGATTTTATGATTTTGAATAATTGTAATGATTTCTATGTGATAAAATGATTTTAAAGATAAGGTATTTCATTGATTTCGAACTGATTTCAGGAAGATGTTTTCGGTGCTTGCACCGCTGAGTATTCAACCAGATTTCAAACTGTATTTTGAATTTTAAATTATTCTATTGGGATTTTATATCTCATCAGGTTGTTTACTCAGATGAACAGGAACAGGGACAGAAACCTAGATGTTAGCTGGATGATGACTTGATGATAGACAGAAGAACGACTTAGTCTAGGCTTGAATTACATTGTACATATTTTGAGGATGATGTTGTATATTGATTTTCTGTCATTTATGTTTTTTGTTGTAATTGGACTGGTTGTATATCTGTAAACAGGTGATTGTTGTATTATGGATATGTTCAAAATGCAGAGGAAACTCTGCCGGATTTTCGGTAGGGTTTACCGCTGTAAACTTGCGATTTTAAGTTAGAATTTGTATGAATGATTGTATGCCGTATGTATGGATATTAGATTTCATTCCAGAATAATTTATGATGTATGTATGTATAATTAGTTCAGCTGCGTGTGAATTAGGGTTGAAAGGAATCCAAATGGACAACGGGAAGTCTATTTGGGTTACGCTCAACCAGTAGCGATCCCCTGACATTCCCCCATCGAGAATAACTATTTAGAAAAGTCCATATGCTTCCGCTAATTAGATAAAGAATTGTGTATATCGTATTAGGGGGTCGTTACAGGTGCATCCAGAGACAGTAAACTCTTCCCGATGACCAAGAAATCCAACAGAATCATGAACAGTAATCAAATTTGTACAATTATCAAGATGCAATTTGCTTAAATTTGAAAGTCTAGACACATCAGGTACTCCTGTGAGGGATTTACAATTAGAGAAATCTATGCTAGTCAAACACTCCAAATTCTGTAAACAACAATAACTAGATATTAGTCATGAGATTATTTTGATGAAATTTATATATGAGCATTTGAGTAGACAAAAATAACAATTATTCATGCCTTGAATGGCTTGTTTAAAATAAGGCAACTATTAGGCAATTTGAGTATAGAAATTTTTGTTCGATGAAAATCAGGTGGGAAAAGATATCCTCTCCAATCCAAAACTCTTAAAAGTTATTTGGGAGATGGCTCAATCCTCGAGAAAAGTATATATATTTTATAATAAGTATTCTCAAGCTTTTCATCTTCTTAAAGGCCTTGCAACTCCACTGCACTAAATCTTTGCCTGGGGATAAGTGATCCAAAATTATGCCTTCAATTCTATCAGTCCCCTTTCAATAGAAAAAATAATAATAAGTGAACTACAATTGTACATTGAGAAACTAAGACACATACATAAAATATATTAAATAAAAAGAATACATATTAAATAAAAAGAATACATTTAAATAGAATATGTATTCTTCTTATTTAATATATTTTCATGTAAGGAGGAAAACCATGGTTAAAAAAGGACCTAAAAAAAAAACTCTTACCATGTTTTCTTTTAGAGTTTGAAGAACATCCTCATATAACCATGGCCTGCTTTGCTTGCCAGGATGCAGTGGTGATTCTTGTCGTACTATTTCTCTACCCATCTTTATTATAAGATCATGCATCCTCACCTCGTTTTCCTCACTAATAGATATTAGAGATTTATCAATAAGACCTCCAATGCCATATTTTGGAAAGAAACCACAAGCATGCATTACTTCTTCTACATATAGCTAATGGCTTTCCAAGAAAGAAACATGCATTGTCAAGGAAAATCTGTTTCTCGCATTCATTCAAACTATCAAAGCTTACTTTAAGTATATTATGAATTTCTTCATTAGGAACCTTTTCATACCTATCCAATTCAGACTCGCATTCATTCGTTGTTTTACCTAATAAATCAGAACCAATAACATTCAAAGCCAATGGAAGGCCATAAGCATAAAGGACTGCAAGGTTCCACACTTCCTCGAGTGAATGGGATCCAGTTTCATCATAACTTAATTTCGGCACATTATATATGTTTTCAATGCCATGAGCATACACAACATGTCTATCCCTAGTAGTTATGATAATAGTACTACCTGAACCAAACCAATCCCTTTCTCCAGCTAGTTTCCTCAATTGTCCACATCATCAAGTATCAAAAGAACCTTCTTACGATGCAACTTCCTTTTTAGGATCAAAATTCCTTTGTACACATCACCTAGCTATTGGAAAAATATCCCGAATATATAAAGCTAAATGGAAACCCATAAATCAATCATGTCAAATCATCAAGAAAATAAAACTAAATGCGCAAGCGTACCTAAATCCATAATTGTTCTTCAATCTTGTAGTTATTGGTCTTCTAAATTAATAAGCATAAATTTAAGAAAAAGATCACCTAAGTGACCAATTAATTGAAGCAATTTAGTGGCATATCCTAAATAGATAAAATTGAATTAACTAAAAATGTGTCTATAACATAAAATTAAAATTACAAACTCGTACTAAAATTGAATATCTTCAAATGACATAACACCCAAATGAACAATGTGCTCATAAAAGACCTTGGGTAGTAGTCACTTAGTAAGCTGATCCACAGCCATGGAGTTTGTGCTAATGTGCTCTATAGACACCTGTCCACTATGAAATTTTTATTTAACAACTAGGAACTTGATGTCTGTGTGCTTTAACTTCATTGAGCTCTTATTGTTATTGGAATATAAGACTACTGATTTATTGTCACAAAAGATTTTAAGCAATCTTTCAATTCCATCTATAATTCGCAGCCCAATGACAAACTTTTACAACCATATACCATGATTAGATGCCTCATAACATGCTATAAACTTAGCTGCCATGATGGAAGGAGCTACAAGTGTCTATTTAGCACTCTTCCAAGACACTACTCCTCCAGCTAGTAGATAAATATAGCACAATGTAGAATTAATAATATCTTGGCATCCAACAAAGTCAAAGTTCGAATATCCAATAATCTCTAACTTATCTAATCTTTTACATGTGAGCATTTAGTGCTTTGTTCTTTATAAATATCGCATGACTCATTTGTCTGCTTTCCAATGATCTATGCCTGGATTGCTTAAATATCTTCCTAACATGCCAACAATATATGTGATATTTTGACACGTACAAACCTGTGCATACATCAGAATCCCTACTGGTGAAGCATAAGGAATCTTTTGCATGTTCCTTTTCTCAAAATCATTTTTGGGGCATTGATTAAGATTGAATTTATATCCTTTAGCCATAGGGGTATCACGTGGTTTGCAATCTTACATGCCAAATCTTTTAAGAACATTTTTGATATAGGATTTTTGTGATAATCCAAGGATACCTCAAGAGCGATCTCGATGTATTTGAATCCCTAATACAAAAGTTGCATCACCAAGAGCTTTCATCTCAAAGTTCTTTTCTAGAAAGCTCTTGGATTCATGCAACAAGCTCATATCATTACTAGAAAGTAGTATGTCATTGACATACAGAACCAAAAAATTGTGCTTACTCCCATTGAATTTATGGTATATACAATCATTAGCCAAATTCACCTTAAAATCGAACAAGTTAATAGCTTGGTAAAATTTGTGATACCATCGATGAGACGCTTGCTTAAGTCTATAGATGGATTTTTTTAATTTGCAAACCATCGAATTTGCATCACCAGACACATAGTTTTCTGGTTACACCATATAGATTGTTTCATCAATGTTACCACTGAGAAATGCTATTTTGACATCCATCTGATATAACTCAAGATCAAAGCATACCACTAAAGCTATTATAATTTTAAAATAGTCTTTCAATGAAACTAGAGAGAAAGTCTCTTTATAATCGATGCCTTCTTTCTATGTAAAGCCCTTAGCGACAAGGCATGCCTTAAACCTTTACACATCACCTTTTGAATCCCTCTTGGTTTTAAATATCCTTTTACAACCAATGGGCTTCGCACCTTCAAGCAATGGGACGAGATCCCACACATCATTATCTTTCATTGACTTTATCTCTTCATTCATGGCATCAATCCACTTTTAAGAGTTAAAACTTTCTATGGCTTGATGGAAATTAATTGGATCATTTTCCATCACTCCAATGTCAACATCATGTTCTTGGAAAAACACAATATAATCATATAAAATTGCACTTCTTCTTTCTCTATTGGATCTTCTTAATGGCAATGGTTCTTGAGGTTGTAGAGTTTGTTCATTTGGAACAAATTCTTAAAATTGTTCGGGAAGGCTAATGACATTGTCTTGATTCGAAGTTACTTCTTAAATACTGTCAAGTATAGTAGTCATTTCCTAATCATTCTCAATAGCCATTAAAGGAATATTAACATATTCCTCTTCAAAGACAAAGTCCTTGGCCCTATCCCTCTGGTAAACTCAACATCCCTAAAGAACCAAGCATTATGTGTCTTGAATATAGACTTAATTATGGGATCATAAAACTTGTAACCCCTGGATCTTTCATAGTATCCAATGAAATAGCAACGGACAGTCTTAGAGTCTAATTTCTTTTCATTTGGCCTATAGGGCCTTGTCTCAGTTGGACATCCCCAAATATAAAAATGCTTTAGACTAGGCTTCTTACCTGTCCAAAGGTTATAAGAGGTCTTTTCAATTGCCTTAGTTGGAACTCTATTCAATATATATACTGTGATTTTTAATGACTCTTCCTATAGTGATTCAGGTAAGATAGAATGACTAATCGTACTCCTCACCATGTCTTTAAGCGTTCTATTTTGTCTCTCAGTGACAACATTCATAGTGGGCAAACCCGGCATAGTGTACTAAGGGATGATACCATATTCCTCTAAGAATTTTGCAAACGGTGATGGACGTTGTTCACCTGATCTATCATAGTGGCCCTAAATGCCTCTGGAATGACAAGCTTAATTATCATTAAACTATGCGATTAGACATTAAGAGCATTAATATATATTTATGCAGCAATTTCTTCATGTAAAATGAATGCTGGATGCTAAGATAGTATGAAGTCTACATTGAACTATATCTATCTGCTGGCTAGAGGAGCAGTGTCTTGGAAGAGTGGTAAACAGACACTTGTAGCTCCTTCCACCATGGCAGTTGAATTTATAGCATTTTATGAGACATATAATCATGGGATATGGTTGCAAAACTTTGTCACTGGGTTAGGAATTATGGATGGAATTGAAAGACCACTTAAGATCTTTTGTGACAATAAATCAACAGTCTTATATTCCAATAACAATAGAAGCTCAACAAAGTCAAAGCACATAGACATCAAGTTCCTAGTTGTTAAAGAAAGAGTTGAAAGTGGATAGGTGTCTATAGAGTACATTGGCACAAACTCCATGATTGTTGATCCGCTTACTAAGGGACTACCACCCAAGGTCTTTCATGTGGACATTGTGCATATGGATGTTATTTCATTTGTAGATATTCAATTTTAGTGGAAGTTTGTAATTTTTTTTTATGTTATAGACACATTTTTAATTATTTTAGTTTATGAATATTTTGAGGATATTTTCTGCAAAAATAAATTTTCTTTCAATTTATTCACACTTTGATTTTGGTATAGTTTGATAAGGTTTAAGGTGGACTAGTTGAAAATAGATATGTTTAGATCACACTACATGTAGTTTTCCATGCTACACATCCATACTTGATCTATGTCACTTGATTATGTTGATATGTGTGATTAGAACCCCCTTCATGTTAAATCATTAAAATTTAAAATTATGAAATTAAAGTTAAGTTTTTCTTTTTTGGTTTTGTAGTAAATTTGTGTAAGGTTTCATCTGCGACACACATATATGTTTAAGTTTGGTTTAGATAAATTAGAAGTCAATACCAAATTAATCTACATTTATGTGGCAATTGCTTCATGTAAAATGGCAACTAGGATTTGTGGTAATCAATATGAATATATATGGGTTAAGTAACCAAATTCTTATTGAGTGTCTGTTCAACATGTCGCAAGACTTTGTATGTTTTTCTTTTACCTTTGAATGGGATATTGGTTGTTGCACATATATATCCTTCTATGTGACAATGTGAATTAGATTCATCAATTTATATATACTATTTTTGTTTTACATGCACAAAATTCATAGCAATTAATTTTTATATATAAGTTAAATCAATTGTTCAGGGATTTATATAAAAGTTTGGTTTATGCATATGTTACGACGGAAATTGTGAGAATTGATTAATTCATATATTCATATTTTAGTAATAAATTTAAAACTGGGATTTGGAATATAGAATTTATGAATTTATGCTTAGAATATAGAATTTATGGATTTATGTTGCAAATATATAAAATTGGATTTTGAAAAATTTTTAGAATTTTATACAATTTGTGTATATATTTCTTGTAATTATAAATTAAGGTGTTGCACTACTACAATTTATAAGAATGTGCTGCAAATTTAGGAATAATTAGGAAATTTAAATTTGGATATTGGTATGTTTATATATATTTTGAGAACAATTAATTAAAGCGATATATCACCTAAATGACCTCTATTGTAAAAATTAATTTTTTTTGAAATATAAATATATATGTTTATGTAATTTATATGAATATTGATTGACCAGAAGGAAAATCTCTATTTAATATAACTGCATATACACCTATGGTAATAAATATGTGAAAATTATTTGGCTTTACATATGAACAATAAATCGGCCTAAAGGAAGATTTATTGTTTGATATGTTCCTTTATTATCAATATGTGATTTCTACACCAAGATATCACTTACAAGTTTGTATTTTGTCTGAAGATGAAATATTAATGGAGTGTCCAATATCTTGAGATGGAGTTTACCTTTATTCAAATTTATTATTTCATTATGACTTTATTTTGATACTTATGGGAGTATTTTTTTTTTTTTTTGCTTTGTTCTAATTCAGTTTTTGCTTCAGCAGGTAATATAACTATCAACATTAACTTTATTCCTATGTCGAATGGCACAAATTTTAAGGCATGGCAAGAGAGTATCCTAATTACTCTCGGACTCATGGACCTAGACTATGCATTACGGATTCATAAACCCACTGATCTTATTGATTAGAGTACCTTAAATGATAGGAAAGAGATGGAAAAGTGGGAAAATTTTAATCGCATTAGTCTAATGATAACTAAGCTGCCATTCCAGAAGCATTTAGGGGCATTATGTCTAGACATGGCCAAAGATTTCCTTGAGAACCTTGAGAAGAGATTTGCTAAGAGTGAAAAGGTCAAAACTAGTACAATCTTAGCAAAACTGATCTCTATGAGGTATACAGGTAAAGGAAACATATGGGAGTACATTATGGAAATGTCTCATCTTGTTTCAAAACTGAAGGCACTCAAGTTGGAATTGTCCGAAGACTTTTTGGTGCATTTGGTTTTATTATTTCTTTCTACACAATTGAGTTAGTTTAAGGTGAGCTATAATTGCCAAAAGGAACCTTGGTCACTCAATGAGCTCATCTCACGCTATGTTCAGGAAGAGGAAAGATTGAAGCAAGAAAGGAAACCAAGTGCTCATTTGGCCTACACTTCAAAGGACAAGAAGAAAGACAACAAGAGAAAGAAGAATAAAGAAGCTGCGGATATAGCACTGTAAAAGAAACAATATAAGGAATCAACTTAGGATGGTTGTTTCTTTTGTACGGCTACAGGACATAAGAATAAGCATTGAACTAACTATCATGCTGGGAGTGTAAAGAAAGGTATGCTTCCTAATTTTGTTTATTTTGAGGTTGATTTGACTTCGGTGCCTAGACATACATGGTGGATAGATTCTAGTGCAACAACTCACATCAGTGTGTCTATGCAGGGTTTCCTGAATTGTTGAAAGCTTACTGATGGTGAAAGATACATCTATGTTGGTGATGGAAAGTCAGTAGAGGTTGAAGTAATTAGAACATTTAAATTATTGTTAAAGATTGAATTTTATTTGGATTTGATTGAGACTTTTGTTGTACCACCTTTTAGGCGAAATTTGATTTCTATTTCAGCATTGGACAAGTTTTGTTATTGTTGTTCAATTGGAAATGAAAACTTTAGTCTTTTTCAAAATTCAAATTTAGTTGGTTCTTTATCAAGATATGATAATATATATTTTCTTGACACAATTTCTTTGTTTAATGAATTTATACATGTTAATGTAATAGGTAAAAAGCGTAAATTAACCAATGAGAATTCATCTTCATTGTGGCACAAGAGATTAGGTCATATCTCCCAAAAGAGAATAGAAAGACTTATGTTCGATGGTATTCTTGATCCCCTTGATTTTTCAAATTTTGATGTGTGTGTAAACTATATTAAGGGAAAACAAACAAATGTCAGAAGATTTGGTGCCAATAGGAAGTCAAACGTCTTAGAACTTATGCACACTAATGTTTTGGACCATTCCCTACGGCTTCTTGGAATGGTCAACAATACTTCATAACGTTCATATAAAAATGATATGGCTACCTTTATCTCATTCATGAGAAATTGCAATCACTGGATATGATCAAGAATTATAAAAGCTGAAGTAGAAAATTAACTCAGCAAAAGGATTAAGAGCATTAGATATGATCGTGGTGATGAATATGATGGCAAATATGACGAATCAGGTAAACAATGTCTAGGACCATTTGCGAAATTTCTAAAGGAATGCAGTATCATACCTCAGTATACTATACCAAGTTTACCCACTATGAATGGTGTTGTTAAGAGACGAAAAGAACGCTTAAAAAATGGTAAGGAGTATGATTAGTCATTCTACCTTATTGAATCACTCTAGGGAGAGGCATTAAAAATCGTAGTATACATACTGAATAGAGTTCCAACTAAGGCAGTTGAAAAGACCCCCTACCAACTTTGGATGGGTAAGAAGCCTAATCTAAATCATTTTCATATTTGGGGATGTCTAGCTAAGGCAAGGCCCTTTAGGCCAAATGAAAAGAAACTAGACTCTACGACTGTCAGTTGCTATTTCATTGGATATTCCAAAAGATCTAGGGGTTACAAGTTTTATGATCCCATAACTAAGTCTATATTTGAGATGCATAATGCTCAGTTTTTTGAGGATGTTGAGTTTACTAGGGAGGGATAGGGTCAAGGACTTTGTCTTTGAAGAAGAATATGTTAATATTCCTTTAATTGCAATTGAGAATAATCAGGAAATTATTACTATACTTGACATTATTCCAGAAGTAACTTCAGATCAAGACAATGTCATTAGCCTTCCCAAACAAGTTCAAGAAGTTGTTCTAAATGAACAAACTCTACAACCTCAAGAACCATTGCCATTAAGAAGATCCACTAGAGAAAGGAGAAGTGTAATTTCATATGATTATATTATGTTTCTCTAAGAACATGATGTTGACATTGGAGTGATTCAAAATGATCCAATTAATTTCCATCAAGCCATGGAAAGTTCTAACTCTCAAAAGTGGATTGATGACATGAATGAAGAGAAAAAGTCAATAAAAGATAATGATGTGTGGGATCTTGTCCCATTGCTTGAAGGTGAGAAGCCCATTGATTGTAAATGAATATTTAAAACTAAGAGGGATTCAAAAGGTGATATGGAAAGGTTTAAGGTATGTCACACAAAAAGAAGGCATAGATTATAAAGATACATTCTCTTTAGTTTCATCGAAAGACTCTTTTAGAATAATAATGGCTTTAGTGGCATGCTTTGATCTTGAGTTACATTAGACGGATTTCAAAACAACATTTCTCAATGGTAGTATTGATGAAACAATCTATATGGTGTAACTAGAAAACTATGTTTTTGGTGATGCAAATTCGATGGTTTGCAACTTAAAGAAATCCATCTATAGACTTAAGCAGGCGTCTAGTTAATGGTATCACAAATTTCACCAAACTATTATCTCGTCTAATTTTAAGTTGAATTTGGCTAATGATTGTATATACCACAAATTCAGTGGGAGTAAGCAAATTTTTTTGGTTTTTTATGTCGATGACATACTACTTTCTAGTAATGATATAAGCTTGTTGCATGAATCCAAGAGCTTTCTAGCAAAGAACTTTGAGATGAAAGATCTTGGTGATGCAACCTTTGTATTGGGGATTCAAATACATCGAAATCGCTCTTGAGGTATCCTTGGATTATCACAAAAAGTCATATATCGAAAATGTTTTAAAAAGATTTGGCATGCAAGATTACAAACTAGGTGATACCCTTGTGGCTAAAGGAGATAAAGCCAATCCTAATCAATGCTCCAAAAATGATTTTGAGAAAAGGAATATGCAAAAGATTCCTTATGCTTCAGCAGTAGGGAGTCTAATGTATACTCAGGTTTGTATGCGTCTAAATATCACATATATTGTTGGCATGTTAGGAAGATATTTAAGAAATCCATGCATGGAACATTGAAAAGTAGAAAAATGAGTCATGCGATATTTACAAAGAACAAAGCATTAAATGCTCACATACATTAGATAAGTTAGAGATTATTGGATATTTGGACTCTGACTTTGCTAGATGCTAAGATAGTATGAAGTCTATATTGGGTTATATCTATCTGCTGGCTAGAGGAGCAATGTCTTGGAAGAGTGCTAATAGACACTTGTAGCTCCTTCCACCATGGCAACTGACTTTATAGCATGTTATAAGGCATATAATCATGGAATATGGTTGCGAAACTTTGTCATTGGGTGACGAATTATGTAGGGAATTGAAAGACCACTTAAGATCTTTTGTAACAATAAATCAGCGATCTTATATTTTAATAACAATAGGAGCTCAACAAAGTCAAAGCATGTAACACCCCTATCTAGTCTTGTTATTCATTTCAATAGCAATAGATAGGTTCGATACTTTATTCTTGTCCTTTTAATTATTGATTGAGCAGTTAAACCAGCGAATTATGTCATAGGCAATAAGTTCAGGATCTTTATGCTCAGATAAAAATAAAACTCACATGCACAACAGAATAATAAAAGTCTACGCTAATACTAGTTTAATAATAATATTCATTACAACTGATGTATCAGTCCCCGGATATACAAAGTACCCATCCTACAGAAGTTAGGAGACAACAGGCTTGCCACTCAGACTACCGCACCAATTAATAACAAACAGGTTCTTCACATATTCGTTCTCCCCGGTATTCCCAGAACCACTCATAAATACAGTCAAATTAGTTGTCCTAGTCTAATCCGAGTACTTCTAGGATCCAAAAATGGGGCTTACAAAAAATTACCCGATCAAAAGGAATTGTTATCACGTGCCCCTACTACACGTCCAAATCTGATACATATTAGCACAAGAGTGAGAAACGCGAGTTTCCCAGTAGCCTAAAAGTTCATAGTTTTAAAAGAAACTAACATGTACCAGGGTGAAAGCACAAAAAATGTTCAAACTACATCCTTGATTTAGGAGAAAAGTACATATCGATAAACAGGTGATTATTGCATGATAAATTTAGTAGTTAGCAAAAATAAAAGTTCTTTTTCACATGACCAGTATTTTCTTAAGCGTAACAATTTATTATCGCGAAGTCATCAGCACGTACGTACATGTTGTGTAAACACTAGGTCACAAGGGTGGAGCACCTACGGCCACACCTCCCTAGTTCACTCGTGTGGAGCACCTTCGGCCACACCTCAAAATTCGTGGACACTCGGCCACGTATACAGCATGATTGTGAGCATTAGGTCCCAAGCACAGAGCACCTTTGGCCACACCTTGTAAATTGTGAACCGTCATTCCACGTTCATGAAATCCTCAGGACACTAGATCACGAGTATAGAGCACCTTCGTCCATACCTCCCTAGGCCATTCGTGTGGAGCACCTCCGATCACATCTCGTAATGTGTTGACACTCGGCCATGATCTGGGTATGATCACGAGTGCTAGGTCATGGGCATGGAGTACCTTCGACAACGCCTCCCTAAGTCACCAATATACACTCGGGGCCCCAGAGGGCGCAGTGTCACCCTACTTTCCTTTCTTATTATCCACGAAAGGTTTTGCTTTCGCAACACTTTCGAATAAACTCAAAAGTTTCCTATGATTTCGTATCTTTCCCTAGAACTTAATCTTACATAATTTCCATCCATAATATTAATTACGGACATAGCGTTTTCTATTTTTTCTTGAAATTTTATATTACCTAAATTTCCCTTCATAATATTAATTTGTGGGCATAATATTTTTCTACTTCTTCTTGTATCAATTTTCTTCTAAGAATATAATTAATGGGCATAATATTTCCTATTTTATTTCCCCCATAAATTTACTTAACAATCTCCATCCATAATATTATTTCTGGACATAATATTATTCTATTTCTGGACATAATATTTCTACTTTCCTTAGAATTTAATATTGCATAAATTTCCATTCGTAATATTATTTCTGGACATAATATTATTCTATTTTTCCTTGAATTTATTCTTACCAAATTCTCTCTCAAAACATTAATTATGGTAATGATATTTCCCATTTTTTTTCTTAGGATTTCTCTTTACAAAATTTCCTCTCAAAGCATTAATTCTGGGAATGATATTTCTCATTTTTAATTTCTTAGAATTTATCCTTACATCAATTTTCCTCCACAATACTCATCTTGTAGATATAATATTTTTTATTTACCTTTGAACTTGATCTCACCTATATTTTATTCCATAATATTAATTTATGGATATAATATTTTCCACTCATTCTTGTATAAATCTTCCATAAATTTACTTTCAAAGATATTATTAGTTTCCTAATAATTTCTTTAGCTTGAGAATTAATTCTAATATATATATATATATGCTTTCTTTCCAACAATTCCAATGAAAATTAAGTTCCATGGTTCCTTCCTTTGTTTGGAAATTAGATTGCATGTATATTTTTCTTCAAAAAAAATTGTAGCAATGATCAATACTAATCTAGTCATTTGATTCATAACCACATACATCATACTTATGCCATAATCCCCTTAATATCATCATGGATCTAACAAGCTCCTCATTCTTTTGAGAGTAATAGACCAACTAATTAACCCATAAAATAATTCCTACATTTAAGCATTATCATGGCCTTAGGGGAACATTTCTTTAGAAACTATTGCTAGCCACCTTCTATCTTTATCATGCATGCTCATTAAATTTGCTTCTAAATCAAGAATGTGGATGAATGCTCTAGCTCCATGAATATGAAAATTAATCAAGTATGCCACATCATGGAACCAAAACAATTTAATTGCTAGCCTACCTCTTTGGTGACTAAGAAAAATGAGCTTAGCCCTTCCTTGGTCACTCCCATCTCTTCCCAATTTTTGTGATTTTGCCACTTAGTATTCACGCCCTTCTTCCTTCGTAAGGTGTCCCAGCCGTGTGCTATCTTTTCCCAAACTGTGAAATGCTCTTTTCTTCCCTCTTTGTCGCGTGAGTATAGGTGCCTTACACCCTCCCCTTTCTTGTCTATTACCTTTCTTTCTTTCCTAGCCGAGCGTGTATGCTATTGCCTCCCCACTTCAACTTCTTCTCTCTTTTTTTTCATTATTCTCCTCATTGGCAGCCCTTCATGTGACTTTGGCATGGCCCCTTTCTTTCCTTTCAATTCCACGCCATCCATGTTGTCATGCCACGGAAGAGGAGGAAAGGAAGTAATGCAAGCTGCTCACTCTATCTCCTGCACTTCGTACAGTTACCAGCTGCACATCCCACCTCTTAATTTCGTTCCTACTTTCCCTTTACTCGGTGGCCTCTTGGTGGCTACGTGTATGCCTATGGATAATAATAATTTCCTTTTATTTTCTCTCTTCTCTCCTTCTCTCTCTCTCTCTCTTTTGTGTTTATTTCATTTGCTTTAGCCGTGTAGTGCACTCCATATGGCTGTACTCCCATTCTTCTTTTCTTGCTTATCTTCCCCATTCCCTTACGCCAAGTGGGCACCACTTGGAAGTTAGGTGCAGCCTTCACATCATTTTCCTCCCTCCTTCCCTTAAATTTTTGTGGTATGCATTCTAAACTCTTATCCTAGGCGGCGTCGAAAGAAAGAAGGAAAGGGAAGCATGCCCTTCAACTTAGCCTTGTGTCCTACATATGAATTACCATTGTCTTGTCATACTATTCTACACATGGTGTCTTTCTTTCCTAGTCTAAGCTTCCTATATTGCGTGTGGGTGTGGGTTTTTGTTCTCTTAGTTCCATGCCACCTATACATCTATATATATATATATATATATATTTTGCTTTCTCTTCCCCACCTTCATGTGAGAGTCATGCATGTACATATAAAATTGCATTCCATTTTCTTCTCTTTTCTTCACGTGAAGCCATGTATATATACATATATATAATTGTATTCCATTTACTTTTCCTTTTTCTTCACATGAAGCCATGCATGCATATATAAAATTTTTGTATGCCTTCCTCCCTCTTAACCTCACATGTGCCTTGAGATTTTCATGGAATTTTATGCTCCTTCCTTTGGTAATTAGGCTAGATAACACAAGAAGAATAAGGGTTAATTTAAACATCAAATTTTAGGTACCTTGCCCTTTTTAATTTAACTAATTTGGCCATTAAGTTATACAAGTAACATTTTCCCTCCTTAAACAAATTAAATTGATTAGCAAGCAAGCAAGTATTTTATTAACTAGCACTATAATTTCTTTCCATTAATTTAAGCTAACTACTATATGGATATTACAAAGCACATAGACATCAAGTTCCTAGTTGTTAAAGAAAGAGTTCAAAGTGGATAGGGTGTCTATAGAGCACATTGGCACAAACTCCATAATTGCTGATCCGCTTACTAAGGGATTACCACCCAAGGTCTTTCATGAGCACACTGTTCATATGGGTGTTATGTCATTTGAATATATTTAGTTTTAATGGGAGTTTGTAATTTTGCTTTTATGTTATAGACACATTTTTAGTTATTTCAGTTTATGGATATTTTGAAGATATTTTCTATAGAAATAAAGTTTCTTTTAGTTTATTCACACTTTGATTTTGGTATAGTTTGATAAGGTTTATGGTGGACTAGTTGGAAATAGATATGTTTAGATCACACTGCATGTAATTTTCTATGCTAAACATCTATACTTGATCTATGTCATTTGATTATAGTAATATGTGTGATCAGGGATGACTTAGTTACAATAAATGTTACAAAAGTTGCCTTGGTTCTATGTTAACGTGATTGATGGACGAGATTATTCAAAAATACTCTTGATTATGATAGAAAAATGTTGAGCTCGTAAGATTATTTTTTGACATTCAATTGTAAGGTAATATATATATATATATAAAATAAATAATTGTATATCAACTGTTATCATAAAAAAAAAGTCTAGCCCAAATTAAAAGTGATCTAATTTGATTTAGTATTAAAGGACCTAAATTATAATTTTTTTCTCTGATATCATAAGAGAAACCCTTTTTCTTATGATAACAGTTGACATGTAATTATTTATTTAATATATATATATATAAGTCCATAAAATATCCAACACCAGCTTGATAGTCTTCTTACTAAGTGTATCAAAAAGAATTGACTCTTGCATATGTACTAACCCATGTTTGATTGAGTATTCTCTAACATCAGCAAGAAAACATGAACCTTCAAATCGGTCACCAATAAAATTGTATATAGCTCGTGCCAAAGTTGTTTTACCTATCCCACCAATTCCGCATATTCGTAACATATTGACAGAAGAACCAGAGGTACCTAGAAGTGAAATTACTTCTAACACACAAGACTTTAGTCCAACTGGGTAATCGGCAACGTGTAAACAATTAGGAATTAATTTGCTAGAGACCATATCAATTATCTGTTTCATGAACTCATATTCGTAATCATACCTGCCAAAGCCAAGTTATGAAAGCTCATTCAAACTCAAACTAGACACATCATGACAACTTTCATTCATAAAATTAAAATAGCATAAAAGCAAATCTTGCTGAAATATTTCGGGCTTAATTTTATAGATTGAATTGTATGTTCTTTTAGGGATTTTTCTGTAAAATAGGAAGTTGTAAAATAGGGTCCTTGATTGTAGGATGAATAGCTAGAAATTATGTGTCATTGTGCTACTATATATACGTGTACAAATTCAGTGAGAAGTAAGGGTAATAAAAAAACTTTTATTGTTCTCAAATTAAATTAATCTATTATAGATGACTATTATTTGGATTTGAATTGAAATTGACTATTCAATCTTTACTGATGTCGATTTGAAAGTCACCAGTCAATAATTAAACGGTAAACTACAATATGAAACGTTAGCCTCATGTGGTGAGTTTTGTTAGCCTCATGTTAATATAGTTACTAGCATGAACTGACTTTTTTCAATATGAAACGTTAGTAAATGGTTAGCAACAAACATGAATCTTGGCAACAAAAAAATGGGATTTGGGATTTTGATTAATAAATAAAATGGCAGCAACCATCAGGATGCTTTTGCCCAAATGCTACAGTTTCTTACTAACAACCTTCAAATGACCATCCACGTCATCATCAGCTACTAACATTCCAGTAGGAGAAAGTTAGCCTATATGTGTAACAACGGGAAAGATTCGAAAGAATTTTTAAAGAATTTTAAAAGATAAAACTTGATTTTTAACCCTAATCCCAATCAAACGAAGCCTGACACGTATTTTGAGGATAATGACTTGACACAGAAGGTCGCTTGAAGCCAGAAACAAGATCAAACAGAAAGAAATGTAATCCGGCGATCAGAAACTGACGGAAGGAGTTTCGTGCGTCACTTTCGTTAACGGAGGCCAAGACTTTCGCATGGAAATGCGTGCCAACGTCTGGAGGGATGCCGACACCCTAAAAGATCCCCGGGCGGCCTGGGAAAAGTCGGGATCGCCCCTGGAGGCTTTAAATTACGCGAAAGCCCGCCATTTCTCCCATTTCACTCTCTCTCCTCACCACACTCTCTCTTCTCTCTTTTCTCTCTCCACCTTCCTCCACCGTGGAACGGCCACCACAGCCACCGTGGGCCGCCACCAAGGGTACCAACCGACACCTCATCGCCACAACCACCAAAGACCAACCACCGCCACCAACGGCCGCGGAGGCAGCGAAAACGCCGTTTTCCCCTCGTCGCGAAATTTCCCGGCCGATGCGCGCCGTCCGACGTTGACCGTCACCGCCCCCACCACCGTAGCCCGAGCCGCCACCGCCTCGATGAGCTCGGCCGCCGTCAGAGGCCGGACGCGCCGGATCGAGGCAAAATGCCGTCCGGCCAGGCGAGACTCTTCGTGGCCGGAACACCGCTCAAGCGGCCGTGAACCGCCGTGCCACCACCGTATTCGGACTCCGAGCTTATGGGCTTCACCGTGGTGTGATTTTCGAGACAAACCGCACCTCACGCCGTGCGCTGCAGTGCTGCGCGTCTTGCGTAGGTGTCTTGCCGTCGGAGTTCTGGGCGTGCATCCGGCGAGATCTGGACGTAGAATTCCATAATCCGAGCACGATGGTAAGGTCCGTTTTCCCAAAAACTGATGTTATATGATTGAAATGGCTGCGAACGTAATTAGGCAATTAATTAACCTAGGTAGCGTATGCGGGTTTAGGATTGAAAATTGGATGGCGTGGCGAATCTAAATATTCAATTTCATGTCCAGGAATTAATTGGGCTCGAACCGAGATTTCACAGAGTCTGATTTGAATTGAAGCGGCCAGGAGACCAGGTAGGATAATTTACACTTCAGAACCCTAAATTGATTTAGTGAATACCTAGCGATTTAGGCGACTTGTATGGATTTGCGTCTTGCTTCGATGGGATAAAATTGCATGCCTGTGTCTTTGAAAACCCTAATTGCATGTTAGACACCTTGTTTATCGAGTTTAGATGCCTTTAGGGCGGATTTACTTAGGGTTGGGTACTTGATAGCGGTATGGGACGTAGTTAAGTATCCCTCGTCAGGAAGCTTTTAAGCGAAACTATTTTTATCGATTTAACTTTGTCTTGAGTTAGGGATTGCGCGTTAAACCAGGGCGACCCTAAGAAAGGTTTAGGGAGTATAAGGGTGGATAACCTACACTGGGAAGCGTTGTGATTTAGGCGTGATACCCTAGAACCCCGAGGAATAGCCGGCCAGAGTGCATGTGAGTTGAATAGGCGTATGAGGATGAGAATTGGCGTATGTGCACATGCTAGGGACGCCCTAGATGTTGATTCTCACCGGTCCTTGAGTGAGTGATTGGTGTTACGGATCACACTCACAATATAGGCTTGATTCGGGTGATTGGTGTTACGGATCACACCCAACGATAAGAGAGGTATTCTCTCTAGACTACGTGCAATTAGAAGATGATTTAGATTGATTCTGATGGATTTGTAACCAACGTGGATTGAGATACAGGGCATGGGATTTCATTTGATTTTATGGTGATTTTAAAAAGCAGATTTCAGTTGTGATATATTGCCACAATTTCCATGTGTTTAAGCGATTTTAAAGATAAGGTATTCCCTTGTTGAATCGATTTGGAAGACGATTTCGGTGTTCGCACATTGAGTATTCAACTGGTTTTGAATGATATTTAAATTGTAAATTATTCTCTGGGATTCATATCTCATTAGGTTGTGTACTCGGATGAACAGGGACGAGCGAGAGCCAGGCGATAGCCGAGGCCGACTTGAGGATAACAGAGGATTATTTAGCTTAGGCTTGAATCGTTTGTACATATACTTTGATGACACCGTTAATTATCAGATTTTGTTTCTTGTAACTTATGTATGGACTAGGTGAATGTATATATGGCGTTTGAGGCGGTATGTATGGATTGTAGCGATGAATTAATGTTACGGTGTATGGATTTATATTAGTATGTTTATCTTTGTTATTGGGTGGTTGTTACGTTTTAAACAGGTGATTACGTACTTGGGATATGACCAAATTACGAGGAAACTCGGATTTTCGGTAGAACTTACGTAAGTAAACTTATGGATTTGAATTGAAATGTGTATGAATGTATAATGAGACATGTATATCGCTTTTAGATTTCATTCGAGTTATTATTGATGATATATGTATGTGTATTTAGTTAGGCTGCGTGTGAATCGGGGTTGAGCGGAATCTGAATGGATAACGGAGAATCTATTTGGGTTACGCCAACCGTAGCGATCTGACGTTCCCACATAGGGAATAAACATTCAGAATGCCACATATGCTTCCGCTAATTAGACGAGCATCGCATATGACGTATTAGGGGGTCGTTACAATTATGGTATCAGAGCCCTATTTGTCGGATCTTCTGGTTTAGTGGACTTAGGACTTTAAATCTTCGGGCTTGCAGCTTTAGGATTTTGATTGATTTGACTCTGGCATGATAGGACTGATTTGAATTGATAATGAACGGAATGATTTTGATGTACTTACATTAATTATTCTTTGTGTGACCGATCTGTTTGTTTACGTATCGGATAAACATGGCGAGAATCTAGCGAGGGCGCCACACGTAGGCCTAGGGGAAGGCCAAGGCACAGAAGCCAGGGTGCGTCAGGTAGTGGTAGCATGGAGACTGAGGTTGACATGCGTGAGATGATGGAATCTATCAGATTAATGGCCGATGCCATGAGAGACCAGGCCACTACCAGTGCCAATGCAATGAGACAAAGGCGGGATGATAGATGACGAGAAACGACGGAGCCACCCAACAGGTGAATCCACTATATCGAGGATGGATTGAATTCGAGAGCGAGTCCATCTCCGTTCACAGTGCCTCCGAACCATTCTTTGTGGAAGCTTGGATAAAAGGAATTGAAAAGATTTTCAGGTTGTTGCGGTCATGACGAAGAACGTAAAGTCACATATGCAACATATATCTTTGAAGGACGAGTGAACTTTGGTGGACAGATGCACGATAATTGATGGAGAGCGAGGCATCCCAATCGACTGGGAATCTTTCAAGAGAGTCTTCATGGATCAAGTATATCCCTGAGCGTGAAACAAGCAAAGGAAGCTCAGTTCTGAAGCTCACCAGGAAGCGAGCCGTTTGACGAGTATCTCAAAGCAGTTTGAGGAATTATCAAGGTACTCTACTTACTGCGAATGCATTACGATGAGTCTTGGAATGCGATACAACTAGAAGAAGGCCTCGATCTACCTATGTAGACTCAGTTGGCTACCCTGGAGTTTCGAGTCTTTGCCACACTGGTGAATAAGTGCACTCGAGCAAGAATTTAGAACAGAAACAGGCTCAAAATATGACACAGCGTACAGGGAACCGGCCCAGACAAGCGCCCAGAAATCTGAATGTAAGAAGCGGTATGTTTAAACCGCAACCAGGGGCTTCTAGTAGCGGTGGGAGGCGACACGATAATACTCTTTGTCGAAGTGTGGTACGGACATCCAAATCAACCTGCTGGCATCGGACTCCCCTCGGTGTTATAGATGTGGAGGCACGGGACACATGGCGAGATCGCCCTTCCACGGGAATCGGCCGACATCCGGTAGCCAAGACCACATGCTCCAGGGAGAGTTTTTACCATGAATGCTGCCAACGTCGACGGGTCCTCGGGCTTGATGCAGGGTAGAGGTAAAATTTATAATTTTTCTTTGATAGTATTGTTTGATTCGGGTGCTTCGCACTCCTTTATTGCTGATGCATGCGTAGAACGAATGAGATTACTGTTCAAACCTTGCCTGTGACCTATACATATCCACACCTTTGGGAGAAGCCACTATGTCCCCACGAATATGCCTAAATTGCCCTTTAACCATTGAAGATACCTTATTTCTTGTGGACTTAGTGTGTATACCATTGTCGAGGATCGGCGTTATTTTGGGAATGGATTGGTTGACTAGGAATCGGGTCTTGTTGAATTGTTCAGAAGACAATTACTTATCTAGATAACGTGCACGTGCGTGGTAATGACAGAGCTTGTGAGATAGGTGATATGTCCCTCAATCTCTCCGAGGTAGAATGCGGGATAGATTAAGTCAAATCCCGATTGTTAGCGACTTTCCGGAGGTATTTCCTTTGGAAATTTGTAAACTGCCACCACCTAGAGAGATAGAATTCACCATTGACCTAATTAGGAGCGGGTCCAATAGCTATGACCGCATCGTATGGCCCCCGCAGAATTGAGAGAATTAAAAGTCCAAATCGAAGACATGTTGGAGAAGGGGTTCGTTAGGCCAAGTGTATCACCATGGGGAGCTCCGGTCTTATTCATAAGAAGAAAGAGCGAGTTTAAGGCGTGTATTGATTACCGACAATTGAATAAGGTGACCATTAAGAACAAATACCCATTGCCACGTATTGACGATTTGTTTGATCAGTTGCAAGGCGCGACTGTATTTTCTAAGATAGATTTAAGGTCAGGATACCACCAGATTAGGGTTAGAGAGGAGGATATTCCCAAGACAGCATTCAGGACAAGATACGGCCATTACGAGTTTTTAGTGATGCCGTTTGGATTGACGAATGCACCCGCTGTCTTTATGGATTATATGAACAGAATTTTCAGGCCCTATTTAGATCAATTTGTTGTGGTGTTCATTGACGATATCTTAGTATATTCCAAGACTCACGAAGAGCATGCCCAGCATCTTAACACGGTGTTACTGAGATCTTTGGAGAGAAACAAGCTTGTATGCAAAGCTGGAGAAATGTGAGTTTTGGTTAGAAGAAGTGAAATTTTTAGGACATGTGGTAAATGGGAAAGGAATAGCGGTCGACCCAAAGAAAATTGAAGCAGTATTAGATTGGGATCGACCTAGAACGGTCACCGAGATTAGGAGTTTCTTGGGTTTGGCCGGTTATTATCGGAAATTCATTCAAGGATTTTCACAGATAGCTGTGCCATTGACCCGGTTAACTCGGAAAGGGGTAGACTTTGAATGGAGTGAACGGTGTGAGACTAGTTTTCAGATTCTGAAGGAGAAATTGACCACCGCTCCTGTACTAATTATTCCGAAACCCCTAGAACCCTTTACTGTATACACAGATGCATCTTTGAGAGGCCTAGGTTGTGTTTTGATGCAGGATGGGAAAGTTGTGGCTTATGCATCGCGACAATTGAAACCTGCAGAGGAGAACTATCCCACCCATGACTTAGAATTAGCTGCCGTTGTGTTTGCCCTAAAGATTTGGAGACATTACCTGTATGGCGCGGTATTCGAGGTATATAGTGATCATAAGAGCCTTAGATATTTGTTTGATCAGAAGGAATTAAATATGAGGCAGCGTAGGTGGGTAGAATACTTGAAAGACTTTGATTTTGAATTGAAATATCATGCAGGGAAAGCAAATGTTGTGGCCGATGCATTAAGCCGAAAGTCACTACAACTAGCCAGTTTGATGATTAGTGAGATGAGATTACTTGAGGATTTTGGGAACCTTAGCCTCAACGTAATCTCATTTCCGCAAAGATTAGTGATGAGTGACTTTTTGATAAGCTGCGAACTGAGAGAATTAATTAAAGAAGCCCAACTCGAGGATGAATCCTTGGAGGTATATGCAGACCAACCCGACTTGGATTAGCACTGATGGAGTTTTAATGTTTAGAAAGAGAATAGTAATCCCAAACCATCAAGAATTAAAGGAAAAAGTGTTAGCGAAGCTCACGAAGCCATTACACTATCCACCGGTATTTCCAAGATGTATCGAGATTTAAAGAGAAATTTTTGGTGGCCTGGTATGCGGAAAGATATCACGGATTACGTGAATGCCTGTTTGACTTGTCAACGAGGTTAAGATAGAGCATCGAAACCAGCGGGCTACTTAAGCCATTGGAGATACCAGAGAGGAAATGGGATCAAATCACTATGGATTTCGTGGTTGGATTACCTAGAACACCAGCAGGATTTGATGCCATTTGGGTGATAGTGGATAGGTTAACCAAGTCCGCACACTTTTTGCTGTTAAGGTGCGTTACTCCATGGAGAAATTAGCCAAGTATACCTTAGGAAATTGTAAGACTACATGGAATACCGTCGGTATAGTATCTCGATCGAGACCCTAGGTTTACTTGAGATTTTGGCAATCCCTACAAGAAGCCTTAGGAACCCAAATTAAATTTAGCACGACTACCATCCTCGGTCGACAGGCGATCTGAGAGGACTATTCAAACCCTAGAAGACATGTTGAGGGCGTGTGTGCTTGAACAGAAAGGAAGTTGGGATAAACACCTGCCGTTGATAGAGTTTGCATACAATAACAGTTATCACTCTACCATTGGCATGGCACCGTATGAGGCTCTGTATGGAAGGAGTTGTAAGTCACCTTTAAGTTGGGTAGAGATGGGGGAAAGTGTATTGTTGGGACCTGAAATGGTGCAAGAAACCACTGATCAAATTAAAATGATCGAGGAAAGATGAGAGTCGCCAACAGTGGCAAGAATCTTATGCTAACAAGAGAAGAAGGCCTTTGGAATTTAACGAGGGAGATCACGTATTTCTGAGAGTGTCCCCCACCACGGGTATTGGTAGACAGATAAGAACTAAGAAGCTAAGTCCTAGATTCCTAGGACCATTCCAAATTTTACAAAGAGTCGGTCCCGTTGCCTACCAAATTGCGTTACCTCCCCATTTGTCCAACCTACATGATGTTTTCCACGTCTCCCAACTTCGTAAATATGTCCCAGATCCTGCGCATGTATTAGAGAATCAACCGATAATATTAAAGGAAAATTTGACTTATGAATCTACTCCTGTTCAAATCCTTGACTATAAGACTAAACAGCTTCGAAGTAAAATGATCCCTTTAGTTAAGGTACTTTGGCAGGATGTCGCATCGCAGGAAATGACGTGGGAGAAAGAAGATGAAATGAGACAAAGATATCCAGAACTGTTTACAGGTATGAATTTTGGGGACAAAATTTCTTTTAAGGGGGGGAGAATGTAACAACGGGAAAGATTCGAAAGAATTTTTAAAGAATTTTAAAAGATAAAACTTGATTTTTAACCCTAATCCCAATCAAACGAAGCCTGACACGTATTTTGAGGATAATGACTTGACACAGAAGGTCGCTTGAAGCTTAAACACGATCAAACAGAAAGAAATGTAATCCGGCGATCAGAAACTGACGGAAGGAGTTTCGTGCGTCACTTTCGTTAACGGAGGCCAAGACTTTTGCATGGAAATGCGTGCCAACGTCTGGAGGGATGCCGACACCCTAAAAGATCCCCGGGCGGCCTGGGAAAAGTCGGGATCGCCCCTGGAGGCTTTAAATTACGCGAAAGCCCGCCATTTCTCCCATTTCACTCTCTCTCCTCACCACACTCTCTCTTCTCTCTTTTCTCTCTCCACCTTCCTCCACCGTGAACGGCCACCACAGCCACCGTGGGCGCCACCAAGGGTACCAACCGACAAACATCGCCCACAACCACCAAAGAACCATCCACCGCCACCAACGGCCGCGGGAGACGCCGGAAAACGCCGCTTTTCTCCATCGCGAAATTTCCCCGGCGCGCCGCCGTCCGACGCCGTTGACCGTCACCGCTTCACCACCGTAGCCCGAGCCGCCACCTGCCTCGAGCTTCGGGCCGCCGAAGGAGGCCGACGCGCCCGGATCGAGGCAAAACGCCGTCGGCCAGGCGAGACTCTTCGTGGCCGGAAAACACCGTTTCAAACGGCCGTGAACCGCCGTGCCACCACCGTGATTCGGACTCCCGAGCTTACTGCTTCACCGTGATGTGATTTTTCGAGACAAACCGCACCTCACCGCCGCGTGCGCCGCCGCGCCGCGGCGCTGCGTGCCGCCGCGTCGGAGTTCTGGACGTGCATCCCGAAACCGAGATCACCGGACGTAGAATTCCATAATCCGAGCACGATGGTAAGGTCCGCTTTTCCCAAAACGATGTTATATGATTGAAATGGCTGCCGAATGTAATTAGGCAATTAATTAACCTAGGTAGCGTGTAGCGGGTTTAGGATTGAAAATGGATGACGTGGCGAATCTAAATATTCAATTTCATGTCCAGGAATTAATTGGGCTCGAAACCGAGATTTCAGAGTCTGATTTGAATTGAAGCGGCCGGAGACCAGGTAGGATAATTTACACTTCAGAACCCTAGAATTGATTTAGTGAATACCTAAGCGATTTAGACGACTTGTATGGATTTGCGTCTTTGCTTTCGATGGGATAAAATTGCATGCCTGTGTCTTTGAAAACCCTAATTGCATGTTAGACACCTTGTTTATCGAGTTTAGATGCCTTTAGGGCGGATTTACTTAGGGTTGGGTACTTGATAGCGGTATGGGACGGCCGTTAAGTATCCCTAAATGCAGAAGCTTTTAAGCGAAACTATTTTTATCGATTTAACTTTGTCTTGAGTTAGGGATTCCGCGTTAAACCGGGACGACCCTAAGAAAGGTTTAGGGAGTATAAGGGTGGATAACCTACACGGGGAAACGTTGTGATTTAGGCGTGATACCCTAGAACCCTGAGGAATAGCCGACCAGAGTGCATGTGAGTTCGAATAGGCGTATGAGGATGAGAATTGGCGTATGTGCACATGCTAGGGGCGCCCTAGATGTTGATTCTCACCCGGTCCTTGAGTGAGTGATTGGTGTTACGGATCACACTCACAATATAGGCTTGATTCGGGTGATTGGTGTTACGGATCACACCCAGCGATAAGAGAGGTATTCTCTCTAGACTACGTGCAATTAGAAGATGATTTAGATTGATTCTGATGGATTTGTAACCAACGTGGATTGAGATACACAGGCATGGGATTTCATTTGATTTTTATGGTGATTTTAAAAGAAACAGATTTCAGATTGTGATATATTGCCGCAATTTCCATGTGTTTAAACGATTTTAAAGATAAGGTATTCCCTTGTTGAATCGATTTCGGAAGACGATTTGGTGTTCGCACCGAGTATTCAACTGGTTTTGAATGATATTTAAATTGTAAATTATTCTCTTTGGGATTCATATCTCATTAGGTTGTGTACTTTCGGATGAGCGAGGGACGAGCGGGAGCCCAGACGATAGCCGAGGCTGACTTGAGGATAGACAGAGGATTATTTAGCTTAGGCTTGAATCGTTTGTACATATACTTTGATGACACTGTTAATTATCAGATTTTGTTTCTTGTAACTTATGTATGGACTAGGTTGAATGTATATATGACGTTTCAGACAGTATGTATGGATTGTAGCGATGAATTAATGTTACGGTGTATGGATTTATATTAGTATGTTTATTCTTTGTTATTGGACTGGTTGTTACGTTTTAAACAGGTGATTCTGTACTTGGGATATGACCAAATTACAGAGGAAACTCTGCCAGATTTTCGGTAGAACTTACAGCCGTAAACTTATGGATTTGAATTGAAATGTGTATGAATGTATAATGAGACATGTATATCAGTTTTAGATTTCATTCCAGAGTTATTATTGATGATATATGTATGTGTATTTAGTTAGCTGCGTGTGAATCAGGGTTGAACGGAATCTGAATGGATAACGGAGAATCTATTTGGGTTACGCTCAACCAGTAGCGATCCCCTGACGTTCCCACATAGGGAATAAACATTCAGAATGCCACATATGCTTCCGCTAATTAGACGAGCATCGCATATGACATATTAGGGGGTCGTTACAATATGAGCGAATAACTTTATTAACTTAAAAGGGTTTGGATTAGAGTAATGTATGTTAAATAAATCATTTAATTGATTGACAGCTTTTAAAAAATTGAAGAGGGTAAACTAATACCCATTATTTAAATGTTATTATATCATTAATGGAGTGAATTGATTTTAGTAATAAAAATTTTAATAATATCTTTATAATGGAAGCTCTTTTAAAATTTTAATATAAGTTATTTTTTCAATTTCTATACCTCATATCTTATGTTTTATACTGATTTATTTTTCATCCATTTTTTTTTATCGATATAGCTATTTAATATAGAAATAAAAAAATAATGATATAAATAACACATCAATCTATGTGAAATAAAGGATAAAACAAAAAAAATCTACATAATATTGTCATACAAAAGAGTAAAAATGGGTTTAGATTTTAGAGCCAAAATACAATCAAAAGTTACTTTGATGTTTATTGTATATCATTCATTCTTCCTGTTAGCATGTTATTTTGCTATGAAAAGAGAAAATGAAAAGAATGAGAAGTGCAGACCTGGAAGTTACGGAGTTGGAATGAGAGTTTTCTTTTTGAAATAATTAGGATAAAAAAAATATGTAAGTAAAAATAATTAAATAAAAAGAATAAATAAAAGTAGACATATAAGAGGGTTAAAAATATAACTAAAAGTTTTAAAATACTCAAACCATCCTAGACACCCATAATTTGAAGTAGTTTAAAAATTGTAGTATTAGATGGTTTGGAATGATATCCAAACTAACCTAAACCATCTCATCACACTAGATTTTTAAACATCTAACAGAGTTTAAACACCCAAACCACCCACCTTTACCTCACACTACTCTCAAACTATCCTCCCAACTAAATATTAATTTTAACAGAACTCGTGATACCATCAAATTGGTGTGATTTCCAAAACTTTGGACTTATTAATTTGATAATAAGACAAAATTAATAGAACAATTAGCATTATCAAACGGGTTAATTTAGCTTAGTTTGAATAAATCTATAATGGTCAGCTTATTTATTAAACATGCCTAGACATGAATGTCCAAGTCCATCTATTTTGGCCTGCAAACAAAAAAGTATTAAATTTATTTTGATACAAATAAATAATTTAAATTAGTGTATTTATTTTTTAAAACTAGTATTGTTTTCATTTTAAATTAATGTTATATTAATTTTTTTATTAATCAAATTTTCCACACTTTTCCTTAAAAAAAGTATAATCACAACAATAAAATCATTATAATCAGCACATTTATCTTCACTTTAAACAAATAATTAATAATAAATTATTTTTATTTTTATTTATATTTTTTAGTATGCACTAGTCCATCAAACTTATTTAAACCCTTTTTTATACGAGTTATTTTTTTTTTGTAGTCTCCAAGTCTACTCAAATTGCAGGCTAAAACAAGTTAACTCATAGAAACCAATCTATTTTGACAATACTAATAATTTACTCAATTGAAACAAGGTAGAAAGAAAAAGAGCGATCAAGGTATACCCATTCCTATAATGCCAACCGGCCAAATTGGCTGCTTCATACGGAGCTGACCTTCAATTTTGCACTTTGTGCTTGTTATCCCTCAAATTTTCTTCATGCTTAGCCAGTTCTGCTCCATAACATCTTCTCTGATGTCGTACTTCTGATGGAGGTAAACCAATCAATCCGTGGACTTCATACAACGAAGAATCTTGACAAGTTCTTCCGAGCACCAACTTGAGGATGCATAATTTTCCGAAAATATAATGATAGCTACCCTAGACTCCTCAATTGCTTTGAAAAGTGCAAGAGAAATTTCATTCCCTCTCTTGTGCTCCTCGTCATCCATGAAAGTGTTGATTACCCTTTCCTTTAAAGGATTGTAGAGATTTCCGGCGAAACCATGACGACAATCTTCGCATCTAAAACTTAGAAAGACGTCGTAACTCCATTCAGAGCTGAAAAAGGAAGAAAGCGCTCGTTGCCCCAAATTTTCTTCACTGTGATCCATTTTCTAAGAGGATAATTGCTTATATGAATACATGATCAGAAATTTCAGATGAATACTTGAAAGGAGCGAAAAGGTAATGTGACATGAAAATGGAATGCAATTTCCTCTCCAATTCCAAACCTTCCGTGTGATGTGAGTGAAGTGTGGACTGAGGAAAATAATAAAAATTTAATCTATACTTGGAAATTGGAATGAAGATGCAAAGCTATCTCTTCATGTGCACACGTGTAATATGTTGGGGCAACTTTTCTTTAAAAAAATTATCAAGTTGGAAAACTTTGATGGACCAAGCGCATTTAACAGGAAACTTCTTACTGGAATTTAAATGAACATCTAGCACTTGGAGTCAATTTAATTATTTAAAAATATGTGGTGGCTTGTTATATGGACTCCACTACCAAATTTTCCATAATGGCTAGATATTTCATGAGTTAAATATTGTGGCTTGTCATATTTCATATGAGTTAAATATTGTGGCTTGTCATTTGGACTTTATTAAAATTAAATATTAGATATTCTATATAAAAAAATCATATTTGAAAGCCAATTTCAAAATAGAATTAATTGATATTTGAAAGAATATTTGATAATTTTCAAGTTAAATTATACTATCTTCTAAGACATGCATAAATTATTTACTCTCTTCCCTCTATAGTAATAGATAAATAATATTTTATTTATTTTGACTAAAATATTATTATTTTTAATTATTTATATGATATAACAAGTATTAAATATATATTTGACCATAATATACAATAGTTATTTTTCAAAATCTAGAACAAATTAAATTTATTATTTATATTAAAAATAAATAATATTAAAATAAAAATTTTATATAAAAATATAATTTCTAATAAGGTATATTTTTTTAAAAAAATATTTTATTAAAGTGTATTTTGGTTTTCTTTTAATTTCAACTAAAATTAGATAAAATAGTTGTATAATTTGATCATTGTCTAAGGAAGAGAGAGGAGGAATTTACTTATAATTGTTGCTATGAATTATTATAAACTGACTATAATATATATGTAATGAATTATTATTATTATTATTATTATTATTATTATTATTATTATATCTAGATTGGATCTGCCAATAATATGTTGCCATGTGGCATAGGACCACTCATTAAGCCAGCGATCCCTACAATCACCCCTAACTAACCAAGTAACAATTTTTTCTCTCTTAATGCCTATATAAAGAGCTACCTTGGCCTCCCTCGGGTGTGACATTTTTACTTTCAAACTCCCTCACTTGCATCCTAGTATTTTCTCTACTGACTTGACCATTGGAGGTACATTAGGAAGGTTATTTCCCTTTGTGTATTCTTGTTTCAGGTTCTCCATCCTCAATGGTGTTCCTGCCCAAAACATAGAACATCAATGGAGCCCACTGTGGTCTTTCCCTTACCAATGCATTCCTTCCACTCTTACCCCTTTCGTGTACTGTTTCCAAGTTGCCACTTCCCCCTGTGCTTAGCTCCTATGCATGATGGGAGGATGCACTCATCGATCAATTAACACTAGCAGTGCCAAAAGTAGCAATAACAACAACAGTCGAAGAACCACTTAGAGGAACAGGCTAGTTGCCTAACCCTTTACTAAGATCCAGTCCTAGCAACTTGGACCAACCATTCCTCATTTCGTGTAAAAAGCATTTTTGAATAAGGTTTCAAACAAGAAAATTTTCGTGACTAAAACCCACTCTAATTCAAATGAGCTTTAGGGCAATCCCCTACCATCCCCTATGTTTTTGGTGTCTCTGAACCCATGGAAAACATTAGATTTAGCCTCAAAAGCCTAGTTTGCCCATTTCTGGTACTTTCCTAAAATATGGTAAAAAATTTTATATTCTGCCCGTTGCCTTAGCAAGCTTTACCTGGGGGATGCAAAACTATAGCCTTATTAAGGGAAATTTATTTTTGGATAAAATCTCAAACTAATCTGGATCTTGAATCCTCCTTGTAAGCGAACATGAGAAATCCCTTTTGTGGGCCCTTAAGGCCCATCTGGCCTTAACAGATAATGCTTAGGCCTGTTGCAACCCCAGGCCCACTAAGGTTTAATCTATTCATATTCCAGACGCTTTCCTTGACTTTCACTTTTCTGGGCCCCGGGAGGTAGTGGATCTAGCCCATTAGTGGTTTGAGCTTGTTTCCTTGCCTTGTGGTCCAACAATGAGAATCCTATCCAAAATCCTATACAAAATGTTAACCAAAAACTTATTCAAAAATTGGTCACCCTAAGGCCCAATAAGTGTTAGAAAGGCCTAACAGGCCTCACCTAGGTTTGGAACATTAATCCCTGATACCCACTAAAATGGAGAGAGCCCATAAAAAATTATCCTTGAGCCTAATTTAGAACTCAAGCTCAATTTCTTAATTGGTCCAACCTAACTCAAGTCTTAACCCAATTCAAGCCCTCTCGCCTAAAGGAAGAGCCCAATCACCTTAGTCCAACACAAGGAGAGCTTTAGTCCACTAACAAGAAGGGTACCAAGCCACTTCTTTCCCCATGAGAGAAGTCTAATTAGGCTTAGCCCTTTTAAGACATAACCATATCCTATAGCCCAAGGGAGGAGAAGTTTGACTCAAAGGAAGTATAGTCCACCAACACACCTTAGCCCATTAAGAGGTGTTTACCTTAGCCCATTAAAGGGTCCAATTTTGACCTTGTGAGAGCTTGAAAAGGGGACACACCACTTTGGTTTGAAGTAAAGGAATTTTGGTTTACAAGAGAGCAATTTTCCTTACAAAATTTTCCTTTTTTGGTTAATTAAACCATATCCCCTACTTATGGAAAATCAGCTTTAAAAAGTTTCCTTTTTCATGACAAACTTAGCCTTTAAGTTTAAATTTTAGCACTCTCTTTTTATTTTCTTATGCCACCTTTCCTTATTTTTGCCACTTAATCATGCCGCCTCCTTCTTGTCACTTGGATTAAATCTAGCTAAGTCACCTACACATGGAGTAAAATTCAACCATCACACACATCAAAAGATTGATGCCACACATCACCACAAAAGCCCTAAACCCTTCTTATAAAAGGGCTCTTTCTTCATGCCTCCCCTCACTTTTTCTCTTAAGAATTTGGCATCACTCTCTCCCTTTTCTCTCAAGCCCTTCTTCCCTAAACACAAAAGAACCTAAAGGAGTGCTACACCATCTCTAATCCTAAACCCCTACCTTCTACATTTAGCTTGGAGGAAGGTAAAATTCTACACCTTTTTCACTTTTGCTTTGGGATTTATTGTTGGGATATCGTGTTTGGTGTTTTCTTGGTCCCCTTTATGCTTCTTTTTACCCTACTATTGTTATGTGAAATTTGGACATGGATTTCACATCAATGATGCTTTCTTGATTGATCACAAACACACACAATTTGACTTGCATTTTAAGTTTCTGTCCAAATTTTTAGTGTGTTTTGAGTTGCCTTTTTTTATTTTTCTGGGATTTTTTGTGTTGGCCCCTCTATTATTTTTCCCTGGTTCTTCTGTGTTTGAAAACAAACTTGATTTTTCATATAATTTTTTAGGTACCCTACATCCCTATAATATTTTTAATAAAAAACAATGTCTAGAATAGTGCCTATTCTAAACAATTGTCTTTAAAAAAGAAGGCTTTCTTGGTCAATTTAGCACCAAATTGATTGAAACCAATTTTCTTAGATACCTTATATCTCAAGATTTAAAACTCATATTGATTTGCCCAAAAGGAAGATGGCTTGCCTTGTCAAATGATTTTTCAAAAAATGAGGGTTTTAGAATGTGGCTAGTCCAAGATTTGACCAAAAGGAAACTTTGAAAATTTCTTTCTCAATTAATTTTTAGCCTTTTGCCCTAAAATTTGATTCTATTTCAAAATAAGCTAGACTTAGGCTATTTTGACCAATTTTTCAATTTTTGGCAATTTTTTGAGGTCTAAACCAAATTGTGGGTAGATTTTAGACCAGTCTCTTTAAAAACTCAATATCTCACTCATTTCAAAGATTTTTAGGCCACATTTTTCTTTTTTGAACACTAGAAAACCCTAGTTTTCATAAATATGTTTAAGGATTTTTTTATGTCAAAAATAATTTCATTAATTTTTCTTTCTGTTGCCTAAACAGGGGCATTTTTCCACAATTTTGTGTAAGGTCAAAATAGGTCTTTTGTCCCTTTTTTTGGTTGAAATTTTCAAATTTATTTTATTTTGGGCTATAAAAATAGATATTTGAGGCTCCAAAGTTATTTTCCCAAAAATTAAAAAAATTAAAAATAAATTTTCTTTTATTTTTCCTTTATTTTTTAAAAATGGGGACAAAATTGAAAATTTAATCTTACATCGGGTGCCCACTTATTTTTCTCTTTTTCGAGGGACAGCAGTACTTTTTCTTTTAATCATTTTCTAAGTTTTTGAGTTATGGAATAGTATTAGGTTTTTTCTAGATTTTTTTAAACCCTAAGTTTTTTAGCAAATAAAATGTAATATTTTTGTTTCTAAGGGCATTTTAATCGCTTAGCCTAGAGTTGGCTTTTTTCTTTCATGTTTTAGTCTTAAGACACCGTCTAAACACCCTAAACCTTTAGTAAAAAATTCAAGTCAGCCCCCTAGCTCTTGGGTTAAGTTTCTAATTCTTAAGTCCCCCTTTAGGGTTAGTCCTAAATCATTTGTGTTGTGTGAAGCTACCTTAAGGTACCATGGTAGAGTTAGGGATGCGTTAGGCAAAAGGTACGACTGTACGACTCTACCCTCTTGTATTGGATGTTGATATTTCTACTTTCATTTTGAATATTCAATATACTTATGGTATGAGCATGGGCTTAAGGTACATTTCTTTCCCTTAACTCTTGTGTGGCTCACATGAGAACTACGTGTGCTTTGAACCCAAAAGATGTACATAAGCCCTAGGACCCATTCCTAGGACAAGCCCTTATTTGTTTATTTTTGTATGTTTTTCTTGTTTTGTTTCACTTTCTTATTTATGTTTCAAAAATAAAATAAAAAGATAAAATAAAAATAAATAAATATTAAGATAATTAAATAATTATTTGGCCACTTTATTTTGCAAATTTAATTTAGGATAACTATCCTTTGGATAGGTTTCCTAGGGTTCCTAACACCTTCCATAGGAATCAATTAGAGTCATAAACCCGATCTTTGGTTCGAGACAGGTTTTATAAAAATTTGAGCCTTGTCCACCATCTTCTTAAAAATAATTTTTAAAAATAATTTTTTATAGTTTTCCAAATTTTCCTTAATAGTTTGGTGGCGACTCTTTTTTTTAAAATCATGACTGACAGGTCATTGTCAAGTGTGATAGTTTGGCAACTCTACTACGGATAGTTGAAGATTCAAACCCAACAATAAATTATTTTTGCAAAATTTTGGCCTTTTATTTATTTTAATTACCCTAACCTTTTATTTATTTTTTGTTTGGGCCTTGGGTCATGCATGCAATATATATGTGGGTTTTTTCTCTTTGTTTTGTAGCCCAATCCACTTTGTGGATGAGGGAGTAGATCCTAGGGTTTGCTCTCACCACACATAAATACTTAGAACATAAGCCTCACACACTTTATTGGGCTCTATACTGGGGCCTGAGTGTCCCTAGGCTAGAAGAGGTTTATGGTGGTTTTCCTATCAGAACATGAACTCTCTTGAGCTTATCCACTACGATCTCACTTGTGTTGTTACCTATCATATGGGCTTGGTTGTTGTGAGACTAAATTATTCACTTGGCCCTATCCATGTGGTGGGGTCTCCATTTTGAAAGGATGGGGGCAATCCAAGAACCTTGAATCCTTTAAGACTTTAGACTTACCCTAACAACCATGCAATTAACGGATCCTTATTGGATCGCCTTGTTAGGAAGGCCTATAGTTGTAAACCCTAGGAGCCTATTCAATTAGGGTATATAAGAGCTAAGATATCCCTTGCATCATATATGCATCATCCAATATACCATCATGTAAGTAAAAACCCTAAAAAAATAAAAAAAATAGATAAAAAATCCCTTTGTTTGCTAAAACACTACTACATCAATAAGGCTAAATCCTTTCATACATGATGGTTAACCATTCTTTCCCAGTAAAGCCAAAATGATTCCTAAGGAAAATGGATTTCAAAAACCCCGTTTGCAAAACCATCGCTATGTCGATGAGGCTAAATCCTTTTTGTATGCGGTGATTGGCCGTTCTTTCCTAGTAAATCCAAAATGCTTCCTAGGAAAAAAAAGGATTTCAAAAAGTCCCGTTTGCGAAGACACCACTACATCGATGAGGCTAAACCCTTCCGTACGTGGTGGTTGACCGTTCTTTCCTAGTAAAGCCAAAATGGTTCCTAGGGGAGACAGATTTAAAAAAGAAAATTGTTTGCAAAAACACCGTAATATCGATGAGATTAAATCCTTTCATGTTATCGATTGACCAAGCCCCTAGTGTGACCAAAACGTCTCCTAATGGCTCATTTCAATAATATATAAAATAATAACAAAATAACTAACATGACAACATTATGGGCTTTCTCCTTTGAAAACTCTATTACATCATTGAGGTAAAATCCTCACATGTGTACGATTACTTGTCTCTCTCTAAGTGGCCAAAATGCCTCAATTAAGGAACAAGTTTTAAACTTTTGGGTGTAAGGGCATCTTTTCTAACAAAACCCAATGGATAAAACCCAATGGATAAATCCCACTAATAGAGTAAAAGAAAAATCCTTTATCACATTAGTGGTATTTTGCACCCACTATGTAGCCAAAATGCTGTCAATTGGGGGTAAAACTCTATTGAAATTTTTGAAAAATCATTGGGATGTTTTTTAACATGGATGAGCAATTTAAGTGACCAAATTGAGTAAATTTTAGTTATGACCATCTTAACAAAGACTTAATTAAAATGAAATAATAAAAGAAAGATAAATAATAAAGCACTAATTAAGTAATTTAATCTCACATGTATGACGAATTTCTCTGTTTTACAAAATTGCTCAAAAGAATGAAGTCATATCCCTTGCATTTTTTTTTTTTCTCTTGCATTAGCTCAAGGGGTTGCTTTGGATAATGGCAATTATGGCAATAACATCAGATGGGATATTGGCTTTTTTCTCACCCATTGGTCTATCACTAATTAGAAAGTTGGCACATATCAAGGTAGAGCCAAACTCTTTGACTGAATTGCTTTAGATGAGGACCAAACTCAATGGGGACCAAATGCGAGACTTTTGACTAAGATATAAGGATATATTGGCTATCTCAGTTCATACAGAAGCTATCGCAATCCTAAGGTAGTATTGGAACAATGAACTGATATATTTCACATTTCCTGAGTTCTAGTTTACATTGACCCTAGAGGTGTATGCCGAATTGTTGAGTATGCCTCTCCATAAGGATTCACTGATGTACACATATCTAATTTATCTTCCTAAAGGTCTGTTGCTCAGCTATTGGGGGCGTCACTTGAGCGGGATTAGTCTACGAGACAAGAGTATATTAATGTAGTACCATTGGCTTTCTTGATCAATTACATGAAGATACTCATCGTGAAGCAAGAGTGGGCACTTTTTAGTCGAGTTCTTACCTTATTAGTATATGGAATTGTGCTATTTTCATCAACAGTAGTCTCTATAGATTTTTTCGCAATCAATGTTTTTATGGCTGTGGAGCATCATAGAGTTAATCCAGTCTTAGCCATCCTAGCTGACACTTACTTAACCCTTTTGTATTGACAAGAGAATTGGGAGGAAAGTTAAATTGTTGTCTCTAGCTCCTTAAAGTATGGATGGCAAATCATCTATTTAGCAAGAGGTGGTTTAGAGGTGTATGGCTTGATAACATCTATCATCTGCTGAGAGACTTTACTATGAGGGAAGGCCTTATCTTAAGCAACCCAAGAGGACAAGAGGGCCTAGCTTTGATCGAATACCAAGATTAGGTCTAGTTTTTCAACTGATTGGCCAATGAGATGATCAGATGGAAGTTGGCTTGGTAGGAGCACATAGACATCTTATACAGATGTAGGGACTTTACAAGGACTACACGAGGGATCGACCTTACATATGGACCATAAGATCTATTACTGAGTAATAACTTGCAAGAAATAGAACAAGACCTTATTATCAAGATTGAAGAGTAAAAGACCTAGTTAGGAAACTTGAAAGGGGAAAGAAAGAGGAAATAAGACATGATAAAGAAATCCAAAGAGGAGTATGTAAAACTACATAAGGAGGTGTCAACCCTCAAAAGCCACTGAGGGTCTTCCAGTTTCGACAACGCATCCGAGTTGCAAGAGGGAAGTGAGAAGCTAAAGGTCGAGATTGAGGAGTTCTACTGCACTTGTCAATAACAAGACTCTTAATTGTATTGAGAACAAGAAGCCCGTGGGGAAAAATATATAGAGGGTTAAGCCCATATCCAGGCTCTAAAAGAGGAGGTTGCACAAATGAGGGAGCAACTAGATAGAAAAAGTGAGCCATTTGTTGCTTCCCAAAGAGAGGTGAATTATATGATAGACTTGTATTTGGAAAAGTTAAACCCAGCTATTGAGTTAGGCATGACATGGGAACTACGATCCCAGAGTGAGCAAGTTGACTTAGATATGTGGAAGAGACGATATGTGCATATTGAAAGACTAGTCAATGCTGTCATTCCAACATTCAATGATATCTTTGGGGGTGCTGAGAGTAAGATGATTGTGTACAATACACTGCCTAAAGTGTAAGATTTTCTCATTCTCAATCGCCATATTTTTTAGCATTGGAATGAAGTTAACAGAGTCCATAACCCTCAAAGCTTTATAATACTTTGGTAGTGTTGCGACAGATATGTTATCAAGCTGGCCTATAGCATAGATGATAAGGATTCCAAAGGCTTGATAAGACCTAAACCAGAAAAGCAAACCGAGTTTGTAATAGCTTATCGAGAGGCTAAGAAAAAAATTTCAAATCATTTATTAACAAGTAATAATGCAAACTATTATGTAATTTTAATCAGTTTCTATTTTTTGAAGAGGAATAACGTTAGCAACCATCATGCATTCAATGTGAAAGAAAAGCAAAGGTTTTAAGTTCATTGAATGAATAAAATCCAATTTTATTAATATGTATGAGTCAAGTGGTACATGAAAACAATGAAAGTTATGTTACTGAACAAGGTAACTTCTATCATGAGTAAAGAAGAAAGTTGTCTGGTGGAGATGATCTTGACATCTTCTGACTTCACAAGTTACCACAGATATACATGCCAATCTTCGAAGAGCAGAGTACTTATCTTTTATTTTCTTAAGGATGTGATAGTCAATTTAACTCATTGAAGAGCCAAATTGTGAAAGTATAATTACTCTAATTTTTGCCTAAGCTTGCCCATTGCTAGTTTTTGGCTTAACGAGCTGGTCTAACTTTTCCCTAAACTGCCTATGTGGATTTTTAGCCTAGTAATAAATGCCCTCACTTTTCCCTAAGCTGACCTTTGCTTGTTTCAACTTAACAAGATTCTTTTTAATTTTTTTTAAGCATATTATTGCTTTACCGAATCAGAGTTGATAGGTCTACCCAAATCTTGCCCTTCTATGTTAGTGAGGATTAGATCACCTCTAGAGAATGCATGTTTGACTACATACAAGCCTTCATAAGTGAGGACCCATTTTACATGATTATCTTCTTGTATATGGAGATCTTTCTCAAGACTAAGTCCCCAGCCTAAAAATTCTATAAGCCTGACCTTCTTATTAAAGTCTTTGGCAACCTTCCTTTGCTATAGTAGGCCATGACACATAGCTGCCAATTGTTTCCCTTAAATAAAGTTAAGCTGCTTATAGCAAACCTTGACCTATTTTTCTTCGTCCAGCCTATATTCTATAACAACGCGCAAAGATGCTATTTCTAAATCTACTAGTAGGACTTCCTCTGTAACGACCCCCTAATACGTCATACGCGATGCTCGTCTGATTAGCGGAAGCATATGTGGCATTCTGAATGTTTATTCCCTATGTGGGAACGTCAGGATCGCATCGGGTTGAGCGTAACCCAAATAGATTCTCCGTTATCCATTCGATTCCGCTCAACCCTGATTCACACGCAGCTAACTAAATACACATACATATATCATCAATAATAACTCTGGAATGAAATCTAAAACTGATATACATGTCTCATTATACATTCATACACATTTCAATTCAAATCCATGAGTTTACGGCTGTAAGTTCTACCGAAAATCCGGCAGAGTTTCCTCTGTAATTTGGTCATATCCCAAGTACAGAATCACCTGTTTAAAACGTAACAACCACCCAATAACAAAGAAGAAACATACTAATATAAATCCATACACCGTAACATTAATTCATCGCTACAATACATACATATCGCTTCAAACGCCGCATATACATTCAGCCTAGTCCATACATAAGTTACAAGAAACAAAATCGATAATTAATAAAGTGTCATCAAAGTATATGTACAAACGATTCAAGCCTAAGCTAAATAATCCTCCGTCTATCCTCAAGTCGCCGGCTATCGCCTGGCTCGCCTCGTCCCTCGTTCATCCGAAAGTACACAACCTAATGAGATATGAATCCCAGAGAATAATTTACAATTTAAATATCATTCAAAACCGCTTGAATACTCGGTGCGAACACCGAAATCGTCTTCCCGAAATCGGTAAAACAAAGGGAATACCTTATCTTTAAAATCGCTTAAACACATGGAAATTGCGGCAATATATCACAACTGAAATCTGCTTTTTAAAATCACCATAAAAATCAAATGAAATCCCATGCCCTGTGTATCTCAATCCACGTTGATTACAAATCCATCATGAATCGAATCTAAATCATCTTCTAATTGCACGTAGTCTAGAGAGAATACCTCTCTTATCGTTGGGTGTGATCCGTAACACCAATCACCCGAATCAAGCCTATATTGTGAGTGTGATCCGTAACACCAATCACTCACTCAAGGACCGGGTGAGAATCAACATCTAGTATGCCCCTAGCATGTGCACATACGCCAATTCTCATCCTCATACGCCTATTCGAACTCACATGCACTCTGGGTCGGCTATTCCTCAGGGTTCTAGGGTATCACGCCTTAAATCACAACGCTTCCGTGTAGGTTATCCACCCTTATACTCCCTAAACCTTTCTTAGGGTCGTCCTGGTTTAACGCGCAATCCCTAACTCAGTACAGGTTAAATCTGATAAAAATAGTTTCGTTTAAAAGCTTCCTGTACGAGGAATACTTAACAGCCGTCCCATACCGGCTATCAAGTACCCAACCCTAAGTAAATCCGCCCTAAAGGCATCTAAACTCGATAAACAAGGTGTCTAATCATGCAATTAGGGTTTTCAGTACACAGGCATGCAATTTTATCCCATCGAAGCAAAGACGCAATTCCATACAAATCGTCTAAATCAGTTAGGTATTCACTAATTCAATTCTAGGGTTCGGGAAGTGTATATTATCCTACCTGGTCTCCGGTCGCTTCAATTCAAATCAGGACTCTGTGAAATCTCGGTTTCTGAGCCCAATTAATTCCCTGGACATGAAATTGAATATTTAGATTCGTCACGTCATCCAATTTTCAATCCTAAACCCGGTTACACAGTTACCTAGGTTAATTAATTGCCTAATTACGTTCGGCAGCCATTTCAATCATATAACATCAGTTTTTGGGAAAACGGACCTTACCACTGTGCTCGGATTATGGAATTCTACGTCCCGGTGATCTCAGTTTCTCGGGATGCACGTCCAGGAACTCCAAGACGCAGCGGCTACAAGACGGCGGCGCACGGCGGCGCACGGCGGTGAGGTGCGGTTTGTCTCGAAAATCACACCACGGTGAAGCCCGTAAGCTCAAGAGTCCGAATACGGTGGTGGCACGGCGGTTCACGGCCGTTTGAATGGTGTTTTCCGGCCACGAAGAGTCTCACACGGCGGACGGCGTTTTGCCTCGATCCGGGCGCGTCCGGCCTCCTTCGCGCCGAGCCATCGGAGGCGGTGGCGGCTTCGGGCTACGGTGGTGGGCGGTGGCGGTCCAATCGGCGTCGGACGGCGCAAGATCGGGCGGGGGAAATTTCGCGCGATGGAGGGGAAAAACGGCGTTTTTTCGGCGTCTCCGGCGGCCGTTGGTGGCGGTGGTTAGTTCTTTGGTGGTTATGGGCGATGAGGTCGCTTGGTACCCTTGGTGGTGGCCCACGGTGGTCGTGGTGGCCGCTCACGGTGGAGGAAGGTGGAGAGAGAAAAGAGAGAAGAGAGAGTGTGGTGAGGAGAGAGTGAAATGGGAGAAATGGCGGGCTTTCGCGTAATTTAAAGCCTCCAGGGGCGATCCCGACTTTTCCCAGGCCACCCGGGGATCTTTTAGGGTGTCGGCATCCCTCCAGACATTGGCACGCATTTCCATGCGAAAGTCTTGGCCTCCGTCAACGAAAGTGACGCACGAAACTCCTTAGTCGATTTACGATCGCCGGATTACATTTCTTTCTGTTTGATCGTGTTTCTGGCTTCAAGCGACCTTCTGTGTCAAGTCATTATCCTCAAAATACGTGTCAGGCTTCGTTTGATTGGGATTAGGGTTAAAATCAAGTTTTATCTTTTAAAATTCTTTAAAAATTCTTTCGAATCTTTCCCGTTGTTACATCCTCCATGTCACATACCAGTGAACAAGGCATTCCCCCAGTCGATGTCCAAACTATGGTGTGGTACCCGTGTAAGGCATATGGAAGCATCTCATGCCAATCTTTATAAGATATATTCATACTTGCAATGATCTTTTTCATATTTTTATTAGCTACTTCTACTTCTGCATTCATTTGCAGGTGATATTATTTCAATTTGTGATGTTTTTGTTTTGAAATGTTTACAAATTTTGGTGCCATTGAGATTTTTCACATTTTTTGTGATGATTCTTTCAGGTACACCATATCAACAGATTATATTAGTCCTCAAGAACTAGGAAAACACCTTCTGAGTTATAGTCAAGTATGAGCCTACCTCAATCCATTTCGTAAAGTAGTCAATAGCGACCAAGATGAAGCAATGTCGTTGGAGGCCTTCAAATTAATAGGGCTTATTATATCGATTCCCCACATGGAGAAATGGCAAGGCATGATCAAGCTGTGTAGTAGGACTGGTAGAGCATTAATGTGATTTACATATATCTGGCATTTTCGGCATTTGTACACATAGACTAGACAATCCTTCTCTATTGTCATCCAAAAATACCTACATCTTTGGATTTGTCTGGTCATAGTGTGACCATTGGCGTGGGTACTACAGATTCCTTCCTTCACTTCGACTATTATCTAATTGGCTTCTTTAGCGTCCACACAATGGAGCAGTGTACTGTCGTGACTCCTCTTGTATAGTATGTCACTACTAAGGAAGAAATTCATTACTAACCTCTGAAATGTTCTTTTGTCATTTTCACTTGCCCCAATCAGGTATTCTCGCTTCATGATGTATGTTTTGATGTCATGAAACCAAGGTAGTTCATCAAGTTCTTTTATATTTAGGTAGTAGAAGGATGTATCCTAAGACTCTACTTCTAAGGGCTATAGGTGAACTCCGCATTCTAGCTTTACCATCACGACTAGGGTGGCTACGACATGTGCAAAGAGATTTTTATCGCGGGAAAAATGAGTGAAAGAGATCTCATCAAATTTCTTGCAAATTTTACTAAGGTATTTCTAATACAAAATTAATTTCTCATCCTTAGTCTGCCATTCTCCCTTCATTTGGTAAATTATGAGGGTGAAGTCCCCATAGACATCAAGCTCTATGATTTTCATAGAGATAACAGCCTTCAAGCCATTGATGAATGCCTCATACTTTACCATGTTATTGATGCAGTCAAAATTTAACTTGATTGTCATGGGAAATTACTGCCCTTCGAGAGATAGAAGAATAGCCCTAACACCGTTTCCATGCATATTGATTGCCCTGTCGAAGTACATTTTCTATTGGCTCAAGGATTCCTCTTCTTCTTTTTCTTCCTCTATAGTTTAAATTTCCTCATTAAGGAAATTGAAGTCCAGAGGTTGATATTCCTCTAAAAGGTTGGTGGCTAAATGATCAACTATGGTACTACCCTTGATTGACTTTCAAGTTACATATTTAATGTCATACTCTGCCAGGACCACTTGCCATTTCAAGACTCTTCCTGAGATGTTGGGGCTTTCAACAATATACTTGTTTGGATCCATACATAAGATCAATCAAGTTACATGGTAGAGCATGTATTGTCTGTGTAATGTCTCTCGTAACACACCCTTGCTGTTGATTCCTTTTTATTAATTAAAGGATATAATATATAATTATATGTTAATATTGCATTACTGTTATATCTACCCAAGTCAATTTTAAACTTTGACCAAGTTGATTAGTTGAGTGTTATATGGGTTGGGTTCTACACTCAGGCTCTCACAACTTTGCAATGGAATATTAGATTAAATATATATATATAATTCATCCTAAATAGTTATACATCCACATGTAAAAACACCCCTTTAATTAACTTTAACTTAACCTATTAGGGACAGAAGCAATAATCCTGCTACTCAAACCCTACCAATTTTTCTATTCATGAATTCAGACTAACTCATACATCTAATTCAATGTATGCTATACAAGTAAATCTTTACTAGCCTTTCTCAAAAACATCATGAAGACTAGTACAAATAAAACCTGTGCCTATGCTAATGTAACTCATGGTGGGTATCTCTTCCCACTTTACCTTCTTCTCTAGCTAGGGGAACCTACACATTTGATACATACCAGCACTTATGTGAGAAATTAATTTTAGTAGCAACGCAACCTGTCTTTTAAATTTACTAGCACGTACCACTGTGCTTGCACAAAAAATCTCTACATTCTTTCATCATAAATCATAATACATAACATATACTATTGGGGTGTAATGCATGCAAGCATACTTTTAACATGTGCTCAGATTTATGCATGCGAATTTAAATATATCATCTTTCAAATATGAGATTTTCATTCATCATCATTCTCATCATAACTTTCATATAAACATATGGTTGGGTTTAGATATGCCATTACTTTACTTTAAACATATGAGTAGGTAATAACACATTATAAGAGTTATCGGGAGCACTACCAGATGAACACCCCACGTACCACTATCTATATGAATGAGTTTGTGACTATTCAGCCACCGTATAGCTAACTCTAGCTTTTAACTTTAACTTTTTATACGTTCTGAGGCGTCCCTCAGCCGAATCTGAGTACCATTCTCATAACCAGTAGGATAGTTTTCAACTCTACCCAACGTCTCCCTTCCCTTTACGGGACTAGTTATCAACTCATGAGATCACTGTCAACTCTACTTGAATCATTTCCTCTCCGCTTTTGAGGTGGATCATAATATTATGGAATCACCATCCCTCTTCGATGGATCACACTCCTGGTATGCTATTCTCTAACATATACTCTAGGTTGACTCAGCTCATACCCATGATCCTGCTTAACTCTAAGTACGTGTTTCTTAATAGTCATTGAAAGAGGACACTAACTTAAAGTTTACAGCCATCATGGTGTTTTCACAAATCATCTTAGTTCAAGTAGATGTCTAACCATCCTAGTTCATGGCATAACTGTGGAATACCCAATGGCCATCCCATATCGATAAATAGGTCACTCGATCATGAGCCTATCTACCACTAGGCATACACTTAGAATACTCCCCTCTTTCCTCTCTTATGTGTTCTGCACTTTCTCTATCACTATCACAAGGATCTCATCATCCAAGTGAATTGTGACTCTATCATTTCACTTATCACAAGGATCTCATCATCCAAGTGACGCGTGACTCTATCTCTTGCATGTACCCACTACATCCCAGGTTTAGATTATTAGTTTGAGTGAGATTTTAGGTTATTTTTCTCTTAAAATGGTTAATTGAGCTCATTTTCCATGTCAGAGGGATGGCAGTCGACTTCCCCTTTACTGGCAGTCGGCTGCTAGCTCACTGTCTAAAATCTCTGTTCTTGGACGAGAGCTACCAGTCTATTGCTAGGGCTTGGCAATCGGCTGCTAACCTTGACAGTCAACTTCCAAGAGTCTGGCAGTCAACTGCTAGCCTCTTGGAAACTTTATGGGGAGTAAAGAACATGACGGTCGACTTCCAGGGCTAGCAGTCAATTGCTAACGCTTGGTTTACTTCAAAAATCATTTCTCGTTCATAAAATGCCCATAACATAGCTTAACATGTTCAAACTAAGATCAAACCATATCTTTCTCGATTAGGGCCAAAACCCAACTTCACAATTATTCACAAGCATAAATGAGCAACGTGAATCAGCACACATTACCTAATAGCTGTTAAAAACACATAAAATTTAGATTTAAAACCCCAAATTTAACTTCAAACATTTAAAATCACATTTCAGAAAATTTTCTACCCATTTTAGAAATGGGATTTAGGATGAATTGCTACCTAGATTCTTGGCAAAATGTGTGTATTTGATATGTTAGCAAGATTCTCCCCTCGCTGTAGAACAAATCCCCAGCCTCAAATTCACCTTTCCTTTTGAAAATCCCTTCCTCTATGCACAAACTCTGCTCTTTCTCTCCCTACTCGTCCTTCCCTTTCTCTCTCTAAAATTTTTGATTGCTGGAAGTGTGTGAGAGGCTTAGGGTTCAGTTAGGGTTTTTAAGGAAGTTTGGGGAATTACTTTTTGGCCCTTGAGTTACTATACACATTTTGTCTCAGCACATTTTCCCTTTTCACTTGGGTCCTTAGCCACACTCTTTACTTAGAATTTAATTTCTTTCAATTAGGTCCCTACACTAATGTAACTATTTGCACTAATGCAACATATACAAGCATTAAGATTAAATTAACAACTAACAAACATCTCTTTAATCATACTAAGAGTGGATGTTACAGTCTGAGTCTTCTTGTTGTTTAGGATAAACTACAGCAAGTTCTTTCAATCATGGATTATTTTATCTCACAATCGTTGAACTTTTTAAGGAGGTAATATACAGCTCTTTCAATCCTTCCAAATTCATCATGTTACCTTAGTATGGCACCCATGGAGCCAATCAAGTATAATATGAGTGGTCTGCCAGGTGTGTAAGGTACTAACAATGGTGGTTTCTAAAGGTATTCTTTGATTTGCTGGCATTCTTCATTCCATTATGATGATTAATTCTTCCTTAGGAGCTTGAAGATGGGTTCACAAGTGGTAGTTAGATTCCTTATGATTCAGGCAATGTAGTTTAGTCCACCTAAAAAATTGTGTACTTGCTTCTCGATTTTATGTGGAGGTATACACATATGGCCTTTATTTTTTCGAAGTCCACCTTAAAACCTATTTTACTAACAAGGAACATGAGAAGCTTTCAAGTAAGAGACCCGAAGATGCATTTATTAGGGTTTAGTCAAAGTTTGAATTTTCACAGTCTTTCAAATAGCTTATGAAGAACCTCCATATGGCTTTCCCCCTTTGCTAACATGGCAACCATGTCATCTACATAGACTTTGATCTCCTCATACATCATGTCATGAAAGAGAAAAACCATTACACACGGGTAACTTATCCCAGCTTTCTTTAATTAAAAGGGCATAACCTTGTAGCAGAAGATGCCCCACTGTGTAATGAATGTAGTCTTCTCTTTATCTTTTGGATGCATGGTAATCTGATTGTGCCCTAAATACCCATCCATGAATGAGTATCAGTAACTACGTGCAGTGTTGTCTATAAAGATGTCTACATGCAGCAAAGGAAAATCATCCTTTAGACTAGCTTTGTCGAGATAGTGGTAGTTAATGCACATCCTTACTCGGCCATCCTTCTTGGGTACTGGGACAATATTGGCTACCCATAAGGGTAGGTAGCCACCTCTAAGAATTTGGCATTCCATTACTTTAGCACCTCCTTCTTTATTTTCAGAAATATGTCAAGGCTTATTCTTAATTTTTGATTCTTATTCTCTTGGAATGACCATGAAAAGGCATTGATGTATCCTCGACATAGGTTAATCATATCCTTTCTTCCAAGGTTATCAACTCTTTTTTGTCTATTTTGGGCCTAAAATTAATTATTTCAATTATTTCCTCATGTAGACCTATCCCTCTTTCATGTGATTTGACTAATTTGGAAAACATATGAGACGTGTCTTTGTTATTAAGATCCTCATGATTGTGTAAAAAACTTGATGCGCTGCCAATGCAATTACACCTAAGGCAGTGAACCCTATCAATGCAGCCTAGTGCAATGGCAAAGATCAAGGTCGGATCCAACGGGAATGGGAAAGCTTAAACTTACTCTTTGTTCTTTGTTATCTAGCCCAAGGGTAATCTGATTTATGCATACATAAGTACATCCATGCAGTTTAAAACACCCAATAGCAATTAAAAACATTAAGAATGTAGTTTTTACTTCCTCTCTAGCTTAAATAACATGAAATCATAATTCTTAACATATGAACAGTAAATTTCAAAATAAAGAGGATTAGGTTGTTTGGTACCTTGTTTCATATAAAATGATATACTGGTGATGGTATATGCCTTCTTAAATCTCCCTGCTACTAAATCTCACCTTAGATCACATTAAAATCTCCACCTCCTTCTCAATTTCTCACTTTCTCTCTCTATATTTTCTCTCTCTAAAACTCAGTGTTCATATGCCAAATGGGGGTTATAGGGTTTAATCCTATTTATAAGTGATTAGGAAACAGGACTTACTACCCTTAAAGTATTGAAAGTCTACATAACTTTCCCTACTCAACCTTTTTCATTTCATTTCAGTCCCTGCTCTTTCTCCTCAATTAAAGTCCTCATTCTAATGTAACTACATGCAGTATAATGCAATATTCACAATCATTTATCTCATTTAAAGTTAACAAATATCTCTTAGTAACTAGGAGGAGCAGATGTTACACCAACATCGGGATTCGCAACATTCATCTCATACTGACTATCGGTCATCCAATCTAGAATTCTTTTAATTCTAGTGCACATATTTTAAAATGCTTTCAGCTCTCCTCCATTGTTATTTACTCTCATCCTGGAGTCCCATAATACTCTAATGTGTTCTACATGCTTATTCCAATTGGACATTTGGTCTTGTTATTTCCTTTGAAGAGAAACTACGTAAAAGTTCATTTTCTAAAATAGAGGCCTACCAGTCACCTTTCAAAGGTCTGGCAGTCAGTTGGTGAGAGTTTACCCATAGAGATTTGCCCATGAGGATTTCCTATAAAGGGTTGTCTCAATGGATTATTCTTAGAAGGCTCTCCATAAGTTTAGCCTTATAAAGACTAATTCATTGTTCAGCCCTTATAGGTTTGTCCATAGGGTTCACTCTGTGGTTCACCCCTTTTCCTACCCATTCAGGCTTTCCTAATGGATCGCCCTTAAGGGGTTCTCTTAGTGGAATGGCGCTTGATACTTGTACCTAAACAGAGAAAGAATACAGTGGTCAATTATTACTCCTAAAGCTTAACCACTGCATTCTTGCTCTGTCTAAAACACTATTATTTGATTTGAACAGTCCTAAAACCATAACTTTTTAATGAACAATTGAATCATGGACTTAAAATATTCATTAAGGCCAACAAAAATACTTCCAAACACATTACAGTAAGTCCAAAGCCTACTCAAACCCATAAATTGTTCCCTTGTAGTTGAAATAAAAAATATACCCAAATTTCCAATCCTATTTCCAAGCAAATCCGTAACATGTAACAACATATAAGAACACATCCAATATCAAACATTAAAGAATGTAGGTCTGATTGCCCATTCAAGTGAAAAAAAAATAAGATTTGCATCAAAATTAACTCTAGACACATTTTTGTTTCAAGAAGTGATAAAACAAGCAAAATGGTTTAACTTGATTACCTTAGTTTAATGTAGTTCCTTGTGTCTTAATTTGTATCTAGGTTCTTCTAGGTTGATTTCCTTAAGCTATTATGGATTCCCTTTGATTTTCATTTCAATTTCTCACTTTCTCTCTCTAATTCTAGTCTTTCTCTCTCTAACTCGTCTCTCTCTCTCTCTAAGTTTAGAAAATCTAAACTCTCTCTATCTTTTAACCAACATATATGTTGGCTTAATTCCTTAGGAAGTTTTTGAGTAGTAGGTTGAACTTATTTCCTAAAAGGTCCCTTGAGCCAATTTGTAAATTAATAAACTTATGGGATATTTTACCCCTTAGTGCTCCTCATCACTTTAATTTCTCCTAAGATCCTTTTCGTTGATACTTTTTACTCTAATATACCACTATCCCTTTAAGTCAAATTCCCTCAATGTCACACCCTTATATTGTTTTATTCACTTAAATGTGCCACTTGTGCAATATCCATTTTCCTAAAAAAAATTATTTTAAGGGTGATCTTGAAATTTTGACTCCAAGGAATAAAATAAAATAAGAAATTTAGAGCTAAAGTAAAAGAGACTAAAGAGTAATTTTCATATTTGGCTAGGAAATCACTGAAAATTTTATTACCCAACCCTTTTTATCCCTTCTCCTATACATTTCCCCTCTATACCAACATAAAGACTGAACCTAAAGAGAGAAAGGAAGAAAGGAAAAATGAGCAGAAGGGAAAGGAGAAGGAAATCAAGTGGAGATCTTCCATTAGTCAAATTTGAGATAAGGAATTTTCACCTATAGCTTGGTAATACATCTTAGCACCATTTAAGAGTAGATTACTTCTCCAAAAAAACCCATCCAATCTGCTGAAATGTTTAGGATTTAGCAAAAATGGGGAAACCTCCTTTTCTTCAAAAATTTTTGGTTTTTTGGTATGAAATAATGATTTTAAGATTGCTTTGAGTTAGGAAAAGGTTGCTAAACTAAAATGCTAGAGTTTTTAACTTCCATTAGGGATTTTCTAGGCTTGAATTAGATTTACAAAGTTAGGTTTTACTATTCACCAAAGTTGCATATGTAATTGGCTTGTATGAGTGATATTTGAGCATGACAATGATTAGGTTTTGGGAGAAAATGGTTAAGAACTAAGCTCACACCTTTTAATCTCGAAAAATACTGAATTCTGGGCTGGATGATTTCAAAAATTTGATCTTTTTAGCTGTTGCAGAATATAACAGCCGACTGCCAGCATGCATCAGTCGACTGTAGTGTTCTTGACAGACCCAGAATTTTATACAAGAACACAGCAGTCAACTGGTAGCCTTAGCAATCAACTATCAGGTTAAATTTTTGCCTAATAGTCGACTAGCAACCTTCTATCAGTCGACTAGCAGGCTAGTGTCTTGCAAAATTCAGCTTTCCAGAGAGCCACCAATCGATTGCTAGTTTCACAACAGTCGACTGGCAGCCTTTCAAAGAGCAACCAACTGACTGCTACCTGCCTAGCAGTCGACTAACAACCCTCTAATATGAAAAATGATTTCTAAAATAAGAATTGAGCTTATAAACCCTTAGTATTGGTTAGATTGAGGCTTAAATTTCATCATACATGAGAATTTCATACGTTGGGTGATGAGTAACATCAAAATAGGAAAGGAAAAAAGGAAGAGTTATCTTATAGTAAAACTTTAAAAGTATGATGCATAGTAAGCATGATGCAATGAATACATATTAGTGAAGTACTAGTTTGAAACCTAGATTATTTCTCAGGAAGTGACATGTGAGGCAAACTCAAAGAGGAAAGAGGGAAGCCTTGATCAAGAAAGGAACAAATGGTTAAGGTAGAGTAATCTACACTCCCCTATTTTGAAATGAAAATGTGAATTCTATTAATTGAAATGAAATTTATTCTTATGAAATGGGAAATGTTTGATGAAAATGCTTGTGAAATGGAAATATTTTCATATGAGTATAAGAAGAATTACTTGTCTGTGTTTGTAAAATATGAGATAAACCTCTGCTGCTTGTGTCAACTTGACCATTAGGTTGCATGCTTATAGTGCAAACAAAATTTGGGGTGAACATTTAATGGCTAGTATGGGAAGGTTCTTAAGTATTCCTTATGCAGATAAATTTTATAAAATGTAATTATCTTCCATAGTAATAGTCTATATATGTTAAAGGTTGCTCTTTAAACCAATACAACCCTATGAAAGACTTAAGGAGTAAAAGGAGGAGAGTCTATACGGGCAAATGGATTGGTTTAAGTGAAATATTCTATGACCCTAAGTATTAGTTACCTATTTGTATACATTGCCATATAGTTGTAGATTAAGAGACTAACAAAGGATGTGCACGTGCCAGAGGACACCCTAATATTTTGATTCTTAATCATATGGATAACAGTCCTATAACAATCACCAGGACAACGGTCCCTATGATGACAACAATCTCAATCACATGGATAACGGTCATGTGAAATTCCTTGAGATAATGGTCCCCTGGAATATTTTAAAAATTGAGATTGGGAAACAGCATGCATTATGACAGGGATGTAAATGGTGGGAAATGTATGCATATTAGTTATGTGATATTTTCAGTCACACGAGAGATGTTACACAAATAGAAATTGAAATGGCAATACAGGTGTTTTGAAATAATGATTTTGATTTGAATGTTTCTCCTATACTCCTATGATTTTGATAAACTTATTTGATTTATGAGAAAAATTGAAATGTGAATTTTTCCATGTGATTGATCTTGCCTAGAATATAAAATTTCAATTCACATGTGTATTATAACTAAAAGGGGGAGGTTTTCTGTACCCAAGGGGGTACAGATGAACTTTCAACTATTTTATAAAACTGTAAATTTGTAAATTAATCTACTGGGATAATTTTATCTCATGAAGTTATTTGTTCAGATAATCAGGGCCAGGATATGCTTAGAACTTAGCTGGGGTTAAGATGTGTATGAGGGATAAAAGGCAACCTCGAAGATTATAGATTTCAAGTTGCAGATAAGTTTGTTTAATGGCATGTAGGCCAGGAATTGTATGCATATAATGAAAATCGTATAGTTATTTTGATGAAATTTCCATAGGTTATGTAGTCATGAAAATTTAGAGACCCACCATATTGAAATGTGATTTGATGATGGGAAGTTAATTTTAATAGTTTTAATGTAAATGGTATTTTAATTGTTTATGATGAATGGTTTAAAATTTTGTATTCCATATTTCATGGTTGTATAAATTATGGTATTAGAATATGTTGCACATAAGTGGTAGTTGAGTGGAATTCGAATGGACTAAGAGAAGATTCTATTTGGATTACACTCAACTAGTGACGGTCCGAGTGGTATCAATCTTTCAAAAAGGAAAAAAATTTAGTGAAAATTTTCACGCTTCATGATCACTCTGATATATGTAAGTAATGAACGGTTGTCACAACTTGTCTTTCCAACTCTGTTTCTCACAAACCAAACGCCTTTTTAATCTAGTCTTTTAGCCAATCTTTCCAAAAATGGGAAGTCTAGCCCTAGATACCAATTCAAAACCAAAAAAATGTCTATAATTTAATTAAATTGCAATTAAAAATTAAGCTACTTAGGGGGATTCTAAAGTTCCCATGCCTTCCCTAACTCAACTTCTTAGGTCAATTTTTCCAAATACAAGTCTATCATATAGTTTAATTCCCCTTAGGCAGCAACAAATGACTCGTGTTTTCTATCCAGCTGCTCCTTTAGCTGTGCAACCTCTTCTTTTAGAACCTAGAGATGGGCTTGACCATTCATATTTTTTACCCAATAAGCCTTTTATTCCCTATATAGCGAAGAGTCTCGCTGTCAACAAGCGTGGTGGAACTCTTCATTCTCAGCATTTAACTTCTCATTTTCCTCTTATAACTCAGATGTATTGCCATAATTAGAAAACCCTTAATGCTTTTTAAGTTTGGATACCTCCTTGTGCAGCTGCACATACTCTTTGAATTTCTTTAGCTCATCTTATTTCCTCTTTCTTTCCCCTTTCAAGTTTTCCAATTTGGTCTTTGACTCCTTAATCTTGATAAGAAAGGCATGTTCTATTTATTACAATTTATTTCTTAGCAGTGGATCTTAGGGTCTATATACAAGGTTGATCCCTATTGTCGTTCTATATTGAATCCATTTATTTGTATTCGGGTGTGACCTTCACCTGGCGCATCCCTAATTCAGCCTTTCTCTTGAACAATATGCTTTTCCAAGCTCTCAAGACACAATTGTTCAACTCAATGGATTTTCCGTCATAAAGGAAGAAGAAAGGCTTCACCAAATCTTGAGATGGAACTTTCTAACTGTAGGTAAATTGAAGATGGGCTAAATACAGGTTATAGTTTACTCTTTCCCTAGCAAAGATGAGAGGCTCATTAAGGAAATCCCCACAATTGTATAGGATATTTGTGTGCTCCCACCAAGAAAACTTCCATTTAATCTTTTCACTGGTTAATTGGTTGAAAAAATGGACCCAATCTTTGTATTCGGTCGAGGCTAAGCCCTTTTATCCTTTCAGATTGTCCAGGAAAAGGCCCTCCCTCATAGAGAAGTCTCTCAAAGGATGATGGATGTCATCAAGCCATACACCTCTGGACCACCTCTTCCCAAATAGATGATTTTCCATCTATAATGTAAGGAACTAGATAATACTTTAACGTTCCTCTCCCTTTCTCTTGGCAATATGAAAGAGTCAAGTAAGTGTCTGCTAGGATGACTGAGATTGGATTGACTTTATAATGTTCCATGACCATAAAAATGCTAATTGTGGCGAAGTTTATAGAGCTCATCTTTTATGGAAAGAGCACAATCCATACACCGCTAATGCAAGAACTCGTTTAAAAAGCACCCACTCTTGCTTCTTGTAAAATCCTGAATATTATGAAGGTTAAAAATATATATAATAAATTAATTAAATTGTCAAAATAAATTTAAAATGTTGGTATAACATGTTAGGAAAATTTTCTGAACAACAAAAAAGTGTAATTATTTAAAGGGGAAGAAAGAGTTAAAAAACAATTAAATTATTATAAAAAGGGAGGAATAAAATGAAATGATAAAATAAAAAGAAAAGAGTATAAATTCCCCATAAATACCATAATTTGGAAAATATTCCCCTTATTTACCAAAGATAATATCCTTTATATTTCTCCTCCTTCACTTCGAAGGCAACTACAAGTTAGAGAGAAACTAGAGAGAGACTCTCGTAAAGAGAGAGACAGAGAGAACCAAGGAAGAAGAAGCCTCCATCAACCTATTAACCTCTCTAACCTCCACCACTCCTCACCAAAATTGACCCCAAGCTGCACCAAGGAGAGGAGAGTTTCCCTCTTTCATTGCATGTAATAGAGCACCGTCATGCCGAATAGAATTTACAGCAGACTGAGGACACCAATAGGTCTTGACTGAAGGAAAACCTCTAATTTTCCTAGGAATTAAGGTAAGGAGTGCTTCATACCCTTGTGTGTAATAATTGGGTCATTGTGCTTAAGAAACTAAGAACCTACTTCATTCATTTTTGGGTTCCTTGGTTGTAAGTGTGTGTGTGTTCTGTTCTAAGTTTATTGAAAATGTTCTAAAATTTTTTAGGTTGCTTTCTGTAAACTGAGATCATCTTCATACCTTCATTTGTCTTAGTAGAAACCCTTTCTTCTTTTCCCTTCTATATTTGAATGACTAGTTAATCATGGTAGTTGTGGTGGAAGATTTTTGCATTTTGGCTGTTCTATTACTGTTAAATAATTTCTACGAATTTTAAAGAAACCCAAAATTTATAAGGTAAGATAAATAAATCGAATGCATGTGTATGGTTGATAAAAATTTATCTTGGTGTATTTGATGTTGTATGAAATCATGGTGTTACTGCTCTATTGTGAATTCTGTTATTGTTATGGTTACTTTAGACTGAGAAATCACAATATAAACACACCCTATCATACCATGGAGTGCAAGGAGAGATTGCATGAATATAGGAAAGGCTTTAATATAATAGGGGGTAGGCGCAATCGAAAAAATACTAGTATATAGGTGTTGAATTTTCTGCAAAGGTTGTATAAAATGCTGGGCTTAATTTAAGGAGTTATGTAGGGGAGATAGCTAGAAATATTTATAGGAGAATTTGATCAAAGACATAAGAAGTAATGAGATAAACTCGATAGAAAAATGATGAGAACTTTTAATAATGGAAATAATTCTTGAGGCTATTATGTGGTTGACAAAATTATTGTAGAAATCATAAAGGAGGGGTATAAAGCTACAACTTTGTGGAGGATAGAAATTCTATACAAAATGGGAGTTTAACCTAGGGTTAATGGGATCATGAAGGAGTAGAGTTAGGAGGATTAATTAAATGGAATAGTCATTAAGAGGGCGAGAAAAATAAAGGGAAAAAGGCATGAAGTTACAATGAAAGAATGAGTAAAAGAAGAAATGCAAATTCTAAGATAATAAGAAAGAGGGGAACCATGAATTAATAGGTAAGAAGGGTATAAAAGAGGGACCATAGAGGGATAAATTGGAAGTTTATGAAATGACACAAACTTAAGTTCAAACAATGGGTTATATAAGCTCCATAATAAATAGGAAGACTTTGAGATTATCGGCCTATAAAAAGAATTAGAGAAAGGAGAGTTTATATTGGATAAATTAATTTTAAAAAAAGTAGTAATAAGTGGAAAGTGAGTTAAGATAGAAGAAGAAGAAGAAGATCCATATAAAATCCTAAAAAATAAAGAAAATTAGGATGGAAAGGAAAATAAAAATAGAAAAAAAATACATAACTAAGAATGTAAATGAAGTGCTAGACCAAGCTTATGAAGGTATATTAGATATCTAGGAAATTCTAAAAGGGGAGAGTCCTTTGGGAGTAAGTAAACTAGACTAGTTAAGGCCAATAAAATTTTATGAAACCATAATTATGTGAATTTCATGAATTTTCTATGTGCTGTTTGTGAATGTCTCGATTTTCAAGTATGTTCTAATTGTAATTTTTCCATGGAGATATTGCGAAACCCAAGGAAAGTCTGTCATAAATTCTTTTCCTAAATATATATATTATTTTGAACTATTTAAGAGTCGATAGCTATGGGTAGTATGGGATGCCTATGGTTTATCCTATGTCGGTGACTAATTCTAGTTAATTCCAAAATTAGTTAATGCATATCAAGAGAAAGGGATTAATTGGGCTATTCTGAAGTCTTATGGGGAAGCTCACTTATATTCCATTTCCCCTGTAACTCTGAATAGGATGAAAGATAATATATGTTGAGGTACATGGGTATTAAAAGATGAGCGAGGATATAAGATCCCCAGGACATGGAGATCCCGATAGCACTAGATATGTGTATACACCAAGGGATAACCTATAGTTAGAGGCCAAGGTCAAAGGACCTGTACATAGATTGCACAAAGGTAAAGATGAGAAGCTATATATATATATATATACACACACACACACACAAAGAATATTGGCAGGTATTACAATTTAAACTTCATGTTGTGTAATTTAATTCTGCTTGTGATATAACTGGAATAGGTGAAATTATGAGATTCTACATTACACATATTGTGATGGTTATGTGTATGATGTATTCATCTACTGAGAAAGTAATTCTCACCCTACTAATGTATATACAAATGCATCATTACCACTTAATAATAGAGGTTGAGATTGTGATGGTAACTATACCTCTTCTAGGCACTTCCACTATGATCAGAGACATCATCGTGGTGTCTATTATGGAGATTCCACCTTCGCCCCAACCTTATATTACCTAGATCTATACTCATGTAATATTTAGAACTTCTCTTTTAATGCATTTTGAATGACTCATGTATAAGGGTTACGTCTCTTAATTTTGAATTTGTATAGGATGAATGTATATATTGGCATGTACGGCTTTGGTAGTAGTAGATGAATGCTAAATTAACCCTTATGTATCAACTGAACTGATATATCATGTGTGACATATATGTATATATGTTTTCACTATGTAAGATTTCTCTCGGTTGAGCATTAATTCTAACATGTTATTTTATGTTACAAAGTATATCTAGTACACACAAAAAAAATATTGTGCATTGAAATAAGTATGGATTAAATAAATAAGGTGAAAATAAAGCAAATTGAACATATACCTATATTTCGTTAAAAATTAACACTGAAATGAATTTAGGACACAGTAGGCCACCTAAGGGGATCCACGATAACATTTCAAATTAAAGTATTAAAAATAAAAATTTCCACCACGTAAATAATGAAAGTAACTAGGACGTCACACTTCTTGTCGAGTATCTTCATGTAATTAATCGAGTGGGCTAACGGTACTACATATCCTTGTCTTACAAAATGAATCTGCTCGAGTGATTCCCCTAATAGTTGAGCAATGGACTTTTGGGAAGGCAAATAGTCTAAATAAGTGTACACTGTTGAGTCCTTATAGAGAGGCATTCTCATCAATTCGACATATTCTTCTAGGGTCAGTGATAGCTAAAACTGAGAGAAGGTATAGAATCTCAGTTCATTATCCTATTACTACCCTAGGACTGCAATAGCTTCTACCTGAACCGAGATATCTAATAAATCCAATATATCCTTATATCTCATCTAAAATTATCGCATTTAATCCCTATCAACTTTAATCCTCATTCGAACTAATTCAGGCATACAATTCAACTCTACCTTGATCTATGCCAAATTTCCCCATTAACGACAGACTGCTAGGTGAGCAAAAAGCCAATATCACATCTAAATCCATTGCCATAACTGCCATTATTCAAAGCAACCTCTGAAGTCGAGAAAATGCAAGCAATGTAACTTCATTCTATCAAGTAATTTTGTACAATGAAGAAATTCATCATGCATGTGAGATCAAATATTATCTTACTTATATTTATTCAAACATTTCCTAATTTTTTTTTATAAAAAATTTTGGCAAAGTTTCACCCTCTAACTGACAACAGTTTTGCTACATTGCGGGTGTGAACTACCACTAATGTGAGAAAGGATTTTACCTTTACTCTATTAGTGGGTTTTATCCATTGGGTGTGAACTACCACTAATGCAATATATGAAGCATATATGTGTGTATGACATGTATTCATGAATATGCTGAATAATAGTTCACCACATAGCATTGATTCAGTACACCATCATCATTTAAGTATCATGAACATAATCACATTTCATTCATAAATGAACTAAATCACATTCTATTCATAAATAATTCACATCATAGTCCATTAATGAATAAGGAAAACAATTATCATTCATTAGCTCATTGCCACAGTTAATGTAAGAGAAACATAAGAGTATCGGGAGAATTACCCAGTGAAATACTCCATATACTACTACTTACATGAGTGAGTTAATTTTTTAACATTCTAGTGACAATTCTGTCACTAGTACTATTGAGGCGTCCCTTAGTAGATCCAAGTACCCCTCGTTGGACTGTCTCTTAGACCGATCCCATTAATGAGATTATTACCTTTCATCCCAAATGGGGCTAGTATAACCTCAATGAATCGTCTCTTAGACTGATCCCACCAACGGGATTATTTCCTTTTGTCCCAAACGGGGCTTGTTAAGGTTTAATCTTATAAATTAAGCTCACGAAATCACTATTATTTCATACAGATCATTTCCTCTTCACCTTTTGAGTAGATCATGATGCTATGGAATCACCACCTCTTACTGGTAGATCACATTCCCAATACACTATTTACTACACATATCCTAGGATTATTTGTCTTGTATCCATGATTATGCTAAATTCTAATAAAATGTCTCTTCAATGGCCTTACTAAGTTACACTAACTTAGAATTTGCAATTATCACGGTGTTTTCAAAAATTTTTATATCTGAGTGGATGTTTAACCATTTAAATTTATAACCCAACTGTGGAATGCCCAACAGCCATCCCATACCGACAATTGATCACTCGGTTACAAGCCTATCTATCCTATAACATACATTAAAAATACTTCCTCTTAGTTCTCTTCCTTTTTCCTTTTATGTTTTCCTTTCTTTCCTTTCCTTTATTTTTCATGATACTTCTTTGAATACACACACACACACATATATACATTTTCTTTCTTTCATTTTGATGATGCTTCTTTCATGATATATGTATGTGTGTGTGTGAGTGTGTGTGTGTGTGTATATATATATATATCCTTTCTTTCTTTCATTTTTATATTTTTCACAATATATCTATATATACATATAAATATCCTTTTCTCACAATATATATATGTATATATAAATACATCATTCCCTTTTTGTTGGAATACACTGTCAAGGTTAGAATTTCATGTCTATGGAAGGTAATTCATTAAGAAAATCATCATAAACATCAATTTCTCTCTCTTTCTCACTTATTACCAAAGCAAGAAACACATACATGGACTTTATTCATGCAAAATTTTCCCATAACATCCCTTAAGCTCTCGACCAACAAGCAAGAAAAGGAGAAATAAGGGAGTTTCAAACCATTTCTTCCCTTTCTCTCATTTTCATCAACATATAAGCATGAAAACAAAATTTTCCATCCATATCCATGCCAATCATAACCTTACACAATCAATCTAACATGAAGGGTGCATTCATGAAATATGTGAACTAACTATCATCTTTCCATATTTCATTCAAACAACAATTCTAGCATTCACAAACACATCCATACAAACATTTAGGCAAAACCCAATAAAAATTCAAGCTTAAAAGAATGTACAGAGAGAAACCCTTACTATTCATAGAGTCATGAAAATTGTTCAATCCATTAAAAGAAACCATAAAACATGAATTAAGAGGGTTAAGATTGTTTAGTTATCTTGAAAGTGAAGAGTTTTGGTTTTTGTTTGGCTTTTCCCTTGATTTTCCCTTTTCCTTCTTCTTCTTCTTCCTTACGGCTTCTTCCCCTTCATGTCTTTTCCTTCTCTTTTCATGAAAGGGATATGTTTAATTATATTAGGTAAAAATGACCATTTTGCCCTTTAGTTAAAATGACTATTTTACCCTCCATTTATCTTATTAGTTTTGAAAAGTGTAGGGAAAAAGCCTTCAAGGGAATTTTCATGAATTCTTTAAGTGAAATTACTATTTTACCTTTGAGGTAAAAATTACTATTTTACCCTTGAGTGAAATTACCATTTTTTCTTGGGTAAAGATTACCATTTTGTCCCTAGATATTTTCCTAGGGTAATCATAACTTATAAATATTTTTCTTAGATATTTTTTCAAAGTAATCATTACTTTTTATATATTTTCAAACTTTATAATTACATGTCATTAATAAGCCTAGATATTTTTTAAGGTAATCATGATGCTTTAGATATTTTTAGAAACCTTTTCCTTTGCACTTTGGTCCTTCGACTTTTCTTTCAATTCGGTCCCTCTCTACTTGGTAAAAACCTAGAGTGACTTAAACATAAACATTTAGGTATGCAATCACCAAATTTAAGAATTAATAACATACCTGAAGATATGGAAAGTGGATATTACATTTTGTCTCAACAGTGTAACAACGTTTTCAAAGGAGGAAGCCCATAACATCGTCGTATTATTATTTTATATATTGTTGAAATTACCCATCGAGGAGACTTTTGGTCACACTGAGGCTCTAGTTAAATGCTAATGTATGAAAGGATTTAGCCTCAACATCATTAAAACATTTTCGCAAATGGGTCTTTTGAAATCCATTTTCCCTAAGAAGCATTTTAGCTTTACTAGGAAAGAACGATCAACCACCACGTATGAAAAGGATTTAGCCTCATCAATGTAGTGGTGTTTTCATAAACAGGTTTATTTGGAATATGTTTTCCCTAAGAAGCATTTTGGCTTTACTAGGAAAGAATAGTCATACGAAAGGATTGACGTAGCAGTTTTTTCAAAAACAGGGAGATTTTTTAAATCTATTTTCCCTTGGAGGCATGTTGGCTTTACTAGGAAAGAATGGTCAACCACCACATACCAAAGGATTTAGCCTCATCAATTTAGCAGTGTTTCTGCAAATGGGTCTATTTGAAATCTGTTTTCCCTAAAAAGCATTTTGGATTTACTAGGAAAGAATGATCAACCACCACATACTAAAAGATCAACATAGCGGTGTTTTCGCAAATAGGAGGATTTTCGTAATCTACTTTCCTTAGGAAACATTTTGGCTTTACTAGGAAAGAATGATCAACCACCACATACAAAAAGATTTAGCCTCATTGATGTAGTTGTGTTTTTGCAAATAGGTCTATTTTAAATCCATTTTCCCTAAGGAGTATTTTGGATTTACAAGGAAAGATGATCAACCACCATATATGAAAGGATTTAGCCTCATCGACGAAGCAGTGTTTTCGAAAACAAGGGATTTTGTTTTTACCTATTTTTGTCATTATTTTAATTTTTAGCTTTTTATTTACATGGTGCGACTTTGGATGATGCACATGCAATATCTTAGCTTTTATGTTTCCTAAGAGGATGAGCTCGTAAGGTTTACAACTATAGGCCTTCCCCAAAAAGCAGTCCACTAAGGGTCCATTAAGTATATATTTGTTAGGATAGGTTTAAAGTTCTAGAGGATTCAAGGTCCTTAGATTGCCCCCATCCTTCAAGATGGAGAGCCTATCACATGGATTGAGCCAAGTGGAGAATTTAGTCTCACATCGAGCAAGCCTACATGATAGGTTACAATCCATGCGAGATAGTAGTAGATAACCTCAGGAGAGTTCAAGTTCTCACAAGAAAATCACCATAAATCTCTTTTAGCGTAGGAAAACTTAGGCTCGGCTATAGTGCCCAATAAAGTGTGTGAGGATTGTGTTCTAAGTGTCTATGTGTGATGAGAGCAAACCCTAAGATCTACCCATCTCATCCACAAAGTGGATTAGGCTGCATAATAAAGAGAAACAAACCCACATATACATGGCATAAATGGCCCAGACCAACCAAACAAAATAAATAAATAAAAGGTTAAGGTAATTAAAATAAATAAAAGGCCACAAAATTTTATAAAAATAATTTATTGTGGTCTTGACTCTCAAAAGGTCCCTAGTGGAGTCACCAAACTGTTACGCCTGACAGTGACCTATCAATCATGATTTTCTTAAAAAAAAAAAAAAGAGTTACCACCAAATTTTTAAGAAAAATTTAGAAAATTATAAATGATTTTAAAACAATTTTCAAAACATGGTGGAGAAGACTCAAATTTTTGGAAAACCAATCTTGAGTCAAAGATCGGGTTCGGGATTACAATTAATTCTTAGGGAAGGTGTTAGGAACCTTAGAAAATTCATCTAAAGGATGGTTTTCCTAAATTAAATTTGTAAAGTAAAGTGACCTATAATTATTTAAATTACCCTAATATTTATTTTCTTTTATTTTTTTTCTTTTCAGTTATTACTCACCATTTTAAAATTTTAGCTTAAGCACCAAATATTAAAATTTTCCAAAATTAAACATTATTAAAAGTTGCCTAGGAATTTCAACCATTAAATCAAAATAATGTACTAAATATATTATGATCACTTTGTACAAGCTCCAGCCTTATCAATTGGGCTACCCATATATGTATGAGTGCTTCTCACTCTAGTGTTGAGTGGATATCCCAAATTTGAATTCAACTTATTTTAATTTGTCTTTAGTAATAATTAATTGGTTGCACCCAAGATCAAAACTAATTTATTAAAAATCTTGGGGCTTTGAAAATGACATGTAACATCTTCACAAAAAAAATAAACTCAAAAAATCAAACTTTACTTCAACAGTTTTCTAGAAATTAAAGGATTTTGGATCCGCTGTTGTAAGTAGTAGGGCTGCTTGGCTTTTTAGTGGCGGTTTTATCCGTTGCTAAAGTTTATTTTAATATTATTACGACGAAAATTATTGCTGCTATAACTTTTGTTTAAATAATTAATTTATAGTGACAATAATATTTGTTTCAGAAACTTTAGCAACGGAAAAAACCGCCGCTAAAAAGCAAAGAATCCGGACGCAAATTAAAGACACATTTGAATATACATATGATTCATTCAATTTCATTGAGAACTATTTAATTCATATAATGGCAATAAGAGGCATACGTCTACTTATATAGCTCCTATAACCAATTTAGAAATATTATGGAAAAGGTGCTTCCTATTTTTTATAGATTGGAGAGTTGTGTTTCTTATTTTTACAGATTTGAGGGTAAAAATACAACGAACAAATTATCAAAATCTCAGTCCATTCATTTGCTAAATCAATAACGTCCAGCACTGCCACTCACTATTGTAACAGCTTAAAATTGGTTATTTACAGGAGACCCACCTCAGTCGAGCGACGACAACGGCGAAGTGTAGCTGAAATGGCGGCGGACGGCAATGACATCTTCTCTTCCCTTTCTCCCTCGGCTCTCTCTCTCTTCTTGTGCTTCTCTCTATTGCTCGGTTTTCTCTAATTGTATCTCCCCCATTTGACCGTGAGATGCACTTTAAATAGGAGGAAAAGGGTGGATTAAAAAGGAAAAATGGGGATTTGAATGAATCATGGGATTGAGTGATTGGGGATTTGATGGAAGGATTTTGGGAAATAAATGGGATTGAGGATATGATGGAGTGATTTTGTTGGGAAGATGATGGAAAGGAGGGCGGAGGTGATGTGCGAAAATGGGCCTTCTAATTGCATTTTGTATTTTAGTTTTTTTATGCTTAAATTTTGCTTTCTTTTTATTATCATTTTTATTTATTTTATTATTATGGCTTTGGGTCTCTTTTTCTTTTTCTTTTTCTTTTTTGAGCTTTTTACATGGTCTTTTTTTTAGACTTTGAATTTAATTGAGTTTTTTTTTTTTTATTTTGTTTGGACTTTTTAGTTGGAATTTTTATTTTTTATTATCATGATATTCTTTTTTTATTTTTTAATTATTTAAAATATTTAAAATTACTTTTATTTTTTATTTTTATTTTTATTAAACTCAAAAAAAATATTATGTTCATATGAACAGCGCCTTGAACAAAATCTCTCACTTTTCAGTACGCAAAAATGTTAAAATCACTTATAGCAATAAACCAACCCCAAACCCTTTTAGTATTATTACTACTCCTATTACCCAAAAAAATGCAAAAAGGGACACTTTTGCACAACCAGCTGCTATCACCGCTGCCATGCACCGCCAGATCAAAATTGATAGCAGTGGTTAGTTGGAATCGACACTAACGCAGTGGAGATGGAAACACTGCCAATTTGGTGGAACAAGTGAGAATGAATTAGGAAGAGGGAAAAGAGGAGGAGAGGGCGTGAAGTATGGGAGGGAATGTCGGAAAACCGCTTCGAAGTCTGATAATTGAAGCAAGTTCGGGATTTTATGAGCAAATTAGTCATTTAAGCCATTTTTAAAGAAAATAATAATTTTAGGTCTTGTAAAAATATATTTTTAGATATAAGTTTGATCAAAATAGGTTCATAGCCAAAAACGGAAAAGTTTTAAAATTTTTGAGTAGTCCTAAATCCCTTAAAAATGTATGTTATTAGGTTTCAAATAGATAAAAAATTTCATCAGGTAAAATTATAATTTCAAAATATTTTTAAATTTTAACTGTGTGTTCAACATAATTCATATAATAACTATTTAATGCAATTTTAATTTTTATACTTAAATTTTTTATTTATTTTAATTCATAAAGTTTTCTAGCATTGAAATTAACAAATCTTAATAGTAGTCTAAATTTTTTTTCTCTACAAATATTTTTAATTTATTTGCTTATAATATCTAACTCCACCGTGACATAATTATGAATTCTTTTTTTTTTTAATTTTAGAGATATCACGCTAGAAGAATGAATACATTCAGCAAGATGAACCTATAACCATTTATACATGTTACAAAATATTAAAATTGTAATTAGTTTAAGAAAACTACATAATAAGAACAAGAAAAAAAAAATATGTGGCAAGAAAGATATACCTTCTCTAAAATGACTTTTATGTTGAGTGTTACATACAAATTGATACGGTCCAAGTGTACACTATTAATAAGTAATATAATAATAAATAAGAGAATCATTTTCAAGAAATTTTAATCAAAGCTTGACTAAGTATCAATGTTATCGTATTTGCCATATCCAAACAATAATTTTGTCCAAGTAAAAGAAATATATAAAATCTCTAAGTAATGTAATAATGCTAAATAAAAGAAACTAAATAAAATAAAATCTCTAGGATTATAATCTAACTTAACAATTCAATTGTGATATTACTACTTTTCTCAACCTTATTCAATGTTTAAAAGTTAGTTTTAGCTTTTATACTCATTATAAGAATCTTTTTGCTTTAAATTCTATTCGTCTAATCTGGTTGGTGATCAAGTAAGAAGAGGCAAAAAGTAAAATAAGGTGAATAAACATTATAGACGTTGAATAATAGCAGAGAAAGTAGTAATATTTTCAATCTACATGTAAAGAAACTATAATATTAAGTAAAAAAGAGTTTAATTTATCATGATTACAAGAAATTTAAGGCCAAAATCAAGAAACATAGCAAACTCAAGAAATAAAGGAAAAGGGAAGAAAGAACTCCGTTTCCAACTCAAATAGGTCTTCCTCGCTCTTGAATCCACTAAAATTGCCCTTGGACTTCTATTTTCTTAATGTTCTTTGCTCTTTTTGTGTCTTTTCTTTTGAATAAAAGTCCTTAAAGAAACCTTATCAAATCCCTTTAAATAGTCCTCAAAAATAACCTGGACAGATTTACCCTTAGTGTAGATTTTCAAAGTGGCACCTAGGCACCACTATTTGGCGTCGAGGTGCGACCTCGTTGGATCCACTATGGTATAGTGCACTCAATCTGGCTCATAGACTCTAGATTTTTAGGTCAAGGATTGGATTCCTAAACTTCATCAATTTCTTTGCTTTTAAGGGCCTATAAAAAGTTCAAACACCATGAATAACTTACAAAATGAAACAAAAAACCTCCAAAAAATATTAAATCAAACTAGAAAATTTAAAAACAACCTAAAACCTTTCTAAACAAAACTAAATTTAATATATATTAAAATAACTAACAAATAAACATTCATTAACTAATTTCCTCTATATTTAGGCATAAAAATACCTTGAAATAACTCTATTTCATAGAGTTATCACACCCCAAAACTTGATTTTTTGCTTGTCCTTGAGCAAAATAAAAGAAAATGAAAATTTGAAATGTGGAAATACTCTTATTAGGCATACATGAGTTGGCCAAATTTTTACCCTCAACAATCACATGTAAAGTCATAATCAACAACAAAACAAGTTAATACTTCAAAGTTTAATGGATAAAAAAAATATTTCTTGTCCTATTCTTGGATTGTGTGTGTGGGTAGCTATGCTATCATATCATACATTTATTAGAAGTCATTTTTCATGAATTTCAAAATGTAGAAAAAAATTTCAATTGTAGATACTTCATGTGCTTGCTTTTCTACCCTCTCTCCACTAATATAGGCATTACACAAACCAAAGATCATCGGGTCTTTAAAGCTTGTAACGTGGCCTATGGTTAAGGCTATCAATAAAAAATGATAGGGATTAAAATTCAAAGCTCAAGTGAATTAGTTTAATGATAGCACAAAACACAATATGCTTTTATTTTTTTTAATAAATTTCACATCAAGCCAAATTTATTTCACATCAAAATTATTAATCTTTGGTAACCTATTATTTCTTTTCTTTAACTTTTTCATTTCCTTTTTTTTCACACAATCTTTGATTTCTCTTAACTTTCTAAATTCCTTATTCACCCTAAAATATTTCAATTGAAGGAAAAAAAAACACATGTGCTTAACTAATATCTTGAAAAGGGTCTGTCATTAGTTTTTCAGGTTAGAAAAGGTAAGCTCATGTGGAAAACTTCGGAAACAAAATTTAATTCTTGATTTTTATATTAAAGCTCAAATTGAGTGCTAAAGATACATGTATGCACATGTAAGGCTTGAAAGGCACAAAGGTAGAATGAAATGCCTAAATCATTTCTCTAATTTATGCAAAGCTAGTATTTTGCCTTAAGAGAATATAGAACAAGTTCTAGAGCCCTGAGATTAAAATAGCCATACAAGTTGGATTACATCTTTATTTTCCTTTAAAACAAGTATTCCATTCGTGCAAAAACTACCTGGTGCTCAAAAAGTGTTCCAAGAATAATGAAGCTATAAGTATTACCCATTAACTTAATTTTCAAAGAACATTAACATTGATTTCCTATTAACCATGATCCACAATACAATTAAATTCATTATAGGGATTTGACCTTCACAAACACAAAATAAGAGCACTCCACAAGTGAATAATTCAAAATACCTCAAAGCAAGCTCATCCTAAGAGTGCAATTTTTCAAGAGATTACAACCATTTTTTTTGTGTTCCCCACCCCCAAACATAAAATGGAACATTGTCCTCAATGTTCAAAAATACAAAAAAAATAAAAAACTTGTAAGAGTGGGAAAAAATATCTATTGGAAAATAACGATTTACCAAAATTTTGAGTAAATGACACGAAGACATCATAAAAAAAATGAATCACAAGAAACAGAGTCAATTAATACACTCAATTTTGGACCTAGGATCTTAATTAATATTTATAATCATTCATATCTGATTCATGCCAGTCATGCCAAATAAATGTCAATTACACACAAAACAAATGTGAAATATTAATTGAAGGAGAGAAAGAGTGTATCCCTTATGCCAACAAATAATAGTTGCTCCTCCTAATCTTGTGGCCTTTTGAATTTTCAAATGAGTTAAGTTTTCTTCATTGTATGATTCTTCTAGTGTTACCAAAAATTTAAACACAAATACCAAAACTAGCTAAACACAAAACAAAACTACCAATTACTAATTGTACAATTAAGGGAATGAGAAAAATGAAGAACTTGGGTTGCCTACTAGAAAGTGCTAAGATTTTAGTCTTCAGCCTGACTTTCTTCCTCTTTCTATTTTTCACCTTGGATCTCAGTATAAAGGGAGGTAGTGGGGTATCATAAAAATGCAACATGTTTTCACCACCAATTGCTATATTATCTAAAAACCTTTGTACAATAACCAAATCTTGCTCAACTGGATATGTCATAAATTCTTTACACATGAGATGCGAGTGTTTGAGATGCTTCTCCATCATAAAACTCTGGCACTGCACTAGCAAAGGTGACTTAGTTGATGGTGAGGATTTGAGGAAACAAGGTGGTGCTTCTAATAAATTAGCACAATGAAAAAAAATCAAGATTATCCCACTTATCATTAGATGATAATGAGAATTTACTTGAGTCAATCCTATGATATCTCAACTTATCATCATTAGCTAAATTATCAACCACCTTATTCACTAGAAAGACCTTAAAACTTCTTGTGGCTACTTTCTCAATTTTTCGTAACAATCCAAGCTACTCACTTGTAGATATTTTCTGCTTTGGTGGTATATACCAGATCATTCTATGTCATGGTTTTGCTTATCCTCGCTTAAGGAGGGAAAACGCATCTACATGGGAGAGGTATCCACACCCTTATAAGGCATGCTTCGTTCCCTTATCTAACTGATGTAAGGCTTTACAATCCATCCCCCTAAAGGAGCCTAGTGTCCCCGATGGCACATCAATCTAGGTCTCGGCACTGATACTATTTGTAATAATCTAAGCTACCCACTTGCAAATATTTTTTGCTTTAGTGGTATACACCAAATCATTCCACCTCACGATTTTTCTTTATCTCGGGTTACCAAGTAAGATCCCCTAAGGTCTATATGCCAAGAATTAGCCTCAACCTTGGTCGTTTCCACCTCCACATTGCATTCGGCCAGGTTGTCCTCAAGATCCTCCACCCGTTGGCGAGATTTTTTTTCTCTTTCCTAGAACCTCAAAACCTCTTGAGCAAACCTCATGGTTTCCTCTTCAAATGATGCCCACTTTGCCTCATATGCCTTGTGATCATCCGAGGCTAACTGCCACAGGTCTATGAAGGTCTCCCCTTTTATTTCTTAAATTTTCTTAAAGGTCCTCGATAACCTCCTCCTCCTTCTTACTAGTTCTCGTCAACTTGTCAATCTTCTGACACCTCTTGATGATATTTTGAAAAATCTTGGAGATGCTACTAATTGTGTGAAAACTCTCTACCATTGCCTTACAAGCGTCCACTACCTCACTACGGAGAGAATCCTGCTCCCTTTAAAACAAAAAACACATATTAAAAGGCAAAAAACAAAAACCTCAAAGGCACAATATATCAAAACTTACCCTAACAACATTATAGTTTTTATACAAAGCCACCAACTTGCCAAGCAAATGAAAGCTCTTAGCTTTTTATCAAAAACACGACCCAATACTATTCACCTCAAGTTCCATTAACTCGGCCCCCACATCATAAAATATGTTCGAGCCTTCGTCAAGGATTCCTTTTAAGGAACCTCCACAAAAACTCATTGAGAACTCTCTCAATGGCCTTTTCTCGTCAGGAGGCGACTCCTAAGCCTTTTCACCAGCATCACTCTCTAGTGTTAAAACTTCATTATCCCCAGAAACTATCTCAACTACCTTAGGGAGAGATAGAACAACAATGTTACCTGAAGGCAACCCTCTCAACTCACCCTCATCCACGCAAAAAGATAAAGGCTCTCCAAAAATTGCTTCATTTGGGGGAGGCGATGAAACGAATGGCTCTTCCCCATATGGAAGTGGAGGCTCCTCCTCCATAATTTCATGGGCTAAACGCCAGCAACCTCTAGAGGCTACCCCACCTTAGCAACACTTGTGGTCGAAGACCCACTATGACCTCTAGAATTGCCACTTCTGTGGTAGACGATCCCTCCACCCTCTCTTGGGTAAAAATAGCAACACCCAGTGAATCGATCTTTTCTCACCAAGCACTCTTTCTTCGTCCTTGGCAAACCTCCTAAGAACATTTTCAAGGCTCTAATAAAGTGGCACATTCTAGTACATGTCCATGAAAGGGCTCCCACTGTCCCTTGAACAACATCTTAAAATTAAAACCTGCAAAATAAGCAAAGTTAATAACTATAAAAACAAAAGAAGTATAAGGATAATATAAAGAACCTTACCATCCTTAAGGTTTATAAAATGACTAAACAAGCAATCCACTATCATTCTTTCCCTAGGGCTCAACTCTCTATAAGTTACGCTATGAGAAGTTACAATCATCCCCTCCTATAATGCCCATATCTAGTCTTGTTGTTCATTTCAATAGCAATAGATAGGTTCAGTACATTATTCTTGTCCTTTTAATTATTGTCTGAGCAATTAAAATCATCATATTATGTCATACGCAGTAGGTTTGGTATCTTTATGCTCAGATAAAAATAAAACTCACATGCACAACAAAATAATAATAAAAAAAGCTACGCTACACGATAAAAATACAATCTTTCCTATGAATCAAATAGTACAAGTCTCTTAATATTTATTACAAAATTGATGTCTCAGTTCCCAGATATATGAAGTACCCGTCCTACGAAAGTTAGGAGACAACAGGCCTACCACTCAAACTCCCGCAAAAAATAGTGATGGATCGGTCCTTCACATATCCATTTTTCCCAGTATTCCCATAACCACTTATATATACAGTCAAATTAGTAGTCCTATTCCAATCCGAGTACATTTAGTATCCAAAAATAGAGGATTACAAAAACTCACTTGATCAAAAAGAACTGCTACCACGCGTCCCTGCTACGCTTCCGAATCTGATACATATTAACACGTAGGTGAGAAACACACGTTTCCCAGTAGCTTAACCATTAAAGTTTAAAATCAACTAATATGTACTAGGGTGCAAGCACCAAAACCTTTAGTCTTCATCCTCGACATTAAAATGTAAAGATTTTTATATGTAATAACAGGCTAGCAATGCATGATAGTAATAACAGTTAACAAAATAAAAATGACTCTATTTTAAGGAATACACATTTTATGTGTTCCTACGAAGTTACTAAAGTGGTGAAAGATTTTGTTCTTGTCATCGACTTGGGGAAACGTTTTGGGATAATATGCGGTCCCCTAGATCACAGGCATGGAGCACCTTTGGCCACGCCTTCCTAGGTCATTTGTGTGGAGTACCTTCGGTCACACCTTGTAATTCATAGAAGTTCGGCCACGTAGACCAGGTCGTCTGGACTCTAGATCACTGGTGTAGAGCACCTTCGGCCACCCCTCACTAGGTCACTCATGTGGAGCACCTTCGGCTACACTTCATGGTTTGTGGACACTTGGCCACATAGACCGGGTCATCTGGTTACTATATCACTGGTGTGGAGCACCTTCGGCCACACCTCACTAAGTTACCTGTATGGAGCACCTTCGGCCACACTTCGTAATGCGTGGACACTGGCCACATATATCGAGTCATTATGGGTATCGGGTCCCTGGCATGGTCCTCTTCCTGATGACTTTTAATAATCCTCAAGAGTAACTTTTTTTTTCTAGGAACTGCTTATCGTCGTAGTTAGGGGGAGTTGTCATTGACTTCCGATCGAGGTCGCTCTTCTTCATGGATTAATGTGCATGTCCACTTTCCATGGAGAATTCAACCTTCAAGGTAAGGTTTTCATTTTTCTTGGGAATAAGGGCTAGTGTAAGGTGTAATGATCCCCTTCCAATTCCTTTCCTTCGAAGTCATTCCCCAATTATGGTTGCATTCTAATAACGTGCAATATAAGATTCCCTTTTGGGAACTAAAGTTGTCCATACAATTCCTTTCGAAAAGTAGTCACTAATGCCAAGAAAATTGCCTTTCCTTTGGAAAACTAATTCCATTAGGAACCCTTCCTAGAAATAATATTAACTTCCTTTATTTTAGAAAGTTAAATTTTACCATAATTCCTTCCTAAGAATCTTAATTGTGATATTAAGATTTCCCTTTCTTTAGAAAACTAATCCAAATATAATTCCTTTCTAAAAATAATTAATTATGACACTAGAATGTCCTTTCCTTTAGAATATTAATTTCACCATAATTTATTCTTTTATAAAAACCACTAATTGAAATATTAAAATTTCCCTTTTCTTTAGGACACTAATTCTAACATAATTCCTTTCTAAAAATAATCAATTAGGACAATAAAATTCCTTTCCTTTAGAATATTAATTTCACCATGATTCTTTTATAAAAACAACTAATTGTAATATCAAAATTTTCCTCTTCTTTAGGAAACTAATTCTAATATAATTCCAAAAAAAAGATTAATTATGACACTAAGATTTTCTTTCCCTTAGATTATTAATTTCCCCATAATTCCCTTCTAAAAATGATTAATTATGACCTTAAGATTCCCTTTCTAAAAATAAAGGTTATCTACACAAGATTTTTCTTTCTTTCTTGGGTAAACTACTCCAATATATACACATTTTTTTTATATATATGGTAATGACTCTAGGATTTCTTTTCTTGTCTTAACAAGATGGATTTTCCTTTACATTAAATTTAACTCCATGGTGTATAATTATCTAGGCTTACAAATCCTAACTCATAGTTTACAAGGTTCTCGTGTTATCTCCTTTGTCAGCTATTTATCACCCACACATGCTAGCCATCAACATACCATTTAAATCAAGAATGTGAGGATCTCCCTAGCTCCATGGAAACTTAAACTTTAGACATAAATTGCATGATTAATACATGGAACAAAGAGGACTATTTAATGGTTAACCTACCTCAAGTGGTGGAATAATGGATGAAGGTCTTCTTGGATTCCTCTTGTCCCTTGCTCCTTCTTCTTTTCTTTATTTTCTCTTCTTTTTCCTTTTGAGTCTCCTCTCGGCCACACTCCCCTCTCCCTCCCCTTCTAGTGTGTGTCGTCCTCACCAAAGGAAGGTTGCCTTAGTGGATTACATTCATTGGAATGAAGGAAGATGGCCCACCATTCTATACCTTAGTTGAAGTCATTTCTTAGTCACACGTGGAGCCCATGTCTAATTCTCTTAGCTTGCCCTTTCTCTCACTCACTCGACTGGATGAAGGATGAAAGGAATGGGGAACACGCCATCTCTTGGTTGCATGAGCAGGTACGATTCCAGCAGCTCACTTTTGCACTTCTTTTTTTATATATATATCCATGATTCGTTCGGTGGCATCTAAAGGGGAGAGGGATGGACTCAAGTGCATGTACGTTGATATTGAAGCCCCTTTTCCTTTTTTACGTGCTGCAGCTTCCTTGCCTTTCCCCCATGCATCACACACATATATACAATGGTATCTCTCTCCCTCCTATTCATCTACTTTACCCTATGGTCAAAATAAGATCCATGTGTCCATGTAAGCCACCGAATGGAAAAAGTAGTAAGGGAATTTGTCACATCTCTTTCTCTTTTTCCCTCTTCTCAATAATTGTTGTGATTCACCCTATTGCCTAATGGTCTCCCTAAGTGGTCCCTAGTATGCACCATTTTCCTCTCTTGCTAACTTGGACATATATATATGTATATTTTTATTTGAAGGTTGCACTCCCTCCTTTCCTTTCACGTGGGACTCCATGCATACCTTATGTATGTATGTATATATATATATATAAATTCTTCCCATTCCATTGATTCCTTCCTCACGTGAAGCCATGCACATAGGAAAGATTTGCACGCCTTCTACCTCTTGACCTCACATGTGCCATTAAGATCTTCATGCATGGATTTTAATGCTCTTTATTTTGGCCTTTAAGTTAGATAATAAAAAGAAAATAAGGGGTTACTTTAAGCATTACATTCTTAGGTAATTTGCCTTTTTAATCTAAACAATTCGGGCCAGTAAATTATGCAATTGAAGTTTTCTTTCCTTAAGCCAATTACTTAAATATGTAACAAGAAGTAAATTAACTAGCATCATGAGTTTTATCCATTTATTCAAGCTGATTAAATTATGGGTGTTACACCTTCTCCCTACTTAAGAGGAAAAATGGGAGACCCATCTTTGTCCCTCGCCTACCAAGGATGAACCTCTACCATAGGAACCACCCTAAAAAGGGTAGTCTGCCAATTCTTTAGGTAGCTCTTCAGCCCTTAGAACAAGGAAAGAGGTGACTCTTGGCTTGAAAATGGCACCATCCCCTCAAACAGCATATAGCCAAATAAAAGTAAAAAAAAAGATGCTCACCAGTGCTTTCACCTTCATCAGGTTACAAAGAACCTCAGAACCCTGAACCATGACCCAAGTGTTCACTGTTAGTTAAGCATGGCACACACGTAAAAAATTCATCAAGTCTATCTCGAACTTGGAATAAACTAGGACAATCAATATACTCAAAGGAAAAATATGCATAAAGAACCCTAGATTGTCCGCCCATATTACGTTAGTTGGCTCCTTCCAACTAGCCATACCAAAATCATTCCACCCCAAAGAAAGATACCTCTTCACTTCATCAGGAATTTCTCTCATTACCTCCTAACTCAAAATAGGAACAAGTAATTTGTTCCTATCACCATCACGAGGAAGGAAATCCTCCTCTGCAGCACCACTCACAAAGGAACGGCAACAAACCCTCTTAAGGTCCACCATAACCCTCTCCTCAATCACTTCTATGACAAGAGCACAGGCAATCTCAAAGGCCTCCCAGTCCTCCTCCCCCCATCTAGATGACCCAAGCTTAGACATTGGGGACTCAGCCCCATCTCCCCTACCATGAACAATGATCGTCCTCTTAACCTCCCTAGATAGAGCTTTGGAAGAGGACATGATGGGCCTATCCTCTTCAATCTCATCAAATCTCCCACCAACTACTCCCATTCGAGGAGCTATTTTTAAAAAGAAGAATAAATCCGTGTACTTAGAGAATACATGGGCAAAATATATCAATATTCTAGAAACCTTGAAAGGGGAAGGATCACTGTATCTACATAAATCCAAAAAAGGTCAGAATTAACCACTAAATCCCTAAAAAAAAATCTCATTCAAGAAAGTTAAAATAGTTACGAATGAGATGAGAAAATGTAAGAACTCTTAGGGCACAAGCAGCTTTGAAACGTATAAATCTGTCCCTTAAAATTTCACAAATGCAAAGTGAAGAAGAAAGCCAAAAGAAACCCCCCTTTAAACCTTTACTAGGCATAAAATTAAATGATGTCGAGGCCAAAAAGATAAAAACAACCCTGTGCAAAAACAAATGAAGCCCAAACATTTCCCACAGAATTACCATCGTGCCCATTTGGGTATCTCGACGCGCCCCTATGCGTTGAACTATTAAAAATAACCACCACCTTTACTCTGACACACTCAAACCACAAAAGGACAAGAAAGGACACAAAGCAGTACCACCAATCAGGTGTGGTGTACCAACATTCTATGAAATGACATCACCCTCAAGACTAGTGGACTCGATACCTATTTGTCAAGCAAAGGCAAAAGGCCGCCCAAAATCAAAAATTGAGGTAGGCATTCACCCCTTGAGAAATTCTACCAAATAAGCAATAAATGCAGTATGAACCCAAACAATCTCGCCCTCGGGGCCAAGCTTATACCTAGGCCTCTTAAATCCATAAGCACACGGACCTATAAACTTGGGGGACTAGTGATAATACTAAATCTAGGCATCATTGGGGATCGCCATCCAGGCTCCCGCTCACCTTCATAAGGCCTCACCCTTGGCTAGGGATCACCCAATGGTGAACGCACATTGAACGCCATGTTTTCATGACATGTATGTCTCATCTATAAATACTACAACACCCCTCACTATGCTCCCCTACTCTCTCTCTAACTTAGGCATCAGAGGACATTTGGTGAGTCCTCCTCCCTATGCATTCTTTGCTTATTCTTGGTGCAGGATCTCAACTCCTCCAATGACTCTCTTGCTCCCTCCACATTGAGTCTATCCGAACATATTCATTAGGAAGGAACAAAAATGCGTAAAAATGTGTTATGGGATAAAAGTAGGTAAGTTTAATAAATGATGTATAAATTTATGTTTTTCAAAATTCTCTTTAAAATAGGATGAGTATATTGATTTTTTTAAAAATAATTTATGATAAATTAAATATTTATGTCTTTATTATAATTAATTAATTTAATTATAATATAAAATTAATTTTTATATATATATATATATATATATATATATATAACAGACGATCTATTGAATTGTGAATAAGTTGTTTCACTGGTTCAATCACCAGTATAATTTTAAAAAAATTAATTCTAATCACCCAAGGTACATAGTTGTTAAATTATAATATATTTCTATTATATGATAATTAATTAATTTTTAAGGCTTAGTTTGCGTTTATATACGCATGTGATGCATCTTTGGATCTAACATCTAAGAGGTACTATAACTTACAACGTGGAAGCAAGTTCAAGTTGAAAATAGATTTGAAAATACCAGATTTAAGTATAATTTTTAATATTTTTATTAAGTTTTTGAATGAAAATAAAATATTATAAAATCAATCATAAATTGACGAGTTATAAAAATAATTTATATCCTTTTAATTAAAAACTTAATAATAAAAATACAATAACTGTACGCTTTTTTCATTTCGATATTATTGAATGAGTTTATTTTATTTTTTATGAGATTTATCACGTTCAACGAAGAAACTAAATATCTGGCCAAAAAACGAAGAAACTAAATAAAATAAGTTGCGCGACAATGAAATTAATTTCTGAAGATTTGCTCAGCGCAAATAGTGTTGAAGTCAGATGATGCTAGCCTTCCAAGAAGATGGAACGCTTTAAAATAAGAAAACTTTTTAAAATAAATAAATAAATAAATTATTCTTTTTATTCTTTACAAATTATATAATCACACCGACTATTTTTTCTATTATAAAATTTATTCATGATAAAAAATTCTTCAAATGATTAATAATTCTTTATATTAAAAACACATTATTATTTAAAAAATTAATGCAAGATATTTAAATTTTTTATCTTAAAGAAAAATAAATTGAACAATGGCATGTTAAACTATTAATATTAGATATTTATTTTCAAAAACATAATTTCATATAAAATAAGTAAAAAAAATTTTGAAATGAGATTTTATACTCTCTTTTGTAATTTATTATATTCATATATTTATATTATAACATATGGATTTTTTTAAATTTCCCATGAGCATACAGTTCAAGAAGCAATTCAATTTGAGGCATTATATATTGAGTGTTAAATATAAATATTTTTCTCAACAATTATTCAAATTTTAATTTATCATATTGTAAAAAATTAATCCCTCTAGGTAGGGATTTGGATTCTCTAAAATGAGAAAAGTGATGAAATACATAAAAAAAAATAATAATAAAGATAGATCCTAATTTATACAAGATAGATCATTAATTTATCTCTTTTTTATTTTTTTTTATTCTTTTTTCTCTTGAAACTTTATTACTTTACCATTTTTCTCGAAAATCTAAATTCCTTTTTCTAGACCCATTTTCTTTAATAGTATTGTCAAACAATTTAACTATAAAATAGGCCAGGGGTGGATTGATTCATTTATTAAATGAGTTTGAATAATAAAGTTTAAGTATACCCATTTTAACTTGCAAGCTAAATAAACTAGTCCATTGATCTTTTTTTTTTAACTCTTAATATTTTAAAATTATTTTTAATATAAATAACAAATAATATTACTATTTTTTAGTTTTTTAATTTTAAAAAATAAAATAAAATAAAATTTATTATGATAAAAATAATATACTTAAATTAATATATTTATTTTAAAAATTAGTATTATCTTGGCATTAAATTAATATTTTCATCAATTAAATTTTTATTCATATTTTAAGAATAAAATAGTGATATAACACATAAAATTATTCTAAATTTAAACATTTATATTTTTTAAAAACTAATTTATATTATCTTTTAATTTTTTATTTTTTGGCGAGCCAGACCACCTTTGGCCCGTTTAAACTCGTTCTTAAATGGTTCAATTTTCTTCTCCTCAAGATTGTCAATTTAAAGAGCAAAATGACTTGTCCTGCGTCCTAGATCTCATTTTGTTGTGTTATCTTTTGGACACATGACCTTAAAGTTTATGCTTTTTTTTTTTTTTAGATTTTAAATTCAAGCAAATTAGATATAAATTATGGTCATATATTCAAATATTTGTAAGAGACAGTATCGAGTTATTAAATTTTTATTATTTTTATATTTTTAATTGTAAAAATATTATTATTTTATTTTATTTTATTTAAAGCATTTAAAGTTAATTAAAAATATTGATATGCATTTTTAATGCATATAAAAAATCAATCTATATTGATGTATATGATTTTAAGCTCATTGATGTCTTAACTATTTAAAAATAAAATATTATTTTGAAAAATGTAAATATAAGTTATAATATATATAAGAGAAAAGTAAAAATATAATCAATGATTATTATTTAATTTCTTATTATTTTTTGTTATTTTTAAAATATAAACACTTTATAATTTTTATTTTTGAAACATTATTTTAAAAAATAATTAAAACAAAAGTGCATGCCAAAGTAACTAGTCTAAAGTATATTGAAATGAAAATAAGTATGGCTTCTTTTGGCATTGCGTAAAAGTATGAATTTGTTTTATCACTATGGTCTTCTCAGTTTTGGGAAAAATGAAACTGATAAAGCTTTATAAACGACTAAAGCGTCAAAGAACCAAAGGCGAATGACTTTTATGTCATGAAAGGTACACTTCTCTCCCGAAAGGGTATGGCGTCCGTTCATCGCATGCAATGGAAAATCAAATTAATTATTAATTACTCTTTTTGTCACTCAACAACTTAATGATACTGCCGTACATAATTAATGATTAAATGAAGTTCACATAAATCAGAGCAAGAAAAGAAATTGAAAGGTTGTGGCAATTAATTAAAAAGTTATCAAAGTTTACTGAAAAACTACAAATTTGCCATTTTAAAGCATACATTAAATTACATGACGATGTTTGATTAATAAATCCCGGTCCACTCGCCCTGTAAATTCATTCTACTTGGTAGATGAAACCATTAAGAACAAATGATGTTATTCTTTTATATTAAGTAAAATGATAAAGATTAATTTTTTATAATGTGATAAATTTAAATTTAAATTTTTAATGAGATTAATATATATTTATATTTAATAGTTAATAATACTTTGAATAAAATTATATTTTTTTATGGGTTATAAGATTGAATTTAATAAAAAAATACTTGTGAAAAAAAAAAGGTTTAATATGAAAAAGTTGACCTCTTTTCTTCTCTAATTTTATTTTTTATTAATAAATTAACAAATTTTTTTAAAATATCTATATTTAATGTTGAACAATACTTTGAATAAGATTATATTTTTTTGTGAATTATAAGATTACATTTAATAAAAAAATAATTATAAAAAATAAAAGTTTAATATGAAGAGATTGACCTCCCCTCTCTTCTAACTCCATTGTTTTATAAAAAAAATTAAAAAACTTCAAAAAATCAAAACAATCTATGGCGGTTCCAGCTCAAAAAGTTCAATCTCTCTAAGTGGTTAAAAAAAAAATCCTATCCTTCCATAAAACATAAAAGAAGCCAACCTTACCAATAGCTACACACATTTTCTGTCATTACGCAATTTATTCATCCAGGTATACATGCTGAAAAAATAAGTACAAATTTGAGTATAGAATTTCATTTAGAAGGGTGATACCCTGCTTATCCTAGATCTGCACCCAATAAATAATATATTTATATATAAACAAACTTGTTAAAATTTTATATTAAGTATATATTTGAAATTTGAATATAATATATTAAGTGTGAAATTTTTTTTTTAATAATTTTAGATGAATAAATTTTATATAAATGAGTTTTAACCTGAGAAAATATTGATCATTTAAAAATATTTTTACATGAAAGGGCCCAAATTTAAAGATTTAAGAATTCAAATGCAAATTAAAATTTGGAGTGATTTTACAGCCCAGGTTACAGTTTAAGTAAAATATTACTTTACCCAGTCATCTTTACTTACAAATAATTAGTTATTGTTTTAGTTTTTTTACCTATATAGCTCTTAAAATTACTTAACCTTTGATATAACTACATGACAAATTTTGGACTACTTAATTTTTTTTTTTTCATGTGGTATTGAGTTAAATTGATAACACTGAAAAAGAAACTTATAAGTAATTTTTATATTTTGGTTTTAAGTATTTTAATTACAAATTGATAAATGAACGCTTTGTACATCTAAATCTTGACCAAGCTACAACTCCACCTAAGTAGCCTAAGTAACGTGACATCTATCCAGTTTTAATCCATAAAATTAAGTACATTTATTTTTCTGCCGTAGGAAAAGTATAGAAAAAGAATCAATTTCTTTCCCCCTAGCACATATATAAAAGATAAAGAATTGCATTAATTAACTAATTTTGTACATAACAATCACGCATGTTGCATATTATTTTTATGAGATTCTTGAATCACTTGATCAAACAACGAATATATTATTTTTAAAAAATCTATCCACTTGCTCATCCAAATTAATTAAACTTAACAAGGAAGCAAATAATTAATTTAATATATTTTATTTTCAAAATTTTAAATAAAAGGCAGATTAAGTAAGAAACAAATTCACCCTTCCCGAGTCAGCAGCTGTCTCTGATATACCTTTCCTACATCAGAAATTAAGATTTCAAAAGCACAGATGCATACAGATACATTACAGCTCTATCACCTCTTGTCCCTTCCTTTTTTAAACACCCCATTCGCATATCTAGAGGAGCCTCCTCATTGGTCAACACACCATTTTATTAAGAATAATGTCATAGAACATCGATATTATGAGAGCTTTATTTGTTATTTTTAATCGAATTAACTATTAATTAAATTTTGTTAATGAAATAATTTATTAAAAAATTAAAAAATTTTATAATCAGTGTTCCAAAACTCTAAAAAAATATAATGCAGAAATTTGAAAAGAATTTAAGGACAAAAGCATGCCTGTTAACGTGTACTCCATATTGATGCCTTTTTCTTAAACATTAATGTCTCATTCTGCACCGGAGTTGATTTTAATGAAATTACGACTAAGCAAACTAAAATTTGAATTATTGTTAAAAAAAATGTTGACATTTAATATGAAATAGCAACTCAAATAAGATTATAGAGAATACTATTTTAAAAAAAGATGTCCCATTCTCTCCCATACAATGAACACACCCTCACACTGACTCGCGCATTTTTCTTACAAGCATATATACTACACTTATGACCTATCTATGAGATAAGAAGGACACGAGAATCGTCCAACTTCTAACATCTAAGCCAGACGTACATTACGACGTCGTCTCTGCCCATGGCGGGAGGCGACTCTTACACCCCACCCTACCCCCCCAACTCCAAGCCATCCAAACCCCTCTTCTTCTCTCGCAGAACCAATTTCTACTCCCTCGTCGCCATCCTCTGTATAATCTCCTACCTCCTCGGCGCCTACCAACAAGGCGGCCTCATCACCACTCCCAAAATCACCACCTTCGATCCCGTACTCAATTCCCCATGTGTTCATCCCACCGCCACCGTAGTCGGTGGCGCCGGCGACCACCTGGACTTCGACTCCCACCACGAAGCGACCGATTTAATCACTTCCCAGTCGTCGGCATTGAAAACGCCGAAGGAGTACCCTAGGTGCGAAGTGAAGTACAGCGAGTACACGCCGTGCGAGGACCATGACAGATCGCTGAAGTACGAGAGGAGGAGGATGATATACAGGGAGAGGCACTGCCCAGCGACGACGGAGATACTCAAGTGTCGGATTCCGGCGCCATTCGGGTACAAGAACCCGTTCCGGTGGCCGGCGAGCAGAGACTTGGCGTGGTACGCGAACGTGCCCCACCGGGAGCTCACGGTGGAGAAGGCGGTGCAGAATTGGATTCGATACGAGGGAGACAACTTTAGGTTCCCTGGTGGAGGGACCATGTTTCCTAACGGTGCGGACGCGTACATTGATGATATCGGGAAGTTGATCAATCTCAAAGATGGCTCTATCAGAACGGCGGTCGACACTGGCTGTGGGGTATGCTTCTCTTTCTTCTTCTTCTTTTTTTTTTCCAAAATTGAAAAAAACAAAAGTACTTTTATTTACTTTGGATGGCTTTTAATGAAGTGAAATAAAATATTTTGAAAATGGAATGCTGTGGATCTTACAGTTGGAATTAGACGGCTTTGGTTTACATATACGAAGTGGGGGCGGGATTTGAATAGATGGGCTTGTTAATAATATTTGTCGTTAAAATTTTTTATTATTATATTAAAAAATTTTGTTTATTTGATAATTTATAGATGACACTCTTTCCTGACCTATTAACTTAGTAATCAAAATTTTAAAACTATTTAATTTTATCTTTAAAATTTGAAGAATTTTAAATTAAATTCACATATATGCTTTTACCCTTTTATAGTATTCATTTTTTTCCTTAATTTCCAATTTATGGTAACAAAAAAGACTAATAAGGAAATTAAGTATATAATAAACAAGGAATGTGAATCGGCATAAAAACAAAAAGTAAGGTTTAAGGGAACCGTGTATTTGTCTTGTATTTGGGCATAGCCTAGAAATCCGCGATGCATACGGCAGGCAGGCCAAAACCAAAGGAGACGTTTTTGTTGGTCGAATCTAAGATCCCTTCTAGAAATTTCTTCCTTCAGATTTGATCACCTGGGCACATAGTAGTTTGATGCCGCCAATGCCCATAGGATTCCAAATCTAGATTAGTTCTAGTACTTTGTGAAGGCATTATCATATTCAAGTTGTGCTTTTTAAATTAGTTTTGCTAACAAGTATTCGCTATTTTAGAGAAATTTGTAATTGGATAATAAAGTATTTAATATTTTAAGACTTATAAAAAGTTAATAAAAATAATAATTTTTAATATATAAAAATTCTATCCATTAATCACATATTTTCTTAAATAGTGCTAGTGCCCTAAAGATATTATTATTTAACAAAATCTTTTAAATTAACATATATATATATATATGTATGTATGTTACTTTCATGAGGCACATCACTCAAGTCTAATTTGATGGTTTATTTATATATAAATTTATTGACTTTACATCTCTACTAATCAATTAATTACTTAAAAATTGTAGGATTTTGTGTAATGAAAAAAAGTATTAGTTATTACCATGAGTTAAATATATTTTTTAAGATAAATTCCTTGATATCCTTAAATTCAAAGGCTTATGGTTTTGTCACCTCGTGGGGTTATGGGCCCCATGACCACAGTATATCCTTGACAGTTGGTGGTTATACCTAGCTTATTTGGTTTCTGTTTCTTTAAAAATGGTTCTTAATTTTTTTAACAATAAAATATAATTTTTGAAAATATTGTTTATTAAATATCTTAAACTTTAAAACTTTAAAACAAGGAAATATAGAAGTAAGCTTTTATTAATGCATATACATAAACTAATGTTTTGAGACGCATTAAAGTATGTGAACTTTTTTATTTTTAAATATAATATAAGAAAATATTTTTTATACTTTAAAATAATAAAAAATATTGAGAAGTTAATTACTCATCTATCTCTCTTCTCCCGTTTCATATAAAGATCAAAAAATATAAATTTTAAATTATTATAATATAGATATATATAAATATTGTTACATTTTCAAAACTAATTTCAAAAAATTATTTTAATAATAAAAATAATAAAACAGGCCTCGCCTTGGAATCTTATTTTTATACTAAACATAAGGTTTTTCCTCAAAATTCAAATTCTAAAAATTAATGTATTCTTGTTGTTGAAATTGTATATAGAGGTGGTTAGCTAAAATGTAGATATTTAATAAAATTATTTAATAATTATTTTTTTATATATTTAAGAAGTAATTTGTGTTTGATAAGTATTTCAAAAAATATTGTTAATTATCTAATTATAAAAAAAATTAAGAAAGTAGATAAAAAAATATTACAAGTAATTATGGCAACTAATGATTTCAAATAAGCTATAATTTTTATTTAAAAAATAATACTTGTACTTCTGTTTTTAATTACTTTTTTTTTCTTGGAGCAAAAAATACTTATGCCATTACTCATAAATAATTTTTTTTAAAAAAATTGACTGATCACTTTTAAATTTTAAAATAATTTTTATTTAAAAAGAATAAATTTCTTACAAGTGCTTATTTTAGAAACTTAACCAACCAAACTTTTTAAAAAGAAATAATTATTATTTGTCTCTAGTCACATTTTATCTATTGATCATTAATTGCATACCAAATTTGAATTTTTTTATATAAAAAATAATATGACAAAGAGAAATAAATATAAAATTAATTGAATAATAAATTTTATTTATATAATTAATATTATAAATAAATAATATATTAATTTTTATTCTATATTAATCTTTTTCTTCACGTGACTTTACATGAGATATATTGCATATATACCATATACAATTTTTTTTTTTTAAAAAATCCTTATGTTATTAAATAGGATCAATTTGGTAAATATATCCGACTCCATTTACAAGTATTTTTTTTAAAAAAAAAAAAATCTCTCTTCATTTTGCAATACCAGTGACATACATGTGCATCTAAAACTTGGATTACGCCCACGTTCAGGTTGCCAGTTGGGGAGCGTATCTTCTGTCGCGTGACATCATAACAATGTCAATTGCCCCAAGGGATACACACGAAGCACAAGTTCAGTTCGCTCTGGAACGAGGAGTGCCTGCTCTCATCGGAGTCTTAGCCTCCAAGAGACTCCCCTTCCCCTCACGCGCCTTCGACATGGCCCACTGCTCTCGCTGCCTCATACCCTGGGCCGAAGATGGTATATTATATATAATACGATACATTCTATATCACTTACATAGTTTTGAAGTTTTTTAATAATTCATCTTAAAAATTATATATTATATAATATTAAATATCCAATAAAATATAATACCTTTATTTTTAATTATAGAATTAAATAATCTTTTATTTTTAAATTTAATAATTATTATTTTATATTATATTTTAAAAATAAAAAATAAAAAATATCTCACAACATATATATTATATAATATATAATATTAGATACTTAGCACATATAGATAAGTATACTTATTTTTTATTTTTAAAATATAATATAAAATAATTATTATTATAATATTAAAATAATAAAAAATTGTTTAATCTATTTATATCATTTAAATTTTTATTATCTTTATTTTTTTATGTTCTCATATCATATATGTTATTATTTTATATTTTATATTATAAAATATAACATTTCATAAGATCAATAATTAGAAGAGTTTAAAATTATTATATTATAAATAAAATAAAATATATTATATAAAAAGAAGATAAAAAAAAAAAGTAAAGATAATGTGAAGTTAAAAAAATAATAAAGTGTTAAATAATTTTTTATTTTTAAATTTAATGCTTATTATTTATAATATAATTAAAAAAATGGCATTGACTGAGTGTATTCTAAGCATCTAATATATATATATATGAATGCGTGTTGATTTACTTATACGTACATACATATATAGATGGGGTATACCTGAACGAGGTTGATAGAATTCTGCGTCCCGGAGGGTATTGGATTCTGTCTGGGCCACCCATCAACTGGAAGAAATACTGGCAAGGGTGGGAGAGAACAAAGGAGGATTTGAAAGACGAGCAGAACAAGATTGAGAAGGTGGCCACAAGCCTTTGCTGGAAGAAAGTGGTGGAGAAAGGTGATATTGCCATCTGGCAGAAACCCATTAATCACTTGCATTGCAAAGCCAATCGTAAACTCACCCAAGTTCGCGCTTCCTGTCATGCAAACAATCCCGACGAAGCGTGGTATCAGTCATATCGTTCTCTTTTTTTTTTCCTTTTCTTTTTAGAAAGCACTTTTTATTATTCGTCTAATTGCAATATTAAACTTGACATTTACAACATAACATTTTATCTATTAAGTATCACAAAAAGTTAAAAAAGGTTAATTATTTGTTTAATTTAATATCTATTAATTATTAATTAATTATATAAGATGAAGAGAGAATATTAAATTTTGTTGTTTTAAAATTTAATTTATACTATCTGTTGCATGAAAAAAAGAGAACTTTTTAAAATTATATTAACAAAATTTTATATTAAAAAATGCTATTATTTATGAAAACAGATAATAAAAGATGACCTGTATTTAACCATCTCTTATGTGAAAATATTAAATTTAACAAATAAATAATAGTTTCACCTTGTATGATATTTTTAAAAAATAAAGTATTCTATTAATGTTCATGTAGAAATATTATAATTAAACTATAACACAGGATATAAAGTATACTTTCCTTTCCTTTTTTAAGGACTTGAACCAATGTCTTACTTTCCATTTTTCCAATCAATTGATTTTGTGATTCTTCTTCCATTTATATGGCCATTTCTAATAGAATTTGTTTTTTTAATAAAATATATATTAAATTTTAAGTTATTTCTAAAAAATCACTTATTTGTCAAAATAATATTAGAAGCAAAAAATTTAGTATTATAGTAGTATAATAAAGATTATTTCTAAGTAATTAAATATAGAAAAAAAAAGTTGTTCCCTTGATCTTTATTCCCTGTTGTACTTACTCCTTTAATATAAATAAATTTTCACAATTAATTAACTCGAGTTATGGACATTGCAAATATTAATTAATGTGAAAAGTAAAATCTTTCCTTATTTGTACAATATCTCTGTTGTTCTCCATGACCCAAAGGTTCTGCATTTGTCATTTTCAGGTACACAGATATGCAAACTTGTTTAAGTCCTTTGCCCGAAGTGCCCGAGAAGGAAGAAATTGCAGGTGGGGCACTGAAGAATTGGCCCGAAAGACTGAACGTCATCCCACCAAGGATTCAAAAGGGAACCATAAAAGGAGTTACTGCTGGAACATTCGAGAAAGATTCTACACTGTGGGAAAAAAGAGTGTCCTATTATAAGCAATTGAACAATCAGCTAGGACAATCTGGAAGATACCGGAACCTTCTAGACATGAACGCTTACTTGGGTGGCTTTGCCGCTGCACTAAGTAAGGACCCTGTTTGGGTGATGAATGTGGTTCCTCCTCAGGCTAGGCTCAACACACTTGGAGCCATATTTGAACGAGGATTAATTGGAACGTACCATGACTGGTTAGCTCAGAATTCCTTGTCCTTTAATATGTATTTTCATTTAGAACAAATTTTTTAAAGTGCATATTTGGTGAAATGTGTATTCTATAAAGTATTTACAGTGTACTATTTTGTATATTAACCTGCAAGCGGGTTAATGTATACAAAATGGTAATTTATTTTTGTACATTAACTCATTAGCGGATTAATGGACAAAAATAACGTACTTCACATTCTTTATGGAATGTGCAATTCAGAGATGAATCTGAATCCATTTTCTCTGTCTCTTCCTGTTTCTCTGTTTTCTGTGAAGCTTATGGTCTGAGATCTTCTTGCAGGTGTGAAGCAATGTCTACATATCCTAGAACTTATGATCTAATTCATGCTGATTCAGTGTTTACCCTTTACAACAACAGGTATTTTAGTTTGGCTAAATTGAAAAAAAATTTACCTCAACTTAACTTTTAAAAGTTGACTAAAACTCCCTTAAATAAATATTTTTTTGGTTAAAAACTGTTGTTAAAGTTGTGCAATTTACCCCATTAAACTTTCAATTTCTTGTAAAGTATTCCCTTAAACTTCTAGTTTTATGCATACTATACCTTTAATTAAATTGATGGAGTCTTTTATCAACTTTTTAAAGTTGAAGAAAATAAGTTGCACAACATCTTAAATTTTGAGAATTTTTGGAATTTAACCCTTTGATTTTGATTATGGGCATTGCTTCCTTTGAAATTAAAACCAAATTCTGATTCAAGATCATGGATTTAACGTACATGTAGATGTGAGATGGAAGATATTCTACTAGAAATGGACAGGATTCTGAGACCTGAAGGAAGTGTGATTATTCGAGATGATGTTGATATATTGGTAAAAGTGATGAAAATGGTCCAAGGAATGGAGTGGGAGAGTCAAATTGTGGACCATGAAGATGGACCTCTGGAGCGGGAGAAACTTCTGTTTGCTGTCAAGAAGTATTGGACAGCTCCTGCAGCATCTAATTAATAAAAATGAAAGTAGTTATAGACCTTTTGACTTTTTTTTTTTTCAATCTTTTGCTGCTTTAATTCTTTTTCATTGCTTGTATGTAGTGTCTTCCTTACTTTCGTTTCAGTTTTTGGATTTTATGGAAGTAAGTTTTGTCCAATTCATGCTGACCCTTGTCAAGTTGTACTAAAGAAATCAAGGGGTTCCGAATTTGATACCAATTCATGTGAGATTGAGCATATGGCATTAGAAAATTGTCAATTCCCTGATTATTATTTATGGTTTTAGCATATTGAGAGGATTTATTTGGTGCAATTAATGGAAATGATTTTTTAGTGCTTGAGACATTTTTTAAGTGTTAGTAATCTTTCTTTAATATGTTAATAACTCTTTTGTTACTAGCATTTTTAAGAATAAGTTACTTACATATATAAAGACCTCGTAAAGTTTGTTAGTACATAAAAAATATATTATTTGTTAGTTAAAAGATCATTACTATTAATTATATTGGACGCTTAAAATCTTTAAAGTTTTTCAATACTTTTTTAGGGTGTATTTGGATGGGAGAGAAAGGAAAGGAAGGAAAGGAAATTTAATTTTTTTTTTCTTGTTTAGTTTTTAAAATTTAAGAGGAAAAAAAATTAAAAAATTTTATGTTAATTCTCCTTAACCTTCTTCTTTTGTTAGTTTTAATTATCCTAAATTAAGATATTTTAAAAGATTCAAACAAGGCACTACAACAATGCATGAGATTTTGGACTAACTCCGACTGAAAAACACTTGGACATTTTGTCCATTTTTTCTTCTTCTTTATTAAAACTACCAATTAGTGACTTGAATGTTTTAATATATTTTAAAAATTTTTCTCCCCCTTGACCGACCACAAGACAGATAGTTGACAAAATGTTTCTAATTTCTCAACTGCTTAGTAGTTGGAAATGTTTCTAGAATAAAAAATAAATAAATAAATAAAAGTTACTTACAATCTATTTACGTTCACGAATTCATTTTCTTTTCATTATTTAAAAAAAATATGTAAATGAAATTAAATATTTAACTTTCCCTTTTTAATTATTATAAAAGGAAAGTGGTACACAATTTTGCAAAAATTTAAAATTTATGAAGCCTTATTTAAGGCTAACATATGCTTGAAAACATGAATAAAAGAGTTGGTATAAGATTTTCTTCCATGAACATGATTTTTGTGATGAGTTTTGATTCCTAGCTTATGAAAAATTGACTTTGTTGTATAGTGATGTTTTGGGAAAGGAAAATGAGTCTAAAGATAGTCCCAAATCAATCCCTAAAGTTTTCTTGAAGTGTTTAGGCAAAAAATGGTGAAAACCATATTTTTATGTAGTTTTTCCCTAAAAAATCATGATGATCTAAAGTCTTTCCTACGGCCAAAATGTATCTTCATCGTGGCTTACTTTCTCTAGCATCTTAGCTACGACAAACATGGCTTCTCGTTGCGAAAAAGTGCCTCTGTGCACTTAGCCACAGCTAAGGGACCAGTTTGCTATGGCAAGCTGCTTAATTTTTCTTTTAAGTTTGCAATTGGATGTTTTATGCCTCTTTTTATTTCCAAACATCATGCAAAGGCTATGGAGTCATTCCAGTGTTATGATATTGTATTTGAAAAGTAATATGGGATACAATTTGAAAGGAAATAACTAGAAAGATAGAATGTAAGTACTTTTATTATATGGTCTAGCCTATATAAGTTTTAGATTGAATGACTGATGATTAGTATGGGATGGTTACAAAAAATTCCACATTTTCCAAATTAAAATAGTCATTTAAGTCTTCAAAGAATTACTAGAAAATAATGTGTTGATAGTTAACCCTAAATTAGTCCCCTAATGGCTATGAAGTGACCTACTTAGAGTTAAATCAATCATGATCAAGAAACTTGTCAGACTAGGATATATATATTAGAAAGTATTAAGTGAAGGCAACACTATCCTGTCTTGGCATAATACGGGTGGACATAATCTATAACCCAAAGAGAGGTGCAGTGATCTGGTGAGTGAAAATGATCTGTGACCCATGGAGAGGCACAATTATCTCTATCAAGTAGAATAGTCTTTCAAAAATGACGAAGGGACACCTTAGAGGTAAAATCTATCTAACCTTTATGAAAGAAAGAACTCATTCAATGTTTGCTAGATGTTATGAATGGCCATGCAGAGCCATATGAAAGTTATTTTATGATTGGCCATGCAGAGCCATGCAAATAGAATGTTATAAATGGTCAAGCAAAGCCTTATGAAAGATATTTTATGATTGGCCTTGTGAGCCATATGAATAAAAGTTATTTCTATTATTTATGATATAAAATGCCTATATTACTATATTTTGATGATGCGAAGCATGAAGATATTTAGCAATGCCCACTAAATGATTTACTTGAAATGAAATAGAATATTAGTAACATATTATCCAATGAAATTATTTTTATGATTTAAAATGAATGTGAATGCAAGAGTTTTCTGTGTTCTTCACATATGGTACAATCAATGGTAATTTTGAACTTGATTTCTTTTGATTACTGAAATTTATGTCTCTCATATGTGTTAATGTGTCGAGATGCCTAGATATTCAGTCACTGTTAAGGTGGAGGTTGAATCAGTACATGTGCCTGGAATAAGGTATTATATATGGATTGGCGAAATAATGATCTGCATCATAGATGCACCATCACCCCCAGTGGGTTAGAGTGGTAAAAGAGATAATCTTCTTTTTAGTGTTTCACCACCCATGGCCTATTTTGAGGTGGCCATAGGGAACTTATGTGTATGTATAGAGAACAAAGGGTGGAACCTACTTGAATTATATTTATGAGTTAAATAACTTTGTATCACAATAACAAGTATCCCATAATGGGTTTTAGGTGGTCTTGCGAAAAGTTGACATCATTTTTCCAAGTGCTCACCTAGTATTTTGGAAACCATATATATATATGTGTGTGTGTGTGTGTGTGTGTGTGTGTGTAAGTTGTAAATAGAAATGTCTAGCTTGTATATATAGATATATCTTAGAGTTTTTATACTTTCGCTGCCATATATATATATACATATATATACGATGAGAATATAGAGTGTAACCCTAAACTTGAAATTGAACTATTTAAAGACTTTGAGTAATTAACTTAAAATTAAACTCAAGTAGTTAAAGAAATATATGTAGTAGCACACCATCTCTATGGGGCTAGTATGTGTTATACCTATGCAAGTGGGGTGTTATAATAATAGCCTGAATTTGATTTAGAGGTAAATGAGTTTGTTTATCTAAAGTGTCTATAGATAATTTTGCTTCTAAAGAGGATTCAAATTTTTGTAGAGTTTCTCTTACATTTAAGCTTTTCATCAATCATTTGAGATAAGGACTTATTTTGTAAACCTTTTGTTAAATTAACATTTAGTTTAAAAGGTTTAAATATTGGTTGTTAGGTTTTTCTAGATCCAGTTTTCTCATAAACTAGTTCATTAATTTTTTTTAAAATACGAATTAGTATTTTCCCTAATGTTTGAAGATAATAATTCATATAGTTATTTTATTCCATAAGTCTTTGGATATCTTTGGAATCAATTTCTTTAGTAACATCTTTTGTTTTAAAAAGGTGAAGCAATAATAGATTCATTGATCACTGTTAGGTTTCAAATAAAAATAATTTTTTTCAGGGGGTAATTCAGTTTCAACTATGTTTTCATGTTTTATTTCCCAAGTTCCATAAACTTCAATAGAACTTTTGAAGGGATAATTAATTTAATGGTATTCAGTATAAGCTTTAAACCATTCAAAGAAAGGAATGTTTTTCTCAATTTTTTTAGGGATTTATAATAATAATAATCTTGAATATTTTTTTAGAATTGGAATCATAATTTTCATGGAACCAATTTATTTTTTAGTATTTTCAAAAGAATAAAAATCCTTTTGTAAAGATTTTTTTTTATCTAATTGGAAATCTCAAGAAATAACATTTATGGTATTTTCAACCATGTCTGAATATATGGGTGAGTGTACTGAAGCTTGTTCATCTTTAGGTTGTTCATAAATTGGTCTCAAAAGGTTATAAGAGGTATCTAGACCTTGGAAATGTATGACTAAAGGAAGAGTCCTAGAGGTCTGGGGAATGAAAGAACAGGATTGCCTAAATGGTTATTGTGTAGCAGTTCTAAATTCTTCATTGGATTTTATGGATTTAGTCTTAGGAATACTAAAAGAATTTCTTCTAAAAGTTATTCCTACATTGTTTTGCCTTATTTCCTTAAGGTAGGGAGAAGGGTTTGGTAAAACAAGTATTGCTTTCTCTATAACCCATTCATCTAGAAGGTCAATTTCTTCCCAAACTACAGTTTTGGGTATCATGACACTAGCTTTTGAAGCATCACTTAGGAACATGGTTGTTTTGTCTTTTTCATGATGAATCAAGGCATTAGAAGTGGAAGAGTTCATAACTTTATATTGTACCCTATAGATTAAGGCTACAAGAATAGATCCTGGTTTCATGTCGAAACCATAGAGTTTGATGTTTATTTTAAAGACATCCATAATATTTTAATCATTAAGGCTAACAATCCTATTTGGGAAAAAATTAAAGTAAATTGGTCCAGCATGTAAATCAACTTCTATAGTTCCTAAAAGGGAATCTATGAATTTATTATGCTTAGCATCTCTAAAGACAAACAATGCAAGAAACATTTAGGCCTTCTTTAATAATAGGTTTTAAAGCTATTTATACACATCCTATGTGTAAAAATTTATATTTTTATTTGTGAATATTAACATATTTTTGAGATAAGAGGGGAGGGACCTCCATTTCAGAATTAATATTAATGGTTTCTTCAGCAGTTTTGATTATAAAATCAAAAACCTTGAAGAATCTACCATTAGGTTTATAAAGATCATTTTTTTTAGACAATTGGAATAGTCCAGTCATCCAAAATTTGATATATATCCTCAAAATGAATTTCTTATGTGGAAATTTGATTTGATGAAGATGCAGATCCTCTATTAAAAAGAGAAGAAGAATTGAGAATAGAAGAGCAACAAGTTCGGGAAGAAAGAGTGTAAGAAAACATAATTAAAAATATCCCCACAATATCATCACCGTCATTAGGTTCTATAAAGATGCAAATGGTTAGGATAAATTGAATTTGAAAGTCTTTTTTCTTTTAATCTTTCATCTTAACTTAACCGAGAAATATGGATAAACATATAACTAAACAAGTGGATTCTGGACATATTGGCACTAAATCACCTGTGGTCTTACCATCTACGACTTTAGAAAAAGATGAATGAATATATATTGTCTATAATATAATTATTATTAGTTCAGATGATTAATAATTTTAAACAGTAAATTTATGGAGAAAGTACTGTGCAGCACTAAGGGAAGAAAGGTATCAAACTAACTTATTGTACAAAAATAGCTTTAGTTTCATCCAGCACACCTCTTTAGTTCTCTTTAAAATTAATACAATTAAAATGTTTCACTTATTTATTCTCCATTTTCCTTTACCTAACCAGTGCAGATTATCGAAAGCATTAAAATAAAACTAAAATATCAGTCATGGATTTACCACGGTTTTTAAAAACCATTGTTAATCCTTGGCTTCATGATGGTTGGTGTGAATCATATGCTGAATATATGACCTTCTAATGTATACACTAGAATGATATATCCCTTAATCATGGTTGGTTTAACTATAAGTTGGTAACTCCATGATTGCAAAGTGACTAACTTAGGGTAGACTACCAACATGGTGTTTTTGCAATTATTTCTAGATTTAAATGGATGTTTTACCATCCTATTTTATGGTTCAACTGTGGAATTTCTGATAGTCATCCTATACTTACTACAAGTCATTCAACTTAGAACCTATCTAGACTAGAGCATATAATAGGAGTACCTTTAGATATTCTTTTCTAGTTGTTTCCCTTCCATTCTTGCACTATATTACTATTTATGTGCTTGACTATTTAATTTGGATTAGCTTTTATCCTTATCACTAAGTTTAGGGTAGAAAAGATTCCATTTTTTGAAAACAGAAGCTTTTGATTATTAGGTTCACCTAGAGCGGTTCGCCCATAGGGATTCGCCTACGAAGGTTCACTTATAGGAGCTCACCCATGAAGGTTTTCTTGGAGATACTTGCCTAAAAGGGTTTAATCTCACAAGTTCACCCACGAGGGTTCACCCACAAAACTCACCATAGGTTCACCCATAGAGGTTCGCCCACAAGGATTACCTATAAAGGCTCATCCTGGTGGATTATGCTTATAAGACTCGCCATAAGGTTGGCCCTATGAAGAATAATCCATTACCTTAGCCTTATAAGCTTGTCCATGGAGTTCACTCTAATACGCCTCTTGTCCTGCCATTCAGGCTTTCCTAATGAATTGCCCCTAAGGTTTTGTCGAGTGGGATTCGCCCCTCTGCCTTCCCATTTAGACATTCCTAATGGGTAGCCCTTAAGGGTTCGCCTATGGGGTGGTGCTCGCCCGTTATACCTACAAGGAAGAACATAATAGTCTTCTACTTGGCAAGGGTCGCTCGCGACGTTTGGTCCTGTTTGAATAGCTCTTTTGGATCCAAAATCACTTCAAGACATGTAGTTTCACAAGGTTTTAATTCATAAATAAATTCCTGGACTCATTTCCTACAACTAGATAAAAACAGGCTTCGATTCTATGACCTTTCAATTAAGAAATAATCTAAATAAATTCATGAAAATTCTTAGAGGAAAGAGAAAACAAACCCACTTCTAAATCTTCATTTCAAAGGTTTCTAATCACGTTCAAGCATTGTAAAGCACAAATCCACCATATAGAACAAAGAATGCAAGTTTAAATCTCTCTCAAAATCATTAAAAACACTAACTCATACATTTACCCAAATTGGAAGAATGAGTTTCATAGTTTAGATAAAGAAAATAAGATTTCCACTTGATTACCTCTCAGATCTTTGCATTTCTAGTGTCCTTAGGTGTTCTTGTAGCTCCTCTAGTGATTTCCTATGAATTACAACTTTGATTTATTCCTATTTCCTTTAAATCTCCTACTTCCACTCACTTGCTTCTCTCTCTCTCTCTCTAGTTGACCTCAATTTCTGAAGTCTCTCTCCCCTTATTATTCTTTTAGGTGGTGTATAGTCAAGAGAAAAAAATTTAGCTAGCTAAAATTCAAAATAATTGTTAATAAGCATTTATAGCTAAAAATGTAATTTTAGCCAATTTAAAAATTTTTTCCCATCCTATACCACATTTCCCTTTTAAACCTTCCAAGGTTTCATACTAATAATTTTTTTATTTAATTCATCACTTATTCTTTGGGTTAAAATGCTCAAAAGTGCCACTTTTTAAAAATTACTATTTCACTTAAATTGGATCTTCTTTTGGCGTGTTGCCAATTTCTTATCTTAAGTGTAGCTATTCTTGTGTGACAGTTAAACCCCAATCACATGTATATAATTAGATAAAAAATACTGTCAACTGCTTGGGATGTTACACACGGTTTCCATCCTCTCCTCTGATTAAAAATCCAAAATCCCTGAAATCCAAATCCTAATCACTTTGTAAATTTCAAAAGCCCTGAATCTCTCTTCCTTTGAATATAAAAGAGTATTTTGAATGCATCAGGGTGGGGTTTTTTCTTTCGAGCATTCAGGCATAAGAGCTTTAAGCATTTAGAGTGACTCAGATTGTGAGAGAGATGCATAAGAGAACATTTTGGGGGCAAAAACAGCAGTTTAGGAGAGAGTGAGAAGTGAGCACCATTGAGTCTAGGAGAGAGAGTTGTCGCCATCTTTGTCATAGCATGAACCGTCCAGCATCGTCACTGCCACTAAACATTATGCTGCAAGCTTCTGCCGAAGACACCACCATCTTGCAACTGTGACCGTTCAATGGAGCAACCCGAGAACAAGCCTTCACAATTTCTGTTAACTGCTGTCGTCGCCCACGTCAACTACGTTTTCCACCACCATCCACCATCGACGTGCTTGAATTAGAGCATTAGATCCACCACGATTACTGCCTCATTTTGTATGCCATCGTGAACGCTATATGCAAGGTAGGTATTGTTTGCAACCCAACCTCTTCTTCTGAATAAGTGGCATTAAGATTAACTGAGCATTCTGAGTTTTGATCCTTGATTTTCTATTTTTCTGTTTGTAATTCTTGATGTTTCAGATTTATTTTGGTTTTCTAATCTTAATTCTTGATGTTCTGAATTTATTTTAGTTTTCTGATCTTAATTATTGCTGTTTCAAATTTATTTTGGTTTTCTAATCTTAATTATTGCTATTTCAAATTTATTTTGGTTTTCTAATCATAATTCTTGTTGTTCTGAATTTATTTTGGTTTTCTGATCTGAATTCCTGATGTTCTGAATTTATTCTGATGGTTAACTCTTAATGTCATTGGTTTTCTGATCTTAATTCATGTTTTCAATTTATTCTAATGGTTAACTCTTAATGTTGGTTTTTTCTTATTTATGATTTCTTGGCTCTACTGATTTCCCCGAGAATCATAGGCCATTTAATTTGTTTAATGCACTAGCATTGGCATGATGAATATCCTGATATTGAGTTTTTAATTTTCTTGGTTTGCTAATCTTTCTCTTGATTTAGAAGTATGATTCACATGAATAAAGATAAAAGAGTAAAATATGGGGTACACTTCTTGAAATTTTGAATGGTTAATGTCTGGTACATGGAAGAAGAAATAATGAGTCTTAGGAAATTAAGTAAATTCCTGGAAATATTAATCTCTATCGGAGAAGGAAATTAAATTTTTATGAATTTCTAATGAAAATGATTGATATTAGTTCTTGGAATGCTGACGTAGATTAGATTCAGGAATTAATTAACTTGACTGATTCTTTGGATTACTTGAACTAATTTCTTAGAATACCAGTATTCTCTAGATGACTTCTTTGATGATTTTTCTTAAAGATTTATATCAATATGTTGCATTATTGTTTAACTCTTTTTCATTGTTGACACATAAGATCCTAGAAAGATGAACATCATGCATTTTAATTTATTCCTCTTTTATTCCTTGTTTATTTACCTATTCATGTTATTTGGGGTTGTAACCTTAAATATGACTAGGAATCTTTCATTTAGATATATTTGTAACGTTAGTCCTCCTAGGAGCTTACGCTTATATGTGGTGGGAAGATCGTCAATCCTGAGTTAGGGTGATCGATTATTCTTTTCTCATACGACAAAAGTGATTGTTTCATTGTAGATGACTATTTATATTGATGGTGGTAATGGACGTAGGAATGTGTTAGGATTGCATTACACGTTTAAATTATGCTTTTGTTTGTGTTATGAATCATATATCTGCCTGTATGCTTCAAATTTGGGTTTCAATGGCCCAATTTTTCTTATATTTTTAGGAACTTTATTCTTCAACATTAAATAATAATAATAATAATTTCAATTTCTTTAGAACGTCACTTAGATTCAAAATATCTTTTCTAAAATAAAAAATCCAAAACAAAAGAGGTGAAGGGAAAAGGTTTTCAAAAGTAAAATCAAAACCACCCACTAAAGTAAGTTTTCTTTTGAAATCTTTCACGTTCTTGCTTCTTATATAAAATTGAACTAACCCACAACTATTTTCTACTTGAACTATGGGGGTTTTGATCCCTATAAGATGTATGTAAGCCCTAGGGAGTACCTTCCCTAGGTCAAGTCCCTAACATCTAAACATTTTTTATATTAGATGTTGTGGGTGTTAACACCTTCTCTGCACGTACCAACTCCCAAACCCATCTTTGCTTTTGAACACTATTTTCAAAATTATTCCTTAAAAAAAAAGTTTTTCTAAAGTTTCCTTTTAAAAATAAAATTTTAATGGTGACTCCATTTCATTTGCCATTTGTGTCACATTTCAGGTGTAACAGTGCTTGTGAAATTCCTGACCGAAAGAGAAAGAGAAAGTATAACTCATTATATGGGAGATGCATTTCAAGCATGAGCTGAAGCATTTAAAGCAAGGATAGAAGCTTAACTTGCTAAAGGTGACATGTACAGGGCAAAGAGATTAGAAACAAATATTTTTTATCATAGATGTTTTGATTATTCCATTTCCAAATGTGTGTTTGCACTTGATGAGATTGATGATGTCATTGATAAATTTTAAGTGAAGTCTTTGACTAAATTTATTGATAAAACTTGGAGGGAAATGTTTATATATGTGTCTCATGATAGGAAGAAGGCATGATTGGATAAATTATTGTGACTTTATGTCTAGTGGTGGTTTGTTTACATATTTTGGATTAGGTGCCTTAAGGTTTAATATTGGTTCACTTTTTGGACACAAATTAGGCTTGGGTAATGTTAGGAAGTCAATCAATTTTTGAAAAATGTTTAATGATGATTTATCCAACTATTTTGTGCTACGTTGTTGTACACAACCCGACTATAGACTCATGTATAGTTTTATATTTTGTGATGTTGGGTGTTTTTTTTTTTTTGAAAAAAAGTATTACTTCCTATTATGTTGTTGACTTTCTTTATATTCTATTTAGTTGTCTCTTGTTTTATATTTATTCATATCTGACAAGTTTTATGCACAATGGATATAGTCAATAATTCATTAGATAGTGAAACTAATAGTGTCAGTAAATCTATATTAACATTTGAATCAAGTAAAGATGAATCTAAATTAGATGAATTACTCATAATCAATAGGATATGTGAGTATTAAGTTTCTTAATAAGGTTCCAATTCGTACATCCATACTTACAGGGAAACAAATTATTTATGAGCGAATGGAAAAAATCATGTTTAATTGATTAAAATATGTGATGAATTGAAGAGTAAAACTTATTTAGATAACTCAAAAATTTAATGTTGAAAATGTTGCAATGTTTTTATACATTATAGGCCACAATTTTCAACTAAGAGTAGTAGATCAGCGTTTCCAACATTCCACACAAATTATTCTTTTTTAATTTTAAGGAAGTGTTAATAGCAATATTTAAAATGGGAAAAAGAGTTCATAGAACAAGATTCTACAGAGTTTTCTGACCATGTTAAACATAACTCATTATATTTTCCACACTTTAATGTAAGCTTTTATTTTTGTCTTATGCTTTTAAATTTAAGGTTCGTATTGTATTAATATATATACCATTGACTATAATTAACTATATTATTTTTATATTAGAATTGTGTTGGTGCAATTGATGACACACATATAAGTGCTTAGGCTCTTGTTAGAAAAAAAGTATCATACAGAGGATAAAAAACAATTGTCACACAAAATGTCATGTGTATATTTGACTTCAATGTGATGTTTACTTATGTGTCTTTTATTTGGAAAGATAGTGCCTATGATGCAAAGGTTTTGATAGATGCACTCATTAATTCCAAAGCAAACTTGCCATGATCTACTAGATGTATGAATCTAAATAATATAAATTAATTATATGTTATTGCTAGTTCCATTGATTTTTTGTATTTATATTTTAATTAATATTTCCTTATTAAACTAGGATCGTTCTATCTTTTGATATCCTTGCAATGGAGGTTTTCTTCCACCTTATAGGGACAAAAGATATCATGCACAATAATATTCTGATAGAGGTCACCAAGCTAAAAGTTTTAGACATATTTTCAGTTACAAACATTATTTTTTAAGAATTACAATTAAGCATTGTTTTGGAGTTTTAAATGCACGATTTTCAATTTTAAAATTGATGTCACCATAAAAGACCTCATGACAATGTCTTAATTATAGTGATAGCATGTTATACTATTCATAATTACACTTGAAAGCGGGGTCAAAGTGATAGATTTTTTAGAAAATAGAAAAATATAGATCTTACAAAAATAGAGAGGTCAAGTGAAAACACAAGTATAGAAATCATAAGCTATAATGCAGAAAAATGGTCATGATTATCTAATTAAGGTGCAATAGAAATGGCAAAATATTGTGATTATATTTCAGATTGAATGTGGCAGCATTATCACAATATTACATGAATATACATTAATTTGTATTATTTATACATTTGATATTGTCTCTTACTTTGTTTAATTTAATGTCCAATTAAATTCAAGCTTTGTCTTTTATTGTTCATTTTATACAAAATTATTATTATTTTAGTTTATTAATACCATATTATAAAAAATATAAATTTTATTATTTAAAAAATAATGAAGAAAACTTATTAAAAAAATGAACTTAGAAATTGTTTTCAAAACTTGTTTTTAAAATAGTTTTATCAAAAAAAAATTTTATACTGTTTGGAGTCAAATTAGTTCATGGTAACTTTAATTTTTCATTTTGGTCTATATTAAACAAAACTTTAATTGCTTAGATGTTTCATACATTTATAAAGCTTAAAATAATAATTTAAGAAAAATTTTTAAAAAGTTCAAAAATACTAAATAACCAATCTTAAATTTTTAAATAAAGATTCTAACACTATTAATAAATAATAAAAATCTTACAAAAAATTAATTATTTTATCTAATAAAACTATATCAAATGTTTTTATCTATCAAAATATCATTATATCCTCATAATTACATAAAAAATAAAAAATAATAAGCAATAACTATATAATACAATTACAAGAGATGCTCTAATTTATACTATTAAGAGAAAAAATATTAAAACATATATAGATAAATTTGTCCATTTTTTATTAAAAAAACAATAAAAAAATATAAATCAAGAGCTAAACTAAATCATTCAGTTTCATCATTTTAAAAATCAAACCAAATTAAATCAATTTTTTTTTTCAAATTTCTTCAGTTTCTAAGGTTTAGTTTGGTTTGGATCAATTTTCAACACCATAACAAAAACTGCTCCCCAACAGGCTTTAAGTTGCTTTGATTTAACATCATTTTTTTTTTACCGGCCTTTCTCTAAATAATTCAACAACTTACCCAATTAATGATAGCCTTATCTTCTATGTTGTTCCAAGAAAATTTATTTGGAAGGACAAGTCATTTTATGTTCATGAAACATATATACTTTAATTATATGTCGTTCCTAATTTTTTACAATATACGAAATATTATTTTGTTTCAACATTTATATGTGAACTCCTAATGAATATCATGGTGTTATCTGTTGATTGTATGTTGAATTACGAAGTTTTGAGTAAATTAATGATTTTATTTCTTAAAAATGTAATTTTTTTATTATGTAATAACAAAAATAAAATAAAACATATCATATTTGTAAATTACACATAAAAAATATAAAAAATATATTTTTTCTATGTATAATTTTTAAATTTGATGTTTTATTTTTTTAATTGTTGAATAATATTTAATTTATTAATAATTGAATTAGTATCTATTAATGTCACTTAAAATTAATTTTTTATTCATTCTATTAATTGAAAAATAGAATTAATTGTGAACTGATATTTTATGGACTAAATTAAAATTTTTTATTTTTTAAAAATGCAATTGAAAAAATATGTATCTTTAAGAGACCAAAATATTAATTTAATCTTATTTAGATAAAGTGGTCTAATTAAGGTGCTTATAAGATTTGAAACATATTACTTTAAAGGAACACCAATCAAATTCCAAAGTTTATGAAGCGCTTAACGAGGATTTGCACGATTCATTAAAGAATGGAACCACTAACGCAGGAATTAATGAGTTAACATTTTAGAATATTCAAGTACTAGCTACTTATATATTATATAAAGATTCAAGAATTAAGTAATTAACTTCTGTATTTTTTAAGTTTCGTTTATTTTCTTTTGTCCAAAGTTTATAAATTGGCAGTACACTAGCACTTGATCAGATCGTTAAGAAAGCTATATTGAACTACTATGAAGTTATTAAAGTTTCCTCTTTTTCGTGAATTACTTCTGCCCTAATATTTTCAAACTACGGAAAAAAATGAAAGCAAGAAAGGGGTTGATCTATGTGTGTGTGTGTGAAGCCAACACAAATGGTGTGACGCGAAAGACATATGGCAGGTGAGTCACGAAGAAGATCAACCTTATCCTTCAAATCCTGACTATAAAAAGGGACTCATGTCCAAGAAAGAAGCAGAGTGTGAGAAAACAATTATACACTTGACAATATATATATATATATATATATTTCAGCATTCATTCACTACTATCACACAAGAAGTTCCTTTGAAATTTGAATTTGAAGTGATCGATGGCATCTCTTAAGTGTGTGTTGTGTGTTGTATCAATAGTGGTGTTGGTGGGAGCACTAGGAGCTGAAGCCCAAAGTGGCAGCTGCGTAAGCGAGCTGAGCAGTCTCAATGTTTGTGCGCCGTTTGTTGTGCCTGGTGCTAACGAAACAACACCAAGCTCCGAGTGCTGTGCTGCACTTGGAGCTGTGAACCATGACTGCCTCTGCAACACTCTTAGAATCGCTGCTCGCCTCCCTACTCGGTGCCAGCTCTCTTCCCCCACTTGCGGTATTGAATTCTCCTAAATTATATTTCCTTTCTTTTAATAAATTATACAGATTCTCCACTTCTTTAACTTAAAAACTTATATTTTTTATTTAAAAGATTAAAAGATTTATAATTTTATAAATTTTAACTAAAATATCTTTAATAATATTATTAAAAATATTTAATAAATTTTAATTATTTAAAAATATATTTTAAAATTATTATTTTATTATTATTTATTCTGAACTAAAATCATAAAATTATTTTATTTTAAATTTTTTTAAAAAATATTTTTTTTATATTAATCGGATATATATTTAATTATATAAATGATAAATATAATGATATTTTATAAATTTTTAAATGAAGAGAAAGAAGTGTAATTTTAAGACTTCTAAAAAAAATAAGAGTGTAATTTACTCTTCTCCTTTTGTCAAGATTATATATTTTTTTCTTGTTTTAAAAAATTAAACTTCATTTTTTTAAATAAAAATATAATTTCATTCATTTTAATTAAAATATTTTTAATAATCATATTAATTATTTTAAAATTATAATTTATTAGAAATATTTTTTAACAATTATTATTTTAATATTATTTAATTTAAATTAAAAATTAAATAATTAATTTATTTTAAATAATTTTTATATTAATTAAATAAATATTTAATTATATAAATAATAAATATAATAATATCTTTTAATATAATTTTATATTTCTTTTCATCAATCACATTTAATTAATTGACCTATTATATAGTTAGCTTTTATTATAATGTGATTGTACATTGTTTACAGATGTCAATAACTAGTGGATGCAATTGCCTACGACAAATAATGATGAAGACTGAGCAGCTTTTCTCTTAGGTTGCCACTTTATTTTACTATTTTCAAGAGGTTACGCGATGTAATATTGGGAAAAAAATATATGAAATAAAAAATGTTGAATTTCCTTTTTCAGGGAAACATGTGTTGGCCTCTTTAATTTTTGTCTTCAGCTGATATCATATAAATATATATTAAGTATTTAAACCTATTAATTATTTAAATATCATATATCATCTATTAAGTATTTAAACCTTAATGTTATTATATTACACAAAATAAAATTATAATATAATTATCAATATTTAAAATAAAATAAATAATTGAATAAATAATAATTAATTAAATCAATAAATAAGATTCAAATATTACCATAATAAAGAGATCTCCAACAATTTATTAAAAAAAAAACAATTCTTCTAAACCTTAACTCATAATAACTTTGGGGTTGGAACTCTAATGTGCGAAATCTTATATACACAGAAAATGATAAATTAAGAAGAATTGAGATAAGATAAATATAAAAAAATGGTAGAGCAAAAATTATATACTAGACATTAGTAAAAAATTTAAAAAAAATCTTAAACAAAAAAAAAGTCAAAACAGTAAAAAGGACTAGTAGAAGAATTAATTAAAATAAGAAAAGTAATGTAAAATGAGATCATTTTATTAATTAGGTCATAAAGTAATTACAAATGATCATTTTGTCCTTGCATTGTAATTTCTACCTTTTTGAAGAAATTCTTCATGGCTTCTAAATTACTTAAATAAGCTCATAATAATTTATATCGAATAAAAATTATGATTTTATCTCTAACTTTTATCTTTTATAAAAATTATTGCAGAACCCTTTTTAAAACATTTCAAGGCCATAATATTAGGGTTTATGAGGCAAAATTTAATGTATGAAATAGAGGTTTTTACAAGTGTTTTAGGTGCTTAAAAAAATCCTCCAAAAGTTAAATATGTTAGATTTCAATTAGATTTTTCAATCCAAAACTCTTCAAATATATCAAATATGAAAAGATAGGGCTTATGGAGGAGAATGAGAAATCTTATTTTTATGGAGTGTTTGCATAAGTAGAAAAGTTACATGAAGTGCCTTCCTAGCTCAAAAGTTCAAATATGCTAGCTTCATGAGTTAATCCACTTATAAGCCATTGTGTCAAGAATTTTGAAATTTTGAGGGATGAAGGGCAGCCATGATTTTATGAGTTCTATATGATGTTATTTGAATTTTATTTGAAGCTTTAAAAATTCCTATGATTTGTATCTAAAGAGGATTCTTTGAAAAAAAGTGTAGGCTAGCAAATTATCATGGACAATTTCTAGAAGTCTCTAGAACACCATGGAATACCTTGGAAGGATCAAGATTTCTAAAAGTTTCCAAAAGACACCAGAGGACCCCAGAATGATCAAGAGGCTCTAGAAGATTTTAGAACACTCTGGAATGACCTAGAAGGATCAAGAGGATTCAAGTATACTCTAGAATTTCCCAGAAGGATCGAGAAGATACTAGGCCACTCTAAAACATTATGGAACATTATAGACCAACCTAGAATGTTATGGAGACTTGTACATAGTTATAGAGTATTGTAGAACTTTCTAGAGAACTCTTGTACATAGTAAAGAACTAGGATACTCTAGAACATTCTTTGAAGAGGAGGAAGAACTATAAATAAAGGTAGAGACTCTCATTTGTAATTAACCAAGTTTTTCAAACATTCAAGAGTTCAAAACCTTCACTAAAAAGTTCTCTCACCTACATTTTCTACTTCCTAGCCAATCCTCTTAGCACACATAACACTATTTCAAGATTGAGGCTGACTTAGTTACTGCGAGGGGCAGAAAGGAGCTAAGGTCGCACGTGAGATTGTTAAGAGAACAACTCCGTGACAAAATTGCCATAATTTGTTATTGTATGTTTATGAAGAAAACTAGAATATGAATGATTATAGAGCCTAGAAGTGCTATAGAAACATGTTTTCAAGCATAAAAAGGAAGAGAACATGATAGATGAATTTAATTCTATATGCATACTCTAAGTTCAAAGAGCAAAGTTAGCTATCAAAAGGGCAATCTAGCATAGTTATAACATGAGTAAGTAATGAGTTCAAAGACTAAGAAAATGATAATATTGATAATAAATTCTATGTGAATTTAGGGACTTACGATTGTCAAGTGAGCCAATCTAAAAATAAAGTGGGAAGAAAACCTTGTCATTGCTAAGAAAAGCTAAGAGAAAGATAAGCTTGAGTGCAAGGTAGCTCCTTTCCATTCCTTATATGCTAAGTGTGTGTTTATGGTGTGTATATGCATACTTGATATTTGAAAGGCTTTAGATGCTCGTGAGATGCATTATGATATGAATATGTGTCATAAACCTTGATTGCTCAAGTCATATGAAATGTATGATATTATGAAGGGTTTGGATGAGCTAAGTCCTACCCTAGACATGTTGTTTGATGAATTATGGCCATAACATAAATGCTTAAATGATGATTTTAGCATTAAACCATGAGTTATGTATGAGATGCTCTTATATGTTTTATTTTCCCTTGCATGTTATAGTGTGTTTGGAATGTAGAGTGAGCTACTAGGACTTTATGTCTCAATCAAAATTTTTACAAATATTTTTCAGGTGAAGCAAATAAAGGCAAGAAAAAAGAGGTGGCTCCATAGTCTTTGGATGTATAATTTAGGAAAAAGATATGTTAGAAAATGAATTACAACTCCCTCATGCCATGACATTTTAATTCATCTATCAATGGTTGCAAATTAGCATCTATCTGGGTTTTTGGATTATTGGGGCTTGGGATGATAAAAGATAAAAACATATACTCTTGTTTTATGCACATCCAAGGTGGAAGGTTATACAGAGTGATAGTAACGAGCCAACAGAATAGTTTGTTCCAGATTTCCTATAAGTTGTAAATCCAAGGTAAGTTTAATCAAACATTTTCCACGCCTTTCCATTTGATGGGTGGGATAACATACCCATGTCTCGCCGATTATCATAATGCCACCTCATTTCTTTATCTATCATATATGAAGTAAAGAACCTTTGAAGTTTAAGAGTCAATGGTAAGAACTACAATTGTTTATTTACCACCTTCTTCTTATTGTATACATAGATCTCCCACAAAACTTGCATTGAGTTTCATTCAAGTCATTCTTGTAATGGAGCATGCACCAATTAGGACAACAATCAATTTTTTCATAATGGAGCCTTAATTTTGACACCATTTTCTTTGTTCTATAGAAATTTATGGGCATCTGATTATCTATTGGCGTTATCTCTTTCAACCATGGCACAATCGCATTATAACATTACTCCGTGAGGTTATAATCTGCCTTGATGCTGAGCAATCTTATGTTATTAAAAGTTTAGAGTGATGATAACATCCCTCCCATAAAAGGATATTGTGCAGTAGACAACATTTCATAACAAGCTTAAGCATCAATATTTAAAGACTCCTCTACTTTTTGTTGAAAGGATGGTCCAACTGCATTCATCACCATTGTCTCATATTGATTAAATTGTTCCCTAAAATCCCCTTGTAAAACATCTTGGTCATATACTTGTGAAGGTATCACTCAAGGGACCTCTGGCAATGATTCCCCATGAGAGGTCCAATGGAAATAGTTAGCCTTAAATCCATCACTATACAAGTGTATTGTCACAACATCAAGATCATAAAATCTCTTATTTTTGCACTTTGCACAAGGACACCTTATCTTTCCATTATACAAATAAGTTGACAATTGACAAGCATGATCCAAAAATTTGTCAATGCCATTCATAATGGCATCGGTAAGTCCAACTCGGCCAAGAAACACTCTATCATACATCAAAGACTTAGAAATTTAATTACAAGCCTTTACACTAGCACAACATATGAAAGGAAGTACCAGTACAAGACTCTCAAAATAGGGCATGAAAGGAAGACTTAAATTAAGTACCAAAACAAGCCTAACAAGTATAAACATAAATTCTTGTATAAACTCATACACTTTATCAAATCTATGCAGCTAAATGATAAAAGACATCACATTCTTTCTAATTTTCATAAAAGAAAAAATTTTAAAATTTTAAATTTAGTTTAAGGCTTTATTTGTAGCTCACAAGGACATAAAATGAAGCCTAAAAAAGGATTGGTAGTTTAGTTTCATCAATTCCATATGCTCCTATGGTTCATTTTGTAGTATGAGACTTGAAAACCCATAAAGATCAAATTAGTTATGAGCTTCAAATTGAACCCAACTAGATAGTCAACACCCCATATCTAAAATTTATTTTATTTTTAACTCAAAAAGCATGAACCAACATAGTTAGGACATTAGAATAATTTAATATCAATTATCACCAAAGGACCAAATCTTTTAAATAGCCTTCAAATTTGAATATTTTTAATAGTTACAACAAAATAAGAGCCTACCCCTTTCAAGGTATCCATTCGATGCACAAGAAATAAAGCCATATAAAGAAAATTAAGGAAGCATAAGTTCTTACTCATGAAATAAAAATTTTAACGAAGCATTAGAGGAAACCAAAAGGAACTGATGAGTAATGATCATGTAAAAGTAATAAGAAGCAAAGGTGAGTTGTAACTTCTTTTGGTGGTGTCAAAATAACTTTGCCACCACAGCTTATTTGTTTTGATAACACTTTTTCGCTGATTCAATATGACCTTTTGCAATGTTCCAGCCCTTATGTAATTAAGGGTTCAATTCTCAATTTTGAAAAGCATGTGCTAAGCATAAAAATTTTCAACAATAAACTTACTTTAAAAGACCTTTTAGTTTTTTTAACTTCTTTAATCATGACTAAGATAAATCTAAGAGACACATAATCATAACTTTTACCCTAGTTTTTCCTTTTGAGTCGTTTTCTCACCAAAAAGTCACATACTATAGATGTGCTTCTCAATATTGTGAGGGTTAATCCTAGTTTGGATGATAGGTGGAATATACTTGAACTTGTAAAATAGTGGAAAAATTAAATTAATTACTAGACCAAAAAATTAAAGTGGCAAAGTTCTATTGGACATATATGTATGCCAAAAAGTAACCAATATAGTATAGCCTACGTGGCCTAGAACCTTGAAAGGTCTACCACAAGAAGTTAAAATAACCCAAAATAAAAATTTAAAACTCATCACACACATAAAAAACCTCAATAAAAAATGGCTAATGAAATTTTAAATTATGGAAATAAAGCATCAATAAATTACATCAATATTTGGCAAGAATTGAACTGCAACAGTTTATCTATTCTAACATGCATCTTAAGATATAGTACAAAAAATTACCTTGGAATGGAGAAGTACAAACACTATTTTTGCTTTTGTGGTGACCAAAGAAGAGCTTCACACAAACACTAGAGTGGAGATGATCAAAGAAGCACCATAAATGTACCAAATTCAATGAGCCAAGGAAAAAAAAAACCCAAAATGGTTGCATAAGCCATGATCAAATCAAAGCAATCCAAGAAAACAAAACCTAAATGGAAATGGAAGAAGAAAATTTGACTAACGTAAGATGGTGGCAACTCCGACAAAGAGGAGGCGATTTTGATATCCATAACAAAATGGCAATTTGAAATGGTGCAAACAAAAATAGGGCAAAGGCACTTTGAAATGCCGCACAAAACGATGGAAAAAAAACTAAAATACAACTATGACCAATAGAAGATGACTATCGGATGAAAGCAACCTACAATCACACTATCGACAACACTAGGACGCAGGAAAATCTAGAGCAAGGCACAACGCGTAATTATTGAAAAAGTGAGGGGGGAATTGGCAATATTAGGCAAAAAAATGACGTTGTTTTTGCCTAAATTAGAGATGAAAAACTCTGTCTCTAAATTGTCTCTAAAGGCGAAGAGATACTTGCAACGAATTAGAGACTACTTATTCTGTCTTTAAATTGCATTTTTTTTTTGCCCAATTAATTAGAGACGAAAGATTTTGTCTCTAATCCTTCCTTAATAGATTTTTTTTTTAAAAAAATTAGCTAACAAAATTAATATTTTAAGATGCCTTTGCCACAAATTAATGACAAACTTGATAAATAATATTAGCAACAAAATGAATCCATTTCTAATTCCATCTCTAATTTTCGTATATTTTTTTAAATTTCATTGAGAAATTGGAGCCAAATTGGAAATGCATTTGATATGGATTAGAGATGAAACAATTTCTATCTCTAATTTACTATTTTTATGTAGTGTTGGTAGCATTTATGAATAAGGAAGGGTTACATTTTCTAGAGACCAAACCAAGAATTTGTAATGTACCAGAAGTCATGATTTATACTTGTTAATTCTTCCATTAGAGTTCTCTTTTACTCCAAAGACCCATTTGCATCCTATGGGTGTTTTGTTAGATGGAAAAGGTACCAAATCCCATGTTTGATTGTTGAGAAGTGCACTTAATTCATCTCGTATAGCCTTTTTCTAGTTTGGAATAGATAGAACATACTTAATTGACTTTGTTATTGAATGGGTTAAGTAAGCTTTTGGTTTGAAAATGTCAACCTTTGCTCTGCTGATCATAACGCAAGTAATTAGAGTTGTTTGAGGGTTATGAGAAGGGGGAAAGGATTTTGAACATTTTGAGGCTGAAGTGGTTGTTGGCTCAATGTGCTATTTTTGTTGGGCTAAAGTAGGACAAATCTGATTTTCTAGTCTTATTTGATCACTAGTAGTTTGGTTTTTATATGTTGAACTTTGTTGCTGTATAGAAGAAGAAGCATTATAACATAATTAAGTGTTAGAGAATTGATCATTTTAAGCAGTGAAGAGAACATTTGTGATCGTCAAAGGATGTTGTAATGTTTGACTTGTTGGTGGTTTGAACTATTTGTAACGAATTATTGTTTCATTCAATTAAACATCTTTAAACACATGTAATCTATCAAAAGGAGGAAGACATATGTATCATTTATGATATTTTCTATATCCAATGAATTTACATAGAACTAATCTATAGAAAATTTTATGAATGTTGAGTTGAAGATTATAAGAAATTCATAATTAGAAGTTTTTTTAAATAATTTGGTTATTGGAGGAATGTAGCATGATGTAGTAGGCAATTTATTTATCAAGTAAACAATTGTGTTAAATCCATACTCCCAAAATGAAAGAGGAAAACTAGCTTGGACTAACAAGTTTAGTCCCATATCAACTATATACGTATGCTACCTTTCAACGATTTCATTTTGATGATGGGTATGTGGACATGAAAGGCTATACGAGATTGAAATCCTTTAATTTTGTAACTAGTTTACAACTCAATCATATTTTTTAAGATTAAGAACTTGTCAAACGCTTCATCTTTGGATTTAATAGAATATAACTAGGAATTTTTGGAAAATGCATTAATGAATAAAATGTAATAAAGACAACCTAACCTAGGTTTTACTAAAGCTAGACTCGACAAGAAAAAAAAAATAGCTGAAGTGGTGTATTATAGAAGGCTTAGTAGAAAGTGCAGGTAATCTATGTGACTTTCCATAGCAAAAAAATTCACAAAAATCACAAGCATTCTTATTAGGAACTTTTATGTTACAAGAATTGATGATTTTGTACATAAAGAAAGTATTACATTAACAATTTTGTAAAGGAGAAGAGCTGTATTAACTATTTTGTGATGTAGATCATACATGGTTGATAGTTTAAGCTTGTAAATTTCTTGATGTATTTAAGAGATGCTTGAGTTGAAAAGACCTGTAAAGGCCTACTTGTATCTTGCAATAAGATTTGATTTGTTGCCTGAGATTTGACATAGAAAGAAATAGGATGACACCCACAGTAGATAAAATTGTCTTTAGCAAACTTGGAGAAACACACCAAATTTTTTGTTATATTAGGAACATGAAGTAGATTTTGCAAGGAAAGGGTTATATTTAGATTAAAAGGTGAATTCTAAAGAATGATTGCCTAATAAAATTAATTCTCAAACCTTTTCACTTGCAACATGAATCTTTTCAGATCTTGTATATTATGAATTTGTCATCAGATTTTTACAATTAACTATGATATGATTTGTTACACCATTGTTTGGGAACCATGGTTGATCATAGAACACTTTTGAAGTTGTAGTCATGGTTGTAAAATTGGATGATAATTTGTGAGATGAGGTGAAAAAGGATTCATAATCTTCATGGATGTATTCCATATGCTCTTCTTTAGTGATTGAGCTTCGTATAACAATGAGTGCATCAACTAGGCATTTGATTCTTAAAAGGTATTTTGATATTGTTTAAGTTCCTCTCTTTTTGTTCCTTAATTCAACTTTATATTGTTGAATTTTGCCCTTGTATGATCTATGAGAGAAAAGGCTCATACTGTTGCATTAGTGAGCATAAGCTCCGTCGTGAAGGAAAGAAGTAGTTAGTCCTACTTCTCCCCTGCAATGAACTCTAAACTCAATTTACTTGCACCTCGATCTTCTCCTCTAGCAAATTTTTCTAGCATGTTATCCTTTCTAGTGATGAACGTATCATGATCATATCCTCTGATCAGCACAAAAACTTGTTGATGCCAAAGTAGATGCTTTCTTTCATCAAGTTGGGCAGAGAGATGATGAGTAAAATTAACAATCACTGGTTTCATAGTTGGAACTAAGTTTACAATTGTTGTAGCTAAATTGATATTGATCTCTGTGATTGTGTACCTAGAGCTCTAATACCATATATATGGTTCTCAACTTAATATCATGGAGCTATTGGTTCAAATAAAGGCCGCCTATCTTGAAATTGATTTAAATGTAAAATCACAACTGCTTCTAGAGGTTCTCAACATTTGTATCTCAATTGTGAAACAAGATGGATTAGATGGATGCATCAACCCTTAGGTGTGGATTTTATAAGGAAACAAGCCACACTCAGAGACATTGTCCACATCGTCATCTTGGAGCTAGACAACACAATAATCCTTGATTGTGGCATGAATTTGAGTTAATTATATTTGTATCTATCAAAATGTACTTATTATTATTATTGATCAATTTTTATGGAATGAAAACATGTGTTTTATTGTGTGCAATTTAACTTTATCATTTCTTGATTTTTTTAAATCATATGATTATGTGCATCATTCCTTTGTAATAATATTTATGTAAGAATCACTAATGTATAGAATAATGTTTTAGTCGGTATGATAGTGTACACTATATTTTGTCTAGCTTAATTTTAAAAATTTAATAAAAAATAAAAATAAAAAATCACAAAAATATTTTAATCTCCCATCCGTTTTTCTTCTTTCTTAATTTTACATATTTATTATTTTTCTTTCTTTACTTTAATTAATTTTATCTGGTTTAATTACTTTTATTTTGTATTTTATATTATTGTTGCTTTATTTTATTTTATTTCTTTTCCTTTTTTCTTTTTTCTTTTCTTTTTTCTCTCCTCTTCTTCCTCTCCCGCGTGCGTGCGCAGCGCGCTTCTTTTCCTTCTTCTGTCGAGTTCTCTACTCAGTAGTCTCCTTCTATTCTCCAACCAAATCCCACAATTCCCTCAATCTTCTCAAATCTCCCTCAATCCCAGTTAACCTTTCCCTAATCTTCTCCCTCACCAAATTTTTAAAACCCTAAACTTCCTTCTACTCCCCCTCTCCTATATAAACCGGCGGCCACAACAAAGCCAGGAACTCATTCTCAATCACTCACGGTTGCACTCAGTCCCAGTCACACGCGGGTCAAGGGCAGAAGAAGGGACTCAACCAGCCGCTCTCTCGCACCAGCCATGAACGCAAGGGAGGCCGAAACACAGACAGCAGCAAGGGGTTGAAGCATCCACACACAAACCCACGGCCACACGGAGGAAGGGCGTCACTCTCACTTTCGAAACGCTGCAACACAACTCCCACACACTCAGCTACGCCACTGACAGAACCGAGGAGACTAACCCAGGAACCGTTAGGAATTGAGCACTCACGCCGCGTTGATGAAGTCACAAATCGGGTAAATCCAAAACTCCTTGTTTTGAAGCTCTGCAATTTGATTCTGATTCAATAATCAGTTTTGTGTTCAAGAGGCTGTGGATATTTTTCTTTTAGCATTGGACTTAGGGTCCACTGGATTGCTTAGTTTTCTTTGAATGGTGGTGTAATTTATTTGGGATTGCTATAATGTTATTCCGCCTATTCCTTTGATTTCAGTATGTTGCTAATATCATTTTGGGGCTGTTACAATTTAGTGTGAGCTGTATCCCTTCTCTTTTTGGTGTCCTTCAATAACAATGCTGAATGTTTTGGCATAGCAATTTGCAGCCTAGTGTTGGCCAAGGGCTGTCAGATTTATTGTTTCCATCTTGAATAATGTGGTGTTGATTTCAACTTGCTTTTCTGGGATCTTCGTTGGCTGATTGATTAGATACTGTGTGATTCTCAATGCCAATTATATTAGTAATTTAATTTGATATGAATCTATGATTTTTGCCATTAAGTCTTAACGTTTCTAATCAGTGGCCTTTCCTTTTCATCTTTAATTTAATCGAGTTCAGCATATAGACTTAGTGAGGTAGAATCGGTTTGTGTTTGGAGATTAAGAATTTGATTTAATTTCTCTAAATTCTAAATGGATGTGTGAATGCCTGTTTTTGCCTATGGAAATTAATATCTTGAGCTTATTATCATCTTCAATTTGTGGTACTCTGCATAATGGAGGATTGCTTTAAGCAGATTTGCTCTCCTAATTCTCCATTAACTTGATTCAGGTTACGTGGCTATTATCTTTTGATGAAGTCAATGTAGATTTTATGCATTGTGGTATTCTAATATCATCAGCTGCAATTGAAGTCAGAATTGTGCTCCTTGTGACTCATGCATTTCGAATTGCAATATCTATCTTGCCCTTTGCTGTGGTCACCATCCTATTTTAAGGGCCTATTATGAGTTGAAATATTCATGCTCTTTATTTGAAAACTCAATATCAATTATGAAATTAATCTGTTTTTGGTTCAATACATGCTTGTGAGTTTCATGTTTAAATAAATGTTCAACTCTAATTTTAGCTCTTGTTTTCTTTTTGGGTAGACATTGCTGCATATTGGGTGGAGTAATTTGGGCCTACGAAGAGCCACACTAGGAGCCTACTCAGTGGCTTGAAATTGTTTTAATTTATACCCTTTTCTATGTGTGTAATTACTTTTTATTTTTATTTTTAATATTGTAAATAAGCACGTGTTTTAGGATATATATATATATAATTGTGCCAAATAGAATAGTGCAAAGAACTTATGCTTATCATGAGGTGGGGAGGCAACTGACCTCCTAAGAGTTGGAATGTTAGTCTTAGCCTCTAGGCATAAGCACTCCTCTCATTTTATGTCTGTTCAGCAATGCTGGTGGGAATAGGACTTAGAAAAAGTGTTAGATTGCATCGCGCATTTAAATTATGCACTTGTGTGAATTTTATTTGTATGCATGTCATGCTACGGGGTTCTAACGATCCATTTTATCTTGAAATTAGGAAATAAATTTTATTCTTGTTAGGATTTTTCATAAAAATAAAAAATAAACAAATATTTTTCTTTTTCCAAATATTTTACAAAACACCAAAAAATATTCTCCTTTTTCTTTACTTGTCAAGGTTGCTGTTTGTCTGCCACTGCAATCATCACCATCTTCATCAAGGTGGCCGTCTGTCTGCCACTGCTTGCTCTACCATTAACAGCTAGAAGTGGAGTGAACGGGGTCTCACACTGAACAGAAAACGCATTGGAAAAGAGTAATACCATTGGCCACCGTTGGTTGCTGCTACATTTGAAGAAAACGGCAAGTTACGGTATAGTCTCTATGCTGTATGTTAATCTCACCATACCTTGGAGCTTTCTGTGTGATATTCTGTTAATTGGCAAATATATGAGGATGGTTAGTGAGAATTGTGATAGGTAAATCAACAATTAGGGTCTTACTGGTTTGGAAAGGTTTGGAAACTCTAATTTTGCCATTAGTGCCTCTGTTTCTGAATAATTCAGAATGCAAAGAGGGGAGGAGTGATTGACTTCGGATGGGTGATTGATTTTGGATTAATTTTAATCTCCAATTTGCGTCCTGAATTGTTTCTATGTTGATTTGCTATTGTTTTTCAGATAAAAGCTGTGTTCTTGCCTCTGTAAACTGATGGGAATTTAATCTTGTTATTTTGATTTATTTTTTTAGAATACAGTTATTCCGATTTTTAGAATGATTATGAATCACCTTTGCCTTCCCTTGAAATTTTGACCAAGAGTCCAAAACTCTGATTACTGTCATATGAAATCCATGCTGCTGGTTTTAAATTTTAAGGCATCCCTCACTCTAATGATGGTTAGTTGGTGGGATTTCTAGTATCTAATTTGGGTTGGCCATTCTATGATATTACACTGGGCTTTTGGAAATACTGTTATGTGTTTTGATGATTGATATGTTAATAAGAACAAGAGTTTGTTGTTGCCTGCATTGGTTTTGGAAAATTAGATGAGTTGGAAGAAAAATTTCAGTATAGGGATTGAAATTCCAAAATATATTTGATTAAATGAGCTTACCACCATGTCTACCAGCGTAGACAAATCTGTTATTTGCACTCTGTTTTTGGCTCCTTCAGTCATAACGTGGAATTGGGTATTATTTGAATTTGTTAAGAGATTATTTTGACTTTTGTCCTTCATGTTCCTTTGGGTTTTGAAAGGAAGATTGCTAAGGTTATGATGGAACCCAAGTGAGACTTGGGTAGCCTATACTATATAAGGGACATCCTATACCTATCATCATCCCCATCAGTTTATTTTGATCTTTGTCCTTTATGTTCCTTTGGGTTTTGAAAGGAAGATCGCAAGATTTTAAATCTTGATTTGGGAGAGCTTATGTTTTTTAAAACTTAATGTGGAAAATTCTTTAGTTAGTTATGAACTCTTGATAATAGATGTGATGCTTGTTTGGGAAAGCATTTATAATAGATGGGATGCTGGTTATGAACTCTTGAATTTTGTTGTGTATCAATTAGGATCAGATTATATCAATTAGAATAAAGTTAGCCTAAAGTTTAGGTTAGACATTAGGGATTAAGTTATTTAATTGTATTTATTGTATTTATTATGGTTTCCTAGAATAGGTCCTCTCTTCTTGTATAAATACCTTAGACTTTGTTCTCATAATACACATAGAAACTTCTCATTCTACATGGTATCAGAGCCTACTGTGATCCTCTAGTAGCATTTCTTTTGGGCTGTGTTTCTTTCTAGCCCAACCGTTCTTTCTTTTCTATTAAGTTTTTCAATTCTGGTCACTCATTACCCGACCAGTTTTCGGACTTTTCTTGGAACACGCGCCCCACCACGGTGTTCAGAAGGTTTCGATCGACCATAAGTCGGAGCGTCGTCGCCGTCTCTTCCACCACGCGCCGCCGAACAGAACAGCGTTTTTGTCACGCACTAGCCGTGACGTCACCTCCGTCGTCGTCGACCTTCGCGATTTCTGCCGTAGTGATCACCGTGCTGCCCTCTTCTCAATTCTAGTGGTTGTCGTGCTGCCCTCTTTTTATTTTCAAGTAGTAGAGCTTCCTTCAAGCCAAAACAGTGATGACTACTCCTATGTCAGTACTTTTTCCACCCTTATTAGTGGAACACCTACCATTACCTTTGAAAAATTACATGGGGCATCCAATTACAAATCTTGGGCTGCATCAGTTCGCTTATGGTTTAAAGGACAAGGATATTTGGAACATTTAACTAAGCATAACATTGACATAACTGAAATGAATGGATCAGATTGGATAAAAATTGATGCTCAACTTTGTTCCCTATTATGGCATTCCTTGGACTCTCGATTACTTCCGACATACCAAGTTTGTGAAACATGTTATGATGTGTGGAACAAGGCAGCCTCAATATATAGTAATGATATTCGTCGCTATTATGATGTTTTATCTAATCTTGTTAATCTCAAGCATCAGGACTTGGATACTACCACATATGTGAGCAAAATTGAGGCTCTCAGACATGAGTTTAGATCATTGATGCCTGTCACAGCCTCAACTTCTGATCAAGAAGCACAATGGGACAAATTTTTTATGGTTATGACACTAATCAATCTACGTCTAGTTGCTGTTCCTCCAGTTGTTGACTCTTCAGCCTTGGTATCTCAAACTGGTGAGAAAGGGAATCCAAGTGGAGGAAGCGGGCGTAGTAGTGGCCGCAAATGTCCTCAATGTACACATTGCAATAAGGTGGGACATACTCGAGACCGTTGCTGGGTGCTCTATGGTCGACCATCCCGTTCTGTCAATGTTGCTCAGTCTAATAGATCATTGATCATTCTTCACAGTCTATTTGTTTAACTGGTGAAGATTTCAATGAGTATCTACAATACCAACAAGCTAAACAGTCATCTGTGGCTGCCTTGGTTGCTCAAATTGGTAATGTAACTGCTTGCTTTGCCTGTTGTCTTGACATTGGACCATGGGTTCTTGACTCGGGTGCCTCTGAACATATCTCTGGTAATAAAAATCTATTTTCTCACTTTCTAGTTTCTCTTCTCTTGGCTCTAAAACTGCTGCTACAGGGATTGGGCAAGCCCAAATTCTTCCTTCCATATATGTTGATTCTGTCCTTTATGTTCCTGAGTCTCCCTTCAATCTTATTTCTGTTAGTAAATTGACTCACTCTCACAAATGTTTCATTACCTTTTCTAATCAAAGTGTTTATGTCCAGGATCGGAGTACGGGGAAGACGATTGGCGTAGGACGTGAGTCACAAGGCTTATACCATCTTTCGCCTACTACATCTCCAGTTGCTCCCTATCTCTCATCCACAATCGTTTGGGAGATCCAAGCCTTTCCAAACTCCGCAAAATGGATGTTTCTCTTTCTACCTTGTCCTCCCTCCCTTGTGAGTCATGTCAGTTGGGTAAACAACCACATAGTTCTTTTTCTACCAGTCTTAATAATAGGTTTACATTTCCTTTTCAACTTGTTCACTCTGATGTTTGGGGTCCTATTCGTGTGTCTTCTACTTTTGGCTTTCAATATTTTGTAACCTTCATTGATCACTATTTTCGTTGTACTTGGTTGTATTTGATGAAAACTCGTTCTGAGGTATTTAACATTTTTCAAAATTTTTGTGCTGAAATAAAGACTCAATTTAATACCTCTATCTCTATTTTACGTTCTGATAATGCTAAAGAATATTTATCTACCTCTTTTAAGACATTTATGACTTCTCAAGGGATTTTACATCAAACCTCTTGTCATTATACTCCACAACAAAATGGGGTAGCTGAATGTAAGAATCGTTATCTTATTGAAACAGCTCGTACTTTACTTATTCATCATAATGTTCCTACTTCTTTTTGGGGTGATGCTGTTCTCACTGCATGTTACCTAATTAATCGCATGCCTTCTTCTGTATTAAATGATCAAATTCCTCATTTTCTGTTGTTTCCCAATGACCCTCTTTATCATCTTCCTCTCCGTGTTTTTGGTTGTGTCTGCTTTGTCCATGATTTGACCCCAGGTAAAGATAAGTTTGCTGCCAACTCCATCAAGTGTGTTTTCCTCGGATATGCTCGTCTCCAAAAAGGCTACCGATGTTATTGTCCAACCGCTCGACGATGTTTCACCTCTCCTGATGTGACCTTCTTTGAGTCTTCTCTATTCTTTGTGTCTACTATGCCTGACAGTACCTCTGTGACCCTTCTTGTTCCTTTCCTTACTTCTTTAGAAGCTTCACCACGGGTCTCCCCTAGTCCTCCTCTCCAGACATACCATCATCGCCTACGTCTTGAGTCCACAGATGCTCTTGCTGACTCACTACCTTCGTCCGAATTGCCCGTTGCTCCAGTCCAACATTTGCCTGATACTCCTCCAATTGCCATTCATAAAGGTACTCGTTTCACTTGTAATCCTCACCCTGTTTATAATTTTTTGAGCTATCATCGTTTATCTATTCCATATTATGCCTTTGTGTCTTCTTTGGATTCCATTTCTGTTCCTAAGACTACTAGTGAGGCTTTAGCACATTCGGGTTGAAGGCAAGCCATGCTTGATGAGATGACTGCCTTGCATTCTAATGGTACATGGGACTTGGTTCCTTTCCCTCCTGGAAAATCTCTGGTTGGTTGCCGATGGGTATATGCGGTTAAAGTCTGTCCAAATGGTAAAGTTGAAAGACTAAAAGCCCGGTTGGTGCCAAAAGGATACACTCAGATCTTTGGCTTGGATTATGGTGATACCTTCTCTCCTGTTGCTAAAATTGCTTCAGTTCGCGTCTTCTTAGCAATTATGGCTATAAGTCACTGGCCACTTTATCAACTTGACATTAAAAATGCCTTCCTTCATGGTGAATTGGAGGAGGAAGTCTATATGGAGCAACCACCTGGCTTTGATACTCAGGGAGAGTTTGGGAAAGTATGTCGACTCCGTCGTTCTCTTTACGGACTCAAACAATCACCTAGAGCTTGGTTTGGTCGGTTCAGTTCTGTGGTTCAAAATTTTGGAATGATTCGCAATGAAGCTGATTACTTAGTTTTCTTTCGCCATACATCACAAGGCAAGTGCATATATCTAGTTGTTTATGTAGATGATATTGTTATTACATGCAATGATGATTTAGGCATTGTCCAACTCAAACAACATTTATGTAACCACTTCCAAACCAAAGATTTGGGGAAACTTAAATACTTTTTGGGAATTGAGGTTGCCTAATCCAATACTGGTGTTGCCATTTCACAACGAAAGTATGCACTTGACCTATTAGAAGAGACAGGCATGACAAACTACAAACTGGCTGACACTCCAATGGATCCAAATGTCAAACTCCATTCAGGACAGGGAGAACTGATTGAAGATCTTGAAAGATATCGAAGACTTGTTGGAAAACTTAATTATCTCACCATCACTCGTCTAGATTTATCTTTTGCTGTGAGCATAGTAAGCCAGTTCTTACAGTCACAATGTGATAGTCATTGGGATGCAGTTGTTCGAATCCTTCGATATATTAAAGGAGCATCAGGCCAAGGATTATTATATGAAGATAAGGGAAACTCTCAGGTTGTTGGCTTTACTGATGCAGATTAGGCTGGTTCACCTGATGATAGGCGATCCACGTCAGGATACTGTGTGTTCATTGGTAGTAACCTAATCTCTTGTGAACTACTATGGTTAAAGCAACTTCTTCAGGAGATAAAATTTGTGAACACAGAAAAGATGGAGCTGGTCTGCGATAACCAAGCAGCAATGCACATTGCCTCAAACCCGGTGTTCAATGAGAGGACCAAACATATTGAAATTGATTGTCATTTTATTAGGGAAAAAATTCAATTTGGGTGTCTCACTACTCGATTTGTCAATTCAAATGATCAATTGATAGATATATTCACTAAGTCTCTAAGGTGTCCTCGGATAAAATATATATGTAACAAGCTTGGTGCATATGACTTGTATGCTCCAGCTTGAGGGGGAGTGTTGTGTATCAATTAGGATCAGATTATATCAATTAGAATAAAGTTAGCCTAAAGTTTAGGCTAGACATTAGGGATTAAGTCATTTAATTATATTTATTGTATTTATTATGGTTTCCTAGAATAGGTCCTCTTTTCTTGTATAAATACCCTACACTTTGCTCTCATAATATACACAAAAACTTCTCATTCTACAAATTTGATTTTGATGAATATACAATGAGTTTGTGGATTCCTTGTTGAGCTAATGAGCCTATAAATTCCTGAATATAGGTGAATTAGAACACTTACGAATTCAATAAGCGATATGGTTCCTTTTTGTAACTAAACGAACCATACAAATAGATGCTTATCCCTAGCTTACTATTTTAGATGAAATTTGTGGTATTCAACATAACAAAGTAGATAGGTAAGGAATTAAGAGAAATTTATGTTATTCATTATGATTAACAAATCATCTAACCAATGGCCAATTGATTTGAAGCATTAAACACAGTGAAGAATACTCCACTAGGAAAAGTAATTCATTAATTAATTTGGATAGATAATCCAATACCTCATAGCCCTCGTAGAAAAATTTAGTTAATGAGAAAAGTAAACAACATTTCAACTAGTCTAAACATCAATGAAATTGAATAGAAAGGAATGAATAAAATTGATTTTGAATCCAATTTTGTGCAGTACTCCATCTCCTGGTTGAGCTAAATTCTTCTCCGAAGTAGTTGCTTTTCCTTGTTCTCTGCAATCTCCTAATGGCTGGAACCTCCTTTCAGAAGAACAACACTCCTATTTATATGCTTCTCCTTTTTGCTAGCTAGGGTATGCAAACTACTCTATGTTTTTGCACTGAAGCACTAAGGCTTTGAGGAATGGGTACCTAGGCACACTTCTCTCTATTTCATTAGCTATCGGTTCACTTGCTCTAACACCTGGGCACCCTCTCTATTTCTAAGTGCCAAGGTGTTTGCAAGACAACACTTAGGTGCTCTGGCCTTTGGTTCAATGATTGCAATTTACAAAAGCTCCTTTTAACACCAGATTTCTCCTATCTATTTTCCTTTATCTACCACCTGGCATACATCTCAGAATAACTTTATATTGCCTATAATCACCAAATTTCATTAAGTCTGCAAAATATAATTGCATTAGCAATTCTCAAAATTAGCCAAGTGTCAAGTTAAATAATGTCAAATTCGCAAATAAAAAATTTACTCATTGAGTACTGATGAAGAAAATTAATTGTGGCTTATTCTTATGATTCCTACTTGTAACATTTCATTTATTAGTTTCTCCATTTTAGTTTTTTGAAATTAAGGATATCTGTATGGCTTCACATTTTACTGGATTAGAGCCATGAATCAAATGAATTCTATGATCCATTATTCTTTTAGAAGGTAATTTAGTAGTATATTAATGATAATTTCGTATGGCTGCCGGCTGCGTTTAGTGAATTGTACTTAACGTAAGGCATCACATTTGATCAGCAACTGCTTGAAATTAGTACAGAGAACATAAGGAATCCACTGTTGCCATATTTTTTGTAAATACTTTGCAGCTTATAGGCTTTAGTAGAAGAAGTTTTTCCCCATTCCACATTACATCCTTCCCTTGAATTCTAAAACCTATAGTTGAATCTTTTATAATCAATCACTATTGGGGCAAGCTGGCCACTATACTCCCAAAACTACATCATCATTAATGTTAAGTACATATAAATTAGTTTTTATGGTATAGTCTTGTACAATAATCCTAATGCTCTCACATTTATAACTATAGATCAATGGTCCCCATTCTCGACATATACTTTGAATAGGTATTGGAGTTAGTTTGAGCTTAACTTCTTTGCCACCGATTCCTTCACAAAGTTTTAGGTGTTAATACTATCAACCAAGATGTGAACTGTGATGCTGTCATGTTGTCAAGTCACCCTAATTGTTATAGTGTGGTAGCATTTGGGTTTTGGATGAATTTGGCAGAATTGGTAACATTGATAGCTTTGAAAGTGTTTGGTTTATTTTTTATGGAAGTATTTCGAAATTCGGAATAGTTGGAAAATTAAGGTGTGGTATTGTTGAAGGTATTTTGTATTCTTTGATGTTTTTGTTCTTGGAGCTTAGTGAGAGATACATCCTAAAATTAAGAATTTGGCTGCGCTAACAAAACAAATCACATAAGTTATCATATAAACATAATTACTAAAGATGTAAATGTGACAAGCCAATGCAGTGCAGGCATAAAATTCATGTTTGAAATTTAGTCTTCTAGAGCAAAACAAATAAGGTACTTTCATTTTTCATTGGTTTGATAGGAGAAATCATGGTCCTGGAGAAACCCCAAGTAGGAATCTATATTCCATATTAAGTTTGTTTCTCGGTGACTAATAAACTAATATAGCAATCCCTATTATTAGCTTTATCGAATTAAATGAAATGTCATCAGTACCAAAAAAAAAGAAGAAAACTTGTTTGAATTATATTAGTCAAATGAATCCCTTCAAATATATATATATATATATATTTTCTTTCTTCTTTGGTGTGTTCTCTTTTCAATATTTCAGTGGTATTTTCCAAAAATTTATGACTTAAATGAGGAGTTTCTACTGGAATTAATATCTTCACCATCTGAGAGGTAATGGTGGTATTGAATTGCATAAGAAAGAGAGTTCCAAAGGAGAGAAAGAGAAAGGAAGAGTTGCAAAAGAGAGAGGGAAAGACGAATAGGTAAATAATAGAGAAGTAAGGAAAATTGATTACTGTAAGAAATACCACGTGGGCAGTTAATGGCAGATGGCTAAAAGAAGTGTTTTGGAGGACTAATTTCAAATTTTTTTAAAATTTATGGGGTTTTACGCTGATATTAAAAGATCAGGAACTGAAATAAAATTTGTAATTGATTAACATGACCAAATTGACATTTTGGGCAAAAAGCCTGCACTATTATAAATGGCTTTGGGACATTTTGGTCATTGGTGTCCATCTCAATGTAATACATAGATAAAATAAAATAAAAATTTAAAATAAATGTGAGAATGGTGAGAGTTGAAATACATGTGGGGAGAGTGAGGAGTTAAGATAACATGTAGGGGGAATGGGAATTTAAATAACTTCTCATTACTTTATATTATTATTTTAAAATATAATAAAATTTCTTTATCTTATATTAAAAAAATTAAAGTATGACATGATCCCACTAGTAAAGATAAATAGCATTTTTCAAATTGGGTAAGTGTTATGTAACACTCCCATCCTATGGTTTAGTTAAATACTGTTTTTATTTCTATACATACACAAAATAGGTGTATTACTACCTCTCCTACCCGAGTCAATTTTTAACTTTTCCCAAGTTGAATTATATTTAGTTGAGTCGGGTTTGGGTCTGTACACTTGGGTTCTCACACGTATAATAAATTGCAGTGGAATAAAATATCACATGACCAAATAAAGTATAGTTGTTCAAAATATACAAAATGATACTGTATAAATAGGTCTACTAAAGCAACGAGGGTTGCACGGGCATCGAAACACTAGCTGGAGGTACTATAGGAGGTGTCTCCATCATCATAACTAGCCACACATTTCTAACAAAAGTAATAGGCCCTATAAAAGGAACCTCAACTACTGTTGTCTTGATTTCTAACAGGACATGGTAATGTGGCATCTGGACATATCAATGAGAATAATGAGATTTATAATCCCAGTAGTTAGATCACCTGTTTTGAAAACCATTGATGGTACCAGTTGTACATGTATAGAAATTCATACATTCTTCTCTTGTTTACATTCACATCGACAAATATTCTGTCAAATGTGATGCATTCTCATGTCATGTAATTAGTGATGTATGTATAGGCAATTCATCATAACAACTTTCATGAGGTATTCATGCACTTATAAACATCATTATCATCATATCATCATAAAACATTTCTTCTTAAATAATGTAACATGATCATACTCAATCAATTCACCAGGGAAAACATAGTCTTGGGCCTTATGTCTCTTTGGGTCTCATGCCCCAAATCTGATCCCATAGAATAGAGAGAGCATTATGTTGAAGGGGTCATCCAACGAGCACCTTACGTACCCATGAGCTTTGCATGAGTGAGTACTTTATGGCCCCAGGCCCATTGTGGTCCCATACCACTGTACATTCTGAGGTGTTCTTCAGTGGATTTAAGTACTAATACATAGATCATCGTCCCAAATGGATCACATTTTACTCATGGGATAACTTCTCTGAGAGCATATCACATCCACTCTATCCTAGGTGATCATGAGGCTATGGAGTCACCACCTTTTATCGGTGGATCACTTCCTTGGTATGTTATTCACAAATTTATGCACTAAGGTGATTCGACTCAAACCACGGTTATGTCTAACTTTTGGTATGTGATTTTTTCTTGGACATTTCATTAAGGGTACACTAACCTGGAATTTGGAATCGTTACGGCATTTTCGAGATCTCTTTTTAAGTTTTAAATAGATGTTTTACCATCTCAATTTATGGTTCAATCGTGGAATGTCCAACAGCCATTCTATATCAAAAACGATCACTCAAACTTGAGTCTATCTACTACTAAAGCATGCATTAGGAATGCTTTTCTTATTCTTCCTTGGCTCTCATTCTCTTTTCCCTTTAATCCATGTTACATGATGTTTGATTCTCTTAATCCTTGGGTTTGAGGAGTTATTTGAGATTTAAAACGTGAAGTTGAGTGACTACAGGGCATAATTCACATTCTGGAGCATCAGTCAACTTCCTCACCTCTAGTAATTGGGTGGTAGGTCTCGGCTAGTCAGGGTGTTCAAACCTGAGAGTTGGCATTCGATTTTCTGCTTCCTGGCTGTTGGCTGCTACTCAACCCTAAAACTGGTAGTCAACTTTTGGCTTCTTGACAGTCAGTTGCTAGCCTAGTGTTTTGGGTTCTGGCAAATTAAGAACTTGACAATCAATTGCTACAAGGCTGGCAGTTGGCTGCTACGTTCTTGAGCATTCTGGGTAGCATGAAGAACACAGTAGTCGACTTTTAGAAGGTGGGCAGTTGGCTGTTACTTTTTGTCATGCCCCTAAAGGTCTTGTTTTTGCCCATGAACCATCTATAAAAGGCTCATTTTCAGTTCTATTTAGTAAATCGCAGTCCTACAATCCTCTAAAGGTTTCTAACATAGAAAATACTATCTTAGCTCAAACTTCCTCAAATCCCAAGTTTTTCTCACTTTCATAGCATGAACACTAGCACAAATTGTCATATAAGCCATCATAAGCACAATAAGCTAGCATAAAACATCCAATAGAGGTTAACAACGCAGAGAATGTAAGTTTTAATCCCTTATTTTTACTTAAAATCATCAAAATAGTGATTTTCCAGTACATGAACAGTAACCTTTGAAAATGAGAGGGAATGGGAGATTTAGCTACTTGAATTTGTGTTTTTGCTACTGAGTTGAGTCCAGATGCATTGTAGGAGGATTCTAGGATGATTTCTCATGCTTCGATCCGTACTTCTAGCCCAAGAGTCCACTCTATCTCTCTAGAAACCACTTCCTCTCTCCAAAGGTTCTATTCTCTCTCTACCTGAAGACTTCTGGCCTCTCTCTCCTCCATGCCTTTTATAGGAGGTGGTAGGTAGGGAATTGTGAAAATATGGTACGAGGTAGGAAAAGAAATGAACTCCTGCTATTTAGTCCCTGTTCCAAGGAGGCAAGTAGGAGATTCGCCAGTTTGCCCTCACTATCTTGGCAGGTATTTTGAAATTTCAGTTAGCTATAGCAACCACCCATGCTAAATCACAAATTTCGCCCCTGATTTCCTTTCTGCTTTTCATTTTTGCCCCTGTGCCTGCTTCCGTTCAGCTCGCTGGAACTTTATTGAATCTCCTGCATCAACACAGGCAGTCAAACATAACTTAGATGCTATAAATTATTTAAAGGTGGGTGTTACATGTTAAGGTTTTAAAGGATTGAAGTTAATATTTTCAAAGCATCTTTTATCAATATATATATATATATATATATATATTTTCAAAGCATCCTCAAATTCAACACCAACCCTTTGAGCTGCACTTCAACTGTGAACCAATTATGTTTGTCAAATATTTCTGATTTCCAAGTTGAGAGGAAGCCTTCCCATATTCCTCACATTCCCTTTTTCTGTTCTGACATATTTCCAATACTGCACCTTACATGGATTTCTAGTTTGCTGCTCTCACCTTACATGGATTTCTTTGTGTTTTGAATTCATCATTGCTGAATTTGAATCAAATGGGATTAGTAATAAATCAATAGCCTTTAATAGCAGGATTTGCTTGTATTTGTAGATGACTTATTTACTTGATTCAAATGGGCAACATGATTGCCACTTTGCTTGCGAGACAGCTTTTAAGTTATTATGCTTATACTTACCAATCAAAGCTCAATTGGTTTGATATAGTTTGTATCTTATGATGATTACATTGTCCCTACAAAATGTATATAGAAAGCATGTCTATTTCCAATTTGAAAGATTATTTTGAATTAGTACTCTTCTTTCTATGCTTTGAATTCATCGTTGCTGAATTTGAATCAAATGGGACTAGTAAAAGAATCAGTAGCCTTTAGTAGCACTGTTTGCTTGTATTTATAGACTACTTATTTACTTTATTCCAGTGGGTGATGTGATTGCCACTTGTTTGTGAGACAACTTTAAAGTTATTATTCTTGTATTTACCAATCAAAGCTCAATTGGCTTGGTATATTTTATATTGAATTTTGTACATAACGATGATTACATTGTCCCTATAACATGGATATAGGAAATTTGAAAGATTATTGTGAGATAGTAGCTTGCCTAGTTCTTTAACTTTGTTTGGTTTCTGTCAAGGGAAGAATGGATAATTTGTTAGTATATGATTATTATGTTTTGTTTCTAATGTATTTTACTCATTTCTTCAAAATTAGTGGAGGATTTTAATGGATGCGGATCATAATGACTTGGGTAGTGCACATGAAGAGAATGTTAAAGTCAGACCTAAGACATCAAATAATTTGGACTTAAATGTGGAGCAGAACTGTTGCAGCCCAAAAGTTATACATGTTAACAGTATTCAATCCAATCATCCTTCAGCAAACAAACCTAGTACCAATTGTGTACTAGGAATAGGTACAGAATTTGAATCTGATGAACATGCATACAGATTCTATAACAAATATGCCAGATTGGTGGGTTTCAGTGTTAGAAAAGACTGGGTAAATAGGAGTAAAGTACATGGTCAGGTGGTTTCTAGGAAGTTTACTTGCTCCAAAGAGGGATACCGTAGGAAAGACAAAAGAGATGTTAATGTGAAGAAACATCGGAAGGAAACAAGAACTGGTTGCTTGGCACATATGATCATCACTCGTCAATCAGATAGTAAGTACCGGGTAACCCATTTTGAAGCACAACACAATCATGATAATATAATTAGTCCCAGTAATGCTCACATGTTAACATTGCAAAATGAACTATGTGCTGCTCAAGCTGTGGAAGCTGAGTCAAAAAATACTCTGGGATTGAAGTCAAAGACAACATTAGAAATGATGAATAGAAAATTAGGTGCTTGTGAATCTTTTGACCAAGTTTCTTTGGATTATGACAATCTTCTTCATTCAGAGAGGAATAGAGATATGAAAGAAGGAGAGGCAGGGCGCTTGTTGGGTTACTTTCAAAGACAACACTTTGAAAATCCCACATTTTTTTATTCCATACAAGTAGATGTTGATGACAAAGTAAGCAATATATTTTGGGCTGATGACAATATGGTAGTGGATTATGAATATTTTGGTGATATCATTTGCTTGGACACAACTTGCAGAGCAAATAGAGAGCTTCGACCATTTTTACAATTTATAGGTGTTAATCATCACAAGCAAGTGGTGATCTTTGCTGCTGCACTTCTGTATGATGATACCATTGAATCATTTAATTGGTTATTCCGTACTTTTATTAATGCTATGTCTGGAAAAAAGCCAAAGGCAATTCTCACAGAACAAGATGCTGTAATTATTGGAGCAGTTAATACAGTTTTGCCTGAAACAGACCATCGTATATGTGTATGGCAGATGTTTGAGAACACTTTAAAACACCTAAGCCATGTTGTTAAGGATGGTAATTCTTTTGCCAATGATCTACGGAGCAGTATTTATGACCACAAATATGAGGAGGACTTTACTCATGCTTGGGAGGCTATGCTGGAGAAGTATGGTCTCCAGCAAAATGAATGGTTGAGATGGATGTACCGAGAAAGGGAGAAATGGGCTGTTGTCTTTGGTCGAAATACATTTTTTTTAGATATAGAAGGCTTCCATTTAGGTGAGATCTTGTCTCATAAATTTAGAAGTTATTTAAATTCTGACCTTGATGTCCTTCAATTTCTTAAGCATTTTGAAAGGGTAGTGGATGAGCAACGTTATGAAGAAATAGAAGCAAATGATGAAATGAGCAGATGTTTGCCAAGATTAATGGGTAATGTCGTTTTGTTAAAGCATGGATGTGATATTTATACTCCAAGGGCATTTGAAGTATTTCAGCGAGGATATGAGAAGTCTTTAAATGTTGTTGTTAACCAAAACAGTAGAAATGGACCACTGTTTGAGTATAAAGCAAATACATTTGGGCATACTAGACAGTATATTGTCACATTCAATTCTTCAGATGATACAGTTGTGTGCAGTTGTATGAAGTTTGAGCATGTTGGATTTTTGTGTAGCCATGCACTAAAAGTGCTCGACAATAGGAATATAAAAGTGGCTCCATCTCGGTACATCTTGAAGAGATGGACAAAAGAAGCAAGATTGGAAGGTGTCAGGGAGAATGGGCAATGTGACATGCAAGATAACCCTAAGATGATTGTAGCCAGTCGTTACAAACATTTGTGCCATAGACTGCTCAAGTTTTCAGCAAGGGCCTCTGAATCTGAGGAGGCTTATCAATTTGCCATGAGGAAACTTGAAGAGATGATGGAAGGAGTGGAGAAAATCTTGACATTGAAAGTTGTGGAAGCTCAAATTGTCTCCTCCAGTAGTACTGATGCAAATGCTTCAGAAAATGAACCTGCAGACATCTTTCTCAATGGACAAGCGATGGAGGATCAGGATGAAAGTAACAGACTACACGAAGAAAAAGGAGGGAGATGTACACCTGATAGGGGCCATCAAACAACTGTGCATTGTAATGGATCAGATTCAGAAAGGGTCCTGAATGTGGATGTATCACCACCAAATACTGTTTGCATTTCAAGTCCGTCATCTGCATATGTTTCATCTCAATCTACAACACCAAATCCCATCATTCAGGTCTACTCTATAATTGATCAGAAAAGTAGATTGTTACTTTATGAATCTTGTGATCTATCTGCTTTCTAAAAATATTTACTATAACGCACAAACTTCTGAAAGAACAAGATAATTATTGATTCTCTCATTTGTGGTACAGGGACTGTATAATTTTGAAGCCAATCAAGTGGTTCGGTGCATGTATGAACAGCCCAATGTTGCGCTGGACCACCATTCTAATGAAAGCATGTACCAGCCACCAAACTTCTTTTCTAACCAACAGAATTCTCCTGGCCAATCTCAACTATTGCAGGTTTTTAGTTGTCCTGTTCAAATCTATTCTGATTATATATGGAATTTCCTGTTGCGTATGACTTGTTAATAATTCTCAGGAGCCTATAATCCAAAGCGCATACCAAGAGTCCATCCCAAGCACTAATCAAATGAGACAGGTAAACAAATAATGGTCATAAATAGGACGAGTCGGTTTATATATATTTTCTTTCATTTTCCTCCCATATCTAGGGTGGTGTGGGGAAGGAATTGTGTTGTTTAAATTATTAACCTGCTTTGTATATATTGATTGTAGGCAATGGATCATGAGCTTCAAAATTCACATTCATCTTCATTCTTGCTGTGTGATCATAGATACAGAACTTCTGACACTGGATAAAGCAGAGGGGAGGAAAATGGTAGAATTGTTCTGCTGCTGTACAGTCTGAATTGATCAATCATAAAGGTTGTGAACAAAGTCATTCATCCTTTCTTTGGTAAGATAACTAAAAATTCATCATATGACATTGTAGCTTGTATGCACATTTATGTAGTTTAATGAAAATTAGAAAATTATTGCAATGCAAGCTAACATATCTAAACAATTCCATTCCTTTGTCTCTTCTCGTTCCTTGTTCTTAATTTCTATGTGCTTAATTCTATTATATCTTTTTGTTATTGCAGTGAATGCTACTAAAATTGGATTTTGTTTTTAACCAATCTGAACGGAAATGTTTTTGGAAATGCCTTTTCCTAGCTACCTCCTAATTTGCCGACATTTTGGTGACAACTATAACAGGTTCCTTCTTTCAGTTGTCAAGAGTTGCTGCTTGGTAAGTTGCCTGTGATTAAATTCTGTAACTTCTTGATACATGTTCTTGTTTTGCGTTTATAATATCCTTTAACTTTGTTTGGGTTATTTCTAATTTCCTAGGAGATCTTAGGGGTGTACTTTCCCAATGTATTTATATTTTTTTACCCTAGCGTGCTCTTTAGAGTAATCCAATTCAGGCTGCTTAGGAAAGATAATATCTCTTCAACTAACCCATTTGGGTAATAATATATTGGTTGTATACCACAGAATGAACACGTAGGTTGTAACTTTATGGTTAGGCACCAAATTTATTTTGCATCTGAGTGTCTTCTGATATTTGATACAGAAAGTGCTTTTTGTTTTTTTATTTGACAGTGATGTGTAAATGAAAGGAACCTTTTAGAAAGGAGCGTAGAAGTTATTTTTTGAGAAAATAGTGAAGTAAAAATATTTTTCAAGAAATTTTGTTTTTAGAATTCCTTTTTTTAAAAAAAATATTAGGATGTAATTTCTAATATTTTACTTGCAATATGTTTTAGATAGATGTTTTACACTCAAGCACTTATTTAAAATATTTTGGGAGTTTAGTCAAGTTGTTTTCTAAAAATCAAGTGTTTTGAGTGGTAACTAGGGGTGAACAGCAGGTCAGATTGACCTGCCAACCCAACCCAACTTACATGATTGGGTTGGTTTGGATTAGGTAAATGGTTCAGTTCGGGTTAAGGGAAGGTCATCCTCAACCCTTTTGGGTTGGTCAACGAGTTTTAAAATTTACGACCTGTTGAACTTGACCTGCCAACCCAACTAAAAGTCTTTTTTTCCTTGTGTCTTGAAGCTGTGCGTTTCACTCTTACATTCCTCTTTCTTTCTTCATTCAGTCTTCATTCAGTCATTCAATCACTCTTGCATTCTCTTCATGTTCGTGTGTTCTATAACAGTAGTAGCATGGCTACTGTCTGTCTTCGTCATCATCCGTTTGTCTATCACTGTCTCAGTCACTGCTTTCTCCGCTTCTTGCCCTTCTTCTACATCTTCATTGCTTTTTGTACATCACTGTGTTTGCAATTTGCTAGTTGGATTTGGCAGTTTAGTGTGTGTTTGCTATTTGGATTTGGAAAAATTATAGAAAGAAACTAAAATTTAGGCATCAATAGTGTTTGTGTTTATTTCTTTGTCTATTGCTTTTTGTTCATCTCCGTTTCTCGCCTTCTTCGTCTCCATTGCTTTGTGTTGATTTCTTCCATTCCATTTAGGCATCAAGACAATTTGAAAAAGAAATAAAAAAAAAAATTGAATGGTTCAACCCTGCTAACTCGAACCGACCATGGTTGGTTCAAGTTGGTTCAGTCATTTTTCATAAACTCAAACCAACCTAATTCGATTACTATTTGGTCCACTCCAATAGACCCACCACAAATTCAAACTGACCCGAAATGTGATCACCCCTAATGATTACAGATGTAATTTCTTAGTTGTAGAATAGAAGTTAAAAATTGAAATTCTTACCAAGTAAAAGCAAAGTAAAATTAAAGCATGTTGTATACCAAAATTAAATTATAAATATCTAATGTGTCAATATTATCTACCATACTTATCTTTCATTTCGATGTAATTATATATATATAAATTAAAGCATGTTGTATTTATATATAAATTTATATGTCATAATATTAAAACTATTTATAGTAATTTTATTTTTTATATTTTAATTCATTAATAATAATATTAATAAAAAATGATGATAATAAATACTTGTAACTATTTACCTATTTAAATACATTAATTACAAAATAAATGTGCCTTTTATTTGATAATTTGACAGCCAAAATCACTTTTTTAATTAAAAAAATGGCACACTGCTTTTTCTTAAATACTGAAAGTAATTTTTAATTAAATTGTCTTAATACAAATCAATTTTCTTTTACCATACTTTTCTTGAAATTTCGTTTAGAAAGAAGTCATTTTAAAATAAATAGAAAGTCAAAACACAGAAAATTTTTTAAACTTAAGCTAATATGCAAACACTTCAATTTTAAAAGTTAAACCTAAAGCTTCACAAACTTTGTAATGTGTAAGAAACTCGATTAACTAATTTTTTCATCTAAAATTTTTACAAAAAATAGTTGTCTATTAGAAAATAAAGTCAATTTTAAGGCCAAAAAGTAAAAATCTTTTCTAAACCTTAACCGGTATACAAAAAATTTTTAGTCTTATATAAAAAATCATCTATAAACATTAGCCCAGTTTCTTAAACTAATTTAATGTGTTTATCTTTTATTGAGATTTTAGATAAAATAAGTTAAAGAAAGAGTTTCTGAATTGTAAATTTTGAGGTTTAAAGTCAACTTTATATGTTATATAATATAGCTGCTACATTTGTTCTAGTCTAAATAGAAATTGACAACTTGGTCAAATGACTCTTAATTTGGAAACATTGTCCCTTTCCAAAGTTATTTTTCTTTGTTATTGAATAAAATTACAATGAATATCTGTTAGTACTACTTCATTGCAGAAATATGAAAATATTTGTAGTAGAGATTCTACTTTCTTTAAATAATGTCATGTTTGAATTTTGTATATAAAAATATTTTTACTTAGAGTTTTATTTTCCTTATAAAATTTCAATCAACATGAAATATATTAATTAGAGTTTAGTAAACTTTTGAATATTAATAATTTTAACAAAATAAAAAATGTGAATATATTCCTAGTCTTATGCCTGTAGGAGATAAAGATCAGCTGCATGTGAAAACATATTGTTATTACCTCCTAATTTTTGCCGAAAAATCATGTTTTTAACTTTCTGTGCATTTGCTTTTCAAGTAAAAGAATATATATATATATATTATGACATTTTTTTATTACAAGTTCTCATCATTAGCAGTAAGAAGCAAATTCTCCATGTTTTAAAAATATGGAGGAATTAGTTCATGACTTGAATTGATATTAATATATACATATACTGGAGGGTTTTCATGCCACTGTGAATGTCAATTTTTTTTTAATTTTTAAAATATAATATAAAATAATAATTAGTATAATTTTAAAATAATAAATTAAATAATATGAAGTTATTTAATACACTTATATTTTATGACTTGTCATTATTTTTATTTTTTCTCTCATATTTTAATATCTCATTTTATTTTATATTATAAAATATATTATTTTATGAGACTAGAAAGATAAATATATTATTTTATATATATGATATAATATAAAATAAAAAATAAAATATGTTATGTAAAAATAAAAAAGAATAATGTAGTGTTAAATGATTTTTTATTATTTAATTTATTATTTTAAAATTTAATAATTATTATTTTATAATTTAAAAATTAAATAAAAAATGACATGTGATAGTTTAATAATTTTGATTTTTTTTGTTATTAGTTTTTAAAATTATATATTATATAATAACTGAACAAATCGTTGGTTATCTATAACATGCATCCATTGGCTCCACTAACAACACATCCTAGAAGCATCAGACCATCAGAGCGTTTCAGCGTTCGATTGCAGCCTTTCAAGCATGGTTCCTTATATTACGTTCCACTCGGAAGCATTTTTCATTTGTAAATTATTTTATTCTCTACTCTTCGTTCATTTATACTACTAAGCATTTTGTTCTTTTATTAGGTACGGCAATAAAGACTTTTTATTTATTTATTTTACTTCGTTAATTTTAATATTTATAAATTTTTATTATTCATTCATTCATATAACATTAATCATTAATAATATATACTCTATCTTCTTCTTATTTTCAGCTAACATTAAATAATTTTAATATTTTTATTTGATCATAATTATTTTATCTTTATAAGTTGTTCTTAACTCATTCATCTAATAAGCAATGAACAACGTATTGTCTTCTTTTATTTAATTATTATCCTTCTTTTAAAATCTTTATTTATTTCTTAATTAATTTATTTATTTCACATTTTTGCTTTCTTTCCAATTTGTTTCATACGTTTTTAAATTAGTATTACTTACTATCCCATTTAATTTCTTTTCTAAAGTTTTATTTTGTAATTAATTTTATTCTTAAAATTTTAAATAACAATTAATTTTATTTTACAATTTAATTTATTAACAAAAAATAGTGACATTATATCTAATATTATGTCTTGTCCATTATTTTGACATTATGTTAAATGTTATCTAATTATATTTTATTAATAATTTAAGCAACGTTAAAACGTAGGATGCAATTAATTATAATTCAAAAATTTTAAAATAAAAGATATTCATCTATTTTATCTATTTTATGAATAGAATCAAAACTTTAGAGACAAAAGATATTTTTGCCATTGAATCAATTATTTTGTAGCATAAATAGAAATCATTTTTATTTAAAATGTTCATTTAAAAAATATTCATCCATTAAAAAGTAAAATACTATTATTTTATTTTAAAAAATAAATTTTTATTACAAAGTAATTAGAACTCTTCAAGGTATAGTTAAGTGTCATTCTCTGCAACTGCCGCCAACTTTCCTTCAATTATCTCAATCCACAAACTAACTAAATAGGCAGTTTTATCAACATTTCATCTTCCTCAACTTTTTTGTTGAAAATGTGTTATTATAATTAAGCAATTTACTACCTTAACATTGAAATTTTGATTTTAAAAATCCCCCAAATTAACTTTTAATATGGTGCAAAATGTCTTATCAAAATTTTATTTTTATACAAAATATTTCCTTCAAATTTTTAATATACTCATATTAAACCTACTATTTATCATGTATACTTTTTTAAACATATGATAACTATCGATTTAAAAAATTTAAATATAACTGTATAAAATTAAAATTAAATAAATTAATCAACAATTTTTATCATGTAGATGTTAGATAAAATGGAAGTATGACATTATAATTTTATCAATTATATTAAATATATGCGTTTTAACTAACTTATTTTGATATAATATATTGATAATTTTTGTTTAAATTACAAAACTTAACCTTAAGACTAAAATTTAGAACCCAACTGATGGAAGTGCCAAAATTTTAATATAGGTTTCTTAGAACTTATAATACAGTTTTTCGGGTTAGAAAGCGTGTCCTTCGGGCCTCCCTAGGAGAGATGTCGAGAGTCATAAAGACCTTAGGCCATTGCTCTTAAGAAGTAAGACAGAAATGTTCAGGTGCAAATTAATGAACACTAACATACTTATATTAGTAAGTAATTTTGTAAAATTTAATCTATATATATATATATATCATTTTTAGGTTGTATTATTCATATGTTTCTTATAATTTAAAAATTTGTAACTGAATTTATGTAGTTTACTAAATTTTTAAATTAGTCTTCAAGCTTAAATTGTTTTAAAATTTTTTTTAAGTTTTCATGATATACTAAGTATATATCATCTTAATATTATGAATTCACTTAATTCAATTTAATTTATTCATATTACTTAATATAAATTAATTATATTTCATTTTATATATGTAAATTATTTTACACTATTATTTTTTTCTTCTCTTTGTTGAAATAAATCATATATATTTAGAATATTAAAATACTATATATTGATAACATTAACAAAATTTAATATAGTTTTAAAACAACTTTGACAATAAAGACTAGTTTAAAAATTTGTTAAACTATAGAGAATCAATTACAAAATTTTAAATTATAAGAACCTAATAAAAAATTCAGTGAAATTATGGACTACAAAAATAATTTAACTTAATTTTTATAAGATTATATTAATTTTATTATAAAATTAATTAATAATTAACTATATATTTTTAAAAAATTTGTTTTTTAAATATTTATTTAATATAAAATATTCTAATTTAAGATATAATTATATTAATTTATAATGTACTAAAAAATAAGGAATTGTAGTGATATTTACAACGAAGAAATCAAGTGCTTCTAAAATTTCTTCAATATTTATGAGACATGGAGATCTGTTTTTTAATTTGATGGCATTTCAATATTATACAGTATAATTGTTGACCTCATTGAATATAAACTTTTTAAAATTTTCATGATTACATATACATTGAAGGATTTTTAGGTTAAGAGTCAAAGTTTAAAGGCCCAACTACATACATATTGAAGAATACAAGTCAGTTAGGTATCTAGGACTTAAGTTGTAAAGGTAACTTAGTAACATAAGCTCAAATATTTTCAAAATTCTCTTAGATACTTTTCTTAAACTTTTTCCTAAAGACTTGGTAGCTCTCACATGAATTCTCCACTTAAAAATAATTTTTCCTAAGCTGCTAGTCAACTTGATTGGTGATAGACGTTGACTGACATACTTGAATTCTAGAGAATCTATAACAGTAAACTACAAGTTGACTGATAGTGCTTAATGGATGAATATTGGGCTTTGGCTATACAATAATAATTAAATTAGTTTGAAAGAATCCAAGTATGAGATTTTGTCTTTAGACCTATTTTGATGCATTTAAAATGGTACGACCAATGAAAAATAAAGTGTTCAAGCTTTTCGTTTTGTTTTAAGTCAATCTAGAGGCGATTTAAGTAATGGTTCTATTTTCGTTCTTGATTTAAATTTTTTTTGGATGATCTTAAGTAATAAAAAGTTTATTTAAGGGCTAAATGGAATTTTTCATGTTTTTGCTTTCGGTTTGGGTTTGTTTTGAGATGATTGAAGTGGTGAGAAAATGCTTAAAAGGCTAAATGTGTTTCTAAGTAGGATTTTGCGGCTCTGTGGTTGTTGGTATGAGTTGTCTTGGATTTTTAAAGGGTAAAGAAGTGAATGAAAGTGCTAAATGAAATTTTTTGATGCTTCTAGTGTTGGTAGGAATTGTTTAGATGACTCTAATGTTGAGATATTCACTCTTTCCTTTGAATATTATTTTTGAATGTTCATCTTCATTGGTATGAGCTGCTTGGATGGTTGAGAATGATAGGGAAAGGTTGTGGTGTTGTCAAAATGGGATTGTTGTTTTTTACTATATAAAATGATAATGAATATGACCCAACTTAAGAATGATAGAGAATGCTACTTTTGGTGTTGGTTCTTTTGTACCATTTGGAATCCACTTTTAAAAGTTCCCAAGTAGTAACATCAAGGTTATGCTTTCAGCGCTAGCATTTTGCTTGCTTTTCATCTCTTGAAAACTTCCTTAGAGTGCTTCAAAAGAGTGTTTTAAAGTGTTGGTTGCTTGATCCACTTTTCTCACTTAAAACCTCATTTTAAATGGTTCAAATGTTGTTCTAAAGTGTTGTTTTAAGTGTTGGTTGCTTGATCCATTCTTCTCACTTAAAACTTCACTTCAATATGCTCAAATAGTGATTCAAAGTATAGTTTTAAATACAGATTACTTAGCTTTCTTTTCTTGCTTAAAACCCCATCTTAAAGTGATCAAATGGTGCTTTGAAGTATCTAAATGCTATTTTAGTGCCTATGTGTGATCTAACTTTGTGAGTCATGTTCTTGTGTTTTGGAGATTTTTTCTAATGTGTTTGGTATGCTGTTTTATTATTTTAATGCTGTCCAATCTCTGTTAATCATGTTTTGGTAATTTAAGTGCTTATCTTGAGGTGTTTTGAGTATCCTTTTGGTGTTTAAATGTTGTTCAAGTTTTCGTGGGTCATGTTCATGGAGCTTAAAGAGTTCTTTATGATATTTAGGTGATGTTATGCTTTTTTTCATGGTGTTTTAGTATCCATGCTGCCTACTTTTTTTAAAATCATATTTGTGGAATTTTTAGGCTTCTCTTATGGTGTTTTGAGTGCTATTATATATTTCATATGTTGTTTAATCTTTGAAAATCTTGTCTTTGCCATTTTAGTGTTTGTTTTTAGGTCTCTTAGGTATGGTCTTGAGGTTTAAATTCTGTCCAAGCTTTGTGAATCATATTTTAGCATTTTTGTGAGTCTTTTTTTAGTGTTTAGACTTTCTTTATGATTTTTTATGTCTGTGTTGTTAAATTTTTGTTAAGTATGGTTTAATGTTTTAAAATATCTATTACTTCAAAAATCCAACAAGAGTAAATAAAAAAGGAAGAGAGCGAAAATACGATATTGATATGGGTTCACAAACTAAAATACAAATACCAATCTTTCAAATTATTTTGGTTATGAAATCATGTTAATCATCTATTATTTTCTCTCTTCATAAAAATGAACATAAAACAAAATAAAGCAAATAAATTTCCTTTTCTTAAATAGTTTTACAAAATACAAAAATATTTTCCCTTAGGGGTTTAGATTTTGTTAAGAATGAAAGTAAAAAAAAGAAGAAAAATGAATAAATAACTTTCTTTTCCTAAAAATTTTCCAAAAAATCAAAAAACATTTTCCCATCTTGAAATCAAGAAATTAGTTTTGTTCTTATTTTTTTTATTTTCTCAAATATTTTACGAAAATACCAAAAAAAATTTCTCTTTTTTTGAAATTAGTTTTGACCTTGTTGGGATTTTTCATAAAATGAAATAAAAACAAGAACATTTTTCTTTCTCAAATATTGTACAAAAAAAGTCAAAAATATTTTCCTTTATTTTGTGAAAATCCTAAAATTTTCTCTTTTTTCTAAATAACTTCATTTGAAATTTTCAAAATTCTCTGAAATTTAGACTTCACTTAGATCAAATAAAATTTCTAAAATTCCCAAAAAAATTAAAAGAAAAAAAGAGAGAGTAAGAACATGATATTAATGTGAATTTTCAAACTAATGCGCACTAACTAATCTCTCAAATTGCTTTATTTGTGGAATCATATTAATCATTTGATTCTTTTTCTTTTCACAAAAATGTGTACTTTTCTTGGCTATGGTTTTATGTCTTGAACTATGTAGACTTTGATCCCCATCATTGCATATGTAGGCTCTAGGCTCTTGTCCTAGTTTAAGTCCACCTTATAAATAATTTTCTTGTCTTTTGCTTTAATTATTTTGACTATTCTATGATTTAGTTTCATTTTATCCTTTTTTAGCATAACAAATGGATGTGTTTGAGTTCTTACCCAGATAGGCTAAGGGTAGTGGAGCGCCAAAAATAAAGTCGTCCCCTCCACCACACTACTACATCGGGTACTTGGACCACCTATACCGCATTTGGACACACCAACGCATAGGTGAGATAAAATCTTAGTAATAAAGAGAAATCAAGTTAAAAATAACCATCAATGGTACCAACTGTGAATAACATAGAAAAACACTTGCATTCAAGTTTATTTCAAATCATAAACATAAATACATTAGATAATATGTAACTACTATGCTATATCATGTCAAGTACTAAAAGTACATCATTCAGTAGGAATTATTAGATATACTCATGCTTCACATAATCAAAGTACAATAATATGGACATTTAATATAATGGATAATGGAAATAACTTTCATTCATATGGCTCATTTGGCCAATCATAACATTCTTTTCGTATGGCTCTACTTGGCCAATAATAATATCACTTTCTTTTCTAGAAAACATTATATGATTTCTTTCTTTCTTAATGGTTAGCTAGCTTTTACCTTTAGGGAGTCCCCTAGTCTCTTAGGAAGATCATTCTGATGCGATAGAGATCAATGTACCTCTATCTTGGGTCACATATCATATCTATTCACCATATCACTGCACCTCTATCTTGGGTTATAGATCATGTCCACCCATGCTTTAACTTAATACCCTCTACTATATACATTAGTTTAACAAGTTCCTAGATCATGGTTGATTTAACACTTAGTAAGTAACTTTGTAGCCATTCGATTACTAACTTAGGATTAACTATCAATACATTATTTTCTCACAATTCTTTTGATAGTTGAATGGCTATTTTAGTTTAGAAAACATGGAATTCTAGATAATCATCCTATACCAATTATTGGTCATTTAATCCAAAACTTATCTAGACTAGACCATATAATAAGAGTACTTACATTATGTTCTTATAGTTATTTCCCTTCAAATTTGTCCCATATTACTTTTCAAATACATTATCACATATTTGGGATGATTTTCTAGCCTTTACATGAAGTTTAGGGAAGGAAAGAGGTAAAAACCCAAATTAAAAACATCAAAGCATAAGGGAGTAATTCACCACAATTAACTAGACTCTTGGTCAAAACAAAGTCCACAGAAGTAGTTTACTATACCAAGAAGACATGTTGTTCATGACAAAGTAACTAGCACGAGTTTGCCGCAGCAAGAAAGCAGTTTGGCTGCAGCAAAGACACTAGTTCTTCATGATTTTTTGGTAAAAATTTCTAAAACTCAATCTTTTACACCATTTTTAGCCCCTAAAACTTCAAGAAAACTTTAGAGTTTCATTTGGAATCAAATTATAGGTTCTTCATCATCATACATCAAAAATCCATTCTCTTAACCTAGAAATCTATCCCACCATAAAAAGTATGTTCATGAAGAAAAATTTTAACCCACACTCATATAATCCTATTTCTAGCATAGATTAACCTCCAACAAGGCTTTAAAAGCATATATCTAGCACAAAAATTTTAAAATGCAAGTTTCAATCTCACTTAAAGTCATTAAAAACATTAACTCATAAATTTCTCCAAGATGAGAGATGGATTTCAAAATAAGAGAGAAAAATCATATTTAAGCTTGATAACCTTGTTTCTGAGAAGTTTGTGCTTGATTTACTGCGTTTCTAGCCTTGTTCTATACTATCACTACTCCCTTGTTCAACTTTTACAGTTAAATGTGCTAGTTTCTTCATAAATTCTCTCTTTCTCTCTCTTAGTTTCTCACTCTCTCTCTCTAAAGTGCAAGTATGAAGATGATGATGTTTATAAGTCTCTAAGCCTCCCTCCTTTCTTAAGTCATATGTGACTTTTTCCTGTGGGAGGAAATGCAATTAACTAAACTTGAAAATAATTGCTAATTGGTCCTTAGGATAAGAAATGAATTTTTGCTATTATATAAAGTTTTTTGCCTTATGTACCACTTTCATATTTTATTCCCTTAATATTCCATTTCTGATTAGCTTGTTTTTAATTCCTTATCTATCCTTTGAGTTAAATTATCCAAATGTACTATTTTCTTAGAACTTCATTTTCTCTTAAATCGAACCTCATTTCAGCCTAGTTTTACAGTCAATTGATTTATAACTTAGTTCTTTTGCTTTCTATATCGCATATTCATAGCAAACCTATTTATAACATTTTGAGACTAAATTGCTTAATAGGATGTTACAAAAATTACCTCCTACCTTTGATTATCACCCAATGTGTGGTAAACAAGAGTCGTAACTCTGTCTTTGATAGTGACCTTAAACAATTCATAATGTATTGCATACACACTAGTGATCCCTTCAATTTACCATCATTTTGGAAAAGATGCAAAGATGTGCTAGAACTAAGAATCAAGCTTTGTCTTATGGATCACTCAACCTTCATCTTAGAAAAGATCAAAATCAACCTCTTTTATAATGATATTACTAGAACCCCTGCAATCAACATACACACTCTGTAAAGACTTCATTATACTAAGCATGGAGGCATAAGGGTCCCGAAAATAGAGTATGAAACTATGAGACAGAGAAGGGAGAAAAGAGAGGAAGTAAGAGCACAACCAGAAGATGATCCTATGCTTGAAGAAGGAATCTCGTCTCAACCTCCTCATGAAGCCTTTGATCAATTTGATTTCATGAATTCATTCCAAGAATTCTAAGCTTTAGTCCTCATCAGATTGGAAGCCATTAAGGAAAGGCTTCAAGTATAACACCCCAAGCTTACAGCTTTTTTATATGAATACTTACTCAATAATTTGCCAAAAGACTGGGATTTATATTTATCTTTATCCTTACTTATAACCTAAGTAAAATTATTAACTTGGTAATTTATATTGCATTAGGTTTGGGATTCGGTACTCAGGTTTTTTACTTATTTACATCGCAGCGAAAATTAAATATTAAAACATTTATACACTAGGAACGTCATTCATATATTCCCATACAACAGATATAGCGTTATATATATATATATATATATATATATATATATATTTGGATATGTTAAGTGTTTACATTACAATATTCCAAGGTAAGGAGGCAACAAACCTGCCACTCAAACTCCTTACAAAATATTCATCATCTACCATTGCTTTCACATATCCAGACATATATGCCCTTATTATTATGTACAACAAAAAATGACTCATCTTACCTCTTTCTCAAACATATATGTAATTAGGACGAGAGGGTTATATTATAGCTATTTACATCCAGTGTCAAAAGATAAATAGTCTGGCTCCTCTATATAGGAGGAACCTCCATTACATGCACTACGTATATGTTCTGCACAGGTGAAGGGGCCCAACCAAGGTATTTCCACCAATGTTATTTCAACTTCAAGCCAAATTAGATATCTTGTCATCTAATACACACCAGTTATTATAGTGAAAAATAAATTCTCAATAGTTAGACATTCTATTTTCTTTTAAAACACTGGTATATACCACCGTAGTGATACAAAAAATCATTCTACATTCTTTATTTTCAAATACATTCATTTCTATTGGAATTCAAGATATAATCCATCTATGTGTATAATATGCATTTTAGAGTAAAAACTATACTAGTATATCATGTAAGTTCACCATATAGATATCCTTATAGCATCATGAACATAAGACATATTACTCTTGTATAGGGGAACAACATCAATATTCATAGGAAAAAAATCATAATACATAAGGAAAACAGGCATATGTCATTGGCTAAGCCACATACAATGATAGAGATACTTAAGAGTATTAAGACAGCTACTAGGTGAACTCATCCACGTACTATTACATACATGAGTGAGATAATTTTTTCTATATCCGTGGTGTGACAAAATTCACTGGTACAATCTAAGACGTATCCCAATGGATCCAAGTACCTCTCTATATCATAATTACTGCCTTTTGAGTAGATTAATAACATGTTGAAAATTAAACTCATGGGATTATTGTTTCCTAGAGATAAATTATTTCCTCTCCACTTTTGGGAAGATTATGGTACTATGGAATCAACACCCCTTTTTAGTCGATCATATTCCCAGTACGCTATCTCTAATATATGAACTAGGATGATTTGGCTTGTACCTATGATTATGCTAAATTTTAAGTAAACGTCCCCTCTTTATTGGCTATTTTAGGTTACACTAACTTAGAATTTACAATCATCATTGTAATTCCATATTTTCTGCAATAACTAACTGCCGTCCCATACCGATAATCAATTATTTAGTTACAAACCTATCTATCCTAGAACATATACTAGAAATACTTCTTCTAAGTGCTCCTCATTGATAATCTATATTTTCCTTTCTTTGTATGTTTTCCTTTATCTTTTCTTTGTTTCCCTTCTTTATTCTATAACTCTATCATGATACTATGCTTTTCATTATTAATCATTTCATTATAGTTATGTATGCATTTCTAAATGTCTTTTCTCTCAAAATAATTCATATAATGCATACATATCTATATACATATAAACATTTATCCTTCCATTTTACAACTACACACTTTTAATACAAGGATGTCATGAAAATGATAATTTACATGAGGGGTAATTTCTTAACATTTTATTTCTCCTTTTTATTATATTTTGGCCAAGATTGAAATAAACATCACAAAATTCTCATGAAGATGTCTTTATGTCTCGGTCAAAATACCAAAAATGGAGAAAAGGGGATAAATTGAATAAAGTATACATTTTTCCTAATTTCCATTACTTGAAACCAAGAGCTAGCCAAATTGAATTTTTCTTTATCTTCTTATGGTGATTTCTCAGTCAAGTGGAAGAAAAAGGAAAGGATAACATGCTTTTATTTATATAATACTTTTCCTTCTTTTTCCATGTCATAACCAAACATATATGATTGAAAATTTTCTCTTTACTCACACTTGCATTTTCGTTCAAGATAAAACAAAAGAGGAATCAATCAAGTTTTTATTACAAAGTCACTTTCCTTTTCTCTTTCCTCATTCCTCATGACCAAACCATCATCATCAACAAATACAAACAAATATTTCCTTTCCAATCTCACAAGCTTTCTCGGTTAAGATAATAGAAAGAAGCCAATACAATTTTATTAAAACATCACTTTCCTTTCCTTCTTTCCTCATGACCGAGTCATCATCATCATCATCCTTAAATCATTTACAAACTAAACTCCCTCTTTCTACCTTCATTTTCTTGGCCAAATAAGGAATTTTAGGAAAATTTTTTACTTTTAATCCAATAAAGCTATTTACCTCATTTTCATCATTAAAAAGTCACAAAACAACTTTTACCCATTAATTTCATGACAATCCATGCATTAGAAGATTACTTTCATGAAAAATTTATTTTTCATGAAAATGGAAGGAAATTTCTCAAATTCATCGCAACACTTTAATCCATCCAAGAAACACTTAAAATGCATCCATACAACAATTTAATCACTTTTCCAATAGAAAATAAAGCAAAACAAGAATGTAGAAAATTTTGCTACTATTCATGGCAACCATTAATAAAGGATAAAAGGTTGAAAATACTTAATCCATGAAAATAATAGTAAAGGGATGTCTAACTACCTTTTTTTTTGCAATGGAAATGGACTTTCTTGGTTGTTTTCTTCACTTATTCTTATTCTCCTAGCTCCTTCAACCTCACGGCTTGCTTCTCCTTCACCTTGCCTCACGTTGGTTTTTGCCAAAAGGAAGAAGAAGATGTGGCTTTATTTTGGGTGTAAATTGAGCATTTTGCCCTTGGTGGCAAAATGACTAAAATACCCTTCCATTTCATGAGAAAAAGCCATGAGATGAGGGGAGGGATTTATTTGAAATTTCACAATTTTTCTTTTGCCAAAATGATAATTTTATCTTTTTGGTAAAATTATCATTTTCTTCCTGGTGATAAATTACCATTTTACCCTTATGGTAAAATTTTATTTTACCCTTAGATATTTTCTAAAGTAATCATTACTCTTTTAGAAATATCTAAATATTTTCCAACGTCATGATTACGCGTAATAAATGTGTCTCGATTTGCATGCAAATTCATGATGATGCTTATTATTTTAATAAACTTTTCTCTTTTTCACTTTGGTCCTTTTTCTTTTCTTTCAGTTTAGTCCCTCCTTTGTTTATAGAAAATTAAGACAATTTAATAACAATTATTTAGGTATGAAAGTACTAAATTTAGGAATTTAAAATATACCTGAAATTAGAAAAATGCAGATATTACATCAAGCAATGGAGATCATTACAGTTGACAATAATGATGTCCTCAAGAAAATTAAGCATCAGTTGAGTAGACCAGGGGATCAAGCCTAGATTTTTCTATTATTTTGTTATTTCTAGACTTACCCTTCCTCATTTTTTTATGACAAAATGGGGAGAATTAGTGAGCATAAGACTCTATTTTTACTTTATCTAACTCTATCTTGAATATTCTGGTTACATTTTGGTTATGGATTTACCTTAGATATTTTGGTTATGTTTGATTATAATAAAGTATTCTGGTTATATTGAATATCTTGAATATTTTTGTTATGACTTTATCTTGAATATTTTGAGTATTCTTATGTTTTAATTATATTTGATTATGATTATGATGAATTATGTTTTTTTTTTATCAATTTTTGACTAAATAATAGTTTATCAAAATTTAAAAAACTCTAAATATTTTTGAATAACTTACCACTTTGAATCCTTGAATGTATTAATTTTTAAAAAATCCATGTGATTCCAAATATGTGAAGAAATTGATTTGGTAAATGTTCATTGGCATAAGACTTTGAATTGATTTGAATTACTTTTCTTAAAATACTTTGCATATCTTGAAATAACTATAAAAATTTCCAAGGATTTTCATATTAACAAAGTTCACATATTCCGAGGGAGTTTTTCTCTCCAATCTATTTTAAAACTTTGATAAAATAAATGTGCAAATTTAGGGGGAGTTATTCATCCCAACATATTTATGAATAATCTAAATCCTTCTTGAGTGTTTTATAGAATTCAATATATTTGTCATCATAAAAAGAGGAGAATTTTTGACCCCTATTGAGTACAGACTCACCAATATTTTGATAATTACAAACACATTGAAGGACTTTTAGGTTAGGAGTCAAAGTCCATTGGCTCAACTACATACATATTGAAGAATACAAGTTAATTAGGTGTCTAGGACTTAAGTGTTAAAGGTAACTTAGTAACATGAGTTCAAATATTTTCAAAATTCTCTTGGAAATTTTTCTTAAACTTTTTCCATAAAGAATTGGTAGCTATCACGTGAATTCTCCACTTAAAAACCATTTTACTAAGCTACCAGTCTACTTGCTTAGTGATAGAAGTCAACTGACATATTTGAATTTTGGAGAATCCATGATAGTAAGCTACAAGTTGACTGCTGGCCTACTTTGAGCTAAAATTTGATTAACAAAACACAACAATCGACTACTAGCCCTAGGACAAAATTAATACAGAAACCTGAGAGTTATATTATCCCTCATTTTAGAAAAATAGTTGTTCTATTTGTTTTACATATGATTCAATTAATTTTTAGTGATAATAGTTTTTTAAAAGAATTCATTTCCATACTAGTGAAATTTCCTTACATGTATATGTGTATTAGTGAAAATTTTAATAGTATGTAAGAAAATTTGAGAAAATTATATGTGTGTGTATGTGTATAAGGAAAAATGTTAAATAATTTCCAAGGAAATAGGGCAGGTATTTGAGGTAAATTATGAACTATAAGTATAGGAAAATAAAATAAAAATAAAAGAAAATAGAATATAAAATATAAGAATAGGGGAAATTATAATTTAGAACTACTCTCGAGGATGGAAAACCCTCTCATACCAACTAAAACATAATTTCCTTATTAACCTACCTAGAGAAAATATGCCCCACACATATTAAACCTTATACCCCCTTATGTAACCTTCTCTTTCATTTAGAAGAAGCCTTTGAAGCTAAGAGAGAGAGATGAGTAGAGAGAGACCACAGAGAGGGAAAAATTAAAAAGGAGAGAAATTGCTAGTAAAAACCATCTTCTTCTTTCACCTAAACTCTGCCAAGGCTACAAGTGGCTAGAGGAAGCCATTGGAGAATGAGACCATCCTTTCATGTGGGATTGGGAAACTTGGCCAAGAGAGAGTGATGCTGAAAAGGAAGGGGAAGCTGACTGAGGAACTTTGGGGAACTCTTGAGGTAAGGGAAAAATTCTTAATACACTATTTAGTAGGTCAAATCATCCCTTTATGCTTCCTTATTGACATGCAAATAGTGGGTGGTGCAAAGATGGCTAGACCAAAACTAGCTACAAATCGAGAGCTCCATTAAGTTAGAATTCAGTTTAGGCAAAACCCAAGATAGGACTCTTCCAATACTTCATGTAAATCTCAAAAATTTCCTAGACCTTTGTCCTCCTTGTGTCATGTGCAAATGTGCTGTGAATTATGGAAATATTGATTGCTGTAATATGCTGTAAATGGTGGAAATATTGGCTTCTGTAATGGTTTTAAATTGTTGTCATATATCTTTTTAAATGCAAAAAATTCTACAGCAAAAATCCCCTACAAATCATGCCTTCATTTTTAAATTTTACATGATGTATGCATAGGTGAAATGTTGGTAACATAGGTGAAAATAGTGTGAATATTTCAAACTCTATTATGCCTTATTTTGTATACTGTTTGGGTTGTTTTGAAGACATATAACCCACCAAAATACTGTTATAAACACCTAAAAATTATAACAAACAAGTGAGAATAAACCTAAACTAGAATGAGGCGCTTTAATGTCAAGGCAGTAGTTAAATTGGTAGGATTATAGATAAGTGAATTACAGAGTTTTGCACCTATCCTGTACTATGCCCATGATGTCTAATATGACTAGAATTTATGGTGAAAATTATAGTCATATGTGATGGCAAGGCAGCAGCTAAAATTTGGGGAAAAATTATTTAAAATGAGTGTTAAATGGAAGGGAAATGAGAGTGTGAATTAAGTTTTTAATGGCACAATCATTGAATAAAAATTGGCTGCTAAATGGGATGAAACTCGTAATGCCAAGACCGAAATTCTAAGAAGAGAAGTTATGGTAAAATAATGCAAAAAAATAGAACAACATAGGTATTAAATGCTAAATTAAAAATAGGGAAAACATAGGCAATTTTGAGGTGTAACTTAAGGTAATTGGGGACCACTTTTAAGGGAAATTGTGTAGTAAAAATTCTATTTTTTTTTCCATTGCACTACTAAGACTATTTTGGGCTACCATACTGGTGAGAAAATGATGCCACCCACGTGTTAGGGAATGGAACGTAGAGAGGAAAGAACTATAGAGTGAACATGATGAACTACGTCAAAATTTAGGGATTTTAGGGATAAAAAAAAAGGACCAATTTGCATGGAAACTAGTAAGAACATAATCAAGAAAAAGGACAAGCATATTTAGGGAGAAAATGTTAGAAAAGTTTTGCACTAGGATTCCTTGTAGAAAGAGGGAAAAATTTATTAGAACCTAACTAATAAAATGGTATAGGACGTGGAAAAAAAGGTACATGTTGGTAAAAATAAACTTACAAATAAATGAGAAAATAAGTGACAAGAATTTAAGGATTTTCAAAGGGGAGAACCTCATAAAAAGACTAATAATTAATTTAATAATTAAGCATAAAAATGTGAGAAACAAAAGGAAATTTTATGAGGAAAGAGTGAAGACCCTTAAACACTGGTTCTTTATTTAGAATAGGTAATTAGAATTCAAATACTAATTAAAAATTAGAGGCCATGAATTAACATTATAAGAGGTTAAATTGAGATTTAATGCCATGATGGGTTGTCCTTCTCTAATTTTGAGTGAATTATCCATGCCATGCATATTTATGTGATTTTGTGTGTGTGTGTCTATAAATTGTAATTTTCCATGAGGAAAATTATGAAAAAAAGACATGTCAAATGATATTATTTTAATATATGTTATCTTTTTGAGATATTTGGAATGGATAATTATGGTTATTATGGGATGATCATAATTATCCTATGTGGATAACAGTTCTCAAGTAACACCAGTATTTGTAACACCCTACCTTTACAGGTACATAACATACATGATTCCATAAAGATGGTATGCTACTAACATATATTTTCTTAACTATTCAAGTTCAATTTTAAATTAATTTCCCATAATCCTTAATTAATTCAAATTCAAGTTTAGGTATCACTCAGATATCTCACTCGTATTGTACATTAGTGGTAGCATAAAACATACATCAAATGACATTAACCTTCATATAGATTCCAAACATAAGAGGAAGACTTATGATACAACCTACTCACCTTATAAGATCAACTAGCCCATCATGGGATAATACTTTAAGTAGTTGTAACTACATACAGATATACACACACATACACACACACAAAGATAATCAAAATAATTCTCACTCCACTATGTATCACATATTACCCTTTGGATACAAACAAAACAAGTTAAGGGGATGAGTAGGATTCCAAAAGAAAGGGGTTAACTATCCTCCACCTTAATCTACTAGGGTGTAGGTGGTACTATCACCATTTATATTAGTTTTCCTTCGATCGCGATATAGTATCCGAGGCTAGAAACCTTGTATACCTCAATCTTGATCTCCATGGTGAGGATATTGATAGGAATCTGGACACATCAACGTAAATGTGAGACAAAATCTCAATAATAAAGAGAAATCAAGCTAGAAATCACTGTTAATGGTACCAGATGTGAAAAACACAAAATATTTTGCACTCAAATTCATTTCAAACTATAAACATACTAGATAATATGCAACTATTTTGCTATGTCATGTCAAGCACAAAAAATGAATCATTTAGTAGGCATTGGTAGATAAACTCATGCTTCATATCATTCAAAATATAGTAATATAGGTATATAACATAATGGAAATAACTCATAACTTTCATTCATATGGCTCACTTAGCCAATCATAACATTACTTTCATCTCTAGCAAGCATTGTATGAGTTCTTTCTTTCTTAATGGTTAGCTAGCTTTTACCTTTAGGACGTCCCCTAGTATCTTAGAAAGACCATTCTACTGTGATGGAGATCACTGTGCCTCTAATATGGGTCATAGATTATATCCACTCACTGAATCATTGTACCTTTATCGTGGGTTATAGGTCATAGGTCATTTTCACTCATTCCATTGTGATGAGAAAATTTTGCTTTAGAAATAACCCTCTTATATGGGAGAAAAATTTATCTTAATACTCTCTACTATATACACCATTCTGATAAGTTCCTTTATCATGATTGGGTTAACTCTAAGTAACTTCATAGCTATTCGAGAAACTAACTTAGAGTTAACCATCAACACAATATTTTTTCATAATTCTTTCAAAAATAGAATGGATATTCTTCTATTCTAATCCGTATTTCAAACATGAAATTTTTTATAACTGTCCTATACCAATTACTAGTAATTCAAATTGAAACTTATCTAGACTAGGACATATAATAAAAGTATTTACACTTTGCCTTTCTAGTTATTTCCCTTCAATCTTGTCCTGTATTACTTCTCAAATACATTATTGTAGATTCGAGATGATTTCCTAGCTTTTCCATGAGGTTTGGGGATTAAAAGAGGCAAAAATACAAAGATGAAAACTTCAAAAATGTGGAAGAGGTTTGCTGAGGAAAAATCTCATGATGAAGAACAAAAAAATTATTTAAGGCAGTTTGCTACGGTGAAAACAGGTTTATGCCACTGTGGAGGGTATAGCGAAAGTTTGTCACGGCGAAAAGGACTTTAGCAGTGGCGAAGTTGCTCGAACTTGTGATTTTTTTGGGTTTCAAAGAATGAAACTAATCTTTCAATCCATTTTGAGTCCCAAAACTTCATGAAAACTTTAAAGATTCATTTGGGGTCATTCATAAACTCTTTTCTTCTTCACAAAACACCATCATACAACAAAGCTCATTTCTTCTAAGTTAGGAATCAAACATAACCCACAATCATAAATCTCATTTCTAGCATAGATTAGCCTCAAACAAGGCTTCACAAGCATATATCCAGCATAAAAATTGAATAATACAAGTTTAAATCTCCCTAACTCAGTTCAAACCATAGATTTTTCAAAGTTTTCTTAAGAAAGAGAATGGGTTATTACACCTAAAGAAGAGAGGGAGGATTTCCTTGATTACCTTTGAGATTTTTGCATTGATCAAGTGGTTTCTGGTTAAAATTTAGTAGTTTTAATGATTCCCTTCAAGTTCTAGCTCAGATCTACTTATTGTTCTTGAGATTCTTCTACTTTCTCTCACTACTTCCACTCTTTCTCTCTTTAAGTGAAGTTCTTATAATGTGTATGGCTCCTTACCCCCTTCATCTCTTTAGTTATACATGGGTTTGCATGGGGAGAAAAATGTAGTTAACTAAAATTAAGAACAATAATTACTAATTAGTCCCTAAGGTCAATAATGAATTTTAGCTATTCTGAAAAAGTATTTTTCCCTTATGTACCAGTTTCATATTTTAATTCCCTCAGGGTTCCATTTCTAATTACCTAATTTTTAATTTCTTGTCTATCCTTTGGGTTAAATTATCCAAATATACCTTTTTCTTAAAACTTCATTTTCTCCTAAACCAGACCACATATCGGCCTGGTTTTTTAGTTAACCAATCCATAATTATCTTCTCTAGCCCTCTGTACCACATTTCCATGACAAACATGTCTCTAACTCAATGAAATTCCATTTAGAGACTAAGCTATTTACGAGGATGTTACAATATTAGTCGACGCATATCGAGAGAAGGAAAGTTTAAGTTAACTATCCTAAAGGCCTTAAGGACAGTTTACTTACATTTCCTTTTTATTATAATTCTAAATGTTGCAAAGAATAATATATATTAATAGCATTAAGACGAAAGAGCAGGGACATGATGATTCTAATATGTGAAAGATGACACTAAACTCATGTACATGCTAGGGGAAGCCTTGGAGTTAGTGGCTAAAGGTAAGAAAAAGACCTATGATATGCTCAAAAGGGTACCAAAAATAAGTATGACATGCTAAGACCTTCAAAACACATGACAGGTATTATAATTTTAATTTTATGGCATCATTTTATCTATTCTGTGTTATACATTGAGGTAGCTGGGTAAATTTTGATATATACATTATATGCTTGACTGCTTATATAAGTTGATTCCTATTGAGAATTTTAAATTTTCACCCCTACTAATGTTTATACAAATGCCACATTACCACCTAATCTTGGAGGTTAAGGTGATAATGGTTAGCATCTTGCTACTAGGTACCTTCACAATGATATGGGACATCATAGTAGTGTCTGTTATGGAAGTACCAACCCTAAACCCTAAACCTCCCTATGTATTGTAGTATGGTGTAGATATGTGTACTGATAGGCTTTCTCTGTACTTTTGACACTGAATTTTGTAGGTTTTGGTTGTAAAGGGGTTGTGAACCCTACTGTTGATGTAAATATATATATGTATATATGAATAGGGAAATTTAGACTGACATGTATTAGACTGTGTATAGATGTTATTCCACATATGTACTATGTGCATAGCAGGAATGTTTGTGTATTTGTTTTCTTCTGTGTTGTGAAACTTGATGATGTGAAATATAAGAAAGGAAAAGACTAGAAAGAAAAAAGAAGTAAGTACCTATAGGCACCACAAAAGCCATCTAAGGAGATCCACAACTAAAATTTAAAATAAATGCAATAAAATTAATTAACCACCACGTTATTAATAAAGAGATTAGTAAGGATGTTACACCAGTCGACTGCCAGATGCTCAGAAGTCTTTTGCCAAAGCCTAGTTCCAAAACAATTTGAATTAAGAACACGATAGTCAACTGTCAGCTTTCTAGAAGTCGACTACCAAAGTACAAAACAACACAGTAAAGGTACAAAATAACTATTTTTTAGGAGATAAGCAAAGATTTGGTTTCAAATGGCTATCTTCTTGAAAAATCTATAAATAGAGGGCCTAGAAAGTCTAAAATAATCAAGAGAAAAGCCTAAATTTGAAATTCCAAATATTTCTTCTGAGCTCTTGTTCTAAACTTACCTCTAACTCTTCATTTGTATTATCCACTCTTAAAGGGAGAGTTCATTTTGAAATATTTTTTTCTTCTACAAAAGAGGTGTGTGAAAATCTCAATGAAAGGTTTTCTTTGAGTGCATTGAGATTATTTGTAGTGGTTGTAACACCCCTTAGCTATGGTTCCTTTTGTATTAATTAAAAAGGTATAATATGTAAATATCATAACAATGGTGTGTTACTATTACTACTACCTGAATAAATTTAAACTTTTAACTAAGTTTATTAATTGAGTGTTATTTGGGTTGGGTTCTCACTTGAGATTAGCAGTGAAATTTCACATCATATTTATATACATAATTTATTCTAAATAGCTATACAAAAACATGCATAATTACTCTGATACTTATCATTAGTTAACTATTGGGCATGGAGGCAACATCCCTGCCACTCATAACCCTGCCAAATGGCCTACTAATAGTTGCTAGTTAATTCATATACATAAAAATACAAGAGATAATCTATACTAGCATTTCTCAAAAATCATAAAGACTAGTACCAAATGAACATATGCCTATACTATCCAAAATAAATCTTTCTATGCACCCTCATTATGGGCACCTCTTCCCAAGTTACCTTCATCTCCAACTAGGGACCTACATATCTGGTACATGCCAGTACTTATGTGAGAAATTAATCTTAATAGTAATGTAACCTGTCTTGAAAACTACTGTCCTGTACCATCGTACTTATACAGAAAATTTTTACATTCATTTCATCATAAAATCGTAACATATGCTATTAGAATGCAGTGCATGCAACATACTTCATATCATTTGCTCATATTTATGAATGTATATTAGAAACATATAAAATTTTCAACATGGGATATGCATTCATCATCATTTTCAACATAATTTTCATCTTAAACCATCCATGGGGTAACAAACATACATTTTCATATAACATATGAGCAGGAGAAAAAAATATATCATATGAGTTATTGGGAGCACTACCTAACAAAAAAATTTACGTACCACTATGTTCATGCATAAGTTCACTTAACATCATATGTGACAATTTTGTCACTAGCACTACCCTCTTTGCAGATCATCCCTTGACCAGCTGGTTGATATCCCTTTCGTCCCTTGCAAGGCTGGTATAACTCTTTATGTGGTCCCTGTCAACTCTGATAGATCACTCTTAACTAGTGGGAGAATATCCCTTTTGTCCCTTGCGGGGCTAGTACGTCAACTCATGGGATCACTATTCAACTCATGGACAGGTCTCATCCACTCCACTTACCCAAATCAAGGGGTATGGAATCACCATCCCTTTCTGATGGATCACACTCCCAGTACCCTATTCTCTAACATATGTACTAGTGTGATTTGGCTCATGCCCATGGTTATGCTTAACCCTAAGTATGTGTTTCTTAGATGGAATTTGGAAGATGACACTAACTTAGAGTTCGCAACCATCACATTGTTTTCAAAATCATCTATGTTTAAGTGGATGTCAACCATCCTAATCCTTGGCACAACTGCAGAATGCCCAACGACCATCCCATACCAACAGTTGGTCACTCGATTATGAGCCCATCTACTACTAATGCATATGCTTAGAATACTTTCCTCTTTCTCTTCTTATGTTCTATGCTCTCTTGATTTCACTATCACATGGATCCTCTCATCCTAGTGACACGTGAATCTTACATCTTACATGTTACCCATTACATCCCATGTTTTGATCCTTAGTTTGAGTGAGATTTTAGGCTAATTCTCTTTTAAACATACCATTGAGTTCATAATTTATGACAAAGTTGATTGTTACCCAACCATCAGTCGATTGTTAGCTTATTGTCCTCATTAAAATTTGCCAACCCGAGAGTAACTAGTCGATTGCTAGGGCTTGTTAGTTAGCTGCTAGCCTTCTAGAAAATTTTTTGGAAAATGAAGAACACGATAGTAGACTTCTAAGGCTGGCAGTCGAATACTAGTATTAGCATTCTGTAATGCCATTAAGGTAGACGAAGAGCATGATAGTCGAATTCCAAGGGCTGGCAATCGGCTACTAGTGTCCTACCTGCTCTAAAACTTCTTTGCTACACCCAGAGTTTTGCCTCAAAAATATATTTCCAAACCATTTTTAAAAGCCATGAACTTAACAACAACATTTAAACATCATATAGCACTTGTAAACAACCCAAACTCAACTTAATATCGCTCAACACTAAGATCAAACCATATTTTTGTACTTAGGGCATAAGCCCTCTTTCATAATCAATTACAAGTATAAATGAACATAGCATTCAGCAAGCATTACCCAATAATAGTTAAAAACATAAAGAATGTAGGTTTCAAACCCCAACCATAACTCAAAACTTTTATGACAACATTTTTTCAACAAAGAGCTGAACATTTCAGAAAATGAGGTTAGGTTAAGTTACTACCTTGATTTCCTAAGAAATGTGCATGTATGATGTGCTAAAAAGGTCCCTCCCTTGCTATAAGACTAATCCTTAGCCTCTAATCCATTCTACTTTTAAGTCCCTACACTAATACAACTAAATGCAATTAATGCAACATGCACAAGCATTAAACTTCAATTAACAACTAACAAACATCTCTTAATCATATTAGGAGTGGATATTACATTTTTTCCCTTCTTTAAAATAATTTCGTCCTTGAAATTAGAACGTACCTATTCGAATAACTTTGGGTAGGATTTCCTTACATCTTCTTCCTTTTCACATGTCGCCTTTTGTGGAGATGACTGATCCTATAAGACCTTAACCAGAGGAATAACCTTGTTCCTCAATTGGTTGACCTCATTCTCGATGATTTTTAGAGGTTTTAGATGATAAGTTAAATTTTCTTTTAACTATATTGTACTGGCATCGAGAATGTGTGATGGGTCATGGATGATAAGTTACTAATTAATTCATATACATCTAAATTAAGATAAGCTATACAAGAGATAATCTATACTAGCCTTTTTCAAAAATTATAATGACTAGTACCAAATGAACATATGCCTATACTATCTAAAATAAATCTTTCTATGCACCCTCATGATGGGTATCTCTTCCTAAGATATCTTTATCTCCAGCTAGGGAGCTACACATATAGTACACGCTAGTATTTATGTAAGAAATTAATCTCAATAGCAATGCAACCTGTCTTAAAAGCTACTTTCCTGTACCACCGTATTTATACGAAAAATCTTTAAATTCTTTTCATCATAAAATTGTAACATATGCTATTAGGATGCAGTGCATGTAACATACTTCATATCATGTGCTTATATCTATGCATGTACATTTGAAACATTTAAACTTTTCAATATGGGATGTGCATTCATCATCATTTTTAACATAACTTTCATCTTAAACCATCCATAGGCTAACAAACATAAATTTTCATATAACATATGAGCAAGAGAAACAAACATATCATATGAGTTACTAGGAGCACTGCCCAACGAACGGATTGTAATATCTGATATCTTAAAATTTATTATTAAGGCTAAATTGGTGGGATATAAATGGAATAAGTGGCTAAATCCAAGAACAAAACTTGGATAGAATAATCTTTGAATTTTCTTCATGTAAGGACTAAATTGAATGACTATTTTGGGGCCAATGTGAATGGGAAATGGTTACTAAGGACACCTCATGAGATTTATCAACTCTAAAGACTTAAGTGTAATTTTTGCTATTTGCTAGGGGGTCCTTGAAGCTTCAACTATTGCACTCTTTTACTTCCTCTAATATGCCTCCTCCCTCCATACCAAAAGATAGAATAAATGCTTCAAAATAGAAGGGAAAGGAGAAGGAAATCAAATTAGAAGCAGAAAGTAGCTAGATTCCAGGTGAGAGATCTTTGCTTCCAACTTAATAATCATCCTAGCTATCATCTAAGAGTAAATTACTTCATCTAAAATTGATTCTATTTGATGAAATTCTTAGGATTAGTAAAAATGGGGAAATCTCCTTTTCTTAAGAAATTTCTAGTTTTCTAGAATGAAATGATGATTTTGAGGTTTTTTAGAGATAGAAAAAGGTTTTTGAACCATAATGTTGGAGTCTTTAACTTCCATTTAACATTTTCTAGGCTTGAATTAGATTTTCCAAGCTAAGTTTTACTGTTCACCCAATTACATATGTAAATTGGTTTGTATGATGGATATTTGAGAATGAAAATGGTTAGGATTTAGGGGAAAACAATTGGAAATTAAGCTCATATATATCTTTTAAGTTTTAAATGTAGTAGAATATAGACTAGATAATTGTGAAAACTTGAGTTTTTAAACTGTCACAGAACATAACAACTGACTGCCAGCATGCATCATCGACTATCGTGTTTTTGACAAACCAAGAAATGCATATAGAGATGAAATAGTCGACTAGTAGCCTCAGCAATCGACTGTCGGGTCCAATTTTTGCCTAGCAGTTGACTGGTAGCCTTCTAACAGTTGACTGGTAAGCTATTATCTTGCAAAATCCAGAACTCATGAGAGCTACCAGCCGACTTCCAGTTTCAAGAAAGTCGACTAGCAACCCTATAGAGAGTAACCAGTTAACTACTAGCTCCATAGCAGCCGACTAGTAACCTTTTAACATGGAAAACAATCTTTTAAACAAGAATTAAGCTTAGAAACCCCTAGTCTTGGCTAGAATGAGGCTTCAAATGTCATTATACTTGAGAATTTCATAGGTTGGGTGATAAGAAACATAAGTGTAGGAAGAGAAAGAGAAGAGTGGTCAAGTTATCAAACCTCATTGAGAAATTTGGAGGAAATCCTATAGTAAAACTCAAAGCCTAGGTTACATAAAAAGCATATTGTAATAGAGGCACATTTGATACGAACTAGTGTGAAAGCTGAGGTTTGTTCTCAGGAAGTGAAAGAAGTGACTTTTGAGACTAAGCCAAAGAGGAAAGAAGGAAGTTTTGATCAAGAGAGGAATAAACGTTTAAGGTAGAGTAATCTACACTCCCCTAATTTGAAATGATGATGTGAATTGTTTGCTTTGAAATGAGAAATTTATGTTATGAGATGGAAATTTATTTGATGAAATGAATTTTGAACTAGTATATGGTTTTCATATGAGTATAGAGGAATTGCCTGTGTATGATGAAAAGAATGAAATAAACTCTTTGATGATTTTTTTGATTTAGCTATTGGGTTATATGCTTGTAAGGTAGACAAAATTTAGGGTGGACATTTAATGACTAGAATGGGATGGTCATTAAGTGTTGCTTATGCAGACTACTTTGTTAAAATGTAATTTCTTTCATCTTAATTGGTTTGTATTTGTTAGAGATTTCTCTTTAAACCAATATAACCCTATAGAAGACTTTAAGGAGTAAAGAAAGGATAGTCTAGACGAGAAAAATGTTTTGGTTTAAATGTAATACTTTATAACCCTAAGTATTAATCACCTATTTGTATATATTACTGTATAGTCAGGAAAAGGATGAGACTAGCAATGTGCATATGTCAAGGGACGCCCTAAAAGTTAGATTCTCATGTCACATGGATAAAAGGAAGTGTGATAATCACCGGGAGGACAGTCCCCGTGATAACAACAATCTCAGTAACATGGATAAAAGGAAGTGTGACCATCACATGGATAAAATAAAGTCTGATGATAGCTTGAGATTGGGAAACAACATGCAAACAAAATTATGGTTTTTATAATGATTGTGATGGTATGCATTTTGATTTATGAAAATATGCAGGTTTATGTGATTTTTGCACTAACATGAGAATTGTGATGCAAATATGGTTTGAAATGTAATTACAGGCACTATGAAAATGATGTTTTGACTAGGGAAATAGTCCTACACTCTTATGAATTTGACATGGATTTTATGAACGGTAGCTTTGATGAAAATATGTTCAATTCCTATATGTGTAATGATGATAGTATTTTGCAATTCACGTGTATGTTAAAGATGACTCATGGGAGATGTTTTCTATACCAAAAGGGTGTAGCTGAACTTTCAACTATTTTATAAAATTGTAAACTATATATTACTCTACTGAGATATTTGTATCTCATTAAGTTGTTTGTTTAGATGATCATGGCTAGGATAAGCCTAGAAATTAGTTAGGCTAAGATGTATGTTGGAGCTGTAAGGAAACTTAGGAGGAGGTGTAAATTATAAAATTGTAGACAGGGAATTCAAAGTGACATGTAGACCATGAATTGTATATGTAATGATGATTATATAGTTATTTTGATAGATGCTATAGGATGTAGAAATTTTGCAATGATAATCATGGTGGCTTGTGACTAGTTAATGGGAAATATATCTCAACTGTTTATGAATGAATGCTTTAAAATTTCTTATTCCAGAGTATATAATTGTAGGGATTGTGGTAATGGATATGCTACAAATGAGAGGTAGTTAAGTGGAATTCGAATGGGATGTGAGAAGAGTCTATTTAGGTTACACTCAATTAGTAACGGCTCGAGTGGTATAAGTTTTTTTTTTTTAAAGGAAAAATTTTAGTGAAAAATTTTCACGCTTCATGATCACTCTGATATATGTAAGTTATGAGGGTTCGTTACACTTCTCGTACCACTATGTTCATGCATGAGTTCACTTAACATCATATGTGACAATTCTGCCACTGGCACTATCTGTGGTGTCCCCTAGCTAGATCCGAGTACCCTCTAAATGGTCATTGCCCTATTTGTATATCATCCTTTAACCGTCTGTTTGATATCCCTTTCGTCCCTTTCGGGGCTGGTATAACTCTCTATGTGGTCCCTGTTAACTTTGACATATCACTCTTGACCAGCGGGAGAATATCCCTTTCATTCCTTGCGGGGCTGGTATGTTAACTCATGGGATCATTATCCAACTCATGGATAGGTCTCATCCACTCCGCTTACGCAATTCATAGGCTATGGAATTACCATCCCTTTTCGATGGATCACACTCTTGGTATGCTATTCTCTAACATATGTACTAGGGCGATTCGATTCATGTCTATAGTTATGCTTAACCCTAAGTATGTGTTTCTTAAATGGCCTTTGGAAGATGACACTAACTTAAAGTTTGCAACCATCATGGTTTTTTTAAAATCATCTATGTTTAAGTGGATTTCAACCATCCTAATCCTTGGCATAACCGTGGAATGCCCAATAGCTGTCCCATACTGACAATTGATCACTCTATCATGAGCCTATCTACCACTAATGCATATGCTTAGAATACTTTCCTCTTTCTCTTCTTATGTTCTTTGCTCTCTTAATTTCACTATCACATGGATCCTCTCATCCTAGTGACACGTAAATCTTACATCTTAATGTTACCCGCTACATCCCAGGTTTAGATCCTTAGTTTGAGTGAGATTTTGGGCTAATTCTCTTCTAAACATTCCATTGAGTTCATAATTCATGACAGAGCCACACCAATCGACTGTTACCCAGCCATCAGTCAACTATTAGCTTACTGTCCTCATTAAAATTTTCTAACCCGAGAGCAGCGAGTCGACTTCTAGGGCCTAGCAGTCAGTTGCTAGCTAAGATTTGGGCCCGATAGTCGACTGCTAAGGCGTGGCAGTCGATTTTTAGCCTTTTGAAAAATTTTCTAATAAAAAAAAAAATAAGGTAGTCAACTTCCAAGGCTAGTAGTCGACTGCTAGCATTCTGTAATGCCTTCTAGGTAGACGAAAAACACGACAGTCGACTTTCAGAGGCTGGCAGTTTGCTGCTAGTGTCTTACCTGCTCTAAAACTTATTGCTACACCGAGAGTTTTAGCACTTGTAAATAACCCAAACTCAACTTAATATCATTTGACACTAAAATCAAACCATATTTTTGCACTTAGGGAATAAGCCCTCTTTCATAATCAATTACAAGAATAAATGAGCATAGCATTCAGTAAGCATCACCCAATAGCAATTAAAAACATAAAGAATGTAGGTTTCAAACCCCAAACATAACTCAAAACTTTCATGATAACATTTTTTGAGCAAAGAGCTAAACATTTTAGAAAATAGGGTTAGGTTGAGTTGTTACTTTGATTTCCTGAGAGATGTGTGTGTATGATGTACTAAAAGTTTCCATCCCTTGTAGTAAGACCAATCCCTAGCCTCTAATCCATTCTTCCCTCAGAAAATCTCTTCTCCTTTGCCCTAACTCACCACTTTCTCTCTCTACTCGCCCTTATATTTCTCTCTCTAGAAATGCTAAAGTTATAGTTGTGTGAGGGTTTAGGGTTTCTGAATCCTTAAGTCTCACAATTTGCATTCTTGTCCTTGGGTTACTTTATGACTTTGGCCTAACTAAACTCTTCCTTTTCAGATTGGTCCTTAGCTACATCTTAACTCAGCTTTTATTCCTTTCAACTAGATCCTTGCATTAATGCAACTTGTAATAAACCAAATTTATTTTTTTTAAAGAATTGGGATAAAATATTTGGAAACCTTGAAAGATTAGTGGAAGGTGATTAAGGAAATTTTTCTGAGCCTATAGCTAAAATTTGAGAATTTTTCGGAATCAAATTATATCTGATAGCGAAAATTTTATCTGCCTTGAGAAACTTTGCAGATAATTTTGAGAGGCTTGCGATAGTTTAAAAATTTCCAAATCTCTTCCATAACATTCTAAATTCTTGCCTAAACCAAAAAACACATATGAAATTTATCTAGAGCAAAGTGAGAAAAGACCAAAATGCCCTTAGGAATATTAAAATCTATATTTCCTCCATTTCTTCCAATTTCCTCTCCTTTCCTGTGTCTTTCTCCTGCATTCACTCTTTTTCTCCTTTCCCTCTCTCGCGTTTCCTTTCTTCTTCACTGCCACCACCGACCACCCACCAACCGCCCATCGCACCGCCGCCCGTCACCTCCGGAAGGTGCAGCAACTCTGCTAAACACCATCGACGCCACCAGGAGCCTTGCCGGACTGCCACCGTCGCTGAAAAGTAGTTTTTCTTCCTTCCCGTCGTGATTTTAAAAGAGCTTCGATCCGACTATTTTGGCATCATTCAACCACCGGTGATCGGTGCTTGAGCTGCTTGATAACATCCCAGTGTCGGTGACCTCGATCGCCGCCGTCGTCTCATCGCCGATCGTAGAAAAAGCCTTGGAAAGTGAAGGGACTAAGCTGTAAATTTCCAAAATCTTTGGTATATACTAAAAAACTCTGAATTAATCAATTTTTCTGCAATTTATAGCTTCTAGAATGCCATTAGGGATGAATTGAAGGGTAAGATTGAAGAAGAATGATGAAAATCATAAATTTGTAAATAGGGACTAAATTGCAAAGTTTGAAAAAGTTTGGTATGAAGTAGAATTGCAAAATTTGATGCATCCCTGTAATCCTTAACTTAATTAGGACTCGTATGAATGTATGGAATTCCGAAATGGAAGGAAATTGTTGGAAAAGTTTTGATTCAAGTTTAGGGACTAAACTGAAAAGACTGATATAGTTTGTTTAAGAAGCGTAAACCATGTACATTCTGAACTTTTGAGTGAATTAAGTTTATTTAGCCTTCTAGAAGCATTATAGAGTGAATTGGATAATTTTATAGCTAAAAACCAACTTCGGGATAAATGAGGGACTAAAGTGCAAACTTATTATTTTTAGGCATTGAAAATAAGTTCTAATTTTGAACGTTGGTTATAAAAATGTACAGAGGTAGCTTGAAGAAATTGTTCAAGGCAAGGAAGAAGAATTTTAAGTTAAGTGAAGGAAATCCCAATTTAAGGTAGAGTAATCTACACTCCCCTTTGTTTTAATGAATGTTTAATGTGAATTGATAGCTGTGATTTTGTTTGCGAATATGTACTGGGAAATGTGTGCTGGATTAGGTGAGTATAAGAAAATACTTGCATGTGTTTGAAATATATTTGGAAATTCTTTGCTGCTTGTTCTGATTGGACTATTGGAATTGTATACTTATAGTGCAGACGAAACCTAGGATGGATACTTGATAACTGGTATGCGATGGTTGTCAAGTATTCCATATTCAGACCTACTTTTAAACTTCCATTCTTTGAACACTAAAATGGTCTGTATATGTTAGGGTTTACCCGTTAAATCAATACACCCTTATGAAAGACTATAAGGAGTAAAGGAGGAGAGTGTATACGGGGGAATGGATTGGTTTAAGAGTAAGATCCTATGATTCCAAGTATTAGTCACCTATATGTATACGTTGCCTTATAGTCGGCATAGAGAAATGAGACCTATTGGTAATGTGCACATGATGGGGGACGCCTCGTATTGATATTAGGTTCTTAGTCACAAGGAGGAAGGTCTTGTGACAATCACCGGGAGGACGGTCCCCGTGATCTTAAAATGAGATTGGAAAACAGTAGGCAATGAATTGTGAACTTATTTATATGATTTTATGCATATATGTACAGATGACTGAAATCTTTGCAGTAACGTAATAGCGTTATGCAATGGATATGAAAATTTGGCTATAGGAATTTGAAAAATGATAGTTTTTCATAAATACTTATACTCTTTGATTGAGTGAATGATTTTTTATTTATAATTTTTGAATAGCCACTATATTTCTCATGTTTATTGACTTTTGATAAATAAAGCTTCAATTCATATGTTTTGTTTAATGAATGAATTTAGGAAAAGGTTTTCTATACCTGAACAGGAGTATAGCTGAACACTCAACTGTTTTGAATAAAATTATCTGTATATTACTCTACTGGAATTCAAAAATCTCATTAAGTTGTGTGTTCAAGAAATTAAGGGCGTGATGGCGCCAGGAATTAGAATGAAATTGGCTATGTTTACTGCGGAAAGATTGAGAAGCTATGACGTAGCTTAGAGTATAAATTGTAAATGGCCCAATGGCCTAAATATGATATTTATTAATCACTGTACTTGTGTTTGGAGATATTTATGTATTACTGTGGTAAATTATTGCGTTATATTTTATAATTAGTATCTCAGATGTAACATATGAATGACAGTTTAGATGTATATTCCAGAGTATGTCAATGGCTGTATTGTTTGATGATTTGAGGTATTAGATTAGCTACGCAGGTATGGGGTTGAGTGAAATCTGAATAGGGACGGCTATTTGGGTTACACTTAACCAATAATGGCCTTGAACGATGCATATTTTGAAAGGAAAAATTTTCATAGCAGTTCACGCTTCCTAAATTATATGCTATGGTAAGGGGGTCATTACACAACTATATGCAATTAATGCAACATATACAAGCATTAAACTTAAATTAATAACTAACAAGTATTTCTTAATCATATTAGAAGCGGATGTTACAGTGGTTTACAAGTACCCATTTAAAATTTGTGGAGTTTAGTGAAAATCTCAAACTTTGCTTGGGGACTAGATGTAAACTTTGTTAGATAAGCTGAACAAAAATAAACATTGGTACCTTTTTAATTTACTACATTATTAATTTTGCACTTTAAACTTCTACAACTGTAAGTTTCACCATTTTATATTACCATACCCTCTTTTGCTGTGTTAAGCTTTATTTTTACTACTTAATTTGACAAAGTTTGAAAAATTTTTAAAACACTCAAATTTTCCCTCTAAGGTGCTAGTCAATTCTAACAATAATAAATTATAATATGTCATCTTAAAGGCTTATTGTATAGTAAAAAGATTTTCATTTTATTAATCTCAATAATTTAATACACGAATTAAATGAATAGTAAACAACTTCCAAATATTATTTTAAGCAAGTACATGCTAAATTTATAACTATCTAAAATTAAATATACAAAGATAAAATTTTGCTTCTTTATCTATATTCATTAAACATTAAACAATGGAACTCGATTTGAACTTCTAAAATAATATATATTGTTAAATATCATTTAAAGTAAAAATTATCTCATATTATTATTGGTTATTCACTTTGTACAAAAATAAAAATCCAAGTTTCCTTCAGAAAAATGAATGAGACAATAAAATTACAAATAATTCAAAATAAATAAGTATACTGTAAATATATTGGAAAGCAGGACAAACTATTTTATAATCTAAGCATGACCAATTCTTATTAAATGAAACTAATTGCTTTGGTGTTTAGACCCACATTAAAATAATAGCTTTCAACATATGATGGATAATATGGGTCATGCAATGTTAGTATGGATTGAGAAGTATTTGCCTTCTGACCTTGAATTTATAAAAAAAATTTTAATAACTTTAGATTTTTTTTTATAAATTTTTTCAATAACAATAATTGCGGCCAAATAAAAATGAACATGTTATGTGTTTCGAGGACAATACAAGTCTATTATATTCATGTACAGTAAAGAATATTATTTAAAAAAAGTATGTCCTCCAACACACACTATAAGAGCACCAACCAATATTGAGGATTATCTATATTACATATAACATTAATAATTGTTTTCTATGACAAATAATCAAAATTTGTAAACTTCATTTTTCGCAATGTTAAAAATTTCTATAGGCTTTGTAATATATAGAAATTTATAGGTGGATAATAAATGTATTAAATTATAACAATATTTTTTGAGTTAAAATTATAATAATATTTTTTAAATTCTAACAGTCATATATTTCTCTTAATTTTTATATTTTAAATAATTATTTTCTTCAATTCCAATAATTAATAATCCTTTCCTCTAAGTCAAATTTAAGGGATAATTTGAACTTTACTATTTTTTAAATCAATTGACTATTTGTTCCTTTTTAATACCAAAAAAAGATTAATTTTGTTAATTCTAAAATTTAATATTGGGTAAATTAAACTTTAGTATTATGTGACTTACTTTAAATTTATTTAATTATCTTATGGTTTATATTTTTTTAAAACAAGTGGCATATGGTTCACGCCGATAACACTTTGGTGCACTTGGTTAACTTTCATTAAGAAATTAACGGGACCAAAAAATGCGTGGCACGTGACCCCAGATTTTTCTCCCAAAAAATTGGTTCTTTTAGGAAAAAAAAGTTTTTCTTTAAAAGAAAATTTTTTCTTCCAAAAAAGACAAAGTTTCTTCCCAAAAACCTTTTTTTCAAAAAAATTAATTTCTTTCCACTAAAACTCAATTTTGTTTTACTAAAACAGGATATTTTCATTAAACTCCAAATACTAAATTTTAAATTTCCAATCCCAAACTATAAATATTAAATCTTAAACTCTAAAACTTAAACCTATAAACTAAACCCTTAAATCCTAAATCCTAAATTTAAGGATTTAGAGTTTAAGATTTATTTTTTAGAATTAGGGGTTAGGATTTCAGTTTAGCATTTAGCATTTAATATTTAAGATTTTTTCTATTTATTTTATATTTTTAGATTAATTTATAATTCTATATAATATCTATATTATTTTATTATTTATTATTTATTAATATATTATTATTTAATTACATACTTTATATAATTCATTAATTAATTAATTTTTTATTTTTATTGTTATTATTTTGGAAGAAATTTTTTAGAAGAAAATAAATTTTTTTAAAAAAAGTTTTTTTCCAAAAAAATGCATTGGGGGGGGGGGGGGATACATTTTTTTGGAGAAAAAAATGCATTTTTTTTTATAGGGTGACGTTTCTACATATTGTTTGCATAAATTTTTAATGAAATTCAAACACAGCACCAAAATATTAACAACGTTAATCATGGGCCACTCGTTTAAAATACATTGATCCACATAATAACTAAGTAAATTTGAAGTAAATTATAGGACAATAAAATATAATTTATCCCTTAATATTTAATGAGAATTGAATATTTATGTCTTAATTATTTATTTATTTTTTTCTTTTTTTTTCAATTATATTACAAATACATCATTCTTTGTGCTAACAGACACTTTATCACATTACACTATGGGCTCTATTGGACATCACAAATCTTTCTACTTTTTGTTAAATAGTATTTTAGTATCTTATAGATATATAGATTTGAAATAAAGTATATAATTTGTGACACAATAAGATTTGCAATGAAATATATAGTAACTTATTGGTGTTGAAATTTTCTCTTACTACTTTATATTGTTAAATTATAATATTTTTTTACATGGAATCGCTCATGAAATCACACATCCAAAGAGAACAAATTAAGTCGAATCAGACAACAAAAAATGCATGCATCTATGACCATTGAACAAAGGCAAGTATACCTTACCAGGAGACGTGCTAATTATCAAGCAAGGAGAGCATTGAGTTTGTTCAATTGCAAACACAAAAATCATTTATAATACCCATCAAATAAGCTAGCTTTAACATTGATTTCATCTCTCTCTCTCTCTCTCTCTCTCTATATATATATATATATATATGTTTTAAAAAAAACTTTAGGGACAAGAGTTAAACAAGAGCAACAATAGGCTCAAGTGCAACAACAATACCGTTCAATGAGTATTGAGCGTAGGCAATATTTGTTGGCTAGGAGGCGTACAAATTACCGACTCAAACAGCCAACTTCTGTAAATGATATTCCTAAAGGCAATCGAAGCACTGTCCTCCCTTCTCAAATTGGTATTGTTTAAATAATTATCAACTAATGAGACATAGTGATAAGTTTTTAATTAAACATTTTAGTTTTATTTAACAAAGAAGAATATGCAATTTAATTTGTTAAGAAATGGTAATTCCAATTTAACTCCATGTACATAATTATGTCATAGATATTTATAAGTCATTAATTTATTTTTATAAAAAATCATTATTGAAATACAAAATCTTTTTTGTATGATGGTTTTTTCTTAATATATCATTATATTTTATTACGATCCATTCACAAATATGTAGTTGTTGAATTTATTGATAAAATGAATACAAATCTGTCATGCATAATGAGCATATCCAAATTTTAGTTAGATTGGTGTCTTCTTAAGATTCTTAGTTAGCTTTTAACGCTGTAAAAGAGACAAGTCCTTCCAAATTTTAAAAAAGATTGTCGGCTCAATATTTTGGAAAGTGTACTTCAATTTTCTTGAGTGGGAGAAATCCATATGGAAAATTGGGCTTTTTGTGTAACACCAGTCTTATAACTTTTCTTTATAAATAATTTTGTATAATAAACCATTTAGCTATAAGATTGGCATATCATGTTTACTTTTGTCCTTAATTTTAACCCGAGTAAATTTTTTTTTCTTTTTCCAATATTATTCATTTATCAATTAAATTAGGTCTGAGATTGTTTACTCGGTATTACACTCATACAATACGCAGCGGCAAAACTAAATAAATCATCAAATTTGGTTACAATATCCTAAATAAAACTTGCATATATTAGCATTTGCTACATATTTACAATAAATACAATGTCATTTAAGATATATATATATATTTCAAGATCTGCATACTTCTATTACTACTAGTACTAGGGTAAGGAGGCAACAAGTATGCCACTCAAATCCTTTAACAAAGTTTCTTCCTAGTGGATATCTTTTACATATCCCAACATATATGCTCATTTCTTATATGCATCCAAGCCACTTTTGTTCACATCCCTCTATTAAGGAGAGAGTTTCTTAACGGTTACTACCTAAACTGTAATAACTGAATTTAAATTAATTAAAGAATTGGGATAAAATATTTGAAAACGTTGAAATATTATTGAGAGGCAATTAAGAAAATTTTTCTGAGTCCGTAGTTTAAATTTGAGAATATTTTGAAGTAAAATTATATCTGATAGAAAAAATTTTATTTTCCTTGAGAAACTTTGCAGATAATTTTGGAAGGCTTGTGATAGTTTAAAAATTTCCAAATCCCTTCCATATCATCCTAAATTCTTGCCTAAATCAGAAAACGTATCCGAAATTTATCTAGGGAAAAGTGAGAAAAGACTAAAATGTCCTCAGAAACTTTAAAATTCATTTTTCTCTCCATTTCCTTCCAATTTTCTCTCCCTCCTGTTCACTCTCTCTCTCTCTCACACGTCTCTCCTTTCTTCCCACTACCTACCACCATTCGTCCACCAAATGGCCACAAAGATCGCCACCGCTTGAAGGTGCGGCTCACTTAACACCGCAAAGACACATCGTCTGACTCATGGACCACCACACCGCTTTAAAATGGCATTTTCTCCTCCGTCTTTGTAATAAACCAAAATTTCAAAATAATTAAATTGGGTGAATTTAATCAGTATTTCATTAAAATTGAATCCGACACAATTTTTTGAGATCACGATTGAAATCTAAGGATTTTTCAGAATTAAAATTCGATCTGATGAAGGAAAACGCGACCCGGCGATAGGAAATTGACAGATAGAGTATCAGACTTCGGATCCTTAGATGGAGACTGAAACCCTTGCATGGGAAACTGTGCCCTCACCCAAATCGAAGACGGCATCCGAAAGTTTCCCAAGTGAAGTGTAAAAAGACCAAATTGCCCCTAGAAGCTTTAAACTTCCCAAAATTTCACAAAACCCCACCATTTCCCATTTTCATTCTCTCTCCTCCCTTCACCACCTCGCATAGCCACCCTCGCCACCCTGCGCCGCCGCCTGACCCAGCCACTGACGCAGCACGCCACCCTTGACCACCTGCGACCAACCTCGACCACCCATGGACGCCACGGCCGCCGAGAAAAGCTCTTTTTCTCTCTCCGTCGTGAAATCCTTCAGTCGCCGTGATCTCCGTTGTCTGACGCTGTCCAACATCACCTTCCCTGCCATTGGGAAGGCCGAGCTACCAGCTTCCTCCGATAGCTCCCAGCCATTAAACGGAGCCGCCACGCGCTCGGATCGAGGCATTTTCCATCCTTCGTGAGTAGAACTTCACCACTGGAAAGCGCCACCTTAACGGCTGAGAACCGCCACACCAACCCCAGATTCAGACTTCTCATCTTGCGGGCTTCATTCTGGTGTAATTTTTGACCTCAGTCGCACCCTTCTGTCGTGCGCCGCCACTAGAGAAGCTAGAAAGGGTCCAAAATTAGATTTCCATCTTTCAGAACCCCTGGTACGATCTAAATTGCCTTAATCTAATGTATTCTAACTAAATTGGATGCCGAATATGCATAGGATAATTTATCGACCTAGGAAAACATGTAATCACACGTAGAAAAGTGAAATTAAATAAGTAATAGACTAAGAAATTGGTTTAATTGCCCAAAAACTTAACTAGGCTCAAATTTCGAGGATACAGGAAGCCCTGGATTTAATTAGGAGCAAACAGTAACCAGGTAGGGTAATTTACGCTCCCCTAATTTTAGATTGATTTCGTGGATACCTAAATAATTTAATTTGATTGCATAAAAATGCGTGCTGCCTTCAATGAGTATAATTGCATGCCTGTGCTGTAGATGCCTGTTGCATGTTAGAACGACTTGGCTATCGGATTTAGATGCCATAGGAGTGAGTTGACTTAGGGTAGGGTACTTGATAGTCAGTATGGGACGGCCGTTGAGTATCCCGAGTTCAGAGAATTTTATAAATGTATTATTTTCATTAGATTTAGCCTGTATTCATTAGAGATTACGTGGTAAACCAGGACGACCCTAAGAAAGGTTTAAGGAGTATAAGGGGGGATAACCTATACGAGGAAACATTGTGATTTAGGTATAATATCCTAGAAGCCTGGGAACTAGTCGACTGTGTGCATGTGATTCCAAATAGATTGTATGAGGATGAGGATTGGCGTATGTACACATGCTAGGGGATGCCCTAAATGTTAATTCTCACCCGGTCCTTGAGTGAGTGATTGGTGTCACGGATCACACTCACAATATAGGCTTGATTTCGGGTGATTGATGTTATGGATCATACCCAATGATAAAAGATTGATTTCTCATAAAACGACATACAATTGGACAAATTCAGATACAGTCACATAAGACTTATGACGGATGTGAATGTGAAAACCACCAGGCAATGGATTTGATTTAGATTTTTGATCACAGATTTTCAGAAAATAGATTTTATATTCATTGAATGATTGCCTCATTTTTTGTGCTATTTTAATGATTTTAAAAGATAAGGTATTTCACTGGTTTTTTGAAATAAACACGGGAGTTATTTTCGGTGCTTGCGTCGTTGAGCATCTAGCTAGTTTTGAATATTTATTTACTATAAATTACTTTACTGGGATTTAACTGTCTCATGAGGTTGTTTGTTCAGATGAACAGGGACAGGGGCCTAAGAGATAGCTGGGCTGAGATTGGATGACAGACGGACGATGTAGCATAGTTTCTAGGCTTGAATCTGTTATTGTATATATATTTATATTGATGATTCTGTTGTTTTTGGATTTTTTATTAAATGTATTTATTGGATTTTTTGACTGTTTGTACTGGGGAGATGTTTAGATTACAGGAGAAACTCTGCCAGATTTTTTACAGGAATTAATGTTTGAATTTGAGTTTAAGATGGGATGCATGTCTATGAATGTGTATTATTAATTTTATGGTCATTAGTTTTAATATTCTAGAGCTTGTTGTGATGATTTCATGTGTATTTAGTATAGCTGCAGTTGATTTAGGGTTGAGCAGAATCTGAATGGACGATGAAAAAGTCTATTTGGGTTATGCTCAACCAATAGTGATTCCCTGATGTTCCCTGAAAGGGAAAAAGTGAAAAATTATTTTGAAAACTTCTATGCTTTCACTACTCTGATAGAGGATAGTGTATTGTGGATTAAGGGGTCGTTACAAATATGGTATCAGAGCCTGGTTCGTCAGTTGTCTGGTTTATTGGGCTAGTGGTTGTGGATATTTGAGCTTGCAGCTTTAGGGTTTTGATTGACTTAACTCTGGAATACTTAGGACTTGATCTTGAATTAATAAGTGAAGGAATGAATTTAACATCTTTTTACTAACTATTACTGTTAGGGACTAATTTATTTTCTTTCTATGTCAGATAGCCATGGTAGAACCTAGCAAGGATAACACTCGGAGGCCAAGAGGTAGGTCAAGACATAAAAACTAAGGTACCTTAGGCAATGGTAGCATGGAGACTAACGTCGACATGCGAGAGATGATGGATTCCATACGGATGATGGCTAATGCCATGAGGGACCAAGATACTACAAGCGCCAATGTAATGAGGCATCAACAGGAAGACAGGCAGACCAGAAACGATGGGAACACTTAGAATTCCAACTCGATGTATCAAGGGTGGATTGAATTTCAAAGAGCAGGTCCACCCCTATTCTCAGGTGCTTCCAATCCAGCCGCAGTTGAAGCATGGCTGAAGAAGATAGAAAAGATCTTTCGTTTGTTGTATTGTGACGATGAACAGAAAGTGACATATGCAAAATATATACTTAAGGGTGAAGCGGAACGATGGTGGACAGGAGCCCAACAACTGATGGAAAGCAGGGGTATTCCGCTCACCTGGGAATATTTGGCACAATTTAAAGAACTGTCCAGATATTCCACTTACCTGAGAATGCATTATGACGAAGCCTGGAAGGCAAGTCAGTTGGAAGAGGGCTTAGATTTGCAGATGAAGACACAGCTTTCCCCACTTGAGATCAGAGACTTTGTAGTGCTGGTGAAAAAATGTCGGATCCTGACCAAGAACTTAGAATAGAAGCAGAATATGATGCATAGGATCGTTAACAGGTCAAGACCACCAGCTATAAATCTCAATGTGAAAGGCGGGATGTTCAAACTGCAGCTAGGGTCTTCAAGCAGCAGCAAACGGCCCGATAGTGCTCTTTGTCAGAAGTGTGGGACCAGACATCCTAACCAACCCTGCTGGCATCAAACTCCAATGCAATGTTACAAGTGTGGGGGTACAAGACACCTTGCAAAGTACTGCCCCTCAAGTGGAAGCCAGCAGACACCAGGTGGCTGAAGACCGCAAGCTCCAAGGAGAGTCTTTACTATGGATGCGGCAAACGTCGACAGGTCATCAGGTTTGATGTAGGGTAGAGGTAAAATTTACAATTTTCCTTTGATAATATTGTTTGATTCGGGTGCCACGCACTCTTTTATTTCTAATGCATGTGTGGAAAGAATAACTTACCTTTACAAACCATGCCCCGTGACATACACATTTACACACCCTTGGGAGAAACCATTATATCCCTATAAATATGTCTAAATTGTCCCCTAACTATCGATGACACCCTATTTATTGTGGACCTAGTGTGTGTACCCTTGACTGGGATCGACATCATTCTAGGAATGGATTGGTTATCTAGGAATCGGGTTTTGTTAAACTGTTCTGATAGAACTATCACTTACTTGGATACCGTGCCTTTACGTGGGAGCGACAGAGCATTTGAGATAAGTGACGTGTTCCTAAATCTCTCTCAGGTAGAATTGTAGGAAAGGTTGAGCCTAATCCCAATTGTTAGTGACTTTCCAGAGGTGTTTCCTTTGGAAGTAAGTAGGCTACCCCCACCTAGAGAGATAGAATTTACCATTGACCTGATTTCAGGTGCAGGCCCAATAGCTATGACCCCATACCTAATGGTCCCAACGAAATTGAGGGAACTAAAGGTCCAAATAAAGGAATTATTAGAAAAAGGGATTCATTAGGCCGAGTGTATCACTGTGGGGAGCTCCTGTCCTATTCGTAAAGAAGAAAGATGGGAGTTTAAGGTTATGTATTGATTATCGGCAATTGAAAAAGGTGACCATTAGAAACAAGTACCCATTACCATGGATTGATGACTTATTTGACCAGTTACAGGGTGCAACTGTGTTCTCCAAGATAAACTTAAGATCAGGATACCACTAGATTAGGGTTAGAAAGGAAGACATCCCTAAGACAGCATTTAGCACTAGGTACGACCACTATGAGTTTTTAGTGATGCCATTTGGGTTGACTAATGCACCTGCTGTCTTCATAGACTACATGAATAGAATCTTTAGACCCTACTTGGATCAATTTGTTGTGGTATTCATAGATAACATTTTGGTCTATTCCAAGACTCACGAAGAGCATGCCTAACATCTTAGCACGGTGCTACAGATATTGGAAGAAAAATAACTATATGCTAAGTTGGAAAAATGTGAGTTTTGGTTGGAGAAAGTGAAATTTCTAGGCCACGTGGTAAATGGAGAAGGGATTGCAGTAGACCCTAAGAAAATTGAAGTAGTATTAGATTAGGATCAACTAAGGACGGTCAACGAGGTTAGGAGTTTTCTGGGTTTGGCTGGCTATTACAGGAAGTTCATCTAAGGATTTTCCCAAATAGCTTTGCCATTAACCCGGTTGACTCGAAAGGGCGTAAACTTTGAATGGAGCGAGCAGTGTGAAGATAGTTTCCAGACTTTGAAAGAAAAATTAACCACCGCTCCTGTATTAATCATTCTGAAACCCTTAGAACCCTTTACAGTATATACAGATGAATCAATAAAAGGTTTAGGATGCATCTTAATGCAGGATGGAAAAGTAGTGGCTTATGCATCGAGACAATTGAAACCTGTAGAGGAAAACTATCCTACCCATGATTTGGAATTAGCTGCCATTGTGTTTGCCCTAAAAATTTGGAGACATTACTTATACGGGGTTGTATTTGAGGCTTATAGTGATCACAAGAGCCTTAGGTACTTGTTTGATCAAAAGGAACTGAATATGAGGCAGAGAAGGTGGGTAGAATACTTAAAGGATTTTGATTTCGAACTAAAATACCATGCAGGGAAGGCTAACGTGGTAGCAAATGCATTAAGTCAGAAGTCATTACAATTAGCTAGCCTAATGGTAGATGAGATGAGTTACTTGAGGACTTTAGGAATCTCAGCCTCAACGTAATCTCATTTCTAAAGAGATTAGTGATGAGTGACTTCTTGATATCTTGCGATCTGAGGGAACAAATTAGGCAAGCTCAACTAGAGGATGAATCCTTAGAGATATATGCAAACCAACGTGATTTTGGACTAGCCCCTGATAGAGTATTGATGTTTAGGAAACGAGTAGTAATCCCAAACCATCAAGAGCTGAAGGAAAAAGTGTTAGCAGAGGCTCATCGAAGCCACTATACTATCCACCCAGGTATTTTCAAGATGTATCAGGATTTGAAGAGAAACTTTTGGTGGCCAGGCATGCAGAAGGACATCACGAACTATGTGAATGCATGTCTGACTTATCAATAGGTTAAGATAAAGTATCAAAGACCCGCAGGGCTACTGAAACCACTGGAAATACCAGAAAGGAAATGGGATCAAATAACCATGGATTTTATAGTAGGATTACCTAGGACACCAACCGGTTATGATGCCATTTGAGTGATAGTAGATAGATTAACCAAGTCTACTCACTTTTTACTTGTCAAGATGAGATACTCCATGGAAAAGCTGACCGAAGTATACCTTAGGGAAGTTGTGAGGTTACACGGGATACCATCAGGTATAGTGTCAGATAGAGACCCTAGGTTTACTTCAAGATTTTGGCAATCCTTACAACAAGCACTAGGAACCCAAATTAAATTTAGCACAGCCTATCATCCTCAGACTGACGAGCAGTCTGAGAGAACAATCCAAACTTTAGAAGATATATTGAGGGCTTGTGTGTTGGAACAGAAAGGAAGTTGGGATAAACACCTAACTTTGATAGAGTTTGCATACAATAACAGCTATCACTCTACCATTGGTATTGTACCTTTTGCTGCTCTGTATGGGAGAAGCTGTAAGTCACCTCTAAGTTGGGTAGAAATGGGGGAAAGTTTAGGACCTGATATTGTACAAGAGACTACTGATCAAATCAAAATGATCAGAGAAAAGATAAGGGCTGCCCAACAAAGACAGGAAGCTTATGCCAATAGAAGAAGGAGACCTTTAGAGTTTAATGAGGGAGAACATGTTTTTTTGAGAGTGTCCCCCACCACGGGTATTGGTAGACAAGTAAGGACCAGAAAACTGAGTCCTAGATTCTTAGGACCATTCCAAATTCTACAAAGAGTCGGTCCATTCGCTTACTAGATTGCCTTACCCCCATACCTAATCCAAATTTCATGACATCTTTCATGTCTCACAACTTTGTAAATACGTCCCAGACCCTACGCATGTATTGGGGAATCAACCCATAGTATTAAAGGAAAATTTAACTTATGAATCTACACCTTTACAAATCCTTGACTTTAAGACAAAGTAACTCTGGAATAAAGTAATCCCTTTAGTTAAGGTACTTTGGCAGGATGTAGCGTCGCAGGAAATGACATGGGAGAAAGAAGACGAGATAACGATACCTAGAGCTATTCACAGGTATGAATTTTGGGCACAAAATTTCTTTTAAGGGGGAGGGGGGAGAATGTAATAAACTAAAATTTTGAAATAATTAAATTAGGTGAATTTAAATAGGATTTTGTTAAAATTGAATTCGGCACAATTTTTTGAGATTACGATTGAAATCTGAGGATTTTTCAGAATTAAAATCCAATCTGATGAAGGAAAACACGACCCAGCAATAGGAAATTGACAGATAGAGTATCAAACTTTGGATCCTTAGATAGAGACTGAAACCTTTGCATGGGAACCTGTACCCTCGCCCAAATCGAAGACAGCATCCGGAAGTTTCCCCGAGTGGAGTGAAAAAAGACCAAATTGCCCCTAGAGGCTTTAAACTTCTCAAAATTCCACAAAACCCCACCATTTCCCATTTTCCTTCTCTCTCCTCTATTTCACTTTCTCTCTCTTCTCTCTCCTCCTTTCACCACCACATGTAGCTACCTCCGCTGCCCTGTGCTACCGCCTGACCCAGCCACCAATGCAGCTCACCACCTGCGACCAACCCCGGCTACCCACGGACGCCACGGCCGATGGGAAAAGCTCTTTTTAGGCCTCCGTCATGAAATCCTTCGGCTGCTATGATCTTCGCCATCTGGCGCCGTCCGATGCCACCACCCCTGCCATTGGGAAGGCTGAGTTGCTAGCTTCCTCCAACAGCTCCCAACCGTTGAATAGAGCCGTCACGTGCCCGGATCGAGGCATTTTTCGTCTGTTGTGCATAGAACTTCGCTGTCAAAAAATGTCACCTTAACAGTCGAGAACCGCCACACCAACCCCATATTCGAACTCCTCATCTTGCGGGCTTCATTCTGGTGTAATTTTTGACCTCAGTCGCACCCCTCTGTCGTGCGCTGCAGCCGGAAAAGCCAGAAAGGGTCTAAAATCAGGTTTCCACCTTTCGGAACCCCCGGAACGATCTAAATTGCCCTAATCTAAAGTATTCTGACTGAATTAGATGCCGAATATGTATAGGACAATTTATTGACCTAGGAAAACATGTAATCAGACGTAGGAAAGTTGAAATTAAATAAGTAACGGACTAAGACATTGGTTTAATTGCCCAAGAACTTAATTAGGCTCAAATTTTGAGGATACGAGAAGCCCCAGATTTAATTAGGAGCAAACAGTAATCAGGTAGGGTAATTTACGCTCCCCTAATTTTAGATTGATTTCGTGGATACCTAAATGATTTAATTTAATTGCATGGAAATGCGTTCTACCTTAAATGAGTATAATTGCATCCCTATGTGCTGTAGATGCCTGTTGCTTGTTAGAAAAACTTGGCTATCGAATTTAGATGCCATAGGAGTGAGTTGACTTAGGGTAGGGTACTTAATAGCTGGTATGGGAAGGCCGTTGAGTATCCTGAGTGCAGAGGATTTTATAAATGTATTATTTTCATTAGATTTAGCCTGCATTTGTTAGGGATTACGCGATAAACCAGGACGACCCTAAGAAAGGTTTAAGGAGCATAAGGGGGGATAACCTATACAGGGAAATGTTGTGATTTATGCGTAATATCCTAGAACCCTGGGAACTAGTCAACTGTGTGCATGTGATTCCAAATAGATTGTATGAGGATGAGGATTGGCATTTGTGCACATGCTATGGGACGCCCTAGATGTTGATTCTCACCCGGTTCTTGAGTGAGTGATTGGTGTCACGGATCACACTCACAATATAGGCTTGATTTCGGGTGATTGGTGTTATGGATCACACCCAATAATAAAAGATTGATTTATCGTAAAACGACATGCAATTGGACAGATTCAGATATAGTCACATAAGACTTGTGACGGATGTGAATGTGAAAATGATCGAGCAATGGATTTGATTTAGATTTTTTATCACAGATTTTCAGAAAATAGATTTTATATTCATTGAATGATTGCCTCATTTTTTGTGCTATTTTAATGATTTTAAAAGATAAGGTATTTCACTGATTTTTTGAAATAAACACAGGAGTTATTTTCATTGCTTGCACTGCTGAGCATCTAGCTAGTTTTAAATATTTATTTACTATAAATTACTCTACTGGGATTTAACTATCTCATGAGATTGTTTGCTCAGATGAACAGGGACAAGGGCCTAGAAGATAGCTCGACTGAGATTGGATGATAGATGGACGATGCAGCGTAGTTTCTAGGCTTGAATTTATTATTGTATATATATTTATGTTGATGATTTTGTTGTTGTTGGATTTTGTATTGAATGTAGTTACTGGATTTGTTGACTGTTTGTACTTGGGAGATGTCCAGATTACAGGGGAAATTCTGCCAGATTTTTGGCAGAAATTAATGTCTAAATTTGAGTTTAAGATGGGATGCATGTCCATGAATGTGTATTATTAATTTTATGGTTATTAGTTTTAATATTCTAGAGCTTGTTGTGATGATTGCATGTGTATTTAGTATAGCTGTAGTTGATTTAGGGTTAAGCAAAATCTGAATGGATGACGAAAAAGTCTATTTGGGTTGCGCTCAATCAATAGCAATTCCTTGACGTTCCCTGAAAGGGAAAAAGTGAAAAATTATTTTGAAAACTCATATGCTTCCGCTACTCTGATAGAGGATAGTGTATTGTGGATTAGGGGGTCGTTACAGTCTCAAATCTGGAAAGCGTCTTCGATCTGGCCGATTTTGTGTCGTTGGACTGCCGGTGATCGGTACTTAAGCTGCCCATAAACACCCTTGAGCTGTCGGTGAACTCAGCTGTCGTTGTCATCGAAAAACGCCACCAAAAGTGCAAGGACTAAACTGTAAATTTTCAAAATTTCTGGTATACATTGAAATACTCTGAATTAATTGCTTTTTATACAATTTCTAGCTTCTATGATGTTATTAAGAATGAATTGAAGGGATAGATTAGAGAAGAATGATGCAAATCATAAATTTAAAAATATGGACTAAATTGTAAATTTTGGAAAAGTTTGGCATGAAGTAGAATTGTAGAATTTGATGCATCCTTATAATCCTTAGCTTAATTAGAACTGTTATGAATATATGGAAGTGGAAAATGGAAGGAAATTGTTAAAAAAAAATTTCAATTTCAAGTTTAGGGACTAAACTAAAAAGACTGATATAATCTATTTAAGCAGTGTAAACCATATACATTCTAAACTTTTGAGTGAATTAAGTTCATTTAGCCTCCTAGAAGAATCATCGAGTAAATTGGATAATTTTATAGCTAAATACTAACTTTGGGATAAATGAGGGACTAAAGTGCAAACTTATTGTTTTTAGTCATTGAAAATAAGTTTTAATTTTGAACGTTGGTTATAAAAATGTATAGAGGTGACTTGAAGAATTAGTCCACGGAAAAGAAGGGGAATCTTAAGTTAAGTGAAAGAAATCCCGATTAAAGTAGAGTAATCTACACTCCCCTTTAGTTTGATGAATATTTAATGTGAATTGATTGTTGTGATTGTGTTTGTGAATATGTATTGGGAAATGTGTTCTGGATTAGATGAGTATAAGAAAAGACTTGCATGTGTTTGAAATATATTTGAAAATTCTTTGCTACTAGTTTTGATTGGACTATTGGAATTGTATGCTTATAGTGCAGACAAAACTTGGGATGGATATTTGATAACTGGTATGAGACGGTTGTCAAATATTTCATATTCAGACCTACTTTTACACTTTTATTATTTGAATGCTGAAATGGTCTGTATATGTTAGGGTTTACCCGTTAAACCAATACACCCCTATGAAAGACTATAAGGAGTAATGGAGGAGAGTCTATACAGGGGAATGGATTGGTTTAAGAGTAAAGCCCTATGATCCTAAGTATTAGTCACCTATACGTATACGTTGCCTTATAGTCGGCAAAGAGAGATGAGACCTATTTGTAATGTGCACATGATGGTGGATGCCCCTTATTGATATTAGCTTCTTAGTCATAAGGAGGACGGTCCTGTGACAATCACCAAGAGGACGGTCCCCGTAATAGTAACAATCTCAGTCACATGGAGGACAATCCTATGACAATCACTGGGAGGATGGTCCCTGTGATCTTAAAATGAGATTAGAAAACAGCAGGCAATGAATTGTGAACTTATTTATATAATTTTATGTATATATATACAAATGACTAAAATCCTTGCAATAACGTAGTAGCGTTATGCAATGGATACAGAAATTTGGTTGCAGGCATTTTGAAAGATGATGGTTTTTCATAAATACTTATACTCTTTGATTGAGAGAATGATTTTGATTTATGATTTTTGAATAGCCACTAGATTTCCCACTTTTATTGATTTATGATAAATGAAGCTTCAATTCACATGTTTGATTAATTGAATAAATTTGAGGAGAGGTTTTCTATACCCGAATAAGGGTATAGCTGAACACTCAGCTGTTTTGAATAAAATAAATTGTATATTACTCTACTGAGATTCAAATCTCATTAAGTTGTGTGTTCAAGCAATCAAGGGCGTGATGGCGCCAGGAATTAGCCTAAAATTGGCTATGTTTACTGCATAGAATTGTAGAGAGACCAAGAAGCTATGACATAGCTTAGAGCATTAATTGTAGATGGCTTAATAGCCTTAATATGGTGTTTATTAATCACTGAATTTGTATTTGGAGATATTTATGTACTAGTGTGGAAATGATTAAGTTATATCTTGTAATTAGTATCTGAAATGTAATGCATGAATGGTAATTTAGATGTATATTCTAGAGTATCTTGATGGCTGTATTTTTGTGATGATTTGAGGTATTAGATTAGCTACGTAGGTAAGGGGTTGAGTGAAATTTGAATAGGAACGACAATTTGGGTTATACTCAACTAGTAATAGGCCCGAACGATGCATATTTTGAAAGGAAAAATTTTTCATAGCATTTCACGCTTCCTAAATTACATGTTATGGTAAGGGGGTCATTACATAGATAGCTTAGATCTCCATAAAAAAAATTAAAAGGGAATATCTTTGTATGCCATCTCAACTCTGAGCCACGCTTTAAACCTCTTCATCTAATACATACCAGATACTAATGTGAGAAATAATTTCTCGGTAGCTTTACAACCTTATCTTTTAAATTAATTTGACATGTATCACCGTACTGACACAAAAAATAGTTCTATATTCTTTATTAAAATTTTCTCTCTTATTCTATGGGATTAAATAAATAATTTCCTTTAATTTGAATGGCATACATATATGAATATATAATGTGATAATGTATTATGACAATTCTAACCATTCACCTTATACAATTTACCAGTATCATGATCACAAGAAAAAATTGCTAAATATTAATAAATATAGGGAAATGATTCATCAGTCATAGGAAAACAGATATCAGTCATAAGGAAAAATATAAATAATCTATGGCTAAAAGCCAAATCTTTGAGAAAGAAAGACTTAAGAGTATCGAGAGAGTCACCTAGTGAACTACTTCACGTACCACTACTTACATGAGTGAGATAATTTTCTAAACTATGTGATAATTCTGCCATGGGTACTATCTGAGGCGTCCCCCAGTGGATCCAAGTACCTATGCTGGTTACTGTTTTTTGACAGTTATTATGAAAATTAAGCTCACAGGATCATTGCTAACTATGCAGATCATTCCCTCTAAGCTTTTAGGACGGATCATGATGCTATGGAATCACCACCTCTTACTAGTGGATCGTATTCCCAGTACGCTATCTCTTATATATATTCTAGGATGATTTAGCTTGTACCCATGCTTATGCTAAATTATAAGTAAATGCTTCCTTTTATTAGCCATCTAGGCTACACTAACTTACAATTTGCAACCATCACAGCATTTTCTAAAATTTTCATTTTGAGAGGATGTTTAACCATCCATATTTATGACACAACCGTGGAGTGCCCAACGGCCGTCCATACCGACAATTGGTCACTTGGTTACAAGCTTATCTATCCTAAAACATATATCAGAAATAATTCTTTTCTTTCTTGTATTTCTATGTTTTCCTTTCTTGTTATGTTTTCCTTTCTTTATATATGTTTCCCTCTCTTTGTTTGTATCTTATCATGATACTATACTTTCACAAACTATGACTCTTATAACAATTCCATGACCAAATTGCATAAAAATAGGGGTATTGTTCTCGGCCAAGAGGAGAAATCAAGGAAAAATAATAATTTCTTACTTTAAAATTTCTAATTACCTCTCTTGTCGTTTTATATTAGAATTACATACTATCCCCTTCCATTTTCATACAATTTTTCATGTTATATTTCATCTCATATTAAGGGTCCCAAGGTGAATATTAAAAACTTTCTTTTCATCTCATTATTCCATTTTCCATCTATTTGTACATACCTAAAAATCATTTCTTTTTTCCATGAAATACCTATAAGTATGTACACAAAATTTTCCCCATTCTTACCATAAATCACAAATGCTAGGAATTCATGATTTTGAGGGTTTATATGTTAACTAAGCCATTAATCCATTATATATATATATATTGGTTTTTCATGTCTTGACCAAAATCATAATTTATATATATTGTTACAAATTTTTAACAAAGATGCCTCCATTTTTGGTCAAGACATTAGCATGAAGAGAATGGGATAATTTTAGCAAAGCAACAATTTTTCCTCTTCCCTTACTTGTGACCAAGAAGTACATAAGCAAACTTCAACAAAACTTCCTTTCCATCTCACTAGCATGCATTCAGTCAAGTGGAGGAGGAAGGGTAAACCATGTGCTTTCATCCTAAAATCAATTCTCCATCCCTTCTTCCCTTTTTGGTTGAGATATCATCATAAAAATTTGGACAAATTTCAGCAAAATCCTTCCCTTTCACAAACACACAAAGTCATGTCCATGGGGGAAGAAAATGGAAGTTCATATAGTTTTCACCAAATCTTTCCATTTATCCCATTTTCATCATAATTGAGTCATGAAACACCATTTACCCAACAAAATCATATCCATTCAAGCAATATTTATGCATAATTCAAAATAGGGTAATAATTCATGAAAATGGAGTTAAAATTGAAAAATTGTCATAAACACCTTAAAGCTTCCAACTAACACTAACATATGCATCCATTCATCATTTTAGACAAATCCCAATAGAAATTTTTGCATTTCATGAATGTAGAGAGAGAGGTGGAACTATTCATGGCAGCCATGAGGATACCAAAAAGCTTGAAAACTTCCATGAATCAAGAAATAAATGGTGTAAAGATGTAAAGCTACCTTGGTTTGCTAATAGAAATGATTTTACTTTGATATTTCCTTGCTTCTTTCACGTTCTTCCCTTCCTTCTTCCCTCATGGTGCAGTGGCATTTTTCTCCCCTATTCTCACTTCTTGGATGCTACTTTGAGGAAGAAGAAGGACGTCTGTTTTTAATTATTTAGCCAAAAGACCATTTTTCCATTTTAAAAATAATTCCTTACTTTATTCTCCATTTTTCCACCCTTTTTCTTCATTTTTTGCTTCATAATTTTGAAAATTGCCACAATATAAATTTCATAAATATTTTTATGATATTTTATCTCCAAGTTGTAAAATTACAATTTTGCCCTTAGTGTAAAATTACCATTTTGCCAAAATGACTATTTTAGCCCTTTATTGTCTTCTAAAAATTTTGAAATTTCATGGAATGACCTTGAGGGAATTTGTCATTACTTTTCTATAAAATTGACAATTTTACCCTTATGGTAAAAATTACTATTTTACCTTTGGGCAAACATTTTGCCCTTAATTATCCCTCAAATTTTGAAATTGTAGGGAATATTAGCCTTGAAAAATTATTTCATAATTTAATAAATAAAATTACTAAATTTCGTTGAAAGAAAATTTATTATTTTATTTCAGAGAAAAAATTATTATTTTGCCCTTGGTCAAGAAATTAACTGTTCTGCCTCCTGGGATATTTTCTATAGTCATGATGACTTCTAGATATTTTCTCGGCATAATCATTATGGTTTCAAATATTTTCTTGGCATCATAATGACATATCATAAATGTGTGAGATATTTTGGAGGCGTAATAATTATATTTCGTCCTTTTATGAAATCTTTATTTCCTTCACTTTAGTCCCTAACTTTTTCTTTCAATTTAGTCCCTTTCCTCATTTTCAAAATTCCTAGGGCAATTTCACTCAAATCTTCAGTTAGAAAAACACACCTAATCTCAGAAAAATGCAAATATTACATTTTTCATGCATTAAATTTTGTGTTAGTCACTCGCAACTCCCAAGGAACGAAACTTTTGATGGATAAGCATCGTAGAGTATAATTTGATGAGCGATTAGATTGTATGACATCAATTTTTCTTTGGTACTTGCCAGATCACTTGGAACCGTGTTATAATAGATGAAACTTCCTTTTATTTTTTTTTCAATCTCCTAATATAAATATATAAGAGAAGGTAAAATTTAAATTTGAGATAAAAAAATATTAATAAATTGGATGATAAAATTTAGAGGATAAAAAGGTCAGTTCATAACTTTTGTGTCTCCTAATAATGGAAAAATGATTTTATATAAAGATAATTATTTGATAGTATAAACATACACATGTACAATCATATTTTTGCATTTACCTCAATCGGAGTTCATCTAGATGGAGATTTAGCTAATGAAAGAGTGTCTACTCATTTTGTGATCAAGGAGCAATCTACCATAAGCTTAGTGGATTTTTACTTACTTCAAGTGAAAAACCAATATTCTTACAACTGTATATTTATGACACTAATCATGAATTAGACAATTAAGTTGCAGAAAATCTAACTTTAAATGTGGATTTGGTAGAAATACTAAGGTCAATATAAGATTTACATAATTCATTTGTACAAATGTTTAGACATCTAGCACAACAACCAGATATTCAAAGTTGTCGACTTATTATTTGTGAAAAACCAAGAAATCAACCACAATATAGCATGCCAATTACATCTGAACTGGTAGCTATTATAGTAGGAGATGAAGAAGCTAGCCAACATAATGGAAGACATATAATTGTGCAATCCAATTTGGGTCAATTAATGAATGTTTTGGATAGTGATGGTTATTATGATCCTCTTCAATATCCCCTCCTCCTATCATGTGGAACATATGGTTAAGATGTAAATACACAAAATGGGCATTCCTCGCGAATGAAAGTTACCTTTAGAGATTACTATTCTTATATAACATAGGTTTATCCCTTTAATAATCTCTTATGAAATAGTAAATGAGAAAATATATTTATACATTTATCCTAACATACAAATATACATGCTACAAATAAGAAACGATAGGGATAACCTATTGCTAAGCAGTGGTCATTTACATCACCAGCATGTGGTTGACAATTATATGAAAATTAAAACTCAAGCTTTGTTGGGTAATTAATAATTAGAGTAAAATCAAAGTTGAATTGTACATTGACTTACAAAATTCTTTTGATGCTTGAATGAGTATTTCAGGTAATATCAGTAAACATACTAAAATAAAATGTTTCCACTTTTAATTTTAATACTTACTCTTAGTCTTAATAATATAACCTTACTATATTTATAGGTCATGTTGGTCAAAAAATTATCCTTCCATCTTCTATTGTTGGAAGTTTGAGCGATATGCAAGAACACTATCAAGATTCCATGGTTATAGATGGATATTCTAGAAAACTAAATCTTTTTCTCACATTGACATGCAACCCTTCATGGGATGAAATTTATGATTTGTTATTAACTGGACAATTACCTAAAGATCAACCAAACTTACTTTCAAGGTTTTCCATGCCAAATTTGGGGAGAATAAAGATAATATTTTTAACAAAGGGTTCTTGGGAGAAGTGGTTACATATGCATGTCATAAAGTTTTAAAAGAAAGGTTTGCCACATGCACATATGCTATTGATATTATGAGACGATGATAAGATAAACTCTCATATTACTATGACCATGTTGTTAAAGCTAAAATACCCATACAAAGTGATTAACCTAAATTATATAAGTCTGTTTTGAAACATATGACTCATGGTCCATGTGGTACTACAAATCCAAGTTCTCCTTGCATGAAGAAAGGAACATGTAAGAGACATTTCCTAAAGCCCTTTTTTCTATACACAATTCAAGGTAATGATTGTTATCCTCTTTATCAAAGGAGAGATATGAGGCCAATGCCATTAGAGTGCGGTAGGAATGTATGTGTTGACAATATTTGGATTGTGCCTTACAATCCCTAGTTACTTTTGAAATATAACTATCATATAAATGTTAAGATTTTTCAGTAGCGTAAAAAGTGTGAAGTATTTATACAAATACATCCGTAAGGGTCCTAATTGCATTAATATGATGGTTTTTCCATAATCAAACTTTGATGAAGTCAAACAATTTCTATATGCACAATGGGTTTTTGCCCCTAAAGCATTATGGAGAATTTACAAGTTTCCAATGACTCGAATTTATCCTACTATTGAAAGAATACAAATAAACTTGTCGAGTATGCAAAGGGTCTAGTGCAATGAAAATCAAAGTGTTTCTGAGATTCTTGGTAATCAAAGAAATACACGAACACAAATGACAAAATATTTCAGAATGAATCATGTTGATTCTAAGACATGAAATTATCTTTTCATAGAGTTTTCACAATATTATACATGGGTTAAAAACCCACAAAAATTGAGGAAAAGTAGAAGTTATAAGAAGGTAATTGGAAGGATATATATAGTTTCCCCTTCAGAGGGTGATAAATTTTACCTATGTTTTATTTTACACGAGATTTTTATGATTTGTTAACATACAATAGCATCAAATTTTCTACATTTAAAGAAGCTACAATGAAGAAAAAGTTATTAGAAAATGATGATAGAATTAGATAGTGCTTGCAAGAGGTGTTAACATTTCGTTCGCCTATGCCTTTAAGAAAATTATTTGTAACAATTTTTTTATATTGCCAACCAACAGGTGTTAATGTGTTGTGGAATGAATTTTATTGTTTTGATGATGGAAGACTACCTATATTCAGGTAATGCAAATTATTTTTGATCCATAAATAGGTTGTTATGAGATTTAGATACATTATTGTCATACCACGATAAGCATATCACTGATTATAACTTACCAGCTTTAATAGATGACTTTGAAGGTAGCTGTGATGTTCCTGAGTGTATAGGAGATGAGCCTAGAATTCAAGTGACTAATACAAATATGTAGTTAATAGATCTCTTGAATGATGATCAAAAGAATTCATTTTAAAAGATCATTGATGTTATACAACATGGAAGAAATTCTACTTTTTTGTGGATGGTCTAGGAGGGATAGGGAAAACATTTATTTATTGTCATGACCCAAATTGAGCATGTGATTGGCATGAAAGTTGAGAAAAACCTAATCATTAATAAACTTAACTAATAAACACAACTATTGCGTATGACAATAAAATTTTATGAGTTTTTCAACTCTACAACATTTACGTAAATACAACAGTTTTTGCTAGAAGATTAGGAAAGCATTTCTCTCAATATAAATATACCAAAAACAAATAACTAGTTGAGGAACCTATAACACCCCATAACTTAAATAGTCTCAATTAATTGGATTTAGTTAAAGGGGTGGAATTAACAGTATTATAAATTCCTTAATATGAATTTTCTAGCTTATAAAATTTAATGGGGTAAATATTTATATTAAGAGTAACTTGCAAAATTTCTTAAAGTTAATTCTTGAAATTCTTTTTCCTAGCCTAAATATTAAGGAAGAAGCAATGCAAGACATTACCATGAAGCTATATGCATGAGAGTGCCATGAATGCAAGGAGGGAATGGAAATTTAATTTCCATGCATAGGAAACAAGGAGGCCACATGAAGTTGCAAAGAAAAGGGAACTAAAAGCATTAATTATTACATATACATATATGCATGGCTCTCACGTAAAGATGGGAAGGAGGAGTAGATGAAATAAAATATATGTGTGCGAGGGTGGGGTATCACGCAACCTAAGGAGAAAAGAAAGAAAGAAAAAAAGAAATGCCAAGGTTTCTTGTGGAAGTGGGAAATCTAAACTTGCAAGGAAAAGAAATGCCAAAGTTGCAAGCAAAAGAGTACAAGTGCAGAATTTTTAGGAAAATGACAATAAAATGCAATTAAATCTTCACCCAACCACATGCCACCTAAGCCAAGAAAGAGACAAAAGGGAATTGGAACTTTGACTCCTATACTACCACCCACACGTGAAGGGGAATGGGAACCCCATTTCCTTGTGCAAAAGGGGACATGTACATGGCAAGAGTGGAGAAAGATGCACACCCATACGTGAGGGAAGAAAGGAGGGAAGAAAGGTGGCGTGAAGTGTGCAACAAACCATTCAACAAGTGCAGAATTTTTGGTGCAAAAAAAATTAGTTACTTGTGGACTACATCTAACATGTAAGGGAGGTAAAGTCCACATATAGCATGAGCAAAAAGAATTAAGGAAAGGGAAAATTAGAAATATAATGATGTATCCACACGCCACATAAGAGAGAAGAAAAAGAATGGAAGGTTTCCCTTGGTGGAAAATTCACGCATGAAGGAAAGAAGGGGGAAGCATTTCGTTCCTCTCATCTCACATATACATGCACATGTGAGGAGAGGAAGTCAAGGAAAAAAGAGAAAGTGGAGAAGAAGAAAAGAAGGGAAAAAGAGAGAACAAAGGAACCTAAGAGGTAGGCTAGCAATTCAATTATTTTGGTTCCATGATGTGGTATACTTGTTTCAAATTTTTATTTCCATGGAACTAGAGTATTCATCCACATTCTTGGTTTAGAAGAAATAATTTAATAAGCATGCATGATAAAGATAGAAGGTGGCTAACAATAATTCCTAAATTAATGTTCCCCGAAGGCCATGATAAGACTTAGATATAGGAATTTATGGTTTAATTAGTTGGGTCCACTACTCTTAATATTTTGTGTAGCTTGTTAGGTCCATGATGATATTAATGGGATTATTGAACAATTATGATGCATGTGGTCATGAAATTAAATGACTAGATTGGTATTGAGAATTATTATAATTTTTAGAAGAAGAACATACATGGAACTTAATTTCCAAGCAAAGGAAGGAATCATGATGAGAGTGAGTGGAATTTTTGGAAAGAAAACACATATATTAGAATTAATTCCCAAGCCAAGGAAATTATTAGGAACCTAATAATATCTTTGGAAGTAAATTTAGGGAAGAATAAATAGAGAAAACACATATATTAGAATTAATTCCCAAGCCAAGGAAATTATTAGGAAACTAATAATATCTTTGGAAGTAAATTTAGGGAAGAATAAATAGAGAAAACACATATATTAGAATTAATTCCCAAGCCAAGGAAATTATTAAGAAACTAATAATATTTTTGAAAGTAAATTTAGGGAAGAATAAATAGAAAATATTATGCTCATTAATATTATCCTTAGAAGGAAATGTATGCAAGAATAAATAGAAGAATATTAAGTCCATTAATAGTATTTTTGGAAGTGAATTTATTGAAGAATAAATAGAAAATATTATGCTCATTAATATTATCCATAGAAGGAAATTGATGGAAGAATAAATAGAAAATATTAAGCCCATTAATAATATTTTTGGAGGAAAAATTTATACAAGAATAACTAGCAAATATTATATCCATAATTGATATTATGGAGGGAAATGTATGTAAGATTAAATTCTAAGGAAATAAAAAATATTATATCCATAATTAAAATTATGGAGGAAAATTTACGAAAGATTAAGTTTTGATAAAGATAATGAATTTATGTCCATTCTTAATAATTTAAAGAGGGACAGGGATCTAAATCCCCGGGAGAAAGCAAAATAGTATGGAAGCTTCGAATTTATTTGAAAGCATTGAGGAATGAAACCCTTCCCTGGATAACAAAGGGAGGTGTAGGGTGACACCGCACCCTGCGGGGATTTGAGTGTACACCAACGGCCTAGCAAGGCATGGCCGAAGGTGTTCTATGCTCGTGACCTAGTGTTTTGAGGATTTCATGTACGTGGGTTGAGTGTTCACAATTTGCGAGGTGTGGCCAAAGGTGCTCCACATGGGCGGCCTGGCAAGGCTCAGCCAAAGGTGCTCTATGCCCAGGACATAGTGCTCACGATTACACTATATACGTGGCCGAGCGTCCACGAATTTCAAGGTGTGCCCGAAGGTGCTTCACACAGGTGACCTAGGGAGGTGTGGCCTGTAATGACCCCCCAATCCACAATATATTATCCTCTATCTGCCTAGCAGAAGCATATGGGTTTTAGAAATAGTTATTCCCGATGTGGGAATGTCAGGGGATCGCTACTGGTTGAGCGTAACCTAAATAGACATTTCGTCGTCCATTCAGATTCCGCTCAACTCTAATTCACATGCAACTATACTAATTTTTCATGCATTCATCACAAGGTACTCTGGAATAATAAACTAAAATCCATATATATAACATACAATCCATTCATGCAATTCCCAACTTAATTACATACATTTACAACGATAAACCCTGCCAAAAATCTGGTAAAGTCTCCCCTATATCTCGAATATATCCCAAAGTACAACAGTCATCCAAATCAAAAATTTACAGCCAGTTCAACAATAAAGGAAAGCAAAAATTATAGAATTCAATATAAACATCATCAGTATATATATATACAGTGCAATTCAAGCCTAGATTATGCTGCTCTCTTGTTTATCATCAATGCCTTGCCCAGCTAACGTCTAGATCCCTGTTCCTGTTCATCTGAGCAAAAAACCTGGTGAGATATTGAAATCCTAGTAGAATAATTTACAATTCATAATATAGTTCGAAATCTGGTTGATTACTCAGAGGTGCAAGCACTGAAAATAACTTCCCGTATTCATTTCAAAATTCGTGAAATACCTTATCTTTAAAAATTAGTTTATTGCATAGAAATCACAGCAAGTTCTAAAAATCATCAAAATCTATTTCTTTGAAAATCAGTAATCAAAAGCAAATCAAAACCCATGCCTGGTGTATCTAAATCTGTATCGACCACAAATCATCTGCGATCGTATCTAAAATCCTTCAATTGCACGTCATCCAGAGAAATTACATCTCTTATCGTTGGGTGTGATCCGTAACACCAATCACCCGAATCTCGCCTATGTTGTGAGTGTGATCCGTAACACCAATTACTCACTCAAGGACCGGGTGATAATCAACATCTAGGGCGTCCCTTAGCATGTGCACATATGCCAATTCTCATCCTCATACAGTCTATTCGAACTCACATGCACACGGTCGGATATTCCTCAGGGTTCTAGGGTATTACACCTAAATCACAAAGTTTTCCTGTATAGGCTATCCCCCCTTATACTCCTTAAACCTTTCTTAGGGTCATCCTGATTTACCGTGTGATCTCTAACACAATGCAGGCTAAATCTGTTTAAAAATAATGTATTCATGAAATCCCCTGCATTCGGGATACTTAACGGTCGTCCCATATCGGCTATTAAGTACCCTACCCGAAGTAAATCCGTCCTAATGGCATCTAAACTCGATAAACAAATCATCTAACATGCAAATGGGGTTTTCAGCACACAGGCATGCAACTTAATCCATCAAAAGTAGCACATAAATCTATGTAATTAAATCTAAACGTTCAGGTATCCACATAGTCAATTCTAATGTTCGGGAAGCGTAAAATATCCTACCTAGTGTCCGTTTGCTCCAAAATCGATATGGGACTTCTCGTATCCTCAGATTTCGAGCCTAATCAATTCCTTGGACATTTAAATGAATATTTAAGCTTGTTACGTCATCCATTTTACGATCCTAAGTCCGATTACACAATTTTCTAAGTCAATTTATTTCCTATTTGCGTTCGACAGTCAATTCAATAAAATCATTAGGTTTAGGTGAATCAGACCTTATCAGGGTTACCGGATGATGAAAATCTATTCTGGGGCAGTATCGGGTGTCTTTCTGGCTTCTCCAGTGGTGGCGCATGGCGGAGGGGTGCGGTTGGCCTTCAAAACTACACCATGGTGAAGTCTGCAAGATGGGGAGTCCGAATCTGGTGGTGGCGCGGCGGTTCATGACTGTTTCGAAGGCATTTTTTGACCCCAAAAATCGACGCACAGCAGAAAAATTTTCCTTTGATCCAGGCGCGTCAGACCTCTATTCGGTGGCGGCGAGCTAAGGGAGGAAGTTGGTAGCTCAGCCTACACACTGGTGGTGGTGGTGACGGTCAATGGTGGCTGGTGGCAGAGATCATGGCGGGCGAAGTTTCACGTGACAGAGGAGAAAAAGCTGTGTTTTTCGGTGACTCTGATGGTTGTTGGTGGTCGTGGGTGGCTGCCTGAGGTCAAGGGTGGCGAGGTGTGTTGGTTGGTGGGTTAGGTGGTGGCCCACGGCGGCCCAGGTGGTGGTGCATAGTGGAGGAAGGAAGAGAGAGAGGAGAGAGAAAATAAAGTGAAGAGAGAGAGAGAGAAATGGTAGAAATGGTGGGGTTCCAGAGAATTTAAAGTTCCTAGGGGTAATTTTGGCTTTTTTCGGACCACCCATGGAAACTTCGGGACGTCAGCTTCCATCCATACGTTGGCACGGGTTCTTATGCAGAAGTTTCGGCCTTCGTATGAGAAATCAAAGTCTGGAACTCCGTTTATCAGCATCTTATCGCCAGGTCACGTTTCCTTTCATCAGATCACATTTCTAACTCTGAAAAGCCTTCCGGTTTCAACCGTCGACCTTGAAATTTGTGCCAAACTCAGTTTACATGAAATTAGCGTCAAAATTCAGTTTTAGTCTGTAAAAAAATCTCGGTTATTACATGGTCGAAGGTGCTCTGCCCTTATGATCTAGTGTTCACACAATATGTATGCATGACCCGATAACTTCGTAATAATAAACTGGTACGCTTAAGAGAATACTAGTCATTTGAAAAAGATCTCTAACTTTTGTTAACTAAATTTATCATGCAATAATTTCCTGTTTACAATTATGTATTTTACTCCTAAATCAAGGATGTAGGTTGAACGTTTTTGGTGCCTACACCCTAGTACATATTAGTTTCTTTTAAATTATGAATTGCTAAGCTACTGGGAAACCTGTGTTTCTCATTTATGTGCTAATATGTATCAGATATGGACACGTAGCAAGGACGCGTGATGGCAGTACCTTTTGATCAAGTAAGGTTTTTGTAACCCCCATTTTTTTGAATCCTAGATGTACTCGAATTAGAATAAGATAGCTAATTTGATTGTATATACGAGTGGTTCTGGGGATACCGGGGAAGACGGATATGTGAAGGATCGATCCATCACTATTTTGTGCAGGAGTCTGAGTGGTCGGCCTGTTGTTTCCTAACTTTCATGGGACAAGTACTTTATATATCCAGGGACATGTACATCAGTATGTAATGATTGTTATCAGACTGTATTTTCATTGTGTAGCATAGAATTTTATTATTTCGTTGTGCATGTAAGCTTTATTTTATCTGAGCAAAAGATCCCGAACCTAATTCGTTTAACATAAATTGAATGGTTTAATGGCTCAAACAATAATTAAAAAGATAAGAATAATGTACCAAACCTATCTATTGATATTGGAATGAACAACAAGACTAGATAGGGGTGTTACGAAACCTGCCTTTGAAGTTAATAAAGCAACATCTAGAATTCTAACAATCATCAAGTGAGAACTAACATTTCTCTCACAAATATGTGTCCAAGTGTGAACACATATTCTGTCTGAGCTTAATTCAAAACTAATAATAAAAAAATAACAAAAATAAATAATAAAGGTAGAATAAAAATTAAAAAAATTAAAGTAATTAATGTTAGCCTCATATGCCTAAGAGTTTAGTTTAAAATGAAAAAGGATATCATGAGATAAGCCCATTAAAAATACAAAAGCCCAATTAAAATGAGTCTAAAGATGAATAAAAGGTAAAAAAAAAAATATCCCAAAAAAATTAAATAGAAAAGCAAAAGCCTATCTCCTCCATCATCTTCTCACCAAAATCACTCTAATCCCATTCCCAAAATCTCCTCCATCAAATTCAATGCCATTAATCTCTCATCAAATCAAATCCTTATTTTCCTTTTTAATCCACCCTTCTCCTCCTATTTAAGAAGAACTACACAATACAGAAAAGAAACATAAAAAATAGCACCAAAGCAGGATACACAAGAAAACAAAGAGCATTCATCAATACTCCAACCTAAGAAAGGAGAGAATCGAGGGAGAGAAGAAGTTCACACTTTTGCTATCTGTCGCCGCTCATACATTCACCACCCATCATCTCCCACCACTGTGCTGTTGCAGATCGATCTACCATTTCTAACCTGTCGTTACAGCTTTGAAGGTATTATTATCTTCATTTCATTCCTGTTTATGAGCGTTCGGTTGAGGCAATGGCTTGGTTCAAGTGGGATTTTGCTTCATTCTAATTCTTATATGTTAGCTTAAAGCTTTGTTTTGGTGTTATGGGTTTAAATTTGGCCTCAATATGAAATTGTGAAGATTTGAATAGAAACTATACACTTTGAAATGGGTTAATCGAATTCGATTCCTTGTGAACGTCCTTACGCTAATTATTAAATTTTTCATTTTCAGATCTCTTTGTTTCTCTTATTTGAAAGGCAATTAATATTTTATGGGGAAAGGAAGATAGTTGTTAAGGGCTTTTTTGTTGTTGTTCTACTTTTCTCTTCTGCATTCCACTTGATACAATGTACTTTTTAATTCTCAATCAATATGAAACAATTTTTTTATCTAAAAATAAATAAATAAAACTTAAGTAAAAAATAAAAAACAAAAAAAAATTCTATACCAAGACTATTTTTCTTCTTTTTTAAAAGAAAAATAAGGAAAAAATACATAATAAAAATAAAGGATCAAAATTTAAGGATAATGAGAATATTGATTTTCATATAAAAAGTAAAAATAAATAAGTATTAAAAATAATTCAAATCCAAGAATGTTTCTTTCAAAAATTAAAAAAGGATTAAATAAAAATAAATAATTCAATTTGAAGAATTTTTTTAAATTAAAAAATGTATAAGAGATGAAATAAAAAATAAAAAAAATAAGTATTATGGTAATTTAAATAAATATTAAGCCTCTTTATTTAACAATTTAATTTAGAGTTTCATCCTTTGATGGGTTTCTTAAGTTGCTTAACACTTTCTCTAAGAATCAATTAAACTATCGAACTCAATTTTTGTTTCAAGACCAATTTTCTAAAATTTGAGCCTTGTCCAACATGTGTTTGGAAAAGTGTTTTCAAAAATAATTTTCGTTAGTTTTCCAAATTTTTCTTAAAGTTTGGTGGCAACTTCAATTTTTTAAAAAATCATGCGTGACAGTTTGGTGACTCCACTGGGGAATTGCTTGAGAGTCAAACCCAACAATAATTTATTTTTGTAAAATTTTGTGGCCTTTTAATTATTTTAATTACCCTATTTTTTACTTATTTGTTTTGATTTCACTTTTTCTTGTTTTGGGCCTTGGATCATGCATGCAATATAAGTGTTGGATTGTTTTGCTTACTTTTGTTTGTTTAGGCCTTGGGAAATGCATGCAATATATGTGTTGGATTGATTCTCATTGTAGCCCAATCCTCTTTGTGGATGAGGGTAGTAGATCCTAGGATTTGTTCTCGTCATGCACAAACACTTAAACATGAACCTCACACACTTTATTGGGATCTATTGTAACGCCCTTATCTAGTATTACAATTCCTTCACCGCAACTAGATAGGTTGGTACATTATCCTTATCCTTTATTTAATTAACATCTGAGCAATTATACCATTAAATTATATTAAGCAGATTAGGTTCGGGATCTTTTGCTTAGATTAAAACTTGTATGCACAGCGGAATAGATAAAGATATACTAAAATACACATAGAAAATTAAAACCTTCATGTAATTCAGTTAAATACATATCCAATAATTTCCATTACATTTCTGGATATATGTACCAGGATATATAAAGTACCCGTCCGCCAGGAGTCAGGAGACAACAATCTTGTCACTCAGACCCCTTTAAAAATTACTAGGATGGACTGGTTCTTCACATATACCTTTCCCAGTTCTTTCCAATTTACATCCCATGCCTATTGTCAAAAGAATAATCCTAATTGTAAACTAAACATATCTGGACTAGGACCCAAAAATAGGGTTTACAACATTTCTTAAACCTAAGAGAGAACTTGATCTCTCGGCCAGCTATGCATCCACATCTGATACACATTAACATATAATAAGAAACGCAAGTTTCCCATTAGCTTAACAATTTGGATGTTTAGAAAAATAACTAATATGTATCAGGGTGTAAGCACCAAAATATTTAACTCTACATCCTTGAAAATAAAATATAGCATTGTTCATAAATATAAATTGGCAAGCAATGTATGATCAATTTAAATGTCAATGAGATAAAAATAGTATTCTTTCAAGTAAAAAATCCAGCATGCTGGGAAACACGTCATCATAGAATTTAACAAAACATTTATACTTATCATTTTTAAAACATACTTTTATATAACAATTGTGCACTCTTGGGCACTATGTGGACACTTGGCTACCTTGATAAAAATCTCTTGTGAACACTTGGGCACTTGGCCACCTTTATAAAAATCTCTTGTGCACACTTAAGTACTTGTGGACACTTGTCCACCTTTCTGGGGTCATTTTGTACACTTGAGTACTATATGGACACTAGGCCACCTTCCTAGGGTCATTGTGCACACTTAGGCACTATGTGGACACTTGGCCACCTCCTAGGGTAACTGTGCACACTTGGGCACTATGTGAACACTGGGCCACCTTCCTAGGGTCATTGTGCACACTTGGGCATTATGTGGACACTTGGCCACCTCTTAGGATAATTATGCACACTTGGGCACTATGTGGACACTTGACCACATTTATAATTCTTTAACAATTCTCAGGGGAACTTTTCCTTTTATTGAAAAATAATACTAATATACATCTCCTTAAAATTCAAAAATTTTAAGACTAAATGTCCCTTTCTTGGAAATTAATATCAATGTACACTTCTCATAAAAATTCTATTAATTTCATGAATGATTTCCCCTTTCTTTGGAAATTACTATAAATGTACATTTCTTGTGAAAATACTAATATTTTCAAGAATGCTTTATCTTTTCTTGGAATTTAACTCTAATGTACAATTCTCATAAAAATTATAGTATTTTTAAAAATGATTTCTCCTCTCTTGAAAATAAATTTTCTGATATAATTTTATCAATTTCAAGAATAATTTCCTTCCTTGAAAATAATGATAATATCATTTCTTATAAAATTGTACTAATTCAAAAATGATTTCCTTTCTTCCAATAATAAATTCCCATATTTTTTTAAAAATATATATTGGTGTATAGCTTCTTGTAACTGTAATAACTGGAATTATTTTTAAATGATTAAAATTGAACTTTTGGGATGATTTTGTTAAAATTGGAACCGGCATGATTTTCATAATCAACGGTTGAAACTGGAGGATTTTTTAGAATCAGAAACTTAATCCGATGAAAGAAAACGCGGCCCAGCAATAAGAAACTGACAGACAAAATTTCAGACTTCAGTCCGGCATGATTTTCGGAATCAACGGTTGAAATCGAAGGATTTTTTAGAATCAGAAACTTAATCCGATGAAACAAAACGTGGTCCGACGATAAGAAACTGACAGACGGAGTTTCAAACTTCGGTTCCTCAGACGGAGGCCGAAACCTCTACATGGGAACTCATGCCATTGTTCGGATCGAAGATGACGTCCAGAATTTTCCTCGGGTGGTCTAGCAAAAGATGAAATTGCCCTTGGAGGCTTTAAATTTTCAAATTCTCACAAATTCCCTTTATTTTCACCAAAACACTCTCTCTCTTCACTCTAATTTCTCGCTCTTCTATCTCGTCCTTCCACCACCGCGCGCAACCACAAGCGCCGCCCTAGGCCGCCACCTGACCCACTAATCGACACACCTCACCGCCCTTGACTGCCAGTAACCACCCACGACTGCCAGAATCGCCAGAAAAAGCTAGTTTTCCTCCATCGTCGCGATTTCCTTTGCCCACCGCGATCTCTGCCGTCAGCCACTGTTGGACAACACCGTCACCACCAGCGTGTAGGGCGAGTTGCCATCTCCCTCCCCCAGCTCGCAGCCACCGAACAGAGCTGCCACGCACCTGGATTGAGGCAAAAGGCATTCGTCGTGCGTCACTTTTTGTTTCCAGAAAATGCCATCCAAACGGTCGTGAACTGCTGTGCTAACCTCAGATTCGGGTGCCTCATCTTGCGGGCTTCATCATGGTGTAATTTTTGAGCTCAACCGCACCCCTGTGTCGTGAGCAGCCGTGCGCTGCCTCTAGAGAAGCCAAAAAGATGCCAGAAACTATCCCGGAACAGATTTCCATCATCCGACACCCCCGATAAGGTCTAAATCACCTAAACCTAATGTATTTTGACTGAATTCGATGCCGAACATGAATATGAAATTAATCAGCTTAGGAAATTGTGCAATCAGACGTAAGAAAGTGAAAATGATGACGTAATGGACTAAAAAACTAATTTAAATGCCTAGGAAATTGATTAGGCTCAAATTTCGAGGATACGAGAAGTCCCAGATCGATTAAGAGTAAACGGAGACCAGGTAGGATAATTTACACTTCCCAAACTTTAGATTGATCTTGTGAATACCTAAACGATTTAGATTGATTACATGGATTTACATACTGCTTTCGATGGATATAATTGCATGCCTGTGTGCTAGAAATACCTGTTGCATGTTAGACGATTTGGCTATCAGATTTAGATGCCATAGGGACGGATTCACTTAGGGTAGAGTACTTAACAGCCGGTATGGGACGGCCGCTAAGTATTTTGAGTGCAGGGGATTTTATAAATGTTTTGTTTTAACCTGATATAGCCTGTATTCGTTAGGGATTATGCGATAAACCAAGACGACCTTAAGAAAGGTTTAAGGAGTATAAGGGGGGATAGCCTATATAGGGAAACGTTGTGATTTAGGTGTAATACCCTATAACCCTGAGGAATAGTCGACCGTGTTTATATGATTCTGAATTGACTGTATGAGGATGAGAATTGGTATATGTGCATATGCTAGGGGACGCCCTAGATGTTGATTCTCACCCGATCCTTAAGTGAGTGATTGGTGTTATGGATCACACTCACAATATAGGCGAGATTTTGGGTGATTGGTGTTATGGATCACACCCAACGACAAAAAGATAGATTTTCTCTAGATGACATGCAATTGGATAGATTCTGATACGGTCGCATGAGATTTGTGGTCGATACAGATTTAGAAACACCGGGTATGGGATTTGATTCGATTTTTATTACAGATTTTTAGAAAAATAGACTTTTATATTCATTGAGAAATTACCTCGATTTCCATGCTATTTAAAGATTTTTAAAGATAAGGTATTTCACGATTTTCGAAAGGAACATGGGAATTTTATTTTCGGTGATTACACCGCTGAGCACTCAACTAGTTTTCGAACATTATTATTGACTGTAAATTATTCTACTAGGATTTAAATATCTCATGAATTTGTTTACTCAGATGAATAGGAATATGGGCCTGGAAGATAGCTGGGCAATGACTTGATGATAGATGGACGAGCAATTTAGTTTCTAAGCTTGAATTGTGGTGTATATATTCTGTTGATGTTTTGTTATTGGATTATGTAATTACTAGTTTTATTTTATTGTTAGACTGGATGTAATTGCTGTACTATTATTTGTTTGTACTTGGGGAATGTTTGAAATACAGGGGAGACTCTGCCGAATTTTCGGTAGGGTTAATGTTGTAAATGTTTAAGTTTAAGATGGAATTTATATGAATGGATTACATGTTTATGTATGGATTCTAGTTTTATTATTCCAGAGTTTATTGTGATGATTGCATGTGTAATTAGTATAGCTGCATTCGATTTTGGGTTGAATGGAATCTAAATGGATGACGAAATGTCTATTTGGGTTACGCTCAACCAGTAGCGATGCCCTGACGTTCCCATATTGGGAATAACTATTTCGAAAACCCATATGCTTCCCCTATGCAAATAGAGGATAGTATATTGTGGATTAGGGGGTCGTTACAGTAACAACCTGATTTTAAAATAAATTAAATTGAGAAAAATAACTTTAGATTTTGTCAAAATTAAATTAAGCGTGATTTTTTGAGCTTGCGATTGAAATTTGAGAATTTTTTGGAGTTAAAATTTTATCTAATGGAGGAAAACTCAGTTCAGCTTTAAGGAATTAGTAGGTAATTTGAAAGGCTTAAATTCTTCAAAAGACCTCCAAATTCCTTCCATGTGGGCCTGTAATCTTACCCAGATCAAACAATACATTTGAAACACTATTGGAGGCCTTAAAGTTCCAAAACCTCTATTTTTCCTCTTATTTTTCCTTTCCTCTCTCTCTCTTCCCTACATTTTCTCTCTCTTATCTCCTCTCATTTTCACGCCACCGTGCACTGTCAAAAATGCTACCCTGCGCCATTGCCAGTATAGCTCGATGCCCCCAACCTCCAGCCACCATCCTTAACCATCGACGGACGCCACAGCGGCCAAAAATAGCTCATTCTCCCTTCGTCGTGAATTTCTTTCCCCGCCGTGATCTTCGTCATCTAACGCCGTTTGGCCACACCCAGAACTGGGGAAAAATAGTCCACCGTGCATCGCATTTCGTCACCAGAAAACTCTGTCTAAACGATCGTGTTTCACAGAACGGACACTGGATCCGGTCTCCTCGAGTTACGGGCTACATTTTGGTGTATCTTTCGACCTCAACAGCCGTGCTTCGCTGTGTGCCATCGTCAGAGTTGCTGAAAAGTTGCCATAATCAAATTTCAAGCTTCCGAAACCCTAGTACAGTTTAAAATCCTTCAATTTGATTATTTTCCTATTGAAATTGACCCCAAAAATGTTTAAAGATTAAACCGACTTAGGAATTTGATAAATTAACCTAGGAAAGCATAATTAAAAGAAAAACCCACCTAAGAATTTAATTATTTCCTCAGGAAACTAATTGGGACCCATTGCTGAGGAAAAAAGGCCCGAAATTGTATCAAGAAGAAGAGGGAGAGTTAGTCAAAGATAAAGGAAGCAAGGTAGGTTAACAATTTAACTTTTATTCTATGTTCTGGTTATGTAATCTAATGTTTATATTCGAGCTTTCCATGGAACTTAAGTTGCCTCTACGTTCTTGACTGAAATGTATGTCTGTTGGCTAGCTTATCTAGTTTGTTGAAATGTTGATAAATGAGATAGCACGAGTATGTTGTTGGAAAAATAATAGTGTTGCATGGTTTTAAATTCAAGCTAAAGAAAGGAAATTGAATTGCCAACTAATAAATCTCCCTAAGCCGAGTCCATAGAATGTATTCTTGTGATTTACAAGCGATGCACCTAGTATTATTTTCCAAAAAAAAAGAAGGGGAATTTATTCTTGAAGCTATAAAAGATGCACATCAATGTAATTTTAAGAAAAGAGAAATTTATTCTTGAGTATTTAACACTCTATAAGAAGTGTACATTTATAGTAATTTTCAAAGAAAGGAGAAATCAATCATGAAAATAATAGAATCCCTATAAGAAGCGTACATTAATCTAAGATTTTTCATAAAGGGACAATTATTCTTAAATTATTTTAAATTTTAAGAAAAAGGGGATGTACACTAGTATTATTTTTCAATAAGAGGAAAATTTCCCCTAAGATTTGTTAAATATTTTTATAAAGGTGGCCGAGTGTCCACAGAGTGCCCAAGTGTGCACAATTACCCTAGGTGGTGGCCTAGTGTCCATGTAGTGCCCCAGTGTGCATAATGACCCTAGGAAGGTGGCCAAGTGTCCACGATTTATGATGTGTGGCCAAAGGTTCTCCACACGGGTGGCCTAGCGAGGTGTGGCCGAAGGTGCTCTATGCCCATGACCTAGTGCTCGCGATTACGCTATATATGTGGCCGAGTGTCCATGGATTATGAGGTGTGGGCTAAGGTGCTCCATACCCGTGACCTAGAGTTCACAATAATTTTATGCATGTGGCCGAGTGTTCACGATTTATGATGTGTGGCCGAAGGTGCTTCACACGGGAGACCTAGCTAGGTGTGGCTGAAGGTGCTTCATACCCAAGACTTAGTGTTTGCGATTACGCTATATACGTGGCCGAGTGTCCACAGATTATGAGGTGTGGCTGAAGGTGCTCCACACGAGTGACCTAGTGAGGTGTGGCTGAAGGTGTTCCATACCCGTGACCTAGAGTTCACGATGATTTCATGTATGTGGCCGAGTGTCTACGCTTTACAATGTGTGACTAAAGGTGCTTTACACGGGCGACATAGCGAGGTATGGCCATAGGCGCTCCATACCCATGACCTAGGGCTCACGATGATTTCATAAAGGTGGTCTAGTGACCACTTAACACCCCAGAATACTTAATTAATCTAGATTGATAAATGTAAAAGTTAATACATAAGTAATTTGTGTAATTATGCGATAACAGTTATAATTTTATTTGGATATGTTTTATTTGGAAAAGGATGCCTGATCTTTATGTTGACATTTAAATTATCATGCAATGCTTTCCTAATTGTATTTATGAATAGCATTATGTTTTTAATGTCAAGAATGTAAAATGAAATGTTTTGGTGCTTACACCCTGGTACATATTAGTTATTTTTAAAATCGAATTGTTAAGCTACAGGGAAACTTGTGTTTCTCATTACTATGCTACTATATATCAAATGTGGATGCATAGCCAGAGTAGGAGGTAGTTATCCCATTTCGATTTAAGGAGATTTTTTTAACCCTATTTCAGGTCCTATTTTAGATATGTTTAGTTTAGAACTAGGGCTATTCTTTTGGCAGTAGACATGTGATATTTGAAGGACCGATCCATCTTTGAAATTTGTGAAGGGGTCTGAGTGACAGGATTGTTGTCTCCTTACTTCCTATAGACGAGTGCTTCGCATATCTTGATATATGTTGACTGTATTGTAATTAACATTATTGGATATGTATTTATTTAAATTACATGAAGGTTTTAATTTCTACTGTGTAGTTTAGTATATTTTTATCTATTCCACTGTGCATACGAGTTTTAATCTGAGCAAAAGATCCCGAACCTAATCTGCTTGTTATAATTTCCAATGGTATAACTGCTCAGACATTAATTAAAGAAAAGGAAATGAAGAATGTATCGAACCTATCTGCTTATATCAGAATTAATGGTAATACTAGATAAAGGCGTTACACTTCTAGATTCCAAGAATAAATTTTATAGACTCGACCTGGGAGTTTTGTTCACTTTGCAATTCCATTTCCTTTCTTGTGGTTCTTTAATTAATACACTTAAAATGTAGGGTTCTTTCTTTGTGGTCGCCATGAAGTTAACACCATTCAACCCTAATATTTTTTCTAACAATATCTTCATGTTATCTCACCCATCAATGTAACATCCACTCCTAATACTTGCATTTTATGATAACTTTGTTATTATTATTGTTAGTATTATTTTTGGGATGTTAAGGATGATTTATTAAGGAGTTAGAATGGACATGTTTATCATTATATAATTACTTTTGTAATAAAAGAAGGAAATTGGAAATTTGGTAATGAAGGGTAAAATAGTAATTTTACCATAAAAGGAAAAATTAATTTAATTCTCTTATTTCATGAAATTACATCAAAGGATTCTTATTATTTTAATTTAAGAGAGAAGAAGAATCTAGTTATGTAAGATATTACTTGCATTTAATGTCAAGAGGCAATTTCCTTGGGGAAGAACAATCTAAGAGGGAAAAGAGGGCCTAGCTTTGACTAAATTCCAAGATTGGGTTTGTTTTTTCAACCAGTTGGTCAGTGAGAAGATTATATGAAAGTTGGCTTAGTGGGAATGCACAGATATCCTGTACAATTATGGGTACTACCTTGATGTGCCTCTTATTATTGCTAGGGAGGGGTTAACCATAACCTGTCCTTAGCTCTTCTTCAATTTGCCTACATTCAAAAGGTCCCGTCCCAAGATTTAGTGAAATATTTCTTCTTCCTTCATGACCACAAATCCATTGAGTTGAACACCCATGTCTCAAGAGCTTGGCAAAACATCCTATTTAAGGGGTAGGTCAAACTAGGGATACGTTAAGTGAAGGTCACCCCCAAATATAAATAATAGATTTAAGAGAGGACTGCACAAGGAATTACCCTTACATAATAACCCTAAGATCCACTACTGAACAATAGCTTGCAAGAAATAAAGTGGGTGCCAAGATTAAAGAACAAAAAACCCAATTGAAAAACTTGAAAGGAGAAAGAAGAGGCAACAAGATGAGCTAAATAAATCCAAAGAAGAGTATGTGCAAATATACAAGGAGGTGTCTGGCCTCAAGAAGTGCCGAGGGTCTTTTAGCTCTGGCAATGCATTCGAGTTACAAGAGGAAAATGAGAAGCTAAAGGTCGAGATTGAGGAGTTACATCGTGCCCCTTGACAACGAGACTCTCAGTTATATAGGGAATGAGAGGATTATCAAGTAAAATATAAGGAAGGTCAAGCCCATATCCAAGGTCTAAAAGAAGAGGTTGAATAACTAAAAGAGCATTTAGATAGAAAACACAAGTCATTTGTTGTCGCAGAAGGGAAGTTAAATTATATGACAGACTTATATTTGGAAAAATTTACCCAAGTTGTTGAGTTAGGCATGGCATGGGAATTGAGCTCCCAAAATGAGAAAGCCAAAGTAGATATGTGAAAAAGATGACATGTGCAAACTACAAGATTGGTCAATGTTGCGATTCCAACATTCACAAATAGTTTTGAATGAGTCGGGAATAAGATGACCATATACAATACTCTGCTCCTTGGTGATTGGCTATCAACTTTTTTTCTTATTGTGAAACCAAAATATTTTCAATAAGATTCAAAAGGTTAACAATAGACCCTAACAAAGCAATACAAAACATATCTTAATAATGAAAGAAATAATACATTATCACAAGCCAATCATTAACGAATCCAAAAGTGTGAAGGAAAATCTTCCACGATTTTGTCATCAACTTTATACCCTATGTTGAATCTAAATGTTCTCAAAAGGGGTTAAAGGTTCTAGCCATATGCTAAATGCCATAGAAACCACACATATGGTTGTACAATTTCTAACTCTTAACTCTCTTGTCAATGAAGGTGTCACAAGAGCTGACACAAGCAAAAATGCAAGAGATCGTGCAGGATCAGTCACTTGGCACTGTGACACCCAGTCCAAATCTGAAGCCACGACACTAAAAGCATGAATCCTCAAGAAGTAGAAAACAGTCAAGCCTAGGCTCCTTCTGCTAATGAGTTGGCTGCTCTAAACAACTAGTTGCAAAAATAAATGACTGAGATGGAGAACATGCATATACAAATGGCAGACATGGCTAATATGATGAAGGCCATGATTGAGATGATACAGGCTAAGGGAGCCAATCCTCTAACACCTGCTTCGGTCATTGAAGAGCATACTCGTCATTCTGCTTTAGTTGCATTGGCTATACATATTCTTGTTATCGCTCCTATAATGGTGGAACTTGTACGAAATACTCCACCAAAAACCTCTGAGCCCACTTCCACTCCTTCAACTCAAAGAGGTAGGCCAAAATGCCACAACCAACCATGCTGGCAGAGTTTTTACATACAACGTGCCTGGGGGTTGAACTGGAAGTCACCTTCGCTACCCATCTAATGACCCAAGGAAATTTCTCATATCTTTTTCTCCTTCATTTATTGTTGCATTGGGGACAATGCAACATTTAAGTGTGGGGGAAGCCTTCATCATCCCCTTTCTTATCCCTAAATTCATTTTTCTATAGAACTTGTTTTTAATTAGTTTTGTAGTTTAATTCTTTCTACTTTTGCCATCAATTGCCCTGATTTTCAATTTCTTGAAATAGCTCAATAGTTACTGATTGATCTAATCTAGCTCCCATTCCCTATGATCTTCTGTGATTCCTCTATAAAAAAATTTGTCATAAATGCTTAAGAGATGGAAATGGGTAATAAATATATATGACATGCTTACTTAATTCGGAGTAAATATGCATCCCCCTTTCTTGAATTTCTACTCTTTTGGTTACTAGATTTACTCATAAGATGGTTATCCTAGAAAGAAACTTCCTTTAGCACCACTTCTTAAGTATACCCCTTTAGTTCCCTCCCTTGCAACTCTTGCTAAATATAAAAAAAAAAAAAGGAAAGGGGAAAGAATTATGGGATAGCTGAGTAACTGGAGTTGTGTGCCAAAAAGCACGCAAATTTGCATTAAAAGGCTAACCCCTAAATTATTACTAAGAAATATTGAATAAATTCTAATCCTCTAATAAGAATAATATTATAAGTTGTACTAGTAGCCACCTAGTCCTATGATAGTTAAGTAACTGGGTGCAAGTTTTGGCAACACTTTTCCTCGTGTAAAAAGCTCATGACAAACTAGGCAAGAGTCAAAATATTTCTTGAAAAATTACAACAAAAAGATGAAAGAAAATTTTTTGGTAAAAAGCAAGAAGAGCAATCCCTTTATTGAGAAGGGGATAGAGCTTATGCAAGCTCTCTTAATAATAGTTTCATCTTGGGAATAGCCAATCTTGATAGTAAATATTGGAAAACCATAGTAACACAATGTTGGGAAGAAATGCTAACTAATGAAGTTAACCATCATTGCTTGAATTGAGCCCCTTTGATCACTGAACATTTTATGGAAAAAGTTTTGAAGATGGGATTACTTGGTATCCCTTAGGGATGGGGAGTTTGTAAGCTTTAGTATTGATCAGTGTGCTATTGAAGTTTTGATAACAATACTTGAGGGCAAGCATTAGGTAAGTGTGAAGGAATTTGTTCTTAGCCTCTTGGCAGGCCAATGTAAACCCAGTTTTCTTGCTTGGTGTAGGTCTTATAATGCCTTTAGAATCCCTATCATCCACTCTATAAGGCCAACACGACAACACATCTGTTGATATATTACCAACATATTATAAGGCCTCGAGGGCTTAAAAAAAAGAAAAAAAAGGAAATCAATAATTAAGAAAAAATTGAGAAAAAAAGAAAAAGCAAAAGCAAAAATAAATTCAGCAAGGAAATAAGATGAAAATAAGACCACGTTCTAAACTTCATCAGCCTATAAATTGGGACAGTTTTATCTACATCACATGCATCCCCGACCACTCTTCAAAGGCATCTTCCATGACATCCTTCATCTTCACATGCACCAATGACATGCCACTGTCAAAATCGATTGCATACTGACTTGTTCTTACCCTATTCCAACAGGGAATATGATTACAAACCTTGTGAAGACTAGGGTATGTTGGGAAGCAAGGATCTTTTATTACAGATAAAGAACATAGTACGCTATGAAGGCAAAACCTAGTAAAGACCGAGGAACGCCAAAAAGCAAGCATTTTCTCCTAACTAACACAAGGCACGCTGTGAAGGTCAAACCATGTGAAGACCATGGCATGCTGGGAAGCAAGGATCTTTTATTACGACCAAAAATAAGGCACGCTTTAGAAGCAAAACCTCGTGAAGACCAGGGCACGTCAAGAAGAGAGCATTTTATCCTAGGATTGATACAGGGTATGCTGTGAAGGTCAAAGAATAAGAAACACTGGGAAAGCAAGGATCTTTTATTATGGTCGAAGAACAAGGCACATTGTTGAGGCCAAACCTTGCAAAGATCGAGCACATCTGGAAGCAAGGATTTTCTCTTATGATTGAAGATCAGGGCACACTACAAAGGTCAATCCTTGTGAAGACCATGGCATGCTGGGATGCAAGAATTCCCCATTTTTGTAAAAACTAAGGGAACCACTACATATGAAGACTAGGGCATGTTAGGAAATAGGATCCTACCCTATTTATGTCAGAACTCATACTAGGAAGGGCAACAATAAGAACAATACAAATGAGTCAAATGGTACCCAAATAGAATAGGTGTTCTTATCTTTACTTATTCTTAAATGAGAAGTCGACTAATTCTTAGCCACTTCTCTCACTTAAGGAATAAATATAGATGAGCATCTGTAAACACCATATTCTATCAGGGTCTAATTCAAAACTAAAAAAATAACAAAATAAAAAAAATAAATAATAAAGGTAGACTAAAAATAAAAAATAAAAAATTAATTAATGTTAGCCTCATGTGCCTAAGGGTTTACTTTAAAATAAAAAAAATTATATCATGATAGAAGCTCGATAAAAATAAGAAGGCCCAATTAAAATGAGTCCAAAGATGAATAAAAGGTCTAAAAAGAATAATATATCCTAAAACAAATAAATAAAACAAAAAGTAAATACAAAATCAAAGGACCATCTCCTCCCTCATCTTCTAACCAAAATCACTCCAATCTCATTCCCCAAATCCCCTTTATCAAATTCAATGCCATTAATCCATCATCGAATCAAATCCTTATTTTCCTTTTTAATCCACCCTTCTCCTCCTATTTAATAAGCACTACACAACAAAGAAAAGACACATAAAAAAAGCACCAAAGTAGGACACAAGAAAATAGAGAACGTTGAGCAATACTCCAAATTGAGAAAGGAGAGAATCAACCGAGAGAAGGAGAAATCCGCGCATCTACTATCTATTACCACTCACGCGTTTGCTATTTGTCGCCGCTCACGCGGCCACCACCCATCATCTCCCATCATTGTGTTTTTGCAGATCGATTCGCCATCTCCAACCAATCACTTTAGCTTTGAAGGTAATATTATCTTCATTTCATTCTTGTCTGTGAGGCTTCGGTTGAAGTAATGGATGGGTTCAATTGGGATTTTGCCTCATTCTAATTCTTGTATGTTAGCTTAATGCTCTATTTTGGTTTTCTAGGTGTAAATTTGGCCTTGATATGAAATTGTGAAGAGTTGAATAGAGACCATACACTTTGAAATAGGTTAATTATATTTGATTCCTTGTGAACTTCCTTGTGCTGATTGTTAAATTGTCCATTTTATAATCTCTTTGTTTCTTTAATTTGAAAGACAATTAATATTTTATTGGGAAAGGAAGATAGTTGTTAAAGTTAACTCGTGATGCGTGGGCTTTTTTTTTTTGTTTCACTTTTGTCTTTTACATTCCACTTGATATAGTGTATGTTTTAATTCTCAATCAATATGAAACACATTTTTTGTCTAAAAAAAACCAAAAAAACTTAATTAAAAATAAAACACAATAAAAATAAATTCTATGCAAAGACTATTTTTCTTTTAAAAAAAATAAAAATAAGGAAAAAATACATAATAAAAATAAAGGATCAAAATTTGAGCATAATGAGAATATTGAGTTTTATATCAAAAGTAAAAATAAATAAATATTTAAAATAATTCAAATCTAAGAATTTTTCTTTCAAAAATTAAAAAAGCATAAAATAAAAATAAAAAAATAAATAAGTATTAGAGTAATTTAAATAAATATTAGGCTACTTTATTTTATAAATTTATTTTAGGGTATCTATCTTTTGGATGGGTTTCATAGGGTACCTAACACTTTCCCTATGAATCGATTAGATTCTCGAATTTGATTTTTGTTTCGAAACCAGTTTTCTAAAATTTGAGCCTTGTCTACTATATTTTTTAAAAATTGTTTCCAAAAATAATTTTCTATAATTTTTCAAATTTTTCTTAAAATTTGGTGGCAACTCTATTTTTTAAAAAAGTCAAGCATGACACAAAGCACTAAACTCTTTTCTAAAAAATATAATGCAAAGGGGTGAGATAGCAACTCAATGAGTAGGTAATAGGCACTATAAATGAAGGGAACAAAGCTAATGCACGAGTTTTTCACAAACATCAATGTCAGAATTATAATTTCAAAAATGAGAGTTTCCATAAATAAATAATCATATATTAATCACAAAAATCCGATTTCTAGAATATTCTAAATTAACTTCCTTTCTCATAAGCTTAATAAAAATATATCAAAAATATAGTTAGGGAAACATCAACATAACCAAATAGAATAGAAGTGAGCTCAAAGCTTATAGGGTAAACTCACCGTATAAAGGAGCACACAACTCATAAGAGTAATTAAACATAGAAAGCTTATAGCTTAATTTAATTCAGAGGAGGATTTCAATCATATTATTTAGATAGATCCAATCTATAAGTGTTAGTTGATACAAGAGGCTAGAAACACCCCTTCTAGTTGGGGTAACCTGCAATAACCAGAATTTTTAAAAACAATTAAACTGAATGAATTTAAGCTTGATTTCATTAAAATTGAGTTTGGCACAATTTTCAAAGTTAATGATTGAAACTAAGGAATTTTTCAGAGTCAGAAACCTGATTCGTTGAAAGAAAATGCAGCCTGGCATTAAGAAATTGACAGATAGCATATCAGACTGCGGTTCCTCAAACGGAGGTCGAAACTCTTGTATGGGAACCCGTGCCCTCACCTAAATCGAAGACAGCATCTGGAAGCTTCCCCGAGTGAAGTGGCAAAAGACCAAATTACCCTCGGAGGCTTTAAATTTCTCAAAATTCCACAAAACCCTACCATTTCTCATTTTCCTTCTCTTTCCTCCATTCTACTTTCTCTCTCTTATCTCTCCTCCCTTCACCATCGCGCGCAGCCACCACTGCCGCCCTGCACTGTCGTTCGACCTAGCCATCGACGCAGCTCACTACCCTCGACCACTTGCGACCAAACCTGGCCACCCACGGACGCCACGACTGCCAAAAAAAGCTCGTTTTCTTCCTTGATCTCGAAATCCTTCGGCCACCGTGATCTCCACCATCCAGCGCCGTCCGACATCACCACCCCCACCATTGGGAAGGCTGAGCTGCTAACTTCCTCCCACAACTCGTAGCCACCGAACGGAGTAGCCACGCACCCAGATCGAGGCATTTTTCATCCGTCATGAGTAGAGCTTAGCCACCATAAAACACCACCTTCACGGTCGAGAACTGCCGCGCCAACCCTAGATTTGGACTCCTCATCTTGCGGGCTTCATCCTGGTGTAATTTTTGACCTCGGCTGCACCTCTCCACCGTGTGCCGTGGTACTCCACCATGCGCCACTGCCGGAGAAGCCAGAAAGGGTCCAGAAGCAAATTTCTACCTTTCGAAACTCTCGGTATGATCTAAATTGCCCTAATTTAATGTATTCTGACTGAATTGGATGCCGAACATGTATAGAAAACCTACCAGCTTACGAAAATGTGTAATTAGACGTAGAAAAGTGAAATTGAATAAGTAACGGACTAAAACATTGATTTAATTGCCCAGGAAATTAACTAGGCTTGAATTCTAAGGATACGGGAAGCCCTAGACTTAATTAGGAGCAAACGATAACCAGGTAGGGCAATTTACGCTCCTTTGATTTTAGATTGATTCTATGGATACCTAGATGATTTAATTTAATTGCATGGAATTACGTGTTACCTTCAATGAGTATAATTGCATGCCTGTGTGTTGTAGATGCCTGTTGCATGTTAGAATGACTTGGCTATCGGATTTAGATGCCATAGGAGTGAGTTAACCTAGGGTAGGGTACTTAATAGCCGGTATGGGACAGCCATTGAGTATCCCGAGTGCAAAGGATTTTATAAATATGTTATTTTCATCAGATTTAACCTGAAGTCGTTGGGGATTATGCGGTAAACTAGGATGACCCTATGAAAGGTTTAAGGAGTATAATGGGGGATAACCTATAAGGAAAAATGTTGTGATTTAGGCGTAATATCCTAGAACCCTGGGAACTAGTCGACTGTGTGCATGTGATTCCGAATAGACTGTATGAGGATGAGGATTGGCGTATATGCACATACTAGGGGATGCCCTAGATGTTGATTCTCACTCGGTCCTTGAGTGAGTGATTGGTGTCATGGATCACACTCACTATATAGGCGTGATTTTGGGTGATTGGTGTTATGGATCACACCCAATGATAAAAGATTAATCTCTCGTAAAATGACATGCAATTGGACAGATTCAGATACAGTCACATAAGACTTGTGACGGTTGTGAATGTGAAAACCATTAGGCATTTGATTTGATTTGATTTTGATTACAGATTTTTAGAAAAATAGATTTTATATTCATTGAATGATTGCCTCATTTTCTGTGCCATTTTAATGATTTTAAAAGATAAGGTATTCCACTGATTTTTTGAAATAAACACGGGAGTTATTTTCGATGCTTGCACTGCTGAGCATTCAGCTAGTTTTGAATATTTATTTATTATAAATTACTCTACTGGGATTTAACTATCTCATGAAGTTGTTTGCTCAAATGAACAGGGACAGGGGCCTAGGAGATAGCTGGGTTGAGATTGGATGACAGACGGACGATGCAGCGTAGTTCTAGGCTTGAATCTGTTATTGTATATATATTTACGTTGATGATTCTGTTGTTGTTGGATTTTTTATTAAATGTAATTACTGGATTTGTTGACTGTTTGTACTTGGGAGATGTCCAGATTACAGGGGAAACTCTGCCAGATTTTCAATAGGAATTAATATCTAAATCTTTGAGTTTCTGATGGATTACATGTTGATGGATGTATACTTTATTTATGGTTATTAGTTTTAATATTCCAGAGTTTGTTGTGATGATTGCATGTGTATTTAGTATAGCTGCAGTTGATTTATGGTTGAACGAAATTCGAATGGATGACAAAAAAGTCTATTTGTCTTATGCTCAACCAGTAGCGATCCCCTGACATTCCCTGAAAGGGAAAAGAGAAAAATTATTTTGAAAACCATAGACTTTTGCTACTTAGATAGATGATAGTGTATCGTGGATTAGGGGGTCATTACAAATATGGTATCAGAGCCCAGTTCGTCGGTTGTCTGGTTTAGTAGGCTAGTGATTGTGAATCTTCGGGCTTGCAGCTTTAGGGTTTTGATTGACTTAACTCTAGAATACTTAGGACCTGATCTTGAATTGATAAGTGAAAGAATGAATTTAACATCTTTCTGTTAACTGTTGTTATTAAAAACTAATTAATTTCTTTCTGTGTCAAATAGCCATGGCAGAACCTAGCAGGGATAACACTCGGAGGCCTAGAGGAAGGCTAAGACATAGGAACCAAGGCACCTCAGGTAGTAGTAGCATGGAGACCAACGTTGACATGCGAGAGATGATAGATTCCATATGGATGATGGCTGATGCCATGAGGGACCAAGCTACAACAAGTTCCAATGTAATGAGGTAACCATAGGAGGACAGGCAGATCAGAAATGATGGGAACACTCAGAATGTCAATCCATTGTATCAAGGGTGGATTGAATTTCAGAGAGTAGATTTACCCCCATTTTTAGGTTCCTCCGACCCAGCCACAGTGAAAGTATGGCTGAAGGAGATAGAAAATATCTTTCGGTTGTTGCATTGTGATAATGAACAAAAAGTTACATATGCGACATACATGCTTAAAGGTGAAGCAAAATGATGGTGGATAGGAGCCCAGTAGCTGATGGAAAGCAGGGGTATTCCGCTCACCTGGGAATCCTTTAAGAGGGTCTTCATGGATAAATACTTCCCTGAAAGCGTCAGATAGTCCAAGGAAGCACAGTTTTTAAAGCTCACACAGGGAGGTAAACCGTTCGAGGAATATTTGGAGCAATTTAGAGAACTATCCAGATATTCTATGTACTTGAGAATACATTATGACAAAGCCTGGAAGGCAAGTCAGTTGAAAGAGGGCCTAGATCTACTGATGAAGACATAGCTTACCCTGCTAAAGATCAGAGACTTTGCAGTGCTAGTGAATAAATGTCAGATCCTGAGTAAAAACCTAGAACAAAAGCAAAATATGACACAAAGAACAAGTAACAAGTCGAGACCACTAGCTAGAAATCTCAATGTGAAAGGCAGGATGTTCAAACCACAGCTAGGGACTTCAAGCACCAGCAAACGGCTCAATAGTGCTTTGTTAGAAATGTGGGACCAGACATCTTAACCAACCTTGCTAGCATCAGACTCCAGTGCAATGTTACAAGTGTAGGGGTACAAGACACCTTGCAAAGTACTGCCCATCAAGCGGAAGCCAGCAGACACTAGGTGGCTGAAGATCGCAGGCTCCAAGGAGAGTCTTTACTATGGATGCGGCCAACGTCGATAAGTCATCAGGTTTGATGCAGGGTAGAGGTAAAATTTACAATTTTTCTTTGATAATATTGTTTGATTCGGGTGTCACACACTCTTTTATTTCTAATGTATGCATGGAAAGAATAAACTTACCTTTACAAACCATGCCCTGTGACATACACATTTCCACACCCTTGGGAGAAACCACTATATCCCCACAAATATGTCTAAACTGCCCCATAACCATCGATGACACCTTGTTTATTGTGGACCTAGTGTGTATACCTCTGACTGGGATTGACATCATTCTGGGTATGGACTGATTGTCTAGGAATCGGGTTTTGTTAAACTGTTCTGACAGGACTATTACTTACTTAGATACCGTGCTTGTATGTGGGAGTGACAAAGTATGTGAGATAGGTGATGTGTCCTTAAATCTCTCTCAGGTAGAATTGCAGGAAAGGTTAAGCCTAATCCCAATTGTTAGCGACTTTCTAGAGGTGTTTCCTTTGGAAGTAAGTAGGCTACCCCTACCTAGAGAGATAGAGTTTACCATTGACTTGATTATGGGTGCAGGCCCAATAGCTATGACCCCATACCGAATGGCCCTAGCAGAATTAAGGGAACTAAAGGTCCAAATAGAGGAATTATTAGAAAAGGGATTCATTAGGCCGAGCGTATCACCGTGGGGAGCTCCTGTCCTATTCTTAAAGAAGAAAGACGAGAGTTTAAGGTTATGTATTAATTATCGGCAACTGAATAGGGTGCCATTAGGAACAAGTACCCATTACCACGGATTGATGACTTATTTGACCAGTTGCAAGGTGCAACTGTGTTTTCCAAGATAGACTTAAGGTCGGGATACCACTAAATTAGGGTTAGGGAAGAAGATATCCCCAAGACAGTGTTTAGCACTAGGTATGACCACTATGAGTTTCTAGTGATGCTGTTTGGACTAACAAATGCACCTTCTGTCTTTATGGACTACATGAACAGAATCTTTGGACCCTACTTGGATCAATTTGTTGTGGTATTCATAGATGATATCTTGATATATTCCAAGACTCACGAAGAGCATGCACAACATCTTAGCACGGTGTTATAGATATTGGAAGAAAAATAACTGTATGCTAAGTTGGAAAAATGTGAGTTTTGGTTGGAGGAAGTGAAATTTCTAGGTCACATGGTAAATGGAGAAGGGATTGCAGTAGACCCTAAGAAAATCAAAGCAATATTAGATTGGGGTCAACCAAGGACGGTCACTGAGATTAGGAGTTTTTTGAGTTTGGCCAACTATTACAGGAATTTCATTCAAGGATTTTCCCAAATAGCCTTGCCATTAACCCGGTTGACTTGGAAAGGTGTAAACTTCAAATGGATCGAGTAGTGTGAAGAGATTTTCCAGACTTTGAAAGAAAAATTGATCACCGCTCCTATATTAATCATCTTGAAACCCTTGGAACCCTTTACAGTATACACAGATGCATCAATGAAAGGTTTAGGATATGTCTTGATGCAGGATGGAAAAGTAGTGGCTTATGCATCAAGGCAATTAAAACCTAAAGAGGAAAACTATCCTACCCATGATTTGGAGTTAGCTACAGTTGTGTTTGCCCTAAAAATTTAGAGACATTACTTATACGGGACTGTATTTGAGGTTTATAGTGATCACAAAAGCCTTAGGTACTTTTTTGATCAAAAGGAACTGAATATGAGGCAGAGAAGGTGGGTAGAATACTTAAAGAATTTTGATTTCAAATTAAAATACCACGTAGGGAAAGCTAACGTTGTAGCAGATGCATTAAGCCGGAAGTCATTACAATTAGCTAGTCTAATGATAGATGAGATAAGGTTACTTGAGGACTTTAGGAATCTCAGCCTCAACGTAATCTCGTTTCTGAAGAGATTAGTGATGAGTGACTTCCTGATATCCTGCGATCTGAGGGAACAAATTAGGCAAGCTCAACTAGAGGATAAATCCTTGAAGGTATATGCAAACCAACCCGATTTTAGACTAGCCCCTGATGGAGTATTGATGTTTATGAAACGAGTAGTAATCCCAAACCATCAGGAGCTGAAGGAAAAAGTGTTAGCAGAGGCTCACCAAAGCCACTATACTATCCACCCAGGTATTTCCAAGATGTATCAAGATTTAAAGAGAAACTTTTGGTGGCCTGGTATATGGAAGGATATCACGAACTATGTGAATGCCTATCTGACTTGTCAATAGGTCAAGATAGAGCATCAGAAACCCGTAGGGCTACTAAAACCACTGGAAATACCGAAAAGGAAATGAGATCAAATAACCATGGATTTTTTAGTAGGATTACCTAGGACACCAGTCGATTATGATGCCATTTGGGTGATAGTGGATAGATTAACCAAGTCTGTTCACTTTTTACTTGTCAAGATGAGATACTCCATGAAAAAACAGACCGAAGTATACCTTAGGGAAGTCGTGAGGTTACACGGGATACCATCTAGTATAGTTTCAGATCGGGACCCTAGGTTTACTTCGAGATTTTGGCAGTCCCTGCAACAAGTATTAGGAACCCAACTTAAATTTAGCACAACCTATCATCCTCAGACTGACAGGCAGTCTGAGAGAACTATCCAAACTTTAAAAGATATGTTGAGGGCTTGTGTGCTAAAACAGAAAGGAAGTTGTGATAAACACCTACCTTTGATAGAGTTTGCATACAATAATAACTATCACTCTACCATTGGTATGTCACCTTTTGCTGCTCTGTATGGGAGAAACTATAAGTCACCTCTAAGTTGGGTAGAAATAGGGGAAAGTACATTGTTAGGACCTGAGATTGTACAAGAGACCACTGATCAAATCAAAATGATCAGAGAAAAGATGAGGGCTGCCCAACAAAGACAGGAAGCCTCTGCTAATAGGAGAAGGAGACCTTTAGAGTTTAATGAGGGAAAACATGTTTTCCTGAGAGTGTCCCCCACCACGGGTATTGGTAGACAAGTAAAGACCAGAAAATTAAGCCCCAGATTCTTAGGACAATTCCAAATCCTACAAAGAGTCAGTCCAGTCGCTTATTAGATTACCTTACCCGCATACCTATCCAACTTGCATGACGTCTTCTATGTCTTGCAACTCTGTAAATATGTCTCAGATCCTACGCATGTATTGGGGAATCAACCTGTAATATTAAAGGAAAATTTAACTTATGAATATACACCTGTACAAATCCTTGACTTTAAGACTAAGAAACTCCAAAATAAAGTAATCCCTTTGGTTAAGGTACTTTGGTAGGATGTAGCGTCGCAGGAGATGACATGGGAGAAGGAAGACGAGATGAGGCAACGGTACCCAGAGCTATTCACAGGTATGAATTTTGGGGATAAAATTTCTTTTAAGGGGGGAGAATGTAATAACTGGAATTTTTGAAAATAATTAAACTGAATGAATTTAAGCTTGATTTCGTTAAAATTGAGTTTGGCATGATTTTCAGAGTTAACGGTTGAAATCGAGGAATTTTTCGGAGTCAGAAACCTGATCTGTTGAAAGAAAACGCAACCCGGAGTTAATAAATTGAAAGATAGCATATCAAACTGTGGTTCCTCATACGGAGGGTGAAGCCCTTGCATAGAAACCCGTGCCCTTGCCTGGATCGAATACGGCATCCGAAAACTTCCCCGGGTGAAGTGGCAAAAGACCAAATTACCCCTAAAGACTTTAAATTTCTCAAAATTCCATAAAACCCCCACCATTTCTCATTTTCCTCCTCTCTCCTCCATTTCACTTTCTCTCTCTTATCTTTCCTCCCTTCACCACCGCACGTGGCTACCATTGCCGCCCTGCACCGCCGTCTAACCTAGCCATCGACGCAGCTCACCACCCCTGACCACCTGCGACCAAATCCAACCACCCACGAATGCCACTATCACCGAAAAAGCTTCTTTTTTCCTCTATCGTGAAATCCTTCGGCTGCCGTGATCTCCGCCATCTGGCGCCGTCTGATGTCACCACCCCCACTATTGGGAAGGCCGAGCAGCCAGCTTCCTCCCACAACTTGCAGCCACCGAAAGGAGCCGCCACGCGATTGGATCGAGGCATTTTCTATCCGTCATGCGTAGAGCTTTGCCACTAACAAACACCACCTTAACGGCCGAGAACCGTTGTGCCAACCCCAGATTTGGACTCCTCATCTTTCAGGCTTCATCCTGGTGTAATTTTTGACCTCAGCCGCACCTCTCTGCCGTGCACCGCTGCTGGAGAAGCCATAAAGGGTCCAGAAGAAAATTTCCACCTTTTGAAACCCCCGATATGATCTAAATTGCCCTAATTTAATGTATTCTGACTGAATTGGATGCTAAACATGTATAGAAAACCTATCAGCCTAGGAAAACATGTAATTAGACGTAGGAAAGTGAAATTGAATAAGTAAAGGACTAAAACATTAATTTAATTGCCCAGCAAATTAACTAAGCTCGAATTCTAAGGATACGGGAAGCCCCAGACTTAATTAGGAGCAAACGGTAACTAGGTAGGGTAATTTATGCTCCCTTGATTTTAGATTGATTCCGTGGATACCTAGATGATTTAATTTGATTGCATAGAAATGTGTGTTGCCTTCAATGAGTATAATTGCATGCCTGTGTGCTGTAGATGCCTGTTGTATGTTAGAATAACTTAGCTACCGAATTTATATGCCATAGGAGTGAGTTGACCTAGGGTAAGGTACTTAATAGCCGATATGGGATGGTTATTGAGTATCCCAAGTGCAGAGGATTTTATAAATATATTATTTTCATCAGATTTAGCTTGCATTCGTTAGGGATTACGCAGTAAACCAAGATGACCCTAAGAAAGGTTTAAGGAGTATAATGGGGGATAACCTATAAGGGAAAATGTTGTGATTTAGGCGTAATATCCTAGAACCCTAGGAACTAGTTGACTGTGTGCATGTGATTCCAAATAGACTGTATGAGGATGAGGATTGGCATATGTTCACATGCTAAAGGACGCCCTAGATGTTGATTCTCACCCAGTCCTTGAGTGAGTGATTGGTGTCATGGATCACACTCACAATATAGGTGTGATTTCGGGTGATTGGTGTTATGGATCACACCCAATGATAAAAGATTGATCTCTCATAAAATGACATGCAATTAGACAGATTCAAATACAGTCACATAAGACTTGTGATGGTTGTGAATGTGAAAACCACCGGGTATCGGATTTGATTTGATTTTGATTACAGATTTTTAGAAAAATAAATTTTATATTCATTGAATGATTACCTCATTTTTCGTGCCATTTTAATGATTTTAAAAGATAAGGTATTCCATTGATTTTTTGAAATAAACACGGGAGTTATTTTCGGTGCTTGCACCACTGAGCATTCAGCTAGTTTTGAATATTTATTTATTGCAAATTACTCTATTGGGATTTAACTATCTCATGAAGTTGTTTGCTCAGATGAATAGGGACAGGGGCCTAGGAGATAGCTGGGCTGAGATTGGATGACAGACGAATGATGCAGCGTAGTTCTAGGCTTAAATATGTTATTGTATATATATTTACGTTGATGATTCTGTTGTTGGATTTTGTATTGAATGTAATTACTGGATTTGTTGACTGTTTGTACTTGGGAGATGTCCAGATTACAGGGGAAACTCTGCCAGATTTTCAATAGGAATTAATGTCTAAATCTTTGAGTTTTTGATGGATTACATGTGGATGGATGTATACTTTATTTATGGTTATTAGTTTTAATATTACAGAGTTTTTTGTGATAATTGCATGTGTATTTAGTATAATTGCAGTTGATTTATGGTTGAAAGAAATCCGAATGGATGACAAAAAAGTCTTTTTGTCTTATGCTCAACCAGTAGCGATCCCCTGACGTTCCCTGAAAGGGAAAAGAGAAAAATTATTTTGAAAACCATATGCTTCTGCTACTCAGATAGAGGATAGTGTATCGTGGATCAAGGGGTCATTACATAACCAAAGTGCATCGAGGTCTAACGAATATTATTTTTAGTTATAGAGTTTTGTATCAAACAATTTCTTAATAAAATACTCTAAATATATATTAATTTAAATTCAATAGTCACTTTACATCTCTGCAATCATATAGTCAAATTTACCAAAAATAGTGCATACTCACAAAATTTGTAAAGTTCAAGCTCTAACTCTGTTTTTAAAAAGAAAAATTCTATTTTCTAATACTTATAACCAATAACAATTAAGATTTCATTTCACACCTTTATTTTCTAACTCTGAACTCTAATCACTTATAAATCACCCCCTATTTTTCCAACTCAAAAACCAAACGATTTGGATCTTAGATTTTGAAATTTGTAGCTGGTAAACAACACTGCAGCAGTGGCAGCAATGATGGTGGCTGACCGATGATGATAGTGATCAACGTCAATTGGTGGAGGAAAAGCAAAACTCCAAATGACCCATAATGGACAAAGCTTTCATGTGAGAGGGAAGGAGAAAGGCTTTTGGAAATGAGATGTTAGGAAGCATCTGACTTCCCTTCATGATTTTTAGTAGAGTATGGTCAATATAAAGATTTTAATAGGTCTTACATGGTAAGGAAAATTTTTGGTATGGCAAAAATGGAGTTTTGGTAGGATTTTCTAGTCTAGATTTACTTTGTGGTAAATATAAGAAAGACTTAAAAATTTTGGATAGTCATAAGCCTTTTAAAAATATATGATTTTAAGGCCTTTAGAAGATAAAAAAATTTTATTGAGTACAATTTTAATTTTCAAAAATTCTCAAATTTAAACTAGGAGTTCAAAGTAATCCATTAATATTTTGCTTCCTAAGGTTATCTAGTATTAAAATTAATAAAATTCTAAGCTTGTCCAAAAGATTTTTTTACTAAAAAAAATGTTTCTAATTTATTTGGTCATAATATCAAATCCCAAGTTCACATAAATATGGATTCCAACTTATTCTGTAGATTTTTGGGTCGATTATTACATTTATGGTGCAATGCTTTCATCTTTAAAGATAAAAGGAATGATTGTTTTAGCAACAATGTCAGCATATATAGTAGCCACTATATTATCAAGATTTAAGATTTAAGATTTCACTATCACTAAATACATCATTTACCTATTCAATTAGTAAAAATTTAGATCTAGTAGAATTAATCTATCGATCGACAATTATCACATGGGATGGTGCACCAATGACTCATCCTTATGCATTTGAGTTTGTTGATAGAACATTTAGAGAATCACAAGAGTTGATGGTCTATTTAGTAGAAAAGTTATCATACTAGGTGGATATTTTTGACAAATCCTTCTGCTCCATTCCTAATGGTTCAAAAGCAAAAACGATTAATGCCTTAATTGTGAATTCACCTTTGTGGAGACATTTTTAAGTTTCGCTCCTGCAACAAAATATGAGATCTAGAAATTACTGAGGTTTCTCAAAATTCTTGCTCAAGGTGAGTGATGGAATAAAGTTGGAGATTGAAAATGATATGATTAAAATATCACAAAAAATGAGTGTTCCATGTGAAGGTGAACATCCTTTGAATGATCTTCTTGATCTTATTTTTCCTAATTTGACTCAACACATGAATGGCTAATGGTCGAATGGGCTATCTTAATGTTAACAAATGAAGAGGTTTATAGACTTAATGACAAGATAATTGCTAAATATCCTAGAGATGATCATATCATGTACTCATTTGACTCAGTAAAGAATGAACCACACAATTTATATCAATAGGAATTTTTGAATTCAATCTATCTAAGTAGAATTTCCCCACATGTGTTGAGATTAAAGAAAGGTGTGCCAATAATGTTGCTACGTAATTTAGACCCAAAATTAGGTTTATGCAATGGTACAAGATTGATTTGTAGAGATTTCTTACAAAATGTAATAAATGTAGAGATTTTCACCAGAAAATGAAAAGTGATCAAGTCTTTATACCACAAATCCCATTAAAGCTAGTTGAGAGTGCACATCTTCCTTTCTAAATGACTAGAAAACAATTCTTTTTCTATTTGAGTTTTGCACTTACAACAAATAAATGTCAAGGACAAACAATCCCATTTTTTGGTGTTTATTTGCCTTGTCATATATTTAGTCATGGTCAATTTTATGTAGCTTTGTTAAGGGAAAAATTAATGGAAAACACCAAAGTTATGCTGAAAAAAGGAAACTTCCGTGGGGAATATTATATGTGCACATATAATGTTGTATATAAATATGTATTATTAAATATAGCCTAAAATGCACATGACTCCTTTGTACTTTAGTCTATGTGCATATAGTCCCCTTGTAATTTTAAAATGTTACATAAACTAACCCAACCCATAAATATCTCTAACTAAATTGATATATTTCTTCTTTTGAAGATGAAATAGGGAGAATATGTATCTTTCAAACATCAAATCATTAATTTACTATATATTTTACAAGTTTAGTAATAATTTAAATATTTTTTATGTAAAGTTAAAATTTTTTTCATATTTGTTTCTAATTTAAATTAATTAAATAACTATAATATTTTATTGATTTTTGAATTTGACTATAATTAAATGATAATATTTATATGATAAAATGATTTATTTTTTAAAAATTAAAAAAATAATATCAATTATAATTTGAAAACATTAAAAAGTGTTTTGGACGTTTGTTATTTTTAACATTTTAAAAACATTTCCAATCATATTTTCTATTTTCAATGAAAATAAAAATAAAAATAATGTGCCTTTTTGTGTGTGTGTGTTGGGAGGCATTATAGTGCCATGTTGACATAGCAAATTTATTAATAAAAATAAAAAATAATATGATTTAATGACTAATTTTTTAATTAAATAAAAAAATATAACTAAAATGATCTATTTACATGCATGTAAAAATTTTAAGACTTAATTATCGATTTTCAAAATTCTGATACTTATTTGCAAATAATTTAAAATTTAAGAAATTGTTAAACCTTTTTTATTAAAAAAATATTTATAAAAAGAGAAAAAGAAATTTTTAGTCTCATAATTTTGACTTAAACTTTATTTTTGTTTTTTTAAATTTAATTAGTTTCACTTTAATTTTTTAACTTCGAAGTTCAAATAATCAATCAAACTTTTCTTAATCCCTAGCTCACAGAAAATGTTGAGTTAGAATTAATTTTAATATCTCTCTATAATATTATTGTTATTATCAAATCAAGATAAAGTTTACGTTATTAAGTGTTCGATAAATATAAATACTTGATTAAAATTGTTATATGTTAAAAATATATTTAAATTTGTGTGGTTTACAATTAAGAAACATAATATATGCTACATATGTGATAACAATATTATATATGAGTGCTGATTTATTTACTGATTATGTAGTTAAAATGTTACATATGTTTATATAGAATTGCTATCATATATAGTAAAGATATATTAATGTTTCTCTCTAACATTTTTATGATATTTATTTACTTTAATAATTTAAAAATATGCACTAGATAAATTGATAAAAAAATTATATAAAAATATTAAATATTTATTTATTGATTTATGATTAAATACTAATATATAATTTTATTTACTGTAAATTATACTTTAAAATACTTGGTTAAATGTTTATCTATGGTTAATTCTTCTAAGTGTTATTATAGTTTAAGTTGATACACTATGATTTAAAATATATATTTTTTTTCTCTTCTAAGGATTAGTTAATATTTAATGTCATCCCTTATCTTTTTTATTAATGATTAATGACTCAAGTACTAACAATTTAACTGTTATAATATTTAAAAGATAATTATGTGTATTATAATATTTTAAAGATGAAATCTTACTAATATCTATCTTTTATAAATAAAAAAGAAGATGGTTTCTTAAAATTATTATTTTTAAATTAAAATAAATAATAAAATAATAATTTTTTTAAAAAATATTTTTTAATAAATTATAAAAAATTTAAAAAATTAATTTTATTATTAAAGATATTTTAATTAAAATGAATAAAATTATAAATTATTTAATTTTTTTATAAGAAGAAAGTGTAAATTTTTAAAATATAAAAGAAATAATTTTGATTTCTTTGTTCTAAAAGAAAATAGAAAGAAAGTGCAAAGGGGAACCGTGGCACAGTGCACAGTAGAGAACGCGCGTGATAAAAAATGTTTAAGAGCGCGTGATAGAAATCCACTAACATTCCCAATTCTCACATCCAAATCTGCAACTACATAATTCTCCGAGTGTTTCCCAGCTGTTGAACCACTTCCATTCCTTCTCTTTCGTTCTCAGACTCGCTCTCTCACTCTCCAAAATCCCAAACCATGCTCTCCTCTTTCTTCTCTTTCTTCGTCTTCTTCTCTAACACTTCCTCCAAATGAGACATGGGCTTTATCCGGCGACTCTTCGGCGCCAGAAAATCCGATCATCCCTCTTCTGGGTCGGGTCCTAAGCCTCCCAAGGACAAGCGCAGATGGAGCTTCGGCAAACCCGGCAAGGACAAGTCTCGTCCCAGTCCACCTACTGCTCTCAACCACTTTGAATCTTCCACTTCCTTAACCGACTCTTTGGATGCTAATAAGCATGCCATAGCTGTAGCGGCGGCTACGGCCGCCGTTGCTGAGGCCGCACTTGCTGCGGCCCATGCTGCAGCAGAGGTTGTCAGACTCACCAGTGGTGGCACAGGAACCTCCGCCGCTAGCGTTACTCGGCCGGCGACTGCGACAAACGTTAGTGCGAGCCAACGCCGGTGGGTGGAGGAAGTGGCCGCCGTAAAAATACAGTCCGCGTTCCGTGCTTATCTGGTCAGTACTGTATTTAATTTTTGGCAATAATGTCCCTGGAATCAAAATTCGTAATGTTGTTTAAAATTCCAGAGGTTAGGTGTTTTTGGTCAATTCACTTTCTGCTTGTTTTTCCGGATTCAATTTCAAATTCTCAACGCTAATTTCAAAATCCATTGACTCTCTGTCTGGGTTACCTGTTATCTAATTTATTCAACGCTGAATTGTTTTTCAATTTTTGAACAGAATTTCCCGGTGTTTTTCTCGGCTACCAAACACTTATTATAATATTGCTTCTTTTTCTATATTTTGTGTGTGTGTGTGTGTGTATATATATATAAATATTTTTCTTCGAAGCGACGTCTTTTTGTGGACATTGGCCATGGTCCCCCTCACCTTCCTTGCTACCAAAAATAATTATTTATGAAGACAATTTTTTTCTGTAGTAAAATTGTGGAAAGCGTGCTTTGTGGCGTATTGTGGAGTATGGATAAATAATATGCAGCCGACAATTTAAAACATGTGTGATTTCGTCATCAGACTCAGACACGACATTGTTCTAAATTCCGTCCCATTGTTTTCACTGTAAATTTTTTTAGTTTTGACTTTTTTAATTCACTCTAGTATTTCTCTTTTCGATGTACCTTGTAAATTATATTGGCAGTGCTACAGTCCACAGACCACGAGCATTCTTCATCATCGCGTGGCTTACAATTTTTTTAAAGAGAAAATTACAGTTAGCTCATTTGAGATTTGGTTAAGATAGACTAAGGTAGTAATGGCACCTTCTTTATAACTTTTATTATTAGTTTCTCCAATGAAAATAAAGTATTTGGATTTTTTTTTTAAATAATCCAATCATAGAGTGATGGTTACCAAGACAGAGGCTATCACTAGGCTTCAAGGGAATCTCTTGAAGTTTCAAAAAGGAATATTAATTGCATATAATTTAGCCAAACTTAATAGTATAGTATAATTTTTTTACTTTTCTTTTTGCTACCTTTGATTTGGATTTGGATCCTTTAAGAATAGAGAAGGGAAGAAAAAAAAACTTGAAAGAGAGATAAATTAAGAATAGATTAGAGTCCACATATGTTTTTTTCTTTATTTTTTTCCTCTTTCTGCAGTTCAATACTTTACCTCATATCCAAATCCCTTATATTTGTGAGGGTGTTTTTCTGTTTATGCATTGTGTCAGAAATTGGTGCTGTGGTATGACGAAACATGGCAATGTCTCCTCTGTGGAGTTTGAATATGTTAGAGAACACATTGGTCAAAAGACACTGAAGAGGGAACGTGTGTGTGAGATTGAATCAAAAGAGCCCACTTATTTGGTGAAATGATGCTACCCTTTCCAATAGGCAAAGTAGAGTGGCCACTCATGTCATAGTTAATACACCTATCTGCTGCTGGCATCTTAGGATTTTGGCCTTGCCAAATCAAAAGCAAAAAACTGCTTTTGCAGAAAAAGTGCTTCTCAGTTTTCACCATATTAAAAAATTGGCATTTAAAACATATTCTGACCTTCACGTGAAAGTTTCTGTGTAAAGAAGGCAAATAGTTAGGGTGGATTCTTTTAGGTGGGATAAAAGCAAACTCAGTGAGCATCTTAATGCCTATTGGACTTGTGCTAGCCCTGTGAAGGTAGGTAGTTTGACAAATGAAGCTTCAGTGAATAAAAAGAAGCATGAATAAAGGAATTTTTTTGCTTTTTTTTTTTTGTACAAAAAAAGTGCCTGCATGTGACTATGAGTGTAATAATGATTTCATCCACGAGCCTCTCCACCTTTTCAAAACATGCCTTTTTTCTATTTCAACGCTAGTCTGTTCTGTCCTTTTTTTATTCCTTTTTACCTCCTGCTATAATTTCCTTCAAAAGGTCTTGTATAATTTTATTCTGTAGCTTTATTTCTTTCTTGATGGCATTTTCAATTTTCTCCTTTCTAAAGAATAAGAGTAACTGAAATTGTTGAGATGGATTTGAAAGGCAAGGAGAGCTCTGCGAGCACTGAAAGCATTGGTGAAGTTGCAAGCACTGGTGAGGGGCCACATTGTAAGGAAGCAAACTGCAGACATGCTCAGGCGCATGCAAACATTGGTCCGACTGCAGGCCCGGGCACGGGCGAGTCGTGTGAACTTGTCAGATCATCTGCATTCTACCAAGTCTTCACTATTTTATCATCCTGTAAGAAAACTTACGTTGCTTTTTGAATTATTATCCTGATTAATCATTTCTTAATAAGCAAAATCTTACGGGTTAAGAATGCTAGGAAGGATTTTTAAGTATATGTATTGTGCCACCTCATTTATGCATTAGCCAAAAACATTCAACCAAATTTTCTTACTTTTTCATAGTATAGGTCCCATCAATATAAAGTAAGAAGAGTTGGTTGAATATTATATACCATACACTAATCTGATGTGGACAAATGATTAAACATATAAAGTGAACAAAATTGCTTCATCAGCTATTTACCTGTCTGATTTTAATTATATTTAATTGCAGGTCCCTGAAGATCATGAGCGCCCTCTTCGTGCCTATAGTACCAAATTTGAAGGATCTTCCATTCTGAAGGTATATCCATGATACTTCCCATAAACTGTACTGTGAGATCTTTTGATGGTTTAAGTGGGAGAAAATGGAATTTACTCCCTTGAAAAGATACATGTCTTAACCATTTATTTCTTTAATCTTAATAATATAAAATTTAGTCCTTAAGGATACATTCTATAGACTAACATAACAAGTCTAAAACTTCTAGAGACTAAATCATGTATTTTGTTAGGGCTGAATGATTTATATCTAAAATTCATTATTCTGCTATTGGGATGTTACATGAATCATGTCCTATTGGGATGCCAACGGACTTACAGAGAAAAGGTTAAAGACAAAAAAGAAACATTTTTTTGCTTCTTAGTTTCCATTCCTTTATTGGACCTTGCAGAGATGTAGCTCCAATGCAAACTTGGGGGACATGGACCCAGAAAGAGCACGTTTTGGTTCACAGTGGTTAGACCGCTGGATGGAAGAAAGCATTTGGAGCCACCACACCAGAGATGGCTCACTGAAGCATGTGCACACTGATGATGACAAGAGTGACAAGATTCTTGAAGTGGACACATGGAAGCCACACTTGAGCTCTCACCGCAGTACTGCCTCCTTCAACGCATCTCAACACTATCACCACCTAAATTCTGATTACAACACCAACAAAACAGACATGTTATATGATTCTCCATCAAAAAGGTCCTCAAAAGCTCTAAACAAAACCATATCATCCAGGGAGGTGTTATCCCTGAGCTCTCTCAAGTTCCACAAAGGAAAAGAAGTAGCAGGTTCCAGAACTGCAGAGAACAGCCCACAAGCTCTGTCTGCATCATCTAGACATGGAAGTGGTAGGAGAGCGCCTTTCACACCCACAAGAAGTGAGTGTTCTTGGGGCTTCTTTGGAGGGTACACAGGGCACCCCAATTACATGGCCAACACTCAATCATCAAGGGCTAAGGTTAGATCACATAGTGCACCAAGGCAAAGGTTTGAGTTTGAGAGGTATGGTTCAACAGGGAGCTATGTTCAAGGGCTGTGGGATTCAGAGAGGGATGGAGATTTCAGGATCAGAGGCTATCCTGCTGCTTCAAGCTGCTTGAACAGAGGTGGGAGTACCAATTTAAGGTAATGCTATGCTGCAAGTGTTATGAAGAATAAAAGATTCATCTCAGAAAATTCAAAAAGAAAAGAAAAAAAGATTTTCCTTGTGCTTGGTGTTGTGTATGGCGGCAGTTTTAGGATGTAATTATGTGACATGCCCTCGAATAGTATTTGTTTGTCTTTACACGGTAAGAATTATTGACATTGTTGACGTGAGAGATATATTAATTTCTACATTATGACTGGGTTTTGGTGTGTTTTGGTTATTTTAATTTTAATAATAGTAGCCTCGGATAACTTTTTAGTCCATTTCATTTTTAATCTGCCTGTAACTACTTTTCATTTTGGTACAAATGTTTATTTTATTAATTCAGTCCTTTATTTTCTGTAGAATATTTTTTTTGTGGTCCCTCAAAGTAATTTTTGTCATCAGTACAGTTTTATCATTAGTAAAATATAATAGTAAGTTAATTATATAACTACTATAGTAAAATATAATAGTAAGTTAATTATATAACTACTAGATTTGTCCTTATTCAATTTCGACATTCAAAAGTAAAATTTCAAATTTCCTTTCTAAATAAAATATTTTGACAAGGGTTTGCTATCTCTTCCCTAAGCAACCATATTTTTCAATTGAAGCAACCAATTGAAAACAAGAAACAACAAAACATAGAATTTTTTTAAAAAAAAAAAAAATGAAACAACCAATTGAAGCTTAAACATTGAAAACTCGGATCACCATATTTTTCATCTTTTTTGTACTTAACGTAAAACTTACTTAAATAATACTATTTGAAAAAGAAAATATTACATTGAATAATTTAAGTTTTGAATTAATGATATGTAGACTTTTAATTATCAAAAATTTTCTTTTAGAAAATTAAAAAAATTAATTAAGAGATTTTATCACTAAAATTAAATTAAAAAAAAAATTTTTTAAAAAAATCAATGATTAATTTATTCAAATTAGAGTTTTCATCTGCCGAAGCAAAAATTATTTAAAGTGGAAAAGATTATAATTTAAATCTCACATTATCAAGCAACGACAATTGATAAGATTGTTAAGTCATGTCATTATTTACGTTGTTAATGTGAAGAAGAGATATTTACTTTGGAGAACAATTATTAATTTTTTTTAGATGACGTTTTAAATTGAAAAAAATTGACCTGTTTTTTGGAATTAAAACATTAACTTTTCTGAATTTTGGAATAGATAGAATTAATTAGAGATAGGCCATCGACAGGGATAGATTAAATATGATGGACCCATCAATTTCCAGTGACCAAAGTAGTCACTGCTTGCTGGGGACCCAACTATTGCTTCCTCATAAGATATGGTTATATATTACAACATGATTTCTCATGATTCATGAACAGTACAGTTTTCTATCAATATCTTCATCATTTCAAGCTGAACCAAAGCTAATTTCTCTACGAAAAAACCTTTACCAAAATGATTAATCCATTTTTTTAAGGGGAAAAAAATCCCTTTTAAAACATGCATGCAAATAGTAAGAATCTTGTAAAGCTTAACTACTTTTTAATCTATTACTGTTCCAGTAGAGCATAATGCTTGCCAAATGTTAAAGGTAGCCCGTCTATTCATCCCACAGTAAGACTTAACATTTTGGGTAAAAAAATCTTTTCTTCTAAACTAGTCATATTTTAGTTTCTACAATATGCTTATACTCTTTGCTACAGAAAAATTGAGTTTTACCACCAAAACTTATGTTGTCATAAAAGGTATAGATGTGATTAGAGAGTCATTACTAAAGTCTCATGCCTTGTCATCAAAATATACTTATAAGGACGAATTATCGTTTTAACATGAATTATTATAAAATGTGACTTTTTATGATAACTTAATCATTATAAAAGATTATTTTTTATAGTGATATAGTCATTACAAAAAATTAACTTTATGTGGTGACATAGTCACTACCAGAAGTTAATTTTTTATAGTGACATAGTGGCTATCTAACATTAACTTTTTTTGATGATATTGTTGTTGCAAAATATTATTTTCTATGGCAACTCTTTTTAGTCGCCACTAAAAGTGTAATATTTTTTTTGTTACATTATTGATGGCATTTGAAAGATTGAATTATTCTTAATAAAAACAAAATATATGTAAATAAGTTTAATAACAAAATGTCCATATGCACCAAACTTAGCAACAAAACACAAAAAAAAAGAACATAAAAGAGTCCATATACGAAGAAATGAAACCATATTATATCACCCACACACATGAACATCACATTCAATCCTCACCTTCACTTGTCCAAAACATCAAATGTATCCCCCTTTCGCAATTCTCAGCATCAAACTCAAATCAATCCTAATATGTATGACTCATTAGTCTGGTTAAACTATAACTAAAGTAATTATTATAAAAAAGCATCTAAAAATTTACACAACTAGGTACTCCCATCAATACACAAAAATTTATATATCAAATCATGATTTTTTTACAATGCTACTATCATCAGCAATAAAATTGCAGCGACAAGAAACCAATTCTAGCATTATCAAACAAGATATTGCATCAACAATTTCCACCAAATCATTGTCACAGCGTCACTAATCAAGACAAATCCTTATCACAATATGACTAATCAAAACATTGTCCACCACAAATAATTTACTTATTGTCACAATATCAACAAATTAAGATAACATCCACCACTTAGTAATATACTTGTTGGATAGAAGACATGATAGCAGTCAATTGTGCCTGCATTCGTTGTTCTATCTCTGGTCGTTGAGCACGCTCTGCCTGTATCTGTCTTTCTATCTCATCAAGTTCTCTTGCATCTTTCTTTCCAACTCTGCACGCTTAACTTGTAGTTGATCACAGACATTTTGTAATGCTAAGGACACTCTAGCATCTACCTCAAGTTAGTTCATGCCTCTCCTTTTAGGAGGTTTCACCCCATAACCTGTACTTAAAATCTTATCTCTTATCATACGAATCTCATCTAGTTGAGATTAATGTTGAGCAACAAGTTCATGAAGGTGACTCTATAATTATGATATCAATTTAACATAATTAATATAACATATAAATAAACTTTGTCATAAAATAATGAATTTGATCAATTATACATAAATTTTTTGAGATTGTTAATCCATCCATACCAACTCTTGTTCTTTTGTCTTAAAATCTCATCTCTTTCACGAGATCACTTAAATTTTTTATTTCATAAAAAAATTATTTCACACGTCTTTTGATGACAACTATTAAAATGTCGCCACCTATTAGTTATTGGTGGCTACTCATTCTATGTCACTAAAAGTCTACTTTCAGTTATCACGATTTTAATTGCCGCTCAAACAGAGCTTTTTTGTAGTGTTGGGATTGATAGCTTTTAGTTACTATTCTACTTCTATACGTCTAACTTCCAAATTCATCCCAAACAGAAAAAGACAAAAATTATGTATTTTTGTTTTGGGCTTCCAAGTCCGTTCATTTTCCTAGCTTTTGTTGCCAAATCTGGTGAAATGCTCATGCTTGTTTTGATGGCATGTTTTGGTTTTTTCTTGCTAGACAGTAATTTTGTGAATTGCACCAACATGTTTAAATAATTTCTTTGCATAATTGAAGCCAGTTTCTTCAAAATATTGTTCATGTTGAAATGTGAAGTATTGTTGTTATGCAGCAATGGGTTGGAGAAGTTATAATCAACTTCTGAGAGAAGTTTGTAACTCATCTTATACTACTGATTATAAGTTCTAGATAGACTTCCTATTCGGAGTCCTACACATTCCTCTATTGGATTTTCATGAAATTTCTCAAAAGCTCTCATGCTTCATGAAATTTATGTAAATATTAGAGAAAAAGGTCAAAGTAATGCCCTCATTTTATCCACTGTGGATTCACAGAAGAAACTAGTTAGATCCTAGAGCTTTCTGCTTTCGGTGGTCCATTTTGTCAGAAATGGACGCGAAACAAAATGACAAGAGAATGCTTATGTATATGAAGTGACCTATGACCCCCTCTTTTGTTGTATTGATTTTTGTTTTTCTTGAAAGTACACAGAGTTACCTTGGATGCTCACCGCAGGCTATAGGAAGCTGCATATGAAAGTGATGTTCAAGTAGCAGTTCTTTCTTTCTTTCTTTTACTTTTTTTAAATAATAATATTGATGTTACTCTAATGGTATCAATTATTGTCTTTTTTTTTTAACAAATATTTTTTGGTTAAAATGTAAGTACCTCTCTTCGAATTCAAATTTTGGTTTATTATATTGTAGGCAAATAATTCCTTCTATTAAATCTTTTTTAAACCCACACTTATATTTGCTAAATTTATAATGCTTCTTGATACTTGCAAAACTCCAATCAATTTTTTTTCACTAATATTATGTTTGGATTATAGAAAATGAAAAGAAATGAAAAAAATATAATTTTAATCTTTTTGAAAAATTGATTTATATTGAAGTCTTTTTTATGTTTCAGTATGTTTATTGATTAGATTAAATAAATAAATAAAATAAAAATTCTAAATATATTTTATTTTTATTTGTTTATTCTCCTCAGTCTAAATATATTTAAACGGATTACTCACCCCTTGAGGCAACCCCTCTTCTCCTTTTCTGTTGCCTTTGTGTCAAATGTCAATCCAAAAACAACTTTTCTTTTACTGCTTTTGTTAAAAGCTCGATGGCTTTCATTATGCCTAAATCATTTCCTTTTATCAGGCTCGTATCAGATTATCTGAACTACTACTTTATATTGAACGGTAAAGTCAATAATTTTTTTTTTCTATTTTAAGTAAATTGTAAAGCCAATAGTTGAACAACCAAAAATACTGTAATGACCTTGGTTTTCTCTCTCCATAAAAATAATGAATTAAAGGGGTGAGGGAAAAAAGAATTACTAATTTACTACTGTTTTATAGATCGATAAATCCAAGAGAAATAAATAAAATATTTAAGTCATACTTAATTTAATTTCAAGTCTAATCCCACAATTTATTTTATAATTACAATAGAAGTCCACATTATACATTATTTTGACCATTCTAAAAAATTCTCTTAAATGATTCTTACAAGAAAAAAATAGATGTTATATTTATATATTTGTCATCAAATTCTTCAATCATAAAATAACATACGTATGTTTTATATAACTCATAATTTTCATGAATGGTTTATGTTAAATTTCTTTTAAAATAGTGAATTTTTTATAATACCACTTCTGACCACATGTAAGCATTTGCCATCCCAAGCCCAAGTTGTAACATGCCCAAACAACTAACTGAAATTTTAATGTTGTGATGTTTGTATTTAAGGGTTAAGTATAGCTTATAAGGGAAGTTAGCAGTTAGATTAAAATTTTGGCTAAAAAATCATACAGAAAAAAGGTCTGGTTTAATATAAAATGAGATTTTAAGTAAATGGTACATTTGGATAATATAACCCAAAGGGTAAATAAAGAGTTAAAATAAAAAAAAGTATGTGAAGAGAAGGACTATTGTAAACTCTTTAAATTTACAACTTTAAGTAGGGACTAAATAGTAAATATTTGTGAATTTTAACTAATTGCAATTCTACCCTTTTTAGAAACCTTAAGGAAAGGAAGAGAGAGAAAAGGTTCAAAAAAAGTTTGAACCCAGAGAGAGAAGCAATAAGAGGAGTGATAGAAGGAAATTGAGGGGGAAAGAAGGAATCAAGGCTAAAATTTGAAGGGGATAGCTAAAAGGTCTAAATTTCTACCTAGGACACTTGAATCAACACACAACATGATCAAGAACAAGGTAATCAAGTTGAAATCTAATTCTCTTTCACTTTCTTTGGAAACTAATTTTTTTAAGTAAATGGGTGAAGTTGTGTTTTTATCGACTTTGAGAGAGATTTAAACTTGCATTCTACTTCAATTATGTTGGATTTATGCTTTTTTATACTTGTATGTGTCGAAGGATTTCTCTTAAATGAAGATTTGAATTTTTTTACTTTCTCTTTCCTCCATGACTATAAATCTCAAATTTTGATTTGTTTTTAGCCTAACAGCGCCTAAGTTTCGCATAAAATGTTGTTCTTAGGAAAGAGAAAAAGTCCATGAATTAGTCTTATGCTAAAACCCAATGCTTAAGGGGTAAAAAGGGATCAAAAAGAACTTTAAAAACAAGGCACAAATGTGGAAGTTGACTTCCACACCCTAGGAGTCAACTTTCGTATTCTTCATGCCCATAATTTCAAGTCCAAGACCTGGCAGTCAACTGGAAAACCCTAGGAAATCGACTTCCAACCTAGTAGTCGACTTTTTGACCCCAGAAAGTTAACTTCCAGCTCTCAGACATGTTACACCCTTAACCTATGGTTTTTTAAAATTCTGATTTATTTATAATTAACATATATAGATAGGTGTATTACTATCTCCTATACCTGAGTCAATTCTTAACTTTTACCACGTTAAATACAATTAGTTGAGTTAGGTTTGGGTTTTTACTCTCGAGTTCTATCATATATGCCTATTCTTTCACTATTCACATTCAAAAGAGAGTCATAGATCATTCAAAAGGTTATATAGACTTATGACTAAGGATAAACTGATCAAAATATAAGAAATAGTAAGATAAAGATAAGGCTAATATTGCTATTACTGCTCAAACCCTAGTCCACTTGCTAGGGGTACCATGGGAGGCACTTTCAACACCATCACCACTCATACATCTCTTATTATCGTGATTGGCCCCATGAATTGGATCTCTACTACCACCACCTCAATTTCTAGAAGTACATGATATCTAGGCATTTGGACACATCAATAAAAATATGAGATACATATTCTTAATAGCTAAATTACCTATTTTGAAAACCACTGATGGTACTAGCTATACTTGTACAGAAATTCATACATTCTCTTCTTATTTACATTCACATGAAAAAATATTTTATCGGATGCAATGCATGCTCATATCATGTCCTTAGTGATGCATGTATAGGAAATTCATCATAAAAACTTTCATGAGGTGTTCATGCACTTATAAACATCATCATCATAAAACATTCCTTCATAAATAATGTAACATGATCATACATAATCCATTATTTAGGGAAAGGACATAGTAGTCTAAGGCCTTACACCCTTTTTTAAATCACATGCCCTTGTATCTTATCACATAGAATAAAGAGAGCATCATCTCGAAGTCATTGCCTAGTGAGCACCTTACGTACCCCCTAGCTCTACATGAGTGAGTACATTATGGCCTTATGCCCATGGTGGTCCTAAACCATTATACATTTTGAGACATCCCTCAATGGATCCAAGTACAAACACATAGATCACCATCTTAGACAAATCACATCTTACTCATGGGATCACCACTCTTACAGTAAATCACATCCACTATGTCCCAGATGGATTATGAGGCTAGGAATCACCACCCTTTACTGTTAGATCCCTTTCCAGGTATGTTATTCTGTATACACTAGGATTATTTAGCTCAAGCCACGATTATGCCTAACTCTAGGCATGTGATCCATTCTTGGCCATTTCATTGAGGGAACACTAACTTAGAATTCGAAATTGCCACGATGTCTTCAAAATCTCTTTTAGTGTTTGAGTGGATGTTTTACTATCCCAATTAATAATTCAAACATGGAATGTCTAACAGTTGTCCCATATCAACAATCGGTTACTCAAACTTAAGCCTATCAACCACTAAAATACACTAGGAATACTTTTCTCTCTTTCTTCCATTTTTCAATCTTTTCTCCCTTTTGATTTAGTTTACATGATGTTTAATTCCCTTAATCTTTGAGTTTGGGGAGTTAATTGAGCTTTGAAATATAAATTTGAGGGACTACAAGGCATTTTTCTTGTTTTAGAGCTTGCCAGTCGACTTCCTCTATACTGGAAGTCAGATGGTAGCCCTTAGGCTAAATAAGCACTTGCACCCAAAAGCTGGTAGTCAACTTCCATCTTCCTAGCAATCAGCTGCTAGCATATTTTTTGGATTTTGGGCAACTCAGAAACTTGACAGTCGATTACTACCAGGCTGGCAGTTAGCTGCCATGTTTTTAATCGTTCTGGGAAGCGTGAAGAAAATGGCAATCCACTTTTAGCTTCCTGGCAGTCGGTTGCTACGTTCCAAGCTATAGTAAAAATCATACTTTTCACCCATGTATGATCCATAAAATAGTTCATTTGTAATTTTAATTATCAAATCTAAGTCCTAACAACCCTTAGAACATTTCTAACGTAGAAAACAACGAAGATCTCAACCCAATCTTCTTCAAATCCCAATTTTATTTTTTTCTCTAGAATGAATAGTACCATTATACATCTATTATACAAGCATCCAATAGTACAATAAACTAGCATACAACATCCAATAAAAGTAAAAAAAAAAATTAGAGAATGCAAGTTTTAATCCTTCATTTTGCTCAAAAATGTCATTTTCCACATTATGAACAATGCATTTTGAAAATAAGGGAAAAAAAGGATATTTAACTACCTTGATCTTTTAAAATGGGTGTTGCTATGGTCCAAGAGACTTGTATTATGATTTTTTAGCAATTCTCAAGCTCCAAGTCTAGATTTCTTGCCTTGGATTGCACTTTCCCTCACTAAACTTGTTATTTCTTCTTTAAGTTAACCCTTTATCTCTCCAAATGAACTTATGGAAGTGATCTGATCTCTCTCTCTCTCTCCAAGGCTTTTCATAGATGTGGTAGGTAGAGAATGGTGGAAATATGGTATGGGGTGGGAAAGGAAATAGATTCCTACAATTTAGTCCCTGTTTCAAAGAGACAAGTAGGGATTTACCATTTTTCCATTACCACCTTTGAGGATATTTTCAAATTTCAGTTAGCTATAGTAATCTCCCCTAGGTAAGTTCCCAAATCAACCCTTGTATATCCTTCTACTTTTTAATTTAATCCTGATATCTATTTCCATTCATCTTGTAGGGACCTTAGTGAATTTCCTACACCAACACAGGCAATTCAAGCATTATTTAAAATCAAATGTTACTAGCCAAGTTCCCTGTTTGGGAAAAAGCTACAAGTCAACTCTTTTCTCTCCTAAGTGCAGTGACAGGGCTATAAGCTTATCCACATTAAATAAAAAAAACATCTAAGGAGTAATATGGGAGAATAAAGTGAGAAAATAACTAGAAAAGTATGGTTAAAGCCATTGTTACTATATGCTCTAGCTTAGATAGGCTCCAAATTGAATGACCGATAGTCAATTTGGGATATATGTCAGTTGAACCATAACATAGGATGGTAAAACATCAATTTAATCTTAAAAAGAATTGTGAAAATATTGTGTTGGTGATTAACCCCAAGTTAGTTTACTCTAATAGCTATGGAGTTGCCTACTTAGAGTTAAACTAATCATGATCTAGAAACATATCAGTCTAGTGTATATATTATAGGGTTATACATCTAGAAAATGATTCACCCTAAAGAAGAGGGATAATTATTAAGCAAAATTGTCTTGTCACAGTAGAACAAGTGAAAATGACTTGTATCCCATAGTAGAGGTGCAGTGATCTGGTGAGTGGACATTATCTATAACCTACAGTAGAGGCACAATTATCCTAAGAAATAACTAGGGGACAACCTAGAAGTTAAGGCTAGCTAAATATTAAGAAAGAACTCTTACAATGGTTTATAGAAAAGAAAGATATGTTATGATAGGCCAAATAAGCCCTATAAATAAAAGTTATAAGTTATTTTTAAATAAGTTATATGAATGTCCATATTACTATGTTCCAAATGACATGAGGTATGAGCATACCCACTAAGCATTATACCATTATGATTCATTCCCAGTAAATGACATAACAACGTGATAACTTCATACTATCCAATACATTTATGACTTTGATATGCAACTTGAATGCAAGAGTTTTTTGTGTGATTCACAATTGACACCATCAGTGAAATTTTCTAATCTAATTTCTCTTTATTACTGAGATTACAATCTCACGCGCGCGTTGATATGTCCAGATGGTTAGATCCATGATTATAATGGAGGTTGATATCGAGGTATTCGAGGTCCTATGCCTCAAGTACTTTCTACATATTAGCGAGGTGCTGATATGGATTATGGATATACCACTTGCACCCACTTTGGATTAAGGTGGGGAGGTAGTTAGTAGTTTTTTATGGATCTCACTCTTACCTTGGCTTGCTTTGTCATTATCCAGAGGGTCAGCATGGATGCATAAGAGGAGTGGGTGTTTATCTTGTTATTATATGTATATTCTTACCTAAATGTATATAAATAGGAGAACAGTATCCCATAATGGGTTAAATGGTCTTATGGGGTGAACAAATTACCTCATAAGCTCTCACCCTTTTTATTTTGAATGTATATAAAACTTAATATCATATTGTGTATATCTTATACTTCTGCTCATGTACATGAATGAGATGTAATATACTCTTAAGAAATTTAGTCTCTGAGTGTTAGAGATATGTTTGCCATGAAAATGTGATATAGAAAGCTAGAGAAGTAAGTTATGAATCAAATGACTATGAAACTAGGCTAAAATGAGGTCTGATTTAAGAGAAAATGATGTCTTGCGAAAATGGTACATTTAGGTAATTTAAGCCAAAGGAAAAATAAGGAATTAAAGACCAAATAATTAGAAATGAAACATTGATGAAATTTATTATGGAAGTGGCATGTAAGGGGAAAAACTTTTTAGGTTAGTTAAAATATATTTTTAACCCAAGGACTAGTTAGTAATTATTTTTCAATTTCACTTAACTGCGTTTTAATCCCTATGAAACCCTACGTAGATTTAAGAAGGGTGAATTCTTCATCTCATATTCATCTTCATCACCTTCATCTTCTAGTGAGGGAAAGAGTTTTAGTGAGAGAAAGTAAAAGTTGGCAAGAAAAGGGCATAGATTTGAATAAAAGCTTGCAAAGAATTGTTAGAACAGCAAAATCTCAACCAAAAAAAAAAACCAAATCAACGCATAAAACATCAAGGTAATCAAAGAAATCTTCTTCTTCTTGCTTGAGTGCAAGAACCTATTCTTTTTCCAAGAATTTTCTAAAAAATCTTTAATTTTGAATTGAGTTAGGGAGATTTAAACTTACATTCTTTGATTTACATGCTAGAAATATGTTCAAGGAGCCTTATTTGAGGCTAAATGAGGTATGATTAAAAGCATGGGTTATGAAGTTTTCTCCCATAAACATACTTCTTGTGTACAGTTTAATTCCTAGCTTATGAAAATGGTGTAAACTCAAATTTTTATGAATTGTTCCCTAAAAATTATAAAGATCTAGAGTCTTCGCTATAGCCAAAATGTCTCTTCACCACAGCTAACTCCCATTGGCATCTTTGTAGTGGTAAACGTGGCTTCTCATTGTGTCAAACTACCTCTGTTCACTTCATCGCGGTGAACTGATTCTTTAAATTTTGAAGTTCTTAACTTAGGTTTTTGCCTCGTTTCTTTCCTAAACATCATGTAAAGGCTAGAGAATCATCCCAATTTCGTGATATTGTATTTGAAAAGTAATATGAGATAAATTTGAAGGAAATAACTAGAAGGATAAAATATAAATACTATTATTATATATTCTAGCATAGATAAGTTTCAAGTTGAATGACTGGTGATTGGTATGGTATGGTTACCATAAATTACACATTTTCTAAACTAAAATAACCATTTGATTTATTCAAAGAATCATGAGAAAATTTTGTGTTGATGGTTAACCCTAAGATAGTACCCAAATGGCTACAAAGTTACTTTCTTAGAGTAAATCAATCATGATCAGCGATATCTAAGAAAGGCAAGGAATTTATAATTTAGAAGATGCCTAAGAATTTTGGGTTAATTATGGTAGAAAAATTGAATTTGGTGTTCGAAAGCAATATTTCAATAGAAACACAAAAGATGGAAAAATTAATTCAATTAGATATGTGTGTTGAAAAGAGGGTGTTCTTAAACGAGACTAAAGATATTATCTAACAATTAATCCTCTCTTAGAAACTATAACAAATTGTCTAGCAAGAATGGGACTCAAGTATATTGGAGAGAATGGAAAATATCAAGTGCATGATTTTGTTGTTGAACGTAACCATGTTTTGCATCTTCCAGTGACCACTCACATGTTAGCATGTCAATGAAAATTATCTCAAATTCATGCTTATGAGGTTGATTTAGCTTATTATTTTGGGATTATGCAAAAGGATTCATTTGAATTAATGAGTGACAAGTTGGTGGAAGGGAAAATCTTGGCTACACGTGTTTAGATCAAAAGAATTAGCTCTGTAGTAAGAGATTAAGAAACATGGCATATAAGGAGGTAGGCAGCTTATTAGAATACTTTCAACAAGAATCAATAAAGAATCCATCATTTTGATATGCAGTACAATTAGATGTAGAAGAACACATAACTAATATTTTTTGGGCAGATGCAAAAATGATAATTGATTATACATGATTTGGTACTGGTTACACTTGACACTACATACAGTACAAATAATGCATCTTCATTTTCAGGATTTATCATCATAGAGGGGTTGTACTATTTGGAGCTACACTCCTTTATGATGAAGAAAAAAAAATCTTTTAAATGGCTCTTTGGAACATTCTTTAAGGCACATAAGGATAAGAAGCCTTAAACTATTTTTACTGATCATGACCATGCAATAGCTAAAGCTTTACTTAAGGTAATGCCTAAAACATATAATGGATTACATACTTGAAATTTAATGCAAAATGGCATAAAACATCTTGGAAATATGATGAAGAATGGGTTTAATTTTTTAAGAGACTTTAAAGCATGCATGTATGAATACATAGAGGAAGTTAGTTTTCAAACAACATGGGATAAATTTTTTAGAGATTTTAATCTCTAAGATAACAAATGGCCACTAAGTTTGTTTAAAGTGAAATAAAGATGGGCTAAATGTTTTATGAAATGTACTTTCTCTATTGGCATGCACAGTACACAACTTAGTGAAAGCTTAAAAGCTTATTTAAAAATTTACACGAAGCCAAAGTTAGATATAATTCATTTTTTCAAACACTTAGAAAGAGTTTTTAGTCATAAGAGGTATAATGAGTTGCAAATTGAATTTGAATCAAGCAAAAAATTACCACGGTTAAAGATGGAAAATTCACCTTTGTTATAACAAGTTGCCCAATTTTATACTACTATAGTTTTTGGTCTTTTTTAGGAGTATAATTTATATTCTGCAGCTAGTATAAAACAAAGGAATGAAAATGACTCAATTTGTGAATATGTGATTGTTATGTACAATGGTGCTGGTGAGTTCAAATAAGTATTTACACCTCTCGATAATAGAATATCATATAGTTGTAGAAATTTTAAGACTTTTGTTATATTATGTTGTCATGCAGTGAAAGTACTTGATATCAAGGATATTAAATCATTTCCTAGTTGTTACATTTTGAAAAAGATGGACAAAAGCTGAAAAAAAAAATTGTTGAAGACACAAGAGGAAGAATTATTCAAGAAGATGCTAACCTTGATATCACACAATGATATAGGAACCTTTGTCCAAAACTAGTAAAGTTAGCAGCTCAAGCATCAAATTGTAAGGAAGCATTCACCTACATGGAAAATATTATAAGTGAGCTGAGTATGAAGGTTGAAGATATTTTTACAAAACAAGTGAGTATGAAAAAGATACTATATGTTACTTTTCTAATAATTATGCACAAAGCTATACCAATATAGATTGCTTTATGTTACTTAATGAAGAAAGTAAGGCTCTAGGTAGTTAAAGTGGAAGCGTCCGGATTCCCTGCTGGGCGTGTCCCTGCTGGGCCCTGCTGGGCTTTTTAGCAGCGGTTTTTTCCGTTGCTAAAGTTTTTTGCAACAAATATTATTGTCACTATAACTTTTGTTAAATTAATTATTTAAACAAAAGTTATAGCAGCAATAATATTCGTTGCAATAATATTAAAACACACTTTAGCGACGGATAAAACCACCGCTAAAAAGCCCAGAGGACTTCTGGAGGAGCGCCCGTGAGGATCCAATTCCAAAGTGGAATCCTTTAAAAGCTTATCAACCACATTAAAAAATAAGCTAAAACAACAAACATAACTTGTAGCCAAATTAGAAAGTTAAAAGCCTTATAAATACAAAAAAACCAAATCAAACAAAATAAAAAATTAGAAAAATCAAGCATAGAGCCCTTACTAGAATCCGAAATAGAAAATAGCTTATAGCCAAATCAATCGTGAATGTAGGTGGTTCATGGCTTTGCTATAGGTGGTTCGTGCCTATTCTTTGGCATAGGTTTGTCTATTCCGTTTCTAGTTGATAGGGCCTTTAGTTTCGTGTTTGTGTTCCATTTGCTATGAGGTGGAGTGACAATGGCAACAACAATGGTGGTGGAGAGTGGGCAGCAACAACAAATCTTCCTTAGGATTCGTGCAAATGGAGGATTTCTTAAGAAATGGGAGGTGAAATTTGAGTTGAAGTGGAAGTGTGGCAATAGAATATTTTACAGGAAATGGGAGGTGATTGAAATGATGGGGTTAGAGAGAAAAGAGAGGAAAATAAAAATCTCTTAAGAAAAGAAAAAGGAGTAAAAAGTTGATATTAAATGAAAACTAAGAGTTTTGATTTAGATATTTTTTAGATGTAGCATTTTATTAACCATTGATTATTTCTTAATAAAAATAAAGAATTAGGATTTTCTCACATGACATGGTTATTTTTTTTCTCACATGAGGGGATCCAGATCCACATCATTTGAGGTTGCATTTAATTGATTGATAAATTTTTTGGAGATTAAAAATTATTATTTTTGTTGACATTTTACAAATTTCAAATGATTAAATATACTATATATATCAACCAATAAAAAAATTAACTAATATCCTAAGGCTACTCGTTAGCAAAACCCTAAAACTATAGTTTGATATCTTTAAACAAAATAAAGTGCCATTCAAGTTTCATAATATATCTTTTTTGAAACAAATTTGTCTGTATTTTTTATCTTTTGTGACAAGCATGCATATTAGATTTTTGTAATGGTTTGAGGACTAGGATAATAATAATAAGAGAAAATTAATAATTTAGTCTATGAAAGATGCATATTTTTTCAATTGATTCTTAAAAGATTAAATGTCTCAATTTGATCATTGAAAGATTAATTCTCAATCAATTTGATCCTTTGATTAATGGATGAATGAAAATTTAACTATAAGTGACATTAATAGATAATAATTAACTTGATTATTAAATGATAAGGATTCTATTCAAGAATAAAAATAAAACGCATCATATTCACAAATTAAAAAAGTGTCAAAATGCACAATTTGCATTTTTTTATGTATAATTTATAAATCTAATGTGTTTTATTTTAAAATTACGTATCATTAAAATAAATTGTTTGGATTTTTTTTGTTAAATAAAATTCAATTCATCATTTAACAGTCAATTATCATCTATTTATATTATTATAAGTTAACTTTGTATCAATCCTATTCATCAATGGATCAAACTGATTGAGAATTGATCATTCAAGTATCAATTGAGATACTTCATCTTTCAAGAATTAAATTATTAAATTACTCTAATAATAATAATAATTTTTTTAATACTTTAATGTAAGCCTCCATACCATGACAAAAGTGTGTACAAAATGTTGCTAGAAATTTCAACTTCTTAAAAAAAAAAAGTTAATTGATATTTTAATAGAAATTGAGATGGGTGAAAATCTCAAATTCATCAACAATAATCAGTTATAGAATTTTAAAAAAATATAAAATATTTAATTCTTTATTAAAAAATGTGGTGATTTTTTTGTATGAAAAATTATTGACTATACTAGCAATTTGGTCCTTCAAAAACACACTTACTGACATTTTAGTCCTTGGAAGATGTTGACTATACAAATTAGTTTCCGAAAATTTGAAACACTATACACGCTAGTCTCTCTGTTAGATATCGTTAAAAACATTTAACGAAGAAATTAATGTGTATAGTGTTTCAAACTTTCAAGAACTAATTTGTATAGTCATTAAATGTTCCACTTAGGCAATTAATATTCCACATTAGCATGTCTGTTAAATGTTTTTAACGAGATCTGAAGGAAGGACTAATGTGTATAGTGTTTTAAACTTTTGGGGACCAATTTGTATAGTCAACATTTTTCAAAGATTAAAGTGTCAATAAACATATCTTTCAGGGATCAAATTTGTAGTATAGTCTTAAATCTCTCTTATATTTTTTCAATAATAATTAAATAATGACAACATTAGACTAAAACATAATGTGTAATTCATCCCAAACAGGAAAATATTTCTAATTCTCCAATAGCATTAAAAAGTTCTTTAAAAAAAAAGTAAACATATATCACTCACATTAAGCTTAGTTAGCGGTCATAGTTAAGCACGATTAGAGGTTAAAGTGCTTATGTAATTTCTATTTAAGAAATTAGCATCAATCAAGAACATGCACCTCACATGTATTATAAAATGGCTGAGCTATATATGTTACAAAGTGTTGCAAGTTGGAATATATTAGCTTTCTCCATTCAAAGCATTGTTTTTCTATAATTTTTGCTCATGGCATCAGAGCGTCGACTTTGACTTGTAACGACCCCTTACCATAGCATATAATTTAAGAAGCGTGAAATGCTATGAAAAATTTTGCTTTCAAAATAAGCATCGTTCGGGGCCATTACTGATTGAGTGTAACCCAAATAGCCATCCCTATTTAGATTTCACTTAACCTCATACCTGTACAGCTAATCTAATACCTCAAATCATCAAACAATACAGCCATTGACATACTCTGTAATATACATCTAAATTTCCATTTATACATTACATTTGAGATACTAATTATAGGATATAACTTAATCATTTACCACAGTAATACATAAATATCTCCAAATACAAATTCAATGATTAATAAACATCATATTTAGGCCATCAAGCCATTTACAATTTATACTCTAAGCTACGTCATAGCTTCTCAGTCTTTCTGCAGTAAACATAGCTAACTTCAAGATAATTCCTGGTGCAATCACGCCCTTGATTGCTTGAACACACAACTTAATGAGAATTGAATCCCAATAGAGTAATATACAGATAATTTCATTCAAAACAGCTGAGTGTTCAGCTATACCCCCGTTCGGGTATAGAAAACCTCTCCCTAAACTCATTAATTTAATAAAACATGTGAATTGAAACTTTATTTATCAAAAATCAATGAACATGGGAAATATGGTGACTATTTAAAAATTATAAGTCAAAAATCATTCTTTCAATCAAAGAGTGTAAGTATTTATGAAAAATCATCATTTTTTCAAAATGCTTGCAGTCAAATTTCCATATCCATTACGTAACGCTACTACGTTACTGCAAGGATTTCAGTCATCTGTACATATATGCATAAAATCATATACATAAGTTCACAATTCATTGCCTGCTATTTTTTAATCTCATTTTAAGATCAAGAGGACCATACTACCAGTGATTGTCACAGGACCGTCCTCCATGTGACTAAGATTGTTGCTATCACAGGGACTGTCCTCCCGGTAATTGTCACAGGACCGTCCTCCTTGTGACTGAGAACCTAATATCAATAAGGGGCGTCCCCCATCATGTGCACATTACCAATAGGTCTCATTTCTCTATGCCGACTACAAGGTAACATATACATATAAGTGACAAATACTTAGGACCATAGGGCTTTACTCTTAAACCAATACATTTCCCCGTATAGACTCTCTTCCTTTACTCCTTATATTCTATCATAGGGGTGTATTGGTTTAACGGGTAAACCCTAACATATACAGACTATTTCAGCGTTCAAATAATGAAAGTTTAAAAGCAGGTCTGAATATGGGATACTTGACAACCGTCCCATACCAGTTATCAAGTATCCATCCCAAGTTTCGTCTGCACTATAAGTATACAATTCCAATAATCCAATCAAAACAAGTAGCAAAGAATTTCTAGATATATTTCAAACACATGCAGGTATTTGCTTATACTCATCTAATCCAGCACACATTTCCTAGTACATGTTCGTAAACACAATCATAGCAATCAATTCACATTAAACATTAATCAAAATATAGGGGAGTGTACATTACTCTACCTTAATCGAGATTTCCTTCACTTAACTTAAAATTCTCCTTCTTTTCCTTAGACTAATTCTTCACGTCACCTCTATACATTTTTATAACCAACGTTTAGAATTAAAACTTATTTTCAATGCCTAAAAATAATAAGTTTTCACTTTAGTCCCTTATTTATCCCGAAGTTGGTTTTTAGCTATAAAATTATCCAAATTCACTCTATGATGCTTCTAGGAAGCTAAATAAACTTAATTCACTCAAAAGTTTAGAATGTACATGGTTTACACTGCTTAAACAAACTATATCAGTCTTTTTATTTTACTCTCTAAACTTGATCGAAACTTTTCCAACAATTTCCTTGAATTTACCAATTCCATACATTAATATGATTCCTAATTAAGTTAAGGATTACAGGTATGCATCAAATTTTACAATTTTACTTCATACCAAACTTTTCCAAACTTTGTAATTTAGTCCCTATTTTCAAATTTATGAATTTCATCATTCTTTTCCCATCTAACTCTTCCATTAATCCCTAATGGCATTATAGAAGCTAGAAATTACATAAAAAGCGATCAATTCAGAGTTTTTCAATATATACCGAAGATTTTGAAAATTTACAGTTTAGTCCCTACACCTTTCTTAGCTTTTTTTAGCGACTGACGGCGGCGATAGCGGCTACTGAGGTCACCGACAGCTCGAGAATGTTGCTGGGCAGCTCAAGCACCGATCACTGATGGTCAAATGGCGTAAAAACGGCCATATCGAAGACATCTTCGAAATCACGACGGGAAGGGAAAAATGTCATTTCCAGTGGCTGTGGTGGTCTAGCGAGCTGCAGGCAACTTGCTACGGTGTCAGGCAGAGAGAAGAGAGACGCGTGAGAGAGAGAGAGAGAAAGAGAATGCACGGGAAGAAGGAGAATTTGAGAGAAAATGGAGAAAAAAAATAGGTTTTAAATTTCCTGAGGGCATTTTGGTCTTTTCTCACTTCACCCTAGGTAAATTTGGGACGCATTTTCTAATTTAGACAAGAATTTAGGATAATATAGGAGGGATTTGGAAATTTTTAAACTATCACCAGCCTCCCAAAATTATCTGTAACGTTTCTCAAGGCAAATAAAAATCCCGCTATCAAATATAATTTAATTCTAAAAAATTCTCAAATTTTAGCTACAAGCTCAAAAAAATTTTCTTAATTGCCTTCCACTAATATTTCAAGGTTTCTAAATATTTTATACCAATTCTTTAATTAATTTAAATTGGGTTATTACATGACTCTTAAGGGAAGCAAATTAAAAAGAGGTAATCATAGAGAACGGACTGCAAAGTGAAGAGAGAAGTGAATGGAGTTTAATATAAACTAGTAGAAGAGCATAAGAGGGGCCATGAGTGCTTCACATAGTTCAAACCATCTAGTAATGGTGCTGGTTACATCACCTTTGATATGAAGTAATTACCTTTCATCAAGCACAACCATCAAAAAATTGCCTCAATCAAAAGACAAGTTGGGGTTTATAGATGAAACATTCAAGCCTTTTGAAGATCTAATAAAGTTGAAGAAGTGAAAAAAAGTAAGACTCTATGATAAAGTCTTGGATCTTGAATTCAATCTCTAAGGATATCACAAAGTCTTTCATCTAATGTCAAACATTAAAGAAACTATGGGATGAAATAAAAGAGAGGTTCAAACTGAGTAGTGGTCCCAACTTTATCAGATACAACGTGAGATGAACTCTATTGATCAAGGGACTAATTCAATTACAACTTACTATAATAAAATACATCAGTACTAGGATTGACTGAGTATATTGATGCCTATACTAGTTTGTTATTGTGGAGGATGTACTTGCAACTTAACAAAGAAGATACGAGAAATTGATTCTTCAAATAAGCTGCTTCAATTCCTTATGGGACTAAACTAGACATTTGACAAAATTAAGAGCTAGATTTTAAATTTTAACCTTTTACCTAGCATGAACAAAGCCTTTTCGATGGTGGTCAGGGTTGAAAGGTAGAGGGAAGTAAGTCAGTCTTATGGAAGTAACAACATAGAAAGCAGTACAAACATGTTTGAAACTCCTATTGATGTAGTGGAACAAGGAGATTTTACCATGATGATGTCAATGCTTATCAGATAAGAAATGGAAAAGATGATGAAGAACAAAGGTACAGAAGAACATGCTAGCCTTGCCACAACATATGAATTTTTAGGTAACTGACTATCTTTTAATTTTGGCTTAACCAATAAAGGTTCTTGGATTATAAACACTAAAGCCAGGAGCCTTAGGTGCTCCAATATAGGCCTTATGCAACATATTGAACAAATTTTTGAACCCATTCCTATAAACTTACCAAATATTTCAACTAAATTAGTGAGACACATAGGAAAAGTGACATTACTTCCAAAATTAACCTTAAAAAATCTGTACCCTCCTTTAAATAATCGTACAAAAACTTGTTTGTACCCTCTTTTAAATAAACCAACACAAACTCATAAAAAATAACCATATCTCTATCACCTTTAATCCTTATCATTGTGTCATACAAGACTTGAGGAGTGATGAAGCCATCGCTATCATTGAAGCCCTTGGAAGCTTGTACATTTTAAACTAAAATTCCTTTTGTTTACCGCATTCAATGTTCATAAAAAAAGGTCATGTTCAATGACAGATACTTGTACTTATTTTTCTATAAACTATACTAATTAATTGTCTCTATGGCACAAAAGACTTAACCATACACCTATCAATGTAATAAAGAAAATTTCAATTATACGATTATATTTCAATTCTGTTTTTGAGATATGTGATGTTTACCATAAAGCAAAAAAAGCCAAGGCTACCTTTTCCAAACAGCTCAATTCAAACCAAAGAACCATTTAAACTTGTACATGTTGACTTATAGGGGCCATACAAATATCCAAGCCTAAATAAATCACAATAAATCCTTATATTAGTTTATGATTTTACTATAACAACATGGACTCTTCTCCTTCAGTAAAAATCCCAAATACCAAACATTTTGAAGTCATTCTTCTCATTTATTCAAACACAATTCCAAAAACTAAAAAAAATTGTCAAGACAGTTAATGGCAATGAATTTAGGAATTCCCATTTCAACTCTCTTCTTAATAAAGCAAGAATTATCCATCAAAATACTTATTTCTATACACCCCAACAAAATGGGTTAGTAGAGAGAAAACATAAAAATATTCTCCAAGTAGCTAAAGCCATTCTTTTCCAGCTAATCTACCTAAAAGATTCTAGGGAGAAGTCATTCTAATAGATACCTATCTCAGAAATAAACCTGATCATAGGCCTTAAGGCTTGCCTAATCTGATAGGTCTGACCCATTAAAAATTAAATTTGAGCCTAAAAATAAGAGCTTGAATCTAAAAGCCCATTTTTTAAAAAGCTAGCAAAAACACATGTTAGGATTAGGATTTCATTAGCCTAACCCATTTATATAGATATATTATTTTATATATATATACTATAAAATAATGTATTATATATATTACTTTTTTGTATATCTTTAATAATAGTAGTATTTAGAAATATAATATAATATATAATATTATAAATCTAAACTAAAATACTAAATGTATTCACGCATACTCACTACCCTATACCCTTATTGCTTAAATATCAATCTCAACTGTCACCCTCATTCTCTCACTCTCAACTTAAATCATAGTCATAGCCATACTTTCTCCTCTAGCATAAATTCTCGTCTTTATCTTTCTCTCATCTCATCTCTCATCTAGCTCTTTTAAGCAAGCAGATGAGGACCATTAAAGTGAAGGTGTGTAAATCCTCATCTGCCACATTGGTGATGGTGACTAGCCTTCGATCTTCATCTTGAGTTCTTCAACCTTCAAGATCTTGAAGGTCTATTGCCACGGTGCCCCAATCTTCAATATTTAATCTCCTCTACTTTGTTTATTTTGCTTTATAAAATTTAAATTCTTATTATGCTTTCTATTATCTGATATGAGTTATAAGATTCCAAAATCTCATTTTGTAATATGATATTTTAAGTTTATAAAAATGTGTATACTATAGATTATAAGTGTTATATATAACACTTTAGGTCCATTTTATAATATGATAATAACCATCTTGTCTTGAGAACCATAGTTCACTGCGATGAAGTTCTTGATACTGTTAATTCAAAACAAAAAATATCAAGGTTATAGAACTTTTAGATAAACTTATCTGCCATTTATTATTTGAAGGAAAATATGACCTATATTTTTGTAGTGCTTGGTTGATTTATTCTTGTTCTTGAATAGCATTTAGACATAAACTCTAAGATTGTGGATGAAATTTTCCTTACTAGTACTTGTAAGATTATGTAAGGTAGCATTCGAGTACACCAATTTCCATAAACAAACAAATAAATAAACCAATTTGCAAGCTAATTTTTGATCTTCCATGTGCCATGGGTGTTGTACTCCAAATCCAAATCTTCATTATTTGTAACAAAAAAAGATTTTATCTCTTAGGTTGTATTTTTTGTAAATAAATTTGTTTAGGTAGCTTATAAATAAAGTTAATTATTGGAAAATATTCTTTTAATAAAAAAAGATCAAGTTAGGTATATTTTTTTACATTATCAAATTTTTACTTGCATAATAATTCATCAATGGCATCAACACCAATGACTATGGCAAGACAAAATGATTTGAATCCTTCAGAAGACACGGAGCTTAACATCCAATTAGAAGATGATGAGCATGCTCCCAATGCTGAACAAGCTACTGGAAGAAAAAAAAATTAACTTCTATAGTGTGGTTACAAATGACAAAGTTAGATGATGGTAGAACTCAATACAATCATTGCAAAAAGATTTTTTTGGGAGAATTAAAGGTACCTCACACTTAAGATGTCACTTATTTGTATATAAGACACGTTTATTTCTCAACATTATGAAGTGTAGTAGGTTAGGCAGTGTAACCGAAACTAATGGATCTACATCTCTAACATCATTTACATTTGATTAGGATAAAAGTCAAAGGGCAATTGCAAATTTTCTTATATGTTCAAAGTTACCTTTTAGTATTGTTGAGTTTCCTAAATTTAAGCAAAAGGTACAAAGTTTTACACTTGAAAACAAGTTAATAATTAGGCATAAAATTAAGAGAGATGTGATGAATAGTTATTTAACTGAAAAGGAGTTTGTTGTAACAACCAAAAATATTTTTAAAAGATAAAACCAAACTTTTAACACCAATTTCATTTAAATCAAGTTTGGCACGTATTTTGAGGCAATGGTTGAACTCAAAAAGCGATTTGAAGTCAGAAACACGATCGAATGGAAAGAAACGCGATCTGGCAATCAGGAACTGACAGACGAAGTTTCGTACTTCAGTTTCACTAGCGAAGGCCAAAAGCTTTGTATGGAAACTCGTGCCGACATCTGGAAGGAAGCCTACACCCTAAAGTATCCCCGGGTGGTTCGAAAAAAGTCAGAATCACCCCCAGAGGCTTTAAATTTCCCAAAATCCCTCCATTTCTAATAATTTTCTCTCTCTCCTCACCTCACTTTCTCTTTCCTCTCTCTCCTCCTTTCTCCACCGCGCATCGCCACCAGAGCCACCGTGAGCCACCACCTGGCCTACCAATCGATAGCCCTCGCCAACCACAACCTCCAGCAACCACCCACGGCCACCAACGGCCACCAGCGTCGCCAAAAAATGAAGTTTTCTTCCTCCATTGCGTGGGATTTTTGCCAGCTGAGATCGCCATAGTCCACCACCGTTAGCCGTCACCGCCCCCACCATTGTGTAGCCTGAGCTGCCAGCTTCCTCCACCAGCTTGCTGACGTTGAACGGAGGTATGACGCGCCCGGATCGAGGCTTTTTTCGTCCATTGTGCGTCATTCTTTGTGGCTAGAAAATGTCGTCCAAACGGCCGTGAACCGCCACGCCACCACCATATTTGGACTCCTCATCTTGTGGGCTTTATCGTGGTGTAAATTTCGAGGCCAACCTCACCCCTCCGCCATGTGCAACCGTACGCCGTCGTGCCGGAGCATCTGGACATACACCGGGAGAAACCAAGACCACCTCGGGATAGATTTCCACCATCTGACGACACTAGTAAGGTCTGATTCCCCAAAAACTAATGAATTTTGATTGAATTGGCTACCGAACGCGAATAGAAATAAATTGACCTAGGTATATGTAAACAAAAGACTTAACCATACACCTGTCAATGTAATAAAGAAATAAATTGGCTACCGAACTTAGAATCGAAAAACGAATGACGTGACGAGCTTAAATATTCATTTAAATGTCCAGGGAAATTAATTGGCTCAAAAATTGGGATTTCATGAAGTTCTGAATTGATTCAAAGCAACAGGAGCCCAGGTAGGATGATTTACGCTTCCCGAGTTCTAGAATTGACCTAGTGAATACCTGAATGATTAGATTTAATTGCATAGATTTACGTGCTATTTTCAATGGAATAAATTGTATGGCTATGTGCTGGATATCCTAATTGCATGTTAGACGCTTTGTTTATCGAGTTTAGATGCCCTTATGATGGATTTACTTAGGGTAGGGTACTTGATAGCCGGTATGGGACGGCCGTTAAGTATCCTGAGTACAGGGAGATTTTAAATGAGGTTATTTTTATCAGATTTATCCTGTACTGCGTTAGGGATCACGCGATAAATCAGGACGACCCTAAGAAAGGTTTAAGGAGTATAAGGGGGGATAGCCTACACGGGGAAACGTTGTGAATTAGGCGTAATACCCTAGAACCATGAGGAATAGCCAACCGTGAGCATGTGAGTTCGAATAGACTGTATGAGGATGAGAATTGGCGTATGTGCACATGCTAGGGGACGACCTAGATGTTGATTCTCACCCGGTCCTTGAGTGAGTGATTAGTGTTACAGATCACACTCACAATATAGGCTAGATTCGGGTGATTGGTGTTATAGATCACACCCAACGATAAGAGAGGTAATCTCTCTAGATGACGTGCAATTAGATGACGATTTTAGATTTGATCACAGAGGACTTGTGGCCAAGATGGATTTATAAACACTGGGCATGGGATTTAACCTGATTTCTATGACTGATTTTCAAAGAAATGGATTTTATGATTGTGAGTATTTGCCGCAATTTCCATGTGATAAAATAATTTTAAAGATAAGGTATTTCACTGATTTCGAACTGATTTCGGGAAGTTATTTTCGGTGCTTGCACCACTGAGTATTCAACCAGATTTTGAACTGTATTTGAATTGTAAATTATTCTACTGGGATTTTATATCTCACCAGGTTGTTTACTAAGATGAACAGGAACAGGGACAGGAACCTAGATGTTAGCTGGACGATGATTTAGTGATAGACAGAAGAGAAGCTTAGTCTAGGCTTGAATTTCATTGTATATATTTTTACTAATGATGATATATATTAGTTTTCTATAATTTCTGCCTGATGTGGTTATTGGATTGACTGTATATGTATAAAATAGGTGACTGTTGTATTATGGATATGTTCAAAATATAGAGGAAACTCTGCCAGATTTTCGGTTGGGTTTACCGCTGTAAACTTGTGATTTTAAGTTAGAATTTGTATGAATAATTGTATGTCGTATGTATGGATATTAGATTTCATTTCAAAGTAATGTATGATGTATGTATGTATAATTAGTTTAGCTGCATGTGAATTAGGGTTGAACGGAATCCGAATGGACAACAGGAAGTCTATTTGGGTTACGCTCAACCAGTAGCGATCCCCTGACATTCCCACATCGGGAATAACTACTTAGAAAGACCCATATGCTTCTGCTAATCAAATAAAGGATTGTGTATGTCGTATTAGGGGGTCGTTACATTTGTGATAGAGGAGTTAGCAAAAAGTGCCTAGTAATATTGCTTTAACTTCTGATAATTGGAGAGTTGAACACATTAATGATGAATACATGTGTATTACTGCTCATTAGATTGACATAGATTGGAGGAAACATAAAAGAATAATTTAATTCAAAGCTATTTCACTTCCTTTTACTAGAATCTCTTTAGTTGATGAAATTGATTTGTGCTTTTTTTTATTGAAGAATTATTGAAAAAATAGGTAGCATTACATTGGATAATGCTACCTATAATGATGTGATGGATGCTTACTTGAAAATAAGACCTTCTATTTCTAAAAGTTCGTTGTGTGATGAAATATATTTTCAAGTTCAATGTTCTTGTCATATGTTAAACTTGATTGTGCAATCTGGTATGAAAAAGGTTGATAATGCTATTCAAATATTTTTGATAGGGTGAAATACATTAAAAATTTTGCTTATGGGAGAAATAAATTTTATGATATGGCTAACAAAAATTTAATTTGGTTACAACTAATAAATTGAGGACTGATATGTGTGTGAGGTGGACTTCTATATTTTTTTATAATTGATGCCCTTTATTGTCATAAAGTGTTCCAACATTAAGGAGAAAGGGATAATAGTTTTGGAATTTTCATACTTTTTGATGAAGAGTGGGATAAGGTTAAAGTTCTCCATGAGTTTTTGCAACCCTATAAAGCAATTCTTGTGTTTTCTACTACTAAAAATCTTACCCCAATGATTTATTTCAAAGGAGTGTTTAGAATTCATGTATGCTTGTTTGAAACCTACTAAAATCCCCCTGAGTTCATAAAGGATATGATTTCAAAAATGGTTGCAAAGTTTCAGAAATATTGGGATGAATACAATTTATTAATTTATTGTTATGCTGTTTTGGATCCAAGGTTGAAGCTTAATTTTATTGAGTACTTTTTTAGAAGATTTATGATAATTTTGATGAGCACATGGCTAAGATGGTCAATACTCTTCATACATTATTTAATCATTACAAAGAAACTTCTATTGTGACTTCAACTTGTTCTGGAGATAGTACTTCAACTTCAAGTATGTCTATTGTCGATGGCTTTGAAGATTATAGTCAAGTTTTGAGTAAAAGAGAAGGACACAAGTATGAAAGACAAAGATATACCTTTATCTAGACGAACCAAATGAAGAATTTGATGAAAATATTAGCATTTTAGATTTTTGGCGTTCAAATGTTGCATGATTTCCTAAGCTTGTGTCAATGGTTCGAGATATTTTGGCAATTCCAATATCTATAGTGGCTTTAAAATTAACATTTAGTATTGAAAATAAGGTAATCAATCCTTGGTTTCAATGAGAAATATCACTATTAAAGCTTTGGTTTGTTTAGAGGACTGGCTTCTTACAAAAGGCTATAAAGAAGATAATTTTTCATTCAGTATTTATTAATAAACTCATATATCTCTCAATAATGCTAATGTTCATCCTGATTTTCTTTGGAAAAAATTACAATTAGGTAATTCGGGAATTTTATGAGAGACTTTATTATATGAGGCACCTTCATTTGATGACGAAGCTAGTTCTACTAATAAAATTATAGTAGAAGATTGCCATTGGAGGCTTTGGCTGTGGATGTCTTAGTTGATGCATTACTATGAATTTATTGTACTAATTTTAAGCTTGTCATTTGACAAACATTTAATTTTATTGTATTGTGTTTAGGATTTAGAGGCTTTTGATATTATGTTTGCATTTCTTTTCATGTAAAATTTGTATGGAATTGACATTTTAATTTAAGTGATATTATTAAGCTTGTTAGTTAGACATTTATATACTAAAAAAGTTTTTTTTAAGTCAACTTTTTCATATAAATTTAGGCAAGTTGAGCCCATTTTACTTTTAATCAGGCCAGGCCAAGCCCAAATTAATTAAAGAAAATCAGGCTCAGGCCCATATATTGTTAGTATGTTCACATAAAAGCTCAGCCCATTTTTTAATAAACCCTGCCCATGATCAATTCTACTCATAAAACATATTGCCTACTTTAGTTTTAAATTCGATATCTCCATTTAAACAATTACATGGACATCCATCTAACTGTGATAGATTAAGACCTATTGGCTGCCTTTGTTATGTGACAAACACCTTACTAAACAAAGAAAAACTATCACCCAGAGCTTTCAAATGCATATTCCTAGAATATGTCACAAGATAAAAATGCCTACAAAACATATGACATTGAATCACAAGGAACCATTATCTCAAGAGATGCGATGTTTTACGAAGATATCTTTCCTTTTTCCAATATAATAGAAAAACAAGAAGAAACCTCATTACCAAATCCTCACATATTAGTCTAATAGAAAGCAACACTCAAAATTCCCCATCACAAGATGAAGCTCATATCCATACCAACATAATCCAAATTGACAACCAAGTCCATTCACAAACCAGAAACCTACACATTACACAAAATAAAACCAGTACAAGGAACAAAACCCATATAGCTAGTTACAAGAATACATTTGTAGGAATTTTGCAAATAAACCAGAACATCCTCTTTCTAATAAGCTAGTTTCTTATAACCCTTAACATGGTCCATTCATGGAAAATATAGAAAAAATCCAAGAACCACAAAACTATAAACAAGCTATTAAACACACATAGTGGGTAGTGACCATGAACATAGAATTGAAGACTCTTAAATCAAACAATACATGAGAAATAATGAAACTACCACCTAGAAAAAGCAATTGGGTCAAAATGTATGTCTAAGGTGAAATTTAATGTTGATTGAATAGTCGAATGATATAAAGCTTAGGTAGTTGCAAAGGGGTATAATCAAATTGAAGGAATTGACTACTTTGATAGTTTTTCTCCTATGGAAAAGATGTTACAATTTGTATATTCATTGCCTTATCTACTATGAAAAATTTGTATATTCACCAACTGGACATAAACAATGGCTTTTTACATAGGTACTTGAAGGAGGAAGTTTACTTACTGTCACCAGAAGGGTACACAAAAGCTAAGCCCAATGAAGTTTGTTTTTAAAGGATCCTAATAGTTCTTTTATGGCATTATTAGTATATGTGGATGATGTCTTGATAGCAAGAAATTGTGAAGAAGATAGTTTAGAGGTCAAGAGGTTTCTTCATCAAACCTTTACTATTCAAGACCTAGGGAATGCAAAGTACTTCCTTGGGTTAGAAATAGCCAGGTTACTTATGGGAACATATATATCTCAGAGAAAATATACAGACACACACTTGGATATAGGAATGACAAATGAAAAGGAGAGTTTAATTCCACTTTCACAAGGGCAGAAGTTTAACAAAGACTTACCACTGCTTAAAGATCCTAAAAAATACATAAGAGTGATAGGAAGACTATTGTACTTAAACATGACAAGACCTGACCTTACATACTTAGTTCAACAACTAATTCAATTTGTTACAGCCCCTTCTGAAGCATACTAGAAATTAGCACTATAGATAGTTCGTTATATTAAAGGAACAACATCACTGGATCTATTTTACAAAACATATTTAAAGATTAATATTACAGTCGCTTGTGAAAATGAGCATCCTATCCTCTCACTAAAAGATCTATTTAAGGGTATTGCATCTTCCTAGGAGATTCACCAATCTCTTGGAAGACAAAGAATCAATCCACAATCTCAAGATCATCATCTGAAGCAAATTATCGCAGCATAGAATCTATGGTTTGTGAGATGATATGGCTATCTTACATTCTGCGTGATTTTAAGGTTGTCACACCCACTCCAATCTCTTAGTGGTCTAACAACCAATGTACTTTACATATATCAACAAACCTCGTATTCCACAAGAGGACAAAACACATTGATATAGATTGTCACATCATAAGGAACAAGACCAAGGAAGGTTTTATTCATCATATCTATATTCCAACAAAGCTACAACTTGCTGACATGTTTACAAAGTCTTTAGCTTATCCTTAGTATAATAACCCGATTTAAAAATAAATTAAATTGGATAAAATAAATTAAAATTTTGTTGCAATTAATTTAAAAATATTTTCCTAAGCCCATAGTTTAAATTTGAGAATTTTTTGGAATAAAAATTTTATCTGATGAAAAAAATTTTATTTGCTTTCAGGAGCTTAGCAGATATTTTTGGAAGGCTTAAAACCCTCAAAAGATTTCCAAATCCCTTCCATATTGTCCCATAATCTTACCTAAATTAGGAAAATGCATCCAAAATTTTTCTAGGGAAAATTCAGAAAAGACGAAAATGCCTCTGGATGCCCTAAATATTCAAATTTTCCTTATTTCTTCCATTTGTCCCTTTCCTCTCTCTCTCCTACGCAATTTCTCCTCTCTTTCCCTTTCACAATCACGCGACGCTACTATTGCCAAAACCACCACTCGTCATTACCTGCACCACATCGCACTACCGTCAGAGTGCGTAGCTCGACGCCATCAAGCTCTAGCTGCCATTCCCTGTCGTCGATGGACGCCACAGCCACCGAAAATGGCGTCTTTTCGAACCGGCATTACATCTTCGATTCGGCCAAAAAACGTCGTCGTTCAACTACACCGCCACCACCAACAGCTAGCCCAACTTATCCTCTTCCTCCGTCAGCTGCCATTTGGCAGAGAAATGCCACCACGCGCTGTGAACGGAGAAGAAATGTTTCAAAGCAGCTGCCATGTTTTGCTAAAAAATCACGATTAAATTGCCATTTTTCACTGAACCAATCCCAAATCCGGCATCCTCATGCTTCAAGCTATATTTTGGATTAATTTTCATTGTTAGCCACTATCTGCTACCGTGCGCTGCCGTCAGCCACCGTGCTCTACCATGTGCCATTGTCGGAGTAGCTGGAAAGAATCAGGGATCAATTTTCAAACTTTCGAAACCTCTGGTATAATTTAAAATACTCCAATTTGATGTTTTCCTATAGATTTTGATTTCGATTATGCCTAGATATTAGACTGAGGTAAAAATTAGGCATTTAATTATAAGAAAGTGTAATTGAAAGGAAACTTGCATAAGATTTGAATTATTTCCTTAGGAAACTAATTGTGAGAACAACCTCCAAGAAAAAAGGAAAACCCTGGTTCGAATAGGAGCAAACGATAAACAGTGAAGTAATCTACACTCCCCTGACATTTAACTGACGTTGTGAATTACTGCTTTAAGTATGAATTGTTTTGAATGGGAATAAGTGCTAAAAATAATTGATTTATATGAGAATTATATATATGAGTATATAAGATTGCCTGTGTATTGAGAATGTCTGTTACATGTTTGCTAGATTTGGCTATTGGGATTATATGCTATAAGGACAGACTAACTTAAGGTGGATATTCAATAGTTGGTATGGGACGGTCGTTGAATATCCCCTATGCAGACAGTTTTATAAATTGATTTATTTTATCTGATTTGGTCTGCATCTGTTAAGAATTATTCATTAAACCAGGACAACCCTATGAAAGGTTTAAGGAGTAAAGGGTGGATAACCTATACGGGGCGATGTTTTGGTTTAAGTATAATATCTTATAACCTTGAGTATTAGTCAACTATGTGTATGTAGTGCTATATAGACTATATGAGGATGAGAATTAGCTATTGTGCACATGCTAGGGGATACCCTGGATATTGGTTCTCAGCCGGTCCTTGAGTGGGTGATTAGTGCGATGGATCACACTCACCATATAGAATGTTGTTTTTGGGTGATTGGTGTTACGGATCACACCCAACTAAAATCATGTTTTCAGATAAAACGGCATAAAATATGAAATGAATAATCACATGAGATATGTGATAGATGAATATATAAGAATTTCATGCATGATTTTCAGTATGATTTTTTAGATTAAAGATATTATACTCATTTTATTGTTTTGCATTGATTTTCCATATCTATTTTTAATTTTAAAGTATTTAGTAATTCATATGTATTTAACTATTTTGTGGGGAGACATTTTCTGTGCATTGTCACAGCTAAATATTCAACTGTTTTGTAAGTATTTAATTGTAAATTGCTCTACTAGGATCTAATCATCTCATTAAGTTTTTTGCTCAGATGACCAGGAACAGGAAATGCCTAGGAGATAGCTGGGCAGAAGAAGGATGTTAAGACATCCTTGGGGAATTTCAAAGCTCAGATGTGAAGTTAAAATTAGGCTTTAATATATACATATGTGTGTGTGTGTGTGAATATGTATTGCTGTCTTTTGGATTTATTGATGAAGTTGCTAAATTTTATTGATATTGTGAGCTATTGTATAAATGGAAAAATATCTGATTTTTAGGGAAAACTCTGCTGAATTTTCGATAGGAAATGTTTTGGGAGAATAGATGTGTATAATGAATTTGATGAATTGTAGTCTTATTTACTGACGTATAAATGGATTTAGTACCATGATATAGTATATCTCAATTATATCTGAATGGTTGTTAGAATTTATATTCCAGAGTATGATATGGTTTATAATGTGATAATAGAAATGCTACACAGGATTTATGGTTGAGTGAAATTTGAATGGACTGTAAGAAAATTCTATTTAAGTTACACTCAACCAATAGCGACTCTCTGACATGCCCTAATATGGGAAAAGGATAAAATTCATTTAAAATATTGTATGCTTCCACTACTCTGATAAATGTATAGCACAATTAAGGGGGTCGTTACAAGAGTGGTATCAGAACCCGATTTACTTGTTTATTGGTTATGAATTTTTTTAGGTTTTCAGCTTTAGGACTTGAAATTGATTTGATTATGGAATATATATGAATTGATCTGCAATTGAGATATTAGGAATAAATCTGCTGCTATGTTGATAATTGTTGCTATTAAAGGCTAACTAATTCTTTTTCTGTGTCAGTTAGCCATAGCAAATGCTAGCAGAGATACTACGAGGAGGCCAAGAGGAAGGCCACAAAATTGAAGTTAAAGGACACCAGGGAATAGTAGCAGGGAGGATAATGTTGAGATAAGAGATATGATGGACTCTATCAGGATGATAGCAGAGCTATAAGGGAGTAGGCTGCCACTAGTGCCAATATGATGAGGCAATACCAAGAGGACCATCAGAACCAGGATGATGGGAATAACAAGAATAACAATCAGATGTACTAGGGCTGGATAGAGTTCCAAAGGGTAGAACCGCCAGCATTCTCAGGTGCATGTGAGCCCACGATGGTGGAAGAATGGGTCAAGAAAATAGAGAAGATATTCAGACTGTTGCATAGCACTGATGAACAGAAGGTGACTTATGCAACATACATGCTCAAGGGAGAGGCTGAGAACTAATGGGATGGAGCCAAACAACTGATGGAGGCTCGAGGCATCCCCATCACCTGGGAATCTTTTAAAGGGATCTTCCTAGAAAAATATTTCCCAGAAAGTTTTAGGCAAGCCAAGGAGATAGAATTCCTACAACTTAGACAATGAGGGAGACTATTTGAAGAGTACTTAGTCAAATTTGAAGAACTGTTCAGATATTCCACCTATCTGAAGTTACACCCTGATGAGGTTTGGAAGTCAGCCCAATTAGAGACAGGCTTGGATTTACAGATAAGGAATCATATAGCCCCATTGGAGGTATGAGACTTCTCTGTGCTAGTGAATACATGTCGAGTCCTCAGCAAAGGCCTAGAGGAAAAATAGAATGCAAACTAAAGATTTACTGGTCAACAAAAGCAACCAGCTAAGAATTTGACCGTGAAGGATGGAAACTTTAAACCTCAGTAGGGGTCTTCTAGTAGCGTTTGACGCTCTGATACTATTACCTGCCCGTAATGTGGGACCAGGCATCCAAATTAACCCTGTTGGCATCAAACACCAGTAAGATACTACAAGTGTGGAGGTATATGGCACTATGCTAAATATTATCCAATCGGTGGCAATCCGCAAAATCTTGGTGGCCAAAGACTGCAAGCTCCGAGGAGAGTCTTTACTATGGATGGAGCAAATGTCGACAAGTCACCCCGGATTGATGTAGGGTAGAGGTAAGATTTATAATTTTTCTTTAATAGTATTGTTTGATTCAGGTACTACGCACTCTTTCATATTTAATGCATGCATGGAAAAATTAAAATCACCTTTGAAAACCATGCCATTTGATTTACATATTTCCACACCATTAGGAGAGATAACCATATCCCCACAAATATGCTTGAACTACCCCCTTACTATAGATGAATCCTTGTTTATTGTGGACCTAGTGTGTTTACCTTTAACTGGGATCGATGTTATTCTAGGAATAGACTGGTTATCTAGGAATCGAGTTTTACTAAACTGTTCTAAAAAGACAATTTCCTATTTGGATACCGCACCAGTAGGTGGGAGTGACAAAGCATGTGAGGTATATGACATCTCCTTAAATCTTTCTCAGGTAAAAATCCAGGAAAGACTAAACCAAATTTCCATTGTTAGTGATTTCCCAGAGGTGTTTCCATTAGAGATAAGTAGGTTACCCCTACCAAGAGAGATAGAGTTCACCATTAACCTGATTCCAGGTACAGACCCAATAGCAATGACCCCATATAGAATGGCCCCAGTTGAATTAAGGGAACTAAAGGTCCAAATAGAAGATTTATTGGAGAAAGGATTCATTAGGCCGAGTGTGTCACCATGAGGAGCTCTTGTCCTATTTGTAAAGAAGAAAGATGAGAGTTTAAGGTTATGTATAGACTATCGACAATTAAATAAGGTGACCATTAAGAATAAATACCCTTTACCCAGAATAGATGACCTATTTGATCAGCTACAAGGTGCAATGGTATTCTCTCAAATAGACTTAAGGTCAGGATACTACCAGATTAGGGTTAAGGATGAAGATATCCCTAAGACAGCATTTAGCACTAGGTATAGTCACTATGAGTTTCTAGTGATGCCTTTTGGACTGACCAATACACCTGTTATCTTTATGGATTACATGAATAGGATTTTTAAACCCTACTTGGACTAAGTCATAGTGATATTCATAGATAACATATTAGTCTATTCCAAGACTTATAAAGAACATACACAACATCTTAGCACGGTGCTACAGATGTTAGAGGAAAAAAAATTGTATGCTAAGTTAGAGAAATGTGAGTTTTGGCTGGAGGAAGTAAAGTTCTTAGGTCATGTGGTAAATAGGGAAGGAATTTTAGTAGACCTTAAGAAAATTAAAGCAGTATTAAATTGGGGTCAACCAAAAATTTCACTAAAGTTAAGAGTTTTCTGGGTTTGGCAAGTTATTATAGGAAGTTTATACAAAGATTTTCTTAGAAAGCCCTACCATTAAACAGTCTAACTATGAAGGATGTTGATTTTGAATGGAGTGAGCGTTGTGAGTATAGTTTCCAAACCCTAAAGGAAAAGTTAACCACCGCTCTAGTTTTAGTAATCCCAAAACCCTTAGAGCCATTTACGATCTATACAGATGCATCAATGAAAGGTTTAGGATGCTTCTTAACGCAAGATAAGAGGGTAGTTTCCTATACATCAAGACAAGTAAAACCAGCAGAGGAAAACTATCCTACCCATGACTTGGAATTAGCTGCCGTAGTATTTACCCTAAAGATTTAGAGACATTATCTGTATAGGGTTGTGTTTGAAGTTTTTAGTGATCACAAGAACCTTAGGTACTTATTTGATCAAAAAGAGTTGAATATGAGGCAAAAAATGTAGGTATAGTATCTGAAGGACTTTAACTTTGAGTTAAAGTACCATGAAGGGAAAGAAAATATAGTAGTTGATGCATTAAGCAGGAAGTCATTATAAGTAGCCAGTATAATGGTGGATGAAATGAGATTACTTGAGGACTTTAGGAATCTTAGCCTAAATATAATTTCATTTTCGAAGAGATTAGTAATCAGTGACTTCCTAATAAGCTGTGATTTGAGGAATCATATTAGACAAGCCAAACTAGAGGATGAATCATTAGGAATCTATGTGAACCAACCTAATTTTGGGTTAGCCCTGGAAGGAGTGCTAATGTTTAGGAAAAGGATAGTAATCCCAAACCATCAGGAAGTAAGGGAGAAAGTGTTAGCAGAGGCTCATCAAAGCCACTATACCATTCATCCAGGTATTTTCAATACGTACCAAGACTTAAAAAGAAATTTTTAGTAGTTGGGTATGCGAAAGGATATCGCAAAGTATGTGAATGCTTGTCTTATTTTTCAGCTAGTTAAGATAGAGCATCAAAGACCTGTAGGGTTATTAAGGCCACTGGAGATACTAGAGAGGAAATGGGATCAAGTAACCATGAATTTTATAGTTGGACTACCTAGGACACTACCTGGTTATGATTCTATTTGGGTAATAGTGGATAGATTAACCAAATCTGCTCACTCTCTACCTATCAAGATTAGGTATTCCATGGAAAAATTAGCCCAAGTCTACCTTAGGGAGATTGTGAGACTACATAGAGTACCATCGAGTATAGTATCAGACCGAGACCCTAAGTTTACCTCGAGATTTTGGCAATCCTTACAGCAGGCATTAGGAACCCAACTTAAGTTTAGCATCGCCTATCATCCTCAGACCGATGGATAGTCTGAGAGAATAATCCAAACCTTAGAAGACATGTTGAGGGCTTGTGTGCTAGAACATAAGGGAATTTAGGATAAATAGCTACCTCTGATAGAGTTTGCTTACAATAATAGTTATCACTCTACCATAGGTATGGCACCATATGCTGCTCTGTATGGGAGAAGTTATAAATCGCCCTTAAGTTAGGGAGAGATGGGGGAGAGTACTTTATTGGGACCAAAGATTGTACAAGAAACTACTGATCAGATCAAGATGATCAAAGAAAGGATGAGGGTTGTCCAACAAAGACAAGAAACCTATGTAAATAGGAGAATGAGACCCTTAGAATTCAATGAGGGAAAGCATGTATTCTTGATAGTGTCACCCACTATGGGTATTGTTAGACAGATAAAGACAAAGAAACTGAGTCCTCTATTCTTAGGACCATTCCAAATCCTACAAAGAGTCAGTCCAATCTCCTACCAAATTGCTTTACCTCCCTACTTGTCAAACTTGCATGACATATTCTATGTCTCGCAACTCTGGAAATATGTCACAGATCCCTCGTATTTATTAGGGAATCAACCCATAATATTAAAAGAAAATTTGACTTATAAATCTACTCCTGTCCAAATCCTTGACTTTAAAACTGAGCAACTCCGGAATAAAGTAATCCCTTTAGTTAAGGTACTTTGGCAGGATGTAGCATCTCAGGAGATGACGTGGGAGAAGAAGACGAGATGAGATAACGTTATCCAAAATTGTTCACAGGTATGAATTTTGGGAACAGAATTCTTTTAAGGGGGAGAAAATGTAATAACTCGATTTAAAAATAAATTAAATTGGATAAAATAAATTGAAATTTTTGTTCGAATTAATTTAAGAATATTTTTCTGAGCTCATAGTTTAAATTTGAGAATTTTTCAGAATAAAAATTTTAACTAATGGAGAAAATTTTATCTGCCTTCAGGAACTTAGAAGATATTTTTAGAAGGCCCAAGATCCTCAAAAGATTTCCAAATCCCTTACATATTGTCCCATAGTATTGCCTAAATCAGGAAAATGCATCCAAAATTTGTTTAGGGCAAAGTGAGAAAAGGCCAAAATGCCTCTAGATGCCCTAAATATTCAAATTTTTCTTATTTCCTTCCATTTTTCCCTTTCCTCTCTCTCTCCCATGTGATTTCTCCTCTCTTTCCCTCTCACCATCATGCGATGCTGCCATTGCCAAAACCACTGCTCGCCGTCGCCTGCACCACATAGCACCACCATTGGAGTGCATAGCTCGACGCCGTCAAGCTCCAGCTGCCATTCCCCTCCGTCGATGGACGCCACAGCTACCAAAAATGGTGTCTTTTCCAACTGGCATTGCATCTTCGATTCGGCCAAAAAACATTGTCATTCATCTACACTGCCACCACCAACAGCTAGCCCAAGTTGTCCTCTTCCTCCGTTAGCTGCCAACCAGCAGAGAAACGCCGTCACACGCCATGAATAGAGAAGAAAGGTTTCAAAGCAGCCGTCACGTTTATTCAAAAAATTGTAATTAAATCGCCATTTTTCGTCGAACTGATCCCAGACCCGGCATCCTCATGCTTCAGGCTACGTTTTAGACTAATTTTTACCGTCAGCCACTGTCTGCCACTGTGCGCCACCATCCGCCACTGTGCTCCATCGTGTGCCGTCGCTGGAGTAGCTAGAAAGAAGCAGGGATCAATTTTCAAACTTCTAAAACCTCCAGTATAATTTAAAATACTCTAATTTGATGTTTTCCTATAGATTTTGATTTTGATTATGCCTAGATATTAGACCAAAGTAAAAATTAGGCATTGAATTATAAGAAATTGTAATTGAAAGGAAACTTGCATAATATTTGAATTGTTTCCTTAGGAAACTAATTGTGAGAACAACCTCTGAGGAAAAAGGAAAACCCTGGTCTTCATAGGAGAAACGGTAAATGGTAGAGTAATCTACACTCCCCTGACTTTTAACTGATGTTGTGAATTACTACTTTAAGTATGAATTGTATTGAATGGGAATAAGTGCTGAAAATAATTGATTTACATGAAAATTATATATGAGTATATAAGATTGCCTGTGTATTGAGAATGTTTGTTACATGTTTGCTAGATTTGGCTATTGGGATTATATGTTAAGGACGGACTAACTTAGGGTGGATATTCAATAGCCGATATGGGACAGCCATTGAATATCCCCTATGCAGACGGTTTTGTAAATTGATTTATTTTATCTGATTTGGTCTGCATCTGTTAGGAATTATTCATTAAACCAGGACAACCCTATGAAAGGTTCAAGGAGTAAAGAGTGGATAACCTATATAGGGTGATGTTTTTATTTAAGTATAATATCCTATAACCTTGAGTATTAGTCAACTATGTGTATGTAGTGCTATATAAACTGTATAAGGATGAGAATTAGCTATTGTGCATATGATGGGGGACGCCCTGGATGCTGTTTCTCAGCCAATCCTTGAGTGGGTGATTCGTGTGACGGATCACACTCACCATATAGGACGTTGTTTTTAGGTGATTGGTGTTACGAATCACACCCAACTAAAGCCATGTTTTCAAATAAAACGGCATACAACATGAAATGAATAATCACATGAGATATGTGATAGATGAATATATAAGAATTTCAGGCATGATTTTCAATATGATTTTTCAGATTAAAGATAGTATACTTATTATATTATTTTGCATTGATTTCCCATATCCATTTTTAATTTTAAAGTATTTAGTAATTCACATGTATTTAACTATTTTTTGGGGAGACGTTTTCTGTGTGTTGTCACAACTAAGTATTCAATTGTTTTGTAAGTATTTAATTGTAAATTGCTCTATTAGGATCTAATCATCTCATTAAGTTGTTTGCTCAGATGACCAGGAACAAAGAATGCCTAGGAGATAGCTGGGCAGAAAAGGATGTCAGGACATCCTTGGGAAATTTCAAAGCTAAGATGTGAAGTTAAAATTAGGCTTGAATATATATATATATGTGAATGTGTATTGCTGTCTTTTGGATTTATTGATGAAATTGCTTAATTTTGTTGATATTGTGGGCTATTGTATAAATAGAAAAATGTCTGATTTTTAGGAAAAACTCTGTCGAATTTTCGATTAGAAATGTTTTAGGAGAATAGATGTATATAATAAATTTGATGAATTGTAGTTTTATTTACTGATGTATGAATGGATTTAGTACCATGATAGAGTATATCTCAATTGTATTTGAATGATTGTTAGAATTTATATCCTAGAGTATGATATGGTTTATAATGTAATAACAAAAATACTGCACAGGATTTATGATTGAGTGGAATTTGAATGGACTATGAGAAGAGTTTATTTGGGTTACACTCAACCAATAGCGACTCTCTAACATTTTCTAACATGAGAAAAGAAAAAAAAATTCATTTAGAATATTGTATACTTCCGCTACTCTGATAAATGTATAGCATGATTAAGGGGGTCATTACACTTAGTTTTAGCCACTAGTTACCAAGTTGAGATTTTTTGATCACCCATCTCAACTTGAAGAGGGGATGTAAACATATATTATTCACGTTAAGCTTAGTTACAGGTCAGAGTTAAGCACAATTAGAGGTTAAAATGCTTTTGTTATTTCTGTTCACGATGTTAGCATCAATGAAGCCCGTGCACCTCGCATGTATTGTAAAATAGCTGAGCTATATATGTTACAGAGTTATGTAGGTTGGAATATATCAACCTTTTCCATTTAAAGCATTATTTTTATTTATTTTTGGCTCAAGTTCAATATTAAAATTATTCATATTTTGATAAAAAATTGATTTTCACTCAAAATTTAAAATCTAATTTATCACAATTTAAAATTAAAGTATGTAATTTTTATAAGAAATAAATTAAATTATATGTCAAAATATGAATAAATATAATACCAAATATTTGATATTACGTAAATACTAAAAAAGGACTCCCTAAACAAAGTGTTTAATGGCATCATACTGTCATTCAATTTGTAAATGTCAAATAATCATTTTCAGTGTTAAAAAAAAAATAGTCCACTAGTATATACGTATCTTTATATAAGTTTTCTTTTTGTTTTAATTTTGAAATTCCAAATTTTTATGCTATTATAAAACCATTGGGTTAAAAATTAGTTTTTTAAATTGCTTTATCAAGACTTATTCAAATTCCATATCATATTAATTTAATTTTCTTAATTTCTATAAAATGTCACTTATATCTTCTCTATGAAAACTTTAATTATCATTTGTGATATCAAATATGAACATTAATTTTAGAATAATATCCAATTTCATGATATTCAAAATATAGTAAAATGTAAAACTACATACAACACTAATTTCAATTTTCAATATTAAAATAAAGGAAAAAAGTACAATTTACCCCTTTAATTATACTTATATAATATATTATTCACCTAAACTTTAATTTATAATAAATTAATTTTTTAAACTATTTAAAATATTAAAAAATTATTATTTTTAAAATTAAATTTAACAATAACACGTTTATTATAGAAATTTTTTTATCCTCTTTCTTAATTTAACTTCACATTATGTTTAAAGTAAGATTAAAAAAAATAAAACTTATAAATTTTTTAAATATAATTTCAGTATTTTTAATAATTTAAAAAATAATTTATTATAAATTAAAATTTAAATAAATAATATCTTATATAAACATAATTCAAAAATAAAATATTTGATCCTAAAATAAATATGACATCAAAAATTTGATCCCAATTTCCAAGGCCCTTCGTAATCGGAGACGCATACATACGTTTACTTTGAAATTGTGGTTGCGGTCCTTGCGGGGACTTCGTTTTTCCTTTCCTTAGTCGGTCCTTGTGGGGACTTGTAAACATGAATAAGTGGAGAGGAATAGGATTGGGCGGCAGGTAAATAAATGATTTATTGACGGGTTTCCTAACTAGTGTCATAATTGATTGATAGAGTTTTCATATATTAAAAATTATTATTTTTATTAATTATTTTATAAATTTTAAATAAATCTATAAATAGTCTATTAATTAATTAAAAAAATTTACGCGTATGAGTTAGTAAAATATAATATAAATGTCATAATTATAAATAATAATTTTCACTTATATAATAAAATTTATGAATAAATTATATATTTTTATTTTACGTCTATTTATTTTTCCCGCTTTACAAAAAAAATCTTGATGTAGTACAACACAACCATTTGAAAGTCTCATTAATGGTTCGATTAATTAATGTTGCCACAATGAAGTTGTTTTGGAATGGATGAGTAAGACCAAATATAGTTCACAGATCCAACAACCACCAAACAGAATCAATACCAACCCCAACCAATTCAGTCAACATTAAGGTGGGTATGCTGGTTTCCTGAGAAAAAGGTTGTGCAATATTTTAATGATAAGAAAACATGGTAAAGAATTTAAATTTTGAGAGGTTGTACCGTTTAATTATGTTAGGATATATGTGTAAAGTAATGATCTAAAAAAATTTAGTGTTATTGTTATTTATATTTTATTCATTTAAAATTTAAGATTTAATTTAACTATAATTTAAAATTAAATTAATGAAAATAAATTCCTTTGACGGCCTTATTTCATAATCAGTGGAGAATTATTTCTTTTCTTGGCATTTATAAGTAAATTTATCTACAACTCTAAACCTTCACGTGACATTTGATAACAAGAGATTATTGGTGTTACCATTACACTGCAAGCTTGGATAGGCCTCTTATTTGAACTCTCTAGACCTCAGCAGCAGTTCCTAAACGAGGCTGCATGTACACAAAAACAGTACCGTGTGAAGCGAGAAAAAAGTATTTACATGAGAAACAGTTTTTATATTTTTGTTATAAGATTTTATATTTTTATTATCAAATTATTTAATTAAAAATTAATATATGTATAACTTATATAATTTATACTTTTCTTAACTAATTTTATTAAAAAAAATTTTACATGCTTTATTATAAGTCTAATCATAATCATATTTATATACTATAGTCTTTACATATACTAAAGTTACATATAATTCTTTTTAAATTTTTACAATATAAAATAAAAATACTTGCTATTATATTTTAAAATAATAAAATTATATAATGAGAAATTTTTTTTATAATTTTTTATTATCTTTATTTTTTCTCTCTCCTATTCTCATGTTATATATTTTATTTTATATAATATAATATATAATTTTAGATTATAATAATAGAAGAACCTAAAACTATTATAATTTAGATACTAATAATAGAAGAACTTAAAATTATTATAATATAAATATATAAAAAATATATTAATTTTTTATTTTTTTCGTAAACTATCTCATATCTCATATCTATATCTATATTATAATGATTTTAAAATTTTTTCATCATTAGTTTTTAAAACTATATATTATATGATGTAAAATATAAAATAAAATATATATATGTAATGCATAAAAAAGAGAGAGAGAAAAAAATAAATATAGTAAAAATTTACAATAGAAGAATGATAAATTAAATATATTTTATTATTTAATTTATTATTTTAAAATATAATAATTATTTTTTAATATTATATTTTAAACATAAAAAAATTTATATATAATTTTGTATATACAAAGCCTCCAATATTGTATTATACAATTTGAGAGATTAAAAAAAAACAAAAGTTTATTTTGATTCTTGAAAGATTTGGCAACCTTCAATTTGATTTTTTACATATTGTTTCCATCAATTTAATTCCTCAAAAATAAAAATACATTCAATATTATTTTTGTATCTAAATTACATTTATATCTTAACATATCACTTAACAAAATATTAACTAAAATTTTTCTTGTTAATGTAAAAGTTATAGATAATAGATAATTTATATCATATTAAAAAAATTTATGTATGTAATTATACAAATCAACCCTAGTTTTAAAATTTTCGTCAAATACACAATTAATAAAAAAAATTCATGTATACATAAAATTGTAGAATTTTAATTTATATCACGATATTTTATCTTATGTAAATTAATGAGTAACATATCAGATAGTTATGTCATCAACTAAATAATATTTTAACATTAAGTTAAATAAAAAATTATAAATGAATTTTGGGTAGAAGAGCAATATTGAAAATATTTTTATCTTTAAAAAATTAAATTAATAAAAATGATATATAAATTATCAAATTAAAAATCATAAATACAGGAGAAAACAAATCAAAATAATAAAATCAAATGACATAAAGAACCAAAATTTTTAATCTAAATTATTCATGATTAATTGTTTTTACCAAAACAAATCTTAGTATCAATTTAACTGCTTAAAAGGTGATTAGATTTGAACAAAAGGTGAGAGGGAGAAAGAGACATACGAATCACAGTCTATATCAGGGTGAACAGTGAAGCCCAAAGAGACACCACAAAGGCCAGGCAAGGCGGCAACAGAGAAGTTTGGGTTGAAAGAAGCAATGAGGCCCAATAAGCATCTACAGGCAGCTCTCTTTTCATCTCTAGAAGAGCTATCATTAGAGATGACATTCAACCCTAACATAGCATCACAACAAGGTGTCCCCGGCGTCGGCTCTGGCAAGCCAAAGGTGATGAAGGCTGCGCATGCCGAGAAAGCTTGTGCCACGGCCGAGCATTCCATCGCAGCCGATACAAATGTGACCGACCATAGTAGCATTAGCATCCCAATTATGGTCAAGGCCTTTGTTCTCCCCATATCCATCACTACTAGGTTATGTCGCACTATGCTTTTGCTACTTGTGGCTTTTGATCCTCTTAAAGGCTTTTTGAAAATGTTCACTGGGTGAGTGCTAATGTTTGAGAGCTGGTGTGCAATGTGAAACTCGTGTTCTTTGCATGAAATTTTGGTGAACTTTTAGGTATGCATGATGCAACTATTTCAGCAAATGCTTCCCAATGTCTCACTTTCTCTGTTATCGCGCAAAACTAACATAAAAGCCCAAAATTTTGTTTCAGTGTTATTGATCTGACTTTTGGTTTGATAATCAAAAGGGATAAATTTTATTTTATTTCTCTTAGTTCTTGAAATTAATTATCACTAAGTTATCTCAGGTTTTCCGTTAAATTTTAATGAAGCTAATAAAGATTAACCAAAACATAATTAAATTCATTAAACATTAGTTTATCCCTAAAAGAAAATAACCGATGGTCTTTGGCCTTGCAATTTTTCTTAAATTTTAGAATAAATTAATGATTTAATTCTTAACAAATACATATTTTCTCAATTTAATATTTAAAAAATAAAATATTTTAATTTAATTTTTTAAAGATCAGTCCTTAATTAATTTGACCATTTAGTTAATGGCATAAATAAAATTTTACTTATATGCTTGTGTTGCATTAATAATCATTGACTTATCTGTTAAATGATTAATTGAATTTTATTTTAAAATAATAAAAAAAACAAAATTAAACATATCATATTTATAAAATACACATAAAAAATGTAAATTAACTATATATAATTTGTAAATCCAATGAGTAAATTATTAATTTACTCTAAATTCTATTTGGCCTAAGATTTTTTTTTTTTAAAAAAAAAAAAGGAATTGCCACTTTTCTATTTGAGTCTTAAATTGATAAAAAGAAAATCTGGACAATGGCATGAAATTTCTCATATGAGTACAATATATAGCTGAAATGATGTGCTTACATTTTATAATAACTACCTAACATTATTGTTTTGCTTGCAACAATCATCGAGCTTAAATTCTTTTACCAAAGAATACAAAATAAAGCTAAATTTGCATGACCTTTGGGCATAGTATAATCTATACTTTATATAATATATTATTATTTTTTATCTTTATTTTGAATTATGTAATAATTTTATAGTGTAAAATGTTGAAAGAGAAGTACTAGTATCAAATCATAAATCAATTAAACGACAAGTATTAAATTATAAAATAAATTATTATTTTAGTTATAAAAAAATTTAATGTCTCAATTTAATATATGAATCATAAAAATATTTAATTTAATTATTAAAAAATATATTATATCTCAATTTAATTTATATATACAAATATTATATATTTTTTATGTTTAAATTATATAAAATTTTAAATAAATTTTTAAATTCTTGGAGCGCAAACTAGTTTTAACTAAATCCTATATAACTAATTTCATTAAATTTTTTAAATGCAAAATATTATAGAATGATTAAATAATAATTAAACATACCATAACATTTAGCCATTCGAATGATCCAACCGATGCCATGTGGCTTTTTTTTTTTTGTTGTCCGTGTTGTTCGAAGAATCTCACGTGACGCGAAGAGGAAGAGATGAAGAAGAGCTTTTAGATTTTTTTCTTTCCATTCACACTTAAACAGAATGTTTTGATCTGTTTTACAAAAAGCCACGTGGCATCACTTGGACGAGTGAGATTAGTGGGACAACACCTATTTGTACAGCATCCGTTTTGCTTGTATCTTTACTCATCAGTCTGATAAAGATAGATACTTATTCTAATATATATTTATATTCCTCTCTAATAACAAAGTCTCATTGAACAAAGATTACTGTACCTTGTTTATTGAATTCAATAGGCCGGTATTGCAATTTATCCGAATTTCATACCTTCCATTATTAAGCTAGATTATTGATCACTACCTCACTGGTATTACAATGATTTACAGAAATTGTAAGCAATAGCTTGCGAAGTTCGGTCAAATTATTAGTTGGGAGCTCATCAGAACACAACTAGGCAATATCAAATACAGCCAGAGACAGAGAGATATGAGATGGAAAACGGCTTTCATGTACAAATAAATTCTTTATAATACTTTTTAAAAAAAAAGTACACATAAATCCACAAAGACAAGCCAATAATTGCTATTAAAGAAAGAAGATAAAGAAACCCACTTTCTAAAAGCTACAGCTTTACATACAACAAGAGGAATCCCTCATGAACAAACACCGGCAAGGCCTCTCTTTCTTTGTCTAACTGTCATCGCATTTCCACTTAGAAGTTGGGACACAGGTCAAGTAGCGACACCAATGGCAGTGATCATACCCATTCTCCCCTCGGAATAGCATCACCAATGCAATAGTTAACCTGCCATTCAACAATAATGACTTGAGCAGAAAATTAAGCAAAAGATAATCTTCATCAAAAAAATGACGTTTGTTATTAGGGTTTTGAGAAAGTAACTCACCCAGCAATCAGCAGAACAAGAGAGATCACCAATAGAACAATTTGGTAGGCCTTGTACTTTGACTTGATGGGAACATTAGCGGGAAGATGCTGCTGCTCTAACCATCCAAATTGAGGACGAGCCAGCAAAATAAAGCCGATAAGGAACCCCGTCAAGAATCCTCCGATGTGAGCAAAATTATCAACATGGGGCAAAATGCCAATGGCGAGGTTGATGACAATAATAACCAGAAGTGTAAGCAAAGCTGCTGCCTGAAAAAGTGGAAAAGGTGTTTCATAAATAATTGAATGTGTTTCAAGTTAAAAGAAACGGAAAATGGGATACGTGCACGGACCTTATTGGTATAGATAGTCCAGTTTGTGAAAAGCTCTGAAAGCATTGCTCCAAGGAGTCCGAAAAGAGCACCAGAAGCACCAACAGAGATGTTGTTTCTTACAAATAAAGAAGACAGTACACTTCCACCAAATCCAGATAACAGGTAAATGACTCCTATCCTCACTGCCAAAATTTTCACAATAGTAAAATGTTAGGCCGCATCCACACATCAAAACTAAATTTAAATAGAGCAACTAGAGAGTTGGTTAAGATTACAAACATGTGTGTTGCAATGCTAATTTTATTGATTATTTTGTGCATATTTCACTAACGGACAAGGATTTAATTACAGATAGATAAAATAAACTGGGAGAAGGAGAACATACAGAAGCCGAATTGTTGTTCAAGGCGAATGCCAATGAAGACGAGGCTCAACATGTTTGCAACCAAATGAATAACTCCAGCATGTAACCAAATGCAAGTGACAAGTCTCCATCCCTGATGATGATTCACAACTTTATCCCATTTAAGGGCTCCCATCTTTGTTAATCTTTAAAAATTAAGAAAACAAAAAACTCAAATCTGTAAGTTAAAGAACAGAAGCTCACCTAATTGAAGAAAATGTACATTCAAAGAACTGCAAGTTAGACAAGTGGAAAACACACCCGCTCTAGCTCACCTTTCATTTAAAATAAGACATAAAAGACCAACTAGATGAGCCAATATCTAGTTAAACGTATAATTTTGCTACTACTGCAAAAGGATTGTCTTGTTCCAAAAAAGTCGGTCTAAAACAAGGCACACTTTCATGCCAATTCTCCTAGCTTAAGAATCTTTAATTTTTCTTGTTTGTCCTTTGCATGTTAATATTCAAACATTCAGATCATGGAACTATAAGATAAATAACGATGCAAATTAAATATAATATCGTGCACTTTGTGTATATGTGTGTGTGTAACCTATCTTCATGACTCTGCATTAAGAGCTATGTTATTTACCAGAGTCTCATATAAAAAATCCAATGTTCTGCAACAACAACAACAAACAAAGCCTTTTCCCAAAGTCAGCAAAAAAAATACAATGTTCTGCATTGTGGTTAAATTTGTTAAGCCCCCATTATCTCAGCTAAGTCAACCAAACCCAAGACTATCATTAGATGTACCTAAATATTGCTGTGCAAGCAGCTACCTTTCACTTGAAAGGCATTTAACCATCCAAGGAGTTTCCTTCCTCCTAACTTTCTTTGTTTATATACTATTTATAAGTAAAATTTTCAGTTTTGAAAGACTATCAATTTCTCAATATGGTCCTCCAAAGTGTAACTCACCCAATTTGATCCTTTAATAATTTTTTTTCCCATAATTTTTGTCCCTCTATCTATTAAAGTCATGGTATGGTGACTAACTTCTCCTCAAAATAGAGGAAAATTATTGAGGAATTAAATTGGAGGTTAAACTTTAGGGAACCAACTGGAGAAGTTAGTACTATATTATATTATTTATTTATATCCTAATAAACACCACAGACGTAATTAAGGATCAAACAGTCTTATTAGTTTTCTTCCTATTTTTCTTTCTGCGCAAGGAGTGGAAGGGTACTGGGGATTTCAAAACGAACACCACCAAGAAAAATTAAACCATTCCTGCCCTAAACAGTAAAAGGCCAACAAATTCAGTCCCTTCAGCAATTCATCTACCCTTCCAAAGTCAAGAAAAAAAAGTAACAATAAATATCATGAATTTTACGAGAAAATTTCATCTTATGAGTAACAAAATTCAGCAATAAGATCCAAAAAAGAGATTGCGGTGGCATCAGTAGCCATCACAAAATAAAAACTCTGATTTAATCAAATTAACCCAACAGTTACCGAGCTTCACAAGATCAAACAGACCACAAAAGAGAGCCGTTTGAGTTTCATCTTGTAGAATTAACAATGAAAAGCCATCGCATGACACGTAGATCAAATTAGGAAGATACCCAATTCACAAAATTAACCAAAAACCCAATACAGCAGCCAAGAAAAAACTAAGAATCAATCAGAAAATTACTAAATTAGCGCCACACCTCTACCGCCACAACAATGAATGTAAAGCCAAAATCGAAGAAAATAATAAAGTAATTAGTAATTAGGTCTTACGTATTAGAAGAAGGGCCAAACAAGGGATTCTCCTGCAAAGGCTGAAAGGAGAGCCTGCCTAGAAACCTGGCGACACACTTGCCTTCACTGAAACCCTGACTGTAATGTTTGGGGCAATTGTTGATGTACATGGCGACAATGAAAACTGCAACATTGGCAACAACAAACATAGGAATTAGCCATGATGTCCAGTGGGTTTCCGGATCATAAGCATAGGAAGAAGCAGAGTAGGTGTTGTTCTCTGCTCCTCTGTTCTTCGTTCCCCCTCCTCGCTCCAGATCTCTCTCAGCCATAATTTTCTCTCTGTCGAATCCTCCACCAAAGTCTATAAACTTTATCAAAAACAAACAAACGGTAACATAGAAAGATTAAGGAGGTGGAGTTGGTGAAAGGTTTAAATGGTGAAGGAAAATGGTGTTGTGTTGTGATAGTAGTGGGGTTCGTCACGTTCGTGTTGTGGGGTGAGGGATCAATTTCTCATTTTCTAACCGTCACGGTAAGGGAAGACGACTCTGTGTACCGTATGAATGTGTCCCAATACTCCTTACAATGGCGTTACCAGAAGGCCAATGGGGTTCTCGAGAGGGTCACGTGAGTCGCACGTTCATGAGACCACGTTGACTGGATTGCTTGGCTGGCATGACTTTTGTGACGTGGCGGGAGATCATTGGGTTGGTCGGGGATGGAGAGTTGGAGTAGGATACAGGAGATTGTGACCGGGGTACGCGGTGTTTCGCTTTCAAGATGCTCTTAGTTACCGGAAGCTTCCGTTCAGCAGTAAGGAAAGGAGTGAAGAACAGCGAGAGCGTTTAGAAAAAGCCACGTGGGGACGGTTCTCAGCAGTTTAAAACCGGAACGTGAAGTTTAACCCTCCTCTGTGAGAACAATTTTTTTGAGATTGTACTTAAAAATTTATTAACTTGATTTAAATTAAAGACATCTTTTTATAAGAATAAAATTTTTTTATGTATAAGATTTAAATATAAAATATTAATTAAAAAATAAAATATTTATTACTTTAATCAATTAAGTGTTGAAAGAACAAGTTTTAATGTGTATAAATTATATCATTTTATTTAAATATTAATTAATAATATTTATTAAATTTTTTTATTTTAAAATAAATTATATATTTATATTATAATGATCCTTAATTTTTTTATTATATAATTTTATAAAATAATATATTTTATGATATAATTATAAAACAAATTATATGATATGAAAATGTAAAAAAAATAGTAAAAAGTTATAAAAGATAAATAAATTAAATAATTTTTTAGTATTTTAAAATTATAATTATTATTATTTTATATTAAATTTTTAAAATTAAAAATAAAGCATTAACATTTCCGCAGCCTCTAGTATAATATATATTCTGACCACCAGAGGATAGTTTACATTTCTATTATTTTCAAGCGAGTCAATCAATGTTTTCATTTATGAATTAATCAATTATATTTATTAAATTTTTTTAATTTCAGATTAGATCTAACATATGATATATTCTTTATCGCAAGACTAGTTTAAAATTTTTCATATTTGAAAAATCAACCAATATTTTGATCAAATAGTTAAAATAAATTCTCATAACTCATCATTCGTCAGCATTTATATAACCTGATTTTTAATAAATAATGAATATTATTAAATTAATGTTAAGTTTTAACTTGATGAATTTTTAATATAAGAATAAAATAATTAAATAAGTTTATTTCTTTTAAATAAATTTATAAGATTTAAAATATTTATATTATTGATAAAAATAAATTATGAAAATGATATAATATTATATTAAATTTTAAAATTACTAAGTATAATTTTTTAAAATAAAAAATATATTAATTATAATCTTACTAAATTTTAAAGACACTTGGTGTAATTTATTTATTTATTTATTTAATGAAAGACAAATAGAGAAAGACAAGACAGGATGGAGAACATAAACTCTCCATTTGCACAATCAACATGTCTCTACAAGTATTTAAATACGCACTAAGGTATTTGTCAAATGTCCACTCACCTTTTTTGTTCTCTTTTGAACTTTATATAAATATAAATACATGAATGGTAGGTTTATAAATTTTAAATAATTATCTATTCAAATATTAATTATAATGTTGTAATTCTAAATGTTAAGGTTTTCCTTAAAATGAAGGGGGATGAAGACATTTAAATTTTAAGAACAGTCGTAAAATTTATTTCATTACTTAAACTTGGGTTTAAAAATGAAAAATGAGTCTCCTCTTATAGACTTAGAGTATATTTATTTATATAAATTATAAATTAAATATATTAAGAAATATTAAGTGATGCTTTTAAATTTTGGTCCAAATTATTATTTTTTAAACAATTTTAAGAATATACACTTCTGCATTAATTAACTTGTTATTTATTATAAGATTCTCTCCTCCTAATGCTTCTTAAAATAATTGAACCCAAATTGATAAATAGATATAATTTTTTTAATAATTGAACCAATAATCTTTATTTTTTTAATCAATTCAATTGGTTGAAAAAAATCATTCAATCAATCTAAAATTCTAAAAACTAACTGATTATAATCTATTTGGATTAAATTGATTAATCAATTTTTAATATAAAAATTTTATAAAGTATGAAAAAACTCAATTTTAATAATTTTTTAAATTTTAACTATAAAAATAAGTCTTTATAACCATACATTTATATTAAAATTATTTTAAGACATTTCTAAAACAAATATGAGCATAATTATATTATAAATTAAAAATAATAACATAATCTAACGTTACAATTCAACAATATAAGATATAATAAATAAATAAATAATATATTCATTTAATTGATTAAGGTTGGTTTGGTTCGAATGAAACCAAATCATCCATTAACCAAATCTAACCAATTGATTGTGACAAAATCTCATCCAATCTATTCAATCAAATGGTTGGTTGTGGTTGGATCACTTCAATTGAGTTTTGTTTGGTTTAGATTTACTCACACCTTAATTTTAACTATTAATTATATATCTTTATTTTTTTATTTTATTTTTTTACATTACATATTTTATTTTATATTTTATAATATAAAATATGTTATTTTATGAGACTACTGATAAGAAAGATTTAGAGCCATTATAATATGCACAAACGTGCACGTTATTTTTATTTAATTTTTGAAATATAATATAAAATTATTATTATTATAATTTTAAAATAATAAATTAAATAATAAAAAGTTATTTAATTAATTTATCTCTTGTAACTTATAATTATTTTTATTTTCTTTCCCCATATACTCACATTCTATATTTTATATTATAAAATATTTCACTAAACATTATTGAGTCTGTGCATGTATTATAATAATAATAATTTAGATTTATGTTTTGATCTTTAAACTATATAATATATAACAAATTTATAATATATAATATATTTTATTTATATTTAAAATTAAATCTAAAATATTAGTATACACTTTATTCTATGTCAAACTCACTAATATATTATGATAGCTTCTGATGTTTTCGTCTCTTCGATTTTTTTTTTTGGTTAGTATGCTAGTATCTCTTTAATTTTTTTTAAACTATATAATATGCAAAAATAAGAGGGAATAGAGAATTGTAGAAAGAAAAGTTATGAAAAAGTAAAAAATTATTTGATTATTTAAAATTAATTTTAAATCATATATATATATATATGAGATGAAGCAATTACGCACTTCTATAAATAGAACTTGATGCATACATATTACTTATCAAATCAAGCATTAAGGTTAATTCTAACATGAACTATGACCAGCTCATCCAAAGCTCTTACTTAGTACTCACAAGTATTAATTAAATTAACCATTAATGTAGGTATGAATCCTGAAAAAGACAGCTATATTCATTATTTAGTGTTTGCCATGAGTAGGCAATGTATAACACTGTCCTTTTCAAACGCGTATTACTATTTAAGCTAGCATCTTGGTGTGATATCCCCGAGTCATGATATCTATGCATATAAAAAATAGTGGTGCATGATGATATATAAAGTTTTTTAGTTTTGCTTCTGTGTTTTTTCGATGAAATAGGATTAAGATTCTCTTCACGGTGAAATTATGTGAAGAGAAAGATTAGGTAAAGTAAAAATATTTATTTATTATATAAATAGATCTTATTATTAAATTAATTTTATGTTTTTATTATATAATATTATTATATTATTTTTTGTTAGATTTAATTTTAGAAATTATTTGAAATAATCAATAATAATGAAAGCGGAGGCGTATCGAAATCTATGATGAAATTGATAAATTAAAAATGTCGATCTTCTGATTGATAGTATCTTTTAGTTATCTTGTAAGAAGATGATAACCAAAAAAAGAAGAACTAAATTTATTAAAGTCTGGTATCAAGATATTTCAATCAGGGACCACACCCTATTTATATTAAATCAGTATGTGTTAAATTATCAATTTATCCATCATTAATTAGTAATTAAAATTTCAAGAATTTTACATATATTATTAATCCTCACCCATAATTATTTATTATAAAGGTCATTAAATTAAATTAGATCACTTTATAAGTCTTTAAACTTTATGATAATAATATGTATATGATAATTAATTCAAAACACATGTACATCTATATGTCTTAATATATTTATAAATATGTATGTACATAATATACAATCTAAATTCTAACATTTTTTTACATAAGATGATTTAAATTTGTAATTTAATTTCTAGTGATAATGTTTTGTTGTGATTTCTATTTTTTAAAAAAACAAAATTATCTTTTTATACATATATAGAAAAAAAAATAGTAAAAAAAAAACTCTTAAAAAAGTATTAGACAAGACGTCAATGACATGTTAGAGAGATCAATAAAAGTTAAATCTAATAAATTACATATAAGCTTAAATTACAAGTAATTTTATTCACCAAGCAAAATTTTAAATGGCTTTGAGTGACTTTCGAATTCTCACCTATAAGTAAGACTAAAGTTTTTCTCTTAATCTTTTATTGACCATTTGTGCTAACTTATATTAGCAAAACACAATGATCTTTATAGTTATCATTTTTCTTTATTAAATCATTTTTTAAATCTAAATATAATGGTCATTTAAAATTATTTGATATGATAATCACGATAAGTATGTTTAACTCACAATACTCTAAAGTTACAAATATATAATGATAGTTTTTATTGATATTAACATTCAAGACATCACCATGACACACGAGATTATATACATCAGGATAAATTGCTATTTAATATATATATATATTTATATAGGGGAGACGTTACACTTGAATGCAAAGGTAGATATGTGTCATTTTCTCAATAATAAATAATAAGGTTTAAGATTAAATCTCTGTTATATATTCGAATAATGTTAAAAACATGTAGAAAGGTTGAATTTAAATTCTGGAATATAATTGAAAGGGTAATTTTTCAAAATTTAAAGTTATTTTTTGGCCCAACAAATTTTAAAGTTAAAAGAAGTATTTACAAAATACTCAAAATTAAATTGAATTATGTACCTTTCCTTTCCCCAATTAATTTTTATAATTTCATCTAGAAAAAATTAATGATTGAATTTCTTAAAATATATATGTTCTCTCAATTTAAACTTAAAAAAAAATTAAATATCTTAATTTAGTTCTTGAAACATCAATTCTCAATCTATATATTTGGTCTTTCAATCAATAAATAGATAAAATTTAACTAGCACATTATTCTAACATTAACAAATGTTAAATTAATTATTAAATAATAAATTAAATTTTTGTAATAATAAAAAATAAAATAAAACACATTAAATTTATAAATTATATATATAAAAAATGCAAGCATTATACTTTAACTATGTATAATTTATAAACATGATGTATTTTCTTTTCCATCATTGAATAAAATTTAGTGTATCATTTAACAACTAAATTAATATTTGTTAATATTATTACGAGTTAACTTTATATTAATTTTATTAATCGAATGATTAAATTAATTAAAAATTAATTTTTCAAGAGTATAATTTAAATATTTTATATTTTATAGACTAAATTAAAAAAAATATTTTTTAAAAATTAAATCATTAATTTATTTTTTAATGCACTCTAACTTGTTCAAAATTTTACTCATATTGATTACATATTGTCAGTGATATTTCTTGAAATTAAAGCAAAAAAATTCAATGCCTCAAAGTTAAGTAACCTTAACTTACGGTGGTGGTGAAAGTTTAAGCACAAAAAGAAACAAGTAGGTCAACTAAAAATCCTTATCTACAGAAACTGATCATACCAAAAGGTTAAGTTGTACTTACGAAGATAATTTAGAGATGATTGCTTTTAGAAGGGAATTATTATAACATCAGGATCAGTGTTGTCCTTCTGTCTAGGTAGAAATAGCCATTACGTGCTAGCCTCGTAATAGGAGTAAGAACTAATCTAAAAAAAAATGAAAATAAAATTACACAAATAATCAAATCGCTATCCGTTATTTTATATTTGTTTCCTATCATTATTTTTAATGCTTCATTTGATGATTATCTTTTTTTATTTTTCTATTTCTGATAATTCTACTTTCTGCTTTATTTATTAGGGCAAAATGATTTTGCTTTCCCAATGATGTGACTAAAATGCCTCTCTTCTACCTAACTACAGAAATCTAAAATTTTTAAAAAGGCATTAAAACTAACTTAAATTTAGATATTGAATTAAGAGTTTAGTTTTTTTTTTTTTTGGTGGGTGGGGGTCGCAAAGACTTAATTTCACTTTTTTTTTTAATGTACATTAAATTCTTTTGATTTGCAGGCAGGAAGAAGATTTGTGACCATGGAAGAGAAGTTATCGCTATCTATTCTCGCATGTAAAAATAATTTATTGGTTACCAAACTTTGATCATTTTTAATCTGTATACTTTACTATATCATTATCTTGTGTTAATTCTGCTAGGGTTTATGGGTGAAATTAATTTATTCCAATTGAACTTGTAGATGCGAGCAATGTTCTATACTTCTATTTTACTTAGGGTTGGGCATTGAATTGGACCGGTTCAATTTGTTCTCATTATCCAATTAAATCGATTTAATTGAATGGTAAAAAATTTCATTTAATCCATTCAATCTCTTTACTTCATTCAATTGATTTCAATTGAATTAGATAATTAATTTTTGAAAAAAATTATAAAAATTTAAAAATTTTAATATTAAATATTTTTTCAGTCATAACTATCAAAATATATATTTTTAATCTAAAAATTAACATTAAAATTAACTCAAGACTGTTTTAAAATAAGTTTAACTATAAAAAAATCATACTTTATGCTTAACATATTTAATATTAATAATTAATGTATAAGATATATATAAAAAATAAAATGTTATTTTGTAATCAATTTGATCATTGGATGTCATCTAGAATTATCTAATAACTGAATTGGTTAAATTAAATTTATCAAATTCACATCTCATCAATTCAATTAATCAAATTCATTTTGATCGATTTTGATTAAATCAATTTGGTTAAAATTGAATGGAATTATATTTACTCATTTCTTGTGGTTCCCTTAAAAGTTAAGACAGAGTTGAGTTTTGAAAATTTTCAATTTTCAATCTGACGATAAAAAATAAAAATGGTTAATATTAAAAAGAAGTAAAGAATTTTTTAAGAATATTCTTAATGGAGTTAGGTTAAATAAATTAATTATATGTTTTAATTTTGTTACTTATTTTTTTAAGTTTATTAATTAATGCAGTTTCTTCTCTGGATCAAATTTCATTAATCATAACTAGAGCTAAAGTAAAATTACTATATCAAAACATGAATCATACCCTAAATGAGGTCAAGACATTTTAAATTGGTTTTTGGTATTATTTCTTTAAGCATTGATGTTTCAAACACTGAAGCAGGGTCATTACTTGGCTTCAAACATATTTTTATAAGTTAAAAAATAATATTGTTGATGGCTTCTTCGATGATTTGCAGGTTGCAGCTCATGGAATCGAGAGATTCCCAGCCTTAATTTCCCCCGAAGAAAAAGATAGTGCACACGGTATATATGTTCTATATATTCTTTTCATTAACTTTTTGACAATAATCGCTAGAATATTAATGCCATAAACACTTCAATGCCGCGTGAGACGTGTAACATATAGCATCAGCAATACTGACCATTATTTGTAACAAGTATTGAAAATAACAAGTAATATTTTGAGTTTTAAGACGTCATAAATTATGTTATTTAAAAAATTTTATTTGTATTATAGAAGAATCAAATTAACGAGACAAAATTTTTTAAACTAGAACAGAATTCTTTAGAACTTTTTTAAACGTGTGTGAATAAAAGAGAAGCATCTTTTTATTCTGTCTGAACTTGCGCTTCCAACAGTCCTACACGCTTTCAACAGTCACATATATATGCCAGAAGGTTTATAAGTATAAAAGTATATGTTATTTTTTATTTTTAAAATATATTATAAAATAATAAATATTAAATTTTAATACAATAAATTAAATAATAAAAAATTATTAATTAACTCTCTTCACTATTCTGATTCAAGTTTCTACTATCTTTAATTATTTTTTTTATCTCTTTATATCATATATTTTATATTATATTATATTATATAATATATATATATAGACCAATGGCCAAACTTAAAATATTATAATATAGATATATTATTTCAAAATTTTAAAAAATAAATTTTATTAGATATTTTAGCTGGGCTTAAAGTCTCGAGTTTAAATCTTTTGATATTAAATATTAAATATTTATATTATAATAATTTTAAAATTTTTAATTATTGGTCTAAAAAATTATATATTATATAATATAAAATATAAAATAAAATATTTGATGTAAGAAAAGAGAAATAAAGTAAAAATAGTAAAAAGGTAGAACATAATAATTGACTATTATATAATTTTTTATTATTTAATTTATCATTTTATGTTATGTTTCAAAAATTAAAAAAAATAACTTACACTTATGTGCATGTAAAGCCTCTAATATATTAAAATGTCTCTCATATTAAGATTATTTAAACATATTGTCCATATCCTATTAATATATTAAAAAATCTATTATCTTTTATTCAATGTGAGACTTTTTAACCTATATATACTGCCAATTATTCAACACTATGTCAAAAGAATATGTATTAAAAAAATTAAGATACCTTTGAATATAGTTTTTTAAAATTTTTTTTTAATTTTTAAAATAAAAAATTATTTAAATTACTGTTTTTGAATAAATAAATAAATATATTTTGAGAAAAAATATAAAATAATTAAAAGATATTCTGAATTTCAGTTAAAAAATAAATTTTTTTATTAACAATATGTACATAAATACAATAAAAAAAATACTATTGTAAGTTCTCAAAATTAATTTTATAAAATCTTCTCTCGCAAATTCTTTGTATAAAGTAAAATGTCTCTAATAACAACAGTTTCACCATCAATTTTAATTTTCACGTCATGGATCGAAGTGACATCCTTCTCATTTTCTTTTCCTCTTTTTCTTTTTTCTTTCTTATCATCTTCTTAGTATTTTATAAATAAATATTCTCATGTCTAACAATCTTTGTATAGTAAATTTAATGAAGATTTATTGCTCTATTTTGTTATTTCTGTTTTATTTAGTATTTATATTTTCCATTTAACAAAAATTTGAAAAGTTAATTGAAAAATTTATTATGTAAAAGGACTTGTTGCAATATCGATGATGACATGTTTTAATTCAACATAGTGGAACAAACAGAGCTTTTATAAGCCCTAATTCAACAAGATTAATATTATTGATGTTTACTTTTATGTTGAATTTGAAAATCTTACAATTATTATAAGTGCCACACAAAAAGCTTTATTTTAAGGAATGAATTTATGCATTTTCTTTAAAAGTCATCGGCTTAAAAAAAATATTTCAAAAGCATCTAGAATATAGATTCATACTTATATCATTTGGAAAATGAATAGTGAGTAACGTTTACACACTAAACTACAAATAAATAAAAAAAGCTCCTTAATACTTTATGATATTTGGTATTTTTAAATAATAATAAATAAATTACTCTCCCCCTAGGCCCAAATTGTATATTCTTTTCTTTTATTTTGAATATATATATATATCTTCTCTAAAACTAACAAGCGGATCATCAAAACATTTTTAGAATAATATTAATTTATTATTAAATATAAAATCTCTTAAATTTTTATTTCAAAATTATTTATTTTGGGTTAAAAATTATAAATTTAGTTTATTATAAATTATAAGTGAATATTTTCATATTGATTAAATATATATTTAATATTTATTATATTATTTATGTAATAAATATAATAATTTTTTTGTTAAAATAGATAAAATTATAACTTATTTTTTTATGTAAGAGATGACATTAATGTAACATATTTTTTAATTTTCAAAGAGACAAGTATAATTTTTTTTTTATTAAATAGAAGAGATAGTTATATAATACGGCCATCTCCTAAAGACAGATTTTTTTGTGTGTAGATGACACAAAAATTAGACTCTAAGAAAAAAAGTTACAGACAAACATCAATAAATAATGAGATAAGGATATTAGGAGGAGAATCTTCTCAAATAAATGAGAGACGTCCTATGAGAATTAATTTTAGTTATTTTATCAACATAATAATTAGCTTTTCGAGAAACACGAGAGACTTTAAAATCTTTTCTTAGGGAAACATAATTTAACCAGTTGTAAAATAGTCAAGCTGTGTGATTCTTGTTTGACGTTTTAGACAAAATGTGATACTCCTCTCTTTATAGATATATAATTTTTCTCAAAATCAATCAAGGGTGAAATATTAGAAAAAATGATTCTTTAAATTATTTTATAAAGTAAAATTTTTAAAGTATAGGAGAAGTAAGGAAAAAAGTTTAAAAAATAAATAAATAATTCCTTTTAAATTGATTAAGACCTATTTTTTTATTTTTCTCTTATTTCAAAAATTTCATTTTTTTTCTTTTATTTTATAAAATCCAAACCCAATTCTTTTATATGTGCATATATTCGTTGCACGGCATAATATAATATGCAAGAATTTGATTCTTCATTATTGTTTCTCTTATTCTTTTCCTAATAGCTTTATTTATTCTGTGCTGTGATCTTCAACTTCTAAATTAGACCCATTTATAACCAGAAAAATGGAATACTTTCCGAGCTGCAGTTCGAATTTTTCTTTGATTTTCATAAATTAAACTGTGTAAGAGGATGAGGTGGGCAAGTGGGTGTGAAGGTGTGACAGCTGGAGAATGAGTGGCGGTGAATGCAAACTGCAAAGTGACAAAAGTTTAAGGAAGTTTTTATATACATATTTTGCATTAAATTATTTATATACTGAAAAATCATATTTATTTATTTATTATATTTTAAAATAAATAATTTATATGATAAATAAAATAAAAATAAATAATTAAATTTTATTTATACATATATTAATTTTTTATAAAAAATTAATAATAAAAATATAAAATTATATTTAAATTTAAGATTTTGTTAAGTAATAGACAAATAACATCACACAAAAGATGTCACCAAAAATTAAGGCTATGCGTATACGCCAGATTCTACTGCGTACACGCCAGATTCTTGTTACCAAAAGATGTCACCACCATCATGAAACTTGTTTGAAGCAATAATAAACGAAAGCATCCCGCTGAAACGGTAATAATCACCCAAGGTAAGAGGGTCAAGTTTTGCAATGCAGATCCTCTGCCACTCATACTTTTTAGCGGCGGTTTTGTGTGTTGCTAAAGTGCATTTTAATATTTTTGCAACAAAAATTAGTGCTGCTATAAATTTTGTTTAAAGAATTAATTCAAAAAATAATAATTTTAAAATTTTATTTTTTTATTTACATCATAATTTTTTTAACTTATGATTTTAAACTTTTTATTTTTTAAATTAATTTTTTAAATAAAAATTATAACAAAAATATTAAAATACACTTTAATAATACATAAAATGTCTCTGCAAAAAATTTAAAGTTCAAATTTTGTCAAATATTGTTAACTTCCAAAACAATTGGCAAGAGAACAGTTCAAGATTTTGAGACCACACACATGGCAATGTACATCATGTAAAGAGAGAGACGAGATGTGAAGAAGATAAGCCATAAATTCAATAAATAACATTAGTTCACTTATGCCTTAAAAAGACCATTGTACCCCATAATCATAACGTTTGGGACTCATCTGGTGATATCAACATTCTCACTCTCTGATGATATTTCCAAAACATCCATACCTAAAGTTATCACAAGAATAAAATTAGATCATTGAGGAAACATTACAAGATTTATGGATCAACATGCACGACAAGCAAGTACGTTGGTCAAGGACATCGTATTTAATTCAAATTATTTTAAAATACTGAAAAAAAAGAAAATAAGAAGAATACAAAATATTAATTCTATTTCATGTTATTCTTTTATTAATTTTGATTAAAATTTTTTAATGTCATTTTCCAACTTTGATTTTTATTTTCTTTTTTAATTCTTAATCTTTATAAATATCTCAAAATATAATGAATAAATAATAAGTATTCTTAATTTAATTTATGGTAATTTGAGAGGGATGACTCCTTAGGATTAAATTATGAAAATTAGAAATTAAAAAAAAGGAAAACGGAAATAAGAAAAAATAATGACCTAAAATAAAATAGGTTAAATTAAAGATTTAGTCCTTATACTTTTACTACAATTTTAAGTTAGTCTCTATATTTTCACTACAATTGTAAGTTAGTCCTTATACTTATAATTAGTGCAATTTAGTCCTTATATTTTTAAATTAATCAAAAGTTAACCCTTATCATCAGACTTTGTTATGTCTTTAATGATTTGATAGCCACGTATATTTTCTTAATACACGTCTCAACATTTCCCTTTCTAAATAAAATTATGAAAGAAAAAGAGACAGAGAAAACAATGGGCTGAAAATTATTGTATAAAACTAATTGGTTGCTAAAGGAAGCTTTAAATTGGTGTCCACTTCTTCTTCCCAACTGGAAGATATTTTTCTACTTTTCTTTTTGGTTTTTCACAAGAAAATTAATGATAGAGTAGGAGAATATTATGATACATGGTGGATTATATAACAAGGAAAATTTGTAGAGCGATACTAGCTTACACCATTCAATATGTGTGCAAAAATGAGCTAAATATTAGTAGCACTAGACCATCGCTTTTTTTTTTTTTTAATATAATCTGATTTACAAAATAAATATTTTTTTTGTACTAAAAAAATATATTTGGCTGCCACATCTTCAAGGAAAAAATGGAGCGTTAAAAAAGTTTAGTAATAAGGATCAATTTATAATTAGTTTAAAAGTATATGGATCAAATAGTACTAATTATAACTATAGGAAATATGTTACAACTATGATAAAAGTATAAGGATCAAGAACCTAAGAAAATATAAAGAAACAAACCCAATAAACGCATTTTTCTCAACCCAAAAAGTGGACCCAATCTAAAATAAAGGCAACCCTCATCGCAAGGTTTGATTGGGCCCAATACCCAATTTTCTTTTAACAAAATTGAACAAAAAAAAGAGCTTGAGGAAGAAATGTTCTCACCCTTGGCTCGCATCCTATTAGCTTCAAGAGGGCCAGGAAAGGAAAAGGATCTATTGAAGTATTTTATAGGTAAAGTGGGAGAGAGATGAAAATAAATATGCAAAAAAATTTCACAAACAAAACAACAAGTATCAATTTATTTGTATCACTCTCTTTCTTTGGGGTCGATTCACAATGCCTTCATTATCGGTATTCTTCATTATTTTTTATTGTTACTTGTTTGGTATCACTATCAATTTGTCATAGTTGGTGCCACTCATCTCACCATCTGTTCACGTCCACTATGGCTAAATGCTTGCTGTCAATGCTACATTTTATGTTCCTAAGTGTAACATCCCGCTCTGAGCATCTAAAAATTTTTTGTGTAAATTAGTTGACATTCTTGAAGGTGCTTGATATGAAGGTTATTTAGAAATAAGCATGTCAATTATAGAGAAAATGACTGAAAAACCAAGTTGAGAGGAGGTTTGAGTTAGAAGAAATGAGGAATTAAAGAGAAGTGTCATGTTTAGGGAAATTAATCTAGATGCATAGTTGTTTACCAAGGTAGAATATATTAATGAAAAAGGAATCTTTGTCGAAATAACATTTAAGTGTGGCACAAATGGGTAAAATGTCTCAATTAGTTGGGAAAACTTCTCAAGGAAGTTTTTTAAAGTATATGGTGGCTTAGAGGAAAGAGAGAGCTTAGAAGTTAAAGAGAGAAAGAAAGTTGAGAAATTGAAGGAGAAGCTGAAGAAATTCCATAGCAACCTTGGTGAATTAACCTAGAATGATTCTGGATAGCATTTAATGCACATATCTATTTCCATCTTCCATTTTTGGTTGAAAAATCCATTTTGGGTGCTTTGAGGAAAATGATTAAATCTGTGGTTTTAATTGTTTTTGGAAAGATGTAAGCTTGTACTCTTTGTTTTAAATACTGAATGTGTGCCTTTTGATGCGTGCATGTGGTTAGGTTATTAGAAATCATTAACAAGAGAAATGGGTTGCTTTCTCTCTCCTCTATGAACATGATTTTCATGGTTTGGCTTCATTCCTAGCGTAATAGAGCTTTTTTTTTTTTATGTATGATGATGTTTTTGGAAGGGAAAAGAGGTTTATAAGTGATTTGAAATGAAGTCTTAAAGTTTTAGAGGAAAAATGGATCAAAATATGAGTTTTAAAACATGACAGGAACAAGGCAGATGACTTCTTCATCAAGGAAGTCGAATTTCATGTTTTTGAGCCCCAAAATGCAAGTCCAAAACGAGGAAGTAGACTTGCAGCCTGGCAATCAAGTTGCAACCTTCTAACAGCCAACTTAATAGAAATCTACAAGTCGACCTCCAAACCCCTAAAAATAAACTTGTAGCATCCTATTTTACAAAAATTGCCTCTTTTTCTTCTGCAAACATCATGTGAAATTTAAGAAGTCATCCAAAATCCATAGAAATGCATTTAAGAAGTGATATGGGGCCATATTGCAAGGAAAATGACTAAGGGAGAAAAGTGTAAGTACTCTTATTGTATGCTTTAGTTTAGATAGGTTCCAAATTGAATGACCGGTAATTGATATGGGATGACCGTTGAAAATTTCATGGTTGAGCCATAAATTAGAATAACAAAACATCCATTCAAACTTAGAAAAAATTGTGAAAACACTGTGTTGGTGTTTAACCCTAAGCTAGTTGACTCTAGTAGCTAAAGAGTTACATAATTAAAGTTAAACCAACCATAATTGAGGTATATTATCGAGTTATGCTACTAGAAGATGAGATAATGAATATTAATAACTAGTGAGATGAGATAATGAATATTAATACCTGGGTAAACTAAAGAATGCCCTAGAGGTATTGAGCATTAATACCTGGGTTAACTAAAGGATACATTAAGGGTATTGAATATCAACACATAGGTGAAACCAGAGAATGCCCTAGGCGTATTGAGCATTAATGCTTGGGTAAACTAAGGAATGCTCTAGGGGTATTGGATATCAATACTTGGATAAACTAAAGAATGCTCTAGGGATATTGGATATCAATACCTAGATAAACTAGAGAACGCCCTATAGATATAAGGGATAACACCATACAATGAAACTCACACAACATGTGCTAAAAGAGGAAAAGTATGTAAAAGTTAGTGGGAAGGATCAATTGCTTCTAGTTCATCCCTTAAGTAGCTCCACCTTGGGAACTATGGACCAACTATATGAATTACTATATTATGATATTAGATTATGGAGAGCATAAGAAAACCCATGAAAGATATTATTATTATTATTCTACATTTCCAATACATGACATGCGGCATGGCATAGTAGTTTCAAATCATCTAATCTAAATTTGAAAGTATTTATGCATTATGAGTTGAATGCAAGAGTTTTTTATGTTTCTCACAGCTAGTACCTTCAATGGTATTTTCTAACCTGATCTCTCTTGATTACTGAGATTATATTTTACATGTACATTAATATGTCCAGATGATTAGGTACACACCTATAGTGGCAGTAAAGATTGAGATATGTGAGGTTTCTAGCCTCAGATATTTCCTAAGGATCAAGGAATCAAGGAAGTTCTGATATAGACCATAAATGTACCATCTATACCCTAACAGGTTAAGGTGAAGGATGAGTAGTAGTGTCTTCGACATGACCTACCAAACCTTAGCTTGTTTATAGATAACTAAAGGGTTAGTATGCATATTGTATAGTAGATTGAATATATATTGTATAGCCTCCATGAGATAGTCTAACTATCTTTAAGGCCCACACTTTTTCTAGATTTTGGTATATGTATATGCTTATATCTTAAAATGTATGCTATATGCTTCCGCTAACATATATATATATATGAGTAAGATACCTGAGTAAAACCTCAAATCTAAATAAAGAAATGAAACTAATAAAGGATCTTGGATTATAATTAAAATTAAACTCAGATAATGAAAGAAAATAATAAATGAGTAATACATTACCGGTTTGTATGTAACTAGTACATGTAAGAACAGGGTGTTACACTAAGCAACCGTCGCTGTTGACTTGGAAGATGGGTTCTGTCTCTAATGTCCAATGAAGGTTACCCATCCACCTATGTTTCGTCGCCTTTAGAAAATGGTGGTCTTAAATAATGAAATGCGTATATGACGATCATCTTGTGATTGTCATACCAAAGAGGGGTTTGTGTCACCAATTCTTCAGAATGATAAAAGTATGGCTTCATTTACTCTGCTCTCTTTTTATGTTTGTGTGTGTGTGTGTGTGTGTTTTTTTTTTTTTTTAACTTTTCTACTGTGATCGTTGTTGCGACTGTGATGTTATTATGGTCTCAACATCCATTTAATCCACTAATAAATCTGGTTTGAATTGGCTATTAAAATGGGTTTGAATTTAGTTGGCTCTAGTGCAGAGGAGTTGCTGTGCTGATTACATTTACACTTTAGATTTGTGCTGGGCATTGGGATTGAATTTATGTTTTTATTGTAGGATTGTTCTTTGCGAATACTGGACATTGTTTTCTATGGAAAATGACTTTGAAGGTGGCCATTGGGGAGATATAGGTGAATGTATTGTTTTGATTAAAATTTTTAAATTGATTTTATTTGTATTAGGTAACTCGGTCCATGGGCTGATCCGATGGCCTTTCTGCATGAATGGACTGAGTTGACCCATCCATTTAAAGATAACTAATACTTCTGACCCAATCCAGCTTTTAATGGATTATGAGCTTCTTTAAAAAAAAAACTATTTTTTTTATTTTTGTATAACGTATGTAAAGTAAATTTAAAAAAAAAAATACTTAAAGCTAATTTAAGGAATCTTTAAAAAATGAGATATTATTAAAATATACAAAATTCAAATAATTTGTTGGTTGACAAATAAAAAATCACGTGTATAATATAATATTATTATGTAATAATTCAATTATATTTTGATAATAGAATCATGTGTATTGTAGTATTATCAATTATATTATTTGAATTTTTTGGTGACCTAATAAGTGAGCTAATTGGTGATTTTTTGACCCATTAAAATATATGTAAAAAAACTTGATTTACCTAGCCCACCATTCATGATAGGCCAATTCGTGTGAGTTAGATTAACTCATTTAATTTTGATAGCTATAGATCAAATTAAAACTCGAATACTTGGATCCTGAGTATGTATCATTTTTATTTGTTTTTAATTTTTTAAATATACGTACATTTTAGGATTGTGGCATTTAGGTGTATAAAGAACTTATGCTTACCTTGATATTGGAAGGCTATTGACTATATGAAGTGGAATGTCATTCATTTTTTCTAGGTTGAAAGAATTTTCTCACTATATGTGATCATTGATCAACGTTGGTGGCAAAGAGACCTAGAAACACCTTAAGATCCTGCATTACATGTTTCACTTGTATGTTACATTTGTATGTATTTCATGTATCTCAACATGTCAATGGTTTAATTTTATCCTAAAATTAAGGAATACATTTTATCTTTTTTTTTTAAAAAAATATTTTTTATATTTTTGAAATAAAATCCAAATTTCCAAATTTTTCTCATTTTTGAATAATATTTTAAAAATTCAAAAGTACTTATTATTTACAGAATAATCTCAAAATTGCCCAAAAAATCTTATCTTTTAAAATGATCTTAAAAATTTAAAAGTAGTTTCTATTTAGAAAATCTCAAAATTCTAAAAATATTTTATATTTCTTAATAAGACAAATAATCTACAAAAATATTTATTTTTATTTCTTAAATAATTGAAATTTTTTTAAAAATTACTTTTTATTTTCTAAATAAAATTAAAATTAATTTTTTTTATCTTCTAAATAAAATAAAATTTCAAAGAAATTTTTTTCTAAAATAAAATTGAAATTTTATAAATATTTATTTTTAAATAAAATCATAAACTCCAAATATTTCATAAGTTTTTAAAAGTATTTGATATTTTCAGAAAAAAATTACTAAAACACTTTAATAAATTTTATAAACAAAAATTTTAAAAATTTCAAATTTCCAAAATTTCAAAGAATTTTATATTCTCTAATAATTTCACTAAAGGTTTCATACTTTTCATTATTTCAAAATTCAAAAACATATTCTGTTTTTATTTCCAAATATTTTCATTGAATTCAAAAATTCTTTGAAAATCTTCAGAGTTCTCCTAGAGACAATTTTTTTTTAAAAAAGAGAAAAATCAAAAGAGGAAGATACAATGTGACGGATACAAAAGTAAAATTAAATTACACATTTAAGCTAATTTTCTTTTGGTGTATTTGTTTCTTTCTTTGTAAGAAACTAAAATTAGTCAACATACAACATTTTCTATTTCAAAACTACTTGAACTTTGACCTCTTAAAGGATACGTAGTGCCCTATGACCCCCCCTTCTTTTGGTCAAGTCCAATCATCTAAAAATTTTATCTTCGTCTGCATGTATTTGTTTAGGGATATATATAACAAAGAATATATATCTCTCTCTCTCTCTCTATATATATATATAATCATGCATTTATTTTATTAGATGTTGGATGCATAACACTCCTAAACCCTAATCTAGTTTCAAAAGATCAAACTGTTTTCTAAAATAATTTTTTTTATTTTTTTAAAAATAAAATTTTAGTGACAAATCTATTCTTAAATGATTTTTAAAAGCTCTTTTTGTTGGTTTTAAAATTAGCTTCATTCATGTTGTGTTGGGTTCCTATCAAAGTGTTAAGTGTGAAAATTTGTCACAACTAACAAGTATAGTAACTAAAGTGAGAGGTTTTGGATAGGTCTTGAGAATTTCTCTCAATTAAAAAAACTTGCTAAAAAGTAGCAATAGCTAACAGCTAGAATGAAACTTAATTATTAGCATGGCAATAAGAACTGAAATATACATTTAAAGATGAACATAAACAAAAAATTTTGGCAAGCTTGTAAAATGTTATTCAAGTGAAATCCATTCAATACTAGGGTTTGTAGGCGTGATGTTATTATAGTTTCAGAAATTTCTTTACCTTTTATTATCACCCTCTTTTATTGTTTTGATGAACGAGAACAAAATTTCAGAAAAATGAAAGTAGCGCAAGGAAGAAATTTATGGTATTTTATGATAATTTTAGAAATTTCCTTTCTCTACATTCTCACACTCTCTCCTTAAGTGAATCTAAGGCTCAATGTAAGTGATAACAGCTCAAGGAAAAATGACAGTACGCAGTGCAAGGAAGAAATAACATGCAAGGATCTTAAAGAAAATTTCACTTAGTCCTTATGGAGGGGACTAAGCACTAAATACATAAGATTAAGGTTGTCAAATTGAAGAATTTAAGTAAACTTGTGAATAGAGGGTAAACTCAATTCTTAAAGTTATACGAGTTCACTTATATTAATAAATAAGTATTATATATATATTTATTTCTATCAAATATAAATAAAATAAAATTCAAATAATGTAAATTTAAATGCAATGGATATATAAAAACGGGATATGGATTCACCCAAATCATAACCTCATAAATAATTTAATACCTTTATAAATAAATTAATGATTTAATCTTTAAAAGATGTTGATTGTTTTAATTTAGTCTTTAAAAGATAAAATTAATAAATTTAGTATCTAAAAGATGTATTTCCAATCAATTTATTCTCTCAGTTAGTTGAATAGTTAAATTTTAACAGAATTACTTATATGAACTTAACGGTTCTCTTAAGTACTAATATGTGTTCCAGTTAATATTTAAAAATAATTTATTTTAACATGTCAAATCCCAATGTTTTTTTATTTTCCAAAAAAAGATAACCAAGGGACAACTCCAAGCTTTGCTTCACAGCTTCAGTGTGTATAGCAAGTGTGTTGCAAATTAAAAGATAGGTTTTTGTAACATTGTATCAAACTTTAGGGGTGCCAAGTGTAATGTTTGAAATTAGACAGATGATAAGTGTAACTTCAGCAAACTTTACGGGAGGTTGGTATAATTATTTACTCTATTAATTTTCAAAGAAGAATAAAAAAAATAGAAAAAATTCTCATAATTGAGCAGTCAGATCAAGATTTTATCTCCTAAGTTGGGATTTACAATGAAATGAAAAAAAAAAATAACACGTGAATTTTTTTTTTAAAAAAATCTACTAATGTTAATAAGAACCTAAAAAAATATATATAAAAATTATATCTATTTTTTTCTCAATTTCAGTTCTTGTTTATCATATTTAAGCACTTTTTTCTTTACCCAAAACTTTGTTTTAGTAACATTTTGTTCAAATAAACTAATTATGGAAGCGAGCATATTATACTAAAAAATGATTTTTATTTTCTTTCATATTTATTCATTGAAAACCCGACGATCCAATCTGATCAAGTTCAGGTCAATTGTAAAATGGTTTGAATGACCAACTCAGAAAGGACTGATGCTCGAGTCGTCTGGTCAACAGCTGGACTGGCCAAGTTGGTCTGAGTCCACACGCATTGCACTTGATCATTGTCTTACCAATTGACCATGGTTAATTTACTAAAAATGACAACTTGAAGGATTATATTATCCTTTGTTGCATAGAAATTTCAAGGTGATACTGTAACGACCCCCTAATACGACATACGCGATGCTTATCTGATTAGCGAAAGTATGTGGGTTGGTTCAATTAGTTATTCCCAATGTGGGAATGGCAGGGGATCACTACTGGTTGAGCGTAATCCAAATAGACTTCCCGTTGTCCATTCAAATTCCGTTCAACCCTAATCTGTAACACCCCATAATTTAATTAGCCTAAATTAATGGTGTTATTTAATTAATTAATTTGAATTACTTTCTTGCCAATTAATTAGATGAATTATTTTTAAGGAAGGGAAATTTGGTGCTTAGAATTAATTCTTTGATTTCTTTATTTACCTAGCCTAAGTACCAAGTAAGAAGCAAAATGAGATGCAACAAAAATATATAGGTGTGTGTAAGTGTCATGTGAATGAGGGAGGAAAAGAGAGAATAGAAAAAAAGAAAAAAAAAATACCAAGGTTGCTTGTAAAGGTTAGTTGCTTGTAAGAATGGACAAATCTAAACTTGCAAGAAAGGGAAATACTAAGTGTGCAAGCAAAGACAAAGTATACTTGCAAGTACACTTTGTGAAAATATATATATATATACATATCCAAAAGTGTGCATACTTTTCTTAAAAAAAAAAAAAAAGAAAGAAAGGGAAATGGAAAGTGGGAAGAAAATTAAAAATATATATATGTACTAAGGTTGCTTGTGGAAGTGGGAAAAGGTAAACTTGCAAGAAAAGGAATACTAAGGCAACAAGCAATCTAATAGGTGTAGAATTTTGTAAAAGAAGGAAAACCAATTTACAAGCAACCCAAAAAGGAAAATAAAGAAATGAAAGGAAAACAAGAGAGGGAGGCATACCATAATCCCCACACTTAAAAATAAGGGAAAGGAGAGAAAGAAAAGAAGAAGGGAGAAAAGAGAGGAAGAAGGTGAGGCATCAAGGGAGAATTGAGAGATCAAGGAAGGAGGAAGTAAAGAAGAACTCAAGGGAAAAACCAAGGAAATCAAAGGAAAGGCCAAGAATATTTTCTCTAGCCCACTTCCAAGGTAGATTAGCAATTTGTTAAATTCTTATTCCATGATTGAGTATGCATATTTAATGATATAGCTTCCATGGAATTTGAACCCATGTCTACACTCTTGATTTAGAAAAAATTTAATGGAACTTGCATGATAAAGATAGAAGGTGGCTAATGCTAATCTCTAAATTATTGTTTCCTTGAGATCATGAGAGGACTTAGATTTAGAAAGTTAGTTAATGGTTTGGTTAACTTGGTTTACTATTCTTAATATTGTAGTGGACTTGTTATTTTCATGATGAAATTTATGAGGTTATTGAACATTTATGATTGCTAATAAAAATGCATGTGATTATGGGAAATTACTAGGAAAATTATTGAAATTTTTAGAAGGAAAATATACATGGGAATTAATTTCTAAGTAAAGGAAATTATTGTGGAAGGGATTAGAATTTAAAATATATATATATATATAATGAAATTAATTTTCAAACAAAGGAAATTATTAGGAAAATTATTAGAATTCTTAGAAAGAAAATGTACAATAGAACTAATACCAAGAAAGAGAAAATTAGTATTAAAAATATTAGAATTTTTGGAAAGAGAATATACATGGGAATTAATTTCCAAGATAAGAAAATTATTATTGAAGTTATTGAAATTTTATAAGGAAAAAAAATGCCCATTAGAATTAAATTCCAAGAAAAGACAATTAATATTGTAGTTGTTGAAATTTTAGAAGGAAAAATGCACATTTGTATAAATTTCTAGAAAAGGAAAATTATTATTGAAATTATTAAAATTCTTAGAAGAAAAATGTACATTGGAATCAACTTCCAAGAAAGAAAATTAATATTGAGATTGTTTCTAAGGAAAATAGAAACTATTCCTTAAATATTGAATTTTTCATAAGAAATGTTAAAGATGCTCCACATAGGTGGCCTAGCGAGGCATGGCCGAAGGTTCTCCATACCCGTGACCTAGTGCTCATGATTTTGATCTATGCATGGCCGAGGGTCCACAATTTACAAGGTGTGACCAAAGGTGCTCCACACGGGACCTTATGCTCATGATTACGCTCTATATGTGGCCGAGTGCTCACGATTTACGAGGTGTGGCCAAAGGTGCTCCACACGGGCAGCCTAGCGAGGCGTGGCCGAAGGTGCTCCATGCCCATGACCTAGTGCTCATGATTATTCTATGTACGTGGTCGAGTGTTCAATAATTACAAGGTGTGGCCGAAGGTGCTCCACACGGGTGACCTAGGGAGGTGTGGCCAAAGGTGCTCTGCACCCGTGACCTAGTGTTCACGTAACATGCATAAACACTATGATAATTCCATAATAAACCATTAAGCTGATAAGAATACGTGTTATTTAAAAAGATACGTAATCTTCATTAACTTCTATATTTATCATGCAATGATTGCCAGTTTACAGTTATGTGTAATATTACACCTAAAATCAAGGATGTAGATTGAATGTTTTGGTGCTTACACCCTGGTACATATTAGTTTCTTTTAAACTATGAATTGCTGAGCTACTGGAAAACTTGTGTTTCTCATCTATGTGCTAATATGTATCAGATACGAACGCATAGCAGGGCCCGAGGCAACAGTCTTTTTTTGATTGAGTATGATTTTTATAATGCCCTATTTTAGGTCCTACCTAGGTCTGATTTAGAATAGGACAATAGTTGACCGTATACATGAGTTATATTTGGGATATACAGGAGAAACAAATATCTAAAAGATCGGACCATCCTTCATTTATACAGGAGTTTGAGTGACAGACCTGTTGTCTCCTAACTTCTGATGGTTGGGTACTTCGTATATCCAGGGATGTGACTTATCAGCATGTAATGAAAATTATTGGACCTGTATTTATTTGAATTACATGAAGGTTTTTAATTTTCGTTGTATAGTGTAGTATTTTTATTCCGCTGTGCATGTAAGTTTTTATTCTGAGCAAAGGATCCCGAACCTAATCTACTTAATATAATTGAATGTTATAACTGCTCAGACACTAATCAAATTAAGGGTAAGGATAATGTACCGCACCTATCTTTTGATATTGGAGTTAACAATAAGACTAGATAAGGGCGTTACATAATCTACATGCAGCTAACTAATTAGACATACATATATCATAAAATTACTCTGGAACAAAATCTAAAACTCGTATATACATCATATCATGCATTCACATATATTCCGACTTAAATCCACCAGTTTACAGCGGTAAACCCTACCGAAAATCAGGTAGAGTTTCCTCTGTATTTCGAACATACCCAAATACAAAATCACCTGTTTACAATCATACAGCCAGTCCATCAACAACATAAAACATAATAACAAAAATCCATATACAACAACATCAATTCCATCACTACAGTCAACGTAAAATACTTGATTTATACATGTACAATCAATCCAATCCATAACCCAATAACAGCAACGTCATCAAAATATATACAAACGATTTAAGCCTAAGCTAATTCATTCTCCTGTTTATCATTAAGGCCTCATCCGCTATCTTCTGGGTTCCTGTCCTTGTCCCTGTTCATCTGAGTAAACAACCTGATGAGATATATAATCCCAGTAGAATAATTTATAATTCAAATATCATTCAAAAACTGGTTGAATACTCAGCGGTGCGAACACCGAAATCATCTTCCTGAAATCAATTCGAAAACAGTGAGATACCTTATCTTTAAAATCATTTAATTACATGGAAATCACGGCAATTAATCGAAATCATAAGATCCATTTATTTTTAAAATCCATCATCAAAATTAAGTAAAATCCCATGCCCGGTGTATCTACGTCCATGTTGGTCACAAATCTGCTGTAACCAAATCTAAATCATCGTCTAATTGCACGTAGTCTAGAGAGAATACCTCTCTTATCGTTGGGTGTGATCCGTAACACCAATCACTCGAATCAAGCCTATATTGTGAGTGTGATCCATAACACCAATCACTCACTCAAGGACCGGGTGAGAATCAACATCTAGGGCATCCCCTAACATGTGCACATACGCAAATTCTTATCCTCATACAGTCTATTCGAACTCACATGCTCACGGTCGACTATTCCTCAGGGTTCTAGGGTATTACGCCTAAATCACAACGTTTTCCTGTGTAGGCTATCCCCTCTTATACTCCTTAAACCTTTCTTAGGGTCGTCCTGGTTTAACGCTTAATCCCTAACTCAGTACAGGCTAAATATGATAAAAACAATCTCATTTAAAAGCTTCATGTACTAGGGATACTTAACGGCCGTCCCATACCGGCTATTAAGTACCCAACCCTAAGTAAATCCGTCCTAAGGGCATCTAAACTCGATAAATAAGATTTCTAACATGAAATTAGGGTTTTCAACACACAGGCATGCAATTTATCCCATCAAAAGCAGCACACAAGTCCATGCAAATCATCTAAATCAATCAGGTATCCACTAAGTCAAATCTAGGGTTCGGGAAGTGTAAATTATCCTACCTGGTCTCCTGTCGCTCCAATTCGCTTCAGAACTTCACGAAATCTCAGTTTCTGAGCCCAATTAATTTCCTGGACATTAAATTAAATATTTAGACTTGTCATGTCATCTATTTTTCGATCATAAGTCCGGTTACCCTAATACCTAGGTCAATTTATTGCCTAATTATGTTCGTCAGCCATTTCAGTCATATACCATTAGTTTTTGGGAAATCAGACCTTACCAATGGGATCGGATGATGGAATTCTGCGTCGGGGTGGTCTCGATTTCTCCCGATGCACGTCCAAAAACTCCGGCACGGCGGCGCACGACGGTGTACAGTGGCGCACGGCAGAAGGGTGCGGTTTGCCTCGAAAATTACACCACGGTGAAGCCCGCAAGTCCAGGAGTCCGAATCTAGTGGTGGCGCGACGGTTCACGGCCGTTTGGACCGTGTTTTCCAGCCACGAAGATTCTCACACGGTGGACGGAGATTCCCTCGATCCGGGCACGTCCGGCCTCCGTTCGACGTCGGCTAGCTACTGGAGGAAGTTGGCAGCTCAGGCTACACGGTGGTGGAGGCGGTGACGGTTAACGGTGGCTGCAGCGGCGGTTCACGGTGGAGGAAGGAGGAGAGAGAGGAGAGAGAGAGATATGAGAGAAATGGAGGAAATCCATGAAATTTAAAGCCTCCGGGGGCGATTCTGACTTTTCTCGGACCACCCGAGGATGCTTTAGGGTGTCGGCATCCTTCCAGATGTCGTCACGTGTTTCCATGCAAAAGTTTTGGCCTCCGTCAGTGAAATTGACGCACGAAACATCCTCTGTCAGTTTCTGATCGTCGGATTGCATTTCTTTCCGTTTGATCATATTTCTGACTTCGAACGACCTTCTGTGTCAAGTCATTATCCTCGAAAGTCATGCCAGGTTTCGTTTGATTGGAATTAGTGTCAAAAATCAGGTTTTATCTTTTAAAATTCTTTCGGTTGTTATAGATACAAAGATGTTATGTGAATAATTCAAAGAATAGGTGCAATTTTAACAAACAAATTAAAGGCCCTTTAAGCTGAAGTTAAAAAGGTAGGAATTTAATGCAATATATTCTTATACTATATATATCTATATTATAATAATTCTGTGATTTTTTTATTAATAATTTCACAAATTATATAATATATAATATAAAGAGAGGGAAGGAGAGAGATAAAGTAAAAGCAGTGAGAAATTATAACATAATAATGGAGAGTTAATTAATTTTTTTATTATTGTAAAATATAATAAATATTATTTTATATTATATTTAAAAAATTAAATAAAAATGGCATGAACATTTGTGCATGCTAAGCATCTAGTGTGTGTGTATATACATATATATATGGTCTTATCTTACAAAATATTATCTAGCTTTATACTATGTAGCACACCAAACAAAGGTTTATAAAAATGGGGAACCTCATTAATTAGGTAATAATTTTAAGGGTATCTTTATTTTATCTCTCTAAAATAAAATTAAATAAGAAAAGTGGTATGTAAAATTTTACTTGTGTTTTAAAATTAAGTGATGATCTTATAGACTTGACTCCACTGTGAATCATAATAATGAAATGATAAATTATTAAAAATAAAGTAAAATTTTATCAATTTTATTATATTTATTTCCCAAATTATACTTACCAATCATGTTCTTAGAATTAATTTGATTTTTATAAAATTAATCATACTTATATATAGTAATTAATTTTTCATAATTAGCATAGCTCAAGTTTATGAAATCATCACTCTTTTAAAAAAAATGTTTTTCTTCGAGTAATATTTGTTTTTTGAAAAATAATATAAAAGATATCTCCAAGTAATTAAATTTCGTTAGTAGCTACAGTTCCTACAAATGCCATTTTTTAGAAAGCAAGATGAAGCTAGCTTGCAACTATAAATCATGTAAACGAAACAAAAAAGAGAAATATAGATCTTAACAATGAATAGAATGAAAATATCTTGGAGTAGTTCTAGATTTTATTGGTAATAGGATTACATAAATAGGAACTTGTAATCAAATAATAATTTTAGAATTTCACTAAAAATTCTAGCTAAAACGTCTAGAAGTAGAATGGGATTTCTTTTGTTGTTTCCAAAGCCATGACAAGTTTCTTCAGAGTCCGTAGTGAAGTAGAGAAATCCAGTCCATCAAAGAAACTTCTTTCTGAGCATATAATTCACGTGAATAGAAGAAACTCACTTTTTGATTCTAGCAAAATACGTAATATTATGATTTAGTCCTTAAAAAATCATAATACACATTTTGGTCCCTAGAAGATCATGACATTCAACTTATTAGTCCCTGGGACATTAGTCATTAACGGCCTAGCAAAGTTGTCAAGTTAAATAATGACGTATCACGTTAATTGCATAATGGGATATCTAGTTAGTATGCCTAGGCGTAAAGAAAGCCCACTTAACCTTCTCTTATCTCCACCTAAGCAATTTTAAAACAAAAATACAAATAAAAAATTTCTAAAACAGAAATTAGAACTCCATTCACGGAAAAAGCAACCAAAAACAATCTTCTTTGTTTCTCATTTAAGGTTTTCATATTGCCATCTTTCCAAATCCCAAACAAATATCATGAATCTTCATCCTACTAAGAACGCTAATTGGCACCAATGTCAGCGATCTAAAGCTAGTTATAGCTCATCTACCTTGCAAAGAACACGTCCATGTGACTATGGAAGAAGGTTTTTGGTGCTAATAACAAGAAGTGAAGAACAACATGGGCATCAATTCTTAAGATATGCCCTTTGTACAAGGTGAGTGAATCCTATTATTTCATAGTGTATAAAATCAATGTTGTTATTATCACTAGTATTGCTATAGCCTACTTCTTTGATTTGAACCTTCTTGATTAATGTAACATCCGCTTCTTCCATATATGAGAGATGATTGTTAGTTTTAAAATAAATAAAATACTTGTGATTGTTGTATTAGTTGCATTTAGCTGTATTAGAGTCAGGGACCAAATTGAAAAGAAAAGATCGGGGACTTGAATGAGAGGAAAAAGGTTTAGTTGAAGAAGTTCTGTAAACTTTTCATAATTGAGGGTATCATATCGTAATTTTTGACGAGAAAATTACTATAGCTACCAAGATTTTGAAATTTGCCGCCAATGGTTCAGGGACAAAATGGTAATTTAGCATGTAGCTGAAGAAATTATCATTTTTAGCTAAATGATCAAAAATTGGCAATTCCCAGACTGCCTATAAATAGGGCCAAATTACAAGACCTTAATCCTTCACCTTGCATTCAAAATTTTAGAGGGAGAAAGTGACATTTTAGAGAGATAAAGTGAAAATTTACAAAGGAAGTGGTATTTTTACAATGAATTGAGGCAAGTTGGTAGCTGAGAAATGTAAGAGTTCATCTGATAATTTTACACCAGTTGTTACACGAAACAAGGAGCAAAACAATCAATTCCCTCTAATTTTGAATTTACTGTGCATATGCTGAAAATGCGATTTTTCTGTTATATGAAGTAAAAGGGGGATTAAAAACTACATTCTTAATGTTTATGAATGCTTTGGGTGTTTTAAACTGCATGAATATACTTATGCATGTTGAAATCAAATTATGAAAAATAGTTTTTTATTGTCAAAATAGGGTTTAATCTAATATTTAAGTAAGATTAAATGGTAGTTTAGGTTATTTTTATGTGATAAATGATGCTTGCATAATGGAATTGAGTAAATGAGGGTAAAAAATGAATTACAAACTGGTTCTTTGGCAAAAATTTGAGTCAATGAAGGATTTGAAAAATAAAGCATAACGTAGCAGTCAACTTGTAGCCCTTACCAATCGACTATTGTGCTCTTCAGTTGCCTAAAAACGCATCCAGAGTGCTAGCAGCCGACTACCAGAAGGCTAAAAGTCAACTGTCGTGCTTATATTTTTTTGAAAATTTGCCAATAACAGGGCTTCTGACTGCCAGGAGGCTGGAAGTCAACTGGTAGCCCTCGGGTTTAGAAAATTTTGAGATAGTGAGTTACAAGTCAACTGCTAGGAAGGTGTAAGTCAACCGGTAACCTTCTAGTTTGGAAAATTTGAGGCAGTGAGCTGCAAGTCACTGCCAAGTGGGTGAAATTCAACTGGTAAGCCTCTGCTTTGGACAATAAACTCAATGACCTAGTTTGAAGTATAGTTAGCCCAAAACTCCACTCAAATGAGGGATTTAGACCTAGAATTATATAATGGGTAATAAAATGGTGAGAATGAAAGAAAAGAGCAAGAATGATATGAAAATTTGAGAAGGAATGAGCATGAGAATTATAAGAAAAATGAGAAAGTATTCCTACTGTATGGATAGTAGTAGATAGGCATATATTGAGTGACCAGTTATTGGTATGGGAAGATAATTGGGCATTCCATGGGTAACACTGTGACGGTTGTTAATTTTAAGTTAGTGAATTTTCCTATGTTCAATTAAAGGATTCACTTACTTAAAGTTATACATAACCATAGTATGATCTGAATCACCCTGGTTTATAGACTTGTAAATAAAGTTTTGGGGAAATGATCTATGAGAATAGTAATCTCAGATATACAGGGAGGGATCTGCTAGAGAGGTGGGTAGGGATTCTATGGTTCTCAGATGTGGGGAATGATCTATCAGAGTGGTGGACAGAGAGTCTCATGGGGGTGTTGTGGATGGATGTACTTGGATCCACTAGAGGACGCTTCAGCATGTACATATATTGCAGTCAAGGACTGCTGGATTATGAATACATTGTAATTGAGAAATGCGGGTAGTCACGAACTATGAGATACTCACTTGAGAGTGAGGGTTTTATGTGAGGAGTTATTCACTTAGTGACTCTTCTGATTTCTCTTAGTATGATCTTGTGATGATCATAACTTGGCATTGGACATGTAAATATGCTTTGATTTCCTTATGTATGCTCTTGTTTTTATGTGATGCCCTGTTACCATTATGATATGATATATATCCTGTGTGATGGATATGTGGTATGGTATATCCTATTTGATATATATGAATTATAATTTGATGATACATATATCCGACTGAATGGATATGTGATGATTTTAGATGACATGCATAAGTATGAGTATGAGACATGAGATGATATAACTATATGATTCATGCATTGTAACCCAATAGGTATAATATTTTAAATTGATAATTAGAAGAATGTAGTGTTTCTCGTATGAATATGGTGGCATAGACCAGTGTGTTTTAAAAGTCAGGTTGTTTATTGCTACTGAGATTCATTCTCATTTAAAGTACTGGTTTGTATCAAATGCCTACGTACCAGGTTCTATTAGAGATGGAGGTGAAGATAGTGGAAATACCATTCTTAGGATATTTTCCAGTGGTGAAAGAATTATGGATTATATTTGTCTTAGAAGTTTTCCCTACTCCTTGACTACATGAAGTTATGATAAAAAAAGTGTATTTTTGACATGCCCGATACCCTAAATCCTTATTAATCTTTTAGAAAGGATCAGGATAATGATTTTTGGATGTATAAAGTAAGGACATATATGTATTAGGATATATGAGCTAAGAATCCATTAGCAGTCTTTTTGTTAAATGGATATGAGTGACAAGCTTGTTGTCTCCTTACCTTAGTTGACACACTCACATATCCATAGGTATATGTCTAATTGGTAACACTTGTAAACATTATAAATGAACTATGTATGTGGATGTGTGTGTGTGTGTATCTTATTTAATTATTTTAATTATTTTTGCTACAATTTTACGTATGAGAACCCGAGCGTAGAATTCTCAAACCAATAGCACTGAATTATTCAACTTGGTAAATTTTAAAAATTTACTCGGGTAAAGGTAGTAGTAACTCACCAATCCTATATATAAATATTGTATTATTTAATCAACTAAAAGGAACTATAGGATTGAGGGTGTTACACTGAGTTGATATCAGAGCACGGCTACCACGATTAGCATATAGCTGACTTGGTAGTGAAGGGTAGATTCCTCAGGATAGAAACTAATGCAGGTTAGTTGACTGAGCCTAGGTAGTGGACTAACTTGTATTATGTTTTGACTTGAGGAATGAAGTGCTAGGTTTGGGTAGACAGTATTTTTATTAGTGCTATATGATCTCTTATAAATATTATGTTATTAAGATTGATCACCTCGGTAATATTTGTTTTGTAGACTAAAAGATGGTGCCACCTAGAAAGAATACTGAAAAGGAAAAGGAGAATGAAGGAAGTTTAACTGGGATTATGAAAATTCCAATGGGAATGGCAGAAGCCTTGAGGGAGCAGGCTGCTGTTGCCACTCAATAGGCTACTGCTGCTACCCAACAGGCTACTACTGCTACTCAACAAGCTGCAACTATTGCTAAAGCATTTCAACAATTTCAGGAGAATAGACCTGTGAATCCAAACCCTGAAGTTGGATAAGTGCGAAACTAAACTTATAATAACTAGCCTAAATTCCAAAAAAACAAACCTCCTTCCTTTAGGGGTGAGTTTGACCCTCAGGTAGTTGAGGAGTAGCTTCGAGAGATGGAAAAGCTATTTATGGTGTTAGGGAATACAGATGAGCAGAAAATACCATTTTCCACTTATATGTTAATGGGAGAAGCAGAATATTGGTGGAGAGGAGTGAGACAATTATTGGAAGCTCAAGAGGTCCAGATTACCTGGGAGTCGTTTAAGAGGGTATTTCTGGAGAAGTATTCCCTCAAAATGTGACAAATAAAAAAGAGATCAAATTCATACAGATAAAGCAGGCTAATATGATTTTTTAGGATTACTTAGCTAAATTCGAAGAGTTGTCCAAGTTCTCTTAAACGAAGCATGGAAGGCCATGTATCTAGAAGTTGGGTTAAGATCAAAGTTAAAAAAATGTTGTTGCTCCATTTGAAATCAAGAACTTTGCTATGTTAGTAAACAAATTTCGTATAGTTTCTTAGAACCTAGCTGATACAGAAAAAGAAAGGCAGAGAATTAACTTCCTAAAAAATAGACATTCCAGACCTTTTTAAGGAAGGGACAACAGATTCGACGAAACCCAAAAAGGAAAGAGGCCAATGTTGAGGCAAGTGATGCCTTATGTCTGTCCCAAGTGTGGAAAGAACCATGGTGGACCTTGCAAAGCCCAGCAAATGCAACAAGGCATTTGTTTCAGCTATGGAAAATAAGGACATTATCGTAAGGATTGCCCAAGATGGAAGAAACAGGGTGAGACCACTAAACCTCCTACCATTGGAAGAGTCTATACCCTCAAGGGCAAGGAAGTGACCTAGTTTGATGATTTAATGAAGGGTAAATGTTTAAGTTGTTCGCTCGATGACTCTCCTGATTTCTCTTGGTATGATCTTGTGATCATCATGATTTGGCTTTGGCCATGTAAATATGCTCTGATTTCCTTATGTATGCTCTTGTTTCTATGTGATGCCCTATTACCATTATAATATGATATATATCCTGTGTGATGGATATATGGTATGTTATATCCTGTTTGATGGATATAAATTATAATCTGATGACATATATCTGGCTGAATGGATATGTGATAATTTTAGATGACATGCATAAGTATGAGTATGAAACATGAGATGATATAACTATATGATTCATGCATTGTAACCCAATAGGCATAATATTTTAAATTGATAATTAGAAGAATGTAGTGTTTTCCATATGAATACAGTGGTACAAACTAGTGTGTTTTAAAAGTCAGGTTATTTATTGCTACTGAGATTCATTCTCATTTAAAGTAATGGTTTGTATAAGATGTCTAAGTACCAGGTTCTGTTAGAGATGGAGGTGGAGATAGTAAAAATACCATTCTTAGGATATTTTCCAATGGTGAAAGAATTATGGATTATATATATCCTAGAAGTTCTCCCTACTCCTTGACTACATGAAGTTAGGATCAAAAGGGTATATTTTTGACATGCCCGATACCCTAAATCCTTATCAATCTTTTAGAAAGGGTCAGGATAATGATTTTTGGATGTATAAAGTAAGGTCATATATGTATTAGGATATATGAGCTAGGAATTCACTAGAAGTCTTTTTGTTAAATGGGTATGAGTAACAGACTTGTTGTCTTATTACCCTAGTTGACACACTCACATATCCATAGGTATATGTCTAATGAGTAACACTTGTAAACATTATAAATGAACTATGTATGTGAATGTGTATATATATATGTATGTATATATCTTATTTAATTATTTTTTCGCTGCGATTTTACGTGTAAGAACTCGAGCGTAGAATTCCCAATCTAATAGTACTGAATTATTCAACTTGGTAAAATTTGAAAATTTACTCGGGTAAAGGTAGTAGTAACTCACCAATCTTGTATATAAATATTGTATTATTTAATCAACTAAAAGGAACCATAGGATTAGGAGTGTTACAATTAATCTTTCATTGACCATGGTGATAGCTATTTTCACATTAATGACCCACATGAGTAATATCTATTTTCAGCACAAGCTAATACACACTTTGAATTATGCTAATAGCTATTTTCACATTAATGACCATGCTAATACACATTTCAAATTATGCAGGACAAACTAGTGACATGTGGGTTCTTCAAATGGGTAAATGAGGATATCTCTTTTGAGACTAACCAAGAGCCATCAATATCTTAGGATAAAATTCCATTCATCAATATGAGGAGGAGGTTGTTTGAGTATGAGCATGAAGTGAATACATTGAAGTTAATTGTTGGCATTTTGGTTGCCATTGTTGTTATGCTTATGTTTTACATTAAGAAATATATATAAAAACTAGTATTTTGATGTGTAAGTTTAGGATTTGGGTGTTCAAGTTTAGGAATTTGTGTTTAGGCACTTTATGTAATGTAGAAGTTCTTTTGTAAACAATATATGTAATGTATTTAGGTATTTTTTGTAATGTAGGAATTCTTTTGTGAACAATATATGTAATGTATTTAGGAATTTGTATTTAGGTATTTGTATTTAGGTATTTTTGTGTAATGTAGGAGTTCTTTTGCTTCTTACTAGTAATACTCTTCGTAGTTATATGCAGTGAACACTCCTTGAGTTTTCATTAGAGCATATAGACAGGTCTTTTCCAAATTATAAATGTTTTACTTAAGCACATTTCCTTCCTTTATTTTCTCTTATAATATTTTCTCACTATTAGAGATTCTCATCAAATTCCATAAATGTCTTGTTATCTCACTTGTAATGTTTTATCAAAACTTGGCATCTACTCAATTTATACATATTTACTAAAATAGATTTTTTTTGTCTTAAACAACACTAAACTCGTTCTTAAAGTTTCTAACCTACATGTAAAATTAATAAGATCAATTCATTTACTAAAAAGAGGTTTGAGATCAATTCATTTGCTTACATAAGACATGTACAAAATACATAAGTCATTTGCCATTATAATGATTTCTTGGATATTTAGTTTGGCTAATTTATATAAGGGCTAGTTTATCTTAATTGGCAAGAAATGTGTATATTTATTTAATTTGTCTAATATTACCCAAATATCATCATTTTTTTTATCGGGTTCTAGGTAGTTCTACCATAAAGTCTATAGTGACTTTATCCCATTTCCACTTAAGAATTTCTAGGGGTTGTAACATTCCTTTAAATTTTGTGTTCTATCTTAACATGCTAACACACGTGATACTTGGAAACATATTCATCTAATTTTCTTTTCATTTCTAGCCACCAAAATCTTTATTTTAGATCTTGGTACATCTTTGTGGAACTATGATGTACAATATATTCACTCTCATATACTTCCTCCAAAATCTTAGCTCTCAACCACTCGTGGTTTAGGATATAGATCTTATGTTGAAATAGTACTACCTCACTTGATACCTTATTGAATTCTTTCAAGTCATTTAGAGACTTCAAGAATTCATCATTTCTTTGAGCTTTCGGTATCTAAGCCTTGAGGTCACAATCTATGTTCCTCTCACAAAGATAAACTCTATCAGGTAGTACTAATGTGGCTAGATTTAAATTCTTAAACTTTTCCATCAACCTCAACTCAACTGCCATCATTCAAGCCACATAGAGTAACTTTCTACTCAAGGCATCTATAACTACACATGCCTTGCCAAGATAATATTTCAGTTAAAACTAGTAGTCTTTCATAAATTCTACCCATCTCCTCTATCTTATGTTTAACTCCTTTTGATAAAGAAAAAAAAGGTATTATAGGCTTTTATGGTCACCTAATACCTCAAACTTAATTCAATAGAGATAGTGTCTTCATATCTTTAATGCAATTCAGTAACTACTAGTTCTAAATCATGGGGTCTTAGTTGCTTAGAAGTTTAAGCAACTAATTCCCTTTTATACATAATTACACAAACCTAGACCTTTCTTAGAAACATTAGTGTATACTTCAAATGCACCTAATGGATTTGGAATGACTAAGACAAGTGTAATGGTGAGTTTCTCCTTCAGGGTTTGGAAACTCTTCTCACACTTTCAGTCCACACAAATAGTACATCCTTTTTAGTTATTTGGGTCACAAGTAAAGCTATTTGTGAGAACCATGGGATGAATCTCTTATATTACCTTATTAGTTTAAGGAAACTTCAGATTTTTGTTAGGGTTATTGGTCTTTCGTAATTAACCACTACCTCCATCTTACTAGGATTTACAGCTACTCCATCCTTTGTAATGACATGTCCTAAGAATTTGACCTCTTCTAGCCATAAATCATATTTCTCTAACTTAGCATACAACTACTTTTTTTGAAGCACTTGTAGCACAATCCTAATATGCTCTCATAATCTTCCCTATACTTAGAATATACAACAATGTCATTAATAAACACTACCACAAATTTATCAAGGTAAGGTCCAAAGATATGATTCATGTAATCCATAAAAATAGTTGGAGCATTTGTTAGACCAAATTGCATTACTAAAATTTGGCCTCTTTCTTATTCTGCAAACATTCCTTAGAGAAATGCCTCATCTTACCTTAGGTGTAAGACACATTTTGGCCCATCTGATATGGCCTATTTTGATGGTTTTTTCCACACCTGGAGCAAGGAGTAGATGTTGCTTAACCCATCATTGGCTTCTTCCCTTTAGGAGGTTTACTAGATTTAGGATTTTTGATTGAAGGGAAATTCATGGTCTCTTCTTGAAACCACTAAACCTTTATTTCTCCTTTTTTGCATCAACCAAATTTCTTACCACTATACGACACTTATTTACTATTGTGGTATAATTATAGATCTAAAATAGAGAGAACAAACTTTTTATCTTTAGCATCAATACTGCCTCTAGTTGCATAGCCTTCCATGCCTCATCTGGGTGGTGCCTTAAAGAAGAGGAGAATTTAGATAGATCTTCAAAATTAGCTAGGTACTTTGCTAAATATCCCTTGCCCAGAGGAAACTCAATGAGGCTTAAGCTTAAAGCATAAACTAGGGAGTTTTTCTTAGTCCTTTTCATTTTTCCTAGCTTTGTAGTCATCTTACCTTTGTTAGAATATCTTGACTACATTGATGGGCTGAATCATACTACTATATTATTTTATATTATGGATTAGATTTTGAGATTTATGTTTTGATGTGTGTTCCAAAAAGATTAATGCTACATTTGATTGTAGAACTATTAGGTTTGATTAATCTAATATATTTTATGGTTGATTATGGTAACTTGGTGGCATTTGGTTAAATCTCTCAAGGTGTCTTCACATCTTCACATTAATCTCCCATTAGCACATTAATGAGGGTAGTTAATTCTATGATAAGCCTTTGGTTAAAGGTGTCATAAACAAATTAACTCATCTAAAATTTGAATGGTAATTCAAATAGCCTTTGAGAATGGTTTTCTAAAGGAACTCCCGAATATTTTTAAAATATAGAAAGTCCAAATCAATCTTTCGAGGGGCATCACTGTAGTGCATTCTTTTATTCGATTTAAGCTTGTGACACCCTAACATCAACAGTTCACTTCAACATTCTAGGTAGGTACAAGCTAACAACTAGAGTCATATTAGTTGACTATAGCCTCTTAGAATGTCATTTTCAGTATAAGCACTTACCAATTGACTTACAATGAACTAATAGTTAACTAGTTGCTTATTGTCTAACAAATATGGGGCAACCCAAGAGTAGCCAATCGGTTACCATATGTCTAGTAGTCAACTGCCTATTCTCAGTTCAAAATTATGGGAAAAAATGATCACGACAGTTGATTGCTACTTGGTTGCCAATTGAATATTGTGATCTTACCAGTTCTAGGCAGCTAAGAACGTGGAAATCAATTGCTTAAAGTCTGGCAGTTGGCTACTATGTACATTTGCAAATTTCTAAGTAGAGTAAGAATGTGGTAGTCAACTATTAGAGGCTAGTAGTTAGTTGCTATGCTCCATTCTATATTTTACAAGCACTATTTCATCATTATTCAGTCCCAAAAAGTATAATCTAACATGTTCTAAAAGGGTAAACTCAATCCTTATTATTGAAATGGACTTTACCATACAAAATAGCTCAATTTTTTACATTAATCCACTTAAACACAAGATTTGACAGTTTAGGAAAACATGAACAAAACCCACAAATTCAAATTCACATACAAGAAAATTAGAATACATGGAGCATGTAATTAACATGCAACGAAGTACAAATAGCATGGAATGCAATTTTTCAACCATAATATCCAAGAAATACAAATTCAAAAAATTATGGCATAGAGGTAAAAATCCATTTAAGAAAAAAGGGTGTTTCAAGATGTCATGATTAGCTTGTTTTTAGCAAATTCCCTTGCACACAGATGTATAGATGTTGTCTAGGATGAATTTTCTAACGAGATTCTCCAATTTCTAACTTTAATTTTGTCTTGGTTCTCTCTTATATTTCTCTCACTAAACTTTCTCTCACTAACTTCTAAACCCTCTCTCTCTTTAACAACTTAAAAGGAAAGTTACCTAGCTAAAATTTTAAAATATTTGCTCTTTTTCCTTAGGCTTATTTTTGCAATTTAGTAAAATTTTGGGAAAAATTATCTTTTTACCCCAAGGTTTACTTTTATCCTATCTAAAGTCCTTCCATTTTCTACACTTATATACCAATACTCTTTCTTTAACTAAATTTCCTTTCTGACCATTCACTTAAATCTTTTTTCCCATTGGATACCTTCATAAAGGGATCTAATGCTTTATTGGGGGCATGATTGCAACCATTAAACCCTATGCCTTCATTCCCTTTATTTGCCCCCTTTTCCACCCTTATTAAGTCTAAATTGGAGTGGGAATCCCTTCACCAAAAATTGGATTAAAAATGACTAAAAAGAATGGTGCACAAGTGCTAGTATGATTGCACCCATTAACTTTTATTCCTTCATTTCCTTTATGCCCACCCTCTTATACCCAGACTGATGCAAAATTGGAGTGGGAAATCCTCCCAACCAAAATTAGATGAAAAAGGACTAAAATTAATGAAAAAGTATAGGTGCAACATAAAAACTTTCAAAGAGGTTACCAATCCTAGTACTACTCATGCCTAAGAATGTTTCACATAATATTTCTGATTGGATCTGGTCCACTTATGTTGCTATGATTACATTGGTTAAGTATTACACAAACATTCCCCTTATGCCCAGCCTTCCCCTCGATACCAAGTCCAAAATTGGATAGTGAAGCCCTTTGCACCAAAATCCAATGAAAAAGGATTAAAAAGGAGGTTACAGCATATGGACTTTGTAACATCCTAAGCATCTTAGCCTCTAAATGAAATCTAAGTTAAAGATACATTTTCCCCATAAATGTGATACTAAGAACTAGAGAAGCTATTTTTGGATTAATTAATTAACTAAAAAATGAGGCCTAAATGAGGTTTAGTTTAAGATAAAATGAAGTTTTAAGAAAATGGTACATTTGGGTAATTTAACTCGAAGGCAAATAATAAATTAAAATAAGGTAATCAGAAATGAAACCCTGAAGGAATTAAAATTTAAAGGTGGCATAAAGGAGGAAGAACTCTTCTAGGATAGCTAAAATTCACTTTTGACCCTAGGTACCAATTAACAATTATTTTCAAATTTCATTTAACTGTGTTTTCCTCCCTAAGCTAACCCATTGTATAAACAAGGAAAGGGTTTAGAGATGGAAGCACAAAAGCTTCCTAGTGAGAGTAAGAGGCCGAGAAGAGTGATAAAACAAGGGAATCAAGGGAAAGAGGAGTAAATCTAAGCCAAAATCTAAAGGAGATCATTAGAGTATTAATATTTCAGCTAAAAGTAATCAAATCAACACACAAATCAAGAGGTAATCAAGAGAAATCCTCCATTTTTCCTTTAGGTGAAAACCCATTTTTCTCTTTCATGGAAGCTTGTGAAATCTGTGTTATTGATCTGAGTTAGGGAGATATAAACTTGCATTCCTTGATTTTTATGCTGGATTTATGTTTTTAAATCCTTGCATGTGATTGATCTTCTCTAAAAATTGAATTTAAGAGTGGTTTAGTTTTCTCTCTCCTTTATGAAAATTATTCTCATGGTTTGGCTTGATTTCTAGCTTAAGAGAATTTAGTTTTGATATATGATGATGTATTTGGAAAGGGAAAAGGTTTTATAAATGATTTGAAATGAAGTCTTGAAGTTTTTAGGGCAAAAATGATTAAAATACGATTTTTAAAGCATGATAGCAATAAGGCAGCAGAATTCTTCATCAAGGAATTTGACTCTCATGTTCTTGAGCCTAAAAATTCAAGTCCATAATGAGGTAACCGACTTGTAACCTTCTGGCAGCCGAATTCTTGCCCTCTGTTTGTCCCTTTATTTGGTTGTAAGGTACAAGTTAACTTCCACACCCCTAGAAGTTGACTTGCAACCCCCTGTTTTGCAAAATGTCCTCTTTCCCCTTCCCCCCAAAACATCTTATAAAGGCTAGGAACTCATCCCAAATCCATAGTAATGCATCTACGAAGTAATATGGGACAAGATTGAAAGGAAAATAACTAGAAAATTAAAGTATAAGAACTCTTATTGTATGCTCTAGTATAGATAAGTTCTAGATTAAAGGATCAATAGTCGATATAGGACGACCATTGGGAATTCCACGATTACACCGTAATATAGAATGGTAAAATATCTGTTCAATCCTTGAGAGTATTGAGAAAACACCATGATAGTGGTCAACTCTAAGTTAGTTTACCCTAACAGCCTAAGAGTTTCCTACTTAGGGTTGTACCTACCATAATATGGGAACCTGTTAGTCTAGTATACATAATAGAGAGTTACATGATTGAAAAGAGTATCTAAGCATCATTGGCTCGTCATAGAGAACGAGTGGAAATGATCTGTAACCCACAGAGAGGCACAGTGATCTAATATAGGTTGTGATCCATCACAGAGAATGGTGATCCTAAAATGATAAAGAGAGACTAAAGAATACCCTAAGATCTGAATGCTAGCAAAACTTATAAAAAAGAAACTCATACAATGCATGCTTGAAAGGAAAAGTATGAATGATCGACCAAAGGTGTAACGACCCCCAAATCCACAATACACTATCCTCTATCTGAGTAGAGGAAGTATATGGGTTTTTAAAATAGTTTTTTCTGATATGGGAATGTCAGGGAATCGCTACTGGTTGAGCGTAACCCAAATAGACTTTTTTGTCATCCATTCAGATTCCGTTCAACCCTAACTCAAATTGCAGCTATACTAAATATACATACAATCACCACAACAAGCTCTGGAATATTAAAACTAATAACCGTAAATCAGGCATACATACATTCACATGAAATCCATCAATAATTCCAAATTTTAGTTATAAATTCCTGTCAAAAATCTGACAGAGTTTCCCCTGTATTTTGAATGTTACCTAGATACAAACAGTCATCTGATTCCAATATATACATTAAATACAATCCAATCCAATAGATAAAACCAACAATAACTAAAACTACTAGTAAATACATAAATCTTACAACAGAATCATCAACATAATATATACAAAATAGATTCAAGCTAAGGACTAAGTTGCACGTTTGTCTATGATCAAATCTTTGTCCAGCTATCTTCTAAGCCCCTATCCCTGTTCATCTGAGCAAACAATTTCATGAGTATTTAAATCCCAGTAGAATAATTTACAGTAAATGGTTATTTAAAAACTAATCGAATGCTCAGCAGTGCAAGCATAAAAAATAACTTCCCTGATCATTTCGAAAATCAATGAAATACCTTATCTTTTAAAGTCATTAAAATAGCACGAAAATCGATGCAGTTATTCAATGAATATAAAAGTCTATTTTCTGAAAATCTGTAAGTAAAATCAAATCAATTTCCATGCCCGGTGTTTTTAAATACACGTTGGCTACAAATCTTATGCGACTGTATCTGAATCTATCTAATTACATGTCGTCTGGAGAAAATCCATATCTTATCGTTGGGTGTGATCCATAACACCAATCACCTGAAATCTCGCCTATATTGTGAGTGTGATCCGTAACACCAATCACTCACTCAAGGATCGGGTGAGAATCAACATCTAGAGCGTCCCCTAGCATGTGCACATATGTCAATTCTCATCTTCATACAGTCTATTTGGAATCATATGCACACAGTCGACTAGTCCTCAAGGTTCTAAGGTATTACGCCTAAATCACAACGTTTTCCCATATAGGCTATCCCCCCTTATACTCCTTAAACCTTTCTTAGGGTCATCCTAGTTTACTACGTAATTTCTAGTGAATGTAGGCTAAATCCGGTTAAAACATAACATTTATAAAATCCCCTGCACTCGGGATACTCAATGGTGTCCCATACCGGCTGTTAAGTACCCTACCCTAAGCTAATCCGTTCCTATGGCATCTAAATCTGATAGCCAAATCGTCTAACATGCAACAGACAATACCAGCACACAAGCATGCAATTATGTCCATCGAAAGTAGCACGTACTTCCATGCAATCAATCTAAATCGTTCAGGTATTCACAGAATCAGTCTAAAGTTCGGGAAGCATAAATTACCCTACCTGGTTTCTGTTTGCTCCTAATATATCCGAGACTTCTTGTATCCTCAGAATCTGAGCCTAATTAATTTCCTAGGCAATTAGATTAATATTTAGTCTGTTACGTAATTAATTTCACTTTCCTAGGTCCAATTACATGTTTTTCTAAGCCTATAAGTTTTTATAAAGATTCGGCATCCAATTCAGTCAAAAACATGTTGAATTAGGGCGATTTAGATCATTCCAGGGGTTCCGATAGGTGGGGATTTTCTTCTGGTGTCTTTCTGACTTCTCCAAGAAGAAGACAATGAGTACGGCAATAAGACGATGGCTCACGGCGGCACACGACGGAGGGGTGTGGTTGAGCTAGAAAATTATACCAGAGTGAAGGCCTCAAGATGAAGAGTCCAAATCTGGGGTTGGCACGGCGGTTCTTGGCCGTTATGGTGACGTTTTCAGGCAACGAAACTTCACGCATGGCGGATAGAAATCTCCTCGATCCTGGCGCGTGGCGGCTCCGTTCGACGGCTGTGAGCTGTGGAAGGAAGCTGGCAGCTCAGCCTTCACAATGGCGGGGGCGATGATAGCAAATGACGCTGGACGGTAGAGATCACGACGGTGCAAGAAATTCGCGATGGAGGAGGAAAATGGACGTTTTTCAGTGAGGGTGGCTGCCGTTGGTGGTCGTGGGTGGTTGCTAGAGGTTGAGGGTGGTGAGGCGCGTCGGTTGGTAGATCGGACGGTGGCCCAGGGTGGCGGTAGTGGCCGTACGGTGGTGAGAGGAAGAGAGAGAAGAGAGAGAGTAAAGGTGGGAAAATGATGGAAATTGTGACGTTTAGGAAGTTTAAAGCTTCTGAAGGCAATTCTGTCTTTTGCCACATCACGCGGGATAACTTTTAGATGTCGTCTTTGATTTGGTCGTGGCACGATTACCCATGCAAACATTTCGGCCTCCGTTTGAGGAACCAAAGTCTGGAACTCTATCTATTAGATTCTTAACGCTGAGCTGTGTTTTCTTCCGTCGGATTAGGTTTCTGACTCTAAAAAATTTCCCAGTTTCAACCATTAACTTCAAAAATTGTGTCGAAATCAGTTTTAAAGAAATCACGATCAATTTTATTCAGTTTAGCTATTTTAAAATTTTTGTTTATTACAAAAAGAGCCACCTGAATGAAAGTATGAATATTATTTTCTTATTAATGAGTCAAAGGAGCCATATGAATGATGTGTTCAGATGCCTAGAATCTCAATCATGGTGGAGATGGATATGAAGGCTATCAAGGTGCCCAGTCTCAGATACTTCATTAGGATTGGCAAAGTGTTGATTTAAATAGTGGATGTGGGGTTAGAGTGGTAGAGATGGTAGTTATCCTTTTTGTGCTATACTACCCTTGACCTATTTTGTGATGGTCAAAGGGGACTATTATATATATACTGTATGGAATGGTGTAGCCTACCATTGTTTTATTTATATGTATATAGAAATGCTAACTTAAGTACTAATACACTATGTATCCCATAATGGGTTAGGTAGTCTTGGGAATGTTAGTGTCATCTCCCCAAGTTCTCACTAATTATTTTGATGATGTAAATATTTACATTTAGAATATAAAATTCATAGTTACACCTAGCTAATTGTATTTTATTATGCTTCTGTTGTCAAATGAGTAGAGCGGGAATCTCGATTACGACCCTAAACCTAAAATTGAACTAATAAAGGATGTTGGGTTTAGGGTTTAGAGTTTAGGGTTTAGGGAATAATAGTTCCATACAATACTTACAAACCAAAATTTTTCATCTACTATTATACACCAAAATATAATTGTCCTTCTAACCTTTCCAAAAGAGTGTTGATCAGAAGAACTCGGGTTCGTATTATATCACACACGCCCACCACATGTCAATTTTTAAAAACCCTATCATAAGGCCTCTCCTTTATGACTGACATACCAAATCCAAAACATGATTGCCTTCTTGATTGATGGAATGACTGCCTATTTAATGCAAAACATGAGATGAGATTGCTTGCTTTTCTTGCACTTTTAAAATACACAATTAAAATGTATAAAAAAATCTTTTACTTTCTTGTACATTTAAAACACCCCAAAAAAGTTATAAAAAATCTATTTAATTTAAATAGAGAATTGCCAACTTTTTTTTATTTTTACAATGCACGATTAAAATTTATAAGAAATCTATATAATTTTGAAAGTCATATAAAAAATAATATAAGATTAACATCTCCTATACAATTAAAAAAAGATAACTCATTTTAATTATTGAAAAGTATAATTATTTATTTATTTATTTAATAAATATATGGAACATATTATACTAAAATTTGTTAGCATCAAAATTATTTTAACCATCCATGCATCCATTCAAATAATAGAGAAGAATACTATAATTTTAACATATTTAATATAATATATTTATTTATTTATTTATATAATAGATATGTTAAACAAGTTGGATTTGAAGTGAAAAAAAAAGAATCAGTAAAAAAAAAGTGACTTTACTATTAATGTCTAGTTATTCTGTTCAACAAGAATTTATTTCAATCTCATAATAATGTATATTTTTTAAAATTCTTGATTTTGAAATTCTTCTTTCCCTTTTTCTCCGGTGGAATCAACCTAAAATATATTTTAATTTTTAATTATTAGAAAAATATAATAATGTGTATATATACATACTAAAAAAGATTTTAGAAGAAAAATATACGTAAACTAGATCTTGACCAAAGGTAGTTGAAAGATTTGGGTTAGAAACATGAACATTTCCATGAATTGGTATTTGTAATTAATAAAAAAATAATAATAATTGAAATATAAATATATGTCTAATTAAATTTTGGTATTTTTATATACCTGATTTTGAACATTGTTGTGCAAATTTAAAAATGATGGAATTATTTTTCAATAGTTACTGTAAAATGAATTTGAAGGATCGTCCTTTGCCCTTTGTGACATGTGGATCTTGAATTGATATATTATCTAGTAAATATAATTTTTTTTTAACCTACAGATACTTGTATTGGCATTTCATCGTCCCTATTCCCATAAGCTATAGCAAATTGCTTTTCCATTGCAATTTGAATCTCCTTTTTGGCTTTTTGCAACCAATAAAATGCTACTTTACAGATTTTAGTAGATGATGAGCCTCTTGTTGTAATTTCTATCGCCTCATGACTAAGTGTGCTATATCTTTGAGTTAAGTGAAGTTGACGACCTTCTTGTATATACTTAACTTTTTCATCAAGAACTCCTACAAGTTTAGCACTTCTTGTCCAGCAATTTAGCACATGCTGATTTGGAAAATTATGACAATTTTTCATAATGAATACCTTCATAATATGTCTACATAAAATTCTGATAAACTCAAATTTGTGACAACTACAACTTATAGTAGAATCAATTAAAGATACGTTCACAATTTAAGGTTTTCCTTCTGTTCCATTTACCCAACATTTATAGAAAATTATGGATCCTTCTTCATACTTTTCAAACATATAGAGAAAACTACCAATTAACTCTTCTTGAAACTTTTGCAAGATTGCAGGTTTGTATAATTTAGCTGCCTCTTTGCAAATTTTCATATTAACCATTAAAGGAGGCAATACCTGATTCATATGAAAATTAGCTTCAACTTCTTTTTCGCGTTGACTAGTCAATGCTTCATCAACACCATTAACATAATCTAAAAGAAGCATATTTCTATTCAAAAACCCCTTAAAAAACTTGTTTATACTTTCACTTTGTTGAGTAGTAGACATATTTGCACACAAAAAATCATGTGAATACACAGGAACCCATTTTTTCCTTATACCAAACATTTGTTGCATCCAAGAATTTTCTTTTAAATTGTATTTTTTTAATAGTTCTATCCAACTATTTCAAACTATTCAATTGTCTCAAATCCCCTCATACAATTTGAGAAATTTTTGCCAAAGCTACACTGTCTACAAAAAAAATGCCCTAAATGCTTTATATCATTTTGAAACACGTGCCATAAACACATATTATGAAGTGTAGTGGTAAAAACAAATGTAATTTTCCCTGTAATAGCTGAATCTTGATCTGTGAGAATTACTTTAGGATGATTTCCTTGCATTACTTTAATCCACATTTCAAGTACGTACCCATCTAAATGAAGCCTTAGTTTCATTTAAGACTAATGCACAACCAAATAAAACTATTTGGAGATGGTGATTTACATTAACAATAGGAATAAAAGGCATTCTATATTTATTAGTTCCATAGGTAGGATAAAAATGCATCACATCTCCAAAATAATTATAATCTATTCTAGATCGTGCATCAGCCCAAAACAATTAGTCATTTTTTCATCCATATCAAGTTGAATTTCATGAAAATAATTGAGGGTTTTTTACCTACATATCATTCAGATAGTTTAACAGATTTTAAGAATATCCCATTGAAAGTTCTTTCCTTCTCTTAGTTTGCAGAAGATTTCAAGCATCTCTTTCAATGAAGCCAACATTTAATCTTCCGTGAGTTTTACCAGAAAAGTAGTTCATCATTAAGTTCATTTTAATCCCCGATATGCTCATTTTTGTATCATATCTCCTTGAATTGAAGTGATATTTCTTTGAGAAAAAAGTGGGATTTCTTTGTAGTTACACGCTCATGATTATGGCTTTCTTCAAAAAGAGAAACTATCCGTGATTCATCTTCAACTTCATTCACAAATAGCCTTGCATTACAACCAACATGTGTCACCCCATGATATTTTTTCGCTTATTTTGATTTTGGTTTTATCTTTCTTCTTTAAACTTGAATGGAATAATTTGTGGCCAATAATGCATTTTTGGCTTATTTTCTTCTAGAGCCCTTTCGCACACTAAATCCAACTTGTTTGGCATATTTATTATAATAATAAAATGCATCATTCTCCGAATCAAACCTCATACCAACAAACAGTTTCAAAATTTCATCTTCAGTATTTGCTTGATCATCATAGTGTCTGGTTTCCAAATATTTTTCATCATCCCCACCTTGCTCAAATTGCATACATGTATAATCATTTGTATTTTTTTCATTGTTCTCATGTATATCAAATACTCTAAATACTTCTAGATTGTTTGGAAACTCATCTCCATCAAATTCGAATTCGTTCACATTAAAATTATTTTCACTATCCATCCATGCAAATAATTGTGATTTTTCAGTAGTCATCTAAAAAAAATAAGAAAATATAGATTATAGTATATTTTATATATATATAATAGATAAATAAATAATTTTTAATATTCTTGTAAATAAAAAAAAAATGTGTACATTTTAAAATTTAAAAATTGAAACAAGAATGACACACAGTGGGATGTGATGAAATCTCAAATTTTCAAGATATGATTGAGAGAGAGATAGTAAGGCGTTTGCATGGAAGAAAAATAAAAGCTCTTAGGGCGGCAGACTAGAGCATATAGGATGATAGATCTAGATATTAGGTTTGTAAAAATATTTTTTAGTATTAAAAAATAAGAGATAAAATAATTAAAATAAATTATATTTTTTAATTGTATAAAAAACGTTTATCTTATATTATTTTTTATATGATTTTAAAAATTATATAGATCTTCTATAAATTTTTTGGGATATTTCTAAAAGTACAAGAAAATAAAAGATTTTTTGTGAATTTTAATTGTGTATTTTAAAAGTAGAAAAAAAAAAAGGCAGGTAGTCTCATATCATACTTTGCATTAAATAAGAAGTAATTCTGTCAATCAAGAGAGCAATCACATTTTGGATTTGGTACTTTAGTCATAGAGGAGAAGCTTTCTAAAATTTCAAGGATGGTGGGTGCATTTGAATATTGAGTTGAGCTAGTCTGATCAACACTCTTTCCAAAAACATATTAGACTAGGAATAGGATGGAAAATTGTTCATAAAGAACTTATCATTACTCTTCTAACTCAACCCCTCTGGAGATAACGGGGGACCAATACCACCCATAGAATAACTTCATTGACTATCAAGAAATAGCCCACTCTTAAGACGTAATATATCTTCACATCCATTTTTAGCAGCACTATATATTTAGTTATCATGACACATCACATGCATAAAAATTTTATAAATTAAGTAAACCCAAGTTTTAAAATCATTGAAGATACCAAGCCATATAGATACGAAAAATCATGCATCCTCAATTATTTCCAAAAATAGTTATAAACATTAGATATCAAGCAATATCATGTCATGACATAGTCATAAACTTAAGAAATGCGCCAAAATTTATGCTTTACAGTTATTCTTATTTATATATTCATTATGTTTCTTATATGAACATAGTAATATAGACGTAGTATAATCATGGGAAAGAAATAATGCAATAACAGTCAAATAGACACATAGGCCTTCCATTCAAAACCTGAAAGTTGGAGGACTTTTTGGTTGGCAATCCTTAGGAAGGCATCACCCAAAGGAACACACCAATGGCAAACATTCCTTCCTTCTTTAAAAGCACAAACACTTCAACTTGCAGGTATGTTGAAATGGTAGACACATCTCGAACACGAACATTGCCACAACATGCTAATCACACATGTTTGACACGCTAACCACACGTGTTTTGTAACAACCGAAAGGATTTCGAAAGAGTTTTAAAGGATAAAATTGAATTTTTAACCCTAATCCCAATCAAACAAAGCCTGGCATGACTTTCGAGGATAGTGATTTGAAACGAAAAGTTATTCAAAGTCAGAAACATGATTAAACAGAAAGAAATACAATATGGCGATCAGAAATTGACAGAAGACGTTTCGTGCATCAATTTCACTGAAGGAGGCCAAAACCTTCACATGGAAACACGTGACGATGTCTGGAAGGATGCCGACACCCTAAAGTATCCCCAAGTGGTCCGAGAAAAGTCAGAATAGCCCCCGGAGACTTTAAATTTCTCGAATTCCCTCCATTTCTCTCATATCTCTCTCTCTCCTCACCATATTTTCTCTCTCCTCTCTCTCCTCCTTCCTCCACCATGAACCGCCACCACAGCCACCGTGGGCCGCCACCCAGCATACCAATCGACAGCCCTCACCACCCACAACCTCTAGCAACCACCCACGGCCACCAACGGCCGCCAGCGTCGTCGAAAAATGCCACTGTTCTCCTCCACCACGCGAAAACTTCGCTAGCTCAGATCGCCACCGTCCGTCACCGTTGACCGTCACCGTCCCCACCACCGTGTAGCCTGAGCTGCCAGCTTCCTCTAGTAGCTCGCCAACGTCAAACGGAGGCCGGATGTGCCCGGATCGAGGCAATCTTCGTCTGCCGTGCAAGAATCTTTGTGGCCAGAAAATGTTGTCCAAATAGCCGTGAACCGCCGCGCCACCACCATATTCAGACTCCTGAACTTGCGGGCTTCATCGTGGTGTAATTTTCAAGGCAAACCGCACCCTTCCGCCGTGCGCCATCGTACGCCGCCGTGCTGGAGTTTCTGGACGTGCATCGGGAGAAATCGAGACCATCGCGACATAGAATTCCATCATCCGATCCCATTGGTAAGGTCCGATTTCCCAAAAACTAATGATATCTGACTGAAATAGCTGTTGAACTTAAATAGGCAATAAATTAACCTAGGTATTAGGGTAACTGGACTTAGGATCGAAAAACGGATGACGTGACAAGTCTGAATATTTAATTTAATGTCCAGGAAATTAATTGGGCTCAGAAACTGAGATTACGTGAAGTCCTAATTTGATTTGGAGCTACAGGAGACCAGGTAGGATAATTTATGCTTCCCGAACCCTAGATTTGACTTAGTGGATACTTGAATGATTTAGATAATTTGTATGGAATTACGTGCTACTTTCGATGGAATAAATTGCATGCCTGTGTGCTGAAAACCCTAATTTCATGTTAAACACTTTGTTTATCGAGTTTAGATACCCTTAGGACGAATTTACTTAGGGTTGGGTACTTGATAGCCGGTATGGGACGGCCGTTAAGTATCCCGAGTACAGGAAGTTTTTAATTGATATCGTTTTTACTTAATTTGGTCTGTACTGCATTAGGGATTACGCGTTAAACCAAGACGACCCTAAGAAAGGTTTAAGGAGTATAAGGGGGGATAGCCTACACGAGAAAACGTTATGATTTAGGCGTAATACCCTAAAACCCTGAGGAATAGCCGACCGTGTGCGTGTGAGTTCGAATAGACTGTATGAGGATGAGAATTGGCGTATGTGCACATGCTAGGGGACGCCCTAGATATTGATTCTCACCCGGTCCTTGAGTGAGTGATTGGTGTTATGGATCACACTGACAATATAGGCTTGATTCGGGTGATTGGTGTTACGGATCACACCCAACGATAAGAGAGGTATTCTCTCTAGACGACGTGCAATTAGATGATGATTTAGACTTGGTTACAGCGGATTTGTGACCAACATGGACTTAGATACACCGGGCATGGGATTTTACTTGATTTTGATGATTGATTTTCAAAGAAATGGATTTTATGATTTCGATTAATTGCCGCAATTTTCATGTAATAAAACGATTTTTAAAGATAAGGTACTTCACTGTTTTCGAACTGATTTCAGGAAGATGATTTCGGTGTTCGCACCATTAGGTATTCAACCAGTTTTCGAATGATATTTGAACTGTAAATTATTCTACTAGGATTTTATATCTCATTAGGTTGTTTACTAAGATGAACAGGGACAAGGACAGGAACCCAGACGATAGCTGATGACGCCTTGGTGATAAGCAGGAGAATGACTTAGCTTAGGCTTGAATCGTTGTGTATATATATACTTTGATGACGTTGTTGTACATTGGCTTCTGTCTTCTATGTTTTCCGTAGTGATTGGATTGACTGTACATGTATAAATCAGGTGTTGTATGTTGACTGTAGTGATGGGATTGACGTTGCTGCATATGGATTCTATTATTTATGTTTACTGTTGTTGTTGGACTGGCTGTATGATTGTGAACAGGTGATTATTGTATTTTGGGTATGTTCAAAATACAGAGGAAACTCTGTCGAATTTTCGGTAAGGTTTACCGCTGTAAACTTGTGGATTTGAGTTGGAACGTGTATGAATGTATGACGTGACGTGTATATGAGTTTTAGATTTCATTCCAGAGTAATTTATGATGTATGTATGTATAATTAGTTAGCTGCGTGTGAATTAGGGCTGAACGGAATCTGAATGGACGACGGGAAGTCTATTTGGGTTACGTTCAACCAGTAGCGATCCCCTGACATTCCCACATCGGGAATAACTATGTAAATTAACCCATATGCTTCTGCTGATCAGATAAGCATTGCATATGTTGTATTAAGGGGTCGTTACATGTTTAAAACTGATCCATATGTGTCCAAATAAAAAAATAATTTTTTGACCTGAACACACTCTTGACATGGCTCTGACATGACTTTGACACAGCATGACATAGCTCTGAAACATATTGGACATGGCAAGTTGAATTTAAAAAAAAAAAAAAGGGGGATAAAGCTTTTATTTTCTCTTCAACCCATCTCTATACTAAAACGTACATTTCATTTGATTTTTTAATTCTTGTTTTCTGAAACTAGATTTTTATTCTCCATACTAAAAGAGACCCATTTTCATTTTCTCTTCTACCCATTTTTTCAAACTCCTTCATGTTGCTTTATGATAAGAACAATGCTGATACTAATAAAAATAAGGAGACTGAAAATAGATATAATATATATATGCCCAATATAATGTGTGCCCAATAAACATATATATATTGCTCTGAAATTGTCTCTTTAATTTTTTTTAACCATTAGAATTACAATATATATATGTCATGTGATGTCCAATGATTTTAAGAATTTGGTGTGTCTATATGTTTGTGTCCCGTGTCTGTATCAGTGTTTGTTGTTTATAGCTTCCTTATAACCCTTCCACGTACCATTATTATCCTACATGAATGATGTAACACCCCCATACTTTAAAAGAAGCTTTCATTATTGGTTGTATGCAGAATAGGTGTGTTACTACCTCCTCCACCCAAGTTAATTTAAGCTTTGCCAAGTTAATCAATATTAGTTGAGTTAGGTTTAGGTCTCTGCACTCGAGTTCTCACATTCATAAAAAATATCACAACAGAATAAATACATAACATAATGAAATAAAACATATATTAGCATAATGTGAATATATATGACTAATATGGGATCTCGAGGCATGAATACCTATATACATATTTGAAAGGGAACAAGAGGTTTGCTACTTAGTTCCATACCAAAAGGATTCACTAATTCATAGCTCTTATCCCATATCCAAGAATCTATATGCGTATCCTATTCACATATATACACCAAAAGTATGTCGACCAGTTCCCCAAAAATTAGCATGAAACTAGGACCAAGGATAGATCTATCAAAGTATGTATATATATATATCATCTATAAACGGCTACGAGAATGGAGGTTTCTAATCTTCCACCGAAGGTACCATTGGGGGAATCTCCATTACTAACACCACCCAAATGTCCCTGATGATAGTAATAGGTTCCATAAAGGGCACTTCAACCATAACTATCTCTATCCCCACTAGAACGTGGTATCGTGGCATCTGGACACATCAACGAAAACAATGAGATTTATAATCCTAATAGTAGATCACCTGTTTTGAAAACCACCAACGGTACCAATTGTACTTGTACAAAAATTCATACATTCTCTTCCTTTTTACATTTACATGGACACACATTCTATCGGATGCGATGCATGCTCATGTCATGTACTTAGTAATGTATGTAAAGGAAATTCATCATTAAAACTTTCATGAGATGTTTATACACTTATAAACATCATTGTCATCATAAAACATTTCTCGTTAAACAATGTAACATAATCATACTCAATCAATTCATCAGGTAAAACACATAGTCTCGAGCCTTACACCTTTGGGGTCTCATGCCCCATCTTGAAGGCATTGCCCAGCAAGCACCTTACGTACCCTTGAGCTCTACATGAGTGAGTACACTATGCATTCTAAGGTGTCCTTCAGTGGATCCAAATACAAACAAATATATCACCATCTTAAATGGATCACATCATTGAGGGCACATTAACCTAGAATTCTCAACTGTCACGGCATTTTCAAAATCTCTTTTCAAGTTTTAAGTGGATGTTTTACCATCCCAATTTATGGCTCAACTGTGGAATGTCGAACAGCTGTCCCATATCGATAATCGGTCACTCAAACTTGAGCTTATCTACTATTAAAACACACATTAGGAATACTTTTTCTTATTCTTCCTTAGCTCTCATTCTATTTTTCCTATTGATCCATGTTAAATGATGTTTGATTCTCTTAATCCTTCATTTTAAGGATTTATTTGAGCTTTAAAACAAAAATTTGAGGGACTACAGGGCATAACTCACATTTTGGAGTCTACCATTCAACTTCCTCATCTTTGGTAGTCGACTAGTAGCTCTCTGCCTAAACAAGGTGTTCAAACCCAAGAGCTAGCAGTTAACTTCTTGCTTCATGATAGTCAGCTACTAACCTATTATTCTGGTTTCTGGATAGATGAAGAACCCGACAGTCAACTGCCACCAGGCTGGCAATCGGCTACCACATTCTTAACCGTTTTGGGCAATGCGAAGATTACACAGTCAAATTTCAGGGGTCTGGTAGTCGACTGTCTCATCTCAACCTTCCCTTAAAATTCTACTTTTTCCCTTGATTAACCCATGTAACAAGCCATTTTTATTTTTAGATAGTAAATCTTAGTCCCATCAACCTTTAGAGCATTTCTAACTTAGAAAACAATGAACATCTCACCTCAATATCCCTCAAATCCTAATATTATCTATTTATCTAGCATAAACAATACTGTATATTTTAAATCTACCATACAAGCATCCATCAATACAATAAACTAGCATACAACATCCAATAGAAGTAAAGAAATCATAAAATGTAAGTTTTAGTCTCCCATTTTGTTAAAAAATCATCAAAAATGGCATTTTCACCACCATGAACCATACTTTTTGAAAATAAGGGAGATTTAGCTACTTTAATCTATGTTTTCCTTGTTAAAAATGGTTTAGATGCAATGTAGGAGGATCCTAGGGCAATTTTCCAATTCTCAAATCAGCATTTCCTGCCTTGATCCCACTTTCTCTCACTAGGCTTGCCCTTTCTCTCTCTAAAAGATGCTGGTTTCTCTCACTAGAAAGTTAAATTCTCTCTCTAAGTCTGAAAATGGCAAGCAAATCTAATTCTCTCTCCCCTTATGCTATTTATAAATGGTGGTAGATAGGGATAAGGTGAAAATATAGTATGTGATGGGAAAGGAAATAGATTCATGCGATTTAATCCTTATTTCAAATAGGTAAGTAGAAAATTTAATATTTTTCCATTGCCACCTTGGTGGGTATTTTCAAATTTCAGTTAGCTACAATAACCTCCCCTGAACAATTTCCCTATTCAATCCTTGCACATTGTAACATCCTCCTAAGTATCAAGACTTTAAATGTAATTCAATTGAAGTTAGAGACCTATTTACCCTATAGATGCGATAAGAGAGCTAGAGCAACTGACTAGGGATTTATTGACTGAGGAACTAGGTCAAAATGAGGTATGGTGTAAGAGAAAATGAAGTATTAATAAATGGTATATTTGGATAATTTAACCCAAATGACAGGTAAGGAATTAAAAATCAGGTATCAAAAATGGAACCTTGAAGGAATTAAAAATCAGGCACATAAGGGGAAAATCTTTTCTAGGATAGCTAAAATTTATTTTTGAGCTTAGAGACTAATTAGCAATTATTTTAAGTTTTAGTTAACTGAACTTTCCTCCCCAGAAAAAAGTCACGTATAAGTCAAGGAGGGGACATAAAGAACTTTAAAATAACCTTTATACCTTATCTAGTGAGAGAAAGAGGGAATTCTAGTGAGAGAAATCTAGGAAACCATAGAAGAAGAAGAAGATGTGAAGTAGAATCAATTCAACTAACTTTTTAACACATCATACTGCACAAGGTACTAAGGTAATCTAGAGAAATCTTTCCCTATCTCCTTGGGTGCAACAACCCACTTTCTCTCTCCAATGAAAATCTAAAGAAACTATGTTTCAAACTGAGTTAAGGAGTTTTAAACATGCATTCTATGATTTATATGTTAGATATATACTTGTGAGGTCTTGCATGTGATGGTTTTTCTCAAGAAATGGAATTTAAGTAATGGTTTTTTTTCTTTTCTCCTATGCATGAGTTTAATGATTTTAGATTCATTTCTAGCATTAGAAAATGTAGTTTTGATAAATAATGATGTTTTGGAAGAAGAAAAGAGTGTAGACATGATTTATAATGAAAGTCTTGAAGTTTCCTTGAAGGTTTGAAGGCAAAAAATGCATCAAAACCCATATTTCACATTTTTAACCCAAAAAATCGCAAAAAGATAGTCTCTTTACCACAAAAAATTTCCTTTCTCATTGCGGCAAACTCCGGTTGTGCTCTTCGCCATGGCTAAAGGCACACTTCACTATAGCAAGAAGCCTCCATATGTGTGCACATTTTATCCTTGTGTTTTTGCCTCTTTCCTTCCTTCAAACATCATGTAAAAGCTAGGAAATCATTTATAAACCATAGTAACATATTTAAGAAGTAATATAAGACAAGATTAAAGGAAAATAGCAAGAAAAGCAAAGTGAAAGATTGTTATTGTGTGCTTTAGTCTAGATAAGTTTCGAATTGAAGAATAAAAAATTTCATGGTTAGACCACAATTAAGGATGGTAAAACATCCATTCAATTATAGAAAGTGTTGAGAAAAATAGTGACTTACTTAAGGTTGTGCTTATCATAATTTGGGAACCTATCAGTCTAGTGTATAGAATATAGAGTAAGATGAAAATGATATCTAAGTATCATTGGCTCACTATAGAGAGTGAGTGAAAATGACTTGTAGCTCACAGAGAGATACAGTGATCCGATGAGAGGATATGACCTATGACCCACAGAGAGGCACAATAATCCAATAGGGGTGTGATCCATCACAGAGTATGGTGACCCTACAATAATAAAAGGAAACTAGGGGACAACGTAGGATCCTTGTGCTAGTAAATGTTTATCTAGATGAAACTCATACAATGTTTGATTAAGACGAAAAGAGTATTTGAAAAGAAAGAGTATGTGAAGGAAACATGTAAAGAATGGTCCAAAAGAGTCCCATGAGATAATTTTTTTCCTGTATGAATGCTATTTTCATGAATGTTATACATGTTCATATTACTAATAAAATGAATGTTATGATGAGCATATCCATTGACCATAACATGAATGTGAAATTTTTTATGCATAACCTTACATAGCATGAACATGATATAGTATCCAAAAATAATTGTATTGAAATGAATTGAATGCAAGAGTTTTCTGTGTTTTTCACAGTGGGTACCATTAATGATATTTTCAAGTTTGATTTCCTTTGATTATTGATATTTTATCTCACTTTTGTGTTAATGTGTCCAGATGCCTAGATACTTCATCACTGTTTAAGTGGAAATAGAAGTTGTACATGTACCCAGAGTGGGGTACTACATCCGAATCAAGAAAATAATGATTTACATTATGATGCACCACTACCCCTAATGAGTTAGTGTGGTAGAAAGGGATAATTTTCTTTTTGATGCTCTACTACACCTAGCCTATTTTGAGAAGGACATAGGGGGCTAGGGTGTATATATATATATATTGAATAGGAGAGTAGAGCCTATTTGTAACTTTACATATGTATATAAGTGTATTAACTCTGTATCATAGGAACCATTATCGCATAATGGGTTAGGTGGTCTTAAGGAAAGCTATTATCATTTCTCAAGTTCTCACCTAGTATTTTGAAACTATATATATACATGTATGCAAACTTATACATAGGAATATTTAACTTATATATATGAATGTAAATATATATATTCTAGAATTTTACACTTCCACTGCCACACACACATAGTGTGTGTGTGTGTGTGTGCGCATGCGCATATGAGTGAGAATCCCAAATGCAACCCTAAACTTAAAATTGAACTAATTAAAGATTTTGAGTATTTAATTAAAAATTGAACTCGAGTAGTTAAGCAAAGAGACCAGATAGTAGTACACCACCTTTATGGGATAATGTATAATATATACCTTTAGAGGTAGGGTGTTACACATATAATTCTATTTTTTAATTTAGTCTTGATATTTGCTTCCATTCAGCTTCTAGGGACCTTATTGAATTTCTTGCACTAACATAGGCATTTCGAGCATAACTTAGATACTAGGAATTATTTAAAGGCGAGTGTTACAAATGAGTTTTGCTTTGGTCCTAAACCAATGTACTACTAGAACATCTCCCAATAGATCCAAGTACAATTTATGGATCACTATCTTATTTTAAAGAATCATATCCTACTCAAAGGATTATTTTCCTACACAGATCACGCCACACACTACCCTCTTGAGGGCTTATGAAGCTCAAGGAATGACCACCCTCAATTAATGGATCACATTTTTGGCACGTGATTCACAAGTATATATAATAGGATGATAAGATCCAAGGTCATGGTATGTATAACTCTAAGTAGGTGACTCCTATGGTTATACAGAGTACACTAACTTAGGGTTCGCAATCATAACAGTGTTTTCACAAACATTTCTTATATTGATTGGATGTTTTACCATCCCAATTTATGGTTCAATCATGAAATTTTCAATGATCTTCCAATACCAACTATTGATCCTTCAATCCTGGATCTATTTATCCCTAATGCATATTCTAGGAATACTTATCAACTTTCCTTTATGTTATTTCCTCTCAACCCATTGCCCTATATTACTATCTATGTGTTCCCATTCTTGTTTAAGTAGATTTATAATCTTAAAGCTGTCCAAGGTAGGTAGTTAAGCTCCTTATTCATTATTTGTAATAGGGCCTACCAGTTGAGAGCTAGGGCTCTAGTTGTCGGCTAGTAGCTCTTTGCTTAAAAATAAGGCAACCAACCCAAGAGCTTGCAGTCGGTTGCGAGGAGGTTAGAAATTGGCTACTGAGTTATTAGATTTTTGAAAATCTTTGAATGTGACAGTCAACTGCTCAAAGGCTGGCAGTCGACTACTACATTCTAATAGTATTTATAGGCAGATTTGAAACGTGACAGTCGACTACTAGGAGCTAGCGGTTGACTTTCTGCTCTATTTTTATTCACCATTGTTTAATTTACAATCACGTCAAAAACATGTATAAATTTTAAAGTTTAATTGATGAACTTAATCCTTAAGTTGCTATGAACAAAATACCTTTAGTTGCTATGAACAAACTTTAGAACAACAATGTTTCATGCTTAATCCAAGCATAATCAAGCACATACAAAAGATCATTTGCACAAATACAAACTCAAAATACCAAAATGCAAGTTTGCCACCCCAAATTTACATTTAAACTTAAGAGATTCCAATAACTTGGCATATGAAGCAAATTACTCGAAATAATATAAAATGGGTTGTTTTTTCATGATTACTTTGTTTTTCGATAAGATTTCTGTGCTTAAGATGGTCCTGAGGCATTTAAAAAATTTTCTCAATCGATTTCTTAAGTTAATATTTCATTTTTTATTCCTTCTCCTTAGTTTTCTCGGTCTCCTTCCTCTTTCTCTCTCAAGACTTACTTTTCTCTCTATAAGATGCCTTTCTAAAGTTTTTTTCTCTCTCTTCTCCCAAACTTACAGAGATTTTATACACATGTACCATATCCTACACCTTATTCTTTTAGGGTTCCATTTCCTTATCATTTTCTACCATTAAGTGACACTTTTTGGGACTTATTTCCTAAGCTTGACACTTGACTTCTAGTTCTTATTCCTCTTGTTTTGACTTCCTTTCTACCTAGATTTTTAGCTAAATCTTATAATGCAGCCTAACGTAACATGCAATTTCATACACAAGTGGTACAATTAGTTTATATTCAAACAATTATTAAGCTACTCAAACACGAATGTTACAATTCTTCCCTCTTATTAGAAATTTCTTCCCTAAAAATTGGCTAGGTTGGATTGCCATTCTGACCAGATGATTGATAGTGGATGATTGGCTAGGTTGGATCAATCACCCAAAAATGGGTAGGATGATACTTTGGTGAAAGTCAAGCAACCAGTGGCAGAAGCTAAGCTTTTTGTTAAGCAAAGGATCACCTTCTGATCCTATTGCAGGGGTCGAGTGGCTGGTGAAAGAAATTGAAAATTAGATTGAATAAGATTTATCAAGTGTGATATGTTCAATACTTTATGCAAAATTTTAAATTAAAAACAAAGTATATCAACAAATTGAAACAACTGGTATTGGGAAAGAGAGAAACAAACTCCAAGATTTATCCTAGTTTGGCTCCAACCCAAGCATATGTCCAGTTCCTAATATTCAACTTGAGATTTCTCCACTAATTCTATAAGTTTGAACTGTACATTTGTGAGCCACTTCAAACTTCAATTCAATCTATAGTTGTTTCTCATTCTAAAACATATCACTCCTCTCTTACTAGAGAAAATCACTCCAAGAGCTTCCCTACTCTTGATTTCTCTTACAAGGGATATACCACCATTGCCTTACAAGGCTTGAAGAGGACAAAAAACCTATTAAATAAACTCTCTCAAAGATTATATATACAACATGAAGTTCTAAGGACTAAAAAGATAAAGATAATGCAATTTTTCATTCAATGATGTTTGTTTCTATCTCTAAGATGATAAAACATGTTGAAAATCACATTATAGCACTTGGTTCTTTGTCAAAATATGTTTTTAAGGTCATATTTAGAAGGATCTATGCTATTTACATACACAAAAGAATCAATATATCATTTGAAAAATATTTTTTTGAATGCTACCAGTTGTTTTTCATCTTACTATCTTAAAAAATATGACAGTTTAAGAGCATTTTTATAAATTCCAACCTATCAGTTAATCGATAACTCTAAGGTTAGCAAACAGTCGACTTCTTTAGCCTAGCATTCAACTACTCCCTAGCCTCCATTTTAAATGGTCACAACTTTTTATTTTAACTCATTTTTTAAGAAAATGACATATCATTGCAAAGCTATTTGAATCTAGTTTTTAATGAATCAAATTTCACACCAAAACTCATTTCTGTTTTGGAGATATGATCACAAGAGTAACCAAAGGTCAAAATCCAACACTGCTCCCTAACCTCCACTTTAAATGGTCATAACTTTTTCATTTTAAATCCATTTTATAAAAATGACCTTTATGTGCAAAAATATTTAAGTCTAGTTTGTAATGAAACAAGTTTCACACAAAAATTCATTTCTATTTGGAAGATATGATTAAAAGAGTGATGAAAGTTTAAATTCAATTTTAGCAAAAATCCATTACGTCACCATCTCTTGTGTCCAAACAAATATTTTGGGAACTAAAATGCATTGAGCCAATAAATTCTAATCTAAATCATTGGGTTTCACATAAAAACTCTTAGGCTATAATAAATATACCTAGCTGAGTCCATTTGTTATCTTGATAAAACCAAGCTTCTAAATCTTTGAATCTTCAAGTTCCTCAATTCTTTGAACAGCTTTCTTTCTTTCTCATTTCTTTGAATGAAGCATGATGTTAATCTTCAATTCTCCTTACTTCAATGCTCACTCTTATTGGACAATCTTATATAAAAGATATTAAACTTGTAAACTAAATAGTTAGTCTAATTCACAGTTAACAATATGCATGAGTTAATAATATTTAGTTTAATATAAACAATTTTATCATACAAATGATATTCTTATGATTATATATCCAATTTAGATTATATAAATAGCATATCAAAAAATCTATTGGATATATTACAAGCAAGTATATATCTCATAGTCAAGAAATAAAGCATGATTCAAGTTAAGGTAATACATACTAAGAGACTATAATCATGCATAGCTTATATAATATATGATAATTATATTCATAAAACATTTATCACTTATTTATCATCATAAAAACTTATAACATAAAATCATAACAAATACTAGTTCTTACTATATTGCATCTTCGTCATCCGATATTAGATTTATTATAAAATCTCAATACCAATTAAATTTTTTAATTATTTAAATTCTAATATATAAAAAGAATATATTATCCCATGCTAATATAGGCTTAATCTTTGTACTATAAAAATGTAAGTTATTTACAATTTTTTATACCTAAAATACCCTTGAAAACACAACTATAACATTTGCTAAACTCACCCTTTCAAAATACAACTTCTCATATTCAAAGTCATATCTTTTAAACATTGTACTTTTATTTTTAATCTTTATTTTCATTTCAATTTTCTCTCTTTCTTCTACCCCTCTTGGATGACTTCTCTCACGTTGCAAGTATGCATCATAATTGAAACATATATATACTCATAATTGAAACCTATACAGTGGCATCAAGGATTTGAATCTTTTTAATTTTTTGAAAATTTGGTCTATTAATTTTGTAAAAAAATTGGAAAAAAAATGTGAATGGAGGGTCTGATCAGTAACAATTATCCATTATATCAGACATATAGGTAGGTACAATTTTGGTGAAGATTACATGTTGCATAAATGGTTATTTCTTAAACCTTGTTTAGCTGCCTAAAGACCTTGTGGCAAATATATAAACTGATGTTGTTTCATATTTTATTTGCTTTTCCTTCGAAACAATTGTGCCGTTTTGTTTCAAACATTTTTAGTGTTTTATTGCATTGACATTTTTTTGATAGATTGAATATATTGTATTGAAATTTTTAACGCCTTTTCGTCATAAATTGTAAAGATATATATACTTATACTATATTAAATAGTTTTAAATTTTTCGTGTCTTTGGTTTCTAAATTATCTAATTAATATATAGAATAAATCATTTTATTATAAATAGATTTTATTTGTGATTTTCCTTCATATTTTATTTGCTTTTCCTTCAAAAAAATTGTGCTGTTTTGTTTCAAACATTTTCAGTGTTTAATTTCTTTGACATTTTTTTTATATATTGAATTTATTGTATTGAAATGTTCAACGCCTTTTTTTCATAAATTGTAAAGATATATGTAATTATACTATATTAAATAGTTTGAAATTTTTCGTGTCTTCGGTTTCTAAATTATATAATTAATAAATAGTATAAATCTATTTTATTATAAATATATGAATTATTTACAAATTCTAATTTCTAAAGTTACCCTTGTTGAAAAATCACTATTTCACTTTTAATTCACTTTAATAATAAATTAGTGCTATTTAACAATCCTTCAAATAACTTTATCCATTGATAGTTTCATCATCTAATGAAAAGAACATCTTAACTATTATTTATCAAAAATGGTTGCAACATGGGATGAAAAAACTATTTTTTTACTGTTATCAAGTGATGTTTCAATTTTACATCAAATGGAAATTATTATAAATCAAGTGTGAGAAGATTCAACCATATTGTGATTCTCTCCATAGGAGAAATGAAGTGTGATGAGGTTATTCATAATCCACACGTGCAAGAAAAGAAGGAGAAATGCTCATATTGCTCTTAAATCATTTGATATGCCAACATTCTCCAACCTCCCAAAACAAGTAATCTCTCATCAATTTTTTCACTGATTTTATCTTAATATCTAATAAATCAATTAATATTTATTTGAAGTTTCATAAAGTCAATGTGGCTAAAAAGGAAGCAACTAGATTTGAGAAAACATGTATTTTTTTTCTAATGTTATAATATAAGACAAAGTAAGTTTTATATCCAGAATTAATATAATAATAATAATGTAAAACGAATATCTATTCACGAGAGACATGTCTATTGATTTTTTTTTCTTTTCAAATAAAGACATGTTAATTCACTTTTATACTCATTCGCAAGAAATATGCTCAAATACTTTTGTATCAAATAATAGACATATTGATTTACTAAACAATTTTACTTTTTTATCAAATAACAATGAGACATTTTTATTCTTATTTATACTTTATAACTATTTACAAGAGACGTATTCATTGACTTTCTTGTCAAATAAAGACATAACAAAGAGACACATATTCATTCTTATTTATACTTTATACTCATTCACAAGAGACATGTTTACTGGTTTTCTTGTCAAACGAAGACATGTTAATTACTTTTATACTCATTCACAAGAGAGATGTTCAAATATTTTTTATAAAGTAATAAATAGACATGTAGATTCACTTTTATACCAACTTCTGGGAGACATGCTCATTGGCTTTTATAACTATATGTTCACATTCACACCATCATTCCTTGCAAAGGTGTGTGAGGAGGGAGACAATCAAAACAAAATAGTAGTGAAAGTGAGAACATACTTTGAATGTCATACGGAGCTTTCATATTATGATAGTATATTCCATAGAAAAGGTATATGTTTGGATTATGGCTCCCTCTTAAGATATGATGTAAATTTGTATAAATATTAAACTAAATAACATTTTTACGCTTTCAATATTTTCTTAGCTACTAAATTAAAATTATTTGTTATTTATATTTTAAAAAATTATATTATAATAAAATTACGTCACAAACAACACTCATGTTGTCTACTAGTGTATTAATAAAGAGATAAAAGTAAAAAAATGAAATGAAATTAACTTGTATATCACTTGAATGATTTTCCTTAAGTAATACATTTACATGGTGTTAAATTAGTAAATAGTTAGCCACATAAATAAAATTGTCAATAGAAGTTTTAAAACATAAATTAAATTATATATTTTTAAATTTATAGAGAGTCAATTACAAATTTCAAATAAAATGACTAGATTAACCAAAAAAATTGAAAAATAATTTTTTTGAAAAAAAAAAGTAAAATATCATGCGAATCGAATTTAAGGCCTGAACCTGTAAATTGCCATTTCAGGTCCTCATCATCAGAAACAAGATTCAGCCCAATTTCTAAGAAAAAAAATTGTTTTTTTAATTGCAAGAAATGAAAAAAAATTGCAAAAAATCATAACCTCACTCAAACTAGTAATTTAAAAGAAAAGAAAACTTTAAAGATTTCACATATACTTTTGCAATATATAAATATATATATATATTAACAAAAATATTTATCAAATAATTTTTTGTAAGAAAACCAAACTAACATGTACTTTTTTTATATTTTTATTATCAAATTATTTAATAAAAATAAAACATGTAAAAAAAATTTTAAAAAAACCAATCATAAAGTATTACGTCGTAAAAAACACTTATGATAAAAAATTTTAATAATAAAAATATAAAACTTAAATTTGGTTAATTCTAAACAAATTAATATGTACTCTTAATGGGCCAGAGAAGTGGAATAAAGTCCATCCACAAAAACTGGATCACCCCCTCAAAGAAAAAGGCAGTGACTGGAAGTTGGAGAACATAAAAGGGGTAGTTAATGAGTTAATGACTGTACAACTTTCAACCCATTTGACATGAATATATTTATACTGTCTCTACTCTCTACGTTTCTTCTCCTGTTGTTAGTGCTGCAGTATATATGACACCACATGTAGATGCAACAATAATACCACCTAACCATCACTCTCCTACATCCTATACCCCATACCTTTTATTTATTTATTCATTTACTATTATTATTAGCTATCTCGAATTAATTTAAAATGAATATAAATATATAGATTTATAGTAATTTTATGTGTTATAAAAATATTTTATTCTCACCATGCAAAAAAAAAAAAACTAATATAATTAATTTTTGAAAATAGATACACTAATTTAAAAATTATTTTTATCATAATATAATTAATTTTATTTTAGTTATTAATAAATTGTAAAAAATACAAATTTAGTAATATTATTTTTAATTTATATAATTTTAAAAATAATTTTTTAAAATAAAAATTTTGATCCACGAGTTTAAGTATTTAGTTCACCAAAAAAATAAATGGATTTAGGTTCTTATTTTTTGGCCCATTTTATTAAGTGGATCACCCCGTTCCTGTTTTGACATTATAGCTGTTTCTTCTCTACACAACTTCGCTTTTTTTTTTTTTTCTCTTCAACACAAATACGACTTGTCAATATAATGCTCAAACTTTTTAGTTTGAAGCCTTTATGAAGGAACTAAATTTTTTATTTTAAAAAATTTTTATTAAATTCCTTATCTTTAAAAAATAGAATTCACTAATCTATATCACACTAAAATTATTTTTAAGCCATATATAGTAAACTTAAAATTAATTTATGCAAGACTAAAAATTTTAAGATAAAATCTTTTTAATAAGAATACTTACCAAAATTTAAATTTGTAATTAATCTGCGACCTTGCATGCAGAAGTACGAGATATCTAACTGCCATGTTGCCACCTCAATTAATCTATTTTAATACTCAAAACTTTGTACAAAATCTAGCAGTTCAAATGTCACCTACTATCGAGTACTTCTGTTTCGCTTATATTTCTCATGCATTTCTCTTCCTGCATATTCCAGTGTGTATTCTTTAATTTCACAATAACCTTTTTGCAACTCAAGATAAGAGAAAGAGAAATATAAGTATATTGGAGACTTGCAAGTATAAAAATATATATGTTTTAAAATAATAAATTATAATATGAGACCAATGATTCTCTATTATTCTACTAGAACTTTTTTTTTTCTTTAACATTTTTATTTTATATTAAATTAATAAACAAAAAAAATCAAAATCATTATAATATAAATAATATTATATTTAATTTAAAAATATTAACTTTTAAGTTAAAATTTCAATTTTTTTCGCTGGTTTAAACTACCGCTTCCATTTCAACATGCATGTTGTTAGGATAATTTTGTTAAAAACACTCATAATATTAAATAAATGAATAAATTTTCATATATACACACACAAGCATCATTCCCACCCAAAAAATGAATAAATAAAAACATCACTATTACTTGGTGTATCCAAGTCAACCCAAGAAAGAGACGATAACCTCTTTTTACATTTTTCTTAATCTTGTTTTCTCAGCCTCAAAATCTAGCTACGTCATCTTGACTTTAAAAAATAAAAAATAATAATAAAAAGCGACTTTAGTTTCATTTAAAACGCCGTGTGAGAGGACCATCCAATTTCGTTACAGAATTTACGAACTGTTGTTTTAAGGCACACGGTGATGGCGACCTGCCTCATCAGTCATGACCTTTTAACTCGTTAGGTTGCTCCCCACTCTACATCTTATTCTATAGACACATACTTGCCTTTATTCTTTTCTTTTTCTTTCAAAAAATATTTTTTCTTTCTGGGATCTAATTAATGAGGTTTGAAAAACACATAAATTCTATTAAAATCAGGTTCTTACTTACATATTTTTATTCCTCTGTATAATTGATTACTTTTTAATTCAATGAGAATTAGGATTTATAAAGCGATTAGTAAGAAATGAATTAATATACATATATATAGTCATATTATTGCTTTTGGAATCCTCTGCAATATATCATATTCATTATAAATATATATTAATGCCTCAACCCCTGGTTTATCTACTCTTGTTTTAAGTGAGATAGGTGTGAATGAGTTAATTTTTTGTGAAACCAACAATATACTTTGAATGCTGAAAATCTTCTTTACCAACTTTGTAAATTAATGCCATTCATTTGGTTTGCTTTCATCAAATTACTGATGAGCGAAACTTGGATGGTGATCAATGTTCATATGGCCATAGAAAAATTGAACAGCCACCAAATTAAAATTAAGTTGCACACGTACATGCATGTTCTCATTCATCAGTCATCACAAATAAAGTTTCACATTGATTATATATATCAGATCAACGAACCATATATGTCACTTTAATGGAGCAATTGAAATATCATATCACTATTAAAATTTTAAAATTGAACTAATAAGAGTTGAGTATAATAGAAGGATTAATTTGTTCACAACATAATGAATTAATATTTAAATTTTTTATAAAAAAATATTTATATTTAATGTTTAACAGTATTTTAAATTATTTTAGATCATCTAAATTTAAAAAATAATATATTTTTTAAAATCTAAAAATAGAATAAAATAAAAATAAGAAACCCACACAAATAAAAATTTATTCTGAATGAATTAAAGATCAAATAATTTTTTTTATTTATATCTTAATTTTAAAAAAAATATACAATTTCTTAGATTTAAAGAATTTAGACCTATCTCAAACAGAATTAATTTCAATAAAATAAAATTGACCCAATAAATTAAGTTCCATATGATCAAACACGTCAACAAATTAAAGTATATCTATATTTTCTTAAACAAATTGTATAGTTCATATTCTATGAAGTATTTAAATTGTATTTATGCATACTAGATGCTTGCGTGAGGGATTAAAAGAGAAAAGAAAAATAGAAACCTACTTAGAATTCAAAATTACAATTTTGGTCCAAATAAACATTATTTGTATCATGGCCATATTTTATAACAACATAATATATATATATATATATAACAAAAAAATATAGTTACGTTACTGGTGTACTTATAAATTAATTAGGATTCAAATTAAAAATTATAATTAATCATTCAATTTCTAAATTCAATCTAAAATGTTCAACTGCTCAACGTCCAAAAGCAACATATTCAAGACGTACTCTCAGTAACACTTGAAGGCTTCTAAAAATTGTTTTTTTCAATTAATTGTAATAGCTAATTAAACTATAATTAATTGTAAATCGAATTCTCTAATTCCTAGGCCTAACTGTGAATCTATGATCACTCTTTCTCTTACAACTAAAGGAAAATAATTAATAGATCTTAGGACAAGTTGTATTTATCATTTTCTTTAATTAATTTACTATTCTCTCTTCTCTCCCATACTCTAGCTAGTCTCAACAAGTTGAAAATAATTCATATATTCATAGACTCTAAAATAATTATTTATCCCTAATATAAGTTTAAATTAACTAGATCTTTTCATATACTTGAATTCTTTATTATTCTCATTTGGTGACTTAGACTCTTAACTACTCGAAGATATAAATACTATATTAAGTCACAAAAGATCAAGTGGATCGCATGCAATTCAGTATAGAGAATATTTGTTGTTAATTGAATTGTTGTGGTAATAAAACCTAAAGCAACTACACTTGAATAATGTAATTAATGAGTAAGTGATTCCTTGCTTTACTATTCAATGTTCGAAATAACAAAGCTATAGCTAGCTAGAGCTTGGTTTAGGGCATATATATATATATATATATATATATATATATATATATATGTATATATATGGCCGTTTACAAACACATAGGATCCTCTATACTTAATTAAAAGTGAAATTATTCACGAATGTGGCGATTAATGAGAGTCATGCTTTACGAAATGGGTTTGCTTCATTTAGCTAAGTGAGTGATTATATATGCCATAATTGGTGTAGGTTAATTAATCTGGAAATAAAAATGGGTATGACTTTTTCTTATGTACCAACATCCATGTGATAGAAAATTGGCAATCATATAATACATATGAGCAACTAGCTAGCTCCAGGCTAATTAATTAAGAACTAGACGTTCCTTATATTTTTACAATCAAATTTTTTAATAAAAATAATGTAAAATTTTTTTAAAAAATTAATTATGTGATAGATGAGTTATATAAATTATACACATTAATTTTTATTAGAGAATTTAATGTTAAAAATATAAAAATTATACCTAAATTTTTTCATTAATTAATTATAAAGCCCACCCACATTGATTTTGCATATGAATTATGAACATATAAAACAGGAAGAGATCTTAACAAAACCAATTAAATGCTTCAGCACCGAGTGCTCTGGTATATAAAGAATAAATAAATGGTAATGCGCCAAAGGGGTTTTGAATTTAAAAGTTACATTAAAAGAGTATGATCATTAATGTAAAGCCAATTTAGTATTAATGATGTGGTTTGGTCTATTTAGCTTGTGCCTTCTTCCTCTTTCCAATTTAAACCCATATTTTAATTAATTAAGCGCAGTGAACCAGTGGATATCCAAACAAATTCATTAATTTACTCTGCAATCTTAATTAAATTTACAAATTGAAGAATGTCATTGCAACAACCCCAAAAAAACAAGTCTAATAACTTCCATAACATATACTCTTCTCACATATTCATGTTCTAGTTATTAAATATAAAAATAGAAAATAATTATTATATTTAAAAAAATTAAATTAAATAATAAAAAATTATTTTAGTTTTCATTCTTCTCATGTCTATTTAACTCCATACTCTTCTCATATATTTTTTAAACTCATATTTTATTATATATGATTTTAGATATTGATGAATCTATACATTGTATGAGAGGTGGTGGTTTTCGATGACAGCAGATTGAACTCCAATAAAGTCTGACCTGTGAGATATAAAAGGTTAGAGGGGTTGGGGGCCCCGTAGAGACTACAATGGTTAAATTAGCCATTGAAAAGAGAAGGAGAGATTGAGGGAGTGAGAGAAGGAGCCAAAGGAGAATCAATGAAAAATGGTGTAAAAATTAGGATTTTACTTGAAATATGTGTTTATATTCCTTGAACTCTCAGGATAAGTTATTAAGTTTATCTTATTGGGTCAGTTCTTATTATGAGTTTGGACTGACTTAACTGGTTCAAATTATATATTTATCAGAATATATTTTATATTTTTAAATTTTATATTAATTTATAATTTTTTTAATTAATTTTATTTTTAAAATTTTAAATTATAATTAATTTTATCCAACAAATATAAATTATTAAGAAAAATAATAACATGATATTTAACATAAAATTAAAATATTAAATAAAAATAAAATATTAATTTATTCTAATTTTAAAGATATAATATTAAATGTCACACTACTATTTTATATTAGTAATTTAAATCAAATAAAATCGATTACAAATTTAAAATTTTAAAAATAAAATTAATAATAAAAAAATTTAAATATAAAATTAAAAATTAATATAAAATTTAAAAACATAAAATATATGTTTACGTACTTTTCATATATCAATAGTCAAGATTAGAAGCTTAGGTTAATTAATTATGTTATTCCAAAGGTTTTGTTACAGCGGTGTTTTAATGATTCTGATTTCTGATATTATCAAGTTTATGAAATTACTATCCAATTAATACCGAAAGCCATTCGTGTGGAATTATTGAAGGAACTCTTTACTCTTTAGAGGGATAGAATTGCACACAAATTTTTGAAAGGAAACTCGTGTCAAATGAAAAGAATTATACATCTCTCCAAGACAGAAAATTCATACACTAATTACTTATTAATTTACATTTGATAACAACCTAAATAATATTGTGTATTTTGGCTAATCTATTCGTTAGTATAATTAAATATAATAGAACTCGAGATTTTGATAACGGCCAGAGAAATTACAAAGTAGCATGCCTTTTATAAATTTGTCAACTGCTATGTTATCAGTGCTCTCATTTTAATCAGAGTTTAGATAAAAGGTCAGAATTGTGTTCAGAATAATAACTGCTCATTTTATAACGATAGTGATTTAAGGGTTTGAATTCGTCGCGATAATATATAACTGGTTTTTTTTTTTGACAAAATAGATTTCTATTTATAACTTTTTTTTTAATTTTCTATAAGTATACTTTTATTAAAAATAATTTTATTCTAAGTATTTTTTATCATTAAATATAAATATTTTTTAATAAAAATTCAAATTTTAATAAAAAAATTTAGTCCCTTTCACTAAGTAACGATAGGATTCATATCAATATGCAAGTGGTTTTATTCGTACATTAACATGTCACGTCTCTTTAATTTATATATTTATTACCAAAAATATTTATTACCAAAAACGACACATACTGAGTAATTCACTTAATGACGTAGTTTTCTATAATTTAAGTATCCGTATGGGCTTATCTAATTTGTCCTTTTTAGCTTTTAACGTGCAGTAAATTTTACATATAGATTACGTACTCACAGTGCTGCAAACATAAGAGCACTATATTTAAATTTTTTTAATTAATGATTTCATTTATAATATGTAAAAAGTTAAGAAAAATAATAATTTTTAATATTTAAAATTTTTATCAACTAATAAATTGAAATCATATTAACAACTTTTTAATTTGAATTGGATTAAATCTGAACTAAAAATTTCACTTATTTTCAAGTTATTGTATAGAAAATGAATATGAATTCCAACCATGATTGAATTTATAGTACTGAAATGAATTAATCTTAAATTAAAATTAAAATTTTTATTACGAAAATTTTTTATGTTTGGTAACTAACTCTATTTTAAGTAGAATTTTGTGTAATAAAAAAATAACTTTAAAAAAATGAATATGAGAATACGAGCACATTTGCCACAAAAATAAAACATTTCTAGAATAATATTCAGTACCTTATATATATTTCACTCCAAAAAATAATGAAGGAGCAAAACAACTTACGCATTTAGTATATGCATGCTTTTCTACTCCACAGTGCACTTACATCAATGAAAACTTTAGAGCAATAAAGCTCATGACTTAAATACATATTCATTTGCAAAGAAATTAAATAATTATCATAGCCAGCTAGGTCTTCTGTATAAATGGGAGATTATTAACTATACTCCAATTATTATTAATTAATGCTTGAACCCATATCAAATGGTATATCCACAGAAGCATTAGCAGATGAACAATGATTGAAATAAATGGCTGGTGATAATTAACTAGCAAATAATTGCATAATTGCATGAAACAAATACATAAATAAACGGCTAGTCTTAATATTAAAGCTTCATTTAAAGAGGATATGTGTGTGTGTGGGTTGTAGCATCGAAATAAACTCCTAACACACATATTCTATTGCAATAAACACTTTATTATGCAAATTCAAAAATTTTGAAAATATAAAATTACTATTGAGGACAAGATTGAAACTTGTATCTAATTTTAGAAACATGCATCCAAATGCTTGGAGAAACACCATTTTGAGAAGATATATATGTGTTGTGATGATCGAATAGAAGCAATTATAGGCGCATGGATACACATGCATGTTGACGAGGAACGCAGAGAGAGAGGAGTAAATTATTCTCTTCCTTAAAAATGCTAAGATTATACCTCTCTATTGTTTTAAAAACATATACTCCCATCTTAATAAAAATTTAAAATTTTATAAAAATATCTTTATACTTATTATTTAATGATATAATTAAATATATATATATAGTCAATAAACAATAAATTTAAAATAACATAAATTTATCATTTTTAATTCAGAAGAAATAATAATGGAATAAAATATTTTTTAATAATTTTTAATCTTTTAAAAAAATTATTAATTTTATTAACAGTATTTTGATTAAAATGAATGAAACTATAAATTTTGTAATCTTTTAAGGGAGGGGCTGAAATGTAATTTCATAATTTTTTATAAGTAAAAAGTATAATTTATTCTATTAAATAATATGAAATATATTTTCGCTACAAAAGAAAATTAATTTTAGAGTCAATCAAAAAAGAATTTAACGATAATTATGATTGACTTTAAATAGCTTAGAGACAATTTTCATAACTATCGCTAAGCATTGTATCGTGAAGATTTTAACATCAATTCTACTAATTGTTAGAATAATTGATGTAAGATATAAAGGTTAACGTCAGTTACAAATGACATTAAATATTTCATTTAACATCAATTATAACTGATGTTAAATCATGTTTAAGAAAGTAAAATTTGTTTAACATTAATTTTAATTGACCTTAAGTTTACATTTTTATGTCAAACTAATGCTAACATTTTAAATATTTTTTTAAAATTTTTATATACAAATTTTAGCATCACTTTTAATTAACACTAAATTATTGCTACAATGATTTATATGGATTGTAACTACGAAAGTTTGTTACCATCATCAATTTTGAGTCAATTAGAAGTGATGTTATAATTTTTTATTCGACAACAAATTTTTTAATTATAGAATTATTTTCTCTACTTTTCTAATATTCTAGTAGTCAAACACAATAATAAAATTTTAAGTAATTAAGACTCAAAATAGACATAATTAAAATTTTGATTGTCTCATACATGATCCAAAATAAAGTAAAATATTTAAAGTTCAAACAAGTATTTCCTTGTTAAGTACGATTCAGTCCAAAAATATAACCATTAATAATATCAAAATTAAGTATGTCTAGGTGGATCATAGCTATCTCCTGAAGATTTTCTATCTTGTGGCGGTGCTTCCTCTCCACTTGCTTTATCGGGAACATATAAAAATAAGAAATATGCTTTTATTTAGAGGCAAAACTTGTGATTTATACCCTTGAAGTTAGTGTTACATCGCGTGACAACTCTGGAGGCTTATGAACTCTAAATTGTTGTGCCAAACATTTACACATATCATTCAACCAAAGTTGTTCATGTTCTTGCTAATTTTACATGTTTTTTCATCTGTTCTTCATTATGCTTAATTCAATAAGTAAGGCATCTATCTCATGTGTTGAATCACACCATATGTAGAACTAAATAAAGACATATTGAATTTACAAGAAAGAAATCTAAATACTCTATTAGGAGATGGACCTAAGTCTAAGCCTCGAACATGACCAGAAAGTTCTTTGGCTAATACTTGACTAAATGCATCATTAGAAGAAACAATTTCAATGTGTGATTGATCTATTGATTCAGATGATTGAACTCCTTGATTAAGTTTTTCAAATATAATTTTCTATACATTTTAAAATAAAAAGATACAACAAAATTTTAGTCAATAAAAGAAAAAGGTAGAGAGATAACCGTAACAAACAACAAAAATGACCTAAATAAAAAATCATGTAAGAGTAACCAAAAAGATAAATCATCAACTAAATTTCAATAATAAGAGTTTTCCAATAACAAGAGTTTTTAACACAAATTCTCAAGTTATCAAAACTAAGTATTCTTAACTTATCTTACATCTCTTGCCTCGTCATTAATCTAGAGTTTGATAATCTTGTTTTATAATTTTATAATGTTTTATTATAATGTGAAATTGCTTATTTAAGTACTTGTATGTCTCCCATACATGTGTTTGGGAATGAAGAATGAAGAGAGAAATAGAAGAGAAGGAATTGAAGAAAAAAGAAAGAGAAGAGAATAAAATGTTATATGCTAGTTTCTTTTCTTGTTTAGAGTTCCTTTAAAATATTTTAATTTAAAAAATTAAAATTAATGAAAAACGAGGGTTGATGATGGTTAATAAAAAATTCTATATTTTTTTTTTCAAAAATTTTAAAATTTAAACAAAGAAAAGACTATTATTTTCTTTCATTTCTTTCCCTCCCCATCTAATCTTACCTTTCAAAACATTAGGGTGTGTTTGGTAATAAGGAGAAAAAAGGGAATGGAAGTAATTAAAGGAAAGTAAAAGGAGACAAAAGAAAATATTCAAGTGTTAGATTTTCTGATTTTCTTTCCTTTGTTTGAAATTTCTTCAAAATCTCTCAATTTGGATAGTAATTAAAATTAATGAAGAAAAATGATTAAGAAGAATTAGTATAATATCTTTTAATTTTTTTTCCTCTAAAATTTAAAAATTCAAATAAGAGAAAGGTTTCAAAAATTTTCTTCCCTTCTCTTTTCTTCCATTTTCCTCAATCCAAACAAATCTTTAAGATCTGTTTATGCAAAAAAAAAAAAATGAAGGGAAAGGGAAGAGAATTCATGTTAGGATGTTGTTGTTTTTTTTTTAAATCATTTTATACAATTATTTTTAAGAATTTATATTAGTATTATCTTTATATATTTATATATATGCTATTAATAAAAAAAACTTATTTTTTATGTTTCCGTCATTTTAAAAAAATTAAAGTTCATAATAAATTTTAATTGTTCTATATTTTTTATTTCTAAAACACTTTTTTTTATGTCAAAAAATAGTTATTTGAACAAGTGTTTTTTTTGTTTTTAAAAATTACAATTAAACAAGGCCTTAATAACCCTCATTAAAGAAAATATTGAAAGATTTTATGTTAATCTTATTTAATATTTTTTTTGGTTAATTTTAATTATTCTGAATTAAGATATTTTGAAAGATCAAAATAAGGAAAAAAAAATAATAACTTAATTTTTTTCTTCTCTCTCCTTTCCTTTTCACATTAATTTTTTTTTCCCTTCTCCTACTCATTTTCAAATACACCTGTAGGGTATACATTTGGTGATGAAAATGAGAAAAAAAGGGAAAAAATTAAAATTAAAAAAATTAAAAAAAGAAAATGTTAAATGTTAAATTCTCTTTTTTTAAAAAAAAAAATTCAATTCAAGATATTTAAAATTAATTAAAGAAAAATATTTAAAAAGATTAATACAAAATTCTCTAATATTATTTTTAAAATTTAAAAATCTAAACAAAAAAAAAAATTTAAAATTCTCTTATCTTTTCTTTCCCTCTATTTTTTTAATCCAAACACACCGTAAATCAGCACCAAAGTGTAACCTTATAATATATGAGGTGTTTATAGAACTTTATATAACGTGTTCTAAGGGTATAAAAATCTCTTGGTAACTTGATGTTACTTTCGAGAGAGGAACTTGCAACTTAGCAAAATAAATTATACTAACAGATTCATACTCGTCGTCATATTTGAACGTAATTATCAAAATTATTATGTTATGTCTAATTCTTAATCATTATATATTTATATATATATATATATATATATATATATATAGTTTAAAATAAGATAGCGGGCGTGCATGCATATTGGTACTACTAAACTAGTAGGCCATTCTTTTGTTTTCGCCAAACACCACACCACAGTGCCACAAATGAGTCAATTTATTGGTAGGTGGAAAACATTTTATTCTACGTGAGAACAAATAATTAATAAAAAATCAATTTAAAGTAAAAATAATATTAAATTTTAAAATAAATAAACTAATTTAGTTATACTATTTTTATAATAAATTTAATTATCTTTCATTTGTTTCATAAATTATCAAAAAAATTAGTAATATATTCTTTATTAAAATATAATTTATAAAAGTAAAAGAATTTACTTTTGTTGTTTCTTTTTTTATTTTCATTGAAAATAGAAATTGTGACTAAAAATTCGTTTAATAAAATTTAATGAAAAATATTTTTAAAAATATTTTCAAAAATAAGCTAAAAACAAGAAATGTCTAAAAGAAATTTTTAACATTTTCAAATAATGATTAATATTATTTATGTAATTTTTTTTAAAAATAAATTCTTCAATCATATAAATATTATCATTTAATAATAATTAAACTTAAAATTAATAAAATATTATAATCTTTTAAGTAATTTAACTTAAAAATATATATAAATAAAATTTTAAGTTTGCATAATAAATATATTTTTAAAATTTAAAAAATTAAAAATAAAAATTAATATTAAAAAATAAAAACTAAAAATATTTTCACCAACCAATCACATTCGTGTTCAAACTAATTTGTTTAGTCTACGCATCAAAATAAATTACTTTGCTCCTGCCTAATATATCAATAATCAACACGTAACGTACCGACCCATTTAATAGTACTATTCTCAATTTATTCTACAAATATAAACTTTTTCATATTTTTCTTGGACTGGCCATGTAAGAAATTCTATATGTATAATTAAGGAAAATTTTCAAAATTTGAGACCAAAGCTCCGTCTCTGCTGTATTCTATATAGCTATAATAATTATTTATACAATTATTAAATTACTGATATGTGAAAAAAAATCACTTTTGATTGTAGTATTTTAAATTAAGTGATATATATTTTATTTTTTAAAAATAAAATTTTAAATTTAAATTTTATGTATAAAAAATTTTTATTAAAAAATTTTATTCAAACTTTAATTAATTTAAGTTAAATTAGTCAAACTTTAAACAAGTTTTAAATAATAGTAATTTTAACCAAAAATAAATTAAATATAAGAACATTTTTAAGAATTAAAAAGGAATAGAGAAAATAATTTGTGGGACATAAAAGGAGAAGAGCGAAGCGAAGTATCGAATTTCGTGAGTTGAGGCGGTGGACGTCGCCGTTCCGAGTGAGAATTGGCGGGAAAGGGGAAAGTGGTAGTAGGATGGTGGGGTCCATTCTGAAGGAAACTAGGGCACATAATTTGATTGCATTTATTTACTTCAATTTCGATTTGATTGAAAAGAACGCAATCAAGGAATTCAACGTTCTGCCTTAATCTTTTTCCGTTTTTTGTTCCCACTCCCCACCCATTCAAATACTCGATATATAAATATATATATATATATATCAATAAATGATTTAACTCAAAAAATATATATTTTCTTCATTTTATTTTTTTCGCTTAAATCAAAATGGATTCTTTAAAAAATTTGTAAAAATATACTTTTTCAAAAGGTTAAAAAATGTGTGTAATATTTTTTACATATTTATTATCACATTTTTAATTATAAAATAATAAATAAATTATTTTACAACTCTGCACTAATTCAGCCTTCTTAAAATTTTTTATATATTTATTTTTATTTAAAAACTTAATAAAAAATCTAACTTTAATTTTTTTAAGATGAACAATATTTAATTTCTATCTATAAAAATTTAACATTTCAAACCTTACATTCCTTAAATTATAAAAGTACTTCGCCATATCAAATACCGCTTAAAAACTTGGCATACATTTTTCATGCACATTAATTGTTTTAAAATTTTGATATATAAAATAAAAAAACATTGTTGCATTTTAAAATAATAAAAAAGTAATATAAATTTATTTAACTCTTGCCTCTCTATTTTTTCTCATATTTTTGAAAATTTACATGTTATTTTATGTGTTAAAAATCCTTAAAATTACAAAAAATAATTTTTATATTTTAAAAGAATAAAAAGAATATGAGAAATTATTTTCATAACATATTTTAACTCTCCATTCTCTCCATTCTTCCCACTCTCCTCAAAAGGTTTTTTAATTTTATATTTTATCTTATATAAAAAATATATAATTATAAAAATCAATAATTAGAAAGACTCAAAAATATTATAATATAAATATAATAGTATAAATATTTTTTTGAGAAAGCCTATTTTTAGTTTCTAAAAGATAAATCCACTCACAATTTAGTCTCTTAAATATTATAATATATTTTTTAATTTTTTACAAAAATTAAATTATTAATTTTTAAGTCTCATTAACAGATATATTGATATAACACATCAAATGTTAATGAATACCTTTAAATATTGACTAGATGTCTTATCAACTTAAAAACATATATTAATTAATTTTTAAAATATTAAGATATATACTAATTGATTAAAAATATAAAAATTAATCTTTAAAAGATATATTAATTAGCCATTGAAGCACGACATATTGCCATGTTTATACTTGTTCTTTATTTAGACTATAGCGACAGTAGAATGAGATGAAACTTCTTTCTTTAACTTTCTCTTTACTTTCATATCATTTTAGATTATTTCTCTCATTTTTATCAACCTACTAAACCACCACAAGTTTAAAGTCATCCCCAATAAATCCAATCACTAGTTTTTCGAGTTGAAACCTTCCAAGCCCCTAGATTTAGCTACCTTTCTTCTTCATCCCATCTAATTTGAATCCTGACCTTTTCAGATTTACTCAATGAACTAATTAAATGTTAAGTACCTATTTTAGACACCATCCTCATTGATACTCATTTTCTATAATGAGATTGAGTAAAATAACTTTGTAAGTTGGTGTGTTGGGAATGAAAAATATTACATAAAAAAATATGAAAGTGAGTAGACAGAAAGTGTTTCAACAGATTCTATTGCTAATGTAATGTGACCAAAAGTTGGGTGTGATTGTGAGAAAGGTGTTGAAATGTGATGCTTGAAGAAACTATTACCACAATTTTTTTAGTAATTATTGTTTAAGTCTCTGAAAAATGTATAATAACCTCTAAAATATAAAAATTATAAATTTAATATTTAAAAGATGTATTATATCTTAATTTAATTTTTATATTAATAACAATCATAAAATGTTAATGAATTTATTTTTGAGACGTTGAGAGAGACTAATGTAACTATTAAATCTCCCTTCCATCGGACTACTCATTACACTTGAGCATTAATTTGCTTGCAATTGCTCTTGCCCTCAACCTGCTCCACTAATGCGAAAGAGTGGGAGACATATTCAAAGAAGCAAAAGCAGAGTAAACATAAAACACACTATGATGCAGATTTAATTACTTATTACAGCTCTGATATCCATACCAAAATAAAGTATTAACAATGTCAGATATTAGTGTCAAGCTCTTGTTCATAGCAATCCCTGACAGACAATTACTTACCTTCCAAACCCTATTCTAGTAGAGCACAAAAGGAATTAAGATTGAAGATTTTAACATCAGCTTTCTTTAGCCTCTTCCTTAGGAACAGTTACAGTGAGCACACCATCCTCCATTACAGTCTTGATCTGATCAACCTCGCGTTCTTTGGAAAAGCTCCTGTTGCTGCCTAAAAGTAGAGAGTAATCCATAAACTTGAAGTTATTTCTATTGTGTGGTCTGTGTGTTTTGAAGAACATTAGGCCTATGGATCCGCTGCCATTATTATTGCTGTCCTGTCATTACTTTTAGCGGCGGTTTTTTGCGTTGCTAAAGTTTTTTAATATTATTGCAACGAAAAGTATTGCTGCTATAACTTTTGTTTAAATAATTAATTATAGCAGCAATAATTTTCGTTGCAATAATATTTAGCAACGTAAAAAACCGCCGCTAAAAGTAGTGTTAGAAAACACTGCAATCTTTAGCTTTTATAATTTTTTCTGTGCTCTCAAAATGCGCGAGAGAGCTGCGTCGTCATGCTATTTTGGATGGGAGACGGTGCGTTTTACACTCCTGGTTTGTTTTTTCTTTTTAATATTTTTTAAAGATGTTTTGTATTTTCTTAAAAAATATTTATCACTCGTCTGGCATTTAACGGCGAAATTAGCTTTTGTTAGTGCCATGAAAGCAACTCTATTAAAATTTGAGTAAGACTAATGTAAAGACTAAATAAAAACACAATATACTTTTTAACAGAGATAATTGTGAGTTTTTAAGTCCTAAGAAAAATATTTTTTGATTTTTAACCCAAATTTGAATGACTTGTAAAATCAATTCCTATGTTCAAATGTACTTTAAAAAGAGTAATTTTTATTTATTTAAAAATTATTTTTATAAAATTACAAAATACAAATTTTATATAAAATATTTATATACCATAAGATTAATTAATAAATTAATAAATTTAAAAAGAGTAATTAATATATATTTATTATATTATAATAAATGTATATATAATATATTATTTATATAAATATAAAAGAAATATTTAAATATATAATATATCAAACGTATTTGGATTCAGGATGAATATTATTCTCTTTAAACTTAAATCTGAACTTAAGCATGGATTAATGAACCCATCAAATATTTAAACTTAAACCTAGGCTTATTTAGTACTTAAACCCAAATTTTATGAATAAAATTTACAAATATTTATTAGATGTAAATAGTTTTATTTTTTAATTTTTAAAAATTAAATTAAATTAATATATGACTTAATTAAAATAATAATTTATTTTATATATTTTTTAATTTTATTTATATTAAAAAAAGTAACTATTAATTAAATATTACATTTTTAATTTAAAAGTAGGTCATGACAAATTTATTAGGCGGCTAGAGCGGCCGCTAGTTGGAAATGGCCCTACAGGCTACCAAGTAGGGGCCCAAATTTGACGTCACTTAACTACCTAGACCAAAAGATTGTAACAGCGAAACAATTATCTATAACTTAAACGTCAAGTAACAAATATGATCGTCTCTAAAATGTTTTTATACAATTATTTTAGAAAATTTATATTAGTATTTTTTTGTAGAGAGAATCTATATTAATATTATTTTTATATATTTATATATATAGTATTAATAAAAAAATATTTTTTATTTTAAAAAATTAGAATTCAAAATATTTTTTAATTTTTTGTTTCAAAAACACATATTTTTTATATTTTCAGTCAAAAATATTAATTTAAATTATTTTTTTATTTTTAAAAACTAAAAATAATATTTAAAAACAGGATTCAAAAAATATCTTTGTTTCCCAACTCTAAAGCTTTTAGCAAGTAGCAAGTTTGTGAAAGTTTTTTTTTCTTTTATTGATTACTTTTGTGAAAGTGATAAAGTAAATTTAAAGGCCTTAAGTCTTTTTCCATCATATCATTGCTAAGCCTATTTTGTTTTTTTTTGGATAAATCAATAAAAGAGTAAAGCGTTTACATAAATATCCATCAAAACTTAAGGTAATTAAGAAGAATGTTTTCATTATAATAAGAGTAAATAATATGTACTAATTTATAGATAAAAAAATTAATATCTCTTCTTATTATGACAATATTCTTCAACCATCTCTCTTTTATCTTTATTGTATTTATGAGTTTATGATTTGAGATTGATATTTATATCATCCCTCTCGATTGTAATTTTTTTTTTTTAAATTTTCGATTATGATATTTGATAATTGAAGAATTGTTCTATGCATATGATAGAAATATCCAAATTTTTAGTGTTATAATTTGTCATTATGTCAATTATCCTTCTTAACTTCATCGCTGAGTCAATTTGGATACATGTTGGCTTCTTTATAAATAGAAGTGTCAACAAGTTTAGTTTTAGTCTAATTTGTGGTAAGATTAAATAATATCTAGCTACTAATTTATAGTTTTAAAAAAATCAATATCTCCTCCTGTCATTGTGATGTTCTTCAACCATTTATCTTTTGTCTTCATCATGTTTATGAGTTTACAATTTGAGATTAATATTTGTATCATTTATCAATTGTGATTATTTTTTGATAAAATTTATCGATTGTGATATTTGATAATCTAAAGAGTTGTTCTGTGCCTTTAAGAGAAAGATTTAAAATTTTAATGTTATAATTTGTCACTATTTCAACTATCCCTCTAACTTCATTGTCCAGTCAATTTGGTTTCATGTTGGCTTCTTTATAAATAGATCTGTAAAAAAGTTTAGGTCTAGTCTATTTTTCGTTTTAATTTTTTCAAAGGTGGGGTTGGACTAATCTTTTTTAAATATAGGAAAAAGCACATTTTACTTTATTCAATTATTTCTATACAATATATTATTTATCTAAATTTTAATTTATAATAAATTACTTTTTAAATTATTTAAAATACTTATTTTTAGAGTTAAATTTAATAAATGTACATTTATCATATAATTTTTTTATTTTTTAATTTAACTCTACATTACGTGCAAAGAAAAATTAAAAAAAAAACTTGTAAGCTTCTTAAATATTTAAGAGATAATTTGTTATAAATTAAATTTTAAGTGAATGATGTATTAATATAATTTGAGATTTTCTTATTAAAACATTAAGTATTCTTAGTTTTCCATTTGGGTAGATTCGAGAAGAAAAAAATTAGGTCATTTAGTTGACCAACTAAGGATAAGCCAACTCATGAATTAGCTCACTAAAAATTAAGAAAAAGAAATTGTATTAAATTAATATTAATTGATATATATATAATTATTTTATATATTGAGATTATACTTTTTTATCATTTAAAAATAATAATTTAATATAACATTAATTTAAAATAAAAATAATACTAATTTTTTAAAAATAAATACACTAAATAAGATGTTATTTTTTTCAAAATAAGTTTAGTTCTATTTTTCTGTTAAATTGTAATAAGTAAAATTTTAATAAGATTAACTATTTTTATTATTATTAAAATGTTGGCCCATTTTATAATGGTACCAACCCAATCCTTTTGGGGTTAAGGATTAAGCCTATGGTCCTTTCTCTCTCTCTCTCCCTATTAAATCAACCTTGCTAATTATCATAATAATTTCTAAGTAAAAACTCTATAATTGGTCTTTATAACATTTTTTTTTGTAGTTTTCCAACCAAGAAATGCACAATCCATTTTAATATTCAATAAAATACTATTATGAAATATAAAATAACAAGCAAACATTTATGATACTTTTGTTGTCCCCTAATCTACAAATATTATAATTGACGTCGTAATCAATTAATTATCTCATTATAATAAGCCTATCATCACTTAAATTTAGAAATTTTAACAATGTAAAAAATATTAAAACCACCCTTCATTTTCCCCAATTAATTCATTGATCTATGGCTTTCATTAATTCTTAATCAAGTTGGTTTTCTTTCTCAAATGTTCTGCATGCATCGTCGCTTATATACTTTAAAGGCTATTTGTTGAATTTAAAAATCAAGATAATTTGGTGGGAAAAGATGAAGAGGAATAGGAAGAGAGAATGCATTTTTTTTTTTAAAAAAAATTATATAGTTAAAATTTTCAAATTGAGATGATATGGTATTATAATGAGTCTAATAAAATTAGTGCGTCAATTGTAAATTTTTAAATAAGATAAAGAGTAACATTTTCATTGGAGTTAAAGATTAGAGTATGTAAGCGCAATTTTTTCTTAATTTTTATTGGAGATGATATAAGGTTTTGCAAGTTCCATTTTAAGAACTAGCCAAATTAGAGTCATGACTAATTTAATAATTTTTTTGACTAAACTAATCGATTTGATATGATTTTTTTAATAGTAATATATACGTATGGATTACATAAGTTTCATATTTGTAAAAATTAATTACTTTTATTTTACTTTTTAAAGTATATGATGCACTTTAGAAGAGTTATGTCTGACTATTGAACATGAAATATATTGTTTCAATTTTGTTGGATGTGTAATGGACTTGAACATAACATATATATATGTGTGTATGAATATTTTGATTTTTTAATTAAGAGAAGGAGTGACATTACAATTGGGTCAAAGACAAGAATATGTAAGTGAAATTTTCCCTTAATTTGATTGAAAGGTTTTTGTAAAGTCAATTTTGAGAGTTGATTAGACTAAAATTATGACTAATTTACTAATTTTTTTGTTGAACCAAAATTAGTCTCATTTTTTAAAAATTAATAATTTGCATTTTACTCTTTAAAGTATATGATACACTTTAGACCAGTTATGTTCGACTATTAAATTATTGAACATGAAATATATTGTTCCAATATTATTGGATGTCTTGAATGGACTTGAACATAACATGTATATATTTATATATGGATATTGTGTTATATTTAAACCCTTGAATGTATAATTAGAATTTAATTTAATATTAAATATTTGTATACAAATTTATAACCTGCTTTAACTTGATCATATCATCTCTTCATATTTTGTCATAATGTAGATTTGGATAGTTAAGATTTTGTATTTAATGTGGCCGAAGATCATAAGGGATTTGAAAGTTCATATAGGAGAAGCTTTCGTTTTTTTTTTTTTTTTTCATTTTATAATTGCTTAAATTCATGTAATTTGCACTGAAAAAAACACAAGTTGGGAGATCTTATCAAAAAATGAGATGGCAGACTTATCAGTTAGCTGATTAACCCAGAAAAAGAAATAGGAGAAGATTTGAACATGAAATATTTCTTTTGAAATTTCCCAAAAAAATATTTTGTTAATTCTTCAAAGTCGAAAGATCATATTTAGAAAACACAAATTGTAGTTAAAAAGGGGGGGAAAATCGGATTTCTAAATTGATCTTAGAAAAATATTGAATCTCCGAATTATAGAAACAAATTACTTAGAATTATTTCCATTTTTATGTCTAATGATTAGATGTTTAATCACTTTTGAACACTTCTATGTATTTTTCTCAACTATCCTTTTTTTTTTTAAAAAAATGTTAATTGATAAAATCTTGCGATGCCATATTTGAGACCGTTCAAATTATACAGTCCAATATTCGACGCCATTTTTAATCTTTGAAGCATCCAAACATATATTTTTTCCTATCAAAAGTTGAACCTTTTGACTTTTTATATTTCTTTCTTTCTTTTTATTTTTTTCCTTTTTAAACTGTAAAGCTTCTGAGTAAACTTCAAAAACCTATTCTTTAGAATAATTTTCATAGATTTAACTACTAAATTTTTTAAAAAAATATTTACATTTTTCTCATGAAAACATTATCTTCACTGATATAATATTGATGTAGAATATTTTTCTTAACATATAACAAAAAAAATAAAAAAATAATTAAAATATTATTTTCAAAATTTTTTTTTACATGTATATAATTTTTGATGTTATTCATGTATTAATTAATAATATTTATATAATATTTTGTATTTTAAATAAAGAGGTCATATAATAAATAATAAATAATTTAATTTTAATATAACGTTTGCATTTAGAAAATTTTCCTTGTCCGTCCTATATGTAACAAGTACAAGATGAAGCAAGTAATTTCAAATTAGGTGACGTGTGAGTAATTGACAGGAGAATAAGAGATGAATAGGAAAGAACTAATCTCAGAGGATCCGCGACTCTTGAGAAGGGATACCACCGTTTGACTTTTGCGCCCACTTTGTGTTGTGTGTACGAACTACGAACAAAGAATGGGAAACGAGGAGAGAGAAAGTCGTAGGTGAAGAAACATAAATGAGGTAAGAGAGAGAAAAGGGTAGTTCTGTCATTTGACCATCAAATCCCGCCGAGAACATGGTGCACTGGTGATGGCTGCCGGAAGACAACAATAATAATAATTGAAAAAAGAAAAAACCGGCGAAGGTCATTTAAAGCTCAGTGAGAGCACACCTGGTTGTGGTTGTACCACTCACTCTACCACTTTTGGAGAGAGAAAGTGATTGAAGAAATAGAGAGAGAGAGAGAGACTTAAAGGCCCTTGCTTGCTTTCCTTTCTTTGTATCTGAGAGGCAGAGGCAATGCTTTAAAAACCCCATCAGTTACACTTATGAGAGACAGAGTGTGTGTGAAAGTGGCGAGGTGGGTGTGGTATTGGCATGGTGCTGTGTTGTGTTGTATTGTATGGTTTGGCTTAGCTGGTTTGTCTTCGTTAATTAGGCCATGACTCTCTCAGTCTCTCTCACCCTTCCAATTCCAATTCCCAAATCATGCCGATATCTTTGATCAATCATTCAGCCGTTTCTCATATCGCTTTGAGAATCTTGGACTATCTCTCTCTACCCTCCATTAATCACTCTCCTTTCACCCCCTAAACCTCCTCTTCCTTTTTCCATACCCATTTTTCCAAAATTGCTTCTTTTAATGGTTTCGTGTCATGGGACTAGCTGATTCACTACTACTGCTACTACTACAACACCTGCTACTACACCATCACCATCACCACCATCACCATCATCATCACCAGTGAGTGTGAGAACGAGACAAGATGGAGTACGGGAGTGGAGGCGGTGGTGGGTCCCCCGGGGACCACCATCACCACCACCACCACCACCACCTCCTCGACGCTTCTGATTCCCAGAGCAGCAAAAAGCGGTACCATCGTCATACCGTTAACCAGATTCAGAGGCTTGAATCGTAAGCAAAACCCGTTTGTTTCTTGCATTCTTGTTTTCTGTGCCGTCCCGGCCCATCCGATATCGATCGACGCTTGCTTATTTTTGATGTATTCTGTGTGTGTTGTTGTTTTGTGGCAATGAAGAATGTTCAAGGAGTGCCCCCACCCAGATGAAAAGCAGAGGTTACAGTTAAGCAGGGAACTAGGCTTGGCCCCTAGACAGATCAAGTTTTGGTTCCAGAACAGGAGGACCCAGATGAAGGTACCTCCATTCCCTATTTTCCTCTCACTCCAAAAATATTCAAATTATTATTTTCTTTTTTCTTTAAAAAATTCTTACTTGTTTTGGGTTAAACAATTCAGGCGCAGCACGAAAGAGCTGATAACTGTGCACTCCGAGCAGAGAACGACAAGATACGATGCGAGAACATAGCCATCAGAGAGGCCCTCAAAAACGTCATTTGCCCTTCTTGTGGTGGCCCTCCTCTCAACCATGATTCTTATTTCGATGACCAAAAATTGCGATTGGAGAATGCTCAATTGAAAGAAGAGGTAAATAAAACATCCATTATTATCATTCTCCTTTCCGTCATTCAAAACCAAAACTCAATACTTTCGTTATTTTTTGCAGCTTGATAGAGTGTCTAGCATTGCAGCAAAATACATAGGAAGACCAATTTCTCAACTCCCACCTGTTCAGCCTATTCACGTTTCATCCTTGGATTTGACAATGGGAAGCAGCTTTCCAAGCCAAGGGATAGCTCCACCTTCCCTTGATCTTGATCTTGATCTCCTTCCGGGCACTTCTTCTTCTGTTCCCACCTTGCCATATCATCTTCCTTCTCTTTCCGACATCGATAAGTCCGTCATCTCAGAGATTGCCGCGAATGCCATGCAACAGTTACTCAGGCTTCTGCAGACTAATGAACCCTTGTGGATGAAGTCAAGTTCTGATGGGAGAGATGTTCTTAATCTTGACGCATACCAAAGCATGTTCCCCAGACCAAACAGTCACCTTAAGAACCCGAATGTGAGGATTGAAGCGTCTCGAGATTCTGGAGTAGTCATCATGAATGGATTGACTTTGGTTGACATGTTTATGGACCCAGTAAGTTTATTCTTATTTTCCATGTTACCTTAATTCCCAACATCTCATTACTAATGATGATTAATTTTCCAGAACAAGTGGATGGAGCTATTTCCCACCATAGTCTCCATGGCAACTACGATTAAGGTTATATCTTCTGGCATGTTGGGTGGTCATAGTGGCTCTTTGCAACTGGTATATATGCGCAGCATATATAACTCTAATTATATATTTATTTTAATCATCATCTCCCTTTCATGAAAATTTTCACTTGCTAAACTTTTGATTCAGATGTATGGAGAGTTTCATGTGCTTTCTCCACTAGTTCCAACTCGAGAGTTCTACTTCGTGCGATACTGTCAGCAAATTGAGCAAGGTTTATGGGCTATTGTGGATGTCTCTTACGACTTTCCACAACATAATCAGTTTGCTCCTCAGTCTCGGTCTCATCGACTTCCTTCTGGCTGCTTGATCCAGGACATGCCTAATGGCTACTCCAAGGTGGTTGACGCTTTGTGAAATTAGCTAATTAAGCTTGTTTTTATATACAAGACCCAATTTCAATTACTCGCTCAATTTGTGAAACAGGTTACTTGGGTTGAACATGTAGAGATTGAAGATAAAACTCCAACTCATCGGCTGTACAGAAATCTCATCTATACTGGGTTGGCATTCGGAGCAGAAAGGTGGCTTACTACTCTTCAGAGAATGTGTGAAAGATTCGCTTGTCAAATGGTTACAGGCAATTCCACTCGTGATCTTGGAGGAGGTACGCCATTGACACTCTATCTATCTAACAGTGTATACATTTTCTTGCTTCAATCTGAACTAATTAAAGTTTTAAAATATCAGTGATTCCATCACCAGAAGGCAAGAGAAGCATGATGAAGCTTGCACAAAGGATGGTAACCAATTTCTGCACCAGCATCAGTGCATCCAACGGCCACAAATGGACAACACTTTCTGGGTTGAATGAGGTTGGAGTCAGAGTCACTGTCCATAAGAGCTCGGATCCCGGCCAACCCAATGGGGTGGTTCTAAGTGCAGCCACTACTATATGGCTCCCCATGCCTCCCCAGACTGTGTTCAATTTCTTTAAGGATGAAAGAAAAAGACCTCAGGTATATCTCCAATTTTCATTTATATATATTTGTACACGCTCGCCCAAAAGGGTATCAAGTTAATCAATCAGCTTATTTGATGTTGTGTGACCTTCATTTTTTTCTCCTTTTAGTGGGATGTCCTTTCCAACGGTAATGCTGTGCAAGAGGTTGCTCATATAGCCAATGGGTCTCACCCGGGCAACTGTATATCTATTCTTCGAGTAAGTCAAACTTCCAAAGTCCCTCTCTTCCTTCGCATGATATCACTGCTAAGGGTTTGGCATTTAAAGCTTGACTCATGGGACCTATCCGAGCGTGAACTTGTTTATTATATAAATAATATAGTCATGACAATATTTCAAATTATCTATTGAGATGTAGGTTTTCAATATAGTTATTTAAATATTATTTGTTATAATTTTCAATTTGTCTAGCCTTGGATTTTATATTGAATTCTTCTCTTTTTGACTTTTATTCAATCACTTAAGTTTGAGTTAGAATAACAGCATTCTACTTGCATTTACAAATTCGACTTGGTGTCCATGTGAATACTATAGGCGTTCAACACCAGTCAGAACAACATGTTAATTCTACAAGAGAGCTGCATAGACTCATCAGGATCACTTGTGGTGTACTGCCCCGTTGATCTGCCGGCGGTCAACATGGCGATGAGCGGGGAAGACCCTTCGTACATCCCATTGCTACCGTCCGGGTTCACTGTGTCGCCGGATGGGCAAATCGAGCAAGGAGGAGGGGATGTAGCATCAAGCAGCTCAAGCACACACAGGAACACGGGAGGATCACTCATCACAGTGGCGTTTCAGATTCTGGTGAGCAGCTTGCCTTCGGCTAAGCTCAACTTGGAGTCGGTGACCACCGTTAATAATCTGATCGCCACCACTGTCCATCAAATTAAGGCAGCCTTGAACTGTCCTTCTTCCTCATGACCCATTTTCAAAAAGGAGAAAGAAAGAGGAAATTTATTTTTTTGTGTTCTACCATATTCTTTAATATGGTGATCAGAAAAGGTTCAGAGATCAGAGACTGTTTGGTGGTGGTGGTATTCAATGTGGGAGAGAAGTATTTAAGGTTAGTTGGGGACTTTGAATGCATCAAAAAAAGAGCAGAAGAAGCTATTTACTGCTCCTGCTGGTGCATCACCTGTTTTTGCTGCCAAGGAGGTTCAAGGCTTCATTACATATCGCACCAGCTTCAATTTTTTTTTTTTTTGGGTTTGTGGGTGAGGGCTTCTTTCTTTGTCTGTTTGCTTTTTATTTTTTGGTTTTGCTTGGAGATTTGGATATTGGGTTGAGAGAAGCAGTAGTGATATGGATCAAAGAAGAGGGAGTCAAGAACGCACCATACGTGGTCTGTTGGTATTCTAGTTTCCAGATAATTAGAAACCCCATGAAAAATGTATGGTTCGGGTATTGACTTCTTGTTCATAGACTTAATTCATATAATTTATTGTTCACCCTTTTTCTTTTGTCATAAACTCGACTCTTTAGTTTCAGCTTAAGAGACACAAAATTAGAGGTTTAGGGTAAATTCATATGACTTAACGGTGTTTGGATGTAGTGAGTTAAAGTTTATATTTTTATTAGGAGAAATATTTATTTTTAACATTTAATAACGCGTTTTAAATATTTATAAAAAGATGAAAAATGGAGTCTGAAAAGGTCTGGAATTTGTTTGTTCCGAAATAAATTTTTTGGATGACTAGACCTTATTTTAAATTATTGGATAAATTGATTTAATATTTTAAAAATTAAATTAATTATTAAATTAAAAAATTTGTTAAATTATTTTAGTTTAATTAGTAGTAGAATAACATAATATTATAAAAATTAAAATTAAAATTAAATATTTTTAATATTAATAATATATTTTATATTATAAAAATTATATTTTTATTTATAATTTTTAAATATAAGAAATAATTTATATAAATAAATTATGTATAAGAAAATAATATAAGCTTAAAATATGTTAATTTAAAAATTTATACTATTTATATAATATATTAATTATTTTATAATCATATACAATTTTAAATTTTAAAATTTTTAATTTAATTTAAAATTTTAGATTCAAGACATAAAAAATGTACAAATAAAAGTAAAAAAAAATTAGAAATTTGATTGATTTATTAAAAAATTATTTGATTCTTATTTTTTTAATTTTTTTAATTTTTGACTGAATCAAAACAATTTGATCAATTATTTAATTTTTAAAAGTAAATTAAATTATTAAACTAATTGATTAATAGTTCAATTAGTCAGAGCAACTAGTCTAATCTAATTTCAAAAACCTTGCCATTATGTCATAAACAAATTTATAAAATTCTGATATAAGAATTGATATAACTAGTTTAATTTCATGAGGTTGGTAGCGTCTATCATTTGATTACACTTTTTTTTTTTTTGAAAAATATATACAGTACCTCGAAACTAAATAACTAAAAGACCTTTAGAATATTATCTTTCTTTTATTAAAACTATAATTTATGAAAAGATATTTTTTTCAAAAAATTATTTCAATGTTAACAATATTTTTATCAAAAATATAATTTTAATATATTCTAAACTTAAAAATTTAAATATTTTATATTGATTAAATAAGTATTTAATATTAAATATATTTTATTAATACAATATAATAATATTTTTGTTAAAATAAAAACAATTATAATTTATTTTTTATTGAAAAAGTAGTACAGCATATATATTTTTTCTTGGGAAGTATAGAGCGTATTTTAGTTTAATTTCATTAGAGTAGAGTAAATTTTTTTAAAAAAATAAAAGTATATGTAGATTTTTTTCTCTTAAAAAATAATATAACTTATAATTAATTTTAGATAATGATGAAATTTTTATATCTGAATTTTGTATGATATTTTAATTTTATTTTTTATGTTATTGATTGATGTAATTTCTTCTCCAAATTAAATATCTTTTATATATATCATTAAAGATAAAGTCTTGTATAAAGTTTATATGAAATTGCTCTACACAATTAAGTTAGAATAAGAGTTTAGATGACATTAAAATAATTAATTTTTAAGTTTTGAATATCTAAATAAAGAAATATTAAAAAAATTGAAGCATTTTTAATTTTACTTAAGCTTCAATTATGACTAACAGAAACTAAGTTTAGTGAAAGATATTTTATCTTAATTTTACATAGAAACATGAATTATTTTACCTAAAAGATATTTTTAATTTATAAGTGAAAATTCTCAATATTTTGTCAGATTGAATTTTTGATAGAGTTATTCTTATATTTATTTTTAGAATAAATCATCCTTACTTTTCTTTAAATTCTTTTATATATATATATATTTAATAAAGTTAACATTTTACATTATATATGCTTATTATAATATAACTTAATTTTACTTATATATAAAGTGTATCATTACAGTTTTGGATAAAAACTTAAAGAAAAAATTGAGTTTACATCTTTTATAGTTTAACATTGATATATTTTTTGTAATATAAGAAAGATAAAAATAAAAAAAATTTAATCATTAATTTATTTAAGATAGATTTTTGTGTAAATTTTTTATTTTTATTTTTCTGTTACCATAGATAATTATAACAAAAAAGAAATACAAAGAATTCAAAAGTCAAAATTTTTTTAAAAATATTTTATAATGTAAAATTTGTAAAATATGAAAAAGATAAAAAATTTAAAAAAATAAATAAAGGACACACTGATTAAAGTCTAAATTTTATTTTTGTAAAGGATTTAAATTTAAAAATTTAATAGTAAATTTTCTTACACAAATTATGAGATTTAAAAATTTTAAATTAATTTTTTAATTTAAAAAATTATTTACACATACTTATAATTTAAATAATTTTTTGTTTTAGTCATTTTTTTAAAAAATTTTTATCATTTGTTTGATTTACCTATTTGATACGAATTCTAAATTAAAAAAAAAAAAGGGTAAAAGAAGTGAAAGAATGGAAAATGAGGAAGAAGTATAAAAGCTGAGAAGGCGGCGAGGGATTGAATCAAAAGCTGAAAAGCGTGGGGGCTGGAATTGACAGTTTGAAATTTGGATAATTGAGTGGGTTGATAGTATGGGTGGGGTCCACCCTTTGAAGCAGTAATTAACTTTCCGTCAATCAAAACTTGCAATCTTGCTCCATTTGACGTGACAACTTGACGTGCGGGCATGCGGCCCAGGAATTACAGAAAAAAAAATAAAAATAAAAGCATATATCAAAATTAAGAGAAGTTCTTACGTGCATTAGGTGAATAATGGTATTTTTGTATTAATTAATAATATTTATTTTAAATAATAAATAATTAAATTTTATTAATTAATATGTAAATAAAGTGAAATAATATATCTTAAATGTATTTTTTTAAATTAATTTTGTATTATGAATATCATATTTATTTAATTTTTGTTTTATGCTTTTACATACTATTGCTTTATTAATCAGTCTTTGTTAGGGAATGACAGTCTTTGTTAAGAGTAAATTTCAGTTTAGTTGAGTTATACAAAATAAATAAGTTTTCATAGTATAATGTTGAAAGGTCCTGTATAATATTTTTAACATAAAAAATAATTTATAATTTAATTAAAATTAAAGTGTAATTTACTATTCAAGAGTTCATAACGTGTGGACTCTAATCAATTTTAAGAGTTTTTTTTACTGAGTTTCGAATTTCCATTTATTTTGTAATGATGTTTTTTTAAATTAAATTTTTAAAAATTTTGTGAGTGAAAAATAATTTATATTAACGAAATAATTTAACAAGTACTTTTATTAATTAGTATCAAGCTGTTAATATTTGATCTTTTTTTAAAAAATATTTTTAATGATCCAATTATTAAGAAAACATATAAAAATTTACTTTGGAATTAAAATTATTTGAATTGATAAATGATGTTAAATATTTTTATAATTAAATTTAATTAATTTTTATTTATAATTACTTTAAATATAAAGAATAATATATCATAACAAATACTTTGAACATTTTTAAAAATATAAATACATATACTCCATGGTGTGATTTACAACTGTTTGAAGATAATATATATGTTAGGAAGTAAGAATAAAACAAAGGAATGGATTTTAAGCCACGATTAATCACTTTCATCTTAAAAGTTTGATACTTCTTAGTTTTAATCATTTTAAGTATATTTGTTAACATGATTACATATGAAATTATTTGATCGTACACATTATCAAAATTTTCATGCAATGATTTTGGTGTTTGTTTTAACCTACAAACAGATTTTATGAATTTATAAATTTTATTCTCATTATAAAAAAGAATAAAACATTCAAATTGTTCTATATACTTTATTTGTAACATAACTTTTCATTTAAGGGGATTGTTTTAATATCCATTTGATGTTTATATAAATTATAAATTGATGTTAATAATAATAGAACTCTACTTGATGTTATTCTTGTCATAAGAGGATATGTTTTAAAGTAATCAAAGTCTTTCTTTTGTGTAAAACCTTTTTGTGAGAAGTCTTGTTTTAAAGGTTAGAATAGAATTGTCTGTATTATCGTTTGAATATCTATTTTTAATTTATGATTTTTGATTGAGGAGGTAGATCAATTAAAACCTATATATTCTTGTACATTATTAAATCCATTTCATTATTAACAACTTCTTTTCAAAGGGTTGAATCTCCAAAAGAAATTGTTTTATGAAAGATTTTTGTATAGAATCATGAGTATTTTATTAAAAACATTAGTTTTATTATTTTCTACAAGAAAAATAATGTATTGTAAAGAAATAAAATATGGATCAAAATCTTTATCTTTTCTAACCCTTTGACTCCTTCTAAGTTCTACTAGGATGTTGTTAGTTTCTCTCTTGTTAGAATTAACAAAAGAATGTGACTATTTACATGAATTGGCACTTTGCTTAGCTTGTTTAGACATTGAATTATTAATACAATCATTCACAAACTTATTTTCAATAAAATTTTCACATATTGATTTTACAATGTTGTGCATATGAAATGTATTGATTCTACAATGACATTTGGCTCTAAATCCCAAGTCTATAAGCTTTCAAATGTTGTGCAAATAAAAAAAAAAAAAAAGATTTTGATGCCTCTTGGTCCTAGTTTAGACCTTTGATTATTAGGAATTTTATAATTGCATCAAACCCCCACACTTTGAAATAATTTAAATTTGACTTTCTTTTGTTCCAAAATTCACATGATGAAGCATGCATGCTTTTTGAGAACATTGTATTAACAATATGTCATGTAGTTAATAATGTTTCACCTCATAAATTATGTGGTGAATGTGCATTTAATATCATTGCATTAACCATGTGTGCTAAAGTCTTATTTTTTCTTTCCCAATCTATTTTTTGTTTTGTGTATATGATACTATTTTGTTATGTCAAACCATGCTCTTCATGAAAATTATTAAACTCACTAAGAAAATATTCTCCTCCTCTATCATTATGAAATAATTTTATTTTATTATCTTTTTCATTTTTCACAGCTGAATTATATTCTTTGAATTTTTAAAATGTTTCATCCTTAATTATAAGTAGATAGACATATGTGAACCTAAAGTAATAATCAATAAATGTAATAAAATATCTCTTTCTACCTCTTGTTAATTCTCCATTCAATTCACATATGTGAGAGAATATTAAATTAAGCAATTTATTGTGGTTTCTTTGTCAATTTTTTCTTTTATATAGATTTCACAAATTTTCTTACCATTATGTGTTTACAAAAAAAATGACCATTTTTTTGTACATATAGTTCAATGCACCAAAATTTATTCGTTCTAGTCAAACATATCACAACAAAGAATTAGACTCAACAAAATAAAAATAAAAATAATTAATTTTATTAATGCTTAATTTAAACATGTTATCACAATTATTTTTACAAATACACAATTCTTATAAACTATTACATGATTATATTCAATTATAATTTTAAAACTCTTCTTAAAAAAAAAACTAACAAACATTAGATTTTTCCTAATTCCAGAAATATAAAACATATTCATCAAAGTTAACTTCTTTACATATGTGAAGTTAAGCTCAATAGTTCCTTTCTCTAGCACTTTAACAATGAGTTTGTTTTTCATTAAAACCTTATCATGCTTCTTTAATTTTGTGTAGGTCTTAAATAAACTCTTTTTATTACATATATGAATTGTTGCCCAAATATTTTTTTCTTCTTCTTATAAGAAGCTCTAATTTTCTCCTCCCTCCTTTATAACAAAAATTCCTTCTGTTACCATTCAAAGTAACTTAGTGTTTTTGGAAGAGGATAATCCAATAATTACACTAAACTTTTGACATTTGATATAAAGTTACAAAAACTGTCAAATCTAATTTTTTTTATTAATTAAATTAACTTTTTACGTAATATGTATATATTTTTTACAAAATAATAAAATGATTTAATTGCTTTAATCGTCATATTAAGAGTCTTAAGTTGGAGTTTGATTATTGTTATATTAAAAATAAAAATAAAATCTTATGCCGAGCAAATTTTTTTATTAACAAAAAATAAATTAGACAAGAGTTAAAAATAATTTTTAAAGCAAAAGAGGTGTCAAGTATAATATGATGATGAGATATAACCAAACGGTTGGTATAATTTACTCCAAATTCTTTAATTGTTTTTTTTAAATAAATAATAATACTAAAGGTTTTTTTTCAAAAGAATTAATAATACTAAAGGTTTTTATGCATAAAAGTACATGTTATTTCTTTTAATTTTTAAAATATAATATAAAATAATAATTATTATATTTTAAAATAATAAGTTGAATAATATTCTAACTTCTCACCATTTTTATTTTTTTAATTCTCTCATCTCTTTATATTTTATATTTTATTTTATATTTATAATTTTTAAAATCATTGACTAGAATACCCCTCAACCATTAAAATATAGATAATGTTAAGATATAAAAAAATATTTATATATTGTATTCATAAAAGTGGACCAAATTATAAATACTAAATTATCAAATGTGGTAAATACTCATTTTAATTATGACTTAATTACAAAAAATTTCATAAATTATAAAGTGTGGCAAATATTCCTTCAATTATGACAAGTAATTACAATTACTCCTTTAAATCATAAAGTGTAGCAAATACTTCTTTATATTTTTTTATGTTTGAATTTAACTTTAACGTTATACATCTATATAATTTTTTTTTGACAAAAGCACATTTTATATTTTCAAAATTTACATTAATTTTTAATTTTATCTCTAAAGTTTTTTTTTATAATTAATTTTATCCCTAAAGTTTCAAATTATAATTAATTTAATTCTAAAATCTAATGCCATGACAAATAGTGATGTGACATTTAACAATAAATTTAAGAGTATAAACAAGATTTTAAAAATATTCAAACACTAACCAAAAAATTATATTCTTAAATTACAACATTTTTACTTTCACTCAATCACTATTAAAGTGAAGAAAAAATTTCAATTGAGACTTTAATGGATATTTCGTAAATAACTTGAACGACTTCAATAACAGCTTTGTATTTTTGTTTAAATGCAACATTGTATTAACTTTTTTTGTTAGTAATTTGAACGATGTTAAGTCGTGGGATAAAATCGATTATAATTTAAAATTTTAGAAATAAAATTGATTAAAAAATTTTAAGGACAATAAAAAATTAATGTAAAGTTTAAGAACATAAAAAGTATTTTTATCTTTTTGTTTTTTGGCCAAACTTCACTCGCCTATATTAACTTCATTAAATATATTTTATATCAAACTTGTACATAAACTTTTTTTGTTTAAAAAGCTCATCTCTAAATAAACCTTAAGTTTAGCAAAATTTATATAATATTTTTAATAATCTTATTTTTTTCTATTAATACTAATTCACATGCCTCAAATTTTAGTGTTTTTATATTTTGTCTAATAAATTTGAGAAAGAGTCTTGGACGGAGATTAAAAATTATAGAAATTTAAGATTTATTTAAAAATTTTTAAATAAAAATAATTTGCAAAAGATGGTAGTTTTTCTAAATTAATAAGTCTAAGTATAGCTAGGGAGTATTTCTCAAGCTTTATATTCTAAGAGTATTTATAACTAAGTTATAGTTAAATAAAATTATATGCCAAAATTTATAGTTTATGAGAATATTTTATAACTGAGTCATAATTAAAAAAAATATATGCTATACTTGATAGTTTAAATAAATATTTACAATCGAATTATAATTAAATGAAAGCATTTGTCATATAATAATTTAAAATAATATTTACAATTGAATTATAGTTTAAAGAGCTATATCCATTTTTATATATAATAATAATAACCATTCATTAAAAAAAATAAAAAACAATAGTAACTCCTGTGTGAGAAGAATTGAAGATTGAGTTTTCTTTGCCCAGTAGATTGAATTGGAGTTTTTCACGTACCTAACTGTTTTTTTTTCTTCTGTAGCTATGATTTTTAGAATTTATGAAGCACCATCCTCTCGTGTTTTCAAATCTATATCAGATAATAAGGTAAAATTAATATTTGACAGACACCACATATGATCCATATTGTATATGTACAGGAACATGAAGGACCTATAAAACAGAGTCCACAAAAAGAAAGAGCAGACCCTAGAAATGATACAAGATCATGGGAGTGAGAGTGAGAAAATAATGGAGTTCAAGTTTTGGTGTAGTGGCCCATAATTCTTGTCTTCTATGGGCTCTACATTTCTTTCTTCATCAAAACTATGTCGTACGCTGGATATCAATGTTTATGTCGCTCTCTTCTATTTGCCTGCAACATTAAAAAACGACATGATCTTTGGCTGTAGTTGGACTTTCTTGAGGAATTGTCTAGTACTTCTATGACAGCAGAATGGTAATTAAATGTTTTATTGAGAGGGTTTCATCATAGCATGTGGCCTCATCATTCCTAGCTTCCATGGTTCTTGCTAATCACTTGTCTATTTTTTCAATTGTGAGGAAGTATATACCATAATCAATCTGCAAGTGAATTTTTATTAGCAAAGTATTAATAGCAAAAAGTTAAAGAACTTTTTTAGACTTTTTTTTTTTAACGATTGATGCATTTTAATCCTACAACCTTTGCTGTCAATTATTTGTGTGACTTTATTAATTAATAATGTAATCCGTGTCTGAGCTTTATTTACAACTATACTTTTTGTTTTTTAAAAAATGAAACTCAGCTAATTACTTTACAATAACACAAATATATTATGAAAAAAAGGTCCTTATATCTCTAAACTTTGTATTAATTTTTAATTTTGCTCTTAAATTTATCTTTTTGTTATTTTTATTCTCAAACATTTGAATTTGTCAATTTTGTATCAACCTCGTAACTTTGGTTATTACACTAATAAAACTTGTATATGTAATAATTTAGTTGACACTTTTATTCATATGATAAATGAACCACATTAGAAATTAGAACAAAATTGACTCCAATTGTAAATTTTAGATAAGAAATTGATAATATTTCAAACTTTGGTGGCTAAAAAAGTACTTTTACTCATTATTTATTTTATTTTATTTTTTAATTTTAATTCTCAACTTTGTTCTTTTTTTATTACTTTTAAATCTCTTTTATCCAAAGATGTCCCTAAAATTTTCATCAAAACAACTCAATGGATAGAGAAATTAACTTCAAGAGAGAAAAAATTGATTATAAGTTTTGTTAAGGGCAAAATTACTAGAGTTTTTTTTTTTAATCAAAATAAAGTTACTAGAGCTAAGTCTTTCAAATATTAAAAAAGGAAGAGAAAGAGAGGGAGAGCTTAAGAAAAAAAATATGATCTCGATATAAGTTGTTTCAAACTTAAGACTCTAACTTTGATAATTTTTTTTGGATATATTTTTGTAGGGAAGGATTTTTTCTTCTGCATATATTTTAAGTAAATTGTAATGAGTTTTCTTGATATGAACTATTATAGAAAATCAAGTTCTAACCGAAGAAAATATTTGACTAAAAAAATTAAATTTAAAATAGTAGGTTCACCGCAAAGAAAATATGTTAATTTTAATTTAGATAAGAGATAATTTGATTATTTAAAGTAGATAAAAAATGAGGATAAAATTGAAGATTAGAGTTTAGAATTTAAGAGTTGAAGATTTAAACGTGAAAAATAAAATAAATAAAAATGGAAAAGAGTATATTTTTTGTCCCTAAAATTTGAGATTATTGTCAATTTCATCCTTAAACGTTGTGATTGTTATTAATTTTGTCTCAATTTTAAATATAATTCATTTTTTATGTTAGTAAGTATTCTAGTTAAACTGTCACGTATACTCATTATCTTTACTTTTTCTTTTTCATATCCTTATATTATATATTTTATTTTATATTATATAATGTATAATTTTAGAGACCAATAATTATAAGACTCAAAATCATTATATATATATATGTATGTATGTATTAGTTTAAAACATATTATTTGTTGAATTATTCTAGCTTGGCAGTAGGTAACAGGGGCACAATTGATATTTTAAAACACGCGGAAATAGAAATCAATTTAGGACAAAAGCAGCTCATTTTGAGGCAACATCGAAACAAATATTCTTTGACAATTGAAACTTTGGTTATTTAAGAAAGCATGTTGAAAGTGATGTACCCAAAAACAAAGAAAGTTAGAAAGCAGAGTGGGGTCGGGAAGACACGATGATGTTTCTAATTATAGCCTTTTTTCAAAAAAGAAAATGTTCTTAAAAAACGTCCATAATGAATTCTAAAAACTATGATAGTGGTCAATTTGGTCGAATCCAAGGAAATACATCTCACCTAGAAATAAAAAACTTAGTTGCTTTTTTGAGTAAATACATTTTTGTCATTTTAACAGTACAAAAAATTTCATTTTTAATTTTTTTGTTCAATAATATTTTCTAATTTCTTTAGATTAACATGAATTTAATTGAATTATTGACTTAATATAACAAAAAACTTATGTGGCTACTAAATTGATAAACTAGCTATATTTATTGTTCAAAACAGAAAAAGAAAAAAAATAATGATGTCTTGTAATTTACCAATGTAACATCTGCCTCTAAATACTTGAATTTATCTGTTTGTAATCTAATCGACTTTTCCCTTGCATGTGTTTGAATTTGACTAATGGTTAGAATTGTAAATAGCTATAGTAGAGAAATTGACTAAAAAATTAGACTAAAATGAAGTATGGGTTAAGAGAAATAAGGAAATAAATATAAGTGACACATTTAGGGCATAAAACCCAAGTGAAAGGTTTCGTCTTAAGGTAGAAAATAGAGAGACAGTAAAGCATTGAAGGGATTAGTATCGAGAGATGGCATAGCATGGGAAAATTTCTCATGAGTTTACAATTTTGCAAATTGGTCCTAAGGACCAATTGGTAAATATTTTTAGACTACTGATTAAAAAACTTCTTTTCTAATTTGGGTAACGTATAAAAATGAGAATGAGAGAGAGAGCTTAGAACTTTCAAACCTAGAGTGAGAAAGAGAGTAGAGTTAGAGAGAGAAAGCTTAAAGAGAGAAGGAAAGGAGCAAATTTGAAAGGAGCAACTTTGAAAGGAAATTGAAGGATTTTAGTAAAGGATCGATTTAGAATACTTTTGGATACATTGTCAAATGCACAAATCGATAGATTTCAAGAGGAAATCAAGCAAATCGACCCCCTATTCTTGTTTTTGAACAAAGTACCTCATATGCTTTATTGATGGGATTTCTACATTTAAATGCAAAACTAGAGGTGATAAACTTGCATTCTATGTTAAATATGGATGGATGTATGCTTTGTTCTTGTGCCTAAAAGTAATTTTTTTGAAACCATGGGTATTGTTCTTCTCTCTTAAATGTCATTTCGATGGTTTGAGTTGATTCTACATGGTTTTGCCTTTATTTTTGAGTTATATTACTTGTATACACATAAGAATTGAGTTCATGATATAACACCCCATCTTATGGTTCATTTTAATTACAGTTCATTTACATATAATACATATAGATAGGTGTGTTACTATCTCTTCTACTTTAGTAAATTTTTAACTTTTACCAAGTTAATTATATTTAATTGAGTTAAGTTTGAGTCTTTACACTTGGATTCTCACATATACACATATTATCGCAGTAGAATAGATAATCTAGTAGAATGACATGTATAATGTATATAGATTTATATTCATGATCCCTTTCATCTTTAGTTTAACCTTACATACAATTCTGATAACCATAAGAGAATATATTTAGATATGTGGCATCCAATCTTATATACAATTAGCCTTGAAATAAGGAGGTAACATGTCAACCACTTGGGTTCGGCCCAAATGTACCTACTAATGGATATAAGCCACATATCCTTACATATATTTATCTATCTATCTATCTATCTATCTATTTATCCTTTCCTATTTACAACAAAAAAATGTCATGGGTCACTTATAAAGATAATATAAGACCATGGCTAAGGATAGAATTCCCAAAATACTCAAAATAATCTCATAATAATAAGTTTACTAGTATTGCAGCTGGTAAAATGTTAGTCCACCTATAGGAGGCACTGAGGGAGGTACCTCCAACACCAATATAACCCATACATCCCTTATAAACATAATTGGTCCTATAAATGGAACCTCCACCCATCCTACCTCTATCTCTAGAAGAACATGAAATATAGGCATCTGGACACATCGGTAAAAAAATGTGAGATTTATAATCTCAATAGTTAAATCACCTGTTTAAAAACATTGATAGTATCAGTTGAATAGATAGAGAAAACCATAGATTCTCTTTATATTCTCATTTACATAAACAATCATCTAATGGATGCAATGCATGATTCATATTCTCATGACATGTAGTTATGGATGCATGTAAAAGTTAAATAAACATATCAAACTTTCTAGGGCATGTTCATATATTTCATATATCATCTTCATCATAAAACATATAATTATAAAACATTGTAGCATGATCAATCTCAATTACACATTTAGAGAAAATAAAAAAAAAGTGGGCCTCAAGCCTTTTCTTAGTCATATAAAAGAGAGCACTAGGAGCTTATCTCAACGAGCATCTCCTTGAAGGCGTCACCCAAAGAACAACCTTCCTTTACCTTTATGATGTACCCCTGAAATCTTCATGAATGAGTCCTCTGGTGGTCCAATACCACAATGGTATCTAACTGCGATACTATTTGAGGCATCTCCTTGTAGATCCAAGTACAAACATATAGATCACTGTCCTTTTCTTTGATGGATCATGTCCTACTCACGGGATCAATACTTTGCGTAGATCACTTTCATTCCATCCTAAATGGTCGAGTGGATGTTTTAACATCCTAAGTTATGGCTCAACCATAGAATATCTAATAGTCATCCCATATCGACTATCGGTCACTCAATCTTAAGTCTATCTACCACTAATGCATACACTACGAATACTTAAATTTTCTCATAAGCTCTCATCTTTTTTTCTCTCTTGATTAATGTTACATATTACTTAATTCTATTAATCTTATGATTTGAGTGGTTGGTTGAGCCTTAAATATGAAATTAGGCAACTCTGGAGTCCAAAATCCTATTTTAGAGCCTACCGTTCGACTGACAACTCTTAGACGATTGGCTGGTAGCTCTCAGCTTGAAGCAAGGCTACCAAAGCTGAGATTTGATGGTCGACTGGCAATTGGTGATCAACTGCTAGCTTACTATATTTGACCTTAGGCAACTTGGAACCTCTACAATTGACTACTAGAGGCTAGATAGTTGAATTTTGGGATATTAGCAATTTTGGGCAGAGCAAAAAACACAGAAGTCAACTTCCTTGAGTTTGGCAGTTAGCTGCTGTGTTCAATTATATTTTACATGGATTCATTTTTGCCCATTTTTAACCCATTTCACAACTCATTCTCACTTTTGATTATTCAATCTTAGTCCCCTTCATTCCTACGAGGTTTCTAATGTAGAAAATAACAAGTTTTCTAGTTCAAATCCCTCAAAAATAGGATTTCCCCTTTTATTTCTCACATGAAAAGTACACCTCTTAATTGATCTATCATACAAGAATTTATAAGTACATTAGATTATCATCTCATACCCAATAAAGTTAATAAAATAGAGAATGTAAGTTTTAATCCCTCATTATGTTTAGAAATCATGAAAAATGAAACCTTAGTAAAGTGAACAGTATATTTCGAGAAATGAGAGAGAAATGGAGATTTGACTACCTTGATTTGTGTTCTAAGTGCTATGTGTAGTCTATATGAGTTTGATGTTGATCTTAGAGGATTCCTCAAGCTTCACATGGTGCCTTCTTACCTTAGATTCCTTTTTTATCTCTCTAGAACTTGCTCTCTCTCTCTCTAAGTAGAGGGTGATGATAGGTTTAGTTTCTCTCTCCTCCCATGGCTTTTTATAGTGGTGGTAGGTAGATAAGTGAGGGGAAAGAGTGTGGTATGGAGGGAGGAGAAATAGGATCTTCATTTTGGTCCTTAAGCTCCCTTCTCCGATCACCTTAATTAGGTATAAATGAAATTACCTTATTACCCTTGTAAAATTTAGCTGGAGTTTTAAAATTTAGTTAGCTACAATAACTTTCACTATGAAAAATTACATTCTTGCCTTATACTCTCTTCTTAATTGCACCTTAGTCCCTGTACCTTTCCTTGTAGCACAAAGGGACTCTATTGAAATTCCCTGCATTAGTATCGACATTTTACCATAAATTAAATTCTAAAGATAATTTATAAATGGGTATTACACATGATCCTTTTTCTAGTTAAAATACTTATTTTGAAGCTATTTTTTAAATTAAACAATGCTCTTTAAAAATAGAGCATAACGTAGTAGTCGTCTGCCAGCATGTAAGAGTTGATTATCACATTCTACCCCTGTCTAGAAACTAAGTTAAGAACCTAGTAGCCGATTGCTAGGCTATGAGCAATCGACTATCATGTTCTACATTTCTCATAAACTCAAGATCTTATAGTAGCCGATTACTAGCTTCATAGTGGTTGACTTCCATTTCTTGCGTTGGAATCCTATTTTAGGTTGAGAGATACTGGCTGACTTCCAGGATTTTATCGGTCGACTGGTGGGCCTTTGTCATGAGTAATGCCAAGTGAACTTGATTTCTTACTTAATGTAATAAAGAGGCATGAAATCCATTCAGACTAAGAATAAGAACACATGAGATTAATGTGGGATAATGGGTTGAGAGGAAATAACAGAAAGGAGAGCTGAAAGTATTTCTAGTATATGCATTAGGAATAGATATGTTTTGGATTGAATGACTGGTAGTCAATATGGGATGAATATAGCGAGTTTCACAGTTAAATCATAAATTAGGATGGTAAAATATCCATTCAACCTTAGAAATATTATGAAAACACTCTATTGGTTGTTAACCTTAAGTTAGTGTATATTGGTGGAGTTACTTAGTTAGAGTTAGAAATACCATGACCTAGAACCTGTCATCCTTTTATATATGTTAGTGAATGATGTAATTAGAAAGTAATTCATCAATTGAGGGTGATGATTCTTAAGCAGCATTAACTTGTCAAGAGAATGAGTGGATAGGATCTGGTCTAATAAAGAGGTTCAATGATCCAATGAGATGAATAATGTTGATACTTCGATAAATTAGGGGACACCCTAAGGGTATAGGACTAGCACCATAAAACAAACTCATTCAATGGGTACTAGGAAAAAAGGTATGTTATGAGGTAATAGGATGATTATTTCCATTGGTGTGTTCCTTTAGGTAGCACCTTCCTGGGGTTTGTTGACCAAAAAGTCCCCTAGCTCTCAGTTTTATGAAAATTTTTATCCTGTGTGCCTGTTTGAATTACTATGATATGTTATTCCTTACCCATAAGTATTAATGTCCATATTATTATGCTCATTTGAGAAACATATTTGATATGCCCATGAGAATATTTTTCTAACACATTTATAATACATTTCATGAGTACATGACATAGAATGACATTGCATAACATCTAACTCATTTAACTGTTTTGGAAGCAATAAAGAATTCATGGTTTCTATGTGCTCATAGCTGGTACCTTCAATGGTAATTTAAAAGTAGTTTGCTTGATTACTGAGATATATGTCTCACTTATGCATTAATGTGTCCATATGGCTAGATATATCATAATGATGGAAATGGAGGTTGAAAATTTTCACATGCTACGGGTATGATACCTCTTGTTTATTGACGCGATCATTTTGTGGATGGTAATAGGACCCTTGTTTGTTAAGGGATGGATGAGTATACAGTACTACTTTTTGAAATGTATGTATATATACAAACTAATGTAGTTTTTCCCCTTATCATGCCCTTAGTCTTATATATATATATATTGATAGACTAAGTGGGCTAATAATTTGTGTGGCAGCCACAATAATGAGAATTTTTGGAATGAATGTAAATATATATAGTAATTGTAAACCTTATCTCATAGTGGGTTAGTGGTCTCTAGGAGATAGGTCTAAAATCTCCAAAGCTCTCACTAGTACTTGACATGTGTATAAAGTGGTATTAACAATTTATATGTATATATTATGGAAAGCTTGTGCTTGTGAATGATAACATCATTTATTAGCTTTCAATGACGCAGAATAAATCGAGTAAGATACCTGAGAGTAAATCACAAACTGAAAATTAACTAATTAATGATCATGATAAATATTAATAATGAACTCGAGTAAGACTAAAAGAGATAAGAAAGTAACACACCACTCTTATGGAAACATATACTTATACTATATTAAATAAGACCTATAAGGGTGGAGTGTTACAACCAAATTTATGTACTTTTTGCAAATTACACTTGGCATTTTTAGCTATTCTAGGCACTAAGCGTCCACTTAATCACATAATAAAAATATGGAAAAAATTGCAAATATTTGACCCCTTAAATTAAATGGATTCAAGTGTAAATGTTTAAAAGTGCATAAGGGTATATTTGCTAATTTATAGTTTGTGAATATTTATAATTGAGTGATAGTTAAATAGAAATATTTAAAATTTTTTTCACACTATATAAATGTTAAAATAAATAAAAAATGTAGTTAAATATTCATATTAGTTTAACAAATAAATGGACTAAATTGGTTGAATGAGAAAATTAGGAGACATAGGACCTGTTCGCTTACTGTTTTCAAAAATAAAGAAAAAAAACATAAAAAAAAATCATGTTTGGCAAAGTTCTTTTGAAAAGGACGTTTTCAAAAACAAACCAATATGAACAAACACTTATTCCCAAAATTCCATTTTCATGGTGGGAGTATTGTAATTATAAAAATTTATTAATGACATTTTAATAAATAAAATTATAAATTAAAATGAAAAAGGGCATTCTCTCATCTGCTTGTTTTTTTAAAAGAATTCTCATCTCCTTTGTAATAAAATCAAAACGCACATTTTTGTAAAATAAATTTGATAGGGAGACCTCGAGCTTTCTGGAGCTCGAACTCTTCCCCCTCACAAGTCCCACCTTGGGACTTGTGAATATATTAAAAAACCAAAAGCAATTTTTTTGGTCCCACCTTTGCAAAATTGTTGATTTCTTTATGCTTCTCAAACTCTTTTGGTTCAAAGAACTAACTTTTTATAATATTAGGATTGGCTTATCACTTAAGAGTGGGACAAAATTTAATTAAAAACAAGATTGAGGTAAATTTAGTATTTAAAGTATATGCCAAAACCAACTTTTTTTATCTATTAAATTTGTATGATGTTTTAATATTATTCTTTTTCTTTTTATCTCTTATCTTTAGTTATGTAATTTCTTCTCATAATCAAATATTATTAGTATATATTACTAACAAAAAAGTCATATATAAAACTCACGAGAAATTATTTTTTCTTGAACATAGTTATGTTGATAGAAAAATTTAGATAAGATTAAAATAATCATTAAGTTAATCTTCGTACAACTTCAAAAATTTTTGGAAGTTTTTGATTTTTTGGTTTTGAATATTCAAATGGAGAATGTCAAAAAAATTTTGAAACATTTTAGTCTCATCTAAATTTCAATTATTCTTTGACTAAAATAATTCTACTTGACTTTCACATATGATTGATGATGTTTAGTGAGAGGAAGAAATTGTATCAATTAAGAAAATAAGGGGCAAATTTGAAATTAAAAAAATAAGTGAAACAATTAAAACCTCATTCAAAATTAAGGGACAAAAAAGTTAATTTTAGATTAAAATATAAATGTATATATAATTTGAATGAAGGACTTTTAAGTTTCAAAAACCTTCAATAAAAATTAAACGGTTGGAAGTCTTTGGCCTGTTGTCAACAAAAAAAAAAAAAGGAGAAAATTGAACCCTTAGAGCATTAGAGAACTTAAATACAAGATAAATGTATCAAAATAAAAATACAATATGAATATGTTTGCAATGAAGTAAAGAGATAGGAATAATTAATTTGAAGTGCAAAAAATAAGAGAGAAATAGAGAAAATAATCATACAAAAAAAATTTGAGTTTAGCTTCTAAAAAAGCTTACATCCAATATTTAGGCCATATTTTAAGATTATTAAACTTGTGAGTCACTATAAACCTGACCTAGCAAGCGCTGCACCATCAAAGGTTATTCCCTCTTACAATAGAATCATCACTAAAAAATTGTTATCAAGTAGCTGTTTGTATGGGTGTCACTATTTCTAAATTTGATTTAGCAATGGATAAATGCGTCCCTAAATCTCTAGAAAAACAAGCCTTGCAAAATTTTAGCAATGATTGCAATGTTACTAATTTCAAATAACAATGTTGTTAAATGTAGTCAACTTGATCCAAAATGTTTGACTTTTAGTGATGTCTTTTATTTGTTGCTAATTTTGAAATGAACCATCCATCCGTGGATAAAATTATTTAGGAATACAAAATTTTGATTCATTATCTATTGCTAATTCCATTGGTATTTTGAAAGGATAATTTCTATTACTACATCTTTCACTAAATCTATGTTAAATAGACCAATTCCTCCTTAAATTTTTTGCTAAACTTGATGACAATATTTTCATGAAAATTCCAAAATTTGTTTTCATTTTTATAAATCAAATTATCAAGACTAGTCTAATATATAAATCCAGTACATAAAAGTCTCATAGTATTCTTCTAAAAGATTGTTAGTCCAATCTTAATAACTAATGTCGTATCATATCTTATAAATTAACCATTTTGTGGTACAAACTTTAAAATCTCTAGTAGATTCTATAGTGACTGACTTAGATGCATCAACAAGAGATCAACTTGAATACTTGTTTGCATCTCCTCATATAAAAATGCTTGTATGTCTAATAGTGTTTGCTCTACTGCACGATTGGTGACTTTCTCAAAGGTAGGAGTGCCAATTAGACCTATAAAAAAGTGTTCAATATACTAGGCCAACATGTTCAACCTACTAATTAATTAGGTGGGTAGAGTTTTTTTATCTAGCTTGTATAACTTCAAGAATAAAGTAACCCAACTCTATTAACCCACCTATTATATTAGTCATACAACCCACAGTTTAGTCTTTTTTTTAATAATAAAAATTTAAAATAAAATAATATATTATTTATGAAAAATTAGATATGACCTTAAACTTAATTTAATTACCCTTATCAAACACATGCAAAAATAAATAAAATAATTCAAATAAAGAATTGAAATTACAATTAAAATTAAAATTAAAGAAGAAAAAAAAGGAAAAAAACTAAAATTAAAATTAATAAAGAAAATGGAAATCAAATTTAAAGAGTAAATAAATAAAAATAAATAAATATTTGTAGGGGTGTAATTGATCTAGGAGGGGAAAATTGGTGTCAGTTGGTAAGTGTCTTTTAATTATTTTTGGTAAAGAGAATTTTTAGTTTTTTTTAAAATTTTTGAAACAATTTCTAGCTCTTAAAATTTTATTAAAAAGAAAGGAAATGTCTAAAAAAACTAGGAGAAAATCCTAAAAAAATAGTTTGAAGAAAAATCCTAAAGATCTTTTAAAAGTTAATTTTTATTATTTAAAGAAAATTGATTGGGTTAAGGGCCCTTGGAAAAAAGTATTATGATCTACAAAGAGTGCTTTTAGGCAAAAGTATTATGATCTTTTTCACCTTCTGTAATTTTGTAAAATCATTTGGTCATAGCCAGATATTGCTTCTTAAGATCCTTTTTCTTAAAGGATAGACACCTCATTTTCAAGTATTCTGTTATGGCTTTAGCTACATTATCATTACTTGGCCTAAAAACTCTTGATGAAGTTTAGACAAGAAGTCATCTATCAAAGAAGAGTTGTAAAAGGAAAGTTGTCTATATTCTCCATGTGAGTTAATCCCTTGAAATCATTTAGAAAATAAGTCTAACCATGGCAAGAATGATGATTATTTTCATCAACTATTTCTTCTATGCCTACGTACACTGTAGAAGTATCTTATTCTCCTGCTATTAAAATTTTTAGAACACTACTCAAATTCGACGGACTTGCATATTCAATCTTAGTGTTAGAAGAGTTTGAAGAAGATTCTTTAATTTGGTAAATTGGAGGAGATGCCAATGTTTCTTTGCCAACCATTTTTTTTGGGAGAAGGGCTATTAAAGGATTTTCGGTAGCCAAAAAAATTAGGTAATTTAGGCAAGTATTTCATAGGTCCTTTACCTTTTAATTTTGCAGGGAAAGATGACATTGAAGGTCTAGAGGATAATCTATCGTACAAGAGAAAACCCTTGAGTTATATGGATTGAAAGGGGGTGGAGGTATGGATAAAGGAAGGTAAGGTATTTGGGAAAAAGGTAGGTTTATAAAATCATATTTTTAAGGGATTTTTGGGAAACAAGAGTGGATAATTGGGCTTTTAAGAATTTTAGCTTATTTTTCCACTACAAAAAAATAAGGTTTCAATGGCGATTAAATAAGTCATCATCGAAAGTTGTGTTTTTACATTTTTTTATTCTTAAATCCTATTTTTCTCTCTCTTCTTATTCTTCCCCTTTCCTTTTCTATTTTTCTTACTTCCAAACCCTAGTTTCCCGATCTACTCCCCCTTATATCTTTCCTATTTTCTTCCTCTTAAACCTTAAATCCCCCACTATAAGAAGCACTCCACAACTATAGAAAAATGGGACCCACTAAATTGGAGAGAAAAGAGAAAGAGAGTTGTAAAGCACAAGAGAGAGGCACCCCATGGACGGTGGACACTCATTGACCTATTGCCACTACAATACTTGAAACACACACACCCATGAACGAAAACCGTAGCCATGAATACATAGGAGGCCAAAATAGGGGCATATGGATTCTTTACTTAGAGTTCTTTAGTTGGCCTATACTTGGATTTTTAGCGACGATTTTTTTCGTTGCTAAATTTCTTGCAACAAATATTATTGCCACTATAACTTTTATTAAATAATTATTTAAACAAAAGTTATAGCAGCAATAATATTTGTTGCAATAATATTAAAATAGACTTTAGCAATGGATAAAACTGCTGCTAAAAAGTTAAGAAGAGGCCAAGTAGAGAACTTACAAGAGAGGATCCAAAATCGAAATAGAGGGGGAGAGCACGTTGTCCAGTCGAACGAGAAGGCAAAACATAATAGAAAGCCACCATCCCTGCTACTATCGTATGTATATTCCACTGTCGTCCATTATAGTTGACTCAACCCCTTTCGCCGCTGCTATCATTGGTAAGGTAAACTAAGTTCTCCCATTATTTTCACCTAGAATCGATTTTAATTTACATTGTGTGGCTCTATTATTTTTCTTGTCTTCTTTAGGATTGTATTTTTTTATAATTCAATCACCTAACTAATATATTGCAATTAGTGTTAAAATTTTAATTGAGTTCTCACTAATTGATCTGGTTGTTTTAAGTTTGATAGTGGGGGTTATCAAAACAACTAGGCCTTGAATGAAACATACTAGGATTGGTTATGGCTATAGAGAAAATCCAGTAAGAATTGTGGTGATATAAAGGATTAACTATAGTAGTGTTTGTAGTCTTAAAAATCTGGGTAAGGATCTCTGGGTATTTGGGTTTTAGGATGAGTTTGGTTTAGTGTTAAGAGTACTTAATTAATTGCATTATGGTGAATGTAGAGGCAAAAATATTGAGTTTTGCCTCCTCTTATTTTTTTATTCACAATACTATGAAATTGAAATAGCGATGAACCATAATGCAAACTCATAAGGATAGAGGTAGATTACAATCTTAAGAAAAAAAAATTGTCTTATCCTTAGCATAAAACTAAGATAATACTAAATATTAACCTTTAATAGTTTTAATAATCATTTTGGAATGTATGGTGAAGAGTGGGTTTAGTGACAAACTTTAAAGGAGCTTTTGCTAATATTTTAATATATTTGGAAGAAAAAGGAGGTATAATTCTTTCTAGATGTATGATATTTCAAATGGTAAGGTGTGGTAAAGTGAAATGCACGAATATTAAGAAATCTACACCACTACTGTAGAACACCTTTGTGAGCAAGGTTGTTCTTTTGTAACCTAATTGTGCTTTTTTTTTGGGCCTTCTTGCTTTGTTTATGAGGAGCATAATTGATGGATATTCAGAATAGATTGAGGGGTTTCTTCCCCTTTTCCTTATTTGTCTGTCTGTCCTTTTTTCTCCAAGGTTTTCTTATATATGTTTTATCTTTTGTTTCCTTTTTTTTTTTAATTTTTTTATAATCTATGCCTTTTCTTTGTCAGATAACTTTTGTTGTTAGTTCTTCCTTAGTTGGCTTTAACTAATTTTACTATTGATGCTTATTTGTAGTAATGGTAATATATTGTTTGCATGCTCATTTCAACTTCAAGCTTTTTGATATTTCAATCTCTTCCTTTTTAGGATGCTAATGTTTCATAAGTTTCTTTTTGGGAGGTTAAAATAATAGATGGTTCTTGTTAAAACAATGCTTGAGATTTGCTTCCTTGTGAGGTTTGGTTTCTGTTATCATTGTTTCCATTATAATGACTAGTTTCTCTTATTTCTCTCCATATTTGTTGTCAAGATAAAAATAGATATTTGCAATTGCGATTGCATTTTTTATGTAGCCTCCTTTTCTGTAGGCCTCTATATGTTCCTATGTTTGTCAAATTCTATTTTATTTTAATAAGAAATTTTTTGTGTGTATAATTTTCTATATGCATGAATAGGTAACTATATTAATACTTAGAAAAAAGGAAAATTGTACATTTTGATTATTGTATGTTGCAACTTGGCAATCTTATTGGCTTTGAAACTTATGCTTTTGTTTTTCTTAGTTTTCTTTCTTTCTTTATTTTTTCTTGTTCTGTGTTTAAGGATAAACCATATAATATTTTATATTGCTTTATCATCCGAGGGGTGACCAATGTTCCTTTCAACTTCCTATGGATTAAGGTGGCTTATCTATGTGATCATTCTAATTGCTAACTTTATCACATAGCTGGAAATGACATGTGCATTTTCTTTATGATTCAATTAGGAAATAAAAATTCATTCATGATATTAAGCTAGATCTTGTTAGGTTTATAATTGTGAGTTCCAAGTTGGATATTGTTGTGTTTGTTTGTAACATCTATTTTCTACTATTTTTTTATATGAAACTTGATTACAAATTTCTAGAATATTTGAAACTCCTCAAGTAGGGCAAAAGCCCCATCAAGTATGTAGTTTATGGCCATTTTCTACAATTTGTCACATGGTGCCTGTAACAACCGAAAACATTTTGAAAGAGTTTTGAAGGATAAAATTGAATTTTTAACCCTAACTTCTTTTAAATGAAGCCTGGCATGACTTTCGAGGATAATGACTTGACACAGAAGGTCGTTCGAAGTCAGAAATACGATTAAACGGAAAGAAATGCAATCCGATGATCAGAAACTGACAGAAGACGTTTCGTGCGTCAATTTCACTAACGGAGGCCAAAACCTTTACATAGAAACGCGTGCCAATGTTTGGAAGGATGCCGACACCCTAAAGTATCCCTGGGTGGTTCGGGAAAAGTCAGAATCGCCCCGGAGGCTTTAAATTCACGGATTTCCTCCATTTCTCTCAAATCTCTCTCTCTCTCTCCTCACCATATTTTCTATCTCCTCTCTCTCCTCCTTCCTCCACCGTGAACTGCTGCTACAGCCACCGTGGACCGCCACCCAGCATACCAATTGACAGCCCTCACCACCCACAACCTCCAGCAACCACCCACGGCCACCAACGGCCGCTAGCTTCGCCGAAAAACGCCACTTTTCTCCTCCACAATGCGAAAACTTCACCAGCTCAGATCGCAGCCATTCGTCACCGTTGACTGTCACCGCCCCAACCACCGTGTAGCCTGAGTTTCCAGCTTCCTTCAGTAGCTCACCGACGTCAAAGGGAGGCCGGATGCGCTCGGATCGAGGGAATCTCCGTCTGCCGTGCGAGAATCTTCGTAGTCAGAAAATGCCATCCAAACGGCCGTGAACCACCGCGCCACCACCAGATTCGGACTCCTGGACTTGTGGGCTTCATCGTGGTGTAATTTTCGAGGCAAACCGTACCCCTCCGCCGTGCGCCACCGTATGCCGCCGTGCGCCACCATGCTGGAGCTTCTGGACGTGCATCGGGAGAAACCGAGATCACCCCGACACAGAATTCCATCATCCGATCCCATTATTAAGGTCTGATTTCTCAAAAACTGATGATATCTGACTGAAATAGCTACCGAACGTATTTAGGCATTAAATTGACCTAGGTATTTGGGTAACCGGACTTAGGATCGAAAAACGGATGACGTGACAAGTTTGAATATTTAATTTAATGTCCAGGAAATTAATTGGGCTCAGAAACTGAGACTTCGTGAAGTATTGATTTGAATTGGAGCGACAGGAGACCAGGTAGGATAATTTACACTCCTCGAACCTTAGATTTGACTTAGTGGATACCTGATTGATTTAGATGATTTTCATGGATTTGCGTGGTACTTTCGATGGGATAAATTGCTTGCCTGTGTGCTGAAAACCCTAATTGCATGTTAGACACTTTGTTTATCGAGTTTAGATGCCTTTAGGACGGATTTACTTAGGGTTGGGTACTTGATAGCCGGTATGGGACGGCCATTAAGTATCCCGAGTACAGGGAGCTTTTAATTGACATTATTTTTACCTGATTTGGCCTGTACTGCATTAGGGATTATGCGTTAAACCAGGACGACCCTAAGAAAGGTTTAAGGAGTATAAGGGGGGGTAGCCTACACGGGAAAACATTGTGATTTAGGCGTAATACCCTAGAACCCTGAGGAATAGCTGATCGTGAGCATGTGAGTTCGAATAGACTGTATGAGGATGAGAATTAGCGTATGTGCACATGCTAGGGGACGCTCTAGATGTTGATTCTCACCCGGTCCTTGAGTGAGTGATTGGTGTTACGGATCACACTCATAATATAGGCTTGATTCGGGTGATTGGTGTTACGGATCACACCCAACGACAAGAGAGGTATTCTCTCTAGACTACGTGCAATTAGATGATGATTTAGACTTGGTTACAGTGGATTTGTGACCAACGTGGATTTAGATACACCGGGCATGGGATTTTACTTGATTTGATGATTGATTTTAAACATAAATGGATTTTATGATTTCGATTAATTGCCGCGATTTCCATGTAATTAAATGATTTTTAAAGATAAGGTATTTCACTATTTTCGAACTGATTTCGGGAAGATGATTTCGGTGTTCGCATCGCTGAGTATTCAACCAGTTTTCGAATGATAATTGAATTGTAAATTATTCTACTAGGATTTTATATCTCATTAATTTGTTTACTCAGATGAACAAGGACAGGGACAGGAACCCAGACGTTAGATGATGATGCCGTGGTGATAAGCAGGAGAATGACTTAGCTTAGGCTTGAATCGTCTTATGTATATATTTTGATGACGTTGCTATTTATTGGGTTCTGTCTTTTATGTTTCTTGTATGGATTGGATAGATTGTACATGTATAAATCAGGAGTTGTATATTGACTGTAGTGATGGGATTGACGTTGCTGTATATAGATTTTTGTTATTATGTTTATTGTTGTTGATGGACTGGCTGTATGATTTTAAACAGGTGACTATTGTACTTTGGGTATGTCTGAAATACAGAGGAAGCTCTGCCGGATTTTCGGTAGGGTTTACTGCTGTAAACTTGTGGATTTGAGTTAGAATGTGTACGAATGTATGATGTGATGTATATACGAGTTTTAGATTTCATTCTATAGTATTTTATGATACATGTATGTCCAATTAGTTAGCTGCATGTGAATTAGGGTTGAACGGAATCTGAATGGACAACGGGAAGTCTATTTGGGTTACGCTCAACCAGTAGCGATCCCTTGACATTCCCACATCGGGAATAACTAATTAGAAAGACCTATATGCTTCCGCTAATCAGATAAGCTTCGCGTATGTCGTATTAGGGGGTCGTTACAGTGCCATACCTAGAATTATGCTGCAAAAATATGCCTTAAAGGTTGAATTTGAGTCCCAAAACTTTTATAATAGGTAGATGAGCCCTTATGTTTTAATGCCTCAAAACTTAGAGTCTAATTGAGCCCCTTAAAAGTATACTTTTTGTAAACACCTTTAAACTAGAAAATTTAGGTTTAGGTTTGAGGTTTAAAAGAAATTCTTGTACATTAGGGGACCAAAAGGATGGATTTTTAGGAGATTCTTGATTTTATGGATTCCTATTTTATGGATTTAGTGATCTAGACTGTTTGGAAAATTATAGAAATGCCAGGCTATTTATTTTGAACTTGTGAAAATTGGATTAGTAGAAAATGCTCTATTTTTGCTACAAGACTAGACTCTAGAAATTTCTTGTAGTTTAAATTCACAATTTTGGAACTAAAATATACCTTTTTTTTGAAGTTTTATAATAAGCTAAGAATAAAATTTGGAGGCTTTTGGTAACTTCCCAAGTTATTTTTATGGGTGTTTGCAAGAAAAACCGAGTAGGGACAGATTTGTTAGGGATTCTAGACAGCTTTTCTAATTCATGCATTTTAAGGGCTAAAAATGTGATTTTAAGGCCAAATTTCTTTCTGGAACTCACTATTATGTTTTCCTAACTTTATTGAAAATTTCACCTAAAAAATCCATCATTTACCCCTTGGAATAGACGCCATATTAGTAAAGTTTTAAATCTTTCCAAAACTAAAATTTTTAGAAAAGGAGATGCAACTAACCTACTTAGAGTTAAAATAAAGTCTCTATCTATTTTTAGTTATTTTCCAAAATTTATACAGTTTTAGTGACTAAATTGCATAGGTTTTGGCCAATACGAGTTTTTATGAAAATATTTACAATTTTCACACTTAGGGCAAGTAAAAAAATGTGTTTTCAATTTAAAAATGTGATAAAATAATTTCACTCTATTTTGGTTTTAATTTGTGAGATTGAGAAATTATATTTATGTCGTCATGTGTAATGTCGGTTAATTCAGTCTATTGCTACTATTATGATTTTGCCGTAATTGACATTGTTCTTTGACAACATAACAAGATTTTTGAAGCAACAATAGTTCATGTCAATTTGCATTGAAAAATTAATGTTCCTAAATCTTGAGTCTTGATTGAGTTCATTGTCCAAAATCATGGTCTAATTTCCAAACAATGGTAATTAGCTGTTTCAAGTCCCTCTTAGAAAACATTTAATGTAGCATCTTATGGTTTATGTTTTTTATTAAGCTTAAATGATACTCTTGCTATTTATTTACGTATTTATAATCACCTGTAATTAGTGGTGAACTTAAAAATTAGATAGGCTTCCTTTTTATATGTCATATGCTTCATGTACAATGAAGGTTGGGTTTCACATTTTTGTTTGGCATATTCTTGTCCTCTATGAGTAAGAGAAAAGGTATTAAAAGACTTGTATAGTTGCGAGTTATGATATTTCAAAGAATTTTTTATGTTCTATGTTTTTTGTCTTCCTTTGCTGTGTCTTCATGTATCCATCAATAGTTAGGATTTTTGTGCATTAAAGCTTTCTTTTTGTTTAAACATACATTTCTTATGAACAAAGAAAAATACTTTTATATCTTGACATATGGTTAATCATCAAATGTAATCATGATGCAAACAAAAAAAATGGAAAAAGATAAGTTGGTAAAATAACCTAGGGGTTACAATTTTTTTTATTTTAAATATAAAGGACTTTAGGTACAAATAGAAAAGGAGAATAAGAGATCCTATTAGAAAATGTGAAAGTGAAAAATGAAATCGCTATCGGAGACAGAATGAAATACACTCATATGCATGTTACTTGCTTTTGCAGTTAACTTTGAGCCACCTAGGCCACATGCATGGTGCTATCTAACATGCACATGTACATGTGCTCTTTGAATTATTGTTAATCCTATTTAATTATTATAGTGCACTTTCTAAGGTGCCAATATCAAAAGCAGTTGCTGAAGTTCAAATTGGTGTTGTTGGTGATAACTAATAAGTATATAGTAAATCCTACAACTGAGTTGGTGCATGTCTTATTTACATATATGTTTTTTTTTTGTTAGGGGCAATTCGGTGTTTCTAATGTCACTAATAATGTGATGAGGATCGATGATTCAATCCAACAAGAAAGACGAAGGATTTGTACTTTTTCATTAAAATTGTATGTGTTAGGTTTGAACTTTGATTTTTTTTCTTTAGACAAGTTATTAGTTCACCTTTTTTTTTATGTAATATTTTGACATAAACTTTTTGTATTTCTAACGATTTATTGTAATAAATTCCTTATAAAAGTTAATGGATTTATAATTTTTTTAATAATTTTTTGGTTCAGTTAGCTTGTTCAAATATTGTGAAGTAAACAAATGGTGAAAAAAAAAATAATTTTACTTTTGGCAGTAGCTCAATTGGCATAGAATGTCATCTTTGGCAGCAACTTAGTCACCATAGAAATTCATCTTTGATAGTGAATTAGTTGCTACTAAAGCCACCTTTGGCAATGAGTCAGTAGTCGTCGCTAAAACTCTCTTTTAGCAATGACTTAATCATTACCGAAAGTCACCTTCGACATGTATTCAATAGTCACCACCGAAAGTCACTTTTGGAAGCGATTTAGTTGCTACAAAAAGTCATCTTTGGCAGTGACTTAGTCACTACAAAAAGTCACCTTTGGCAGGAACTCAATAGTCGCCACTAAAAACCATTTTCAGTAGTGACTGGGTCGCCATTGAAAGTATTTTTTTACTGACAACCAATTTCTATAAGTGTGTTGTTTCATCTGCATATGAGACTTTAGATGTCGACTAAGTCACAACAAAAAGTGACTTTTGGTGGTGACTCTAGGGTCATTGCCAAAAGTCTTCAATAGCAAAACCTTTGTTGGCGATTAGGTGGCGGCTTTTTGAGTTTTTGTGGTGAATTTAGTCTTCACCAAAACCCAATTTTTTTAGTGTCCTTTGGGGTCATAAAAGAGGTGTAAGAAGTTGAGTTGGGTACCATATATGATAACTCTCAGTGAATTTATTAGATCTTCCCTATTTATTGGCTTATTAGCTATTGTACTATATAGAGACATTGCTCCACTTTCTCTTCCAAGCATTCTTGGAATGATATTAGTTTCTAGAGAATTTTATTTTTTGCTAGAGTTTTCTATCTACTAGTTGAGAGTAACTTCGAATGGAGAGATTACTGTATAGGTAGTTCCATATGATTTTTGTGTTAATCGGCCTTTCACCTTCCATGCATGTTTTTTTCCTTGTGAATCATACTTTAGAAGGGGAAACTCAATATCAAAGTCTAGTGCCTTTTGCATCATAGAGGCAAGATAAATATTTAGGTCTAACTCTACAATTGTTTTTTTAAGGATAATCAAAGGTGGACAAGGATATTTAGAACCACTAGGCTTAGTGGGGGTAAGAGACTTCTTTAACAAGGCATAACTAGGTTCAAAATATAGTACATGGTATTCAAAACCTCTTCCAAATGGTTATCCCAATAAGTCAACTAAGAATCACCTACTTGATGTCCTTCATTCAAGTATAACTTTTCCCCTTTATGCCTTCTTCTAGATTGTGACTTATTATGTTCTTTGGGAAGAATCTCTTGTTCTTTTTCTTCTTCTTCTAAACATCCTTCTTTTCTCTTGAGTCCATGACATTTACATATTCCAACATCATATCACAAATGTTTGCCATATGTTCGAGATTCATGTATGATGTTTCCCTAGTTGTGAATCCCCTAATTGGTTTTGTTGGTTCCCCAACCTCTAATCTTGAAACAAGGTAGATTGTAGAAAAATCTTGGCCATCTTCTACCTATGCAATGTATTTTGTGGAATAAAGATTGATTTTGAGGAATTATTTACACTAACCCACTTCTTTTGCTAAAATTTTAGGTTTAATGGATTGAATTAGGTGTGTCTCTTCACGCCACCTTTCATAATGAGTTAACCATGAGTTAAGGAGTAGGCTTAGAAGTTATTCTATACACATTTGATGTAGCATGAATGTGTAAGTAGCTCTATCACTAAGGTTTGTAGATAATGAAAAGGCATATATGGAGTCTCATGGATATGCAAGGTCAACTTAGCAATTCTGAATTCTAGAAGCAATAGGAAGACCTTTTTAGGCATGCCAAGTAATTATGAGTGTGAGGTTAGTAGCCTTCCATTGAGGGACTAACTCTTCAGGGAAACCTAGTGGAGTAGCTTGAACATATTCTCTTACCTTTGACTTTTTTTTATAGGAATGATTTAAAAATTTTGGTGGCAAACGAAATTGATCCCTTATCGATGACTCTATATGGATTTATCATTGGAATATCTATCACGAGAATTTTTTTTTTGGTGAAAGATATAATTTTTCATAGAGATATTCTAATTTGGATGAAACTTGATCTATATAGGGATGAGAAGGCCTAAAGGATGACACTACAGGAAAACTAGATTGGGAAGGTGTAATGCCCCTATTACATATTAATTATCACATGGTGGTTTGATTAATCTTTCTGATTAGTCTCCCATTTTATTCACGGGATCCCTTTACGCAGCCTATAATGCTTTCATTTATTTAAATAAAACTTTAGCTTTCCAAAACACTTAATTTGGTTTCTTTTTGGAATAGTAATATTATTTAGTGGAATTATCACACATATAACATATGGCTACGTTAGAGTTATATATGTGTATATATATACACACACACAAACTTGTCCCTTAGCGAAAATAAGGTCATACATCCAAAATACATAAAAAGTAAGGGGTCATTTATCCATAAGAAGAAACCTATCGTCAGATACAATATATATACACTATCATATTGGAGGAGGGAATGCAGGTGAGGGTAGATTAGGAGATACTTCGATCATAGTGATGACCACTATGTCACGTATTACTATGAAAGTCCCTAATCATAGCACCGTAATCATCTCCACCTCAATCCCGAGTAGGAGGTAGTATTGAAACATTTGTAGAGTCATAAGTAGGGGTGAGAATAAAATTCTTAATAGAAAAATAATTCATACACATAGTCATCTCAACATGTGTAAGTTAGAATCTATGTAGTCTTCCTTATCATAGAATATAACACATATAAGGAAAACAAATCATAACACAACTAAAAAATTGCAATACTTGCCATGATCCATTACTTTTCTATGAACATATAAATCCTAACATCCTTTAACTTTAAGCAACATATATTGGTCCTTTGACCATGGCTACTAACTCCAAAGCTCTTCTAGTGTGTACACCTATTTAGTGCCATCAGGATTGCCATGTCCCCGCTCATATCATATTTTCTTTCCATGTACCTTAAGTATATATTATTTCTTGTCGTATTCAGAGTTACTGAAGACATAAGAATATAAGTAAGAACTATCCCTTAGGCCTTCGGGATGGTCCAGTTAACCCCTTTCTCCTGATATGTATCAACTAACTTTGGAGTTAACTAGAATCAGTCACCCACATAGGATAAGCCATGGGCATCCCATACTATCCATAGCTATTCACTCTTAAATACTCCAAAATGAAACATTTATTTGGGAAAAGAACTTATGACAGCTTTCTCATTATCTTTCATAATAACCTTTCATAATAAACTGTCATGGCACAAATACAATTTTAATTACGCATATCCACAATCATAATGTGCATGTACATTTAACATATATTATTCATGCTATTTTCAACTCATAGAAGATGCAATTACAACAATATCGCATTTAATATACATGCATAATTTCATGAACAAAATATCACAAGTTGGCTTTTTACTCAAATCTCCTTTTCTAGGTTCCCTTATATTTATCCTAGGTATTTCTTTAGGGTTTAGTAACTAAATACTTCAAGAAGTAAATCTAATACTTTAAGAGGGTTGTCAAGACAAAACCCATGGCTAATGCACTTGAGGACATTTTAGGGCAGTGCACTTCTTGTAGCGGTGAAGTGCACAAAAGGGGTTCGCTATAGCGAAGGCCTTTCTTTACCGCAGCTAAGTGTACAACATGTACTCCTCTTGGTTCTGTAGCAAAAATTCTAATTTTCTACATTTCCACCCCTTTCTAGGCTTACCCATGGTCATTTTAATGTATAACACTCTTAGGATTTGTTCCATAAAATCCACCTAACATGCCCTATCAACTAAACAAGAAAAATCCCAAGTCTTTGCACTTAAACCAACTTGCCATCCGTGAGATACATACACACAAAACACCATACTAACATCAAGAGTTCCTCACACCTTCTATCCAATTTTCTATAACACCTAACATGGTTTAGTAGTAAATCTATAGGATTTTGCACTTGATCCAAGCAAGAAGCAAAGCAATCAACCACTCATCACAATCAAAACCTAAGACTAAAGGATATCTTACACCCACATGAAGGTATGAAAAGCTTTATACCTTGAAGATTTCTTGAAAGGAAGATGAAGAACTTGATAGATGGATGTTGTTCCTCCTTGTTAAGGGGAGATTAGGTTACAAGTAAGGTATAAGGTGCTTCTTATTCACTTTTGAGGCTTGGACCTTGACGTTGATGGAGGATATAGAAGGAATGGAAAAAGTGATAGAAGAGATGAGACTTTATCTCTCTAGGGAATAAGTGTGTGTTTGTGTGTTTTGATGAAGTGAGAATAAGGGCTTGGAAAGGAAGGAAGAGGAAATCTTAGGGGAAAACTTGGAGAAGGAGTTGGGATAAGTTGTCGCATATGAAGGGAAATAAATTTTGTTGTAATTTAGTTAGGAAATTATAATTAAATTATGATTTAAATAGGAAATTTGTTCCTAAGTAAGGTATTTTTACAATTTTTCTAAAATCTCTATTTTACTATTTTAATACATCATAATTTTTATTTTACCAGTCTTTCAGTCTAAATGTTAAAATTTCATTGAGATATATATGCCATTTCATTTTCTTCAAATTTACTAGTTATAATTGTGTTTAATGCTACAAAATTTGACATTAAATTATTTTGTTAAATTCTTGGATGTTACAGAAGGTTTACAAAGATCCATGGTAACATATGAATTTGTAATAATATGTTCTCTATTGAGTGATAAATGTGGTATTCTTGCTATCATTTTCATTCATAAGGTTTTGGTTGTGCCCTGAATAACCTTTCATAAACGAGTATTGATGATTCTTTGTGATGATGTTAACTAAAACATAAATATGGGGTACACAAAAATCATCTTTGGATTGACCTTGTTCAAGTATCGATAATCAACACACATTCACATTTTGTCATCCTTTTTAGGTTCATGGATGATGTTGGCGACCCACTTAGGGTATTTTTTCAGTTTAAGAATCATGCATGAAGTTTCTTGTCCACTTCCTCCTTAATTTTCAATGACATCTAAGAGCTCATACTTTTTAATTTTTTTCTTAGGAGGGATATCCAAATATAAAGGGATTATATGATAGGAAATTTTGGGATCAATCCTTGACATGTCTTGGAAAAGACTAGGCGAATATGTCAATGTATTCCCTAAAGAAATTTATTATATACTCTCTTTTTGTATTATCTACCATTTTGATTTCTTTCACATCTGTTGTTCTCAAAATTTTCTTCCTAATTACTTCTTCACGAGGGATTGTTGCTTCTTTTTTTGGGATTCAATCATCTTTGTGAATGTTTAAGCTAAATTGTCATAATTGGACTCCTAGTCCTATATATTTGTGGCAACAAATGAATCCTTTTCAAGTAACTTGGGAACTTTTGCATTGGTCAAGGGGTCCAAGAAATTCAACTTCCTAGTGCAAAAAATAAAAATAAAAATAAATGAAGTAGAATAAAATGAAAGCCTTAATGAAACAAAACATTGAAAATTATTTCGCATGATGACTTGTGTTTATAATCAAAATTGAAACAATGGCCTTATCCTAAGGAAAATAAAATTGCTCTAATGGTCTTGTGAAGAATCAAAAGAGAAAACAAAAATAAACACAGCTGCTCTAAAGACAACACATTTAAAAGATTCTTTCCTTCTTAGTTATCCAAAGGTTCTTCTAATTTGTCAAGCTTAATCTAGTTTTTAGCCTTCAGCATTATATCATTAGCATTACTATCCATGGATACAAATAGTGGATTGATTCATAGGTGTGGGGCTTATATTAGGAACTTTCATCTTTTTTTGTCCCTTGACACTAGCTTGCCTTTTCTTTGAGAAAAACTTACTTTCACCCAAACCATGTGTTTTTAGCATTTTTAATAATGTATATTGTCTTAATAACCATATGGAACTGAACCGTAGGGCTGAGGTATTATAGAAATGGTATTAGAGCATTGTTATAACCTATATAAAAGGGTAAGATTCCTCATAAAAAGAGTTGGCTACGTGGTTGAACCTAGGTAGTTTACTAACTTATACTTCAGCTTAATATAAGGAATAGAGAGTTAGCTTTGGGCAGCTAGTATTATGTGGAATGTCATGTTTCTCTAGGAAATATTTTGTTATTGAGACTGGTTACCTCAATAATATATGTTTTGTAGAGTAAACAAAGGAATCCTATAAAAAAATTGATGGAAATAATGGCAGGAATGAGGCTGATGTAAGAGGAGTGATGCAGACCTTAAAGGGTATGGAGAAGGCTATGAGAGAACAAGCTAGTGTTACCACCCAATTGCTGTAGCAACTCTTGGAAGAGACAAATCCTATGCCTCGTGTTGAACCCGAGGGTAATTAGAGTTATAAGGCATGGTTCAAGTTCCAAAAAGCCAAACCTACAACCTTTAGCAGAGCATATGACCCTAAGATAGCCGAAAAATGGATAAAAGGGATGGAGAAATTATTTTAGGTGTTAGGAAATACGAAAGAGTAAAAGTTAGAGTTTTTCACTTACATCTTAGTAGGAGAGCTAGAGTACTAGTAGAAAGTTTCCCAACAGTTAATGGAGGCTTAGGGTACTCCACTGACTTGGGATACTTTTAAAATAACTCTTCTAGAAAAGTACTTCCTAGAAAGTGTGAAGAATGCAAAGGAGATTGAATTTATGAAGTTGAAACAAAGAGGCATGACTTTTGAGGATTACTTAGCAAGATTTAAGGAACTATCCAAGTTTTTATCTTATTTGAGATATCACTCTAATGAGGTATGGAATTCATGCATTTAGAGGCTAGATTAAGCCTGTAAATTAAGACAATAGTGTCCCCTTTAGAAATCCAAAACACACATCATTTTGGTTAATAATTGTTGAATAGAGGCTAGGAATGTGGGGGATGGGAAGAGGGAGATAACCAAATTAAATAATTTTAAGAAAGGAACTGGGGACTTCCCTCTACCTAAAAATATTAAATTTAATAAGACCTTTGATAATAAGAAACCATAAATGGGTCATATTACACCTATCCCTTTATCACAATGTGGAAAGAACCATATAGGTAAACCATGTCGGATAGGCTAGAATGTGTGCTACACTTGTGGCAAGTTGGGGAATTTCTTAAGGGAGGTAGAATTTTTGATTAAGTTGGCTTTTGGAATGGGAATGATTTCTATAGCACCCTATAGGATGTTCCCAGTAGAATTGAAGGAACTTAAGAACCAAATAGAGGATCTCCTATCTAAGCAATACATTAGACATAGTGCTTCACCACAAGGAGCACTAGTGTTGTTTGTAAGGAAGAAGGATAGAAGCCTTAGGATAGATGACTTGCTAGAGAAATCAAAATTTCCAAAATCGATCTAAGATCTAGGTATCATTAGATCCATGTGATAGAAGAAGATATTCCTAAGATTTTTTACCAAACCAAATATGGTCATTTTGAGTTTAGATTAATACCACTTAGTCTTACCAATGATCTTGTTATTTTTATGGATTACATGAATCGTATCTTTAGACTTTACCTTGATAAATTTGTGGTAGTGTTTATTGATGATATCCCTGAATATTCAAGAAATAGAGATGAGCATGAGGAACATCTTAGGATTGTGCTCTAAGTACTTAGGGAGAAAAAATTGTATACCAAGTTAGAAAAGTGTGATTTTTAGTTTAAGGAAGTAAAATTCCTAAGCCATGAGATTACAGAAGATTAGGTAGCTATAGATCCCAGTAAGAATGAAGTGGTGGTGAATTGGGAAATGCCTAAAAAAATAATAGAAATTCATAGTTTCTTTGGATTAGCAGGATAACAATTATTCAAGGATTTTCCCTGATAACATTGCCATTAACCAAACTACTTGTAAGGATGTACCTTTTGTGTGGTCTAGAGAGTATGAGAAGAGTTTTGAAACTTTGAAATGGAAACTTATCACTAAATCAGTATTAGTAATTCCTGACCCTTTAGGCATATTTGAAGTATATAGTGATGCCTCTAAGAAAGGGCTAGATTGTGTGCTCATGCAAGATAAGAAATTAGTAACCTATGCTTCTAGGCAATTGATATCCCATGAAGAAAACTATCCCACCCATGATCTAGAACTAGTAACCATAATGTTTGCATTAATGATGTAGAGACACTATCTATATGGGACTAGGTTCAAGGTATTTAGTGACTATAAAAGCCTCAAATACCTCTTTGATAAAAAAAAGAGTTAAACATGATACAAATAAGGTGGGTAGAATTTTTGAAGGATTATGAATTTGAATTAAAGTACAACCTAGGTAAGGCAAATGTAGTTGCTGATGCCTTGAGTAGAAAATCTTTATATGTGACTAGTGTGAAGGTGAATGAAATAAAAATAATACAGAAGTTTAGGAATCTAAATCTAGCCAAATTATTGCTACTAGGGAAAATAAGTTTGAGTAGATTAAAGGTAGATTGTGACCTTAAGGCCCAGATCTTAATGGCTTAGTAAGATGATGAATTTTTGAAGTCTTCAAAGGATATGAAAGAATTCAACAAGGCACCTGATGAGATAGTGCTATTTTAGGATAGAATTTATGTCCCTGAAATTGAGGGATTAAGAGGTAAAATCCTAGAAAAAGCTCACCAAAGTAAATATATAGTACATTACAACAGAAATAAGATGTACTAAGACCTGAAATCTAGGTATTAGTAGCTTGGGATGAAAAAGCAAATAACAAAATTTTTCACTAAGTGTTTAGTATGCCAATAAGTGAAGAGTGAACATAAAAGACTTGGGGTATGCTACAACCTTTAGATATTTTGGAATGGAAATGGGATAAGGTCTCAATGGATTTTGTGGTAGGGTTACCAATAACATAGTTTGGAAATGATGCAATTTGGTTAATCGTAGATCAGTTAACTAAATTTTTACATTTCTTACCCATTAGGATGAACTAACCCTTGAGTAAGCTAGCTTAACTATATATTCAAGAGATAGTAAGGTTGCATGGGATTCTTACACAGATAGTGTCAGATATAGACCTAAGATTCACCTCTAGGTTTTGGAAAGCACTATAGGAAGCATTCAACACCAAACTAAACTTTAGTGTTGCATATTATCCTCAAAGTGATGGATAAATTGAGAGGACAATACAAACTCTAGAGGACATGCTTAGAGCTTATGTATTACAACAAGGGGGTAGTTGGGATACAAGTTTACCTCTTATAGAAATTACCTACAAAAATAACTTTCACTAGCATAGGTATAGCCCCATACAAGGCTTTATATAGGAGAAAATGTAGATCCCCAATATGTTGGTTTGAGACTAGAGAGAAACAACTGTTTGGGCTAGATCTTGTATAGGAAACCATTGATCAGATTAAAATGATTAGGTAAAATATGATGAAACCCCATAATAGACAACAAAATTATGTTGATAAAAGTTGAAAACTCATAGAATTTGAGGAAGGTGACTGTGTGTTCCTTAGAATATCCCTGATTACTGGCTTTGGTAGAGTAATAAAGTCTAAAAAATTGAGTATGAGATATATAGGACCATATTGGATTTTGAAAAGAGTTGATTCATTTGCATATCAAATCCTTCTCACATTTTGGATGCATAAATTACAATTAAAAGATAACTTAACTTATCATCCAAATCTAATGAGAATTATAGGATTTGAAGTTAGGTAGTTACAAAACAAAACTAGTCCACTGGTGAAAGTACAATAGGATAAGTTATCACCCTAAGAAGTTACTTGGGAAAAGGAAAAAGACATGAGGTAGACATACCCATAGTTGTTTAAATAGGTATGTTCTTAAATTTGAGAATTTTTTTTTTAAAAGGAGGGGAGAATTGTAATATCTACCTGTAAGAACTTGAACTTATATGTTTGAATTTTACACTGACTTTTATACTTGTTTTTGAGAATTGATTGTTACCTAAGGCTACATATAGTTGCAATATAGAAATTAGCTAAAAAAAACCAAGTTGAAATGATGATCGAAGTAAGAGAAATAGAGGTGCAAAGACAAATGGTACAATGAGGTAATAAAACCCAATGAAAGAGTGTTACATTTATCAGAAACCTAAAAGAATTAGGAATGAGACATTACATAGAATGGAAAATTTTCCTAAAAACTTATAATTTTGCAAATTTTCCCAAGGACTAATTGACAAATTCTTTCAAAAATCACTTAATTAACTTCCTCACTAAGTTAATTAACATATAATGATAGTACATGATTATACATTTTATTCGATGATTTTTATTCACATAATGAGCATTTTCTATGTGTTTGATTGAGAATTACCCAAGTTTTCACCCTGTTTCATGTTATCTAAGTTTTGATCAGTCGTAAAATAGTTTTGAAGCAAAAAGGGACAAAACAAGCATCTAAGGGCTCAATACAACTTGTAACACGCCCTTTATGAAGAAAAGAGTCTATAACACACCTTGGAGCACGACAAAATAAGAAGCTTCAATGACACATCCTTTACCACGGCCATGTTATTCCAAGGAGTCTAAAACACAGCCTCTACCACGCCCTTGCCATTTTATACACTAGAACATAGCCATGTTACCTCTCACGCCATCCTTGTCTATAAATAAGGAGGCAGACAAAGAGAAAAGAGGAGAGTAAAGTCGTGAGTGTGTGTGGTTTGGAGAGTGACACTCCCTTCCATCCGTGTGTCTTAACCTCCAATTATCCTCGAAGATTTATAAAGGGCGATAACCATAGAGATTCAATGGACATTGGGAGACAAGATTGAGAAGAGGCAATAAGGCACAAATTCAAGTGAAGTTGGAACTAAGGCTATACATCCAAAACTCGACAGATGAGGTGTATTTGTTCCTATTTCCTTCTTTCTTCTTTGCATTTGTTCTTCTTGTTGTACTAATCATAAACGTGAGTAGCTAGATTGGTGAAACCCATTAAGGATTCCTGAATTATGTTGGCAATTTGATCTTAACTTGCATGAATTGTAAATTAGATTGTGTGACCTTCTTTCAATTAAAAGTAATTGCTTAAGTTTTCCTTGTAAGACATTGTAATGAATGCTAATTAGATTCCTTCCATAAACGTGACAGATGATGATTGGAATCCAAAAATGATTGAAATGAACAGTTGATCTCCACTTAGAACTAAGGTTGATTGATTGCTGGATTAAGAGTAATTCTTAACAGAAGTGAATTAAAATGTTAATGCTGATATAAACTTAACCATTAGGATGAACCAACCAATGGTAGGTTTAGGTTTTATAAATCCATTAAGACCGATAGAGAATGTGGGTTTAATCTAGAATTCACTTATAGGTAACATAAATCAATTTAATAGTCCATGAACTTGTTATATATACCAACTAATTCAAGTCCCCTATAGGTTTACTTTTCTTGACTTGATAATTCTCTTTCTCATTCAAGTATCATTGGCTTTTACTTTTTATATATTCATTGTTAAAATTATATAAAATCAATCACCATTTGTTTTAGGCTAGATAACAAGGAGTAAGTAGTAACTCTGGGTTTTCTCATTCCCATGGGATACAACCTTGATACTCATCATTGCACTAGGCTATAGTGATAGTTACATTGCCTTAGGTGTAGCTGCACGAAGAGTATTGGCAGCCCATCAAGTTTTGGCACAGTTGCCGAGGACTCTTATTAAGAAAACTGGAGTGAAATTAGGAATTGTTACTTTAGCCATTTTTGTTTTATTTATTTTGTTTCTAATCCTTTTCTATCAATTCATTAATTGGTGTTTATTTGTATTGTTTTAGTTAATCTTTTGTTTAGTTATTCCTTTTACTTTGTTACTAGCTTAAAATTTCCATTTTCTCCTTATTATTTCATTACTATATTGTTTGGTTGTTAGCTGTGTGTTATTTTTTTTTATCTCACGTAGTGCATGACCAGTAGTTCTGATCCTGCTTCTCTAAAACCTTTTCCTGAACTTGAACTTTCCCTAAGATGTTTAAGGGCTCGTTTACTTGAGGAAGAGCTAGTTCAGATTCTTGTTCATACACTATAAGAGATGGCCAATAATGACAATAATAATGAGGGTAACTGAACAATGTATGATTTTGCTAAACCTTCGTTGGAAGGAACAAAAATGTGCATTAGTCGACCTACCATAACTGCCAACAACTTTGAAATAAAGCTAAATATAATCCAAATGGTGAAAAAAATAGTACAGTTTGGAGGGTTGGCTAGTGAGGACCTAAACGCATATACCACTAATTTCTTGGAGATATATGATACCTTTAAGATCAATGGAACTACCAATGACGCCATTAGGCTTAGGTTGTTCCCATTCTCTTTAAGGGATAGGGTTAAGAGATGGTTTCAATCCCTCCCTCATAATTCTATCACCATTTGGGAAGCTTTGGTAGAAAATTTTTTATATAAATACTTTCCTCCAGCTAAGACTGCATAAATGCGCAATAATATTTCTTCTTTTATGTAGTTGCATGATTAAAGCATGTATGATGCTTGGAAAAGATATAAGGACCTACTAAGGTGTTGCCTACACCATGGAATGCCTTTATGGATGCAGGTGTAAACCTTTTATAGTGGTCTAAACCCACCCACCAGGGAAATGGTGGATGTAGTAGCAAGGGGTACTTTAAATAATAAGACCCTTGAGCATACATAAAATCTAATAAAGGAAATGGCATGAATAATTACCAATGACAATCCTCTAGGGAACGGCAAGGGGCATCTAACTAGGTAAACTCAGTGTTAGTCTTAGCAGCTCAGATGGAGCTTCTGGCCAAAAAGATTGATCAACTCCAAATGTCAGTCTTGGTAGCACAGCTCAGCTGTTAATTTTATGGTGGCTCACATTATAGTGTTAATTGTAATGCTGGAGCTATGTTTGGTAATGTTGTTTCATTTGCTTCTAACAATGGTTCTGCTAATTTTGAATAGGTAGACTACTTGCGAAACGCCTAAAGGTGGCAGAACAACCCCTATAGCAACATATACAACCCTGGATGGAGGAACCATCCAAATTTTGGAAGGAGAAATAATAACCAGGGACCACCATGTTTTCAGCACTTACATCAGTAGTAACCCTAATCACAAGCGGCATCAAATCAGTTCCTTTAAGCACAAGAGAAGAAGCCTAACCATGAGGAATTGTTAATAAAATTTATATCCATTTTTGAGAATAGGCTACAATAGACAGACACAGCTTTTAAAAATCATTAGGCCTCAATTCAGAATCTAGAAAATTAAATGGGCTAGATTTTGAAGATGTTGACTGAAAGGTAGACTGGATCTTTACCTTTGACTAGGGACAAAGAGATTGTGCAGATTGAACCAATCAATAAAGAGCCAAAATAGGCTAAAAGGGAGGTCGTGCATGGTAAGGGGCAGAAAAGCCCGATGGCAAAATACCAGCCACCCATTCCGTACCCTTCTAGAATAAAGCAGGAAAAGGTTGATCAACAGTTTGGTAAGTTCCTTGATTTGTTTAAACAACTAAAGGTTAACCTTCCTTTTATTGAAGCTATTTTGTTGATGCCTCGATATGCGATTTTTTTAAAGGAAATCTTAAGTAACAAAAGGAAACTAAAAGATTTTGGACTAGTAACTTTAAATGAGGAATGCTCAGCAATCCTACAGAACAAGCTACCAACAAAGAAATGTAATCTAGGAAGTTTCACCTTACCTTGTGTAATTGGCGAACTTCCGATAAAGGACGCCTTAGTTGACTTAGGGGCTAGTATCAATTTGATGCCCACCAGCTTGTTTGATAAATTGGGACTGAGTGAGCCTAAACCCACTAGGATGAGTATACAGCTGGCTGACAGAACCGTTAAGTATCTTAGGGGTATAATAAAAGATGTACTTGTGAAAGTTGACAAGTTTATCTTTCCTGTATATTTCGTTATAATGGATATAGCAGGTGAGAGTAGCATACCACTGATCTTAGGGAGACCATTCCTTACAACCTCTAGAGCTCTTATAGATGTTTTCAATGAAAGATTACAACTCGGAGTGGGGGATGAAATTGTCACCTTCAATGTAGCTAAGTCCATGATACAATCCATAGATCATAATGGTGTTGTTTATTCGATAAATGTTATAACACCCTATCATTGAATCAGATAAATTAATGGTTTTCAATTAAATGTATGGAGTAGATGGTGCCATTAATGAATTAGTATCAATTTCTTGCATAATTTAATGGGCTAAATGTCTATATTAAAGAGTCAACTTGCATGAAAGTTTGGTGCTTAAAATTAACTCTTTAAATTATTTTTATTTCATAGTCTAAGTACCAAGAGAGATGCAAAACAAGATGCCACTAATTAATTGTATGCATGAGTGTGTCTTGCATGAAAGAAGGGAATAAATATTTTTATTTCATTTTTATTTCTTGTATAAGGTCCCCAAGCCACACTTGAGGATTGATAATGGAAGTTAGGCTTGCAAAAATATGTAAACATATGTGTGGTTTGCTTAGATCTTTCGTGAGAAGAGATAAGGTGCAAGGTGCATGTGTGTGAATCTTTCATGCAATACACGTGAAGGGGAATGGAAATTTGGCAAAGAAGTATGCACATGGGGTGAAGAGAATAAGGAACATATCCACAAGTAAGGAAATTTATGTGAAAGAAAGGATGAAAAAAATGGATATAAGCATAATATGTGTGTGTTTCGGTCATGCAACCTAAGGGAAGAAAGGGAAATCTAAATTATAAACCAACATACCAGCCACAAATGAAGCAAACTTTAAAATAATATTTATATGTCATGAGTTGCGTGCTTCCCATTTCCTTTCCTCCCTTAACACCCTACGGTAAGCCACATGGAAATTGTATTATACTCACCAAAAGGTGTGCAGTGAGACTTACCCAAAATAGTACCTCATTGCGTGTGAAGTGTGCCTAACGTGAAGGGGGGGGAGTAAAGTTAAAAGAGGAAAGGAGGAAGCTGCCAAACCCTGTAGCCTTGTGCACGAACGGATCATGGTGTGACTCCCTCCCTCTCTTCAAAATGTGGCTGAGTGGAGTTACAAAAAGGGAACTATACGCTGGGTACTAAGAACACACGTGTAAGGCAAAAAGAGCCAAATAAGAAAGAAGGCACGCCACCTTAAGCAAGAAGTGCAGAATTATTTTCAATAACAAAAGAATAAATGAAAATAAATACTCACAAAACCATATTAAGAATTCCGTGTAAAATAAGGAAGGGTGGGTTTTAAATGGATATGCCTAATCACACAAAAGGAGGGCAGTTCACGGGCATGCAAAACTTAAGATGTGTGGCATGTGGAAGAAGAGAGGAGGGGCTTTGTCCACTTCATTAGTATAACTTCTACCTTTCGGTTAACTTGACCAAGTGGTTAATCCACTCACATAAGAACTCTCTTTTATATGATATATATAAGGCACTCATGGGGTAGCATGAACAAGGGTAAGAGGGAGAGCAATGTGACCATTAGAGAAAACACAAAACTTCAAGGAAGAACGAGGGAGGCTACACGTGAAAGGGGAGGCTAATGGTTAATAATAAGATTGGTAATAATAATAATAACACTCCAATGAGGTGGAGCACCCCATTACCAAATGGATAAGAAACAAGAGGGGAATGAAAGGTTAACTTAGGTGAATAAACCTCACATGAAGGCAAGGATGAAAGGAAAGGTTAAGAGCTCATCTATGCAAACTAACACACACCCACATACGTGAATCAAAAGGAAAAAGGGAAAAAGGAGGATTTGCAAGAGGCTTGGGTGAGCAATAGAGAGGGAAGACATGTGAAGCATAAAATTTGGAAGGAGGAAGAAACAAAAGTGATCCAAAGAAGAAGGAAAGGGTAAAGGAATCAAGGTAGGTTAGCATTTTCTTTATTTTGGTTCCATAAGTTAGTATATGTATTTCACAATGTTGCTTTCATGGAACTAGAATAATCCTCTCCATTCTTGATTTAGGATGTAGTTTGATATAGTATGCATGATAAACTTAAGAGTTGGCTATGTTGAAGGAGATTCATAATGTGTTAGACATTTATGTTGCTAAGTAAATACAAATAAAGATGAAGTAAGATGGATGAAGTTAGCATTGGAAATTTTATTGCCATAACCACATGAGAACATATTGTGTCCATACTTAATATTATGGAGGAAAATTTATGTAAGAATAAATTCTAAGACAAATAGAAAATATTATGTCCATAAGTAACATTCTTGGAGGAAAAATTTTGTAAGAATAAATTCAAAGAAAAATAGGAAATATTATGTCCATAAGTAACATTTTTAGAGGGAAAATTTTGTAAGAATAAATTCTAAGAAAAATAGAAAATATTATGCCCATAATTAATATTTTTGAGAGAAATTTATGTAAGAATAAATTCCAAGAAAAGTAGAAAGCATTATGTCCATTATTAACTTTTTTGGAGGGAAACTCATGTGAGAATAAATTCCAAGAAAAGTAGAAAAGATTATGTCCTCGGTTAATAATTAAAAAGGAACTTAGATTTAATTCCCTAGGAAAAAGCGAAATAGTATGGACCTTTCGAATTTATTCGAAAGCTTTGAGGAAATGAAACCTATCCCTGGATAATAAAAGGGAGACGTAGGGTGACACTGTGCCCTGCGGGGTTCCGAATGTATACCAATGGCTTAGCGAGGCGTTGCCGAAGGCGCTCCATGCCCGTGACCTAGCGTTCGTGATCACGCTGAAATTGTGGCCGAGCGTTCACGCATTACAAGGTGTGGCCGGAGGTGCTCTACATAAGCGACCTAAGGAGGTGTGGCCAAAGGTGCTCCATACTCATGATCTAATGTCCCGAGGATTTCATGTACGTGGGTCGAGGGTCCACAATTTGCGAAGTGTGGCCATAGGTGCTCCACACGGGAGGCCTGGCGAGGTGCAGTCGAAGGTGCTCCTTGCCTAAGACCTAATGCTCGCGATTACACTACATACGTGGCCGAGCGTCCACAAATTTTGAGGTGTGGCCGAAGGTTCTCCACACGAGTGACTTAGAGAGGTGTGGCCAAAGTTGCTCCAATCTTGTGATCTAGTGTCCACACAGCATGCATAAATGCTATGATAATTTCGTAATAATAAATTGGTACGCTTAAGAGAATACTTGTCATGTTAAAAAGGATCTTCAACTTTTGTTAACTACTAAATTTATCATGCAATACTTGCCTGTTTAACAGTTATGTATTTCACTCCTAAATCAAGGATGTAGTTTGATCATTTTGGTGCTTGCACCCTAGTACATATTAGTTTTTTTAAACTATGAATTGCTAAGCTATTGGGAAACTCGTGTTTCTCACCTATGTGCTAATATGTATCAGATACGAATGCGTAGCAGAGACGTGTGGTGGCAGTGCCCTTTTTGATCAAGTAAGGTTTTTGAAACCTCCATTTTTGGATCCTTGATGTATCTGAATTAGAATAGGATGACTGATTTGATTATATACGTAAGTTGTTTTGGGGTACACTGGGAAGACAGATATGTGAAGGACCATTTTATCACTATTTTGTACGGGAGTCTGAGTGGCAGGCCTATTGCCTCATGACTTCCGAGAGATGGGTACTTCATATATCTAGGGACGTACACTAGTATGTAATGATTATTATCAGACTTGTATTATTTGATTCATATGAAAGACTGTATTTTCATCGTACAGTATAGAATTTTATTATACCACTGTGCATGTAAGTTTTTATTTTATTCTTAGCAAAGGATCCCGAACCTAATTTGTGTAACGTAAATTGAATAGTTTAACTGCTCAGAAAATAATTAAAAGGACAAGAATAATGTACTAAACCTATCTATTGATATCGGATTGAACAACAAGACTAGACAGGGGTGTTACAGATGTTATGATGCGATTGAATCCTATTTGCAGGAATTTATCTTGAATAACACATTTCAAGATGCCTTACAAGAAAAGGAAGATGAGTTAACCAACGAGCAAGCGTTGGAACAACTTGCTTGTTTGCTGGCTACTGAGCCCATCAACCTTGTTAATACTGAGCTTGATAAATTGACTGATCATATCTCCTCTATAGGCAGGCAAGAAATGGAAATAGTACAACCTTCAATTGAGGACCATATAATCCTATAATTAAAGGGGTTACCTAAGCATTTAAGTTATGCCTATTTGGATAAGGTAGAAAAGCTACCAGTGATTATAGCAGAAGATCCAACCTTAAAGAGAGAGAAATGACTTTAGCCTCTCTCAAGAAGTAACTCAGAGCCTTCGCTTATAAAATTATAGATATACTTGGGATAAATCCCAGTTATTGTTTGCATAAAATTTTAATAGAGGACAGTTATAAGCTAATAGTACATCCATAGAGACGATTGAACCCCAATATGAAGGAGGTGATAAAGAAGGATTTGATTAAACTTCTCGATGCAGGTTTAATCTACCCTATTTTTGATAGCTCTTTGGTAAGTCATGTGCAGGTAGTGCCCAAGAATGGAGACATGACAGTGATAAAAAATGAGAAGGACAAACTTATACCAACAAGGACAATAACAGGTTTTCGGGTTTATATAGATTATCGGAGATTGAACGATGCAACTTGAAAAGATCATTTCACCCTTCCATTTATTGATCAAATGCTTGAACATCTGGCAGGTCACATGTTTTATTGTTTCCTTGATGGTTTTTCAGGATACTTTCATATTCTCATTGCTCTTGAGAACCAAGAAAAGAAAAATTTTACCTGTCCCTATGGAACCTTGACATATAAGAGGATGCCTTTTGGATTGTGTAACACACTAGCCACTTTTCAGTGATGCATGATGGAAATCCTCTATGATATGATTGAGGAGCCAATGGATGGATGACTTCTCAATTTTTGGTAATTCCTTCACCCATTGTCAAAATAATTTGGAAATAATGTTAGCTTAATGTGTGGAGTCAAACCTAGTTCTTAATTAGGAGAAATGCCATTTTATGGTAAGGGAAGGAATTATTCTAAGACATAAGGTATCACATGCAAGAATAGAGGTAGGTAGAGTAAAAGTTAAAGTCAAACCAAAACTGCCACCTCCTAGTTCTATTAAGGCCATAAGGAGTTTCTTAGGACACACTGGCTCTTATAGGAGATTTATTAAAGACTTATCCAAAATTTCTAGGCCTTTAATTTAGTTACTTGTCAAAGATACACACCTTTTGTGTTTGATGCTAAATGTTTGCAAGAATTTGAGTTACTAAAGGAATGATTGACCACAGCCTCTATTATGATCTCACCTAATTGGGGGATGCCTTTCGAGCTAATGTGTGATGCTAGTTACTATGCAGTTAGAGCTATTTTGGGCAAAGGATTGATAAGAAGTTCCAACTAATATATTATGCTAGCAAGACATTAATTGATACCCATAAAACTACACACTACTGAAAAGGAGCTACTTGTAGTAGTATATGCATTCGATAAATTTCGAAGCTACTTAGTACTATCTAAAATCGTGGTCTACACAGATCATTTAGCTCTAAGGTATTTATTTAGAAAGCATAATGCAAAACCTAGACTTATAAGATGGATTTTACTATTGCAAGAATTTGACATAGAGGTCAAGGACAAAAAGGGTGTAGAAAATTTAGCTGTAGAGCACCTATCAAGGTTAGAAAAGCCAAACCTTGAAGCTCAGGACAAGAAGGCTATTAATGACAACTTCCTAAAGGAGCTTTTAGAGGTAATGCAGGTATACACTGACCTCCTTTGGTTTTCCGATTATGCTAACTACTTAGTTGTTAGAATTCTACCAAAGGATATGATAACTCAGCAAAATAAAAGATTCTTTGATAAGCTGAAATACTAAGTCGCCGGAAGCTTAAGCCTTCCCCACTAATGATGCTAGAGTAGTGACTAGGTTCCTAAAGAAATTGTTTGCTAAGTTTGGCACACCTAGGGCATTGATTAGTGATAGAGGAGCCCATTTTTGTAACTCCTAACTTGAGAAGGTGCTTAAGCGCTATTAGGTATCTCACAGATTCTTAACACCTTATCACAAGCAGACTAGTGGGCAAGTAGAGGTAACTAATAGGGGTTTAAAAAGAATATTAGAGAAAACTGTGGGGGTAAGCAGGAAGGATTGTGCATCCAAGCTAGATGATGCATTGTGGGATTTTAGAACAACTTATAGGATGTCTACTAGATTTACGCCATATAAACTTGTGTATGGAAAAACTTGTCATTTACCTATTGAATTAGAACATAGGGCACTATGGGCCCTTAAAACATGTAATCTGGATGTTATTTCTACAGGAAAAGAAAGATTATAACAACTGAATAAGTTGGAAGAATGACGCCACCAAGATTATAAAAATTCTTCCATTTATAAGGCTTGAACAAAGAAGTGGCATGATAAAAGGATGTGCGAGTCTAAGAAGTTTCATGTATAAGACAAAGTATTACTTTACAACTCATGTCTCCATCTCTTTCCAAGGAAGCTTAGAGCTGATGGTTGAACCTTACACGATCAATAAGGTATTTCCCTACAGTGCAGTTGAGATTTGTCACCTTGATCAGGGCAAATTCAAGGTAAACAAGCATCGTCTCGAGCACTATTATGGAGACCCATTAGAGGTCGAGGTAAACTTACTTCAAGAAGTAATAAATAAATGAGTCCATCCAAGGGACTCAAAAAAGAAAAAAGAAACATTTTTTCCTTTTTGTCATTGCAATTCAGTCTTTACAAATTAGTTCATATTGTAATAAATTATTCAATTGCCTAAAGGGATAAATGATCCTCTTGATCAAGGTATAGTGTTTGATGACACGCAAGGGATTCCAATTGGAGAAGTGAAAGGCTATGGTAAAAGATAACTCAAGTGATAAGATATCATTATAGTTTTTAGTGATAACCTATCACTAGGCTAATTTCACATGATCATTTATCATAAGAGATAACTCATTTTTTTTTAAAAAAACAAAATTCCTTTTCATGAAAGCATTTTTTTTGAATTTTGAGTCATCATAATCTTTCAAAAACATTTCAAATTTCTTTAAAACAAATTGAGTTATCCTTAGTTTTTGAAAATTAAGAAGTATAATCATAAATTTTTAAAACATTTTCGAAAACTCTTGTTGAAAGATCATGATAATTTCCAAAAATATGTTTAACTTATCCTAAATATCTTTTAAAACCTTTTGAAAATTCATGATCATTTTCAAAAATAATGAGTTATAAAAAATCTAATTTTTAAAATTTTCAAAATATTTTAAAAGATATTGCTTATCCTAATCAATTTCAAAATTATTTTAGCCTATCCTCTCCTTCTCTTCACGCGTGAATCTCCTTGAACAAGAACTCTTCCTTGAACATGGGTAGCTCTCTATATAAGCACTCTTAGCCATGGCATCTTACACCCTTAAAAGCTCTAGTTTTTGTTCAGTATTCTCTTGAGGAAATCGGCCACCCCTTGAGCAATAATTAAGAACACGATCAACTCCAAGTCTCACTACTCGTGTTTGATAGTTGATATTTGCTAAGTGATTTTCTTCCTTTCGAAGATATAAGAAGAAACATCATGCACTTAGATTCATAAGGGCTAGGAACCTCTTGCATGTGAATTTTTCTTCACTGCACATATTTATTTTTTTTCTTTTCTTCTTGCATGCTAATTGATATATTAATCTCTCATCCCATGTTATTGATTAATTATTTCCATTCTTGATTATACCATGAACATATTCTTCCCATCAAGCTTAATACTATTTCATGGATAGCACTTTAGCATAAGTAATTTATACTATCTTAGGTTATCTTCCTTCCTTGTTCTTATGCTAACATATTTTTATCAGAACAATGTCACAGCTTTCATTACCTAGTTGTACCTCAAAGAGGAGAACACTTGATGTTAATCCTTCTCTCTCTTTTAGACATAAACTGCTTACATTCACAAATGCAAATAAGGAGAAGAGGTATCAAGCCCTTCGCTTTAAGTCAATAGGAGCTAGACTTGCATCAATCTAAGTGCCATCTAGACAATTAGCCTGGATAAGGACCTTCATGAGCTCTTAGACACTCCCATTCACAAGGTTCTTCATGATCAATGAACCTACCTATAGGGAGTTAACCTTAGAGTTTTGCAACACATTCTCCTTGAAGAATCAGATCACTGATTGTTCCAAGCCCGACACCATATCCTTCAAACTAAGAAGTACTGACTTCTCGATATCTATACCTCGCTTTGGATGGCATTTTGCCTATGGACAACGAAGGAACTCAATGGAAAGGGGTATATAGGATGCCTGTACACTCCATCAACTACCTTTATGTGGCATCAGATAGCGATCATACCTTATTAGAACAACCTAAGTATCACTAATGCCACCAACCTCCCTAATGGCTTAAGGTACCTCCATTTTATACTGGTATATACCCTTACAGGCAGAGGTGATAGCTTTGGGGTGGTGACACAAACCAATCTTTTTCTCCTTTAGGCTATGCACCAACATAGGAAAGTGGACCTCGATTTCATCTTGAAAGAACGGATCTCTACTTTCGTCACAGATGGTAAAAAGACTTCACTATGTTTCAACCCATACTTCACTTAGCTGGCAAGGAAGGTAGGAGCCCTAGATGATTGCGTTAGCGATCTCACAAGTGGGCTGCATATTACCAGTAAGTTTAAGGCAGATGATGAACATGCGAATGATTTTTGTATCTTGCGGCCATACTAGTCCAGTCTACAAATTGGTAAGTTAAAGGCAGGTCAGATGGCCTAGAAATGCCAACACTTTAGAAAATGGTGAGGGACTAACTAAACCTACAAAAGCAGTTGACTCACCATCTCTTACAGTAGCGCAAGTTCATAGGCCCAACGACCAGATCAATACCTCACTCTACTAACTAGCTAAGATAGCAGACATTCAACAATAACATATTGCTAAGTTTAAATCCTTTTAGTAGGAGATCAAAGAACGCCAAGATACTCTCCAAAATATTGTTAGCAACATCTTAACAGGACTAGAGAGACATATCCACTAATCAGTTCAGATGGCTGCTCAGATCCAGAGGTTAGTTGATGAGTTACCTCCTTCATCACCTTTTGCTGACTTAGACAACCTAAACATCTACTTCGAGGAACTTTTACCACTATTTCCTCAGAATCCATCCACGCAATAAATGAGTAACGTTTTCATTAACTTTATTACTATATTCCTTTTCAATGAGTTCTCCCTCTTTTGTTATCCACTGAGGATAGTGTCTCTCTCAAGTGTGAGGTGACTCATTTCAGTTTATATGTCTAATCTTAATCTCATTTTAATTTAGTTTGTTGTGCTTCAGGTTAACTTTGTTTTATCAAATAATTTTAGTATTCTAAAAATAATTACTTTGTCAAATAAATTTATTTGCCAATGTATTAGCTTATACCTTTCAAGTATTTTAATTTACATCTTTAGTTTATTTCAAACAATTCAATTTTTTTTCAAATAATTACTTTACACTGATTCATAACATGGATATAATATAGGATACACACACAACTTCCTAAAAGTCAAAAATTTTATTTGAATTCATGATAAAACAATAATTGCATATTATAGCTCATGTAGAAAAATAGCTCTGTAACACTTAATGCTCCAATGTGCTTAATTATGTTCAATATTGCATAAAATCTTGATTTATAATATTAATAAAAAGAATTGTGTGTATCACTTGATTGAAAATTCAGTTGAAAAATTTAGGAACCCTATCCAACTCTTACACTTCAAAGGAAAGGATTTTGAGCCTAATTGAGCATTCATTACAAACATGCTATGAATTTTGTTGTCGAGTGTGCATTTCATTTGATTGTGTCTTTAGAAATTTCTTTGTAATGCTTGCCAAAGTTACATGAACTTTTGAATGTTAGAAATGATTTGGGCAACTTAGGATACACTGTTGTTGGCCAAAAAGTCTACCCTATGTGTTTCCCTTAGTCAGCCACATTTGGGCCTTAACTTCCTTTTTTTTCATTACCCACACTACTATGCCTCATATTCCTTTCTTTACATTCTCTTTCTCTTTCACCTCATATGCTGGAACTTGTGCCATTTACTCTTCATTGTTGGATTAAAGTGCCTTTTATTGATGGATGATAATTCACTAAGTCTTCTCCTTATTCTAGTTGCTCCCTGAAATCCATAGTTGTATATTAGAAAGACTGTAAAACTGCAATGAAAAAGAAAAAAAAAGAAGAAAAGAAGAAGAAAAAAAATAAATGTCAGAGAAGTCTTCATTCTCTTTGGATATGTTACTCTTTGAGCATTCCCTACTTTATTGAGAACTTGGTGAAAATTGTGTTTAGCACTTTGCTGCATTTAATCCTTGGAGTTTTATTTTAGATCGCATGAGTTTCCAACACATATGTTACCCCTTCTTCCTAAATTTTCTCCTACCCTTACCTTAAACCCCATTACAACCTTATTAAGACCCTTTGATCTTGATATTCAAATTTTTGCAATAGCAGAGATGAGATTTATGAGCAAGAATATGGTAGGTATAGTTTTGTGAAATCGCTTGAGAAAATTCATTTCACCTACATAAACTTTTGAGTGATATTGAGTGATCCCTGTGAGGCATTAGTTCTTAAATTAACGATGAATTATTTGTTAAAGACTTGCATGCAATCTTGTTATTTATATTATTTATCAAGGTTTAATAATTAGAATTGTGATTGAGATTCATTTGGGAAGCATTAGGCTTCATAGATTATGGAATAAACATTGACTTTAAGACTATTAGTGTTCTATTAAGAAAGATTAAAAAAAAGTTTGCTTAAGAATAAGAAAAGGCTTAAGTGTGGGGTAATTTGATAAGTACATGATTATACATTTTCATTTGATGATTTCTATTCACATCATGAGCATTTTCTATGTGTTTGATTGATAATTACCCAAGTTTTCATGCTTCCAATCAATTGTAAAATAGTTTTGGAGCAAAAAGGGATAAGAACAAGCGTCTAAGGGCTCAACATGTCTTGGAACATGTCTTTGTTAAAGAAAAGAGCCTAAAACACACTTTGGAGTACGACTAAACAAGAAGCTTCCATGACATACCCTTTACCACGCCCATGCTATCCTAAGGAGTCTAGAACACACCCTCTACCATGTCCTTGCCATTTTCCACATTAGAACACGACCATGTTACCTCTCATGCCATCCTTGTCTACAAATAGGGAGGCAAACGAAGAGAAAAGGGGAGAGTAGAGCCGTGAGTGTGTGTAGTCTGGAGAGTGACACTCCCTTCCATTCGTGCGTCTCGACCTCCAATTATCCTTAGAAGATCTATAAAAGGAGATAGCCATAGAGATTCAACAGATATTAGGAGAGAAGATTGAGAAGAATCAAGAGGAAAGAAGGGACAAATTCATGTGAAGTTGTAACTGAGGCTGTCCATCCAAAACTCGACAAATGAAGTGTATTTGTTCCTATTTCCTTCTTTCTTCTTTGCATTTATTCTTGTTGTACTAATCATAAACATGACTAGCTAGATTGGTGAAACCCATTAGGGTTTCTTGAATTATGTTAGCAGTTTGATCTTAACATGCATGGATTATAAATTAAATTATGTTATCTTCTTTCAATTAAAAATAATTGCTTAAGTTTTTCTTGTGAGACATCATAATGAATGCTAATTAGATTCCTTTCAAAAACTCGACAGATGATGATTGGAATTAAAAAATGATTGAAATGAACAGTTGATCTCCACTTAGAACTAAGGTTGATTGATTGCTGGATTAAGAGTAATTCTTAACAGTAGGGAATTAAAATGTTAATGCTAATCTAAACTCAACCATTAGGAAGAAACGACCAGTGGTTGGTTTAAGTTTTAGAAATCCATTGAGATCGATAGAGAATTTAGGTTTAATCTAGAATTCACTCACAAGTAACATAAATCAATTTAATAGTCCATGAACTTTTCATATATACCAACTAATTCAGGTCCCTTATGGGTTTACTTTTCTTGACTTGATAATTGTCTTTCTCATTCAAGTATCATTGGCTTTTACTTTTTATATATTCATAGTTAATAGTATTTTAGGTAAAATCAATCACCATTTGTTTTAGGCCAGATAACAAGGAGTAAGTAGTAACTCTAGGCTTTCCCATTCCCGTGGAATACAACCTTGATACTCACCGTTGCACTAGGCTGTAGCGATAGGCACACGGCCTTAGGTGTAGTTACATATAAAGCATTGGCAGCCCATCATATAAATCATGAGAAAGAGAGAGAAATTGTTTCAAAAAAATGGAAATAGAGAGAGAAGGAGATTTTAGAGAGAGAATATGAGAAATTAAGAGAAAGGACATTAAGAATCAAGCGAAGTTGAGGAATTAGTTGGAGGATTACATTGAGGAAGCAATCGGATGCTCTTAATACACAAATTAACAAACTTAACGAGGTAATCAATCAAATTGAATTTCCTTATATTTCAAATGATGTTGAGAAAAATTGAAATAGAATTTGAAACTCATGATTTATAAGTATTTGGAGATTAAAAACATGCTTTCTGTATTTAGTAATGATGAATGTTTTGTTGTGTAGAGATTGCATGTACTTATTTTACCTAAAGTTAATGTATAAATTCATGGGTATTTTTTTCTCTCTCCTAAATGTTGTTTTGAAAAGTTTGAGCTAAATTACACACTGTTTTCCTCTATTTTTAAGTTATGTTGCTTGCATACATGTAGGAAGTAAGTTCATGGTTTAAAAATTTGTTAAAATGCTTATTTTGAGGCTATTCTTAAATCAAATAGTAAGTTAGAAAAATAGAGTAGAACAAAGCAAAAGATAAAAGGGAAAAATGCACTTGGAATCATACTTAACAAATGATAAAATAGAAAAATGTGCTTGGAAAAAATGCTTCATTATTAATCACTAACATAAGTGTGCCATGCTAGCCAGAAAAGGTTGTTACAATCCACTTGTTCACATTTGGCATACTCCATTACCTTAAAAAATAGTTTAGAGCTACTAGTTAGCTATTTAAGCATTGGATATCCTTAATTGATCGAGGTGTTTCCATGTCAAGGATTGCTAGACACTTCTTCGGGTTAGCTTTGATTCCTCAATGAATGATCATGAACCAGAGAAATTTTTTGATGAACATGCAAAAGGCACACTTGGTCGGGTTCAACTTCATTTGATGGGGCCTGAGTACTTTGAATATTTCCTCAAGGTCTACTAAATGTTGTGGGATTTTTATGGATTTAACCACCTTGAAGTCCATGTAAACTTTGAGGTTGTGTCCAAGATACCTCTTGAAGAGAATGTCCATCATCCTCTTATAGGTGGCACCTACATTCTTTAGTTTGAAGGGCATTACCTCGTATCAATATATCCCTCGATCTGTGAAAAAAGGAGGTGTTCTTAGTGTCCCTTAAGTTCATTTGGATCTAATTGGACTAAAAAAACATGTCGAGGAAAATTAAAATATGTGTTTTGGGAACAAACAACACAAAACAATTAAAAGATGTTCTTAACTCTTTTTTTTTTAAAAGCAAAGGCAATAAAAAAATAAGTTTTTTTTAGTGATAGGATATATAGAAATACATAATAATAATAATAATATGAATTCTCAAAACTAATTTTATAAAATAATTTTAAAGAATATAAAAACAAAATAACATTCACACGAGCCCTTATTTTTCACATTTCCTTCCTCACACTCATCCGACTCCAAACCCTTCTATATTTTTGTATATCATTGTTCTTTTTATTTATGTGCCTTATTATTTGAAAAAAAGGTTTTTCAAAATTTTTCTTTTTCAATTAAAAATTTTGGTGGCAACTCCTAATTTTTCAAATTATTTTTCAAAATGCATTTTTTAAAATCAAACCTTTTTCCTTTTGCTGTAAACATTATATTTTGTCCGGTTATATATTTAAAAAAAGAGAATTGTTTTTAATTAAAATGTTCTATTCACTTTATTTTCTTTTACATTATATTTTTTTATCTTTCTAAAAAGAACTTTTATTTTCCATCATAAATTTTATTTTAAAAAATAAAAATAAATAAATAAAAAGCCAAAATGAAAAGGTTCTATTTACCCAAATGGAAACCCAAATTTTCATTCCTTGGAACTTGGTTGGGAGGATGGTTTGAGAGTAGTATGAGGTGATGTGAAGTGATTTGAGTTTATAAACTATTGGATAGATACTTAAAGGACTAATGGGGTGACATGGTTTAGGATGGTTTGAAATCCAACATTCTAATTTTCAAAAACTTTCAAATTAAAGAGTTGGGATGAGTTGGATTTTTTAAAATTTATAGTTCCATGTTTAACCCTCTCTTACTTTTCTACTTTTATTTATTTTTTTATTTGTTTATTTCGCTATTTTTCAATTCTAATCATTTTAAAAGTACAATTTCTCATTCTAACTCTTATTAAATATATGCAAAATTTAGGTTTGTTATAACTCCTTGTTTCTATTTTTTCTTCATTACAAAATAACATGTAACAAAAAGTATGAATGATGCAATAAATAAAAAAAAAATTTTGATTGTATTTTAACCCTAAACTCTAAACCATTTTTTTATGTCATTATTATGTAAAATTTTTTTATTTTAGCCCTTATTTTTATGGGTTATTTTATTATTTTAGATTACTATTTTTTGTATTTCTATATTAAATACTTTGATAAATAAAAAAATAGATAGAAAAATAAATCAATAATAAAATATGAAATATGAAATATATAAATTAAAAAAAGATATATAAAATCAATTTAGTCTATTAAAATAAATTCTATTAAAATTTTAAAAGAGCTACTATTCAAACTATTACACCCTATTAATAATACAATAATATCAAAACAATACAAAGTGATTTATACTCTATTTTTCTAAAACTCTCAATTAATAAAATGATTTGTTTAACTTATTTTACTAGACCTCACTCTACACCATTTCATTAAAAATTATCCATATTGCTTTTTTTCAAAACTCCTAATCAAACTCTTATTATTTTAAAAAAATTTGTAATTGCTTAATCTATTTTAAATAGTAATAATAATATTGAAAATACAATTAAAAAACATATAAACAATAAAAGAAAAAATATATTAAATTTTTTTTTTATATTATTTATTTTAATTAAAAATATGATAGTAATGATATAAAAATTTTTATATAAATGTAATCTAAAATAAAAATAAAAAAAAAATAATAAGAGAAAAGATAAGAAGTAAAGACCTATCCTCTTCGAAAAGACCTAAACAAAGATTGAGTGTAGGAAGGAGTGAACGTGGGTGAGGGAGGGAAGCAGAGTGTGAGAGAGCACTGAAACCAGCACGCTGCACCAGTGCGCCGCGTTTTCGTACCATCTCGCTGAACCTTAGCACATCGTGACGCCGCACCGCTGCTGCCTCGCCAGAGAACGCCGTGTACGACAGGGGAAGTGGGACGAACAGCTCTGCATCGTGACTCCTCTCGGTTTGGCTGAGAGAGGTAAGCTGTTTAGTCCACCTTTGCTCCATTTTACTCCATGATTCGACCCTGTTCTGTGAGTGAGTGCTGCATGAATTCATAATCTATATTGGGTAAATGGGTGCTGTGTTGAACGAGAGGTAAGCCCATTTTTCGCTCTGTTCCATTCCCCTTCGATTCAGATCTGTTGGGGATGATATTACTGCTGTAATGGCTGTTTTTCATTGATTAAATATGATTGCTTGGTGCTGATTTAATCCTTGTGTACTTGGTTGCAACATGAACGAAAATCATCCATTGTAGGTACTGAAATTCTGAATTGTCACTCTGTTCTATCACTTTTGATTCAGATCCGTTAAGACGGTGAATATAGTGCTGCAATGGCTGTTTTTCATTGATTAAATATGATTGCTTGGTGACTGATTGAATCTTGAATACTTGGTTGCAAAATGAACCAAAATCATCCATTGTAGGTGCTGAAATTCTGGTTTGTCACTCTGTTCTATCACCTTTGATTCAGATCTGTTAAGAGGGTAGAAGGTACTGAATAAGTGCTGCTTTGGATGAACGAAAATCACTATGTTTTTCATGGGTTAAAAGGTACTTTGAATGCTTAAAATTCAGATTTGTTGTGTGGCTGAATAAGTGCTGTTTTGGATGATTTTCACGGGTTAAAAGCTACTTTGAACACTAAAAATTCAGATCTGTTGTGTGGCTGAAAATGTTGCGGTTTGGACCATAATTTTCATGGATAATATGTGTATTTGCTTGTCAAAATCATGGCTTAATATTGCTGATATAACTGTTATGTTCTGCTGCAATTTTAGTGGAGTGATCTTTCATTTTTAGCTTCTGAAATTATGGGCTGAAGTTGTTGAACGTGATACTGTATTCTGTGGTGATTTTGGTGGGTTAAATCCATGTTTTGTTTTAAAATGGTGGTCTAGGTGCTGTTTCAATGTGGGTTGTTGACACACTTTGTTTTTACTCCCTTGAAAATTCTCTTGAAAATGTTGAATGGTTGTTTTGGGTATTTTAACATATGTTAACCACTTTCTAATGGTGGTTTAGATTAGAATGCTAAAACACTACTTGAAATGATGAAAGTATGGGTTGTTGTCCATTTTTACTTAGAGCCACCTTAGCACTTTAAAATGAGTTTGGAAGCCTTCCAAAAGCGTGGTTGATCTATCATGGGTCTTCAGCATTATGTTGGCTTGTCTAAATGCATGAATTTTGAACCTAGTGGTGTACAAAATGTGTGCTGTTGTCCCATGTATTTTTGTATATCAATTAGGCTTAGTTTTACATATGAATTTGAAGTTCTCAAATTGTCCAACTGAAGTGTTGCTGTCCAATGAGTTTAAACTTGGTTTAGAGATGCATTTGGAACCTAATGTTATGTAGAAAATTTGGTACTGTTGCATGAGTTTTTGTGGATTGCTTGGGCTTAGTTTGGCATGTGAACTTAAGTCAAAAGGCTGTCCAAATTTGCTCTTAACATTTTGATATGAATTTGAGCTATCATGTTACTCACATGTGTCATCACTCTTTTATTCAAAGTTGTCTATTCCCTTGATGTTTTTCTTTTTCTTAAGTCTTTAATATATAATTCTGATACAGCCCCCAACTAACACTGAATAATACTTCCTGTATTAAAGACTTCCCACTCAAAAGAGTGTTACAATCCTGTCAAGATATGGCTAGATTTATGTGGATATGATTAGTTTAATTTAGAAATAATTAGAATAGAAATCTGGTGCATTTAAATCCCTTAAATCAAGGGATTAGGATAGGCTGATTTGTTTCCTAGAATTTTGGGATTAGATTAGATTATTTCCTTTTTCTTCTCCTCTGTAACTCTATATATTTCCTGTACAACAGCCCAGAAAATAAGAATCAATTTTCCCATTCATTTTGTGACATGGTATCAGAGCCAGGTTCAAAAGGAACCCTCTAATTGCCTCCAGCATAGCATTCTGGTTGTGCCTTCATTGCCAACCTCCACCCTTCATTTTAGCCTTAATTGCTAAAAATTTCTGCAACCTTAATTGTTGTTTTTCTCCCATCATGTCAACGTTTGAGACATTTAATAGTGAAGAAATCGAGCAAATAAGGAATTTGTTAGGCTCCCTTGAAAAGCCTTCTGGAGTTTGTTCACTTACTTTTTCAGGTAAACTCTCATCCTCTTTTTTCATAAATGCCTCAAAATTGTGTTATGATTGCAATTGGATTATAGACTTTGGAGCCACAGATCATATGACCCCTACCTCTCAATTTTTTCACACATACACTCCTTGCTCAAGTAACCGAAAAATTATTGTGGCTAATGGTTCTCTTGCCACTGTTGCTGGAATTGGTAATATCTATATCACTCCTAACTTTGTCCTCAAGGATGTTCTTCATGTCCTTAAAATTTCGGCCAATCTTGTATCTATACAAAAACTCACTCATGACCTGAACTGTCATGTTACCTTTTTTCCAAATCACTGTGTTTTTCAAGAACAAGGCACGGGGAAGAGGATTGGACTTGCTAAGGAAAGAGGCAGCCTTTACTATCTTGAACCATCCCAAGGAAGCAGTAGTAACCTATCTTTCTCACTGTCTTGCCTAAAGTTTTCTAATCAAAGGTCCATTTGGATGTATCACTTACAGCTTGGTCATCCTTCCTTTAAAGTTTTAAGAGTCATGTTTCCCCATCTATTTCAAGGATTAGATATTTCAGAATTTCATTGTGATGTATGCGAATTTGCTAAACATACTCGTGTACCTTTTCCTATTAGCAATAAAAGAAGTTCTAATCCTTTTGATTTAATTCATAGTGATGTTTGGGGACCTTCATCAATCCCAAACATTACTGGAGCTAGATGGTTTGTTTCCCTAATTGATGATTGCACTCGGGTTACATGGCTTTTCCTCCTTAAACAGAAATCTGATGTCAGTTCTATGATTCTTAATTTTCATTCTATGGTTCAAAATCAGTTTGGGGTCAAAATAAAGAGGTTTAGAACAGATAATGCTAGGGATTACTTCAACCAAACCTTACTTCCCTTTTTTGAGTCCCAAGGAATTATTCATGAGTCTTCGTGTGTCAATACCCCCTAACAAAATGGGGTGGCAGAAAGAAAAAATGGGCACTTGCTAAATACTACCCGTGCACTACTCTTCCAAGGGAATGTTCCGAAAAACTATTGGGGGGAAGCTGTTCTAACTGTCACTTATTTGATAAATCGCCTACCCTCAAGTGTTCTTGACAACAAAAGCCCTATGGAAATGCTGAATAATTTTTATCCTCATTTTAGAACCTCTAATAATTTGACTCCCAAAATCTTTGGATGTACTGCCTTTGTTCATATCCATAGCCATCAAAGGGATAAACTTGAACCACGAGCCACCAAGTGCATCTTCCTGGGTTACTCTTCTACCCAAAAGGGGTACAAATGTTACAACTCTTCATCAAGAAAATTCTATATTTCAACTGATGTGACATTTGCCAAAAATACCTCTTTCTTTCCTAAATCCCCACCTCAACAAGGGCAGTCTCCTACTCAAGAAACTGAAGAATATTTTGAACCCATAAATAACCTTGATCTCCCTTCTAGCCATGAACCAAAAATGTCAAAATCACCTACTGTGACTGATCCCATTCCTCTTCCTACTCCTAATTTCACTAATGTGATTGATCCCATTCCTCTTCCTACTCATAATTTCACTAATGTGACTGATCCCATTCCTCTTCCTACTCCTAATTTCACTAATCCTACAAAACACTTTCCTAGCTTCCCAAGGGTGTATTCAAGGAGGAAAGCTGCCCATGAACTGACTCAAGTCCAAGAATCCAACCTAGAACCTGTGAATGAAGCAACGGTAAGCTTTTCTTTACCTGCTGAACCTACTAATTCTTTTGATATTGATATAGACCTTCCCATAGCAATAAGAAAAGGCATTAGAGAGTGCACCAAGAGACCTCTATACCTATTATCTAATTATGTCTCTCTCAACCACTTTTCTCCAACCCATAAAAACTTTATTGTGAGTCTAAATACTATTGCTATTCCTAACACTGTTTCTGAGGCAGCTTCAAAAAGGGAATGGAGAGATGCCATGAGAGAGGAGATGACAGCTCTAGAGAAAAATAAAACATGGGAGATTGTTGACAAACCGAAAGGGGTGAATATAGTTGACTGTAAATGGATTTTTTCAGTGAAGTATAAAGCCGATGGGTCCCTTAAGAGGTATAAAGCAAGGCTGGTGGCAAAAGGATACACTCAAACCTATGGCATTGACTACCAGGAAACTTTTGCTCCAGTAGCCAAGATGAACACTGTTAGAATTCTATTGTCCCTACCTGCACATTTTGATTGGCAACTGCTACAATATGACGTAAAAAATGCCTTTCTCCATGGGGACTTAACAGAGGAGATCTACATGAATATACCACCTGGATTTGAGGGTGAACTGGTTAAAGTATGTAAGCTTAAGAAGGCTCTCTATGGCTTGAAACAGTCACCAAGAGCTTGGTTTGGTCGTTTTGCTAGAGTTATGACATCCTCTGGTTACCACCAAAGCCAAGGAGATCACACTCTCTTCATTAAGCATTCGGCTGGAGGGGGGGTAACTGCTCTTCTAGTTTATGTAGATGACATTATAGTCACTGGAAATGATGAAAAAGAGAAGATGGAGCTGAAATGTAGATTACTAAAGGAGTTTGAAATAAAAGAGTTGGGAAAGTTGAAGTATTTCCTTGGCATTGAAGTTGCACACTCATCCCAAGGAATTTTTATATCACAAAGAAAAATATGTCATGATTTATTGTTGGAAACCTAAAAGGAGGATGTAAACTGTCTCATCTCCCATGGACAGAATCACAAGTTATGTGAAGCTAAGGAAGATCCAACTGTTGATAAAGCTATGTAACAAAAGTTGGTTGGCAAACTTATATATCTTGCCCATACTAGACCTGATATAGCTTATTCAGTGAGTGTTATAAGCCAGTTTATGCATGACCCTAGAGAATCTCATCTACAGGCATCATACAGAGTACTACACTACTTGAAGGGCAGTCCAGGAAAGGGAATTTTGTTCAGAAGACACAATGCTCTCACTCTAGAAGCCTATACTGATGCAAACTATGTTGGGTCTCTGGTGGATAGAAGATCAACTACCGGGTACTGCACTTTTCTTGGAGGAAACTTGGTAACATGGAAAAGCAAGAAACAGAATATTGTAGCAAGGTCATCAGCAGAATCTAAATTCAGAGCTATTGCTCAAGGAATATGTGAATTAATTTGGCTTAAAATAATTCTGGATGAATTAAAGATTAAACTTGAAGGCCCTATGAAGCTGTACAGTGATAACAAATCTGCTATCAACATTGTTCATAACCCCGTACAACATGAGAAGACAAAACACATTGAAATAGATAGACATTTCATCAAAGAAAAGCTGGAGGCAGAATTGGTGTGCATGTCTTACATTCCCTCTGACTTACAACTAGCTGATATCCTAACTAAGGGACTTCACAGCTCAAGATTTATGGGACTCCTATCCAAGCTGGGAATGGAAGACTTTTATTCCCCAGCTTGAGGGGGGGTGTCAAGATATGGCTAGATTTATGTGGATATGATTAGTTTAAATTTAGAAATAATTAGAATAGAAATCTGGTGTATTTAAATCCCTTAAATCAAGGGATTAGGATAGGCTGATTTTTTTCCTAGAATTTTGGGATTAGATTAGATTATTTCCTTTTTCTTCTCCTCTGTAACTCTATATATTTCCTGTACAACGGCCCAGAAAATAAGAATCAATTTTCCCATTCATTTTGTGACAAATCCCACAAAATACAAGGTAGTAAACTAGCAGCATAGCGCACAAACTTAGCAGCACCAAAACAGAAGAGAACACAACAAAATAGAGCAAGAAAAATAGCAGATAAAAGATAAAACAGCCACACTCCTGCAAGAACCCAGAATGTAACCGCACTGCTAGCTTTCAGAGGCTAGCTATCTCCCATTTCCTTCCAGACTTATTTACCCCCCTCCTCCTCATTGCCTCCTACTCCAAATCCTGATTCCACCCATGCAATGTAGTCCCATCCTGACAAGTTAGTCAGGAAATTCTCCTTCCTCCCCACTCAGGCCTTTTTTCTTTCTTCTAGAATAACCATTCAGCTCCACGTGTCCCTTCCTCCTTTTATAATAATTTTTAACCTGAGGTCTATCGTCGCCTCACTCAATGAGTTTCACCTTGTCCTCAAGGTGGAAATCTGGAAATAATTAATCAATAGTAGCTTAATCTTCCCATGTGCTGTCATGATCCCTAGGTCCTTCCATTTCATCAACACCTCTTCCTGCCCATTAGTCAACTTTCAAATCTTTTTCATAGTTTCGGGCCAAAGCAGTAACTCATTGTCCTCTGTTAAGAACTGTGGCATTGGTTGTGGTTGTGCTGGCGGGTGAATTGATATTTTAAGATGTGAAACATGAAAGGTTGGGTGAATTTTGGCATTTTGGGGTAACTCCAACCTATAGGCAACCTTACCAATTCTCTCAACAATCTTAATAGGCCTGTAGAATCTAATGCTCGACATCTCATTGAGCTTTTTTTGCCAATGAATGCCTTCTGTATGGTCTGATTTTGATGTATACCGGTTCCCCCACTTCAAACTCCACATCCCTCCTATGCTTATTGGCTGTATTTTTCATACGTTGCTGTGCCTTCTCTAAGTGCCCCTTAACTCTTTAATTACTGCATTTCTCTCCTTTACTAGTTCATTCACAGCTGATGTAATATCCTCCAACTTAAATAGGGTGGAGAGATCTCTTCCATAAAGAGTCTTAAAAGGAGACATTATAATTTGTATTATACCAATATTCTGCCCATGGTAGCCATTGCACCCCTTCTTTCAGTTTACTTCCCACAAAACACCTTAGGAAGGTTTCTAATCCCATATTTACCACTTCTGATTGCCCATCCATCTCCGGGTGATAGGAAGAACTAAACTGGAGAATAGTACCCGAAAGCTTGAAGATTTCTTGCCAAAATATGCTCATAAATAGCCTATCCTGATCCGAGATTATGGATTTTGGAAATCCATGAAGCTTCACTATCTCCTTAGCAGAAATGGGAGCCACTTCCTTTGCAGTATAGGGGTGCAAAGGAGGTATGAAATGGCCATATTTGGTGAGCCGGTCAACCACAACCAATATAGTATCAAACTGGTTAGATTTAGGTAGCCCTGTTATGAAGTCCATGCTTATGTCTTCCCTATCAAAATAAAGAGAGTAAGATATAAGATTAATGTTAATTCATAAACTAAAACACACTAATCAATCTTTTAAATGGTTTTGTTTGTGAAATCATGTTAATCATCTATTCTTTTCCCTTTTAACCAAAAAAATTAAAACATTGCAACCAATTGACTTCGCTTTGTTTTCAAAGTACATGGACTTTGATCCCAACTATTGGGTATGTAGGCTCTAAGCTATTATCCTAGCTCAAATCTGCCTTGTAAATCATTTCATTTATTTTCTATTTTTTAGTTGATTTATTTTTGATTTAGTTTTATTTTCTCTTTTCTTGCATGTCAATATCTTGCTTAGGTGATTTCTTGCACAGGGGCTGGTTTCAAGCTTTCCCTTTACTTTCCATTTGTATTTTGCATGTTTAGTTTTAGCTAGAAGTTCAATGGCTAATTGCTATACTTGTTAGGACTTCTCAAGGATTCACTTTCTCATTATATTGAGAGTGTGGTACAGAGTTATCTTTTTTCTTATTCCATGTTGTTGTCTTGTTTTGAGTCCATTTGAATATGTTCCCAAAGACCCAAACGTTAAAACTTCAGAAAGCAAGTGATAGGGAACCTTATTGTGTTCAAAAGGATTGTGTTTACACTTGTGTTAATGTGGTCTGATATTGCTGATATAACCGTTATGTTTTGCCGCAAAATTTAGTGAAAAATCATCCATTTTGCATGCTAAAATGTGATCTGTTTTGAAACTGAAAATGCTGCCGAGGAGCCATGATTTTCAGGGGTTAAATGTGTGTATTTGCTGGTCAAAATTTTGGTTTAATGTTGCTGATAATAACCATTGTGTTTTGCTGCAACGTTTAGAGAAATCATCCATCTTAAATGCTGTTTTGTGTTTGGCTATGATTATCATGGGTTAAATGTATGTTTTGCATGTCAGAATTACTATTTATTGTTGCTGATATGCTTATCATGTTTTGCTGCAATTTAAGTGGAGACATCTTTCATTGTAAGTACTGAAATCATGTTCTGAAATGATTGAAAGTGGTGCTAGACCTTCTTGTAATTGATTATTGATCAGTAGAATTCAACTATATGTAATTGGCCTATAGAAAATTATGCTGAATACTTTGGTATTTAGTGCACATTTATTTTCCTTGTGTTTATTTCTCCTTTTATTTTATTTTGTTATGATTAATTGTTGTATTTCTTTGTCTTTGTTTTTGATTATGATTCGCAGAATTAAAATTAGCTTGAATTGTGCCTTTTGCGTGTTTAGGTATTTATTTAGATTGTTCATTTACTTGCTTTTTATGTTGTGTTCTTTTTTATTATTATTATTTTATTCTATTTTAAAAGCGGTAAATAAAATAATTTTAGGCCAAGCTGTTTTGCACATTTATCCTAGGGTAACCATGCTTTGGATAAGTGTTGTGGGATGCCTAACACCTTTTCTGCTCTCAACCGACTTTCGAACTCTTCTCTGTTTTGTAGACTAACTTTTCTTTTTGGTTTATTTGCCTTATCTTTTTAATAAAAAGGGTTTCCCAAATTTTTTCCTTTAAAATATTTTGGTGGAGATTCCATTTAATTGGTTTTCAGAACATGTTTTTGAAGATCAAACTTCCTTTTTAAACTTTTATGCCATTTGTGTTTTGCCTCCACGGGTGTCAGGTGTGACACTTCATCTACCACACTTACAGCCATCAAGAAACATAAATTTTGGGTCTAATTTAGCCGACATTCATGGCACAACATAATGGGCTGTCTTTGTTCATTTCTCAATCCATTTAACTTAGTTTTCTCTCCCTTAGTCATGTCTTGCAGTTAGTTTTCTCTTCCTTAATCATGTCTTGCATTTATTCAACAAAAAAATTGGCCAAATTTTGAAATCCAACTTTCAATTTCTTTGCTCTCAGTCTTGTGATTGGTCTCGCTAATATGACTAAATCTCTACTTTGCCCTCCAACTCCTTTTGGAACGCCATCTATGCCCACCTCACATTCATTATCGATAGACATTTAACTATAAAACAACAAACAACAACAAACAAAGCATTTTCTGATGAGTTGGGGTTAGTTATATAGATCAATCGATGCCAACATGTTTTATTTTGGTTCATTTCTATAGTTAAATTATTTATAGTTAAAATTCATTCTAATAGTTTTTCCTATTTTTTTTAGTCTCTCTCTACCTCTAGTTATTGAACTATCTTCTATCTATCACCCATAGTGTGTTTCCACCAACTTTTCTAATGCAATTATTCATAATCTTATTCTTTTTACTGTGTTCATTTATCGAACGCAACATTCTCATTTTTGTAATGTTAAGCTTTTTATTGCCTAACATTCAATACAATGGAACAATGTACATCTTATACCTGTGCGATAACATTTTTTCTTAAGCTTGAGTGGTACTTTTTTATCACGATTAACACCTGAAACCTTTCTCTATTTCATTCACCCAATTTGGATCCTATGATTTATTTGCCTCCTTTGTTTCTCTATTATTTTGTATTATTGTCTCCAAATACTTAAAACTTGTGACTTTTTGTATAGAATGATATCCAAGTTTCACCTCCACCCTAGGTCCAGTACAACTTTCACTAAATTTACATTCTATATATTCCATTTTACTTTGACTTATACGAAAATTGTATGTCTCCAAAGCTTGTCTCCACCTTTTTAATTTTTGTTTACTTTTTCTTCGGAATCTTCAACAAGGACTATATCATCAACAAAAAGCATGCATCTTGATGCCGCCTTTTGGATATGTTCAATGAGTACATCCAATACCAAGTTAAAATGGTAATGACTTAAAGTTGAACCTTGGTATAGTCCTATGGTTATATAGGGAAATTCTTCGTGGTTTCACCTTGTGTTCTCACACAAGTCATAGCCCCATCACACGTCTTTGATTTCTTGGATATAAGCTACACGAACTCTTTTATTTTCTAAAACTTTCCATAATACATTTTTTGGTACTCTATCATAAGCTTTTTTTTAAATCAATAAAAATCATATAAGGATCTTTATGAGATCTCTAGTATCTCTTCAATTTTCTTAATAAGTGTATTGGCTCTATAGTTGACTTCCCTAATATGAAACAACTTGGATCTTTGTAATTTGTGTGTCCAACCTTAATCTTCGTTCAATAACCTCCTATAACTTCATAGTATGACTCATAAGTTTGATCCTCCTATAATTTGCACAATTCTATATATCACCCTTGTTCTTATATACTAGGATTAAAGTACTTTTCTTCCACTTATCTGGCATCTTCTTGGATCTCAATATTACATTGAACAACTTTGTTAACCAACTTACACCTTTTCTTCCTAAACTCTTACACACCTCAATGGGTTTCTTTTCAATACCTGTACTACATCAAGCTCCAGGATTCTCCAATAAAAAATATAATTGAGATCCTCCTCTTTAGTACTGTAAAATGAGAAATTTCTGTGTGTATTATAAGAGCAAAGTGTACAAGAAGAGAGGACCTATTCTAGGAAAACATAATAAATACAATAAATACAATTAGACAACTAATTCTTAATGTCTAGCCTAAACTTTAGGCTAATTTCTACGCTAAACTTTATTCTAATTGATTTACATGATTTGATCCTATTTATACACAACACTCTCCCTCAAGCTGGAGCATATAAGTCATATGCACCAAGCTTTTTACATATATATTTTATCTGGGGACATCTTAGAGACTTGGTGAATATATCTGCCAATTGATCATTTGAATTGACATTTTGAGTAGTGAGACAACTAGATTGAATTTTTTCTCTAATAAAATGACAATCAATTTCAATATGTTTGGTCCTCTCATGGAACACCGGATTTGAGGCAATGTGCATTGCTGCTTGGTTATCACAGACTAGCTCCATCTTATCTATGTTCCCAAATTGTATCTCTTGAAGAAGTTGCTTTAACCATGGTAGTTCACAAGTTGCTAAGGCCATAGTACGATACTCAGCTTTCGCACTGAATCTTGCAACGACATTTTGTTTCTTGCTTTTCCAAGAGATTAGGTTACCACTGATGAACACATAGTATCCTGATGTGGGTTGCCTATCATCTAGTGAATCGGCCCAATCTGCATCAGTAAAGCCAACAACCTGGGTGTTTCCCTTGTCTTCATATAACAATCCTTGGCCTGACGCTCCTTTAATATATCGAAGGATTCGAACAACTACATCCCAATGACTATCACATGGTGATGATAAGAACTGGCTTACTATGCTCATAGCAAAAGATAAATCTAGACAAGTGATAGTGAGGTAATTAAGTTTTCCAACAAGTCTTCGATATCTTTCAAGATCTTCAATCAGTGTAGTTTGTCATGCCTGTCTCTTCTAATAGGTCAAGTGCATACTTTTGTTGTGAAATGGCAACACCAGTACTGGATTGGGCAACCTCAATTCCCAGAAAGTATTTAAGTTTCCCCAAATCTTTGGTTTGGAAGTGGTTACATAGATGTTGTTTGAGTTGGACAATGCCTAAATCATCATTGCTTGTAATAACAATGTCATCTACATAAACAACTACGGATATGCACATGCCTTGTGATGTATGGCGAAAGAAAACTGAGTGATCAGCTTCACTGTGATTCATTTCAAAATTTTGAATCACGGAACTGAATCAGCCAAACCAAGCTCTAGGTGATTGTTTGAGTCTGTAAAGAGAACAACGGAGTCGACATACTTTCTCAAACTCCCCTTAAGCAACAAAGCCAGGTGTTTGCTCCATATATACTTCTTCCTCCAATTCACCATGAAAGAAGGTATTTTTAATGTCAAGTTGATAAAGTGGCCAGTGATTTATAGCCGCAATTGATAAGAAGACATGAACTGAAGCAATTTTAGCAACAGGAGAGAAGGTATCACCATATTCTAGGCCAAAGATTTGAGTGTATCCTTTTGCCACCAAACGAGCTTTTAGTCTTTCAACTTTACCATTCGGACCAACTTTAACTGCATATACCCATCGGCAACCAACCAGAGATCTTCCAGGAGGGAGAGAAACCAAGTCCCATGTACCATTAGAATGCAAGGCAGTCATCTCATCAAGCATGGCTTGCCTCCAACTCGAATGTGCTAAAGCCTCACCAGTACTCTTAGGAACAAAAATAGAATCCAAAGAAGACACAAAAGCATAATATGGAATAGATAAACAATGATAGCTCAAAAAATTATAAACAGGGTCGGGATTACGAGTGGAGCGAGTACCTTTACGAATAACAATTAGAGGAGTATTAGACAAATGTTGGACCAGAGCAATGGGTAATTCGGACGAAGGTTGTGAGTCAGCAAGAGTATCTGTGAACTTAAGATGCGGGCGACAGTGATAAGTCTGGAGAGGAGGACTAAGGGGGACCTGTGGTGAAGCCTTTAAAGAAGCAAGGGAAGGAACAGGAAGGGTTTCAGTTACAGAGGTATTGTCAGGCATAGTAGACACAGAATGGAGAAGACTCGAGATAGGTCACATCAGGAGAGGTGAAACAGCGTCTAGTGGTTGGACAATAACATCGGTAGCCCTTTCGGAGATGAGCGTATTTGAGGAAAACACACTTGATGGATTTGGTAACAACTTATCTTTACCTAGGGTCAAATCATGAACAAAGCAAACACAACCAAAACACGGAGAGGAAGATGATAAAGAGGATCATTGGGAAACAATAGAGAATGAGGAATTTGATCATTCAATACAGAAGAAGGCATGTGATTAATTAGGTAACATGCGATGAGAACAGCATTACTCCAAAAAAGAGTAGGAACATTATGATGGTTAAGTAAAGTACGAGCTGTTTCAATAAGATTATGATTCTTACGTTCGGCTACCTCATTTTGTTGTGGAGTATAGGGACAAGGTTTGATGTAAAATCCCTTGAGAAGTCATAAATGCCTTAAAAGAGGTAGATAAATATTCTTTACCATTATCATAACGTAAGATAGAGACAAAGGTATTAAATTGAGTCTTTATTTTAGCACAAAAATTTTGAAAAATATTAAATACCTCAAAATGAGTTTTCATTAAGTATAACCAAGTATAACGAGAATAGTCATCAATGAAGGTTACAAATTATTGAAAGCCGAAAGTAGAAGACACACGACTAGGACCCCAGACATTAGAGTGAACAAGTTCAAAGGGAAATGTAGACCTATTATTAAGACTATTAGAAAATGAACTATGTGGTTGTTTACCCAACTGACATGACTCACAAGGGAGGGAGGACAAGGTAGAAAGAGAAGCATCCATTTTGTGGGGTTTGGAAAGGCTTGGATGTCCCAAACGATTGTGGATGAGAGATGGGGAGTAGTTGGATGTGCATGCAACTGGAGATGTAGAGGGCAAAAGATGGTACAAGCCTTGTGACTCACGGCCTACGCCAATCGTCTTCCCCGTACTCTGATCCTGGACAAACACTTTGATTAGAAAAGGTAATGGAACATTTGTGAGAGTGAGTCAATTTACTAACAGAAATAAGATTGAAAGGAGACTCAGAAACATAAAGGACAGAATCAACATATATAGAAGGAAGAATTTGGGCTTGCCTAATCCTTGTAGCAGCAGTTTTAGAGCCATTGGCTAGAGTTACTAAAGGAAGAGAAGAGAAACTAGAAAGGTGAGTAAATAGATTTTTATAACCAGAGATATGTTCGGAGGCACCCGAGTCAAGAACCCATGGTCCAATGTTAGGGGAACGGGCAAAGCAAGCAATTACATTACCAGTTTGAGCAACTGAGGCAGCCACAGATGACTGTTTAGCTTGTTGGTACTTTAGATACTCTTTATAGTCATCACCAGTTAAATAGATAGACTGTGAAGAATGTCAGATTGAGCAACATTGATAGAACGAGATGGTCGACCATGGAACACCCAGCAACGATCTTGAGTATGTCCCACCTTATTGCAATGCGTACATTGAGGATGTTTGCAACCACTACTATGCCCACTTTGTCCACTTGGATTTCCTTTCTCACCAGTTTGAGATACCAAGACTGAAGAGTCAACAATTAGAGAAATAGTATTGTTGATAGGCGGAGCTTGTGATGCAGAGATGTGCACCAAACGGGCAAGGACATCATTTAATGTGGGAATATTATAACCTCCCAAAATTTGATCTCTAATTACATCAAGATCAGGACGTAGGTTAATTAGTGTCATAACCATAAAGAATTTGTCCCATTGTGCTTCTTGATCAGAAGTTGAGGCTGTGGCAGGCATCAAAGATCTAAACTCATGTTTGAGAGCCTCAATTTTGCTCACATATGTGGTAGTATCTAAGTCCTGATGCTTAAGATTGACAAGGTTAGATAACACATCATAATAGTGGCGAATATCATTATTGTATATTGAAGCTGCCTTGTTTGATACATCATAATAGGTTTCATAAACCTCGTATGTGGGAAGTAATTTAGAGTCCAGAGAATGCCATAATAAGGAACAAAGTTGAGCATTAATTTTTATCCAATTTGATCTATCCATTTCAGCAATGTCAATGTCCCTCTTAGTTAAATGTTCTAAATATCCCTATCCTTTAAACTACAAGCAAACTGATGCAGCCCAATATTTGCAATTGGATGCCCCATGCAACTTTTCAAAGGTAATGATAGGTGCACCCCTAGTAAGGGTGGAAAAAGTACTTGACTTAGCAGTAGTCATCACTGTTTTGGATTGAAGAAAGCTCTACTACCTGGAAATAGGAAGTGGGCAGCACGACAACCACTAGAAATGAGAAGAGGGCAGCACGACAATCACTACGATGGAAACCGTGGCGGTTGACTATGACGGACGTGACGTCATGCTCCGACGTATGGGAAAACGCAGTTCTGGGTAGGTGGGCATAGTGGTGCGTGGCGACGGCGATAGTGCTGGCACTCCACCTTTTGGTTAATTGGAACCTTCTGAATACAGTGGTAGGGTGCGTGTTCCAAGGAGGGGCCAAGAAAAGGTCGAGTAATGAGTAACCAGAATTGGAAATAATGAATGGAAGAAAAAATGGAGTGTTTGGGCTAGAAAGAAACACAATCCCAAAGAGATATTACTGGAGGATCACAATAGGCTCTGATACCATGTAGAATGAGAAATTTTTGTGTGTATTATGAGAGCAAAGTGTAGGATATTTATACAAGAAGAGAGGACCTATTCTAGGAAAACATAACAAATACAATTAAACAATTAATCCCTAATGTCTAGCCTAAACTTTAGGCTAATGTCTAGGATAAACTTTAATCTAATTGATTTACATGATCTGATCCTATTTATACACAACAAGTACTTAGCCTACTAGCTTGACAAAGAGACATTGTTCCATTGAGATCCTCTTTGTGAAAACAATTCTTCCATTGTTCTTGGATATCTTGTTCCTTTACCAAGATATTACCTTCTTCATCCTTAATAAATTTCACATGATCTATGTCTCTTGTCTTTCAATCCTTTCTCTTTTTGAGCTTGAATATTCTTATCTCCCCATCTTTAGTTTCCAAGGATTGATATAACCTTTCATAAGCTTTATCTCTTGCCTTTGACATTGTCTTCTTGACATCTTTCTTAGTTACTTTATACTTCACCTAGTTTTCATTATCACTGCAAGAGTTCGATGCTTTATAGCGCTTTTTTAAATTTAATCTTATCTTGTATATTTGCATCCCATCACCAAGATTCTTTCCTCTTTGGTCCAAAACCTCTTGATATATCTAGCATTTTTGTTGCAACATTTCTAATCATTTCAACCATTTTGTTCCACATGTAGTTTGTATCACCTTGTGCTTCCCAATAAACATTTAACTATATTAAACAAATTATATAGCATATATGTGTGAGAAATGTTTTTTTTCATAAATTGAAGTACTTTTTCTTAAAGTGTGATTAAAGTACATTTAATACATTTCTTATTTCAAAAGTATTATCCTACCCTTTGTTATTTTATATGTTATAAAATCTTTTCTGTTTATTTATTGTTGAACAAAATATGTTTCATCTAAAAGGTAAAGGGCCTAAAGCATTGCCATTTTCAGAAGCCATTTCCAAAGTTCCAAGCCTCGGTTGGCGTAGAAGAAATGGCAGCTAATGTTGCGGGTGTGGCTGCTGTAACTACATTACCTATTCCAACCTCTTTCTGCAATGAGATGCAGAGAAACAGAATTTGCATAGGTAACTCTCAACGTAACTGGAGACTCGGAAAAGCTACTTCTTTTGTATTGGCGTGTGTACCTCCTCATTCTCAATCACAAACCTCTTCATCCTATGCCAAACCCACTTCTGCTCCTTCAACTAAGCTCTACGTCAGTGGTCAGCTTCTTCTACCCTTTTCGTAGTTTGTTTATGATCCTTATCCTTTCAGTTTCATTTTTCTTCTCCAAACTTCAAAATATATTTGGATCACATCATTTGAATTTATACTATTTTAATGTTTGGGTCGTCCCTTTTAGGTGGTAGTATTGATGAATATTAGCTATAAATTATTGTTACAAGTAGGAGATTATTGATTTTCTTGTAGGATATTCCATTGTTTCACTGAACTGGAACGTTCATCTACGCCTTGGGTGCATGTTTTTAATTTAGTCTCTCACTCTATATTGCTTTTAAAACTGCAAGCCCTAAAATTTTTTCTTTAGTAGCTGAAATTAGAGAGAAGGGTATTGTGGTGGTCTTGGTTTCTAGAATATAATAGAAATTATTACATTTTGGTTCAAGTTCTGTAAATTTGGTCTGTTTGGATTCAGTTGTTGAGAATTTAAGCCTTATTAGGATCACAATATAAAGTGCCACTGAAAGATGTGGGATGCTAAAACGTGATGGGATATGTATCAGAACCAGAGAAGGCTGGAATTGCTTTGCGGAATAGTTTAATGATATGGTGAAAGATTACCATTTAACTGGGCCTCAAGGTTGTATCTTCTCTTTATTGCTCTTGTTGGAGATATATATATCTTCTGCACCTTCACCTCTAAAATGCATAGTAGATCTAATTTACTCAATATTTTTTCTTACAATCATTCTTTTTGCTCTTTCTAAATCTTAGCTTTCTTATTCAAGAACCTGATTAATGATTTCATTTGGTAAAACAATTTTCTGAGAAAAAAAGGCGTACATTGGATCCTTTTATTGTCAATGCCTTAAAACATTTCATCTATAATGAACTTTAGTTTTGTTTCATATATCTCTGCCTTGGTTGCACTTTTCTCTATGGGACAATTGGACATCCATCATCTAGGCAATTGTACACATTTGATTGTCACATGCCCATAACTTTAGGTGAAAGTATTTGCAATTTGTTTGGAATTTTATTTGACATTTTGTTGCATGTGCTTTATGCTTGTTTTAACTCACTACCTTATTTTCCTGTTTCTTCCAGGGTTATCTTTTCGTACCACCGAAGAGAGCTTGCGAAACGCCTTTAAGAATTTTGGTCAACTTGTGGAAGGTAAAAATATTAAATTTAACATGTTCCTCTTTGTCTAATAAGTTATATGACTGCAACTGTAGGTTTATGATCTGTCACTGCTTTGCTGTTTCTAAGATTCTCTTTTTCCAAAATAACTTATTTGAGTAAATCTGTTTGTCCGTAACCCATTTCTTTTATTAAAGTTTTCAATCAACTATATGAGCAGTCAACCTGGTGATGGATAAAATAGCAAATAGACCAAGAGGCTTTGCATTTCTTCGTTATGCAACTGAAGAGGAATCCCAGAAGGCTATTGAGGGAATGCATGGAAAGGTAAGCCTTTTTTCCTTTCCCTTTTTATTTTTAACCTTATCGTGACATTTATTTGTGGAAGACCAGTTACATATATGTTGGTTTATGATATTTAGAAGAGTGATGTGGAGACTGATTATTCGTCGTGACCTTCTTTTAGCAAACAAGACATGGTCAAATCAACTTGTCTGTTGGTAATTATAAATCAACATCCTTAAACATGGTGCACAAGTTAACATAATTATCTATAAGTAAACAAACAAACAGACAAAGCCTTATCCCACTAAGTGTACTGTTTTAGTAAATTGATCAGTGTACAAACCTCGTTGGGAGAATGCAAATATCAAAGGAATTTTATTTTATGTACTGTTTTATACCTGGATTGTAGCTTTGTGCCAATATTCGTTATCATTTATTAAAGAAATTAGAGTTAATTAATGTAGACAGGGAAAGGGATAGAGTGATTATATGAAACTCCAGAGTTGTTGGAGGGAAGGTAAACTTCGCTAGATCATCACACTTTTTTTGACTCTTTAACAATGCCAATACAATAGGTTTACTGATGCGGATAAAATTTAGTTAAGGTTCTTCTATTATATTCTATGACTATCTTTATATTAAATGATCTCACGACTTCCTCTTGCTCAGTGACACAGATGAATTTTTGAAGTGAGTCACAGTCTAATAGACTCATAATATAATCATGATTATGTTTACATTAAATTAATCATAAAGCCTATTTCTTCTTTCAAGTGACAAGTGAGTCCTATCTACCATTTCTCTTAAGCATTTGTTTCTTCAATTATGGAGACTATTCACTGTTAGAAGATTAGTTGAAGACAATCTCATTGTAATCCCTTATATTCGATCACCATAATGCATCCACTACTCAAGGATCAGATCTACAAATCAAGATCCAGATTTGCTGCAATGCTTGAAAGATTCTGTTTGCTGTTTACCTTCTTAATAATCATTTCATTTATAAAGTTACCTTTTAAGATATGTAGGATACTGACAAGAAAGGGTTACAATTGCAGTTCTTAGATGGTAGGGTCATATTTGTGGAAGTTGCCAAACCAAGATCTGAGCTACGCCGAAGACTTGAGCAAAATCCTAGATAGTAATGAAGATGAAGAGAGAGGTGAACAGTCCATTTATTCTTATTGTGCAATATGCTGCAGAGTCACGTGATTAACCTGGGCTAACCACCGTTGCATTTTACTTGACTGCAACATATGAAAGATGCTTGCTAGATGAAACTTACGTACTGAGAAATACAACTGCAATTTAGCTCTCCCCCTGCTCTCCTGGCCTGTTTTACTAACTTCACAACAAAGTTGCTTGCGCTTCTCCCTTATTATTTAATTTATTATTTTAAAATATGATAATTATTATTTTATATTATATTTTAAAATTTTAAAAAAATTGACATGTACTTCAGAAATTTTTAATATATAATATATCCCTATCATAATAAATATAAATTAAATGATATAAATTCAAATGCTTAAAATATCTAATATAAGTTTATTTAAATTAAATTTTTAACAAAAATTTTCAAAATTCCTATTTTCATAATCATCATTATTACCATCACCATCCTCGTCATCACTTGGTTAAATCTAAATTCAAACCCGAACTCATAATTTGAAGTACTACGACATCGTGAACATTAACCATAATAACATCAACATTTCTAATTGGTGTCCCACAATTATCGTTGATGAAGAGGTTGTTCAATCTTTTCATCTTCTACATCAATATTATATTTTATTTTCCGTAAGTTATCTATTCATCATTTGAATGGATATCAGCGAAGTCAAAACCAGGAGACTTGCTTATCTGCGTACTTCTTAATGACAAATACTAAATCATTCATCTTTTCTAGGGGGAGGCAATTCCCTTTTTTTTTTTTTTGAATGAACTTAAATAAAATATAAAAGTTCAAATAAATTTTAATTCTTCCAGGATTAATTTTGAATATAAAGATAAATAAAAAATAATTTAGATAAATTTAAATGCTTACCATCTCAAAAGAATTTTAATTAAGTTCACACCTAGAAGAGCTGCATGTCAAACTAAGAATGTGAATGGCAAGTCTTTTTAAGTTTTGGGCATTTATCTCCACAGCATTCCACTGGTCTGTTAGGGTCATTTTATCTCTATTATCCTTTACACGATTGAAGCCAAACATTCCTTAAACATTGTGAAATTTAACTAGTTGCAGATCAATCTTGGTTCTCGTATTTCTATTTAGAATTAATCTTGAAAAACAACTACGTAATCATTCTTTAGGTTCATAGTCATCTTTGAAAGAATGATTATAATGAAAATAAAGATTGAGGTAGTGTGCATCTGCATGCAAAGACCTATGTAATTTGCAACATTGTCGATAATTATATGAACTACTCTTCTCCCACTTAATTTACAGCTTCATTTAACATTTCAAAAACTTTGTCAACTATCTTAGAAATTTCAGGTGTCCAATGAATATAAGAACATTAACCCTTTAGGACTATTGACTAAAAAGTTATAAATGAAACACCTTTTTTTATCACTCTATCCATCAAACATAATGGAAAAATCAACTTTATGGAAAAATCAACTTTTCTCCATTCCTCCTTAAACTCTTGAAACATTCTCTCAATCTTGTTCACCTTTAACTTTAAGTATTTTTCTCTATTCTCAAGGTAAGTGGGCTTAAAACCCAACCCATATTTCCCAATCACATCTCACATATATGTAAACTCTGGGTTTTTTTATATAATTGAAAGGAATTGCACTTGTATAACAAAACCAGGTAACTTGTTGGCAAGCTTCTTCTCTCAAGTCTCTTTTGAACAACTGATTAATAGTAGAACTTCCAACCCCACTAATAGTCCTAGTAGTTTTTAACTTTTTAAAGACATTCATGATTCCTTTTCCTTTTTCTTGTAAGTTTGATTGTGTATCACCCTCATCACCAACATCAATCTATTGTCTTCTTTTTCCAAATTGTTGTCTCTTTGCCATCTATAATAAGTTCTAACATCTTTTTCTTCACATCATTAGAAACATAAACCTTCCTTGGTGCCACCCAAGTGGAGTTTATATCTAAATATTCCTTTGATGACAACTTTGAAACAATAATTATACTTCACTTTTCTAGCATTCCCTTCAACATCAATTCAATGTTACCACCCAACATCTAACCTAGTACCAGGATAATTTTTTTTACAACAACTACTTTCTTATTAGACCCATTTGTAGACATTGTTGAATAGAACTCAGTGTCTCAAACTAAACACCAAGTGGCTAAAATTGAAAATAAAAAAAATACATATATTATGTGAATAAGGATCCGATTTGTAAATCATACTAAGCTAAATGCAATGCTAATTGCTAAAGCATAAAGTATCCATCAAAGTATGTAAACAAACTAGCACAAACCAACTAAAGTATTCATCAATGTTAAGCAATCCACTTACTAATTCACAGAAAAATTGACGCATTAAATAGCACCCCCATCAAAGAAAAATTAGAAAAAATTTCATTAATAATTCATTAGTGTCACCCAAGAATAGCCACTTTTGAGTAGTTAATTCAACAAATTTAGAGTAGTTAATCTAGTGAATTCCCTTAGGGACTCCCCTCCGTCACCTACCGTAGCTGTAGTCCATTAGCAATATCAACACTTCGCTTATATAGTCTTCCCCCTTCTAGATAATATTTGGCTACCCACCTTTCCATTTCTCTTTTGTCATGCATATCTACAATTGTTTTTCCATCCCACAAGTATTGGATGATTGGAGTTCACCAATCCTCGACCACCTCTTAGATTTTCTCTATTCCTTAGGAATTGATGCTAGGGTGCTCTATTGTATCCCTAAGGATGGGCTTCACTCAAAAGTAGGTAGTACTAGCTAGCTTTGATAGAGAGTTGGTGTTTTCGTTATGTGATTGTGGTGTCCTTTCTAATGTGGAATTTTCAAATTGGGCCAAGATAGTCTAGGTTCTTGAGCCGTATTTCACCATAGCGACCTCTTTTACTTCACAGGTCCTATTGATCTGTCCTACCACCAACTAAGTCATTGTGAACTAGGATGTTCTGTGCTCCTGGCTAGGGCTAATCCTTCGATTAGTTAATCATACTCAACTTGATTGTTCGATGTTTTGAAGTTGAGTTGTAGTTTTTAATCTATTATAAGGACATCGGATGTGAGGATGGACATTCTAACCTCTCTCTCCTTTCTAGTTGTCAACCCGTCCACATGGGTAGTCCAGATGGATGGCTGCTTTCCTTTTCTTGGCTACTTGAAGGTTGGTGAGTCATTTCTGCTATAAAATCCATAAGGATGTAAAACTTGATGGCTTTTCTGGTTTGAACGTAATATTGAATTGGGAAAGATCCATTGCTTATGTGACCAATTGGCATGTTACATTTAGCTTGTAAAGGATGAACTTTAAGGGTTGGTTGGTTCTGACTATCATTATATGTTGTTGAAAGTAAGGTTGTAGTCTTCTTGAGGGTATTACTAGCACATACACTAGTTTTTATATCTTCTAATGCCTGTGTTTCACTCTATAAAGCACCCAACTTAAAAAGTAAACTAGGTGTTGCTCCTGATCCTCCTCCTTAACTAGGGATATACTTACTGAGCTCTGTCTTATTGTGAAGTAAGTTATCAGTGGCTCGGCTGGGTGAGGTTTTAAAGAGATAAGGGGTTGGTTGAGATACTCCTTCAATCCCTCGAAGGCTTTTTGGCATTGCTCTATCCATTGGAAGTCTTTGTCTTGCTTTAATATGTCAAAGAAGAGTAAGCATCTGTTTGTAGACCTGAAGAGGAAATAGTTAAGTGTCATTATTCTCTCATTAAGAATTTGCACCTCTTTCACATTCTTAAGCTTTCCATCTATAAGATTGCTTGGAGTTTCTCTAAATTAGGATTAATTCCCTATAAAGTTATCACAAATCTTAGAAAATTCCCTTCTTTAACACCAAATGCACACTTCGATTGGGTCAACTTCATATTGTTGTGTTAGAGTATTTCAAAGATTTCTTACAAGTCTTCAATTTGCTTGTCATCTTCGAAGCTCTTTACGACTATATCGTCCACGTACTCCTTGAGGTTTTTGCCTAAGTGATCCTTGAAGAATTTGTTCATCATTCACTGGTAGGTGGCCCCAAAATTTTTGAGTATGAGCCCATAACCATTTAGTAGAATAACCCATGCCTAGTAATGAATGTATAGGGTATCCACCAAAAGTCCTTCATCCACTAGGGTTTTATTTATTTCCTAGTTTTCTATTACTTTAGAGATGACCATTGGGTCATTTTGATTTGGATCTTCCCTTATGAAGTCTTCTTTTGTGAAGGTTATCAGGTTGTTTCTCTCTACTCTCCTTGGACATTTTGGGAGGTAATTCAATTTTATAATAGATCTGACCTACTTCTTTTTGGTTTGGGGTTCAGCCTCTGTTTTTGTAACAACTACCCCAATTTGATGTTTATTACCCCTACTACATTGTTCTGGTCCTTTTGCTCCTATCTTTCTTCGTTTGATTGATGTTGATTACTTCGGGCAGGGTCTCTTTAGTCATCTTTCCTGTTCTCATTCCTAGGACATCCACCATAAACAATATTAAACAACAGTCTAGCAAATAACCACTAGCTCTGTGTGTAACATCTGCTCCTTTTAATTATGAGAGATGTTTGCTAGTTTTTAAATAAGTTAAATGCTTATGTGTGTTGCATTAGATTTCATATAGTTACATTAGTGGTAAAATAACTTGAAAAGAAAGGTTAAGGACTTGAATGAAATAAAAAAGGCTTAGTGAGAAAAGTTATATAGGCTTTCAATACTCTAGGGTAGCAAATTATAATTTTAGCCAAAAGACTGGTTATTGTAGCTACTAGAATTTTGAAATTTCTCGCCAAAGTTTCAAAGGCAAAATGGTAATTCTTCATATGGCGGGAAAAGTTGCTAATTGTTGCAAGAAATAAGGTAGCAAACAACTTAATCCTCTTTATTTCAAAGTTACTGTTCATATACTAAAAATTGTGATTTTCAATAGATGTACTTATGTATGCTTAAAGCAGATTATGACAAAATGATTTTTTACCTATTGATGAAAATGAGGTTGAATCTAAGATTTGAGTGAGATTAAACGATAATTTAGGTTATTTTTATAAGATAAATTATGCTTATATGCTAGTATTGAGTTGATGATTATCAGAAGTGGGTTATAAACTAGTTCTTGGGCAAATTTTAGGTAAATAGCCAATCTGAAAAAATAGAGCATAACATAGCAGCCGACTGCCAGCTCTTGGAAGTTGACTGTAGTGTTCTTTAGTTACCCAAAAACACATTCAAAGCTTTAACAGTCGATTGCCAGCCCATGGAAGTCAACTTTCGTGGTCATATTTTTTAGAAAATCACAAAGAACAGAGCAGTTGACTGTTGGGTGTCTGACAGTCGACTTGTAGCCTTCAGGTTTGGAAAATTTTACAGGACAATGAGCGAAAAGTCGACTGCTAGCTGGTGGAAGTTGACTGGCCACCCTTTGTTTTGGAAAAATAAACTCAATGACCTAGATTGAAATGTAATTAGCCCAAAACTCTACTCAAAAAAGGGATCAAAACTTGGAATGTGTAATGGGTGACATGTTGGTTGAAAGTGAAAAGAAAGAGCAAGAATGATGTGAGAATTAAAAAGGAATGAGCATGAGACATAAAAAAGAAATGAGAAAGTATTCCTAGTGTATGGATAGTGGTAGATAGGCTAATGTCGAGTGATTGATTGTTGGTATGGGACAATCGTTGGGCATTCCATAGTTGAACTAAATGATTTGAAAAGATTGTGATGGTTACTAATTTTAAGTTAGTGAACTCCCCTATAGCCAATTAAAGGAGTCATATACTTAAAATTAAACATAACCTTGGTGTAAGCCAAATCACCCTAGTCTATATACTTGTGAACAGTGTTTTGGGAGATGGTCTATGAAAAATAGTAATCTTAGATATATAAGGGAGGAACTGCCAAAGAGGTAGGCAAGGACCCTATGGTTCTTGGTGATGGGGGATAAACTGCCAAAAAGGTGGGCAAAGACTCTCGTAGGGGTGTTAAGGATGATTTTACTTGGGTCTACTGGAGTATGCTTCAGCATGTACACAAATTGCAGTTATGGACTGTTGGATAATATACGAATAGCAGTTGAAAATTGTGAGTAGTCACAGACTATGAGAAACTCACCTGTGAGTGAGGGTTTAATATAAGGAGTTGTTCGCTTGGTAACTCTCATGATTTCTCTTGTTATGATCATGATCTGGTAGAGGCCATGGAAATATACTCTGGTTTCCTTGTTTATGCTCTTTTCTAAATGTGATTATCACCTTATTACCTTTACAATATTTTAATATATCCTATGTAATGGATATATGATGAGATGATATATCCCGTGTAATGTAATTGTGATGAATCATCTGATGTTGTATCCTATGATTATCAGAAGTGGGTTACAAACTAGTTCTTGGGCAAAATCTGGGTTAATACCAAATTTGAAAAAATAGAGCATAATATAACAGCCAACTGCCAGCTCTTGGAAGTCAACTATTGTGTTCTTCAGTTGCCCAAAAATACATGTAGAGCTCTAACAGTCGACTGGCAGCCAGTAGAAGTTGACTGTTGTGCTTATCTTTTCTAGAAAATCACCAAGAACAGATCAGTTAACTGTTGGGTGTCTGACAGTCAACTTTTAGCACTCAGGTTTGGAAAATTTTGTAGGACAATGAGCAAAAAGCCGACTGCTAGCTGGTGGAAGTCAACTGGCCAGCCTCTGTTTTGGAAAAATAAACTTAATGACCTAGCTTGAAATGTAATTAGCCCAAAACTCTACTCAAACAAGGGATCAAAACCTGGAATGTGTAATAGGTAACATGTATGTTGAAAGTAAACAAAAAGAGCAAGAATGATGTGAGAATTAAAAAGGAATGAGCATTATACATAAAAGAGAAATGAGAAAGTATTCCTATATATGGATAGTGGTAGATAGGCTAATGTTGAGTGATCGATTGTCGGTATAGGACAGTTATTGGGCATTCCATGGTTGAACTAAACGATTTGAAAACACCATGATGGTTACTAATTTTAAGTTGGTGAACTCCCTTATGGCCAGTTAAAGGAGTTACATACTTAAAATTAGACATAACCATGGTATGAGCCGAATCACCCTAGTCTATATACTTGTGAATAGTATTTTGGGAGATGATCTGTGAAAAATAGTAATCCTAAATATGTGAGGGAGGAACTGCCAGAGAGGTGAGCAGAGACGATGTGATTCTTAGTAATGGGGAATGAAATGCTAGAGAGGTAGGCAGGGACCCTTATGAGGGTGTTAAGGATGGTTGTACTTGGATCCACTGGAGTATGCTGTAGCATGTACACAAGTTACAGTTATAGACTGCTGGATAATATAAAATAGCAGTTAAAAACTACAATTAGTCACTGACTACGAGAAACTTACCTGTGAGTGAGGGTTTAATATAAGGAGTTGTTTGCTTGGTGACTCTCCTTATTTCTTTTTTTATAATCATGATCTGGTAGAGGCCATGGAAATATGTTTTGATTTTCTTGTTTATGCTCTCGTCTAAATTTGATTATCACCCTGTTACCTTTATAATATTTTAATATATCTCGTGTAATGGATATGTGATGAATCATCTGATGCTGTATCCTGTGTGATGGATATGTGATGAGATGATATATCCCGTGTAATGCATATGTGATGAATAATCTAATTTTGTATCTTGTGTGATGGATATGTGATGTTGCATTCATAAGTATGAAATATAATTGTATAATTCATGCATTGTATCCCAATAAGCAGGAGGTATTATTTGATGATAAAAAGAATGTAGCATATTTTCGTATGAGTATAGTGGTACGGATTAGCAGTTTTTAAAACAAGTTGTTATTACTAATGAGATTTATTCTCATATAAATGCTGGTTTGTATCAAATTTCTAGATACTAGGTACTGTTAGAGATGGAGGTAGAGATAGTGGAGATACCCTTCTTGGGGTATTTCCTAGTTGTTAAGGAACTATGGATTATTTTTTTATTAGAAGTTCCTCCTACACCTTGACTGCATGAGGTTTAGAGTCTGTATAGTAAATTTTTGACATGCTCGATACCCTACTTCCTTATTATTAGTTTTGAAAAGGATCAGGATGATGATTTTTTATATAGGAGATAGGGCATATATGTATTGAAATATATGAGATAGGTATCCATTAGTAGGTTTTGAAAAATGGGTATGAGTAGCAGGGTTTTTGTCTCCTTACCCTAAATAGCCTCACATATCTATAGGTATATATCTTATGTACAAAAATTATAACTATTATAAATGAATTATGTATGCGCATGTAAATAATATATATATTATTTTAATTATTTTCGTTGCGTTATGTGTGAGAACCTGAGTGTAAATTCCCAAACCAATTGGCACTTAATTGTTAACTTGGTAAAAGTTAAAATTTACTTAGGTATAAGTAGTATTAACGCATCAATCCTATAGTATATTGTATTATATTATGTAATTAAATAAAAGGAAATATAGGATTGAAGATGTTGCACTGTGGCAGTCAACTAAGAGATCTTGGGTTCCCAGCCAACTACTTGTTGACTACTGAATCTTTGGTGGGGGTAGCTCAATCTGAAGAGCTACTGTTGACTGCCAGCGTAATGGTAATTGCCTAGTACTTACCCAAATGAGAAGATGAACTTAATTGCTTTCCAATACACGAATATAAGATCGAAGGGTCATCTAAATTGGGAAATTATGAGGATTAAGTACTATGTAACATGAATTGAGAGGGAAACAAAGACGAAGGCTAATGAGAATTAAGGAAAGTATTCCTAGTGTATGAACTAGTGGTAGATAGGCTTATGATCAAGTGACCAATAGTCAATATAGGATGATCATTGGACATTCTACAGTTGAGCCATAATTTGATATGGTAAAACATCTATTTGATCATTAAGAAAATTGCATAAAAGCCATGATGGTTGCAAATTCTAGGTTAGTATATTCTATATGGCTAACTAAATCACGTATTTAAAATTATACATAATTATGACTTGAGCCAAATCATCTTAATATATGTATATATATATATATATACTTATAAATAGCATACATAGAATATGATCTGTCTAAGGTGAATTGGATGTGATATATTTGGACAATGATCTCTTGAGTAAGACATGATCTGCCAAGAGGGACAATAATCCATATGTTTATACTTGGATCTATTGGGGAACGCCTTAGATAGTACTGTGGTTTGGAACCACTATGGTCAAGGACCACTAGAAGACCAATTCATGACAAGCTTAAGGGTACGTTAAAAAGGTAAATGAAGTTTCACTTGAAAACACCTTAGCAGAGATGTTCGCTAGCGATGCTTCCATTGCTTTCTATTTGAAATGAAAAAGAAATGGCAAGGAGCCATATTTTACTAATTCTTTTCCCTATAACCATATTTTGTGAATTTTCATATTATTGTGATTATGATGAATTGAGAAACAAATGAACATGCCCAAATATATTGATGATGCAAATGTTTATTTTACATGCATAAATAAGTACATGTCATGATAGAGTATGATTCATGCATTGCATCCAATGGACAATTGTTTCTATGTAAATAAGATTTAGCAAGAATATATAGATTTTCGTATGCGTACGACTCATACCTTCAGTGATTTTCAAACAGGTTATTTGATTGTCAAGATTATAAATTTTGCCTTTTTCATTGATGTGTCCAGATGCCTAGATTTCATGTAATGCTAGAGATAGAGGTTGTGTGCTTGGAAGTCCCTTTCATGGGACAGTTGATGGTAGTACAAGATGTTTGGGTATTGTTGGTGCTAGAGGTTCCTTCACCCCCTAGTGGTGGACAATTATATGACTAGAGACTATAGTAGATATAAGATTATATAGATATTTTGAATATTTAGTATACTTTATCCTTCGCTATGGCTCTATTTTATCTTTTTGGAAGGTCTCCATGGCATTCTTTTGGTGTATATAGACTGAGGGATATATATATGGATATATGATGCATTATCTGCTAGTAGGTTTGTTAGCTTAAGTCCGAGTGGTAGACTTGTTGCCTTCAGATCTCTTGTTTAACTATGTATATGTATTTGACCATCATATATCCACACACACACACACACACACACATATTCATATGCTAATTAGATGTTATATTATTTCGTTGTAATTTATTTATGTCTGTAAGACCCGAGTGTAAAAGCTTATAAAAAACTCCACTAAAAATAATTAACTTGTTAAAAGTTAAAATTAACTCGAGTAGAGGAAGTAGTAACACATATGATTGTTACGTATAAGTTAATTACCTAAAAAAGGAACTATAGGTTAGAGGTGTTACAAGAAAAACTTGTAAAAATGTCATGCTATGTAGTGTCACCTAGGCTATTCATCACAAAACTAAACAATATGCATATATTGTTTTGTTTCCTCAAAAACACACATGGAGCACTCCTATAGTGCATTCTTTTCAATGAGCATAATGGTTCTTTACAAACATAGGATCACATGCCAACTAACATGGATTTCATATAAACAATTTAAATAATCATTTCACAATGTTTCATAAACATTTCACAAAATCCATATTAGATAATATACTATAACTTCTCATAAGGTGTGAACTCTCACTTATTCATAACCTTCACTAGTTTGAAACCCTTATTGTTTCAATCACATAACTAATATTCTATACAAACCTTTTGTACTACCTTGAGTTTGGCCCACCCATAGTGGCCTTGGCCCTCTTGGCATGGTCTCTATCTACTAAGACGTCCCTTAGGTGGATTCAAGTTGCATAAAACTATTGGGAGCATTGCAAATTGAACCTATCTCCCTCAAAAAGGCATTGCTTATCAAACTTCTCTTTTCTATTGTTAGAGTCCACTCTCTTTTGAGGAACATCACTCTCATGAGCTTAGTGAGATACCGTATCAATCAACAATAGAAATCACCTCCCACGTACAAAGGTCAATTCTTTGGAAAGGCACCACTCTTTGGCCCCTCCTTTTCGACGTAGTATGGTATCCACTAGCATATATACCTAGGATGATTTAACCCACTCCATAATCAATGTCAAATTCTAAATACGTGACACTTAATGTTAACTAGTTACGTGAGTTTCACTAAATTAGAAATTGAATACCGTCATGATCAACATCAAATAGGTGTGTCCACCCTTATCTATGGTTTAATCATGGAATGACCAACGATCATTCCATATCGACTACTGCCATCTTGGAAATTGACTATTACCACTCGATTTAGCCACCTCAATGTTTTTCCATCCTAACTTTGCCTTTATAAACCTCCAAAATCCCATCCAATTCACTTCTAACATGAAAGTAAGCCTTAAAACATAGTTATACGCATGGTTACATGAACTATATGGCAAAACTCACATGGGTGCAACCTCAAGAATGCATGTATTGTACCACATCCACATAAATAATGAAAACAAGTATGAATTCAATTCAAAAACTTCACATGTTGTCTAAAATACTCAAAAAAAACATCCAACGTAAAATTTTGCAACCAACATCCATTTGCGACCAATTAAGTCTAGAGAGAGAAAATTATGAAAACCTATAAAAATATTGGATGAAGATGCAGGGTAGGGAGTTCTATCTACTTGGATTCTAAGCTATATACTTTTACTAAATACTGAATTCGAGTTCCCAATTCTTTCCTTTGCCTTTAGCTTCTTCTCCCCTTTCTCTCTCCTCTTTCTCTATCCTTTTTCTTTTTCTTCTCTTTTTTCCTTCTAATTTTCTTACACTTGATGCAACTCCCTCATGTACTCTTTAGGTTGCATCTTAGCCATTGATCACTAACAAATCCTGGCCCTTGGTTCCATCTTCTTCTCCAAGTAGTGAATTTTTTATTAATTTTCTAAAGCCATGTTAAGGTGGCTTCTAATTCTTAATCTCCTTTTTCCCTTATTCCTTTATCATAAGATCTCATCTCTTAGAATTCAAGTAACCCACACTCATCTCTTAGTTAGAACAACATAGGTTTGCTAAGGAGATAGGTCAAATACCTCTCTAACCATGAAAAATGAGTTGCATGAAATTTCTTCAAATTCCCTTTTTCTTAGCCCCATGACTATTTTAAAGTTGTTCTTTCCTAATTGTTCAAGCTTTCTAATCCTAATTAAATTTTCAAAACACATACAATCACGTGGCAATCAAACAAAACAAAATTAGCATCATTTAATAGCACATAAATCCAATACACACACAAAAAGTAAAACGACAGGTTTTGTATATTCTAGTCAGGTTGGCCAAATCCATTTTTACTAGCTTGAAACTAGCACTTCCTTAAATTACTTCGAGTTAACTAGAACTCAACAACACAATCATATCAATTGCCATGTTTGGATCTTTGATATTGAGACCATGCTTAATGGTATACAGACTGAAGTGTTCATTAAATCTCGAAGACCAGTAACCTCCTTCATCCTTTTGGTTCATGTTTAAAAATAGTAATGCATATGATAATAGTATATACACTATGTACTTGTAATCACTGATTAATAATTAGAATATATATATAAATAGTTGTGTCTTTATATACTTCACTCATATATATATATTTCTTAAAAATCCCAATAGGCTTGGCCCTAATACGGCCTAACCTGGCATACCAACAATTACAACGTTGCTAGAGAATGGTGAGCAATTTCATTGTGTCAAAATTGCAATTTAAATCGTGAAATTAGATGTTTTCACTTGTGAAAAACTTGCTAACTCGTGCAAAAAATTGAAAACTAGTAAAAACACAACAAATTTATTCAAACTTATGAAATCAAACTTAAATTGTGATTTCATCTTCAACTTCACAAGTCATATGATTATTTGAAAATGACTCATTTTGAGGCTTTCATTTCTTTGATTCTATGGCCTATCTTGTAACGACCCCCTAATACGACATACACAATCCTTTATCTGATTAGCGGAAGCATATGGACTTTTCTAAATAGTTATTCCCGATGTGAGAATGTCAGGGGATCGCTACTGGTTGAGCGTAACCCAAATAGACTTCCCGTTGTCCATTCAGATTCCGTTCAACCCTAATTCACACGCAGCTAAGCTAATTATACATACATACATCATAAATTACTCTAGAATGAAATATAATATCCATACATATGGCATACAATCATTCATACAAATTCCAACTTAAAATCGCAAGTTTACAGCAGTAAACCTTACCAAAAATCTGGCAGAGTTTTCTCTGTATTTTGAACATATCCATAATACAACAGTCACCTGTTTACAGATATATAGCCAGTCCAATTACAACAGAAAACATAAATGACAGAAGACCAATATACAACAACATCATCGAAATATATACAATGCAATTCAATCCTAGACTAAGCTTCTTTTCTGTTTATCCCCAAGTCATCGTCCAGCTAACGTCTAAGTTCCTGTCCCTGTTCCTGTTCATCTAAGTAAACAACCTGGTGAGATATAAAATCCCAGTAAAATAATTTACAGCTCAAATATAATTCAAAATCTGGTTGAATACTCATCGGTGCAAGCATCAAAAATAACTTCTCGAAATTAGTTTAAAATCTGTGAAATACCTTATCTTTAAAATCATTATATCGCATGGAAATTGAGGCAAATACTCAAAATCATAAAATCCATTTCTTTGAAAATCAATCATAGAAATCAGGTTAAATCCCATTCCCAGTGTATCTAAATCCATCTTGGTCACAAGTCCTCTGTGACCAAATCTAAATCGTCATCCAATTGCACGTCATCTAGAGAGATTACCTCTCTTATCGTTGGGTGTGATCCGTAACACCAATCACCCGAATCTCACCTATATTGTGAGTGTGATTCGTAACACCAATCACTCACTCAAGGACCGGGTGAGAATCAACATCTAGGGCATCCCCTAGCATGTGCACATACGCCAATTCTCATCCTCATACAGTCTATTCGAACTTACATGTTTACGGTCGGCTATTCCTCAGGGTTCTAGGGTATTACGCCTAAATCACAACATTTTTCCATGTAGGCTATCGCCCCTTATACTCCTTAAACCTTTCTTAGGGTTGTCCTAATTTATCGCGTGATCCCTAACGCAGTACAGGCTAAATCTGGTAAAAATAATGTCAATTAAAAACTCCCTGTACTTGGGATACTTAATGGCCATCCCATACCAGCTATCAAGTACCCTACCCTAAGTAAATCCGTCCTAAGGGCATCTAAACTTGATAAAAAAAACTTCTAACATGCAATTAGGATATCCATCACACAGGCATGCAATTTATTCCATTGAAAGTAGCACGTAAATCCATGCAATTAAATCTAATTTCAAGCAATCACTAGGTCAAATCTAGGACTCGGGAAGCGTAAATCATCCTACCTGGTCTCCTGTTGCTCCAAATCAATTTATGACTTCACGAAATCCCAGTTTTCGAGCCAATTAAATTCCCTGGACATTTAAATGAATATTCAAGCTCGTCACGTCATCTGTTTTACGATTCTAAGTCCGATTATCCTAATTTCTAGGTCAATTTATTTCGTAATTGCGTTCGGCAGCTAATTCAATTAGAATTCATCAGTTTTTGGGAAATTGGACCTTACCAGTGTTGTCGAATGATGGAAATCTGTCCCGAGGTGGTCTCGATTTCTCCCTGTGTATGTCCAAATTCTCTGGCACAGTGACATACGGCGGCGTACAGCGACGCACAGTAGAGGGGTACGGTTGGCCTCGAAATTTACACCACGGTGAAGCCTGCAAGATGGGGAGTCCGAATATGGTGGTGGCGCGGCGGTTCATGTTCGTTTGGACAGCATTTTTTGGCCACAAAAAATAATGTGCGACGGACGAAAAAAGCCTTGATCCGGGCGCATCGGACCTCCGTTCGATGTTGGTGAGCTGGTGGAGGAAGCTGGCAGCTCAGGCTACACGCTGATGGGGGCAATGATGGCCAACGGTGGCGGACGATGGCAATCTCAGTTGGCAAATTTTTTGGGTGATGGAGGTGGAAAACGTCATTTTTCGGCGGCGCTAGCGGCCGTTGGCGGGCGTGGGTGGTTGCTGGAAGTCGAGGGTGGCGAGAGGAGTCGATTGGTATGCCTGGTGGTGGCTCTGGTGGCGGTGCACGGTGGAGGAAGGAGGAGAGAGAGGAGAGAGAAAATAGAGTGAGGAGAGAGAGAGAATTATGCCAAATGGCAGGATTTCAAAAAATTTAAAGCTTCGATTTCAACTTTTTCCGGACCACCTAGGGAAACTTTAGCATGTCGGATTCCATCCAGATGTGGGCACAATTTTCCATGCATCGATTTTGGCCTCCGTTTGTAGAATTGAAGCACGAAACTTCGTCTGTTAGTTCCTAATCGCCGAATTGCGTTTCTTTCCATTTGATTGTGTTTCTGACTTCAAATCGATTCCCGATTCAAACCTTCATCCTCAAAAGTCGTGCCAGGCTTCGCTTACATGGATTTATCAAAAAATTGAGTTTCTTTCTTTTAAAATTAATTTCAGTTATTACATATCCACTAACCTAGATTAAACATAAAAGAAAACCATGTTCCTTATTGTTTAAACCAAAGTGAACGCACACAAGAAGGAATAATGAACTCTATGCTTAGCTACAATGATGCGTTGTTGCTACTAAACAAACTAATAAGCCACATGAAGTTATTTATGGTTTCACAAAAGTAAAAGAGTCAATGAGAATGATGATATATCTAGAAAGAAAAACATAGGTGAGTGGATAGGGTAAGAAAGCTATCCAATGTCAATGGAAAGATGAGAAAGCTTAGATGCAAGTTAACATGGTTGTTGGATTTGTGATGTTTGGCCATTGGTATGGAGAAAAAAATAGAGTATAAGTGTTCTATGGTTTGCAAAGTGAGTGTATGTGAAGATGTGAGAGGGAAACTTATTTGTGTGATAAAAAATAGAATGTCTTTTATTTGAGTCCAAAGAGAAAATCTTATTTGTGTTGTGAGTGATAAAAATTGCTTTTAATTAAGTCCTACTTTTAGTCTTACAAGAAGTATAGGTTCAAATTAGCCATGTGAGGAGATGGGTGAGAGAAGATTTAGTAGGAGGGCAATATTAGAGTTGGAGAGAACAATTGTCATAGATTAAAATTTTTTATTGATATCATTATTATTCATTGTATAATCACTAAAAATTGTTTAAATATATAATAATCTTTTATAATTTAAAACATATATATGAAATGGATGATATTTATTTTGGATTGATTATGTAGTATTCACTACCAAAAATTAGAAAGGGATTTTGTTAGTTCCAATTAAGAGAAATCTAGGAAAATTAATTTGTTTATTGGTTGTTAATATTGTTATAAATATTTATTTGTTTGAATTGCTATGAAATTTGTATGTATGTGTGAAGTTCCTTTGAATTTTTTTTTAGGATTAGGGGAAATCCTAGATAAAACACTAAGTAACATTTTTGGAAGTAAAAGAGAATTTAAAGAAAAATAAAAATCCAAGAAATAAAGCAATTTAAATTAAAATAGGCAAAACATTTAGTTACTAATGGGGAAAAATAAAATTTTCTAGAATGTTTAAAAATGAAGATATAGCCTCACATATGTAAAAACTACAACTAATATAAGGGTTTAAAAACCAAAGGAAAAATCTTACTCACACCAACTAACAACTAATTGTCCCTAATAAACCACTTATGAAGTTAATTCCCTAAACATATTACTCTCTACTTAGCCCTTAAGTTTCATTACCCTTACTTTAGCAAACCAAATATTGGGGGAGGGAGAGAGAGAGAGAAAGATCATGTCAAATGCTTCCCCATTAAGTTACAAAGAGAGAGAGAAATATATCCCCCTTACACCCAATACAAATAAAATAATTAAAGTAATAAAAACACCCCCTTCACCTTATTCATATTGGGCTAGAGAGAGAAAAGAGTGTAAACTTACTAACTAAGTCTTACACACAAAGATAGAGAGAGAAGTAGAGAGAAAAAGGGAAAGAAAGAGATAAAGGGTTATGAGAGAGGAAGACCGAGAGAGAGGAAATGAGAAAGAGAGTGTGGTTTAAGGGAAGAAGAAGAAAGTTTTGGTTTTAAGGAGAGCTAAACATGATACAAGAGGTCTTGCATGTGGGTAAAATTTAGCATCAAGGAAGGAGAGTTTTGGGTAGATGAAATTGGTCAAGAGAAAAAGCAAGAACAAAACTGAAGCCTTAAACAGACCTAACATCTGTTGAACTAAGAAAAAATTGTATAAAAAAATCAAGGTAGGATACCCTTATATATTTACTTAGTACTTTGACAAGCATGTTTTAGATATTTTTCCTCCACTGTAATTGGTTATGTAACACATCATGTTCTTGCAATTATATTGAAATATATTATTTCTTATTTAATCAGATAAATTGCCATAAATTGTGTCCAATTGCTTGTGTGATTTAATATTTAGAATAAATATTGGAAAAGATGACATTGCATAAAATTGAGGTGCTTAATTTAATTCTTCTTCCCTTCACCTAGCCTAATTGCTAAGGAGAAAAGCAAACTAAATACCCATATGTACCTACACATGCATATGGGGAAGAGGAAAGAGGAATAAGGCATCCTAAAAATATATGTATACATATGTGTGTATACATGCAAATTGAGAAGTGTGTGACAAGTATAGCATTTAAATATACACATGTGGCAAATATAACATTTAAATACACATATATACATATATTGGGTGAGGTGGCGACATGGGAAAGGAAGGGAGTGGATGTGAGAGACAAGTTTTTCCCCTTCCCTTATGTTGCCTCTAACTTGCCCAAGAGGGGGAAAAACTCACATGCGCTTGCATGAGATATGAACTGACATGAAGTGTGAAAGGAAGAGAGGTACGACCATGAAAATATATGAAGGAAAAAAAAAGAGTGCAGTGTACCCCGGCTGAATGGAAAATGCAATGAGAGAAGAAAGGAAAGTGGCGTGACCAATGGCATAAGGAAAACTTGCAAGCAAAGAAAAGTTTACTTACAAGTATACTTAGTGTAGCCATGAGAATTAGGAAAAAGAAAGGAAGGAGTGCAAATTTTTTTATGTAACATACCAATGTAGTTGCTTGTGGGATGTAACTAACTTGCAAGGAAAGGAATCACTAAATTTCAAGAAAGGAGGAAATTAATTATATAGATAAATGCATGCAACAAGTGAAACAAAAAGGAGAAAATTTTTTATGCATCTACACAGCTAGAAGGAAGAAAAAAAAGGGGTGCAGCCACCACCCAAGCATCACATGAAAGTGCAAGGAAAATGGGGTTGCACCTAAACTTCAAAATAATGCCAAGTTTACAAGCAATAGTATACTTAAAAGTACACTTGCAGCTGTGATTAGCAAGAAAAGAGGAGGAGGGTGGCATGAACACTAAGTAAATGTATATTGCAAACAAGAAAGGGGAGAGAGATGAAAGAGTAGTGTAGGAAACACTTAGTCACATGTGTAGCTAGGAAGGAATCCTAAAGGAAGATTGAGAAAAACATGCAGCCCCCTTTACCCGAATACAAAATGGAAAAAATGAGGAGATATGAAAGACACACCCACACAGCAAAGGAAAGGAAAAAGGAAGAAGATGCAGCGTGAAATTAGGTTAAGTAACACCAAAGTTGCAAGGAAAGTAAGGCTACACTTAATTAACCATGAGACCATGAAGTGCTAACAAAGGCAGCGTCCACTTTAACCAAGTAAGGATGCAAACTTTCAAGGAAATGGGTTGCATGAAATTACATGTAGGACTAAGGGTTAATAAGAACAATTAAGAGTAAAGAGGAGAAGTGACCTTCCATTGACCGAATGACACAATACATGAGGGAATGGATTTGGAAATTTAATTTTAATATGGCTGCATGAACACGCAAGGCAAGAGGAAAAAGAGAGAGAACACTTTATACTTAGGAAAGGATCACATGCCACCTAAGCAAAGAGAAAGGAGTGCAAAGGAAAAAGTAAATACACAGGGTAAGAAGAGAAAGAAAGGGAGAATTTCATATTTGGGAAAAGAAAACCACACATACGAGAAAAGTATTCAAAGAAAAAGATTGAGTGACGAGAGTTTTGGGTGAGGGAGAAGGTGAAGTGATCAAGAAAGGAAGCAAAGGAGCAAGGAAAAGTCAAAAGAAGAGTCAACTAATCTCATCCTAGTCATCCTTGAGGTAGGTTAACAATTTTTTTAGATTGTGTTCCATACTTTAGTATATGCAATCATCATGCTTTTATAAGTTTTCCATGGAACATGATTAACTTCTCTACATTCTTGATAAAATGCATGTTATGTTGGCTAAGCATGTGTGATTGATTGGGATGTTGGTTGAGGTGATGACATGAATATTGTTGTGGTGGAAGGATTAGGGTTAGATAATGTTATTTCCATATTGAACCATGATTTAATATGATAGAGATGGATGGATGCTTTTGCAAACCATTCTTCCTCCAATAAAACTCCCTTTTTGGTCGAGAGGAAGATGAAATTTTACATTAAAGGGGTGTAAAACTTCTAATTGTGCTTGGTGAAAAAAATGATGACCATGGAGGAAAGAGATCATACCATTTTAATGGTGTTAGTTAAGGAATAAAATAGGAAAATTCAAATTTTAAAATTGTCAAATCTCCTTACGCCAAGTTCATGAAATTCACCCTTGAGACTTGTTAGACTTTTTCAAAAGAATTAGATTATTATTAATTTCCAAGAGTGGGAAATTTACCTTGAGACTTGTTAGAATTTTTCAAAAGAATTAGATTATTATTAATTTCCAAGAGTGGGAAATTACCCTTGAGACTTGTTAAAATTTTTCAAAAAAAAATTATATTATTATTAATTTCCAAGAGTAGGAAATTTACCTTGAGACTTGTTAGATTTTTTTTAAAAAAGTTAGATTATTATTAATTTTCAAGGAAGGGAAATTCACTCTTGAAGCTTATTAAAACTTTATAAGAGATGTATATTATTATTACTTTTCAAGAAAGGGAAATTTATTCTTGAAGTTTATTATAATTTTATAAAGGTGGCCAAGTGTCCACAAGTGCTCAAGTGTGCACAAGAGAATTTTATAAAGGTGGCTAAGTGTCCACAAAAGTGCCCATGTGTGCACAAGAATTTTATAAATGTGGCCAAGTGTGCACAAGTGCCTAAGTGTGCACAAAAGAATTTTATAAAGGTGGCCAAGTGTCTACAAGTGCTCAAGTGTGCGCAAAAAATTGTATAAAGGTGGCCAAGTGTTCACAAGTGTCCAAGTGTGCACACTAAATTTTATAAAGGTGGCCAAGTGGGCACAAGTGTCCAAGTGTGCACAATCAATTTATAAAAATATGTTTTAAGAATGAAATGCACAAGTGATTGTTGTTTTTTTAATTACATGCAAAACCCCATAAAATAATGTTTTATTTAATAGAGAGTATTTACTTTGTCACTTTGACGTTTCCGATAACCTTGTCATGCTTGCCAATTTATATTTATGAATAAGGTTATGGTTTCAAAATTTGAGAATGTAGGAGTAAATGTTTTTGGTGCTTGCACCTTGATACATATTAGTTGATTTTTAAATCCTGAATTGTTAAGCTACTGGGAAACTTGTGTTTCTCATTTGTATGCTAATATGTATTAGATGCGGATGCTTAGCAATGCCGGGAGATAGAAGTTCTTTTTATCAGAGCAATTTGTTTTGTAACTACTTATTTTGGATTAAAGTTAGGACTATTATTTTACCGTGTATATGAAAGGGGAACAAGAAATGACTGGGGAAGGTATATGTGAAGGACTTGCTCGTCCCATATTTGTAAAAGGAGTTTGAGTGACAGGATTGTTGTCTCCTGACTCCTTATGGACAGGTACTTCACATATCCCTGATTATATTCACTGAAGGATGTAATGAACATTGATTATTGGACGTTTATTAGTTGCAATATATGAAAGTTTTAAATTTTCGCTGTGTAGATCTTAGTTTTGCTATGCATATAAGATTTAATCTGAGCAAAAGATCCCGAACCTAATCCACTTAATGAGACTTAATGGTATAACTGCTCAAACTTAAAATAAAAGGATAAAAATAATGTACCGAACTTATCTGTTTACATTGGAGGGATTGTAATACTAGATAAGGGCGTTATAGGTTGGATGCTAGATTAAATAAGATTTTAGGGTTGAAATTTGTAAGTATAAAGTGTAGAAATTTAGTGAATCATGTTGCATGTAGTGCAGAAGTGAAATGGCAAAAAGAATGTGCTATAGTGTGTTGAATTTTTGTGCCTTTTTGTAGAAATTTCTTTGGTCTAATTGTGTATGTACATATGTATAATTTCATAAATGTAGTGACTTGTGTAGGGACTAGAATGTGCAAATGAAAGGGGTATTTGGGAGAGGGTTACAATGTGTAGAAGAAAACTCAAATTTAAAAGAAAAACCCATTTGAATAGGAATCCAAGAGAAAATAAAAAGGAGAGGAAAAGATAAATGATAGTATAGTAATTAAAACACTCAAGTAGAAGAATTAGACCCTAAAGATTTTGAGAAAAGAAAGAAGGATTAAAATTAAGTGTTAAATATCATTAGATAAAAATTAGGGGGGGGGGGCTACACTTGGGTAGTTGAGCATATGAGAAAAACATGTGGTGCTAGGAAAATCTTGCTTTTGGGATGAAGCTTTAGGGTTCTAGAATTTTTGAGTTACCAAATCTAAAGAAGAACTAAGAGAAAAGGGCAACTACAGTAAAGAAATTGGTAGGAGAAAATAAAAGGAGAATATTGATAATTGGGCTACATTTAAATTGGGTAAAGCATTTAGTTTAGAGTTTATGTATAAGTGAATTAGGAAGAGACAATAAGAAAACATGTACGAAAATTTAAGAAGAGTCAATAAAGATGTAAAGGAAAATAAAAAGGGTTAGTTTATTTAATCTGATTAAATTTTAATGAAAATGAATGACATAAAATCATGCATAGTATTTATTAACTCACTTAAAATGAGATCCTATCATGTATGTGTTTATATGTGTTTTAGAAAAGAAAAGGAGAGAAAAAAAGTGTGTGTGTGTGTAGAGAAACAAATGGGAAAGATAAAATAAATTAAAGAAAGATAAAATCTTTGCAAGTGGCCGAGAAACATGGTAAGTCAAACCCAGACATAATGGAAAGGATTAAAGTGAGAAAAAGTAAGAGAAATAGAATTTTATCCCAAAAGAAATGCCCCACTTTCTTACTAAGAAACAAGTAAACACAAGGAGTAAAAATGTAAATAAAAGGGATAACTAAAGTGTTGAACTAAGATTTGAAATTGATGTTTGTTATGTATTTGTGTAATCATGCTTCTTTATATGAGCGCAACAGTAAAGAGGCTATGTTTATGATGTATGATGCTATTTTATTATATTCCCATTGATCGGTTTGGGATGGATACTAGTAGCTAATATGGGATGATTATTGGTATCCTATACGTTAGATCAATGCTAAATGTGTATAGTGTGTAACCAAAATGTACTGGAAGAAGGATAATTTAAGCAAATCATTTCAAAAGGGCCTAGAGATAACTTTCTTATATTCTATCTTCTACCATAATCCTAAACATATTAAGGGAAATCTCATATATTTACAAAAATAGTAAAGGAAAGAAAAGGAAACATGGCGATCTCAACATGATGAGCTTAAAAGAAGAGGACATGGCGATTCCAATAAATGAAAGATGGCACTAGATCCATGTACACGTTAGAGGACGCCTTAAGATTAGTGACCAACATCGAAAAAGACTAATATGAGCTCAAGTAAATAAATGAAATGACATATGAAATGTCTAAGGCCCTAAAGATGTATGGCAAGTAAATACAACCAGACTATTTATGAATTGAGAAATTATGAATTAATATTGATGCAATATCTATTGTTTGGTATTGATTGGAAAGATCTGATACATGCTTGTGGTGTGTGATTTGCATTATATAGATTTGTATCCTACTCAAAATTGTAAATTCTTATTTCTACTAACATGTACATAGATACTTTATTATCATATAACCCTATAGATTAAAGTCGTGATGGTTAGTGTCCCACGACTGGAGACTTTTACCATCATCTGAAACAGTGGCAATTGTAATGGAAGTATCATCTTGCTCACATCCTTGTGTACTTAGGAAAGCTTTTTTTTTTTTTTTCCCAAAGTACTTTCTCTATATTTTGAATGTAATTACTAGATACTTGTGTAATGGGTTTAGGCTCCTTTTGTTGTAACTATGTGTATACTTGACTCTCTCTCTCTCTCTCTCTCTCTCTCTATATATATATATATTAAGAAGTTAAGGATTTCATACTTTTAATTATTAATTTCGCTATGATGACCAGATAAAGATTAAGATACATATTTATAAAAAATGTTGTAAAATTCTTTATAGGCTAATAAGCCTTATTTGAGAATAACATACTAACTTAAAATTTTTTTTGAAAAACTACCACACAAATATTCAAGTACAACGTATAAACTCTTAAAATTAAGTTAGAATGTTACAAGATATGTTAAAAATTTATATATAAAAATATATAATTTTAAGTATATTTATATCAATTATGTATTTAAATTTATATTATTTAAATATTATTTTATTTATATTAATTATGATATGAATATATATTTTTAGTAGTTATTTATTGAGAAAGATAGAATTTGAGTTATGTTTGGGGTTTACCCTTCACAGTTTACTTAAAAGTGTCCAGTTTGATAACCTTGGTGGTGAGTGCGTGACCATCCCTCCCATTCGACGACATCCAGTCTCGAATTCTTCAAGTGTTGTCTCTTCCTTCGATTTTAGACTGCTATTAAATTTTAACCTCTTTTTAAATACCTAATAATAGCGACTCTCTCCCTCAGTTTGCAAACCAAACTTGATATGATGAATGTAAATGGCATAAAGACGAAATCTTCAGCGATTCTTTACCATTATCCTTGTCCAGATGGTGCTTTTGCTGCTCTCGCTGCTCACCTTTATTTCAAAGCCACTTCTCTCCCCGCTCTCTTCTTCCCCAACACTGTCTATCGTCCTCTCAGGTCAGGTTAAACACTTGAGCTTACCTATTACTTCTCTTTCTCACTTCTCAATCATGGCTTTCCTCAGTTTTATTTGAATCTTTAATTAATTTAAAAATTATCAGAGCACAAGATCTTCCTCTCCATGAAATTGGTGATCTTTACCTTCTGGATTTCGTGGGGCCTTCTGGGTTTGTTCAGGAAATTTCCACCAGAGTCGGGACGTAAGTTCCTCAACGTTTTGTCCTCCATTCCTTCACTATATTTCGCTTTCTCCAATTCTTCAACAATTTAAATCTGTTTCTTTGTATGTAGAGTGGTCATTTTGGACCATCACAAAACTGCGCTTGACAAGTTAGGAAGTGAGAGCTCTGACGGAGCTGATAAGAATGTTATTAAGGTGATTGATATGCAGAGGAGTGGGGCTACTATTGCATTTGATTACTTCAAAGAGAAGCTTATGAGTCCAGAAGGTGGGAAGCAGCAATCGGTGCTTCGTGAATTTGATCGTGTCCGCCCACTTTATGATTACATTGAAGATGGAGACCTTTGGAGGTGGAAATTCCAAAACAGCAAAGCTTTCAGCAGTGGTTTAAAAGATTTGAACATTGAATTTGACGTCCAGTTAAACCCTTCATTGTTTGAACAGGTGGTTGTTTATTCATATGCCTCTTTCATTTGCACTTCTTAATGATTTGGTGTCATCTAATTTAGAAATTTATAGGCATTCTTTTACTTAAAAAAGTACCTCTTTTTGACCCAGAAATCTGTCCATGAGTTCATTGTTCTGTTTCTAATGTATTCTAAGGCTGTGGACATTTTATAATCAGTTTGGCTATTGATTTGCATTTTACATGAAACCAGGATACTAATAAAATAGATAACTAGCCTAACTACATATAGTTCACCTATTGGAAAGATTTAATTGAAACAACTATAATTGTCATCTTACTTGTTCTTCTTGTGGAGTCTGGTAATATGTTTCTGAAAAATTTATCTGCATATGAGTTGTGTTGCTTAGATGTGTTATAAATTGTTTAGATATGATTAGAATATGATTTCTGATATTGCTGGAATAAGTGAAATACTGAAATCAGGATTGGTGCCACCAATTTGGGTAGCATCTCTTGGGGGCTCTTTGACATGTTGATACAGATGAAGGAAATATCAATTTGAATAATTTGATGACCTGCTATTGTTTGTGTTTAACTTTTTTCACTCTGATTATATACATTTGGAATATATTAAATAAAGTAAATTTCTTGATTGTGGCAGTTGCTTTCATTGAATTTGAATTTGGTAATTAGTCAAGGCATGGAGAGCTTATCACACAAGCAAAAGTTAATAGATGATTGTCTCAAACAGTCGTACAAAATTGCACTCGGAGGTGGTATTTATGGCTCTTGCCTGGTATGGTTGTTGAATTCTTCTTTTAAATTCTTTCTTTCACTTGTAGCAAAATAATAATAATAATAATAATAATAGTAATAATAATAATAATGATAATCTTTCTGTTTCTTCTTTTTTTAATGCCTTTGTAGGCAAATTTCTAACAGATTGCAGACACCCAGCAGCAATTTGTTTCATTTTAGATTGTCATATTGATTATTATATGTACAAAAAGTTTTTGAAGCACTAACACATAATTTTTATGTGGTTACGTTAATTAAAAAATTTCATGCTTCTACCTTTTTCCTGTGTTCCCTGATCACTATTGAATATGATTTGATTCAAAGTATAATTGCTTGTGCTTTTAGTAGGCTGTAAATGTAGATGCTGCTCTTTCAGAGCTCAGAAGTGAACTGGGACATCAGCTAGCTACTAAAAGCCAGAATCTGAAGTTAAGGTTCGTATCATTTTACTACATAATGAATCCTGAAGCATACACATTAGGGTCCCTACCGCAAGAAAAAATACTAAAGTCTTCATGCTCCAGATCTCAATAATTCCAGAAATGATATTCAATTTAGTGTTAGTTAAGAGAATATGTTGCAGATATTATCTATACTTGTGCTTGGAAAATCCTTTTTGCACTGTCATATTGGCTAGTACATTCCTTAATCAGTTGATGAGATGGTTTAAGGTGTATATTGACACGAGTTAATGGATTATGTTGTGCAATACAGTAACAATTTATATGATTATGTATATATTTTCTCCTGAAGTCCTTTATAAACTACCTTCTTCATCGGAAAAAAATCGCAACATTAAGAAGACTGAAACATAAATACTGGATTTATGAATGTTCAGTGGGAGGGATGTAGTATGGATTTTTGTGGAACTTTCTTTCTTTTTCCTCGTGAAGGAAGCATTCAATAAAAATTCCAAATATTTCAATAGTCAAGAGCCTAATTTGTTTTGAGTACAACATTCATATGATTGTATACTATTAATTCTCTGACTGGAGTTTGACTCAGTTTAGAATCCACTTGGAAAATACACTTCGAAGCTCCCAGAAAGAGAGGACTAGAATTTCTAAAGACATAGATAAACTTAATTAAGCAAATACATTTTTGCAAGGTTTTTAAGGAACTCTTACATTGTGTTTGGATTGTGGAATTTAAATTCCATAGAATTTAAATTGTAAGGAATTTGAATTCCGTACATTTTAAATTCATTGTTTGGATAACCATAGTATTTGGAAAATTCTTTGTCATAACTAATAAATATATGTACAAACTATAATGTATGAATGTATGTATTTATATACATGTGTATGTATAGTAGTATATGTATATCTAGTTAGGTAGAATTTGAAATTCTTCTTAAATTACTTGATGAAGTAACCATGGAATTTTCAAATTCCATTTTCTTTTAATCCAAACAAGAAATTTTATAATGAGATAATTTAGATACTTCGATACATTACTTTTCTTCCTTAAATTACGTCATCCAAACACAACCTTAGTCTCCTACCGTTTACACACTGCAAATTTTTTATTAATAAAACTGGAACTTATATCAAGTTCATTCTCTTCCATCAACTTGATGATCTGAGTCTTGTTTGATCAATAAAAATTCATATCATCGACTTACTGGTTGTCACATTGAAATATGATACATCCATTTCTGTTCTAGGGGTATTGGAGCTGTCTTATATCATCAACTTGACAATATGCTTAAAGTAAGTCTGAGGAGTTTAGACAATGAAGACACAACGCCCATCTCTCAGGTTGTTCCAAATCATTATTGTTCATTGCAAATATATGATGGGATCTATATATACTTGCAGTTCTTCACCCTCTACCTTACTTTGATCTTTTATTAGGAATTTGGAGGTGGTGGACACAAAAATGCCAGCTCGTTCACGGTAAGCTCAGAGCAATTTGAGAAATGGAAGGTGTGACTGAATGTTCACAGAGGAGGAGAGACAACACAATTTTGAATTCTTTGCAAAGCTCAGCTTTACATGATTGTGGTTTTAAATAAGTTGATGAACCTAATGACCAGTATCTAAAATTTTTTACTTAAGTTTGATCCTTTTTAATTCTCCATTGAGTGATTGTAGTAGTTTAAGTCCTATTACAAATAAAACACTAATGTTTGAGAGATTCTTCGGTAGATTTAATCTATTAAAGATTGGTAGACTAAGTTAATCATAAATAAATATATAAACTTTGTTAAAGTGGATTCCATTAAATAGTTTCCTTTGTAGACCAAATCTACATTTGGAGTTTCTCTATGTTTCAATTGTTTCTTTAATCACCTACTAGTCTAATTATGTCATTTAAGCAGTGACGAACAACCCAGGTTTTAAGAACATATATTCAATCTACGTAAGTGGTGATGATTAAGGCTAAAATCAAATTTATTGAAAGACTAGATTTATACACAAATTTTTATATCTTTGTTATAATATTTTTTAATTAAAATAAAATATGTAAACAATTTGTAAAAAAAATAATTAATCATGAGATAAATAAATTATATAAATTATTTTTTGATTAGAGAATTTAATGATAAATAGTATTAAATTCTTGAATTAATTCTTAAATTCTTACGAGTTTATAAAATTAGTTAAGTTGTTGTCAAACTCAAAAATGTATAAACTTATACTAAACTTATACACTTGTGATAAATTCGGTAAAATCATGGTGAATTCATGAAAAATAGTTTTTAGAAACTCATCTTAGTTTTTAGTGAAACTCTCCAACCAAAATTTTTAATTAAAATATTAATTAAAAATAATAGCATTTTGCTGTCCAAACTTAAAAAAATAAATACAAATAACTAAATTTTTACTAAATGTATAAATTATTAATAAAAGTCTATGATTTAAATGAATTTATATTTAATATTTATGTAGTAATTGCATTTAAATTATTATTATTTGAAATTATATTTTATTTATATTAATTATGATAAAAATATATATTTTTAATAACTATTTATTGATGTTCATAGATTCATATAAGTTTACACATTAAATTTACCTTCCTTTCGTAAGTTTATTTAAATTCTTAAATTTAATAAGTTTAATAACAAATATATAAAAATTACACATAATTTTTTTTTTTTCCTAAAACATTGAATCCATATTTACAAACTTTTATTATGTTGCCTTAAAGTAAAATTCATAAATTATCCTAAAAATAATAACAATGATAGGATTAAGAATAACAAGGTATTTTTCTTTATTCCACAACACAGGATCGCCTCCGAAAAGGAGGTCAGGACAAAATTCCATAATACTTTTTCAGACCTTACACATCTTGGGTTGGGGCACTCTTAAGATCATCACCTTAAACTCCAATATACCCTTGACTGTTATATTAATATTTGGAAGAAAAAATAAATCAAACCATTGACCAATGAAGCATAATATAATATACAGAAAAAAAAGAAAAAAAGGAAAAATTTTCTTATAATAATTGTATGTATGTCTTTTGTTGCTATATAAATCCAACTCAAGTTATTATTCATCACCCCCTATCTGGCCTGCAATTGGGTCATTGGTATTAATCTGTGAATGTAAGATGAGAGACTTCTTCATAACCTGCCATGGCTGCATTTGAAGGATACCATGCATCGTCTGTAATGAACTGCATCCATGAATCATCTTTGTCTTCCTCTTCCAAGCAAGAAGAAGATGCCCCTGCTACGTCTGGAGACATGGTTTCACTTTCATTCATGTTTATGGTTAGTGAGCTCTCAGTTAGTGCCAAATTACACTGCCCTTGCTCTTCAATTTCAGAGCAGATTCCATTTTTCTTGAACACACGGCACAATGCATATGTATCCTGCAAGTCATCCAAACAGCTGATTCTTCAGTGCTAAGAGATGTTTGTTCCATTTGGTTTTGTTAATGAAAGATAATTACTATTATATTAGTTCAGAAGTTTTGATCAGAGACAACAGTTTGATTTCATCAAGCATATATGTAGATGTAATACCCAAAATCAAAATCTAAGGTCCTCTTTTAATGCAGATTTTAAACTCTGTGTTTGGTTTTTAAAAAAAAAAAAATAAAAAATCTGTTTGAATAATTATTTTTAACAGAAAAAAAAATAAGAATGCATTTGAAACAAAAAATATGCAATAATTAAAAAATATTTTAAAATTTAATTTTTTAAAACAAAAAATATATAAAAAAATAAGTCTTTTTATAAAAGTATTTATATAAATACATAAAAATAATAAATTCTCATAACTAATTTTATAAAATAATTTTAAATAATAAAAAATACTGTTGAAAAGGGCCCTAAAAATATCATTTTTTGTTGTTAAGTCTATAGATGTGTTGTTAACTAGGGATTATCCAGTTTCGAATATTTTACTCAAATTACTCCTTTTTTCAGCCTCAACTTGAAATCCTGAAAGAGTCAAAACAGAGCAGTCAAAAATTGAGGCCTAAACAGATCTACAACTACAGTTGTTACACACTAAAGAAAAGTGTCGAGTTTGGTGGATATCAATATTCAAAGAGAGTAGGGTTGGTCAATGTGTCCTTTGTACTTTACAGTAGTTGGGCTTGTGATTGTAAGCATAAGCTTCAAGACATTCTTAAGATTAATAAAAGGGTGATGGGTGACTTATGTAGGATAATACACTGTTGAATCTCTCTAGCTTAATTAGGAGGATTTTCTTTTTCTTGCTAATTTCTCCTTTCTGGGCAGTATCTATGGGGTTTGTTTAGGTGTTAGGGAATAAAGTAAAAAGTGGCCGACACAGAATGAAAGTGATGGAGAAGCAGCTACTTTATGGGCTACATAACCCTTCAAATGGTCCTACTAGAATATCTATAATCCAAAATCACGCAGAATGAACAGATACCTAATAACGAAGACAAACATATCGAGTTTAAGATGGCAACTATTGGCTCATGTACATTTATTTAATCTAAGGTGTTCTTGTATAAAATATTCAAAATCTTTGTCATTATCACATATGTTGTAACTTACCTAATTGCATTAACAACGAAAGGAAAGTTGCAGAAGAACTTTGTTACTTAGAGGTATCAGAGCAAGAGAAGTAACGAATATATCAGTCATTTGTTTATTAGTATTTTGCTAATAAACAAATATAAAGGAGAAATTTTTAAATAGGCTTGACTTATAAATAATAATAATAATAATAATAATAATAAATAGACCAAATCAATCATATAAATACACATAAATATATTAGATTTAAGTTCTTCTAAAAGTATTTTTGACATTTTTACATGTTTTTTAATGATTGGTTGATCAATTAACCAATTATTTTATATATTATGGATTTTCAAGATGAAAGAGAGAGAATAAAATTAGAGTAAATTATACTCCCTTCCTTGAAAGAATATCATCATACCCTCATCTTTTTTAGTTTGAAAATTTACATTATCTTCTTTTAAAAGATTAAAAATTTTAAAATTTTACTAATTTTAACTAAAATACTCTTAATAGCATTATTAAATTTTTTTAAAAATGATAATTTATTTTAAAAATAAATATTTTAAAAATTATTATTTCATTTTTTTAGTTAAAAATATCAAGTATTTTATTTTAAATTTTAAAAAAGTAAATTTATATATTAGTCAAATAAATATCAATTATATAAATATTAAATATAAATATATTTTGATCAAAATAGATAAAATTAAAAAAACTTTCTTATTTTTCTTTTAGTTGAGAGAAATATAATTTTTCAAAAAAATAATTTTAAAATTTTTTAAAAGAAGAGAGTATAATTTTAAAATATTTTAAGAGAGGGAGTGTAATTTAATCATAAAATTATTATAAAAGGCTTGGCTTTTTCATTCATGTCCTATGGTTGACACATACTACCTAATACCCCAGTGCTCCATTTTTTGTCTCCAACTTCAAGTTCTACTTACTGCCAAAAAATACACTTCAATTTCTACTCTTAGTGATTGTATTTTGCCTTCTGGTGTGGCCTGGTTAAGTGAAGGAGAATACACACACACACACACTAAGGAACTGAAGGTATAGATTTCTTTCTTGTGTTTGGTGTGCGAGAGCGAAGGGAGGCGAAAATAACGAAGGAAAAATGCTTTTGTCACTGCCTTAAGCATCGAACTTAATGCTTTTTATTTTTTCCTAGGTCAAACATGTAGTGATGACAAGTAAGCAAAAGAAAGTTCTGGAAGTTGTTAAAGGGTACGTGTGGGTCCTGTGGGCACCTTCAAGGACTAGTTTTGAAGACAAACATATTTGCTTTCCTGGGATGTGACTCATGCATGTACTCTTTTATAAATCTTTTGGTATCTCCTACTCAATCATCATCATCATCATCATCATATTGCCATATTTTCTCAGCTGCTCCATGCAAGTTCTTCCTGAACAGCCGAATCTTAATCTCTATTTATGAAATATATATTCGGACACTTGAAAAGTTAGAAGAAATATGATTTTTCAAGTAATTTTTAGGGTTCTTATATAAAGAGTTAATTAGATAAAAAATAATTTTTTAATTAAAATTAAAAATTATTAAAAAAAATTAAATTATTAATAATTTAACTATAAAATAAAAAAATAAAATACATTGATATTGTTTGATTTATGTATAATCCACCCATATTTATATATAACCCACCCAAAAAATGTTTTATTTATTGTTGTATATGCTAACACTTGAAAAACAAAATTCATATCCTGAACATATGGTGGTGACGTTTTAGATGTTTACCTGTAATCCGGTAGTGTCCTCGCATTCTTTGTCGTCGAGGCGATACTCATGCATGACCCAGTCAGTTCTGATGCCTTGAGGGGCTCTGCCTCTGTAGTAAACAAGAGTTTTCTTCATTCCAATGGGTCTGTTTTGGGAAGTGACTCTTCTGTCTTTCCCAGTAGACTTCCAGTACCCAGCTCGAGTTGCTCTGTTTGTTCTGAACCCATTGGGGTATTTCCTGTCTCTGGGTCCAAAGAAGTACCATTCTGGGTCTCTACTTGGCAGAAATGACTTCTCTACCTCATTACAATCCCAAAAAAATGTCCCACCAAAATCAGCCATTTGAACATTTTTCCCTAATTTTTGGTACACATTATTGAAATTAAAATAATATTGCATCAAATACTTACTGCTGATATATGCTTGACATCAAAATCAAATAGACAAAAACAACTTTAATTTTAAATGTATAAGGTTGATATAGAGGAGTACGCTTTGAGTCACCAAGTCAAGAAGGAACTTGCTTAGGCAAAGCGTAATAAAGATGTTCATAACCAATTACCCAATAGGGTAAATATATGATTAAATTAGTAAAAGAACAAATACTAAATGATATGGGGATGTTATAAAGAGAGAAGGAAAACCTGCAAGTTCCCATGGTTCACATTTGTAGAGATCAACCTCAGGGATGATGTCAAGTTCAATTTCTTGGCCATTGATCTTCCTCTTGAGATAATAATTGACAAGCTCTTCATCGGTCGGGTGAAACCGAAAACCCGGTGGTAACCCGACCCGTGCCATATCTTTGCCTTCCTCCTCCTTTCTCTTCTTGTAGCTCTAGCTAGCTGTTGTAGAAGAGTGAGACTCTCTTCGCTCATCCCACACCACCATTGTTTATATAATAGGAAAAAATGAAGGAACCAAAGTTCCTTATCTTTGAGTTTTTAATCTTCTTTCTTTTTCTTTTACAGATTTACAGATTCTGGAATAACGTTTGATACAAGCCTTTTGTGTTTTTTTTTTTTTTCCGTTTTATCACTAATGCTTCTGTATGTGGTTCCATTTTTGTTATCCATGCAAATCCAGCATAATCCTATGCTTTCTAATTCGTATTTTAATTGATGGGCCTTTTTCTTTCTTTTGTGAGGACATTTTGAAGGCAAAAGGAAGCAAGACATTGGCCAGGGAGAGACATCTTTTCTTTTGGACTTAGATTTCTGTTGATAACCAGATGTGACAATCATATACGTTGAGATGCTATGCAAGCAAACACCACTCTTTTCAAAATTAGACAATTCATTTATAATACTATAACATTTTTATCTAAATGCTCAAGACAAAATTCTTGAAAATATTAAGTCACTATTAATTTAATTTTCTAAAATTTTTTTACAGTATTTTATTATCAAGAAATTTTTTTCTAATTTTATAATCTATATCTAAATTATTACATTTTTTTTTAAGAAAAAATACTTCTTTTTGAAAGATTCTTTGACTAACAATTTAGTTTTTGAATCTTTGTAATTTACAATTTAGTCCCTAAATGTATTTAAAAATTAACTCCTTAGTTATTAATCCTTAATCATTAATGGAGTAGCTGTAACACATTAATATTTAAAAGATATACGAAATAATCTCTAAAAAATAATAATTAATACTAATTAGCTCCTATTTTTGAGTTTTTCTTTTTCTTTCCATATATACAATTAACGAGTTACATCTGAATTTAAGCAATATAGAAATATATACTCAAATAAACCTCAATCCAAACATTTATTATCTACAACATTTAGAAATTTCAAATTCTATTAACAATTAAAAATTTAATTATATAATCATTACTTATAATGTTTGTTTTGCAATAAAATTCTCTACTTTAGTTGAATTATTTGATAATCGTATATATAAACAGAAAATAAGCTTAAATGTAAAGACTAATTAGTGTTTAATTATCATTCTTTGAGAATTATTTTGTATATTTTTTAAATATTAATATGTCATGTCAACTATTCTATTAAGGGTTAAAAATCAGGAATTACATTGTATATCATGACGAAGACTAAATTATTAATCAAAGTTTTTTTCAAGGACTAAAAAGGTATTGAGTCAATTACACTTCCTTGATATGGGCATAGATAGTGTTTTTTTAGGATTTTGCTTAATTCAAAGTATGTGTAAGTATTTCAATCTCGATTATAGACAAGGTTTCACATCATGTCCCTTATTTGAGAGATGATGAAATTAATTATGAATTTTTTAAAGTACAAATTTTGGTAAAGTGATAAAGTATAGAGAGAGAAAAAAAAGTAAAAGAGAGATAAATTAAGGACCTCACTAGGAATGAATTATGACCCACACACACACATATATATATATATATATATATATTCTCTTTGTACTTTACCACTTCATGAAAATTTATACTTCAGAATATCCATAATCGATGAAATTATACTCCCTTTTTATTTGTCTTGAAAAACTACACTTTTTCCCTTAAGAGATTAAAAAAATATAAAAGTTTACCCATTTTAACTAAAATATCTTTATATTTATTATTTATGTTATTTATGTAATTAAGTATATGGTTTACCAATAAAATTTTTTTAAAATTTAAAATAAAACAAATTTATCATTTTTCACTCAAAATTAAATAATAATTTTTAAAATATAATTTTTTTAAAAAAATTTAATAATGTCGTTAAGGATATTTAGTCAAAATAAAATTATAGATTTTTAATCTTTCAAGAAAAAAAAATACATTTTCAAAATAGAGAGCAGCAAAAGTGTCATTTACTCAAATGTATTTTAAACCTTTATATTTTTTTTTTCATTTTTTCTTGGAAGTATTTTTAACTAGAAGCAATTCTAATCAAAGGACTATTAGGTATTAAATGTAGACAATTCCTAACAACGAATTTGAACCTTAATTTAGATTAATCTCTCACATTCTATATATTTTATTTATATGTTTAAGTGTATTATTATAAATAACACTAGTTGCTAGGCTTTTTCACCAAAAAATATATTAATTAATTAATAAAATTTGAAAATCCCATCTCAAAAAATATTTTTCCCACAAACTCTTATTTTTATCCTTTACTAGACCTAATCCGTCAATGTAATTTGTAACGACCCCCTAATCCACAATATACTATCTGCGTAGCAGAAACATATGGGTTTTCAAATTAATTTTTTGCTTTTCCCTGTTCAGGGAACGTCAGGGGATCGCTACCAGTTGAGTGTAACCCAAATAGACTATTCTGTCATCCATTCAATTTCTGTTCAACCCTAAATCAATTGCAGCTATACTAAATACACATGCAATCACCACAATAAGTTCTGGAATACTAAAACTAATAACCATAAATAGAATATACATCCATTCATAAGCAATCCATCAAAAACTTAGAATTTCAGACATTAATTCCTGCCAAAAATTCGGTAGAGTTTCCTCTGTAATCTGGACATCTCCCAAATACAAACAGTCAACTAATCCAGTATATACATCAAATAAATCCAGTCCAACAACAGATAAAATCATCAACAGCCAGAAAAAACCAATACAATTAATTACATGTTACAATTCAAGCCTAGAACTAAGCTGCTCGTCCATCTATTTATCAAGTCTCTGCCCAGCTATCTTTTAGGCCCCTGTCCCTATTCATTTGAGCAAACAACCTCATGAGATAGTTAAATCCCAGTAGAGTAATTTACAGTAAATAAATATTCAAAACTGGCTAAATGCTCAGCGGTGCAAGCACCGAAAAAAACTCCCGTGTTTAATTCAAAAATAAGTGAAATACCTTATCTTTTAAAATCATTAAAATGGCACAAAAAATGAGGTAATCATTCAATGAATATAAAAGCTGTTTATCTGAAAATTGGTGATCAAAATCTAATCAAATCCGGTGCCCGGTGGTTTTCACATTCATATCCGTCACAAGTATTATGTGACTATATTTGAATCCGTCCAATTGCATGTCATATTACGAGAAATCAATCTCTTATCATTGGGTGTGATCCATAACACCAATCACCCGAAATCAAGCCTATATTGTGAGTGTTATCTGTGACACCAATCACTCACTCAAGGACTAGGTGAGAATCAAAATCTAGGGCGTCCCCTAGCATGTGCACATATTCCAATTCTCATCCTCATACAGTCTATTCAGAATCACATGCACACAGTCGACTAGTTCCCGGGGTTCTAGGATATTACGCCTAAATCACAACGTTTCTCCGTATAGGTTATCCTCCTTTATACTCCTTAAACCTTTCTTAGGGTCGTCCTGGTTTACTGCGTAATTCCTAACGAATGCAGGCTAAGTCTGATGGAAAATAATATATTTATAAAATCCTCTGCACTCGGGATACTCAACAGCCATCCCATACCAGCTATTAAGTACCCTATCCTAGGTCAACTCACTCTTATGGCATCTAAATCCGATAGCCAAGTCGTTCTAACATGCAACAGGCATCTACAGCACACAGGCGTGCAATTATACTCATCGAATGTAGCATGCATTTTTATACAATCAAATTAAATCATCTAGGTATTCACAGAATCAATCTAAAATCAAGAGAGCGTAAATTACCTTACCTGGTTATTCTTTGCTCCTAATTAAGTCTGGGGCTTACCATATCCTCAGAATTCAAGTCTAGTTAATTTCCTAGGTAATTAAGTCAATGTTTTAGTCCATTACTTATTAAAGTTCACTTTCCTACGTTAAATTACATGTTTTCCTAGGCTAGTAGGTTTTCTATTTAGGTTCGGCATCTAATTCAGTCAGAATACATTAAATTAGGGCAATTTAGATTATACCGGGGGTTTCAAAAGGTGGAAATTTGCTTCTAGACCCTTTCTGGCTTCTCCGGTGATGGTGCACGGCGGAGAGGTGCGGCTGAGGTTAAAATTTACACCAGAGTAAAGCCCTCAAGATGAGGCGTCTAAATCTGGGGTTGGCGCGGCAGTTCTCAGCCGTTAAGGTGGCATTTTTTGATGGCGAAGTTCCACATACGATAGGCGGAAAGCTCCTCGATCTGGGCGCGTGGCAGTTCTGTTCGGTGGCTGCGAGCTGTGGGAGGAATCTGGAAGCTTGACCTTCCCAATGGCGAGGGCGGTGACATCTAATGGTGCCGGATGGCAGAGATCATGGTGATGCAAGGATTTTGCGATGGAGGAAGAAAACAGGCTTTTTTCGGTGACAGTGACGGTCGTTGGTGGCTGTGGGTGGTTGCAAGAAGTCGAGGGTGATGAGCTGCGTCGGTTGCTAGGTCAGACGGTGGCGTAAGGCGGTGGTGGTGGCAGCGCGCAGTGGTGAAGGGAGGAGAGAGAAGAGAGAGAGTGTGGAGGGAAGAGAGAGAGAGAATTTGCAAAATAAAGGGAAATGGTGAGATTTTGGAAAATTTAAAGCCTTCAAGGGCAATTAAGTCTTTTGCCACATCACCCGGGGAAACTTTCGGATGTTGTCTTCGATTCGGGTGAGGGCACGGGTTCCCTGCAAAGGTTTCGGCCTCCGTCTAAGGAACCGTAGTCTGATACGCTATCTGTCGATTCTTTATCGTTGGGTTGCATTTTCTTTCATCAGATCAGGTTTCTGACTCCAAAAAATTCCTTTGTTTCAACCGTCAACTCTGAAAATCGTGTCAGATTTAATTTTAACAAAATCACAATCAAATTCACTCATTTTAATTATTTTTGAAATTTTGGTTATTTCATTCTCCCCCCCTTAAAAGAAAATTTGTCCCCAAAATTCATACTTGTGAATAGCTCTGGGTACCGTTGCCTCATCTCGTCCTCCTTCTCCCATGTCATTTCCTGCGATGTTACATCCTGCCAAAGTACCTTAACCAAAGGGATTACTTTATTCTAAAGTTGCTTAGTCTTAAAGTCAAGGATTTGTATAGGTGTAGATTCATAAGTTAAATTTTTCTTTAATATTATGGGTTGATTCCCTAATATATGCGTAGGGTCTGGGACATATTTACGGAGTTGCGAGACATGAAAGACGTCATGAAAATTGGACAAGTACGAGGGTAAGGAAATCTGGTAAGCGACCAGACCAATTCTTTGTAGGATTTGGAATGGTCCTAAGAATTTGGGGCTTAATTTTCTAGTTTTTACTTGTCTACCAATAATCGTGGTGGGGGACACTCTCAGGAAAACATGTTCTCCCTCATTAAACTCTAAAGGTCTCCTCCTCCTATTAGCATAGGCTTCCTGTCTTTGTTGGGCTACTCTCATCTTTTCTTTGATCATTTTGATTTGATCAGTGGTCTCTTGTACAACTTCAGGTCCCAACAATATACTTTCCCCCATTTCTACCCAACTTAGAGGTGACTTACAGTTTCTCTCATACAGAGCAGCAAAAGGTGTCATACCAATGGTAGAGTGATAGCAGTTATTGTATGCAAACTCTATCAAAGGTAGGTGTTTATCCCAACTTCCTTTCTTTTCTAGCACACAAGCCCTTAACATGTCTTCTAAATTTTGGATGGTTCTCTCAGACTGCCCGTTAGTATGAGGATGATAGGCTGTGCTAAATTTAAGCTGGGTTCCTAATGCTTGCTGCAAGGACTGCCAAAATCTCGAAGTAAACCTAGGGTCCCAGTCTGAAACTATACCAGATGGTATCCCGTGAAACCTCACGACTTCCCTAAGGTATACTTCGGTCAGTTTTTCCATGGAGTATCTCATCTTAACAGGCAAAAAGTGAGTAGATTTGGTTAATCTATCCACTATCTCCCAAATGGCATCATAACCGGCTGGTGTCTTAGGTAATCCTACTACAAAATCCCTAGTTATTTGATCCCATTTCCTTTCCAATATTTCTAGTGGCTTCAGTAGCCCTGCGGGTTTCTGATGCTCTATCTTGACTTGTTGACAAGTCAGACAGGCATTCACGTAGTTCATGATATCCTTCTGCATGCCTGGCCACCAAAAATTTATCTTCAAATATTGATACATCTTGGAAATACCTGGGTAGATAGTATAGTGGCTTCGATGAGCTTTTGCTAACACCTTTTCCTTCAGCTCCTGATGGTTTTGAATTATTACTCGTTTCTTAAACATCAATACTCCATCAGGGGCTAGTCCAAAATTAGGTTGATCTACATATATCTCCAAGGATTCATCCTCTAATTGGGCTTGTCTAATCTGTTCTCTCAGATCACAGGATATCAGGAAGTCACTCATAACTAATCTCTTTGGAAACGAGATTACGTTGAGGCTGAGATTCCTAAATTCCTTAAGTAACCTCATCTCATCTACCATTAGGCTGGCTAAATGTAATGACTTCTAGCTTAATGCATCTGCTACAACGTTAGCCTTCCCTGCATGGTATTTTAATTCAAAATCAAAATCCTTTAAATATTCTACCCACCTTCTCTGCCTCATATTCAGTTCCTTTTGATCAAACAAGTACCTACGGCTCTTGTGATCATTATAAACCTCAAATACAGCCCCATATAAGTAATGTCTCTAAATCTTTAGAGAAAACACAATGACAGCTAATTCTAAATCGTGGGTAGGATAGTTTTCCTCTTCAGGTTTCAATTGTCATGATGCATAAGCCACTACTTTTCCATCCTGCATTAAGACGCATCCTAAACCTTTCATTGATGCATCAGTATATACTGTAAAGGGTTCTAAGGGTTTCAGGATTATTAACACTGGAGCGATGGTTAATTTTCTTTCAAAGTCTGGAAACTTTCTTCACACTACTCGCTCTACTCAAAGTTTACACCCTTTCGAGTCAACCGGGTTAATAGCAAGGCTATTTGGGAAAATCCTTGAATGAACTTCCTGTAATAGCCAGCCAAACCTTGAAAACTCTTAACCTCGGTGACTGTCCTTAGTTCACCCCAATCTAATACTGCTTTGATTTTCTTAGGGTTAACTGTAATCCCTTCTCCATTTACCATGTGACCTAGAAATTTCACTTCCTCTAACTAAAACTCACATTTTTCCAACTTAGCATACAGTTATTTTTCTTCCAATATCTGTAGCACCGTGCTAAGATGTTGGGCATGCTCTTCATGAGTCTTGGAATAGACCAAGATATCATCTATGAATACCACAATAAATTGATCCAAGTAGGGTCTAAAGATTCTGTTCATGTACTCCATGAAGATAGCAGGTGCTTTTGTCAATCCAAACGGCATCACTAGAAACTCATAGTGGTTGTACCTAGTGCTAAATGCTGTCTTAGGGATGTCTTCTTCTCTAACCCTAATCTGGTGGTATCCCGATCTTAAATCTATCTTGGAGGAGACAGTTGCACCTTGCAACTGGTCAAATAAGTCATCAATCTGTGGTAATGGGTACTTGTTCCTAATGGTCACTTTATTCAGTTGCCGATAATCAATACATAACCTTAAACTCCCATCTTTTTTCTTTACGAATAGGACAAGAGCTCCCCATGGTGACAAACTCAGCCTAATGAACCCTTTTTCTAACAATTACTCTATTTGGACCTTTAGTTCCCTCAATTCTATTGGGGCCATTTGGTATAGGGTCATAGCTATTGGGCCTGCACCTGGAATCAGGTCAATGGTAAATTCTATTTCTCTATGAGGGGGTAGTCTACTCACTTCCAAAGGAAATACCTTCAAAAAGTCGCTAAAAATTGGGATTAGGCTAAGTCTTTCCTGCAATTCTACCTGAGAGAGATTTAAAGACACGTCACCTATCTCACATGCTCTGTCACTCCCACGTATAGGCACGGTATCTAAGTAAGTAATAGTCCTATCAGAACAGTTTAACAAAATCCAATTCCTAGACAACCAATCCATTCCCAAAATGATGTCGATCCCAGTCAAGGGTATACACACTAGGTCCAAGATAAATTGGGTATTATCAATGGTTAAAGGGCAGTTTAGGCATATTTGTGGGGATATAGTGGTTTCTCCTAAGGGTGTGGAAATGTTTATGTCACAGGGCATGGTTTGTAAAGGTAAATTTATTCTTTCCACGCATCCATTAGAAATAAAAGAGTGCATAGAACCCAAATCAAACAATATTATCAAAGGAAAATTATAAATTTTACCTCTACCCTGCATTAAACTTGATGACCTGTCGACGTTGGCCGCATCCATAGTAAAGACTCTCCCTGGAGCTTGCGGTCTTCGGCCAATTGGTGTTTGCTGGCTTCCACTTGAGGGACAGTACTTTGCCATATGTCCTGTACCCCCACACTTGTAACATTACACTAGAGTCTGATGCCAGTAGGGTTGATTAGGATGTCTGGTCCCACACTTCTGACAAAGAGAACTATCGGGCTATCTACTGCTACTTGAAGACCCTGGCTGTGGTTTGAACATCCTGCCTTTCATATTGAGATTTCTTGCTGGTGGTCTTGGCTTGTTACCTGTTCTTTGTGTCATATTTTGCTTCTGTTCTAAGTTCTTACTCAGGATTCGACATTTGTTCACCAGCACTACAAAGTCTCTGATCTCTAGCGGGGCAATTTGTGTCTTCATCGGTGAATCTAGGCCCTCTTCCAATTGACTTGCCTTCCAGGCTTCGTCATAATGCATTCGGAGGTACGTGGAATATCTGGATAATTCTTCAATTACTCTAAATATTCCTCAAACGGTCTACCTCCCTGTGTGAGCTTTAAAAATTGTGCTTTCTTGGACTATCTGACGCTTTCAGGGAAGTATTTATCCATGAAGACCATCTTAAAGGATTCCCAGGTGAGTGGAATACCCCTGCTTTCCATCAGCTACTAGGCTTTTATCCACCATCGTTCTGCTTCACCCTTCAGCATGTATATTGCATATGTTACTTTCTGTTTGTCGTCACATTGCAACAAATGGAAGATCTTCTCTATCTCCTTCAGCCATGCTTCCACTGCAGTTGGGTCGGAGGCACCTGAAAATGGGGGTGGACCTGCTCTCTGAAATTCAATCCACCCTTGATACAATGGATTGGCATTCTGCGTGTTCCCATCATTTTTGGTCTGCCTGTCCTCCTGTTGTTGCCTCATTACATTGGCACTTGTAGTAGCTTGGTCCCTCACTGCATCGGCCATCATCCATATGGAATCTATCATCTCTCGCATGTCAACGTTGGTCTCCATGCTGCTACTACCTGAGGCACCTTGGTTCTTGTGTCTTGGCCTTCCTCTGGCCTTCGAGTGTTATCCCTGCTAGGTTCTGCCATGGCTATCTAACATAGAAACAAATTGATTAGTCTTTAACAACAACAGTTAGTAGAAAATGCTAGATTCATTCCTTTACTTATCAATTCAAGATCAGGTCCTAAGTATTCCAGAGTTACATCAATCAAAACCCTAAAGCTGTAAGCCTGAAGATTCACAATCACTAGCCCACTAAACCAGACAACCAATGAACCGGGCTCTGATACTATATTTGTAACGACCCCCTAATCCACAATACACTATCTGCATAGCGAAAACATATGGGTTTTCAAATTAATTTTTCACTTTTCCCCATTTAGGGAACGTCAGGGGATCGCTACCGATTAAGCGTAACCCAAATAGACTGTTCTATCATTCATTCAGGTTCCATTCAACCCTAAATCAACTGCAGCTATACTAAATACACATGTAATCACCATAATAAGCTCTGGAATACTAAAACTAATAACCATAAATAGAATATACATCCATTCACAAGCAATCCATCAAAAACTTAGAATTTTAGACATTAATTCCCATCGAAAATTTGGTAGAGCTTCTCCTGTAATCTGGATATCTCCCAAATACAAACAGTCAACTAATCCAGTATATACATCAAATAAATCCAATCCAACAACAGATTAAATCATCAATAGCCAGAAACAACCAATATAATTAATTACATGTTACAATTCAAGCCTAGAACTAAGCTGCTCGTCCGTCTGTTTATCAAGTCTCTGTCTAGCTATCTTCTAGACCCCTGTCCCTGTTCATCTAAGCAAACAACATCATGAGATAGTTAAATCCCAGTAGAGTAATTTACAGTAAATAAATATTCAAAACTGGCTGAATGCTCAACGGTGTAAGCACCGAAAACAACTCCCGTGTTTAATTCAAAAATCAGTGAAATACCTTATCTTTTAAAATCATCAAAATGGCACAAAAAACAAGGTAATCATTCAATGAATATAAAATCTGTTTATCTGAAAATCAGTGATCAAAATCTAATCAAATCCAATGCCCGGTGGTTTTCACATTCACATCCGTCACAAGTCTTATGTGACTATATCTGAATCCGTCCAATTACATGTCATATAATGAGAAATCAATCTCTTATCATTGGGTGTGATCCATAACACCAATCACCCGAAATCAAGCCTATATTGTGAGTGTGATCCATGACACCAATCACTCACTCAAGGACTGAGTGAGAATCAACATCTAAGGCGTCCCTTAGCATGTGTACATACGCTAATTCTCATCCTCATACAGTCTATTCAGAATCACATGCATACAGTCGACTAGTTCCCAGGGTTCTAGGATATTACGCCTAAATCATAACGTTTTCCTGTATAGGTTATCCTCTTTTATACTCCTTAAACCTTTCTTAGGGTCGTCTTGTTTTACCTCATAATTCCTAACGAATGTAGGCTAAGTATGATGTTAAACAATATATTTATAAAATCCTCTGCACTCGGGATACTCAACGGTCGTCCCATTCCAGCTATTAAGTACCCTACCCTAGGTTAACTCACTCCTATAGCATCTAAATCCGATAGCCAAGTCGTTATAACATGTAACAGGCATTTACAGCACATAGGCATGCAATTATACTCATCGAATGTAGCACGCATTTCTATGCAATTAAATTAAATCATCTAGGTATTCATGAAATCAATCTAAAATCAAGGGAGCGTAAATTACCCTGGTTAGTTATCGTTTGCTCCTAATTAAGTTTGAGGCTTCTCGTATCCTCGGAATTCGAGTTTAGTTAATTTTCAAGGCAATTAAATCAATGTTTTAGTTCGTTACTTATTAAATTTCACTTTCCTACATCAAATTACATGTTTTCCTAGGCTGGTAGATTTTCTATACAGGTTTGGCGTCTAATTCAGTCAGAATACATTAAATTATGGCAATTTAGATCATATCGGGGATTCCAAAAGGTGAAAATTTGCTTCTGGACCCTTTCTGGCTTCTTCGACGGTGGCGCATGGCAGAGAGGTGCGGCTAAGGTTGAAATTTACACTAGATTGAAGCCCTCAAGATGAGGAGTCCAAATCTGGGCTTGGCGCAGCGGTTCTCGACCGTGAAGGTGGCATTTTCCAGTGGTGAAGTTTCACACACAATGGATGGAAAACTCCTCGATCTGAGCGCGTGGCTGCTCCATTCGGTGGCTGCGAGTTGTGGGAGGAAGCTGGTAGCTCGACCTTCCAAATGGCGAGGGCGGTGAAGTCTAATGGTGCTGGACGGCAGAGATCACAGCAGCGCAAGGATTTCACGATAGAGGAAGAAAACAGGCTTTTTTCGGTGACGGTGGCAGTCGTTGGTAGCCGTGGGTGGTTGCTTGAAGTCGAGGGTGATGAGCTGCATTGGTTACTAGGTTAGACGGTGACACAGGGCGGTGTTAGTGGCCGCGCGCGGTGGTGAAGGGAGGAGAGAGAAGAGAGAGAGTGTGAAGGGAAGAGAGAGAGATAATTTGTAAAATGGAAGGAAATAGTGCGATTTTGGGAAATTTAAAGCCTCTGGGGGCAATTTGGTCTTTTGCCACATCACCTGGGAAAACTTTCAGATGCTGTCTTTGATCTGGGTGAGGGCATGTGTAACAACCGAAAGAATTTTAAAAAGATAAAACCTGATTTTCGACACTAATTCCAATCAAACGAAGCTTGGCAAGACTTTCGAGGATAGTAATTTGAAACGAAAGAGGTTTTAAAGAGGAAAATCAAACTTTGAACCCTAATTCCTTTTAAACTGAGGCTGACACGTATTTCAGGGACAAGAATTTACGACTGAAGGCTATTCGAAGTCAGAAATACGATTAAACGGAAAGAAATGCAATCCGGCGATCAGAAACTGACAGAAGATGTTTCGCGCATCAATTTCACTGACGGAGGCCAAAACCTTCACATAGAAATGCGTGCCGATGTCTGGAAGGATGCCGAAACCCTAAAGTATCCCCGGGTGGCCAGGGAAAAGTCAAAATCGCCCCCGGAGGTTTTAAATTTCACGGATTCCCTTTATTTCTCTCAAATCCCTCTCTCTCCTCACCACACTCTCTCTCTCCTCCTTCCTCCACTGTGAACCGCCGCTACAGCCACCGTGAGCTGCCACTCAGCATACCAATCGACAGCCCTCACCACCCACAACCTCCAGCAACCACCCACGGCCACCAACGACCGCCTAGTTCACCGAAAAATGCCACTTGTCTCCTCCACCGTGCGAAAACTTCACCAGCCCAGATTGTCGCTGTCCGTCGCCTTTGACCGTCACCGCCCCCACCACCGTGTAGCCCAAGCTTCCAGCTTCCTCCAGTAGCTCGCCGATGTCGAACGGAGGTCGGACGCGCTCAGATTGAGGGAATCTCCGTCCACCGTGCGAGAATCTTCGTGGCCGAACAACGCCGTCTAAAAGGTTGTGGACCGCCGCGCCACCACCAAATTCAAACTCTTGGACTTGCGGGCTTCACCATGGTGTAATTTTTGAGGTAAACCGCACCCCTCCACCGTGCGCTGCCGTACGCCGCCGTGCCGGAGCTTCTGGACGTGCATTAAGAGAAATTGAGACCACCGCGACACAGAATTCCATCATCCGATCCCATTGGTAAGGTTCAATTTCCCAAAAACTAATGGTATCTGACTGAAATGGCTGCCGAACGTAATTAGGCAATAAATTGACCTAGGTATTAGGGTAACTGGACGTAGGATCAAAAAATGGATGACGTGACGAGTCTGAATATTTAATTTAATGTCCAGGAAATTGATTGGGCTCAGAAACCAAGATTTTGAGAAGTCCTGATTTGAATTGGAGCGACAGGAGACCAGGTAGGATAATTTACACTTCCCGAACCCTAGATTTGACCTAGTGGATACCTGATTGATTTAGATGATTTGCATGGATTTACGTGCTGCTTTTGATGGGATAAATTACATACCTGTGTGTAGAAAACCCTAATTGCATGTTAGACACCTTGTTTATCGAGTGTAGATGCCTTTAGGACGGGTTTACTTAGGGTTGGGTACTTGATAGCCGGTATGGGACGGCCGTTAAATATCCCTAGTACAGGGAGTTTTTAAATGAGATTATTTTTATCAGAATTGGCCTGTACTACGTTAGGGATTACGTGTTAAAACAGGACGACCCTAGGAAAGGTTTAAGGAGTATAAGGGTGGATAGCCTACAAGGGGAAACGTTGTGATTTGAGCGTAATACCCTAGAACCCTGAGGAATAGCCGACCGTGTGCATGTGAGTTCGAATAGACTGTATGAGGATGAGAATTGGCGTATGTGCACATGCTAGGGGATGCCCTAGATGTTGATTCTCACCCGGTCCTTGAGTGAGTGATTGGTGTTACGAATCATACTCACAATATAGGCTGGATTCGGGTGATTGGTGTTACGGATCACACTCAACGATAAGAGAGGTATTCTCTCTAGACGACGTGCAATTAGATGATGATTCAGATTTGCTTACAGCGGATTTGTGACCAAAGTGGATGTAGATACACTGGGCATGGGATTTTACTTAATTTTGATGATTGATTTTAAAAAGAAATGGATTTTATGATTTCGATTAATTGTCGTGATTTCCATGTAATTAAATGATTTTTAAAGATAAGGTATTTCACTGTTTTCGAATTGATTTCAGGAAGATGATTTCGGTGTTCGCACCGCTGGGTACTCAACCAGTTTTCGAATGATATTTGAATTGTAAATTATTCTACTGGGATTTTATATCTCATTAGGTTGTTTACTCAGATGAACAAGGACAGGGACAGGAACCCAGACGATAGCTGATGATGCCGTGGAGAATAACAGGAGAATGACTTAGCTTAGGCTTGAATTGTTTGTATATATATACTTTGATGACGTTGCTGTTTATTGGGTTCTTTCTTTTATGTTTTCTGTATGGATTGGATAGATTGTACTTGTATAAATCAAGAGTTGTATATTGACTGTAGTGATGGGATTGACGTTGCTGTATATGGATTCTGTTAATTATGTTTATGTTGTTGATGGGTGGTTTGTATAATTGTAGCGGTAAGCGTTATGCGTTGGGTATGTTCGAAATACAGAGGAAACTCTGCTGGATTTTTGGTAGGGTTTACCGCTGTAAACTTGTGGATTTGAGTTAGAAGGTGTATGAATGTATGACGTGACGTGTATACGAGTTTTAGATTTCATTCCAGAGTAATTTATGATGTATGTAAGTATGATTAGTTTAGCTGCGTGTGAATTAGGGTTGAACGGAATTTGAATGGACAACGGAAAGTCTATTTGGGTTACGCTCAACCAGTAGCGACCCCCTGACATTCCCACATCGGGAATAACTAATTGAACCAACCTATATGCTTTCGCTAATCAGATAAGCATTATATATGTCGTATTAGGGGGTCATTACAATTATGGTATCAGAGCCTGGTTTGTTGGATCTTCTGGTTTAGTGGGCTTAGGACTTTGAATCTTTGGGCTTGCAGCTTTAGGGTTTTGATTGATTTAACTCTGGAATGATAGGACCTGATTTTGAATCGATAATGAACGAAATGAATTTAATGCATTCTGTTAACTGTTGCTGTATAACTGATCTGTTTATTTTCTGTGTCAGATAAGTAAGGAAGAATCTAGCAGGGATGCTACCCGCAGGCCCAAAGGAAGGCCAAGACACAGGAATCAGGGTGCTTCGGGTAGTGGTAGCATGGAGACTGAGGTCGACATGCGTGACATGATGGAATCCATCTGATTAATGGCCGATGCGATGAGAGATCAGGCCACTACCAGCGCTAATGTAATGAGACAGCAGTAAGAAGACAGACAGACGAGAAATGACGGAGCCACTCAACATGTAAACCCACTGTATCAGGGATGGATCAAGTTTTGGAGAGCAAGTTCATCCCCTGTTGTGGAAGCTTGGGTAAAAGAAATTGAAAAGATTTTCAGATTGTTGCAGTGCGACGATGAGCAGAAAGTCACATATGCAACGTACATGCTGAAAGGTGAAGCGAAACTTTGGTGGACAGATGCCCAGCAATTGATGGAGAGCTGAGGCATTCCACTTACCTGGGAGTCTTTTAAGAGAGTCTTCATGGATCAATATATCCCTGAGAGCGTAAAACAAGCGAAGGAAGCACAGTTCCTGAAGCTCACACAGGGAGGCAGGCCATTTGACGAGTATCTGAAATAGTTTGAAGAATTATCACGATACTCCACTTACCTGCGAATGCATTACGATGAGGCCTAGAAAGCGAAACAACTAGAAGAAGGCCTAGATTTACCTATGAAGACTCAGTTAGCTACCCTGGAGATTCGAGACTTTGCCACACTGGTCAATAAGTGCCAAATTCTGAGCAAGAATCTAGAACAGAGACAGACTCAGAATATGACACAACGAATAGGGAACCGACCTAGACAAGCACCCAGGAATCTTAACGTGAGAAGCGGTATGTTTAAACCGCAACCAAGGGCTTCTAGTAGCAGTGGGAGGCGACCTGATAATGCTCCTTGTCTGAAGTGTGGCACCAGACATCCGAATCAGCCCTGCTGGCATCAGACTCCACTTCAGTGTTACAGATGTGGAGGTACAGGACACATGGCCAGATACTATCCTTCCACCAGGAATCAGCCGACATCCGGTAGCCAGAGACCACAGGCTCCAGGGAGAGTTTTTACTATGAATGCTTCCAATGTCGACAGGTCTTCAGGCTTGATGCAAGGTAGAGGTAAAATTTATAATTTTTCTTTAATAGTATTGTTTGATTCGGGTGCTACACACTCATTTATTGCTGATGCATGCGTAGAAAGAATAAGATTACCTGTTCAAACCCTGCCCTATGATTTATATATATCCACACCCTTGGGAGAAGCCACTATATCCTCATGAATATGCCTAAATTTCCCCTTAACCATTAAAGATACTTTATTCCTTGTGGACTTAGTGTGTATACCATTGTCAGGGATCGACATTATTTTGGGAATGGATTGGTTGACTAGGAATCGGGTCTTGTTGAATCGTTCCGAAGGGACAATTACTTATCTGGATAACGTGCCTGTACAAGGGAGTGACAGGGCTTGTGAGATAGGTGATATGTCCCTTAATCTCTCTGAGGTAGAGTTGCAGGATAGACTAAGTCAAATCTCAATCATTAATGACTTTCCGAAGGTATTTCCTTTGGAAATAAGTAAACTGCCACCACCTAGGGAGATAGAATTCACCATTGACCTGATTCCGGGAGCGGGCCCAATAGCTATGACCCCATATCGCATGGCCCCCGCAGAATTAAGAGAATTAAAGGTCCAAATTGAAGATATGTTGGAGAAGGGGTTTATTAGGCCAAGTGTATCACCATGGGGAGCTCCGGTCTTATTTGTAAAGAAGAAAGACGGGAGTTTAAGACTGTGTATTGATTACCGACAATTGAATAAGGTGACCATCAAGAACAAATACCCATTACCACGTATTGATGATTTGTTTGATCAGTTGCAAGGTGCGACTGTATTTTCTAAGATAGATTTAAGATCAGGATACCACCATATTAGGGTTAGAGAGGAGAATGTTCCTAAGACAGCGTTCAGGACAAGATACGGCCACTACGAGTTTCTAGTGATGCCATTTGGATTGACGAATGCACCCGCTGTTTTTATGGATTATATGAACAGGATTTTCATACCCTATTTAGATCAATTTGTTGTGGTATTCATCGATGATATCTTAGTTTATTCCAAGACTCACGAAGAACATGCCCAGCATCTTAGCACTATGCTACAGATACTGGAAGAGAAGCAGTTGTATGCAAAGCTAGAGAAATGTGAGTTTTGGTTAGAAGAAGTGAAATTCTTGGGGCACGTGGTAAATGGGGAAGGGATAGCGGTCGACCCAAAGAAAATTGAAACAGTATTAGATTGGGATCGACCTAGAACAGTCACAGAGATTAGGAGTTTCCTGGGTTTGGCCGGCTATTATCAAAAATTCATTCAAGGATTTTCTCAAATAGCTGTGCCATTAACCCGGTTGACTCAGAAAGGGGTAAATTTTGAATGGAGCGAACAATGTGAGACTAGTTTTCAAATTTTGAAAGAGAAATTAACCACCGCTCCTGTACTAATTATTCCGAAACCCCTAGAACCCTTTATTGTATATACAGATGCATCCCTGAGAGGCCTAGGTTGTGTTTTGATGCAGGATGGGAAAGTTGTGGCTTATGCATCGCAACAATTGAAACCTGCAGAGGAGAACTATCCCACCCATGACTTAGAATTAGCTGTCGTCGTGTTTGCCCTAAAGATTTGGAGACATTACTTATATGGCACTATATTCGAAGTGTATAGTGATCATAAGAGCCTTAGGTATTTGTTTGATCAGAAGGAATTAAACATGAGGCAGCGTAGGTGGGTAGAATATTTAAAAGACTTTGATTTTGAATTGAAATATCATGCAGGAAAAGCGAATGTCGTGGCTGATGCACTGAGCTGAAAGTCACTAAAATTAGCCAGTTTAATGATTGGTGAGATGAGGTTACTTGAGGATTTTAGAAATCTTAGCCTCAACGTAATCTCGTTTCCACAAATATTAGTGATGAGTGACTTTTTGATAACCTGTGAATTGAGAGAATTAATTAGACAAGCCCAACTTGAGGATGAATCCTTGGAGGTATACGCAGATCAACCCGATTTTGGACTGGCACCTGATGGAGTCCTAATATTTAGGAAGAGGGTAGTGATTCCGAACCATCAGGAGCTAAAGGAAAAAGTGTTAGCAGAGGCCCATAGAAGCCATTACACTATTCACCCCAATATTTCCAAGATGTATCAGGATTTAAAGAGGAATTTTTGGTGGCCCGGTATGCGGAAGGATATCATGAACTACGTGAATGCCTGTTTGACTTGTCAACAAGTTAAGATAGAACACCAGAAACCCGCAGGGCTACTAAAACCATTGGAGATACTAGAGAGGAAATGGGATCAGATCACTATGGATTTCGTGGTAGGATTACCTAGAACACCAGCAGGATTTGATGCCATTTGGGTAATAGTGGATCGGTTAACCAAGTCTGCGCACTTTGTGCCTGTTAAGGTGCGTTACTCCATGGAGAAAATAGCCGAAGTATACCTTAGGGAAATTGTGAGACTACATGGAATACCGTCAGGTATAGTATCTGATCGAGACCCTAGGTTTACTTCGAGATTATGGCAATCCCTACAGCAAGCCTTAGGAACCCAACTTAAATTTAGCACCGCCTATCATCCTTAGACTGACAGGCAGTCTGAGAGGACTATTCAAACCCTAGAAGACATGTTAAGGGCGTGTGTGCTTGAGCAAAAAGGAAGTTGGGATAAACATCTGCCGTTGATAGAGTTTGCATACAACAACAGTTATCACTCTACCATCGATATGGCACCGTATGAGGCTCTATATGGGAGGAGTTGTAAGTCACCTTTAAATAGGGTAGAAATGGGGGAGAGTGCACTGTTGGGACCCAAAATGGTACAAGAAACCACTGATCAAATTAAAATGATCAGGGAAAAGATGAGAATTGCCCAAAAGAGGCAAGAATCCTATGCCAACAAGAGAAGGAGGCCTTTGGGATTTAACGAGGGAGATCACGTATTTCTGAGAGTGTCCCCCACCACGGGTATCGGTAGACAGGTAAGGACCAAGAAACTAAGCCCTAGATTTCTAGGACCATTCCAAATTTTGCAAACAGTCAATCCCGTTACCTACCAAATTGCCTTACCTCCCTATTTGTCCAACTTACATAATGTTTTCCATGTCTCCCAACTTTGTAAATATGTCCCAAATCCTGCGCATGTATTAGGGAATCAACCGATAATATTAAAGGAAAAATTGACTTATTAATCTACTCCTGTTCAAATCCTTGACTATAAGACTAAGCAACTTCGAAGTAAAATAATCCCTTTAGTTAAGGTACTTTGGCAGGATGTAGCATCGCAGGAGATGACGTGGGAGAAGGAAGAAGAGACGAGGCAAAGATACCTAGAACTGTTTACAAGTACGAATTTTGGGGACAAAATTTCTTTTAAAGGGGGGAGAATGTAACAACCGAAAGAATTTTAAAAAGATAAAACCTGATTTTCGACACTAATTCCAATCAAACGAAGCTTGGCATGACTTTCGAGGATAGTAATTCGAAACAAAAGAGTTTTTAAAGATGAAAATCAAACTTTGAACCCTAATTCCTTTTAAACTGAGGCTGGCACGTATTTTGAGGATGAGAATTTACGACTGAAGGCTATTCGAAGTCAAAAATACGATTAAACAGAAAGAAATGCAATCCGGTGATCAGAAACTGACAGAAGATGTTTTGTGCGTCAATTTCACTGACGGAGGCCAAAACCTTCGCATGAAAACACGTGTCGACATCTGGAAGGATTCCGACACCCTAAAGTATCCCCGGGTGGTCAGGGAAAAGTCAGAATCGCCCCCGGAGGCTTTAAATTTCACGGATTCCCTCTATTTCTCTCAAATCCCTCTCTCTCCTCACCACACTCTCTCTCTCCTCCTTCCTCCACTGTGCGCCGCCACCACAACCACCGTGGGCCACCACCTGGCACACCAATCGACAGCCCTCACCACCCACAACCTCCATCAACCACCCACGGCCACCAACGGCCGCCTACTTCGCTGAAAAATGCCACTTTTCTCCTCCACCATGCAAAAACTTCACCAGCCCAGATCGCCGCCGTCCGTTGTCGTTGACCGTCACCGCCCCCACCACCGTGTAGCCCAAGCTGCCAGCTTCTTCCAGTAGCTCGCCGACGTCGAACGGATGCCAGATGCACTCGGATCGAGGGAATCTTCGTCCGCCGTGTGAGAATCTTCGTGGCTGAAAAATGCCGTCTAAACGGTCATGAACCGCCGCACCACCACCAGATTCGGACTCCTGGACTTGTGGGCTTCACCGTGGTGTAATTTTCGAGGCAAATCGCACCCCTCCGCCGTGCGCCACCATACACCGCTGTGCCGGAGCTTCTGGACGTGTATCAGGAGAAATCAAGACCACCGCGAGACAGAATTCCATCATCCGATCCCATTGGTAAGGTCCGATTTCCCAAAAACTAATGGTATCTGACTGAAATGGCTGCCGAACGTAATTAGGCAATAAATTAACCTAGGTATTAGGGTAACCGGACGTAGGATTGAAAAACGGATGACATGACGAGTCTGAATATTTAATTTAATGTCCAAGAAATTGATTGGGCTCAGAAACTGAGATTTTGAGAGGTCCTGATTTGAATTGGAGCGACAGGAGAGCGGTAGGATAATTTACACTTCCCGAACCCTAGATTTGACCTAGTGGATACCTGATTGATTTAGATGATTTACATGGATTTACGTGCTACTTTCGATGGGATAAATTGCATGCCTGTGTGGTGAAAACCCTAATTACATGTTAGACACCTTGTTTATCGAGTTTAGATGCCTTTAGGACGGGTTTACTTAGGGTTGGGTACTTGATAGCCGGTATGGGACGGTCGTTAAGTATCCCTAGTACAGGGAGTTTTTAAATGAGATTATTTTTATCAGAATTGGCCTGTACTACGTTAAGGATTACGCGTTAAACCAGGACGACCCTAAGAAAGGTTTAAGGAGTATAAGGGTGGATAGCCTACACGGGGAAGCGTTGTGATTTGATCGTAATACCCTAGAACCCTGAGGAATAGCCGACCGTGTGCATGTGAGTTCGAATAGACTGTATGAGGATGAGAATTGGCGTATGTGCACATGCTAAGGGACGCCCTAGATGTTGATTCTCACCCGGTCCTTGAGTGAGTGATTGGTGTTACGGATCACACTCACAATATAAGCTTGATTCGGGTGATTGGTGTTACGGATCATACCTAACGATAAGAGAGGTATTCTCTCTAGACGACGTGCAATTAGATGATGATTCAGATTTGGTTACAGCGGATTTGTGACCAACGTGGACATAGATACACTGGGCATAGGATTTTACTTGATTTTGATGATTGATTTTAAAAATAAATGGATTTTATGATTTCGATTAATTACCGTGATTTCCATGTAATTAAATGATTTTTAAAGATAAGGTATTTCACTGTTTTCGAATTGATTTCGGGAAGATGATTTCGGTGTTATGCCATTTGGGTACTCAACCAGTTTTCGAATGATATTTGAATTGTAAATTATTCTACTGGGATTTTATATCTCATTAGGTTGTTTACTCAGATGAACAAGGACAGGGACAGGAACCCAGACGATAGTTGATGATGCCGTGGAGAATAATAGGAGAATGACTTAGCTTAGGCTTGAATTGTTTGTATATATATACTTTGATGGCGTTGCTGTTTATTGGGTTCTTTCTTTTATGTTTTCTGTATGGATTGGATAGATTGTACATGTATAAATCAGGAGTTGTATATTGACTGTAGTGATGGGATTGACGTTGCTGTATATGGATTCTGTTAATTATGTTTATGTTGTTGATGGACTGGCTGTATGATTGTAACTAGGTAACTATTGTACGTTGGGTATGTTCGAAATACAGAGGAAACTCTGCCGAATTTTTGGTAGGGTTTACCGCTATAAACTTGTGGATTTGAGTTAGAAGGTGTATGAATGTATGATGTGACGTGTATACGAGTTTTAGATTTCATTCCAGAGTAATTTATGATGTATGTAAGTATGATTAGTTTAGCTGCATGTGAATTAGGGTTGAACAGAATTCGAATGGACAACGGAAATCTATTTGGGTTACGCTCAACCAGTAGCGATCCCCTGACATTCCCACATCGGGAATAACTAATTGAACCAACCTATATGCTTCCGCTAATCAGATAAGCATTATATATGTTGTATTAGGGGGTCGTTACAGCATGGGTTCCCATGCAAATGTTTTAGCCTCCATTTGAGGAATCACAATCTGATATGCTATATGTCAATTCCTTATCGCCGGGTTGTGTTTTCTTTCATCGGATCAAGTTTCTGACCCCGAAAAATTCCTTTGTTTCAACTGTCAACTCCAAAAATCATGCTGAATTTAATTTTAATCAAAATCATTATCAAAATCACTCATTTTAATTATTTTCAAAATTTCAGTTATTACATAATTCTTCTAAGACCCAGATGAATTATATTTTATTTTTTTTAATACTTGGACTTAATTTGTTTGAGAATTAGATAGATTAGGTTTAAATTATCTGTTTTGAAAAAAATTGAACTTAATTCGTCTCATATAAGGATGGATTAGTCAACACTTTTTTTATTTAACTATGGGATAATGCATCCCACATAGGGACATAGTAGCCTATAATTGTTTTTAATGTATCTTTTTCCTTTTTTAATATAAGAAGATTTTTATTTTTAAATGATAAAAAATTGTATTTAATAAAAATTACTATAAAATATTAAAAATAGAATAAAAATATTAGAATAAAAATAAGATATTTTATAATAAATGGTTGTCAGTTCTACATTATGGTTTTCTTATTTCTTGTTTGGATCTTCTTCATTGTAGTGGTTGTTGATTTTCTTGATGCTCTTTTGTCATTGTTGCCCCAATGCTACCTTCATCAATTAACAACACAGTGATTGGCTAAGTATAACTCCGGGTAACTAGTAATATGGAATTTCTTGATGTGAATTCATAAGTGTTTAGAAGATTTATTATTGATCTTGATTGTTAAACTGACGTATAATATTCATATATGGAACCTCTAATGCTGGTGTTAAGTGGTACCAGTGTAGAAGGATTTTGGATCCTCTTTCGTAATTCTCTACTTGGCGTTTGCTTGGTGTTTTTAGCGGAGATTTTTCCTATTGCTAAAGTGTGGTTTAATATTATTGCAATGAATATTGTTGCTGCTATAGCTTTTGTTTAAATAATTAATTTAAAAAAAAGTTATAGTGGCAGTAATATTTTTTGCAAAAAACTTTAGTAATGAAAAAAATTGCTGCTAAAAATGCCAAGCAGAGGATTTACGGCAGAGGATCCGGACGCGTGTAGAAGATAAAGGTTCGAAATATCCAAAGTCTATATATGGCAGCATTGAATGATAATAACCCAACTAGCTACCTCCTATATCTCCTTTTGAAATAGTATAAGAGGATGCACCAATCCAAAAAGATATGGATGGAGTAGATTGAGGTGGGGATGCATCATTTTCTTGTCTATACCCTCTTCCTCTTTTATATTTTCTAGTGCAATAGGCATTCTTTATGATGCGTAGCCAGAAGGTCTCTTACTGGGCCTCATAAGAAGAATGTTATACCTAAGTATTTGTTATAGTTGTAAAGCTAGGTGATCATCATACTGAACATAAGCATTTCTTTCTTCTTTCAGTGCAACCATAATGTCCTTTTAAGCCTAGTTAACAATATCTAAAAAATCAATAGGAGGCCTTGTAGACATATGTTGATTGAAAACCTTATTCTCTGTCATACTATAAATATGCATTTAAGATAAATAATAATAAAAAAGACATTGTGCAAGGGTTTAATTGAAAATATTGAAAAATAATATACATTTAATTGAAAAATTATAGGATTTGTGAAATTTATGACATAAACAGTTCAACCTCCAATTACATGTATCTATCTACGACCATATCTCCAATACCACTACATTAATGAGCTTTAAACATATTACATAATTATATGTGATTTATTAATTATTTATTTATAAATAATTTATTTGTAATTTAAAAAAATTATACTTAATTCTTTAAAAATATTTTCTTAAATTATTCATCTATATTAAGATAAGTATAGTATTCAATTTTAAATGAGATTAGTTTTTTCCTTATAAAGTTTATTTGTTTGATTTTTTTTTTTATAAATATTTGCATTTTTATGAGAAAAGAATTTATCTGAAGATGACACTTATGGACTTGCGCTTTTTTAATGTACTCTATTTTCATATAATAGATTTATAATGAATGATGATGTGACTTTTTTTATTATATTTTAATTTTTTAATTGTTCCTCTCTATCAAGATAAGTATAGTACTCAATTTTTAATGAGACAATTTTTAAAAAAAAGTTTATTTTTTGGATTATTTATTTTTTTGTGAATATTTGTGTTTCTTCTTTGTCGAAACCACTAGTATCCAAAAGTTTACTATACTGTGATTAATTAGCTCGAGCTAGCAAAAATTCCATAACAAGGATAGAATTGTCCCAGGCCTAGCAAAAGTTTTTTCATACACAAGTTTCAAATTCGAGAGCTTGCTTAAGAGAAATAAAGTACATACCACTTCAACCAACCACCTGTTGGTGAATATTTGTGTTTTTGACCCAGATATATATATATAATACATAATAGATATTAATTTATAATATATATATTACAAATTAACTTATATAAATATGCATTTAATATACTCTTATTATTTTTATATAATTAATATATGATAATATATAATATATATTAGAAATTCAAATTGAAATATTCTTTTAATGTAATTTTTTAAAAATTGATGATAACCATTCCAAAACCATATATTTGAAATATCTAATATACTTAAAATTAATAAATAGTAATATATATGAATTTAATATATTAAATGTCATCATTTTGCCATTCTATTCAATTATTTAAGTTATCTACTTATATATATATATATATATAATATCTCATAATTTAAACATAGAATATATTTTATAATTAATTTTAATAAAAAATTTGATATAATTAATTTAAATTATCATTTTTACGTTTTTCACAACTCAACCTACCATGCATATTCTTACTCCTTAACTTTATAATTGTCCACTTAGCATGAGAATATACCATCTTCATGCTCGTATCATTTATATTAATATAGTATTGATAAACTTAGATCTAGCCGTGACTCAATTCGAACGTCCTCCACTTATTGATCGCCCATATAAATCTAACAACTGTAATACCTCTAATTTAAGTGGCTTAAATTAATAATTTTGATTCATGGTGTTGATAAATTAAATTCTTATAAAGAATTGGCTTAAGGAAGGGAAATTTCACTCGCATAATTAAATGACTAAATTGTTTAGATTCAAAAGGAAAAACCCTTGCTTCTTTTGTATTTAGCCTAAATACTAAAGGAAGAACCATTAAAATTTTATGCAAGTAAATGTTAATGCCACATGTAAGGATTGCAAAATAAATAAACATATGTGTGTGGCTTGGTTGGAGTTTACGTGAGAGGGGAATGGGTGTAAGGTGCATGTGTGTGAATCTTGCATGCATACCATGTGAAGGGAAATGGAAAGTGGGAAGAGAATTAAAAATATATATATATGTACTAAGGTTGCTTGTGGAAGTGGGAAAAGGTAAACTTGCAAGAAAAGGAATACTAAGGCAACAAGCAATCTAATAGGTGTAGAATTTTGTACAAAACTAGTGGCTAGTGGGATGCACCTAATGTATAGGAAGGAAGAAAAAAAAGAAGGAAAACCAATTTACAAGCAACCCAAAAAGGAAAATAAGGAAATGAAAGAAAAAAAGAGGGAGGCATACCATAATCCCCACACTTGAAAATAAGGGAAAGGAGAGAAAGAAAAGAAGAAGGGAGAAAAGAGAGGGAGAAGGTGAGGCATCAAGGGAGAATTGAGAGATCAAGGAAAGAGGAAGTAAAGAAGAACTCAAGGGGGAAACCAAGGAAATCAAAGGAAAGGCCAAGAATATTTTCTCTAGCCCACTTCCAAGGTAGATTAGCAATTTGTTAAATTCTTATTCCATGATTGAGTATGCATGTTCAATGATATAGCTTCCATGGAATTTGAACCCATGTCTACACTCTTGATTTAGGAAAAATTTAATGGAACTTGCATGATAAAGATGGAAGGTGGCTAATGCTAATCTCTAAATTATTGTTTCCTTGAGATCATGAGAGGACTTAGATTTAGAAATTTATTTAATGGTTTGGTTAGCTTGGTTTACTATTCTTAATATTGTAGTGGACTTGTTATTTCCATGAAGAAATTAATGGGGTTATTAAACATTTATGATTGCTAATAAAAATGCATGTGATTATGGGAAATTACTAGAAAAATTATTGGAATTTCTAGAAGGAAAATATACATGGGAATTAATTTCTAAGCAAAGGAAATTATTGTGGAAGGGATTAGAATTTTAAAAAAAGAAAAAATATATAATGGAATTAATTTCCAAGCAAAGGAAATTATTAGGAAAATTATTAGAATTCCTAGAAAGAAAATGTATAATAGAACTAATACCAAGAAAGAGAAAATTAGTATTGAAAATATTAGAATTTTTAGAAAGAGAATATACATGGGAATTAATTTTCAAGAAACGAAAATTTATTATGAATTACTATTGAAGTTTTAGAAGGAAAAAAAAATGCACATTAGAATTAATTTCCAAAATAAGAAAATTATTATTGAAGTTATTGAAATTTTATAAGAAAAAATGCCCATTAGAATTAAATTCCAAGAAAAGACAATTATTATTGTAGTTGTTGGAATTTTAGAAAGAAAAATGCACATTTGTATAAATTTTCAAGAAAAGAAAAATTATTATTGAAATTATTGAAATTCTTAGAAGAAAAATGTACATTGGAATTAACTTCCAAGAAATGAAATTAATATTGAGATTATTAGAGTTTTATAGGAAAATGTACCTTAGAAATTGTTTCTAAGGAAAATAGAAACTATTCCTTAAATATTAAATTTTTCATAAGAAATGTTAAAGATGCTCCACATAAGTAGCCTAGCGAGGCGTGGCCGAAGGTGCTCCATGCCCACGACCTAGTGCTTATGATTTTGATCTATGCATGGCCGAGGGTCCACGATTTACAAGGTGTGGCCAAAGGTGCTCCACACGGGACCTATTGCTCACGATTACGCTCTATATGTGACCGAGTGCTCACGATTTACAAGGTGTGGCCAAAGGTGCTCCACACGGGCGGCCTAGCGAGGCGTGGCCGAAGGTGCTCCATGCCCATGACCTAGTGCTCACTATTACACTATATACGTGGCCGAGTATCCATGAATTACAAGGTGTGGCCGAAGGTGCTCCACACGGGTGACCTAGGGAGGTGTGGCCCAAGGTGTTCCGCACTCGTGACCTAGTGTTCACGTAACACGCATAAACACTCTATTAATTCTATAATAAACCATTAAGCTTATAAGAATACGTGTTATTCGAGAAGGTATGTAATCTTCGTTAACTTCTAAATTTATCATGCAATGATTGCGGTTCTGATTATGTGTAATATTACGTCTAAAATCAAGGATGTAGATTGAATGTTTTGGTGCTTGCACCCTGGTACATATTAGTTTCTCTTAAATTATGAATTGCTGAGCTACTGGGAAACTTTTGTTTCTCATCTATATGCTAACATGTATCAGATACGGATTCGTAGCAGGGCCGCGGGGTAGCAGTCTCTTTTGATTGAGTATGATTTTTGTAATCCCCTATTTTGGGTCCTAGCTAGAACTGATTTAGAATAGGACTATATTTTAACTGTATACATGAGTTATATTTGGGGTATACAGGAAAAATAGATATCTGAAGGGCCAGACCATCCTTCATTTATACAGGAGTCTGAATGACAGACCTGTTGTCTCCTGACTTCTGATGGTCGGGTACTTCGTACATCCGGAGATGTGACTTATCAGCATGTAATGGAAATTACTGGACCTGTATTTATTTGAATTTCATGAAGGTTTTTAATTTTTGCTGTGTAGTGTAGTATTTTTATTCCGTTGTGCATGTAAGTTTTTATTCTGAGTCAAGGATCCCGAACATAATCTGCTTAATATAATTGAATGTTATAACTACTCAGACACTAACAAAATCTAGGATAAGGATAATGTACCGAACCTCTCTCTTGATATTGGAGTTAACAATAAGACTAGATAGGGGCGTTACAACAACACCCAATCAAGATAAAAAATTTTGAACTCACTTTTTAAAATGACTCAAAAACTCTAATTTACGTTTAATATTAATAAAGTAAGACCATAGATCTCTGGCACAAGAACAAATCAAGATTTAAAATTGTCGCGTATGAATAACATAGTACCCTACACTTGTTCAATATTTCGTGTGGTTCATTATTGGAATCTGGTTACCAAATTGGGAAATTACACCACATGAATAAAGATCAAAGAATTCATTTATTTTCCACAAAGGTCATATAACTAACAGTGCCAGAAAAAAGGTGTTAATCAATCCAAGTCTCCTTTAATATTGTCTTCGTATTACCTTTCCCTTTTCACTTTTCCTTTCGGAGGTTGAATATTAACAATGTCATTCTCATAATTCAAATTTTTTAAAATTCTTGATAATTATATTTTTGAAAATCACATTCTCAAAAATGTGATTTTTAAAAATAAAAAATTTGTGTGTGTACCAAACACTCCTAAAGGTTTATTAATTTTTTGGGAAAAAAACTTGTCAAATAGGGAGAAGGGGCATAAATTATCTCAAGTGATTCCAAAAACAAATTAAAGTGTGGACAGAATAGCTTAATAAGATTGGTTCTCACAATTGGTCGTGTGTAACGACCCCCAAATATGTCATACGCGATGCTTATCTGATTAGCAGAAGCATATGGGTTAGTTTACATAATTATTCCCTATGTGGGAATGTCAGGGGATCGTTACTGGTTGAGCGTAACCCAAATAGACTTCCCATTGTCCATTCAGATTCCGTTCAACCCTGATTCACACGCAGCTAACTAAATACACATACATACATCGTCAATAACTCTGGAACGAAACTAAAGTCCATACATACGGTGTATAATCATTAAACTCAACATCCAAAACTCATATACATATACTGTCAAGCATTCACATACATTCTAACTGAATTTCCCAAGTTTACAGTGGTAAACCATACCAAAAATCTGGCAGAGTTTCCTCTGTATTTCGATCATATCCAAAGTACAAAATCACCTGTTTACAATCAAATAGCCAGTCCAACAACAGCAATAAACATAACTAACATAAATCCATATACAGCAACGTCAATTCATCACTATAATCCATATACACTATCTGAAATATTACATATACATTCAGTCCAATCCATACAGAAAGCATAAGAGACAGAACCCAATAAACAACAACGTCATCAGAGTATATGTACAAACGATTCAAGCTTAAGCTAAATCATCCTCCGGTCTATCCTCAAGTCAGCCTCGGCTATCGTCTGGGTTCCTGTCCCTGTCCCTGTTCATCTGAGTAAACAACCTAATGAGATATGAATCCCAGTAGAATAATTCACAATTCAAATATCATTCAAAAACTGGTTGAATACCCAGCGGTGCGAACACTGAAATCAATTCGAAAATAGTAAAATACCTTATCTTTAAAAATCATTTAATTACATGGAAATCGCGGCAATTCCTCGAAATCATAAAATCCATTTCTTTGAAAATCAATCATAAAAATCAAAAAAAATCCCATGCCCGGTGTATCTCAATCCACGTTGGCTACAAATCCGGTGTAACCAAATCTAAATCATCATCTAATTACACGTCATCTAGAGAGAATACCTCTCTTATCGTTAGGTGTGATCCGTAACACCAATCACCCGAATCAAGCCTATATTGTGAGTGTGATCCGTAACACCAATCACTTACTCAAGGACCGGGTGAGAATCAACATCTAGGGCGTCCCTTAGCATGTGCACATACGCCAATTCTCATCCTCATACAGTCTATTCGAACTCACATGCACTTGGTTGGCTATTCCTCAGGGTTCTAGGGTATTACGCCTAAATCACAACGTTTTCCCGTGTAGGCTATCCCCCCTTATACTCCTTAAACCTTTCTTAGGGTCGTCCTAGTTTAATGCGTAATCCCTAACTCAGTACAGGTTAAGTCTGATGAAAATAATCTCGTTTAAAAGCTCCCTGTACTAGGAATACTTAACGGCTGTCCCATACCGGCTATCAAGTACCCAACCCTAAGTAAATATGTCATAAAGACATCTAAACTCGATAAACAAGGTGTCTAACATGCAATTAGGGTTTTCAGCACGCAGGCATGCAATTTATCCCATCGAAAGTAGCACGCCATTCTATGCAAGTCATCTAAATCATTCAGGTATTCACTAAATCAATTCTAGGGTTCGGGAAGTGTAAATTATCCTACCTGGTCTCCTGTCGCTCCAAATAAAATCAGGACTTCACAAAATCTCGATTTCTGGGTCCAATTAATTTCTTGGACATGAAATTAAATATTCAGATTCGTCACATCATCCGTTTTTCGATCCTAAATCCGGTTACCCTAATACCTAGGTCAATTTATTGCCTAATTACGTTCGGCAGCCATTTCAGTCATATACCATTAGTTTTTGGGAAATCGAACCTTACCAATGGGATCGGACGATGGAATTCTGCATCGTGGTGGTCTCGGTTTCTCCCGATGCACGTCTAGAAGCTCTAGCACGGCGGCGCACGACGGAGGGGTGCGATTTGTCTCGAAAATCACACCACGGTGAAGCCCGCAAGTCCAGGAGTCCGAATATGGTGGTGGTATGGTGGTTCACGGCCGTTTGGGCGGCATTTTTCGGCCACAAAGATTCTCGCATGGCAGACGGAGTTTCCCTCGATCCGGGTGCGTCCGGCCTCCTTTTGACGGTGGCGAGCTAATGGAGGAAGCTGGCAGCTCAGGCTACACACTGGTGGGGGCGGTGACGGTCAACGGCGAAGGACGGCGGCAATCTGAGCTGGAGAAGTTTCGCGCGATAGAGGGAAAAATGGCCTTTTTCCGGCGGCTCCGGCGGCCGTTGGTGGCCGTGGTTGGTTGCTGGAGGTTGTGGGCAGTGAAGGCTGTCGGTTGGTGCCCTTGGTGGTGGCCCACGGTGACTGTAGCCGCCGTTCACGGTGGGGGAAGGAGGAGAGAGAAAAGAGAGAAGAGAGAGAGTGTGTGGTGAGGAGAGGAGAGAAATGAGAGAAATAGAGGGAATTCATGTAATTTAAAGCCTCCGGGGACGATTCCGACATTTCTCGAGCCACCCGAGGATACTTTAGGGTGTCGGCATCCTTCCAGATGTAGGCACGCATTTCTATGCAAAATTTTTGGCCTCCGTCAATGAAATTGACGCACAAAACTTCTTTCGTCAGTTTTTGATTGCCGGATTGCATTTCTTTCTGTTTGATCGTGTTTCTGGCTTTGAACAACCTTCTGTTTCAAATCAATATCCTCGAAAGTCATGCTTGGCTTCGTTTAAAAGGGGTTAGGGTTAAAAATTCAATTTTATCCTTTAAAACTCTTTCAAAATATTTTTCGATTGTTACATTCTCCCCCCTTAAAAGGAATTTTGTCCCCAAAATTCATACCTATAAATAGTTCTGGATATCTTTGCCTCATCTCTTCTTCTTTCTCCCACGTCATCTCCACCGACGCTACATCCTACCAAAGTACCTTAACTAAAGGGATTATTTTACTTCGAAGTTGCTTAGTCTTATAGTCAAGGATTTGAACAGGAGTAGATTCATAAGTCAAATTGTCCTTTAATATTATCGGTTGATTCCCTAATACATGCGCAAGATCTGGGACATATTTACGAAGTTGAGAGACATGGAAAACATCATGTAAGTTAGACAAATAGGGAGGTAAAGCAATTTGGTAGGCAACGGGACCGGCTCTTTGTAAAATTTAGAATGGTCCTAGGAATCTAGGACTTAGTTTTTTAGTCCTTATCTGTCTACCAATACCCGTGGTGGGGGACACTCTCAGAAATACGTGATCTCCCTCGTTAAATTCCAAAGGCCTTCTTCTCTTGTTGGCATAGGATTCTTACCTCTGTTGGGCAATTCTCATCTTTTCTTTGATCATTTTAATTTGATCAGTGGTTTCTTGTACCATCTCGGGTCCCAACAGTGCACTCTCCCCCATTTCTACCCAACTCAAAGGTGATTTACAGCTTCTCCCATATAGAGCCTTATACGGTGCCATACCAATGGTAGAGTGATAACTGTTGTTGTATGCAAACTCTATCAACGGCAGGTGTTTATCCCAACTTCCTTTCTGCTCAAGCACACATACCCTTAACATGTCTTCTAGGGTTTGAATAGTCCTCTCAGACTGCCCGTCAGTCTGAGGATGGTAGGCTGTGCTAAATTTAAGTTGGGTTCCTAAGGCTTGTTGTAGGGATTGCCAGAATCTCGAAGTAAACCTAGGGTCTCGATCAGATACTATACCTGACGGTATTCCATGAAATCTCACGATTTCCCTAAGGTATACTTCGGCTAATTTTTCCATGGAGTAACGCACCTTGATAGGTAAAAGTGCGCAGACTTGGTTAACCGATCCACTATTACCTAAATGGCATCAAATCCTGCTGGTATTCTAGGTAATCCTACCACGAAATCCATAGTGATCTGATCCCATTTCCTCTCTGGTATCTCCAATGGTTTTAGTAGCCCTGCGGGTTTCTGGTGTTCTATCTTAACCTGTTGACAAGTCAGACAGGCATTCACGTAGTTCGTGATATCCTTTCGCATACCGGGCCACCAAAAATTTCTCTTTAAATCCTGATACATCTTGGAAATACCGGGGTGAATAGTGTAATGGCTTCTATGGGCTTCTGCTAACACTTTTTTCTTTAGTTCCTGATGGTTCGGGATCACTACCCTCTTTCTAAACATCAAAACTCCATTAGGTGCTAATCCAAAATCGGGTTGATCTGCGTATACCTCCAAGGATTCATCCTCAAGTTGGGCTTGTCTAATTAATTCTCTTAATTCACAGGTTATTAAAAAGTCACTCATCACTAATCTTTGCGGAAATGAGATTACGTTGAGGCTAAGGTTCCCAAAATCCTCAAGTAACTTCATTTCACTAATCATTAAACTATCTAGTTGTAGTGACTTTCGGCTTAATGCATCGGCCACAACATTTGCTTTTCCTGCATGATACTTCAACTAAAAATCAAAGTCTTTTAAATATTCTACCTACCTACGCTGCCTCATATTTAATTCTTTCTGATCAAACAAATACCTAAGGCTCTTATGATCACTATATACCTCAAATATCGCGCCATACAGGTAATGTATCCAAATATTTAGGGCAAAGACAACGACAGATAATTCTAAGTCATGGGTAGGGTAGTTCTCCTCTGCAGGTTTCAATTGTCGCGATGCATAAGCCACAACTTTCCCATCCTGCATCAAAACACAACCTAGGCCTCTCAAAGATGCATTTGTGTATACAGTGAAGGGTTCTAGGGGTCTTGGAATAATTAATACAAGAGCGGTGGTCAATTTCTCTTTCAGAATTTGAAAACTAGTCTCACACTGCTCGCTCTATGCAAAGTCTACCCCTTTTCGAGTCAACCGGGTCAATGGCACAGCTATTTGTGAAAATCCTTGAATGAATTTCCTATAATAGCCGGCCAAACCCAAGAAACTCCTAATCTCGGTGACCGTTCTAGGTCGATCCTAATCTAATACTGCTTCAATTTTCTTTGGGTCGACCGCTATCCCTTTCCCATTAACCACATGTCCTAAAAATTTCACTTCTTCTAACCAAAACTCACATTTCTCCAGCTTTGCATACAATTGTTTTCTCTTCCAGTATCTGTAACACCATGTTAATATGCTGGGCATGCTCTTCGTGAGTCTTGGAATAGACTAAAATATCGTCGATGAATACCACAACGAATTAATCTAAATAGGGTCTGAAAATTCTGTTCATATAATCCATAAAGACAGCGGGTGCATTCGTCAATCCAAACGGCATCACTAAAAACTCGTAATGGTCGTATCTTGTCCTAAATGCTGTCTTAGGAATATCCTCCTCTCTAACCCTAATCTGGTGGTATCCTGACCTTAAATCTATCTTAGAAAATACAGTCGCACCTTGTAACTGATCAAATAAATCATCAATACGTGGCAATGGATATTTGTTCTTAATGGTCACCTTATTCAATTGTTGATAGTCAATACACAGTCTTAAACTCCCGTCTTTCTTCTTTACGAATAAGACCGGAGCTCCCCATGGTGATACACTTGGGCTAATAAACCCCTTCTCTAACATATCTTCGATTTGGACCTTTAATTCTCTTAATTCTGTGGGGGCCATACGATACAGGGTCATGGCTATTGGACCTGCTCCCAGAATCATGTCAATGGTGAATTCTATCTCCTTAGGTGGTGGCAGTTTACTTATTTCCAAAGGAAATACCTCCGAAAAGTCACTAACGATTGAGATTTGACTTAATCTGTCCTGCAACTCTACCTCAGAGAGATTAAGGGACATATCACCTATCTCACAAGCCCTGTCACTCCCTCGCACAGGTACGTTATCCAGATAAGTAATTGTCCATTCGAAACAATTCAACAAGACCCGATTCCTAGTCAACCAATCCATTCCTAAAATAATGTCGATCCCTGATAATGGTATACACACTAGGTTCACAAGAAATAAAGTATCTTCAATGGTTAAGGGGTAATTTAGGCATATTCATGGGCACATAATGGCTTCTCCCAAGGGTGTGGATATGTATAGGTCACAGGGCAGGGTTTGAACAGGTAATCTTATTCTTTCTACGCATGCATCAGCAATAAATGAGTGCGTAGCACCCGAATCAAATAATAATATCAAAGAAAAATTATAAATTTTACCTCTACCCTGCATCAAGCCCGAAGACTTGTCGACATTGGTAGCATTCATAGTAAAAACTCTCCCTAGAGCCTGTGGTCTCCGGCTACCAGATGTCGGCTGATTCTCGGTGGAAGGGCAGTATCTGGCCATGTGTCCTGTGCCTCTACATCTGTAACACTGAAGTGGAGTCTGATGCCAGCAAGGTTGATTCGGATGTCTGGTGCCACACTTCGGAAAAGGAGTATTATCAGGTCGCCTCTCACTGCTACTAGAAGCCCCTGGTTGCGGTTTAAACATACCGCTTCTTACATTCAGATTTCTAGGTGCTTGTCTAGGTCGGTTCCCTGTTCGCTGTGTCATATTCTGAGTCTGTCTCTGTTCTAAATTCTTGCTCAGAATTCAGCACTTGTTGACCAGTGTGGCGAAGTCTCGAATATCCAGGGTAGCTAACTGAGTCTTCATAGGTAAGTCGAGGCCTTCTTCTAATTGTTTCGCTTTCCAAGCCTCATCGTAATGCATTCGCAGGTAAGTGGAGTATCGTGATAATTCTTTAAACTGTTTTAGATACTCGTCAAACGGCCTGCCTCCCTGGGTGAGCCAGAGGCGTGCTTCCTTTGCTTGTTTCACGCTCTCAGGGATATATTGATCTATAAAGACTCTCTTGAAAGATTCCCAAGTCAGTGGAATGCCTTGGATCTCCATCAATTGCTGGGCATCTGTCCACCAAAGTTTCGCTTCACCTTTCAGCATATACATTGTATATGTGACTTTCTATTCATCGTCGCACTGCAACAACCTGAAAATCTTTTTAATTTCTTTTACCCAAGCTTCCACAACAGCTGGATTGGAGGCACCTACAAACGAACATGGACCTGCTCTCTGAAATTTAATCCATCCCTGATATAGTGGATTCGCATGTTGGGTGGCTCCGTCGTTCCTCGTCTGTCTATCTTCCTACTGTTGTCTCATTACATTGGCGCTAGTAGTGGCCTGATCTCTCATCGCATCGGCCATTAATCGGATGGATTCCATCATGTCACGCATGTCGACCTCAGTCTCCATGCTACCACTACCTGAAGCACCCTGGTTCTTGTGTCTTGGCCTTCCTCTGGGCCTACGGGTGGCATCCCTGCTAGATTCTGCCATACTTATCTGACACAAAAAATAACCAAATCAGTTATACAGCAACAGTTAACAGAAATGCATTAAATTCATCCCATTCATTATCAATTCAAATCAGGTCCTATCATTCCAGAGTCAAATCAATCAAAACCTTAAAGCTACAAGCCCGAAGATTCAAAGTCCTTAACCCACTAAACCAGAAGATCTGACAAACCAGGCTCTGATACCATAATTGTAACGACCCCCTAATATGTCATACGCGATGCTTATCTGATTAGCGGAAGCATATGGGTTAGTTTACATAATTATTCCCTATGTGGGAATGTCAGGGGATCGTTACTGGTTGAGCGTAACCCAAATAGACTTCTCATTGTCTATTCAGATTCCGTTCAACCCTGATTCACACGCAGCTAACTAAATACACATACATACATCGTCAATAACTCTGGAATGAAACTAAAGTCCATACATACGGCGTACAATCATTAAACTCAACATCCAAAACTCATATACATATACTGTCAAGCATTCACATACATTCTAACTGAATTTCCCAAGTTTACAGTGGTAAACCATACCAAAAATCTGGCAGAGTTTCCTCTGTATTTCGATCATATCCAAAGTACAAAATCACCTGTTTACAATCAAATAGCCAGTCCAACAACAGCAATAAACATAACTAACATAAATCCATATACAGCAACGTCAATTCATCACTACAATCCATATACACTATCTGAAATATTACATATACATTTAGTCCAATCCATACAGAAAGCATAAGAGACAGAACCCAATAAATAACAACGTCATCAGAGTATATGTACAAACGATTCAAGCTTAAGCTAAATCATCCTCCGGTCTATCCTCAAGTCAACCTCGGCTATCGTCTGGGTTCCTATCCCTGTCCCTGTTCATCTGAGTAAACAACCTAATGAGATATGAATCCCAGTAGAATAATTCACAATTCAAATATCATTCAAAAACTGGTTGAATACCCAGCGGTGCGAACACCGAAATCAATTCGAAAATAGTAAAATACCTTATATTTAAAAATTATTTAATTACATGAAAATCGCAGCAATTCCTCGAAATCATAAAATCCATTTCTTTGAAAATCAATCATAAAAATCAAATAAAATCCCATGCCCGGTGTATCTCAATCCACGTTGGCTATAAATCAGCTGTAACCAAATCTAAATCATCATCTAATTGCACGTCTTCTAGAGAGAATACCTCTCTTATCGTTGGGTGTGATCCGTAACACCAATCACCCGAATCAAGCCTATATTGTGAGTGTGATCCGTAACACCAATCACTCACTCAAGGACTGGGTGAGAATCAACATCTAGGGCGTCCCCTAGCATGTGCACATACGCCAATTCTCATCCTCATACAGTCTATTCGAACTCACATGCACTTGGTCGGCTATTCCTCAGGGTTCTAGGGTATTACGCCTAAATCACAACGTTTTCCCGTGTAGGCTATCCCCCCTTATACTCCTTAAACCTTTCTTAGGGTCGTCCTAGTTTAACGCGTAATCCCTAACTCAGTACAGGTTAAGTTTGATGAAAATAATCTCGTTTAAAAGCTCCCTGTACTAGGAATACTTAACGGCCGTCCCATACCGGCTATCAAGTACCCAACCCTAAGTAAATCCATCCTAAAGGCATCTAAACTCGATAAACAAGGTGTCTAACATGCAATTAGGGTTTTCAGCACACAGGCATGCAATTTATCCGATCGAAAGCAGCATGCAATTCCATACAAGTCATCTAAATCATTCAGGTATTCACTAAATCAATTCTAGGGTTCGGGAAGTGTAAATTATCCTACATGGTCTCCTGTCGCTCCAAATCAAATCAGGACTTCACAAAATCTCGATTTCTGGGTCCAATTAATTTCTTGGACATGAAATTAAATATTCAGATTCGTCACATCATCCGTTTTTCGATCCTAAATCCAGTTACGCTAATACCTAGGTCAATTTATTGCCTAATTACGTTCGGCAGCCATTTCAGTCATATACCATTAGTTTTTGGGAAATCAAATTTTACCAATGGGATCAGACGATGGAATTCTGCGTCGGGGTGGTCTCGGTTTCTCCCGATGCACGTCTAAAAGCTCCGGCACGGCGGTACACGGCGGCACACGGTGGCGTACGGTGGCACACGGCAGAGGGGTGCGGTTTGTCTCAAAAATCACACCACGGTGAAGCCCGCAAGTCCAGGAGTCTGAATACGGTGGTGGCGCGGTGGTTCACGGCCATTTGGGCGGCATTTTTCAGCCACGAAGATTCTCGCACGGCGGACGGAGTTTCCCTCGATCTAGGCACGTCTGGCCTCCTTTCGACGGCGGCGAGCTACTGGAGGAAGCTGGCAGCTCAGGCTACACGGTGGTGGGGGCGGTGACGGTCAACGGCGACGGACGACGACGATCTGAGCTGGAGAAGTTTGCGCGATAGAGGGGAAAAATAGCATTTTTCTAGCAGCTCCGGCGGCCGTTGGTGGCCGTGGTTGGTTGCTGGAGGTTGGTGGCAGTGAAGGCTATCGGTTGGTGCCCTTGGTGGCGGCCCATGGTGGCTATGTGATCGTTCTGATGGGGAAGGAGGAGAGAGAAAAGAGAGAAGAGAGAGAGAGTGTGGTGAGGAGAGAGAGAGAAATGAGAGAAATGGAGGAAATTCGTGTAATTTAAAGCCTCCGAGGACGATTCTAACTTTTTTTGGGCCACCTGAGGATACTTTAGGGTGTCGGCATCCTTCCAGACATCAGCACGTATTTCTATGCAAAAGTTTTAGCATCCGTCAATGAAATCGACGCACAAAACTTCTTCCGTCAGTTTCTGATCGCCGGATTGCATTTCTTTCTGTTTGATCGTGTTTCTGGCTTCGAACAACCTTCTGTTTTGAATCACTATCCTCGAAAGTTATGCCTGGCTTCGTTTAAAAGGGGTTAGGGTTAAAAATTCGATTTTATCCTTTAAAACTCTTTCAAAATATTTTTCGATTGTTACATTGTGCACCTCTATATGTGGGAGAAGCCTCCTCAAAATATTCATCTTGTTCTTCTTGCTAACGCTCATTCAATAATATATTCCTTAAGGTATAGTTTTGCTTATCTTCTTAGTCACAAAAAATAAAAATAAAAATAGCATGATTCAAGTTATTAGTATCATAAATTTATATGTTTATATATTATTTAATCTAAAAAATGCCTATAATATTTAATTAGTATCTACAATTTAATTACTATATAATAGTTATTATTATTATTATCATTATTATCATCATCATCATCTATATTATTATGTTAGCTTTGAGAATTTTTTATAATTGATCTACAAAATTATGTATTAAAAATATAAAATAAAATATAAATTTAAAAAAATATGTGAAGAGTGTGGATGTTTAAATAAATATTGTATGAGCCTAAGAATTTAAATAACTTCTTTTTAATAGATTTTATTTTTTAAAAATATAATAATTATTTTATATTTAAAAATTAAAAAATTGATATACACTAAGACATATCACTATTGTTATAATATTCACTTTTCACATCCCTAGGTATTTTATTAAATCTTAAATATAACAATTGCAGACCTAAATAATTATATTTAAATAGCCCTAGGTTTTCCTAAATAAGAGAGGGACCAAATTGAAAGAAAAGTATAGGGACTAAAGTGAAAAGAGAAAAAGTATAAAAATATCTAAAGCGTAATTATTAAACCCCCAAAATATTCAGCGCATTTATGATGAGCAATTATGACACTTAAAAATATCTAAAACGTAATGATTACATCAGAATATCTAAGGAAAATATCGAGAAGCCATATTGACCTTAGGAAAATATTTTAAGGGCAAAATAGTCAATTTTAGGGTAAAATGGTAATTTCACCCAAGGGTAAAATAGTCATTTTACTTAGAAACATTATGACAAATTCCCTCAATATCATCTCCCTGCACTTTTTGAAAATATGAAGGCAAGTGATGTGTAAATAGTCATTTTGCTATAAAAGGGCAAAATGATAATTTTACACTAAGGGTAAAATGATAATTATACCTAAAGGACAAAATAGTCAATTTGACAAGAAAAAGTTTGTAAAAATTCCAAGAATACCCTTTCACTAACCCCAATGCTATTTGATGGAAATTGAAGGGTAAATTAGTCATTTTGCCACCAAAGGCAAAATGGGCATTTTCCCTTCCTAATTACGCACGGCTTCTTCTTCTTCAAGCAAAAGGCAAAATCAACATGAGGGAGAGAAGGATGAAAACCGAGAGCTTGAAGGAAGAAGAGTAAGAAACAAAAGTGAAGGAAACTCTAAGGAAAAAAGCACTTTTATTGGCAAATCAAGGTAGCTAAACAATCCTACACCTATATTTTCATGGTTTGTGGTGTTGAATGTTTGAAGAATTTACATGGCTGCCATGAATTTGGAGCTTTTCTCTCTACATTCTCTTAAGCTTAAATTTCTATTGGGTTATGTTTGTACGCTTGTATGGATGTATTTGTAAGTGTTAGAATGATTGATTGAATAATTTATGGAAATTTTGTGATTTATAAGACCTTTCTTGTTGGAATTGATATGAAACATGGAGATTGTTATGATTATGGTAAAGAAATGGTATTTTTATGCTTATTTATGGATGAAAATAGAAAAAAGGGAAGAGTTAGTGTGAAATCATATTGATTTCCTTTTTCTTCCTCTTTGGCCGAGACTATGTATCACTTTGTGAAGGAAATTTTGTTAAATTTTAGCTCATACAAATGCTAGTATTTTGGTCATAAGCTAGGGAGAAAGAGAGAATTGATGTTTTGATGAAACTCTTCCATTACCTTTTCTTTGTGATTTTTCCAAGAGCATCTTGAACTATGTTTCTATGAAAATTATATATATATTTGTGGTTTTGGCCAAGACAAGAGAAAGAGATAGTGATATTTATAATGGTTTACTTGAAATATTACCTTCCATAATCATATCGTATATTTATGTATGTGTGTGTGTGTATGTGTATAATGAGAAAGAAATATTTATATGTATACATAAACATATTGAAAGTAAAATAAAATGAAAATGGTGATGGAAAGGATGTTTAGTTCACCTTTGTTCATGATGAAACCCTTGATGTTTGATAGCAAAAAGTGTGAAAATTAGTATGGAAATGGAAGGGAATTGATATATCTATGTTTGAAAGTCCCATTTTTTCCTCACTTTTTCCCTTTGCCCGAATTGGAAAAGAAAGAGAAATTTATGTATTTATATTTGTTTAATGGAAAATATGAAAGAAAGGAAAACAATGGTTAGAAACTCTCTTAACTCCTTTTCTTTTTGCATATGGCCGAGAGCTTAAGGAAAGTTTTACATGAATGAGATTCTTATAAGTGTTTCTCTCTTAGGCCATAAGTATGGAAAAAGAGAGAAGATGATGTTTTAAAATGATGTGCTTTAAATTCTCTTTCTTTCCTCATTTCCCTAGCTTGGTCGAAACCACCCTTTTTATTTCCCTTGAATTGGCTGAATTTTGTTATTGTAATTGTGAAGGAAAAATGCTAAATTTTTAGAGTAACCAATAGCAAGAGGAAAGGAGAAGTGGGTGGCTAAGGCAAAATATTTTAATGATGTATTTTATGAAATGCATAAATAGAAAGTAATGACCTCCCCTAGCCGAGATCTCACCCAATTTCCTTGTATTGGTCGAGACTAGTAAATGGAAAATTTAAAAGGAAATACGATGAATTTTTGTTGGCCACATCCAAGAGAAAATAGGTGTGAGTTAATATGGCAAAGGGTTATAATGATGTATGTTATGCATTTGATGAAAGAAATGTCTAATCTTCCATATCCATACAATCCAATTTTGAAAGTGTTGTCAAATAAGAAAGGGTAATATTTTAGAAATATAAGATAGGTATCATGAAAAAAGAGAATGAAGAAAGGGAAATAGGAATAGAAATAATAAGAGAAACTAGAGGAAGTGTCTTTAATGTATTCTTTAGGATAGATGAACTTGTGACCAAGTAATCAATTATTAGTATAGGACGGTTGTTGGGCATTCCATGATTGTGTCATAAAGTTGGATGGTAAAACATCCACTCGGATATAAGAATTTTAGAAAACATTGTGATGGTTGCAAATTCTAAGTTAGTGTAACTTAATATGACCAAATGAAAAAGGGACATTTACTTAGAATTTAGCATAACTATGTGCACAAGTCTCATTATCTTAAAGTATATGTATAGGATAGCATACCGTGAATGTGATCTACCATTAAGTAGTAGTGATTCCATAGCATCATGATTCACCCAAAAGTGGAGAGGAAGCGATCTGCGTAGCTAGTAGGGATCCTGTGAGCTTAATTTTCATAGAATCTGTCGAAAGACAATAACCAGAATAGGTACTCAGATCCATTGGGGGATGCCTCAGATAGTATTAATGGTAGAATTGTCACATAGTAGAAAATTATCTCAATAATATAAGTAGTGGTACGTGAAGTAGTTCACTAGGTGACTCTCCCGATACTCTTAGGTTTTTCTTCTCAGAACAATGGCATTAGCCACAATAGTATAATTGTTTTCCTTTTTCCTTGATTTTATGATCTTTATGATATTATAATGACGCATGAGACATATATATATATATATATATATATATATTCATGACAACTATATTATACTTCCATTATGACATGATGTTATGAAATAATGTAAATGGTGAATTTTATCCCTATACTGAAATTATATTACATAAATACATGTCATTCTGATATGTATGAATCATGCATGTTGTCCCAACAGATTTTATGGTATTTTAAAGAAAAGAATGTAGAATGTTTTCCGTGTTATCACAATGGTACATACCAAAGGTTTTCAAAAGACTGGATTGTTTAGCTACTAAGGATTTATTTCTCATAATTATCCTGGTATGTATTAGATGACCAGGCTTAGACTATCACTAAAGTTGTAGGGAAAATGGATCCTGGTAGTAATTAAAAGTTATGCATAGTATTAGTAAAAATAATAACAAGGGTTTGAGTGACAAGGTGGTTGCCTCCTTACCCTATGTATAACTAGAACTTTATGTATGAGGAACATATACATATATGAATATTGTTTAAACTTTTGCTATATTATTAATAACTTTTACTGTGTAGACTTCCGATGTGTAATGTATGAGAATACTTGAGTAAAAGAAAAACAAGAACCCAAACCTAATCCCATATTAAAAGGTTAATTGAATATCAAACTTAGGTAATAAATAAGGATAAAAGTGGAAGTAAAATATCAATCTGGTAGCGAGAGGATTTATACTGAATATAATATATTTCATAAAGGAAATGACTTTGAGATTGGGGTGTTACAATTGTTAGATTGATATTCCCTAAAGTTTTACAAGAATTTTGTATGCTAAAATTGGAGATATAGATAGATACCAAAAGTAAAATTCATAAATCTATAAGTCAATTGCAAAATAGTTTATACCTACGTTGTGGTAGTAAATCGAAATTTTAAACCACATTATTTTTTATTTTTTTCACTAAATCATTTACTTGTAGTGGGTTTATGTGTGGTATGTAGTCAAGTCCATTAGAATATTTTCTTTGTGGAAATTTTTATATTGAAATTATTAATTTAGGGCTTAATTTATTTAATTAGTTTAATATATATACTATTTTTTATATTTATAATTTGCACCAATAAATTTTAATAATAAATTATTTTTATCCCAATTTTTTAATTATTTTTTAGTTCATTTATTATTATTAAATTTTATTTAAATTTATTTGACATAACCAATATATGTTATACACTTTGAATATAAATTATGTATATGTCAATATATGAAAGGAATAAAAATAAATTATGAAGTGAGAATAACTAAAATTATATATCAACGAAATTTATGTTAATTGATTTAGGTAAATTTGCCTCATCATATATCTATATTATAATAATTTTGAGTGTTTCATATTTTTAATATGTTACAGAAAAGTTATATGTTGATTAACTTCTATTTTTTTATTATACGTCAAATTAAATTAAATAAATTAACATATATACTCTAATACATACCTAGCTTACTAGTATTTAAAATATCTAAATTACATACAGCTAATAACATTAGCAAAATGTAATAAAATACTGATGGAAATTTAATAACATTGATTAAATTAAATTATAAAAATTAAATTGTTAATTTTTAAATTATAATAATTAAATTAAAAATTAAATGAAACAATATAGACTAACAATATAATTTAACCAAAATTTAATATTTTTCCTTTTTAAAAATTCGTTTTAAACTTATAAAATTTTACTTAATTTAATAAAATTTTTCACGCATAAAAATTTTCATTAGGCCATTCTTAGACAAATAGGACAGAGAAAATTGGTGTTTCGCAGTAGAGAATTAGGACGAAGATCAGGAGACATGAAAGTAAGTAAAGGACCCTCATGTGTTGCCCTACGAATTATTGTAACGTAAATGCAAAACTCCATTCGAAAATAAAATGTTTAACAATCAATGGTAAAGGGAAACCGTGAAGGTGAAGTCAAGCCTTTGAAATATTCATTCAATTGAAGTAACTTTTCTTTTGCTTCCTCTCGTCTTTTTCTTTTTCCTTCTCCATCTTTAAATTTTCTCCTCAAACCAGTGAACTTTTGCTTTATAGCATAACTTTCTACGTAATCATTACTCAGCAATAATCCCTATGTATGCTAGATGAGTTCACTTTTGTCACTGCTCTAATTTCGCTTTTCTATTTGCATTATTCTATTGAGGCCCTCTTTTATATATGTTTCTGCTTGCTTTAATCTTGTCTTTCAAGATCTTGCCACCCCATTATCTTTCACAATACACTGATGTTACAAAAGAAGACTGGTCTCATTCTTTAGACTTTTTTAGATGGTCAGATCTTTATAAATCCAAAACTTTAGTTGTTTCAGGTTGTACTCTCAACCAATATTATTAAAGCCTTAAATATAATTTTTAAAATTTTTATTATAATATATATATTATACAAATAATTTTTTATCACAAAATTATGTTATTAACTACAGCAAAAACTATACTTTTTTCTGAGGATTATAATTTAAAATACTCTTTCATCTTTAATTCAATGTTAATGAATTTATTTAGCTTAATTTTTATTATTTCCATTTTTCTCGATCACCAAATAGGAAAAATTAAGAGAATTTGATTTATTCTTGAAAAAGATACTTAAATTTAGTTTTAGGGCTGGACACCTTCTTGTGAAGTCATATTTAGTGGATCTTAATGTATTTCTTTAACTTGGTTTACATAGGAATATAGATAATTAAATTAAAAAAATGGAATTTTTAAGAAATTGACAAATTTTTGTAATGAATTTAGAGACTATAAGTACCGCTGTTCAAATATTTAGTTTGGTTTAGTTTTTCTTTAAAATTGAAACAAAAAAATATAATCAAATTTCAAAATGAGTGAATCTTGTCAATTTGGTTCGATTTTAAAATTCATTTTGGTTTGATTTTGAATTCAGTTTGGTTTATGCTAACTTGATAATTTTGGAATATATTAAATACAATTTTAACTTGCTTAGATGTTTTATATATTTATAAAGTCTAAAATAATTATTTTAAAAAATAGTTTTAAAAGATTCAAAATTATAATACTATACTAAATAACTTTTAATATCAATATTCTAACCATATTAATAAGTAATAAAAATCTTAAAACTAATTAATATATTATATATCAAATATTCTTATTTTGCAAAGTATCAATATATCTTCATAATTATTTAGAAAATAATAAGTAATAATTACATAATAATTATATATATTGACAAATAGTTTGGGTCAGTTTTGGTTAAAACCAAACAAAAGAAAATCATAAATCGACAACCGAACCAAACCATTCGATTTTACTATTTAAAAATCAAACCAACTCTTTTCATTTTTATTCAATGTCTAATCAATTTGGTTTGGTGATTTTCTTTAGTTTAGTCAATTTGGATCAATTTCTATAAGGCTTGCCCATGAACATCAAATTATATTAAAATGCTAAGTTAGATTATAATCCCAAAGGCCTCAATTCCATATAGTTTCAATTTATTATTTTGGTTTTTAGGGGTTTTTTAAAATTGCGTTACATTTCATAAGGTTGAATATTAGTTGCTTGGATAAGGTAATTACAATGGCATTGGTACTAAAGATGATACATTTCACTCCATGTCAAATTTTACACTACATACCTACCATCTTCTCTATGCACAATTAGTAGATTTGTGAACCCATTTTTGGTTCACAAACAATTCATTTTCCTAAAAAGAGTTTTCCAAAGTTTTACCTTTTATAAATGTTAAAATTTGATGGTGATTCCATTTTAAAATTGTTTTTTGAAACTAATAAATTTTACTTTCTTTATTTGTGTCACATATTAAGTGCGACATTTGAGAATAAACCTTGCTCTTGAGATGTTAAGCCTTCTAATTATTGGTTTAATTTTTTGTTCTTACTTGGTACCATTGTTCTGGTAGGCTCAAACAATCAAAGATGGGTATACACTCTGAGTTTACTTCTCAACATGCCAATAAATTTTTAGGCTTGGAGTGTGAAAAGTGTATTACTTGAGTTCTTAAGTATGGTAGAAATTAATACAACTCAACCTAATCCATTTGTTAGGAAGCCTATTTTCCAAAAGATAGATTGTTACTAGTAACACTCTATGTATAGCAAGTTTATGTGAGAATCTAATAGAATACAAGAACTAAAAAAAGTGAGGACCATGAAGCTTGAGAAAATCATGATAAAATTACAAATTAACAACCATATTAATGTTGGACATTATGGTGCTTTTTCAATATTAGAATTGATTTTTTCTAGAGGTTCCTTTATATCTAGACTAAAACAAGGAAGAAAATTAGATAAAAAGGATTCCTACAATGGATATTAACAAGTTGGGAACACAAGGATGAAAATGTAATTAAGAAAGGACTTTATTTTTTTCTCTAAGATGACTAAAAATAAGGATGTTATAAGAACACTATAAGAACTCAGAAAGCAGAACGCAAGAGATAGGATTTCAACTGAGCTTCAAGGTACTCAACCTTTTTCATTGTACTTCAAACATTTATATAGGTAGTCATGGATAACATACTGCATCTACCCATTACGTCAGTTACTCCTAGGATTCCCTATGAGATTCCTTTTTTTACATAATGATTTTTGGAATTTACTACATTCTACAATAAATTTCCTAACCTAACATCATTTTTACAATCAATGCTTCTCTGAAGTGGTTTTGCTCGAATTCCATATTAACATTCGAATGAAATTCTTCATTGAAAATATTTTATTCAAGATGAGTAGAAGTAGGTGGATTAGGCTCAATGTACCAAAATCAGTAAAATCATATTAATAAATATTGGAATGGTATATTTAAGAATTTCGCTTGGCACTCAATAAGGTACTTAAAATGGTGTAACCATTTTTTCAAATACCAATCTTCATGATATTTTCCTTTTTCTTCCTCCAATTTGCACTAGAACAAGCATGCGACTTTATTTCATGAACTTGATACCTATTGTTGAAGAAAAATGTTTAACTAAAAAATGACTCCATTTCATGATTAATCCAACTCAAACCAAGATTTTCATTAGAGTGTGCCTAGAAATTGAGCCTACACATGTCTAGCTTACCCTATGAATTGTTTATGGCTGTCCTTAATAATGAACATGTTATGACTTCATTTTTCTGTTTAAATTATCCCATTGTGATTGAAAATAAACCTTTCATTGTGGACCTTATATGTTTACCCTTGGTTAAATTGGATATTATCCTTGGAATGGACTGACTCTCTTCTAACAATATAATTTTAGACTGTTCAGTTAAGTATGTGACTTTCATAGACAGTAAACCAATAAATAGGGGAATTGAGAGAAAAAAATCAAACGATGAGTTTTCTATGTTCCTCAGAGGTAGAGATTCAACAGAAACTGAGTTATATCCCTCTAGTGTGTGAATTTTTTGATATGTTTCCAAAAGAAATTGTGAGTCTTCAACCTGAGAGAGAAGTAGAATTCTCTATAGAGTTAGTTCCTGGAACAAGACCAATTTTTATAGCACCTTATAGAATGTCTCCTGTAGAGTCAAGTGAGTTAAAGGTATAGATAGAGGACCTCTTAGAAAAATAATTCATTAGGCCTAGTGCTTCATCATGGGGAGCACCAGTGTTATTTGTAAAGAAGAATGATGGAAGTATGATAATGTGTATAGATTATAGATAGTTAAATAAAGTAATTGTGAAGAAAAAATATCCCATCCCTATGATTAATGACCTGTTAGATCAGCTGAGAGGTACAACTATCTTTTCTAAAATTGATTTAAGGTTAGGGTACCATCAAATCATGGTGAAAGAGGAGGACATACCTAAGACTACTTTTAGGACTAGGTATGGGCATTATGAATTTCTAGTAATGCCATTTGGTCTGACAAATGCTCTATCCATTTTTATGGATTATATGAACTGTATCTTTAGACCTCATCTTGATCAATTCATGGTAGGGTTTATTGATGATATTCTAATATACACTAGAAACAGACAGGAGCATGAACAACACCTCAGGATAGTGTTACAAATACTTAGGGAGAAACAGCTGTATGCTAAGCTAGAAAAGTGTGAGTTTTGGTTAGAAGAATTGAAATTCCTAGGGCATGTGATCTCTAAAGATGGAGTGTCAGTGGACCCTAGTAAAACTAAAGCAGTAATAAACTGGGAAAGGCTTACTACTGTGATCGAAGTTTATAGCTTTTTGGGTTTAGAAGGGTATTATAGGTGGTTTATTAAGGGACTTTTGCAAATAGCGATGCTAATAACCAAACTAACCTAGAAAGATGTTCCATTTGTGTGGGACTCAAAATGTGAATAAAGTTTTTAAACTTTGAAAGAAAAACTGACCACTGCACCTGTCTTAGTTATTCCAAACCCTTTGGAGAAGTTTGAGCTATACTGTGATGTATCTAAGAAAGGTTTATGATGTGTCCTAATGCAAGGAGGAAGGGTAGTGGCCTATGCTTCTAGGCAGTTAAGACCTCATGAGAGAAATTATCCTACCTATGACTTAGAATTGGCAGCTATAGTATTTACTTTGAAATTTTGAGACATTACCTTTATGAATCTAGATTTGAGGTATTTAGTAACCATAAAAGTCTCAAGTACTCTTTGACCAGAAGGAACTGAACATGAGACAGAGAAGATGAATGGAATTCATTAAGGATTATGATTTTTAATTGAAGTACCATCCAAGTAAGGCAAATATTGTGGCAGATGCATTAAGTAGGAAGTCCCTCCATGTAGCTCAAATGATGGTGAGTGAGATGGATCTAATGGAGAAATTTAGGAACATGAGTTTATCTACTCTGGTGTTACCTAAAAAAATCTGTTTAAGTGAGCTAAGAATTGAAAATACTTTTAAGGCTTAAATCCTAGAAGTTTAAAGAGATGATGAATTCCTAGAGTCTCTAAAAGATTCAAAAGAGTTCACGAAGGGGGTTGACGGAATGGTAACTTTCTAAAATAGAATTTATGTTTCTGGAGCTGAGGATTAAGGGATATGATATTAGAAGAGGCCCATCAAAGTAAATATACTATTTATCCTAGCACTACTAAGATGTATCAGGATTTGAAGGAAAGGTTTTGGTGGCCAAGTATGAAGAAACATATAGCAGAGTATATAGCTAAATGCCTAGTATGTTAGCAAGTGAAGATTAAACATCAGAAACCTATTGGATTATTACAGCCATTAGATATTCCTGACTGGAAATGAGATAAAATTTTTATGGACTTTGTGGTGGGTTTACTCAGAACCCAGTCAAAAAATGATGTCATTTGGGTGATAGTGGATATATTGACTAAATCTACTCATTTCCTACCCATTAAGATCAATTTTTGCTTGGATAGATTAGCTCAGCTATATATTCAGGAAATAGTGAGACTTCATGGAATATCCATTAGCATTGTCTCGGATAGATATCCCAGATTTATCTCTAGATTTTGGAAAGCCTTACAGGAAGCTTTTGGTACTAGGTTAAACTTTAGTACTACTTATCATCCTCAGACAGATGGATAAACAAAAAGGACAATCCAAACTTTAGAGGATAGGCTTAGGGCTTGTACCTTAGAGTATAAAGGAAATTAGGATAAAAGCTTGCCATTAATAGAATTTTCCTATAACAACAATTTCCACTCTAGCATAAGTATGCCAACTTATGAAGTTGTATATGGGAGAAAGTGTAGGTCCCCATTATGTTAGTAACAGACAACTGATCAAATTAAGATGATCAGAGAAGAGATGGCAAAATCTCAGGACAGGAAAAAGAACTATGTTGATAAAAGGAGGAGGCCACTAGAATTTGATGAGGGAAATCATTTTTTCCCCAAAATCTCTACAACTACTAGTATTGGTAGGGCTATGAAATATAGAAAGTTAAGTCCTAAATACATTGGACCTTTCCAAATTTTGAAGAGAGTTGGTCCATCAGCATACCAGATAGCCTTGCCACCATCATTGCCAAACCTCTATAATGTCTTTCATGTATCCCAGCTTAGAAAATATATTCCTAACCCCTCACACATACTTGATACCAGTACATTGAAATTAAAGGATAATTGGACTTATCAGCCAAAACCTTTACAAATTATCAGTACTGAGGTCAAGAACTTAAGGAATAAAGTCATATCTGTGGTGAAGGTCTTGCGGGATAAAACATCACCACAAGAAGCAATCTGGCAGAAAGAAGAAGATATGAGGAGAACTTATCCAGAATTGTTCATATGAGGTACGTATCAATTTCGAGGACAAAATTATTTTAAAGGAGGGGAGAAATGTAGCACCCACCTCCAATATGTTTGATATTATTATTATTATTAATGATGATTCTTTATGTAAATGTTTATGTATTATGTGGTGTCAAGAATGATGCAATAAAGGGGTAGAATGGACATTTTCATCGACTAGCACTAGTTTTACCATAAATGGATAAAATTGGAATTTCCCAAAGAAATGGCAAAATAATTATTTTAATATGAAAGAAAAGATAATAATTTCATCTAATTACTTTAGGAAATGGTATTAGAAGGTTTTTACTCTCTTATCTTAGAAAGAGAGATGAAATAAGGGTAAAAATAAATATGTTGCCATGAAGGGTAAAATGGTAATTTTATCTAAAGAGGGATGGAGTATTAATTCCATAAAAGAGACTTTATGAAACTTTATTTGAGAATTTTTAATGTTATGGTCGCAAAAGGGAAGAAAATAAAAATGAATTGGACATTTTAGGCATAAAAGATAAAATGGTAATTTTACCCAAGGACCTAAAGGTAATTTCTAAAAATTTGAAGGGCAAAATGGGAATTCAAAATTTGAAAGGGCAAGGTAGTCATTTACCATGAAATTTCCATGAAATTACAATTTGAGGGAGAGAGGATTCCATTCTTGAAAAAGAGAAGTAGTGAGGGTAAAATGGTCATTTCACACTAAGGGCATTTTGGTAATTTCACCTAAATCCTAAATTTAATTCATCTTCTTCCTTAAGGAGAAGAAGAAGTCGAGTAAGGGGGGAAGGAAAGAGCTTGGCTGAAAGGGTGAAGAGACAAAGAGGAAGAGGAAAACAAGGCAAAACACTTGGAAAGTTCCACTCTTCTTGCTTTTTTAAGATAGCTTAACAATCCTATAACCATAGTTTCATGTTTTATGGAAAGATTAAAGTGTTTTTTTATGTTCATGAAACCTAGGGTTTCCTCTCTCTACATTCTATAATGCTTTCTTTCTATACTTGGCTATGCTTGTATGGGAATATTGTTGTGTTTGTGAGTATGGCAATGTTTGTATGCTAGAAATCATGAAAGATTGTTTTTTGGCATGTTTGGTACCACTTTCATGAAAAACCATAACCTTTAAAATTGTTGAAATGGTATTGAAATGAAAGAGAAAATGGTGATTTTGCATGAGAACTACTTAAAAATGAAAGCTATGTAAGTGTTGGATGGAAACCCATCCATTTTCTCCCATTTTTTCTCTTGGCTGAAAGCACCTAATCTTAATGGTGCTAGAGTTTTCTTGAAAAATTTCTAAAAATGTTTATGTGTTCTATCATAAGAGAGGAAAAGAGAGAAAATTAATCTTGATGATTTTGGCAAATTTATCATTTCCTAGCCATGCCATTTAGACTTGAAAGTGTGCTTGCAAATGTGAAGATGAAAGAATATTTGCATTTATATGTTTGGCATGAAAAATGAGTTATGAAAGTAGAGAAAAGAAAGGCTAAACATATATATACATATTTTGGGTATGAGAATGTAACAACGAGAAAGATTTGAAAGAGTTTTAAAGGATTTTGAAAGATAAAATGTGATTTTTAACCCTAATCCCAATCAAACGAAGCCTGGCATGAATTTCAAGGATAATAATTTGACACAGAAGGTTGTTCGAAGCTAGAAACATGATTAAACAGAAAGAAATGCAATCCGGCGATCAGAAACTGACGGAAGAAGTTTTGTGCGTCGATTTCGTTGATGGAGGTCAAAACTTTTGCATAGAAATGCGTGCTAACGTCTAGAAGGATTCCGACACCTTAAAACATCCCCGGGTGGCCCGAGAAAAGTCAAAATCGTACCCGGAGGCTTTAAATTACACGAATTCCCTCCATTTCTCTCATTTCACTCTCTATCCTCACCACACTCTCTCTCTCCTCTCTCTTTCTCTCTCCTCCATCCTCCACCGTGAACGGCCGCTACAGCCACCGTGGGCCGCCACCAAGGGCACCAACCGACAGCCCTCACTGCCCACAACCTCCAGCAACCAACCACGGCCACCAATGACCGCCGGAGCCGCCGGAAAGACGTCGTTTTTCCCTCCATCACGCGAAACTTCTCCAGCTCGGATTGCCGTCGTCCGTCATCATTGACTGTCACACTTTCAACACCGTGTGGCGATTGCCGCCTTCCTCCAAAGAGCTTCACCGACGTCGAAAGGAGGCCAAACGCGCACGGATCAAGGAGAACTCTGTCCGCCGTGCGAGAAGCTTCGTGGCCGAAAAACACCGCCCAAACGACCGTGAACCGCAGCGCCACCACCGTATTCAGACTCCTGGACTTACGGGCTTCACCGTGGTGTGATTTTTGAGATAAACCGCACCCCTTCTCTGTGCGCCACCGTACGCCACCGTGCGCCGCCGCGTGCCGTCGTGCCGGAGCTTCTGGACGTGCATTGGGAGAAACCGAGACCACCGTGATGCATAATTCCATCATCTGGACACATTGGTAAGGTCCGATTTCCCAAAAACTAATGGTATATGACTAAAATGATTGCTAAAAGTAATTAGGCAACTAATTAACCTAGGTAGCTGTGTAACCGGATTTAGGATCGAAAAACGGATGACGTGACGAGCCTGAATATTTAATTTTATGTCCAGGAAATTAATCAGGCTCAGAAACCGAGACTTTGTGGAATTCTGAAGTGATTTGGAGCATTCGGAGACCAGGTAGGATAATTCACACTTCCTGAACCCTAGAATTGATTTAGTGAATACCTGAATGATTTAAATGATTTGCATGGATTTGCGTGCTGCTTTCGATGGGATAAATTGCATGCCTGTGTGATGAAAACCCTAATTTCATGTTAGACACCTTGTTTATCGAGTTTAGATGCCTTTAGGATGGATTTACTTAAGGATGGATTTACTTAGGGTTGGGTACTTGATAGCCGGTATGGGACGACCGTTAAGTATCCCTCGTACAGGAAGCTTTTAAACGAGATTATTTTTATCATATTTAGCCTGTACTGAGTTAGGGATTACGCGTTAAACCAGGACGACCCTAAGAAAGGTTTAGGGAGTATAAGGGTGGATAACCTACACGGGGAAACATTGTGATTTAGGCGTAATACCCTAGAACCCTGAGGAACAGCCGACCGAGTGCATGTGAGTTCGAATAGACTGTATGAGGATGAGAATTGGCGTATGTGCACATGCTAGGGGATGCCCTAGATGTTGATTCTCACCCGGTCCTTGAGTGAGTGATTGGTGTTACGGATCACACTCACAATATAGGCTTGATTCGGGTGATTGTTGTTACGGATCACACCCAACGATAAGAGAGGTATTCTCTCTAGACTACGTGCAATTAGAAGATGATTTAGATTTGGTTACAGCGGATTTGTAGCCAACGTGGATTGAGATACACAGGGCATGGGATTTTACTTGATTTTAATGATTGATTTTAAAAAGAAATGGATTTTACGATTTTGATTCATTGCCGCAGATTTCCATGTAATTGAATGATTTTAAAGAAAAGGTATTTCACTGTTTTCGAATTGATTTCGGGAAGATGATTTCGGTGTTCGCACCGCTGGGTATTCAACCAGTTTTCGAACGATATTTGAATTGTGAATTACTCTACTGGGATTTTATATCTCATTAGGTTGTTTACTCAGATGAACAGGGATAGGGACAGGAGCTCAGACGATAGACGATGATGCCGTGGTGATAGACCAGAGAATAACTTAGCTTAGGCTTGAATCAGCTTGTATATATATATGCTTTGATGATGTTACTGTATACTGGGTTCTGTTCCTTATGTTTTCTGTATGGATTGGATTTAATGTACATGTGATATTTCAGATAGTGTATATGGATTGTAGTGATGAACTGACGTTGCTGTATATGGATTTATGTTAATTATGGTTATTGCTGTTGTTGGACTGGCTGTTTAATTATAAACAGGTGATTCGTTGTACTTTGGATATGATCGAAATACAGAGGAAACTCTGTCGGATTTTCGGTAGGGTTTACCGCTGTAGACTTGAGAAATTCAGTTAGAATGTATGTGAATGCTTGACAGCATATGTATATGAGTTTTGGATGTTGAATTTAATGATTGTATGCCGTATGTATGGACTTTAGTTTCATTCCAGACTTATTGATGATGTATGTATGTATATTTAGTTAGCTACGCGTGAATCAGGGTTGAACGGAATCTGAATGGACAATGGGAAGTCTATTTGGGTTACGCTCAACCAGTAGCGATTCCCTAACATTCCCACATAGGGAATAATTATGTAAACTAACCCATATGCTTCCGCTAATCAGATAAGCATCTTGTATGACGTATTAGGGGGTCGTTACAATTATGGTATCAGAGCCTGGCTTTTCGAATCTTCTGGTGTAGTGGGCCTAGGACTTTAAATTTTCGGTCTTGCAGCTTTAGGGTTTTGATTGATTCGACTCTAGAATGATAGGACATGATTTTGAATCGATAATGAATGAAATGAATTTAATGTCTTGCTGTTAACTGTTGCTGTGTAACTGATCTATTTGTTTCTGTGTCAGATAAGCATGGTAGAATCAAGCAGGGACGCCACACGTAGGCCTAGAGGAAGGCCAAGGCACAGAAACCAGGGTGCTTCAGGTAGTGGTGGCATGGAGACTGAGGTCGACATGCGTGACATGATGGAATCTATCAGATTAATGGTCGATGCAATGAGAGACCAGGCCACTACCAGTGCCAATGCCATGAGACAGCAGCAGGAAGATCGACAGACGAGAAACGACGGAGCCACCCAACATGTGAACCCGCTATATCAGGGATGGATTGAATTTCAGAGAGCAGGTCCATCTCCGTTTACAGGTGCCTCCGATCCAGCTATTGTGGAAGCTTGGATAAAAGGAATTGAAAAGATTTTCAGACTGTTGTAGTGCGACGATGAACAGAAAGTCACATATGCAACGTATATACTGAAGGGTGAAGCGAAACTTTGGTGGACAGATGCCCAGCAACTGATGGAGAGCCGAGGCATTCCACTGACTTGGGAATCTTTCAAGAGAGTCTTCATGGATCAATATATCCCTGAGAGCGTGAAACAAGCAAAGGAAGCACAGTTCCTGAAGCTCACACAGGGAGGCAGGCCATTTGACGAGTATCTGAAACAGTTTGAAGAATTATCAAGATACTCTACTTACCTGCGAATGCATTACGATGAGGCTTGGAAAGTAAAGCAACTAGAAGAAGGCCTCGATTTACCTATGAAGACTCAGTTAGCTACCCTGGAGATTCGAGACTTTGCCACACTAGTCAACAAGTGACGAATTCTGAGCAAGAATTTAGAACAGAGACAGACTCAGAATTTGACACAGCGAACAGGGAACCGGCCCAGACAAGCACCTAGAAATCTGAATGTAAGAAGCGGTATGTTTAAACCGCAACCAGGGGCTTCTAGTAGCAGTGGGAGGCGACCTGATAATACTCTTTGTCAGAAGTGTAGTACCAGACATCCAAATCAACCCTGCTGGCATCAGACTCCACTCTAGTGTTATAGATGTGGAGGCACGGGACACATGGCCAGATACTGCCCTTCCACGGGCAATCAGTCGACATCTGGTAGCCGAAGACCACAGGCTCCAGGGAGAGTTTTTACTATGAATGCTGCCAACGTCGACAGGTCCTCGGGATTGATGCAGGGTAGAGGTAAAATTTATAATTTTTCTTTGATAGTATTGTTTGATTCGGGTGCTACGCACTCATTTATTGTTGATGCATGCGTAGAACGAATGAGATTACCTGTTCAAACCCTGCCCTATGACCTATACATATCCACACCCTTGGGAGAAGCCACTATGTCCCCACGAATATGCCTAAATTGCCCCTTAACCATTGAAGATACCTTATTTATTGTGGACTTAGTGTGTATACCATTGTCAGGGATCAACATTATTTTGGGAATGGATTGGTTGACTAGGAATCGGGTCTTGTTAAATTGTTCCGAAGGGACAATTACTTATCTGGATAATGTACCTGTGCGAGGGAATGATAGGGCTTGTGAGATAGGTGATATGTCCCTCAATCTCTCTGAGGTAGAGTTGCAGGATAAGCTAAGCCAAATCCCAATCGTTAGTGACTTTCCGGAGGTATTTCCTTTAGAAATAAGTAAACTGCCACCACCTAGGGAGATAGAATTCACTATTGACCTGATTCCGGGAGCGGGTCCAATAGCTATGACTCCGTATCGTATGGCCCCCGCAGAATTGAGAGAATTAAAAGTCCAAATTGAAGATATGTTGGAGAAGGGGTTCATTAGGCCAAGTGTATCACCATAGAGAGCTCCGGTCTTATTCGTAAAGAAGAAAGACGGGAGTTTAAGACTGTGTATTGATTACCGGCAATTGAATAAGGTGACCATTAAGAACAAATACCCATTGCCACGTATTGATGATTTATTTGATCAGTTGCAAGGCGCGACTGTATTTTCTAAGATAGATTTAAGGTCAGGATACCATCAGATTAGGGTTAGAGAGGAGGATGTTCCTAAGACAGCATTTAGGACAAGATACGGCCATTACGAGTTCCTAGTGATGCCATTTGGATTGACGAATGCACCCGCTGTCTTTATGGATTGTATGAACATAATTTTTAGACCCTATTTAGACCAATTCGTTGTGGTATTTATCGACGATATCTTAGTATATTCCAAGACTCACGAAGAGCATGCCCAGCATCTTAACACGGTGTTACAGAAACTGGAAGAGAAACAATTGTATGCAAAGCTGGAAAAATGTGAGTTTTGGTTAGAAGAGGTGAAATTTTTAGGACATGTGGTAAATGGGCAAGGGATAGCGGTCGACCCAAAGAAAATTGAAGCAGTATTAGGTTGGGATCGACCTAGAACAGTCACCGAGATTAGGAGTTTCTTGGGTTTGGCTGGCTATTATAGGAAATTCATTCAAGGATTTTCACAAATAGCTGTGCCATTGACCCGGTTGACTCGGAAAGGGGTAGACTTTGCATGGAGCGAGCAGTGTGAGACTAGTTTTCAAATTCTGAAAGAGAAATTGACCACCGCTCCTGTATTAATTATTCCAAGACCCCTAGAACCCTTCACTGTATACACAAATGCATCTTTGAGAGGCCTAGGTTGTGTTTTGATGCAGGATGGGAAAGTTGTAGCTTATGCATCGCGACAATTGAAACCTGCAGAGGAGAACTACCTTACCCATGACTTAGAATTAGCTGCCGTAGTCTTTGCCCTAAAGATTTGGAGACATTACCTGTATGGCACAGTATTCGAGGTATATAGTGATCATAAGAGCCTTAGGTATTTGTTTGATCAGAAGGAATTAAACATGAGGCAGCGTAGGTGGGTAGAATATTTAAAAGACTTTGATTTTGAATTGAAATATCATGCAGGGAAAGCAAATGTTGTAGCCGATGCATTAAGCCGAAAGTCACTACAACTAGCTAGTTTAATGATTGGTGAAATGAGGTTACTTGAGGATTTTAGGAACCTTAGCCTCAATGTAATCTCGTTTCCGCAAAGATTAGTGATGAGTGACTTTTTGATAACCTGCGAATTGAGAGAATTAATTAGACAGGCCCAATTTGAGGATGAATCCTTTGAGGTATATGCAGACCAACCCGACTTTGGACTAGCACCTGATGGAGTTTTAATGTTTAGGAAGAGGGTAGTAATTCCGAACCATCAGGAACTAAAGGAAAAAGTATTAGCAGAAGCTCACAGAAGCCATTACACTATTCACCCCGGTATTTCCAAGATGTATCAGGACTTGAAGAGGAACTTTTGGTGGCCTGGTATGCGGAGAGATATCACAGATTACGCGAATGCCTATTTGACTTTCAACAGGTTAAGATAGAGCATCAGAAACCCGAAGGGCTACTTAAGCCATTGGAGATACCAGAGAGGAAATGGGATCAGATCACTATGGATTTTGTGGTAGGACTACCTAGAACACCAGCAGGATTTGATGCCATTTGGGTGATAGTGGATAGGTTGACCAAGTCTGCGCACTTTTTGCCTGTTAAGGTGCGTTACTCCATGGAGAAATTAGCCGAAGTATACCTTAGGGAAATTGTAAGACTACATGGAATACCGTCAGGTATAGTATCTGATCGAGACCCTAGGTTTACTTCGAGATTCTGGCAATCCCTACAGCAAGCCTTAGGAACCCAGCTTAAGTTTAGCACAACCTATCATCCTCAGACTGACGTGCAGTCTGAGAGGACTATTTAAACCCTAGAAGACATGTTGAGGGCTTGTGTGCTCGAGCAGAAAGGAAGTTGGGATAAACACCTGCCGTTGATAGAGTTTGCATACAACAACAGTTATCACTCTACCATCGGTATGGCACCGTATGAGGCTCTGTATGGGAGGAGTTGTAAGTCACCCTTAAGTTGGGTAGAAATGGGGGAAAGTGCACTGTTGGGACCTGAAATGGTGCAAGAAACCACTGATCAGATTAAAATGATCAGGGAAAAGATGAGAGCTACCCAACAGAGGCAAGAATCCTATGCCAACAAGAGAAGAAGGCCTTTGGAATTTAATGAGGGAGATCATGTATTTCTGAGAGTGTCCCCCACGACGGGTATTGGTAGACAGATAAGGACTAAGAAACTAAGTCCTAGATTCTTAGGACCATTCCAAATTTTACAAAGAGTCGGTCCCGTTGCCTACCAAATTGCTTTACCTCCCTATTTGTCCAACCTACATGATGTTTTCCATGTCTCTCAACTTTGTAAATATGTCCCAGATCCTGCGCATGTATTAGAGAATCAACCGATAATATTAAAGGAAAATTTGACTTATGAATCTACTCCTGTTCAAATCCTTGACTATAAGACTAAGCAACTTCGAAGTAAAATAATCCCTTTAGTTAAGGTACTCTGGCAGGATGTAGCATCATAGGAAATAACGTGGGAGAAAGAAGAAGAGATGAGGCAAAGACATCTAGAACTGTTTACAGGTATGAATTTTGGGGACAAAATTTCTTTTAAGGGGGGGAGAATGTAACAACGAGAAAGATTTAAAAGAGTTTTAAAGGATTTTGAAAGATAAAATGTGATTTTTAACCTTAATCCCAATCAAACGAAGCTTGGCACAAATTTCGAGGATAATAACTTGACACAGAAGGTTGTTCGAAGCCAGAAACACGATCAAACAGAAAGAAATGCAATCCAGCGATCAGAAACTGACGGAAGAAGTTTCGTGCGTCAATTTCGTTGATAGAGGTCAAAACTTTTGCACAAAAATGCGTGCCAACGTCTGGAAGGATGCCGATACCCTAAAACATCCCCGGGTGGCCCGGGAAAAGTCGAAATCGTCCCCGGAGGCTTTAAATTACACGACTTCCCTCCATTTCTCTCATTTCACTCTCTCTCCTCACCACACTCTCTCTCCTCTCTCTTTTCTCTCTCCTCCTTCCTCCACTGTGAACGGCTGCTACAGCCATCGTGAGCCACCACCAAGGGCACCAACCGACAGCCCTCACTGCCCACAACCTCCAGCAACCAACCACGGCCACCAACGGCTACCGGAAAGACATCATTTTTCCCTCCATCGCGCAAAACTTCTCCAGCTTGGATCGCCGCCGTCCGTCATCGTTGACCGTCACCGCCCCCACCACCGTGTATCCCGAGCTGCCATCTTCCTCCAGTAGCTCATCGTCGTCGAAAGGAGGCCGAACGCGCACAGATCGAGGAGAACTCTGTCCGCCATGCGAGAAGCTTCGTGGCTAAAAAACGCTACCCAAACGGCTATGAACCGACGTGCCACCACCGTATTCAGACTCCTGGACTTGCGGGCTTCACCGTTGTGTGATTTTCGAGACAAACCGCACCCTCGCCACGCACCATCAGACGCCACCGCGTCGAGCTTACGACGTGCATCGGGAGAAACCGAGACCACCGTGACGCAGAATTCCATCATCCGGACACATTGGTAAGGTCCGATTTCCCAAAAACTAATGGTATATGACTGAAATGATTGCTGAAAGTAATTAGGCAACTAATTAACCTAGGTAGCTGTGTAACCGGATTTAGGATCGAAAAACGGATGACGTGACGAGCCTGAATATTTAATTTTTTGTCCAGGAAATTAATCGGGCTCAGAAACCGAGACTGCATAGAATTATGAAGTGATTTGGAGCATTCGGAGACCAGGTAGGATAATTCACACTTCCCGAACCCTAGAATTGATTTAGTGAATACCTGAATGATTTAAATGACTTGCATAAATTTACGCTCTGCTTTCGATGGGATAAATTGCATGCCTGTGTGCTGAAAACCCTAATTGCATGTTAGACACCTTGTTTATCGAGTTTAGATGCCTTTAGGACAGATTTACTTAGGGTTGGGTACTTGATAGCCGGTATGGGACGGCCGTTAAGTATCCCTCGTACAGGAAGCTTTTAAACGAGATTATTTTTATCATATTTAGCCTGTACTGAGTTAGGGATTACGCGTTAAACCAGGACGACCCTAAGAAAGGTTTAGGGAGTATAAGGGTGGATAACCTACATGGGGAAACGTTGTGATTTAGGCGTAATACCCTAGAACCCTAAGGAACAGCCGACCGAGTGCATGTGAGTTCGAATAGACTGTATGAGGATGAGAATTGGCGTATGTGCACATGCTAGGGGACGCCCTAGATGTTGATTCTCACCCGGTCCTTGAGTGAGTGATTGGTGTTACGGATCACACTCACAATATAGGCTTGATTCGGGTGATTGTTGTTACGGATCACACCCAACGATAAGAGAGGTATTCTCTCTAGACTACGTGCAATTAGAAGATGATTTAGATTTTGTTACAGCGGATTTGTAGCCAACGTGGATTGAGATACACAGGGCATGGGATTTTACTTGATTTTAATGATTGATTTTAAAAAGAAATGGATTTTATGATTTTGATTCATTGCCGCAGATTTCCATGTAATTTAATGATTTTAAAGAAAAGGTATTTCACTATTTTCGAATTGATTTCGGGAAGATGATTTCGGTGTTCGCACCGCTGGGTATTCAACCAGTTTTCGAACGATATTTGAATTGTGAATTACTCTACTGGGATTTTATATCTCATTAGGTTGTTTACTCAGATGAACAGGGACAGGGACAGGAGCTCAGATGATAGACGATGATGCCGTGGTGATAGACCGGAGAATAACTTAGCTTAGGCTTGAATCGGCTTGTATATATATATGCTTTGATGATGTTACTGTATACTGGGTTCTGTTCCTTATGTTTTCTGTATGGATTGGATTTAATGTACATGTGATATTTCAGATAGTGTATATGGTTTGTAGTGATGAACTAACGTTGCTGTATATGGATTTATGTTAATTATGGTTATTGCTGTTGTTGGACTGGCTGTTTGATTATAAACAGGTGATTCATTGTACTTTGGATATGATCGAAATACAGAGGAAACTCTGCCAGATTTTCGATAGGGTTTACCACTGTAGACTTGAGAAATTCAGTTAGAATGTATGTGAATGCTTGACAGCATATGTATATGAGTTTTGGATGTTGAATTTAATGATTGTATGCCGTATGTATGGACTTTAGTTTCATTCCAGACTTATTGATGATGTATGTATGTATATTTAGTTAGCTGCGTGTGAATCAGGGTTAAACGGAATCTGAATGGACAATGGGAAGTCTATTTGGGTTACGCTCAACCAGTAGCGATCCCCTGAAATTCCCACATAGGGAATAATTATGTAAACTAACCCATATGCTTCCGCTAATCAGATAAGCATCGCGTATGATGTATTAGGGGGTCGTTACAGAGAAAGTGTCATGGTTAATGAATAAAAATTGTACCGTAATGCCTAAATGGTAGAAAGGATGGAAGAAAGGGAACAAATAATTTTAAAATCCCTATCTTTCACCCATTTCTTACCTTGGCTAAAAACATTACCCCCTTTCTCTCTTGATGGTCGAATTCATGTGTAAATGGAAAGAAGTCTATAATGTATTTTAATATGGCCAATGTCAAGAGAAATGAGGGAAGGGATGAAATCATGAAATGGGAATGTTAATTGCATGCATTTATGCCATTGATACCATTATGTTTCAATTTTATATGTTATGAGTATCAAGTTTGAAATTGCATGCAAATGAGGAAAGAAATGCTATGAATGTCATCTTAGGGGTAAGAGAACGACACTATTTACATCTTCCTTTAAGGATAAATAAAAAGGTCATGAATGATCATGAAGAGGGTGAACCATGACACTATTAATGTTCCCCTAAAGAGCACCATGAAAGGGTGGATGATGGCACTAATAGATCCCCCTTTAGGTATATGTGATGGCACTATATTATACCCTAGTGGTGAGACTCAATGGCACTATAAAGAGTTACCCTAGTGGTAATGACTTGATGACACTATATAATACCCTAGTGGTGGAATTAATGGCACTATAAAGAGTCACCCTAGTGTTAAGAAATTTGATGGCACTAGAATGTTATTGTAATTATAAGAATATAAATGATGTGATGATAGATTATATATGAATGCATGATGATGTACTCTATTGATGAATGAAGAATGACAATGTAATGTTACAAAATATGTTCATGACATGAAATTTCAATAATCTCATGTTCACAAATGCATATGTATATGTTTCATATAAAGCATGCCTATGAAATTGAATGGAAACTGTTTTGAACGAATTGGAATGTAGAAATGTTTTCTATATCCGTACAGTGGTACATGCCAATTATTTTGAAACTGTATGGTTTTTTTAGCTACTAAAAAATTATTTCTCATTACTATATTGGTATGTGTTAAATGCCTACATACAACGTTATAATAGAGATAGAAGTAGCAGTGATGAAGGTTCCCTTCCCAAGAACCTTTACTATTTTGTAGTAGCAATATTTGAAGTCCCTTCTACAAATTAATATGTTAAAGAAGTACATGTGATTATGCAGTTGTAGCCCTTTTTGGTCTTGATTCTCAACATGTTCTTTTTGGGATAGAATTAGGACTACCATTCTTTTTTAGTGTACTAAACAGAAGGGCACATACACACACATATGAAATAGGATATGTGAACCTTTATATATTAGTACGATTCTTTTTGGAAATGGGTTTGAGTGATAGGCTTATTATTTCCTTACCCCTCTAAATGAATATTTCATATATCCCAACTTATGTATCAAACAGTGTAATGATATATATATGTATGTATCATGTTTTTTAATTTCTATTGTGATGTATGAAAATTTTATTTTTGCTATGCTGAAATATGTTAACCTAAGAAAAAGAACCCAGACCTAATCAAATAATTAATTATTGATAGATTTAATGCTCAGGCAAATTGATGAGACAAAAAGGTAAAGAATAATGTAACCACTTATCTTATTACATATTATAAAGTTGTAATATAAAGATAAGGGGTGTTACATTGGGTGTTATAGACAATATGTGGACTAAACTTACCCCTATCGCCACCGAAGATGGTTTATGTGATTGCAAATGGATTTTGGTTGCAAAGTTTTATGTTGGGTGTTCTAGAAAATATGTGGACTATTTAAATTGAATTCACACTAGACAATATGTGGACTTAACTCACCCATGTTGCCATCGAAGATGGTATAGGTGGCGATTAGTTGGTCGCCACCACCTATTGTGTTTTGAAAAAAATTTAAATTTTCTTTTAAAATCTAAGAATCTTCTGTAGCAACCCATGTTGCCACTTAAGTTTGGTATAGGTGGCGATTAGGTGGTTGCCACCACTTATTGTTTTTTAAATTAAAATTTGAAAAAAGTTTTAAAATTTAAGAAAGGGTCAGCACCAATTGTATTTTAAAAAATTTAAAAAAACTTTAAAATTTAAATATTCTCACTGTGTTTATTTGTGTCTCGTACATTGGTCCTCTTTATTAAAGGAAGAATTAATAACCACAGGGCCATTGTCATTCTTACAATTGAATTTGCAACACATTTTTATTATTTACAATGTTGAAAGAGAAAAAAAAATGATCAAAAACATTGAAAGGACCACAAAAGCACATTCAATGCCATTTTCATTTTCAGCTTTGAAGCAAGAAAAATCAAAAACCATTTCTTTCATCTTGTACTCACCCTATTGCAAATCTATACTCTCCCACTTTAATTTTGTTCTTTATTCATGACCAAATTTGAAACTAAATAAAGTTAATCGAAGGGAGGGAACACCACATTATAATAGGTAGAAAGCATCTATAGAGTATAGAAAAAAATAGGAGATGAATGCCCACAGTGCCATTTTTCCTAGGGTAGCTAACACAAAATTGTTGTACAAAACTTCTTGGTTCATTTTTCATTTTGTTTTTTGAAACATTAGAGAACATAAAACCAAGAGATGTTAGTTTTATTGGTTTGTGAAATGTTAGTTCAATTTTAATTTATTTATATTTTTGCAAGTTGTGAAAGATAAAGTTTGTTCATCATCATCAAGTACTATGTAGTTTGGAGATATTGGTATATAATCTAGTACTTTTACTAATTTGGCCAGATTTTACTAGGTACCATAAACTTTTCATAGCCATTTGAGTTTATTTAACACCAAATTTGTAAACTTAAATTGAAGCTTACACAATTTTCCAATTCTTCTCAAGTAACTATTTTTCATTAATATAATTTCCAAAAATTGTATATTTTATCTTAATTTGGCATTTCACTATAAAATTTTAACCACACATCCTTATATAGGTTAAAAAAATTACATAAAATTTCCATTCATATATATAGTCAAATAGTTAATTACTTCATACAACATATATTTTTCTAGCATTTTTTCCATTTAGATGCAGAACTAATTCTAGTGATGCAAAGCAGAAGCAGTTTTGCATCTGTAATGTAGAAGTGGCTCTGCATTGTAGAACTAGTTTTGACTTCATACTCAAATAGAATTTATTCTCTTTTGGTGTTCAATTTGGCCTAACTTAATTTTTTCCCCCTACACAGATAAAAGAGCAAGATAGATTTGATGGAACATGATTTCTATTGGTTATGAATTCATGCTTCGTCAATTGATTCTTGCTGCATAGTTCTGAATTCATACTTTGTTAATTGATTCTTACTGCATAGTTGATGGGATAGGATTTCTATTGCTTGTTATTTTAACTTTGTGATCTTTGTCAATTTTTGTTGAATTGTTCACATCTTTAACATCTTGTGCCTTATTGGTGTAATTCTCATAAAGGTTACATGAATCCTATTGAATAAAATGAAAAGGATATTCTTATCACTCCTTATTACCTTCTACGAAATCAAGGAAGCAAAAAACTATTAGGAATGGCTGGCACCCAAGGGGTGAATTGGGTGTTATAAAATTTTTGCCTTTTTAAATAAGCTGAAGGACTTTAGAGTAGATGTATAGATAGTTATATCATTCTAAATAGCTGATGGAGAGAGTAGTTCAGTTAAGTTAACAAAAATAGAGCAAGACTAAGAGCAATGAAATAAAGTGCTAAATGTAAGATTAGAGAATAATGTGCGAAAATGTAAAGGATACAATGATTTATCCTAGCTCATCTTATCCAAAAAATCTTACATCCAGTCCCAAAGAATAACTTGAGATTTTCACTATTACTACAAGTTTAAACAGGGCACTTGTTAGCCACTACAAATCTTTCTTAACTCTTTGAAGGAAAACCTTTCCCTGAATATTTCTCAACTTTCTAAATGAAAGATTTTGTTTAAGCAAAGGAACTCTCTTTTTCTTAGAGTAGATTTTACAAGTGAAGAGTTATAAAGGATAATAGCAACAAGAGCTCAAGATGATTTTTAGAAGATTGAATTAGAAGAATGTGGTTTGTTGTTTTAGGCTTTCCTAAGGCTGTGTATATAAAATTTTTGCAAGATAAAATGTTAAAAATTTGTTCAAGAGAAAATCATATTGTATCTCTACAAAAATAGCCGTTTGTACTTTGCCTGATGTCACCACTGCACTCTACAAGTTGACTGCTAAAAGCTTCCAGTTGACTTCCCTGTTCTTGAATTCAAAATTTTACAGTGCAGGTGGGCAACAATCGACTGTCTCTTAGATGGTAGTCGACTGGTGGCATTCTGAAAAGCAATTTTTCGAAAACAATATTGTGGTAGTCGGCTGCTATATCATGGTAGTCGACTGTCGTGCCTCCAGTGAAAGTCTTTTAACTTTTAGTGGGTTAGCAGTCGACTACTAAGGTCTAGCAGTCGACTGGTAGCTCTCTATTAGCTATTAGTCGACTGATAGAGTCCTAGCAGTCAACTTGTAGCCTTTTATTTGAATTTTTCAAAGCTTTAATTCTACCAGTTGATCGCTATAATGTGTTAGTTGACTACTAGTAAAAATTGGTATTTTTTATGAAAAATTTATTTTATAAGAGCCACTTAGTCTTTGAAAAGAGTTCTTAAAAGTTTAGGAAAGGATTTTAAGCTCAAGTCTCTTTTATACCTTTTACAATTCAAGTCCTAATAACTTATTTAATTCTTGTTCTTCTTGGTTTTCCTTGATGAGCCCTCGGACTTCAATTTTCCTAAAATAATTCAATCTATTTTTTATCATTAAAAGATCTTTAAGAGCCAATGCTTAATGATCAACAATCTCCCCATGTTTAATGATGACTAACATATTAATTTTCATTAAGCGCATGATATAGGGTTAGAGTAACAATATCAATTTTAACAAAAGACTCCCCTTAAATTTATGGATATCTTTGGATTTTTTGTTCAGCAATTCCTGAAAGATAAGGTTTACACAATTAATCCACAATTAAGCAATAGTTTCATGCAATCGAAATATATTCAGTCAAAATAAGATTAAGGTAGTCAAAATTAGATTTAAGTCTCTAGAATATAAGGCAATCAAAATATATTAATTAGAGATACATAATTGGAGTTAGATAATGTTTTTCCTAGCTAACTACTTCTCTCCCTTTTTTCATCAACAAAAAGAGAGGACGGGTAAGTACAACAGTTGGTAAAAGATGAAAATAAACTATTATTTAGCCCTTGATCCTGAAGACTGCTACTACTAAATCTACTTCAAAAGCTCATTATTGTTAGCAGAGGTGAGCTCTAGAGCTGTGACCCTTGTGCCAAGTTCAAAAACATGCTCTACCAATCCATCAAATCGAGAAGTGAAATTAACCTTAAAAGAATCCAAAAGTTGAAAGACTAAGGTCTGAAGGTGTTGAATGGCATCCAGAAGCACTGAGGAGTTATGAGGATTAGATGATGGAGGCATGGATGAAGGGTCTTCATGAGGTATTTGAGCTTGCTCAGGCTGAGTTTGAGCAGCTTCCCTTTGTTCCCTCTATTCCCTTCTCTGACTTTGAGCATAGGAGAAAGGCTTCTGCACCCAAGCACCATTGTGTTTCACATAATGGAATCTGGATAGAGTGGTTTCATCTATGGCAGAAGGGCTAAGGACTTCCTCATCAAAAGGATCAACTTGATGTTTTTCAAGGATCCATGTGATTAAAGAGCCAAAGGAGAGTGAAGCCTTCTTAATCCTAGAACACCTTGGCATCTTCTCCATAATAAAGTAAGGAACATTAAATGAATCTTCAGTAAGCACACAATACATAAAAAATCATTAAGATTCACTTGTATAAGCCAAGTTACCTCCCTTGTTTACTAGGAAATTTGCAAGGACATAATGTAAGATATGACTTTGTAGCACAAATTGGTTTGTAGGATAATTTGCTGTTAGATGGGCTGCAGGTTAAGGAAGCAAGGCATTCAAGACAATTCTTGCATCATAATTAGGAATGTTGGATAGAGAAGAAGGTTGATCTCTAAATAAATGTCTAGTAGGGTCAGTACCCAACCAAGCTCCTATCTGCTATTAGGTAAATTTGATCACTTTACACTTGACTTCTATAGATACACAGTGATCAATCTCATCCCATTACAGGTTAGAATAAAAAGCCTTAACAATTTTATGACTCCATTTCTTTTGAATTTTAATCAATTTATATAATCTAGCATTTTTCAAAAGGGGAAAAACAATGAATTGCTCTTTCTCAAAGAAAGAAATATCAATGTACTTACTGGATGCTACTGAGCAATGAGCAAAATTTTCAATGTAATGTTGCTCTTGAGATTCAAAAGAAAATAGGCCTAATGGAGCAGAGCCTCTTGAGGAAGATCCCTTAGTCCTCAATCTCTTAGTTCATGTTGCCATTTGATGATTTATTGATTGGGACAATTAAGTGAGAGGATTAATAAGTGTTTGGTGGAAGCAAAGTGGGCAAGAAATGGAGGATTGTGGTCAAAATCGAAGAGGGGACATTTTTTAGGGGCTAGGGGTTTTAATGGGGTGTTTAGGAGATTTAGTGAGCGAATTGGATGTTAATTTACTTGAAAATTTATGGGTTTTGGTTGAAAAAGAGATAGGAATCAAGTAATCAATGTGAATTTGGAATAAATTGGCATTGAAAGTAGAATATTTGAGAGAATTTTAAAGCAGAAAGATAGAGGGTGTGCAAAGAACGAGGGTTTACCTATTTAAAAACCAGTCCAGAGGCATGGCAGTCGATTGGTGAGTCCTTAGCAGTCGACTGTTGAGTGACCAAAATGCTTCACGAGTCTTCAGTGGCTTACCAGTCAACTGCAATGCACTTATCAGTTGACTACTATGTTCTTGCAAACCCAAAAAGGGGAAGAACATATCAATCGACTAGTACCATTATTCTAGTATACTACCAACTCTTTATGATGATTTTTGCAATTCAGAGAGGCAACAGTCGATTCTATTGTTGTGGCAGTCAACTGGTAACTTTAAATGATCCCCAAGGAATCCAACTCTGTTTCATCTGCATGCTTTATTCAAATGTAGTCTCAGTTGCCCCTTCTTTTTATAAACTCCTTTGTCTAACTTTTGGCCTTTTTTTTAAACAAACTTGAACTCTCTTTTCTCAAATTTTAGACAGCCTTATGGGATCAAGGAATGTCCAGAAAAACAAATCTAAGGCTACTCTAAATCTTAAGTTATTCCAAATGAAAAGAGAAATTAAAGCAATAAATATACTCAATAGGGTGATGATAGTCCAAGTTCTTTTCTAATGTAACAAAATCTTTCTTCTGGAAGAGGTTTTGTAAAAATATCAGCAAGTTGATAATCAATTTGTATAAATTCCAAAGAGACATCATGATTAAGTACATGATCTCTAATAAATTGATGTTTTATATCTAAGTGCTTAGTGTGTGAATGCATGATGGGATTTTTAGTTAAGTTTATAGCAATAGTATTGTTAAATTTAATTAGGATAGATTCAAGGACCACATCCATATCTTGTAGTTGTTGTTTCATCCATAAAACTTGTGCACAACAACTTCTAGTTGCTAAATACTTAGCTTTAATAGTTGAAAGAGCTACACAATTTTATTTTTTGCTAAACCAAAATACTAATGAATTCCAAAGAAATTGACAAATCCACTAGTGTTTTTTCTATTAGTTGAACTACCAGCAAAATCAAAATCAGAGAAACTTATCAACTGACATGGATTTCTTTCAGGATACCATAATCTCATATGTGAGGTTCCAACCAAATATCTGAAAATTCTTTTTACAATAGTGAAATGGGACATTTTGGGGCAAGTTTGGAACCTTGCGCACATGTATATATTGAATATTATGTCTAGTCTACTTGCAGTCAAGTATAGCAGTGAACCAATCATACATTTATATTTAGTGATGTCAAATGGTTCGCCTTCTTCATCCTTGTCCATTTTGATAGCTAGACTCATTGGAGTTCCAATTGCCTTTGCATTTTCCATGCCAAACTTCTTAAATAACTCCTTGGTATATTTTTTTTGGCTAACAAAAATTCCATCTTTGAGTTGCTTAATTTGTAGTCCAAGGAAGAAGTTAAGCTCACCTATCATTGAAATTTCAAATTCTCCCTGCATAAGCTTGGCAAATTCTTCACAGAGAGTTTCATTAGTAGATCTAAGAATAATATCATCTACATAGATTTGAACAATTAGTAAATCATTGTCTCTTTTCTTGATAAACAATGTAGTATCAACTTTGGCCCTTAAAAAGTTATTTGCAATTAAAAAGTTGCTCAATCTTTCATACCAAGCTTTAGGAGCTTGTTTTAACTCATATAAAGCCTTTTTCAATTTAAAAACATGATTGGGCAAATTTGAATTTTCAAAACCAGGGGGTTGCATTACATAAACCTCTTCCATTATGAAACCATTTAAAAATGTTCTTTTTACATCCATTTGAAATAACTTAAAATCTTTAGAGCATGCAAATGCTAAGATCATTCTAATGGCTTCTAATCTTGCTACTAGTGCAAAGGTTTCATCATAGTCTATGCCTTATTCTTGGCTATAGCCTTTTACCACTAGTCTAGCTTTATTTCTTATCACTTTTCCTATTCATCTATTTTACTTTTGAAAACCCATTTTGTACCGATAATTAGGTGATCATTGGGTACAGGAACTAAATCCCAAACTCGACTTCTTTCAAATTGATTTAGTTCTTCTTGCATTATTAATACCCAATGTTCATCCATTAAGGCTTCTTTTATATTTTTTGGTTCAATCTGAGATAGAAGACTAATATCATAGCTAATATTTTTAAGGAAATTTTAGTCATTACCCTTTGTGATACATCACCTATAACTTGGTCAATTGGATGATGTCTCACATTTCTCCAAGATTTTGGTAGAGTCCCCTCTGCTTCTTAATCACCACTCTCACAGCTTGGACTTATTGATCGGTTTTTCTCTTCTTTGCTGTCTTCTTTATCTTGAATGCTTATGTTCTCAAGTCTAACTGTGATGTCACGAGATACATCTCTTTATTCAAGAGGGTTAGATTCATAAAAAACAACATGAATAGATTCTTCAACAGAAAAAGTTCTTTTATTAAAAACTCTGTAGCCTTTGCTAATGTTAGGGTAACCTAAGAATATAGCTTCATCAAATTTAGCATCAAATTTTTCTAGGTTGTCTTTTCCATTGTTATGAACAAAACATTTGCAGCCAAATATATAAATATAAGAGATGTTAGGTTTTATTTCTTTGTATAATTCATAGGGAGTTTTCTTTAATATAGGTATAATTAATGCTCTATTCATGATGTAGCAAGCAGTATTTATAGTATCAGCCTAAAAATAACTAGGTAGTTGTCTTTCATTAAGCATTGTTCTAGCCATTTCTTCTAGAGTTCTATTTTTTCTTTCTACTACCCTAGTTTGTTGAGGAGTTCTTGGATAAGAAAAATTATGTTCAATTCCATTTTCATCACAGAAGTTTTCAAAGTAATTATTTTCAAATTCCCCCCATGGTTACTTCTAATTTTTACAATTGTTAAGCCTTGTTCATTTTGAATAATTTTGGCTAATTTAACAAAAGATGTAAAAGCTTGATCCTTTTGAGAGAGAAATAAAGTCCAAGTAAATCTTGAAAAATCATCCACAATAACAAGTACATAAGAGTTTTCTCCTAGACTTTTTGTTTTGGATGGACCAAATAAGTCTAACTGAATAAGTTGTAAAGGCCTAGAGGAAGAAACAATATCTTTAGATTTGAAGGAAGTTTTTGTTAACCCATTGAGCATTTGGCTCTTAAAGATATTTTGATGATAACAAAAAAATTGAATCATTTTAGGAAAATCAAGTCTAAGGGCTCATCAAGGCAAACCAAAAAGAAGAAGAAATTGGTAAGTAATTAAGACTTGAAATTGTAAAGATATAATAAAGACTTAAGCTCAAAATTATTTTCCAAACTTTTGAGGTTGCTTTTCAAAGTTTAAGTGACTTTTACAAAGAAATTTTTTCATTCAAAAGACAAAACTCTTACCTAGCAGCTGACTTGCACAATGTAGCAGTCAACTGGTAGATATAGAGCTCTAAAAATTGAAAATAGAATGCCACTAGTCGACTGTCAGAAACCTACTAGTCGACTGATAGCTAACAAAGAGTTACTAGTCGACTGCTATAGCATAACAGTCAACTAATAGACCACTGGTAGCTAAAAACTCTACAATGGAGGCACGACAGTCAATTGCCAGGGTATAGCAGCCGACTGCCACAATACTATTTTGAACATTTATCCCTCCAGAAAGTCACCAATCGACTGCCAAGAAATAGCAGCCGACTGCTATGGCACTATTTTGAAAAATTAACTTTCTAGAATGTGAACAAATAATCGCCAAATAGGCACCAATGATCATTGCTACTGTAATCGAAAAAATTTGAATTTAAGAACATAACAGTCGACTGGTAGATCATAACAGTTAACTTGCAGCTTACAGAGATGACATCAGGCTAAGTACAAATGGCTATTTTTGCACAGATTTCATCTGATTTATTTTTTAAGTGGATTTATAACCTTTTCTCTTGCAAAAATTCTATATATAGAGCCTCTGGAAAGCCTCCAAACAAGCAGAAAAACATAGAACAAAAATCATCTTCTGAAAATCATCTTAAGCTCTGGTTACTATTATTTTTAGTAATTCTTCTCCTATAAAATTTACTTTGATTAAGAGAGTTTCTTAGCTAATAAAATTCCTTCTTCTAAACTGAGAGAAATCTAAGGTTTTCCTTGAGAAAGGAGAAAGTTTGTAGTGGCTCACAAGTGTCCTCCTTTTTAAACTTGTGGAAATAGTGAAAATCCCAAGTTGTGCTTGGAGACTGGATGTAGGCTTGTTGATAAGATGAACCAGGATAAACTTCTGTGTGATTTAAATTTTCACATATTATCTTTTACATTTACTTATAGCAATCTATTTTACTGTCATTACTAGTTCTTGTTGCTAAAATCTTTATCTTATTGATACTACTCTTGTTGCTCTGTTTTGGGTTAACTTAACTGAATAACTTTTTGCAGTTATTATCTAAGAAAAAAAATACCCTATACATCTACTTTAGCTACTTTTAAAAATTCTCCATTAGCAAATTTTTTTAACACCCAATTCACCCCTCTCTTAGGTGCCAGCCATCCCTAACAAGTGGTATTAGAGCCTGGCTCTTGGTAAAAAGACCTAACAATCTCAAGAGTTAAATATGGCTGGTCTTGGTGATAATGTGTTACCTGAAAGACTTTCTATCAATAAACCTCTAAGTTTTAATGGAGAAAATTATATTTTCTGGAAACTCAAGATGAAAATATTCTTTAAAGTAATAGATGTAGACCTTTGGGAAGTAATTGAAGATAGACCCTATATTCCTTTGAAATAAGAGAATTTCCACACAATTACAATGCCTAAAATTGAATAGTCTGACATAGATAAAAGAAAAGTTCAGTTAAATGCCAAGGAAAAATTAATCCTCACTAGTGCTCTAAGCCAGGATGAATATTTTAGAGTATATAACTGTGACAATGTAAAGGAAATGTGGGAAGCTTTGGAAATTACTCATGAAGGAACCTCAGGAGTTAGAGAGAACAAGATAAATCAACTCGCTCACCAATATGAAATGTTCAAAATGAAACAAGGTGAGAAAATTAAAGAAATACAAATGTGATTTACTCATATTGTGAATCATTTGGCTGATCTAGGTAAAAATTACACAACAAAGGAGTTGGTAGCTAAGATTCTGAGATCCCTCCTCATGGAATGGCAACCTAAGGTGACAGCCATTGAAGAAATCAGAGGAGAATCCATCAAATCAATATCAGCCCTATTTGGCAATCTTCAAGAGCATGAATGAAAACTACAACAACTTGTGCTCTATGAAGAGCAAGACAAAAAGAAGAAAAGTCTTTCACTCAAGGCAACTTCCTCACAACAAATAGAAGAAGAAGATGATGATGATAGTTCGAATTCTCTTCCTGAAGGAATAGAAATAAATGAAGAGAATTTTGGGCTGTTAAATTCAAAAGATTCTTCAATAACAGAAAGAAGAAGAAATTTAAAAGAAATCAAGATGGGAGCAGAGAACCTCTAACTTGCTACGAATGCAGGAAAATTGGGCACATCAAATAGAAGTGTCCCCAATACTTAAAGAAACAAGAAACACTTGAGAAGAAGAAGAAAAAGAGGGCTTTTGTCTCATCAATATAGGGAGATAGTGGTGAAGATAATGATTGGGAGTAAGAAGAAGCAAATCTATTCTTATTGGCCAAAGAACAAGATGAGGTAACAAATCAAAACCTCTCTACTTCATATGATAAACTTTTAGATGCTTTTAAGGAATTACATAATGAGTCACTTAAAATAGCAAAAGCTTTATCTTTATCAAAAAGAAAAACTCTTAATTTTGAAAAAGAAATTAGTTCATTAAAAGAAGAAAATCTGGTTTTAAAACAAAAAATCTCCATCTTAAAGAAACCTAAAATATGTGTTAATATTTGTGGAGTGTGAAAAACTGAAAGTTGAAAAGGAAGATTTGACAAACCCTATAGCAAAATTTACAAATGGAAGAGATAATCTAAATATACTCCTTGGAAAACAAAGATGTATGTTCAACAAAACTAGTATAGGATATGATCCAATACAAAACAAAAGTATTACAAAAATTTCTTTGTTCCTGTTATTCAATCTAGTAGTTCCTATACCACTTGTTTTCATTGTGGTCAAAAAGGTTATAACTCACATGCATGTGCTTACAAGAAAAATGGACTTTTTAAAAATATGAAAAAGTGGGTTCCTAAGGGATGACTAACTCACAGGGGCCCAAAAAGATTTGGGTACCTAAGAACAAAGGTTGAAATTATTTTTTTTTGCAGACTTATCTAAAGGTAAATGGTGACAAATGGTACTTGGATAGTGGATGCTCAAAACATATGTTTGGAGACAAATCCAAGTTCATATCCCTTCAACCTAAGGATGGAGGGAAAGTCACCTTTGGAGGAGATGGTAAAGGAAGAATCATTGGAATAGGTAAAGTTAGTAAGAATTCATCCACCACCATTGATAATGTCTTACTAGTAGAAGGTTTGAATCATAATCTCTTAAGTATTAGTCAACTGTGTGACAATAATAATCAAGTAATTTTTGATTCAAATCATTGTACTGTAGAAAACAAGGCAAACAATAATGTCAAATTAATAGGTCATAGAATTAAAATGTGTATATGGTTGATTTAGAGGAAAAACCTCCTTTAGACTCAACATGTTTAATTAGCATAAATAATGATATCTGGGTCTGGCATAGGAGATTAGCTCATGCTTGTATGAGTCTTCTAGATAAACTAGCTAAAAAGGATTTAGTAATTGGCTTACCTAAGATTAGCTTTGAAAAGGACAAAATCTGTGATGCATGTCAAAAAGGAAAACAAGTTAAAGCATCTTTCAAATCTAAAGATATTATCTCTTCTTCTAGGCCTTTATAACTCCTCCACCTGGATTTTTTTTGCCAAGCTAGAACCAAAAGTCTAGAAGGAAATTATTATGTACTTGTTGTTGTGCATGACTTCTCTAGATTTACTTGGACTCTATTTCTCTCCCAAAAAGATCAAGCTTTTATAGCTTTTGTCAAATTAGCCAAACTTATTCAAAATGAACAAGAAACAACTATTGTGAAAATTAGAAGTGATCAAGGGGGAGAGTTTAAAGATAGCCACTTTGAGAATTTCTATGAAGAAAATGGAATTGAACGCAATTTCTCTTGTCTAAGAACTCCATGGCTAGAAAAATGCTTAATGAAAGACTACTACCTAGTTATTTTTTGGCTGATGTTGTAAACACTACCTACTACATTATGAATAAAGCATTAATCAAACTTATATTAAGGAAAACCCTTTATGAATTATACAAAGGAAGAAAACCTAATATTTCTCATCTCCATGTTTTTGGCTGAAAATGTTTTGTTCACAAAAATGGAAAGGAAAATCTAGGAAAATTTGATGCTAAATCTGATGAAGCAATTTTCTTAGGTTATTCTAGCACTAGAAAAGGCTACAGAGTATTTAATAAAAGAACCTCTTTTGTAGAAGAATCTATTCATGTTGTCTTTGATGAATCTAACCCTCTTGAATCAAGAGATGTATCTAGTGACATTATAGTAAGACTTAAGAATATGAGCATTCAAGATAAAGAAGACAACAAAGAAGAAAAAATTCAATCATCAAGTTCGAAAGTTGAAGAGAAAGAAGCAGAGACAACTCTTCCACAATCCTGGAGAAATGTGAGACATCATCTAATTGATCAAGTAATAAGTGATATTTCACAAAAGGTAATGACTAGAAATTCTCTTAAGAATACTAGCTGTGATGTTGGTCTCTTGTCTAAAATTGAACCTAAGAATATAAAAGAAGCTTTAATGGATGAACATTGGGTATTAGCCATGCAAGAAGAATTAAATCAATTTGAAAGGAGCCAAGTTTAAGACTTAGTTCCTGTACCAAATGATCACTTATTCATTGGCACAAAGTGGGTTTTTAGAAATAAACTTGATGAATCAGGAAAGGTTGTAAGAAATAAAGCTAGGTTAGTTGCAAAAGGTTATAAACAAGAAAAAGGAATAGATTATGATGAAACCTTTGCACCTGTAGCAAGATTAGAAGCTATTAGAATGCTCTTAGCTTTTGCATGTTCTAAAAGCTTAAAACTATTTCAAATGGATGTAAAAAGTGCCTTTTTAAATGGGTTCATAATGGAATAAGTTTATGTAATGCAACTGCCTGGTTTTGAAAATCCAAACTTACCAAACCATGTTTTTAAATTGAAAAAGGCCTTGTATGGGTTAAAACAAGCTCTTAGAGCTTGGTATGAAAGGCTAAGTAATTTTCTAATTAAAAATGATTTCTCAAGGGGTAAAGTTGACAATACATTATTTATTAAAAAGAGAGACAATAATCTATTAATTGTTCAAATCAACGTGGATGAGAGTTATGACCTTTTTAACCACAATGAAAGCTAGTGGTATAAGGACTACTTGATTGAAAAACTAGAACAAAGAAGTTTTTGTAATACTTTTACTTTGTATTGGATTCATATCCTATTCTAGCTTTGTTGAAAATGCATCTTTGTTTTCCAAGAATTATATTCAAATTATCTCTTCCATTTGTGAATTTAGCTAAAGTGTTTGTCAAATCATCTTTCTCAATTTCTAGCTTTTCACAAATATTGGAATTTACACGTATTTTGGTTTTCTCTAAGATGGAAATTTTTTGTTTTAAGGACAAGTTTTCTTCTTTTAAAGATTTAATTTCTTTTTCAAAATTTAGAACTTTTCCTTTTGAAAGAGATAAAGCCTTTATAATTTTCAAAGATTCATTATGTAATTCTTCAAAAGCATCTAAAAGTTCATCATAAGAAGGAGAAGGGTTTTGATTTGTTACCTTATCTTCTTCTTTTTCCATTAAGCACAAATTTGATTCTTCTTGCTCCCCATATTGAAGAGACAAAGGCTTTTTTCTTCTCCTTGTTCTTTTCAAGTGTTTCTTACTTCTTTAAGTATTGGGGACACTTTCATTTGATGTGTCCAGTCTTTTTTCATTCATAGCAAGTTGGAGGCTGCCTGCTCCCTTCTTGATTTCTTCTAAAATTTTTCTTCATTCCTTGCTTTTTGTTATTGAAGAATCTTCTAAATTTTTTAACGAACAGTCTAAAGTTCTCTTTATTTATCTCAATTCCTTCAGGGAGAGAATTTGTATTATCATCATCATCTTCTTCTTCTATTAGCTAAGAAGAAGTTGCCTTGAGTTAAAGACTCTTCTTCTTTTTGTCTTGCTCCTTATAGAGCATAAGCTGCTACAATTTTGCTTCATGCTCTTGGAGGTTCCCAAACAGAGATGATACTGATTTTATAAACTCTTCTCTGCTCTCATCAATGGCTGTTACCTTTAGTAGCCATTCTATAGGGAGAGATCTCAATACCTTGGCCACCAACTCCTTTGTTGTGTAACTTTTACCTAGAGCTGCCAAATGATTCACAATGTGAGTAAATCTTATTTGCATTTATTTAATTTGCTCACCTGGTTTCATTCTAAACATTTCATATTAGTGAGTAAGTTGGTTTATCTTGTTTTCTCCAACACTAAAGGTTCCATCATGAGTAATTTCCAAGGCTTCCCACATTTCCTTTGCATTGTCATAGTTAGAAACGCGTCTGGATCCTCTGCTTGGCGCCTGCTTGGCATTTTTAGCAGCGATTTTTTCCATTGCTACAGTTTCTTGCAACAAATATTATTGTCACTATAAATTAATTATTTAAACAAAATTTATAGCAGCAATAATATTCGTTGCAATAATATTAAAACACACTTTAGCAATGGATAAAACCGCTGCTAAAAACACCAAGAAGGTGCAGAGAATTATGGCAGAGGATCCAAAATTGTTAGAAACTCTGAAGTATTCATCCTGGTTCAGTGCACTAGTGAGAATTCGCTTAGTCTTGGCATTTAACTAAACTCTTTTTTATCTATATCAATCCATTCAGTTTTAGGTTTTTTAATTGAGTAACCATTCTCTTCTTTAAAAGAAATATAGGATCCATCTTTAATTACTTCCCAAAGGTCACCATCTATTGCTTAAAAAAATATTTTCATTTTGAGTTTCCAGAAAATATAATTTTCTCTATTAAAGCCTAGAGTTTTGTTAATAGAAAGTCCTTTAGGTAACAAATTATCATCAAATCCATCCATGTTAACTCTTGGGACGGTTAAGTCTTTTTACCAAGAGCCAAGCTCTGATACCATTTATTAGGAATGGCTAGCACCCAAGAGGGGGGTGAATTGGGTGTTATAAAATCTTTCCTTTTCTAAATCAACTGAAGGACTTTAGAGTAGATGTATAGATAGTTATATTAGTCTAAATAGCTTATGCAAAGAGTAGTTCAGTTAAGTTAACAAAAAAAAAGCAAGACTAAGTAAGAGCAATGAAATAAAGTACTGAATGTAATATTAGAGAATAATGTGTGAAAATGTAAAGGACAAAATGATTTATCCTAGTTCAGCTTATCCAAGAAAGCTTACATTTAGTACCCAAGCACAACTTGGGATTTTCACTATTACCACAAGTTTAAACAAGGCACTTTTCAGCCATTACAAATCTTTCTTAGCTCTTCCAAGGAAAACCTTACCCTGAATATCTCTCAACTTTCTAAATGAAAGAATTTGTTTAAGCAAAGGAACTCTCTCTCTTTTCAGAGTAGATGTTATAAGTGAAGAGATATAGAGGATAATAGCAACAAGAGCTCAAGATGATTTTCAGAAGATTGAATTAGAAGAATGTGGCTTGTTGTTTTAGGCTTTCTTGAGGCTGTATATATAGAATTTTTTCAAGAGAAAACATTAAAAATTTGTTCAGGAGCAAATCATATTGTATCTCTACAAAAATAGTCATTTGTACTTTGCCTAATGTCACCTCTGCACTTTACAAGTTAACTGCTAGAAGCTGCTAGTCGACTTTCATGTTCTTGAATTCAAAATTTCGCAATGTAGGGGGGCAGCAGTCGACTATCTCTTAGATGGTAGTCGACTAGTGGCATTCTAGAAATCAATTTTTCAAAAACAACACTATGGTAGTCGGCTACTATATCATGGTAGTCGACTGTCGAGCCTCTAGTGAAAGTCTTTTAGCTTCTAGTGGGCTAATAGTCGACTAGTAGCTCTCTGTCAGCTATCAGTAGACTGATAGAGTCTTGGCAGTTGACTGGTAGCCTTTTGTTTGAATTTTCAAAGCTTTAATTCTACCAGTTGACTGCTATAGCGTGCAAGTCGACAACTAGTGAAATTTTGGTATTTTTGATGAAAAATTCATTTTGTAAAAGCCACTTAGTCTTTGAAAAGAGTTCTCAAAAGTTTGGGAAAGGATTTTAAGCTCAAGTCTCTATTATACCTTTACAATTCAAGTACTAATAACTTATCTAATTCTTGTTCTTCTCGGTTTGCCTTGATGAACCCTTGGACTTGAATTTTCCTAAAATAATTCAATCTATTTGTTATCATCAAAACAGCTTTAAGAGTCAATGCTCAATGGGTCAACAAAAATAATTGGTATTTAAACAAAGAGTTATTACTTATATTTTTAATGCAATATGGTTACTTAATTATATTGCTTATATAATGTTGCAAGTAATTAATGACAGGACCTGGTAGATGTAGAGGCAAGAGAGGTAGAAGAGGTCCACATAGCCTTAGAGGAATAAGAAGTGATGGGGATGAGGTTTCTTCTCAACCTCCTACATAGCCTCCTCCGTAGCTCCTTCACAGGAACTTTCACTTACACAACCTAATAATACAGGTTTTTGTGTGTGCATATTTTAGGAATAAAAATTTAAGTGACAAATTCTAATTGTTTTCTTATTTTAAAATGCTTGACAGCTTCTTCTAACTCGACAAAGAAGGTTAGGGGGTTGTATAGATCAAAAGAAGTTGACATGATAACAAAGAGTGGTAGAAATATTGATACTAACATGGCTGAAGATGTCAATAGAGTTGTTGGAAATGGGCCAAGACTTCTTGCTAGCTATTGTGGTTATGTTTTAAGGACTATTGTCTCATTTATCCAGAAATCATGGAGAAACAATTTAGACTAAGTTGAAGGTAAACAAGTTACATCTACAGATATTTTATCTTTGTTATGATCTTTATAAATTACTAACAAGTGTTTTATGTTTGTTTTAAGATAAGTTCACACCCATAAGTGGCAACCGTGAGGTAGATTTTCAAGTTTATTGTGTCATGGCTTTGCATAAGAGTTTAAAACATGGAAAAATAATTTGTGCAGTGAGTATCTTAAATATGAAATTGATAAGGAGAGACCGAGTCACCAAACAAAGAGTGTTAGTTCATATTGGATTTGGTTGGTTCAACACTTTGGTTTAGAAGAATTCAAGATAATATACTATATTTAGAAGAATATTATATTTTTATTAAGTGCATGCTTGAAATTAGAAAACATAAATTACTAATCACTTGATTATAGGTACAAAGTGAAAGAAACAAAATAAATAAAAACTAAAAAAAACTTGTGGACCAAGATCATTTGCTAAAGTGGAGGAATCTACAGTGATAATAATGTTTTGTGATATAAACACAAATTATCATTTTATATTAATTTTATTATTATAATTGTCTTTGTTATCTTAAATTATATATTGTAGAGGGATCCCAATACAAGAGAATAAGCACCACCTGATCATGTATGGGAGTTGCAACACACTCATAGAACCAAAGAAGGAGAGGTGGTGTTGTAATAACCGAGATTATTTTTAAAGATTAAAACTGAATTTTGATATTGATTTCATTTAAACTAAGTTCAGCACAATTTTTGAGGTCGACGGTTGAAATCGGAGGGTTTTTCGGAGCCAAAAACGTGATTTGATGAAAGGAAACGCGACCTGCCGATAAGATACTGATAGACGAAGTTCCAGACTTTGGTTTCTCAGACGGAAGCCAAAACCTCTGCATGGGAACCAGTGCCAACATCCAGATTGAAGACGACATCCTGAAGTTTTCCCAGGTGGTCTGGGAAAAGTCAGAATAACCCCTGAAGCTTTAAATTTCATAAAAACCCACAAATTCCCACCATTTCCAACATTTCTCTCTCTCTCTTCACTCTATTTTCTCTCTCCTCTCTTTCCTCCTTCCACCACCGCACGCCACCACCAGGATCGCCGTGGACCGCCACCTGACCCACCAACCGACACACCTTACCACCCTCGACCTCCAGCAGCCACCCACGGCCACCAACGGCCGCCACAGTCGCCGAAAAAATTCTGGTTTTTCTCCTCCATTGCAAAATTCTTGTGCCACCGCGATCTCTACTGTCAGCCATCGTTGGACGTCATCGCCACCACCAACGTGTAGGCCGAACTGCCAGCTTACTCCCCCATCTCGTAGCCACCGAACAGAGCCGCCACGCGCCCGGATCAAGGAGATTTTCGTCCGCTATGCATCAAATTTTGGTGCTGGAAAATGCCATCCAAACAGCCGTGAACTGCCGTGCCACCCCCAGATTTAGACTCCCCATCTTGCAGGCTTCACTGTAGTATAATTTTCAAGCCCAACTGCACCCCTGCCAGACTGTTGCCATAAGTCATTGTCTTGCCACGGTGGAGAAGCCCGAAAGACACCAGAGACTATCTCGGAATAGATTTCCATCATCCACCACCCTCGGTAAGGTCCGATTCACCTAAACCTAATGTATTTTGATTGAATTAGCTGCCAAACATAAATAGGAAATAAATCGGTTTAGGAAATTGTGAAATCGGACATAGGACGGTAAAATCGATGACGTAACAGACTAAAGTAATGATTTAAATGCCCAGGAAATTGATTAGGCTTGAAATCCGAGGATACGAGAAGTCTCGAATCGATTTGGAGCAAACGGAGACCAGGTAGGATAATTTACGCTTCCCGAACATTAGAATTGACCTTGTGGATACCTGAACGATTTTGATTAATTGCATAGATTTACGTGCTGCTTTCAATGGATTAAATTGCATGCCTATGTGCTGGAAATACCATTTGCATGTTAGATGATTTACTTATCGAGTTTAGATGCCATTAGGACAAATTGACTTAGGGTAGCGTACTTAATAGCCGGTATGGGACGACCGTTAAGTATCCTGAGTGTAGGGGATTTCATGAATATATTATTTTTAACCAAATTTAGCCTGCATTGCTTTAGGGATCACGTGATAAATCAGGACAACCCTAAGAAAGGTTTAAGGAGTATAAGGGGGGATAACCTACACGGGAAAACATTGTGATTTAGGCATAATACCCTAGAACCCTGAGGAATAGCCGACCGTGTGCATATGAGTTCGAATAGACTGTATGAGGATGAGAATTGGCGTATGTGCACATGCTAAGGGATGCCCTAGATGTTGATTCTCACCTGGTCCTTGAGTCAGTGATTGGTGTTACGGATCACACTCACAACATAGGCGAGATTCGGGTGATTAGTGTTACGGATCACACCCAATGATAAGAGAAAACTTCTCTAGATGACGTGCAATTGGAGGATTTTAGACTCGGTTGCATATGACTTGTGGCTGACACAGATTTAGATACACTGGGTATGGGATTTGACTCAATTTTATTAATGATTTTTAGAGAAATAGATGTTTATGATTTTTAAGAACTTGCCGCGATTTCCATGCGAAATAATGATTTTAAAAGAATAAGGTATTTCACTATTTTTGAACTAAATACGGGAAGTTGTTTTCGGTGCTTGTACATCTGAGTAATCAACCAGTTTTTGAACTATATGATTAATTGTAAATTATTCTACTGGGATTTAAATATCTCATAAGGTTGTTTGTTCATATGAACAAGAACAGGGGCCTAGAAGATAGTTGGGAAACAGCGTGATGATAGACGGACGAGCAGCTTAGTTCTAGGCTTGAATTATGATGTATATATTCTGTTGATGTTTTGTATTGGATTATGTAATTACTGGTTTTATTTTGTTGTTAGACTGAATGTAAATTTTTGAACTGTTGTCTGTTTATACTTGGAAAACGTTCGAAATATAGGGGAGACTCTGCCGGATTTTCAGTAGGATTTAATGTTATGAATGTTTAAGTTTAAGATGGAATTTATATGAATGGATTGCATGTTTTATGTATCGATTCTAGTTTTATTATTCCAGATTCTATTGTGATGATTGCTTCTGTAATTAGTATAGCTATATTCGACTTTGGGTTGAACGGAATCTGAATGGATGATGGAATGTCTATTTGGGTTACGCTCAACCAGTGACGATCCCCTGACATTCTCATATCGGGAATAACTATTTCAAAAACCCATATGCTTCTGCTATGCAGATAGAGGATAGTATATTGTGGATTAGGGGGTTGTTACAATTATGGTATCAGAGCCCAGTTTGTCGGATTGTCTGGTTTAGTGGGCTAGGGACCATGAATATTTGGGCTTGCAGCTTTAGGGTTTTAATTGACTTAACTCTGGAATATTAGGACCTGATCTTGAATCGATAAGTAATGGAATGAATTTAATGCCTTTCTGTTAACTGTTTCTATTAAGACTGATCTGTTTTCTTTCTGTGTCAGATAATTATGGCAGAACCAAGTAGAGATAGCACCCGTAGGGCCAAGACATGGAAGTCAGGGCGCTTCCGGTAGTGGCAGCATGGAGACCAATGTCGACATGCGAGATATGATGGATTCCATTCGGATGATGGCCGATGCCATGAGAGATCAAGCTACTACTAGTGCCAACATAATGAGGCAGCAGCAGGAGGACAGGCAAACCAGGAATGATAGAGCCACCCAGAATGCTAATCTATTGTATTAGGGATGGATAGAATTTCAGAGAGCAGGTCCATCCTCGTTTGTAGGTGCCTCCGATCCAGCCACAGTAGAAGCCTGACTAAAGGACATAGAGAAGATCTTTAGGTTGTTGTAATGTGACGACGAACAGAAGGTTACATATGCAACATATATGTTGAAGGGTGAAGCAGAGCAATGGTTGATAGGTGCCCAGCAGTTGATGGAAAGCAGGGGTATCTCGCTTACCTGGGAATCCTTCAAGGGAGTCTTCATGGAGCAATACTTCCCTGAGAGCGTCAAACAGTCAAAGGAAGCACAGTTCTTAAAGCTCACCCAAGGAGGCAGGCCATTCGAGGAATATTTGAGACAGTTTGAAGAGCTATCCAGATATTCCACATACCTGCGGTTGCATTATGATGAAGCCTGGAAGGCAAAGCGGCTAGAAGAGGGCCTAGACTTACCGATGAAGATGCAGCTAGCCCCACTTGAGATCAGAGACTTTGCGATACTGGTGAACAAGTGTTGAATCCTGAGTAAAAACTTGGAGCAAAGACAAGCCCAGAATATGACCCAAAGGATAGGAAACCGGCCGAGACCACCAGCCAGGAATCTCAATGTGAGAGGCGACATGTTTAAACTGCAACCAGGGTCTTCAAGCGGCAGTAAATGACCTAATAATACACTCTGTCAGAAATGTGGGACCAGGCACCCTAAACAACCCTGCTGGCATCAAAATCCATTACAATGTTACAGGTGTGGAGGTATGGGACACATAGCAAGGTACTGCCCCTCCTGCGGGAACCAGCAGACATCCGATGGTCAAAGACCGCAGCTCCAGGGAGAGTTTTCACTTTGGATGCAGCTAACGTCGACAGGTCATCAGGTTTGATGTAGGGTAGAGGTAAAATTTATAATTTTCTTTTAATAATATTATTTGATTCGGGTACTACGCACTCTTTTATTGCTGATGCATGCTAGAGAAAATAAAATTACCTGTACAAACCTTGCCCTGTGATCTATATATATCCACACCCTTGGGAGAAGCCACTATGTCCCCACGTATATGCCTAAACTGTCCCTTAACCATTGATGATACCTTGTTTATCATAGACCTAGTGTATATACCCTTGACTAGGATCGACATCATCTTAGGAATGGATTGGTTAACTAGGAATCGGGTCTTGTTAAACTGTTCCGAGAGGCTAATCACTTACTTGGATAACGTGCCTGTGCATGGGAGTGACATAGCGTGTGAGATAGGTGATGTGTCCCTCAATCTCTCTGAGGTAGAGTTTCAGGATGGGTTAAGCCTAATCCCAATTGTTAGTGACTTTCCAGAGGTATTTCCTTTAGAAGTAAGTAAACTGCCACCACCTAGAGAGATAGAATTCACTATTGACCTGATTTCGGGCACGAGCCCAATAGCCATGACTCCATACCGAATGGCCCTAGTGGAATTGAGGAAATTAAATGTACAAATTGAGGATATGTTAGAGAAGGGGTACATTAGGCCAAGTGTATCACCATGGGGAGCTCTGGTTTTATTTGTAAAGAAGAAAGACGGGAGTTTGAGATTGTGTATCGATTACCGGCAATTGAACAAGGTGACCATTAGGAATAAATACCCATTACCACGTATTGACGACTTGTTTGATTAGTTGCAAGGTGCGACTGTGTTTTCTAAGATAGACTTAAGATTGGGATACCACCAGATTAGGGTTAGAGAGGAAGACATCCCTAAGACAGCATTTAGCACAAGATACGGCCACTACTATGAGTTTCTAGTAATGCTGTTTGGATTGACGAATGCACCTGCTGTCTTCATGGACTATATGAATAGAATCTTTAGACCTTACTTAGATTAGTTTGTAGTGGTGTTCATTGATGATATCTTAGTATACTCCAAGACTCACAAAGAGCATGCCCAGTATGCTAAGTTAGAGAAATGTGAGTTTTGGTTGGAAGAAGTGAAATTTCTTGGACACGTGGTAAATGGGGAAGGAATAGCAGTGGACCCTAAGAAGATTGAAGCAGTGTTAGATTGGGGTCAACCTAGGACGGTCACTAAAGTGAGAAGTTTTCTAGGTTTGGCCGGCTATTACAGGAAATTCATTCAAGGATTTTCTCAGATAGTCTTTCCGTTAACCCGGTTGACTCGGAAGGGTGTGAACTTTGAATGGAGCAAGCAGTGTGAAAATAGTTTCCAAACTTTGAAAGAGAAATTAACCACCGCTTCTGTACTAATTCTCCCAAAACCCTTAGAACCCTTCACAGTGTATACGGATGCATCATTGAAAGGCTTAAGATGCATCTTAATGCAGGATGGGAAGGTAGTGGCTTATGCATCACGACAATTGAAACCTACAGAGGAAAACTACCCCACCCATGACTTAGAATTAGCTGTCATCGTGTTTGCCCTAAATATTTGGAGACATTACTTGTACGGGGGAGTATTCGAGGTGTATAGTGATCACAAGAGCCTTAGGTACTTGTTTGATTAGAAGGAATTGAACATGAGGCAGCGTAGGTGGGTAGAATACCTAAAGGATTTTGATTTTGAATTGAAATACCATGCAGGGAAAGTGAATGTCGTAGTAGATGCATTAAGCCGAAAGTCACTACAATTAGCTAGCCTAATGATAGGTGAGATGAGGTTACTTGAGGATTTTAGGAATCTCAGCCTCAACATAATCTCGTTTCCAAAGAGATTAGTGATGAGTGACTTCTCAATAACCTGCGACCTGAGAGAGCAGATTAGACAAGCCCAACTAGAGGATGAATCCTTAGAAGTATACGCTAACCAACCCAATTTTGGACTAGCCCCTGATGGAGTATTAATGTTTAGAAAGAGGGTAGTGATTCCAAACCATTAAGAGCTGAGGGAAAAAATGCTAGTAAAGGCTTATCGAATCCATTATACTATTCACCCAGGTATTTCCAAGATGTATCAGGATCTAAAGAGGAATTTTTGGTGGCCTGGTATGGGGAAGGACATCACGAACTACGTGAATGCCTGTTTGACTTGTCAACAGGTTAAGATAAAACATCAAAAACCCGTAGGGCTACTGAAACCATTGGAGATGCCGAAAAGAAAATAGGATCAAATAACCATGGATTTCGTGGTAGGATTACCTAGGACACCAGCTGGATTTTATGTCATTTAGGTGATAGTGGATAGATTGACCAAGTCTGCTCACTTTTTTCCTGTTAAGATGTGATACTCCATGGAGAAACTAGCCGAGGTATACCTTAGGGAAATCATGAGATTACATGGAATACCATCAAGTATAGTATCCGATCGAGACCCTAGGTTTACTTTGAGATTCTGGCAATCCCTATAGCAGGCCTTAGGAACCCAGCTTAAGTTTAGCACAACCTATCATCCTCAGACTGACGGGTAGTCTAAGAGGACTATCTAGACCTTAGAAGATATGTTGAGGGCTTGTGTGCTAGAACAGAAAGGGAGTTAGGATAAACACTTACCGTTGATAGAGTTTGCATACAATAACAGTTATCAATCTACCATTGGTATGGCACCTTATGAGGCTCTATATGGGAGGAGTTGTAAATCACCCTTGAGTTGGGTAGAGATGGGGGAGAGTACCCTGTTGGGACCTGAGATTGTATAAGAAACCACTGATCAGATCAAGATGATCAGGGAAAAGATGAGGGTTACCCAACAGAGATAAGAAGCATATCCAAATAAGAGAAGAAGACCTTTAGAATTCAATGAGGGAGAGCATGTATTCCTAAGAGTGTCCCCCACCATGGGTATTGGTAGACAAGTAAGGACCAAGAAACTAAGCCCTAGATTTCTAGGACCATTCCAAATCCTACAAAGGGTCGGTTCAGTCGCCTACCAAATTGTCTTACCTCCCAATTTGTCCAACCTAAATAATGTCTTTCACGTCTCCCAACTTTGTAAATATGTCCCATACCCTGCCCATGTATTGGGGAATCAACCAATAATGTTAAAGGAAATTTTGACTTATGAATCTACTCCTGTACAAATCCTTAACTTTAAGGCTAAGCAACTCTGGAATAAAATAATCCCTTTAGTTAAGGTACTTTGGCAGGATGTAGCGTCGCAGGAGATGACGTGGGCAAAGGAAGACGAGATGAGGCAACGATACCCAGAGCTGTTCACAAGTATGAATTTTGGAGATAAAATTTCTTTTAAGGGGGGAGAATGTAATAACCGAGATTATTTTTAAAGATTAAAACTAAATTTTGATATTGATTTCATTTAAATTAAGTTCGGCATAATTTTTGAGGTCAACGGTTAAAACTGGAGAGTTTTTCGTAGCCAGAAATGTGATCTGATGAAAGGAAACGCGGCTCGGCGATAAGATACTGACAGATGGAGTTCTAGACTTCGGTTTCTCAGACGAAAGCCAGAACCTCTGTATGGGAACCAGCGCCAACGTCCGAATTGAAGACGACATCTTGAATTTTCCCTGAGTGATCCGGGAAAAGTTGAAATCTCCCCCGGAAGCTTTAAATTTCCTGGAAACCCACAAATTCCCACCATTTCCAACATTTCTCTCTCTCTCTCTTCACTCTATTTTCTCTCTCCTCTCTTTCCTTCTTCCACCACCGTGCGCCACCACCAAGGCTGCTGTGGGCCTCCACTTGACCCACCAACTGACACACCTCACCACCATCAACCTCCAATAGCCACCCATGGCTACCAACGGCTGCCACAGTCGTCAAAAAAATGCTAGTTTTTCTCCTCCATTGCGAAATTCTTGCGCCACCGTGATCTCCACTGTTGGCCACCATTGGACGTCACTGCCACCACCAGCGTGTAGAGTGCGCGACTTCCTCCCCGGCTCACTGACCCACGAAGCAGGACTCCCTATCATGTGTTAACTTTTGGCGCCAAAAATCACCATCCAAATAGCCGTGAACCGCCGCGCCACCCCCAAATTCGGACTCCCTATCTTGTGGGCTTCATCGTAGTTTAATTTTCAAGCCCAACCGCACCCCTCCGCCGTATGCCTTCATGCTCCGCTGTGCGCCACTGCCAAAGAAGCCAAAAAGACACCAGAGATCGTCTCGAAATATATTTCCATCATCCGGCACCCCCGGTAAGGTCCTATTCACCTAAACCTAATGTATTTTGATTGAATTGGCTGTCGAACATAAATAGGAAATAAATCAGTTTAGGAAATTGTGAAATCGGACGTAGGAAAGTAAAATCGATGACGTAACGGACTAAAGTAATGATTTAAATGCCCAGGAAATTGATTAGGCTCGAAATCTATACGAGAAGTCTCGAATCAATTTGGAGAAAACGGAGACCAGGTAGGATCATTTACGCTTCCCGAACGTTAAAATTGACCTTGTGGATACCTGAACGATTTAGATTAATTGCATGGATTTATGTGCTGCTTTTGATGGATTAAATTGCATGCCTGTGTGCTAAAAATACCATTTGCATGTTAGATGATTTGCCTATCGAGTTTAGATGCCATTAGGACTGATTGACTTAGGGTAGGGTACTTGATAACCAGTATGGGATGGCTATTAAGTATCTCGAGTGCAAGGGATTTCATGAATATATTATTTTAAACCAAATTTATCCTGCATTGCATTAGGGATCACGCGATAAATTAGGACGATCCTAAGAAAGGTTTAAGGAGTATAAAGGGGGATAACCTACACGGAGAAACGTTATGATTTAGGCGTAATACCCTAGAACCCTGAGGAATAGCCAACCGTGTGCATATGAGTTCGAATAGACTGTATGAGGATGAGAATTGGCGTATGTGCACATGCTAGGGGACGCCTTAGATATTGATTCTCACCTGGGCCTTTAGTGAGTGATTGGTGTTACGGATCACACTCACAACATAGGCGAGATTCGAGTGATTGGTGTTACGGATCACACCCAATGATAAGAGAAAACTTCTCTAAATGACGTGCAATTGGAGGATTTTAGACTCGGTTGTATATGACTTGTGGCCGACATAGATTTAGATACACCGGGTATGGGATTTGACTCGATTTTATTTTCAATTTTCAGAGAAACAGATGTTTATGATTTTTGAGAACTTGTCGCGATTTCCATGCAAAATAATGATTTTAAAAGAATAAGGTATTTCACTGTTTTTGAACTGAATACGAGAAGTTGCTTTCGGTGCTTGCACCACTGAGTAATCAACCAGTTTTTGAACCATATGATTAATTGTAAATTATTCTACTGGGATTTAAATATCTCATAAGGTTGTTTACTCATATGAACAGGAATAGGGGCCTAGAAGATAGATGGGAAACGGCGTGATGATAGACGGACGAGCAGCTTAGTTCTAGGCTTGAATTGTGATGTATATATTCTGTTGATGTTTTGTATTGGATTATGTAATTACTGGTTTTATTTTGTTGTTGGACTGAATGTAAATTTCTGAACTGTTGTCTGTTTATACTTGGGAAACGTATGAAATACAGGGGAGACTCTGCCGGATTTTCAGTAGGATTTAATGTTATGAATGTTTAAGTTTAAGATGGAATTTATATGAATGGATTGCATGTTTTATGTATGATTCTAGTTTTATTATTCTAGAGTCTATTGTGAGGATTGCTTCTGTAATTAGTATAGCTACATTCGACTTTGGGTTGAACGGAATCTGAATGGACGACGGAATGTCTATTTGGGTTATACTCAACCAGTAGCGATCCCCTGACGTTCCCATATCGGGAATAACTATTTCGAAAACCCATATGCTTCCGCTATGCAGATAGAGGATAATATATTGTGGATTAGGGGGTCATTACAGGTGTGGTCAGATCCATAATCACAAGAAATACATGTATGTTTCAATTTATATTAACCTTTGTATAATAACATGGATTATGTTAATTAATTATATTAATTTCATGATTTTATTGTATGGCCAACTCCATCAGCTTGTGACTACACAATAAGCTGAAGGTAATGAAACTCAGATAACAAGAGATCAGATCTTGGCAGAAGTGCTTGGTGAGCAAAGTAGACATGTTCCAGGGAAAGGGTGTGGAGCCAAGCTTGGAAGAAGAACTCTAAATCCCAATGAAGTTGATGTTAGGGTGTCCTTTGCAATTGATACTGTACATGCTAAAATGGAATGGAGGATCCAAGAGGAGCGAGCTAAGATAGAGCAGAGGATGCAAGAGGAACAAGCTCAAATGGAACAAAGGATCTAGGAGGATCGAGATCAGATGCAAAATGAGATTGATCGTAGGATCCAAACACAATTAGCTACCTTAATGGAAAGACTACAACAAGTATTTTTCACTTTTGGTTACTATAATATTGATTGTCTATCATATTTTATATATATATATATATATTAATATGTAATATTTGCCATTTTTTTAGGGACAATTTCAAGTTAATTAATCCTTCAACAAAGCCTTGTTTACCAAGCATTCATGGCATTTCATTGAACAACTTAATGCCCTATGCATAAACTGGTTCTTCTCCAAATATCAAGTTCCTCATTCCCAATTTCTCTTTAAAAGCACTTCACACGACTCTATTTGTTGGAAAGCACTACGTAGCAATATAGAACTTATCCTCTCAAACCTCCAATGGGTGATCAGAGATGGACTTAACATTAACCCCTCCACTTGTTTCTTCTCTTTAACCCAACAACCAACGAATTTCTATTCTTCTCTACATGACTCCTTTGACCATACCTCCAATAGTTGGGATCTGGCTAAGCTTCAACAATGTTTTATAGAACAACTGATCTATTATCATGGTGCCATAAATAAGATGTCCTTGCTTGATCTCTTGGTAACACAGGAAAATACAAAGTGGTTGAAGACTACAGATTACTTGTTGTGGAACAGCTTCACATGGAACCTTCTGTGTTTGACTTGTTTCCATGGAAGTGGTTCTGGACATTATCTGTTCCTCAACGCCTTCTTTTACTTGTATAGAAGCTATATAATCGTGCCTTAGCATCCGCGGATGTCCTTAATAGTCATCATCTCCAAATCTCTATCACATGCTTCTTCTGTCATTCTCTGGTAGAGACGTTGAATCACATCTTCTTTCAATGTGATTTTGCAAGAGCATTATGGTTTGGCATTGATTGTGGTATCTATATCACTACATTATCAACTATGGATATTCATACTTGGTTACGCCAAATTTGTGAGTTGCATCGATCTCAGACACCCTGCTCTCTTACTTCTCTGCTCATGATATTTTATATGCTTGAGAACCTTTGGTTTGCCAGAAATAAGTGTTATGGAGGGTCAGGAGCCCAACGCCATTGAAACGCTTTCCACAACCCAATTAGCAATACTGCCGAGTCCAATGTCACATTGGCCCTCGATATTACATACTCTAAGCAAAGGAATCGTAAATATCTTATCTCACTTTTTCTGTACACAGGGACGATTACCTATTTTCGTCCATATCTATCAGCGAAAGGATGACATTATCTCCACCCTACCAGAGTTTGTGCGATCCAATTTGGCTGTCAATGCCCCACTTATTTTGCCCGGGTCAATATTGATCATGCCTCAACAGTTATACTTCATTTGCAGCAACTCGAGGACGACTAGTCGTCACACTACTTCTGGAGTGTTTCTATATGACATCATGTATTTAATTCGTACTCAAATCTTCATCCTAAATGTATAGGTCCCAAATGGGCTTCCCTGTCATCTTTAGTTTTATCTATTTTTTTGTTGCCACTACTTTCTTTTGGTAAGTATGTATTGAATATATAAAAAATTAAGGTATAAAAAATTTTGATTGGAGAGTCAAGAATAAAAAAAATAGAGGTAAAATCTCAAGTCACCTATGAAATAAGAGGAAATAAATAGTATTTTGTCAAAAAAAATATAAACAAATAATTCCATACTGAACTATAATCTATAAAATGAAAAATACTTTGGAGGCACCCATAATTTGGGTCTGGGCTTCCCCGCCATAATAGGACCTTGTTACAGCCAGCCCAACATACAAAATTTGCGGTAGCGGCACCGGCCAGGGAAGTTACCATCGAGATCAACCAACGGTCATTATTCATCAAGCTGCGCTTCAACCTTGAAGCTTTCTAATTTCAAAATGGCTATTACATCTTTATGGGTTTCGCAGAGGCAATGGCGCTTCTTCGACCCATGCAACCAGCAGCCTCTTTTTCCCTTCCAGGTTGTGCTTGTAGAAAGTATAATGCTTTGGCACATGAGCGTGCGTCTATCCTAGCAGTGTCTCTCCTTTCGTTCTGAGCTGCTCTGTCTCCGTGGAATATGTCTCGTCCGGTTCCTTTCGCATTTCAGAGTTTTGGTTTTTGAAGGATAATATAGTAATTAGCAACAATAAAAGCAATTCCGACAAATCTCAACTAGTGTAAAGATGCCGTGGCGAGTATGTTACAAACATCACCAAGCTTTGTTTCGGGGATTAAGCAGTGTTTGTGTCCAGCACGAGAGACCCTATTCATTATCTGCAAAATTAAGTACCCAAAAACCCATCCGAGAATTTAAAAAGTTTTGTTCTTCTAAGTATGTGGCACAACTTGAAGCCTCCATCCAATCCAAATCTCTGTCCGAAGGAAAGAAAATACATGAGCATATCCTTAAGCAGAATGGCTATATCAAAGACTTTGCTATCCTTGGAAAGCTAACCCATCTGTATATTATATGTAATGAGATCGAACTTGCTCGCCAAGTGTTTGACAAAATTCCAAAGCCAAGTGTTGTTTTGTGGAACAGGATGATCAGAGCTTACGCTTGGAATGGACCATATGAGCAAGCTATAGATCTGTACTATCAGATGCTGAAACTGGGTGTAAGACCAACCAAATTCACGTTCCCTTTTGTTATCAAAGCCTGTTCAGGTCTACAAGCAATAGAGGTTGGGAGGGAAATACATGAATATGCAAAGAAAGTTCACCTTGAATCCGACATTTATATCTCTACTGCCTTGGTTGACCTGTATGCCAAATGTGGGGATTTGGTTGAAGCACAAAGGTTGTTTGATAACATGTCCCACAGGGATATTGTTGCATGGAATGCCATTATTGCGGGGTTTTCACTTCACGGACTTCATGATAAAATGATACAAATAGTTGTCCAAATGCAGCAAGCAAGAATAAGTCCCAACTCTTCAACTATTGTAGCAGTTCTACCTACGGTTGGGCAAGCTAATGCATTACGCCAAGGGAAGGCTATACATGGTTACTCAATAAGGAAGTTCTTCAGTGGCAATGTGGTTGTTGGAACAGGACTTTTGGATATGTATTCCAAGTGCCATCACATATACTATGCTAGCAAAATCTTCAACATGATGATGAGCGAAAAGAATGAGATATGTTGGAGTGCTATGATTGGAGGATATGTCACATGTGATTTCATGAGGAAGGCATTGGCACTGTATGATGAGATGGTATTCAAATGTGGGATTAACCCTACACCTGTTACTCTTGCAAGCATACTACGAGCTTGTGCAAAGCTTACTGATTTGGATAAGGGAAAAAATCTACATTGTCATGCAATCAAATCAGGTTTCGATTTAGATACAACTGTTGGAAACTCACTGCTTTCTATGTATGCAAAATGTGGGATTTTGGATGATGCAATTAGATTTTTTTATGGATTGATGTCAAAGGACAAGGTTTCTTATAGTGCTATTATTTCTGGATGTGTGCAAAATGGTTATGCAGAGAAGGCTTTGCTAATTTTTCGCCAGATGCAGTTATTTGGGATTGACCCAGATGTGGCAACCATGGTAGCTCTACTTCCAGCTTGTTCACATTTAGCTGCACTAGAACATGGGGCCTGCTGCCATGGTTACTCAGTTGTTCGGGGATTCACAGCTGAGACCTCCATTTGTAATGCCATAATTGACATGTACTCTAAGTGTGGAAAGATTTATATTAGTAGGGAAGTATTTGACAGGATGCAGAGGCGGGATATTGTCTCATGGAATACAATGATAATTGGTTATGGCATTCATGGGCTAGGCATGGAAGCACTTTCACTGTTCAATGAATTTTGGGCATCCGGTTTAAAGCCTGATGATGTGACCCTCGTTGCCATTTTATCTGCCTGTAGTCATTCTGGGCATGTCATGGAAGGGAAATATTGGTTTAATGCCTTGAGCCAAGACTTCAACATCAAACCAAGGATGGTGCATTATATATGTATGGTCGACCTTCTGGCTCGGGCTGGACATTTGGATGAGGCATACAGTTTCACTCAAACGATGCCATTTGAGCCTGATGTTCATGTATGGGGTGCATTGCTTGCTGCTTGCAGGATCCACAAAAATATTGAAATGGGTGAAGAAGTATCAAAGAAGATCCAGTTGCTGGGACCTGAAGATACTGGAAATTTTGTCCTTATGTCAAATATCTATTGTTCTGTAGGGAGATGGGATGATGCAGCACATGTTAGAATCATACAAAGGGATCAAGGTTACAAGAAAAGCCCAGGATGCAGTTGGATTGAGATATCCGGTGTAATCCATGGATTTATTGGCGGGGATCAATCCCATCCACAATCAGCATCCATAAATAGGAAGTTACAGGAGCTTCTGGTACAGATGAAAAAATTGGGATACCATGCAGATTCTAGTTTTGTTCTTCATGATGTTGAAGAAGAGGAGAAGGAACAGAGTCTCCTTTATCACAGTGAAAAAATAGCCATTGCATTTGGAATTCTTAATATTAGCCCCAGCAAGCCTATTGTAGTAACAAAGAATCTGCGAATTTGTGTTGACTGCCACACTGCAATAAAGTTTATAACTTTAATCACAGAGAGGGAAATAACAGTTAGAGATGCAAGTCGGTTTCATCACTTTGAGAGTGGAATCTGCAACTGTCGGGATTTCTGGTGAGATTGAGGAAAGAAGTCAAAATTGCCAAGCAACCATCCCCTCGTGCCATGTGCTACCTGAACCAGGTAATATTTTTCCCTTATTAGGTCAGAATCTGTTTTGCAAGTTTTAGTTATTGCACCAATACAGCTAAACCTGAACATATGTGTATCACATTACAGAAGAAGCGTATATGATGTGAGTGGGAGAATGTAGAGAAAGAATCTGGGATCATAAAGGGCGTTGGCAAGGATAGATGAACAACAGCAGTGGCAGAAAGTTGGTTTAGGCACTTCTATGATTGGTGGAATTTGATCCTGTTAAAATTCCTTCTGCCAACATATCATTCTGCTCACGAAAACATCTAAGATCTATAAATCCTTTTGAAGTACATTTGAATTTGGTTTGAAGGTAAATGACCTTTTCTTTTTCTTTTCTTCAATTGCTACTTTGGTTGTTATTATTGTTGTTAAGTACGCAATTGATTCTTTGAGTATGTTTGACTCATGTTTTCAAATCGAAGTGGCTTGTTTCCTATCAGTTATTTCCCATTACACTGCTGCTTCACTTGCTCGAAATCTTATAAATAAGAAACAGTTTTGGCGCAGGTATTTGTTGTATATCATTCATCATAAAAAGAATTCTGTTGTGACCAATTTAAGGTATGTTTTAACTGCTTAATTTATTTTATGCACCAGATATTTAACATAGGTTTGAAGCCTGATGACATCAACAATGATTTAATTGTTTCACAATTTATTATTCATTATTTGACCTAAAGTTGTTCCATTAACCTTCATCAGTAGATCTTAGAAAATATGAAATGTCAATCTTTTTATTCTTTTGGTTTGGTCTATGAAACATGGGTATTTGATTTCTAAATTCAAGCCGTACCCATCCCCGTATCTCGTCGAGTACCCTAGGGTACTTCAAAATATTTATCTTGTAGTGTTTTTTTAAGATAAAAAGTTTTCCTTCAACACATTTAAACAAATTGTAAGTATGCCTACAAACTTTTAACTTTTAATTTTATAGATAAGAAATTCGTTGTTATTATCTCAACAATTATGCTAAAAATAAGTATATATTTCAATATTATATATTATAATGCCTAATTATATTAGTTATATGAATTTTAAGATCATTATCTATTATCATTATTGTAAAATTTATAATTTATTATGAGATCTTTTTTTTATTTAGCATATATTGTCATACCCATAAACTATACAACAAAAACAAATAAAGTCTTTTTTTTACTAAGTGGGGTCAGAAATATATATCAAACAATGCCAACGTGTTTTGTTTTTATTCATTTCTATAATTAGATTATTAATAGTTAAATCCATCATAATAATTTTTTCTATTATTTTTTTGGTTTTCTCCTACTTCTAGTTATTAGACTATATTTCATCTAGTTAACTCTTTGTACATGAGCTTTTAATGGTTTTCTTTGTACATGATTAAACCACCTAAGATGCATTTTTACTAATTTTTTTATAATAGGTGTTACCCCGATTTTTTCTCTAATCCTCTCATTTCTAATCTTATCTTTTTTAGTGTGACCACTCATCTAATTCAACATTTTAATTTTTGCAATATTAAATTTTTGCTCATGTTGACTTTTTATAGTCCAACATTCAGTACTATATAACAATACAAGTCTTATAGTTGTATGATAAAATTTTTTCTTAAGCTTGAGTGGTAATTTTTTAATCACAAATAACTCTTGAAGCATTCCTTCATTTTATCCATCCAATTTGAACCCTATGATTTATGTTCCTCTTTATTTCTCCATTATTTTGTATTATAATTCTCAAATATTTAAAATTTGTAATTTCTTGTATGGAATAATCTCCAAGTTTTACCTTTGCCCTAGAATCAGTGTCTCTTTCACTAAGTTTATATTTCATATATTCTGTTTTGCTTGGACTTATACAAAACTCGTATGTCTCCAAAGTTTGTCCCTATCTCTTTAATTTTTTATTTACTTCTTCTTTAGAATCTCTAACAATGACTCTATTTATCAACAAAAAGCATACATCTTGGTGTTGTTTCTTGGATATGTTCAATGAGCACATCCAATACCAAATTAAAAAGGTAATGGCTAAAAGCTATACCTTGATGTAGTCCTATGGTTTCAGGAAATCCTTCGTGACTCTACCTTATGTTTTCACACAAGACATGACCCCATCATACATATCTTTGATTGCTCAAATATAAGTTACACGAACTCCTTTCTTTTCTAAGGCCTTCCATAATACCTCTATTAGTACTCTATCATATGTCTTTTCTAAATCAATGAAAATCATATATAAATCCTTATGAGATCTCTAATATCTCTTCATCAATCTTCTTAATAAATATATTGCCTCTATGTGTGACCTCCCTGACATGAATTCAAATTGGTTCTCTGTAATACACATATCTAACCTCAATCTCTGCTTAACCTTATCTCATAACTTCATAGTATGGCTTATGAGCTTGATTCTCCTATGATTTGCACAATTTTGTATATCACCTTTATTCTTATGCAATGGGATTAAAAATACTTTTTCTCCATTCATTTGGCATCTTCTTAGATCTTAATATCACATTCAACAACTTTGTTAACCAACTTACATTTTTTCTTCTTAAACTCTTCCACACCTCAATGGATATATTATCAAGCCTACTGCTTTGCCATTATTCACTCTATTCAATGTTTGTACTACTTCAAACTCTTGGATTCTCTAATAAAAACTATAATTGAAATCTTCTTCTTTAGTACTTAGCCTATCAGAATGACAAATAGACATGTGTCCGTCATTAAAAAGTTTGCGAAAATAACTCTTCCATCATTATCGGATATCTTGTTCTCTTACCAAGATGTTACATTTTTCATCCTTAATACATTTCACTTCTTCTATTTCTTTTGTCTTTTTCTCCATTCTTTTAGAAAGCTTGAATATTTTTCTCTCCCAATCTTTGGTTCCGAAGGATTGATAAAACCATTCATAAGCTTTATCTCTTGCCTCCAACACTATCTTCTTAATATCTTTCTTAACTACTTTATACTTCTCCCAATTTTCATTATCACTGCATGAGTGTCATGCTTTATAACATTCTCTTTTAAATTGTAGATGTGTATCCCACCACCAAGGTTCTTTTTCCTTTGGTCCAAACCTCTTCACATACCCAAAGTTTTTGTTGCGACATTCCCAATCCCATCAGTTATAATGTTCCACATGTAGTTTGCATCTCCTTGCACTTCTCAAATTCCTTCTTCTAACACCTTTATTTGAAAACACTCATGTGGTTTGCCTTTAAAATGCAATCACCTTATCTCAAGGCTTGTTTTTTTTACTATTTCTTTCCACTCTTAACATGAATGTTCATAACCAAGGCCTTATGTTAGGTAGTTAAAATCTTACCTGGTATGATTTTACAATCGATACAAAGTTTTCTATTTGATTTCCTTAAAAAAATTAATTTGGGAACATGTTGCTCCACCTTATACATAATAAGATGCTCTATCATCTTTCTAAAACATGCATTTGTTATACTGAAATTAAAAGCTAAAGCAAAATCTAGGATTATTTTACCCTTAACATTTACCTCTCCGATGCCATGTCCTCTATAAAAGCCTTTATATCCTTTAGTTTTGATCCCCAAATGTCTATTTAAATATTCTCCTAATAAAATCTTCTCTCTTAATGATATTTTCTATATTAACCTTTTAAGTCCTCCCTAAATTGAATCTTATGGTATTCTTATAACCCTACTTGTGATGTATAAACACTAATAATATTAAAGGTGTCCCAATTCACTTTTAAATCAATTATCCTATCTCTTATTCTTTTTATATTCATGACCTTGCCTCATGTAGGACTAGTAAAAGAAAGAAAGAAATGAGGGGGAAGGAAGAGTAAAAATACAAAGAGGAAGAGGGAGAAGAGAAAAAAAGAGAGAAAGAAAGAATGGAGGGGGAAGTAAGAAAATTTTGGATATTATATTCTGAAGATTCAAAAACTCCCTTACAATAAAGGAGAGGGCTTTCTATAAGGAGCCTAAGTCAAAACATAGTTAAAGCATAATAAAAACATAGCAACAACTTCCAAAATCATAATAAAACATAATAACAACTTCCAACACACAATAAAAGCAAGGAATAAGTTCAAGACTATGATTTCCTTGGCAATATTAATTTTTTTTCTTTTTCTTAGAATAATTCTTCCAAGGTTTTCCATCATTTACCCCCAGCTAGAGAGAAATCTCCTCAGGAGAGGAAAATTGCTTGTAAGACTCCAACAAGTTAGGGTTAAGGTGAGAAAACTTATCCTTAGTGATTTAAGTAGCATCCAAGTCTGAATATCTTTTCCAATAAACAAGATAGCAATGGAGAGGGTCATGATGAGAAAGGATAATCTAATCATCTAAAATGGCATTAACTACTCCAGAAAAAGGTGGGACCGGCAGAAGAGTAGAGATAGGAACCTGAAGAGGTTGGATACCTGCAGAATCATCAGAAAGTAATGGGGGAGGCTCAAAAGTGCCTTGGTAAGAAAACAAATCCTCAATATTGAAAATTGGACTAATGGTCATATCAAGTGGTAACTCAAGCAAGTATGCAAGTTTTCAAGAGATGCGAAAAGAACCATAAGCACAAGCATGTAACTTTTTGAATAAATGTCGACAGTAACACCAAGCAAAAATATAAGCCATGACATAATCACTCACATCAAACTTTGAAATCTTCGGTGAACATTAGCAGATAATTTATATTTCTTGTTGCTTAATGCAAGTTTACGTCTAATCTCAACATGTAAATCATGAATGTGATAAGCAAAGGATTTTGCAGATTTAGAATTACAGGTGGTCAAAGGAATGGGCATCAAGTCAATGGGTTAGCAAGGGGTAAGCCATGGACAACCTCAAAAAGACTCCAACATGTGGACTTATTAACTAAATTATTATAAGCAAACTTAACTATGGGTAAGATCAAATCCCAATTTCCAAGTTTATCCCTAATTAACCCTTTAAGTAAATCACTCAAACTATGATTTGTAACATTAGTTTGAAGGTGAAAAGCAAAGGAAAACTTCAATTGTGTTCTAAAAAGTTTTCAAAGAGTTTTCCAAAAATAACTAACAAAATTAACATCCTTATCAGACACAATAGTGGTAGGTAACCCATGTAAATGCACAACCTCATGAAAGAACAACTTAGCTATGTGAGAAGTATATGAGGTTTCGCTATAAGGAATGAAATGATCTATCTTAAAGAAACTATATATCCAGCACAACTAAAACAAACTTACGTTTGCATGCAGTGCGAGGCAAACCAAGGACAAAGTCTATGCTAAGATCTCCAAGGTTCATGAGGAATAGGCAAAGGAGTGTATAACCCCATGTTTTGCTTATTGGATTTTAAGGTTTGACAAGTACGACATTGGGACAAGACTCTTGCAACATCATGCTTCAAGGAAGGCTAATAAAACCTATCTTCAACTAGGGCTATGGTTTTGTCCCTTCTAAAGTGACCAGCCAATCCTTCTGCATGTAATTCCCATATAAGAAAACTCCTCATGGATGTGCGAGGAATGCACAATCTAGTCCTTTGAAAAAGATGACCATCCTTAATGATGAAGTCTTGATGTTGATGATGATTACCACTGCTAATTTCTTACAAAATGATTCCAAAATTAGGACTTATGGCATACTCATCTTTTAATCTATCAAATCCTACAATGCTAACGAATGTAAAATAGTGAGCATATGGCTCAAGGCATTAGTAGCCTTGTTTTCCACCCTCGAACGATGCTTGACAACAAAAGTAAATTCCTAAAGGAACTCAATCCACTCTGCATGCCTAGGATTCAGATGTCTTTGAGAGTGAAAAAACTTAAGGGCTTGATGATTAGAGTATAGGACAAACTCTTGGTGTAACAAGTAGAACTTCTAATGCTGAAGTGTTTTAACAAGGGCATAAAACTCTTTATCATATGTTGAATACTTTTTCTTGGCCTCATTAAGCTTTTCACTAAAGAAGGCTATAAGATGACCTTCTTGACTTGGAACACCACCAATTTCTACCCCAAAAGCATCATAAGCAACCTCAAAAAGTTTGGCAAATTCGAGTAGAGCTAGAATTGGAGATTCTTAAAGTTTCTCCTTAATAGAATCAAAAGCTTGAGAAGTTGAAGGAATCAAATGAAATTTATCCTTCTTCAAACAATCTGTAAGAAGTGTCATGATGGTGTTAAAATTCCTAATGAAATGCCTATATAAAGAAGCTAGTCTATAGAAGATTGATAAGTGAGATGACTTGTACTCTACACTAATCACATTTCTATCTTTATAAGGGCGTTTCTTGGGTATTAGAGCAAGTTGGTAATCATATCCATAACAATTTTTGGGGGTAGTAAAGTAATTTTAGTGCATCTCGGCACCATGCTTTTTAAATTTGTAAAATTTTTCCAAAAAAGATCTTCGCATTCTATTCTTTCGAAAAAGACCTTTGTTTTTCTTGAGAGCTAGGAGCTTCTACCATTTTTGCAAAGGGGTTTTTCGTATAGAAGGAAGAGGAAAGGGAAATTTTCTATTTGATTGTTCTTTTTTATTGTTTCCAATCATGAGTATTTATTTTTTTCACCTTGGCCAATTTTGTTTCAGTGTTTAGCTTATCTTCCCCTTATTTTGATTATGTAAGATTGTTAGGATTTTTTCTTATACTTGAGGATGTCTTTTTTCTCAAGTACGCTTATTTGATTGCTAATGTTTCTAATATGGTGAGGTAATTAGTGTGCGAGGGTTGCAGTCTAAGGGCTACCCTCGTTGATGTTCCTCTAGAGGGTGAAGATGGGAATTCGAACCTTAGTTAGGCTGTATTTTCTAGCAAGGGTTGTATTTTCTAATGAGGAGCAAGAAAAGGAAAGTGGGGACCCTTTTGGATTTGTCCCTACTAGAGGCTCATCGAAGGGCGAAGAGGTTGTGAAGTGGCTAAGGGAAAGGGTAAGCTAGCAATCGTGAATCTCGCTCTAAGGTAGAGGATTTCTTAGATTTGTTAGTCAATAGCCAATCACCTATCGATCTATCTAGGGTCGTTAGGGTTTCTCCTGTGTATGAACTTGATGAGGAGAACCTCCCTTTAGGGATACGTCGGGGCATGTGTACCCCTTTTTTTGTAGCAATCGAGGTTGTTGTGTCACGCTAATGACATCATCAAGGTAGTTAAGAGTAGTATTTATACTATAAAAGATATTAGAGGTCTATAGAATAAGTTGTTTCAGCACAGGCCTTATGTTATTACGTTTGAGATCATTGGGTTCCCTACATGTCCCAGTCTCTTGGACTGGGATGTTGATTTTTTTTATGTACTGATATATCGTAAGGGATGTGGAGATCCTCCCTTCTTTTACTAATTTTGAAATGGGGGTGTTAAATCACCTCAATGTCTTCCTGACATAGCTTGTGGCAAATGCTTGGATAATCATGTGTGGTTACTAAGAATTGTGTGACAAAGTGGGTGTGTATCCCTCTTTGAAAATTTTCTTTTACCTCTTCAAATTGACTAGGGGCTGAATTTAGTTTCTTATGGTAAGTGGGTTTCATCCTATTGTTCAAGGGCTAAATAGCAACATTAAGAACTGGAACTCTACTTTTTTATTGGTGGTTTCACCCCTGGGATAATTGTCCTATTTTCATTGAGTTAGGCTTCCCTTTGATCCCCCCTAAGGTGTCAAAGGAAGATCTTAATGAGGGTGAGCAAGAAGTAGTTAACAAGTTGTTTGTTAAATCAATTAATATGAGTGAAATGAAGAGCATGTCTTCGTTATTGTCATTCTGCTCTAAATTATTAATTGTGTGGTTGTTTAAGATATTTGGTTTTTATTTTTTAAGTCACTTTTCAAACTTCGATGCCTTTTGTAATGTGTTCTTGCGATATGCTGTTATGAGTGAGGCTCAAAACAAGGCTCGTGTTGTTAGAGGTTTCCCCTAGTGATCGAGGGCTGTGACAACATTAAGACCTCAATATGTGAGTAGGAGTTCGAGTAATTCACCTGTTCCAACTATTGTTTCCCCTACTGTTATGCCTATCCTTGCTACTACTATTGTCCCACAACCTTTGCTATTGCTCATCTATAGACCACTTCACAGAGGGAGACTAGTGTTGGGGAGGAGGAATGCATTGCAGAAGCATATTTTCACTTTTTAGAATTAGGAGTAATTAGAGGAGGCATTGAGGGACTTGGGATTGATATATATACTTCAAGGAGCTGGTTGCCTATTACTCTAAACCATGTTGACTTAGAGGTTGTGGAGGCCAAAACAGACATTTTTTAGGTATTTTTTCTTTCTCCAAGTTTGGTGTTGCTTTTTTTATTAGTGTCTCAATTGTTCTTTTTCTTTAAATGAAGGCTAAGCGAGATTCTTTGCTATCAGAGGGGGATTGCCTTTAAAGGGAGCAAACCAAGGCTGCTAAAGAGTTGAAGGCCAAGTTAAACTTCTAAGAAGCCATAGATTGCTGAGGAGCGAGATCTTATCAAGCAATCCTAGGTTAGGTTCATAAAGGAGAGAGATAAGGTGATCTAAGAGACAAGGACCATGGAATAGGACATGTTGAGGGTCAATTTCCTAGTCGAGGACTTAAAGAAGCAAGTAAAGACCATCAGTAAAGAGTTGGCAAAGCTCTAGAAAAGCCAAGAATAGTGGCCAGAAGGATTGCCATTAGAGGGAGTGGTGTCTTTTAATATAGCCTATATTATAACTTAATATGGCTGGGAAAGTTACCTAAGGCAGTTGCACGTGCTAAACCCTAATTTTCAGACTGAAGGTCCTGACTTTCTCTATAAAGATCTTAATGGGGTGATCTGTCTTTAAGATGAATAGGTTCATAGGCCTCTTATTTATAACATGGTGTTGTTGGAGGTCCTTGTAAAATTGAGTGGTAAGAAGGCCATCGAGGGTGAGGTGGATCTGAACAAGGGACCAGCCAAAGAGGGTGGAGGACCAATTGAAAGTTCTTTAATCAAACCTCCACCAAATAATTGTAATGCAATTGACATCATTCCTCTTATGACGTTCCTTCCTTCACACCCTTTGAGTGGAAAAGGTGGAAGCGAAGATGATGATAGAGGCGTAGCTCCTCTAGGCTCAAGTGAGTGGTTTAATCCCTTACTTTAATGTTTTTATTGTTCTACTTATCTAGCCTTCTGGCCTTTTGACTCTTTTTTTTTTGTAAACATTGGTTGCCCTTTATTTTGGGGGTTCTTTAATTTGAAGCATTTTGGTTTTTGTTATTTATGAATGTTTAGGTGTTGCACTTTCCTTTTGTACAACACGTTCTAATAGACAAGTGATCATCCATCGATCATTTAGTTGGGGTTGAAAGTCGATAAAGGATATTAAAAAGCTATCCTTGGGGTAAATGATCGTGCTTCGATTCATTTGGCAAGGCTAAAAGTCAGTGAAAGAAGCTAAAAATTAACCTTTAGGCAAGGGATCATCCACTGATCACCTGGAAGGGGCCAAGGGCCGATATGGGGGAACTTTGCTCCTTCCCTTGATGTATAGCAATGCTTATACGGGGAGATGTAAAGAGAGAGAGCTTTTAAGGGGAAAATGATGTTTTTATTTCATTTTTATTAGTTTACTTACAAAGGAGAGAGAGTGATCTCCATTTTTTACAATTTACAAGAAATAACACCAAAGGCTAGACACATTCTAGGTGTTTAGAATCTGTTCGCCTAAGAATGTCAACAGTTAGTACGCTCTGTTCGGTAGGACTTGGGTAACCCAATAGGTCCTTCTCAATTTAGGGCTAGTTTCCTTTGAGGAGTATTAGATCAGTTATTGATAGGGGTTCATAGTACTAAGTTTTCTTCTTGGAATTATTAGGGTTTTATCCCCTAGTCATGAGTTCGGGCAACCCATTTTTGATAGGCTTCATCCTATATATAGGATTTCTCTCTTTTTTACTCTAAGATATCCAAGCTTATGGCTAAAGCTTGTTTGTTGTTCTTGAATGAGTAAGTAGCAACCTAATTGAATGAATATTCTAGTTCGACTGGGATTAAGGCTTCATGCCCATATGTAAGGTCGAATGGTGTTTCTCCAAAGGAAGTCTATGATGTTGTCATGTAGGACCATTCAATCCATATATGAGAAAGCATAAAGTATAAAAGGATAAAGATACTCATGGATTATGGCAATATCGTGATACTTCTTGATTTGTTGTATCCTCTTGTGAATTTTTCATTACTTGTCCAATTTATGATGACTCCCAAGGTAGTGCGTGTGTAACACCCCACCTCTATACAAAAAATACTAGCTCCATAGAGATGGTGTGTTATTATATAACTTTTCTTATCTATTTGAGTTCAATTTTAAAATAATTGCTCAGAATCCTTAAATATTTCAATTTTAGGTTTAAAGTTGCACTGGGATTCTCACTCGTGTGTTGCATGTGTGTGTGCGTGTATTTGTATATGTGGCAATGGAGTATAAAAACTCTAAGATATACTTATCTATAAAAGCTAGACATTTCTATTTACACACATATATCCATGGTTCCCAAAATACTAAGTAAGAACTTAAGAAAAGGATATCAACTTTCCCTAAGACCACTCAAACCTATTATGAGGTATCTATTGCTATGATACAAAGTTAACATGCTTCTATATATAACTCAGTTATAAGTAAGTTTCACTCTCTATTCACTATACTCAATTATAAGTAAGTTCCACTCTCTATTCACTAAAATAAATTTTGTCCTCAAAATTTAGAAACATACCTATTCGAAAAACTTTGGATAGGTTGACCTCATATCTACCTCCTTTTCCTATGTAACTTCCTGAGGCAAAGATTCATCCCACTGCACTTTCACCAATAGAATGATCTTGTTTCTCAATTGCTTAGTGTCATTATCGATGATTCATATTGGTTTTGGATGATAAGTTAGGTTATCATTTAATTGCAATACTTGGGCATCTAATACATGAGAAGGATCAGACAAATACTTTCAAAGTTGAGAGACATGAAAAATATCATGAAGGTTTGATAGAAATTGGGGTAAAGCTATCTAATATGCGAATGAACCTATTTGTTTAAAAATTTGATATTGTCCCAAATATCTTGGACTCAATTTCCTGGGCTTTATAGCTTTATCAATACCTATGATAAGAGATATTCAGCGAAATAAATGTTCTCCTTCCTTAAATTTGAGGGGTCTTCTCCTCTTATCGGTATAACTCTTTTATCTGTCTTAAGCCTTAGCTATCTTTTCTCTAATCATCTTGATAAGGTTAGTGGTTTCTTGAACAAAATCTAGGCATAACGATTATCTTTGATATACTTCAAACCAGTAAATAAGATATCTACATTTTCTTCCATATAAGGCCTTATACAGAGCCATTCCTATACTGGAGTGATAATTATTGCTAGACGAAAATTACACTAGAGGTAAATTTCTATCCTAAATACCTTTTTACTCTAATGCACAAGCCCTCAAAAAGTCTTCTAGGGTTTGAATGGTTCTCTTAGATTGGCCATCTGTTTGAGGATGATATGCATTACTAAAGTTCAGTTTTGTACTAAACAATTCCTTTAATGCTCTCTAAAACCTAAACGTGAATCTCGGATCTCTATCTAACACAATATGGGTAGGAATACCATGCAACCTAACTATTTCTTGGATATATAGCTGAGCTAGCTCGTCTAAAGAATAATTTATCTTGATGGAAGAAAATGTACATATTTGGTTAAAAAATCCACAATTACTCAAATTGCATCATGACTCGACTGAGTCCGTGGTAAACCTACTACAAAATTCATTGTCACCTTATCCCATTTTCATTCAAGGACATCTAATGGCGTAACATGCTAGTAGGCTTTTGATGTTCTATTTTTACTTAGTGACACACTAAGCACTTAGCAACAAACTCAACAATGTCCTTTTTCATACTTGGCCACTAATATCGAGACTTCAAGCACTGATACATCATAGTAATGCCAAGATGGATGGTGTGATCACTCTTGTGAGATTTTTCTAGGATTTTGGTCCTTAAGTTCTCACTATCAAGGACATAAATCCTATTTTGAAACTGTACTACCCCATCAGTAGCTTTGTTTAATTCCTTCATGTCTTTTAGGGACTTTAGGAATTTATCATCTAATTGAGCTTTAAGGACTTGAGCCTTAAGATCACAAGTTATCTTCAAATTATTTAGGTAAATCCTATAAGGTAATATTGAGGTAGTTAGATTTAAATTCCTAAACTTCTCTATCAATTTCAGCTCATTCACCATCATATGAGCTACATGCAAGGATTTCCTACTCAAGGCATCTGCAACCACATTTGCATTATTTAGGTGGTATTTAAGTTCAAACTCATAGTCTTTAAGGAATTCTATGCACCTTCTCTACCTCATATTTAATTCCTTCTTTTTAAAGAGATATTTGAGACTTTTGTGGTCACTAAATACATAAAATTTTACACGATAAAGATAGTGTCGCCAAATCTTTAGAGCAAAAATAATGGCTTCCAATTCCAAATCATAAGTAGGGTAATTCTCCTCATGAGGTTTTACTTGTCTAGAAGAATAGGCAACTACTCTCTTGTCTTATAGAAGTACACAACCTAGCCCTTTCTTAGAAGCATTAGCTTGGTTAATGATAACGATATATGGGAAAATCTCTAGATAAACGCACGGTAGTATTTTGCCAAAACCAAGAAACTACAAATCTCACTCACCATCTTAAGGGTCTCCCATTTCACCACTGTTTCTATTTTACTAGGGTTTATAGCTACCCCATTGTTGGTTATAACATGCCTTAGAAATTTCACCTCATCAAGCTAGAAATCATATTTCTCTAGCTTGGCATACAAGTACTTTTCTCTCAAGATTTGGAGTACAATCCTAAGGTGTTTTTCATGCTCTTCTCTACTTCTGGAATATACAAGAATATCATCAATAAACATTACAACAAATTTATCTAGGTAGGGTCTAAAGATGTGATTCATGTAATTCATAAAAATAGCTAGAGTATTTGTCAGACCAAATAGCATTACTTTGAATTCAAAGTGTCCATCTTGGGTTCTAAAGGTTGTCATAAAAATATCCTCCTTTTTTACTCTAATATGATGGTATCCTAATCTCATATCAATCTTAGAGAATATTATTGTTCCTCCAAGTTGATCTAATAAATCATTTATCCTAGGTAGCGGGTATTTTTTTTGCACAGTCACTTAGTTTAACTGCCTACATTCTTAACACATTCTCAGACTATCATCCTTCTTCTAGAAAAATAAGATCGATGCTCCCCATGGTGAAGCACTAGGTCTGATAAATCCCTTAGACAAGAGATCCTCTATTCGGGCTTTAAGTTACCTCAACTCTACAGAAGATATCCTATAAGGTGCTATAAAAATAGGTCCCATACTAGGAATTAACTCAAAAGAAAATTCAATCTCCCTCTTTAAGGGTAAATTAGACAGCTATCTTGGAAATACATGAGGAAACTCTCTAACAACTGGGATTCGCTCAATTTTACTTAACAAGTCTACTTCAGAAGATGCCAGAAAACCCACTTTCTATTTTTTTCTTTCAGTATCCCTATTCATAATTATGGCATCTACGAAAGTTACATATTTATTACTATAATTCAAGACCACATCATAGTAAAATATCCTCTATATGAAATAAGACAAAGCTCCTTCCATGACCCAGCTTTATTTTGGTCAAAAACTACTCAATAGTTTTGATATTTTCAAGTTTTGAAATGGCTTTATACCAGGTTAAAGCATAGGGATAATACCCTATTTCTTAGAACTTCATACCTTAATTGTCGATACTAAAGTATTATTGTAGAATGTTAAAGCCAGTTGATAGATCTAAGACTTGAATAATACTAGGAGCTTTTATTGATAAGAAAATATTTTTACAAAGCAAGGGTTCTTGAATTTCAAAGGTATACTCAAAAACTTCAAGATTTAGAAAATGTTTCGTGTGTTACATAGTGGGAAACAGGGCTTTATAGGCAGAGGCATCTCTCTCCTATTTTAGATTTTTTTCAGACAATAATTTTACTTTAGACAAGGTAATTCTACTTTTTGACTATTGGTACAATAATTTCTTTGTCTTTCTCTTTTTGTAATGATACTCTTCTTCTTTTAGTCTTGTCAATACTTTTAAAGATAAGTGAGACTTTCTTGTTTCCTTTTGCTTACACTTATTGAGATGTTTCTTCAAGAATATTTACTGTATTTGAAGGTCTTTCTTCTTCTTCATTTTTGCAATATTTACAATGGCAATTTGAATATTCTATTAATCTTTGACATATCTTTCTCTTTGTGTCTTCTGTGTTGTCCATATTATTATTTTTTATTCTATCGTAGATATATTGAATTGTTTACTTATTTTTCCTATTGAGTATATACATGTATTGGTACTTACAAAGTATGTCCATTGTGCCTCATCACATGTTAATGTCTTATTCATCTTAGAGAAGATAATCTCCATTTCTTGAGCTCTTATTCTTGATACCATTTTAGGAAATTCTTTTTGATCAATAATCTCTTTCTCTTCTTCAAAATCAAAAGGTTTCTTAGTTGTCCCAAATTTGATCAAATTAATTTGAGCATAATATTTTTCTGAAGTTATTTTAGCTATAGTGGAGTAAAATTGAATATAAATATTATACTGAGTAATAATATTATCATAATGGGCAGCTACTTCTTGAATACTTTTTGGTAATTGGCTTAATTTTAATAGGTTTTCTTATGGATATATACAGTGAATAAGTCCATAATTGAATAATGTGTTGACTAGTTATGGGCTGGTTCTTGGAAATATTACTGCTTTATTAAGAGCATAATGAGATATGTATTTAGTAGTTGTTAAAGGGATTTTAGTCTGATTCATTTTTTCTATTAACAATTGGAAATATTGGTATTGTTCTTTGAGCTTGGCTTAATTAGAAGGGCTTTTCTGTAATCTAGGTGGGTTGGTTCTTTGAAGAGTGGTAGTCTACACTATTTCTTTTCCCTTTTCTTTTACTTTTGATAAAAATGTAGGTTTAGTTAGACTAGGTGTTTCAGTTTTTTCTAGAATTTTAGCTTGTAAAGATAATGGCTGAGATACTATTTGGGAATTTTTTGGGGGATTAGATGATTGTCCTAATGACGTTATTACCCACTGATTGAATTAAAGTTGTTATTGAACTTGCAAAATTATTGAGTTGATATTTTCTTCTGAGATTGGATGAGACACATATTTAATTCAAAAATATTGAGCCTCATAATTATTTGTTCAATACTAGTCTCCTCTCTACGAGGACTACTTGTCTCTTTATTCGTCTTTGATTCTATCTCTGCTTAAATAATCAGTAATTAAATTATTCTTACCTTTAATGTAATAACCGAAATTTTTAAAATGATTAAATCGCATGAAATTTAGTATGATTTTGTTAAATTGAATCCGACACGATTTTTTTTTAGTTGACAGTTGAAACCAGAAGATTTTTTGGAGTCAGAAACTCAATTTAATGAAAGAAAACGCAACCCGACATCAAGAAACTGACAGACAGAGTTTCGAACTTTGGTTCCTTCGTCAGAGGCTAAAATCCTTGCATGGGAAGCCGTGTCCATGATTGGATCAGTTACGGCATCCAGAAGTTTCCCCGGGTGATCCGAAAAAAGTCAAAATCACCTCCGAAAGTTTTAAATTCCCCAAAATCCCACCATTTCTATCATTTTTCTCTCTCTCTTCACTTTACTTTCTCTCTCCTCTCTCTCTTCCTTTTACCACTGCGTGCCACCACCAAGGCCACCGTAGGCCGCCACCTGACCCACCAATCTACACACCTCACTAACCTCAACCGCTAGCAACCACCCACGGCCACCAATGGCCGCCACAATTACTGGAAAAAGCCAGTTTTCCTCTACCGTCGCGACTTCCTTTGCTCACCGCGATTTCCACCTTCAGCCACCGTTGGACGTCACCGCCACCACCAACGTGTAGGATGAGCTGTCAGCTTCCTCACCCAGCTCATCGTCGCCGAACGGAGCTCCCACGCGCCCGGAATGAGGCAAAAGGCATTCGCCGTGCGTCACTCTTCATCGTCGAAAAATGCCGTCCAAACAATCGTGAACCGCCGCGCCAACCTCATATTCGGACTCCTCATCTTGCGGGCTTCATCGTGGTGTAATTTTTGAGCTCAACCAAACCCCTCCGCTGTGGGTTGCTGTGAGCTGCCGTGCTCCATTATGCGCCACTGCTAGATAAGCCAAAAAGACACCAGAAACTATTTTGAAATAGATTTCCATCATCTAGAACCCCAGGTAAGGTCTAAATCACCTAAACCTAATATATTTTGACTGAATTCGATGTCGAACATGAATAGGAAATTAATCGACTTAGGAAATTGTGCAATCAGACGTAGGAAAGTGAAACCGATGACGTAACGGACTAAAACACTAATTTAAATGCTTAAGAAATTGATTAAGCTTAAATTTCGAGGATACGAGAAGTCCTAGATCGATTAGGAGCAAACAGAGACCAGGTAGGATAATTTACGCTTCCCGAACTTTAGATTTTACCTTGTGGATACCTGAACGATTTAGATTATTTGCATGAATTTGCATGTTACTTTCGATAGACTAAATTGCATGCCTGTGTGCTGGAAAATACCCTTTGCATGTTAGACGATTTGTCTATCAAGTTTAGATGCCACAGGGACGGATTGACTTAGGGTAGGGTACTTAATAGTCGGTATAGGACAACTGTTAAGTATCCCGAGTGCAGGGATTTTATAAATATATTTTTTTAACTAGAATTAGCCTGCATTACGTTAGGGATCACGCAGTAAATCAGGATGACCCTAAGAAAGGTTTAAAGGAGTATAAGGGGGGATAGCCTATACAGGGAAACGTTGTGATTTAGGCGTAATACCCTAGAACCCTAAAGAATAGCCGACTGTGTGCATGTGAGTTCGAATAAACTGTGTGAGGATGAGAATTGGCGCATGTGCAAATGCTAGGGGATGCCCTAGATGTTGATTCTCACCCAATCCTTGAGTGAGTGTGATACGTAACACCAATCACCCGAATCTCGCCTATATTGTGAGTGTGATCCGTAACACCAATCACTCACAAAAGGACCGGGTGAGAATCAACATCTAGGGCGTCCCTTAGCATGTGCACATACGCCAATTCTCATCCTCATACAATCTATTCGAACTCACATACATAAGGTTGGCTATTCCTCAAGGTTCTAGGGTATTACGCCTAAATCACAACGTTTCTCCGTGTAGGTTATCTCCCCTTATACTCCTTAAACCTTTCTTAGGGTCGTCTTAATTTATCGTGTAATTCCTAATGCAATGCAGGTTAAATCTATTTAAAAACAATATATTCATGAAATCTCCTGCACTCAGGATACTTAACGGCCGTCCCATACCAACTATTAAGTATCCTACCCTAAGTCAATCCGTCCTAATGGCATCTAAACTCGATAGGCAAATCATCTAACATGTAAATGGTATTTTCAACACACAGGCATGCAATTTAATCCATCGAAAGTAGCACGTAAATCTATACAATTAATTTAAATCATTCAAGTATCCACAAGGTCAATTCTAACGTTCGGGAAGTGTAAATTATCCTACCCGGTCTCTGTTTGCTCCAAATCGATTCGAGACTTCTCGTATCCTCGGATTTCGAGCCTAATTGATTTTCTGGGCATTTAAATGAATATTTAAGCTCGTTACGTTATCAGTTTTACAGTCCTAAGATCGATTACAAAATTTCCTAAATCGGTTTATTTCCTATTCAAATTCGGCAGCCAATTCAATCAAAATACATTAGGTTTAGGTGAATCGGACCTTACCGGGGGTGCCGAATGATGGAAATCTATTTCGGGAAAGTCTCAGGTGTCTTTCTAGCTTTTCCGGCGGTGGCACACAGCGGAGGGGTACGGTTGGCCTCAAAAATTACACCACGATGAAGCCCTCAAGATGGGGAGTCCGAATCTGGTGGTGGCACAGCGGTTCACCTCCGTTTGGACTGGGGTTTTCTAGCCCCGAAAGTTCACACACGGCAGACGAAATTTTCCTCGATCCGAGCACGTGGAGGCTCCGTTCGGTGGCTACGAGCTGGGGGAGAAAGCTGGCAGCTTGGCCTACACGCTGGTGGTGGCAGTGACGTCCAACAGTGGTCGATGGCGAAAATCATGGCAGTGTAAGGATTTCGCGATGGAGGAGAAAAAGCAACGTTTTTCAGCGACTTTGGCGGCCGTTGGTGGCCGTGGGTGGCTGCTGGAGGTCGAGGGTGGCAAGGTGTGTCGATTGGTGGGTCAAGTGGCAGCCCACGACGGCCCAGGTGGTGGCGCGCGGTGGAGGAAGGAAGAGAGAGAGGATACAGAAAATAGAATGAGGAAAGAGAGGAAAATGGCGGGAAATGGTGAGGTTCTGGGAAATTTAAAGCTTCCGGGGGCGATTCTGACTTTTTTCGGACCATCCGTGAAAACTTCGGGATGTCGTCTTCCACCCGAACATAAGCACAGTTTCCCATGCAGAGATTCCGGCCTCCGTCTAAGAAATTGAAGTCCGAAACTCCGTGTGTCAGCATTTTATCACCGGGCCGCGATTCCTATCATCAGATCACATTTTTTACTTTGAAAAGCCTCTCGGTTTCAACCTTCGATCTCAAAAATTGTGCCGGACTCAGTTTAAATGAAATGAATATCAAAATTCAATTTTTATCTTTAAAATAATCTCGGTTATTACATTCTCCCCCCCCCCCCTTAAAAGAAATTTTTGTCCCCAAAATTCATACCTGTGAATAGCTTTGTGTATCGTTGCCTCATCTCGTCTTCCTTCTCCCACGTCATCTCCTGCGACGCTTCATCCTGCCAAAGTACCTTAACTAAAGGGATTATTTTATTCCGAAGTTGCTTAGTCTTAAAGTCAAGGATTTGTACAAGAGTATATTCATAAGTTAAATTTTCCTTTAAAATTATTGGTTGATTCCCCAATACATGCGCAGGGTCTGGGACATATTTACGAAGTTAGGAGACATGAAAGACATCATGTAGGTTGGACAAATAGGGAGGTAAGGCAATTTGGTAGGCGACTGGACCGACCCTTTGTAGGATTTGGAATGGTCCTAGGAATCTAGGGCTTAGTTTCTTGATCCTTACCTGTCTACCGATACCCGTGGTGGGGGACACTCTCAGGAATACATGCTCTCCCTCATTGAATTTTAAAGGTCTTCTTCTCTTATTTGCATATGCTTCCTGTCTCTTTTGGGCAACCCTCATCTTTTCCCTGATCATTTTGATCTGATCAGTGCTTTCTTGTACGATTTCAGGTCCCAACAGGGTACTCTCCCCCATCTCTACCCAACTCAAGGGTAATTTACAACTCCTCCCATACAGAGCCTTATAAGGTGTCATACCGATAGTAGAGTAATAACTGTTATTATATGCAAACTCTATCAACGGTAAGTGTTTATCCCAACTCCCTTTCTGTTCTAGCACACAAGCCCTCAACATATCTTCTAAAGTCTAGATAGTTCTCTCATATTACCCTTCAGTCTGAGGATGATAGGCTGTGCTAAACTTAAGCTGGGTTCCTAAGGCTTGTTGTAGGGATTGCTAGAATCTCAAAGTAAACCTAGGGTCTCGATCGGATACTATACCTGATGGTATTCCATGTAATCTCACGATTTCCCTAAGGTATACCTCGGTCAATTTCTCCATGGAGTATCGCATCTTAACAGGCAAGAAGTGAGCAGACTTGGTCAATCTATCCACTATCACCCAAATGGCATCAAATCCAGGTGGTGTTCTAGGTAATCCTACCGCGAAATCTATGGTTATTTGATCCCATTTTCTTTCCGGTATCTCCAATGGTTTCAGTAGCCCTACGGGTTTCTGATGTTCTATCTTGACCTGTTCAAAGTCATCCAGGCATTCACGTAGTTCGTGATGTCCTTTCGCATACCAGACCACCAAAAACTCCTCGTTAGATCCTTATACATCTTGGAAATACCTGGGTGAATAGTATAATGGCTTCGATGAGCCTCTGCTAACACTTTTTTCCTCAGCTCCTGATGGCTTGGAATCACTACCCTCTTCCTAAACATTAATACTCCATCAAGGGCTAATCCAAAATTGGGTTGGTTGGCGTATACTTCCAAGGATTCGTCCTCTAGTTGGGCTTGTCTAATCTGTTCTCTCAGCTCACAGGTTATCAAGAAGTCACTCTTCGGAAATGAGATTACATTGAGGCTAAGATTCATAAAATCCTCAAGTAACCTCATCTCACCTATCATTAGGCTAGCTAATTGTAGTGACTTTCGGCTTAATGCATCAGCTACTACATTCGCTTTCCCTGCATGGTATTTCAATTCAAAATCAAAATCTTTTAGGTATTTTACCCACCTACGCTGCCTCATATTCATTCCTTCTGATCAAACAAGTACCTAAGGCTCCTGTGATCACTATACACCTCGAATACAACCCCATATAGGTAATGTCTCCAAATCTTCAGGGCAAACACAACGGCAACTAATTCTAAGTCATGGGTAGGGTAGTTTTCCTCTGCAGGTTTCAATTGTCGTGATGCATAAGCCACTACCTTCCCATCCTTCATTAAGACGCATCCTAAGCCTTTCAATGATGCATCTGTATATACTGTGAAAGGTTCTAAGGGTTTCGAAAGAATTAGTACAGGAGCGGTGGTCAATTTCTCTTTCAAAGTTTGGAAACTATTCTCACATTGCTCGCTCCATTCAAAGTTCACACTCTTTCGAGTCAACCGGGTTAATGGCAAGGCTATCTGAGAAAATCCTTGAATGAATTTCCTGTAATAGCCGGCCAAACCCAAAAAACTCCTCACTTCGGTGACCGTCCTAAGTTGACTCCAATCTAACACTGCTTCAATCTTCTTAGGGTCTACTGCTATTCCTTCCCTATTTACCAGGTGTCTAAGGAATTTCACTACTTCCAACCAAAACTCACATTTCTCTAATTTAGCATACAATTATTTCTCTTCCAGTATCTGTAGCACCGTGCTAAGATGCTAGGCATACTCTTCGTGAGTCTTGGAGTATACTAAGATATCATCAATGAACACCACTATAAACTGATCTAAATAGGGTCTAAAGATTCTATTCATATAGTCCATGAAGACAGCAGGTGCGTTTGTCAATCCAAACGGCATCACTAGAAACTCATAATGGTCGTATCTAGTGCTAAACGTTGTCTTAGGGATGTCTTCCTCTCTAACCCTAATCTGGTGATATCCTGATCTTAAGTCTATCTTAGAAAACACATTCGCACCTTGCAACTGATCAAACAAGTCGTCAATACGTGGTAAAGGGTATTTGTTCCTAATGCTCACCTTGTTCAATTGCCGATAATCGATATACAATCTCAAACTTTCATCTTTCTTCTTCACGAATAAGACCAGAGCTCCTCATGGTGATACACTCGGCCTAATGAACCCTTTTTCCAACATATCCTTAATTTGGACCTTTAATTCCCTCAATTCCGCTGGGGCCATTCGGTATGGAGTCATGGCTATTGGGCCCTCGCTTGGAATCAGGTCAATAGTGAATTCTATCTCTCTAGGTGGTGATAGTTTACTTACTTCCAGAAGAAATACCTCTAAAAAGTCACTAGCGATTGGAATTAGGCTTAACCTATCCTGCAACTCTACCTCAGAGAGATTGAGGGACACATCACCTATCTCACACGCTCTGTCACTCCCACGCATAAGCACGTTATCCAAGTAAGTGATTGTCCTCTCGAAACAGTTTAACAAGACCTGATTCCTAGTTAACCAATCCACTCCTAAGATGATGTTGATCCCAGTCAAGGGTATACACACTAGGTCCACGATAAACAAGGTATCATCAATGTTTAAGAGACAGTTTAGGCATATACGTGGGGACATAGTGGCTTCTCCCAAGGGTATGGATATATATATAGATCACAAGGTAGGGTCTGTACAGGTAATTTTATTTTTTCTACGCATACATCGGCAATAAAAGAGTGTGTCACACCCGAATCAAATAATACTATCAAAGGAAAATTATAAATTTTACCTCTACCCTGCATCAAACCTGATTACCTATCGACGTTAGTTGCATCCAGAGTGAAAACTCTCCCTGGAGCCTGCGGTCTTCGGCCATCGGATGTCTGTTAGTTCCCACTGGAGGGGCAATACCTTGCCATGTGTCCCGTACCTCCATACCTGTAACATTGTAGTGGAGCTTGATGCCAGTAGGGTTGATTAGGGTGCTTGGTTCCACATTTCTAACAGGGTGTATTATCGAGCCATTTACTGTCGCTCGAAGATCCTGGTTGCGGTTTAAACATGCCACCTCTCACATTGAGATTCCTAGTTGATGGTCTCGGCCGGTTTCCTGTCCTCTGGGTCATGTTTTGGGCCTGTTTCTGCTCCAGGTTTTTACTCAGGATTAGACACTTGTTTACCAGCATCGCAAAGTCTCTTATCTCAAGTGGGGTTAGCTGCGTCTTCATTGGTAAGTCTAGGCCCTCTTCTAACTGCTTTGCCTTCTAGGCTTCATCATAGTGCATCCGCAAGTACGTGGAATATCTGGATAGCTCTTCAAACTGTCTCAAATACTCCTCGAATGGCCTGCCTCCCTGGGTGAGCTTTAAGAACTGTGCTTCTTTTGACTGTTTGACACTCTCAGGGAAGTATTGCTCCATGAAGACTCCCTTGAAGGATTCCCAGGTGAGCAGGATACCCTTGCTTTCCATCAACTGCTGGGCACCTGTCCACCATTGTTCCGCTTCACCCTTCAACATATATGTTGCATATGTAACCTTCTGTTCGTCGTCACATTGCAACAACCTGAAGATCTTCTCCATATCCTTCAGCCAGGCTTCTACTGCAGCTGGATCAGAGGCACCTGCAAACGAGGATGGACTTGCTCTCTGAAATTCTATCCATCCCTGATACAACGGGTTAGCATTTTGGGTGGCTCCATCGTTCCTGGTTTGCCTGTCCTCCTCCTGCTGCCTCGTCACGTTGGCATTAGTAGTGGCTTGGTCCCTCATAGCATCGGCCATCATCCGTATGGACTCCATCATATCTCGCATGTCGAAGTCGGTCTCTATGCTGCCACTCCCTGAAGCGCCCTGACTCTTGTGTCTTGGCCTTCCTCTGGGCCTACGGGTGTTATCCCTGCTAGGTTCTGCCATGGCTATCTGACATAAAAAGAAAACAGATCAGTTTTACAACAACAGTTAACAGAAAGACATTAAATTCATTTCATTACTTATCGATTCAAGATCAGGTCCTAATATTCCAGAGTTAAGTCCATTAAAACCTTAAAGCTGCAAGCCCGAAGATTCATAATTCCTAGCCTACTAAACCAGACAATCCGACAACCGGGCTCTGATACCATAATTGTAACGACCCCCTAATCAACAATATACTATCCTCTATCTGCCTAGCAGAAGCATATAGGTTTTAGAAATAGTTATTCCCGATATGGGAACGTCAGGGGATCGCTACTGGTTGAGCAAAACCCAAATAAACATTCTGTTGTCCATTCAGATTCCGTTCAACCCAAAGTCACACGCAGCTATACTAATTACACATGAAACATCACACAAATTCTTAAATAATAAGACTAAATTCCATACATAAACATGCAATCCATTCATATAAATTCCATCTTAACTTAAACATTTATCGCATTAAATACTACTGAAAATCCGGCAGAGTCTCCCCTGTATTTCGAACGTATCCCAAAGTACAAACAGTCATCCATTCAACAGTTTATATCTAGTTCAACAGCAAAAGAAAACATAATTACATAATCCAATACAATTATCCATAGCATATATATATACATCACAATTCAAGCCTAAAACTACATTGCTCTTCTATTTATCATCAATTCCATTGCCCAGCTAGCGTCTAGGCCCCTGTTCCTATTCATCTGAGCAAACAACCTGGTGAGATATTGAAATCCCAGTAGAATAATTTACAATTCATAATATAGTTCAAAAACTGGTTGATCACTCAGCGGTGCAAGCACCGAAAACAAACTTCCCATATTCAATTCAAAATCCATGAAATACCTTATCTTTAAAAACATTATTTAGCATGGAAATCGCGGAAAGTTCTCAAAAATCATAAAAAAAAAAATTGTTTCTCTAAAATCCAGTAATTAAATCGAGTTAAATCTCATGCCCGATGTATCTAAATCCGTATTGACCACAAATCATCTGCGACCGTATCTAAAATCATCCAATTGCACGTCATCTAAAGAAATTACATCTCTTACCATTAGGTATGATCCGTAACACCAATCACCCGAATCTCACCTATGTTGTAAGTTTGATCCGTAACACCAATCACTCACTCAAAGACCGGGTGAGAATCAACATCTAAGGCATCCCCTAGCATGTGCACATACGCCAATTCTCATCCTCATATAGTCTATTCGAACTCACATGCACACGGTTGGCTATTCCTCAGGGTTCTAGGGTATTACGCCTAAATCACAACGTTTTTCCGTGTAAGCTATCCCCCCTTATACTCCTTAAACCTTTCTTAGGGTCGTCCTGATTTATCGCGTGATCCCTAACGCAATGCAGGCTAAATCTGTTTACAAACAATATATTTATGAAATCCCCTGCACTCGGTATACTTAACGGCCGTCCCATACCGGCTATTAAGTATCCTACCCTAAGTCAATCCGTCCTAATGGCATCTAAACTCAATAGGCAAATCATCTAACATGCAAATGGTATTTCCAGCACAAGGCATGCAATTTAATCCATCGAAAGCAGCACGTAAATCCATGTAATTAATCTAAATCGTTCAGGTATCCACAAGGTCAATTCTAACATTCGGGAAACGTAAATTATCCTACCTGGTCTCTGTTTGCTCCAAATCGATTCGAGACTTTTCGTATCCTCAGATTTCGAGCCTAATTGATTTCCTAGGCATTTAAATGAATATTTAAGCTCGTTACATTATCAGTTTTACGGTCCTAAGTCCGATTACACAATTTCCTAAACCGATTTATTTCCTATTCAAGTTAGGCAGCCAATTCAATCAAAATACATTAGGTTTAGGTGAATCGGACCTTACCGGGGGTGCCGAATGATGGAAATCTATTTCAGGACAGTATCGGGTGTCTTTCTGGCTTCTCCATCGGTGGCGCACAGTGGAGCACGGTTGTGCACGGCGGCTTACGGCGGAGGGGTGCAGTTGGCCTCGAAAATTACACCACGGTGAAGCCCTAAAGATGGGGGTCCGAATCTAGTGGTGGTGCGGCAGTTCACAACCGTTTGGATGACGTTTTTCGGCCCCAAAAGTCAACGCATGGAGGATGGAATTTTCCTCAATTCGAGGGCATGGAGGCTCCGTTCGGTGGCTACGATCTGGGGGAGAAAGCTAGCAGCTCGGCCTACATGCTGGTGGTGGCGGTGACGTCCAACGGTGGCCGACGATGGAGATCACGGCAACGCAAGGATTCCACGATGGAGGACAAAAAGCAATATTTTCTGGCAACTCTGACGGCCGTGGGTGGCTGCTGGAGGTCGAGGGTGGCGAAGTGTGTCGATTGGTGGGTCAGGTGGCACCCCATGGCGGCCTAAGTAGTGGAGCGCGGTGGAGGAAGAAAGAGAGAGAGGAGAGAGAAAATAAAGTAAGCACAGTTTCCCATGCAGAGATTCCGGCCTTTATCTGAGAAACCGAAGTCCGAAACTCCATCTGTCAGCATCTTATCGCCAGGTCGCGTTTCCTTTCATCAGATCACATTTTTGACTCTGAAAAGCCTCCCGGTTTCAACCGTCGACCTCAAAAATCATGTCGAACTCATTTTAAATGAAATGAATATCAAAATTCGGTTTTTATCTTTAAAAAAATCTCAGTTATTACAAGATTCCTACTAGCTATATATCCAAGAACATCACTTTCAAGTTATTGACTTAGTTAGGCATCAAGCTATTGTCTTTTATTCTTTTTACTCCTCTGTTTAATCTTAAAGGGTGAAATTATGTCTAGCAAAGAAAAAAGAAGTAATAGGGTTAAATTATACCCTGAGAGAAAGAGAAAATTCAACTAAAATGTTTAGTTAATTTATACTCAAGTGTATGTATTATATAATCTTGTAATTGTAAGCTATGGTTGTTTATTTTTTCAAGATAAAGGAATAATGGCCATAATTACACTAGAGATCCATCATAGAGGGCAACTCAAATTTTCATCGACCATGTCATACATTGGGGGCAAGAAAGATGTTTACAATAACTTTGACCACGTCTACATCACAGTGACAGACATAATAGTGTTTGTCAAAGATAAGGGGTATAACAATTACTCGAACATTTGGTACAAGTTTGAAGATAACCACATGTCGACCAATGCCCCCTTCAAGACTGGCAATGATGTGTTGAGGATACTAAACACGATTGGAAAGAAGACATCAAAGGTCTTGCAAATTTTTATTGAGCACGGAGTAGAGGAAGAGGCAGAGGTAAAGTAAAGGAGAATAGAAGACGAGATAAGGGAGGGCCAGTCATCGAGAGTAGAGGAAGCATACTTGGAAGAATGCGACTTCCTTGACAATGATACTAAGTAGCTTGACCTCTTTTTTTAAAAGATGGATACAAGGGTTACATCTCAAGTTAACAGTTCGATGCAAAGCGATGAAAGTGAGCAACAACCGGCTGGTCCAATTGGCTAAGCACATGCTGAAGAAGGTCCAGGTGTGGTAGGCACTACTAAAGATGCAAGCCTTCTTGAAGCAGGTCTAAGTGTGCCAGTCACTGATGCTTTTTTATGGGATAGGGACGCCCAGTTAAAATATGGTGACAGCGATGATCTGTTGAGTCCAACCAAATTGTCAGGTAACGAAGGCATCAAGAGACCTGCGACAAAGACATTCAATAAGGCCACAGACTTTAAAGGACCAGTGCAGCTTAAGGTGGGATTGAAATTTGCTTAATATAAGATTTACCAATGAGCTCTGAAGTAGTATGCCATTGAAAATTGCATTTTTTTCAAGTACCTACGGAATGAAGCCACGCAGATCACAACTGTGTGCAAGAATAAGTGTGGCTGGTGGATACATGCCTCAAAGACACAAGATGGGGAGGCATTTCAAATCAAGACATTCCATGGTGAAGATCATAATTGTGGCTAGGAGAGAGCAAAAAAATGGGCCACATCAAAGTGGTTGGAAAAAAAAAACACGAAGCATATGAAGGACTAGCCTGATTAGAAAACCACAGCATTTGTGAATCAGGTGCGCAGGGATCATAACATTGCTATATCGAAGCACCAGGCATACAAGGCAAAGTGGACTGCCCAAAAATAAGTCAAGGGAGTCACGCCCAACAATTTAGTAAACTTTGGAGTTAATGTGTTGTTGTTCAAAAATTCATCCCTAAGAGTACAATGAAGATGAAGTTGGATGACGCATGCTTCTAGAGGTTGTATTGCTGCCTGGATGCTTGCAAGAAGGGGTTCCTGGAAAGTTTTAGGATAATCATCTGCGTTGATGGATGCTTCCTCAAAGGCCGCTTTGGCGAACACCTGCTGATAGCGATGTCAAAGGATGGGAATGAGAACATGTATCACATTGCTTACGTCATCATTAAATCAGAGTGCAAAGATAGCTTGCAGTGGCTCCTTAATCTTTTGTTCGGAGATATTGGAACACCAATTGATTGAGGATGGGTGATCATGTCTGACATGCAGAAGGTAACACAAAACTTATTTCCATGCATTAATCATAGTTCATGTTCCATAATGTTCGTATTGGTACATTAATCGTGCTTCATCTTGAACTGTGCAGGGATTGCAGCAGGTGTTGGACGCCATGGGGTTCAACCACAAATTTTGTGCATGGCATCTTTATGCAAACTTCAAGCTGAGATGCAAGGGCCAAATCTTGAAGGATGCTCTATGGAATGACTACAAAGCAACCACAAAGCACGAGTTCAAGTGTCAAATACAGCTCCTAAAGGAGCTTGATGGTGATGCACATAATTGGTTGATGAGTTACCCCCTAACCTATGGAGTAAACATGCCTTCAGTCCGTGGGTGAAGTGCGATATTGTTCAAAATAACATCATAAAGACATTCAACTCATTCATTCTTGATGCAAGGGACAAGCCGATTATCATGATATTGGAGATTATTAAAAGGCTCCTAATGACCCAGTAACTCATACGTTACGTTGTGCCTAATTTGTTCTCATCCCTATAGCATTTGACATCCTTACTATATACTTTATATCTGAACAGGTATGTGGCTAAGAGGGAGGGAATGCAGAGATATAATAACCCAATATTTCAACGGGTTCAAGAGAAATTGGAGGGGTTTAATGAGAGGTTTGAAGTGGAGAGTTCATGGAGAAGGGAGGTGGTGGACCTAAGCAAGAGAACACGCACGTTCAATGCATGGGACCTAACCAAAATCCCTTGTGGACATGTTGTGACAGCCATATATAAGATTAGGGGCACACCAGAGGAGTATGTCGACTCCATTTATAGCACTGGAATGTTCCTTAGGGCTTATGGTCACACTATATCTCTGTTGTCAGGCGAAGAGCATTGGCCAGTCACCGATGATGGCCACATATTGCCTTTGCATCATAGGCAAGCGCCTAAGAGGCCCAAGAAGGTAAGAAACAGGGCCACAGACGAACCTCCAAACCAGTCCAAAGTTTGTCACAAAGGAGCGAGAATAAAGTGCAAAAATTGTGGAACAACCAACCACAAGTTCTGTGGTTGCAAAGGACCTGTTAATCCAAACAGAAAGATCAACAAGAATAAAAAGAGCAATCCAGCAGTGGCATCATCCAATCCACCAACACAAGAGACATTAACTATAAGCTGGGGTTGTCTTTCATCCTTCTTCGTATTGCGTGTTTTGACCACTGTAGGCGACCCTTCATGCATGTTTTGCACAAACTAGCGAAGCTTTAGCCGCCACTCCCAGCCAACCACTAAAGTAGGGGTGTCCTGAAGGCTTCCACAATGGTTTTTTGCTACATTAGAATGAGTTGCCATGGTTCTTCAAGTGCTTGCTGATATCTTTAGGGGCTTTGATATTGCCAGAGGTGGTAGTGGGTTGTCCATGTTTGTTATATGATAGTAGGTTGTCTATATTATATTTTTTTAATTCTATCCTTGGGTCTTTTTAATGTATCCCATAACTTCTCTCAGCCTTCCTATCCTATAGCTTCCTTCTTGGACCTTAGGGATCTTTAATTCTTCTCATGTTTATGTGTGTGTATGTGGTCTGTGTTCATGCATAGATGTATTGGATATTAGGAGTTTTAGTTGTTAAATTTTATGTTAGTTATTGGATAATTCTTTTTATGTTCTACATTATGTTGTGACCTTCTTATTTAAGTTGCCATATTATGCTTAAAGCTAGCTTTGCATGTTTGTTGTTGCTATTGTTGTTGTTTTAATTTTTCTTTTTTCATCTCACTTAATGGCGCTCTTAACTTTAAGAATGAATTTTCAGTTGATTCTTTATCATTCCTTTTTCAAGAGAAGAACACTTATGGCAATTGAGAACTATATTGAAGCCTTATGATTTCGTGGGAGGTTGATGTTTAGTCACTTTTACCCCTATTGGATAAAGATCTTCTTGCAACACCTTTTTTGAGTTGTGACATCAATTAATTATATGAGTATTGTGGCAGGTTAGTTCTTCCATTTTAGATGGAAATATGATATGTAACCTTTGACCAGTTTTAAACTACCTACTGAATTGTGCTTTAATTTCAAATTAGGTGACAACACAATCACATATATTCTTAGATAAATCTGTCATAATTATTGAAAAGTATTCCTCATTTCTGAGCTAAGTGATGTAATATCTTTGTTGTTTGCGGTGCATATCCGATACAAAGGGTTTTCTTAAAGGGGCCTGCTGTCCTGGAGATCTTGTATAGGTTTGTGAACAAAATCTAATTAACGTGTATTATGGTTGTTATTTTTTATTTTCTTTGATTAAGAATGTGATAGGAGTAAGAACTGGCTAAATTGCGTTATAGGAATTTTAGGTATTTTAGGGTGAATTTGTCTGCATGTTAATCTTTCCTTTCACACAATCGGAGAAGACGTCATGAGTTTTGGATGCCATGGTTATGTAATTGCTTGGTTGGCTAACAACATTGGCATGGGATTCGATATAGTTGCAAGCTGGATGCGCAATCATCATGCTGTTATAGAAGAAGCTTGCTTTAGCTACTATATATCGAGGGGTTGTGTAAATTTCACACCAGATAAACTTGGTATTTGTTATTAATCCGTGTAAATGGTCACTCTGACCTCTTCTTTCTCTCTCCAGTTCTTGTTGACAGTTATACCAATAATAGCTGTTGCTTGTATTTTAAATCCATAGAGGCTATCTTGTCACACACATAATGAAATCAACCAAATTTGAATTTGATTCATATATATAACGTATACCAATCGAGGCTTCATCGTATATATAATGTAGACCAATTGAGGCTTGTATTTTACATCCATGGAGACAAATTTGAATTTGAATCATATATATAACCGAATACAAATCCCAGATCAAACACTAAACGACAGCTTCGTCATGAATTTAATTCATATGTATAACGTAGACCCATTGAGGCTATTTTGTCGGGCGCAAAATGAAATTAACCAAATTTGGTTTACATTTATACATATATTTGGCACCGTCTCAAAATTTATGGGGGTTATTTGCAAACGTTTAAAAATTTCAAGGGAGTTGTTTGCAACCATTTCAAAGTTCAAGGGGGGTTATTTGCATATTTCCAAAAGTTCAAGGGGGTTCTTTGCGGACCTTCAAAAGTTCAGGGGTGTTCTTTGCAAACGTTTCAAAGTTCAGGGGGTTCTACGCAAAGGGTCAAACCAATGTTCCTGAGTTAACCACTGTCAATATCAACATCCAAAGGTTTAAGGGGGTTGTTTTTATCTTGTAACTCCATAAAAGAGACTCTCACAAGATGGTTAATTTTTAATTGAAGTGCTTGTTCATGGATTTGGGTGATGTTTCACACAAAGAAGATGGTTATAGGGTGATATAATACTTTCTTTTGAAACGAGCATATTGAAGGAAGTGGTGCTATATGATATGGCGAGTCCAACAATCAATCAAAAGTCATCAGGAGGTATGCATAATCTTGAAACAAACAATCTAGAATATACTTTTTCTTCAAAATCTTTCTTTTTACTTTGCAATTGCATAGAAGAGAGTCTTGCAAGATGGTTAATTTTTAATTTAGTTGTTTGCATTTAAATATTATTTACTTATAATTTAGTACTTTCTATTGCAGCGAGCATAAGCCCAGAAGTAATGCTACATGGAACGGCAACTCGAAGAATAAATCAAAGAGTCATAGGGTGATATGCATGATCTAAAAAGGAGTGTGCACCAAGTTACACCAACAAAGTCAAATACATAAATTACTACCAATCCAACAAGTCTAAAATTTATCACATCTTGAAATCATAGCCCGCCCAATTATCCAAGAAACTATCATGGCAAGCAACAATAAAACACATATAAATCTACATTTGTTGAGCACTTTTTCCAACATCTCTTGTCTCTTCAAACATAAGTTGATGACTTTTTAGCCGCTAATGCCAATATCTTCATCGTACCACTCAAAATATCCACATATCTTGCCTTGGGGAAATGATCCACAACCAAAGAATCTCCTGCCTGGGTTCTTCTCAGTCTAAGAGGTAACTAGTATAGCTACCTTGCCACAGTAACACAACATTCGATGTTGTGCTTTTACTTCTTTGTGGGTCCATCATGCTTACCTACAAAAGTGGTAAAACATTCTAATAGTTTTCTGCAAACTTGAAATAGTGAATTTGCAACAGTGAAAAGAAATCCTTAAAGGCACTTATACACATTGCTATTAAAATACAATTTCGCTAACTACACATTGATGTTAAACTAAACTTTTTCAAACGTAAACACATCTAACCCAAAGGTAAACTAACATAGATTTATATTGTTTCTTAGACACATTACAATGGAATCAATCAACAAAGCATTCACCCTATAAGTTCTTAAACAACCTCAATCGTTAGAGTAATTAGAGAAAAGCAACAAGATGCACATCGCAATTTGCAAAGAATCCCTTGTAGGCTACACTTAATTGGACAAAAGCCACAGTTGCTGGAGAAGCGTGTCTACATTTTTTCATGGGCAATGCAAAGATATTGTTGGAAGTGATCAGAATACATGAGATAGGAACTCAAATGACTTCACAGTCCAGACAACAAATGCAACATGAAAACATCTAAAAGTAGACCAACCCAATGCATCTCACATCATCCTAGCTTATCGCAAGTGAACAATAGAGCAAAAATCGTAATGCTAACCATGGCTAGACCATAAATGGAGAAGAACCTATACTAGGGGAGATGTGGAAGCTGATGTCGTCCAAGTGTAACTCAATCCGTGACCTATTGTCGACTACATGCGACTAGTGGGAATGACTGCCTCTAGTGGAGTTTTGCAGATTTGGGGCTCAGAAATCACTAGTTATGAAACCTCCATAAACGACGGCACATAAGCGAGCCTCGATGATGTGCTCTCCTTTGACAAACGAATGGTGCCTCACAGTTTACTCCTCTCAGTTCTCTCTTAGTCACCTTCGATGGAGTTTACAGGTTTAGGGCTCGGATCCTAGTGGGTTTGCTATAGAGGATTGTTGTGAAGGAGTGCAACATGCCCTATGATTTAGAAATTTGGGGGTTATACAATCAGGTTTGGTGTTTCAAACGGGTTTTTAGGTTGAGTTGGTAGGGTGGTCCAATTTGGGTGGGTTTAAAATTAGGCCAAATGATATATATGCCCTTGTGATAGGTCAGCATTTTTTTGACGTGGCATTAACTTTGCTGACATAGCCGTTGACCGTTATCGTTTGGATGAAAAACTTAACAAATGCTCCTATCTACAAGGATTTGAAAGTTCAAGGGGGTTCCTTGTTGAGTTTTAAAACTCAAGGGGGTTATTCGCAACAAGGTAAAGTTTGGGGGGGTTTCTTGTATTTTGGCCTTAAATGTATTCTTAATATTCCTTCAGTATAAGTAGCTTCTATTGGATGTTTCTTTTGTAAAACCATACATGTATATTTTTCTTTTTTTTTTCTTAGATTTTATCATTTTTTTCTAATTGATCTATTATACTATTATTTCTTAAATTACATGGTGATAGATCTAATTCTTTTTCTCTGATTTTATTATATTGTTTTTGACTAAATAACATTCTTTTTTTTACTATTTCTTCTTCTGAATTTTTAATTTCTTCACATTGATCATAATCTTATTCACTTTGTTGATTATTACTTTCTCCTTGCATCATATTAATTTTATTATTTTCTATAATATATTTTAACTCACTACTTTCTTCATATTTTATTTCAGATTTTTTTTCTAATTTATATATTTCTATATCTGAACTATCTATTTCATTTTCAAATATTTGATAATATTCTAAAGGTTCTAAATCATATTTATCTACTAATTCAATAATATTCATAGTTTTCTTATTTTTTGACATTTTCCATTTTGTAGATATATGTCCTATTTGTCCATAATTATAACATTGACATTTTTTAGGAATTTTCTTATAATTTATTTTTCTTCCTTTCTTAAAATATTTTTTAGGTTTATATTTTTCTTTTAATTTACTTTTTGGATATCTTTTAAATTTATATTTTCTTTTTATATATTTGTTCTTTTATATTTTCATTTTTTTCTTTCTTATTTACATCTCCATTTATGTGATGTTTCTAGTTCTGAACATTTTAAAATAAATTTATTTATTTTATAATATTTTTTATTTATCTAGGATTCTTTACATTTATTAGATAAATATTCTTTTAAGAAATCTTCTCTTCTTCCTAATGTATCTATATATGAAATTAATTATGATAAATTTAATGCTTTATCATAATCATCTATTATTGTATCACTTATTAATTTTGGCAATTTTCTATAAAATAATTCTCAATAAAATCTTTTCTAGTCATAATTCTATATTCTAGCTTGATAATAATTTTCTTCGTATTCATAAATATAGAAATTTAATATTTTTGGGTCTAATGTACATATTTATATTTGATGTAAATTTTTTATGGCTCTTTTTTTATTAGTGGTTTCATTAGCTCCTACATTTCTTCCTAAAAATTCATTTCTTAATACTTGTTCATATTTTCTTATTAAAATAGTGTAATATTCTCTTTTAGTAGTGTAATTTGTTCCGTTTCTCACTAATTCTTTAAATTTGTGTTCTTTTCCTTTCCACTAGTCATGAACTATTCTTACAAAACTAGCTTCTATTATTAAATTTGCTATTTAAGTATCTATACTTCTATTTAATAATTAATATTAATTTTGCTTTAGTCTATTCTTCTAATCTTTTTTCTCTATCTAATTTACAGTTTAGATCTAACCATATTTTTGAATTTGGTGTTTGTCTTGTTTCATATTGTTCTAACGAAGGTGGTGTAAAATTTTTATTTATTTCTAGGGTATATAATGCTTTTATAAGTTTTTTATTTTTTATGTTTTAATTCTCTTTGTAAATTTTCTGTTTTTCTATCTATTTTTGTTCCTATTTCACTCGTTACTTCACTACTTCCTACTGTATTAATATTATATTCAGTACTCTATATATTTGGAGGATTCAAAGATTCTTGGTCTTGTTTATTTGCTTACATATTTATTTCATTTATTATATCATATCCTATTGTAATATTTTCTAATTCTTATTTTATTGCTTTTTAATTTTCTTCTCCTTATCCCATTTTTTTTCTTCTATTTCATCTTGTCCTTTATCTAAATCTTCTAATATTTGCATCATGTTTATTTCCTTTGGTTTTCCCTTCTTTCTTTCTATTTTTGCTAATTCTTTCATAAATTCTATTGACATATCTTCTCCTATTTAACAAGTTATTTCCATTATTTCATGATCTTTTCTTGTAATTTTTTCTTCTTTTATTTTTACTATGTTTTGATTTTTAATTTTTAAGTTTTTTACTTCTTCAAAAATAGTCATAAATTATTATTTATTATTTCTTGTCCTTTTCAAATTTTTTCAACAATTATTCTTGTTTCATGTACTTGTTCATTTAATGTTTTTATTTCTATCTTATTATTTGATTCTTTAAATATTACCTCATCTAATAATTTCATCATATTTATTTCTTTTTGTTCTTTTATTTCTTTTATTGAATCTTTTATTCTTAAGAATTCTTGTATTATTTATATATTTTTTTTCTTAAACTAATTAATTCTTCTTTTATTTCATATAATTTTTGATCTATAGGTTTTGCCATTTCTTTTAATCTTTTTACCTTACGATTTGGTTTTGTATTTTCTATTATTTTTCTAACTTCTTTTAGTGTTCTTTCTAAAGTTATATTTAAATCATATATTTCTAAATCATTTTCTATGTTATTATTTATATAACAACCTAATTGTTTCATTTTATATATATATTTAACCAATTTATCTGATTAAATGTATGATCTCTATCTCCTCCTAAGACAGAAGGAATAGCTATTAATAGTGTTTCATTATTTGGTGGTATATACAAACTTTTAAGTAATTTTTCTTCTTCTAAGGAATATATTCTAAGTTAAAATTATTAAATATGGTAGTATATATATATAATTTAAAAAATTTAGTTTCATTTAATGTTTTATCTGCTTTGATTCTATATCTGTTTAAATTTACTAGTTAAAATTATTAAATATGAAAATATTAGAGAAAGTAGAACTAAGAATTTATTATATAGAAAGTTCAGAATTGCCTGAAAGTTCTTATATTTCATTAGTAGACGAAGAACCTTGTATTCATACACCTTTTATACCAAGAGGTGATGGAGACAGTAGTTTTAATCAACTAAATTGGTTGAATATGTTTTTAACAAAACAAGTATGATGTTATATAAATTATAACTTAAAAAGAGAAAAAAGAGCATCAGAAGATATTATAGAAACTTTACTAGAAGAAGTAAAATTAATAATAGATAAAGAAAATCCTAAGTATAGATTAGAAAGATTAGAAAAATTTTCAAAACATTAGAACAAAAAGTTTATGAAATTAAAAAAATAAATAAAAAATTTACAAATGAATTAGCGTATATTAAAAAAAATATTAGACAAATAATAAAAGCCCTAGGAACCCAATTAGACAAATAATAAAAGCATAGAACCCATAAAAAATGAACCACAAATAAATATGTTACAAGTTATAGAAACAAAATCAAAAATAATTAAAGAACAGATAATATCTCAACCATTAGATGAAAATATGAAACAAACTAGAATAATAACAGAACAAATACAAAAAGGACAAGATGTAACGCCCCTATCTAGTCTTATTGTTAACTCTGATATAAATATATAGGTTCGGTACATTATCTTTATCTTTTATTTAATTTATGTCTGAGCAGTTATACCATTAAATTAATTTAAGCGGCTTAGGTTTGGGATCTCTTGCTCAGATTAAAAAGTTACATGCACAGCGGAATAGATCAAAATATACTAAACTATGCAGCGGAATTAAAGCATCCATGTAATTCAATTAAATACATGATCAATAATGCCCATTACTGTAACGACCCCCTAATACAACATACGCGATGCTTATCTGATTAGCAGAAGCATATGGGTTGGTTTAAATAGTTATTCTCAATATGAGAATGTCAGGGGATCGCTACTGGTTGAGCGTAACCCAAATAGACTTTCCGTTGTCCATTCGGATTCCGTTCAACCCTAATTCACACGCAGCTAAACTAATTATACATACTTACACCATAAATTACTCTGGAATGAAATCTAAAACTCATATATACATCACATCATGCATTCATATACATTCCAACTTAAATTCACAAGTTTACATCAGTAAACCCTACCAAAAATCTGACAGAGTTTCCTCTGTATTTCGAATATATCCCAAATACAACAGTCACCTGATTTATACATATACAGTCAATCCAATCACTACAGAAAACATAAATGAAAGAAACCAATATACAGCAACGTCATCGAATTATATACAAGACAGTTCAAGCCTAAACTAAATCATTCTCCTGTTTATCACCAAGGCATCATCAGCTATCGTCTAGGTTCCTGTCCCTGTCCCTGTTCATCTGAGTAAACAACCTGGTGAGATATAAAATCCCAGTATAATAATTTACATTTCAAATACAGTTAAAAATTTGGTTGAATACTCAGCGGTGCGAGCACCGAAAACATCTTCCCGGAATTAGTTCGAAATCATTGAAATACCTTATCTGAAAAATCATTTTATCACATGAAAATTGCAGCAGATAATCACAATCATAAAAATCCATTTCTTTTAAAATCAAAACTCGAAATCAGATAAAATCTCATGCCCAGTGTATCTAAATTCACATTGGCCACAAATCCTCTGTGACCCAGTCAAATCATCATCTAATTGCACGTCATCTGGAGAGAATACCTCTCTTATCATTACGTGTGATCCGTAACACCAATCATCCGAATCAAGCCTATATTGTGAGTGTGATCTGTAACACCAATCACTCACTCAAGGACCAAGTGAGAATCAAGATCTAGGGCATCCCCTAGCATGTGCACATACGCCAATTCTCATCCTCATACAGTCTATTCGAACTCACATGCTCACGGTTGGCTATTCCTCAGGGGTTCTAGGGTATTACGCCTAAATCACAACGTTTTTCCGTATAGGCTATCCCCCCTTATACTCCTTAAACCTTTCTTAGGGTCGTCCTGGTTTAACGCGTAATCCCTAACGCAGTACAGGCTAAATCTGATAAAACAATCTCATTTAAAAACTCCCTGTACTCGGGATACTTAACGGTCGTCCCATACCGTCTATCAAGTACCTTACCCTAAGTAAATCCGTCCTAAGGGCATCTAAACTCGATAAACAAAGCGTCTAACATGCAATTAGGATATCCAGCACACAGGCATTCCATCGAAAGTAGCACGTAAATCTATGCAATTAAATCTAATCGTTCAAGTAATCACTAGGTCAAATCTAAGACTCGGGAAGCGTAAATTATCCTACCTGGTCTCCTGTCGCTCTAAATCGATTTAGAACCTCACGTAGTCTCGGTTTCTGAGCCCAATTAATTTCTTGGACATTAAATTAAATATTCAAGCTTGTCACGTCATCCGTTTAACAATTCTAAGTCCGGTTGCCCTAATACCTAGGTCAATTTATTGCCTAATTACGTTCAGCAGCTATTTCAATCAGATTTCATTAGTTTTTGGGAAATCGGACCTTACCAATGTGATCGGATGATGGAATTCTATCTCGGGGTGATCTCGGTTTCTCCCAGTGTATGTCCAGAAGCTCCGGCATGGCAGCGAATGGCGGCGCACGGCAGAGGGGTGCGATTTGCCTCAAAATTTACACCACGGTGAAGCCCGCAAGACCAAGAGTCCAAATATGGTGGTGGCACGGCAGTTCACTGTCATTTGGATGGCGTTTTCTGTCCTAGAAGAATGACGCAGGCAGACAGAAAAATCCTCGATACGGGCGTGTCGAACCTCCGTTTAACGTCAGCGACCTGCTGGAGGAAGCTGGCAGCTTAGGCTATATGGTGGTGGGGGCGGTGACAGCCAACGGTGGCGGATGGCGATAATCTCAGCTGGCGATGTTTTCGCGCGATGAAGGAGAAAAATGACGTTTTTAAACGGCGCTGGTGGCTGTTGGTGGCCATGGGTGGTTGCTAGAGGTTGTGGGTGGCGAGGGCTATCGATTGGTGTGCCAGGTGGTAGCCCACGGTGGCTGTGGTGGCGGCACACGGTGAAAGAAGGAGGAGAGAGAGGAGAGAGAAAGTAAGGTGAGGAGAGAGAGAGAGATTTGAGAGAAATGGAGGGAATCCAAGAAATTTAAAGCCTTTGGGGGCGATTCTGACTTTTCTCGGACCACCCGGGGATATTTTAGGGTGTTGGCTTCCTACCAGATGTTGGCACGCATTTTTATGCGAAGGTTTTGGCCTTCATCAGTGAAATTGATGAACAAAATGTCGTTTGTCAGTTTCTGATCGCCGGATTGCGTTTCTTTCCATTTGATCGTGTTGCTGACTTCAAACAACCTTCTGTTTCTAATCATTATCCTCGCAAGTCGTGCCAAGCTTCGTTTGATTAGAATTAGCGTCGAAAATTAGGTTTTATATTTTAGAAAACTTTTCAGTTGTTACATTCTCCCCCCTTTAAAAGAAATTTTATCCCCAAAATTCATACCTGTTAACAGTTCTGGGTATCTTTGCCTCATCTCTTCTTCTTTCTCCCACGTCATATCCTGCGATACTACATCCTGCCAAAGTACCTTAACTAAAGGGATTATTTTACTTCGAAGTTGCTTAGTCTTAAAGTCAAGGATTTGAACAGAAGTAGATTCATAAGTCAAATTTTCCTTTAATATTATCGGTTGATTCCCTAATACATGCGCAGGATCTGGGACATATTTGCGAAGTTAGGAGACATGGAAAACATTATGTAGGTTGGACAAATAGGGAGGTAAGGCAATTTGGTAGGCAACGGGACCGACTCTTTATAAAATTTGGAATGGTCCTAGGAATCTAGGGCTTAGTTTCTTGGTCCTCACCTGTCTACTGATACCCGTGGTAAGGGACACTCTTAGAAATACGTGATCTCCCTCGTTAAATTCCAAAGGCCTTCTTCTCATGTTGGCATAGGATTCTTGCCTCTGTTGTGCCACTCTCATCTTTTCCCTGATCATTTTAATTTAATCAGTGGTTTCTTGTACCATTTCGGGTCCCAACAGAGCACTCTTCCCCATCTCTACCCAGCTTAAAGGTGACTTACAACTCCTCCCATATAGAGCCTCATACAGTGCCATACCGATGGTAGAGTGATAACTGTTGTTGTATGCAAACTCTATCAACAGCAGGTGTTTATCCCAACTTCCTTTCTGCTCAAGCACACAATCCCTTAACATGTCTTCTAAGGTTTGAATAGTCCTCTCAGACTGCCCGTCAGTCTGAGGATGGTAGGCTGCGCTAAATTTAAGTTGGGTTCCTAAGGCTTGCTGTAGGGATTGCCAGAATCTCGAAGTAAACCTAGGGTCTCGATCAGATACTATACCTGACGGTATTCCATGCAATCTCACGATTTCCCTAAGGTATACTTAGGCTAATTTCTCCATGGAGTAACGCACCTTAACAGGTAAAAAGTGAGCAGATTTGGTCAACCTATCCACTATCACCCAAATGGCATCAAATCCTGCTGGTGTTCTAGGTAATCCTACCACAAAATCCATAGTTATTTGATCCCATTTTCTCTCTGGTATCTCCAATGGTTTGAGTAACCCTGCTGGTTTCTGGTGTTCTATCTTAACCTGTTGACAAGTCAAACAGGCATTCACGTAGTTCGTGATATCCTTCCGCATACCGGGCCACCAAAAATTCCTCTTTAAGTCCTGATACATCTTGGAAATGCCAGGGTAAATAGTGTAATGGCTTCTATGGGCCTCTGCTAACACTTTTTCCTTTAGTTCCTAATGGTTCAAAATCACTACCCTCTTCCTAAACATTAAAACTCCATCAGGTGCTAGTCCAAAATCGGGTTGGTCTGCGTATACTTCCAAGGATTCATCCTCAAGTTGGGCTTGTCTAATCAATTTTCTCAATTCCCAGGTTATCAAAAAGTCACTCATCACTAATCTTTGCGGAAACGAGATTACGTTGAGGCTAAGATTTCCAAAATCCTCAAGTAACCTCATCTCACCAATAATTAAACTAGCTAATTGTAGTGACTTTCGGCTCAATGCATCGGCCACAACATTCGTTTTCCCTACATGATATTTCAATTCAAAATTAAAGTATTTTAAGTATTCTACCCACCTACGCTGCCTCATGTTCAATTCCTTTTGATCAAACAAATACCTAAGGCTCTTATGATCACTATACACTTCAAATACAGCGCCATATAGGTAATGTCTCCAAATCTTTAGGGCAAACACGACGGCAGCTAATTCTAAGTCATAGGTGGGGTAGTTCTCTTCTGCAGGTTTCAATTGTCGCGATGCGTAAGCCATAACTTTCCCATTCTGCATCAATACACAACCTAGGCCTCTCAGAGATACATCTGTGTATACAGTAAAGGGTTCTAGGGGTTTCTTAATAATTAGTACAGGAGCGGTGGTCAATTTCTCTTTCAAAATTTGAAAACTAGTCTCACACTGTTCGCTCCATTCAACATCTACCCCTTTCCGAGTCAACCGAGTTAATGGCACATCTATTTGAGAAAATCCTTGAATGAATTTCTGATAATAGCCGGCCAAACCCAGGAAACTCCTTATCTCGGTGACCGTTCTAGGTCGATCTCAATCTAATACTGCTTCAATTTTCTTTGGGTTGACCGTTATCCCTTTCCCATTAACCCGGTGTCCTAAGAATTTCACTTATTCTAACCAAAACTCACATTTCTCTAGTTTTGCATACAATTGCTTTTCTTCCAGTATCTGTAGCACCAGTTAAGATCTTTGGGCATGCTCTTCGTGAGTCTTAGAATAGACTAAGATATCATCGATGAATACCACAACAAATTGATCTAAATAGGGTCTGAAAATCCTGTTCATATAATCCATAAAAACAGCGGGTGCATTCGTCAATCCAAATGGCATCACTAGAAACTCGTAATGGCCGTATCTTGTCCTGAACCCTGTCTTAAGAATATCCTCCTCTCTAACCCTAATCTGGTGGTATCCTGATCTTAAATCTATCTTAGAAAATACAGTCGCGCCTTGCAACTGATCAAACAAGTCATCGATACGTGGCAATGGGTATTTGTTCTTAATGGTCACCTTATTTAATTGCCGGTAATCTATACACAATCTTAAACTCCCGTCTTTCTTCTTTATAAATAAGACCGGAGCTCCCCATGGTGATACACTTGGCCTAATGAACCCCTTCTCCAACATATATTCAATTTGGACCTTCAATTCTCTTAATTTCGCTGGGGCCATGCGATATGGGGTCATGGCTATTGGGCCCGCGCCCGGAATCAGGTCAATGGTAAACTCTATCTCCCTAGGTGGTGGCAGTTTACTCACTTCCAAAGGAAATACCTCCAGAAAGTCACTAGAAATTGGGATTTGGCTTAGCCTATCCTGCAACTCTACCTCAGAGAGATTAAGGGACATATCACCTATCTCACAAGCCCTGTCACTCCCTTGCACAAGTACGTTATCCAGATAAGTAATTGTCCTTTCGGAACAATTCAACAAGACCCAATTCCTAGTCAACCAATCCATTCCAAAAATAATGTTGATCCCAGACAATAGTATACACACTAGGTCCACAATGAATAAAGTATCTTCAATGGTTAAGGGTCAATTCAGGCATATTCATGGGGACATAGTGGCTTCTCCCAAAGGTGTGGATATGTATAGGTCACAGGGCAGGGTTTGAACAGGTAATCTTATTCTTTCTACGCATGCATCAGCGATAAAGGAGTGCGTAGCACCCAAATCAAACAATACTATCAAAGAAAAATTATAGATTTTACCTCTACCCTGCATCAAGCCCGAAGACCTATCGACATTGGCAGCATTCATAGTAAAAACTCTCCCTGGAGCCTGTGGTCTTCAACTACCGAATTTCGGCTGGTTCCCAGTTGAAGGGCAGTATCTGGCCATATGTCCTGTACCTCCACACCTGTAACATTGAAGTGGAGTATGATGCTAGCAGGGTTGATTCGAATGTCTGGTGTCACACTTCGGACAAGGATTATTATCAGGTCACCTTCCACTGCTACTAAAAGCCCCTGGTTGTGGTTTAAACATACCGCTTCTCACATTAAGGTTTCTGGTTGCTTGTCTGGGCCGGTTCCCTGTTCTCTGTGTCATATTCTAGTAGCAGGGGCTTCTAGTAGCAGTGGAAGGCGACCTGATAACACACCCTATCAGAATTGTGGCACCAGACATCTGAATCAGCCTTGTTGGCATCAGACTCCACTTCAGTGTTACAGGTGTGGAGGTACAGGACATATGGCCAGATACTACCCTTCTACCGGGAACCAGTCGACATCTGGTAGCCGAAGACCACAGGCTCCAGGAAGAGTTTTTACTTTGAATGCTGCCAATGTCGATAGGTCTTCGGGTTTGATGTAGGGTAGAGGTAAAATCTACAATTTTTCTTTGATAGTATTATTTGATTCGGGTGCTACGCACTCCTTTATTGCTGATGCATGCGTATAGAGAATAAAACTACCTGTTCAAACCCTGCCCTGTGACTTATACATATCTACACCTTTGGGAGAAGCCACTATGTCCCCATGAATATGCCTGAATTGCCCCTTAACCATTGAAGATACTTTGTTCATTGTGGACTTAGTGTGTATACCATTAACTGGGATCGACATCATTTTGGGAATGGATTGGTTAATTAGGAATCGGGTTTTGTTGAATTGTTTCGAGAAGACAATCACTTACCTGGATAACGTGCCTGTGTGAGGGAGTGATAGGGCTTGTGAGATAGGTGATATATCCCTCAATCTCTCTGAGGTAGAGTTACAGGATAGGCTAAGCCAAATCCCAATTGCTAGTGATTTTTCGGAGGTATTTCCTTTGGAAGTGAGTAAACTGCCACCACCTAGGGAGATAGAGTTCACCATTGACCTAATTCCGAGCGCGGGCCTAATAGCCATAACTCCATATCGTATGGCCCCAACGGAATTAAAGGAATTAAAGGTCCAAATTGAAGATATGTTGGAGAAGGGGTTCATTAGGCCAAGTGTATCGCCATGGGGAGCTCCGGTCTTATTGGTAAAGAAGAAAGACGGGAGTTTGAGATTGTGTATAGATTACCGACAATTAAACAAGGTGACCATTAAGAATAAGTACCCATTACCACGTATTGATGACTTGTTTGATCAGTTGCAAGGTGCGATTCTATTTTCTAAGATATACTTAAAATCAAGATACCACTAGATTAGGGTTAGAGAGGAAGATATCTCTAAGACAGCGTTTAGAACAAGATACGGCCACTACGAGTTTCTAGTGATGCTGTTTGGATTGACGAATGCACCCGCTGTTTTTATGGATTACATGAACAGAATCTTCAGACCCTATTTAGATCAGTTTGTAGTGGTATTCATCGATGATATCTTAGTCTATTCTAAGACTCACGAGGAGCATGTCCAGCATCTTAGCACAGTGCTACAGATACTGGAAGAGAAGCAATTGTATGCAAAGCTAAAGAAATGTGAGTTTTGGTTAGAAGATGTGAAATTTTTGGGACACGTGGTTAATGGGGAAGGGATAGCGGTAGACCCAAAGAAGATTGAAGCAGTGTTAGATTAGGGTCGACCTAGAACGGTCACCGAGATTATGAGTTTCCTGGGTTTGGCAGGCTATTATAGGAAATTTATTCAAGAATTTTCTCAGATAGTCGTGCCATTAACCCGGTTGACTCGAAAAGGGGTAGATTTTGAATGGAGCAAACAGTGTGAGAATAGTTTTCAAACTTTGAAAGAGAAATTAACCACCGCTCCTGTACTAATTATTCCGAAACCCCTAGAACCCTTTACCGTATACACAGATACATCCTTGAAAGGCCTAGGTTGCGTATCGATGCAGGATGGGAAAGTTGTGGCTTATGCATCGCGACAATTGAAACCTGCAGAGGAGAACTATCCCACCCATGACTTAGAATTAGCTGCCATCGTATTTGCCCTAAAGATTTGGAGACATTACCTATATGGCGCTGTATTCGAAGTGTATAGTGATTATAAGAGCCTTAGGGATTTGTTTGATCAAAAGGAATTAAACATGAGGCAGCGTAGGTGGGTAGAATACTTGAAAGATTTTGATTTTGAATTGAAATATCATGCAGGGAAAGCGAATGTCGTGGCGGATGCATTAAGCCGAAAGTCACTACAACTAGCTAGTTTAATGATTTGTGAGATGAGATTACTTGAGGATTTTGGGAATCTCAGCCTCAACGTAATCTCGTTTCTGTAAAGATTAGTGATGAGTGACTTTTTGATAACCTGCGAATTAAGAGAATTGATTAGACAAGCCCAACTTGAGGATGAATCTTTGGAAGTATATGCAGACCAACCCAATTTTGGACTAGCACCTGATGGAGTCTTAATGTTTAGGAAAAGGGTAGTGATTCTGAACCATCAGGAACTAAAGGAAAAAGTTTTAGCTGAGGCCCATAGAAGCCATTACACTATTCACCCCGGTATTTCCAAGATGTATCAGAACCTAAAGAGGAACTTTTGGTGGCCTGGTATAAGGAAGGATATCACGAACTATGTGAATGCCTGTTTGACTTCTCAACAGGTTAAGATAGAACATCAGAAACCCACAGGGCTACTGAAAACCATTGGAGATACTAGAGAGGAAATGAGATCAAATCACTATGAATTTCGTGGTATGATTACCTAGGACACCAGCAGGATTTGATGCCATTTGGGTGATAGTGGATAGGTTGACCAAATCTACTCACTTTTTACCTGTAAAGGTGCGTTACTCTATGGAGAAATTAGCCGAAGTATACCTTAGGGGAATCATGAGATTGCATGGAATACCGTCAGGTATAGTATCTGATCGAGACCCTAGGTTTACTTCGAGATTCTGGCAATCCCTACAACAAGCCTTAGGAACCCATCTTAAATTTAGCACAACCTATCATCCTCAGACTGACAGGTAGTCTGAGAGGACTATTCAAACCCTAGAAGACATGTTAAGGGCTTGTGTGCTTGAGCAAAAAGGAAGTTGGGATAAACACCTATCGTTGATAGAGTTTGCATACAACAACAGTTATCACTCTACCATCGGTATGGCACCGTATGAGGCTCTGTATGGGAGGAGTTGTAAGTCACCTTTAAGTTTGGTAGAAATGGGGGAGAGTGCACTGTTGGGACCCGAAATAGTACAAGAAACCACAGATCAGATTAAAATGATCAGGAAAAAGATGAGAATTGCCCAACAGATGCAAGAATCATATGCCAACAAGAGAAGAAGGCCTTTGGAATTTAATAAGGGAGAACATGTATTTCTGAGAGTATCCCCCACCATGGGTATCGGTAGACAAGTGAGGACCAAGAAACTAAGCCCTAGATTCCTAGGACCATTCTAAATCTTACAAAAAGTCGGTCCCGTTGCCTACCAAATTGCCTTACCTCCCTATTTGTCCAACCTACATAATGTTTTCCACATCTCTCAACTTTGTAAATATGTCCCAAATCCTGTGCATGTATTAGGGAATCAACCGATAATATTAAAGGAAAATTTGACTTATGAATCTACTCCTGTACAATTCCTTGACTTTAAGACTAAGCAACTTCAAAGTAAAATAATCCCTTTAGTTAAGGTACTTTGTCAGGATGTAGCATTGCAAGAAATGACTTGGGAGAAAGAAGAAGAGATGAGGCAAAGATACCCAGAACTGTTCACAGGTATGAATTTTGGGGATAAAATTTCTTTTAAGGGGGGGAGAATGTAATAACCAGAATTTATTTTAAAAGAAAGAAACTCAATTTTCATGATAAATTCACGTAAGCGAAGCCTGGTACGACTTTCGAGGATGATGATTTGAAACGAAAGGTCGTTCAAGGTCAAAAACACAAGCAAACGAAAAGAAAAGCGATCCGGCGATCAGGAACTAACAGACGAAGTTTCGTACTTAAATTTCGCAAACGAAGGCCAGAATCACTGCATGGAAATGCGTGCCAATGTCTGGAGGGAAATCGACATCCCAAAGTTTGCCCAGGTGATCCGGCAAAAGTCAGAATCGCCCCCGGAAGCATTAAATTTCCTGAAACCCCGCCATTTGTCATAATTCCTTCTCTCTCCTTACTCCACTTTCTCTCTCCTCTCTCTCCTCCTTCCTCAACCGCGCGTCGCCACCAGAGCCACTGTAAGCCACCACCAAGCATACCAACCGACAGCCCTCGCCACCCATAACTTCCAGCAACCACCCACGGCCGCCAGCGCCGCTGAAAAATGGCATTTTCTTCCTCTATCACGCGAAAACTTTGCCTGCTAAGATCGCTGCCGTCCACCACCGTTGGCCGTCACCGCCCCCACCATCGTGTAGCCTGAGCTGCCAGCTTCCTCCACCAGCTCACCGACGTCGAACGGAGGTCTGACGCGCCCAAATCGAGGCTTTTTCCATCTGCCTTGCGTTGTTCTTTGTGGTCGAAAAACACCGTCCAAACGGCCGTGAACCGCCGCGCCACCACCATATTCGGACTCCTCATCTTGCGAGCTTCACCGTGGTGTAAATTTTGAGGCCAACCGCACCCCTCCGCCGTGCGCTGCCATGCCGGAGCATCTGGATATACACCAGGAGAAACCGAAACCACCCTGGGACATATTTCCATCATCCGACAACACTGGTAAGGTCCGATTTCCCAAAAACTGATGAATTTTGATTGAAATAGCTGCCGAACGTAATTGAGAAATAAATTGACCTAGGAATTAGAATAATCGGACTTAGGATCGTAAAACGGATGACGTGACAAGTTTGAATATTCATTTAAATGTCCAGGGAATTTAATTAGATCGAAAATTGAGATTTCGTGAAGTTCTGAATTGGTTCGGAGCAACAAGAGACCAGATAAGATGATTTATGCTTCCCGAGTTTTAGATTTGACCTAGTGAATACCTGAACGATTAGATTTAATTGCATGGATTTACGTGTTACTTTCGATGGAATAAATTGCATGCCTGTGTGCTGGATATCCTAATTGCATGTTAGACGCTTTTTTTATTGAGTTTAGATGCCCTTAGGACGAATTTACTTAAGGTAGGGTACTTGATAGCCGGTATGGGATGGCTGTTAAGTATCCCGAGTACAGGGAGTTTTTAAATGAAATTATTTTTATTTGATTTAGACTGTACTGCGTTAGGGATCACGCGATAAATCAGCACGACCCTAAGAAAGGTTTAAGGAGTATAAGGGGGGATAGCCTACACGGGGAAACGTTGTGATTTAGGCGTAATGTAACAACCGAAATGATTGTTAAAAGATAAAACCTAATTTTCGATGCTAATTCTAATCCAACGAAGCCTGGCATGAATTTCGAGGATGGTGATTCGAAATGAAAGGTTGTTCGAAGCCAGAAACACGATCGAATGGAAAGAAACGCAATCCGACGATCAGGAACAGACAAACGACGTTTCGTGCGTCAATTTCACTGACAAAGGACAAAACCTTCGCATAGAAATGTGTGTTGACATCTAAAAGAAAGTCGACACCCTAAAGTATCCCCGGGTGGTCCGAGAAAAGTCAGAATTGCCCCCGAAGGCTTTAAATTTCCCGGATTCCCTCAATTTCTCACAAATCTCTCTCTCTCTCCTCACCACACTTTCTCTCTCCTCTATCTTCTTCTTCCTCCACCGTGCGCCGCCACTACAGCCACTGTGGGCCGCCACCTGGCACACCAATCGACAGCCCTCACCACCCACAACCTCCGGCAACCACCCACGGCCACCAACGGCCGCCAACGTCGCAGGAAAATGCCACTTTTCTCCTTCACTGCGCGAAAAGTTCGCCAGCTCATATCGCTGCCGTGCGTGAATCTTCGTGGCCAGAAAACGCAGTCCAAACGGTCGTGAACCGCTGCGCCACCACCATATTCAGACTCCTGGACTTGCAGGCTTCACCGTAGTGTAATTTTTTAGGCAAACTCCACCCCTTCGTCGTGCGCCACCGTACGCCGCTGTGCGCTACCGTGTCGAAGTTTCTGGACGTGCATTAGGAGAAACCGAGACCACCCCGAGATAGAATTCCATCATCCGATCACATTGGTAAGGTCCGATTTCCCAAAAACTGATGATATCTGATTGAAATAGCTGTCGAACGTAATTAGGCAATAAATTGACCTAGGTATTTGGGCAACTGGACTTAGAATTGTTAAACGGATGAAGTAACAAGTTTGAATATTCCATTTAATGTCCAGGAAATTAATTGGGCTCAGAAATCGAGATTACGTGAAGTTCTAAATCGATTTGGAGAGACAGGAGACCAAGTAGGATAATTTACGCTTCCCGAACCCTAGATTTGACCTAGTGGATACCTGAACGATTTAGATTAATTGCATAGATTTACGTGCTACTTTCGATGGAATAAATTGCATGCCTATGTGCTGAATACCCTAATTGCATGTTAGACGCTTTGTTTATCGAGTTTATATGCCCTTAGGACGGATTTACTTAGGGTAGGGTACTTGATAGCCGGTATGGGACGACCGTTAAGTATCCCGAGTACAGGGAGCTTTTAATTGATATTGTTTTTACCTGATTTGGCCTGTACTGCGTTAGGAATCACGCGATAAATCAGGACGACCCTAAGAAAGGTTTAAGGAGTATAAGGGGGGATAGCCTACACGGGGAAACGTTATGATTTAGGCATAATACCCTAGAACCCTGAGGAATAGCCGACCGTGAGCATGTGAGTTCGAATAGACTGTATGAGGATGAGAATTAGCGTTTGTGCACATGCTAGGGGACGCCCTAAATGTTGATTCTCACCCGGTCCTTGAGTGAGTGATTGGTGTTACGAATCACACTCACAATATAGGCGAGATTCGGGTGATTGGTGTTACGGATCACACCCAACGATAAGAGAGGTATTCTCTCTTGATGACGTGCAATTAGATGACGATTTAGACTTGGTCACAGCGGATTTGTGGCCAACGTGGATTTAGATACGCCGGGCATGGGATTTTATTTAATTTCGAGTATTGATTTTAAAAGAAATAGGTTTTTATGATTTGACTATTTGCCGCAAATTTTCATGTGATAAAACGATTTTAAAGATAAGGTATTTCACTGTTTTCGAACTGATTTCGGGAAGATGATTTCGGTGTTTGCACCGCTGAGTATTCAGCCAGATTTTGAATTATATTTGAACTGTAAATTATTCTATTGGGATTTTATATCTCACCAGGTTGTTTACTCAGATAAAAAGGGACAGGGAAAGGAACCTAAACGATAGCGGATGATGCCTTGATGATTAACAGGAGAATGGCTTAGTTTAGGCTTGAACTGTCTTGTATATATTGCGATGACGTTGTTGTATATTGGTTTCTATCATTTATGTTTTCTGTAGTGATTGGATTGACTGTATATGTATAAATCAGGTACCTGTTGTATTTGGGATATGTTCGAAATACAGAGGAAACTCTGCCGGATTTTCGGTAGGGTTTACTGCTGTAAACTTGTGAATTTAAGTTGGAATGCATATGAATGTATGATGTGATGTCTATGAGTTTTAGATTTCATTCCAGAGTAATTTATGATGTATGCATGTATAATTAGTTAGCTGCATGTGAATTAAGGTTGAACGGAATCCGAATGGACAACGGGAAGTCTATTTGGGTTACGCTCAACCAGTAGCGATCCCCTGACATTCCCACATCGGGAATAACTATTTAGAAAAGTCTTTATGCTTCCGCTAATCAGATAAAGGATTGTGTATGTTGTATTAGGGGGTCGTTACATATTACGTGATAATTTAGATGTTAGCATAAAAAAATCATATATTCTCTTTCAAATGAAACATATCTAAATGAAATTATACATGTTATCGTGGCATTATGCAATTTACTTATGTAGTAGCTTTTTCATTTATCAATCTAAGTTAATTGAGCGCCTGGGGTGTTATGTGGACATTAGGCCACCTTTATGAAATCACTATGAGCCCTAGTTCATAGGTATTGAGCACCTCTAGTCACACCTCAATAGGTTGCCCGTGTGGAGCACCTTTGGCCACACATCGTAAATCGTGGTCACTCGGCCACGTACATAGCGTAATCGTGAACACTAGGTCATGGGCATGGAGTACCTTCGGCCACACCTCACTAGGTTGCCCATGTGGATCACCTTTGGCCACACATCATAAATCGTGGTCACTCGACCACGTACCTAGCGTAATCGCGAGCACTAAGTCATGAGCATGGAGCACCTTCGGCCACACCTTGCTAGGTCGCCCATGTGGATCACCTTTGGCCACACATCTTAAATTGTGTACCTATCTATGTGTTCCCTTATCAGTTGCACCTATCTATGTGTTCTCTTTTCGATTGCATTTCCTTTCTTTTATTTTTGTCAGTGTACAATATATCTTTATCACCTTTAGCTATGGTTCTTATTTTCCTAACTTAATTTTAACTCTATTTCCATGATTTGAGCCAGCGAACATAAACAATATTAAGAATGCAAGTTTGCAATAACGTCCCATCATAGCTGTCAAAAACAAGCATGCACATACAAAATTGTGGGACACTATTTGCAAGAATTGTCAAACTACCTAGAGAATAACTAAAAATAGCTGATCTTGGCCTCCCTTTGATCTCCTTCTACCCTCGCTTCCTTTTAATTCTTATTTTCCTACAATAAATGCCAAGTTTTTGCTTTGGTTCAATCATTAAGGAACAGTCGCCACAAAATCTACAGGAAAACATCAAATTAGGGTATTTTAAATTATACCAGAGGCTCCGAGAGCTCGAGATCTAATTTCTATGATTTTTTAGCAGTTCCGGCGATCGTGCACGGCGGCGAGCTCAAAAAATACACCAAAATGTAGCCCACAACTCGATGAGGCCGGATTCGATGTCTGTTCGATGAAACATGGCCATTTAGATGGCGTTTTTCGGCAACGAAGATGATGAACATCGAAAACTATTTTCCCCCATTCCGGGCGCGTGGCGACGGCACTCCACCAGCTGGAAGCTGGCGGAGGAAGCTAGCAGCTCAGGCTTCCTAACGGTGGTGACGGTGTGGTCAGACGATGTCGGACGGCAGAGATCGCGACTTGGCCTTGAAAACACGACGGGAAGGAAAAAGGGTCGTTTTTTGGTGGTTGTGGCGGTCATCAGTCGCTATGGCGTCGGACTGAGCTACTGGACCTTCCGATAGCAACAGGCGGCCGTAACTCGATCGAATGGTAGACGGGCGTGGTGAAGGTAAGGGACGGCGTGGCTTGCACAGGGGAGAGGAGAGAGAGAGGAAACATGCTGCGTGAGAGGGGAAAATGAAAGGGGTTTGAATATTTAAGGCCCCTAAGGGCATTTTGGTCTTTTTTCCTTTTGCCCTAGCTAAATTTCAAACGCATTTCTCTGATCTAGGCAAAATTTAAGACGATATAGAAGGAATTTGAAATTTTTCAAATGATCGCAAGCTTCGTAAAATTATTCGCAAGGTTCCTCAGGCAAATCAAAATCTCGCTATCATATATAATTTAATTCCAAAAAATTCTCAAATTTTAGCTAAAAGTTTAGAAATTTTTCTTTAATTCAATTTCAACAAAATCAAAATTTAATTTACCCAATTTAGTTTATTTGAAAAATTGAGTTGTTACACAAGAAATAGTAAATAAAAACTTATGAACTATTTTAGAAGTAATAAGAAAAATAGATATAGCAAAATAATAAAAATCATGGATAAGAGAATAACAAATAATTTCAAAAGTTTCAAGAGAAGAAATCATACAACCATTAACTAAAAAAGATCATGATGTATTATAATTAATATGTCAAATAAGAACTAATACAAATGATACTTTTAGAATATTCAAAGAATCAGAAAAAAGAAAAAAAAAACCAAAATTATCTAAAATAAATATGATACAAGTTTTAAAAGAATTAGAAAAAAGTGATATAGTAGATTCAAATATTGAATAAATAGAAAAAATGATGGGACAAGAGGAAGAAGAAAATTTGGAAAAAAATAAAACAAGAATTAGGATATATGACAATTATATGATCAAATATACCTCAAATAAATATGCAACATCAAGAACCACCTAATCCATCAAATATAACAAATTTAGAATATACTGACAACATAGTATCATCAAGTGTAACTAGAGGAACTAAAAAAATTAAAGCAGAAAAAAAAATATCAAGACATAAAAAATCATTAAGAACAAAAGATATTATCTTAATAAATAATGTAACTTTTAAAACACCAAAAAATATAGGATATACTCTAACTCTATTAGGACAATAAAAAACAAGACAAATACCTAATTTAGGAATATGGTTAGACTTAGATTATAATCTAGATAATGAAAAAAGAATAGAAGAATGGTCAAAATCACAAATAACAACATTAATATGAAGAAACATAGACATCCAAGTAACAAGCCTAGTAATAGAAGCTAGTTTTAGAAGAATAGTACAGAACTGGTGGAAAAGCAAGCCTGAAGAATTTAGACAAGAAGTTAAATCAATAAATACACCTTACTCAAATAGAAAATAATAATATGCAATATTAGTCAGACAAAATGAATAATTATTTAGAAATGAATTCTTAGCAAGAAGTATAGGGTTAAATGAAACAACAAAAATAGAAAAGGCTATAATAAAAATGCATCAAATAGAAATATGTAACATAAAGTCAAAATATTTATATCCTTATATATGTGAATATAAAAAATATTACTATGAAACAAGACTACCAATATATGAACAACAAAAAATTTATTTAGACTTATTTTTTAGAAAGTTACCTAAATTAATATCTAAAACAATCATAGAAGATTATATAAAAGTAATTAATAACATAGAACTAATGTCATATATAGATACTATGAGAAGAGGAGAAGAATATTTAAAAGAATATATATAAGATAAATACAGCCAAGCATAGAAAAACATGAAATACTATAAAACAAATAAACTATTTATAAAATATGAAAACCTAGAAACCCCTAATAGATAGGGATATAACTAAGAAAAAAAAAAAGAAAGAGAAAATATAAATATAAATTTAAAAATATCCAAAAGATAAGTTATATAAAACATATAAACCTAAAAAATATTTTAAGAAAAAAATAAAAAGAATAAATTATAATAAAAAACCAATAAAATATAAATTTTATAATTGTGAAAAATTAGGACATATATCAACTAATTGTCTAAAACCAAAAACAAATAAAAACAATGAATCTATTACAACAAGCAAATGAATATGATTTAAAACTATTTGAATATGATGAAATAATAGGAAGTGAAATAGACAATTCAGATATAGAAATATATAAGATAAAAATGTTAAGCAAAGAATCTGATGACTATGATTGTGATGAATCAATACTAGAAGAAAATTACAAAATCAATATGATAAGAGCTATAGAAGAGTAGCAAGAAGAAAATAATGAAATAGATGAAGACAACCAACCTTATATAAAATACCAAGAATATAAAAATTCATCACAAGGAAGAATAGAAAGAAAAATGACTTTTAATCAAAGACAATATAATAAAATAAAAAGTATACAATTAGATTTAAAACCTGAAGAATTTAGAAAACAAAATTTTATGGCTAAAATTAATAAAATATTAAAAACAAAGAAAAAAAAATTAGCATGTGTTATATTAGAAAAGAAACATATGATAGAATCACATTAACAGAAGAAGTATTAAGAATATCTTTAATAAATAAAACACTAATAGAATTAGAAATAAATAAATTAAATTTCAAAGATGAAGTTATAGAAATTTATATAGCAGGAATACAATTATTAGTAAAAACTTACTTTCAAGAAGGAAGAAATTCACCTATAGAATTATTAATAACAGATGAAAGAATAATAAGCAATATACAAGATAGTATACTAGAAATATTAACAAAAATTTTAATTTATCAAAAACTTAAATTCACTATAAATACAAATTTTGCAATATCAAGAGCAGATGAGCATATGGATAAAACCTTAACAGTATACCATAAACTAGATAATATAAGATTAATGCCTGGAACAAGAATTAGAAGTATTAAAACTATGATAGGACTAGTATTTACAAACGAACACAATATATATAACAAAAACTAAGTGAGAATAATAATAGATATGCATTTTATGCCAGTATTAAAAAAATACAATTAGATCTTAATAATATGACTATACCAGAACAATTAGAATTATAACTAGATAAAATAAGATTATATACAGAAAGACAACAAAAAAGAATAGAAACAAATAGTATAATAGGACAAAGAACATTAAAAATAAACATTCCTCCTGCTTCAAATCTAAATATAAATCCAAGACATAGCTTAGAATATCCAAAAAATAGTAGAGATATTAGGGGAGTAACAAGTTCAAAAAATTTAAGGCACCAATTAATAAAAATACATATAAGCAGTAAATTAACAGAGATAAATTCATAAATATCTCAAATAGATCTAATACAACCTAAAGATATATATATACCTCTAGAAGCTAAGAAAGGACCAATATGGAAACCAATAATAGGTATAATAGAACCACAAATAGAAAAAAGTACAATTCAATTAGAATGTACAAAAAATAATATAGAAATAGAAGAAAAGGAAACAAAAATATCAAATATTTTAAGATTTAATAATAGAGATATAATAAACATAAGATTATGGGTAGAAAATGACATAAATATAAATAGTGAAATAAAGTTAATACTAGGAAAATAATTTTTAGAACAAGTGAGACCATACAGAATTCAAGAAGATAGAATTTTGTTTAATATAACCAACAAACAATTATAATAAAAAGAATTAATTAAAATGCAGCTATATTATATTTTGGTGAAAATCAATTATCAAAAATATAAATTTAGACAATATCATGCCATAGTAGATACAAAAGCAAATATATCAATAACCAAATATAATGTATTACTACCACAATTTCAAAGAACCCATCAAAAGATTTGACCTCCCAATCAAATTGACAAACAAACTCCCTAGAGAAGACAAGTATTATAGTCTAAGCCTTTCCAACTACCAGTTAGCACATTTGTTCATATACAAGTTAGCTATTGATTCACTTGAAAGTAGAATAAGCATGCCAAAATTTGAAATTACACTAACAAACAAGATCATTTGGTTGCCTACTACTTGCTTGCCTATATAGTTTTTTTCAAGTGCTTTGCTCAATATAAACATAAGACTTTGAAAAGAACAAGAAGGCAAACAATTGCGTAACACTAAGAGCATTAAGTAAATAGATTAACATATCAACTAACATTTCCTAATGAATCTTGAAAACAAATCAACATATCAAACCTTCACATATTCATTGCATTTTCACAAGTTCACTATCTAGATTTTCAAAAAAAGCAAATAAGAAAAAGGGAAAGAGAAATAGAGAGAGAGAGAGAGTGAGAGTAATCGACGATCAGATTGGGTGCGAGTTGGTGAACGATGATGTCACGATCTGGATGCGAGCTTCTACTACAATTTGATGTCACGATCCAAGGAATGAGTGCAAGCTGATGCTACTATTGCTACGACGACAGATGCAAACGAGCTGTCGCCGAAGAACGCAATATGAGGAATGAGGCTGAGGTGCATGATTGAGGTGCATAGCTGTAACTCTGTGAGACTGAATAGCAAGTTTGAATTTGGGAAGGAATTAGAATGAATCAAGTTAGGTTTATAATGAATCAAATTAGAATGAATCTGTGGGGCAGTGTTAGTGTTTTAATCCAACAAATTAAATATGTCCTATTCTCTATTATGCAATGTAGCATTCAAGGGTCAATAGGGTTGATCCCAAGAAGAGTGGCTTACTAAAATCCACTCATTTGTTAATGCGGTTAACACAGGGTAGAGAAGTGCGAGAAAATAAAGCGAGGGGGGAGGGTTTCATGATGAAGTAATAAAAAAAATGTAACAAGAACAATGTAACAAGAATAACCCGTGGGCAAGACTAATGCAAAGTAACAGAAACAAACCAGTAAAGGATTCCAATCAGTGATTCGTAGAATTCAGAGTCTTTATGAATTGTTCATTAGCCAAATAATTTGTACTAATTTAACATTCTGGGCAAATTAACATTCCTTAATCACCCTAATCCACTAGTAACCTAAAACATATATTTAAATTTAATTAATGAACAACTTTAAGATTAGAAGGAACTCACCAGCACAAATTAACAAAGCTGAAACATTCAACTCGGTTAAGCACTTAACAAATAAAAATTAATTGAGTTGATTTTTATTAAATGAACTCATATTGTCCCTCCTTACAATTGTTAATTTTTAATAATTAAATAAAATATAAAATTTTAATTAAATAAATTATTAATTTTAATAAATAAAAATATTTTTATTTATCATTTTTTATTATTTAAATATATATTAATGTTATTTAAATAGGTAAATGATTAAAAATATTTATTATTATTTTTTAATTAGATAAAATATAAATCATAAAATTATAAATAATGACATAAATTAGATGAAAAGGGTTTTACAAAAAATAAATAAAAGGATATAATGGTAAATATAAATTTTAGTAAAGATAATTTTATCCTAAAATATTTAATTTTTATCTTTTACTTCTGGCTAGAAGCATAAATTTCAATTTCTAGTTTCTCCTCTAAAGCTAAAAAACTACTTCTCTATCACCTAAAAGCATTTTGGAAGCTTTTAAAACACCTTAAAATTTCAAAATAAATGATTTTGAAAAAAAATAAACAGTTTCTTCCTTCCCAAAAGCTTCCCCAAACTCCCAATTGAAAAGCACCTTTATCAGTATCTGAGGAGTAGTTTGTGTTTAGAAAATTTGTATAAAAAAGTGCTTTTAATTGTCAAATTACCAAAAGAGCATGTTTACATTTTAGTTTTTTTTTTGTTCGGCAAGATACATTTAAATTTCTGTTATTTAAATAGATAAATATTTATTATTGTAAATTTTTATTAAATAAATAAAACATGAAATTTTAATTAGTTTATTAATTAACTAAATTATTAATTTTAATTAATAAAATACTATTTTTTATTATTGTTATTTTATTAATTAAATAAATTATAAAGAATAAAATCACAATATAATCATATAAAAAGATATAAGGGTAAATATAAAATTTTAGTAACGGTAATTTTGTTTTAAAATATTTAATTTTTACCTTTCACTTTTAGTTAGAAGCAAAAGCTCTAATTTACTGTTTGAGATTGATTCTACAAAAAAAAAAGAAAAAGAAACTACTTATTTATTTATTTTTTTTCAAAAAACATAGTTGAGATGTGGGAAAAACTTTTAAAGAGCTTTAGGATGGTTGTAAAAATAAGTTTTAGCTTTAGAGCAGAAGATTGAAATTAGAGCTTCTACTTTTAACTAAAAATATAAGTTCAAAATTAAATATTTTAGAATAAAATATTTTTACTAAAATTTCATATTTACAAACGATATCTTTTTATATATTTTTGCAAAACCCTTCTTTCCTCTGTTTCCTTCATGACCAACGTTCCTCGTGGTTTTGCTTAGCTGAATTATAGATAATGTTTTGATTTGAGTTGGGGCTTCGTTTTATTTGTCATGAGCTAAACTAAGGGTTCGTTTGGATAGGCTTTTAAAAAATATATATTTTTTTCATAAATTTCTTTAAATAAAACTTTTATAAAAAGTAAAAGTTATCTTAGATTTCGATGATAAATAGTACTTTATATTAAAAAAAAAATTTGTATGTAACACGTATAAAAGTATTTATTATGAACAAATTTACTAATAAAAAATATATATGAATATTATTTTTTTTAAAAAAATTAAGATAAATTATACTTTTATTTTTTGAGAGATATCAATTGTTAGATCACTAAAAAGTCAGTTAAAATGGTAAAATAAATTTAATTTTTTTATTATAAATTTATATGTCTTATTAAATAAAAATATCAAATCATAAATAATCATAAAAGAATAAAAACTTTAAGTTTATTTTTCATAATTATTTAATAAAATTATTATATTAATTTCTATCACAAAAAATGTAATAAATTTTAATTTTAAAAATAAAATACATACAAATTACAAAATTTAAGAATTATATGATTATAGAAAAATAATTAAATAATCTATACTAATATATTTTAAAATACAATTAGTAATTTAGCTATACAAAAAAAATTTAGTTATAACCATTTTTATTAAAAAAAATATCATTGTGCAAGGTTTCTTTGAAAATATATTAAATAAATTATCATAAATTATATTTACAAAAGAAACATTGCTGTGTAATTGCAATTAATCTACAACTCTTCTATAATATTTATGGTTTGATTCCTCTTACAATATTTTATAAGTTAAAATTCAAGCAAATTAACCCAGGTCATAATCGAATCATTCGATTCTTACAAAAATTCATCCGATTCATTCGAGCCAAATACTATTTTGGTCTAACTGTCCAAACTCGACCAATCCAGTAATAGTGCGTTTGAGAAAAACAAAAAAAATATAGCTTCTGAAAGAAACCCATTTTTGGCTATAGTGCTTCTATTTTTTATTTTTTTTTTACGAAAGTAATTCAAACATACTAAATTTTTATCTGAAGTACCTTTTAACTAAAAACTTTTTTAAAAGAAAAAATCAATCCAAACGCACTCTAGTTTGATTTCAAAACGGGTGCCATATATACAAGGTTTCAAATTAGATACTGCATCACATGATGCGACTGTAATATTGTGGTTGCGGTCCATTCTGCAACCACATTACCTCGCAATTGAGGGTTCAATGATTTTCTCCCTCTTGCATCGCAACAGAATGGTGTTACGATCGAAATGTCGTTCCATTGCAGTTTTAGTACCAAAAAAAAAGAATTAGACAAAAGTTAGGAGCATTTTCAGTAGAACAAAATCGAGTTGCTGCTATACCCTATATCTGAAGAGAGGAGAAGTAGAATACCTAGCTGGATTGGATTTCTCATTGCTTCAAAGATCTTCTAGGCTTCTAGCAAGGCAACAAGCAAGTAAGAATATTTCTAATCTCTCCTCTCGATCTCCACTCTCCAGCTCCATTGTTGGTGAAAGTGAGGGATGGGAATAGTAATTGTTAATTAATAATTAATTAGGCATTTAGGTATTAGTTAATAGTAATTAATAATTAAGGATTATTGGATACTTTTTATAAGGATTACTTGAGTATTAGTAATTTGTACTTAATAATTAATTAGGTATTAGTAAATAGTACTTAGTAATTAATAATTAATTGGATATTAGTAAATAGTAAATAGTAAATAATAATTAATTGAATATTAGTAAATAGTAAATAGTCATTAATAATTAATTCCATAATTAGTTAATGTAAATATTTAATTAGTAATTAGTATTTACTATTTAATATAAATAATTGATTAAAAAAGGTTTGGTGAAGGTTCACAGCAATTAAAAAATAAAAATTAGGCAAAAATTGGAAATAAGGTTTGAAAGTGAGAGGCAAATTAAAATTTGACAAAAAAATTAAAGGAGGGAGAATTAGGAGATAGACAATTTAGCAATTATTGATTAGGAGAGAGAAGAAAATTAAATGTAAAATAATTTTATGTGAATTTTATTTTAATTGAATAAAAGTGTTTTTATTAATTTTTATTTGAATATTAGATATAATTATATAAAGTTTGTGTTTATTGGATTGATGTAGATATATTAAATATATCATGCATTATATTTTAATTTTTTATTAATGATTAAAATATGCATTTAGTGAATTAATTTTCAGTTTGAACATTAAAAATAAAATTAGATATATAAAGTTTACATTTATTCAATTACATATATATATTATTTTTAAGTGTATAAAATAGGCATTTATTGAATTAATTTGAGTCCTATATGTAATATGTTATGTACATAATATGAATTTTTTAACTAATTATATAAATTTTGTATTTATTGAAGTATATCTAATTAATTACAGGTCAAAATACAAAAAATTTCCAAAATTTTAGAGTGTGTGTACAAAAACTTCATGAACTAAACTTGACTTAGAAACTCCCCTAACTACCTATTTTGTGCAATTAATAACATCCATGAAATGTTCTTTATATTTTTTAATTGTGAAATGCCACAACAACAATTACAATGCCAACTAAGATTTTTACTTGATCTAGATGAATGGTAATTTTGTCTTTTTAACTTCATCTTCAACCTCCCGTTCTCACTCGTTACGTACTTTCCTCTTCCTAGCTCCCGCTAAATTTTCTCCTAGGGATTAAATTGATTTTTCATGGGTTCAATCTAAAGCAACTTCGATATTTATTGTAGCTATTCTTCGCCATGTTGAAGCAATTTCATAGTAACCTTCCTCAAAAGTCATCCAAATCTGACTTGAATGAGTCAAACCCAACATTGAAAAACAAACTTCTTCATTAGTGATTTTATAGTACCTATGATATTGGTGAATCTTCTCAAAGTAGTCAAGGCGATCCACCATTATATCACCAATCATCTTATGTTCAAGAGCCTTATCATTAAAAATCATCAAATTTTTCTTATCCTCAACAAATAGAGCAAAGAGGTGGATGATTTTTTATTATATTTTTGGAGAAGGACATTATGACAATCAGAGCGAAAGCGGATGAGGCTATGATCCTCCATGTTGTTCCACCATGTGGTGATAATATATTTTTAATATAGTTGTACACTACTTTTAATTTATTAGCACTTAGAAAATAATATGTTTATGTTACATATACTTGAAAATTATAGAAGTTTTGTACATTTTTGATAACTTTCAAAAAATTCATGGTCGTAACAATCGTAGCACGCAACATAACGCTCACAACACTTGCAACCACAGTAACCAAAACGTAATTGCAACCGCAATTTAAAACCTTGGTACCATGGGTTTGTTGTTCATCTTCATCAATAGATAATTTTCTCTATTCGGCTTTTTATGAAAGGATTTTGGACTTGAATTTGATTTGAGTTATGAGATTTTGTTCTAAAGTTGTTAGATTTTGTGGTTGAGTTGAATGCCCTTTTCATTGAATTTGTTCTATGTGGTTTAGCTTCAACCTACTTTCATTTGTTTAGATGCTTGGGTCATGATTTATAAAGTAATATATTTAATTAATAAAAATAATTTATTTAATTAATAAACTAATTCATTTAAATAATAAACTAATTGATATTTTATATTTCATTTAATTAATAAAAATTGACAATAATAAATATTTATAACTATTTATCTATTTAAATATAAAGTAAAATGTAAACATGTTTGTTTTTGGTTATTTGACAACCAAAAGTACTCTTTCTTACAAATTTATCAAACACAAATGGAGATTGGGAAAAAGAACTATAAGAGAGTAGCAGTTTGTATTTAAAAAATTTAGTTGCAAAGCACTCTTATCAGAAACAATTTGTATTTGATAAAGTTGTATACAAAAATTCTTTTCATTGTAAAAGTGAGTCTGAGACTGTTGAACATTTATCTCTTTTTTGTGACTGGCTAGAAGAGTGTGGTTTGGAAGTAGCCTGAGTGTGAAATGGAATAGGATGAAGGTGAAGAAAATAGAGGATTGGCGGTTTGAATTGCTTAGCAAAAAAATTGAGTTTGATGAATGGGTTATTGCACAGATAACATACCTATGCTGGTACATCTGGAAGGATATATGCACTGAGAGTTTTTAAGGGGAGAAGGTTGATAGTTTAAGCATGATTTTGAGAAGCCAATCGACAGCAGGTGAGTACTGGAAAGTAAATTTTTTGAATTAGGGGAATATGGAAGATAGGTGCGGGATGATTGATAGAAAAGAATGGACTTTCCCTGATAAGAACTATTTAAAAATTAACTGCGACGGATCGTTTTGCAGTAGTAATATGGAAGCTGGAATTGGAGTGATTGTTTGAAATTAGGAAGGGAAACTAGTTGATGAGAGATGTATCAGAATGAAGGCCTGCTCTGCCCAAATGGTAGAAGTGCTTGTATTTAGGGAGGCTTAGAGAAACCAGTGTTTGAATCAGATTGTTAAGTGTGGTGAAGGCATTAAAGAAGAGATACCCGGGCTGGGACTGGAACTGTTCGGCTTTAATGGAGGATATATTCGAGGAATGGGTGAAGTTGAATGAACCAAAGGTTTGCCATTTGAGCAGACTCACGAATAAGGCGACCGATTGGCTTGCCAGGGCAGCGGTGAGAAGGATGTACCCTCTGGGTTGGGCTGCGGCGCCCCCATCCTTGTTGATATGTATCTTAGAGGAAGATTGCAGAGCTGCTAGGGTTGGCATCGGCTGAAGGTTAGGGAAGATGATGGTGTAGGTTTTGGGCTGAATACAAGTAGTGGTGTTGTTTGGTTTTTTTTATTTGTTTTAGTCTGTGTCTGATGTTTTTTCGAATTTCTTATTTACCTTCTTTGTGTTACTTTTAATAAAATACCTATTTTCGTCCAAAATAAAAATAATGCACTAAAATGTTAATTACCTATATGTAATGCTTTGATTGAATAGACTCTCACATTTATTTCCTTCAATTTAATTACATGTTATCAATTTGAAGAAATAAGAGAAGAGAGAATACGTTCGATGATCCTTTGGAACTTTACATCATCATGTCTATAACTTCTTATTCCATATATTTTTCTTTGTACAAGTTGTAGAAAAGCGAAAAGAGGAAGATATTGTAGAACTTGAGGGACCTCTGCATAAGAGTGATGCTGTGAATCTAGAATTGGTTTCTCTGGAGACAATCGACCCATCATAAACCCTCACATTATGAACACTAAAGCTTTGCATTCAAATTTTCATTTATAGATTTGAAAAAAAAAAAAACCACCTAAATGGTTGCTCATCTTCTCCAATGGCGGCGCATCTTCTCTAACAGCAGCATTTTTTTCATTGACATTCGTCGGCAACAATAACAATAATGACAGGAAAGCAACGTTCATCCGTTGGTTTGCTTCGTTCAGTGTTTGTCTCCCTGCTCTTGAGTCTTGGCTGCAATTGGTTATGGAGTTTGGAGTTTGGGTTGTGGTTGAGAGAGGAAAGAAGGTACAGAGATATTTGGTATTTTGGTAATTTAGATGATAAACTAAATGACAAAATTACCTTTAGTTATGTAGCCTATTTTTTATATTGTGTGTAAGTATGAATAATGAAAATCATAGCATTTTGAGTTTTTTTACATTTACATAAAAATTTTAAAGATTATTTGTAAAAAAAATATAATTTAGAGAGTATTTTGCACAAAAGTCAAAGTTTAAAATTTTTTTTTATATTTTACCCAAAATCTTCTCATACCTTTTTATTAAACAATCCAATAATAGAAATATAAAAAATTACATATAATTTAGTCATTTCAATAAATCTAAATTGTAAAACTCCTAGAATTTAAAATGATAATGGGAACAATTATTAATTTCTAACTAATAGCGTTAATTTTGATTAAATATTGCTTAGCAATCATTAATCATTTGACCTTGTGTAGGAAATGTTGTAGTCGCCAACCTATTCAAGCGATGGGCATTGAGACTCGCGTTACAGTTGGTTTAATATACACTTGTCGTCTTGACAATGCGAGTACATTATTTTGTTCCATCCTTGTGAGTGGGAAAATGCTAATCCATCGACTTTTGTGGCATAATCGAGAATTCGAGACTTGTCGTGGGCCAATAATGTGACCCGCCCCCTCGTTGCACCCGATAAATAGTGGGCCCCACCAACACGATGCAAGAGCTCGTCCACCTCATCATCCACGTGAGAATGTACGCCATTCAAAACCCCCCAAATGACCACGTCATCGTCCACCGTGGAATGTCCCGGAAACTTAACCTTCGGTGGACCCCACCCTCTTGAGAGCGGGGGCGTAGGGACGAAGTGGTCATTTTTGGAGACCTACCCTTGCTTTATAAGGAGGAGAATAGATGGACAGCGCAGTCTGGAGGTTTTGTCAAAGGTCCTTGCTCCTTCAATTTGTGTGTTTTGCTTCGAAGCTAAGCAAGGAGAGAGAGTGGTCGAGAGTGATCCAGAGGGTGCGTGGTACGAATTTTCGGTGTTTTTTGTTTTGGTCTAGCCGAGAACCGGTTTTCTAGGAGCTAGAAGAAGCGACTTTTGCAGGTAAATCACACTGAATTTTTAGGGTTCCGTTGTTGGTCAGCTTACCATGATTTCTGGCTTCATTGTGGTAATCTTTTTTACTGTTTGAGGGTGATATGTTCGCTGTTTGACCTTTTTGACCTTACTGGTCGTCGGTTATTATTCGTTGTGTTTGTTGGTGTCACTGGTGTAGATCTACTACCTCCGAACTATTCTCCATGACATTTTAAGTGTTTCTACATCCGATCTATTTTGGATTTTGACGATTTATGTTTTAATAATGTGCTCTTTTACCTTATCTGCTACTGGGATGAACATTGCGGTATATTTTATTTTTTGAGTGTCTCTATCATTTCTCATTCTGGAGTTTCGTCCGTAGATAAGTTAACAACCAGATGGCCTTATTGTTGGGTGGGTTTACTTTAGGTTGCAATGTGTGTGGCGACTGCGTGGTTTCATTTTTAAAATATTTTGACTTTTTTTTTATAAAGGATAAATTTTCTGTCCATGTCCTAGATTACCTGCGAACTGTGATTTTTTCTGTGTATTTGAACTTTGATGAACTGATGGTACGCTCCGGATGCATTACGTTTTTTTCTCCCTGATTTGTCTTCAATATAGTAGCATGCTGGTTAAGTTGTATATTACTGTGTCTCTAGGTAGTTCTAAGAATTTCTTTATTATTTATTTTTGGACGAGCAGTGTTCGCCATGGTGAGGAAGAGGAGAACTGAAGCTCCCAGTGGGGGGGAAGCCTCTGAGACCCAGGAGACTGGGGGAAGTGGTAGGGGTTCTCAACGCCCTGCTGAAAGGAGTGCACAACCTCAACAACAGTCAGGAGGCGGAGGAGGATCCCAAGGGGGTAGAGGTTGGGCTCCCCAAGGAGGGCGCGGGGGTTATGGTGGGGGACGAGGACGTGGAATACCCCAACAGCAGCATGGTGGCCCCCCTGACTATCAGGGTAGGGGGAGGGGAGGACCTTTTCAGCAGGGAGGTCGTGGTGGATACAGCAGTGGCCGAAGTGGTAGCCGTGGTGGTGGACCTTCATATGGTGTCCCATCCCGACTAGAAGTTCCCGAGCTGCACCAAGCAACCCCAGTTTCTTATCAACCTGGGGTGACTCCTCAGTCTGCAGTATCTGAGGCCAGTTCTTCATCTCAACTGCCTGAGACATCACAAGTGGAACTGCAAATTGGGCAGATGGCTATTCATTCAGAAGCTGCTCCTGTTCCACCAGCATCAAGTAAATCAGTGAGGTTTCCCCTTCGTCCTGGAAAGGGTAGCTATGGCACCAAATGCATGGTGAAAGCTAATCACTTTTTTGCAGAATTACCTAACAAAGATTTGCACCAATATGATGTAAGTTTTTCCTTTCTTTTTTAGCATAAATTTCTTGTGCTTTTCTTTTACAGTTTACTGATATGCTACTTTCATGAAAGGTCACTATAACTCCAGAAGTGACATCAAGAGGTGTAAACCGTGCTGTTATGGACCAGTTGGTTAGGCTATACCGTGAGTCTCGTCTAGGAATGAGACTTCCTGCATATGATGGGCGCAAGAGCCTCTACACTGCTGGTCCTCTTCCTTTTGTTTCAAATGAGTTTAGAATCACCCTCATTGATGAAGATGATGGAACAGGAGGGCAAAGGTTTACATTATCATGTTTTATATTTCCTTTGCTATTTTAATTCATCCTTCAACATATTTCAACTTTTTCTTTAAATTTTAATACAGAAGAGAGAGGGAGTTCAAAGTTGTTATAAAATTGGCTGCACGGGCTGATCTACACCACTTAGGACTGTTTTTGCAAGGGAGGCAAACCGATGCTCCTCAGGAAGCCCTTCAGGTTCTTGACATTGTTCTGCGTGAACTACCCACTACTAGGTACAGGATATTGTTGTAATCCTGGTGTTTTTTACATTTTGATGTGATGTTTCTCCTGTTGTATCCAGTAATTTGTATTGCTAACTGGATTTTGGTCTTGTAGGTATTGTCCTGTAGGAAGATCTTTCTATTCACCTGATTTAGGTAGGAGGCAACCGTTAGGTGAGGGGTTGGAGAGTTGGCGTGGGTTCTATCAAAGTATTCGTCCAACTCAGATGGGATTATCGCTCAACATTGGTATGTAGCATTATACTATTAGTGCTTAAGTGTTTTATATGTCACTTTATTTTACTGCTTCTGTGGTCAATACATTCTCTGTCTTCTTTTTAAAATTTTTTAATTTGTGGGAATATGACAACTTCTGTTAGGTATGATTATAATTTGGTTAACTTAGTAGGTTTGAAGTACAAAGGTGAAAGGATCTGATAATTTTTCTAAAAAATAAAAATTTAAACATGTCATTCAGCCAAATCACATAGTAAGGAGAAGAAAATCTTAATGTTCATGTGGATGTGCAGATATGTCTTCAACTGCATTTATTGAGCCATTACCAGTAATTGATTTTGTAACTCAGCTACTGAATAGGGATGTCACCTCCCGACCATTATCTGATGCTGATCGTGTGAAGGTTAGATTTTTTACACGCCCTTGTTTTGTTATTTGTTTTCCTTTACATAATTTTTATAGTACAGTGACACTCAATGAACATTTGTTCAATCTCTGTTATTATAAGCCTACAAACCTGTTTTGCTTATTCAAACTCTTGGATTTGTGTTGATTTTTTTCTTCTACATGCAAGATGAGATATTAATTTTCTTTTCTCTTTTGGTTTTTTTTTTTTTAATTTTCTCAATGACAGATCAAAAAAGCACTTCGTGGTGTCAAAGTTGAAGTAACACACCGTGGGAACATGAGAAGAAAATATCGCATCTCTGGTCTGACTTCACAGGCAACTAGAGAGCTGACGTGAGTATTAGCACCTTATGTATATTTATTTTCGTTGTAGAAAATCCTGTTCTTACATAAGTTTTGATACTTAACAATTGTAGATTCCCTGTTGACGAGAGGGGGACATTGAAATCTGTTGTGGAGTATTTTTATGAGACATATGGATTTGTCATTCAACATACACAGTGGCCGTGTTTACAAGTTGGCAATACAAATCGACCGAACTATTTACCAATGGAGGTAAAGAGTCTCATAAGTCATGAGCTTTTGTGTGTCATGCAGAGGTCGATAATAATAGTTTGCCCTGGATATAGGTTTGCAAGATTGTAGAAGGTCAAAGGTACTCAAAGAGGTTGAATGAGAGGCAGATTACTGCTTTGCTTAAAGTCACCTGCCAGCGTCCTATTGATAGGGAGAAAGATATTATGCAGGTATGTAGGTTTTGCTTTAGCATTGTGGATATTTATATGTTATTTGTTCTTTGACATAATCATGTAGTAATATTATTTTCCTTTTTAATTTCATATTAAATCTTATGTTTAACTGGATATTTTCTTAATTTAATATTCATGCTTGCTATCAATGAATTGTTGCTTTGGTGCCCTTGGTTGATTCGTATTTTCTTAAGACATAGCATGATTTTTCTGCCGCAGTGTTCCATTTCAGATGTTTGGTGTATTTTGAAGTGATGCTTCTTTTATAGTTTAGTTCTATGCTACTTTTGTAATTTGACGAGTGTGACTTTGAGCAGACCTTGAAGACCTCAGCTGTACTGGAAAATTAACATTGATTTCGGAAGCATGCTGGGGATTTGAGTTGTTAGGAGAATTAGAGGACTTATTGATTTGGTTTTGTGATAAATGTGCTTTAATGTTTGCACTATCTCTATAATCTACTGAATTTGTAAAGCTAAGGTGTTTATAGATTGTTTCCTTCATGAAGTTTTTTGAATGTCTTGGTGATTAGAATCTTGATTTCATCTGTAGTATATTTCTTGTATGATCTTTGTTTTTGATGTGCATGGAGTGATGAATTATTGCACTAGAAATTTAAGTGGCTCCTTTTTATGATTATTCCAATTCCTTCTTTGATGATATTGTTCAGACAGTTCGTCATAATGCTTACCATGATGATCTTTACGCTAAGGAGTTTGGAATCAAAATCAGTGAGAAGCTTGCTCAAGTTGAAGCTCGCATTCTCCCTGCGCCCTGGGTATTTCTTTGAGTTTTATATTCCCAATTATTGATTTCATTGACTGTATAATTATAATTTTTGTTTTGTTTTTGTTTTTGTTTTGAACGGAAATGGCCCTTTGCTGTCTACAGCTGAAGTATCATGATACAGGTAGAGAAAAAGATTGTCTCCCTCAAGTTGGCCAATGGAATATGATGAATAAGGTAGTTTATCTAGTTTGGTACACTTTGGAACTGTTTGATTGCAGTTTTTAGAAAGTGTTTTTGGTTTCTAAAACTGTTAAACCAAAAGAACGTGTTTGAATAATTATTTTCTGACAGAAAACAAAAAAAATAGGATGTGTTTGGGAACACAAAGCACAACTAAAAGTTCTAAACTCCAGTTTTTTAGAACAAAGAAAACAATACTAATATGAATTTTCAGAACTAATTTTATGAAACAGTTTTAAAGAACAAAAAAAAGAAGTCCAAATAGGCCATTTGTTTTTCTGTCTCCTTAATTATATTCCTGGATTTTCTTTGCTTTTAAATATTTAATGGTTGTTGTTTTCTGATGGCACTGGGGTTTGAGGGGAGAGGAGATCGAGTGGACATGTTTTTTCTAGTGGAGGGCAGGTTTTTTTTTTTGGTTGAAAAGATGGGGGGCCGGTGTTTTGATGTCAGTACCCATTGAAGAGAAAATGTGATACGCAGTGGTAGTTCTGGGATAAGGAAGTTTAATACAGATATGCACGTATTATTGGGTGTTGCATATTTGCTTTTATGGTGGAATATTGAATCAATTGAGAGTTAAACTGCATATATGCATATGATCTCTCGTGTTCGTGAAAGACTGTTGTCCTTGATAATTGAGATTTGAAATAACTTCTATGTCCTTGTGTGTATAACTTATTATAACTATTTCAGAAAATGTTCAATGGAGGAACTGTCAACAACTGGATCTGCATAAATTTTTCAAGGAATGTTCAAGACAGTGTTGCCCGAGGGTTTTGTTATGAACTTGCCCAAATGTGTTATATATCTGGCATGGTGAGGAGGATTCCTTTTATATTTGTATATGCTTGTCAGTTGTTCTTGCATCCTGATTTCTTGGAATTATTCATCTATCTGATTGAATGCATCTAGGCATTTAATCCGGAGCCAGTACTTCCCCCACTCAGTGCTCGCCCCGACCAGGTGGATAAGGTTCTGAAGACACGCTATCATGATGCCAAGACCAGACTGCAAGGAAAGGAGCTTGATCTGCTTATTGTTATTTTGCCTGATAATAATGGCTCTCTTTATGGTAATAATGCATTACTCTTCATTTTGTATCTTATGTTTTTCTGTCATGTATTGAACAGATTGTGAACTTGTCTGAGATGCTATGCAGGTGACTTGAAACGTATATGTGAAACTGATCTTGGGCTCGTTTCCCAGTGCTGCTTGACAAAGCATGTCTTTAAAATGAGCAAGCAATACCTTGCAAATGTTGCTTTGAAAATCAATGTGAAGGTTGGTGGAAGGAACACAGTGCTAGTTGATGCAATTTCACGGCGCATACCTTTAGTCAGTGATCGGCCCACTATTATATTTGGTGCTGATGTAACTCATCCACACCCTGGAGAGGATTCTAGTCCATCTATAGCAGCTGTATGTTGTTGAATCAAAATCTTTAGGTTGAACAAGTATAGGCTTTTGCTGTGTATGAACTCAACTTTAATCAAAATTGCTGTGTTTGAATGATGATAGGTTGTGGCTTCTCAAGATTGGCCTGAAATTACAAAGTATTCTGGTTTGGTCTGTGCTCAAGCACATCGGCAGGAGCTTATTCAAGACCTTTTCAAACAATGGCAGGATCCAGCTAGAGGGACAGTGACGGGTGGAATGATCAAGTAAAATCTCTTTCTATCCACCTGTGCATCCATGCATTTGCATGTTCATTAATTTGAGGATGTTAAGTTATTATTATGTTGTTTATTGTTTTGACAGGGAGCTTCTCATATCTTTCCGGAGAGCCACTGGACAGAAGCCACAGCGGATCATATTTTACAGGTAGTGTAACGGTTAACAATTTCAAATTCTTGTCCCTCTGATTTATTTTACTCGGTGATGGTTTTTATATTATTTGCAGGGATGGTGTGAGTGAGGGGCAGTTCTACCAAGTCTTACTTTTTGAGCTTGATGCAATCCGCAAAGTAATTCCTTTTTTCTCCTGCGTTGTTATGAAAATATCTTATCAACTGTCTCATCTACTCTGATTCTTATCTCAGGCATGTGCATCCCTAGAACCAAATTATCAGCCTCCTGTCACTTTTGTGGTGGTTCAAAAGCGCCATCACACACGGCTGTTTGCTAACAACCATCATGATAGGAATTCAGTTGATCGGAGTGGGAATATATTGCCTGGTAGTTACTATATTTTAATATAATATACTTGCCTATGTTGTCAAGTTTCCAATATCTGACAGAGCCACCGACTGGAAATCTGGCAGGTACTGTTGTAGATTCCAAAATCTGCCATCCAACTGAGTTTGACTTCTATCTTTGTAGTCATGCTGGGATACAGGTCAATATATCTAGTTACTTTTTAATGTATGACATGATGTTGGATTGTTACATGTTCTAACTAGAAATTGTCACAGGGCACAAGCCGTCCAGCTCATTACCATGTGTTATGGGACGAAAACAATTTTACTGCTGATGCACTACAAACCCTAACAAACAACCTATGCTATACGTATGTTGTCATTTGATTTGTTTGTTTTCTCTGCTTGTCCGTTTAAGCTTTAAATTTTGCTTCCAACTTAAACAGTTATTCTGATCTTAAAATTTTGTAGTTATGCAAGGTGCACTCGATCTGTTTCAATTGGTGAGTAGTCTCTTTGACACATGCACTCACAGAAAGAATAATTGCTTTATGGTTCCATGTATGTTGCTTATTATATTTGGGTAATTTTATTACTTTGTATACATTGCAGTGCCCCCTGCATATTATGCTCATTTGGCAGCTTTTCGAGCACGATTTTATATGGAACCTGCTACATCGGATAGTGAATCTATGACAAGTGCTGCTGCTGGACGTGTAATGGGTAGTGGTGCAGGAAGAAGCACTCGAGCACCTGGTGCTAATGCTGCTGTAAGGCCTCTTCCTGCACTTAAGGAGAATGTGAAGAAGGTTATGTTCTATTGTTAAGAAGCTGCGTGGGCATATTTGGGAAATTGTTTTCAAATTTCGGTGACAGATGATGTGGCTAGGTACATGTATAATTTGTTTGATTGAGTACCTGCTGGTGGTGTAATTCTGACTTATATATTTGGCTTTTACAGTCTGAATTATTTCTGTTTAATGTAGCTTTCTGTTTTACTTTTGTTGTGTGGAATTTGTGCATACAAACGAATCTATTTGGAAATGCTATGTCATGTGATTCCACAAATATTTGATAAAATTTTCTCGTGCTCCTAAATTTTCTCGAAGCTGCGAAATAATGATTTTCTGAAGTTGCTGTCAATAAATAATTTTTGGTATTGAATACCAATTTTATTTTATTTTGGTAAATTTTTTTTAATATTTGCAGCAATTTTCATTGGTTTGGGTTTAAACATTTTCTGTCTTCAGTGGGGTACTAAATTAGGAGGGCTGAAAATTGGCGAAATTGGTTATATATTCTGTAAGATGCTCGTTCATTCAACACGGCCTTTAGTTATTGGAAGGATCTAACTAGGGCTTACTGAAAAGAAAGAACGGAAAAGATAAAGGAAGAAGGTTGAAAATGTTACTTAATCATTGCCACATTGCGACCTAAACAGTTCCTCTGCATGAGAAATTATACATACCTTTTTCTTTCTAATAAAAGCCGATGAGAAATTTAAATTTTAAAAAGTATAAAGGTTATATTATTTTTATAGTATTTATAGTTTTACATAATTTTTTATTAGTTCTATATAATTTAAAAGTTTAACAAATTGTTAAATTAATGTTTATTGTTAAATTTTTATTTTTTATTAATGAGCTAAATATATATTATTTTAATATTATAAATATATATGATTTATGTCAATATAAAAAAAATTAATAATATAAAATTAATTTGTATATATAAAATGTAATAAAATTTATATTTAGTAATATGAATAAATTAATTTAAAATAAATAAATTTATAATGTTAAGATAAAATTTTAAAAAAAATTAAATATAAACACTAATTTAAAAATTTATTAAATTCTTAAAAATTAATGATAAAATTTTAAATTATAACAATTTAATTAAAAAATTAAGTAAAATTATAAAAACTAGTTAAATAATTTAACCTGGTCAACTCTATAAATATAAATATATTCTACAGCCAACTCTATGTCTAGTGCTCAAATATCAGAGTTTGGAAGCTGTTGAAGAACTTGTGTCTTTGAGATGGAATGAAGAAAAGAACAATAGTTTAACCTCAAACCACAACTCCATGTTCCTTAACATTCCTTCCCTCCACTTTCAGAAGTAAACCCGAAAGGGCTTTCTCTCACCCACGATGTATTCTTTTCTTGCTTTGAACATTTCTTTCCCACAAATGGCAAACAAAGTCTATTCGTCCTTTCAGCTCATTCAAACTAATATAAATAACAACCTTACACCCTTCAAACATCAAGCACAAACTACTTTCTCAACTCTATTCAATCCTATTCCTCCTTCATCGTAACTCATTATTGCCATTTTTTCTCAAAATGGCTTCTGCATCAAGCTCTGTCTTGAAGAGATTAGATACAATTGCAGATAGCATGCCTGAAGCGTTGAGGCAGAGCCGCTTTCATATGAAGAACTGCTTTGCCCGGTACTTTCCCAGTCTCTTTTGTTCTTTCTTGAGGAAAATCCTATCTTGGTCCTCATGCATATGTGTACTTTCAATTTTTCACTTTTAATTAAAATACTATTAATTTTTCATGCATATTTGGTCATTTATGGTTTATCAGTTAGATTACGTAATAATCTCTTTTTTATGGAGATGAGATAAAGGGCAACATTGAAAGTATTACAAAGGCTAAAGGACTAGATTGAAATAAATGATTTGTAGAGGGCTAAATTGAAAGTACACTTAATTGTCAGGCATCAATATAGAGTTCTCCTGTTTTTTTTTTTGGTCATTTTGGCTCTTTTTTTCTTTCTCTTAACCTTTTAAATATGAGACAGGTTTGTTGCAAGTGGGAAAAGGCTGATGAAAAGGCAACATATAATGGAAGATGTGGAGAAATCAATTGAAGACAAAGCTGAGAGGAACAAGCTCTTACACGGCTTATTCGGTTTCATCCTCAGCACCACCCAGGTGCAATTTCACAGCAACATTTTTTATCTCATTAAGAAAATTAAACACATTCATCAAATAAACTACCTATATTGACAACATGAAATGCTTGCAGGAGGCAGCTGTTGTTCCACCCTATGTTGCTTTTGCAGTGCGACCCAATCCTGGATTCTGGGAATTCATCAAAGTGAATGCAGATGATCTGCTAGTAGATGCTCTTCAAGTTTCAGAATACTTGAAGTATAAGGAAATGGTATTTGATGAGAATTGGTAAGTGATACTCTTTGGAAACTCGTTTGCATGATCATTAGGTGAGACAACAATTTTCTTTGTGCCAATAGTACCTTGATTGAGGTAAGAAAACAGATAGAAATAATAATTGAACTATTTGTGAGTCTTTAAAAGAGTAAATTACACTCTCTGATATTAAAATTATATTCTTTCCTTCTATTTTAAAAACTTGAAAACTTGTAATTACACTTATTTTAACTAAATTATCCTTAATAATATTATTAAATTTTTAAAAAATTATTTATTTGAATTAAAAATGATAAAGTTATTTTATTTTAAATTTTTAAAAATTAATTTTTATATTGATAAAATATATATTTAATTATATAAATAATAAATATAAGAGTATTTTGGTTCAAATAAGTAAAATTATAAGTTTTTTTTTAATGAAAGGGAGTATAATTTCAAAACAGAAAAAAAGAAAATATAATTTCAGTAGAAAGTATAATTTGCTCTTAAAATTTTAAAATTTTAAGTTGAAATAACCATTGACATGACCAAACAATTTCCCACCTCCCATTCACTTGAATTTTAGGATAAATGGTGGGTATTTGCTTTATCCATACCACAAGCCTATGGGCTTTCGTGTAAATAGACATGTCAAAGATTATAACAGATTAATTATGGGTTTTCACGTAAAAGCTAGATTTTTTGAATTGAAATAGTTCTTGATAGTAAAATTGATAATCAATTGCATGCGCAGGGCAAATGATGAAAATGCTTTGGAGATAGATTTTGGGGCTATTGATTTCTCCACCCCTCGCATGACTCTTTCTTCTTCTATTGGAAATGGTCTAAACTTTACTACCAAGTTCTTAAGCTCAAAACTGAGTGATGGTACAGAAAGTGCAAAGCCATTGCTTGATTACTTATTAGCCCTTAACCATCACGAGGAGGTAAATACTAAATATTGGCACGAACTTTTATCTTCTTGTAGATATGGATATCACAGACTAACAGTGACAACATGTTTTTTTTTTTTTCCCTACGATTCTGCAGAATCTTATGATCAATGACACTTTAAATACCATACCAAAGCTTCAGAATGCACTGAAAGTTGCTGAAGTTTTTTTGTCCGCACTCCCCAAAGATACACCATACCAGAATTTTGAGGCCAGGTCAATAATTAACTCGTCATTTTTTTCCTCTATTTCAATATCATGGAAAACCAGCTTCGGAACAAGAGGTTAAGAAAGCAATCTAAGTTATAACTAACTATAATGAATGCTCTATGAACTACGCCATTTTGCTTTTGAAACCTTCACCACATCAATAGAACTTATGTGTTTTAAATTTATGTGTTCCATTTAAAATCTTTGTGTAGTCCTAGGAACTAAGAAGTAGTTTTCTCTTGGCTTGCTTTTCTTTAGTTTTTCCCTAGGGAACCAAATGCACATGAATAAACTAATCCCATCATTGGTGATCTCCATTACTGTCAGCAGGTTCAAAGAATGGGGATTCCTAAAAGGATGGGGAAATACAGCAGAGAGGGTGAAAGAGGCAATGAGATTGCTTTCTGAGGTGCTAGAGGCACCGGATCCCGTGAAATTAGAATCGCTTTTCAGTAGGCTACCAAACACGTTCAACATAGTTATTTTCTCTGTTCATGGCTACTTTGGCCAAGCAGATGTCCTAGGATTGCCAGATACTGGAGGCCAGGTGCGAATCCCTTTTACCCTAATGTTTAAATGTACGAAATGAATCATACTCAAGACTAAAAGAGACTAAATGTCCTTTCAAACAGGTGGTTTACATTCTTGATCAAGTAAAGGCTTTTGAGGAAGAGTTGCTCAATAAAATTAAGCTTCAAGGCCTCAACGTGAAGCCTCAGATTCTTGTGGTAGGCTAAACCTTTTGTTTCTTCCATCATCCTTCTTCCTTTTTTCCCCCCTCTTCTTTTTTAGGTGCTTAGAACTTCTGCTTTATGTATAGGTTACACGTCTTATACCTGATGCGCGAGGGACTAAGTGTAACCAAGAGTTGGAACCTATAAAAAACACCAAGTACTCCCACATTCTTAGGGTTCCTTTTTGGACAGAGCAAGGAATTCTTCGCCAATGGGTTTCTCGTTTCGATATTTACCCTTACCTAGAGAGATTTACAAAGGCACGTCCAATTTTTTTTCTCCCTTCATTGAAGGAAAGAATGGAATAGATTATTTACTTATGTTTCTTTTTCTCCTCCTGTCTCTTTCATCAACAGGATGCTACAATGAAGATTCTAGAACTTATGGAAGGGAAGCCGGATCTTATTATTGGAAACTACACTGATGGAAACTTGGTGTCATCTTTAATGGCTAGTAAGCTTGGAATAACCCAGGTAGAATTAATCACATAGCTAGACTTAGACATACCAGCATAGTCAATACATCCTCTTCCTCGTATTACTTTCAACTAAAAGCTTTTAATCTCTGATAAATGAAGGCAACTATAGCTCATGCTTTGGAGAAAACTAAATATGAAGATTCAGATGCCAAATGGAAGGACTTTGATGCAAAGTACCATTTTTCATGTCAGTTCACAGCTGACATGATCGCAATGAATGCTGCTGACTTCATCGTAACTAGCACCTACCAAGAGATTGCTGGAAGGTAGGTCTTTTCTTCTGAATCTTATGTTCCTATATGGACTCACTATGGTTATAAAATTGTGAATAGCTGGAAAGTAACTTAGTTGTATCATCAGTAAGGATAAGCCAGGACAGTATGAAAGTCACACTGCATTTACCATGCCTAGACTTTGTCGTGTGGTCTCGGGCATCAATGTCTTCAATCCAAAGTTCAACATCGCTGCCCCTGGAGCTGATCAATCTGTCTACTTCCCTTCCACTGAAAAACAACAAAGATTAACCTCGTTTCATCCTGCCATTGAAGAACTACTTTATAGCAAGAATGAAAATGAAGAACACATGTGAGACTTCTATCACTTCGCTCCCATTGTTCTTACACTATATTACCATAAAATAATTCTCAGCTAATTTTGGTCGACCATATGTATTTTCATGATTGGTTTGGTCTAAATAAGAATCTCTATTACCGTATATATGTCATCATAATGGCTTCTTCCAAATTGAAATGTGTTTGCAACAGAGGGTTTTTGGAAGATAGGAAGAAGCCGATCATCTTCTCTATGGCTAGGCTTGATACAGTGAAAAACCTTACTGGCCTAGTCGAGTGGTATGCAAAGAACAAGAGGTTGAGAAATTTGGTAAATCTTGTGGTAGTTGGAGGATTCTTCAACCCTTCCAAATCCAAAGACAGAGAAGAAATGGCAGAGATCAAGAAGATGCATGCCTTAATAGAGGATTACCAACTCAAGGGTCAATTCAGATGGATAGCAGCACAAACCGATCGCTATCGCAATGGAGAACTCTACCGATGCATTGCAGATACAAAGGGAGCTTTTGTGCAGCCAGCATTGTATGAAGCTTTTGGCCTCACGGTTATTGAGGCAATGAACTGTGGATTGCCCACTTTTGCAACAAACCAAGGAGGGCCAGCAGAAATCATTGTTGATGGGGTCTCAGGTTTTCACATTGATCCATATAAAGGAGATGAATCAAGCAACAAGATTGCTGACTTCTTTGAAAAGTGCAAGGCTGATTCTGATTATTGGAACAGAATGTCAGCAGCTGGTCTTCAGCGTATCAATGAATGGTAATTCTTTTAGTAAAACCCTAGTTTTGTCGCTAACAAATAGGAGCACTTTCAATTTAGTCTTCCATACCCATATATATTAATATGCTTCCATTGTTACCCTTTCACTATTTTACTCTATAAAATAGGTTTGTACTATTATCCGTTAATAAGCAAGAGAACTTCAACAATCTTGATGGGTGAAATTCTCAAATTCCATTCTTGTGTTTGCCTTTGCAGCTACACATGGAAGATATATGCAAAGAAAGTGTTGAATATGGGATCAGTTTACGGGTTTTGGAGAGTGTTGAACAAGGAACAGAAGTTAGCAAAGGAAAGATACATCCACATGTTCCATAGTCTCCAATTCAGGAACTTAGTGAGTTGTTAGTAAATTGGATAATCCTCTTTTGTTTCTGTTCTTGTTTATTCAATAATTGTTCATCCATTGGAAAATTTCATTGTTTTACAGGCAAGAAATGTTCCGATACCTAGAGAGGAGCCCCAAGAAGCTATAAAAATGGGAAAAACTTCAAGCCAAAAACCAACAAAATCAGCTGAAGCACAGCTTAAAAGACCACTTGAAGCACCTCCAAAACAGCTATCAGCAATACTACCCAAAATTGGCCCTTTACCAACCCCAAGGCAAGTACACCTTACATGAAAAACTTCAAAATGAACCAAGATTTACAGTAAATGAATAATCTCTAGAACAAGACCACATAGAAAAAAAAAAAAAAATCTAAATGTTTATGTTCTCCAATAAAAATATAACATAAATATTTTATAACTCAATATTATAATGTATGGAAATGATAACATTTGACACAAATCTTGTGATGAGAAGCTTTATGTGAAATTCGAGAATGAGAATTTAAGCTTGGTTTTTGTGTATACCTTTGTTCGGCTCAACTCAAAGGGTTCTCATTTACAGGGATGAAGGTTTAGATCAGGGATTGATTACCAATGAAGAAAGAGAAGGTGCAGGCTATGGATATCGTTGGTGGGTCTTCCTAATCGCTTGTGTGCTCACCGTTGGTTACTTCCTTAAGAATATGGACAATCTATTCATATGGAAACAGCGATGAGAGTGAATGAGAATAACTCTATATGTTATTTTATTTTATTTTATTTTTGTTGAAAGACAATAGCTATATTTGATTCATATTGTAAATGGATTCAATAAAAATAAGAGACACTTTCAATGTTGCAGTAATGGCTTATAGTATATAACTCATCTTGTTTTGGCCAACTTTGATCAAGCAATTTCAAAAGATATACCAAAGATGGTTAGATTAATTTTACTGTGTATTAACTTTACTTAAAATTTTAAATTGATCTCTTAAATAATTAAGTTTGAAACGTGCTAAAAAAGTCATTTAACTTATATCTTATTTTATAAAAATTCTCATTTATGAATTGTGTTAAGAAAAAATAATTAAACACACTCATCTTGATATTTACATTCAATTGCAATATTTCCCACAAGTGATAAGCAGTTAAAATTGACATCTAATTCACTTGAGAAAGTCCCAAATTATTATTTGAAGGTATGGTTAGCAAATATTAAATAATAATGAAGAATAAAGACTCAAAAATGTAAGAGTTCAAGTTTACAAACAAAATGAAAAAAAAAAGAGCAACAAATAATAAAAGAAATATCAAATGAAAATTGCTTAACTATTATAAATTTGAGAAGCCTTATTTTCACATTTGCTTATTCATATAGTTAAACATTTATATTTAAACTCTAATTTAGATGGTAAGGAGTTTATTGCAATAGAGCAAATAAATCATGGGATTATCGGTATCTTTTTATAAATTAAGGGAAACATTATAATTTTATCTTAAAGAAATTCATTAAATGACTTTTATAAGAGGAAATATAAGTTAAAAGACCATTTTGACATATTTCAAAGGAAGTAATTTAAAATTTTAAATAAATTTAAGGGACTAAAAATACTAATTTAACTAATTTTTAAAAATTGGATCGATTCAAAGTTCATTAATTCAACTGTAATTAAATTATAATCGAACATGTATCAATATTAATAATTGTATATATATAATTATCATATTGAGTAAATAAAAATAATAAATATTGTTTTCTTACATAAAAATATCTTTTAAAATTCAAATATCTTTTAAATTAATATACATATATATATTATTTCATTACATTTATTGTAATAACCCAATTAAAATTAATTAAAGAATTGGGATAAAATAATTGGAAACCTTGAAATATTGATGGGAGATGATTAAGAAAATTTTTCTGAGCGCGTGATTTAAATTTGAAAATTTTTCAGAATAAAATTATATTTGAGGAAGAAACTTTTATCTGCCTTGAGAAATTTTACAGATAATTTTAAAAGGCTTATGATAGCTTAAAAATCTCCAAATCCCTTTCATATCATCCTAAATTCTTGCCTAAATCGAAAAACGCATTCAAAATTTATCTAAGGCAAAGTGAGAAAAAACCAAAATGCCCTCAAGAACTTTAAAACTCCATTTTTCTTCATTTCCCTCCCAATTTTCTCTCCTCCCGCTCACTCATTCACTCTCTCTCGCGCATCTCTTTTCTTCATGTTATCGATCACCGTTCATCTGCCAAACCATTACTGCATCATCGTCTGTCATTGCCGAAAGGTGCAGCTGTAACGACCCCTAATATGACATACACAATTCTTTATCTGATTAGCGGAAGCATATGGACTTTTCTAAATAGTATTCCCGATGTGGGAATGTCAGGGGATCGCTACTGGTTGAGCGTAACCCAAATAGACTTCCGGTTGTCCATTCGGATTCCGTTCAACCCTAATTCATACGCAGCTAAACTACTTATACATACAAACATCATAATTTACTCTGAAATGAAATCTAATATCCATACATGCAGTATACACTCATTCATACAAATTCCAACTTAAAATCGCAAGTTTATAGCGGTAAACCCTACCAAAAATTTGGCAGAGTTTCCTCTGTATTTCGGACATATCCATAATACAATAGTCACCTGTTTACAGATACACAGCCAGTCCAATAACAACAGAAAACATAAATTACAGAAGACCAATATACAGCATTATCATCAAAATATATACAATGAAATTCAAGCCTAGACTAAGTCGTTCTTCTATCTATCATCAAATCATCGTCCAGCTAACGCCTAGGTTCCTGTCCCTGTCCCTTTTCATCTGAGTAAACAACCTGGTGAGATATAAAATCCCAGTAGAATAATTTACATTTCAAATACAGTTCAAAATCTGGTTGAATACTCAGTGGTGCGAGCACTGAAAACGTCTTCCCAAAATCAGTTTGAAATTAGTGAAATACCTTATCTTTAAAATCATTTTATCACATGAAAATTACGGCAGATAATCATAATCAAAAATCCATTTCTTTGACAATCAATAATCCAAATCAGGTAAAATCCCATGCCCAATGTGTCTAAATCCATCTTGGCCACAAATCCTCTGCGACCAAATCTCAAATCGTCATCTAATTGCACGTCATCTAGAGAGAATACCTCTCTTATCGTTGGGTGTGATCCGTAACACCAATCACCCGAATCTCGCCTATATTGTGAGTGTGATCCGTAACACCAATCACTCACTCAAGGACCGGGTGAGAATCAACATCTAGGGCATCCCCTAGCATGTGCACATACGCCAATTCTCATCCTCATACAGTCTATTCGAACTCACATGCTCACGGTCGGTTATTTCTCAGGGTTCTAGGGTATTACGCCTAAATCACAACGTTTCCCCGTGTAGGCTATCCCCCCTTATACTCTTTAAACCTTTCTTAGGGTCGTCCTGATTTATCGCGTGATCCCTAATGCAGTACAGGTCAAATCAGGTAAAAACAATGTCAATTAAAAACTCCCTGTACTCGGGATACTTAACGACCGTCCCATACCGGTTATCAAGTACCCTACCCTAAGTAAATCCGTCCTAATGGCATCTAAACTCGATAAACAAAGCGTCTAACATGCAATTAGGATATCCAGTACACAGGCATGTAATTTATTCCATCGAAAGAAGCACGTAAATCCATGCAATTAAATCTAATCATTCAGGCAATCACTAGGTCAAATCTAAGACTCGGGAAGCGTAAATCATCCTACCTGGTCTCCTGTTGCTCCGAAACAATTCAGAACTTCATGAAATCTCAATTTTTGATCTAATTAAATTTCCTGGACATTTAAATGAATATCCAAGCTTGTCACGTCATCCGTTTTACGATTCTAAGTTTGGTTACCCTAATACCTAAGTCAATTTATTTCCTAATTGCGTTTGGCAGCTAATTTAATCAGAATTCATTAGTTTTTGGGAAATCAGACCTTACCAGTGTTGTCGGGTGATGAAAATATGTCCCAGGGTGGTCTCAGTTTCTCCTGGTGTATGTCCAGATGCTCCAGCACGGCAGCGCAAGGCGGCGTACGGCGGCGCACTGTGGAGAGGTGCGGTTGGCCTCAAAATTTACACCACGGTGAAGCTCGCAAGACCAGGAGTCCGAATATGGTGGTGGTGCGGTGGTTCACGGCCGTTTGGACGACATTTTTCAGCCACGAAAAATGACGCACGGCATACGGAAAAAGCCTCGATCTGGGTGCATCGGACCTCTGTTCGACGTCGGCGAGCTGGTGGAGGAAGCTGGCAGCTCAGGCTACACAATGGTGGGGGCGGTGACAGCCAACGGTGGCAGACGGAGACGATCTTAGCTGGCTAAGTTTTCACGTGATGGAAGTGGAAAACGCCATTTTTCAGCAGTGCTAGCGGTTGTTGGTGGTCGTGAGTGGTTGATGGAGATTATGGGTGGCGAGGGCTATCGGTTGGTAGGCCAGGTGGTGGCTCACGGTGGCTGTGGTGGCAGCGCACGGTGAAGGAAGGAGGAGAGAGAGGAGAGAGAAAGTGAAGTGAGGAGAGAGAGAGAATTGATAGAAATGGAGGAATTTCTGGAAATTTAAAACTTTCGGGGGCGATTCTGACTTTTCCCGGATCACCTGGGGAAACTTCGGGATGTCAACTTCCTTCCAGACGTTGGCAGGCATTTTTATGCAAAGCTTTTGGCCTCCGTCTGTGAAATTGACCCACGAAACGTCGTTTGTCAGTTCCTGATAGCCGGATTGTGTTTCTTTCCATTCGATTGTGTTTTTTGACATCAAACCGCTTTCTGAGTTTAACCATTACCTTGAAATACGTGCCAAACTTGTTTTAAATGAAATTTCTGTTAATAGTTCGGTTTTATCCTTTAAAAATATTTTCGGTTGTTACATTCTCCCCCCCCTTAAAAGAAAATTTGTCCCCAAAATTCATACCTGTGAACAGCTCTGGGTATCTTTGCCTCATCTCTTCTTCTTTCTCCCACGTCATCTCCTGTGATGCTACATCCTGCCAAAGTACCTTAACTAAAGGAATTATTTTACTTCGAAGTTACTTAGTCTTAAAGTCAAGGATTTGAACAGGAGTAGATTCAAAAGTCAAATTTTCCTTTAATATTATCGGTTGATTCCCTAATACATGCGCAGGATCTGGGACATATTTACCAAGTTGGGAGACATGGAATACATCATGTAGGTTGGACAAATAGGGAGGTAAGGCAATTTGGTAGGCAACGGGACCGACTCTTTGTAAGATTTGGAATGGTCCTAGAAATCTAGGGCTTAGTTTCTTGGTCCTTACTTGTCTACCGATACCCGTGGTGGGGGACACTCTTAGAAATACGTGATCTCCCTCACTAAATTCCAAAGGCCTTCTTCTCTTGTTGGCATATGATTCTTGCCTCTGTTGGGCAATTCTCATCTTTTCTCTAATCATTTTAATCTGGTCAGTGGTTTCTTGTACTATTTTAGGTCCCAACAGTGCACTCTCCCCCATTTCTACCCAACTTAAAGGTGATTTACAACTCCTCCTATACAGAGCCTCGTAAGGTGCCATACCGATGGTAGAGTGATAACTGTTATTGTATGAAAACTCTATCAACGGCAGGTGTTTATCCCAACTTCCTTTTCACTCAAGCACACAAGCCCTTAACATGTCTTCTAGGGTTTGAATAGTCCTCTCAGACTGCCCGTCAGTCTGAGGATGACAGGCTGTGCTAAATTTAAGTTAGGTTCCTAAGGCTTGCTATAAGGATTGCCAGAATCTCAAAGTAAACTTAGGATCTCGATCGGATACTATACCTGACGGTATTCCATGCAATCTCACGATTTTCCTAAGGTATACTTTGGCTAATTTTTCCATAGAGTAACGCACCTTAACAGGTAAAAAGTGTGCAAATTTGGTCAACCTATCCACTATCACCCAAATGGCATCAAATCCTGTTGGTGTCCTAGGTAATCCTACCACAAAATCCATAGTGATTTGATCCCATTTTCTCTCTGGTATCTCCAATGGTTTTAGTAGTCCTGCTGGTTTTTGATGTTCTATCTTAACCTGTTGACAAGTCAAACAAGCATTCACGTAGTTCGTGATCGTATAGCGGGCCACCAAAAATTTCTCTTTAAGTCCTGATACATCTTGGAAATACCAAGGTGAATAGTGTAATGGCTTCTATGGGCCTCTGCTAGCACTTTTTCCTTTAGCTCCTAATGGTTTAGAATCACTACCCTCTTTCTAAACATTAAGACTCCATCAGGTGCCAGTCCAAAATCGGGTTGGTCTGCGTATACTTCCAAGGATTCATCCTCAAGTTGGGCTTGTCTAATCAGTTCTCTAAATTCGCAGGTTATCAAAAAGTCACTCATCACTAATCTTTGCAGAAACGAGATTACGTTGAGGCTGAGATTTCCAAAATCCTCAAGTAACCTCATCTCTCCAATCATTAAACTAGCTAGTTGTAGTGACTTTCGGCTTAATGCATCAGTCATGACATTCACTTTTCCTGCATGATATTTCAATTCAAAATCAAAGTCTTTCAGATATTCTACCCACCTACGTTGCCTCATGTTTAATTCCTTCTGATCAAACAAATACCTAAGGCTCTTATGATCACTATATACCTCAAATACAGCGCCATACAGGTAATGTCTCCAAATCTTTAGGGCAAACACGACGACAGCTAATTCTAAGTCATGGGTTGGGTAGTTCTCCTCTGCAAGTTTCAATTACCGCGATGCATAAGCCACAACTTTCCCATCTTACATCAAGACGCAACCTAGGCCTCTTAAGGACGCATCTGTATATACGGTAAAGGGTTCTAGGGGTTTCGGGATAATTAGTACATGATCGGTGGTTAATTTCTCTTTCAAAATTTGAAAACTAATCTCACACTGTTCGCTCCATTCAAAATCTTCCCCTTTCTGAGTCAACCGGGTTAATGGCAAAGCTATATGAGAAAATCACTGAATGAATTTCTGATAATAGCTGGCCAGACCCAGGAAACTCCTAATCTCGGTGACCGTTCTAGGTCGATCCCAATCTAATACTGCTTCAATTTTCTTTGGGTCTACCGCTATCCCTTCCCCATTAACCACGTGTCCTAATAATTTCACTTCTTCTAACTGAAACTCACATTTCTCTAACTTTACATACAATTGCTTCTCTTCCAGTATCTGTAGCACCGTGCTAAGATGCTGCGCATGCTCCTCATGAGTCTTGGAATAGACTAAGATATCATCGATGAATACCACTACAAACTGATCTAAATAGGATTTGAAAATCCTGTTCATGTAATCCATAAAGACAGTTGGTGCATTCGTCAATCCAAATGGCATCACTAGAAATTCATAGTGGCCGTATCTTGTCCTAAATGCTGTCTTCGAGATATCTTCTTCTCTAACCCTAATCTGGTGGTATCCTGATCTTAAGTCTATCTTAGAAAATATAGTCGCGCCTTGCAACTGATCAAATAAGTCATCAATACGTGGCAATGGGTATTTATTCTTGATGGTCACCTTGTTTAATTGTCGATAATCAATACACAATCTTAAACTCCCTTCTTTCTTCTTTACGAATAAGACCGGAGCTCCCCATGGTGATACACTTGGCCTAATGAACCCCTTCTCCAACATATCTTCAATTTGGACCTTTAATTCTCTTAATTCCGCTGGGGCCATACGATATGGGGTCATGGCTATTGGGCCCGCTCCTGGAATTAGGTCAATGGTGAATTCTATCTCCCTAGGTGGTGGCAGTTTGCTTATTTCCAAAGGAAATACCTCTGGAAAGTCACTAACAATTGGGATTTGACTTAGCCTATCCTGTAACTCTACCTCAGAGAGATTGAGGGACATATCACCTATCTCACAAGCCCTGTCACTCCCTCGCATAGGCACGTTATCCAGGTAAGTGATTGTCCTCTCGGAACAATTCAACAAAACCCGATTCCTAGTTAACCAATCCATTCCCAAAATGATGTTGATCCCAGTTAATGGTATACACACTAGGTCCACAATGAACAAAGTATCTTCAATGGTTAAGGGGCAATTCAGGCATATTCATGGGGATATAGTGGCTTCTCCCAAAGGTGTGGATATGTATAGGTCATAGGGCAGGGTTTTAACAGGTAATCTTATTCTTTCTACGCATGCATCAGCAATAAAGGAGTGTGTAGCACCCGAATCAAACAATACTATCAAAGAAAAATTATAGATTTTACCTCTACCCTGCATCAAGCCCGAAGACCTGTCGACATTGGCAGCATTCAAAGTGAAAACTCTCCCTGGAGCCTGTGGTCTTCGGCTACCGGATGTCGGCTGATTCCCAGTGGAAGGGCAGTATCTGGCCATATGTCCTGTACCTCCATACCTGTAACACTGAAGTGGAGTTTGATGCTAGCAGGGATGATTCGGATGTCTGGTGCCACACCTCGGACAGGGAGTATTATCAGGTCACCTTTCATTGCTACTAGAAGCCCCTGGTTGTAGTTTAAACATAACGCTTCTCACATTAAGATTTCTAGGTATTGGTCTGGGCCGGTTCCCTGTTCTCTGTGTCATATTCTGAGCCTGTCTCTGCTCTAGATTTTTGCTTAGGATTCGGCACTTGTTTACCAGCGTGGCGAAGTCTCGAATCTCCAGGGTAGCTAACTGAGTCTTCATGGGTAAGTCTAGGCCTTCTTCTAATTGCTTCGCTGTCCAGACTTCATCATAATGCATTCGTAGGTAGGTGGAGTATCGTGATAATTCTTCAAATTTTTTCAAATACTCCTCAAATGGCCTGCCTCCCTGTGTGAGCTTCAAAAACTGTGTTTCCTTTGATTGTTTTACACTCTCAGGGATGTACTGGTCCATAAAGACTCTCTTGAAAGACTCTCAGGTAAGTAGAATGCCTCTGCTTTCCATCAGTTGCTGGGCATCTATCCACCAAAGTTCTGCTTCACCTTTTAACATGTATGTTGCATATGTAACCTTCTGCTCGTCGTCACACTACAACAGTCTGAAAATATTTTCAATATCTTTCATTCAGGCTTCTACAATAGCTGGATCAGAGGCACCTGCAAATGGAGATAGACCTGCTCTCTGAAACTCGATCCATCCCTGATACAGTGGGTTTGTATGCTGAGTGGCTCCGTCATTTCTAGTCTGTCCATCTTCCTGTTGCTGTCTCATTATATTAGCACTGGTAGTGGCTTGATCTCTCATCGCATCAGCCATCAACCGGATGGATTCCATCATATCGTGCATGTCGACATCAGTCTCCATGCTGCCACTACCTGAAGCACCCTGGTTCTTGTGCCTTGGCCTTCCTCTGGGCCTGCGAGTGGCATCCCTGCTAGATTCTGCCATATTTATCTGACAAAAAAGTAAACAGATCAGTCATAACAGCAACAGTTAACAGAAAGGCATTAAATTCATTCCATTACTTATCGGTTCAAGATCAAGTCCTAACATTCCAGAGTTAAATCAATTAAAACCTAAAGCTGCAAGCCTGAAGATTCATAATCCCTAACCCACTAAACCAGACGATTCGGCAATCGGGCTCTGATACCATAATTGTAACGACCCCTAATACGACATACACAATCCTTTATCTGATTAACGGAAGAATATGGACTTTTCTAAATAGTATTCCCGATGTGGGAATATCAGGGGATCACTACTGGTTGAGCGTAACACAAATAGACTTCTCGTTGTCCATTTGGATTTCGTTCAACCCTAATTCACACGCAGCTAAACTACTTATACATACATACATCATAATTTACTCTGGAATGAAATATAATATCCATACATGCAGTATACACTCATTCATACAAATTCCAACTTAAAATCGCAAGTTTACAGCGGTAAACCCTACTGAAAATTCGGTAGAGTTTCCTCTGTATTTCGGATATATCCATAATACAGCAGTCACCTGTTTACAGATACACAACCAGTCCAATAACAACAGAAAACATAAATTACAGAAGATCAATATACAGCATTATCATCAAAATATATACAATGAAATTCAAGCTTAGATTAACCCGTTCTTCTGTCTATCATCAAATCATCGTCCAGCTAACGCCTAGGTTCCTGTCCCAGTCCCTGTTCATCTGAGTAAACAACCTGGTGAGATATAAAATCCCAGTAGAATAATTTACATTTCAAATACAGTTCAAAATCTGGTTGAATACTCAGCTGTGCAAGCACCGAAAATGTCTTCCCGAAATCAGTTCGAAATCAGTGAAATACCTTATCTTTAAAATCATTTTATCACATGGAAATTACGGCAGATAATCATAATCAAAAATCCATTTCTTTGAAAATCAATAATCCAAATCAGGTAAAATCCCATACCCAATGTGTCTAAATCCATCTTAGCCACAAATACTCTGCGAACAAATCTCAAATCATCATCTAATTGCACGTCATCTAGAGAGAATACCTCTCTTATCGTTGGGTGTGATTCGTAACACCAATCACTCACTAAAAAATCGGGTGAGAATCAACATCTAGGGCGTCCCCTAGCATGTTCACATACGTCAATTCTCATCTTCATACAGTCTATTCGAACTCACATGCTCACGGTCAGCTATTCCTCAGGGTTCTAGGGTATTATGCCTAAATCACAACGTTTTCCCGTGTAGGCTATCCCCCCTTATACTCTTTAAACCTTTCTTAGGGTCGTCCTGATTTATCGCGTGATCCCTAATGCAGTACAGGTTAAATCAGGTAAAAACAATGTCAATTAAAAACTCCCTATACTCGGGATACTTAACGGCCATCCCATACCGGCTATCAAGTACCCTACCCTAAGTAAATCTGTCCTAATGGCATCTAAACTCGATAAACAAAGCGTCTAACATGCAATTAGGATATCCAGCACACAGGCATGTAATTTATTCCATCGAAAGTAGCACGTAAATCTATGTAATTAAATCTAATCATTCAGGCAATCACTAGGTCAAATCTAGGACTCGGGAAGCGTAAATCATCCTACCTGGTCTCCTGTTGCTCCGAAACAATTCAGAACTTCATGAAATCTTAGTTTTTGAGCCAATTAAATCATCCTACCCTAATATTTAGGTCAATTTATTTCCTAATTGCGTTCGATAGCTAATTTAATCATAATTCATTAGTTTTTGGGAAATCAGACCTTACCAGTGTTGTCGGGTGACGGAAATCTATCCCAGGGTGGTCTCGATTTCTCCCGGTGTATGTCCAGATGCTCCGGCACGGCGGCGCATGAAGAAGAGGTACGATTGGCCTCGAAATTTACACCACAGTGAAGCCCGAAAGACCAGGAGTCTGAATATGGTGGTGGCACGGCGGTTCACGGCCGTTTGGATGGCATTTTCTGGCCACAAAAGTGACGCATGGCGGACGAAAAAAGCCTCTATTCGAGCTCGTCAGACCTCCGTTCGACGTCGGTGAGTTGGTGGAGGAAGCTGGCAGATCAGGCTACACGATGGTGGGGGCAGTGATGGCCAACGGTGGTAGACGGCAGCGATTTCAGCTGGCGAAGTTTTCGCTCGATGGAGGTGAAAAACGCCATTTTTTGACAGCGTTGGCGGCCGTTGGTGGCTGTGGGTGGTTGCTGGAGGTTGTGGGTGGCGAGGGCTGTTGGTTGGTAGGCCAGGTGGTGGCTCACGGTGGCTGTGGTGGCGGCACACGGTGGAGGAAGGAGGAGAGAGAAGAGAGAGAAAGTGAAGTGAGGAGAGAGAGAGAATTGATGGAAATGGTGGGATTTCTGGAAATTTAAAGCTTCCGGGGGCGATTCTGACTTTTCCTTAATCACCCGGGGAAACTTCGGGATGTCGAATTCCTTCCAGATATTGGCACGCATTTCTATGAAAAGATTTTGGCCTCTGTCTATGAAATTGATGCACGAAATGTCGTCTGTCAGTTCCTGATAGCTGGATTGCATTTCTTTCTATTCGATTATGTTTTTTGACATCAAGCTGCTTTTCGAGTTTAACCATTACCTCAAAATACGTGCCAAACTTGTTTTAAATGAAATTGCTATTAAGAGTTTAGTTTTATCCTTTAAAAACATTTTCAGTTGTTACAGCAGCAACTCTACCCGACACCACAACATGTCGTCTGCAGCTCCGCTGGCCACCACAATGGCCGAAAATGGCACCTTCGTTTGTGACATTCTCTTCTTTGATCCGGCCAATTTTGCGCTGTTGGTCGCCAGTGAGCACTTGGGTTGGGTTGCTGGAGGTCCATCAGTCCTCTCTGTCAGCTCAGCCGCCGCTATCGCCATCGCTATCACTGCCGCCAGTCGCCGAAAAATGCCACCATAGGTTTAGGGAATAAATTATAATTTTTCAAAACTTGTGGTGTACACTGAAATACTCTGAATTAATTTTTTTTTTCTACAATTTCTAGCTTCTATGATATTATTAGGAATAAATTGAAGGGATATATTGAAGAAAAATGGTGAAAACCATAAATTGAAAAATAGGGACTAAATTGTAATTTCTGAAAAAGTTTGGTATGAAGTAGAATTGTACAATTTGATGCATTTCTGTAATCTTTATCTTAATTAAGACTCTTATGAATATATAGAATTGGAAAATAGAGGAAAATTGTTGGAAAAGTTTCAATTTCAAGTTTAGGGACTAAACTGAAAAGACTGGTATATTTTGTTTAAGCAGTGTAAACCATGTCCATTTTGAACTTTTGAGTGAATCAAGTTCATTTAATCTCTTAGAAGCATCATAGAGTAAATTGGATAATTTTATAGCCAAATAACAAACTTGGATAAATGAGGGACTAAAGTGCAAAGTTATTTTCTTAGGCATTGAAAATAGGTTTTAGTTCTAAATATTGGTTACAAAATGTACAGAGGTGGCTTAAAGAATTAGTCCAAGGAAAAGAAGGAGAATCTTAAGTTAAGTGAAAGAAATTCCAATTTAAGGTAGAGTAATCTACACTTCCCTTTGTTTTGATAAATGTTTAATGTGAATTGACTGCTGTGACTGTGTTTGTGAACATGTACTGGAAAATATGTGCTGAATTAGATGAGTATAAGAAAAGACCTACATATGTTTGAAATGTATTTGAAAATTCTTTGCTGCTAGTTTTGATTGGACTATTGGAATTGTATGCTTATAGTGCAGACAAAACCTGGGATGGATACTTGATAACTGGTATGAGACGGTCGTTAAGTATTTCATATTCAGACTTACTTTTAAACTTTTATTATTTGAACGCTAAAATGGTCTGTATATGTTAGGATTTACCCATTAAACCAATACACCCCTATGAAAGACTATAAGGAGTAAATGAGGAGAGTCTATATAGGGGAATGGATTGGTTTAAGAATAAAGCCCTATGATCCTAAGTATTAGTCACCTATATGTATACGTTGCCTTATAGTCGGCATAGAGAAATGAGACCTACTCGTAATGTGCACATGATGGGGGATGCCCTTTATTGATAATAGGTTCTCAGTCACAAGGAGGATGGTCTTGTGACAATCACCGGGAAGACAGTCCTCGTGATCTTAAAATGAGATTGAAAAACTGCAGGAAATGAATTTTGAATTAATTTATATGATTTTATGCATATATGTATAGATGACTGAAATCCTTGTAGTAACGTAGTAGCGTTATGCAATGGGTATGAAAATTTGGCTGCCAGCATTTTGAAAAATGATGATTTTTCATCAATACTTATACTCTTTAATTGAGAAAATGATTTTGATTTATGAGTTTTGAATAACCACTAGATTTTCCATGTTTATTGATTTTTGATAAATGAAGCTTCAATTCACATGTTTTATTAAATCAATGAGTTTGGGGAGAGGTTTATTATACCCGGATGGGGGTATAGCTAAAAATTCAACTGTTTTGAATAAAATAAATTGTATATTACTCTACTGGGATTCAAAATCTTATTAAGTTGTGTGTTCAGGCAATCAAAGGCATGATGGCACTAGGAATTAGCCTGGGATTGAATGTATTTACTACGTAGAACTATAGAAAGACCGAGAAGCTATATTGTATCTTATGATATTAGTTGTAAATGGCTAAATGGCTTGAATATGGAGTTTATTATTCACTGAATTTGTATTTGGAGATTTTTATATACTATTGTGGTAAATAATTAAGTTATATCTTGTAATTAGTATCTCAAATGCAATGTATGAATGATAGTTTAGATGTATATTCCATAGTATGTTGATGCCTATATTGTTTGATGATTTGAGGTATTAGATAAGCTGCATAGGTATAGGGTTGAGTGAAATATAAATAGGAACGCCTATTTAGGTTGCACTCAACCAGTAATGGCCCCGAACGATGTATATTTTGAAAGCAAAAATTTTTCAGAGCATTTCACGCTTCCTAAATTATATGCTATGGTAAGGGGTCGTTACATTTATCATTATTTTTTTTACTTATTTTAATTTTTAAGAATAAATAAAAATTTATTTTTAATTAAATGTTTTTTATTTTTTTCTTAATTCCCATTATATCCTTCCCTCTTTCCCAAGCTTCAAGTCTCTCTCTTCAATGCTATGCCTATATGGTTACATCTGACACGAACTTAATTACTCATTCACACTTTCAAACTTTTTTAAACTCTCTACTCTCTCTGTTTCTCCTTAACAATTTTTCTATCTTTTTCTAAAATTCTTCAGCCTCTTCTCTCTCATCTCTCTCTCCATGTCTCTTTTACAAATTTTTTCAACAATTTGACTTAAAATCATTTTTTAAAATAATATATTTTAACAACAACTGTCTACAAAAATTAATTCCTTCAACACTTTATTTTGTTCTTATTTGAACAAATCTATCTACACTTGATACAGGTCTCTTTTCTTTTAATATAACTATAATTTGTTAATAATATGACGGATTAGGTCTAACAAAATAATTCGGTTCAAATTTTTTTTTTATAACTTATGAGTCATCCCATATTGACAAATAATACCAATCAAACTCAATGTCTCAAAGATTGAGAGATAGAGGAAAGAGGAAAAGAGAGAGAGAGAGAGAGAGAGAAAATAGTATCATCAATATGCCATTTGAATACTAGTATATTTATGTTGAAAAGAGGGAAAAAGAGATAGAAAGAGAGAATGACAACGTTTAAATTTTTTCATTGTCCATTCAAAACTTATAAATATATATATATTGATTTATTTACTTTTTATAAAATTTATTTAGAAGTAATAAAAGTAAAATAGTATTATTATATTGAAATGAAAGAGATTTCTCTAAAGTGTTATGGTTACGAGAATGTAAATTTTTTTTATATTTTTTATTTCTTTAAAATTTGTTTATATAATAATAAAATAAGTTATTTTGTAATATATTTAAAATTATTAATTCACATTCAAATTTAGTATTTAATTTAGTAAATTGTTAAATTTAACATGAAATTTTTAATGAGAAAGTGATCAAAGGCACAAAATTAAATCATTTCACAAAAATTAAGATAATTATATTATTTATTTTTAAATTAAAATGGATCAGGTTAAAAATTGTATAAATAGTTGAAAAAATTAAAATTACTTTTTATATATAAATAATTTTTATGAGTGGTAAATTCAAAACTCTCTCAATCACATAATGTAACGGAAAATCTTAAGCATAACCTTTTTAAAAAATAATGTATCATTGTTGATGTCTACTTTTAAGAACGGATAAAACTGTACCATTTGAAAAAGTAAAATAGAAATACATAAGGGAATTAAAAGACATTTTACTGTCAAATTTTTATTAAAAAGAATGGAATTTTGATTTTGATTTTTAATTAGTTTTAAATTTAAAAATATTAAAAATTTAAAATTCAATTATGTTTCCCAAAAATTTAGTCTTTAAAACTATGTATGGTAACAATCTCAAATAATTATTTCATGAGAAAATAATCTATAAAAGATTTATTTTATCTTAGTTCATGAATTAATTTTTTGAGATTGTTACTGTATAGAGAGTTATAATTTTTCTATAATTAAGATATATTTTATCTTAATTTACTAAGATAAATATTAAATTTAAATATGAATTAATAGTTTTAAATATATTACAAAATAATTTATTTTATTATTATATAAATAAATTTTAAAAAATTCAAACAATATAAAAAATTCAAATTCTCTTAACTATAACACTTTGGAATTAGAGACTTTTGTTTCCTTTCAATATGATGATATTGTTTCACTCTCATTGCTTTTAAATAAATTTTATAATAAATTAATATATATACATATATAAATTTCAAATGAAGAATGAAAAAATCTCAATATTATTAATCTCAATTTCGTTATTCACACTCTCTCTTTTTCCCTCTTCCCAACAAGAATATATTGATATTCAATTTTCACATTGATTATATTCTTTTTCCCTCTCTCTCTCTCTCTCACACACACACACAATATTTTAGACATTGAGTAGGCACAGATAATAATCTATCCCAATATAAAACAAATTACAAGTTATAAAAAAAAAAATTTGAACCTAATCAGTGTGTCAAACCTAATCTATCACAAATACAGACAGATTAGGGTCAAATTTTCAAAAAAAGATGTAATCTGTAATAAACTGAATTTTTAAAAATAAATTAATAGGGTAAATTAAACTTTGATTTTGTTAAAATCGAATTCGGCGAAATTTTCTGAGTCTACGGTCGAAATTTAGGAATTTTTCAGAGTCAAAATTCGATATGACGGAGAAAAACTCGACCTAGCGTCAAGAGATTAGCAGATGAATTGACAAGCTTTAAATCCTTAAAAGGAGTCAGAATTCCTTCTATGTGGGCCCGTATCCTTGCCCAGGTCAGAAAAGGCATCCGAAAATTTCTCCTGACGACATGGAAAAAGACCAAAATGCCCCTAGAGGCCTTAAAATTTCAAAACCTCACTTTTTCCCTCCCATTTTCTCTTTTCTCTCTCTCTCTTCCCTCCATCTTCTCTCCCTTCTCTCCTCTCACCTTCGCCACTGTGCACAACCAAAAACGTCACCCTGCGTCATCGCCAAACACAACCACTGGTGCAACTTGACGTCCCTGACCTTCAGCCACCATCCCTGGCCATCGACGGATGCCACATCGGCTGGAAACAGCCAGTTTTCTCCTCCATCGTGATTTTCCTTCCCTGTCGTGATCTCTGTCATCCGGTGACACTGCCACCACCGTTGGGAAGCCTGAACTACCAGCTTCCTCCGACAGCTTCCAACCGGTGAACGTGCGCCGCCACACGCCTGGAACGAAGGAAAAATCATCCACCGTGTGTCAAACTTCTCTGCCGGAATACGCCATCCAAACGGCCGTATTTCTCCAAACAGACCCTAGATTCGGCATCCTTGAGTTGTGGGCTACATTCTGGTGTATTTTCTGACCTTAATCGCCGTTGTCTTTCGTGTGCCATTGTGAACCACCATTTGCCGTCGTGCTCTACCTTGCGCCATCACCGGAGTTGCTGAAAAGTGGTCAGAAACAGAATTTAAACTACTGGAACCCCCGGTATGATTTAAAATGCCCCAATTTGATGTTTTCATATTGAAATTTAATCCCGAACACGTGTAAGAACCAGACCTGCCTAGAAAATTGTAATTTGATGTAGGGAAGCTGAATCGAATAGGAAACCACCTAAGATTTTAATTAAATTGCCTAAGGAACTAACTGGGATTCATTATCGAGGAAATAGGAATCCCCGAACTGATTAGGAGCAAACGGTGAAAGGTAGAGTGATTTATGCTCCCCTGAACTTTGATTGATATTGTGATTACCTATTTTAGAATAGTTTTATTGCATAGGAATAAGTGCTAAGATATATGAGTATATATGTATGCCTGCGTGCTGTGAATGCCTGTTGCATGTTTGATGTATTGGCTATCGGGTTTATATGCCATAGGAATGGACTAACTTAAGGTAGGGTATTCAATAACCAGTATGGGACGGCCGTTGAATATCCCATATGCAGATGACTTTGTAAATGTATTGTTTTTAATTAGATTTAGTCTGCATTCGTTAGGGGTTACTCGTTAAACCAAGACGACCCTATGAAAGGTTTAAGGTGTATAAGGGGGGATAACCTATACGAGGTAATGTTTTGGTTTTGGTGTAATCTCCTATAACCTTGAGAATTAGTCGGCTATGTGTATGTAGTTTCGAATAGACTGTATGAGGATGAGAATTGGCGTTTGTGCACATGCTAGGGGACGCCCTGGATGTTGATTCTCACCTGGTCCTTGAGTAAGTGATTGGTGTCATGGATCACATTCACAATATAGGTGTGTTTTCGAGTGATTGGTGTTATGGATCACACCCAACGTAAAAGTATATTTTTCTGTAAAAATGGCATGCAATTGGAAAGAATAATAACAGTCACATGAGACTTGTGACTGATGAGTATATGAAAACCATCGAGCATGGTTTTTAGATAAGAATTTCAGTATAAATTTTCAGAACAAATATTTTATACTCATGTTATTATTTGCATTAGTTTCCATGTGATTTCATATTTTAAAGAATAAGGTAATTCACATGCATTTAATTTGAATATGGGAAGATGTTTTCTGTGCGTTGTCACAGTTGAGCATCCTACTATTTTAGAAATGTATAATGTAAATTGCTCTACTGGTATTTAACTATCTCATGAAGTTGTTTGCTCAGATGATTAGGAATAGGAAATGCCTAGGAGATAGCTAGGCAAAAGAAGGATGTCAAGATAATGTTGTGTTGTGGATGTAGAATTAAGCTTGAATATATATATGTGAATGTGTATTGTTGTCTTTTAGATTTATTGATGAATTTGTTATATGTATATGTTAATTGGGATATTGTATAAAAGGGAAACATTCAATTTTTAGGGGAAACTCTACCAAATTTTTGATAGGAAATGTTTTGGGAGAATATATTTTTATAATGAATTTAATGGATTGTAGTTTTATTTACTGATGTATAAATGAATTTAATAGTATGAAATAGTATATCTCAATTGTATCTGAATGGTTGTTAGAATTTATATTCAAAAGTATTATATGGTTTATAATATGATAATAGAAATGATGCATAGGATTTAGGATTGAGTGGACTATGAGAAGAGTCTATTTGGGTTACACTCAACCAATAGCGACCCTCAGACGTTCTTAACATGGGAAAAGTGAAAATTTTATTTAGAACTTTGTATGCTTATGCTACTTTAATAGATAAGTATACAGTATGATTTAGGGGGTCATTACAGAGTGGTATCAGAGCCCAGTTTACAGGTTTATTGGTTTATCGATTTATTGGTTATGAATTTTTTTGGGTTTGCAGCTTTAGGACTTGAAATTGATTTGATTTTGGAATATATAGTATTTGATTTGCAATTGAGATATTAGGAATAAATCAGCTGCTATGCTGATAATTTGTTGTTATTAAAGGCTAACTAATCCTTTTTCTATGTCAGTTAGCCATGGTAGATGCTAGTAGAGATACTATGGGGAGGCCAAGAGGAAGGCCATGAAATAAAAGCCAAGGGACATGAGGGAGTAGTAGCAGAGAGGATAATGTTGAGATGAGGGACATGATAGACTCTATAAGAATGATAACATATGCTATAAGAGAGCAAGCTACTACAAGTGCTAATATGATGAGCCAAGATGAGGAGGATCCTTAGAATCGAGATGACGAGAATAATATGAATAACAATAAGATGTACCAAGGCTGGTTAGAGTTCCAAAGGGCAGGACCACTGGTGTTCTCAAGCACATGTGAACCATTAATAGTAGAAGGGTAGTTGAAGGAGATGAAGAAGATATTTCAATTTTTGCATAGTACAGATGAGCAGAGGGTTACTTATGTAACATATATGCTGAAAGGAGAGGTAGAACATTGATGGACCGGAGCCAAGCAGCTCATGGAGAGCAGGGGTACTCCACTCACATGGGAGCCTTTTAAGAGGATCTTCCTGGAGAAATACTTCCCTAAAAGTGTGAGATAGGCTAAGGAAACTGAATTTCTGCAACTCAGACAAAGCGATAGACCATTCGAAGAGTATTTAGCCAAATTCGAAGAATTGGATAGATATTCCACCTATTTGAGGCTACATTATAATGAAGCCTGAAAATCAAGCCAACTGTAGGCAAGGTTAGACTTGCAGATGAGAACACAAATAGCCCCAATAGAGATAAGGGACTTCGTGATGCTAGTAAATAAATGCCAAATACTTAGTAAAAATCTAGAGGAAAGGCAGAATATGAATTAGAGAACAGGAGGTCGACAGAAATAACCCGCCAAGAATCTAAATGTGAAGGGTGGAAATTTAAAGTCACAACAAGGGTCATCTAATAGTAATAGACGTCTTGAAACTGCTAACTGCCCAAAATATGGGACTAGGCATCCCAATCAACCCTGTTGGCATCAGACACCCATACAATGCTATAAATGTGGAGGTACTAAACATTATGCAAAGTACTCTCCAATTGGTGGAAACTAGCAGAATCCAGGTGGGCAAAGATCGTAAGCTCCAGGGAGAGTCTTTACTCTAGATAGAGCAAATGTCGACAAGTCGCCTAGATTGATGCAAGTAGAGATAAGATTTATAATTTTTTTTTTAATAATATTTTTTGATTCGGGTGCTACGCACTCTTTCATATCTAACGCATGTGTGAAAAAAATAAACTTACCTTTGCAAACCATGCCATTTGATTTACATATTTTCACACCATTAGGAGAGACAACCATATCCCCCACAAATATGTCTAAACTGCCCCCTTACCATTGATAAATCTTTTTTTATTGTGGACCTGGTGTGTTTGCCTTTGACTGGGATCAACGTCATTCTGGGAATGGACTAGTTATCTAGGAATCAGGTTCTATTGAATTGTTCTGAAAGAACTATCACTTATTTGGATACCTTACCGGTAGGTGGGAGTGACAGGGCGTGTGAGATAAGTGATATTTCCCTTAATCTCTCTTAGGTAGAATTACAGGAAAGGCTAAACCTAATTCCCATTATTAGTGATTTCCCAGAGGTATTTCCTTTAGAGATAAGTAGGTTACCCCTACCTAGAGAGATAGAATTCACCATTGACTTGATTCTGGGTACAAGCCTAATAACAATGACCCTATATAGAATGGCTCTAGCGGAATTAAGGGAATTAAAGGTCCAAATAGAAGATTTATTGGAAAAGGGATTCATTAGGCTGAGTGTGTCACCATAGGGAGCTCTTGTCTTGTTCGTAAAGAAGAAGGATGAGAGTTTGAAGTTATGTATAGATTACCAACAGTTGAATAAGGTAACCATCAAGAATAAATACCCTTTACCCCAAATAGATGACCTAGTTGATCAATTGCAAGGTGCAACGGTGTTATCCAAAATAAAATTAAGGTCAGGATACCATGAGATCAGGGTTAGGGATGAAGATATCCCTAAGACAGCATTTAGCACTAGGTATGGTCACTATGAGTTCCTAGTGATGCTTTTGGATTAACCAATGCACCTACTATCTTTATGGATTACATGAATAGAATTTTTAGACCTTACTTGGAAAAATTCATAGTGGTATTCATAGACGAAATCTTAGTCTATTCCAAAACTCACGAAGAACATGCACAACATCTTAACATGGTGCTACAAATGTTGGAGGAAAAATAATTGTATGCTAAGTTAGAGAAATGTGAGTTTTGGCTAGAGGAAGTGAAGTTCTTAAGTCTTGTGGTAAATGGGGAAGGAATTTTAGTAGATCCTAAGAAAATAAAAACAGTATTAGATTGGGGTTAGCCAAGAAAGGTCACTGAAGTTAGGAGTTTTATGGGTTTTGCAAGTTATTATAGGAAGTTTATACAAGGATTTTCTCAAATAGCCCTGCCTTTAACCCGGCTAACTAAGAAGGGTGTTAATTTTGAATAGAGCGAGCATAGTTTTCAAACCCTAAAAGAAAAGTTAACTACCACTCTAGTTTTAGTAATCCCAAAACCCCTAGGGCCATTTATGGTATATATAGATGCATTAATGAAAGGTTTAGGATGCGTCTTAATGCAAGATAGGAGGATAGTTGATTATGCATCAAGACAACTGAAACCTACAAAGGAAAACTATCCTACCCATGACTTGAAATTAACTGCTGTGGTATTTGCCTTAAAGATTTGGAGAAATTATCTGTACAGGGTTGTGTTTGAGGTTTTCAGTGATCACAAGAGCCTTAGGTACTTATTTGATAAGAAAGAGTTGAATATGAGGCAAAGAAGGTGGGATAGAGTATCTGAAAGACTTTAACTTTGAGTTAAAGTACCATGCAGGGAAAGTGAATATAGTAGCTGATGCATTAAGTAGGAAGTCATTACAAGTAGCCAGTCTAATGGTGGATGAGATGAGATTACTTGAGGACTTTAGGAATCTTATCCTCAATGTAATTTCATTTCTGAAGAGATTAGTAATGAGTGACTTCCTAATTAGTTGTGATTTAAGGGATCAGATTAGACAAGCCCAACTAGAGGATGAATCATTGGGAATCTATGTGAATCAACCTAATTTTATGGTAGCCACTAATGAAGTGCTGATGTTTAGGAAAAGGATAGTAATTCCAAACCATCAGGAACTAAAGGAGAAAGTGTTAGTAGAGGCTCATCGAAGCCACTATACCATTCATCCAGGTATTTCCAAGACGTACCAAGACCTAAAAAAGAATTTTCGTGGTTGGGTATGTGAAAGGATATTGCAAAGTATATGAATGCTTGTCTTACTTATCAGCAAGTTAAGATAGAGCATCAAAGACTGGCAGGATTATTAAGGCCATTGGAGATACCAGAGAGGAAATGGGATTAGATAACCATAGACTTTATAGTTAGACTACCTATAACACCGGCTGGTTATGATTCCATTTGAGTAATAATGGATAGATTAACCAAGTCTGCTCACTTTCTACCTATCAAGATTAGGTATTCCATGGAGAAATTAGCCAAAGTCTACCTTAGGGAGATTATGAGACCGCACGGGGTATCATCGGGTATAGTATCAGACCAAGACCCTAGGTTTACCTCGAGATTTTGGCAATCCCTACAGCAGGCATTAGGAACCCAACTTAAGTTTAGTGAACAATTCAAACCTTAGAAGATATGTTAAGGGCTTGTGTTCTAGAACAGAAGAAAAGTTGGGATAAATACTTACCTTTGATAAAGTTTGCTTACAATAACAGTTATCACTCTACCATAGGTATGGCACCATTGCTGCTCTATATAGGAGAAGTTGTAAATTGCCTTTAAGTTGGGTAGAGATGGGGGAGAGTACTTTTTTGGGACCAGAGATTGTACAAGAGACTACTAATCAAATCAAAATGATCAGACAAAAGATGAGGGTTGCCCAATAGAGACAAAAAACTTATGAAAATAGGAGAAGGAGACCCATAGAATTCAATGAGGGAGAGCACGTATTCTTGAGAGTGTCACCCGCTACGGGTATTCGTAGACAGATAAGGACAAAGAAATTAAGTCCCAGATTCTTAGGACTATTCCAAATCTTGCAAAGAGTCGGTCCAGTCGCCCACCAAATTACCTTGCCTCCCTACCTGTCAAACTTGCATGACGTATTCCACATATCACAACTCTGAAAATATGTCCCAGATCCCGTGAATATATTGGGGAATCAACTGATAATATTAAAGGAAAATTTGACTTATGAATATACTCTTATCCAAATCCTTGACTTTAAGACTAACCAACTATGAAATAAAGTAATCCCTTTAGTTAAGGTACTTTGGCAGGATGTAGCATCTCAGGAGATGACGTGGGAGAAAGAGGAAGAGATGAGACAACATTATCCAAAATTTTTTGCAGGTATGAATTTTAGGAACAAAATTCTTATAAGGGGAGAGAATGGAACAATCCGATTTAAAAATAAATTAAATTAGATGAAATAAATTGAAATTTTGTTGGCATTAATTTAAGAAAATTTTCCTGAGCTTACAGTTAAATTTTGAGAATTTTTCAAAATAGAAATTTTATCTGATGGAGAGAATTTTATTTTCCTTCAAGAATTTAGCAGATATTTTTGGAAGGCTTAAAATCTTCAAAGATTCCCAAGTTCCTTTCGAATTATCCTATATTTGAAGATGAATCAGAAACTGTATTGAAAAATTTATCCAAAGTAAATTTTGAAATGACCAAAAGGGCCTTATATGATAAAATATCAAATCTATCCTTCATATTTTCAAATTTGCCTTCTCTCTCGCTCTCTCTCACACACGCACTCCTCCATCCGCCACCTTCACCATGCTCGTCCGCCATCTGGCCGAGTTACCATCACCCATCACTACTAGAAGGTTCAACAGCTTAACCCGACACCATAGCAAGCAAAAAGTTTTATATATAAATAGATTTGGTAAGTAAATATATAGTCGACTATGCGTATGTAGTGCTATATAGACTGTATGAGGATGAGAATTAGCTGTTGTGCATATGCTGGGGGACGCCTTGGATGTTGATTCTCACTTAGTCCTTGAGTAGGTGATTGGTATTACGGATCACACTCACAATATAGGCGTTGTTTTCGGGTGATTGGTGTTACAGATCACACCCAACCAAAAATCATATTTTCAGTTAAAACAGCACGTAACTTGAAATGAACAATGAATGATCACATGAGATGTGTGACTGATAAATATATGAGAATTTTCAGGCATGATTTTAAGTACGCTTTTCAGCATGATTTTTTAGATTAAAGATAATATGCTCATTATATTTCTTTGCATCGATTTTTCGTACTCATTTTAAATTTAAAATTATTTAGTGATTCACATGCATTTAAAATGATTTGGGGAGATATTTTCTATGTGTTATCACAACTAAGCATCCAACTATTTTACAAATATTTAATTGTAAATTGATCTACTGGGATCTAATCATCTCATTAAGTTGTTTGCTCAGATGACCAGGAATAGGGAATGCCTAGGAGATAGCTGAGCATAAGAAGGATGTCAGGATAACGTTGTGTTGTGGATGTAAAATTAGGCTTGAATATATATATGTGAATATGTATTGCTGTCTTTTGGATTTATTGATGAATTTGTTGGATGTATATGTTAATTAGGCTGTTGTATAAAAGGAAAATGTTCAATTTTTAAAGGAAACTCTGCCGAATTTTCGATAGGAAATGTTTTGGGAGAATAGATTTTTATAATGAATTTAATGGATTATAGTTTTATTTACTGATTTATGAATGAATTTAATAGTATGAAATAGTATATCTCAATTGTATCTGAATGGTTGTTAGAATTTATATTCTAGAGTATTATAAGGTTTATAATGTGATAATAAAAATGCTGCACAGGAGTTAGGGTTAAGTGAAATTTGAATGGACTATGAGAAGAGTCTATTTAGGTTGCACTTAACCAGTAGTGACCCTCTGACATTCCCTAACATGGAAAAAGTGAAAAATTTATTTAGAACTTTGTATTATTTTGCTACTCTAATAGATAAGTATATAGTATGATTTAGGGGGTCATTACACTGAAAACCTAACCCAAAAAAGGAGTTGAAGTGCTTCCCTCCATTGATGTCTTCGAAGTTATAGATCGAGTGAATGTGGTTGTAAGTCTAGTGCCATCCCCAAACCCTTTCATTTTGGTTGACTTTACTTTCTTCTTAGTCTTCTGTCTAGTAATGGAAAATGTGTTTGGGAATCAATCCTTGTATAATAGGGAAGCTGACCTTTCTTCTTTCTATAAGGAGGTGAAATGCCTATCATAATTGTTGTTGCGAGAGCCATGTCAAAGTGAATCTTATAGTGAGGGTCTTTCGGGTATAGCACCATTACAATTATGTTTTTGTTTGCTGCTAAGGTTAAATGGTTTCTCTTTTAACAAGTAGTAAGCGCGAGAGTAGCTCTCTCTTCCTCTCTACTTTACACACTGAAACTAAGGCTATAAGAAAGAAATATAGCTTGCAATTCATTAATCTTAAGGACAAGATATTGTATTTAACTCAAAATAAGTCTAATATCTTGTAATGTTTTGATGTTACTACAAATGCCTTAGAGACTAACTTCATCTTCCCACCACGCTATAGCAAGGCGAAATCTCTGATAGGTGTTGGTGCCTTAGGTAGCTGAGTCTGGGTTGGAGGTCTGATCTAAAGACCTACAAGTACGACTAGCTACTTTGACATCGGGATTTCCATTGCATCAAAAAAGGAGCGATCCATAATCCTCAAAAGAGGAAGGGTTAAGGCTTATATTAGAGTCAACCCTTGCGTCTTTCGTGGGTTGACAAAAAGCCTTTCCTTGGATCTTAGTATGAACTCACAAAGCATTTACCCACCGCCTGCTTTATTTGCAAAGCTTCCTCTTGTTTATAGAAAAAAGAGCATATTCTTTCTATAATAACCTAGTTAAAAATTAAATAATTAGGATAAAATAATTGAAAACCTTGAAATATTGTTGGGTGGTGATTAAGAAAATTTTTTTGAGCTCCTAGTTTAAATTTTAGAATTTTTTGAAATAAAATATATCTGATAAAGAAATTTTTATCTGCCTTGATGAACTTAACAGATATTTTTAGTATGCTTAGGTTACTCTAAAAAAATTTCCAAATCTCTCCTATGATATTTCATAATTTTGCCTTAATCAAAAAATGCATCAAAAAATTTATCCTAAAATAATTAGTAAATTACCATTATGCCCTTAGAAACTTTAAAACCTAATTTTCTTCATTTTCTTCCCATTTCTCTCTCTCTTCCCCGCTCAATCCACATTCTCTCTCTCGCACATCTCACCTTCCTTCACCTTCACGCTGCTTGGCCTCTATCCATCCACCAGACCGTTGCGTGTCACCACCTCACAGTGTCGCAGAAGCTCGCTAGAGTGTTTCGCCTACTGTCGCTGCCTCTCGCATAGCTTCTGACCACCGCAGCGACCGAAAAAGGAGCATTCGTTTGCAACTTTTCCTTCTTCGATCTAGCCAGTTTTGCACTATTGGACCACCGATGACCAGAGTTTTAACTGCCTAGCAACACCCTAAGGCTACCAGTGGCCTTCACCAAGCCTCCCACCGCTGCCAGCCACCGTGAATTGCCAAAAAAGTAAGAGGGACTAAATTGCATTTTTCTAAAACTTTAGGTATACATTGAAATACTCTAAATTAATTGCTTTTTCTATCATTTTTAGCCTCTAGGATGCTATTAGGAATGAATTGAAGGGATAGATTGAAGAAAAATGATGAAAATCATAAATTAAAAAATAGGGATCAAATTACAAATTTTAAAATAGTTTGGTATGAATTAGAATTTCAAAATTTGATGAATCTTGGTAATCCTTAGCTTAATTAGGACTCTTATAAATGTATGGGATTGGAAAATGGAAGAAAATTGTTGGAAAAGTTTCAATTGTAAGTTTAGAGACTAAACTGAAAAGATTGATATATTCTATTTGAGCAGTGTAAACTATGTAAATTATGAACTTTTGAGCGAATCATGTTCATTTAGCCTCCTAGAAGTATCATAGAGTAAATTGGATAATTTTATAGCAAAATAACAACTTTGGGATAAATAAGGGACTAAAGTGAAAACTTAATTCTTAGGCATTGAAAATAAGTTTTAGTTCTGAATGTTGGTTACAAAAATGTACAGAAGTGGCTTGAAGAGTTAATCAAAGGAGAAGGAGAAGAATTTGAAGTAAAGTAAAGGAAATTCCAATTAAGGTAGAGTAATCTATACTCCCCATTATTTTAATAAATTTTTAATGTGAATTGATTGCTGTGAATATGTTTGTGAACATGTACTAGGAAATGTGTGTTGGATTAGATGAGTATAAGAAAAGACCTACATGTGTTTGAAATGTATTTAAAAATTCTTTTCTGCTAGTTTTAATTGGACTATTGGAATTTTATGCTTATAGTGCAGATGAAACCTGGGATGGATACTTGATGACTGGTATGAGATGGTTGTCAAGTACTCCATATTCAGACCTACTTTTTAAACTTTCATTATTTGAACACTAAAATGGTCTATACACGTTAGGGTTTACCTGTTAAATCAATACACCCCTATGAAAGAATATAAGGAGTAAAGGGAGGAGAGTCTATACGAGGGAATGGATTGGTTTAAGAGTAAAGCCCTATGATCCTAAGTATTAGTCACCTATATATATACATTGTCTTATAGTCGGGATAGAGAGATGAGACCTACTTGTAATATGCACATGATAGGGGACGACCCTTTTTTATGTTAGGTTCTCAGTCACATGGAGGACGGTCTTGTGACAATCACTGGCAGGACAGTCCCTGTGATAGTAACAATCTCAGTCACATGGAAGACAGTTCTGTGACAATCATCGGGAGGACGGTCCCCGTGATCTTAAAATGAGATTGAAAAATAGCAGGCAATGAATTGTGAATTGATTTATATGATTTTATGCATATATACTAATATAATATGCAAATGTTTAAGATCCTTGCAGCAACGTAGGAGCGTTATGCAATGGATATGAAAAATTAGCTATAGGCATTTTGAAAATGATGGTTTTCATAAAAACTTATAATCTTTGATTGAGAAAATGATTTTAACTTCTGATTTCTGGATAGCCACTAGATTTCCCATGTTTATTGATTTACGATAAATGAAGCTTCAATTCACATGTTTTATTAAATGAATTAATTTAGGGAGAGGTTTTCTATACCTAGACAGGGGTATAGCTGAACACTTAACTATTTTGAATAATATTATCTGTATATTACACTAGGATTCAAAATCTCATTAAGTTGTGTGTTCAAGCAATCAAAGGCATGATAGCGCTAGGAATAGCCTGGGACTGGATATATTTACTGTGTAAAATTACAGAGAGACTAAGAAGCTATGATGTAGCTTAGGTTATTAATTGTAAATGGCTTAATGGCCTTAGTTTTATTGATCAATGAATTTATATTTAGAGATATTTGTGTACCATTATGGTAAATGGTTAAGTTCTATATCCTGTAGTTAGTATCTCAAAATGTATATTTTAGAGTATTCCAAAGTATGTTGATGGCTATATTGTTATGATGATTTAATGTGTTAGATAAGCAGCATAGGTATGGAGTTGAGTGAAATCTGAATAGGGATGGTTATTTGGGTTAGACTTAACCAGTAACGGCCTCGATCGATGCACATTTTGAAAGCAAAAATTTTTAATAGCATTTCACGCTTCCTAAATTATATGCTATGTTAAGGGGGTTGTTACAGTTTGGTATCAGAGCCTGGTTTTGATTAATTATGGGGAATATGAGATTAATTTAAGTTAATGATTAAATTGCAACTTTAGGAATTTCTGATTCTGAAATCTTAAACTCTGGAATATATAGGCTTCAGATTTAACATTTGAGATATTAGAGGTAAACTTGCTGCTATGGTTTTGTTGATGTTATTAAAAGTCTATTTGTTTTCTTTTTTATTAGTAAGTCATGGAAAATGCAGGAGTTGGTGATACTAGGAGATCAAGAGGAAGGCCTAAAGGGAGGAGTAATAGGGATGAAGAAATGAGGGAAATGATAGACTCATTTAGGATGGTGGCAGAGGCAATACGGGATTAGGGTACCACCAGTGCCAACCTCATGAGGGAACCAAGGAAGGCCTAACCCTAGACATAGACACGAGATCAATGAACAGGGTGACCACTACATGTACCAAGGCTAGTTAGAGTTTTAAAAAGCAAGACCATCGATGTTCAAGGGTACATATGAACCTATGATGGTTGAAGGGTGGTTGAAAAAAATAGAGAAGATTTTTTGACTGCTCTATAGCACAAAGGAGCAGAAAGTCACCTATGCCACTTATATGCTGAAGGATGAAGCAAAAAATTGGTGGATTGGTGCAAGGCCACTAATGGAAAGCAGAGGCATTCCGATGATATGAGAAATGTTCAAACAAGATTTTCTAGAGAAGTATTTCCCAGAAAACATCGGGCAAGCTAAAGAGACAGAATTCCTGTAGCTTAAATAAAGGGGTAGACCATTTGAGGAGTATCTGGCTCAGTTTGAAGAGTTAGCCAGGTATTCCACATATTTGAGGCTACATCCAGATGAGGTTTGGAAGTCAAGACAACTGAAGGTAGGCCTAGACTGGTAGATGAGGAACTAGATAACCCCGATGGAGATCCGAGATTTTGTAGTATTGGTGAACAAGTGACAGATTTTGAGTTGCAGTTTTGAGGAGAGGCAACACATGAATCAAAGGTTCGCTGCCCGATAAAAATAGCCTATTAATAATTTAAATGTCAAAGGCAAGAGAGGAAACTTTAAACCACATCAAGGGTCATCTAGTGGTATACAGAGCACCCTGTAGATACAACGCACCCATAACTTGCTTCAAGTGCATAAAGATAGGGCATTTTGCAAGGTTCTGCCCATTTGATGGAAACTAACAAGGTTCTGGTGGATCAGGAGGGCCAAGACCACAAGCTTCAGGGAGAATTTTTACCTTGGATGAAGCAAACGTCGAGAAATCACCAGGATTGATGCAGGGTAGAGGTAAGATTTATGATTTTCTTGTAATAGTATTGTTTGATTCGAGTGCTATGCACTCTTTCATAGCTAATACACGTGTGCGAAAATTTGATTTACCTTTTCAAACTATGCCTTTTGACTTATGCATTTCTACTCCTTTGAAAAAATCAACTATTTCTAGCTAAATCTATTTGAACTATCCCTTATCCGCCAACAAGGCATCCAAATAGACTACCTTCTTTTCAAAAAATTTTAGCACAATCCTATTCTTTGATAGCCGATCCATTCCTAATATGACATCAATCCTAGTCAAAGATAAGCATACCAAATCAATTTCCCCTAGGAGAACTCCAAGAGAGGCTTAGATCCATATAGGATGGCACCCATAGAATTGAGGGAATTGAAAGTCCAAATAGAGGACTTACTAGAAAAGGGGTTCATTAGACCCAGTGTGTCACCTTGGGGAACTCCTATTCTATTTATGAAAAAATAGACAGGAGTATGAGATTATTCATAGATTATCGTCAATCGAACAAAGTGACCATTAAGAACAAATACCCCCTACCCAGAATAGATGACTTGTTCGACCAACTATAGGGAGCAATTGTGTTCTCTAAGATAAATCTGAGGTCAGGATACCACCAAATTAGGGTCAAGAAGGAGGATATCCCTAAGATAGCTTTTAGCACCCGATATGGTCACTATGAGTTCTTAGTGATGCCATTCAGCTTGACCAATGCCCTAGCAGTGTTTATGGACTACATGAATAGGATTTTCTAATCCTACTTGGATCAGTTTATAGTGGTATTCATAGATGACATTCTGATCTATCCTAGGACTCCTGAAGAGCATGCATAACATCTTGAGATGGTGTTTCGGATATTGGAAAAGAAGTAGTTGTATGCGAAATTGGAGAAATGTGAATTCTGGTTAAAGAAGGTCAAGTTCTTAGGTCATATAGTGAATATAGTTAGGATTTTAGTAGATCCCAAAAAGATTGAGGCTGTGTTAAGTTAGAACTAGCTAAGACTAGTTATGGAGATTAGAAGCTTTCTGGGTTTGGCAGGCTATTATCAAAAGTTCATACAAGGATTTTCTCATATCTCTTTGCCATTAAGTCAATTAACTAAGAAGGGTGTAGAGTTTAAATAGAGCGAGAAATGTGAGAGGAGTTTCCAAACTCTTAAGAATAAATTGACTACCGCTCTAATGTTAGTTATATCAGACCCCATAGAACCATTTAAGGTTTACACCAACGCATCAAAGAAAGGTTTAGGATGCGTGTTAATGCAAGCTGGGAAGGTAATAGCATATGCATCTAAGCAATTAAAGCATGCAAAGGAAAACTATCCTACCCACGACTTGGAGTTAGCTGACGTGGTATTCGCCTTGAAAATCTAGAGACATTATCTGAATGAGGTTGTATTTGAGGTTTTTAGCGATCATAAAAGCTTTAGGTATCTATTTAAGAAAAAAGAATTGAATATGAGGCAAAAAAGATAGGTAGAGTTATGAATTGATTTATATGATTTTATGGATATATACTGATGTAATATGCAGATGTTTGAGATCCTTGCAGGAACTTAGGAGGTTATGCAATGGATATGAAAAATTAGTTGTAGGTATTTTGAAAATGATGGTTTTCATAAACACTTATACTCTTTGATTGAGAAAATGATTTTGGCTTTTGATTTTTGTATAGCCACTAGAATTTCCATGTTTATTGATTTATGATAAATGAAGCTTCAATTCACATGTTTTATTAAATGAACAAATTTGGGGAGAGGTTTTTTATACCCAGACGGAGGTATAGTTGAACACTTATATGTTTTGAATAAAATTATTTATATATTACTCTTCTAGGATTTAAAATCTCATTAAGTTGTGTTTAGGCAATCAAAGGCATGATGGCGCCAGGAATTAGCCTGGGACTAGATATATTTACTGCTTAGAATTGCAGAGAGAATGAGAAGCTATGATGTAGCTCAGGGTATTAATTGTAAATGGCTTAATGGCCTTAACATGGTGTTTATTAATCACTGAATCTGTATTTAGAGATATTTATGTACCATTATGGTAAATGGATAAGTTCTATATCCTGTAGTTAGTATCTCAAATGAAATTTATGAATGGTAATTTAGATGTATATTCCAAAGTATGTTGATGGCTATATTGTTATGATGATTTGATGTATTAGATAAGCTATGCAGGCATAGGGTTGAGTAAAATCTAAATAGGATGGCTATTTGGGGTTACACTCAACCAGTAATAGCCCCGATCGATGCACATTTTGAAAGAGAAAATTTTTTATAGCATTTCACGCTTCCTAAATTACATGCTATGGTAAAGGGGTCGTTACACTTTCACATTGGACTTTCCCCAAAACTAACTTCCTTTCGATGTGGGAAATCTAAATCTCTAGTCGCATTATCTCTAGATATAATGCTAATGATTCTGTCTTACTAAACTTTATTTATATTTATTGATCCCCTTGGGGGACTAAGCTACCTTGTAAGCTAACCCCTAACTCTTACTGCTATAGAAACCATACCATCCAAACCATCCTACCCAAAAGCCTACCATCCTAGGCATACCATCCAAAGAGGTAAGGAAGGCAAGTCAAATCCCACGGGTAAGATGCTTATGAATAAGTGCAGGTTAGTAGCAAGAAGGTGGTTAACAGTCTCAATCATAATTCAAAATAACATAAGTGAAGATCTGGTGGAGCTTGCGTAATGTAGTTGTAGTTAAGGTTGCATTGAAGTAGCACTTTTTTTTCATCATCTACTGAAGTACCAAAGGCGAACATTGGGTGAGCTTCTAGCAGTTAGCTTATAGAACTAGGTAAGATAATAGTCATTGAGAATTCTGAGCTAGGAGGAGGCAAGCAAATGAAAGGAGGCATTACTGGCCGACAACAAGAAGCTTTGCTTCATATACTTGATAAGTCACTTATAGAATGCCAATTACTACTACTAAGTGAAGACTTTCCACTTCATTTAGTAAGGGGAAGGGGGGAGGTAAGCAAAGCTTAGCAAAAACATTCTTACAAAAGCTAAAATTTGACTCCCAGTGTGTGAAAGTTGACTAGTACATTTTAAACCTGAAGAAACCAAAACAGTAAGATGAATGTTGACTGTCAAAAGCCTAGCAGTCGATCACTAGCCTACTAAAACAAGTTGACTACCTGGCCTAAAATTCGACTGCTAAATTGCAAATTTAAATTCCAAAAGACGTCGAGAGCAAGAGGTCAACTAGTTCAAGGCAAGAAGTTGACTACCAAGATAGGAATTCAAATTGTAAAGGAACTTGAGAGCAACAAGTCGACTAACTAAACTAAGGAAGTTAACTACCATGGCCCAAAAGGTAGAAAATTTGAATTCAAAAACATGATTGTCGACTTCCAGACTTGTGTAATTCGACTGCCATACCTATGTAATGTTTCATAAAAGGTATGAAACACATTTTTCTCTGGTGATTTGACAAGATATAAGCTCCAACGAATATATCTTCACAAACTCTATAAATGTGAGCCATGGGAAGCCTGAAATCATCAAGAGAACAGCCTAACTTCAAATTTGATTCACATCCTCTGAGCTTACAATTCCAAAATTACTTTTACTCTTTACTTGTAATATCTACTTTGAGAAAGAGAGTTTTCTTTGATAATATTTTTCCTTCTATATTAGAAAAGAGTTAGGATCTCAAGGAAGGGCTTTCCTCTAGTATAAAAGAGTGAAAGAAAGTGCTGAGAGCATTGTAGTGGTTCTCAAGTACCTATTTGAAACTTGAAGAGAGTGAAAATATCAAGCTGTGCTTAAGGACTGGATGTGGGCCTTGTTGAAAAAGTTGAACCAGGATAAACTCTCTGAGCTTATTTACTTACAATACTTACATGTCTGCAATTTATCCTTTTGCACTTTGAGTTTCTTCTCTTTACTTTACTACACTCTTTTTTTATTGGTTTAAGCTTTACTTGCTGCATAATCTTTACTCTTCACTATTCTAACTTGCTTCATCTACTACAAAAATCTTTTAAAGTTTTAAAAAAATTTTAAACACTCAATTAACCCCCTCTCTTGGGTGCTAGCCACTCCCAATAAGTGGTATCAAAGCTTAGCTCTTAGTAAAAGGAATTAATAATCTCAAGAGCTTTAAATGACTAGACTTAGTGATAATGTAATACCTTAAGGCGTTTCTATTAATAAGCCTCTAGGTTTTAATGGTGAAAACTATACCTTTTGGAAGCTAAGAATGAAAATAATTTTTGAAGCAATAGTTGTAAATCTTTGAAAAGTTATAGAAGATGGATCTTATATTCCTACCAAGGTAGAGAATGGTCACTCTCTAAAGAAACCAAATGATAAGTGGAATGAAACTAAAAAAAAAGAGTTCAACTTAATGCTAAAGCTAAACTAATTATCACAAGTGCCTTAACACAAGATGAATATTTTAGAGTTTCTAATTATGAAAGTTCAAAATAAATGTGGGAAGCTTTAGAAATAGCTCATGAAGGAACAAATGATGTTAAAGACACTAAAATAAACTTTCTAACTCATCAATATGAATTTTTTAGAATGACGTCTGGTGAATCCATAAAAGATAAGAAAATTAGATTCACCCATATTGTTAATCATTTTGTAGCTTTACAAAAGACTTACACTCCAAAGGATTTGGTGTCTAAAATTATGAGATCTCTTCACTTAGAATGACATAGGTGACAGAAATTGAAGAAAGCCAAGGAGACTCCACAAAATCAGTTTCAGCACATTTTGGAAATCTCCAAGAACATGAGACCAAGCCTCAACAACTAATGTTATGTGAAGATCAAGAGAAGAAGAAGAAGAAAAGACTATCACACAAAGCCACTTCCTCATCTTCTTAAATTGATGAAGAAGATGATGATGACAACTCAAATACTCCCTTGGATGCTTTTAAACTAAATGAAGAAAACTTTGAGCTATTTTTGAAAAAGTTTGGCAAATTCTTTAGCAATAGGAGACAAGGTGGAAGAAGACCTAAAAAATGAAGCAAAGAACCTCCTACTTGTTATGTATGTAAAAAGCTAGGACAAATTAAGTGGGAATGCCCACAATACTTAAAGAAGCAAGAAGCTCTTGAGAAAAAGAAAAGAAAAGACAAGAAGAAGGCATATGTGTCATCCATTTGGGCAGAAAATGATGAAGAAGTTAGAGATGAAGAAGATAACTTTACCTCATGGCAAAAGAAGATGATGAGGTAAAAGACCGAAACTTAGCCCCTTCTTATGATGAGTTATTATATGCTTTCAAATAATTGCATGATGAGTCCTTAAAATGGCCAAAGTTTAAGTAAATCAAAGAAGAAAATCCTAGTTTTAGAAAATGAATTACTTGTTTTACGAAAAGAAAATTTGTCTCTAAAACAAAGAAATTCTTATTTGGAAAACAAAATTTAAGTCTCTTCATCAATTTCTAAAAAATATGTGAATGTGACAAGCTTAAAATAGAAAAGGAAGACTTAACTCATATCTTAGCTAAGTTTACAAAAGGAAGAGATAACTTGAACATACTTCTTGGACAAAAAAGATGTGTTTTCAATAAAGCTAGTATAGGATATAATTCTAATACTAAACAAAATTACTACAAAAATTTATTTATTCTAGCTTTTATGTCAAGTAGTTGTGACATCCACTATTTAAAACTAAGAGGAAATTTCCTATATCTCAAATTGGAGCAATTTAATAGAATTAAATTGCTTAATTATGCTAATTTTTTTTATAAAAGTTTAATTGTTTAAAATTACTAGAAAATACTTCTAAATAATATAATTAAATTTAAATAAGGAATACCCCTAATTATTAAAAGAAATAAATTTTTAAAAAAGGAAACCAACCAAATAAGAAAAAATGGTGTTTAATTTTATAATTAAATGCTACACTAAAAATAATAAATCTAAGAATAAAAGTGAGGAAAAGTTAAGAATAAATGGGATTTATAGGAATTCAAGATAAATACATGTGGGAGAGGTTAAAAATAAATTAAAAAATGATATGATAAAGATAAAGTGGAAAAATAAGAAAGAAAAGAAAATAAGAAAAATAGGAGTAAAAGAAATTGCCTATGAAGAACACCCCAAAGAAAAAAGCCCCAACTATACCAACTCAAATGCTTTTACCTTAATAAACCATCTATGGAAACTTTGCCTAAAGCTTAACCCCCCCTCATATCACCACGTAGCACTCTCTCCTTCATTTAGATGGAGCCACCCAAGCTATGAGAGAAAGAAAGGAAGACAAATGATTCTTCTCTACCCCTCCCATGTAAAAAAGCTAAAGCTTCTCAATTAAGACACAATTCCATAACCCCACAAAGAGAAAGAGAACTACGGTGAGAGGCTTTAAGAGAGAAAAGGGATGTTGTCTTGAGAGAGAAGGTTTTGGGTAGGGAGAAAGTAGAGAAGGAATGCACTTAAGAGGCTCAAAATGAAGAGAAATCCGAGCAAAAGTAAGATAGTTATCCATCTTCTTGCACATTTAGCTTACCCATTCTCCCTTCTTGTTCTTTCCTTTAATGCTTCCATGTATGCTGGTACTGGGACTGAATTGGGCTATTTGGATGCTCAAAAACCATGAGAAAGTGTTGCACATTCCAATTTAGGCTTAGAGAACAAATTAGAAAGGATTTCTATGAAATAGGACTAAAATTAAACTTTACTAAAAGTTCTTTGATATTGCTGTAACTTCTGGATTTCTAGTATGTTGCTAAAAATGATAGAAATAATATGATAGAAGTGAAAAATATAAGGAAAGAGAGGCAAAACCATGACTTCAGGTGAATAGGGACCCAAATGCAAATTTGGGAAACTTTTGAGTAATGGATGAAAACTATGCAAAACTAGAATTTTTTTAATTTCTGGTTATTGTATGACTTCAGTATGAATTTAGGAAAATTTGGGAACTTCCCAGGGCCTTTTTCGAAATTTAAATAGAAGGGACTAAATTGTTAATATTAGAAATTTTGGGAAAATAGTGTAAAACATAGAAATTTGAGGCGTTTATGTATTTATAAACTGTAAAATAATATTTGAGTAAATTGAGGGAAGATTTGAATATCTTTAAGGGTGAATTAGAAAATAAGATATATTTAGAGACTAAATTGCAAATTTTATAAATTATAGGTAAGAATGAAAATTCTGTAAAATCTGTAATTTTCCAGAAAGTCTAGTTCTAGGGAGATTCCTATATGAAATTTGGAAATTTTAAGGACCTTTAGGGGTTGTTTTCAAAATTAAGAAGGTCTAGGGACTAAACTGAAATAAATTAAGAATTTTGTTTAATTAGTACAAAATACATGAATTTATAATTTAGGACAAGTTTAGACTTAAAAAGGTTCCATAATTAATTTGGTGAGAGGCTGGTAGTTGTAAAGGTTATTTTTGGAATTTTATAAATATTTAAGGACTAAATGAAAATAATTTTTAATTAGGGTTAATTCCAAAAGTCATGAAATTTTCGGGGTTCTCATAATTACTGAATTGTAAAGAATTTAAATGGGAGAGAATTTAGCAATTGGTTCAAACAAATTAACTTAATTCAAAAAAATTCCATATTAGGGACTAACGTGCAAAATTAGGACATTTAGGGAAATTAGTATAAATATCATTGTACTAGAATTTTTGTAATTCAGAATGCTAAAATAAATGTTAGAAATCTTCTGGGCAAAATCTAAATAGGCTAAGGAGTGTGTTTTAGATATTTTTTTTGAAAAACTAAGGACTAAATTGTAAATAAATTAAAAAATAAGGGAAAACTATGCTGAAAAAATGTAAGGTTATGCAACTTTGAAAAATTTTGAAAATAATGGGTAATCCTAGACAGAATATATGCAAAACACAATATAGTTGAACATAATTTGGTAATTTAAAAGGAATAATAAAAGAAAAGAATGAATTAGAGATATAAATTATATAATTAATTAAGAATAGAATCAAATATATATATAGTGTAAATTTAACAAATTAGGGGAGGAAAACTGAAATGAGGCAAATTTACCCTGAAGGTGAATTAAGTAGCTAATGATAAAATTAAGGTAGTGACAACTAGAATAAATATAATGAACAAAAGGGACAATGATGTCATAAGGTAAATTAATGAAATTAATCTAAAAAATAGTAAGAATTGTAATTGGGTCCAAGTCCATTAGGGATACTAATTTTGTGAATTAATATGTTTTAGAAAGCTTGAAATTGAATTAGAAATAGAAAGAACAAGAATGACCTTTTTAGGAATTTTAATTAAAAATAAAAGAGGAAATCTTAATAACAAATTGGGCATAGTTGTAGGTAATGTAAGTAAAGAGGTGTGTAAAACATGGTTAGACATGAATAAAAGTAGGGTATAATTATAAATGGTAAAAATAGGTTAGGAAGGACCTAAAGAATTACTATGAAAAGTGTTTGAAAAAAGGGCCACTGGTTAGAAGAATTTACCCAATTAGAAAAAAATGTTAATAAGCAAGGATAAAATAATTCTAGTTTGACAGAAACACACAACTCATAAATTACTTAAAGTATCCAAAAATCTAAATAATACTAAGTAAATTAAGGATGGGAAGGACAATAAAAGATAAGAGAAAATAAACTACGTAAAGAGAAAACCTTCATAAACACTTAAGGAAAATAATAGTACAAACTCCATGAAAAATAGAAAAAGTAATAAGAGGAGTTAACTAATTTTGTAGTTTTGAAATAAACACGATGTAGGAGGTCTTGTATGTGAGTAGGCTTTCAAATCAAATGAAAAGAGCTTGGCCAAACAACATTCGTAAGGCAAAAAGAAAAACCAAACTAAGAACCAATGACATAGGAAGGTCAAGGTAGGCTACCTTTCTATATTTTCTTAGTAGTCCAACGAGTATGTTTAGACATTTTCTCCACTGTATTAGGTTCGATGTTGCATGAAATTATGATTTCTAGTTGAACAAGTAAAGTAAGATGATATTGAAATGAAGTACATGCCTATTTCTATAATTGAAATTGATGTTATTATGCATTGGTTTGACTATGAATGATTATATGGAAATAATCATAAGTAGGCAGTATTTTTATATTGAGCTGTGTGATTATACTTACCATATAAGGGCAGAATATGAAACTATGAAAAAGAAAAGGAAATGTATGTCATACAATTTTATCCTAATATATGTTCATTTTTTAATATTTGGAATGGATAGCTATGGTTAGTATGGGATGATCATAGTTTATCTTGTGTGGATGACTAACAGCTAGGATAACACCAGTGTTAGTTGATGCATATCGGGAGAAAGAAATTTAAGTGAACTATCCTAAAGGTCTTAGGGGTAGCTTCCTTACATTCCTATTCTTTCATAATTCTAAATATGACAAAAGATAACATATATTAGAGGTAATAAAGGAAATAAGAAAGGACAAGGATCCGATTATCCCAATTTAAAGGATGGAACTAAAGGTATACATGCCAAGGGACACCCTGGAAGATAGTGACCAAGGTCTGGATACAAGTGACCTAGATGAATACTTAGAGATACTACAGATATCATATGACACAAAAAGGCCCAAAATGTACATGGAGGGTAAGTATAACCAAACTATGAATGAACCAAGAATGGATGAATTTTCTTACATATATTATTTGATTCTGATACATGGCAAGATCTCTGATATATGCTTGTGTTATGTATTATGCTTTATATAGTCTTGTATCCTATTGAGAATCATGGATTCTCACTCCTACTAACATGTATATAGATGTTATGCCATTAAGTAATTATGAAGGTAGAAGTTATGGTGGTTAGCGTCCTATGGCCGAGAAACTTTGACCATCACACGAGGCATAGCAATGGTAGCTGAAATGGGAGTACCTTTTTTTTCACCTTATGTGTGCTTAGGAAATACTTGTATGATAAGTTAGGTTCTTTCGTATGGTGTAAAATTTAATGAACATATTATTTATATGTATATATACTTATAAATATAAGGTTAAGGATATTATGTTCTTTATCATTTATTCTACAGGAATTCCAAATAAGAAATTATATTTATTTGTATAAACTTTATTTAATCAAAAAAGTAATCCTTATTTGGAATTAAAATACCAACTCATAAAGAAATTTTTGAAAACCCACCATGCATAATTTTTAAATAGACCCCTAAACTAAATTGGGATGTTACAATAGTCCCTTTGCAATATGCTTCCATTGTCGGAAAAAGGGTCATAATTCCCAAATTTGTGCTTATAAGAAAAGTGGACTCTTTGAAAACAAGAAATCATGTGTTCTAAAGGGAAAATCTAACATTCAAGGACACAAAAAGATTTAGGTACCAAAAAATAAAGGATGAACTATTTATAGGAATGTTTGAAGGCCAAAAGTGAAAAGTGGTACTTAGATAGCGGATGCTTAAAGCATATGATTGGAGACAAATCCAAGTTCATTTCCATTCAATCAAAGAATAGAGGGAAAGTTACATTTGGAGGAGATGGCAAGGGAGACGTCATTGGGATAGGAAAGGTTGGTTTAAAGAATTTCATAAATGACATTACAATAAGCTTATAAAGGTTGAATTTAAATGACAAACAAAATGCCAAAGAAAAGGAGGAAGAAACACCAAGAAATGAAGAGACTTATGAAGAACAAGAGCAACAAGGATAACAAAATCTTCCAAATGCTTGGAAAAATATGGAACATCATCCAATTGACCAAGTTATTGGAGATGCATCACATGGGCTAACAACTCAAAACCTTCTTAGAAACTCATGTAATCATCTTAGATTGCTTTCTAAAATTGAACCCAAACACATAGATGAAATCTTAATGAATGAATATTGGGTCTTGGCTATGCAAGAAGAATTAAAACAATTTAAAAGAAGCCAAGTATTGGATTTAGTCCCTAAACCCAATGCTTATTCAATTATTGGCTCAAAATAGATTTTTAGAAATAAACTTGAAGAATCTAGAAATATAACTAGAATTAAAACTAGATTAGTTGTTAAAGGTTATAACCAAAAGAAGGAATTGATTATGATAAAACCTTTGAACCAGTAGCTAGATTAGAGGCCATTAGAATACTCTTAGCCTTTGCATGCATTAAGAATTTTAAAATCTTTCAAATGGATGTCAAAATTGTCTTTCTAAATAGATTCATAATGGAAGAAGTTTATGTGGAACAAACCCCTGGTTTTGAAAATTCATCTCTACCTAATCATGTTTTCAAATTAAAAATTTTTTATATGGGTTGAAACAAGTTCCTAAAGCTTGGTGTGAAAGGCAAAGTAACTTCCTAATTGAAAATGATTTTGAAAGAGGAAAAGTTGACACCTACTATATTCATTATGAATTGAAAATATGATATTTTGATTATGCAAATATATGTTGATGATATCTTATTTAGGTATACTAATGAATCTCTTTGTAAAGAATTTTCTAAACTAATGTAAGGAGAATTTGAAATGTAAATGATGGGTGAGCTAAAATTCTTCCTTGGACTTCAAATAAAACAACAAAGCAGTGGGACATTTGTAAGTCAAACCAAGTACACAAAAGAATTGCTGAAGAAATTTGGCATGGGAAAGGCAAAGGCCATTGGAAAAACAATGATTCCATCTACCAAAAGGAACAAGGATGAAGAAGTTGAATCCTTTCACATCACTAAATACAAAGATATGATCAATTCATTACTCTATTTTACAGCAAGTAGACTTAATAATATGTTTAGTGTATGCATGTGTGTTAGGTTCCAAAAAGACCCAAAAATTTCTCACTTTACTATTGTAAAAATAATCTTTAGATATCTAGTTGGATCCACATAAATGGGACTATGGTATCCTAAGGGACATCCATGCGATTTAATTGCATATTCAGATGTTGATTATGCTGGTAGCATAATTGATAGAAAAAGCACTAATGACACTTGCCAATTCTTTGAAAACTCACTTGTATCTTGGTTTAGTAAGAAATAGAATTGTGTAGCACTTTCCACTGTTGAAGTTGAATATTTAGCAGTTGGAAGTTGTTGTGCACAAATTCTATAGATGAAACAACTACTCCAAGATATAGGTGTAAATCTTAAAAATAAACCTATCAAATGTGATAACACTAGTGCAATCAATTTAACAAAGAATCCCATCATGCATTCAAAAAATAAACATATTGATATCAAACATCACTTTATTAGGGACCACGTGTTCAATCATAATTTTTCCTTAGAATTCATCTCAAATAATTTTCAACTTGTTGATATCTTTACTAAACCTCTTTTGAAGAAAGATTCTGTTTCATAAGAAAAGAACTTAGAATAATCAATCCATAAACCCTTTACATTGTTTCGCCCATTATGCATTTTAATAATTTTCCTTCTTATCCTTCCTTACTAAGTGGCCTGGGTTTTGTTTTGCAGGATCTCTTAATCTCCTCTTGCTCACTCCTTCCTTAAAAGGAAAAAATTTTCAACAATGCATCCATAATTAAGGATATATGGTAACTAATTTTGGAACTAAGTGGGTTGAATGGACCTTACAAGTGTAAATACTAAGTTATAAAGGATAGAAAAGAGAAACAAGAAGTATCCAAGTGTTTTAAGTTGGAATTCTGTAGTTTGAAGAGGTAGAAGTCAACTGCTAGAACTCTAACAATCAACTATCAACTCTTAGGATATTTGAAAAATCTTAGCAGAGAGTAACTAGTCGACTGGTACAGAGGAAATAGTCAATTGCATCGTTCTTCCCTTTCTGGGTTTTTGAAAAGGCTAATACCCAATAGTTGACTACCTAGTCTCTAGATCACAACAGTCGACTTTCAAAAGCATGGCAGTCGGTTAGTAAGCCTGCAGGAAACTTTCTAAAAGAGAACAAAGCCCAATAGTTAACTGCTACACCTGTAGAAGTCTACTACCAAGCTGCAGAAGACAATAAAATAGTGAAGGAACATCATTTTCACCTTATTTTTCAAACTTTAAGCCTTCCCTATCAAATCTCTCTTAACTCTTTTACAAATTCTCACAAAACCAAACTAACTAATTGATTCCAAGCCTCCTTGTGATCAAAACCCATAAAAAATTGCTCCATTTCATCTCCTTCTAACTCTTAAAATTGAAAATCCCCAATTTCGCCCCCTTTCAAAACCTTAGCTCAAAATCCTTAAATTCCTCATTTCTAGACCAATTTCATTGAAATTGAACTAAATAAGCACTCTTAAATAGTGCTTCTAACATCTCCAATAACTCATTTCACTTTCAAATACTCAAATCCATACATAGAATCTGGAATTCAATCCAAAAGGTCCAGAGTTAGAGGCTCCAATTAGAATCCTTCACAAATAAGTGGTCTCTTATCCTATCAAGCATTGGAATAAAATTTCAATGAGAAATTTGCCCAACGATCAGTGACATCAACAAGGTATATGGATGTTCAATTCTTTGAGGATGAAAACTTTGAAATTTTCTAATTACTGAAGTCTATTGGGTTTTACAAGATTCTCAAAATTGAAAAATAGTGGAGTCCTTTCATAATCAAAATGTTCTATACAAACTTAAAATGGGATGAGGTAAACTATTGTGCCACAACTAAAATAAGGGGCTAGAAAAAAAGCTTCAGCTATGAGTAACTAAATGAATGGCTAGGAATATGTCTCCAAGGAAATCAAATTAAGGATCACCATTCTAGTTTAAATAGAATTGTTGAATATGATACATATGGGATGCAAAACTTTCTATTAGGAAACCCTGATGATGCTCCACCTAACCTCTCTAGAATCCCTACGCTCTCCACTAGTGATTTTACCTTGAAGAATAGATTCTTTTGTTTGTTAGTTGCTCATTGCATAGTGAACAAAGTAGGTAACTTTGCCAGTGCTAGTGAGGTAAAGCAATTCATTATTCAATGTCTTCTCACTAGAGATCCTTTCAACTTTCCATGCTATTTAATCCAAAGAAAGTTGAGAATTGCAAGAACTACCACTATTGCCCTTCATCATGCTTCAATTATCTCCCTCATCCTCTAGAAATGTTTTATTGATCCTTTTGATAACATCAAAGCCAAATCCATTAAAATTGATATCAATACACTCTCTTACCTCCACTATGTCAAGTATCAAGGAGAACGGGTTCAAAAACTTGAGATCCTAGCAAGAGATAGAAACATAGAAAGAAGAGAGAAAAGAGCCGTTACAATGCACTAACTAAAAGAGGCACCAAGTGAACAAGCGAAAGGTCTATATTTTTCTTACCCAGCCTTGAAATATGATGCCTTTGCAACCTCATAAACATTTCAAAACTTTCAGGCATCAATACTAAAAAAATTAGATGTCTTTGATCATTAATTTGAAGGACTTAAAAGCAAAGTTGATGACATTCGACAGAATACGGGATCCCTTACAGCCCAGATTCAGGCTATAGAAATAACCCATTTAGACAATAAAAAACCCTTGAAGAAGATTCTCCAAAGGATGGATGAGCAAAGGGGACTAGAAGCTTAGCCTTATATTCCTGATATTTTCTTTTATGACTTACCCTTCACCCTTTTTTTGTTGATGACAAAGGGGAAGAAGTAGTTAGCTTAATCTTCTATCTTAGACTTCTATGTTACTGTTATTTTTCTTTATGTTACTAGTTTTTCTGACTAAAATGGTTCATATCATTATGTTTTCTAACTAAATTGGTTTATCCTATGGTCTATATCTTTGGTAATTGGATGTTATTTCTTCTATTGGTCTCTTTGGATATTTGTTAATTTTGCTACACAGTAGGTCTGATATATCTTATTTTATACATAGTTGCTTAATGTGAATTGTCCATTTTATGAGCATTTTATGTAATTTTATTCTTAAAATCACCTAAGTTTGCTTCATTTTCATTTTTAGGCATTTTATCAAGTCATCATCAGCAAATGGAGTAATTTCGAGCCTGGACAGCCTTCAGAGAACTTAAGATAGGCCATTTATGCTAATTTTTCTTATTAGGCCTTGGACCAGCCTGATTTAGGGGAAAAAAGCAAGAGACCCACGTGTTTGTTAAGAGCAGACCCAAACCGCGTGAAATGGAAAAAGACTCATGATATGAATAGTACCTGCGTGCATCCATTAACGATCGCGTGAAAGAGAGAAAGGACCCGAGCAGAATTGCACAACGCCGAGAGAGAATCGTCGCCAAGGGAGGCCAAGCAGCTAACCGGAGAGGCTACACAAACAGTCCTTCACTGTCTTAGCCGTCCGCAGTGCCCGTTCTAGGCATCCGTAATGCGAGCGGGAGAGAAACCCTAGTGAGTATCCAGTTCGCGACCTGCATGCAAGGAGCTTGATCCGGCCATTTCTGTACCATGAGCTTGTCTAACTGCCACTTATGTTGAATCGTCGCCCAAATCGCCAGATATGCGACAGAGGTGACGTAACCCAAGACCGACCTATTTTGCCGTTTCGCGACCCAGCTTGCATTTTTCATCAGGTTTTCATCTATTTTCATCGTTCGTGTGCTGTCCTTGGTGTTCCCCAGCTATCCACCACCATCTAACTGACCAGAAGGGTTCAGATCTGTCAAGTACTCGAGAAACCAAGATCCGACCTGACCCGACACGCGAAGCATCATTGGGCAGTCTAAAAATCTAATTTTTCTGGCATTTTTTCAATGAGATTTCGGTGGTTTTTTGGTGACCATTTTATACAGAGACCATTGGGCAATTGAGGAGACAAGACTTGCATGAATTTTTACTATTTTTATCACCTGTATAATTGATTATTTGATAAATTATCTGATGGATTTGCTATTGGAATTGTCTGCTATTGCAAAATATGTGTGGCTAAATTTATAAAATTCATTGGGGTCCCTAACTGTGTTGGTATTCTGTTTAATTTGTATGGATATTGATTTTGATGTTGTGATCTTCTTTACGGTTATGTATGTATTGTTTAAGTTTTAATTGTGAGACGTCGTTGTGAATGCTAATTAGATTTCTTTTTGAGATCGAGAAATGATAATTGAAATTGGAATCTAATCGCAGAGAACAGTTAATTTTCACTTAAAGATGAGGTTAATTAATTGTTGAATTAAGGAGTAGTTATTCTTAATAGTAGTGAATTAGAACGACAAGGCTGATCTGAATTCAATCATTAGGAAGAGATTCTAGTGGTAGATTCTTAGATTTAGAAATTTAATTGTCTTGAGAGGAAAATTGAATTTAACTTAGAATTCACTCACAGGTAACATCATTAGATTCAATAGACCATTATCCTTTATGTGTTTGCCAACCAGTATAGGTCCCTAGTGGGTTTTCTTTTCTTGTGTCGGTATATTCTCTTTTGTTCCTTGTAGCTAGTTATTGTTTATTGCATTTAACTTAGTCATTAGAACATAATCAATCGCTTTAATTGCTAGGCTAGATAACAGAGAACAAGTAGTAACTTTGGGCTTTCCCGTTCTCATGGGATACAACCTTGATATTCACCATTGCGCTAGATTGCATCGATAGGTTCACTGCCTTAGGCGTAATTGCATAGGTAGGATTGGCAGCACACATCAAGTGTGGGGTGGGTATCTATGATTTTGATGCTGTAGTTTGCTGATGCTGTATTTATTTTGATAGTGGATATAGGGTATGATACTTGATTTTGGCTTGATTCTATGCACTTGAGTCTTTGATTGTCTTTTGAGCATGTATGATTCAGTCATGAATGGCCGGGCATTGTTTCTCATAGTGCAGGTTAGAAAGCAATATTACTGTCTAATGCATTTTTGACCATGGCCGGGTCATACCGATGTTGCTTGATTTTTTTTTTCAAATTGTTCAATTTTTTATTTAGGATGTTGATAATGCAGTATGCATGCACTACTTGATTGGTAATTCATATGGAAATATTTGAGAAACATATGCAATTTAGCCACACTTCAAATGTGAGATTTGAGCATAAGATAAGCATTCATTATAAATATGCTCCAAATTCTTTTTGTTGATAGTGTATTTCACTTGATTGTGTCTCTAGAACTTGTTCTGTAATACTTGTTGAAGTTATATGAACTTTTGAATATTAGATGATTTGGGCAACTTAGGATGCACTATTTTTTGGCCAAAAAGCCTACCCCATGTGTCTTCCTTAGTTAGCCACTGTTGGGCCTTGACTTTTCTTTCATCATTTACATTTTACACCTTGTATTTCCTTTCTATACATTGTCTTCTTTCTTCACCCCATTTGCTGAAATTTGTGTGATTTACTCTTTATACATGGATTAAAAATGCACTACCTTAATTGGTGATAGTATACTAAGTTCTTTTTATCATTCTAGATGCTTCATTCAATCCAAAAGTGTAAGCATGTAGGCTAATTATGAAAAAAAAAGAGATAATAATAAGAGCAATCTATCTGTTGATATTATATTCTCTGAGCATCACCAACTTCATTAAAAACTTAGTAAGAATTGTTATGTTTAGCATTTTTTGCGTTTAATCCTTTAATCCTTCATGATGCTTCAATTGCATGAATTTTCAGCATCTATGCCATTTCTACAAAAAATTTCTTCCCTACCATCACCTTAACCTCATTACAACCCTATTAAGACTCCTTGATTTTGGTATTCAATTTTTAGCTGTAGCAGAGATAAGATTTATGAGCAAGCATATAGTAGACATATTCTTGTGAAGTTTCTTGAGGGATTTTCACCTTACCAGTATACACTTTGAGTGATTTGAGTAATCTCTGATAGGCATTGATTCTTAAATAATTGGCATTGAATTGTTGGCTAAGTTGTGTATGCATCGTTATTATCTCCATTTTGCGTCAAGGTTTTGCAATTGGTCTATGATTAAGTTTCACAGGGGATGTGTTATGCATTATTAACTGTAGACTAGGTATGGACTTTGAGAAACTTTTGTTGTTTGTTTAAAGACTAAGTTAATGTTTGCTTGAGGATAAGAAAAAGCTTAAGTATAGGGTGATTTGATGTGTCTTATTTTATACATATCTGCTTGAGGTTAATTATCCATTTTATGAGCATTTTATGTAATTTTATTCTAAAAATCACCTAATTTTGCATTATATTCATTTTCAAGCATTTTATCAAGCCATCATCAGCAAACGGAGTAATTTAGAGCCTGGACAGCCTTCAGAGCACTTAAAATAGGCCATTTATGCCAATTTTGCTTATTGGGCTTTGGACTAGCTTTATTGGGCCTTAGACCGGGCTGATTTAGGGGAAAAAGCAAGAGACCCTCGTGTTTGTTAGGAGCAGACCTGGACCATGTGAAATGGAAAAGGACCTGTGATATGAACAGTACCTGTATGCATCCATCAACGATCGTGTGAAAGAGAGAAAGGACCCAAGCATAATTGCGCAAATCCGAGGGAGAATCGCCATTGAGGGAGGCCAAGCAGCTACCCGGAGAGGCTCCGCAAACAGTCCTCCACCATCTTGGCCGTCCGCAGCACTCGTTCCTGGCGTCCATAACGCGAGCGGGAGAGAAACCGGCATGAGGATCCGATTCATGACCTACGCGCAAGGAGCTTGATCTGACTGTTTCTGCACCATTTGCCGCTATTCCGTTACACTACGAGCTTGTTCGACTGCCACTCGTGCCGAATTACTGCCCAAATTGCTAGATACGCGACAGAGGTGACGCGACCCGAAACTGACTCGTTTTGTCATTTTGTGACCTAGCTCGCATTTTTCGTCAGGTTTTTGTCTGTTTTCACCATCCATGTGCTGTCCTCGGTGTTCCCCAGCTATCTACCACCATCTAACTGACTAGAAGGGTGCAGATCCGTCAGGTACCCGAGAAACTAAGATCTAACCTAACCTGACTAACAAAGCATCATTGGGCAGTCTAAAATTTTGATTTTTTTGACGAGATTTTGGTGGTTTTCCGACAACCATTCTATACAGAGACCATTGGGCAATTGAGGAGACAAGACTTGCATGAATTTTTACTATTTTTATCTCTTGTATAATTGATTATCTGATGAATTGTCTAATGGATTTTCTATTGGAATTGTCTACTGTTGTAAATATGTGTGGCTAAATTTATAAAATTCATTAGGGTCCCTGACTGTGTTGGTATTCTATTTAATCTTTATGGATATTGATTTTGATGTTGTGATCTTCTTTGTGATTATGCATATATTGTTTAAGTTTTCATTGCAAGACGTCGCTGTGAATGCTAATTAGATTTATTTTTGAGATCGAGAGATGATAATTGAAATTGGAATCTAATCGCAGAGAACAGTTAATTTTCACTTAGAGATGAGGTTAATTAATTTCTGGATTAAGGAGTAGTTATTCTTGATAGTGGTGAATTAGAACGATAAGGTCGATATGAATTCAATCATTAGGAAGAGATTCTAGTGGTAGATTCTTAGATTTAGAAATTTAATTATCTCAAGAGGGAAATTGAATTTAACTTAGAATTCACTCACAGGTAGCATCATCAAATTCAGTAATCCATTATCCTTTATGTGTTTGCCAACCAGTACAGGTTCCCTGATGGATTTGCATTTCTTGCCTCCATATATTTTCTTTCCTTCTTTGTCACTTGTAGTTTATTGCACTCAGTTAATTATTAGGATTAGTTAGAAACCAATCACTTTAATTTTTAGGCTAGATAATAGAGAACAAGTAGTAGCTTTGGGCTTTCCTGTTCCCGAGGAATACGACCTTGATACTCACCATTGCACTAGGCTGCATCGATAGGTTCACTACCTTAGGTGTAGTTGCTTAGGTAGCATTGGCAGCACACATCAAATTCATAATACCTCCATTTAGAAAACATTGCTAAACCAATTATGAACTAAATTATATCCAAAATTTAAGAACAATAAGAGTATTTCAAAATGCATATCTTCAGAGGGAGTTTTTGCACTCCCATACATACTATTTAACCTAAAATCCTTCTTCAGGCTTCATAAATTCAATAAGTTTGTCATCATAAAAAAGGGAGAGATTGTTGACTTATTTAGCATAAACTCTTAAAATTTTAATGATAAAAAACCCATTGAGAAATTTTCTTTGGTTCCAAGGAACAATAAGGCTTTCAAAATAATATGTGAAAGTTCTTTTGCAAACTAAGCTCAAATTACATTTTATAAATATCTTGAAATTTCTTTTCCAATCTCTCAAAGACTTGATAGCTCCTTGCAATAAGTTTCTTCACTTGAAAACATTCTTACAAAAGCTACAAGTTGACTCCCAGTGTGTGAAAGTCGAATGGTACATTTTAAACCTAAAGAAACTAAAACAGTAGACTACAAGTCAACTACAAAAAACCTAACAGTCAACCTCTAGCCTACTGAAACAAGGAAGTAGATTGCTTGGCCCAAAAGTCGATTGCTAGACTACAGATTCAAATTCCAAAGGAGGCCAAGAGCAAGAAGTCAATTTCTAGGATGGGAATTCAAATTGTGCAAGAATTAGAGAGCAGAAAATTGACTACCTGAAATAAGGAAGTCGATTGCCAATGCCCATAAGTTAGAAAATTTGAATTCAAGGACACGACAGTCGATTGCCATACTTACATAATGCTGCAAAGAAGGTACAAAATGTCTTTTTCTTTGGTGATTTGCAAAGATACGAGCTCCAACGGATACATCTTCACAAACTATATAAATATGAGCCATGGCAAGCCTAAAATCATCAAGATAACAACCTAACTTCAAATTTGATTCAAATCCTTTGAGCTTACTATTTCAAAATTGCTTCTACTCTTCACTTGTAATATCTACTCTGAGAAAAAGAGTTTTCTTTGATAATATTTTTCCTTCTATATCAAAAAAAAAGCTAGAATATCAAGGAAGGGCTTTTCTTGAGTATAAATGAGTGAACGAAAGTGCTGAAAGCATTGTAGTGGTTCTCAAATACCCATTTGAAACTTGAAGAGATAGTGAGAATCTTAAGCTGTGCTTGAGGATTGGATGTAAGCTTTGTTGAAAAAGCTAAACCATGATAAACTCTATGAGTTTCTTTACTTATAACACTTATATTTTTGCAATTTATCCTTCTGCACTTTGAGTTTCTGCTCTTTACTTTAGTGCACTTTATTTTTACTGGTTTAAGCTTTACTTGATGTATAATTTTTACTCTTCACTATTCTAGCTTACTTCATCTACTACAAAAGCCTTCTAGAGTTTCAAAAAAATTTTAAACACCCTGTTCACCCCCCTCTTAGGTGCTAGCCATTCCCAACACCTACCTCCAAATATTTTAATAACACACAGAAGCACAAATCAAAAAATTTTGCAAAGAAAAAGTGATAGGTGGCTAATACAAAACACAACAAACACTAGAATAGGAAAAGACAAAAACTCTCTCTCATTTGCAGTTACACTATTCAAGAAGAAAAGAATAGGAGAAAAATGTAATGATGGTTGAAATGCACATAAGACTTACAATGCTCAAGACAAAAATTGCATTTGAATTGCAAGAGAAAAAGTGGGAGTTTGTAATAGGACTTGACCATAAGCTAAAACAGAAAATAAGAAAAATTTTATGACCAAGAAAAAGAGATAATAAAAAAGGAATGACAGTATGATAAAGCTATCCAATATTCAAGGGAGAGTTACAATAGAAATTAGCCTTTATGCAAGTATTCAATGAACACAGACCTCCTCCTATCTACCCCTACCTTACAAAATACTTCCAGGGGCCTGTTCCTCTATAAATGAAGTTTTCTCCTTTGCCAAAACCTCAAAATGTCTCAAGTTTGATGAGGGAGCATCTAACATTAATTGTTAGATTTCATATCAATCTTTCAATGTCTCTCTAGCATTAAATACACTTTCCAACAGGAAAAAATAAACTATCTTAAATGCTAGTGTATTCTCTCATTCAATGTGAAGTGGTTAGTCATTGGAAACACTAAAATAACACTTCCCATTCTTTTAAAGTTTGCTACTTGCACTTTCATTATCATTATGCTCTATGTGAAATGGTAGTTGTTTTGCTTTAATTGAGTCATATGATTCTCTTCATCTTGTTCTATCTATCTAGGTGTCTGTTAGAAAGCCTAAGTTAGAAAGGTTGTTTATTTTTTGTGTACAAATCAAAGGGGTTTTGATTTGCATTTATTGGGTGGTTTTTTCTAGGATTTTTATTTAAATACCAAGGGGTGTAAAATAAAAGTGTGTTGAGCCTTCATAAGGGTTGCCAAGTGTATACTATCATAAAAGTAGTATATGTTAATCTATTGAATAAGGTTACCCAAGTGTATTTCTAGTGATTGCCTAGGTTGTTTTAGGATTTTTTGGGTTTTATATTGTATAATACTTAGATGTGTAAAAGCAATATGTGCTTATCTTTCAAAGGGTTACCAAGTTTATAGTGGCACAAAAGTGGTGTATGTTAATTCCTTTCAGAGAAGGTTACCAGGTTATATTTTTAATGATTTTCCAGTTTAGTGAATTTCCTTATTTTGTGCTTAAGGAAAGGACGTATGATCATAGTTTCGATCTGAATCTCTATAAATTTTGTGTATCGTTCTCTATGTACCTCTACTCGCCATTAACTTGAAAATATTTCTAAAGTAGTTTCCAAACATAAAGTTTTCTTCTGTTGAAATTAACTACTTTGAATAGGAATCTAATTTTTAGTATACACCTAACAAACAATTTTGTAAATCTATGAAAATCAAGTTTTTTACAAGAAAATCAATTCAACTCCATTTTCTTGGTTTATTATCTAGCTAACAACTTAATAAAAATTTATATTCCAATTTGAATATATAATAAAATTTTCAATTCTAATTTCAATATATAAATATAAAAAAAAATACTTAATCTGACATAATAAAAAATATTTTGTTCGTCTTTTTGAATAACCAAAATTAAGTTTACATAATAAACATAATAACTAACATTTAATTTAAAGTTTTAATATTTTAAAATTAAAAAATATATAATTTCTCTTTTTGAATAAAAAATTAAATTACCTAATTAACATTATAACTAATCATTTAATTTTAAAATAAATTTTTAATTTTTAATATTAATTATGAATTTAAAAGTATATCATTATACTATTTAAATTTTAATACTAATTATTTTACAAATATTTTTATTATAATATTTAAATATTATTTTACAAATTTTAAATATATTAATATTTAAAATTTACAAATATATTTACTAAATTTTTAAATTTTAATTCTAATTAGTTTACTAACATATTTATTAAAATATTTATACTATTTCATATATTATAAATATTTTAACTTGATGAATTAAGTTTTTCGGCTCTCTTGGACTTCAACCAGAAGGAACAGTGTCAAGATGACCCCATAATTGTTGTCCACCAGAGTCAGTCAACTAGCTCTTATGATTAAGGCTCACGAGGGTTTTAAAAAAAATTCAGAAAAAAAAAACCAATAACTTATTATACGGTGAGAGAATAGAAAACTCTATGTCTTAATTTGATCAATAAAAATCATAACTGTAATGTTAAGGTTTTACCTTGCAAATTCCCTCTTTCAATTCTAAATATAAACACAAGTAGTAACTTACTTTTTACTTATGTGAGATTATTTTAGTCATAAATACAAAAGAAAATAAAAGATATATAGATTTTGAAATGTTAGACCTAGCGTTCGGATTCTGTGTTTGATAATTTTTTGGTTGGCACCTGTTTAACACTTAGTGACAATTTTTTTCATTATTAAAATTTTTTACAACAAAAAATACTTCTACTATAACTTTTTTAATATTAATTATTTAAAAAAAATTTATAATAATAATAATATTCGTTGTAATAATATTATTTATTGTAATAATATTAAAACAATTTTAACAACAAAAAAAATTATCGTTAAAAGTATTAAACAGGTGTCAAACAAAAAAATACCAATAAAAGGATCCAAAATCCCTGGTTGTCCTCGGATTCTCACCCTTTGCATTGCAATAAGTAGATGTAATTTTAATTAAGAATGTTCAATTTTAGACAAAGAATTATTAAATATTTAATTAGTCAATGTTTATAAAATTTTATAGATAAAAACGTAAATACCTGTTCACTTTTAGAATCTAAAATTTTTTTTTAAGAGGTTGTTAACTGTATAAATTTTATTATCTTGTCTATATATTAATCAATAATATTCATCTATTTTTTTATTTCAAATTAAAGGGCCTATACATGATAAATATAATAAGAAAAATTAGTTGAATTTTATTGTTCAATTAATCAATGAGGTGACATAATAAATATATTTAAAAATTAACTATTTTTAATTGATTACATGACATGCTTTTATTGAAAAAAAAAATTCTTTAAAATATTTTACCGGTTGAAGTTCTTTACAAATTTCTTTCTATGAAATACACATTGAAATACTGTACACACTATCTCTTCGAAATACTTTATAAATTGTATTTCTTTTTCTCTCATATTTTATAAGTTTCATTTCTTTCTCCTATTTTAAAGAATCTAAATCCTTTTTATTGGTTTGCAAATAAAATTTCGCATCCTAAATTATTCTAATTGCAGCCCAAAAATCTCCCATTCCTTAGTGATTCGAAAGTTAGAAAGAATTTTTTTATATTAAAACTCAAATTATGGATAATATAAGATGTTTCAAGATAATTGGAATAATATGAAGTAATATTTTAATTAAGAATGTTAATGAAAAATAAGACTGAAGAATGGAAATTTTGAAAAAGGAATATGTATGTTCTAATGTTAAAGTTGAGAATATATTTATAAATGATCCAAGATTTTTTCTAAAAAAAAAAGCATTTATATTTTTTTCCAGATAGTTTGATTTAATTAATTAAACTTCACGTGTAACACGTAAACTTCCATTATTGATCTCGTGTTTTCTTTCTTTTTTTAATATACATACATACATACATACATACATACATATATATATATATATGTATATGTATAATATAATTTTTTTAAAAAAAATAATATAACTATTGAGCTGTCACCTGTGAGGATACATCTTAGAGTCAAACTATTATTAAAATGCAAATAGCATTTTTTTTATGGAGTATATAAGTGACGTGGGAAAACAACGAAAGTTGATGCCTCTAAACTAAAAAGTTTTCAATTATAAATAGTGTACTTGTCTTCTAATCAAAGTAAAATAAATGAATAAATAAATAAGGAAGGTTTATTAAACTTCTAGTTAAAAACGATGCACATGATTAAGCACGTTAATCCACCTCTGTAAGCGTAAGTAAGCACTCAATTATATTATTCTAAATTTATTTTTTAGATAATCTATAATATTATATTATTTTGATTTTTTTTTAGTATCTTTGATTTGAAAATTACTTCATAACACATAAAATTATAAATAATTTGAAAGAATGGGAAAGCTAAACAAATTCAAATTTCTACTACTTATTATTAATTTAAAAGTAAATAAAAATTAATATATGTAATATATTTTCATTTATTTTTGAATTATTAATATTAGAGAGAAAGTATATTTTATAGCCTAATTAAAATATTCGTACTAGCTAAAATTTTAAAAATAATATTTTACCCCCTTTAAATATCATATAAATTATTAACTATTTGTTAAATTTAGTATTTATTATTTATAGGATAAATATAATGGAATTTTATAATTTAAAAAATTAATTTAATTATATTATCTCTTTATGAAAAAGAAAATTATTTTGAATAACATTAGCAAAAAATTTGGCCAAAAAAATTAGCAAAAATTTATATTAAGAAAATTATTTTTATCAAATTAATCATCACAAATCAATATTTATCTTTTCAAAATAAATTATTTTTTATAAAATAAATAACATAAATTAATTTTTAAAATCCTAAAACTCAATTTTTTTTCATCTTGCCACTAATAGATATTTAATTTAGTATACAGCTAATTATTTCATTTATTACCATATTTCAAAGAATAAAATGATTTTTTTAAAATTTAAATATTAATATTATAATTAAACGATGATCCAAGTAGGTAAAATATATTTTTCCTAATTTTAATTGATAACCTGCAAGAATTTTCGTTTTCTCCAATTAAATGATATATATAATTAAAAAAAATTAAATAAAATTCTTATATCTTTATTATTAAAATTTTTAATTAAAATAATATATATAATTTATACAAGTCACCTTACTTTATTCTTTTATTAAAATATTTTTCAATAACAACAGAAAGAATACTGATTTTGGAGGCGGCCATAACCCTCCGGTAGTTGACTAGTTAAATTTTGGAATCCTTCTTGAATTGCTAAATCTTTTAGCTGTTTAGTCTTAATGACCTATCCCTGTGCCACAATTCTCTCTCCAGCTTCATAATCCAAATTCTCAACAATCTATTTAAATTTTTTTAATTTTACTAATAAATCTCATAGGATCTAATTAAATAGTATTAAATATTTTTAAAGTAATATTTTATTATATTATTTAATATTATTTAAAATTTTTAAATAAATAATAAATTCATAATCTATTTTTAGAATAAGATATATTTACTCTTATAAATATAAAATGTAAATTTTTAAATCTCAAATTATAAAATTATAAAAACATAAGTCTAAAAATATTTATATACAAAAATTATCATATAAAATTAGAAAAATATATATATGAAAATTGCATAAAATAAAAAAAATAAAACCACCAATATATTTATAGATTTTATGTTTTATAATTTTATAATTTTTTAAATCTTAAATTATAAAATTATAAAACATAAATCTAAGGATATATATGTGTGTGTGCGCGCGCGCGCGTGTACAAAAATTATCATATAAAATTATCTAAAAATATTTACAAAAATTACCAAACTTAAATAAAATACCTCACAAGATTTAAGATTTTATAATTTTATAATTAAAAGTTTAAAAATTTAATTTTTTATTTATGAGGATAAAATTATTTTATTTTAAAAATAAACTGTATATTTATTATTGTTAGTTGAAAAAATTTTAAATAAAATTAAATAGTATAATAAAATACTTTTTCCAAGAGTATTCAATATTTCTTAATCAATACCCTAAGAGCAGTGATTCAAAAAACTCTTTTTTTTTAATCAAACAAATTTTCTATGCTTATTATTTAAAGTAAATTACACATACTCTCTTATATTTTAATTAAATTATATTTACTATCAATTTAATTTTTAAATTATATATTTTTATAATATAATAATAAATATAATTAAATTTATACTAAATTTTATATATAACAAACAAATAATTAAAAAAATTTATGATTCCAAAATGATTATATATTATATAAAATATTAATTTCGTTAGCAGAATATAAGTTAAAAAGAAAATTTGTATAATTTTATTTATTTTATAATATTTTTAAGTCTTCTGATCATTAGTATTTAAAATTATACATTATATGATATAAAATATAAAATAAAATATATAATATGAAGAAATAAAAAAATAAAATAAAAATATATAAGAAAAAGTTATAATTAAATAATTTCAATAATTTTTATTATTTAAAAGTATGTTAATTACTTTTATATTATATTTTAAAAAAATTCACGCGCATTCGAAACTTCTACTCCTCTAGCATTAAATATGAGGTTTTAAGTGTCATTTTTGGGTCTAGGAGAATGATAAATGAATATGGATGTGACTTGAAAAACAGAATAGAGAAGAATCTAATTAATTACTCAAATTTTCTTTACCTACACCAATCTTGAAAATATCATGGATATGCATGGTACAAATGAAGTTTTTTTCAAATTGAGTTTCGGAAAAAGTTCCTTGAAAAAAACGTGCTTGTGTTTGGTCAATTTAATTAAAAAATTATTTTATTAATATTTAAGAAGTTTGTATTTTATTAATTTATATTCAAAAAATACTTTCAGTTGTAATATTATCGAAAAGGGTATGTCATGCTTACATTTACATTAAAATTATTTATAAAAATAACTGGTTATAAATATTTATTATTTTTAATTTTATGAAATTATTATTATTAATTAAAATATAAATAATAAAATCACAATAAATATTTTAAAAAATATAAATGCTCTAAACAGGCCATAAGAGTTACCAAAACAAGGATCAGTATTTTATAAAATGTATTAGATGAATCTAAAAGATATATTTTAAAAATTGCTTGAAGAAAAATCTAATTGAAGTTAATGAATAAGATAATCTCTGGTAGGCTATAGCCCTCCCGCAGTTGACTAGTTAAATTTTGAATCCTCCTTGAATTGTTAAATCTTTTAGCTATTAGCCCAATATGGCTTAAATATCGCCTATACTTGTGCCACAATTCTCTCTCCAGTTTCATAATCCAAATTCTCAAGGATTTATTTACTTTTTTTAATCAAATAAATTTTCCATGCTTACTTTTTAGAGTAAATTACACTTCATACTGTCTTGTAGTTTAATTAAATTATATTTACTACTAATCTTGTTTAAAAAAATGTATACTTATTTTTTATAATATAATAGTAAGTGTAATTAAATTAAATTTTAATGTAAAATTTTTAATATAGCACAATAAAAATAATTAAATAATTTTAGGATAAATATTAATTTTATTAGCAGAAGATAAATTAAAAAGAGATTTTACGTAAGTTTATATTAAATAGAGGTTGTAAGTGTAATTTTTGAGACCTTGAAAATGATAAATGAGTATATATGGACGTGATTTGAAACGTAGAGTAGAGAAGATTTTAATGCATTACTCAAATTTTCTTTAGCTGCCGCTATCTTGGAACTATCATGATATGCATGGAACAATCTTTATCTTCTATTGGCTACTCGACAGAGTGATCAGTACAGACGAGATTAAGAATGGATTGCGTCTAAATTTATTTATTTTTAAATATTTTTTTCAAAAAATAGAATTTTATAAAAAGTTTTATGAAGAAGAAGTATTTTGTGCTTAATTAATTTGTATAAAAATATTTTTGATTGTCAAATTATCAAAAAAGCATGCCTACATTCACTTTTTAATTAATGGTATTTAAAAATGTTATAAATATTTATTATTTTAAATTTTTATTAAGTTATTATTAATTAAAATATAAAAAAAAATCACAATTAAAATTTTAAAAAATATAAATACATATAATGCTCTATATTTAATTTATATGTCTCAAAATATAATATATATATAATTACTTTCAAAAAGAAGAAATATAAATCATGAAGAATTTTAAAAAAATTAAAAATATTATGATAAGTAAGAAATTATGAATAAAGGCATTGTTGTTATAAAATATTTAATTTTAAATTATTGTTTTTGTGCAGAAATAAAAGTTATAATTTCTAATTTTTGTTCTATAGTTGAAAATTTGTTTCTTCTATCATTCAAAAATATTTTTTTATTTTTCATAAAATAAATACTTTAAAAAATAAGCAATTTATTCTTTTCTAGAAGCAATCTCAAATGGATTAATTTTATTTTTTAAAATGTATTAGATCAATCTAAAAGATATACTTTAAAAATTGCTTGGATAATTCAAAGATTTTTCACCATAAAGAAAAAAGAGGTAAATATGCAATAATAAACGGTAGGTACTTAAATTTTTAAAATATAATTTAATAAACATTTTTAACAAACTTAAAAATAATTGCTTACATGAAAATGACATTTAAGCTATCAATTATCAAAGCCCTATAATATAGAAGTCATCGACGCGACAAATATAATGAACCTAACATTTTATTTATGAAATATAATATATTTGTGGCTGTTTGGTAGCTGCTCCTGCCAAAGTTGAGTGGGAATTAAAATCTTACCCAATTACGATAAGCTCGGACAAATTATTGAGACACAATGTGATTCGCATACGCATCTTCCCAGTTACATCACCCTCAGATATAACTATGTAACTCTTAAAAAGTTAAATAATTAACATTATTAAACCAAATAACATAATTTTAAATTAGATCTAAATCATTGGTGCAGTTTTTTAGTTTTCAAACAAAATTTTTAAATTATATCGTAAAAGTGCTTTTTCACCCCTTAAAATTTAAAGTCATTTTTTAATTTGTTTGCCAAAATTTTTTGAAACAAAAAATTATTTTTTCAAAAAAATATTATAAAAAATAAGATGTTTGACTTTTTTTTTTAACTTTTGAGAGAAAGTAAAGTAATTTTTTGGCTACGAAAACGGTTAGAAATGAACATTTTTGTTTTTACGAAGTAAAACATTAACTTTTTTAAATAAATACTAACAAATATTATTTATAGATATTTTCATAAAAAAATTTAAAATCTACAAGATCTTTTAAACATAACAAGTTCTTATTCAAAACAGGTCTTTATCATTGTTTATTTATAGTACGTCCCATTAAGAACCTGGAGAATTTTATATTTATTAAATTGTTTTAAATATTTATTTTTGGTAATTTAATAGTAAAAAATTGTTGTTTTTAAGAAAATGGTAAACACGATGACTACTCAAATATTTATTAAATTATTTGGCCAAAGTAAACTACTTCTCTAACTCAATTTTAAAAACAAATCATTTTAAAATAAACTAAAATACAAAGTTTGACCATATGGACTCAATTTTTTTCATAATTTTTTTGACAATTTTTCATAGAAGATGATTTTGTCTTAATTTTGTTTTAAATATTGAAAGTTTTTTTAATGACATTCAAATTATTAATGAGATTAGCTAACATATGGAATAAATTATTAGATGATCACTAAAGGATATCAACAAAAAAAGAAAAAAATTGTCAAGTGAATGCTTATTCTGGTGATCAGGATAGCACAGCACAATGCACAATGCACAATGTTATTGAAGTTGGTAAATTATACTTTCTTTCTTCAAAAAAATAATTAAATTATACTCATTTTTATTTTTATGATTAAAAAAATCTAATTTTATTCACTTTAACATAAATATTGATATTTTGCTTAAAATAAGTGAAATTATAATTTTTTTATCTTTTAATTAGTGAGAATATAATTTTTAAAATAAAAAAAGAGAGGAGTGTAATTTTAATATTCTTTTTAAAGGATAGAAATGTAATTTTCATAAAATACTTTTAAAATATGTCATTTTTAATGCTTAGGTCATGAAAATGAATTAGATCACATAAAGACAAAATTTTTTTTTTTCATGATTGGTTTCGATGACACGAGAAATTTGGACAATATTAATATTTTTCATAAATATTTAAGACAAAATTAATATATTTTTCTAATAAATTATATATTTTTAACAAAATATTTTATCATTAAAGGTATTTATAAAACTATGGTTTTTTAATATTTTAAAAGAAAAAATAGAGTACAATTTACCCAAAATATTATTAAAATATGTCGTTTCTAATTCTCAGGGCTATGAAATTGAATCAATAATTTAATCACATAATCACAAATTAGATTTTTACATGATTAGTTTCGATGATGTTAGAAAATTGTACAATATTAATAATCTCAATAAATATTTAGGAAAAAGTTAATAAAAAATTAAAAATAATTCAAAACTTGAAAAAGAAAAGTACTTGACCAATTAAATTGGATTCTCCCAAAAAAAAAAATCACGTGAAGATTGGCCATTCCTCCTGCAGCCTGTAATTGAATGGTTTCGTACGTATCCCCGTCGAAAAAAATAATATCTATGGGTTGGAGTGGGAATTCTTTATTCTCCAAGTTTCTTTTGACCATATTATAGTTCAATTAATCAATATATTAATTTTTTGTCCAGCTTTGACCCACCCTATACCTTCTATTCCTCTTTTACCTTATAAGGCTCATATACATATATATGCAGGACGAAGGCTAGTAATGCATGAAATTAGGCGCGATTACAATATTACTTTCTCGTTTTCCATAACTTGATCCCTTCCTTCCGTTTCCTTGCACTATGGGCTATTGACTACCGATCAGTAGCTTCTTTATCAAACTCGATCGACATGGGTGTGTATATAGATGTACATGAACATGGTGATGAAGAACACAAACCAGAGTCACATTCACAGGTGCCTAATAACTCATCAGCAATGAAGTTTGCATCCATCGCCGCCGTGAAACCCTGGAACTGGGGCGGTTCCGGCAGCCACGTCGTTTTGGTGGGAAAGGTTTCACTAATCACAATGGTTTTAGTGGTGCTCTCAATATTGGGGGTGTTTGTACTTAACTCTGCCTCTCCTGTTAGATTTCCGGCCATCTCATTCTCTCCGGTCAAGGTAAGTGGGTCTCTGACTCTCTGTTTTGACTTTCGATTCAGATTGCACAAAAGTGTTTTGTTCTTGCTGTTGCTTCTTAGAATTTGTATACGCCTTGAAGATTAACAGGAATTGGAATCCTGATGCATATATTCTGAAAGAGATTATACTTTTTCTGTTTAAACTTTTATGTTTGAGATTATACTTTCTTAAATAAAAATTCAATATAAAGTTACTTAGAATGAAACTAATATTAACTTTTTTGTTTATTTGATAATTATAAAAAGTAAAAAATTTAGTATGTTAGGATGTTGAATTTACAAGCCAAAATAGGTTATCTTAAATATTGATGTTTAATTAAGCTTATTTAATAAACGAGTTTACACATTTTATCTATTTATCATCAGCCGGCAGATGTGGACCAACTTAGCCCGGCCAGTTTGACACGAAAGTAGAGCTCAAATTTCTTATTGTTTTTGAGATTGATGTATGATTATAAAATATTCTTAATAATAAATCAAAACTTTGAATGAAAGAAGTGAAAAGCTGGGTTTTGGGATTGGGAGGTAGAAGTGTAGATGTATTTATTATATTATTTTATTTTTGTATTCGCGAATAAAATTTAATAAAATATTTTTATTTTATATATTATATAAAATTTTAATTTAAAATAAAAAATAATGAGTCCTGTTAATTATTGAAAAAAATACACTTTATTTTTTATTTATATTTATATAACATATAATTTATCTAAATTTTAATTTATAATAAATTATCTTTTAAATTATTAAAAATATTAAAAAATTATTTTTAAAATTAAATTTAATAACTGTGTTTATCATATAATTTATTTTTTAAATTTAAATTTATATTATATGTAAAAATAATTAAAAATAAAAAAAATAAAACTTATAAATTTTTTAAATAAAATTGTGATAATTTAAATAATTCAAAAAAATACTTTGCCATAAATTAAAGTCTAAATAAATAATATATTATATAAATATAATTTTTGGAATTAAAATATAATTTTATTTTATTTTAAAAATTTCTTATAAAACTAAAAATAAAACTAGAGGTTAAGGCGTGGAGTTTGAGAGCTAGAGAGAGGGCTAGTTCTCCATTTAAGAGCTCTCGGGAGAGAAAAGATAGTCTACTAATTAGCCAATTGGTCAAATTGCCAAACGTGGTAGGATGTCTCTGGATGGAAAGTTGAAAGGATGAGACTATGGAAAGCGTTCCACCGTTAGATTTTTTTTTGGAGATTCATGTGCACTTTTTTTTTATTAAAAGATAAATTATGTTAATTTTTTTAAAAATAAATTATATATTTAAATATAGTTAATTATACTTATATTTTTTATAGTTTAAAAAATTATATTTAATTTTTTTAATATACTTTTTTGTTAATAAAAATAATTTTTGCAGTCTAAATTTTAATAAAAAATTAGTATATTTTTTTTATAACAAAAGATAATTAAAAAAATTATTTTCTAATAAATTTTGAATGAATTATTTATTTTTAATATTTTTTATTATAAAAATTACTATAAAAAAATAAATGCAAAGAATCTAAAATTAATTTTTTATGCAAAATAAAACTCTAATTTTTTTATTTTAACAGAATAACAAATATAGACAGTTAAATAATTTTATTATATTAAAATGATCAAAGACTGTGTAAAATATTCAACTACAAAAAATATAAATATAATTAAATTAAATTTAAATATGCAATTTATTTTTCTTAAAAGAATTAGCTTACTTATTTTTTAATAAAAAATTTGTACACAAATCCCAAAACAATTTTCCCCCAAATCTAGTGGTGAAACGCTCATAGTCTCACCCAAGTTGAAAACTAGAGGCCGTTAGCTGTAATTTTGGCTTCTTTTTGAACAAAAATGTCAATTTCATATTTTTATTGTGGTTATCAGTAGAGATAAAAAAAAATTATTCATGTAACAGACACAGACAGGCGACCCCGCGCGCATATATATATATATATATATATATATATATTGCATTATATTTCTATTTATAAATAGCAACACTCCACTATTTTATAATAATATAAAAAATCTATAAAGGTAAAAAATAAATAAAATATTATTAAAAATATAAATAATTAATTTTTTTAAAAATTTTTATTTCAATTTTATTTATTTTAGGTGTAAAAATCATAAATTTAAATTAATTTAAAATTTGAAAAGTGACTATTTTATATTGTTTAAATATATGTACATTCAATACTTGTTATATTACAAAAATTAAATAATAATATTAGATGTTTTAGTTAAAATAATAAGTAAAATTATAACTTAATTTGTAGATTTTATTGCAGGAAAGGTTAGTGTAGGAATCTAAGAGGATAGATGTGTGTAATTTATCTGTAGTAAAAATACTATATAAATTTATAATATGATAAAGCATTTAAATTTAAAAGAGTTTATTTGAAATTAAAAAAGTAAATAATATTGATCAATATGTGCGAAAAAAAAAATTCAAATGTTACTTGATTCTAAATAAATATATGTATTTTTTTCTTGAAAAAGAAGAAATATTAATGATAAAAATCATTAATACATAACAAATGATAAAAATAAAAAAGAATAAGTAATAAAAAAGAATTCATATAGTACAGAAAACTCATGCAAAAAAAAAAAAAAAGAGCCTATATTATAATAGTATATTTGTATATAATATTTTCTGGATTTCTTACATATTTCTATAATAATATATTTTATATAGCATTTTTTATTTAATTGCTAATTATAATATGTAAAAATATTTAAAAAAAAAAAAGAGAGAAAGAAAAGTGGCCCTGGGCAAGGTGGGAAAGCGGGGCCATTTAACAGAACTACAGCCAAAGTATGTTACGTCTTATGAATATTATAATAAAATTTTATTAACTAGTATATTTAAGTCACTCATTAAAAAAATATGTAATTAATTGATGAAATTTTTAATTAAAAAAAACACTTTTTCAACCAATTAAATAAAAAATTTCTTAACCAAGGACTTTTTAAATTATAGACATTAATTTCCTTTTTCTCTATTTATTAAATTGTCTTTAGATCTGGTATACGTTTGACTGTATCTGCCAATTCAACATGACGTTGGATTACTGGTTAAGGATGTTGTCTGAAATATATACTTCATAAATGCTACAGGAAAACACAACAGTGACAGAGACCGAGTTAGAGACAGAGTCAAAGCTGGAGAGGGTTCTTCGAAGAGCCTCCACGGAAGACAAGACAGTGATACTTGCAACTCTGAATGATGCATGGATAGAACCTGGTTCTATATTTGATCTTTTTCTTGAGAGTTTTCGCATTGGGAACAACACAGAGAAGCTGATTAATCACCTGGTCCTAATAACTTGGGACTCAAAGGCATATAATCGTTGCTTAGCTCTGCACCCACATTGTTATCAGATGGAAACTAAAGGTGAAGGCGATTTTGGCAATGAAGCATTTTACATGACCCCCAACTACCTACATATGATGTGGAGAAGAACGGAGTTTCTGGCTTCAGTGCTTGAGACTGGTTACAGCTTTGTATTCACGGTGTGTTTTCTTCAAACCTTATAGATATTTATAACTTGTTAAGTTTAATGAAAGAAGATAAATGTGAATAAATATTTGAATTTTTGTTAAAAGTGATATTTATCTTTAGTATTTTATAATTTTTCAAATAGGATTTCTTTAGAAGAGGATATTTGAGAAAAATTAAAAAAACTTAGATGCATTTTTTTCTCCTTTTCAAGAGATTCTTAGCTAAATTCAATTTATTAATAATAGATAGATTAAGTTAAGAGTAACTGTTTTAAAGACCTACATTTTTTCTTATAATTAAATATATATTTGACTAATATAAAATTATTCTTTAAATTTAAAATAAATTAACTTTATTATTTTTTTACTCAAAATAAATAATAATGAAATAATAGTTTTTAAAATAATAAATAATAAATTTTAAAAAATTAATAATATTAAGGATAATTTAGTCTAAATGAGTAAGATTGTAGGTTTTTTAATTTTGTTAAGAGAGGAGAATATAATTTTAACCTCTTTCAAATAATGAGATTATAATTTACTCTTAAGTTATGAAGAAGCATATTTTAATTTTTCATGTATTTATTATCAAATTTGTTAAGATTATGATACGTGGATTAATTATTTTAAAAGGCATTCGTACGTAGTATGAAGTTGAGCTGGAAGAACATGATATATTTTATTAAAAGAATTGAATAAATTATGCCCTTCTTTCTTTAAATTTAGCTAAATTATATTTATTACTTTTTTAGTTAAAAAATTATATTTATCTCTTATTTAGTTTATTTTCTGTCCAATTATTGTGATCTAATTACTACACACTACCTGGTCCCTTTGTAGGATCTATATATGTTCATTTATAGTTAGCAATTAATCCTTATTCTTTTTCCCTGTACAGGATTTAGACATAATGTGGCTTAGAGATCCATTTCTACAATTTTACAAGAAGGTAGATTTCCAAATTGCCTGTGATATTTTCAATGGCAACCCCTCTGATACAAGGAACCTGCCAAACGGAGGATTCATATACGTAAAGTCTAACCCTCGAACCATTGAATTCTACAAGCTATGGCTCGAGTCGAGAAAAGTGTACCCAAACTTGAACGAGCAAGATGTGCTGAACAAGATCAAAACGCATCCCTTTGTTTCCGAATCTAACATGACGATTAGGTTCCTTGACACAGCTTATTTTGGTGGGTTCTGTCAGATCAGCAGGGATTTTAACAAAGTTTGTACGATGCATGCCAATTGTTGTGTTGGTATAGACAACAAAATCAATGATCTTAAGATGTTGCTTGAGGATTGGAGGAAGTATATGGGGTTGCCTCCTGATGAGAAGCAACATTCGCGTCTTTCTTGGAGCGTCCCACAAAGTTGCAGGTAATTAATTAAGATTATATTTACCACCACTTTGATACTTGAATGATATTTTTTTGGATTTTGAGTTAAAATTTATCTTTTGTTCTTTAACTTTGTATGATGTTTTAATTTTGTCTCATTTTTTTGTTTCAAATTTATTTCTTATCTTTATTAACTAATGCATTCTCTTTCCGTGATCAAATATTGTGTCTATACACTAAAGATAAAAGTCATATATGAAATTACTTTTGTTAGACTAGTACAGTTGAGTTAGCATAAAAATTTAAGACTAAATTGATCATTAAATTAATTTTCATATAGCATTGAATTTTTTTTTGAAAATTTTAAATTTGGGTTTCAAATATATCAAAATTAATGAAGAATTTCAAAAAAATTTTGAAACATTTTGATGTCATTTAAGCTTCAGTTATGTTTAACTAGAGCAATTCTATTTTAGTTTTACATATAACTAATGATATTTGTGGAGAGAAAAAAATTGTATCAATTAATAAAAATAAAAGACAAAATTAAAAACTCTTATTTTCAAAATTATATTAAGTATCCTTTAGATTTTATACAATATTAGACAATCATCTCTTCTAATTTATTTTCATAAATATTCATTTCAAAATAATAAAACTACTCGACTATTTTTACTGTTACATTAAGAATGTCATATTAAAACTCAGTATAAATTTAATTCTAGTCACTTTTATTATTAAAAATAAGAGTAAATACATATATTCCCTTGAGATTTGGTTAAATTATACTTACTACCTCTCTAATTTAAAAAATTATACTTACCTCTCATTTGATTTATTTTTTTAACAATGAATATAATTTTTTTGTACAGAATAAGACTATAATTTTATTTTTAATATAATAATAAATACAATTAAATTTATACTAAGTTTCAACATGAAAATTTTAATATATATAACATTAAAAATAGTTGAATAATTTTATTATTTTGGAATGAACATATAATGTGTAAAAAACTGACTTTATTAACAAAAAAAAAAAAGTGGATAAGTTTGTGTAACGTTAATGTATGAAACCTCCATGGTAAAGAAGTAATTTTCAAAACTAGAAGAGGGATGAGTATATTTTTCAAAGTCTTGTTCTACATATAAAGGTATCTTTATTGACAAAAAAAAGAAAGAATAGAGATAAGTGTAATTTTTTAATTAGACAAGTAGTAAGTATAAATTAGCAAACCTAAAAAAAATTAATGTAATTTATTTAAATAAAATATAATTTTTTAAACTATTACTCTTAAAATTTATATCAATTCAATTTAGTATATGTCATACCACATCTGGATGATTGGCAAAAAAAAAACGATGGCCTTTTTGCAGATCCAACTTATTTATAGTGTTTTCCACAATTGTGTGAACTAATTTGTTTATAATTAATTTTTGGTTAAATTGCAATTAAACCTCCCCCCCCCCCCCTCATCTTCAATTTAGGAGTTTTCCAATTTACCCACTTCAACTTTAAATAATGACCAAAAATTCCCTTAAATTTTCAATTTTGTACAATATACCTTATTTATTCTCATTTGTAATTTATCCAAATATTTGTCCATATGTGAGCAAAATTGAGGGGGCACTTTGCACTAAATTGTAAGTTTAAGGGAATGTTTTGTGCAAAATTTAAAGTTTAATATAAGGAGTTAATTTGTTACATTTTAAACTTGAGAAAGGTAAATTAAATAACTTAAATAATATTTTTGGCAAAAATATTAAGAAATGATGTGTGTTGCACAAAATTAAAAATTTAATGATTTCTTTTTTTTTTTTTTGGGTTGAGGAAAGTTTCTTGCAATTTACCCTTTTTTTAAGAATTAAATGATGGAATAAAATATTCATGATGACTATATAACTCGCAGTTTGCATAGCTATTTTTGATTAGGATGTTTAAAATCAATTAAAACTAATTTTTTTTGTAATCAAACCAAATCGAGAAAAATTAAACAAAATTGATCAATTATTAGTTTTAATTGGTTTGTTATTTGTAATTTCTGAGTGATTTGGTTTGGATTTTCATTTATTGTGTCAAAAATGGACACACATGCATGCGCTTACACACACATACATATTTTTTTTTATTGGTTGATGTTTATATATTATTTTTTTTTCTCTTTGGTTAATGACTCTGTAGTACTTAAATTAAGCCAAGTTAGAATATGTCTAAATCGTCCAAAACTGATTAGATATAATAAGATTTGATGCTATAAAATCAAATTAATAAATTTATATTTATGTAAAATTGATATAAGTGATTTGGATATAAAAAATACTTGGAATCAAACCAAATACCCTATTTTTGACATCATTTTTCGTTTCCTTTACTGATGTCTTCCGTATTCTTGATATGAAGAACGTCCTTCCAACGAAGCCGTGAAAAGAAGAGTAATGGGACAGTGAGATAGTGATGGGTTTTGCATCTATATCTGTTTGATGCCTGTTCAAGAGGTACGTAAAACTAATTATCATCATTGTATTTATTATTTAGGAAAGTCCAGTGAGTGAGAGTTCGAGCTCCTAAAATCTTTAAGTTTTTATTAGACTTCTCATTTTTTATTTTAGTATTTTTTTCCTGAAAAAGTTCATTTTATTATGTCATTATAAGGATTCATATTGTAATGAAATCTATGAATAAAACAGAATAAATCAATGTCACCCAATTACTTTTTTCTCAAAATTTTTTTCTTTTTTATTCTAAAAAGCAAGAGTCCACTAGACTTTAACCTTGGACACGTAGAATGAAGTGTTAAGATTAATGTTTTAGAAATTAGACTAATTATCTAACTAGTCAAGATATTAATATACAATTTGTTAATTTAACTGTAATTGAATCGTGATTAAATCGGTAATAATTAAATATATATATTTTAATTTAATATATTATAATATATCATTAATTTTTAATATAATATACTAAATAATACCAGAAATATTATAATGACAATTAATCATAATAATAAATATTACATAAAACTATTACATAATAAAATAAGTTCAACATAATTAAATATTTAATCATAAAAAATATTAGAATTAGAACAATAATTGTTACGAATAAGTTCTCAATATACTAAATCACAATAACTAATTTGAGTTAGAAATAATAAATTTATTTTATTTTAAGTTAAAATTTTTTTATTAGTCAAATATATATTTAATTATATAAATAATAAATATAAGGATAATTTGATCAAAATATGTAAAATTGTAAGTTTTCTTATCTCATAATGGAGGAGAGTGTAATTTTTTAAAATAAAGGAAAAGATAGTATAATTTCAAGATCTCTTATAGGAGGGAAATGTAATTTACTCTATAAAAAAAATCTTGAACTAATCAACTTGTCCAACTGGTGATTTCACTAGTTCTTGATTGATTCTTTGCACTCCCAATTTTATGGCTTTTTCAAATTGATCAAGGGACTGGTTTACCAATTTTTTGGTTGAACTAGTTGATGCCATTCGATTATGAGAATAGTGGTTAAGATTCTATCTTTGAATTATAATCACTTTGTCAATAGTAGATAGCATTATTTTTTTATTTATTATATATGTAGAAAGACTTCTTTAATATTATTTTTATATTTCTTAATATAAAGGTTATATATTAAATTATTCATTATCATTTAAAATATGTTAGTATTTTTATTTTTTTATTTTTTAAATTAAAGAGTTACTAAATTTTTATAATTAATATGAATTTAATTTCTTAAATTAACATTAGTAACCTTTATTATAGTGAAAATTAATATAATTATTTTATTTTACGACTATTAAAAATATCTTTAAACATAAAGAAATATAAATGATTTTTTTCTAATTTATTGATGATTTTATTTTTTATTTAATAATATACGTAAAATTATAATTACAAATTTTTAATTTACTTATTTTACTAGTTTAACTGAAGGATTGAACTAATGACTTAATGAACCAAACCTTTTCATTAGTTTATTGATTGTTTTGGGGACATACACTATGAACAAAATAGATAAAATTAGATAAGAAATGTAGGGTTTATAAATATATCTAAAAATTATATTTTAAAAAATAAATATAATATAAGAATATTCTTTCTCTAAGTTTTTATTTCCCAAAAAATGAGGCGACTGTATAATTGAATAATTTTAACCAATTTTGAGATACAATAATCTTAATGTTTCGCTTTAAATTTAATCACCGTTAATCATGTTGATTTGGCTTTAAGTTGATATACATTGGGAGGCAACTAATTATAGAAATGCATCAATTTGTTTTTGAAGGATTAATATTGGAGCTGATTTATCGGAGTTTCTATGATGGAAAGCAGTTCTTATTGAAAAAGGAAAGAAAAATGGTAAATATTTTGAATATGGAGGAAATGGGGAACAAATATTGTTCAATTTCTCAAGATTGTAAGAATAAAAATGGCAATTGTGGATTTTTAGTACTAATATAAGTTGCAACTTGAACAAATATATATATTTATATATAAGAAGAGAGGTGAGGAAAATTAAGAGAATTAGTCATGTAAGTTAAAATAATTTGAAGTCTTGTCATTATGAAGTATGAACAGTGTTGTAGCGTCCAGGGTCTGTTGCTATTCACGTTAATTATGTTTGTGAATTGTACAATATGTGTTTTTTGGGAAGGTGTGATGTTAGCTCAGGCTGATTCTAACTTAAAATTACTCACTACTTCAAATTAGTACATAAAAGACAGAGAGCAGTAAAGCGTACATCCTATAACAATCCACTTGAATATCCGAAATGTTTAGTTATATTCTGAATATATAATATTAGGTTTTTGAACTCAAAATGTCATGACTCAGGAGCTTATGATACCTTTTTTTCATGGTGAAAAAAGATACGGTTCATAAATTTTATGCTTTATAGCATATTCTATGTACGTCGTATATAAAGTAATAAAGAGTTTTATTATTTGGTAAATCGTTCATAAAGAATAAAGTGTCACGAATCAAACCATCGGAGCAAATAAAGTGTCCTTGAGTTGTCATTCTCATTCTGCATGCATGGTACACCTGCTAAAAAACTTGGCAAAGGTAAAATATGGATTCGTTTGGAAGCTCTAGATATAAAACAATATATGTTTTAATTTTTGTAAGAAGTGTAAATTAAAAGAAAACAGTAGCAACAAGCACCAATCCAGTGAGCAACAAATTACACAGTGCCTTGGGAACACAGTCCCTACAAAATCATGCCAAAAGGTAACAGAAGCAACAGGTGGAATAGTATCATAAGATTCAAAAACAGACTTCCTTCTGAGGCTAGATTTAGCAAGGCAGTCCGCAAGCATGTTGCCCTCCCGATGAATATGCCTAAACACGACTTGCTGGAAGCATTTCACATAAGACCTGCAGTGCTCAATCAAGGAGAGGGAGTGATGAGATGAAATGACATTATTATCATTTAAGAGATTAATGTCAATTTTTGAGTCAGATTCTACAATAAAGTTAGCACAGGAATGTTCTTTTGCAATTTTCAAACCAAGCAAGATTGCCCATAACTCAGCACATAGAATGTCACCAGTTCCCAAATACCTTGAGAACCCACTTTTCCAATTACCAAAACGATCCCTTATAACTCCTGCAGCAGCTATGTCTAATGTGTCTTGGAGACAAGAACCATCTGCATTAAGTTTCCACCACCCTTCCCCTGGAGGAGATCAGCCTATGAGAGCAGTGCTTTTGGGCTGTTTAGGGGAATGATTGCTAGCAATATGGTAAATTCAGCAGCTTTACTTTGTGCTCGTTTCAGAATTGAGTAAGGTTCCGGACTTGAAAGGTCAAAAACCTTTCTATTCCAGGAGGTCCCGATATGCCAGAGATAGTACATGAAAATTGTGCTGAGGGATGTTAGAATGAATCTCTAGATACATAAATCCAAATTTGATCCAAAATTTAATTATGTCAAATCATCAAGAAAAAAAATCTAAACATAAATGCAGAAACGTACTTGAATCTATGATTCTTAAGATGTTCTTTAGTTTTGCGGCTATTAGTCTTCCAAATTAATATGTGTGACATTTTAGAGAATAAGGTTTCTCTCTTTTTTGAGGATGAGGTTTCAAAAAAAATCACTCATTCATACAATTTGAAGACCATAACTCTTATATAGCTAAAGTCCTAATTTCTAATTTAGCTTATAATACAATTAGAAATTACATTTGAGAGTATCTACACATATAAACTTATACTTTGCCAAATAAATGAGGTTTATTATGATATTAAACCAAATTAGATCACTTTAATTTGGGCCAAGTCCTTTTGATATCATTGACATACAATTATTATATTTGATATATAAAGTCCATAAAATACTCAATAATCTTTCACTTAGACTATATATATAAATATCACCTTATAATTAAATGTCATAATATAACCTTACGAATGCGAGTTTTGCTATCATAACCAAAAGCATATCCGAACAATCATGTTCAACATTCATATCAACATAGAACCAAAGTGACTTTTGTTACATGTATCACAATTAGGCCTTCCTTGATCACATATGTCAACATAATTAAATCACAAATCAAGTATGGATGTGTAGCATAGAAATTACATGCAATCTGATCTAAACATGTCTATTTTTAATTAGTCCAACTTAAACATTATCAAACCATACCAAATCAAAGTGTGAATAAACTAAAATATACTTTATTTCTAAAGAAAATATCATCAAAATATTCATAAAACTGAAATAACATAAAAATGTGTTTATAATAGAAAAGAAAAATTACAAACTTCCACTAAAACATAATATCTTCAAATGTCATAACACCTATATGAGCAGTGTGCTCATGAAAGACATTAGTTGGTAGTCGTTTAGTAAGTGGATCTGCAACCATGGAATTTGTACCAATATGCTTTAGACTCCTGACCACTTTGAACTCTTTCTTTAACAACTAGGAACTTGATGTCTATGTGTTTTAACTTCGTTGAGCTCTTATTATTATTGGAATACAAGAGTACTAATTTATTATCACAAAATATCTTAAGTGGCCTTTTAATTCCATCCATAATTCACAACCTAGTGACAAATTTATAGCCATATTCCATGATTAGATGCCTCATAACACGCTATAAATTTAGCTACCATGGTGGAAGGAGCTACAAGTGTTTGTTCAACACTCTTCCAAGACACAGCTCCTCCACCCAGCAAATAAATATAGCCCAATGTAGATTTCATGCTATCTTGGCATCCAGCAAAGTTAGAGTCTAAATACCCAATAATCTCTAACTTATCTAATCTCTTGTATGTGAGCATGTAATTTTTTTTCCTCTGTAAATTTTTTATGAATCTTTTGGCTGCTTTCCAATGATCCATGCCTAGACTGCTCAAATATCTTCCAACATGCTAACAACGTACGCAATATCTGGACACGTAGAAACCTTTGCATATGTTAGACTCCTTACTACTAAAGCATAAGGAATCTTTTGCATGTCCTTTTTCTTAAAGTCATTTTTAGGGCATTGATTAAGACTAAACTTGTCTCCTTTGGCCACAGGGGTATCACCCAGTTTGCAATCCTGCATACCATATATTTCAAGAACCTTTTTGATATAGGCTTTTTGTGATAATCCAAAGATACCTTAAGAGCGATCCCGATGTATTTGAATTCCTAATACAAAGAATGCACCACTAAGTTCTTTCATCTCAAAATTCTTTGCTAGAAAGCTCTTGGTTTCATGCAACACGCCTATATCATTATTGGTAAGTAGTATGTCATCAATGTACAAAACCAAAAAAATGCGCTTACTCCTATTGAATTTATGGTATATGCAATCATTAACCAAATTCACCTAAAAAATAGATGAGGTAATAACTTGGTGAAATTTGTAATACCATTGACGAGAGGCCTGCTCAAGTCTATAGATGGATTTCTTTAATTTGCAAACCATTGAATTTGTATCACCAGATACATAGTTTTCTAGTTGCACCATATATATTGTTTCATCAATGTCGCCATTGAGAAATGTTGTTTTGACATTTATTTGATGTAACTCAAGATCAAAATATACCACTAAGGCCACGATAATAATGAAAGAGTCTTTTGATGAACCTAAAAAAAAAAGTCTTTTTGTAATTGATGCCTTCTTTTTGTCTAAAGCCCTTAGCAACAAGACATGCCTTGTACCTTTCCACATCACCCTTTGAATCGCTCTTGATTTTAAATATTCATTTACAACCAATGGGTTTCATATCATTAGGAAATGGGACAAGATCCCACACATAATTGTCTTTTATAAACTTTATCTCTTCATTCATGGCATTAATCCACTTTTGAGAGTTAAAACTTTCCATAGCTTGATAAAAATTGATTGGATCATTTTTCATCACTCAAATGTCAACATCATGTTCTTGGAGAAACACAAGATAATCATATGAAATTGTACTTCTCCTTTCTCTAGTGAATCTTCTTAATGACAATGGTTCTTGAGGTTGTAGAGTTTGTTCATCTGGAATACTTTCTTGAACTTGATCAGGAAGGGTAGTGACTTTGTCTTGATCTGAATTTGCTTCTTGAACAATGTCAGGTACAATAATCATTTCCTAATCATTTTCAATAGCAATTGAAGGAATATTAACATATTCATCGTCAAAGACAAAGTCCTTAACTCTTTCCCCCGACAAACTCAACATCCTTAAAGAACCGAGCGTTATTCTTCTCAAATATAGACTTAGTCATGGGATCATAAAATTTGTAACTCCTGGATCTTTTAGAGTATCCAATGAAATAGCAACTAACAGTCTTGGAGTCCAGTTTCTTTTTATTTAACCTACAGGGCCTTGCCTCAAATGAACATCTCTAAATATGAAAATACTTTAAACTATGCTTTCTTTCTATCCAAAGCTCATAAAGGGTCTTTTCAGTTGCCTTAGTTAGAAATTTGTTGAGTATATATACTGTGATTTTTAATGTCTTTTCCCCAAAGTGATTCAAGCAAAGTTTTCTAACTAATTATACTTATCACTATGTCTTTAAGTGTTCTATTTCGTCTCTCAGCTACACCATTCATAGTGGGTGAACCTAGCATAGCGTATTAAGGGACAATACCACATTCTTCTAGGAATTTTCAAATGGTCCTAGATATTATTCACTTAATCCATCATATCTGACATACTATTCACCATTATGGTCAAATCTAACTCTCTTAATTCATTTGCTGAGTTGATTTTTAGCCTTAGATTTATAACTTTTGAATATATCCAGTGATTGCAATTTCTCATGGATGAGATAAAGGTAGCCATATTGTGAATAATCGTCTATGAACGTTATGAAGTATTGTTGACTATTCTAAGAATCCTTAGGGAATGGTCCACAAACATCAGTGTGTATCAGTTCTAAGACATCTGACGTCTTATTGGCACCAAATCTCTTAACATTTGTTTGTTTTCTCTTAATACAGTTCACACACACATCAAAATCTAAAAATCAAGGGGATTGAGAATAGCATCAGATACAAGTCTTTTAATTCTCTCTTTGGAGATATGCCCTAATATCTTGTGCCACAATGAAGCTGAATTCTCATTGTTTAATTTGTGATTTTTTGCCTATTATATTAACATGTATAGATTCATTGAATGATGCAATTGTATCAAGCAAATATAGATTATCGAAGCTTGATAAAAAATCAAAACCAACCAAATTTGAATTTTGAAAAAGACTAAAATTTTCATTTCCTAGTGAACAACAATAACCAAATTTGTCCGATGCTGAAATAGAAATTAAGTTTTGTCTAAAAAACTGTATAACAAAAGTCTCAAACAAATTCAAATAAAATCCAGTCTTTAACAATAATCTAAATGTTCCAATTGCTTTAACCTCTACTGAGTAGCCATCACTAACGTAGATGTTTCTTTCACCATCACTAGGCTTTCAAAAATTTAAGAAACCCTGCATTGACACACTGATGTGAGTTGTTGCACTAGAATATATCCACCATGTGTTTCTAGGCACCAAAGTCAAATTAACCTTAGAACAAAAAAAGTTAAGAAGCATACCTTTCTTTGCACACCAAGCGTGATAGTTGGTACAATGCTTTTTTCTGTGACTTGTAGCCTCACAAAAGAAACAACCATCCTGATTTGGTTCCTTGTGCTTTTTTCTTTTGCGGTGCTGTGTCCATAGCTTCCTTATACTTCTTTCTCTTATTGTCTTTCTTCTTGTCCTTCGATGTGGAGGCCATGTGAGCACTTGCTATCTTTTCTTACTTCAATCTCTCCTTTTCCTGAACATAGTGCAAGATGAGCTCATTAAGTGACCAAGGTTCCTTTTGGCAATTATAGCTCACCTTAAATTGATTAAATTGTGCCAGAAGGGACATCAAAACTAAATGCACTAACAAGTCTTCAGAAAAGTCTGACTTGAGTGCCTTTAGTTTTGAAGAAAGATAAGACATTTCTATAATGTATTCCCTTATGTTTTCTTTGCTTGTATACCTCACAGATGAGTTTTGCTAAGATTGTACTAGTTTCAATCTTTTCACTCTTAGCAAACCTCTTCTCAAGGTCCTCAAGGAAAAATTTGGTCGTGTCTGCTTGATCGGACATCATGCCCCTAAAGGCTTTTGGAATGACACATTTATTAATCATTAGACTTATGTGATTGGACCTTTTTCACTTTTCCATCTCCCTCCTTTAGTGTGAGGAACTTTGATCAATGAGATTTGCAGGTTTAGAAACCCTCAATGCACATTCTAAGTCCATAACTCTAAGAGTGATTAGGACACTCTCTTGTCATGCCTTAAAATTTGTGCCATTTAGCATAAGGATTGAGTTAATGTTGGTAATTATATTAGTTGCTGAAGCAGAAACTGAATAAAAAAAAAATAAAAAAAATACTCACATAAGTATCAAAACAAAACCAAAATGGAATACTAAATTTGAATAAAGGTAGACCTTATTTCAAGATATTGGACACTCCATTAATGTTTCACCTTTAGATAAAATATTAACTTGTAAGTGATATCTTAGTGTAGTAATCAAATACTAATAATAAAGTAATATATCAAAAAATAAATCTTTCTTTAAGACAATTTATTGCTTATATATAAAAAACTATATAATTATTACGTATTTACTACCATAGATAAATATGTAATTATATTATATACAGATTTTTCTTTAGACCAATTAATATATATAAGTTACTTATACATAATTGTTTATATTTCAAAATAAATTAATTTTCATAATAGTAATACTGCTTCAATTAATTCACTTCAAAATATATATAAACAATACCAATATACAAATTTAAATTCTCAAAAATTTTTTAAACTTTATAGCACATCCTTTTAAATCATGATATTGTACAATATCAATGGATATATACAATATATATTAAATACAAAAATCTCAAAAAATCTAAATCCATAAATCCCAACATATATTGTGGCAAATCAAAATTGTAACGTAATGCTTCCCAGTCAATCAAACATGTGCAGCAATTTTAAGCATAGATATATCTTAAATAAATTTCACAAGTAAACCTAATTATACGTTAAACAGAGGCCTTAAACATATATAGTTAAAATTATCTGGTTATATACATAGATGACAATACTAAATTAACTTTAATATAAATAAAATTAATCAAAATTTCAATGCCGTGCGCAAATCAAGAAAGTTATTATATATGAATATGAATTGAAAACTTAGTTGCTTTTGATGCCAGCAAATATGTGTATACATATATGATATGAATTTGTTGTTCGTAAATCAAAAATATTATATTAAATTTATCCAAAAATTAAAACATATATAATCCAAACATAAAAAATTGATATGATACATATATGAATTTGCTTTTACAAAAATAAAAAATTATCTTCTTTGCATATACAAAATCCATGTATGCATATATCAATTTTATAACAGACCTATCATTGCAGTATTACACATATATCACTATAAAAAATTAAGATTTTAACGTCAGTTATTTAGCATCAATTGAGTGTACGTGTATTTGATTTTTATTATCACTTATCTGAGGTCAGTTATAAGTGGCGCTGGAAGTTAAATATTTCTTAGTGTTTATTTAGTGTCAATTAAAATCCACATTAAATAAATATGAAAAAAAAAAAGTTTGAAATCTGTTGAGCGTTGTTGCCATTTTCCTTTCGATTTTCATTTTCCTAGACCTTATTCGTGCTTTCTCTCAACATTGCAGCGTCGTTCCTCGTCGGTCATCGATCATAGTGTAGCGTCGTCAGTAGCTAGCAGCTATCATGGCAGCCAAATGACCGATCAACTCATTGGAGCTTCCCTCGAGATACGTTGAGCGTTGTTGCTGTCCGGAGATGTGACGCAATGAAGATTATTTTGACGGCCAAGCAAGCTAGCTCCGTCGCCGTCTACAACTTTCACTTGCCCGTTTACTCCAAGTGGTCTTTCTTGAGTCATTCGATTTAGCCTTATGATCTTTTCGCTATTTTCTTATGTTAGTAAGTGCTTCTTTCATTTTATTCTGATTTGTACCTTTACTTGCTTGCTCATGAGACAATAGGTTTAACTGAGAGTTTGAAGGAAATTAATAACATGTTCTCACAATCGAATTCCATTAGTTTACCCTAGCTTTCTCACAATTTCATATATATATTATGGCTTTGTTTGGAAGTTGTTCTTTGTTTTTATTTTGTTTGTATTTTTGTGTATTTTAAATGTGGTTCTGTTTGGATTTATTTATTTACTGAACTGATGAAAGAATTTTACTGATTTTTGTTCATTAAAATGATATATATAATGTGAGTCAGGGCTTTGCTCTATCTATTGATTTAAAACAAGAAATTGGCATCATTCGTGAAGCATAATAGCCTTCAGCTGCCAATAGCTGAGGATGAATTCTTTAGATAATTTACTTCATAATGTATTGCAGGTGCATTTTGAGACAACAGGTCGAGAGATTTGGGAGGACACAAAGGGAGAAATGGACATATTTATTATGGGAATTGGGAGTGGAGGAATTGTTTCTGGAGTTGGAAAATATCTTAAATAAAAAAATCCTCATGTTAAGGTAATGTGTTTGAGCATAATTTTTCAAAATTTTATAGCACAATGAACAATTTTTTGTTAGATATACTCATTAAAAAATTGACACTGTTAATCTAATTATTTTAGATATATGTAGTGGAGCCTTCTGAGAGCAATGTGTTGAATGGTGGTAAACCTGGTAAAAATCACGCTCTCTCTGTCTTCTCTTTTCATAAAAAAGTGAAAAATATGGATAAGAAAGAGTAAATAGTTCCTTTTAAAATTAATCTCTGTTTCATTACTGTGAACTTCATCAAGAACACAATGAAATTCTTAGGTAAACTCGTGGACTTCACTGCAGGGCATTGGGTATGCGACTCTAACAAAATCTAGATCTGAGTATGGCCTCTGTGAGTTTTTCTTTTTTCTTTTGGAAAATTAAATTAAATTTTTATATGCACTTGCAGTATTTAAAAATGAAATAAATTTATTGTGGACCTGCGGCCATGGTTTCATTGCTCTTGTCTTCAATGATTCAGAAATTAATAAACCCTTCCACTGATCATACGGGTTACACTAAGCTTGTTTTCACTGCCACTCTATTTGCTGGCATGTTTGAGGTTGCGTTTGGAGTATTTAAACATAAACTATTTCATTTGTATACATTTTCCAGTTATGTACTTATGTTTCATTTGACTTCGTAAGTTTTTTTATTTTAGATCAACAAAGCTGGGATGATTGTAGTTAAGGAAGTAGAACTTTAGGGGAGAGGATGTCAAATCAGATACTTATCCTATTGCTTTTCTTATAGTGGGTTATGTCTTAATCACACACATAGTATTGTTTATATTTATAGTGTATAAATTTTGAAAGTGAGCTTTCTTGGTGTCGGTGTTGTGCCTTTGGAAGGTCGAGGTGATATAGTAGCCCTTGCCAAAGGTATGATGGACCCTTTGACCCACTATAATGTATTATGGGATAGTTTTATCAAAGAGAAAGAAATTTTTCAGTTACATAAATGATTCTGTTTAATGTAGTTTTACATGTTAGAATGAATGTAACAATGAACTGTAGTACTCTTGCATCTAGTACTTGTTCTCAATTCTCAATCATGAGTGCAGTGTCTATCTAATGGAAACAAAGTAGTAACTATATACATCTTAACACTTAACAGTTCACACATGTATACATAATGGATCTTCTGGGCTTCGTACGATTGAACGATGAATGGCACTTTTGTTATTTATCATTCTTTTACTTGGTGTTTAATGTCATGCTATGAGTATTTGCAGTGTCACTCATCACACACTTTCTCACATATTGGTTCTTTGCCTTCCACTAACTCAGATCAGTGCTAACACCCCATAGATATGCCCCAAGTACATATATAAAGTGGGTTTCTCTTAATGATTTTCTAGACTTTTTTTTAAGACATTTCTACTGCCTTATTATTTTATTGCCATTTACTTGGATCTTTCTAATATTTTATTTTTAAATTTTTTTATTATGTATTTTGTATAACATCTTGTAGTATCTTACAATTATATATGAACTCATTTTAAATGTTATGTTTATAGGTTCTTAATGAGGCAACTAGGAGAGGCAGCATTAGCACAATGTAAAAGATAATCAAGAGCTAGTCATGATTCACCTACCTAATTTTAATTTTATATATGCTTTCCTTTTAGATTGAATTGTATACTTGAACAGAGAAATACTTGTCCAAACTATTGTTTTTGTAATATTTTCTTTTGGATATTGTATGACTTTCTTTATCAATTATAAATTTATTTTGAGATTTATTTAGTAATTATTTTTCTGATTATTAGAGTATTAAAGAAAGCAAACAATGGTATATGATGGGACCCTTATAACAATTAACTTAGGTTATAATTGATGCAAGAAAAAAATGATAATTTAATAAACATTTAACGTCAGTTACGATTGATGCTAGTAGCCTTTTAAAATTTTGAGTATCACTGACGCTAAAATATCTATTTAGCGTCAATCGTGATTGACAATAAGTTTGAATACCATCCTAATTGTAAATTAGTTCTAATCTTAATTGACGCTAAATGTGATATCTAACATCATTTATAACTGATGCTAAAATAGATCTTTAGTGTCAGTTATTCCAACAGTTGTTAGAACTGACGTTAAAATTGTCACCACACTATCTCTAGCGTCAATTCTAGGAATAAATGCTAATTCCTTTAGCGTCAGTCATAACCAACGCTAAAGACCTTTTACAACTGATGCTAAAAATAATTTTTTTTGTAGTGTATGAATTGAATCTCATAATTGCATCTAATTGCTGCAAAATTAAGAATTTCTATAATTTTAATCCTAATGATTCAACATGAAATTGAGTTTGATACCAATTGTTAAAATAAATCTCTAGATACATAAATCTAAATCTGATCCAAAATTTAATCATGTCAAACCATTAAGAAAATAAATCTAAATTTAAATGCAAAAATGTACCTAAATCCATGATTCTTAAGATGTTTTTTAATCTTGCGGCTATTGGTTTTCTAAATTGATATGTATGACCTTTTAGAGAATAGGATTTCTCTCTTTTCTAAGGATGTGTTTTCAAAATAAAAATCACTTGTTCACACAATTTGGGGCATAACCCTTATATAGCTAAAGCCCTAATTTCTAATTTAGCCCATTATAAAATTAAAAATTACATATAAGAGTATGTAAACTTATAAGCCTATACTTTACCAAATAAATTAGGCTCATTATGATATTAAACCAAATTAGATCACTTTTAATTTGGGCCAAGTCATTTTGATAGCATTTGACATATAATTATTATATTTGATATATAAAGCCCTAATTTCACATATGAAAATTATGCTATGAGGGATACTAGAATTCAACTCTTTATTTGAAGTTGCATTATTCTTAATCCACTCCACGATAGTGCTTCCCTAAAGAATGTTGAACTATGGCTTGGGTAAGTTCCAAACAGCTTGAGATACTGAACAGTGCTTAAAAAAGTGTTCCAAAGTTTCTTCATGATGGTGTTACAAAGGGGGCATGATTCTAGTACATTGATTCCTTTAAGCCTAAGGTTGTATCTATGAGGTATTGCATAAAAAAAAACATCCCCAAGTAAAGAAACAGTATCTCCTATGGAAATTTAGCTTCCAAACCCATTTTGTATTAGAAAAAATTAAGGGTGTGTTTAATGCTAAGGTGTAAGTAGATTTGATGTCAAATCTATTATCCCCTTTGAGCTTCCATGCTATGGATTCAATTCGATCCGAGCCTTTAAAAACATGAATAACACTTATAGAGTTTGTTATATGAGTAGGAAGGAAAAAAGGAGATGTCATTCCAATTCCAATTGCCATTCTGATCAACAACCTAAGCTAGAAGTGTAATGACCCCTCTTTTGATTTACATATGTCAAAGTAATTAGGAAGCGTGAAATTTTCTCAAATTTTTTTTAAAAGATTTATACCATTTGAGTCGTTATTAGTTGAATGTAACCCAAATAGACTCTCCTCTTAGTCCATTTAAATTCCACTCAACTACCTCTTATGTGCAGCATATCTAATACCATAATTCATACAACCATATACTCTGGAATATAAAATTCTAAACCATCCCTTTGGATACAATTGAGACATAATTTATAATAATACCACTGAAATCAACTTCCTATTAATTAATCACATCTCAAAATAATTATTTCCATTGCATGATTCCAAATCCTACGGCATTTATCAAATAACCATACAATTATCGTTACATATACAATTCATAGCCTACATGTCGTTTCAAATTTACTCTCTAAGGATTCAAAATTTGCAACTCTTCTAGGTTGCCTTGCAGCTCCAATATACATCTCAAGCCCAGCTAATTTCTAGGCATCTCTTGGCCTTGATCATCTGAACAAACAACTTAATGAGATACAAATATCCTAGTAGAGTAATTTACAGTATGATTTTATAAAACAGTTGAAAGTTCAGTTTTACCTCTTTATGATACAGAAAATCTCTCCTTGTATTATATTACCATACATGTGAATTGCATCCTACAATTTATCATGATCAAAGATCTGGGAATTCACCATATTTCATCAAAGCAACAGTTCACAAAATTCATATCAAAATCATAAGAGTATAGGACCATTATTCTGGTCAAAACATCATTTTCATAGTGCCTGTATTTGTATTTCAAACCTCATTTGCATAACAATACTCATGTTACTACAAAGATCTCATAAATCTGCATATTCTTTTAGAAATCAATATGCATACCATCACATCAATGTAAAAATCAACATCTCATTTCATGTTGTTTCCCAATCTTCCTTTTATCCATATGACTGAGATTGTTGTTATCATGAGGACCATAAATTTCGATGATTATCACACTCCTTTTTAGCTATATGATATTGTCACACTTCCTTTTATCTATGCGACAGAGATCTAACTTCCAGAGTGTCATCGGCATGTGCACACTGCTAGTCTCATCCTTTTCCTGACTATACAACAATATATACAAATAGGCGACTAATACTTAGGGTCATAGAGTATTACATTTTTTTAAAAAAAAAATAAAAATTTTTATTTTAAGTTGCCCAAATCATCTGATATTCAAAAGTTTATGTAACTTCAACAAGAATTACAGAGCAAGTTCTAGAGACACAATCAAGTGAAATACACACTCAACAAAAAGAATTCAAAGCATATTTGTGATAAATGCTTATCTTAGGCTCAAATCTCACGTTTGAAGTGTGGCTAAATTGCATATGATTCTCAAATATTTCCATATGAATTACTAATCAAGAAGTGCATGCAAACTGCATTACCAACATCCTAAATCAAAATTGAACAATATGAAAGAAAATCAAGCAACATGGGTATGACCTGGTCGTGGTCAAGAATACATTAGGCATTAAAACTGCTTTCTAACATAAACTATGAGAAACAATGTCTGCCCATTCATGACTGAATCATACATGCTCAAAAGACAATCAAAGACTTAAGTGCATAGAATCAAGCAAAAATCAAGTATCCTGTTCTAGATATACTGTTAGCACAAATACAACATCAGCAAAAAGTAGCATCAATATGCGGCATCCTGAACTAGTAGAGGGAAAATGAGTCAAAATAATAAAGGCATACCGAAAAAATTTTTATTTTAAGTTGCCCAAATTCCTGCAGCCAGTGGATTCTCTAACCTTGATAGGTGATCTGCAGTTAGGTTCTCCGCACCCTTCTTATCTTTGATCTCAATATCAAATTCCTGCAAGAGTAAAATCCATCTAATGAGTCTAGGCTTAGCATCATGCTTACCGAACAAATACTTCAAGGATGAATGATCCGTGTAAACCACGGTCTTGGATAGCACCAAATAGCATCGAAACTTGTCGAAAGCATAGACCACTGCAAGTAATTCCTTTTCAGTAGTGGTATAGTGCTCCTGGGCATCAGTCAAGGTCTTGCTAGCATAATAAATTGGTTGGAACTTTTTATCAATCCTCTGACCTAACACAGCTCCAACTGAAAAGTCACTAGCATCACACATTAGTTCAAAAGGCAGCCCCCACTTAGGTGAAACCATAATAGGGGCTGTGGTTAGTCGTTCCTTTAGTAACTCAAATGCATGCAGACAATTAGTATCAAAAACAAAAGGTACATCCTTGACAAGTAACTGAGTTAAGGGCCTAGAAATCTTAGAGAAATCTCTAATAAATCTCCTATAAAAACCAGCATGCCCTAAGAAGCTCCTAACAAATTTTAATCGAACTAGGGGGTGGTAGTTTTGATATGGTCTCAACCTTTGCCTTATCCACCTCCATCCCTGCATGTGATATCTTATACCCAAGAACAATCCCCTCTCTCACCATAAAGCGACAATTTTCCCAATTAAGAACTAAGTTTTCTTCTATACATCTTGCAAGCATACGTTCTAAATTAAGCAAACAGTGGGAGAAGGACTTACCAAAAACTGAGAAGTCATCCATAAATACCTCCATAGACTCCTCAATCATGTCATGGAAGATTGCCATCATGCACCGCTGAAAAGTGGCTGGTGCGTTGCACAATCCAAAAGGCATCCTCCTGTACGCGAACGTTCCATATGGGCAGGTAAAGGTGGTCTTCTCTTGGTCTTCAGGTGCAATGGGAATCTGAAAGTAACCTGAAAAACCATCAAGAAAGCAATAAAACATGTGACCTGCCAAAAGTTCAAGCTTCTGGTCAATGAAAGGAAGAGGAAAATGGTCTTTCCGGGTTGCATCATTGAGTCTCCTATAATCAATGCAAACCCGAAAACCTGTTACCGTCCTAGTGGGTATGAGTTCATCCTTATCATTCTTGACCACTGTCATGCCACCCTTCTTTGGTACAACCTGCACAGGACTCACCCAAGAGCTATCAGAGATAGGATAAATCAAACCTGCATCAAGAAGTTTAATTACCTCCTTTTTCACCACTTCCTTCATGTTTGGGTTCAATCGTCTCTGTGGCTGCACCACTGGCCTATAGCTATCTTCCATCAAGATCTTGCGTGAAAAATAGCTAGGATTAATCCCAGGAATGTCTGCCATCTTATAAGCAAAGGCCCTAGGGTATTTCCTAAGAGAGGTCAAAGTCATCTCCCTCTCCTCAGGTGTCAGGTCAGCTGCTATAATTACTGGCAGCTTCTCTGCCTCATCCAAATAGGCATAGCTTAAGTGCTTGGGTAACTCCTTCAATTCCAAGGTTGGGGGGTCCTCAATTGAAGGTTTCACCTTCTGCACCTCTGACCTGTCAAGAGAAACAAAAGAATCAGTCAAGTTGCTGGGCTCAACAGCCAGCAAGTGAGCTAGTTGTTCCAACACTTGCTCGTTGGACAACTCATCCTCTTCTCCTTGTAATGCCACCTGTAAAGGGTCATCAAGTAAAAATTTTTACAATTCAGATTCAACCACATCATCCAAGACATCCACAGAATATACAGTATCATCATGATCTAAAGATTGTCTCTTAGAGGTAGCTAAGTCAAAGGTAACAGTTTCATCCCCTACTCTAAGTTTCAATTTCCCATCACAGACATCTATAATAGACCTAGACGTTGCAAGGAAAGGCTTACCTAGAATCAAGGGTACGCTACTCTCACCCTCTATATCCATCACAACAAAATCCATAGGAAATATAAATTTATCAACCTTTATAAGGACATCTTCAACTATACCTCTAGGATATTTAACAGTTCTATCAGCTAATTGTATGTTCATCCTAGTAGGTTTTGGCTCACCCAATCCCAGTCTATCAAACAAGCTAGTAGGCATCAAATTTATGCTAGCTCCTAAATCAGCTAAAGCATCCATGATAGACAGATCACCAATTACACAAGGTACGGTAAAACTCCCTGGATCACGCCTCTTAACAGGCAGATTGTTTTGTAAGATTGCTGAGCACTCCTCATTCAATGTCACCAGTCCCAAATCCTCTAGTTTCCTCTTGTTGCTCAATATTTCCTTCAAGAACTTTGCATATCGAGGCATCTGCGAAATGGCTTCAACAAAAGGAAGGTTAATCCTCAGCTGTTTAAATAGATCAAGAAACTTACCAAACTATTGATCTACTTTCTCCTGCTTCAGTCTAGCCGGGTATGGAATGAGTGGCTGGTACTCTCTTATGGGGCTCTTCTTGCCCTCAACTTGCACTGGCTTAGTTACCTCAGGCTCTTGGTCCTTATTGACACTTGTATCCTGCACATCATTATGATCATCAGTAGGTAAAAGTAAAGGACCAGCTACTTGCTTACCTGATCTTAGAGTGATAGCCTTGCAATGCTCCCTTGGATTAGACTCGGTGGTGCTGGGGAGCGTCCTTGGCTATCTTTCAGCCAACACCTTAAAAATCTGGCCTATCTGATTCTCTAAGTTCTGAATGGAGGCTTGTTGGTTTCTAAGTCTTTGTGTCAGTTTCTTTGAAATTTGCTCTCTGAAGTGGACACAAACTTCATCATCAATTCCTCTAGATTGGGCTTCTTCTCCTGCCCTTGAGGAAATTGACTTGGAAGCGACTTCGCTAGGGTTCTTGTTGGTGCAACCTTGAAAACACAGTGGACCCTGGTTATTAGTGTTTCTCCATCCAAAATTTGGATGATTCCTCTACCCGGGGTTGTATGTGCTGCTATATGGATTGTTCTGCTGTCTCGGAGCGTTCCCCATGTAATCTACCTGTTCAAAATCAGAAGAACCACTTTGAGAAGAAAATGAAGAAGAGGGGTTAGCAAACATACCTCCCGCATTACAATTGACACCATAATGTGGGCCACCACAGAACTCGTAGCTTGATTGTGCTGTATGCACTGGCATCTGGAGTTGGTCAATCTTCTTAGCCAGAAGCTCCACTTGAGTTGCCAAGGTTGATATAGAGTCTGACTGGTTGACCACTCCCTACCGTCCTAGCCTATCCCTTGAGGATTGCCACTGATAGTTGTTCATGGCCATTTCCTCTATTAAACTCTGTGCCTGTTCAGGGGTTTTATTATTTAATGCACCCCCTGCTGCTGCATCCACCATCTGCCTTGTCGCTGTATTTAAACCACTATAGAAAGTCTGCACCTGCATCCACACAGGCAATCCATGATGTGGGCAACACCTCAGTTAGTCCTTGTACCTCTCCCATGCATCATACATACTCTCATCAGCCATCTGCACAAAAGAAGAAATGTCATTACGTAGTTTTGCAGTCTTAGCTGGTGGAAAATATTTGTACAAAAACTTTTCAACCAAAGTCTCCCAAGTAGTGATGGAGTTAGGTGGTAGGGATTGTAGCCATCTCTTTTCTCTGTCTCTCAAAGAAAATGGAAACAATCTAAGCTGAATGGCGTCATTAGTGGTTCCATTAATCTTGAAAGTGTCGCATATCTCCAAGAAGTTAGCTATGTGGGCATTAGGGTCTTTGCTGGGCATCCCTCCAAATTGTACCATTTGTTGCACCATCTGAATCACATTTGGCTTGATTTCAAAATTGTTAGCTGCTATTGTAGGCCGAGTAATGCATGTCTATGTCCCTTCCAATGAAGGTCTAGCGAACTCGTACATCGTTCTATTGACTTCATCATTATTATTTGCAGCTGCCATCTTTGGTGATGTAGGATCAGGGATCTCAACTGGTTCCTCCTCCAATATCTCAACTGGCACCTCCTCCTGACGACGATGTGCATGAGTCCACAACAGTCGTTCTGGATCGGATAGAGGGTCTACAAGTACAGGATTAGAACTCCTGGTCATAAACTACCTGAATCCAATAACAGTGAAACAGTCCGCCTATCAGATTAAAGAGTAATAAACCAAAACAAAAAGTAAAACAAGACAGATAAAACTTAATAACAGAAACAATAACGAAACAAATAAAAACCCACTAAAATAATAAAACAAATAATCCAAATAAATAAAATAAAATAAAATAAAAAAAGGACAAAATGAAACTAATAAAAACTAATAGCTGAACACAGAGAAAGACACACTAACCAGAAACAAAAACAAAACAGAACAAATAAAAATGGCTAAAGTAACAGATAGAAAATTCACTCTAGTTTTCACCAAAATTCCCCGGCAACGGCGCCAAAAACTTAATGCTTGCTTCTAATGCTATCTAGCAACAACACCTAAGGCAGTGAACCTATCGATGCAGCCTAGTGCAATGGTGAGTATCAAGGTCGTATTCCTCGGGAACGGGAAAGCCCAGAGCTACTACTTGTTCTCTGTTATTTACCCTACCAATTTAAAGTAATTTCGATTCTAATTAAACTAATAACTAAGCTAAATGCAATAATCACTAGTCAGCGCTAATTAACGAGAAGATGAATTAGTTGAGACAAAACAGCAAACCCACTGGGAACCTAAACTAGTTGGTAAATACGAAAGATAATGGATGACTAAATCTGATTCTACTACCTGTGAGTGAATTCTAATGCAAATTCAAATTCTCTGTCGGTCTCAATGAATTTCTTAAACCTAAAATCTACCACTGGATGGTTCTTCCTACTAGTTAATTTTAGATTAGCATTATCGATCTAATTCACTACTATTAAGAATCGTTACTTCTTAATCCAACAATTTATTAACCTTAGTTCTAAGCGATAACAAATTGTCTGTTACAATCAGGCGTCCAATTTCAATTAAAATCTGTCGATTATTAAGAGAAATCTAAAGAGCTTTCAGTGCAACGTCTTGCCAATAAAAACATACACAGTCATTCATAACAGTAACGGAGATCACAGAATCAATGTTCAACCATCCACGGAAAGTAAATTCAAGCTACCAACATAGTTCAGGACCCAACGGGTTTTACAAATTTAGTTACACATAAGCATCATCCAACAATTCAGAAAATCCAAAATTCAGAGAGAAAAGCAATGTAAAAATTATATACGTCCCTCTTTTCCTGAGAAATAGATCAAACAGTGTAGAATAGTCATCGGAAAGTTGATGAAAAATGACCAGAAATTGTAATTTTAAAGCTTTCTAATGGGTCACAATCGGGTCGGGTCGCGGGTCACGGATACCCGACCGAAAATAGCTCCAAAAACCACCGGAGCTGCGGCGGAAGGTTGCAGGAGGGGCGTTGCACGACGGAGGGATGATTTTTGGTGGCCTACGACGCAAACGACTCTGGATGGGTCGCAAAACACGGTCGGGTCGCGTCACTCGGGTTTGTCTCGGGTTGCGTGATCCGTCGCGTTACGACGGCCAATGGTTTGTCGGAAGGTGCAACTGGGCTGCCTGAAGCTGCAGGGAACGTCGGTGGGCGGTGGGTCAGTCAGAAAATGTCGCAAAACGCCGCGATGTGGAGCAATTTTTCCTCTCGGATTACGCGCCTCTCTCGCTGTTCTGCTGCTGTCTGATGGTAATGGGTGGTGGTGGTGGGTTCTTCGTCGTCTCCTATGGCAACTCGGCCTCCCTCGACGATTGATCGGCACGGGCATCGCTCACGGGTGGATGGGTTTGTTTTGGGTCGCGATGCTTTTTTTCTCTTGCACGATGGATTCAAGCTGGGTACTATTCACAATCATGCTTCACACTTGGGTCATCACCCTCCTTCACGATGGACTCCCCTCTTTTTCATTGTTCACTTCAGCCTTTTTTTTCCCATTTCATGCGTGGGACTCCACTTTTTTCCCTCTACTATTTTCTTCCCATTCCATTTCACGCTGCCTGGGTCCCACGCACGCTGTTTGGATTTTCCTTCACTCTAAATTACTCCGTTTGCAGACGATGACTTGATAAAATATCTGAAAACAAAAATGAAGCAAACTTAGGTGATTTTAATAACAAAAGTACACAAAATGCTCACAAAACGGACAATTCACATCCATCAATTTTGTATAGAATCGGACACATCAATTACACTTAAACCAAAATGTTTTCCTCATTTATACTATCCTCCCTTTACTCCTTAAAGTCTTACATAGGGTTCTATTGGTTTAAAGAGCAACCTCTAAAAAATACAGACCATTAACAATAAAAATAGTTACATTTTACAAAGTAGTTTGCAGAAGGAACACTTAATAACCGTCCCATACCAACCTTCCCTACAATTATACAACCTAATAGCTAAATCAAAACAAGCAGCAAAGGATTCATTTCATACTTCTCAAACATGTACAGGAAAATTTTTCTTGTACTCATATGAAAACCATTTGCTAGTTTATAATTTAGTTCATCAAACAATTCCCATCTTATAAAAAAATTTCATTTCATCAAACAATTCACAACATCATTTCAAAATAAGGGAGTATAGATTACTCTAACTTAACCGTTTTTTCCTTTCTTGATCAAGGCTTCCCTTTTTCCTCTTTGACTTGGTCTCAAAAGTTACTTCCTGAGAAAAAATCTAGATTTCACACTAGTCCTTCTCAAATATACATTTATGCTTTTTATGTAACCTAGGTTTAGAGCTTTATTATGCGATTTCTCTAAATTTCTCCTATGAGATTTGATAACTTGACAACTCTTCTCTATACATTCTTATTTTTGTTACTTATCACCCAACATATGCAATTCTCATGTATGATGACACTTTAAGCCTTATTTAAGCCAGTACTAGGGGTTTCTAAGCTCATTTCTCACTTTAAAAGTCCTTTCTTATGTTGGAGGGCTACTAGTCGGCTGCCATAAAGCTAGCAGTCGGCTGGTTGCTCTCTAGAATGCTGCTAGTCGATTGTTGTAAAGCTATTAGTCAACTGGTGGCTCTCTAAAATCCTAAATTTTGCAAGACAGTAGGTTACTAGTCGGCTAATAGAAGACTGTCAATCGACTACTAGGCAAAAATTAGACCTGACAGTCGACTGATGAGGCTACCAGTTGACTGCTGCATCTCTGTATGAATTTCTAGGTTTGTCAAGAACACGATAGTCGACTGAAACATGCTATTAGTCGACTGCTTATGTTTTGTGACAGTTTGAAAAACCCAATTTTTGAAATTTTCTAGTCCAGAATCCATTATTTGTCAAGATTAAAAGTTATGAGCTTACTTTCTAACCTTTATCGGTTATTCCTCCTCAATTTATAACCATTTTTATGCTCAAATATCACTTATACAAGTCAATTTACACATCCAAAATAGGTGAACAATAAAACTTAACTTTCTAAATCTAATTCAAGCCTAGAAAATGCTTAATGGAAGTTAAAAACTCTAGGATTTTAGTTTAGAAACCTTTTCCTAACTCCAAACAACCTCACAATCATCATTTCAAGCCAAGAAAACCAAGATTTTGAAAATAACCTAACTTGGCCATTCCTGCTATCTCAAAAGATTTTAGCATGTTTGATGCATTTTGGAAGAAGTAATCTACTCCTAGATGATGGCTAAGATGTTTACTTAGCTGTAAGTGAAGATTTATTACCTCAAATTCGGGTATAGGATACTTTCACTTTGCTTTCTTCTCCTTTCCCTTTTGCTTGTTTTCCTTTCTTCCCTTCTCTCCTGGCAGTTTAGCACTTTGTGTTGGTATGGAGGGAAGGAGCATGCCAAAGGAAGGAAAAGGGTTCAAGAGCTGGAATTCTAAGGACCTCCTAGTAAATAGGAAAAATTGCTCTTTAGTACCTCTCACTTTAACCCCAAGTTTCTTGTTTCATTTAAGTCATTGAAGTAAAATTCTAAGATTATCCCTTTCCATGATTTACTTTAGAATTTGGCTACTTATTTCATTTGTATAATACCAACTTATACTCAAAAATAAATTTTAAAGAAGCGGATATTACAATAAGTTTATTTTCTTCTCCCACAAAAAAAAAGGTCTTTGGATGATGTTCCTAAGAGGACCGAGAGGGTGCCAATTATCCCTCCAAAAATTTGTGTTATGACCATTATGGATAACGGTTATACCCTTCTTTTTAACTAGCTTGTCTCCAAGTATGAGGCATTTCCCAATAATAGAAACATTCTTACTTTTAAGACTCTATTTGTAATTGCAAATTTGTGCCCAACAACTGTTAGGCTCCATAAAGGATCTCCACCTAAGTTTTGCAAGGAAAGAAAGGTTCCTTTCTCTACATTTCAAAATGCCTAGTCCTCCCCGATTCTTGTTTAGACAAATTTGAGCCCAATTAACCCAATGAAGCCTTTTTTTATCATCTGAGGATCCCTACAAGAAATTTCTATGGATTATGTCGATTTCATTACAAACACTAATTAGGAAAGGAAGGGTTGGCATAAAGTAGGCCAAAGTAGTTGCACTTACTAAATTAATAAGGGTGATTTTCCCCATTGGGGAAAGAAATTTTTCTTTCCAAGACTCAACCTTCTAATTTTGTCCATTATTACGCAAAAATCTCCCTTCCTGCCACCAATGCCAAGAGGAAACCCCAGATAATTTTTGATTCTAGATACTTCTATAAATCCAATAGTATCATGAACAGAGGTATGTATTGACATTGGAATATTTGGAGAGAACCAAGCTGTTGATTTTACTTGGTTCAAAGACAATCCTGAATAGCTCAAAACCTGTCTAAGGTTCTTTTAACAACACTAGTCTTCCCATTGTTAGCTTTCACCAAAAGGAGAACATTATCAACGAAAAGAATATGAGAAATTCCAATGTTTCCTAGTTTAGGAGGAGTCAAGTTATTTTTAGTTACTTCCTCATTGATAATGTTGGTAAGGAAGTCTATACCTAGAATGAAAAGATATGGTAACAAGGGATCGCCTTGTCGAATACCTCTAGAAGGGGAAAATTAATCTTAAAAATCTCCATTTATGATAATTGAATATTTGACTATGGAGATTCAGTTATTGATGAGATTAATCCAACAAGCATGGAACTTGAATAGACTTAAGATATTTATGATAAATCTCTAATCAAGTTTATCATAAGCCTTCCCAAGATCAAGTTTAAAGACCATTTATCTTGTCTTCCCCTTTTTCTTTCTTTTCAGGGATGACATAATTTCCTACACAATAAAGAAACCGTCCACCCCCTTTCTATCATACACAAAAGACCCTTGGTTGAATAAGATCAAGTGAGGGTTGAGAGTTTTGATTCTTTTAGCTAGAATCTTTGAAACTATTTTGTAAAAAGTGGTGCACAAGCTAATGTGGTGAAAATTATTTATTTTAAAAGGTTTTAGAACTTTAGGATTAAGGCATATCAATGTTTGGTCCCACTCTTCAATTTGCCAATTTGTAAAAGCCTTCCTAATGGATGTGGAAATAGACTCACCTACAAATTCCTAGTAAGTTTGATAGACACCAGGTTGGAATCCATCACTACTAATAGACTTAAAAGGTTTGAGGTCCTAGAGAGCTTCACGAATTTAAGAAGGAACAGTAATGATATTGTTGTGGTGTTGGGAAAGAAGGTCTGGAAAGTCAAATGTAGGCATGTCATTTATAGGGGCATATTGAAAGATTTTTGAGAAATGGTTAATAGTGAATCTTTTAATATGTACTTGGTCTAATAGCTAATTTCCTATCTCATCTTTCAATTTGGTAATATGGTTACCTCTTCTTTGATTTATCATAGAGGTTCGAAAGAACGTTGTGTTTTTATCCCCTAAATTAAACCAATCAAGACAAGCTTTTGAGGACCAAAAATCTTCTTCTAGTAAAAGGATTTTTTAGAATTTAATAGAGAGATTTTGTTCAAGGATAGTCAGTTGTGGAAAAGGTCTATTTGATAATGCTCTACCCAACCCCTCAAGCCTTTTTATCAAAAATTTTTTCTTATGAAAAATATTTTCAAAACATTCTTTATTCCAGATCAAAACTTTAGATTTTAGCTTTTTGTGGGCTTTAGAGATGGAGGAAGAGTGAACCCAAGTATGATGCGCAAGATCTATAAACTCTGGTTGGCTAAGACAAATCCTTTCACAATGAAAGGGACGATTTCTTTGGATTGTATTAGAAGGAGAGGTCCTAAGGAAAATACTATTATGATCAAATTTAAGTTTAGGGAGGTGATAATTTACTACTTTTGGGAAGGTCCTAATCCAATCAACATTCCCTAAGAATCTATCTACCCTTTCAAAAACCAAATTTTCATCAGGGTGCTTATTGGACCAAGTGTACTTAGGACCAAAATAACCAAGATCAACTAGTTCAAAGGAGTTTATATAGTTACAAAACTTAGCTACCCTGGTGTTTGAAGGTTCACTAACTCCCCATTTTTCATCATGGCTTAAGATATCATTAAAATCACCCCCTACTAACTATGGAAGAGAATTTATAAATGCCATTTGAGTAAGGTTATCCCACAAAATTCTCCTTCTATCCCTACAAGGACTAGCATACACAAAGGAAAGTAAAATTAAAGGGTATCTAAGTACCTCTTTAATGGCATGGATCTCCTGGAATGAGTCCCTATGAATAGTCAACTTGACTTGAGTGTTATCCCACAAGAGCTAAAGGCCTCTTGCAAAACCAAGTAGGTCTACTTTGAAGAAACTGCTGAAATCCAATGTGCTGAGGATTTGAGTGGCATGGGGTCTACCAATTCTAGACTCTATGAGCAGCACTACATTGAGTTTATATAGAGCGACAAGGTCCACAAAGATTCTTTGAAAGCTAGCACTGCTTGCTTCCCAATATATGTTGGAGCATGTTAAGACCGAAATATGTACTAGGTTTTCCATTATGGAACATAATATCAGATTTTGATGTTGATAAATACTCCAACACATAATGGTAGTCTGACATAGAAAATCATGCACTTGAGATCTTCTTTGATCTAATATATTAATTAAGGTGTTGACTTAGTGGACAATTGATTTTGGACTTGAATTGACCAATGACTTCCAAACCAAACTCTTTTAAGATCACATTTTTAAAAAATAAGTGATCCTAATCTTTAATATCACATCCAAATGGACAACTAATTTGAAACTAAATGAGCACCTAAAGACATAATTTCCACAAAAACATTTGGAATTTCAAAGAAAGGTTATTGAATTGTGGAAGTTGTTTGTACTTGTTGCTGCCTTATAAGTACTCACTAAAACTCTTCCTAGTCCAATAGGTTTAAGAAAAATAAAAATTTTGCTAATGTCATAAAAGTTTATTTTATTTGGTGAGCAATTCTCTTAATTTTTTTTATTCGTATGGAGTAGTTGAGTAATTATGATATAATAAAGGAAAAAAATGCATATACCATCTCCAACTATTACTTAGTTGCAAATACTCCCTAGAACTATCACTTGTGGTTGTGGCAAATATCATCCTCAAACTATCACTTAGTTGCAAATATCCCCTGAACCATCACTTAGTTACAAATACTTTCCTCTAACTATCACTCATTTACAAATACTTTCTTCCAACTATCATCAGTTGTAAATACTCCCCTAAACTATCTCTTGTAACAAATATCCTTTTTTAATTTTACATATTTAAAATTAACACTCTTAAGTATTTCTTTTGAGAAAAATTCATATACCCTCCTTTCATTTATGAATTAGTTGCAAATACCCCCTAAACTATAAAATGTGGTAAATTTCCTTTAACTATAATTTTAATTAGATTTATTAATTTAGAAAAAGAAACACTTTTCCCTAAACTATCTTGATTTTTAAAAATATCTAAATAAGCTTTAAATTTTGGCTAAAATGTATAGGATCCCCTTGTATTTTAGCCTTTGTACACATAATGCCCCTGTACTTTCAAATGTGACCTAGAACCCCTCTTTACTTTCAAAATGTTACATGAAACCTATTTCTGTCCAAGTTTTTATCCAAAAACTAATGACAATGAACGTGTTAGCTTATAAGATGCTAAGTTAGAGCAAATAATTAAAAGATAATAGGTGAAAAGACAAAAATACTAACAAAAAATTAATGTTTTATGTCACGACCCAAAACTCCAAGTTCGTGACCTATGCATAGACCTATCATGACACCTACTAAGTCTAGCCAGTCTAAAATCTCTTTATCTCATAATAACAATACTAAAACACTTTAAATTCAACTTTTAAATCTTTAGTTTTCATTCTGGGTCCTACCAAAATTTTGGCAGATTTTCTCCTAAAATTAAGGCATTTCTTCAATTTTACAACAGCCCAAACCTATCAACATCCATTCAAATTCAAAGAAAATACAACTGTTTATCTCAAGCCTATAAAAATTCCATTTTATGTCTTACATACAAACTACAACAACAGCAAACTAGTCTGACAATAAAATGGTGATATGCTGCGATATCATTAAGCCTGCATGACTCAATATTGAGCCTACCCAAAATAGAAATAAAGCCCTGATCACTTTTAGGCTTCAACTTAAGGAGGATCTGAAAAATGTAAAGTAAGGAGCGTAAGTCACACAGACCTAGTGAGTGTAAGATAAAAGAAACACATAATGGAAAATAGACTCACACAGAGTTTTTATCATTATAAAAATAATTAAAGGGCTATAAAGACTAAACCACTATCAATCAAATCTTATATAAAATTTAAGGGAATTGTCACCATAATAATATTTTAGCAGAAAATATTATAACTAATTAAATTCATACAATACCAAATATCTCCAATATAATTTTAATAAATCCACACAATATTTAACATTTTCAAACAAATCACCAATCATCTCTGGTCTACCTCTATAATAGGACAACCCTTTCACGCTGCCAGTCACCTGTGCTTTCAGCCACACTATGACAATCCCTTGTGCATTGTACTACACTCCAGTCACCGTGCCTCCCATCGCACGTGACAACCTATCAGCGCCACCGGTCACCTGTGCCTTCAGTATTTAATATTGTGCAATGCACGCGTGACTAGCCTCGTACCTCCCATCGCACGAGGCACCTCACTACAGGGTAATACCAAAGATACACAATTCCAACATCCAACAACACACATATATCATTGCACAATTAAAGAAAGTAATTATCACCACAACTTCATTTCCTGATCATATAGATCATACAACATACTTTTATCATTATCCAAACAAAAAGTATAATTTCCACATTTAGGCATTATAGCTTATAATTCTAAACAATAAATTTTAAATATTTAGAAAAGTACAAAAAATTTTGTAATACTAGTAGTCACACAGATAGATAAACATCAAATTATCACGAATTTAGAGATAATACATATCCTAATTATTTCTCATGGCTGTATAAACAAAGTATACAAGTTCATACAAAATTAATTTTATATTTAGTTCAAAAACATGTATAGGGCATTTGAAAATGGTATCTCTCTTATCAAACACTCACCTGAAAGGATTTGTAACAAAATCCTTAATTTACTAGTTTAACACTAATTTTCTCAATTCCTCCTTTTTGCTATTTAATTTTCTATTTTCCTTCCTATATGAAAATACACAAGAATATTATTAGATATTATTTTGTCCAAACCAACAAGAAAAATATTCAGATATCATAGTGCGTCACCGATAATTTGGGCTATTTTATTACTGTTAAATGCCCTGAAAAATATGAACAACTACCAGAAAATTTCTAAAATTTTGGTAAGCTTTTGTACTACGTTTTTAGAGCTTTTAGGCAACACCGACTTTAATGGTTAACCAGAAAAGATACTATGAGCTTTTAGACGCATGGTAGTGGTTCTTCGATAGGTGGTGGCTGGCTGCGGATGAGGACGTCCTGGGCTAGTCATTGGTGGAGCGGTGCAGCCAGAGGAGGCATTTTTTGGTAGTTCGTGAACGTTAAAAATTGGATTGATGAAAGGAAATGTCACAGTTTCTTGGGAGTTTAAGATCGGCAAAGGTATGGTGGAGGCTCGGCCTTGACGCAACATGGTCGAAAGTCCTGCGTCAGCGGGCTTCGCAGCCTCAAATTGGTGCCAGTGATGATCTGCGGAGGTGCATGAAAAGGAAGGAAAAATGAACGAGGAGAGAAAATGCATGGGAGAGGGAGAGAGCTGAGGGTCAAGGATAAAGGAATGAAGCAAAATTTTAGAATTTTAGGTTTCAGGGGCCTTTTGGTAATTTCACTATCTTACTTTAGGTAATACTTTAAATGCATTTTCTAATTCATCTTAAAATATAGGATTGCATGGAAAAAAGTTTGGGTATTGTTAGAGTATCCTAGGCCTTTCTAAATTATCTGCTAAGTTTGTCAAAGTAGATAAAAATTTCCTTATCAGATCAAATTTTATTCTGAAAAATTTTTAAATTTGAGCTACAAGCTCAGAAAATTTTCTTAATCACTTCCCATCAATCTTTTAAAGTTTCCAATTATTTTTATCCTAATTATTAAATTTTTAATTGGGGTTATTACATTTTAATGATGAAAAAATAAAAATACCTCTATTATATTTTAATTATTTCCTCTAACCTAGTGTAACGCCCCTATCTAGTCTTGTTGTTCATTTCAATAGCAATAGATAGGTTCGGTACATTATTCTTGTTCTTTTGATTATTGTCTGAGCAGTTAAACCATCGAATTATGTCATACACAATAAGTTTGGGATCTTTATGCTCAGATAAAAATAAAAACTCAAATGCACAGTAGAATAATAAAAGTATACGCTACACAATGCAAATACAATCTTTCATATGGATCAAATAATACATCTTTAATAAAAATATTCATTACAACTAATGTATTAGTCCCTGGATATGTGAAGTACCCGTCCTGCGAAAGTCAGGAGACAATAGGCCTGCCACTTAGACTCCCACACCAAATAGTACCAGACTGGTCCTTCACATATCCGCTTTCCTCGGTATTCCCAAAACTACTCGTATATACAGTCAATTTAGCTATCCTATTCTAATCTGAGTACTTCTAGGATCCAATAATGGGGGCTTACAAAAACTCACTCGATCCAAAGATACTGCTATCGCGAGTCCGTGCTACGCATCCGAATCTGATACATATTAGCACATAAGTGAGAAACACGCGTTTCCCAGTAGCCTCGCAATTTATAGTTCTAAAAGAAACTAACATGTATCAGGGTGCAAGCACCAAAAATGTTCAGACCGCATCCTTGATTTAGGAGAAAAGTACATATCAATAAATAGGTAATTATTGCATGATAAATTTAGTAGTTGGAAACAATTAAAGTTCTTTTCACATGACCAGTATTTTCCTAAGCGTACTAATTTATCATCGCGAAGTCGTCAATGCTTGCATATATGTTATATGAACACTAGGTCCCAAGGGTAGAGCACCTTTGGCCACGCCTCCTTACGTGACCCGTGTGGAGCACCTTCGGCCACACCTCGAAATTCATGGACACTCAGCCACGTATACAGCGTGTTTGCGAGCACTGGGTCCCGGGCACAGAGCACCTTCGACCGCGCCTCGCTAGGCCGCCCGTGTAGAGCACTTTGGACATACCTCATAAATTGTGAACTCTCGATCCATGTACATAAAATTCTCGGGACACTAGATCACGGGTATGAAGCACCTTCGGCCACACCTCCCTTAGCCACTCGTGTGGAGCACCTCTGGCCACACCTCGTAATGTGTGGACACTTGGCCACATTCTTAGTACGATCGCGAACGCTAGGTCATGGGCATTGAGCACCTTCGGTCACGTCTCCCTAGGCCTTCGGTGTACACTTGGAACCCTGCAGGGCACGGTGTCGCCATATTTTTCCTTTTATTAACCAGGAAAGGTTTCGTTTTTGTAAGGCTTTCGAATAAATTCGAAACCTCCCTACGATTTCGCATTTTTACCTTAGAATTTAATCTTACGTCAATTTTCATCCATAATATTATTTATGGACATAACATTTTCCATTTTCCTTAGGATTTAATATTACATAAATCTCCTTTCATAATATTATTTATGAACATAGTATTTTCTATTTTTTTTCCTTGGAGTCTTATATCACATAAATCTTCGTCCATAATATTATTTATGGACATAATATTTTTTCTATCTTCCTTGGAATGTTATATTACATAAATCTCAATTTATTTATGGACATAATATTTTCTATTTGCTTTAGAATTTAATATTACATGAATTTCCTTCCATAATATTGTTTATGGACTTAATATTCTCCTATTTTTCTTTGAATTTATTCTTAAGAGATTTTATCTCAAAATATTAATCATGGGAATGATATCTCCCTTTTTTTTTTTTGAATCTATTCTCTCTTCATAATGTTAATTTATGAATATAATACTTTCTATTTTTCCAAAATTTAATCTTGCATACATTTCCCTCCATAATATTAATTATGGATATAATCTTTGCTACTTATTTTTGTGTAAATTTTCTTCTAAAGATGACATTAATGAGCATAATATTTTCTAAGCATTCTTACCTAATTTCCAATATTAATGGCCATAATATCTCTTATTCATTCTCACCTAAAATGCTATTATTAATGGAAATATTATATCTTATTATTTCTTTCCTAACTTTCCTTCCAAAAAGATTATTAATGAACACCATAGTTTCTACTTTTCCTTAAGATTCATCATTACATATAATTTCCTTAAAAATATTAATGATGACTACAATCTTTTCTACTTTTCTTAGGATTTATCTTGGCATAAAAATTTCCACAACTCCTAAATAATGCATACACTATATTTTCTATGGCAATAAATTTTTCTTATCAACTAGTCCATCTCCTTTCATCATCATATGCAATTATTTATTAAACAACCATGTCTAATTACATTATTAATTCCATTTAACTTAGCTAACCCCTAAATTTATCATGTATACTATATCAAATTTCCTCCTTAATCAAGAATGAAGAAAGTGACTCTAGTTTTATGGAAGCAAAATTATGGAACATATATGCTAACCCATGGAAATAAGACAAGGGAATTGCTAACCTACCTTGCTTCCCTTGCTTGATTCTTTTCTTGCTTCTTCTTCTTCTCTTCCTTTTCGTCCTTTCTCTCTTCTCCTTGCCTTCTTTTTCTTTTCTCCCGAATGGATGTGCGTGTGTGGTTTTTCCTTGGTTGAAAAATGCTTCTCTTCTCCTTTCTTCTTATGTTTTTGTTGTTTACTTTTCTCTTCCTCTCCACGTGCAACACCCTTCCCATTTGACTTTGGCTTATTCTTGTTTATACCCCATGTGAACCTTTCTTTCTTTGCACTCCACCTTAGTCACATGCTTCACGTCATTCTCTTCTCCACACAAGGAAATTTGCTACACCTATTCCATTAATTAAATCCCTTTTTGCTTGCTTCAATTTGTTTCCCCTCCTCTCACACGTTAGGTGTGTCCCGTGAGTAACATAATTCTGCACCTATATATATATTTAATATATTTCAGCATTCATTCTTGCATCACTTGCCTTTGCTTGCAAAATTGGTTTTTCCCTTTCTTGTAAGTCTAGTTTATCCAATCTTGCAAGCAACTATTTTTTGTGTGCAAAAAAAAAAAAAAAGTCTGCTCTTCCCTTCTTCTCTCTTGTCGTGAAGTGAATATATATATTTTTGTGTTTGTTTTACTTTTTCCTTCCCACCTTACATGAGGACCATGCACGTGTGTATATAAAATTTAATTCCACTCACTTCCCCTCTTCTTCATGTGAAGGCATGCATATATATATATATATATATATATATAATTGCATACCTACTCCTCCTTTGGCATTTTGACTAATTACATAAGAAGATAAGGCTTAAATTAAGCAAGTGAAATTTTCCTCCCTTAAGCAAACTCTTAAATTTATTGACACCATAATTTTATCCATCAATTTATGCTAACTAATTTATGGGTGTTACACCTAGCATCCTATAAACTAATGTGTTCATTGGTGTTAATTTTTGGATGAAAAATTAGATGAAAATGGGTTTTATGTAAAATTTTGAAAGTACAGGGGGGTTTTGGGTCACATTTGGAAGTACAGGGTTGCTATGTGCACATAAGCTAAAGTATAAGGGGGTCTTATGCATTTTATTCTTAAATTTTTATAATATAGAAAGCAATTATTGCATCCAAAATTAGTAATGTCATTTTTTTTTAATTAATGTTACTTCATGTGTTTCAAATTTTAGTATTTTTTTGAGATTGAATGTTTGATGCAAAATTGGAGATTATAAAAATTTATAGTTCATTTAGATTTTTTAAAAATCAAAATAGTTTGGTAAAAATATTTTTTTAATTAATAAGTTTACGTAAAATTCATAGTTGAAAGACATTCGATACATTTTATAGTTTAGGGAGATATTTGCAACTAACTCATAGTTAAAGGGGAGTATATCTATTTTTCTCAAAAGAAATAGTTAACGATGTTAATTGGAGTTAAATTTAAACATGTGAAATTATAAAGGGGATATTTGTTACAAGTGATAGTTTAGGAAGTATTTGCAGCTGAGTGATAGTTGAGGGTGGCATTTGAAATTAAGTAATAGTTAGAGGAGAGTATTTGCCACAAGTAATAGTTGGAGGGGGGTATTTGCCATAAGTAATAGTTTAGAGGGGTATTTACAACCGAGTGATAGTTGAAAGGGGGTATATGTATTTTTCTCAATAATAAAATTATTTGCAATATATATATATATATAGTAATGTTTTTTTATGGAAAATGAAATATTTTATTAATCAAATTGATGACTCATAACTAAACAAATCAGACAAAATAGGTGGAGTGTCTTCTAGCCATACATAGGTGTCATTTACTAGGTGTGCATGACGTGTAAGTCTATGTACAACTATATTAGCATTCTTAGAGGCCCAATGAAAAAACAAATTTCTAAATTCTACCTTAGCATTATTGATATCATCAATAAGGAGGCCTAATTTCGAGAGGTTTGGGGAGCATCCGATAGCGTACCTATTATTCTTTGAGTTGCTTTCTACTTTAATGTCTATATAACTAAGATCTTTAGCTAAAGTCATGCTTGTGTAAATGGCTAGTGCCTTAAGATAATCAATGTTATCAATAAAAGGAAAATTTTTTGCCATAGCCACTAAGCATCTCCTTTTGTCATTTATCATAATGCAGCCTACTCCACCTACCCCCTTTTCTTTATAATAGCGTCTTCATTAACTTTGAAGAAGGGCCTAATGGGAGTTATCCAATGATCTCGAGTATTTGATTCATTATTTGCTTGTAGTACGAGGCCTGTAGCCTAAAGACTATACCAAATTTCTTTAGCTCTATTCTATATACAACCCAGGGGTTTAGCTGTTTCGTTTAGTCTAATTTTGAGTTTATGCTAGATTTTATACACAACCATTAAGAATAGTTCAAGCTCCTTTTGAATCCATTGAATGATGATAGTGTTCACCCATTCAATAAATGGTAAAATAGTTTGCTCTACCTCTGTAGAAAACAAACTAGGTTCACTCTAAAAGGTAGCTAGAGCTTGGCAGCCTAGGATGGCATGGAAGCTAGATTCAACGCCCCTTTAGCATACAGGGCACTCCTTCATGATACCTACACCTCTCCTATTCATATTTTCATAGGTTGGCAAGATTTCTCCATAGGCACACCACTAGAACTCCAGGCACGCCATATTTCTCTACAAGATTTCACATGCAAAAATGCATGAAATTCCCTATTTCTTTCACTATAAATATTTATGGACCCCATGTACGGTTATTCATTATATGTATACATACAAATATGTATATATATATATATATATATATATATATATATGAACCGAGCCTACCATGCCATAAAAGCCTATTTCATTTCATAAGTATAAAAAAATGTGAGCCTTTCATATATACATATGATTACCCTTTCATACACAAATTTCTACTTCAAATATATATATAGGGTATTCAAATGTTTGGTTTGGTTGGTTTTATAATCGATTTTTCAAATGAGTGGACTTTGTTGATTTTGTTTTTAGTTGGTTTGGTTAGATTTTAGAGTCGGTTTGGTTCATGCTAACTTAACTTTTTCATTTTGGCATATATGAAACAAAACTTTAATTTTCTTACATGTTTTATATATTTATAAAATCTAAAATAATCATTCTAGAAAAAAGTTTTAATAAACTTAAAACTATAATATTATACTAAATGACCAATCATAAATTGTTAAATCAAGATTTTAACAATATTAATAAGTAATAACAATCTTATTACTAATTAATTATATTATCTAATTAAATCATATCAAATATTTTTATCTATCAAAGTATCAATATATCTCCAAAATTATTTTCAAAAGAATAAATAATTAGTAATAACTACATAATATAATTAATTACAAGATATGCTCTAATTTTAATTATTAAGAGATAAAAATATTAAAATACATATATAAAAAATGGTTCAGTGGGGTTCGATTAAAACCGAACAAAAAAATTATAAATTGAAAACTAAACCAAACCATTCAATTTTGTCATTTTAAAAACCAAACCAAACCAATTATTTTTGGTTATGTTCAATTTCTAATCGGTTTGCTTTGGTTTAGTTTAGTTTAGTCAGTTTTGATCGATTTTGAACACTCATAATATATATATATATATATATATATATATATATATATATGAACTACATGGGTCCACTTGCTTCAAAAGGATCATTTCACTATAATTCTCATCTTGTGATATACTGTCACACAAATACATGTGGCCCTCTCACAAGATTTAAAAATATTTTATAGTATTTGAAACTCTTAATTTCTTTATGAGTACACCTTTGTACTTTAACATACTTCTTTAAGCTTTAACAAAAGGCTTTTAGTATCTCTATCTCTTAATTTTTTTAATTTTAATGAATATTGAATTAATTATTATACCCTGAAGGATCCAACTTCTCTGGGTGATCTAATCTACCTTAAGCGATCTAACTACCACAACCGGTCAAGCTTCGCCGATAAATCTAAATGACCTTGAGCGATCCTACTTGGCTAGGCAATCTAATTGTCCTAAGCAATCCAAATTCACTAGGCAATCATTTGCCCTGAAAGGTCTTCCTCACTGACAATCTAACTGCCCTGAGAGATCTAACCCCGATGGGCAATTAACCATCCTGATCTATCCTTCTCGCAGGATGATCTAATCGCCTCAAGCAATCCAAATTTACTGGGCAATCTAAGCTACCTCGAGCAATCCAACTTTTCCAAGTGATTGAATTGCCTTGAGTAATCCAACCTCGCTGAGCAATCAACTGCCGCGAGTGATCCTCCTCACCAAGTGATCTAGCTACCTTTAGCGATCCAACCTCATCGAGTGATCAATTACCTCAAGCAATCCTCCTCGTTGGGTGATCTAATTGCCCTGAGTAATCTAATATCACCAAGCGATCTAACCATCTTGAACAATCTAGCTTTTTAATCACCTATCAGATGATTGACTCAAACTTGTCGATCATCCTATCAGACAGGCAATCCCTTACCTTGAAAGCTTTCCATCTTCCATCATCGACCTATTGGCCCTTACCAAACAGATCAGTAAAAGATTCTTGAACTCAGAAGGAGCCTCTAAGTCCAACTAAAACATCAAAAGTGACTGTTTGCCATCCAAAAAGCCTTTTAGAACCATTAAGGGCAATCAACCTTCATGCGTCATCCTGACCTTGCTGACTGCCCCTCTGGGCAATTAATTCCCTTCAAAAAGAGGGGAGAGTGAGGATTAAGCTCTTCCTAAACATGAAATGTACACCTTTAAATAAAGGACCTTATCCTTTACATGTATATTCAAAATATACCCTCAAAGCACACACTCAAAATGATGGCTTTGTTGCCTATCAACTCCCCAGGCCTCTTCTATAGGCTTTTCTAGCCTTCTCTATAGGCTCTTTAGCCCTCTTTAAAAGTCAATCAGACATATCCAAGGAATAATCACTTGTAAGTACTACCAAACTCTCCTTACTCAAATTAGGGGACTAGCAAGATAAACAAAGCATCTTGCAAATTTTTGAGTCAAATCTTGAGCTCAACTTAAATGGCTATCACTCAAGCCAATAAGGTAATCCCTCCTCCACGTTAGGGAATTTGACAGAATGCTATTAAAGCATACCAAATAGGTGTTTACCTTTTCATATGATTTTGAGCGTGCCCTTTGCGAGTTATCCACTTGACATCCTTAAGTTCCCAAACTCTCGTACCTATAAACTTAGGGGACTAGTGATAATACCAAATCCAACCACCTCTAATCAAGAGTGTTATTCTTGATATTGCATTTAAAATTACTATTTAAGGACCCATCGGGTACATTACTAATATACCTTACTCTATATAGTCTCTTCACCTATATTGACTTGGGTGTTGAAATTTGCAATGGGGCCTTTACGGCCTTTGATTCTCTTTTTTTTTTTTTTTTGCAAGCTCTTACAACCTGTAGAGTCTGGCCATCAAAACCACGACACTAATAAAATAATTTTTTATTAGAAACTTCGAAAATAATCAAAATAACAATTCAGTAAAGGCTCTAAGGTTTCAAGATTCTAAAACTCTAACTAGTCCCTGCAAATAGTTTTCTAGAATCATGAATTGAAGGTTTTGGCAAAAAGTGGAAGGTGAGAAGAAGAGAGGAGAGGGATAACCTACCTTCTTCAAATATCCATGTGGTGGTGAGTGATGGTGGAGGTAAAGTGGTTGGCAACATTTAATGATGCATCGAAGCTACTTTGTTTTTGTCAGACATTTGTGTGTCTCAACTCGCGTGAGTTTGAAGCTTCTTCTTCATCTCAATTACTCTGTATATGTGCCTTTGTCTCTGTTCTCCTTTTTAACATGGTGTGTGTCAACAATAATGACAACAACTTTTCTCTTCAACTAATGCTCTCTCTCCTTATATTCTCTACACCTTTTGGTGTTATAGTAATAGCTTTTATAGTGATAAAATGAGGAATTTGAATTCAAAGTGGATGAAGATTTAATTTTGATAAGGTTTTGGATGAAGATTTGAGGAAGGAGATAAGAGATGTTGTCACACACAGGAAGAGGGAGAAGCAAAAGAAAAAGGAGAAATAATAATAATAATAATAATAATTATTATTATTATTACTATTATTATTTTATTTTTATTTTCATTTTCTTTTTAGAATTTGGACCAAGAGATGTGGGTTAAGCTTTCTTTTTCTTATTAGGTTCTACTTTTTCTTTTCTTTTCCTTTTTATTTACTTATTATATATATTTTAATTTAATCCGACAAAATAGAATGTTAACACATGTTATTAGCTCAAAATTCATTATTATAAAATAAGATAATCATATTAATTTCTAAAGCAATAAATGCCTAAAATTTTATTTAAAAAATAAAATCATATAAATTACATATAATTATTTGTTGTGATTTAAAAAATTTATTAAATAATATAAACTAATATATTTCAAAATAACAATATATATTTAAATAATACATAAAAATTTTAATATTTTTCTATTTTCTATTTTCTATTTACTATTTCAGTTGTATCCTTTTCATTTTCCATTTCTTCTTTTTCTTCTTCTCTTATGTCTTTCATTTTCTTCAACCAAATCTGCACAGATTCAGTCTTCTTTTTCTTGGTTGAATTGAGGGACCCAAACTAATTTGGTGACCAGATGATTGGTTAGAACCGGCCAGTCCAATTCGGATTCCTAGACACTACCTTATCATACACACACAAATTAAAAAATAAAATAAAAAATGGAAGAGATTTTCACTTGTAATTTCTACTGAGAAATCCAACAACTCTTCTATAAATCATAAAATATCAAATTACATACCCAAAAACAAAAATATGGGAACTATTATAGATGACAGAACCTCCTATATACAAAAGATGAAAAACAAGTCTAATATATATTTATATATATATCCTCGATATGCAATATTAATCAATCCTCACGAAAGAGAATTGACTTATAAATGAATGGAATTCCAAAATAATGCTAATATTCAGACCAAAAGGAGAACTTCTGTATAACAGTACTATATATAATGCAAAAACTTAGGCACCACCACAAGGCAGACAGCACAACTTTGCAAGTTGAAGAAAAAACCACTGCAAAGGATTTGGATGTCCCTCCTCCACGGCCATCGATGCACTTGAATACGGTATATCAGGAGGCAGATGGAAGTGAAATGCATCAACTGCAGCACCAACACCATCCTCATTCTGAATCAACTTGGCAATTTCCATTGCTCTAGATTTCACCTGAAGATTCCAAATTACATTAAATGTCATGAAGTAAGATTACTAGAGGTATTCGTGAGTCAACGAGACACGAGAATATTTACGTTCAAGTCTTAAGTCTAGACAGCTTCAAGGCCTAGTTGGTTGACCTCGCATAGCCTAAGTCTAAGCCGACCCCAAAACATAATCCACTAATTTATTTAAAACGTTATGATCATTTTGAATATATTATACCAGGAACACTCTTTGCCATTTAAAATATGCCTGGATGGAATAAGGAAAGGCATTTAAAAAGTACAAATTTCAAATACATCTATGTTAGTGTTTTCCCAACTATTGTTTCAAGTCTCAACACCATAAAAATAAAAATTGGGCAGTTTTGGTATATATGCTTCTATATATAATAAAATATAATGAGGAAAAGTATATATACTAGTTTCTGTACAGGCAAGTTAGGGAATATTTGCAAGATGTCAGCTTCAATGCGCTTAACCAACTAAACTGTCAAGTGCCAAAATCACTAGTAAGATAAAGGAGTGGAAAGTACACAAATAGAAAAAAGATACCAAGGGGAAAAAGGAACACACTTTTAAATGAATTTTATCATACTTCAATTCTATGCTTCCCGTATTTTGGGACTGAGCCTTGATGCATATTTAACTTCAGATCATATTTAATCTGACATTGTGAAATGTTCTATTTCCTCTAATAATCTAACAACCCTCTTCCAACAAAATGCATTATATTACTGTGTATAAAGAAGACATAGCCTTTTCTGGATAAGTGATGTCTTCCGGAAGTAATAAGCATTTAGTTTATGCTAAAAAGAAATAAATATAATAGCAGTTGGAGAGAACTTCAATCATAGGATAATATAACTTTCTTATGAACTATAGAGACATATCTGCAAGTTAAAGAACACTCAATTCCACTTTTGGATGGAACCAAAAAACTGGATTTGCAATGATTGTCTAACAGATACTTCTACATGATATGGCTTAAAAATTGCTCATCCTCTGTAAATCATATTATTATTTAGATGTACAGGAGAGAATAGTGGGAATGAGAAATCTAAAAGGATGAATTCATGGAAATAAAAACTACCTCTGGCTGAAGCATGAATTTTATCGCATTTGATAAGATCTCGCAACTAAACTGATATATTGGTGTTGGTGCTGGCCCCAACCCTTTCTGATATATTCGGTCTCCCCAAAAGAATTGATCTCCAAAAAATGGAACTATGGCGGTCGGACACTGTAAGTTACAATATCACGTTATAGAAAATTAACAAACTAATTGATGTAGGACCAATGAGAAAGGAAGAAAAGGGGAGACCAGGTAAGGAGGAAGGAGAGAAAAAAAGGGAGAAGAGAACTAAAAAATAATCTAAACAATACTCTATAATGCAAAACTATTTTACAACCAGAGAAAAGGGATCCTTATATAGGGAGCCGATAAGAGTCTTAAATGATAAGGCAAAATAACTAGCAAAATAAAAAATAGAGAAATAACTAAATTTAGAAAATATGAAATATTTTATCCTCTCATAAGGTACTCAAAATGTATTAAATCTCCAATGTTTTAACCTTTCCTAGAATATTTATCCTTTCCTAAGATATTTATTAATTCTTTTACTTCTTCTATGATAAGTTTTGAAGGTTTTCCATAATTTCTCCTCTGCAGGGAGAACTCTCCTCAACAGAGGTTAAGTTTAGGCGAAGCAACTCTTCCTCCATTATCCAAGTAGCATACAAGTCAAAGAAACCCTTCCAATGACTAAGATAGCAATGAAGAGCACCATCAGGAGAAATGGCAATCTAATCATCAGGAATAGAATCAAATGCTTCAACAAGAGGTGTAACAGCATAGAGAGTGCACACACGAGCTTGATGAGGCTGGATATCTGCAGGATCATCATAAAGCAATGGAGGAGGCCCAAAGGTGCCTCAATAAGAAAACAAATTTTCAACATTGAAAATTGGACTAATGACCGTGTCATATTGTATTTCAAGCAAGTATACATTAACCCAAGTTTCTTAGTAATGCAAAAAGGACCCTAGTTTTCATATAGCAATGAGAACATATATGAGCCACAACAAAATCACCCACATCATAACTTTGAATGTGTGCTATCTTTGCTCATTTTTATAATTAAATTATTAATAGTTAAATTCATCTTAACAGTTTCTCTTATTGTTTTCTTTAGTCTTCCGCTACCTCTAGTCATTGAACTATCTTCTATCTAGGCAACTCTTCATAAAATAGCTTCTAATGATCTCCTCTGTACACCACCTAAGATGCATTTTTACTAATTTTTTTATTATAAGTGCTATCCTAACTTTCTTTCTAATACATTCATTCCTAACTATATCCTTTTTAGTGTGATCACTCATCTAACGCAACATTCTCATTTCTATAACGTTAAATTTTTATTCATATTGATTTTTTATCACCCAACATTCAGTACCATACAACAATTTAAGTCTTATGGTTGTATAATAAAATTTTTCCTTAAGCTTGAGCCAGTGAACATTAGTAGTTAATTGAAGAAAATGACAAATGGTTACTTTGTGTTTTTTAGAATTAAAATATTAAAACTTATTGAAAAATTTTCTGTTGAAGACCTTCAAAAATAAAGAAAGAATCAACCAACAAATAGATGAATTTCGAGCCATGGCCCTTGGCATTTGTGAACTATTATGGGTCAAAATAATTATAGAAACATTGAAAGTTGAGTGGAATGGCCCAATGAGACTTTATCGTGACAATAAATTAGCCATCAATATTGCTCATAATCCAGTGCAACATGACCCAACAAAGCATGTGGAGATTGATTGACATTTTATTAAGGAGAAACTTGACAGTGGCTTAATTTGTAATCCTTTTGTGTCTTCCACTAACCAGATGTTTACTAAGGGCTTAGCAAGTAATGCGTTCCAGCAGTTGATTAGCAAGCTTGGAATGGATGACATCCATTCACAAGCTTAAGGGGGAATGTGAACAATTTGAATATGGTTTGAGAAATTTAAATTAAATTTGATTTTTTTTGTACCTTCCTTTTAGGATTAGAATTAGCAAGATATTCTAGGATGAGATATAATCCCTTAATTTAAGGAATTAGTTTTCTAGTATGATTAGGATAGCTCTTTCTCTGTGTATATATACCCATGTAACTCGAGAAATAAATATATGGAAATTCAAGTTTAACACTAGAATATTTATCTTTTCCTGGGATATTTATTAATTCCTTTATTTCTTCTACAATAAGTCATCCAAGGTTTCCATCACTAATTTATATTAATGAGTGCTTTATGAATAATCAACATGGCCTTAAATGCCATATTTTGTTGTTTAGCACTTAGTAGTCACTTGGACATGTTGAGGCATTCAAACAGATCTTTGAATTATGAAAAAGAAAATTATTTCTCATTAATAAACAACATTACCCCGGCCTTTAATCCTGCAGCTGTGGTTCCAGCACCACCATGATGAACCTGCATATTTACACCAATATATCTTCCTGTTAATTGTCTTTGATTATACAATCTCTGCTCCTCTTTTCTCAGCTTTTTCTGGGAATATACATTTGTGATACATTCTACCGAATTTGTTTCTTCTCCGAAAAAACCAATAAGAAGAAAATAATTGAAACTTACCACAGCAGAACATTGAGGAAACAACCAATCATGGGGGCATTCCTCCAGAAGGAAAACATTCTCAGGAACTTCTGCCACTGCATATTGGAAACCATACTGCATGTGAAACAATATTACTAATCTGAAATGCATGGAACAATATGCATCCCTTTACATTATAAGACATGTTATGGACAAGTTCTTCAATTTGTAAAGTCATCATCCTCAGAATGCAGGATATTGAAGACGTGGTTATTGTTGACACAATTTATTAATGGAAAAGAAACAGATGATACCAAGGAAGGTATCCATTAGCTAGTGCTGAAAAGGAAGATATGGTTGGAGGCATGTCTTGAATGTACAAGCTGACACAAGATATACACACACATATCTTAGTGGGTTGAAGTTGAGGCTTTTCCATATTAAATGAAATGTTCAGTCACTATGTTACACCTTAGGTGTTACTTTTGTCCTTAATCCTTATTTTTCTTAAACAATTGATATTTTAGGAATTAATTGATAGGTTGTTATGCTCAGCTCATACATACTTCAACTCCTTTAGAAGCAAAAACAGGAACCTGGCAAGAGACACTACTGACAAGGACACTTTGTGAAAATTCAGAACAACTCTTCTCTAGTAAATCAACCCTTATTTTGGAATGAAGGTCTTCTGTTTTTCTTGGACTTTTCTTCAGGAATAACTTCTACATCTCCTCAACTTTATCCTAACAGAAAAAGGTGAAGACTTCTGTTTTTGACAATAAAAAGAAGAGAGTGAAATTTTTCATTAGAGATAAAAAAGAAAACAATAAAAGTAAGAAATGTGTATGCCTAAGAAATAATGTCTATAAATTTCAAAATGAAGCCAGAATGTGAAATTAGACAAAGAGGAGAAAATTTCTGCCAGCACAAATGAGACTCCTTTTTCATAGAATCACTCTTGCAACTAGAAAAACAGTTCCTCATAGGGAAAAATAATTTTCACTCCCAGGAGAAATGGCTTAATTACACGACTCATCTTATATATTATGAAAATATATAAACCTCCACTAAAACCCAAATGCCCTTATCTATTATTAGTAAAAGAAGTATGATAGGATCCAAGTGGCTTGGGGAACCCTCCCTCAAAAGCTAGCTATTGAAGGGGAAGAACCAAGCTACTTAAATACCCCATCGAGCATCCCATTCTACTTGATGTGGGACTTGGGCATCCCATACTATCCTCATCCCTATCATAGCACCGCCCTTGAAGAGCCGACGACCCGGCGGCTGCACTCTACGACACTTCACTCGGCGTTGCTTCACTCCTCCGCGGGTCAGCCCCTCCGCCGGTCAGAACCCTTCGCAGGTCAGAACCCTCCGCAGGTAGCCCTCTCCGTGCAGTCGACAAACTAGCTCTAATACCAATTGATAGGATCCAAGTGGCTTGGGGAACCCTCCCTCAAAAGCTAGCTATTGAAGGGGAAGAACCAAGCTACTTAAATACCCCATCGAGCATCCCATTCTACTCGATGTGGGACTTGGGCATCCCATACTACCCTCATCCCTATCAAAGTATTAAATATGTATTTGACAAATATAAAAGTCACTTTCTTAATGTTATCTAGTTTAAAACAATTTGATTAAGGAAAAAAAAACTACTAAAAGCAAAGAACATATCCACAAAATATAGCCAATTGAAAGATAATAATTAATACTATTCAATTTCAGTACCTTGTATTAAATATACATTAACCAATATAAGCACCCTAAACCCTAAACCCTACCATTACCTCTGAAAAGTTGCATGGGGCATCCAATTACAAATCTTGGGCTGCATTAGTTCTCTTATGGTTTAAAAGATAGGGATATTTAAAACATTAAACTAAGCAGGACATTGACATTACTGAAATGGATAGATCAAATTGGATAAAAATTGATGCTCAACTTTGTTCCTTGAATCTAAATTACTTCCCATATACCAGGGTTATGAAACCTGTTATGATGTATGGAACAAGGCAGCTTCAATATACAATAATGATATTTGTCGCTATTATGATGTGTTATCTAACTTTGTCAATCTTAAGCATCAAGACTTGGATACTACCACATATGTGAACAAAATTGAGGCTCTCAAACATGAGTTTAGATCTTTGATGCTTGCCACAACCTCAACTCCTGATCAAGAAGCACAATGGGACAAATTCTTTATGGTTATGACACTAATTAACCTACGTCCTGATCTTGATGCAATTAGAGATCAAATTTTGGGAGGTTCTAATATTCCCACATTAGATGATGTCCTTGTCCATTTGGTGAGCATCTCTGCATCACAAGCTACGCCTATCAATAATACTATTCCTCCAATTGTTGACTCTTCAGTCTTGGTATCTCAAGCAGGTGAGAAAGGGAATCCAAGTGGAGGAAGTGGGCATAGTAGTGGCCACAAACGTCCTCAATGTACGCATTGCAATAAGCTAGGACATACTAGAGATCATTGCTGGGTGTTCCATGGTCAACCATCTCGTTCTGTCAATGTTGCTCAGTCTGACATATCATTGACCAATAATCATTCTTCAAAGTCTATTTGTTTAATTGGTGATGACTACAAAGAGTATCTAAACTACCAATAAGCTAAACAGTCATCTGTGTTTGCCTTGGTTGCTCGAACTGGCAATGTAACTGCTTGCTTTGCCCGTTCCCCTGACATTGGACCATGTGTTCTTGACTCAGGTGCCTTCGAATATATCTCTAGTAATAAAAATCTATTTACTCACCATTCTAGTTTCTCTTCTCTTCCTTTAGTAACTCTAGCCAATGGCTCTAAAACTGCTGCTACAGGGATTGGGCAAGCCCAAATTCTTCCTTCCATATATGTTGATTCTATCCTTTATGTTCCTGAGTCTCCCTTCAATCTTATTTCTGTTAGTAAATTGACTCACTCTCACAAATGTTTCATTACCTTTTCTAATCAAAGTGTTTATGTCCAGGATCGGAGTACGGGGAAGACGATTGGCGTAGGGTGTGAGTCACAAAGCTTGTACCATCTTTTGCCTTCTACATCTCCAGTTGCATGCACTTCCAGCTACTCCCCATCTCTCATCCACAATCGTTTGGGACATCCAAGCCCTTCCAAATTCCGCAAAATGGATGCTTCTCTTTCTACCTTGTCCTCCCTCCCTTGTGAGTCATGTCAGTTAGGTAAACAACCACATAGTTCCTTTTTTAATAGTCTTAATAATAGGTCTACATTTCCCTTTCAACTTGTTCACTCTGATGTCTGAGGTCCTAGTTGTGTGTCTTCTATTTTTGGCTTTCAATACTTTGTAACCTTCATCGATGACTATTCTCGTTGTACTTGGTTGTACTTGATGAAAGCTCATTCTGAGGTATTTAATATTTTTCAAAATTTGTGTTGAAATAAAGACTCAACTTAATACCTCTATCTTTATCTTACATTCTGATAATGCTAAAGAATATTTATCTACTTTTAAGGCATTTATGACTTCTCAACGGATTTTACATCAAACCTCTTGTCCCTATACTCCACAACAAAATGGGGTAGCCGAATGTAAGAATTGTCATCTTATTGAAACAGCTCGTACTTTACTTATCTATTATAATGTTCCTTCTCTTTTTTGGAGTGATGCTATTCTCATTGCATGTTACCTAATTAATTGCATGCCTTCTTCTATATTGAATGATCAAATTCCTCATTCTCTATTGTTTCCCAATGATGCTCTTTATCATCTTCCTCTCCGTGTTTTTGGTTGAGTCTGCTTTGTTCATGATTTGATCCCAGGTAAAGATAAGTTTGCTGCCAAATCCATCAAGTGTGTTTTCCTCGGATACACTCATCTCCAAAAAGGCTACTGATGTTATTGTCCAACCACTCGACACTGTTTCACCTCTCCTAATGTGACCTTCGAGTTTTCTCCATTTTGTGTCTGCTATGCCTGACAATACCTCTGTAACTGAAACCCTTCTTGTTCCTTCCCTTTGCTTCTTTAGAGGCTTCACCACAGGTCCCCCCTAGTTCTCCTCTCCAGACTTATCATTGTCGCCCGCGTCTTAAGTCTACAGATACTCTTGCTGACTTCATCCGAATTGCCTATTGCTCTGGTCCAACATTTGCTCCAATTGCTATTCGTAAAGGTACTCACTCCACTCGTAATCCTCACCCTGTTTATAATTTTTTGAGCTATTATCGTTTATCTATTTCATATTATGCCTTTGTGTCTTCTTTGGATTCTATTTTTGTTCCTAAGACTACTGGTGAGGCTTTAGCACATTCGGGTTGGAGGCAAGCCATGCTTGATGAGATGATTGCCTTGCATTCTAATGGGACTTGGTTTCTCTCCCTCGTGGAAAATTTCTGGTTGGTTGTCGATGGGTATATGCGGTTAAAGTTGGTCCGGATGGTAAAGTTGAAAGACTAAAAGCCCGTTTGGTGACAAAAGGGTACACTCAGATCTTTGGCCTAGATTATGGTGATACCTTCTCTCCTGTTGCTAAAATTGCTTCAGTTTGTGTCTTCTTATCAATTGCAGCTATAAATCACAGGCCACTTTATGAACTTGACATTAAAAAAGCCTTCCTTCATGGTGAATTGGAGGAAGAAGTATATATGGAGCAACCACCTAGCTTTGTTCCTTAGGGGGAGTCTGGGAAAGTATGTCGACTGCGTCGTTCTCTCTACAGACTCAAACAATCACTTAGAGCTTTGTTTGGCCAATTTAGTTCTGTGGTTCAAAATTTTGGAATGACTCGCAGTGAAGCTGATCACCTAGTTTTCTTTCGCAATACATCACAAGGCAAGTACATATACCTAGTTATTTATGTAGATGACATTGTTATTACAAGCAATGACGATTTTGGCATTGTCCAACTCAAACAACACCAATGTAACCACTTCCAAACCAAAGATTTGGGAAAACTTAAATACTTTCTGGGAATTGAGGTTGGCCAATCTAGTACTGGTGTTGCCATTTCACAACGAAAGTATGCACTTGACCTATTAGAAGAGACAGGCATGACAAACTGCAAACCAGCTGAAACTCCAATGGATCCAAATTTATCTTTTGCTGTGAGCATAGTAAGCCAGTTCATACAATCACCATGTGACAGTCATTGGGATGCAGTTGTTCGAATCCTTCGATATATTAAAGGAACGCTAGGCCAAGGATTGTTATATGAAGATAAGGGAAACTCCCAAGTTGTTGGCTTTACTGATGCAGATTGGGCCAGTTCACCTGATGATAGGCAATCCACATCAATAGATAAGATGGAGCTGGTCCGTGATAACCAAGCAGCAATGCACATTACCTTAAATCTGGTATTCCATGAGAGGACCAAACATATTGAAATTAATTGTCATTTTACTGGAAAAAAAATTCAATCTGGTTGTCTCGCTACTCAATTTGTCAATTCAAATGATCAATTGGCAGATATATTCACCAAGTCTTTAAGATGTCCTTAGATAAAATATATATGTAATAAGCTTGGTGCATATGACTTATATGCTCCAGCTTGAGGGGGAGTGTTGTGTATAAATAGGATCAGATCATGTAAATCTATTAGAATAAAGTTTAGCCTAGACATTAGCCTAAAGTTTAGGCTAGACATTAGGGATTAGTTGTTTAATTATATTTATTGTATTTATTATATTTTCTTATAATAAGTCTTCTCTTTTTGTATAAATACCCTACACTTTGCTCTCATAATACACACAAAAATTTCTCATTCTACATTTCCAAAGCTTGTTTCCACATTTTTAGTTTTTCGTTTACTTCTTTTGAATCTCCCACAACGACCATATCATCAGCAAAAGAGTACACTATAGCACCATTTATTGGATATGTTCAATGAGCACATCTAATACCAAGTTAAAAAAGTACGAACTCAAAGCTAGAAGTCTTATGGTTATAAGGAAATTCTTCGTAGCTCGACCTTGTGCTCCCACACAAGTTGTGGCCCCATCATACATATTTTTGATTGCTTAAATATAAGCCATATGAACTCCTTTCTTTTCCAAAGCCTTTCACAATACTTTTTTCAATACTCTATCATAAGCCTTTTCTTTTTTTGATAAAAAAAGAAATTTATTATAGAGAAAAGATACAAGTGAGTATAAGGAGAAGCAAGAAAAGAAACAAGAAAAGAAAAAACTAGATGCTACATCAAAAGTGCCTTAAATCCATAAGGGATACCCCTCTAAACAACCTGTTGTGTATCAATTATGATCAGATTATATCAATTAGAATAAAGTTAGCCTAAAGTTTAGGCTAGACATTAGGGATTAAATCATTTAATTGTATTTATTGTATTTATTATGGTTTTCTAGAATAGGTCTTTTCTTCTTGTATAAATACCCTACACTTTGCTCTTATAATATACAAAGAAATTTCTCATTCTACATGGTATCAGAGGCTACTGTGATTCTCCAGTAGCATTTCTTTTGGACTTTGTTTCTTTTCAGCCCAAACACTTTCTTTTCCATTCTTTTTCAATTCTGGTCACTCATTACTCGACTACTTCCCAAACTTTTCTTGAAACACGTGCCCCACCACCGTGTTCAGAAGGTTCCGATCGGCCAGAAGCCAGAACGTCGTCGTCGTCGTTGTCGCTGTAGCTGTCGCCATGCGCCGCCAACCAAAACTACGTTTTTGCCATGCGCCGGCACGTGACATCACCTCTGTCGTCGTCGACCGCCACTGTTTCCGCCGTAGTGATCGCCGTGCTGCCCTCTTCTCATTTCTAGTGGTTGCCGTGTTGTCCTCTTTCTATTTTCAAGAAGTAAAGCTTTCTTTAAACCAAAAACGATGATGACTACTGCTAAGTCAGGTACTTTTTCCACCCTTATTAGTGGAATACCTACCATTACCTCTGAAAAATTGCATGGGGCATCCAATTACAAATCTTGAAATTTGCATCGGTTAAACATGGTTTAAAGGACAAGGATATTTAAAACATTTAACTAAGCGTAACATTGATATAACTGAAATGAATAGATCAGATTGGATAAAAATTGATGCTCAACTTTGTTCCTTATTATGGCATTCTCTGGACTCTCGATTACTTCCTACATACCAAGAAACATGTTATGATGTGTGGAACAAGGCAACCTCAATATATAGTAATGATATTCGCTGCTATTATGATGTTTTATCTAATCTTGTCAATCTCAAGCATCAGGACTTGGATACTACCACATATGCGAGCAAAATTGCGGCTCTCAAACATGAGTTTAGATCATTAATGCCTACCACAGTCTCAACTTCTGATCAAGAAGCACAATAGGACAAATTTTTTATGTTTATGACACTAATCAATTTATGTCTTGATCTTGATGCAGTTAGAGATCAAATTTGGGAGGTTCTAATATTCCCACATTAAATGATGTCCTTGCCCATTTGGTGCGCATCTCTGTATCACAGGCCCTAACTATCCATAATACTGTTCCTCCAGTTGTTGACTCTTCAACCTTGGTATCTCAAATTAGTGAGAAAGGGAATCCAAGTGGAGGAAGCGGGAGTAGTAGTGGCCGCAAACATCCTCAATGTACACATTGCAATAAGCTGGGACATACTCGAGACTGTTGCTGGGTGCTCTATGGTCGACCATTTTGTTCTGTCAATGTTGCTCAGTCTGACATATCATTGACTAATAATCATTCTTCACAGTCTATCTGTTTAACTGGTGAAGATTACAACGAGTATCTACAGTACCAACAAGCTAAACAGTCATCTGTGGCTGCCTCGATTGCTCAAACTGGTAATGTAATTGCTTGCTTTGCTCGTTCCCCTGACATTGGACCATGGGTTCTTGACTCGGGTGCCTCTAAACATCTCTGGTAAAAAAAATCCATTTTCTTACCTTTCTAGTTCCTCTTCTCTTCCTTTAGTAACTCTAGCCAATGGCTCTAAAACTGCTGCTACAGGAAATGGGCAAGCCCAAATTCTTCCTTCCATATAAGTTGATTCTATCCTTTATGTTCCTGAGTCTCCTTTCAATCTTATTTCTGTTAGTAAATTAACTCTCTCTCACAAATGTTCCATTACCTTTTCTAATCAAAGTGTTTATGTCCAGGACCGGAGTACGAGAAAGACGATTGGCGGAGGACGTGAGTCACAAGGCTTATACCATCTTTCGCCTACTACATCTCCAGTTGCATGCACATCCAGTTGCTCCCCATCTATCATTCACAATCGTTTAGGACATCCAAGCCTTTCCAAACTCTGCAAAATGGATGCTTCTCGTTCTACCTTATCCTCCCTCCCTTGTGAGTCATGTCAGTTGGGTAAACAATCACGTAGTTCCTTTCCTACTAGTCTTAATAATAGGTCTATATTTCCTTTTCAACTTGTTCACTCTGATGTCTGGGTTCCTAGTCGTGTGTCTTCTACTTTTGGCTTTCAATATTTTGTAACCTTTATTGATGATTATTCTCGTTGTACTTGGTTGTACTTGATGAAAACTCGTTTTGAGGTATTTAACATTTTTCAAAATTTTTGTGCTGAAATAAAGACTCAATTTAATACCTCTGTCTCTATCTTATGTTCTAATAATGCTAAAGAATATTTATCTACCTCTTTTAAGACATTTATGACTTCTCAAGGGATTTTACATCAAACCTTTTGTCTCTATACTCTACAACAAAATGGGGTAGCCGAAGGTAAGAATCGTCATCTTATCGAAACAGCTTGTACTTTACTCTTCCATCATAATGTTCCTACTTCTTTTTGGAGTGATGCTGTTCTCACTGCATATTACCTAATTAATCGCATGTCTTCTTCTGTATTAAATGATCAAATTCCTCATTCTCTGTTGTTTCCCAATGACCCTCTTTATCATCTTCCTCTTTGTGTTTTTGGTTGTGTCTGCTTTGTTCATGATTTGACCCTAGGTAAAGATAAGTTTGCTACCAACTCCGTCAAGTGTGTTTTCCTCGGATATGCTCGTCTCCAAAAGGGCTACCGATGTTATTGTCCAACCACCCGACGATGTTTCACCTCTCCAGATGTGACCTTCTTTGAGTCTTCTCCATTCTTTGTGTCTACTATGCCTGACAATACCTCTATGACCTTTCTTGTTCCTTCCCTTGCTTCTTTAGAAGCTTCACCACAGGTCCCCCCTAGTCCTCCTCTCCAAACTTAATCGTTGCCTGCGTCTTGAGTCCACAGATGCTCTTGCTAACTCACTACCTTTGTCCGAATTGCCCGTCGCTCCGGTCCAACATTTGCCTACTACTCCTCCAATTGTCATTCGTAAAGGTACTCACTCTACTTGTAATCCTCACCCTGTTTATAATTTTTTGAGCTATAATCGTTTATCTATTCCATATTATGCCTTTGTGTCTTCTTTGAATTCTATTTCTGTTCCTAAGACTATTAGTGAAGCTTTAGCAAATTCGGGTTGGAGGCAAGTCATGCTTGATGAGATGACTGCCTTGCATTCTAATGGTAAATGGGACTTGGTTCCTCTCCCTCTTGCAAAATCTCTAGTTGGTTGCCGATGGGTATATGTGGTTAAAGTCGGTCTGAATGGTAAAGTTGAAAGACTAAAAGCCCGTTTGGTGGCAAAAGGATACACTCAGATCTTTGGCTTGGATTATGGTGATACCTTCTCTCCTGTTGCTAAAATTACTTCAGTTCGCGTCTTCTTATCAATTGTGGCTATAAATCATTGGCCACTTTATCAACTTGACATTAAAAATGCCTTCCTTCATGGTGAATTGGAGGAGGAAGTCTATATGGAGCAACCACCTGGCTTTGTTGCTCAGGGGGAGTCTGGGAAAGTATGTCGACTCCGTCGTTCTCTTTACAGACTCAAACAATCACCAAGAGCTTGGTTTGGCCGATTCAGTTCTGTGGTTCAAAATTTTGGAATGATTCGCAGTGAAGCTGATCACTCAGTCTTCTTTCGTCATACATCACAAGGCAAGTGCATATATCTAGTTGTTTATGTAGATGACATTGCTATTACAGGCAATGATGATTTAGGCATTGTCCAACTCAAACAACATTTATGTAACTACTTCCAAACCAAAGATTTGGGGAAACTTAAATACTTTCTGGGAATTGAGGTTGCCCAATCTAGTATTGGTGTTGCCATTTCACAACGAAAGTATGTACTTGACCTATTAGAAGAGACAGGCATGACAAACTGCAAACCAGCTGACACTCCAATGGATCTAAATGTCGAACTCCATCCAGGACAGTGAGAACTAATTGAAGATCCAGAAAGATATCGAAAACTTGTTCAGAAAACTTAATTATCTCATCATCACTTGTCCAGATTTATCTTTTGCTGTGAGTATAGTAAGCCAGTTCTTACAGTTACCATGTGATAGTCATTGGGATGCAGTTGTTCGAATCCTTCAATATATTAAAAGAGCACCAGGCCAAGGATTATTATATGAAGATAAGGGGAACTCCCAAGTTGTTAGCTTTACTAATGCAAATTGGGCCGGTTCACCTGATGATAGACGATCCACGTCAGGATACTGTGTTTTCATCGGTGGTAACCTAATCTCTTGGAAAAGCAAGAAACCAAACGTAGTTGCAAGATCCAGTGCAGAAGCTGAGTATCGTGCTATGGCTTTAGCAACTTGTGAACTACTATGGTTAAAGCAACTTCTTCAGGAGATACAATTTGGGAACACAGAAAAGATGGAGCTGGTCTGTGATAACCAAGCAGCAATGCACATTGCCTCAAAACCTGTGTTCCATGAGAGGACCAAACATATTGAAATTGATTGTCATTTTATTAGGGAAAAAATTCAATTTGGGTGTCTTGCTACTCGATTTGTCAATTAAAATGATCAATTGACAGATATATTCACTAAGTCTCTAAGATGCCCTCGAATAAAATATATATGTAACAAGCTTGGTGCATATGACTTATATACTCCAGCTTGAGGGGGAGTGTTGTGTATCAATTAGGATCAGATTATATCAATTAGAATAAAGTTGGCCTAAAGTTTAGGCTAGACATTAAGGATTAAGTCATTTAATTATATTTATTGTATTTATTATGATTTCCTAGAATAAGTCCTTTCTTCTTGTATAAATATCCTACACTTTGCTCTTATAATACACACAGAAATTTCTCATTCTACACAAACCATTAGAAGAAACCCATAATGAAGTAAAAAAGGTGACTATCCCCATTGAGATGATGTGGGAGGTATTTGTTGTTAAAAGCTCTAGCATTCTACTCTAACCAAATGCTAGAAAATTGCAAGAATTGCACATTGCCAAACCGTTTTATACTCCTTATTCCTCCTAAAACCCACAAAATTAGTAGTAAGAAAGGTGCCAAGATTAGCTAGGCAAACCCAAAGATCTTCAAAGCAGGCAAATAAATTGTTCCATAAGTACCTAGCCGTCTCACAGTGCAAGAAGAGATGACCATTCGTCTCAAAACTTTTAAGACACATCACACAAAACGTCCAGTGATAAATGGATGAAAACTATATATAAGTCCTTATGAATTCTTTGATATCTCTCCGTCAATCTTCTTAATAAGTATAATGTCTCTATGGTTGATCTCCTTGGCATGAAGCCAAATTGGTTCTTTGTAATCTAGGTATCCAACCTTAATCTCCACTCAATGACCTTCTCCCATAACTTCATTGTATGGCTCATGTGCTTGACCCCCTTATAATTTGCACAATTTTATATGTCTCCCTTGTTTTTATACATGGGATTAAACTTTAACTAACTAGTCAAAGTTAACAAAATTTATTTTCTAATAAATGATATTTTATTAAAAGAAATCAATCTTATCCTTGAAAGTATTTTAGTCATATTTTCTTCTTTCAGGTGAGGTTGATGTACAATTTTTTTACCACGAGAGGTAGTTATGCCATCTTTTAGAGGAAGGGAGATTAATTTACCCATAAATGATTTCTCCAACCCAAAAAGTTCTCATAATCCATTACAATGATTAACCCATTTTATGGAATACAATATCACTCCATGTTTCTAAGATGCTGTCATTGGAAATTCTACTTTTAAACTCTCCAGAATAAAAGTGTATGACATAACAGTTTTATATCTGAAAATATCAAAGGCATAAAGTTACGTTCAAGTGAGAGCAAATCCATGCAATAACTGTCAAATTTACAATTCTATGATACATTCGATTAAGGATATCAAATAAACTTGTAAAAACTAGAACAAATAATCAAAATAAAGAGGAGACTATACCACGCAGTAGAAAAGTTGGCATACAAACTAATGTCAGAAGATGAAACGTAAATTTAAAAATTATTATATGAACTTCTGGTAATAAACATAATGTATACCAAGCATTAGTTAGCTTTAAAATACAAAAATACTTGACAGAAGATGAAACGTGAATTTGAAAATAATTATATGTTGTTGAACATCAATGAGCATCTGGAATGTACGTAGGAGACAAGCAAGTACCTCATAAAGATCAAGTAAAATACTTACAATTCCCCAAATTTCCCCAACCTCGGTCAATAATTCCCCTTTGTCCTGTATCTTTTAGTGCCTCCAATATAACCTCAGTAGTTCTTTCAGGATCTTCAAGAGGCTAATAAAGTAAAATATAGAATTTTTATTTAGAATATTACCAAAATTCCACAAAAATATCAGTGTCAAAGCATAAATGCCAAGGTCACTCATCAAGCTTAAGTTCAAAAGGAAACTGTGCTAATGACAAGATAAATATCACTGCACTGATTCTATTATGAATGCAAATTCTCCAAATATTTCAACATGAAAAGTAAGACCATGGTACATTAATCATAAGATCATTTTCTCCAGGTTTTTTTATTTTTAAAATTTCTCCTTAAAAAGGTAATTTTCTTCTAACATCCTGGTTCAAGTTACAGTTGCAATTGCATTACAGTTATGATTATTGTGGGAAAACACAAAATAATTGTGGCCATTGCAGACTGCAATTAAGACTGATTCTGCAACTGCAATATTGCAGCCATATAAGGTGATGAAGTGATGCAGTCAGCAGTGTGAACCATGTATAACATGTTAAAAGTAAAACTAGGTGGGCTACTCTTCATACCCAACGGATTTCATCAGAACCCTGTTTAAGTTAAATTAGAAAAATATAACAGAACTGGAAACTTAGTTTAGTAGCCTAAACAAAGAAACAGTGTTTCAAAAATTCAGAAAATTGCTAGTCGTAAGGGATGTATAGATGTTAACATTGTTGGGATCAGTTTTGGTGGTTAATACTGTTGAGATTAGTAGTTATAGGAGCAAGTTTGATCCATAAGACTTGTACTACATAAACACTCAAGGCCTCACTGAAATAATACAAGATTTTTGTTCTCTCATTTCTGCTAAGTCTTGCGTTCCTCATTCTCATACAGAAACTTTACACCAATTTCCTGAACCACTAGATTGACATTGTTATGAAAATCCTGTATAGAAGTAATTCTAGAAATAATGTTGTCAATAATAAATGCACTACGCTGGTTAGATAGTGAAGCTGCTTCCTTTGGACACTTGCTACTTTGCATCAATGAATTTGTAAGTGAGCAACAGATGATTCAAGCATAACTGAACAAAGAATATTTGATGACCAATTACTGCAACAACAATTCAGATGATAAATAATGTTAAACTAAAGTTGCTTCACAGACAAGGAATGTAATGTACCAAGACAATATTGTTGCATTCTTAGGCATCAGATGTGCTAAGCATGTTGAAGTAACCGTAACCTATGAATACTTCTATGTTTATGATAGAGTGCAAAATGTCATCAATGCTTCATTTTCGGTAAATAAAGGTTTAAAATTTCAAGCAAGTAGTAAATAATAAATATCACAAGCCTATAAGGTTGCAAAATGCTTAAAATGATACGACAGCATTAGAAATAATTAAGAAAGAAAAAAACCGAAAATACAAACTACATATAAGTTCAGACTCAATTAAATGAACCATACCATGCTTCCAAACCCAAAATATAAAGGTTTTGGTCCCTTTTCAATCCATTGGACAAAATCTTCCCGTGGTTTGTACTCTGATCCAAGGTTCAAGAAACAATAACCAACAACATCAACTAAAGGACCCCAGTCTGCAAATTTGCTCAATATCATTAGTTCTATTATTTTGAGACATAATAAGTAAAATATGTCTACCTAGGATTTCAAGACAGCTATTGTTCACAAATAGTGATATCATTAATTTGAACCAGAGCAAAGTTATAATGTTCTCCTTGATAAAACCTGTGTAAACTTTGACAAATTTCGTCCAATCCAACTACATAATTACAATAGAAAATGAACTTTATATAATAATTTAAATGATCCATCTGAATTCAATTCCAAAAACAGTATTTACAATAGCATTTCAGCCTACCCTGAAAATTGCCAACTAAGAAAAATACCTTATCGTTCAAGGGCTGAAATGGCAAACTGATTATTTAATAATAAAAATGCAAACAAGAGGACAGCAACAAATATTATGTGAAAGATTAATTGCACTTTTTACCCTACCACATGGCTTTGGAACAACATGAGGACTCCACATATAACCAGTTGGTAAATGAGATATTGATCCACGGTACATACTGAAGTATGCAATAGGAGCAAGCTTCAATTTCCATTTCCTGAAGTCATTGATAATTCCTCTCATTCCCCACCACATCATTAGATCTACAACTATATAGGATAGCTGGATGCAGGAAGAAAATATAAACAGATTTATTGGTTAATGCAACTCCCCAGTTCTCTCATACAAGTAGTAAATTCATATTACAGAAGTTTCAACAAAGGACATACCCAATAACCAGCACTTTGAGGAACACGTGCCAAAGGGTGAGGGAATTCATATGTTGGCCTGCCTATTGAAAAAAACATATGTAAGAAATGACCTCTAAAAAGATTGAAATTAATAATATGAAAGAGGGAGTAGCAGCTTTACACGTAAAAAAACACAAAAGGTAAACATTGTATAGGTCATGCCTAGAATGCAAAATTTGAGGGGCCAATATCAAGACATCTAAGAACATTGCACAAAATAACAGTTGCTTTCTAAACAGGGGAAGAACAATGCACAAAATAACAATTGAATGAATGATAACTGTTTGATAGCTGTAGAATTTTAACTGACTGAATATTTTGCTTGTATTATTCAATCTTATGTTCCAAATATATAGACAATGAATTCCCTATTCTATGGTAGGGAAGGTAATTAAGATATAGTAATTATAGAATAAATAAAAGCCCTATTAGACCCAATAAGCTCAATAGAGCTAGTCAACACTCTCCCTCAAGTTGGTGCAAAGATGTCACACATGCCTAACTTGCAAACGAGCGTGTGAAACATTTGTTTGTTGAGACCTTTGGTAAATATATTAGCAAGCTGTTTTTCTAACGTAACATAAACCAGGCTTAGTATTCCATTAATAACCTTCTCTTTGATAAAATGTCTGTCAATTTCAATGTGTTTTGTTCGATATGTTGAACTGGATTATGAGTTATACTAATGGCAGCGTTGTTATCACAATACAAGGACAATTTCTCCTTTTCCAATAACTTCAGTTCTTCTAACAACTTCTGTACCCACATAAGTTCACAAATTCCATGGGCCATAGCTCTGTATTCAGCTCCTGCACTGGATCTAGCAACGATACTTTGCTTTTTACTTCTCCAAGTAACCAAGTTTCCTCCTACAAGCGTATAGTATCCGAATGTAGATCTTCTATCATCTAGTGATCCGACCTAATCTGCATCTATAAAGGCTTCTATCTAGAGGTGACCATGTTTGGAAAAAAGTAATCCTTTTCCTGGGCTAGACTTTAGAAACCGCAAGGTGCGAAAGACAGCCTGCATATGGGATTCTCGAGGGTCATACATGAACTGACTGACTAAACTGACCGCATAGGCTATGGCTGGTCTAGTGTGAGAGAGGTAAATAAGTTTTCTAATTAACTTCTAATATCTCTCCTTATCAGTTGACTTCCCAACCCCTGATTGTAGTTTATGATTACTCTCAATAGGGGATTCTGCCAGTTTGCACCTTGACATGCCAAACTCTTTTGAGAGATCTAGAATATACTTTTTTGGAGAAATGAAGATTCCTCTCTTTGATCTAGCAACCTCAATTCCCAAGTACTGTAGTTTACCTAGATCTTTGATCTCAAATTCTTGTGCCAATAGCTTCTTCAACTGGGACATCTCTTCTTTATCATCTCCAATCATTACTATATCATCAACATAGACGATGAGAAGAGTGACTTTGCCCTTTTGATGTCTTATGAAGATGGTATTGCCAGCATTGCTTTGATGATAGTCAAAGGAAACCACAGCATTACTAAATTTGTCAAACCACGCTCTTGGGGACTGTTTCAGTCCGTATAGAGCCTTCTTCAATTTACACACCTTTCCTTGACTCTGTTCATTATTAAACCCAGGTGAGATCTCCATATACACTTCCTCTTCCAAGTCTCCATGAAGAAATGCATTCTTGACATCAAATTGGTGCAAGTTCCAATTGAGATTAGCTGCACAAGATAACAAAATTCTAATGGAGTTCATTTTTGCAACCAGAGCAAAGGTCTCTTGATTAGTCCACTCCATAAGTTTGTATGAACCCTTTGGCCACCAGTCTAGCTTTGAATGATTTTATCGAACCATCAGCTTTATGTTTCACAGTGAATACCCATTTGCAACCCACCAATTTTTTATCTGATGGAGGAGAGACTAAGCCCCAAGTCTCATTCTTGGACAAGGCTTTCATTTTTTCAATCATCGCTTGCTTCCAGTTGGGATCAGTAATAACTTCCTTCCAATTCTGTGGAATAGACGTAGAGGAAGACAAGGCAAAGGCTCTATACGAGGGAACAGGGAGTCATAAGAAACAAAATTAAACATAGAATGTTTGGTACAAGATCTGACTCCTTTTCTATAAACAATTGGTAAATCTAAATCATTAGAGAATATAGATAACTCACCAGTGGAGGAGGATTCAAAAGATTCGGCAAATTGTATGATGGCTTCTTCAGCTCTGTCTGGCCAGTTCCTCCTTGAGTATGTCAACAAGTCAGGTCTATCCAATCTCTCCAATCTCCTAACAGTTTCCCCCTTAATTATATTTTTCCTTATGTCTTCTAGATCAAGGAGCGCCACCTCTTCTACTTTATTAACCTCCTCCTGAAGAGGTGACGAGAGTGTGCTAAAGTAGGGTTCAAATTCTCGAAAGGTAACATCCATACTAACAAAAGTTTTTCTGGAGGGAGGATAATAACATCTGTAACCTTTTTGAGGAGGGGAATACCCTATGTAGACACATTTAAGGGCTTTAGGGTCAAGTTGTCCAGTATTCCTGGTATGAACAAAATAGACACAACCAAACACTTTGGGTGAGATAACATAGTCTCTTTTACCTTTTAACACTTCAAGAGAAATCTAAAAATCAGAGATTTTTAGAGGCATGCAGTTTATAAGGTATGTAGCAGCTAAAATAGCATCCCCACAATAAGGCTTGGGTAAGTGCATGGTGAACATGAGAGACCGGGCCACTGCTAATAGGTGTCTATATTTCCTCTCAGCCACTCCATTCTGGGCACTGGTATAAAGACAACTGGTTTGATGGATAATGTTAGAACCTATTAACCACAACCACACTTCTGTGAAATAATTCTAGATAATAACTATTCTCTTCTCAATTGATCATGCACCTGAAACAAGAAGTTTATAATGGCATAACAGAATCCACACTTCCTCACAGTAGCTAATGAATGAAAAGAAAGCGAGCGACAAAATAGAAAATGATACTAGCTTTCGAGAGGCTAGTGCTCTCCCACAACAAGTCCCTCAATATTTTTCCTGCCTTCTCTAGTGACTCCTAGCAGTATTTACTTCTCCTCTGGAGTGGTCCCCCCTTCCTCACATGCCCCACCCTGCACAGCAGGGTTAGTTAGGATCTTTTCTCTGTCCTCCTTTTTGTTTCTTCTAGAATATACCTTCAAGTTAGGTACCTCTGCCATTCCCTTTTCCTTATTCCTCCTTTTATATTGCTTCTTGTAGCCTATTGTATCAATACCTCCTCCGATGAGTTTCACCTTGTCCTCAAGGTGGAAGCTTGGAAATTGGTTAAGTATGGTGTCATAAGCTTCCCAGTCTTTGTCATGTGTGCAGGTAAATTCTTCCACTTAACCGTAACTTCCCACCGTCCATCTGTGCATTTTGGATCTGTATTTCTTACGGTTACTGTAATTAATTCCAGTTCATCTGTCAACCCCGAGGTAGCGTTGAAGCTTGAGTAGTTGGTTCTAAGGTTCGCTTCACTGGGATACATGAAAACAGAGTGTATATGGGCGAGGTGGTAATTCAAGCCTGTAGACAACCTGTCCAATTCTTTCCAACACCTTAAAGGGTCCATAATATCTAGGACTAAGTTTTTCATTATACTTCTTAGCTAAGGATTTCATCACGAAGGTCTCATTCTCAGTACACCCAATCCCTAGTTTATACTCCATATCTCTCCTTTTGGCATCAAAGATACTTCTTCATTCTTTGCTGAGCCTTCTCCAAGTTCTCCTTTAGTGTCTGAATGATCACATTCCGCTGCTTAATTTGCTCGTTAACATCTTCGACTGCTGAAGGTACATCATCTAGCTTCATAAGAGTCGGAGGATCTCTTCCATACAATGCCTTAAAAGGAGTCATCCCGGTCGATTGATTAAAAGACGTGTTGAACCAATATTCTGCCCACGGTAACCATTTGGCCCAACTCTTCGGTTTATCCCCTACAAAACACCGTAAATATGTTTCCAAACTTCTATTGGTCACTTCAGTTTGCCCATCCGTTTCCAGATGATATGATAAACTGAATTTAAGAGTAGTGCCAGCCAGCTTGAATAATTCCTGCCAAAATAGACTTAAGAATAGTTTATCCCTATCTGAAATGATGGACTTTGGAAATCCATGTAGCTTGACCACTTCCCGAATGAATACTACTGCTACATCCTTTGCTGTGAATGGGTGAGCAAGAGGAATAAAATGCCCATATTTAGTCAACCTGTCTATTACTACTAAGATGGTATCAAACCTGGATGAATGAGGTAACCCGATGATGAAATCCATGCTAATATCGTCCCATACATGTTGTGGAATTGGTATGGGCTGTAAGAGCCCGGCTGGACTTACCGCTTCATACTTATTTTGCTGACAAATGCTGCACCGTGCCACAAACTTCTGAATATCTACTTTCATGCCTTCCCAATAAACAAACCCTGCCATCCTCCGATATGTTCTAACATACCCTGAGTGTCCTCCCATAGGCGTCTGATGGAATTTAGCAATCAGCATGGGAATTCGCGCTGAGTTTCTAGGTAGCACCATCCGGCCCCGATAAAGCAAACAACCCTTCTTAATGGTATAGCCCTCCGGTACAGATTCATTAGTAATTACCTGCTGCCAAATCTGGTATAGTTTCTCATCCTCCTTTACTTCCTTTTCCCAATCTTCCAATTCATCGGGATGCCAAATTGTCATAGCCCTAAATTCAGCCTCGGATTCCCTCCTTGACAATGCATCCGCTGCTCTATTCTCCTTCCCCGATTTGTACACTATCTCAAACTTGTACCCCATCAATTTCGAGACCCATCATTGTTGATCCGCTCCCAATTCCCGCTGCTCCAATAGGAACTTCAATGCCTTTTGATTAGTTCTAATCACAAAAGGGTACCCCATCAAGTAGTGTCTCCATTTTTGTACTGCCAACACGATTGCCATTAACTCTCTTTCGTAAACTGAACTTGCTCTCCTTTTAGGTGATAGAGCTTGGCTAAAGTAAGCAATTGGCCTCTTTTGTTGCATGAGGACAGCTCCAATTCCAGACCCCGAGGCATCTGTCTCAATCTCAAAAGGAAGGGAAAAATTGGGCATGGTTAAAACTAAAACTGAGGTCATGGCTTTTTTAAGTGTCTCAAAAGCCTCCTGGGCCTCTTTATTCCAATGAAAAGAGTCTTTCTTTAGTAGGGCAGTAAGGGGTGCAGCAATCTTCCCATAATTCCTTACGAACTTCCGATAATAGCCCGTCAGCCCCAAAAAACCTCTCAAGTTCTTCAAGTCTCTAGGTATAGGCCAGGTGACCATAGCCTTGATTTTGTCTGGATCTGCCTCTACTCCTCTTTCGGATATTATATGACCCAGATACTCCAGCTTAGTCTTCACAAAATTACACTTCTTCAAGTTGATTACCAATTTATGCTTCTTTAGTAATCTCAAAGTCTCCCTCAAATGCTTCATGTGAGATTCTCTATTAGGACTATACACCAATATGTCATCAAAGAATACTAGAATGAACTTACGTAGGTGCTCCTTGAATACATCATTCATTAATGCCTGGAATGTCGATGGTGCATTAGTCAAACCAAATGGCATTACCAAGAATTCATAATGCCCTTGATGTGTTCTGAATGCTGTCTTCTCCTCATCTCCCGGTCTAATCTTGATTTGATGGTATCCAGACTTGAGATCTAACTTGGAAAATATCGTAGCTCCACCCAACTCATCTAATAGTTCATCAATAGTTGGAATTGGAAACTTATCCTTGATAGTGATCTTGTTTAAGGCCCGGTAGTCCACACAAAACCTCCAACTCCCATCTTTTTTCTTGACTAATAGTACTGGGCTAGAGTAAGGGCTGTTACTGGTTTGGATAATTCCTGCTGTCAACATTTCCTGCACCAATTTCTCAATCTCAGCCTTTTGAGAATGGGGGTAACGATATGGTCGGATGTTAGGTGGTTGGGCTCCTTGTTTGATAGTGATGGCATGATCATGGTTTCTCTTGGGTGGAAGTCCCTTGGCAGCTGCGGTTACCTCTGGAAACTCATCTAGCAACTCCTGCACTTCTGTGGGTAAGTGGGAATTTTCATTAGAAACTTCTTCCTCCTTCCCACATTGCATCTCTAAGCTGCCAAACTCTACAAAAAAACCTTGACCTCCCTGCTTAAGTGTCTGCACCAAGGACTTTAATGATACTAAAGTCTTGGCTAGTGTTGGGTCCCCCTTGAGACATTTCTCCTCTCTACCAATCCTAACTTTCATTGTTAATTGCCTCCAGTTCACCTTGACCTCTCCAAGGGATTTTAGCCATTCAATTCCCAATACTAAATCTGCCCCTCCCAGTTCAAATACATAAAAGTGCTGCTGAATTTTCACCCCTTGTATCTCCAGCTCTAATCCAGGGCATACCCAACCTCCTCTCACCTTGTAACCATCACCCACTGAAACTTCAAAGGGTCGGGTTTCATGGGCTCGAATATCCAACTTGCTCACTACTTCCAGTGAGATGAAGTTGTGTGATGCACCGCTATCTATCAAAATAATTACTTCCTCACCCTTGCAATGTCCCATCACCTTCATTGTGTTGTTGCCCGTAAGCCCCACTACTGAATGCATAGATAATTCCATGGTATCCTTGCCTTCGATTTCACCTTTTGTTTCTGCATCTTCAACGATCCTATCCTCTGGTATGCAATCCCCCAATTCATTAACTGGTTGTAGCAAAATCACTTGCAACTGTTTGTTCTTGCATTGATGGGTAGGGCTGTATTTTTCATCACACCTGAAACACAGACCTAAAGCCCTCTTTCTCGTTGCCTCAGCCTCCGAAATGTCATGCGAGCGGGCTGCCCGGCGTTCTTGGGTGGAAGATGACACCACTGCAGATACGTTCGCAGTCGTCTCCTTCGTGGGTTCTGCGCTTTTGTTCCACGATAAGGGTGCTGCTCGTCCTGGGTCAGGATGACCTGTGACCCTGCTCCATCCTTGCTTTGGTCCGGCCCATTGACTTGGGCTCCAGGTTTTGGTCTGCTTGCTGAAGGTTTCTTCTCAGGCCTTTGCCAAAACAGCATTCCTTTCTTCAACTTTATGGGCCATATTCATCAACTCCTTTAGGGATCCGGCCTGCAACATACAAATCTCCGCCCGGATATCCGATTTTAACCTATTCTTGAAAGCCCTCATAAGACACTCATCGGACGCATCCTTGAGGGGAGCAGACATGGCTTCAAACTTTTCTCTATACTCAGTAACTTCTCCTTCTTGACGCAGTGCCATCAACCGTTCATAGGCATCACCTTGTTGGGAGTGCTGAAAACGCTCAATCAGCTCCTTCTTGAACTCTGACCAAGAGCTCACCGGGCTCCTAGTTTCCAGCCATTGAAACCAGTTCAATGCACGTCCTTCCAAGCACACGGCCGCTGCTTTGAGACGTTCCTTACCCTTCACTTCATTGATATCAAAGTACCTTTCAGCCCTAAACACCCATCCTATGGGATCCTCACCTTCAAACAGTGGTAACTCCAGTTTTCGAAATTTATTTGCGTCTTTTTCCAGCATCTCGGTTGGTTCTCCTCCTGCGTTCCCTCCAGCAGTTGATTCTGAGGGTTCCCCAATTATGTTTTCCCCCAACGCTCTACCTCTTGCTTCTAGTCTTGTCATCATTTCCTTCATTTCCATCATCCATATCTTCATTCCATTCATGTCTCCTTTCATCTCCTTCATGTCATCCTTTAACATCCCAATGTCCTTTTCCACATTATCCACCCTTCCTTCCATCCTAGTATTTACCATTCCCTGTTGGAACCGGCTCTGATACCAAAATGTTAGAACCTATTAACCACAACCACACTTCTGTGAAATAATTCTAGATAATAACTATTCTCTTCTCAATTGATCATGCACCTGAAACAAGAAGTTTATAATGGCATAACAGAATCCACACTTCCTCACAATAGCTAATGGACAGAAAAGAAAACAGAACAGCAAAATAGAAAATGATACTAGCTTTCGAGAGGCTAGTGCTCTCCCACAACAAGTCCCTCAATATTTTTCCTGCCTTCTCTAGTGACTCCTAGCAGTATTTACTTCTCCTCTGGAGTGGTCCCCCCTTCCTCACACGCCCCACCCTGCACAGCAGGGTTAGTTAGGATCTTTTCTTTGTCCTCCTTTTTGTTTCTTCTAGAATATACCTTCAAGTTAGGTATCTCTGCCACTCCCTTTTCCTTATTCCTCCTTTTATATTGCTTCTTGTAGCCTATTGTATCAGATAATTCCATAATTTTTCAAGTAAGTCTCAAAGTGTTTATTCATGTACTTAGTGCCATTGCCAGTTCTCAGGATTTTTATCTTAGCATCAAATTGGGTACAGACCATCTTATGGAAGGACTGAAAGCAAGAAAGAACTTCATTTTTTGACTTTAGTAAATAAACCCAAGTGGTGCGGGTACAACAATCAATAAAGGTAACAAACCAGCGATAACCAGACAAAGAAACAATTTGAGTAGGAACCTAGACATCAGAATGAATAGTCATAAAAGGAATCAAACTTTTATTATTACTCAAAGGATAAGAAATTCAAATATGCTTGGCAAATTCACAACCATCATAAAATAAGGGTTCAACATTAAAATTTGAAAACAAATTGAAAAAAAGTTTCTTTAAAACAAAAAACGATAGATGTCCCAACCGCCTGTACCATTAGATTATTTCGTGGTTCACATCCTTATTAACTCCAAGAAGGGTCTATCTTGAGTCTCGAACACCATCTATCACATACAAGCCATCACACAACCTACCACTGCCAATCCTCCTCCCTGTATGAAGGTAATGAAAGACAATGGTCAGGGAAGAACATAATTTTACAATTTAGATCTTTAGTGATAAAACTGACAGATAAAAGATTAACAAGAAACTCAGGTACATGAAGCACAGATGAGAGTGTAATATTAGGTGTACAAACCCCAGAACCTGTCCCACAAATAGAAGATACAGACTCATTCGAATATTGTGCCCTTTAAGATATGAAGAGTAGTTGGACAAGCCTTTAGAAGAGTCAGTCATATGTCTATTCGCACTAGAATCAACAATCCAAGAGGGAGAATGAGCAGTGAAAGTCATACCTGAGTGCACATAATTAGAAGTGCCAACTGTGGAGGAGTCAAGCTTGATCAGGAGTCAACGGAGGTGCTAAATTTCATCAAAAGAGAGAAAGGCTCCTAAATTTGCATCCTTGGGTGGCTCAATAGTATTAGCCATATTCGCCTAACCTTTAGATGAAATGACTCGTTTACCTCTATGGCCTCGAGTCGGCCGACCATATATCTTCCAACAAGTCTCCTTGGTATGCCTCAGCTTACCACAGTAATCACACTGCAAGTGATCTTTATCAGAGGTGATGGCCATGGGTTTCTCATGGGATACGGTCAAACTAGACTTCTTAATCAGTACTTGATAAAGCATAACACCACGGCAACTTTCTTCTTGTACAACATAGGAGAAAGCATCCTCAATAAAAAGGAGAGAAAATTTTCTCAAAATTTGAACCCAAATCTGATCATATTTTGGATTCAAACCAGTCAAAAAATCATAAACCTTCTCTTTTGAAATCAATTGGTGAAACAAAATTGCATCCTCAACACATTTGGCGTAGAGATCTTAATAATAATCTAACTCCTGCCATAACCCACTCAATTCAGAATAATAGTCAATTGCAATCAACTCTCTCTGTTTAGTGGCATGGATCTTTGTCCTAATCTCAAACACCTGAGCATCATTCCCTTTACGAGAATAAGTGCATTTGGTTGAAGTGTAGATTTTTTCAGCAGTATCAAGTAACAAATACTACTTAAAGATCCAAGGATGCATAGTATTTGCCAGACATGTCATAACAAAAGAGTTTTCAAAGTCCCATTAAGCATAGTTATCATCAGAAATAGCAAGGGGTTTCGTATCTCCAGTAATATAGCCAAGTAGCTTTCGAGATTTAATGTATAAAAGTCATGCCATTAACTAAGCGAGATAGGTACTAGCTCCATCCAACTTGATGGTGCAAATACAGGCAAGTGAAGTATTTTTTATTGTCTTAGTGTCTCCCATAATAAGTAATCAATACCACAAAGAAGGCAGAAAAAGAAAAAAGGCTAAAAACAAGAGAGAACAGCCCAAAAACAAAGCAAATTAGAAAAGCCAAATCGGCGACTAGTGCTTGGCAGCGCTTGCGGCGACAGAAAGTGACCGGTCTTTGTGGGTTTTGTCGATGGGGCGATGAGCTCTCTAAATATGGTGGCGGTGAGGCAAACAACAGGACAAAATGGCCGAGATCGAAGAAAAAACACAAATTGTCCTGAAAGGCTCGTCGGCGCGTGCGACGACGAACAATGACCGATCTTGGTGGGTTTTGCCAGCAGGGCGATGAGCTCTCCAAATATGATGGCAGTGAGACAAATGACGAGGCAGAACGGTTAGGATAAAACAAAAACACAAATCTATCTAGACGGCTCGACGGCGCGTGCGATGGCTACCGACAATAGAAATTCGGGCCACGACAGATCGGACGATGAGCATCAGCTCTAGATGGGCGGTGACAGTAAGGGAAGGAGAAAACTCGACCTCCAAGATGTGGACAGCGAAGAGAGGAGAAGAACTCAACTGCCTTCGTATACACAGAAACCCTTGTGTTGCAAAAGGAGAGAAAAATACTCACTTCAAGGCAACACGGTCTCTGATACCATGTAGAATTTTAACTGACTAAATATTTTGCTTATATTATTGAATCGTATGTTACAAATATATAGACAATAAATTCCCTATTCTAGGGTTGGGAAGGTAATTAAAATACAGTAATTACAAAATAAATAAAACCCCAATTAGGCTCTATAAGCCCAATAGAGCTAGTCAACAATAGCAAAATGAAGCATTTATCTGAATATTTGAAGCAGCAATTATTCCTTCTTACTTTGCTTACACTTATTACAAGCTCTACATATTGTATGAACATTTCAAACCAATAATTAGCTATTTATTTCTTGGTATGAACTCCATATCTTCCATCTAACAAAATCTCACATTAGAATTTCCACTAAAGTGATATTATTATATAAACTTACGTCCAAGGCATGGTGAAGAAAATGTGGAGGGGCACCCCAAGGGCTTCAGCAACATGTGCATGTCCTACAAGCCAGAACACAAGATATAGTTGTATCAATATTATTCACAAAAATATTATGCTAGATAAAATCATAAAAAGAAATTAACTAATCTCTTAATATGAGAAACTGTTATAGACAAAAGAGGTGCAATTCAGTCATACTCCTATGAACCAGGGAACAAAATTAAGAAAAGAATTCCATTGTTCTTCAAAAATTTAACATGATAACCACTGAATTTCACACTCTAATATAAGAAACTTGGTTCTTTGTTTTTGCCCAAATTTTTTCTTTTTATTTCACGCACATGGCTTACACTTTGTCCAATATAAATTTAAGGTAAAATACTGTTTTTAATGTAGAACCAGTAAAAAGAAGGAAAGAAATGTGGGAAGAAAGACTAGGAACATGAAAGGGGGAAGGAGGGAGAAAAGAGAACGAGGGAAAAAGGAGAAATGGAGAGGATCAGTGAGAACAAAATTTGATTAAACTATTTTGATATCCAAGACTGACTTACAATAAGTGAGAGGGCTTTATATAGGGAGCCCAAGTCAACAGTAATAAAAGCAAAAAAACAACTTCAAAAATAATAAAAGCAAAACAACTTGCAAAAATAATAAAATCAAGGTTTCAACTTAAGATCTGTCATTCCCTAAGCACTTATTAATTTCTTTTATTTTTCTTAAAATATGTTTTCCAAGGTTTTGCATCATTTCCCCCAAAATGGAGAGAACTCTCCTCGTGAGAGGAAAATTGCTTGTAAGATTCCAGCAAGGCAAGGTCAAGACAGGAAAACTCTTCTTCGGTGATCCAAGTAGCATCTAAGTCCGAACAACCTTTCCACTGAACAATGTAGCAATGGAGAGGGCCATGAGCAAATATGATAATCTAATCATCCAAAATGGCATCAACCACTTCAACAGAAGGTGAAATAGCCGAAAGAGTGGATATAGGAACCAGAAGGGGTTGAGAACTTGCAGAATCATCAAAAAATAATGGGAGAGGCTCAAAAGTGCCTTGGTAAGGAAACATATGCTCAACATTAAAAACTAGAATAATGGCCATATCAGGTGGTAATTCAAACAAGTTTTTGAGAAATGCAAAAAGGACCAAAAGCATGGGCATGTAACTTTTTAAATGTGTCTAGGACAACGCTCAAGATGGATATGAGCCATGACATAATCACCCATGTTAGAAGTTTGAAAGCAACAATGAACATTAACAAACAATCTATATTGTTCATTGTTTAATGCAAGTTTACATCTAATCTCAACATGTAATTCATGAATGTGATGAACAAAAAATTTAATAGGTTTAGAAGTACGAGCGGTCAAAGGGATGGGCATTAGGACAATGGGCTAGCGAGGAATAAAGCCATGGACAACCTCAAAAGACTCTTATCCGTGGACTTATTAACCAAATTGTTATAAGCAAACTTAACTGTGGAAAGGACCAAATCCCAATTATCACCCAAACTACCTTAGTTTGACCATCAATTTGAGGGTGAAAAGCAAAGGAAAACTTCAATTGTGTGCCAAAAAGTTTCCATAGAGTTTCCAAAAACAACTAACAAACTTCATATCCCTATCAGACACAAGTGGTAGGTAACCTAAACGCACAACCTCACAAAAGAACAACTTAGCTATGTGGGAAGCATCGAAGGTTTTACTACAGGGGATGAAATGAGCTATCTTAGAGAACATATCCACAACAACTAAAATAGAGTCATGTCTGCATGTTATGCGGGGTAAACCAAGAACAAAGTCCATGCCAAGATCTTTCGAGGGTTCATGAGGAACAAGAAAAGGAGTGTACAACCTTATGTTTTGCTTCTTGGCTTTTGAGGTTTGATATGTAGACACTAGGACAGGATTCTTGCAACATCACATTTCAAGGAAGGCTAATAAAACCTATCTTCAACTACGGCTATCAATGTTGTCAAAATTGCACAATTCCAATCACATGCAATGTCTCAATTCGATGGCCAAACAATACCAATCGTGAAGCTAATCAGAATCGCTGTGATAATCGCTGAAATTATATGAATCAAGCTGAAAATCGCAAATTGCATGTTTCCAGCAATTCTGCATGTTGAACTTTTCCGGGTTTTAAATATGGGTCAAAAGGACCCATTCAACCAAAAAGGCGAACCAGCTTTCATTTTAAAAATAAAACATATGTAAAGTGGCTAAACAGTGTGTTTTCTCTTTTTTCAATTTGTTGATAATAGGAAATAAAATATACATACTGAAGAAGTGAAGTTAAAGGCGTGTTCACTTTTGTGATGGGCGTGGGCCACTGAATTGTGAAATTAAATAAACCTAATCCTATTGAATCAGCAATTCAGCATTGGTTGCCTATATATTATAATATTAGGTTTAGCATTTAGTTACTTGATTCTTAGTATTTATTAACTTATTAGGAATTTATGACTTTTGTGAGACTTATGATACAGTTTTATGCCAATTATTAGTTTAATTTTCTTATATTGAACATTTTGTTTATAATATAAATATATAAATCATTCATATGATGTATCTTGAGCTAATTTTTGTCGTGTTCATGAATTGTATGATTCGATACGATTTACGATTCGAAAATTACCTTTTTGATTCACGATTTGAATTATGATTTGACAATCTTGAGAGCTATGGTTTTGTCCCTTCCAAAATGACCAGCCAATCCTCTAGCATGTAATTCCCATGTAAGAAAGTCCCTCACAGATGTGCAAGGAATGCACAATCTAGTTCCTCGAAAAGATGACCATCCTTAATGATGAAGTCCTCATGATCGTCACGGGTACCTGATAGGGATGAGGGTAGTATGGGATGCCCAAGTCCCACATCGAGTAGAATGGGATGCTCGATGGGGTATTTAAGTAGCTTGGTTCTTCCCCTTCAATAGCTAGCTTTTGAGGGAGGGTTCCCCAAGCCACTTGGATCCTATCAGTACCACTGCCAATTTCTTGAAAGATGATTCCAAAGTCAGGAAATGTGGCATATTCATCCTTTAACCTATCAAATCCCACAATGCTAACGCTCATTAAATGCAAAACAATGAGCATATGGTTCAAGGCATCAACAATTTTGTTTTCTACCCAGAATGGTACTTGACAACAAGAGTAGATTGCTGAAGGAACTCAACTCACTCAGCATGCCTAGAATTTAAGGGCTTGATGATCAAAGTATAGGACAAACTCTTGGGGCAATAGGTAGAATTTCCAATGTTTAAAGGTTCTAATAAGGGCATAGAATTATTTATCATATGTGGAGTACTTTTGCTTGGCTTCATTAAGCTTTTCACTAAAGAAGGCTATGGGATAAGCTTCTTGACTAAGGACACCCCCAATTCCAACTCGAGAAGCATCACAAGCAACCTCAAAAGGTTTCGAAATGTCTGGTAGAGCTGGAACTAGAGATTGGCTGAAATAGTATCGTGAACTGGCCGAGATTTTGTGCCTAGGGGAGCGAATTACCTAATTACTTCAAAGGCCTTATGGTAAGCCTCTTCTATGGAATCAGGAAAGTTCAACTTAAGTTCATTTTGAATCCCCAGACGAAGTCCATTAACAAACCTAGTGATCGTTACCCATTGTTCTTAGAGATCACATCTTAGCACAAGTTTATCACAGCAGGTCATGTATTCAGTCACACTAGAAGTCTACTTGAGGTTAAGAAATTGGTTCATTAATTGACTCTTATAAAAGGTGGCAAGAACTTTTCTTTTAATTTTCATTTCATTTCAGCCCAAACCTCTAATTGAGGTTGACCTAAACACTCTAGGTTCCTCTGAACAATTTCCCAATATCTCTTGGCAGGTCTTTCAAGCTTCATTTTGGCAAAGCGAACACGCTAAATGTCATTCATGTCATACCACTCAAAATAATCTTCAAGGTTAGCCAACCAATCTAGAAAGACATTTGGGTTTAATTTACCATCATACTAAGGAGCCTCAATTTTGACTCTTCTAGTGATGTTATTATGATTATTAGGCTCTCTCCTATACCCTTCTTGAGCATGGCCAAGGGATAATTCATGGTGCCTAGCATCATGTCCTATAGATTCCAATTCATCCCACTGCTCTTCCACAAACTCAGGATGTTGTGGAAGTGGTCTATGAAGAGATTCCCTAGCATTCCTAGTATTGGGACCCACAAAAAAATTGATGACTTCTATAGGGGACTTCTATAGGGGCCTAGTAGGAGAATACTAGGATGAACCGACAAGTTACTTGCACATGGACTCACGTCCACTATTCCCTGAGTTTGATCTTCTTGACCCCCAATTAATCCTTCCACATTTTTCCCATTGATTTTCCTACCCAACAAACTAATGGCACTAATGATTTACTCAAAATGGCAGTTCACATACTCTCTATCACTCTTACGTCCTTCCTCAAGATTTTCCAAGCTTTTTTTGGATTTCTTGGTTATGTTGTTCCTTAGTAAGTGTCAAGGAAAAGAGTTCTTAGGTCAGATGACTTTGATTGTTATATAGGTCATGAATGGTCATGCAATGAAGTTCAAAATGCAATGCCAACTACAAAGACTAGCTATTAAACAATAAACAAGATGTAATAGTGCTAATGAACACCAAAACAATGACTTTTTTAAAGCTATTTTGTCAAGTGAAACAACAGGGAAATAAAAGAAACAAGCAACTAACAAACTTGCTAAAACTTCACCAACATAGCCATCAGAAACAGAATTCAAAGAGAGTTTAAGTTACTTGAGCGATTTAGAGAGCCAAATTAAGTAGAAATATTCTCCAAATATTCTTAGATGACATTCATGTGACTAAGGTTGGAAACTTGAGTAAAAAGTGGCTGAAAACTGGTCCAAAAACACACTTGTAGCGTCAAGCCCATGCAAGCATGTGTAGGTGTGTGAGGCCCACATGCAAGGAGCCTTGCCGGCAAGTGACGGCGTGCAGTGACGTCTCTAGTGACGCTCTTTCGAAAACTAGCCAAACTCAAGGCTGCGCTTCCACGAGTGGGATCACTCGCCAGATTGGGTGACCAAACAAGTAGGTCTCCGGCCATGACAATAGCATTTTTGGGTATTCCGGTGACTTTTAGGGGTTTTCCAACAACTTTGGGCAGTGGGCGTGGGTGGAAAGTGGTTGGGCTCTTGATACCACTTGATGTACATCCAATAAAAAGAAGGAAAGAAGTGGTGGGAAGAAAGAATAGGAAGATGAAAGCAACAGTAATAAAAGCAAGACAACAACTTTCAAAGTAATAAAAGCAAAACAACAACTTTCAAAAATAATAAAAGGTTTCAACTACAAGATCTGTCATTCCCTAGGAATTTATTAATTTCTTTTCTTTTCCTAAATTAAGTTTTCCAAGGTTTTGCATCAGTTTTACTTGTTTGAGCCATTTTCACGTTGCTGACATGTAATTCAATAGTTAACATTTTGCTACCCAAAGGTTTGCTCCATCAACAAAAATTACCCGGTTTTTTTATCCCATTAAAAATCAAATAAAGATTTATATGAACCTTTATGAGAGTCATACCCCAAAAGCTAGCTCATGAGGTTGAAATCCAAGCTTCAGATAAGCCTAACATTAGAATCCTATACTTCCAAATCCAATGTGGAACTAAAGTCCCATACCTTGCAATTGGTTTTAACTTCTCACCATGTTTTGCAACCCATGAGACACAGATATAACATAAACATGTTGATACATCAAACTTCAAGAAATTATACAAGACAAACACACACATAACACAATACCACATGTACATGAAAACACTTATAGTGCAATATCACACAGATGCACATAAACACACAATTTCAAAATTACAAGAAAAAAGATGCAGGCACACAAAAATGATATGATACTTCAAGAAAACTCATACAAACACTATGACATGACATTGTCTAAATGCATCAAAACACAATATACAACATTTCATACACCCATACATGCTCACACAATATACAACATTTCATACACCCATACATGCTCACACAAACTAAACATAACGCAACTATAAGGCCAAACCGTTACTCACCTATTCTAGATGAAAGAAGCCTAGTAAACCAGAGGATAGCCTTGTCCACCTTCATGTCATCCAAGGTTTGATAATACCAAAAATATTTTTCGGCCTTGAGAATCCATCCCCTCGGATCCCCTCCCTCAAATTTGAGCAGCTACCTCGGCTGCCAAGGAGTCAACAGCCTCAAGCCTCGCGGCTATGGCAGAAAGCTGCTGGGTAGTTGAGTCAAAGGGTGTTTCTTAGTTGGTAGGATTAGTTTCAGGTAGTGCATTGTGTATTCACCCCCATAATGATTTAACTACGCTTTGACACCAATGATAGCACTACAGTTTAAAATAGGATAAAGAAAGGAATAGTAGCATAAAATAAGTGCAAGAATCTTAAACACTGATAATCTCCACTAAATGAGTCCGTAGGAGGACTAAACCCAAATAAAAAAGGTAATTTAATGAATCAAGATGCTGAAATAAACAAACCTAGGGTTATTTATAGAGAAGATACCCAACTAATCGTAGTAATAGAAACAAAGTGGAATAACAAATAAAATGCAGTGCTAATAATGGGAAACATGCCTAAAAGCTAGGAGTGGATTTGGGTAGTGGAGCACTTCCATCTCCCATATAAAGTGGGGAGATGCCAAGTAGGGACAGTGATGACATGTGGCTATCCTCTGGTTTAATAGGCTTCTTTCTTCTAGAATAGATACCGGTTTGGCCTTGTCAACAACACAATACATATATAAAGGGTATCAAAAAAAGGAAAGATGACCATCTATGTATTGTGGTTTGCTCCATTTTCATTTATGTCTCTTGTCGACTTATCTTGCATTTATTTCTCAGTCTCCAAAGCCCAAAGTGCAAGTATATATATAGCAGCAACAAATTTCCTGGTTCTTTTTATGATTCACACAAGAACTTTTTGGCAAAAATGGTCAATTAGAAGCCCCTAGCTCTCATCTATTTCTATGCCATTACAGATAAAGCTATTCATCAACTGAGATATATGGCCAAATTAATGTTTAAAACAACTTGAAATTTCATGTGTGATGTGTGTACAGCTGAAATATGCTAATGCACTTCAATCCATCCATATCAAGTAGTAAGTGATGAGTCAAACATTTACGTCAAATCATTCTTGAAGTGATTTGATTTGATGATATTTATAGAGAGAACATAGCAAAACTACGTTCTACTGTTAAATATATTAAACAAAGGACTATTCTAAAGGCTAATAATAGAAGCATCAAACATTACTTGCAGAGTACATAATCAGATTAATCCTAGGAAGATTATGAAATTATGAATCAAACCACTCTCAGCTTGTAACAACTCACCATATGCAGGAGGATTGGCAATAATAGCTTGAGCTCTGAAAGGAACACCAGTTTCCAAATCTGATGCTGTGCATGCTGGAAGGAGAGAATCAATAATGGCCTTCAGCTGCTTTCTTTGTACGGATATTTCTGATGGCCCAGATGGGATTAAACTTTTATTTCTTGCCATATCTATAAATTGAAATTACTCATATTTTAGTATGGCAATAAAAACAGAGTTACACAATTAGAGCAATTTGGTGTTAGCCTGTATAAGGGAATTTTTCATGTTCTTCGCAGGTTTAATTTTTATTTCGTTCTATCAGCTCTCTCCTCTCTTTCTTGTCTAAATTTCCCCATTTTACCCTACACAATTAGTAATAAGATGGTACAAAAAGCCTTCTTGCACTTGGAAGTCCTTGGTCCAAGAGCTGATATCCTTTTCTTGGTAATTACTATAGGGCAAGGTACATTTACTTTCATTTCAATAGGAAAATGATAAATTATATGTGATCTAAAAGCAAGATTGTTCGAATAATGTTTTTGGTCGGATGAATAAGATAATAAACAGACAAAGATGGTGCCTTGCTAAACAAGTCAGTGATCCCATTTAGACTATTTGTTCTTTCTTACAGTCTCATAACTCAGTTCTGGATGAATCTTTCACCAAACAAATTATGTCCGTGCACCAAGAAAATAAAAGTGCATTCTGCCATGGTTTCTGAAGGTCAAATCTAATAGATGAATAAGAGGAAAGGAGCGTTTAGAGATTCTATACAGCCAAGTTCATGATCAAAATGCAAGCACAGTGCAATAAGAGTTATTAGATATGAATGGATGCATTAATTAAACTTAGGGACCTCTTACATTCTGCCAAAACTCGAGGATCACCACCCAAAGGATAAAAATCTACACCAGCTGACTTTATAAATGTGCTGAAATTAGCATGAGTTGCTAACCTAACATGATGACCATACTCCTGCACGTAAAACATTAAATCATCTCTGATAGTAAATCAAATAAATTTAAAAAGTAAAAATTCAAGACATCTGACATTTGACATGTAGAATTTATGAATAGTAGTTGGAAATTCAAGATTTAGCATCCTCTAAAATAGATCAATATCAGAATCCTCATGACAACAATCAAGAGTATCTACAGGTTGGATCTCAATAACATGAAAATGAACATAAATGAATAAAATATCTGAATATTTTTTCAAGGTATGAGGGAGAGAAAGATGACAAGTCAAGGTAATTGAACAATGACAAGCACAAAATACATCCATACAAAGAATAGAGCAGCAGCAGCATGACAAGATGACAGTGGTTAGGACGCTCAATTATCTGCACAACAACTCACAAATGCACTTGTCAAAGGCCAGAAATCAGAGGAAAATACTTGAAATGATACTAAGATTAATGGGGTTATACACAAGCTACCTTGGCCCAGGGTTTTATCCATAGCTAGAACTGTAAAGGATAAAGTCAGACCTCTTAAAATGAACCTAGACGCCTGCTTAAGTTCTCCATCAAAGTGGAAGAGCATGCAAATCAATTTTAATAAAACTAGGGACTTCAACTTTGACTATTGAAGTAAATGGAAGACTAGAAGTAAGTCCTACCTTTATACAAGAAATCCTAGAATAAGAACAAGGGACAAATTATAGCCAATGTCCAAAATAGAAAGGTACCCAAGATTCTAACTCTAGCATAAACAGTATAAAACTTTGTCAATTGTAAGGAGAGCAAGGCAAATCTCATATCAAGTTTATATCCTTGATATCTTTGTAGCTATCATCAGTTGCAAAAGTAACTTTGATCATTTTAAAAAATGAATAAACCAAGGCAGGTAGATATTACCATTGGGCATGAGAGAAATTATGGCTTCAAAAGACATGGATAAAGCAGATTCTATTAGAAAGAGTTCAGCCCTGAACCGAAAATATATTATCAACATGCATTAGAGTCATCTGTACCACTTGAAATGCAGGTAGCAATAAAAAAGAAATCCTAGAATAAGAACAAGGGCACAAATTATAGCCAATGTCCGTATAGAAAGGTACCCAAGATTCTAACTCTGGCATAAACAGTGTAAAACTTTGTCAAAAGTAAGAAGAGCAAGGAAATCTCATATCAAGTTTATACCCTTGATATTTTTGTAGCTATCAGCAGTTTTAAAAGTGAATCTGATCATGTTAATAAGGGAATGGACCAAACAGAGAGCATGTAGACATTACTATTGGGCATGAGAGAAATCATGGCTTCAAAAGAAATGCGTAAAACAGATTCTATTAGTTAGAAAGTGTTCAGCCCTGAGCTGAACCAAAATTAATCAAACAGAAACATCCAAACATGCCTGAAGTCTCTTTGCAATGGCCAGAAAAGGCTGCACGTCTCCTCTAGTTCCAACCACAAGTATGACAATTTGCAACCTTGGAATTGATTTTTTGTATTCTGAAATCAAACTTCCCATCACTGGCATGTCCTCCAATGATTGGAGCTCTAACAGTTCTGATGCAACAGGTTCACTCTTTTCTATATCCATTTCAACAGTCCCATCACTTTGTATCTTCACTAGGTTCCCAATCAATTTTTTCTGAGAAGCACAGCAGGAAAGTGGAGTGACCAACCAGAGCAGTTTTTAAAAACATAAACTGCAAATACAGACTTCAAGGTCAACAAGAAATATATAACAACAACATGCAAAGTATTATTTCAAATAACCCAAAACTAATTGGATGACCTAAAGACATAAGCTTACTCCTAAACGTGTGGGAGAGGGACACATTAAGAGACATATTTACAGATGAGTGAGAGCAGCTATTAGTTAAGAATCAACAGTTTTAACAAATTAGGAAGTATGTATATGGGTATTAGATACTTGGAGTGACAAAAAAATTACTTCACCTTCAATTAGCAGAACAAATAATGAACAAAACAAGGTGATAGCACCTTGACATGAATGTGCTGAAAATATTATCACACAATTTTTACTTTCCCAGATATGCATCATTTCAACTGTATTAATAATATCCAAGTATAATTGACTCAAATTAAAAGAAAATGCACAAGAATATTTGTAAAAATTAACGTCATGTGCATGTAAAGCGATTCTACCTTCTCACGATCAGACAGCCTATCCAATACTAAGTTATGCCTCAGAGACCCCATTTTCTCTATAATAGATCCGGAAAATGTAACCTCATTGCCGTCAATAAGCAGGTTCCTCTCAGTTCCAATAGGTGCTGTTATGAAATGGTCCAACCCTTCAAGAACAATCTTCAATATTATGATACAAATCAATAAGCCTTACAAAAGAAGCATATTAAAATTAATTGTCCAAGGTTGAAGGATTGAGAGACAAGATCAATAGCCTTTACTGCCTTAGTTGAGGTGGGCATTGCACTAAGTTTTGATCAAAATTAGACGATGATAACTAGATACTTTGTATAGTAAGTGCCTATTCGGATGAGATATTTTTAAAAATGGAAGTTGGACTACCTAGACCCAATGAAAAACAAATTATGATAAATGCACATAGGCTTTTAAAAACCTAGATCTTTTATTTATTTATTTATTGGTAGAAAGGTTAAAAAAAAAAATCTAGATACGCTTCTTGCTATTTCATTGGAGAGGATTGAGGTCAAGGTCACCATTCCAACTGGATGCTAAGTACTTATACAAGAAATTATACAGAACCCAAACTTAAAGGAAAAAAAAAAAAAAAAGATTGTCTAGAAACAATATCAGAAGGCTCTGTTGGAGATGGAGGAAGTATATGTGAGAGAGGAACTTCCAAGAAACTTGTAAAATTTAAATTAATTTTTACTATTTCCAACAGGCACATTGAGACAGAAAAAACCTTTTACACCTACAATAAAGAAATCAACTGCCTGATAGGGGGACAATAAACCTCTATGATATAAAGCTGCTGAGTGCTAACCTCTTCTTGGAGAAGAACTAGCCTTTTGTTGTTCAGAATTCTCTATAACGGGTAACTTGTACGCCAGCTTCAATTTTGTCTTCAAATCCAGTGCTGAATCAGTGTTTTCATTGTCAGACTTGCTCTCCACTGTAACAGACTCATTATGACGCATTTGCTGGAGATCTTCTTTCTTTTGCTCACTGACAAGACATTCTACTAATTCTCTGCACAAGTTTCCGGACCCATTATTGACCTTTTCCAGAACGCACTCAAATTCATCATATACCTGAGAATGAGGGGCAAAACCCAAACCCAAAAGTTCACAAGGAATCCAGCAACAGTTTCTGAGTATCTGAACTCCTGAAATATTCTCTTAAAAGGTGTCGTGATGGATATAATCAAATAGCCAGCAAACCCACCAGTCATTCAAGCACTAAGAACGTTTGTTAAGCATAAACTTTAAAACCTTTCTATCTCTAAACTCGACCCCGTTGAAGCCGAAAGCAGAGAAAACCCAAAAATTAGAAGCAACACACAGAACCACAAAGACTATCTGCAAGCAGAGTATCAAGCTTCAAATTCTCAGGAAAGAATGGTTTATAGAAATTATGCTGGGGAAATCTAAATTTCGAGAAATCTTCTTATTCACTGTTCATACGGGTCGTGCTTCTGCTTAAACTCTACAGAAAATCAAAGTAAAAAAAAAAACCATTTTATTGGGAAAATCAAAGAGTAGGAGGTGGTAGCTGTTTTGGACAAGGAAGTTGCTCACTGTCCGATGGTTTGACAGACATGGATGATTAATCCAATCAAACGGAGTAATATGTTAACAAGATGACATTTTATGCTTGCAAGCGGCACTTTCATTTCAAGAATAACAATTATTTAAATAAAGATAAGAAAGATAAAAAAAAAAAGTATTTTTATATAAACAACTTTGTGTATACAAAGAAAAATAAGAATTTTTATTTTGAATATAATAATAATGTTTGAGTTATTCAAATTTTCAATAAAATTTTTAAAAAAATTAATATTTGATGCTTTTATTCTGATATGAAACTTAATTGACTGAAATTCTAACGTCCTACGCAGTCAAAGCCGAAGAAGAATTTTATATTAATTAATTAAAAGTATCTCATTTTATTAACAAGATAAGAAATCAAATTATTCTTTACAAATTTATAAACACAATAAAACCAGTAAAGATTTTTTATTTTTTAATCTATAGTAGTAAAATATAGTATAGTATAATGTCTAGACTATTATATATAATTGTGGACTTTTTGAGTTATTCCTCTCTAAAATCATATTAACACATAAAATAAAATAAAATATGAATTTTACAACATGTGAGTAGAATAAAGAAAGTGAGGAATTAAGATAGATGCGGAGAGGAGGAAAGGTTAAAAAAAATTTATTCTTTAATTTATTATTGTAACATAAAATGAATATTATTTTATTTTATATTTAAAATTAAAAAAATGAATATCTTATTTTAATGCACTTGAAACTTTTAGTAATATATATGCATTTTTGTTTGGTTTAGTTGTCAAGGGTATTAAAATGAAAAACAAACCAAATAACTCAAAAACATGAAATTCAAATAAGTTTAAAATCAATATTTATTAAGTATTTTGTATGTTTTCTTGCTTCGGTTTAATTTGATTATGGTAGATTAGTTTTGGTTGATTTTGAATAATCTTAAAAATAAAGGAAAAATTTTAAAATTTCTAAACAATAAAAAATTCATATTTGCCATTAATTTTATAATATTGATGAATGATAAGAAAGTTGAGGAATTCAAAATAATAATAGTTTATACAATTAATAAAATTTATACAGTTAATTAAAATATCAATTTCTCCAATTCAATGAAAAATTAATTTTTTAATATTGAAAAGATAAAATATATTTATTATTTTTTAATTATTTATTTTAATATAACATCTTATAATTTAATGTTTTTATTATTATTAATTTTTTTATAAAAATAAATAAAATAAATTGTTTATAATATTTTAAAAGTATATAAAAGTTTTAAATTACATTTAAAAATATAAAAATTTATGTAGAGAAGCTAAAATAGAAAAGAAAATATATATTTTAGTCTTAATTTTATAATGTTCATAAATGACAGACGATGATTGACCCACCAACATTTATGGTGCCGAAGGTACTTCTAATCCTTACTATATTGCAGATTCATGTGCTATTTCTGAAGACACTTGCTGTAATCATAAGCAAGAAAAGAAAAATAGTAGTTCTTATTACATTTTAAATTACATTTATTTTAATGCGAATTTTTGTTTATTCTAAAATATTTTAGAATAAAATTTTATAAAAATATAATTTATTTTTGAAAAAATTTATTTAATATGTGTTTTTATAAATTTTATTAATATGTTTAATAAATATTTTACAAAGAAAACTTTTATTATGAAATTAATAAAAATAATGTGTATTTAATAGAGTAGATAAAAATTGGTAAAAATAATTAAGGTAAATAATAATTTTTAATGAGAATCGAATTGTCTTTAAAAAAATAAATTTCTATTATTACTTTTAAAGAGAATTCCAATTTTTGCCTCTTTTTCTAATTATATACTTATTTGAAAAATAAACAATGTTTTTTTATAAACATGACCCAAACACACTAGAAATATGGTTTAGTAAATCAAAAAAATGATTTTCATGTTTTTGTACCCAAAACAAATTGTGTTTAGCAATGTTTTAGAAACTAAAATAGTCATTAAACCAGGTAAGATATTGGTTCATGATTTGATGGTTCAACTGTGGATTGTGGTTAAAACAGGTATTAATATTAGGTCAAAATACATATAACTTCCTTAAAGTTTAGCCTTATTGCATAGAACCCCTTGAAATTAAAAACTTGACAAAAAAACTCCCCAAAACTTTCAAAATCTTGCAAATAAGTCATTAGTTTTTTCATCCAAATACTAATGGTCAACTGTCACGTCAATATAGTTGACTCTATATAGGATTTTTTGTTGACCTAGATTAGGGGTATTTTAGTCTTTTTACTCTAATTAAAAAGCCCACCAATGCCTCATTCACCCTATGATTAATGCCTCATTCACCCTATGATTTTTGCACTATTAGAAATCCCTTTTCCATTACCCCTAAATCTTAGAATATGTTGCTTTTGAAGAGAACCCACAATATTCCTCCATAGCTTCCAAAGAGAAGATCACATTATAACGCCACTTGAAGCCATTCGCGACAGAGATGACCACCTCTTCAACCACTATCAAAGACCCTCATTCGAAACCACAAAGTGCTCCTCATGTTGTCGTCTTTCGCATCTCTCTCTTGGTATTGATTTTTCTCCATTTTGGTTTTGTGGGTTGATTTTTTTAGGTTGAATAATGCCACACTTTGCATTTCATCTCACAAATTTTATCATTCTATTTGAATAATTATACCTTCATCACACAACACTAGACCTACTAATTCCTGACCATTAAACCACAAATACGATATCAACCATAATACAAGGTTAGTTAACTTTTATAAGCATAGCTGTAAAAAATTTATAATGGTAATCAACCATGATAAATTAAAGATTTTGGTGATTTCTTACTTTTTACTTTGGTGTCATTACTTGTAAATGGAAAATCATCACTTCATTCTTTATGTGTTGCAGAGCTTTCATACACAATGGCAGTGAGTGAGAAATGTGATATGTTTAGCTTTGTTGTTCTAGCTTTTGAGATTCTGAAGGGAAAGCATCCTAGTGATTTGATTTCCTATATACAAACTAGTGGTGTCTAAAACATGAACTTGGAAGAGATTTTAGACCACATCTGCCACCTATAGAGCAACAAAATTTGAAGAAACTAGGTTTGATTGTGAATGTAGCACTTTCATGTGTTCCAAAAAACCCCTCATCTCGACCAACCATACAAAGCATAGTTTAGGTGATTTGAAGTATGATTGCTTGTTCTCTCTATGATTATTATAATTAAACAAGTTTTAGTTGTAATACCCCAACCTTATAAGTACAACACATACCAACCTTATAGAAATAGTGTGCTGCTAGATAACTTTTCTTAACTATCCGAGTTCAATTTTAAATTAATTACTCAAAATCTTTAAATAGTTCAATTTCAGGTTTAAGGTTACACTTAGGATTCTCACTCGTATATATATATATATATATGGCAGTAGAAGTATAAAATTTTAAGATATATTTATATGTACAAGTTAGACATTTCTATTTACAACTTATACACATATATACATGGTTCTCAAAATACTAGGTGAGAACTTAGCAAAAGATGTCAACTTTCCCCAAGACTATCCAAACCCATTATGGGATATTTATTTCTATGATACAAAGTTAGTAAACTTATATACATATGCCAGGTTACAAGTAGGTTCACCGTGGCCTTCTCAAATAGGCTAGGGATGGTGGAACACTAAAATGAAGGTTATTTCCTTTACCACTCTAACCTATTGCGGGCAGTGGTGTATCTACAATGTAGATTATTATTTCTCCTATATGTATATAATACCCTACTCTGGGCACGTGAACCATTCTATTTCCACCTTCACAGCCACCGAGTACCTAAGCATCTAGACACATCAATGCACAAGTGAAATAAAATCTTAGTAATCAAAAGAAATCAAATTCAAAATTACTGTCAATGGTACCAATTATGAAAAACAAAGAAAAACTCTTGCATTCAAATTCATTTCAAATCATAAACACAATTTCACTAGATAATATGCAACTATTATGTTATGTCATGTCAAATACATCATTTAGTGGGTATCTTTAAACATACTCATGCTTCGTATCATCAAAATCTAGTAATATGGACATTTCATATCATAAATAATGGAAATAACTTTCTTTTGGCTCTACTTAGCCAATAATAAAAATAACTTTCATATAGATATGCTTGCCTATTAATAATATTCTTTTCATTTTAATTTACTTGGCTAAATGAATTCTTTCTTTCTTTCTAACAAACACTATATGAGTTCTTTCTTTCTTTATGGTTAGCTAGCTTTTACCATTAGTGTAATATTCGATACCTTAAAAATTTATTACTGAGGCTGAATTGGTAGGATGTGAATGGAAAATGGCTATAAAGTGCTTACCTGAGTCTTATGAAACCTAAGAACTTAAAAACAATTTTCATATTTTGCAAGATGGTCTCAGAAGCTCCAACTGTGCCACTCCTTTAAACTCTCTCATATGCATTCCTTCCCTCCCTATCAGCACACTCTGACATTTGAGACGAAGAGGAAAGGCATGAGTAAGGGAGAAAAAGAGGAGAAATCAAGTGGAAACTCTTCATAGCTGAATTTTAGGTAAGCAATCTTTACCTACACTTAGGAAAACATCCTAGCTCTCATTTAGAAGTAGTATATCCTTCCTACAAGCATCATATTTGCTGAAATACTTAGGATTTAGCAAAAATGGAGAATTCTCATTTTCTTCAAAAATTTATGGTTTTCTGGGTTAAAATGATGATTTTGAGATTGATTAGAGATAGGAAAGGGTTTCTAGACTAAAATGCTAGAGTTTTTAACTTCCATTAGGCATTTTCTAGGCTTGAATCAGATTTTTCAAGTTATGTTTTACTGTTCACTTAGGTTGCATGTGAAAATTTGCTTGTATGATTGATGTTTGAGCCTAAAAATGATTGTTTTAGGAAAAAATGTAATATCCACATTTTTATTTATTTTAGGTATGTTTTAAATTCCTAAATTAGTACTTTCATGCCTGAATAATTGTAATTGAATTGTCTTAATTTTCTATGAACAAAGGACAAACTAAAATGAAAGAAATGAAAAAAGAGAAAAGTTTATTAAAATAATAAGCGTCATCATGACTTTGCACATAAATTGAGGTGCATTTACTAACGCTGAAAAAATATCTAGATATTTTTAAAGAAGTAATGATTACTTTAAAAAATATTTAGAGAAAATATCTAAAAAGTAATGATTACCTTTAGAAAATATCTAAGGGTAAAATAAAAATTTATTATAAGGATAAAATGGTAATTTACCACTAGGGGTAAAATGGTAATTTTATCAAAAGGATAAAATTATCATTTTGGTAGAAGAAAAATTGTGAAATTCCAAGAATATCCTTCCCTCCATCTCACGGCTCTTTTTCATTAAATTGGAAGGGTATTTTGGTCATTTTTCCTCTAAGGGCAAAATGGTCAATTTAAACCCAAAATAAAGCCATGTCTTCTTCTCCCTCCTTTTGGCAAAAACCGACATGAAGCTTTGGTGAGGGAGAGAACCGTGAAGTTGAAGGAGCTTAAGGGAAGAGTTCAAGTGAAGGAAAAAGCCAAGAAAATCCATTTCCATTGCAAACTTAAGGTAACTAGACATCCCTTTGCTATTATTTTCATGGACCAAGCTTTTATTCTCCATTAATGGCTGCCATGAATAGTAGAAAATTTTTTTGCATTCTTGTTTTGCTTGATTTTCTATTGGAAAGTGATTAAAGTGTTATATGGATGCATTTTTAAGTGTTTCTTGGATGGATTAAAGTGTTATGATGAATTTGAGAAATTTCCTTCCAGTTTCATGAAAGATTTATTTTTCATGAAAGTAATCTTTTAATGCATAGATTGTCATGAAATTAATGGGTGAAAGTTGTTTTGTGACTTTTTAATGATGAAAATGACATAAATAGCATGATTGGAGGAAAACTAAAATTTTTTCCTTAAAGTTCCCTTGCTTGGCCGAGAGAGAGTATGTGGTTGTAAAAAGGAAAAATTGATTTGCAAATTATTTAAAGAAGATGATGATGATTTCAGTCATAAGGAAAGAAGGAAAGGAAAGAGACATGCAAAAATTGGCTTCTCCTTCCTTATTTTAACCAATACAAGTGAGTGGAGAGAAGAGTTTACAATCATTATTTTAATGAAAAAGGACTATTTTTATTCAGTGAAGGAGATAGAAGAGAAAAGGGAAAGTAAAGTTTTTAATAGAATTATATTGGCTTCTTTTCTACCTTACCCAAGAAAGTTTGTGAGAGTGGAAAGGAAATCTTATTTGTATTTGTTGATGATGATGGTCGGTCATGAGAAAAGAGAAAAGGATAGTGATTTTGCAATAAAAAATTTCGTTGGTTCCTTTTTTGTCTTATCTTGATCGAGAATGCTAGTTGAGTGAAAAGAAAATTTTCAATCATTATTTTGACAAGAACAACCTTTTCACTCGGTGAGAAAGATGGGAGAAAAGGGGAAATAATTGTTTAAGTCATATGACATGGTTAGCTTGTCCCTTTTACATCAACTGAAGACTTAATGTAATATGAAAGTCATATTGGTTTCTCTTTCTTCTCATTTGGGCGAGAATGATACAAAAGGTGAGAAAAAGAAAATTTGTACATTAACTTTATTTTAATGCCACATATGTTCGGTTATGACATTGAAAAAGAAGGAGAAATATTTTATAAATGGAATCATAATGTCCTTTCCTTTTTTTCTTTCACTTGACAGAGAAATCATCATAGTAAAATACAAGGGAAATTCAATTTGGCTAGCTCTTGGTTTTAAGTAATGGGAATTAGAAAAATTTATACTTTATTCAATTTATCCTATTTTCTTCATTTTGGGTATTTTGGCCGAGACATAAAGGCATTTCCATGATATTTTTATTGTGTGTGTTTTATTCTTGGCTAAAATATATTAAAAAGGAGAAAGAAGATATTAAGAAATTACCCATTATGTAAATTATTAATTTCATGACATCTTTGTATTAAAAGTGTGTAGTTGTAAAATGGAAGGATAAATGTTTATATGTATATAGATATGTATGCATTATATGAATTATTTTGAGAGAAAAGACATTTAGAAATGCATACATAACTATAATGAAATGATTAGTAATGAAAAGCATAGTATCATGATAGAGTTACAGAATAAAGAAGGAAAACAAAGAAAAGATAAAGGAAAACATAAATTATCAATGAGGAGAACTTAGAGGAAGTATTTCTAGTATATGTTCTAGGATAGATAGGTTTGTAACTGAATAATTAACTATTGGTATGGGACAGAAGTTATTTATTCCACAAAATATAGAATTACAGTGATGATTGCAAATTCTAAGTTAGTATAACCTAAAGTGGCTAATAAAAAAGGGATATTTACTTAGAATTTAGCATAACCATAGGTACAAACGAAATCATCCTAGGTCATATATTAGAGATAGCGTAATGGGAATATGATCTACTAAAAAGGGGTGGTGATTCCATAGCACAATGATCCACCCAAAAATAGAGAGGAAATGATTTATTTATAGGAAACAGTGATCCCGTGAGCTTATTTTTCAACATGTTATTAATTTGCTCAAAAGCCAGTAATTATGATATAAAGCGGTGCTTGGATCCACTGAGGGATGCCTCAGATTGTACCAGTGACATCTATCACACCACAGATATAGAGAAAATTATCTCACTTATGTACATAGTAGTACATGGACAAGTTCACCTAGTGGTTGTCCCGATACTCTTAAGTATCTCTATCATTGTATGTGGCTTAACCAATGGCATATGCCTGTTTTCCTTATGTATTATGATTATTTTCCAATGAATATTGATGTTGTTTCCCTATGCAAGACTAATATGTCTTACGTTCATGATAGTATAAGGATATCTATATGGTGAACTTACATGATATACTAATGTAGTTTTTACTCTAAAATGCATACCATACACATTGGTGAATTATATCTTGAATTTCAATAGAAATAAATGTACTTGAAATTAAAGAATGTAGAATGATTTTTTATATCACTATGGTGGTACATACCAATGTTTTAAAAGAAAATGGAATGTCTAACTACTGAGAATTTATTTCTCACTATAATAACTGGTGTGTATCAGATGACAAGATATCTAATTTGGCTTGAAGTTGATATTGCATTGGTGGAAATACCTTGGTTAGGCCCCTTCACCTATGTAAAGAACATATATGTAGTGCATGTAATAGAGGTTCCTCCTATATAAAGGAGCCGGACTATCTATCTTTTGATATCATATGTAAATAACTAGAATATAGCCCTCTCATCCTAGTTGCATATATGTTTTGAGAAAAAGTCAAGATGAGTCATTTTTGGTTGTCAATAATCATGAGGGCATATATGTCTGGGATATGTGAAAGTAATAATGAATGATATATATTTTGTAAAAAGGGTTTGAGTAGCAAGTTTGTTGCCTCTTTACCCTAAAATATTGTAAACACTTAGCATATCTAGAAATATATATATGACGTAGCATCTGTTATATGAAAATATATGAATGATGTTTTTGGTATATAAATACTTTTAATATTTAGTTTTCACTGCGATGCAATTAAGTAAGAAACTTGAGTACCGAGTCTCAAGCCTAATGCAATATAAATTACAAAGTTAATAATTTTACTCAAGTTATAAGTACGGATAAAGATAAATATAACATCCCAATCTTTTGGCAAATGAATAATTGAGTAAGTATTCATATAAAAAGCCATAAGATTAGGGTGTTATAAAAAATGGTTAGAAACTAAGCTCATACCTTTTAATCTCAAAAAATACTGGATTATGTGCTGAATGATTTCAAAAACTGGGATTTTTAAGCTGTTGTAGAATAGAACAACCAACTGCTAGCATGCATCAGTCGACTGTCGTGGTCTTGACAAACCCAAAATTTTAAACAGAGATGCAGCAGTTGAATGGTAGCTTTCTAGTAGTCGACTAGGCTACTGTCTTGTGAAACCTAAAATTCTAGAGAGCCACTAACCGACTGTCAGCTTTACGACAGTCGACTAGCAGCCTTCTAGAGATCAACCAGCCGACTGCTAACTTCTTGACAGCCGAATGGTAGCCCTCTAATGTGAAAAATGATTTCTAAAACAAGAATTGAGTTTAGAAAGCCTTAGTATTGGTTGGATTGAGGCTCAAACACCATCATACAGGAGAATTTCATATGTTGGGTGAAAAGTAACCTCAAAATAGGAAAGGAAAGAGGAGAGTTATCTCGTAGTGAAACCTTAAGCCTAGAATGCATAGAAAGCATGATCCAATGAATGCATAATTGTGAAGTACTGGTGTGAAATTTAGATTTGTTTCTCAAGAAGTGATTTGTGAGGCAAATACCAAGAGGAAATAGGAAGCCTTGATCAAGGAAGGAACAAACATTTAAGGTAGAGTAATCTACACTCCTCTGTTTTGAAATGAAAATATAAATTGTATTGATTGAAATGAAATGTATTTTTGTGAAAAGGGAAATGTTTGATGAAAATGCTTGTGAAATGAAATGTTTTCATATGAGTATAAGGAAATATACCTGTATGTGTTTGAAAGCATGAGATAAACCCCTTACTTCTTGTTTTAATTTAACTATTGGGTTGTATGCTTGTAGTGTAGACAAAATTTGAGGTGGACATTTGATGGCCGATATGTGACGGTCATCTAATGTTCTTTATACAGAAAAATTTTATAAAAATGTAACTATTTTTCATAGCAATAGTATATATATGTTAGAGGTTGCTCTTTAAACTAATACAACCCTATAGAAGACTTACAGAGTAAAGGGAGGAGAGTCTATATGGGGTAAATGGATTGGTTTAAGTGGAAATACTCTATGACCCTCAGTATTAGTCACTTATCTATATACATTGCCGTATAGTTATGGATAAAGAGACTAACGAAGGATGTGCACGTGCCAGGGGACGCCCTGATCAGTTAGATTCTCAATCATATGGATAATGGTTCTATGATGATCGCCGGGATAACGGTCCCTGCAATGTTAACAATTTCAGTAACATGGGTAACGGTCCTATGACATTCTTTGGGATAACGGTCCCCTGGAATATTTTAAAAATTGAGATTAGGAAACAACATGCATTGTGATAGGGATGTAAATGGTGGGAAACGAATGCGTATAAGTTATGTATATTTGCAGTAACATGAGAAATGTTATGTAAATAGGAATTGAAATAGAAATACAGGTGTTTTGAAATAATGATTTTAATGTGAATGGTTCTCTTTTACTCCTATGATTTTGATAAACTTATTTGATTTGTGAGCAAATTTGAAATGTGAATTTTCCCATATGATTGATCTTGCCTAGAATATGTAATGTCAATTCTCATGTGTATTATAACTATAAGGGGGAGGTTTTTGGTACCCAAGGGGGTACAGTTGAACTTTCAACTATTTTACAAAGCTGTAAATTTGTAAATTACTCTACTGAGATAATTATATTTCATGAAGTTGTTTATTTAGATGATCAAGGCTAGGATATGCTTAGAACTTAGTTGGGCTTGAGATGTGTATAAGGGCTGCAAGGCAATCAAGAAGATTGTAAATTCCAAGTTGTAGATAGGTATGTTTAATGGCATGTAGGCTAAAGAATTTTATGTATGACATGAGAATTTTATGGTTATTTTGATGAATGACATGGGTTATGTAGTCATGAAAAGTTGGAGACAAATTCTGTTGAAATGTAAATTATAACTTAATTGATTATGATAAATGGTTTAGAATTTTGTATTCCAGATTTGCTTGGTTGAGAAAATGATGGTATTAGTATATGTTATGCATAAGAGATAGTTGAGTGGAACTTCAATGGGCTGAGAAAGAGTCTATTTGGGTTACACTCAACTAGTGACGACCCAAGTGGTATCAGTTGTTAAAAGGAAAAAAAATTTAATAAAAATTTCCACACTTCACGATCACTCTGATATATGTAAGTAATGAAGGGTTGTCACAATTAGGGTGTCCCCTATTCTCTTTGAAAGACCATTCTATTGTGATGGATATCATAGTGTCTTTATCTTAGGTCACAGATTAACTACCAGATCACTGCACCTCTATCTTAGGTTATAGATCATGTCCACCCGTACTAGGCTGAGACGAGACAATGTTACCTTAACTCAATACCCTTTACAATATACCCTAGTCTGAAAAGTTTTTTGATCATGATTGATTTAACTCTAAGCAGGTAACTCTGTAGCTATTCGAGTACTAACTTAGGGTTAACCATCAACGCATTGTTTTCTTATAATTCTTTGAAGAGTCAAATGGCTATTTTAATTTATAAAACATGGACTTTTTGATAACTATCACATACCAATTACTGGTCATTTAATCTAGAACTTATCTAGGCCAAAACATATAATCAGAGTATTTACATTCTATCTTTCTAGTTATTTTCCTTCAAAATTTGTCCCATATTGCTTTTTAAGTACAATACCATTAGAATGATTCCCTAGCCTTTACTTGATAATGGCATATTTATATATATTTCTAATCCTTTAAAAAAACCCTTAAAATTATAATTATTATTGGGTTAGGTCGGATCAATTCAATAAAAAATTAGATCTATTCTAACTCGTTTAATCAATCTGAACTCAACTGTATCACACATTTTTATCGGGTTCGATCGAATTCAAATAAATAAGTTAGGTTATGCTCATATGTAATTAGTAACCAAAACTTTGTGAATGGTGAGGTCACGATCCTATCCTTGATTAGATGACTAGGAGGAACCTCATGCATAGAGTGAAAGTCCTTCCAGGAATCTCCGATCTAAAAACTTTTTTTTATCATCCCCCCAATATATCTTCAAGCTCTTACATAGGAACTTGTTGATTGACTTGAAGTAAAAGAAGGAAAATATTTTAGGTTTTTATTCTCAAATGGATTATTTAACACATGGAAGGAAAATCGCTTAACACAACTCCTCACCCAAAAGGTACATGATTACAAATTTGATCATAATATAAAAGCATACACCGAACCTCACCCCCCCCCCCCCAAAAAAAAAAAGGAAAGAAAAGAACAAAATACTTGGTCACACTACTATACAATATTAATGCCTTCTATATTTGCCATTTATATACAACATGTTTCACGTGCACTCCTACCTTGAGACATGTTCTATACAGGAACTTGTCATTTGATTAACGACCGAAGCTCTGGCACGATTGATGGTCACAAGGCACAAGTACACATGCTCTTCTAGCTCCTCTAATTGCTTCCTAAACCCAGCCTCACTTTTCCTAAGTTCCTTCACAATCTCCAAAGCCAACTTCTTCTCTTTCCTACGACCCAACCAGAATCGTATAATCTCCCGATTATGCTCAATCTCATCATGAAGCTGAGTCACGAGCCGACTCATGGTATCAAAGTCTCTCTTCAAAATATAAGTCCCTTTAGCTGTCACATCTAGCTGATCCCGAACTTTGCCTAGTAATCCACTCCTCAAAATCTTAAATCTTTGAAGCTTCCTTTTCAAACTTTTCATGGGGAAGCTGAAAATTGCTGGCCCCATTATTATCGCTGTGAGTGTATGTGCTGCTATAATTGTAGCCGCAATTGCCACTAACCCACAAGCGAATGTTACACAAATCCCAGAAGCTTTCTTCATGTACTGCATGTACTTAATCTTCCTCGTCACTTTTTTTCTCATTGCCTTGAGATGTTGAAGAACTGAGGAATTCTTATCGTTAATGATTTTGAAGTCATCATTATTGGGATTTGAAAATGGGTTTTTTGAGAGGATGAAAGATTCGAGCTCAAAAACGATGAGTTCCAAGTTTTTGGAAGAATCTTCTTGGTGTTCCTCGTCCATGATGATGTCTAGTGCTCTTTGAATGAAGTGGTAATTAGTGTGGACTTGTTTGATGCTTTTGAGGAGATGGGTGCAAATGTGGGAAGCTGAAGCGCTGATGTCGAAGTAATTGAGCATAAGGAGTTTGAGTTCTGGTTTTTGTGCAAGGATTGTTGAATCGTCAAGAATGGAAGGTATGGTTTCTTGGCCTGGCTCTAGCAAGATTTCTGAGAACTTATTGTGGTTGGAGTAGATGGAAGGTTGGTTTGCGAGCAATTGAGCTTTAGTGAAGAAATCAGCATAGGATTTTGTCCTCAATGCCCTGCGGTACTCCTCATGCACGTTGATGCTTTTTCGGACATTATCTCTAACGTCTTTGCCATCTGAAAGCTCACAAATATATATAAATGTTACAAAGTATCATATGCCATGTATTGTGTTTAGCTAGTACGTGAATTATGGTACTATATATATATATATATATATATAAATAAATAGTGTGGCATATATAACATTTACATATGAGAAGGTATGGTTAATTATTTAATGGGTGAAATATTGACCTGGGCGTATTAAATGAGTTGTGTGATTTTATGCGAGATAAAAGAGAAATTTGTGAGATCACAAATGAATGACTCTAAATTGATGCCAATATATATATATATATATATTAATATTAATGTAAAAATTGAGATATATGTTATTAAGCATTTATGGTAAATTACATGGCATAAATCTAAGCTATTGATTCAGAATACTAAATGAGTGTGCAAGTTTATGACAAAGGTAAGGATTTAGGAGTGTGCATGTGGCTCAAAGGGAAAGAAAAGGATTAGAAATTTTGAAATGAAATTGGAGAAATTTGTGATAATTAATTGAAAAGTGATATATGATAAGTATTGAGAAAAATTTTGTGGTGCCTGGAATTGGGTTCAAAAGAAATGTGTTGTGTTTTTTTTCCTTCAAAAAATAGTGGAAAGATTGAAACACTCATCAAATATTCATATTTATATAGTGGCATTTGAACTAATATTTTATATATTAACTTTTGTTATATAGGTTACTTCTTGAAATACTTTATGTATTTTATATAAAGTATGTAAACTTATCTAACACTGCAACTAAATAATTATATATGATGCATATATATGTAACTAAATGGATCTATGAAATATATAGACAAATTATAAAGGTAATAAAATGGCGCAACGCCTCTCATGTCAAATATGGCATCATTCTTTAAATTCCACATATCATTTTCTTTTTTTGATTTGGTAAATAAAATTGTGACAGACATCAACTTTCCCAATTTCAAAGAAGGAGCTAGCATTATAGTTATACGCACCCTTCTCAAATACCAACCACTAAGGTTCGAACATTTAGCTTTCTCCTGAAGTTGTAGGTTGCTTACTACGACAATCAACCTCTTATCGGTTGTGTAACAAATTTGAAATTATATTTATGTGTCATTACTTCTTCAATGCAATTTGGTAACGTGACAGATTTGAGAAAATAATTAAGCTCAATCAGCAAAAACATGTTTTAGACTTCCAAATATGAGTTAAAGAATCAGGAGGACCCTGAACTATGAGGGCTGAGGAGTCGTAGACAAAGAAAACTCAAAGTTTGACAAGTAAACATCTAATAGAATTTAATGGGCACCCGTTATTAGCATATTTTGGTGAATTAATTAAGAAGAAATATCACATAACTTCTTCAATTTGTAATAAGAAATTTCCACAGATTTATCATTTAGACTTTCAGGCAATTGCTCAATACTCAGTCATCGATCATTTACTTGAAAAACCCATATCAATTAGAAAAACACAACTACACAGGGGTATGTGATGGGAGTTAAACGAAATAAAAGATTAAAAGGAAAAAAAAGAAGAAAGTGATTGAAAAATAATTTGTGTCAAACAAATTAGGCAATTAATAAACTTTTAGCTCATCCCGAATTTTATTTACTACCTAAAACATACAAAAGACGATAAATCTTTCAAACTTCGTTCCTCTTTAATATCCGTTTAGACAAACCTGGAGCAATTACATGACCTAATATGTCCAAGGGTTTCAAAGAAAGTTGGCAAATGAAAAGGCTGAATATATATATATATAGGAAACGTACCTCTAAGTTTAACCATGGCCTTCGAAGCTCTTAATTTTCCCAACATCTTGGTTGATGATTTTATGAACAAACTTGATCGATGTTAAAAATTAAGGGAACTTATATTCATGACCAATCTTGGCTGTAATCTGATCACTTAGAAGGAGAGGTCTATTGATTATGCAATACCATTACCAGAAACCCCATAAAATCTTCCTTCGAATTCCTTTATGGAATAAACAGTGAGGAATAATAGGCTAATCTACTTCCTAGTATTGGGTTGAAGATGATACATGTTTAGTTATAATAAAGCCTCGTTTTTTGGTTGTTATGAAGATTCATTTTCAAGTTTCCCTTTTGATACATTCTCCTAATCTCATCCGGAGAGAGATAAAGATAATAATTACTTTCTTCAAAGTTGTTTGCAAGCTTTAAGGCTGAAATTGCTGAAGATATCTCACTTTTCCCTCATAGAGGCCTTTATCGCCTTCTCCCTAGCTTTGGTTTTGTCCTTATTTAAGTTATATGATTTTACAAGCTTGTACCGATTCCTACTTTTTTTTTTGTTCAAAATATTTTCAGACACCTAACAAAAATTTAAATTTAAATTTATCACATTATAAAAGATTAATAGATTTTACTAAACATAACTCCCATTAGTATACCGATTTCCTACTTGCAAGTGTATATCATGTAGCCGAAATATTCTTTCTCAAAAAGAAGTGTAACAAACAAATATATGTGTTCGATATATTAATATCAATATACCCTTCTTTCTCTAAATTATTTTTTCTTTTTTAATTACAATAATGGAGAATCGTTGAATTTTTTCCGAATTAACTTTTCTTTCCAGACAATTTTAAAGGTGCAAATTAAGTTTCGCATGGATTTAGCATGTTTAGAATTTTATTTTCATAACTTTCTTCCAAAAAAAATTCTAACCCATATATCTGTAATAACTACTAACTAAAACGGACACTTTCTACACAAATGTTCCCGTTGTAAAATTTCTGTGTATGTTTGGGTTTATTATATGAATAATGAATATATGATAAATTAAAGAAACAAATAGAGAAAAAGAAAAGCACAAACACTAGGTTAATTACCTTTTGATTGGTGCATGGCCCATCTCCAGCTATAGACAAATCCGGTTCAAAATTTAAAATAAATCGCTGAACAGAAGAGTTTTGCCAAACCTTTCACAATAATCTAGTTACTGTCTTGTAGTTTGCCCATGCGTTGGCTTTATATATATAGCTTCCCAAACTCATATATATAGAGCTCAAGAGACCCACCGTTATTGTCATCATTCGCATCATCTTCAATCAATGATGATTTTCCCTTTTGAGTTTGAATCTCTTTTTGTGCATATATCTCCAGTGAATAATTAATCCCATCATCTTTGTTATATAATCAATGAGGGCATGGCCCGCCTAATTATATGTTGTTGTTACGTATTCACCAAATGAAAATGATTCTTTAAAGATCATGCACATCTATTATTAGAAATATTGAATGAATCATATATAAACCTAATTGCGAAAGAAACAAGTCCTGTTAGTTACCTGCATATCCTCCAAGCATTAGGTGTTAGTTAAACAAATATTTGAAGAAATAAAATGTCAAATTTAACTGCCAACTTATAATACGTTGATATTACAAATGCTTCTAATAAGTATTAATATCAAAATGACATTTTATATGATGGTTCAAAATTAGTGTAAACTTCTTTGATGAAAATTAACTAATTAGGCGACCATTAAAGGATACTTTAAAAGGGATGACAATATACATATATGGGTATTATGGGTATCCGATAGTATCCGTTTAAAAAAAGTACTTGATATCTAATGGCTAACGAATGTTGGATAGATTATGAATATTGACTTCAGATACTCTATATTCGTTCAATATGAATGGATGGATAAGAAATCGATATCCGATATCTAAATAATATATATTATTAAATAAAATTTCATGCTTTTATTAATATTAGAATTTTTATTTTTAATTTTAGTTTATAATAATTATGTGAATTATTTTTATTGTAAAATAATTTTTTATAGTCATTTATAATACTTAAAAAATTTTTATTGGGTGGATATTGGGTATTGAATATCGGATAGATTGCTTAATTATAGAGTATCTAGTATCTAGTATCCATTACTTTTTTCAGTATTTTGGATATGGATAAGAAAATTGGTATTTCTTTCGAATATGGTTATGGTTCAAATATTGAATATTTTAGACTGATATAGATGCACATAGTAAAAAAATGACAAGGTATCTGCCCATTGCCATCCCCATACTTTAAGGTCTAGTTGGAAGGGAAAAAATGGAGTGAGAAGGAAAGGGAATTTATGGCCTGTTTGGACGTTGTTATGTTCTTTGTTCTTTAGAACTGTTTAATAAAACTAGTTTTGAGAATTTATACTAGTATTGTTTTCATATCTTTTTATATATGCTAAAAAGACTTTTTTTTTGTGTTTTCTCTGTTTTAAAAAACTAGAGTGTAGAACATCTTTTAATTTTTTTGTGTTTTTGGTTCCCAAAACATATTCTATTTTTTTATTTTTTGTTCTGAAAATAGTTATTCAAAATGGTTTTTTTTATTTTAAAAACCAAAAATAGTTTTTAAAAACTTCAATCAAACAGGCCCTTCCCCTTGTTTGGTTCTTAAAATTTTAGAAAGAAAGGAATTATAAGATTTTATGTTAACTCTCCTTAACCTTCCCCTTTGTTCATTTTAATTATCTAAGGGTCTGTTTGGGAATGAGGAGGAGAAGGGAAGGAGAGGGAAGGAAATGTTAAGTGATAGTTTCTCCTCTTAATATTTGGATCCTCCAAACTCTAAGATAATTAAAATTAACAAAGGGTTAGGTTAAGGAAGGTTTGTAATATCTGCTTCCTTATTAAGGATAATCTTAGAATTTTGACTTCAAGGATTTAAGTGAAACAAGAAGCTTAGGGATAAAAGGAGAAGGATTAAAGAGCAATTTTTCCTATTTGTTAGGAGATCCCTGAAGTTTCAACTGCTGCACTCTTTTCCTTTCTTTAATATGCCTTTCCCCTCTATGCCAAAAGAGAGGGCAGAAACTTCAAGAAAGAAAGGAAGAAAGGAAACTGAGCAAAAGGGAAAAGACAAGGAAACAAAATTGGAAGCATCAAATAGTTGGATTGTAGGCAAGAAATCTTCACCTACACTTATAGAAACATCTTAGCTTCCATTTAGAAGTAGCATACTCTTCCTATAACCCATCAAATATGCTGAAATGCTTAGGATTAGCAAAAATGGAGAAATATCCTTTTCTTTAGAAATTTTTGGTTTTCTGGGTTAAAATGATGATTTTGAGGTTGTTTGGAGTTAGGAAAGGGTTTTTGAACCATAATATTGGAGTCTTTAACTCCCATTCAGTGCTTTCTAATATAATTTCAAATTTTCAAGGTAGGTTTTACTGTTCACTCGACTTGAATGTGTAAATAGGCTTGTATGATTGATGTTTGAGCATGAAAATGGTTAGGATTTCGGGGAAAATGGTTAAAAACTAAACTCATACCTTTTAAATTTGAAAAGTAGTGGAATCTAGATTGAGAAATTTTGAAAATATTAGTTTTTAAATTGTTGAAAAGCATAGCAGCCAACTGATAACATGCACCAGTCAACTGTCGTGTTCTTGAAAAACCCATAATTTTATACAAGGACGCAGCAATCGACTGGTAGCCTCATCAGTTGATTGTCGAGTCCAATTTTTGCCTAGTAGTCGACTAGTAGCCTTCTATCAGTCAACTGGTAGCCTACTATCTTGCGAAGTCCAAAATTTCAAAGAGCCACCAGCTGATTGGTAGCCTTCTATCAGTTGACTGGTAGCCCTCCAAAGAGTTATCAGCTGACTGCTAGCTTCATGACAGCTAACTAGCAGCCCTCTAGCATGAAAAATGACTTTTGAAACAAGGATTGAGCTTAGTAACTCTTAAAATTCAATGAATTAAGGTTCAAAGTGTCATCATACATGAGAATTACATATGTTGGGTGATAAGTAACATGAAAATAGAAAGGGAAAGAGAAGAGTTGTTAAGTTATCAAACCTCATAAGAGAAATTTGGAGAAATCCTATAATAAAACCTTTAAGCCTAGGTTGCATGGAGAGCATATTGCAATATATGCATATTTGAGAAGGATTAGTGTGAAATGTTGAGGTTTATTCTCAAGAAGTGAAAGATGTGACTTCTGAAACTAAGTCAAAGAGGGAAGCCTTAATCAAGAGAGGAAAAAATGGTTAAGGTAGAGTAATCTACACTCTCTTAATTTAAAATGATCATGTGAATTTTCTTATTTTGAAATGAAAATATATTTATGAGATAGGAATTTGTTGATGAAATGAATTATTAACTAGTACATGATTTTCATATGATTATGACGAAAACTTTGCCTATATGTGTTGAAAAGCATGAAATGGACCCTTTGTTGCTTGTTTTAATTTGGCTATTAGGTTGTATGCTTATAAGGCCAACGAAATTTAGGGTGGACATTTAATGGTTGGTATGGGACTGTCATTTAATGTTCCTTATGCAGACTACTTTGTAATCTATGACTGCTTTCATCTTTAATGGTCTGTATTTTTTAGAGATTACTCTTTAAACCACCCTATGAAAGACTTTAAGGAGTAAAAAGAGGATAGCCTAAATGGGAAAAATGTTTTGGTTTAAGTGTAAAACTCTATAACTCCAAGTATTAGTCATCTATTTGTATATATTGCTGTATAGTCGGGAAAAAAGGACAATACTAGTGATGTGCACATGCCGGGGGATGCCCTAGAAGTTATATTCTCAAACACATGGATAAAAAGAAGTGTGATAATCATCGGGAGTACGGTTCCCATGATAACAACAATCTTAGTCATATGGATAAAAGGAAGTATAACCATCACATGGATAAAAGGAAGTGTGATGATAGTTTGAGATTGGAAAACAATATGCAAAATATAGTATAATTTTTATAATGTTGTGATGGTATGCATATTGATTTCTGAAAATATGCGTATTTATGATACTTTTGCAATAACATAAGTATTTTTTATGCAAATGAGGTTTGAAATGAAATCACAGGCACTATGAATATGATGTTTTGACCAGAATAATGGTCCTATACTCTTATGACTTTGATATGAATTTTGTAAACCATGGCTTTGATGAAATATGTTAAATTCCCATGTGTTGATGAAAATAAAATATGGAATTGCAATTCACTTGTATGTTGATATGATACAGGGGAGAGGTTTTCTCTACCATAAAGGGGTACAACTGAACTTATAAATCTTTTATAAAATTATAAATTATAAATTACTTTACTGGGATAATTGTATCTCATCAAGTTGTTTGTTCAAATGATCAGGGCCAGGATATGCTTAGAAATCAGCTGGGCTTGAGATGTGTTGGAGCTGCTAGGCAACCTAGAAGAATCTGTAAATTCTAAAAATTGTAGTCAGGGAATTTCAAGTGGCATGTAGGCCATGAAATGTATACGTAATGATAATTATATGGTTACTTTGATGAATGCCATAGGATGTGAACTTGTGTAATAGAGATAATTATATTGAACTGTAACTAGTTAATGGGAAATGCATCTCAATTGTTCATGAATGAATGATTTAGAATTTCTTATTCCATAGTACATAATTGTGATTGTGGTATTAGATATGCTGCACGTAAAAGGTAGTTGGGTGGAACTCGAATGAACCAATAGAAGAGTCTATTTGGGTTACACTTAACTAGTAATGGCCTTAGATGGTATAATTCCTTAAAAGGAAAATTCAAGCTCCATGATTTTTTTGATATATATATATTTAATGAAGGTTCATTACAGAATGGTATCAAAGCCTAGTTTTACGAGTTAGCCTGGTTAATGGTTTACTGATTTAGGGTTGGCCAGGTTTATAACTTTAGAAATTATTGATTTAAATTCTTAGACTCTGGAATATACAGGGTTATGATCAAGAAAATTAAGATATTATAAGTGAACTTGTTGCTATAGTTAGGTGCTGTTACTAAAGGCTAATTGTTTCGCTTTTGTCTTAGCAATCTATGGCAAATACAAGAAGAGATACTACCGAAAAGTTATGAGGAAGGAGTAACATGGATGAGGAAATGAGAGATATGATGGACTCATTCTGAATGATGGTAGAGGTAGTAAGGGATCAAGCTGCCACTAGTGCCAACATAATGAGGGAGAATTAGGAGAGGAAGAATCAAGAGAACCAACCTAAGGGTGGTGGCAAAAATGCTAACCCTATGTATCAGGGCTGGCTAGAGTTCTAGAGGGCAGGACCACCAACATTCACAAGTACCTGTGAGCTGATGGTAGTGGAAGGATGACTAAAGGAGATGGAAAAATTATTTCAATTACTACATAGTACAAAGGAATAGAGGGTTACATATGCAGAGCATATGTTGAAAGACGAGGCAGAAAATTGGTGGAGTGGGGTCAAACAACTCATGGAAAGTAGGGATATCCCGCTAACTTGGGAGTCCTTTAAGAGGATCTTCTTGGAAAAATATTTTCCTGAAAATATAAGGCAAACAAAGGAAACAGAGTTCCTGTAACTTAAGCAAAGGGGCAAGCCTTTTGAGGAATATTTAGCCAAATTTGAAGAATTGACTAGGTATTCTATGTAATTGAGGCTACATCTCGATGAGGCTTGGAAGTCAAGACAACTGGAAGCAGGGTTAGACTAGAAGATGAAGACGCAGATAGCCCCAATGGAGATCAGGGACTTTGCAGTATTGGTGAATAAATGTTGCATCCTTAGTAAGAGTTTGGAGAAGAAGTAGCACATGAACCAGAGATTTGTTGCTTGTTAGAAACAACCTGCTAAGAATTTGAACATGAAAGGGGGAAACTTTAAGGCACCCCAAGGGCAATCTAGCAATAACCAATGTCTCGAGGTTTAAATTGCCCAAAGTACAGAAACAGACATGGGAAACAGCCCTGCTGGTATCAAACACTGGTGACGTGCTATAAGTGCAAAAAAATATGGCACATTGTAAAGTATTGTCCATCCGGTGAAAATCAATAGAATCCTAATGGGCTGAGGCCACAAGCCCTGGGGAGAGTCTTTAACTTGGATAGGGCCAACATTGAGAAATCACCCGAATTGATACAAGGTAAAGGTAAGATCTATAATTTTTTCTTAATAATATTGTTTAATTCATGTGCTACGCACTCTTTTATATCTAATACATGTGTTAGGAAAATAAACTTGCCTTTTAAAACCATGCCATATGATTTACATATTTTCACACCCTTGGGAGAATCAATAATCTCTCCTCAAATTTGTCTGAATTGTCCTTTTTCAATTGATGACCATCTATTTGTAGTGGACCTGATGTGTTTACCCTTAATTGGAATCGATGTCATTTTGGGAATGGATTGGTTAGCTAGGAATCGAGTCCTTTTAAATTGTTTTGAAAAGACCACTACCTATTTGGATGCCTTACCAGTGGGTATAAGTAATAGAGTGTATGAGGTGAATGATATCTTCCTTAATTTCTCCCAAGTAGAATTCCAAGAGAGACTTAGCTCAATTCCTATCTTAAGAGACTTTCTAGAGGTATTCCCTTTAGAGATAATCAAGTTACCCCCACCAAGAGAGATTGAATTCACCATATACTTAATTCCTAGAACAAGCCCAATATCCATGACACCCTATATGATGGCCCCAATAAAGTTGAAGGAGTTGAAAGTCCAAATTGAGGACTTGTTGGAGAAAGGCTTTATTAGACCGAGTTTATTACCATGGAGAGATCCTGTCCTGTTTCTAAAGAAGAAAGATGAGAGCATGAGATTGTACATAGACTACCGATAACTGAATAAGGTGACCATTAAGAATAAGTACCCTTTGCCCAGAATAGATGACCTATTTGACCAACTGTAAGGAGCAATTGTATTCTTCAAGACAGATTTGAGGTTAAGATACTACCAAATTAGGGTTAGGAGTGAGGACATTCCTAAAACAACATTTAGCACTAGATATGGCCACTATAAGTTTTTGGTGTTGCCATTCGGATTAACTAATGCTCCTGTTGTGTTTATGGACTATATGAATAAAGTCTTTCGACCCTATGTGGATCAATTTGTGGTGGTGTTCATAGATGACATCTTAATCTATTCCAAGACTCATGAAGAGCATGTACGACATCTGGGGATGGTGTTATAGATGTTAAAGGAAAAGCAGTTGTATGCCAAGTTAGAAAAATGTGAGTTTTGGTTGGAGGAGGTCAAATTCTTGGGTCATGTGGTGAATACAGAAGGGATTTTAGTAAACCCTAAGAAAATTGAGGTTGTACTAAATTAGAGTCAACCAAGAATGGTCATGGAGATTAGAAGTTTTTTGTGTTTGGCAAGTTATTATCGGATATTTATACAAGGATTCTCTCAAATTACCTTGCCATTAACTTGATTGACTTAAAAAGGGGTTGAGTTTGAGTAGAGTGAACAATTTTAGCATAGTTTTCAAACCTTGAAGGAAAAATTAACTACCGCTCTAGCATTAATAATCCCAAACCCAATAAAGCCTTTTGAGGTATATACAGATGTGTCAAAGAAAATTTTAGGATGCATCTTAATGCAGGCAAGGAAAGTAGTTGCTTATGCATCGAGCTAACTAAAACCTGTAGAGGAAAATAATCCCACCCATGATTTAGAATTAGCTGTCGTGGTTTTTGCCTTGAAAATTTGGAGACATTATTTATATAGGGCTAAATTTGAGGTCTTTAGTGATCATAAGAGACTTAGGTATTTATTTTATCAAAAAGAGTTAAATATGAGGCAGAGAAGGTGGGTAGAGTATCTAAAGGATTTCCATTTTGAGCTAAAGTATCGTGCAAGGAAAGCTAATGTTGTAGCTGATGCATTAAGTAGAAAGTCCCTACTAGTAACTAGACTTATGGTAAATGATATGAAATTGCTAGAAGAATTTAGGGATCTTAATCTTAATGTGATTTCACTCCCGAATAGGTTAGCAATGAGTGACTTCCAGATTAGTTGTGATATAAGGGAACATGTTAGAAAATCCCAACAATAGGATAAATCCCTAGGAATCTATGCAAATCAACCAGATTTTAGGTTAGCCATTGATGCGGTATTGATGTTTAGAAACTGAATAGTGATTCCAAACCATCAAGAGTTGAGGGAGAAATTGTTAGTAGAGGCAAACTGTAGCCATTACACTATTCACCCAGGTATTTCTAAGATGTATCAAGAGTTGAAAAGAAACTTCTAGTGGTCATAAGAAAGGATGTCGCCAGGTATGTGAATGTCTGTCTTTCTTGTAAACAAGTAAAGATAGAGCATCAAAAACCCACTGGTTTATTAAGACCACTGGAAATACCAGAGAGGAAATGGGATAAGATAACCGTGAATTTTGTGGTAGGATTACCTAGAACCCCAGCCTATTATGATTCCATATGGTGATAATGGATAGGCTGACAAAATCTGCTCATTTCTTACCGATCAAGATCCAATATTCCATGGAAGAGTTAGCCCAACTATACCTAAAGGAAATTGTGAGATTGCACGGGGTACCCTCTACCATAGTGTCAGACCGAGACCCTAGGTTCACATCCTGATTTTGGCAGTCCTTACAAAGAGCATTAGGAACCCAACTCAAATTTAGCACTGCTTATCATCCTCAGACTGATGGATAGTCTGAGAGAACAATACAAACCTTGGAGGATATGTTGAGAGCATGTGTTCTAAAATAGAAGGGAAGTTGGGATAGGTACCTACATTTGATAAAGTTTGCATACAATAATAGTTATCACTCTATTATCGGTATGTCACTATATGTTGCTTTGTATGAGAGGAGTTGTAAGTGTAACATCCGTTCCAATCATGATTAAAGAGATGTTTGATAATTGTCAATTTAATGTTTAATGCTTGTGTATGTTGCATTAGTGCATATAGTTGCATTAGCCTAAGGACTAAATTGAAAGGGGATACATAAAGGTTTAGTAAGAGGTAGTTAGGAACTCAGTTGAAAAAGAAAAAATGAGGGAGTTCAAGAGTGCAAAATAGATGAAGAACCAAAGAGCAAATATCTAAACCTTCTTAAACCCTAAACCATAAACCCCCACACACTTTTCCCCATCTGTATTTTAGAGAGAAAAGGGCGAGCTAGGATAAGAAAGGAGAGATTTTACTAAAGGAAGGGCAAATTTGAGGCTAGAAATCAGTCCTACAGTAAGGGGAGAGCCTTTTTAACACATCCAACACACACATTTGCAAGGAATCAAGGTAGCAATCCATCCTAAACCCCTATCTTTTCTGAAATGTTTACTATTATTGGAAAATATGAATTTTTAAATGTTTAAACTGAGATTGGGGTTAAACCTACATTCTGTATGCTTTTCTATTTCTATGGGATGTTGTGTTGCTGAATGTATGCTTATATATGTGCTTGTAATGGATTGGAAGGGCTGGGTTGTGTTCATCTAGAGGAATAGACTAGTTTTCCTTGAATGTACTATGTTTGAGCTAAGGGATGAGAAATGTTTAATGAGAAGTAAAGTTTGTTGTATGGAAATTAAGTTCATGCATTTAGAATTGAAAATGGAATGCATTTTGGACTGTGTATTATCAAAATCATGTTTTCTAAACTACAGCGGAACATAGCAACTGACTACTATGTATGGGGCAGTCGACTGTCGTGCTCTTGGAAAACCTAGAAGTGTAGACAAACGCTTAGCAGCCGATTGCCAAGTTTCTAGCAGTCGACTGTCGGGCCCACGTTTGCACTAAGAAGTCGATTGGTCATCCTATCAGTTGACTTTCATGCTCTGATTTTTGCCCAAGACGCATTCCAGCAAGCCACCAGCTAGTTGCTGGCCTTCCAGCAGCCGACTGGTAGCCCTCCAAGTTGCAAAATGAGGTCTTTAATGGCAATTGAGCTTAGTAATTCTTCATAATAACTTAATTAAGGGCTCAAAACATGGGTAAGCAAGGAAACTAGAAGTTTTAGGTAAGATACAAAGGATATAGTCACTTTTCACTTGGATGAGAATGGTCCTTGTGATAGTGATACAAAAGGGAGCAGAGAGACATCAAAAAGGGAGAGTGAAGTATCCTAGGCATATGCATTAGTGGTAGATAGGCTCATAAGTTGAGTGACCGATTGTCAGTATGGGACGGCTGTTGGCATTCCACGGTTGTGCTATGTATTTGGATGGTTAAACATCCACTTGAATATAGATAATTTCGAAAACATCGTGATGGTTGTGAACCCTAAGTTAGTGTGTCTTCCAAAGGCCATTAAGAAACACATGCTTAAAGTTACAATATAACCATAGGCATGAGTCGAATCACCCTAGTGCATATGTTAAAAGATAGTGTACCAGGAGGGTGATCCACCTTGAAGGAATAGTGGTGACTCCATAGCCTCATGATTTGCAGAAGTATAGAGGATAAAGTCTAGTGGGTGATCCACCTTGAAGGAATGGTGGTAATCCCCAGGCCTCATGATTCGTGAAAGTGGAGAGGATATAATCTATTCAAAGGAATATGGTGATCCCATGAGTTATAGAGAATGTACAAGTGGATCTAATTAGGGGACGCCTTAGATGTACTAAAGCAGTATTTTACTGTAGTGACGCAGTGTAACACCCCATAATTTAATTAGTTTAAATTAATGGTTTTTAATTAAATGGATGGACTTAATGGTGCCATTAATGAATTAGTATAAATTTCTTGCATAATTTAATGGGCTAAATGTTTATATTAAAAAGTCAACTTGCATGAAAATTTGGGCTTAAAATTAATTCTTTAAATTCTTTTTATTACCTAGCCTAAGTAGCAAGAGAGATGCAAAACAAGATGTAACTAATTAATTGTATGCATAAGTGTGCCTTGCATATGTCTTGCATGAAAGAAGGGAATGGAAAATTATAATTTCATGCAGCCTCCAAGTCACACGTGAACTAAGAAGGAAAAAGTTGCATGTATTTTGTGTGTGGGACCAATGGATAACACAAAGGGGGATGGGAAATTAATTTTTTTAAGCATGCCACAAGTAAAAATAATAGTGCAGAATTTTAATTGAAGGGTCACAAGGAACCACACGCAAGGTAGGGAAAAGAAGCCAAAAAGTGCAGCCCTTAATTCCCAAGCAAGAATGCATTCTTCCCTCCTCTCTCACATGACTGAATAGGCTAGGGAAAAGTGGTTAGAATTTTTGTGGGACATGCATTAGAGGACACGTGAATTAGGGGAAAACCATTAGGCAAAGATGCAGATTTTTTTTTATATATATATGAAGCTTATTAAATAGTTGCTTGTGAAGGTGGGTAATCTAAACTTGCAAGGAAAGAAATGCCAAGGTAGCAAGCAAAAACAATTAACTGCAGAATTTTCTTAAGTGAAATATGCATATGGGAACATGTGAGGCATGAAAACATGGTAAGGAGGAAGAATTTTAAAGGTGCAGAATTTTATTTGGCTTATTGCACATGGAACACACATAAAGAAGGAGATTATGGTGAGGAAAAGAAGACAAAAAGGGAGCAAAAATTTTTATGCCACAATAAAAGTTTAGTTACTTGTGAGAATGGGTAACCCAAACTTACAAGGAAGGGGATTACCAAGAGTGCAAGCCAAGGCAAGTGTACTTGCAAGTACAAGTAGTGCAAGAAAAATATATATCTATACAAACATAAAGAGTGCAGAATTCTCATGAGGGAAAGAGACATGTGCAGCGTGAGTTTTGAAGGAAGAAGTCAAGAAAGGAAAGGGAGAAAGTATGCATTAAAAGCCACCCATAGAAACCATTGGACAAGAGTGATATTCAATAATAACTAAGAAAAAAAAGGAGTGTGGCGTGAAATGAGGGAAGAGGGGGAGAGTTAAAGTTATTTTATTTTTATTTTTATTTTTATTTTTATGACATGCCACCTAAGCCAAGAAAGAGACAAGAGGGAATTGAAATTGACTTTTACACTACAAACCACACGTGAGGTGAAGGGAAAGAAGAGAGAAAAGGAAGAGAGACCTTGCCATATCTAAAACTACCCCTACACATGTGAAAAAGAGAGAAAAGGGGAGAAATACCAAGCTTGGAGAGGAAGAAACAAAGATGGTTAAGAAGAAAAGTAAAAGAGGCAAAGAATCAAGGGAAAGCCAAGCAAAGCCATCTTAGGGCATCAAAGAGGTAGGTTAACAATTCCAATTTTTGTTCCATGTCTAGATATGCAACTCAATGTCTATATTTAAGTCTTCCATGGAACTTAGGTTGTCTCTACATTCTTGGTTTTAAATGTATGGTTGTTGGCTAGCATGTGTGGTTATGAAGTTATTGATAGATGAAATAGCATGAAAATTTGATAGGATTTTTAAGGTGGCCAAGTGCCCACCTAATGCCCAAGTGTGCACAATTACCCTAGGTGGTGGCCAAGTGTCCACATAGTGCCTAAGTGTGCACGATGACCTTAAGAAGGTGGCCGAGTGTCCACATGTGCCCAAGTGTGCACAAAATATTTTAAAGGTGGCCAAGTGTCCTCGAGTGCCCAAGTGTGCACAGCTCAAGTTCACAGAAATTTAAGAAGGATAAGCTTAAATAAATTGATATTGTTATACTAATGTAAGTCACCACATGAGTATTTATAAGTACATTGTTTTCATCTTATTAATATTTTAATTAACCACTTATTGCTTGCCAGTTATATTGTGTATTATGCTGTATTTTACTCCAAGAATGTAGAATTGATATTTTGGTGCTTGCACCCTAATACATATTGGTTGTTTTAAAACTGAATTGTTAAGCTATTGGGAAACTTGTGTTTCTCATTATTTGCTAATATGTATCAGATACGGATGCATAGTTGGGCTGAGAGTTTAAGGTCTTTTTGGGTTAAGAAATTTTGTGACCCCTAATTTTGGTTGTCTAGACATACTCTGAATAAAACTAGGATTATTCTCTTGGCAGTAATCCTGCAAGGTATTTAGGCAAGAACAGGGGAAAGGATAGGTGAAGGACCGATCTATCTAAAAAATTTGTAAAAGGAGTCTGAGTGACAGGATTATTGTCTCCTGACTTCCTAAGGATGGGTACTTCGCATATCCTAATACACATTCACTATTTTGTAATAGACATTATAAAACTTATTGAATTGTACGAAAGTTTAAATTTCGAAAAGTAGCATAGTATTTCTTTATTCCGCTTTGTATGTAAGTATAATTAATCTGAGCGAAGGATCTTGAACCTAATGCGTATAACATAATCCAATGGTTTAACTGCTCAGACTTAAAATAAATAAAAGATAAAGATAATGTACCGAACCTATCTATTTATATCAGAATTAATACTAGATAGGGATGTTACACGCAGTAGTCACAAGGATGGCTCATTCATGTATGCAGTGGTACGTAGAGTTGTTGCTGGGTGACACTCCCAATAGCTCATATGATGTGATTGTTTTCTCCTGCTCGAAAGGCATGTTAATACCCTAAGGAAGTGTTTTATGATGAGAATGATGATGAATGCACTTCCCATGTTTTAAAGATGATATGTTTTGATGAATATGCATATGTATGAGTATATAACATGATTAAATGCTACATGCACTGTATCCTAATAGTAGGTGATATGTTTTATGAAAGAATATAGAGTTTTTCGGTGCAAGCACAGTGGTACAGGTCAATGGATTTCGTAACAGGTTGCATTACTACTGAGATTCATTTCTCATTTTAGTGTTGGCATGTATTAGATGTGTAAGTCCTCTTGGGTTGGAGAAGAAGGTAAAGTATGAAGAAGTGTCCAATATAGGCATACAGACTGTTTAGTTTGAATAACTTAAGTACATGGTAGAATGGAGCTAGCCTTCATGATATTTTGAGAAAGGTTAGTGTAGAATTATTTTGTATAGCCTATTCTAACTTATCTATATAGGAATTAGGGTAAATTAATGAATAGACTAATTAATGGGGTTATGAGTGGCAGGATTTTTGCCTCCATGCCCAATAGTTAATTGACTATATTTAATTAAGAATGCATGTTTATTTATAGTTAATCCAGGTGTATTCTATATATATTTATTCCGCTGCGATGTTGAGAGAACCCGAGAGTATAAGCCAACCCAAATGGCACTCAATTAATCAATTTGGTAAAAAGTTTAAAATTGACTCAGGTAGAAGTGATAGTAACACACCATTATTATGATAATTATATACATTATATCTTGAAACACTAAAAGGGAATCATAGGCTAATGGGGGTGTTACAATAAGTCACCTTTAAGTTAGGTAGAGATGGGGGAGAGAACATTGTTGAAACCGGAGGTCATACAAGAAACTACTGATCAAATAAAAATGATCAGGGAAAAGATGAGAGTGTCACCTATCACGGGTATTGGTAGACAAATAAAGACAAGGAAACTAAGTCCATGATTCTTATGACCATTCTAAATCCTAAAAAGAGTTCGTCTAGTTGCCTACCAAATTTTCGTACCTCCCTATCTTTCAAACTTGCATGATGTCTTCCATGTCTCATAACTCAGAAAGTATGTTCCAGATCCCACTTATATATTAGGGAATCAACCCATAGTATTAAAAGAAAATTTAACTTATGAATCTACTCCTGTCGAGATCCTAGATTTTGAGACTAAACAACTCCAAATCCTTTATTGAGAGGATGTAGCAACCCAGGAAATGACATGGGAGAAGGAAGATGAAATGAGGCAGCGCTATCCAGAATTGTTTATAGGTACGAATTTTGAGAAAAAAAATTCTTTTAATGGGGGGAGGATTGTAATATTCGCTTCCTTAAAATTTATTATTAAGGAAAATCTTAGAATTTTGACTACAAGGACTTAAATGAAACAAGAAGCTTGGGGATAAAAGGAGAAGGACTAAAGAGCAATTTTTCTTATTTGTTAGGAAGACCCTGAAGTTTCAATTACTACACTCTTTTCCTTCCTTTAATATCCCTTTCCCCTCCATACCAAAAGAAAGGGAAAAAACTTTAGGAGAGAAAGGAAGATAGGAAATCAATCAGTAGGGAAAGGAGAAGGAAACCAAATTAGAAGCATCAAACAGTTGGATTCCAGGTAAGAAATCTTCACCTACACTTATAGAAACATCTTAGCTTCCATTTAGAAGTAGCATACTCTTCGTATAACCCATCAAATTTGCTAAAATTCTTTGGATTAGCAAAAATGGAGAAAAATCATTTTCTTCAGAAATTTCTGGTTTTCTAGGTTAAAATGATGATTTTGAGGTTGTTTAGAGTTAGAAAAGGGTTTCTGAACCATAATGTTGGAGTATTTAGCTCTCATTCAGTGCTTTCTAATTTGATTTCAGATTTTGAAGTTAGGTTTTACTGTTCACCCACTTGAATTTGTAAATGGGCTTGCTTGATTGATGTTTGGGCATGAAAATGGTTAGGATTTAAGGGAAAATGGTTATAAACTAAGCTCATACCTTTTAAATTTAAAAATTAGGGGAATCTAAACTGGGAAATTATGAAAATATGAGTTTTTAAACTATCGAAGAGCATAGAAATTGATTGATAGCATTCACCAGTCAACTGTCATGTTCTTAACAAAACCATAAATTTATACAAGGATGCAGCAATCGACTGGTAGCCTCATCAGTTGATTGTCAGGTCTATTTTTTGCCTAGCAGTCAACTGGCAGCCTTCTATCAGTTGATTGGCAACCTACTGTCTTGCGAAGTCTAAAATTCCAAAAAGCCACCAACCAACTGGTAGCCTTCTATCAGCCAATTCGCAGCCATTCAGAGAGTGATCAGCCAACTGCTAGCTTTATGGTAGTCGATTGGTAGCCCTCCAGCATGAAAAATGACTTTTGAAACAAGGATTAAGCTTAGTAACCCTTAAAATTCAATGAATTAAGGCTTAAAGTATCATCATATATGAGAATTACATATTTTGGGTGATAAGTAACATGAAAATAGGAAGGGAAAGAGAAGAGTTGTCAAGTTATCAAACCTCATAGGAGAAATTTAGAGAAATCCTATAGTGAAACCTCTAAGCCTAGGTTACATAGAGAGTATATTGCAATAGATGCATATTTGAGAAGGATTAGTGTGAAATATTGATGTTTATTTTCAAGAAGTGAAAGAGGTGACTTCTGAAACCAAGTTAAAGAGGGAAGCCTTGATCAAGAGAGGAAAAAATGGTTAAGGTAGAGTAATCTACACTCCCCTAATTTAAAATGATGTGAATTTGCTTGTTTTGAAATGAAAATCTATTTATGAGATGGGAATTTGTTGATGAAATGAATTATGAACTAGTACATGATTTTCATGAGTATGAGGAAAACTTTTCCTATATGTGTTGAAAAGTATGAAATGGACCCTTTGCTGCTTGTTTTAATTTGGCTTTTCGGTTTTATGCTTATAGGGCCGACAAAATTTAGGGTAGACATTTAATGGTTGGTATAGGAAGGTTGTAAAGTCCCACATCGGTTAGAGAGGGGAACGAAGCATGCCTTATAAGGGTGTGGATACCTATCCCTTGTAGACGTATTTTAAAATTGTGAGGTGTGGTAGCTTGAGTGCCTAGGGACCCAAAGCGGATAATATCTGCAAGTGGGTGGCCTAGGGACGTTACAGTGGTATCAGAGCTGGGACTCACATCGGTGAGCTAGCGGGGACGTTGGGCTCTCTTAGGGGTGTGGATTATAAAGTCCCACATTAGTTGGAGAGAGGAACGAAGCATGCCTTATAAGGGTGTGGATACCTCTCCCTTGTAGACGCATTTTAAAATCGTGAGAGGTAATGGCCTGAGTGCCTAGGGACCCAAAGCGGACAATATCTGCAAGTGGGTGGCCTAAGGATGTTATAGTGGTATCAGAGCCGGGACTCACATCGATGAGCCAGTGGGGACGCTGAGCTCTCTTAGGGGCATGGATTGTAAAGTCCCACATTAGTTAGAGAGAGCAACAAAGCATGCCTTATAAGGGTGTGGAAACCTATCCCTTGTAGAAGCATTTTAAAACCGTGAGAGGTAATGGCCTGAGTGCCTAGGGACCCAAAGCAGACAATTTCTACAAGTGGGTAGCTTGGGGACGTTACAATGATCATTTAGTATTCCTTATGTAGACTACTTTGTAAAATATGACTACTTTCATCTTTAATGGTCTGTATTTATTAGAGATTACTCTTTAAACAATTACAACCCTATGAAAGACTTTAAGGAGTAAAAAGAGGATAGTTTAGATTTGAAAAACGTTTTGGTTTAAGTGTAAAACTCTATAACCCCAATTATTAGTCACCTATTTGTATATATAACTGTATAGTCAATAAAAAAAGATGAGACTAGCAATGTGCACATGTCAGAGGACGCCCTGGAAGTTAGATTCTTAGACACAGATAAAAAGAAGTGTGACCATCACATGGATCAAAGGAAGTGTGATGATAGTTTAAGATTGTAAACAGCCTGCAAAAGCGAGTATGATTTTTATAATGTTGTGATGGTATGTATATTGATTTATGAGAATATGCTGATTTATGATACTTTTGCAATAATATGAGTATTTTTATGCAAATGAGGTTTGAAATGAAATCACAGGCACTATGAAAATGATGTTTTGACTAGAATAATGGTCCTATACTCTTATGACCTTGATATGAATTTTGTAAACCATTGCTTTGATGAAATATGTTAAATTCCCATGTGTTGATGAAAATAGAATATGAAATTACAATTCAGTTGTATGTTGATATGATGCAGGGGAGAGGTTTTTTGTACCATAAAGGGGTACAACTAAACTTATAACTGTTTTATAAAATTGTAAATTATAAATTACTCTATTGGGATAATTGTATCTCATCAAGTTGTTTGTTTAGATGACCAGGGTCAAGATATGCCTAGAAATTAGCTAGGCTTGAGATGTGTTGGAGTTGCCGGGCAACCTAGAAGAATATGTAAATTTTAAAAATTGTAGATAGGGAATTTCAAGTGGCATGTAGGCCATGAAATGTATATGTAATGATAATTATATGGTTACTTTGGTGAATGTGATAGGATGTGAACTTGTGTAATGGAGATAATCATGTTGAACTGTGACTAATTAATAGGAAATGCATCTCAATTATTCATGAATGAATTATTTAGAATTTCTTATTCCATAGAACATAGTTGTATAGATTGTGGTATTCGATATGCTGCGAGTAAAAGGTAGTTGGGTGAAACTCGAATGGACCAATAGAAGAGTCTATTTAGGTTACACTCAACTAGTGATGGTCTTGGATGGTATGAGTCCTTAAAAGGAAAAAGAAAAAAGAGAATTTTAGTGGAAAATCCACGCTTTATGATTGCTCTGATATATGTATTTAATGAGGGGTTGTTACAAGGTTAATATAAAATCCTCCAATTTTTTTCCCTGTAAAATTTTAAGAAACAAAAAAAGAGAAAGTTTAATGCATTTCCTTTCCTTTCCTTTCCTTCTCTTCCCCTCCAAAATATCCTTCCTAAACATACCCTCAAATTAGGAGATTTTGGATGATCCAAACAAGGAGAGGAGAAACCATCAATTAACATTCCCTTTCCTCTCATTCCTCTTTCTCTTTAATTCCTTCTCTTTCCTTCCACTCCTCATTCCCAAACACATCCATGGAGTGGAATAAAAGATAAGAGAAGGAAAGTAAAATTTATTATTATTATATATTATTTATTATCATCTCATCTAATTGATTTAAATTTGATTAAAATTTTCAAATTTAAAATTTTACATTAAGTTAATGATTTAATATTTAACAGATAAATAATTTCTCAATTTGATCCTTCAAAAATAAAACATCTCAATTTAGTTCTTGAAACATTTTCTTCCAATCAAAATTGTCCTTATATTATGTGAATTTATTCTAAGTTCGAGTCATTTTGACAATCATTTGTCTTTTGTATAATTTTCTTAAATATTTGTAGAAAATTTTCATGTAGATAAATTTAGGTCATGATTAATATGCAAGGTTAATTTATATGAGTTTCCATTTATTAATTGGGGAAATTTTGAGGGATTAAATTGAAAGGCTTTATTTTTCGAGGACTAAATTAATATATATAAGAGTATTCTTTTAAAGACTAAATTATTAGTTTACTAAAACAATTATTTTTCTTCTCTTTATTCTCTTTCATTCAAAATATATTAAACTTTTTTTTCTTTTGGACATGAAAGAATCCAATGAAGGACATGATCAAGAGCAATATGCATGTAAGGATGATCGTGGATAGGGTATTATAGTCCGTAGACTTGAGCGAGAAATAAAATTAATCTCCATCCTTGGACTAGTAGAATCTTTGAATATTCAGACTTGAAACCATTTACAAAAAAAAAATAAAATAATTAATTTTTTTCTTCAAATAATGACTTATTACATGTAAATTCATATATATATATAAATTACATTAATTATGATAAATTAGTTTTAGACTAACTCGCCATTTAGGGAAAAGGAGAGGTATTAGAGGTGGTAGAATCCTACACCATGAACAAGCTAAGAATGCACGTAGGGGAGGACACCCCAAATGCACCTTCAATGCCTAAGTTAGAGAGAGTAACAGAGCGTAAGAGCATAATGAGCTTAGAGTACAAGAATTTTTTTTGTGTACTTGGTACCAAGGGGTAAGATAATATTTATAGGTGTTGTATGTCGATTATGTACACGTGGCAATAAGTAGGTGATCCATCATGGGTGACCTGAAGCCTTGGGCAAGACATAACTAAGGTGATCCAGGCATATAGGGGTGATTGCTCATGATGGTCAGATATGAAATTTTCACAAGTCCCCAAAGACTATAAGTTCGAATGCCTATGGACTTAAGATCATAAGTGATTCGTTCACTGCTAGGGAAAAACGACATTTGAAGGGTGAACACCCTTTTTTGTTGTTGAAGGGGGTTTAGTACGAGAAAACACCTAAATTAGTTTGAGAGTCCCCCAGTTTAAAGATGACGTTATTTTGTAGGGGTGGTATGCCACACTTATTTGGCTTAAGGCTGACAAGTGTATTTCGCGAGGGGTGTGCTACAAATTACAAAAATTGCATTCTTTTTTAGTATACTTAAAAGCATTTAGGTGAATTTCCTAGTATGTAAGAGGGGTTGCCATATAGACTTGAGTGTTGGCCATTTGGGTTGAGCTCAGGTTTCGACTCAAAATTTAGCAAAATGCTTTGCTAGTCCCCAATTCCTAGTAAGGGGAGCTTGGTAGTTCTTTCCAAGTGTTTATCAATTGGATACATCTATCTGAGAAGGCTGAATAGCCCATGAAGGAGGTTGAAGAAGCCTATAGGAAAGGCTAAAGAGCTGATAGGCAGCGTCTGTGTTTTGAATAAGAGTGTGTGCCTAAATAATATATTTTGAATATGTGAGTAAAGGATATGATACTCTCTTTAAGAAGTGAATGGTGTCTCGATAGAGACTGCTTAATATTTGCTCTCCTCGCTTTTGATAGGGATCATTTTTCCAAATGAGCAGGATGGTTAGAAGGGTTGAGATGATCTCCAAGGGTCGCGTCACCCTTAATTAATGGTGTTGAAAAGGCTTTTGGAAGGCGAATGAACGCCTTTTGATCGTTTAGTAGAACCAATAGGCCAATTGTCAAGTCTAATTTTTAAAAAAATGGACTCGACACCAAATTTTTAAGAAAAATTTAGAAAATTATAAAAAAAATTATTTTTGAAAAAAATTTAAAAAATATGCTGGATAAGGCTCAAAAATAGTCTAAAAATAAAGATTGGGTTTGATAGTCTAATTAATTCTCAGGGAAGGGGTTAGGCATCCTAGAAAACCCATCCAAAGGATGGTAACCCTAAATTAAATTTATAAAATAAAATAGTCTAAGAATGATTTAAATTTCCCTAAAACTTATTTACTTTTATTTTTACTTTTATATTATATTTTTTATTTTTATTTTTTTTAAAATCCTTGGAGTTGAATTGTTGTTATTATATTCTTCTTATTTTTTATATGAAACCCAACACTCTCATTACCCCCAAATTTTAATCCTTTATTATTATTATTATTATCATCGTCTTCTTCATTATTATTAGTGTGTATTTTCTATTTTTTTTAGAAAGGACATCATTAACATAGAATTATTTTATTATATTTTATTTTTTTCTGATTAAATTTTTTTTAAAAAAAACATGTTTGGATATAAGAATTAAAATAAGAAAGGACATCGTTAACATAGAATTATTTTATTATATTTTATTTTGTTGTGATTAAATTTTTTTAAAAAAATATCTTTGGATATAAGAATTAAAATCCTAAGAAATATTAAATAAAAATCTCAACGTAAATAAATAAAATGAAAGTTGAATTGTTCTTATTGTCTTTTTCTTGCCTTTTGCTTTGTTTATTTTTTTATGTGCAATCTAACATTCATAGTGCCAATAAAGTAAAAATAATAATAATCAACCACTCTATTTACATTACAAAACCCATGAAACGAGTGTGATTTTCATATCAGAGTATAGGCAAATAAATAACAAAAAGCTATTATATCAAGATTTAACTCATTACAAAGAAAAGCTATAACAAATTTAACAAATTACAGATCCAACCCAACATTTATTGAAACTAGAAAATTGTAGTTTTCCTTCCACCAAGGTTAACTGCATTTTCTTCCTTAGGCAAACCCATCGTATAAACAAGGGAAGAGAGAGAGAGATGGAAGCACAAAAGCTTCCTAGTGAGAGAGAGAGGGCGAGAAGAGTGAGAGAGCAAAGGAATCAAGGAAAAGAGTAGTATATATAAGCTAGAATATGAAGGAGATCATCATAATTGTTATATTTCAACTAAAAAGAATCAAATCAACATAAAAATCACCAAGGTAATCAAGAGAAATCGTCCCTTACTCCTTTAGGTGAAAAACCATTTTCTCTCTCTAATGAAAATTTGTAAAAGTTGTGTTTTTAAGTTGAGTTAGGGAGATTTAAACTTGCATTCTTTGATTTGTAAGCTGGATATGTAACGACCTCTTAATTCACAATACACTTACCTCTATCAGAGTAGCGGAAGCATATGGGTTTTTCAAATCAATTTTTTCATTTTTCCCTTATCTGGGAATGTCGGAGGGTCTCTACCGGTTGAGTATAACCCAAATAGAATCTTACCACTGTCCATTTAGATTCCACTCAACCCTACATCCTAAATAGCTATTCTATTTTCACAAACGACCATAACACGCTCTGGAATATCAATTCTAATAACCATAAATTCATAATATGATATCCATTCACATTCAATTCAAATTTAATTCAAATTAAACTAATCTTTAAACATGCATTTTTGCTAAAAATCTGGCAGAGTTTTCCCTGTAAACTGAGCGTTCCCCAAAGTACAAATAGTCAATAACCAACAATTTACATCCAGTCAAATCCAACAGTAAACAACAACATCAATACATTTAATTACATAATCAATTCAAGCCTAAAACTACGCAGCAACGTCCTTTTGTTATCCTGCTCCTACCCAGCTATCTCTTAGGCATACCCTATTCTTGATCATCTGAGTAAACAACTTCATGAGATTGTTAAATCCCAGTAGAGTAATTTACAATATACAGTTATAAAATAGCTGGATGCTCAGCTATGGCAAAGCACAGAAAACATCTCCCCATGTTTAATTTAAAAGCCGATGAATTACCTTATTCTTTAAAATATGCAATTACATGGAAAACGATGCAATAATTAAAATGAGTATAACAATAAATTTTCTAAAAATCCATACTGAAGTTCTGGTTTAAAATCCATGCCCAGTGGTTTTTGCATACACATCAGTCACAAGTCTCATGTGATTTTTTACAAATATATCCAATTGCATGCCATTTTTACGGAAATCATACTTTTTCATTAGGTGTGATACATGACACCAATCAACCAAAATCACGCCTATATTGTGAGTGTGATCTATGACACCAATCACTCACTTAAGGACCGAGTGAGAATCAACATTTAGGGCGTCCCCTAGCATGTGCACAAACGCCAATTCTCATCCTCATACAGTCTATTCGAAACTACATGCACAAAGTCGACCAGTTCTCAAGGTTCTACGAGATTATACCTAAACCACAAAGTTTCCCCATATAGGTTATCCCCCCTTATACACCTTAAACCTTTCATAAGGTCATCCTGGTTTACCACGTAATTTCTAACGAATGTAGGCTAAATTCAATTAAAAATAATGCATTTACAAAACCATCTGCACTCGGGATACTCAACGGCCGTCCCATACCGTCTATTGAATACCCTACCTTAAGTCAACCCGTTTCTATGGCATCTAAATCCGATAGCCAATCAATCTAACATGCAATAGGCATTTACAACACACAGGCATACAGATATACTCATCAATCGCAACACGTATTCCCATGCAATCAAACTAATCTAAATCAGGCATTCACAACATCAAATAAAATTCAAGGGAGCATAAATCACTCTACCTTTTACTATTTACTCCTACATAGTCTGAGCTTCTTGTTTCGTCAAAAATCGAGCCTAGTTAGTTCCCTGGGCAATTTAATTAAAATCTCAGGCAGTTTTCTATTCAATTAAACTTCCCTACGTTCGGTTACAATTTTCCTAAGCCATGTAATTCCTATGCATGGTTGACATTAAATTTCAATTAGAAAACATTAGATCAGGACAATTTAGACTATACCGGGGGTTCTGAAAGATGAAATTCTAGTTCTGGACACTTTCTGGCAGCTCTAACATGGCGCATAGTGGAGCACAACAACGGATGGTGGCTTACGGCAAGACACAGAGGGATGCGGTGAGGTCAAAATTACACGGTAGCGTGGCAGAAAGTCGAGGAGACCAGATCTAGAGTCTGTTTAGCGGTTCATAGCCGTTTGGATGGCATTTTCTGGTAGAGAAGAATGACACACGGCGGATAATTTTTGCTCTGTTTTGGGCGCGTGGCAGCAGCATTCACCAGCTGGGAGTTGTCGGAGGAAGCTGGCAGCTCAGCCTTTCCAACAGTAGGGGCAGTGTCGCCAGACGGCAGAGATCATGGTGGCTAAGGGAAAATTGTGACGGAGGGAAATGTGGCATTTTTTGGCTGCTATGGCATCCGTCGGTGGCTGGGGTTGGTTGGTGGAGGTCAAGGACGTCGAGCTGCTGTAGTGGATGGGTCTAGCAGTGGCGTAGGGTGGCGTTTCGGCCAGGGGCATTTTGATCTTTTGCCACTTCGCCTGAGAGAATTTTTGGATGCCTTTTTCGATCCGAGCAAGGGCACAAATTCCCATGGAAGGAATTTGGGCTCCATTTAAGGAATTATAGCCCGTTACTTTATCTGTCAATTCCTTGACGCCGAGTCGAGTTTTTCTCCATTAGATCGAATTTTGACTTTAAAAAATTCCCAAATTTCAACTGTAGACTTAGAAAATTATGTCGGGTTTGATTTTAATAAAATTGATATTTAATTTTTCCAATTAATTTATTTTTAAAATTTGGTTTATTAAAGGATATATGCTTGTGAGGCCTTACATGTGATTGATTTGTGCTAAAATCAAATTTTTGGTTGTGGGTTACTTTCTCTCTCCTTTATGAATGTGATTCTCAAATTTTGGCATGATTCTTAACTTAAGAGAGCTTAGTTTTGATGTATGATGATGTTTTTGGAAGGGCAAAAAGGTTATAAATGATTTGAAATGAATCTTGAAATTTTAGGGGAAAAATGGATCAAAACACGATTTTTAAAGCATGGAAAGAACAAGGTAGTCGACTTCTTCATCAAGGAAGTTAACTTTCGTGTTCTTGAGCCCAGAAATGCATCTCCAGAACAAGGCAATCAAATTACAACGCTTTGGCAGTCAACTTGAAGCCTCCTGGAAGTCGACTTCTTGCTCTCTGTTTGCCCCTTCGCTTGGCAGCAAGCTACAAGTCGACTTCCTAACCCCTAAAAGTCGACTTGCATCCCTCTATTTTGCAAAATGTCCTCTTTTCTCTCCTAAAAATCATATAAAGGCTAGGAACTCATCCCAAATCTATATTACTGCATCCAAGAAGTGATATGGGACATGATTGGAAGGAAAATAATTAAAAAAAGAAAGTGAAAGTGCTCCTATTGTATGCTCAAGTCTAGATATGTTCTAGATTGAAGGACTGGTAGTCGGTATGGGACGACCGTCAAGACTTTGACAGCTATACAATAATATAGGATGGTAAAGCATTCATTCAATTATAAAAAGTAATAAGAAAACACCATGATGGTGATTAACCCAAATTTAGCTTATCCTAATGGCCTAAGAGTACCTACTTAGAGTTGTACTTATCATAATATGGGAACCTGTCAGTCTAGTGTATATAATAGGGAGTTATGTAATTGGAAATGATATCTAAGCATCATTGGCTCCTAATAGAGAATGATTGAAAATGACTTGTAACCCACATAAGAGGTATAATGATCCGATGAGTGGATATGGCCTGTGACCTACATGAGAGGCATGACGATCCTATGTGGGATGTGATTCATCATAGATAATGATGACCTTAAAATGATAAAGGGAGACTTGGGACACCCTAGGATCTTAATGCTGGGAAAACTTATCAAAAAGGAACTCATACAATGCATGCTTGAAAGGAAAAGTGTGAACAATTGGCTAAAGGAGCCACATGAATGAAAGTTGAATGTTGTTTTCCTTTAAATGTTATGAATGTCCATATTACTATGAAATAAATGATTGATGATGACAATACCACTAAGCATGACATTGTTATGTTTAATTTCTGATTCATGACCTTACAAAGCATGAGCATTACATATTATTAACTATGATTTACACTGAATGCAAGAGTTTTTCTTGTTTGATTCATGGTTGGTACCACTAACGATATTTTCTAACCTAATTCCTCTTTATTATTGATATTATGTCTCACATATTGTTTATGTGTCTAGATGTCTAAACTCTCAATGATGGTAGAGGTAGATGTGGAGGTTATAGAGGTTCCTGATCTCGAGTACTTCATTAGAATTGGTGAAGTATTGATTTGGATCGTGGATGTGCCACCAGCACCCCTGGTGGGTTAGAGTGGTAGAGATTGTAGATGTCTTTTTGGTGCTCCACTTCACCTGACATGTTTTGTTTTGGTCATAGAGGGATTAATATATATATATATATTGTATAAGATGGTGGAGCCTAACGCTGTTTGGTTTTATATTTATATAGAAATGCTAACTTAGGTACTGCTACACTATTTATCCCATAATGGGTCAGGTGGTCTTGTGAATGTCAGTGTCATCTCCCTAAGCTCTCACCCATTATTTTGACTTTGTAAATATTTATAGTTATAGTATAAAATGCCTAGTTACACCTAGCTAACAATATTTTTTTATGCTTTTGTTGTTGAATGAATACAAGTGAGAATCCCAAGTGCAACCCTAAACTTGAAATTGAACTGATAAAGGATCTTGGGCGTTAATTTAAAATTGAACTCAGGTAGTTAAATAGAAAGACAAGTTAGTAGCATACCATCTCAATGGAGTAATCTATGATAAGTACTTTTAGAGGTGGGGTGTTATGTAACGACCCCCTAATCCACAATATACTATCCTCTATCTGCCTAGCGGAAGCATATGGGTTTTAGAAATAGTTATTCCCGATGTGGGAATGTTAGGGGATCGTTATGGGTTGAGCGTAACCCAAATAGACTTTCCATCGTCCATTTAGATTCTATTCAACCCTAATTCACATGCAGCTATACTAATTAGACATACATTCATCATGAATTACTCTGGAATGAAAACTAAAATCCATACATACATCATATCATCCATTCATGCAAATTCCCACTTAATTTTAAACATTTACAGTAGTAAATCTTGTCAAAAATCTGGCAGAGTTTCCTCTGTATTTGGAACATATCCCCATAATACAAACAGTTATCCATCAGAAATTTATAGCCAATCCAACAACAACAGAAAAGAAGAAATTACAAAATCCAATACAAAACCTCATCAGTATATATATTTACATTACAATTAAAGCTTAGAACTATGCTGCTCTTCTGTCCATGGTCAATACCTTGCTCAGCTAGCGTCTAGGTCCTTGTTCCTGTTCATCTGAGTAAACAACCTGGTGAGATATGAAATCTCAGTAGAATAATTTACAATTTGCAACATAGTTCGAAATCTGGTTGATTACTCAGTGGTGCAAACACCGAAAACAATTTCCTAAAATCAGTTCAAAATCCGTGAATACCTTATCTTTAAAAATCATATTATCGCATGGAAATCACGGCAAGTTCTAAAATCATTAAAAATCCATTTCTTTTGAAAATCATTAATCAAAAGAGAATCAAAACCCATGCCCGGTGTATCTAAATCCGTATTGATCACAATTCATCTGTGACCGTATCTAAAATCCTCTAATTGCACGTCATCTAGAGAATCTACATCTCTTATCGTTGGGTGTGATCCGTAACACCAATCACCCGAATCTCGCCTATGTTGTGAGTGTGATCTGCAACACCAATCACTTACTCAAGGACCGGGTGAGAATCAACATCTAGGGCGTCTCCTAGCATGTGCACATACTCTAATTCTCATCCTCATACAGTCTATTCGAACTCATATGCTCACGGTCGGCTGTTCCTCAGGGTTCTCGGGTATTACGCCTAAATCATAATATTTCCCCGTATAGGCTATCCCCCCTTATACTCCTTAAACCTTTCTTAGGGTCGTCCTGATTTATCGCGTGATCGCTAACGTAGTGTAGGCTAAATTTGGTAAAAATAATATCATTTAAAAACTCCCTACACTGAGGATACTTAACGGCCGTCCCATACCGGCTATCAAGTACCCTACCCTAAGTAAACCCGTCCTAATGTCATCTAAACTCAATAAAAAAAGCATCTAACATGCAAATGGAATTCCCATCACACAGGCATGCAATTTAGTCCATCGAAAGCAGCACGCAAGTCCATGCAATTAAATCTAAGCGTTCACATATTCACATAATCAATTCTAACATTCGGGAAGCGTAAATTATCCTACCTGGTTTTTGTTTGCTCCAAATCAATCCAGAACTTCTCGTATTCTCAGATTTCGAGCCAAATCAATTTCCTAGACATTTACACAAATATTTAAGCTCGTCACGTCATCAATTCCACAATCCTAAGTCTGATTACCCTATTTCCTAAGTTAGTTTATTTCCTATTCACATTCGGCAGCTAATTCCATCAAAATTCATTAGTTTTAGGTGAATCAGACCTTACCAGGGTTGTCGGATGATGGAAATCTGTCCTGGGGTAGTTTCGGTGTCTCTCGGGTAGCTTTTTGTCTTCTCTAACAGCATCACACGGCAGAGCACAGTGGAAGGGTGCAGTTGGCCTCAAAAATCACACCACGGTGAAGCCCTCAAGATGAGGAGTCCGAATATGGTGGTGGCAGGGCAGTTCATGGCCGTTTGGATGGCGTTTTTTGGCCTCAAAAAATGACGCACGACAGATGGAGTTTCTCTTGATCCACGCGTGTGGAGGCTCCGTTTGACAACTGCTAGCTGGGGGAGGAAGCTGGCAGCTCGGCCTACACGCTGGTGGTGGCGGTGATGGTCAACGGTGGCTGATGGAAACTATCTCAACTGGCGAAGTTTTCACGCGACGGAGGGGAAAAGCTTCATTTTTCGACAGCTCTGGTGGCTGTTGGTGGCCGTGGGTGGCTGCCTGAGGTTGAGGGTGGTGAGGGGTGTCGGATGGTAGGTCAGGTGGTGGCCCACAGTGGCCCAGGCGGTAGCGCACGATGGAGGAAGGAGGAGAGAGAAGAGAGAGAAAATATAGTGAGGAGAGAGAGAGAAATGTTGTAAATGGCAGGGTTTTGGGGAATTTAAAGCTTCCAGAGGCGATTCTGACTTTTCCAGAACCACCCGGGGAAACTTCAGGATGTCATTTCCCATCTGGACATTGGCACGGGTCCCCATGCAGAGGTTTCGGCCTTCATTTGAGAAACCGAAGTCTGAAACTCTGTTTATCAGTATTTTATCATCGGGTTGCTTTCCTTTTCAACAGATCACATTTCTGACTTCGAAAAGCCTTTCGATTTCATTCATCGACCTCAAAATTCATGCCAGACTCCGTTTACATGAGATTAACATAAAAATTCAATTTATCTTTTAAAATCAATCTCGGTTATTACATTCTCCCCCCCTTAAAAGAAATTTTGTCCCCAAAATTCATACCTGTGAACAGCTCTTGGTATCGTTGCCTCATCTCGTCTTCCTTCTCCCACGTCATCTCCTGCGATGCTACATCTTGCCAAAGTACCTTAACTAAAGGGATTATTTTACTTCAGAGTTGCTTAGTCTTAAAGTCAAGGATTTATACAGGAGTAGATTCATAAGTCAAATTTTCCTTTAATATTATTGGTTGATTCCCCAATACATGCGTAGGGTCTAGAATATACTTACAAAGTCAGGAGACGTGGAAGACATCATGTAGGTTTGACAAATGGGGAGGTAAGGCAATTTAGTAGGCGACAAGACCGACCCTTTGTAGGATTTGGAATGGTCCTAGGAATCTAGGGCTTAGTTTCTTAGTCCTTACCTGTCTACTAATACCCGTGGTAAGGGACACTCTCAAAAACATATGTTCTCCCTCATGGAATTCTAAAGGCCTTATTCTCTTATTTGCATATGCTTCCTATCTTTGTTGGGCAACCCTCATCTTTTCCCTGATCATTTTGATCTGATCAGTGGTTTCTTGTATGATTTCAGGTCCCAACAGTGCACTCTCCCTCATTTCTACCAAACTCAAGGGTGATTTACAACTCCTCCCATACAGAGCCTCATAAAGTGCCATACCGATGGTAGAGTGATAACTGTTATTGTATACAAACTCTATCAACATTAGGTGTTTATCCCAATTTCCTTTCTATTCTAGTACACAAGCCCTCAACATATCTTCTAAAGTCTGGATAGTTCTCTCAGACTGCCTGTCAGTCTGAGGATGATAGGCTGTGCTAAACTTAAGCTAGGTTCCCAAGGCTTGTTGTAGAGATTGCCAGAATCTCGAAGTAAACCTAGGATCTCGATCGGATACTATACCGGATGGTATTTCATGCAATCTTACAATTTCCCTAAGGTATACTTCATCCAATTTCTCCATAGAGTATCGCATCTTAACAGGCAAAAAGTGAGCAAATTTGGTCAATCTATCCACTATCACCCAAATGGCATCAAATCCAGCTAGTGTCCTAAGCAATCTTACCATGAAATCCATGGTTATTTGATCCCATTTTCTTTTCGGTATCTCCAAGAGTTTCAATAACCCTACAGGTTTCTGATGTTCTATCTTGACCTATTGACAAGTCAAACAGGCACTCATGTAGTTTGTGATGTCCTTCTGCATACCAAGCCACCAAAAATTCCTCTTTAGATCTTGATACATCTTGGAAATACCTGGGTGAATAGTATAATAGCTTCTATAGGCCTCTGCTAGCACTTTTTCATTCAGCTCCTGATGGTTTAGAATTACTACCCTCTTCCTAAACATTAGTACTCCATCAGGGGCTAATCCAAAATCGGGTTGGTTGGTGTATACTTCCAAGGATTCATCCTTTAGTTGGGCTTGTCTAATCAGCTCTCTCAACTCGCAGGTTATCAAGAAGTCACTCATCACTAATCTTTTTGGAAACGAGATTACATTGAGGCTGAGATTCCTAAAATCCTCAAGTAACCTCATCTCACCTACCATTAAGCTAGCTAATTGTAGTGACTTTCGACTTAATGCATCTGCTACGACATTCGCTTTCCTTGCATGATATTTCAATTCAAAATTAAAATCTTTCAGGTATTCTACCCACCTACGCTGCCTTATGTTCAATTCCTTCTGATTAAACAAATACCTAAGGCTCTTATGATCACTATACACCTCGAATACTGTGCCATACAAGTAATGTCTCCAAACCTTTAGGGAAAACATGACGAAAGCTAATTCTAAGTCATGGGTAGGGTAGTTTTCCTCGGCAGGTTTCAATTGTCATGATGCATAAGCCACAACTTTCCCATCCTACATTAAGACGCAACCTAGGCCTTTCAGGGATGCATCTGTATATACGATGAAGGGTTCTAAGGGTTTCGGAAGAATTAATACAGGAGCGGTGGTCAATTTCTCTTTCAAAGTCTGAAAACTATTCTCACACTGCTCGCTCCATTCGAAATTCACCCCCTTCCAAGTCAACCAGGTTAATGGCTAGGCTATCTGAGAAAATCCTTGAATGACTTTCCTATAATAGCCATCCAAACCCAGGAAACTCCTAATCTCGGTGACTATTCTAGGTTGACCCCAATCTAACACTGCTTCGATCTTCTTAGGGTCTACCGCTATTCCTTCCCCATTTACCACGTGTCCCAGGAATTTTACTTCTTTCAACCAAAACTCACATTTTTCTAACTTGGCATATGGTTGATTCTCTTCCAGTATCTGTAGCACCGTGCTAAGATGCTGGGCATGCTCCTCGTGAGTCTTGGAGTAGACTAAGATATCATCAATGAACACCACTACAAACTGATCTAAGTAGGGTCTGAAGATCCTGTTCATGTAATCCATAAAGACAGCTGGTGCGTTTGTCAATCCAAACGGTATCACTAGAAACTCGTAGTGGCCGTATCTCATAGTAAACGCTATCTTAGGGATGTCCTCCTCTCTAACCCTAATCTGATGATATCCTGATCTTAAGTCTATCTTAGAAAACACAATCGCACCTTGCAATTGATCAAACAAGTCGTCAATACATGGTAATGGGTATTTATTCCTAATGTTCACCTTGTTTAGTTGCCGATAATCGATACACAATCTTAAACTCTTGTCTTTCTTCTTTATGAATAAGACAGGAGCTCCCCATGGTGATACACTCGGTCTAATGAACCCCTTCTCCAACATATCCTCAATTTGGACCTTTAATTCCTTTAATTCTGCTGGGGCCATATGAGATGGAATCATGGCTATTGGGCCCGCGCCCGGAATCAGGTCAATAGTAAATTTTATCTCTCTAGGTGGTGGTAGTTTACTTACATCTAAAGGGAACACCTTCGGAAAGTCACTAGCAATTGAAATTTGGCTTAACCTATCCTGCAACTCTACCTTAGAGAGATTGAGGGACATATCACCTATCTCACAAGCCCTATCGCCCCTACGCACATGCACGTTATCTAAGTAAGTGATTGTCCTCTCGGAATAATTTAACAAGACCCGATTCCTAGTTAACCAATCCATTCCTAAAATAATTTCGATCCCGGTCAAGGGTATACACACTAGGTCCACGATAAACAAGGTATCTTCAATGGTTAAGGGGCAGTTTAGGCATATACGTGGGGACATAGTGGCTTCTCCTAGGGGGTGTGGATATGTATAGGTCACAGGGTAGGGTCTGTATAGGTAGTTTTATTTTCTCTACACATGCATCAACAATAAAGGAGTGCGTAGCATCCGAATCAAATAATACTATCAAAGGAAAACTATAAATTTTACCTCTACCCTGCATCAAGCCCGATGACCTGTCGACATTAGCTGCGTCCAGAGTGAAAACTCTCCTTGGAGCCTGCGGTCTTCGGCCACCGGATGTCTGATGGTTCCTGCTAAAATGACAGTATCTTGCCATGTGTCTTGTGCCTCCACACCTGTAACATTGTAATGGAGCTTGATGCCAATATGGTTGATTAGGGTGCCTAGTCCTACATTTCTGACAGGGTGCATTATCAAGTTATCTACTGCTGCTAGAAGCCCTTGGTTGTGGTTTAAACATACCGCCTCTCATATTGAGATTCCTGGTTACTAGTCTTGGCCAGTTTCCTGTCCTCTGTGTCATGTTCTGAGCCTGTCTCTGCTCCAGATTCTTACTCAGGATTCGACACTTGTTCACCAGCATCGCGAAGTCTCTGATCTCAAGTGTGGCTAGCTGAGTCTTTATGGGTAAGTCTAGGCCCTCTTCTAGTTGCTTTACTTTCCAGGCCTCATCATAGTGCATTCGCAGGTACGTAGAATATCTAGATAGCTCTTCAAATTATCTTAAATACTCCTCGAATGGCCTGCCTCCCTGGGTGAGCTTTAAAAACTGTGCTTATTTTGACTGTTTGATGCTCTTAGGGAAATATTGATCCATAAAGACTCCCTTGAAGGATTCCTAGGTAAGCGGGATACCCCTGCTTTCCATCAATTGCTGGGCATCTGTCCACCATTGTTTTGCTTCGCCCTTCAACATATATGTTGCATATGTAACCTTCTGTTCGTCGTCACATTGCAACAACCTGAAGATCTTCTCCATGTCCTTCAGCCAGGCTTCTACTGCGACTGGATCAAAGGCACCTGCAAACGAAGATGGACCTGCTCTCTAAAACTCGATCCATCCCTTATACAATGGGTTAGCATGCTGGGCAGCTCCGTCGTTCCTAGTTTGCCTGTCCTCTTGCTGCTGTCTCATCACGTTGGCACTGGTAGTGGCTTGATCTCTCATAGCATCAGCCATCAACCGAATGGATTCCATCATATCTTGCATGTCGACATTGGTCTCCATGCTACCACTATTCGAAGCACCTTGGCTCCTGTGTCTTGGCCTTCCTCTGGGCTTGTGAGTACTATCCCTGCTTGGTTCTGCCATACTTATTTGACACATAAAGCAAAAAGATTAGTTTTAATAGCAACAATTAACAGAAAAGCATTAAATTCATTCCATTACTTATCGATTCAAGATCAGGTCCTAATATTCCAGAGTTAAATCAATCAAAACCCTAAAGCTGCAAGCCCGAAGATTCAAGGTCCCTAGCCCACTAAACCAAACAATCCAAAAAATTGGGCTCTGATACCATAATTGTAACGACCCCTTAATCCACAATACACTATCCTCTATCTGCCTAGCAGAAGCATATGGGTTTTAGAAATAGATTTTATGATTTTGAGTATTTGCTGCAATTTCCATGTGATAAAATGATTTTTAAGATAAGGTATTTCACTGATTTCGAACTGATTTCGGGAAGTTATTTTCGGTGCTCGCACTGTTGAGTATTCAACCAAATTTTGAATTGTATTTGAAATGTAAATTATTCTACTGGGATTTTATATCTCACCAGGTTGTTTACTCAGATGAACAAGGATAGGGACAGGAACCTAGACGTTAGCTGGACGATGACTTGATGATAGACAGAAGAACGACTTAGTCTAGGCTTGAATTACATTGTATATATTTTGATGATGATGCTGTATATTGGTTTTCTGTCATTTATATTTTCTGTTGTAATTGGGCTGGCTGTATATCCGTAAAATAGGATGACTATTGTATTTTGGGATACGCTTGAAATACAGAGGAAACTCTGCCAGATTTTTGGTAGGGTTTACCATTGTAAACCAATGTAATCAAGTTGGAATTCACAGTTAATGATTGTATGCCGTATGTATGGTTATTAGTTTTCATTCTAGAGTAATTTATGATGTATACATGTATAATTAGCATAGCTGTAGGTGAATTAGGGTTGAACGGAATTCGAATGGACAACGGGAAGTCTATTTGGGTTACGCTCAACCAGTAGCGATCCCCTGACATTCGCACATCGGGAATAACTATTTAGAAAAGTCCATATGCTTTCGCTAATCAGATAAAGGATTGTGTATGTCGTATTAGGGGGTCGTTACAATTATGGTATCAGAGCCCGGTTTGTCGGATTGTCTGGTTTAGTGGGCTAGGGATTGTGAATCTTTGGGCTTGCAGCTTTAGGGTTTTGATTGATTTAACTCTGGAATGTTAGGACTTAATCTCGAATCGATAAGTAATGGAATAAATTTAATGCCTTTCTGTTAACTGTTGCTGTTAAAATTGATCTGTTTGCTTCTGTGTCAGATAACTATGGCTGAATCTCGCAGGGATGCCACTCGCAGGCCCAGAGGAAGGCCAAGGCACTAGAACCAGGGTGCTTCGGGTAGTGGTAGCATGGAGACTGATATCGACATGCGCGATATGATGGAATCCATTCGGTTGATGGCTGATGCGATGAGAGATCAAGCCACTACCAGTGCTAATGTGATGAGACAGCAACAGGAAGACAGATAGACTAGAAATGATGGAGCCACCCAGTATGCTAATCCATTGTATAAGGGATAGATCAAGTTTCAGAGAGAGGGTCCATCTCCATTTGCAGGTGCCTCCGATCCAGCTACGGTAGAAGCCTGGATGAAAGATATTGAAAAGATTTTCAGACTGTTGCAGTGTGACGACGAGCAAAAGGTTACATATGCAACATATATGTTGAAAGGCGAAGCAGAACTCTAGTGGATAGGTGCCCAACAACTGATGGAAAGCAGAGGCATTCCGCTCACCTGGGAGTCCTTTAAGAGAGTCTTTATGGACCAGTACATCCCTGAGAGCGTAAAACAATCAAAAGAAGCACAGTTTCTGAAGCTCACACAAGGAGGCAGACCATTTGAGAAGTATTTGAAACAATTTGAAGAATTATCCCGATACTCCACCTACCTATGAATGCATTATGATGAGGCTTGGAAAGCAAAGCAATTAAAAGAAGGCCTAGACTTACCCATGAAGACTCAGCTAGCCACATTGGAGATTAGAGACTTCGCCACGCTAGTAAACAAGTGCCGTATCCTGAGTAAGAATTTAGAGCAGAGACAAGCTCAGAATATGACACAGAGAATAGGGAACCGGCCAAGACTAGCAACCAAAAATCTTAATGTGAGAAGCGGTATGTTTAAACCGCAACCAGGAGCTTCTAGCAGTAGTGGAAGATGACTTGACAACACACCTTGTCCGAAGTGTGGAACTAGACATCCGAATCAGCCGTGCTGGCATCAGACTCCACTTCTTTGATAGTATTGTTTGATTCGGGTGCTACGCACTTCTTTATTGCTGATGCATGCGTAGAGAGAATAAAACTACTTGTTCAAACCCTGCCCTGTGACCTATACATATCCACACCCTTGGGAGAAGCCACTATGTCCCCACAAATATGCCTAAATTGCCCCTTAACCATTGAAGATACTTTGTTCATTCTGGACCTAGTGTGTATACCATTAACTGGGATCGACATCATTTTGGGAATGGATTGGTTGACTAGGAATCGGGTCTTGTTGAATTGTTCCGAGAGGACAATCAGTTACCTGGATAACGTGCCTGTGCGAGGGAGTGACAGGGCTTGTGAGATAGGTTATATGTCCCTCAATCTCTCTGAGGTAGAGTTACAGGATAGACTAAGCCAAATCCCAATTGTTAGTGACTTTTTAGAGGTATTTCCTTTAGAAATAAGTAAACTGCCACCACCTAGGGAGATAGAGTTCACCATTGACCTGATTCCAGGCGTGGGCCCAATAGCCATGACTTCATATCGTATGGCCCCAGTGGAATTAAGGGAATTAAAGGTCCAAATTGAAGATATGTTGGAAAAAGGGTTCATTAGGCCAAGTGTATCGCAGTGGGGAGCTCCGGTCTTATTCGTAAAGAAGAAAGACGGGAGTTTGAGATTGTGTATCGATTACCAGTAGTTAAACAAGGTGACTATTAAGAATAAATACCCATTACCACATATTGATGACTTGTTTGATCAGTTGCAAGGCGTGATTGTGTTTTCTAATATATACTTAAGATCAGGATACCACCAGATTAGGGTTAGAGAGGAGGATATCTCGAAGACAGCGTTTAAGGCAAGATTAGTCCACTATGAATTTCTAGTGATGTCGTTTGGGTTAATGAACGCACCAGCTGTCTTTATGGATTACATGAACAGGATTTTCAGACTTTATTTAGATTAGTTTGTAGTGGTATTCATCGATGATATCTTAGTCTACTCCAAGACTCACAAAAAGTATGCCCAGCATCTTAGCGCGATGCTACAAATACTGGAAGAGAAGCAATTGTATGCAAAGCTAGAGAAATGTGAGTTTTTGTTAGAAGAAGTGAAATTCTTAAGACATGTGGTTAATGGGGAAGGGATAGCGGTAGACCCAAAGAAGATTGAAGCGGTATTAGATTTGGGTCAACTTAGAACGGTCATCGCGATTAGGAGTTTCCTGGGTTTGGCTGGCTATTATAGGAAATTCATTCAAGGATTTTCTCAAATAGCCGTGCCATTAACCCGGTTGACTCGGAAAGGGGTAGATTTCGAATGGAGCGAACAGTGTGAGAATAGTTTTCAAACTTTGAAAGAGAAATTGACCACCACTCCTGTACTAATTATTTCGAAACCCCTAGAACCCTTTACTGTATATACAGATGCATCCTTGAGAGGCCTAGGTTGTGTCTTGATGCAGAATGGGAAAGTTGTGACTTATGCATTGCGACAATTGAAACCTGCAGAGGAAAACTACCCCACCCATAACTTAGAATTAGCTGCCATTGTGTTTGCCCTAAAGATTTGGCGACATTACCTGTATGGCGTTATATTTGAGGTGTATAGTGATCATAAGAGCCTTAGGTATTTGTTTGATCAAAAGGAATTAAACATGAGGCAGCGTAGGTGGGTAGAATACCTGAAAGACTTTGATTTTGAATTGAAATATCATGCAAGGAAAGCGATTGTCGTGGTAGATGCATTAAGCCGGAAGTCACTACAACTAGCTAGTTTAATAATAGGTGAAATGAGATTACTTGAGGATTTTAGGAATCTTAGCCTCAACGTAATCTCGTTTCCACAAAGATTAGTGATGAGTGACTTTTTGATAACTTGTCAATTGAGAGAACTAATTAGACAAGCCCAACTTGAGGATGAATCCTTGGAAGTACACGCAGACCAACCCAATTTTGGACTAGCACCTGATGGAGTTTTGATGTTTAGAAAAAGGGTAGTGATTCCGAACCATCAGGAGTTAAAGGAAAAAGTGTTAGCAGAGGCCCATAGAAGCCATTACACTATTCTTCCTAGTATTTCCAAGATGTATTAGGACCTAAAGAGGAACTTTTGGTGGCCCGGTATGCGGAAAGATATCACGAACTACGTGAATGCCTGTTTGACTTGTCAATAGGTTAAGATAGAACATCAGAAGCCCGCAGGGCTACCGAAACCATTGGAGATACCAAAAAGGAAATGAGATCAAATCACTATAGATTTTGTGGTAGGATTACCTAGGACACCAGCAGGATTTGATGTCATTTGGGTGATAGTGGATAGGTTGACCAAGTCTGCGCACTTTTTACCTGTAAAGGTGCGTTACTCTATGGAGAAATTAGCCGAAGTATACCTTAAGGAAATCGTGAGATTGCATGAAATACTGTCAGGTATAGTATCCGATCGAGACCTTAGGTTTACTTTGAGATTCTGGCAATCCCTACAACAAGCCTTAGGAACCCAGCTTAAATTTAGCACAACCTATCATCCTCGGACTGACGGGTAGTCTGAGAGGACTATTCAAACCCTAAAAGACATGTTAAGGGCTTGTGTGCTAGATCAGAAAGGAAGTTGGGATAAACACCTGTCGTTGATAGAGTTTGCATATAATAACAGTTATCACTCTACCATCGGTATAACACCGTATGAGGCTCTGTATGGGAGGAGTTGTAAGTCACCTTTAAGTTGGGTAGAAATGGGGGAGAGTGCACTGTTGGGACCCGAAATTGTACAAAAAACCACTGATAAGATTAAAATGATCAGGGAAAAGATGAGAGTTGCCCAACAGAGGCAAGAATCATATACCAACAAGAGAAGGAGGCCTTTGGAATTTAATGAGGGAGAGCACGTATTTCTGAGAGTGTCCCCCACCACGGGTATTGGTAAACAGGTAAGGACCAAGAAACTAAGCCCTAGATTCCTAGGACCATTCCAAATCTTACAAAGAGTCGGTCCCATTGCCTACCAAATCGCCTTACCTCCCTATTTGTCTAACCTACATGATGTTTTTCATGTCTCCCAACTTTGTAAATATGTCCCAGATCCTGCGCATGTATTAGGGAATCAACTGATAATATTAAAGGAAAATTTGACTTATGAATCTACTCCTATACAAATCTTTGACTTTAAGACTAAGCAACTTCGAAGTAAAATAATCCCTTTAGTTAAGGTACTTTGGCAGGATGTAGCATCGCAGGAGATGACATGGGAGAAAGAAGAAGAGATAAGACAAAGATACCCAGAACTGTTCACAGGTATGAATTTTGGGGACAAAATTTCTTTTAAGGGGGGGAGAATGTAACAACGGAAAATGTTTTTAAAAGATAAAACTGAACTTTTAACACTAATTTTTAAATTAAGTCTGGCACATATTTCGAGGTGATGGTTGAACTCGGAAAGCTATTTGAAGTCAGAAACACGATGGAGTAGAAAGAAACGCGATCCGGCGATCAGAAACTGACAGACGATGTTTTGTACTTCAGTTTCACTAACGAAGGCCAAAAGCTTCGCATGGAAACTCGTGCCAACATCTGAAAGGAAGCTGACATCCTAAAGTTTCCCCAGGTGGCCTGGGAAAAGTCAGAATCGCCCCCGGAAGCTTTAAATTTCTCGAAACCCCGCCATTTGGCCTAATTCCCTCTCTGTCCTCACTTTACTTTCTCTCTCCTCTCTCTCCTCCTTCCTGCACCGTGAGCCACCACCTGGCATACCAATCGACTCCCCACACCACCCTCGACTTCCAGCAACCACCCACGGCCTCCAATGACCGCCAGCGCCGTCGAAAAATGTCATTTTCCTCCCCCATCGCTTGAAAAATTTGTCAGCTGAGATCGTCGTCGTCAGCCACCATTGGCCGTCATCGCCACCACCGGCGTGTAACCTGAGCTGCCAGCTTCCTCCACCAGCTCGCTGACATTAAACAGAGGTCCGATGCACCCGGATCGAGGCTTTTTCTATCTGCCGTGCGTCATTTTTTGTGGTAAAAAAACACCGTCCAAACGGCTGTGAACCGCCGCACCACCACCATATTTGGACTCCTCATCTTGCGGGCTTCACCGTGGTGTAAATTTCGAGGCCAACCACACCCCTCCATCGTGCGCTGCCGTATGCCGCTGTACACCACCGTGCCAGAGAATCTGGACATACACCAGGAGGAATCAAGACCACCCCGGGACAGATTTCCATCATCCAACAACACTGGTAAGGTCCGATTCTCCAAAAACTGATGAAACTTAATTGAAATAGCTGCCGAACGCAATTAAGAAATGAATTGACCTAGGAATTAGGATAATCGAACTTAGGATCGTAAAACGAATGACGTGACAAGCTTAAATATTCATTTAAATGTCCAGGGAATTTAATTGGCTCGAAAATCGAGATTTCATGAAGTTCTGAATTGGTTTGGAGCAACAGGAGACCAGGTAGGATGATTTACGCTTCCCGAGTTTTAGATTTGACCTAGTGAATACTTGAACGATTAGATTTAATTGCATGGATTTACGTGCTACTTTCGATGGACTAAATTGCATGCCTGTGTTCTGGATATCCTAATTGCATGTTAGATGTTTTGTTTATCGAGTTTAGATGCCCTTAGGATGGATTTACTTAGGGTAGAGTACTTGATAGCCGGTATGGGACGGCCGTTAAGTATCCCGAGTACAGGGAGTTTTAAATGACCTTGTTTTTATTAGATTTAGCCTGTACTGCATTAGGGATCATGCGATAAATCAGGACGACCCTAAGAAAGGTTTAAGGGGTATAAGGGGGGATAGCCTACACGGGGAAACGTTGTGATTTAGGCGTAATACCCTAGAACCCTGAGGAATAGCTAACCGTGAGCATGTGAGTTCGAATAGACTGTATAAGGATGAGAATTGGCGTATGTGCACATGCTAGGGGACGCCCTAGATGTTGATTCTCACCTGGTTCTTGAGTGAGTGATTGATGTTACGGATCACACTCACAACATAGGCGAGATTCGGGTGATTGGTGTTACGGATCACACCCAGCGATAAGAGAGTTAATCTCTCTAGATGACGTGCAATTAGACGATTTTAGATTTGGTCGCAGAAGACTTGTGGCCAAGATGGATTTAGATACACCGGGCATCGGATTTTACCTGATTTCGATTATTGATTTTCAAAGAAATAGATTTTATGATTTTGAGTATTTGTCGCGATTTCCATGTGATAAAATGATTTTTAAGATAAGGTATTTCACTGATTTCGAACTGATTTTGGGAAGTTGTTTTCGGTGCTCGCACTGATGAGTATTCAACCAAATTTTGAATTATATTTGAAATGTAAATTATTCTACTGGGATTTTATATCTCACTAGGTTGTTTACTCAGATGAACAGGGACAGGGACAGGGACAAGAACCTAGACGTTAGTTGGACGATGACTTGATGATAGACAGAAGAACGACTTAGTCTAGGCTTGAATTACATTGTATATATTTTGATGATGATGTTGTATATTGGTCTTCTGTCATTTATGTTTTCTGTTGTAATTAGACTGGCTGTATATCCGTAAAATAGGATGACTGTTGTATTTTGGGATACGCTTGAAATACAGAGGAAACTCTGCCAGATTTTCGGTAGGGTTTACCACTTTAAATCTATCTAATTAAGTTGGAATTAGCAGTTAATGATTGTATGCCGTATGTATGGTTATTAATTTTCATTCCAGAGTAATTTATGATGTATGCATGTATAATTAGCATAGCTGCAGGTGAATTAGGGTTGAACGGAATTCGAATGGACAACGGGAAGTCTATTTGGGTTACGCTCAACCAGTAGCGATCCCATGACATTTCCACATCGGGAATAACTATTTAGAAGAGTCCATATGCTTTCGCTAATCAGATAAAGGATTGTGTATGTCGTATTAGGGGGTCGTTACATGCGTTGCTACCGGAGAAGTCAAAAAGACGCCAGAAGCAAATCCCCACCTGTCGGAACCCCCGGTATGATCTAAATCACCCTAATTCAACGTATTTTTGACTGAATTGGATGCCGAATCTGTATAGAAACTTATAGGCTTAGAAAAAAGTGTAATTGGACTTAGGAAAGTGAAATTGATCACGTAACAGACTAAAGTATTAATTAAATTGCCCAAGAAATTGATTAGGCTCGAATTCCGAGGATATGAGAAGTCTCGGATTGATTAGAAGCAAATGAAAATCAAGTAGGGAAACTTACGCTTCCCGAACTTTAGACTGATTCTGTGAATACTTGAACGATTTAAATTGATTACATAGAAATACGTGTTATTTTCGATGGATATAATTGCATGCCTATGTGCTGGTATTGTCTATTGCATATTAGACGATTTAGCTATCGGATTTAGATGCCATAGGGACGAATTGACTTAGGGTAGGGTACTTAACAGCCAGTATGGGACGACCGTTGAGTATCTTGAGTGTAGGAGATTTTATAAATGTTTTGTTTTAACCAGATTTAGCCTGCATTCGTTAGGGATTACATGGTAAACCAGGACGACCCTAAGAAAGGTTTAAGGAGTATAAGGGGGGATAGCCTATACGGAAAAACATTGTAATTTAGGCGTAATACCCTAGAACCTTAAGGACTAGTCGATCGTGAGCATGTGATTTCGAATAGACTGTATGAGGATGAGAATTGGTGTATGTGCACATGCTAGGGGACGCCCTAGATGTTGATTTTTACCCGGTCCTTGAGTGAGTGATTGATGTGACGGATCACACTCACAATATAGGCGAGATTACGGGTAATTGGTGTTATGGATAACACCCAACGATAAGAGATGAATTTTATCTAGATGACATGTAATTAGATGGATTCAGATACGATCGTATAAGATTTGTGGCCAACGTGTATTTAGAAACACTAGGCATGGGATTTGATTTGATTTTGGTTATAGATTTTTAGAAAAAAGACCTTTATATTCATTGAATAATTACATCGATTTTTGTGCTATTTTAATGACTTTAAAAGATAAAGTATTTCATTGATTTTCCAAATGAACAAGGGAAGTTGTTTTCGGTGCTTGCACCACTGAGCATTCGACTAGTTTTTAAATAACTATTTATTGTAAATTGCTCTACTGGAATTTAAATATCTCATGAAGTTGTTTGCTCAGATGAACAGGGACAGGAGCCTAGAAGATAGCTGGGCAGAGATTTGATGATGGACAGACGTGCAGCTTAGTCTTAGGCTTAAATATGATTTGTATATATATTATATTGATGATTCTGTTGTTGGATTCGTGTATTTACTGGTAGTTTTTTGGCTGTTGATGGTTTTATCTGTTGGATTGGATTGTATTAGATGTATATATTGGAATCAGATGATTGTTTGTATTTGGGTGACATTCAAAATACAGGGAAAACTTTGTCAGATTTTCGGCAGAAAATTATAACTAAATTTTGAAATTTTGATGGATTACATGTGAAAGTATGTATGCTTGATTTACGGTTATTATTTTTAATGTTCTAGAGCTTATTATGGTGATTGTATGTATATTAGCATAGTTGCAATTTGAGTTAGGGTTGAACGAAATCTGAATGGATGATAGAAAAGTTTATTTGAGTTACTTTCAACCAGTAGCGATCCCCTGACGTTCCCATATCAGAAAAAATTATTTTGCAAACCCATATGCTTCCGCTACTCAAATAGAGGATAGTGTATTGTTGATTTAGGGGGTCGTTACAGTGAGGCTGTAGGATTACTCTTTGCCAAAGGATGAATTTCAAAGGCTGCAAAGCTCTTTATAAGGCCGTAGGATCACTCTTTGATCATTCAGCGGAGTCGAAGGGCGAATATTGTTGAAGGCTAGAAAGCTCTTCGTGAGATCGTAGGATCGCTCTTTGATCCTTTGACGGAGCCAAGGGTGAATGTTAGATGTTAGAAAGCTCTTCGTGAGGCTGTAGGATCACTATTTAATCCTTTGGCGAAGCCTAAAGGCCGATGAAAGCTAAAAGAGCTATTTAAGGATTGGCTTTTGATCCTTTTGCAAATGTCATCGAATCACTCTTTAATCCTTAGGTGAAGGCTAAAAGGGTGATGGAAGCTAAAATTCTTAGATCAAAGATCTCCTCTTGATCTTAGGGGCTAAAAGGCGAGTGTTAGTGGCTGAAAAGCTCTCCATGAGGCTATTGAATCTTTCTTAGATCCTTGGGCAGATGTCGGAAGGTAAATGTTGGAGGCTAAAAAGCTTTCCACGTGGTTGTTTGATCTCTTAATCCTTAAGTGGACACCAAAGGTGGCTGTTAGAGGCTGACACTCTTCATGAGGCCGTAGGATCACTCTTTGATCATTTGGCATAGCTGAAGGGAGAATGTCGAAGGCTAGAAATCTCTCCTTGAGGCCGTAGGATCACTCTTTGATCCTTTTGGAAGAGTTGAAGGGCTGATGAAAGCTAAAAGATCTGTTTAAGGATCTCTTCTTGATTCTTTTATAGATGTCGTCGAATCACTCTTCAATCCTTAGCAAAGGCCAAAGGGGCGATGGAAGCTGAAAATCTTAGATCGAGGATCTACTCTTGATCCTGGAGGTTGAAAGGTAAGTGTTAGAGGCTAAAAAGCTCTTCAAAAGACGATTGTATCTTTCTTAGACCCTTGTGCAAACACTGAAAGGAAAATTTTGGAGGCTAACGCTCTCCAGGAGGCCATTGTATCGCTCTTACATCCTTGGGTGGATGCCAAAAGGCAAATGTGGGAGGCTGACAAGTTCTTTGAGAGTTCTAGGTATCATCTTTTAATCCTTTCGGCAACAAGCTCTTCGAGAGTTCTAGGTATCATCTTTTGATCCTTTGGACGAAGGGTGCTGAAGAACGACCTTGATGGTAGAGGGTGCTGAAGAGCAACTTTGATAGTAGAGGGTGATCAATGATGATCGATAAGGCTTTGTTAACTGCCTTGTTCAACTAGTCGTAAGATCTTCTTGCCTTTTTCAATTTTTATAAAAAAAGTTGTGCTATTTGTAAAAGTTTAAAATTATAGGGCACATAATATGCAAGCATCAATTAATTATCGAACAATAATATAAATAAAGTGTATTAGATATTAATTGATTTTAATATACATTGCTATTTAACAATAAAATTGACATAGAGATTTTAAATTTATCTTTGTACTAAAGCTTTAAAGTAATATATAATATAAATGTGTACTTAAAAAATATTTATCAACTGTAAATATTATTCATCAAATATTACTTTAAGGTAAATGTACATAGAATAAATAAAATACTTATAAAGTATGAACAGAAAAGGTCCACATATAATAATATTTTTTATACATAATAATATTTTTTGTATTAATATATCAGAGGTGTGCACACATTTGCATGTCGTTCACGTCACGTGAAGTTATGATTTAAGTGGGTGTGTGAGGTGGTCCCACGTGTGTTTTTAGGAAAATACGCATTACAGTTGCATATATAAGAAAAACCATTGTGCATGTTGGGTCCCACACGTCTTTGAAGGAGGCGCACACCAAATTTAATTGAGAAAAATTTCGCGCCAAGATTTGGTCTCTCTGGTGGGCCCACGTATATGTGTGTGTATTATATATATATATATATATATATATATTAATTGAGAAATCTCATGTGGAATGAGCATGCACGGAGGGACCCATAACAATGAGATAGGAAATTATAATTTTAGATTTTTAAAATTGAAAAATAGTAAATTTTTTAAAATAAAAAAAATAAAAAATAAGAAACTCACTATTAGAGTTTACTTTGAATAAATTAGAGATTAAATATTTTTTTGTCTCTCTTTAATTTTTAAAAAATTTACTATTTTTAAAAAATTCGAACCAAGAATTATATGTATGAGACATAAAATTACATGTGGAATGAGCATGCATAGAGGAACCCACATAAAATTACGTTCGAATTTTTTGCTTGATGTTTTTTGTTTAGTGCTTGCTTGATATTTTTAACGATAATTTTTTTTGTTGCTAAAATTTCTTGCAATAGATATTATTACCACTATAACTTTTTTTACATTAATTATTTAAAAAAAGTTATAGTAAAAATAATATTAAAACACACTTTAGCAACAGATAAAATTGTTATTAAAAATATCAAGTAGATGCCAAGAAAAAAATTATGATAGAGGATCCAAAATCTATAAAATCATGTCTATTATATGGTGTTCGCCTATGAGAATATTTTCAACATATATTCCATATATATGTAGTTGGCCTATTGGGCTTGACAGTCACAACTATGCTTTAATTTATGCCTATGTACACGAGATCATCCAAGTAAGGATTTAAAATCTATGAAGGCATGAAAGAATGCCAAGAGGCATACTTGTGTAAAGGATAGTATGATATGACCAGAATAGGCAGGAGTCGTAAATTTTTGCTGAAGTGCCATGAATGATATCTAAGATATTATAATGCTGCCTGTAAAAGGCCATCGAGCATGGCAGTGGCAACCCAAGAAAGGTAGATGTGTTGGCTTGTAGCAATGGCAAGCCATATATAGGGTGAACAATTTGCAGTAATGGCGAATGTGATTCTTGTTCATAAGAGCCAAGTGTGGTAGGCAAAGCGGCAATCGCCATGCCATAATGGCGACAACAGTGATGTAGGAGCTAGATCGTTGTAATGGCAATCAAAGTGCTGTAAGAAAAGTTTGACACGCCGTAATGGCAATCGATGTCAAAAATGTCGATTGACAAACTATAAATGGTGATCTAAAGTTGTAAAGGAGTATTCTCCATGTTCAAACGCTGTAAGAGGTGATCAAAATGCTGAATGAAGTGTCATAAGTGGCAACCGAGGTGTTGCAAGGGATGGCATGAAAAGAATGGTGTCCACAGGTGATAAGTGAAAACTAGAATTGCATAGATTTATCATTTTAGCCATGTGTTCGGTGAAGACCGAAGTTTGGTCTATTTGATGTTGAATCTTGCAAAGAAAAATGCAAGACTTTTTGCCTTTGTTTGTTTCTTGAGGAAGTGGGTGTAAAAAAGACTAGAAAGTTATCGATAGTGCATCCAAGAAGCATATAAAGAAATGTTAGATGCCATAATGTTGGACTTGCTTTGTATGAAGATGACAATCTTCATATTCTGCCTCATGTGAGGTTCAGAATATGAAAAGAGAGGAGAGAAAAGATTAATCTTGAAAGAAATTAAAGAATAGTTAGTAGTAGGATGCATTGAAAAATTTTCATGAATTTCTCAATCACGATTGACGATAGGTAGAATTTCATGTTTTCTCAAGAATTGGACTTCTTTAGAAATTCTTGAGAAATCATTGAATGTCTTCTTCCTTAACGGTAGCAAAGTGAGGTGGTGGTGTTTATTTGCCATGACTAGACCTCCTCCTTGATTAATTTGGTTCTGCCTCTTATCGTCAAAATGCAAGATTTGCTATGATGATGGCAACGACTATGTCTTTTGCAAGAAAGGCTCAAGATTCGCAGTGGTCAGGATAAGACCAAGGTCGGCGCTAATGATAAATCGATTTTAGACTGACTCATTTTTTAGGGAAAAAGAGGGGTGCCAAAGGTGGTAGAATTTTTCACCAAGAACAAGTAATAAATACAGAGAAGGGAGAACTCTCTAAATGCACCTCTAATGCTTAAATCAAAGAGAGTAAGAGAACATAAGAGCGTAATGAACTTAGAATGCAAGAGTTTTTTGTGTGTGTACCTGGTACCATGGGATAAGGTGATATTTGTAGGTTTTGTATGTCAGTTATAGACATGTGACAATAAGTGGGCGATCCATCATGAGTGACTTAAGGCCTTGGGCGAGCCATGCTAAGGCGAGCTAGGTGTATGGGATCGACTTCCCATGATGATAAGATATGAAATTATCAAATTATATTATGTAAACTTTAAATATATAATCAATATAAAATACTAACAAACTTATCTTTACAAAATTATTAAATATAATAATTTATATATTTATATTAAAGTTAAACTATCTTATTGATGAAATTGAAGTAAATAACATAATTTACATATATATATTTTCTTTAATAGAATAAATTAAATATATGTATTTATAATATAAAAATAATATTTAAATAATTTATAAAGATCAGGTCTGGGCTTGGGTAGGGTACCACTCCCCAAACCTGGACTCGAACTCTCTTCTTTAATACTTGGAACTTGACGAATAAATTTTACTGGTACCCATAAAGTATGGATATGGGTATTTGATCATCTCTAAATATGTGAGATAAAATAAGCCATATATATATTATCCCCTTTTATCCAACAATTATGTATGTATGTATGTATGTAACAATTTATCAATGTTATAAAAATTAGACTGAATTGGTTGGTTTGACAAGAAAATCGATGAATTAGTAATGATAATGATCTGATCAATCCTCAAAATTGGTCAACAACCAAGAAAATTAGCAAAAAAAAAAAAAAATGAAATGGTCAAAATTGGCCACTTGAATGGCTCAACTGTTCTTAAAATAGATTAGTATTTTCCATGAATTTTTCAACCATACAAAAAAAAAAAAAAGAAGTAGATAGGGGAAAAAATGAGAAATGAGGGAAAAATAAAGAAAACGAAAAAGAAGATCAATGTTTGTACATTATGACATGTTTTTACATTTTTTTTAAAAATTAATAAGTAATTTATTAATTTTTTTAAAAATATAATATATATTTATTTTTATTTTATTTTTATGTAATAAAATTATATAAAATACTTATTATTATACTTAATTATAATATAAAATTAATATATAATATTAATACCGGTTCAACTGCAATTTGACTACGGTTGAACTATTGAATTATAAATTAATACTTTGAAGGATTCAATGATCGATCTAATTTTTAAAATAATAAATTTTATATTAAAATAATTATTAGTATTTTTTATTAAAACAATTAAAATATTTTAGCAATTTCCATCTCCCACTCTTTTTTTTCTCAGGTTAATTTCTCCGTTCTCTCTCTCCAAAAAACTTTGCACCTCTATTATATTGACCAAAAAAATTAACCTGGACGTAACATCTAATTGCACTAAAATCATAACTTCACAAAAGTAAGTGTATATTACAATTTTAATTCCATAGACATGCATCATGTCTTTTTAGGGGGGAAAAAAGCGTGAGAGTTGAAGGAAGGAAGGAAGGAAGAGGGAAAAGGGAAAACGAAAGAGGAAAAAGAGACGAGAGCGGGAAAAAAGAAAGAGTGGGAGAAGGAAATTTGTTAAAAATATGTTAAATTTTAAAATTTAAGTTTGACATAAAATTATTTAAACACCACTAAAGCGTTTTCATAATAATTTATACACTCAGACCAATTATTGGTTATTAAAAAAAATTAGTTACACGAAAATATATATATTAATTTTAAAAATTCAAATAACAATTTTTTATTGTAAAATTATATGTACCATTAAATAAAATATCCATTTACAAATAATCAAAGAAGAAGAAATTATTCTTTTCCTTGTCAAAAGTTCACGCTTCCAGATAAGATACTAAGAAATCATCGATAATGAAAGAAGTAGACACAGATATTTGCTATGAAGTTCTTTAAAAAAAATCATGAGGTACAAACTTTTTAGAAAGACTCAATTATAAAGTACTAATTAGTTGTCAAAAAAAATAGAGATGCTGAGAGTAAAAATATAAAAATTATAAATAAAAATTTTTGCATAATTAAAACTTATATTACATGAACTATAAATCAAATAAAAATATTAAGTTATAAATAAGTTCCTTTTCCTCTACTATTTTGCCTTCAATTGTGTAATTTGATAATTAAAAAAAAAAAGTTAACACTGGCTAACATGTTGACCAAAAACTCAACTGTTCAAGCTCTCCAAATTAGCAATATCCTAACTTGCCTAATGAGTTAGGGTGAGAGAGCCATGCATTGAAGCAACCATTTTGAGGTTAACTTTAAGCTATATACACAAGATAAATACTTCCTTTAACTAACTCACAATCAATGCATAAAGATTGCTCAGGAGAGAAAGAAATAGAAAAAAAAAAGTGCAAAATATATGCGTGGAGAGTTCAACTTGTGTTATGATGTTTTAGGCAAATATATCTGATCCTTTCCCGCATGCTTAATGTGCTTCATCTAGATCCATATTCCTTTGGGCTCTCTTTCTTTTTGTAACGTCAATCTTTTTGGTGCGTTAGGAACTTAGGACAACAATAAAGAATTTCAAAGATACAAGTTAAACGTTGGTTCATCTAATTGTCTGTCGCTCATGATAATTGATGCACTTTAAATATAATATGATGATATATTGCATTTGAAAACTTAAAAATAACTACTTAAAACATACCTGATGATGCCATTCTTTGATGGTAAAGTTACAACTTACAAGAGCCCAATGTCTTAACAGAAAGAGAAACCCGAGTCAATTTCCAAGAAGAGCCCAATGTCTTAACGGAAAGAGAGAGATTCCAGAGCCAATTTTTAAGCCTCTATTAGTTTTTTGGTGTAACCTTATGATATGTTTCTAACCTCTTTCATAGGTAAAAATAATATAACCTTTGACAATAAATTTTAAAACAATTTATTTTTAGAATTGAAAACAGGATGGGGTTACTATTTTGTGTTTTAAAACAATTTAAATGCTATTGGTTAATATTAACCACAATATATTCTAACAATCTCTCATTTAGATAATATTAATCAATTTATCAAGAAATTCTCTCTCTCATATTTTTAGTCAGTAATCTGATAGGATGATTCTTACTAACACCGAATTGTAAGTTGGGTTCTCTATGCAAGGATTTGAAAATAATCAAACCTATCATTGATTATTTATAATCAATTCATAGAACCAATCCATTCAAAGTTCAGAAATGAAACGCAAGATCATTGAATTCGATTGGGAAACTAATGATAAAAATTCTCATTATCTAAACTAATGGAATACAAAATTCAAAAATAACATAAGAACACTAAATCTAATAGGGATACTAGTGATATAAAATTCATTATTTGGAACACATCATAGAATATAAAGAATCAGTGCAGACTCCCATTAGACCAATATTATATCAAAAGATTCTATCAAACCTATATGAATTACATGATTTTTTAATACTCTTATGGCTAGGCCTTTGATTAGTTGATTTGCTAGAATATGTTCACCAGAAATGTGAACCAAACGAGTTTATGATTCAACAATCTTTTCTCTGACAAACAAGAACTTAACATCGAAGTGTTTGGTGCAACTAGAGTTCCAGCAATTTTGAAAAGCATACAATAGATGAACTATTGCAGTATATGGTTAGAGGACGTGATATATAATCAACGAAATGTATGCCAAATATCAAATTTCTCAACCATAAAGCTTGATGGGTAGCTTCATAACAAGCCACAAATTCTTCTTCTATAGTTGAGGTAGCTGTAACAGATTGCTTGATACTTTTCCAAGAGAAAACTCCTCTAAACATAATAAAGATGTATCCAAAAGTAGACACCTTCTTAGAAACTTTCTAATGGTCATGTCTAGGGTCACTCAAATATTTACCAAGCATATTGATTACAAAAGTGTCACTCAGATATTTACCAAGCACACTAATTGCAAAAGAAATGTTTGGACGTGTACATACCTAAGCATACATAAGGCTGTCAACTATTGAGGCATATGGAATTTTCTCCATTGCAGTCCTTTCATCTTCATTTCAAGGATATTGAGATTTAGAAAATCCTTCACCTTTATTGATAGGTGCAATACAAGCAGTAGAGGAGTGCATGTTAAACTTCTTTAGAACTCTTTCAATGTAATTATCTTGTGATAAACCCATAATGCTACGAGATCTATCATAACGAAATTGGATTCCTAGAACAAACAAAGCTTCACCCAGATCTTTCATGCCTAAGTGACATGATAATATATGTTTTGTTTTATTTAAGAAATTCATTGAGTTACTGGCTAACAGGATGTCATTAACATATAGAACCATAATTACAAAATTGCTTCCATCGAATTTCTGATAGATGCATTGATTAGAAATATTCTCAGTAAATCTGAATGAAGTAATCACCTTGTCAAATTTTAAATACGATTTTCTGGAAGCTTGTTTTAACCCATAAATGGATCTGTTGAGCTTATATACAAGACGTTCCTTCCCAGCCTAAAAAAATCCATCTGGCTATGTCATGTATACATCTTCAAACAAGTTTCCATTCAGGAAAGTAGTCTTGACATCCATTTGGTGAAGCTTAAGATAAGATGTGCAACAAGAGTTATGACTTCTCTGAAGGCATCCTTCATAGAGACTGGAGAGAAGGTCTCTGTATAATAAATTCCTTTCTTTTGATTGTAGCCTTTAGCTACTAGTCTGGCCTTGTATCTTTCAATCTCTCCATTAGCCCCTCGCTTGGTCTTAAAGACCCATTTACAACCGACTGGCTTATGTTCCTTTGGCAATTCAGCAAGTTCTCAGACACGGTTATGATGCATAGAGGCAATCTCATCATTCATGGACTTTATCCATTTAGAAGAATTAGAACTTTCTATTACCTCTTTGTAAGAGATCAAATCTATGTCATCGATAAAATCAGATTCATATTCCTGCAAATAAACAACATATCATCTGAAATAATAAGTTTACATATTCTCTAAGACAGTCTCCTTTCAATAATTGGCTCCTGAAGCTCTGTGAAAGGTGAACTATTATTGATGTTGTCTAGATTTTCATCAATAGCCTCATGCCTATCAGGTATGGTTGGCAAAGGCAAAATTGTAGACTCATTGTGTAAATTAATATTTCTTGGAGTTGGAATATTTCTCCCACTATCCATGTCATCCTTAAAATAAATTGTTCTATCAAATTCAACAACTCTGGTTGTTTGAGAGGGGTAATAAAACTTACAACCCCTAGATCTAACACAGTACCTGACAAATAAACCACTAATAGTTCTTGAATCTAGTTTCTTAAGTTGAGGATCATAGGGTCTCTCTTCTACTTTATAGCCCTAGATATGAAAGTGTTTTATACTAGGCTTTCTACTAGTGAATAATTCATACAGGGTATTTGGTACTAATTTTCTAAGGACCTGATTCAAGATATATGCAATTGTTATTAAATAATGACCCTATAAGAGCTTCGGTAAAGAGGAGTGCCTGATTATACTCCTAACCCTATCCATCAGCATTCGATTACGTCTTTCAACAACTCCATTTTGCTTAGGGGTACTAGGCATAGTATATTGGGCCTCAATCCCATGTTATTGTAAGAATAAAGCAAAAGGCACAGGATTTCTGCTAGTTTTTATATACCTCCCATAATACTCACCACCCCTATCTGATTTGAAAATTTTAATAGTCTTGCCAGTTTATAATTCAATAGCTGTCTTGAAGGTATTAAATGCAATTAAAGACTTAAATTTTTCACATAAAATATTTATCCAAATATAACCCCCTAATCCTATAGTTCTTTTTTAATGGATTTAAATAATATAAACAATATTCTATAAGAATGGTGAATTACTATTTTCTTTACCCGAGTCAATTTTTAATTATTTATCAAGTGAAATAATGAGTATTATTGGTCTGGTTTACTACACTCAGAATCTCACACATTACGTAGTAGAAATTAAAACATATTAGTTAAAATAATATACATATGCATACATATATTCATATACATCAACATTCATTTACAGTGTATACATATCATTCATTAGACATATATCTATGGATATGTGAGAGTGTTAGCTAGGGTAAGGAGACAACAAACCTGTCACTCATACCTATTTAACAAAAATAGCTAGTGGATTCCTAACTCTTATATCCTAATACATATATGCCCTTATCCTATACATCAAAACTATTCTCCTGATCCTTTTACCAAAATATCACAAGGATTAAGGGTATGGGGCATACCAAAAACTTTCCTATAACTTTACATTCTCAAGGTGTGGAAGGAACTTCCCATATATACACAACCCACACTTCATGAATCACAAGAAAATACCCTAGGAAGGGTATCTCCACCACTTCCACCTCCACTTCTAGTACTATCTGGAACCTAGGCATATGATAAAAACTAGCATTTTTATGAGAATAAATCTCAGCAGCATTAATAACCAGTTTTCAAAATGGCTAGTTTGTACCACCGTACACTCATACAAAAATTCTACATTCTTTTTCATAAAAAAATACATCTATTGGGTGATCCTATATAACATTTCATTTAACATTCATACTTGCATACATAAACTTAACTCATAATATATATCTTATCAATTCATTAAAACATATAGGTAACATAACATTATTCATATAGCTTTCATCATAACATAAAGAGTAATAAGGAAATAAGAGCACTTCTCATTGGCCTCTGCCAATCATGATACATTGGCCTCTTCCAATCATTATCATAATTATCATCATATAATTGCATAATAAGAGAAATCTGGAGGGGCAACATGTGCACCACTCCATGTTTTTGCATATGTACTGTGGTAACTCTACCTGACAGCCCTCGACTGCATATAACATTTGTGCATATTCTGGAGCGTCCTCTAGTGGATCCAAGTACCATAAGGTCCCTAACTTTGGGTTCCACACATCAAGTACATACTGTGGTCCTCAAAATGTTATTCATAAACATATATATATATATATAGGTGACTCGGTGCATACTATAGTTCTGTAAATTCTAAGTATGTGACTTTTCATTTACTTTGGCCATTAAGTCACTAAATTATAATTTATAACTATCACAATAATCGCGGAATGTCCAATCACCGTCCTATACCAGCAATCAGTCATTCAGATATGAACATATCTACCACAAATACATATATTAAGAATATAATTTTCATTTCTCTTATGCATTCTTACTCTTTCCTTTTTAACTTTCATCACTTTCATGTTCTTTCTCATTTACATTTAAAGTATATGTTACCTTGCTTGTAATTTGAGTTTAATCTCTAGTTTAGATTTAGTTTTTATGCTAGATATCATTCAAATATATCATTAAGTTTATCTTTTCATCACGAAAGGTGACAATTGATTGGTACCACGCTATAAGTTGACTGGTTACATTCAGTCTAAATCTTTAAAATTCCAAACAGAGAGCCATCAGTCGACTACTATGTACTGGCAATCGACTGCTAGCTTACTGTTGGGCCCGACAGTCGACTGCTGGGTCGGGGCAGTCGGTTGCTTTGTTCTTGGGCATTTTTGGAAATGAAGAACACGGAAGTCGACTTCCAGGTGCTCGGCAGTTGACTGCTAGCATTATGTATACATTTCTGGGCACATCAAGAGCACGACAGGTTTGGTCTTTGCAAGTGGCGATTGGCTCTTGTGTCTTCTCGTGTTTTTAAGAATTGCCATTGACCCAAATTTTCAATCCAAAAACTTATTTTTAAAACCATTTTGAAATTGTTGAACTCAGGAAAAACTCCTCAACAACATTTAACACAAGAAAACAGCCCAAAACATCATATAATCTTGTCGAAATTTGAGATTAAAACTTATTTTTGTTCAAGCTAAAAAAACCCATTTTTTAGAAGAAATTTTAAGCATGCACAAGTATTTTCAATCGGTTAAAAACACCCAATAGTGATTAAAAATAATAAGAATATAATTTGTAATCCCTTTTTCTTTCAAACAAGTTCAATTTCACAAATTTCAATAGTATGAATAGTAAACTCTAAAATAAAGGGATTGGGTTATTATGCTACATTAAAATGTTTTTAAACAACGTTTGAATGCTGGTTAATGTTGTAGACACCTTCCTAATCACTTTTTTGACCTTAAATCTTGCTAGAATTGAGATTCTCTGTCTTTTTCCTTTAATTTCTCTCTCTACATGGCCAAACTCTCTCTCTCTAGAATTTTAGGATTCTATATGCAATATGAGGGTTTTGAGAGATTCACCTATTTATAGGTGATTCGGCCCTTTGCCATTCTGCTCCCAATTCTTGATCATTCAGCCCAAAATGATAATTCTTCTAACCATACGTTAAATTACCATTTTGTCCCTAGCTCACTGGTGGGAAGTTTTCAAAATTCTATTGCTACAGTAAATCTTTTGGCTAAAATTACGATTTTCATCCTTAAACTTTTTCACTTTTCAGTTTAGTCCTTTTCTTCATTCTAGTCAATTTTATCACTCATTTCTAGTCCAATTCTTGCACTCATGTAACTATATGCAAGCTAACATAACATAAATGTAACTTACACAAGCAATTAACTAAAATTAACAAACATCTCTCAAAATTTAAGAGCGGATGTTACATTTCTCCCCTCTTTTTAAGAAATTTCGTCCTCAAAATTTATACGTACCTATAAAAATAACTCTGGGAAATTTCTTCTTATATCATCTTCCTTCTCCCATGTAGCTTCTTGGGGCGATGACTGATCCCACAATGCCTTTACCAGTGGAATTATTTTGTTTCTCAATTGTTTGACTTCAGTCCCAATGATTCTTAAAGGTCTAGGATTATAAGTTAAATTATATTTTAATTATACTATTCTGGCATCAAGAATATGTGAAGGATCAGGAAGATATTTTCGAAGTTGAGAGATATGAACACATCATGAATATTAGATAGAAATAGGGGTAAAGCAATTTGATAAGTAGATTGGCTAACCTTTTTCAAGATCTGGAAAGGTCCTATGTATCTTGGGCTCACCTTTTTGGACTTAATAGCCCTGCCAATACCAGTAATAGGAGAAATTTTAAGGACAATGTGATCTCTTTCATCAAATTCTAGTGGTCTTCTCCTTTTATTAGCATAACTTTTCTGCCTATCTTGGGCCTTAGCCATCTTTTCTTTAATCATCTTAATTTGATCTATAGTTTGTGAACTAACTCTATTCCTAGTAATTGTCTCTCCCCTACCTCCAACCAACACAAGGGTGACCTACATCTTCTTCCATACAAGGCTTTATAAGGAGCCATCCCTATGTTAGAGTGAAAACTATTATTGTAGGAAAATTCCACTAAAGGTAAATTTCTATCCCAATTGCCTTTTTGCTCTAATGTACATACTTTAAGCATATATTCTAGAGTCTGAATAGTTCTTTCAGTCTGCTTATTAGTTTGTGGATGATAATCAGTATTGAAGCCAAGTTTAGTACCAAAAGCCTCCTGCAAGGCTCTCCAAAATCTAGAAGTAAACCTAGGATTTCTATCAGATACTATATTATTAGGAACTCTGTGGAGTCTTACTATTTCTCGTATATACAATTGGGCCAACTTATTTAATGAGAAATTTATTTTAATGGGTAGAAAATGTGCAGATTTAGTTAATCTGTCTACAATCACCCAGATTGCATCATTTTCTAATTGAGTTTTTGGTAAATATACTAAAAAATCCATAGAAGTCTTATCCAGGGATTTCAGGAGGTTGTAGTAGTCCTACAGGTTTCTGATGTTCAATTTTCACCTGCTGGCACACTAAGCATCTAGCAACATACTCAGCTATTTGCTTCTTCATGCCTGGCTACCAGAATTTCCTCTTCAAATCTTGATACATTTTGGTAGTACCAGGATGAATAGTATAGTTGCTCTTATGGGCTTCTTCTAGAATTATATCCCTCAATCTACTTGAATTTGGGAAATAAATCCTATCTTGGAAGGTCACTATCCCATCGATACCTCTTTTGAATTCTTTTGGGTCCTTTAGGGATTTTAAGAATTCATCCTCTCTTTGAGCTTCTAAGATCTGAGTTCTAAGGTTATCTTAATTTTTAACTCACTCAGATATATCCTATCTGGTAACACCAATGTGGATAGACTCATATTTCTAAATTTCTCTATCAGCCTCATTTCATTTATCATTAGTTGAGCTATGTGGAGATATTTCTAACTTAGTGCATCTGCCACTACATTGGCCTTTCCTGAATGGTACTTCAATTCAAAATCATATTCCTTTAAGAATTCCATCCATCTTCTTTACCTCATGCTTAATTCTTTTTGGTTAAAGAGATATTTGAGACTTTTGTGGTCACTAAATACCTCAAACCTCGACCCATACAACTAGTGTCGTAAGATTTTTAAAGCAAACACTATGGCCGTTAATTCAAGATTGTGGGTAGGGTAATTTTCTTCATGAGACCTTAATTGTTTAGAGGTATATGTGATAACTCTCCCATTTTTCATCAAGACACATCCTAGGCCCTTTTTGGATGCATCACAATATAATTCAAAATTTCCTAGGGGATCAGGGATTATTAAGAGAGCTGTTGTGGTCAACTTTTCTTTTAAAATTTGAAAACTATCTTCACATTTGTGATCTCACACAAAAGGAATATCTTTCCTAGTCAATCTAGTCAAAGGTAATGCAATTTGTGAAAACCCTTGAATGAATCTCCTATAATACCCCGCTAATCCAAGAAAACTCTAAATTTCAGTCACTGTTGTGGGTCTCTCCCAACTTATTACAGCTTCTATCTTACTGGGATATACTGTTACTCCATCTTTAGTGATTACATGACCTAAGAATTTTACCTCTTCTAACCAAAATTTGCATTTTTCCAATTTTTCATACAATTACTTTTCCTTAAGCAACTGCAATACAATCCTAAGATGATGTTCATGCTCCTCACTACTCTTAGAATATACAAGAATGTCATCAATAAACACTACCACAAATTGATTTAGGTAGAGTCTAAAGATACGATTCATTTATTCCATAAAAATAGATGGAGCATTCGTCAATCCAAATGGCATTACCAAAAATTCATAATGCCTATATCTGATTCTAAAGGCTGTCTTAGGTATGTCTTCTGTTCTCACTTTGATTTGATGGTATGCCGACCTCAAATCAATTTTGGAAAACACAGTAGCTCCTTTCAATTGATCTAACAGGTCATCTATTCTAGGAAGTGGTAATTTATTCTTCACAGTTACTCAGTTCAGTTATTTATAGTCTATACATAACCTCATACTTCCATCCTTCTTTAAAAATAGAATTGGTGCTCCCCAAGGTGAAGCACTGGGCCTAATAAATTGTTTCCCCAAAAGATCCACTATTTGCATTTTCAATTCTATTAACTCTAAAGAAGACATTCTATAAGGCGCTATAGAAATTGGTCCCGTGCCAGGAATCAATTCTATAGAAAGTTCTATCTCTCTTTCAGGTGGAAGACTTGAAATTTCATTGGGAAAGATATCTGGAAATTCACAAACTACATGAATAGCATTAAGTTTATGCTGATGTTCAACTTTAGAAGAACACAGAAAACTAATTCTTTGGGTCATTTCCTCAATTTTCCTAACTACCGGCATGGCATTGATAAAAGTCACAGATTTCTTAGAACAATCCAAGACTACATTATTTGCAGACAACCAATCCATCTCGAGAATAACATCCAATCCCATCAAAGGTAAACAATTGAGGTCAACAATAAAGGGCTTATTCTCAACAACAAGGGAACAACTTAAGCAGGCTAAAGAAGTTAATACTCGCTCTCCTATGGAAGTAGAAATAGATAACTCATGGGGTAATTTAAATAAAGGCAAACTCAATCTTTCCACACATTCACAAGAAATGAAAGAATGAGTGGCACTAGAATTATACAGTACAATTAAAGATATACCACTTATCACACATTTACCTTTTATTAGATCATCAGATTGAACCACGTATTTACCTTTGAGAGTATAAACTCTTCCCATAGTAGGAGGTCTTGTAGGCTTAGTCGACTTCTTCCACTCAGGGCAATCTTTAATTAAGTGACCTGGTTTGCCACACTTATAACATACACTTGTCTGGAATCTACAAGGTCCGCCATAACTTTTCCCACACTTTGGACAAGCATTCGGTACTGCCTGTCTCACTACAGGTTTCTTCCCCTTTTGATTTCCCTCATTTCTACTATCCCTTCCTCTGAAGGATCCAGGTTGTTTCCTTTCAAAGAAATTGGCTCTCTGTCTTTCTTTCTCTGTGTCAGCCAAGTTTTGAGAAACAATGCGGCACTTGTTAACTAATATAGCAAAGTTTCTAATTTCAAATGGAGCAACAACATTCTTTAGCTCCGATCTCAACCCAGCCTCTAGATGCAATGCTTTCCATATCTCATTTGAATGATACTCCAAATAAGAAGAGAATTTATACAGTGCCTCAAATTTTGCTAAATACTCCTCAAAAGTCATATTGCCCTGCTTTAACTGCATGAATTCAATTTCTCTCTAGTTTCTCACATTCTCAAGGAAATACTTTTCTAGATACACTCTTTTAAAAACTTCCCAGGTGTTTTGGGTCCCTTGAGCTACTAGTAATTGTTTTGCTCCTCTCTGCTAATATTCTGCTTCCCCAACAAGCATGTGAGTAGCAAACCATACCTTCTGTTCATCCGTATTCCCTACGACCTCAAACAAATTTTCCATCTCTCGCAACCATTCTTCAGCTTCTTGTGGGTTAAACTCCCCCTTAAAGGAAGGAAGATTATTTCTCTGAAATTCAGACCAACTATTATAGGATTGGTTTCTCACTTGTCCAACGTCAGGATTTGGGTTGTGATTCATCAGTCTATTTTCTTGGAATTGTCTAATTACTTCAGCCGTAGCTGCAGCTTGTTGAGTAGCGGCTGTAGCCTGTTGAGTAGCGACTGTAGCCTGTTGAGCAGCAGCAACATCCTGTTCCCTCATAGCTCTGCCACTCTCATCATGACTTGCATTACTCTTTCCATATTAGTCTTACCTTCCTTTTCCTTCCCAATATTTCTCCTAGGTGGGGCCATAATTCACTCTACAAAACAAATATTACTGAGGTGATCAGTCTCAATAACATATTATTTATAAGAGACATATGACACCAATCAAAAATATCATCTACCCAAACCTAATACTTCATTCCTCAAGTCAAAAAATAATACAAGCCAGTTAACTGCCATGGCTCAGCTAACTACCTTGCATTAGTCTCTATCCTGAGGAATCTACCCTTTACTACCGAGCCAGGTCTAACTAGCCATGGTAGTAGTGCTCTGATACCAACTCAGTGTAACCCCCCAATCCTATATTTTTTTTAATGGATTTAAATAATATAAACAATATACTATAAGATTGGTGAATTACTACTTCCTTTACCCAAGTCCATTTTTAATTATTTATCAAGAAAAATAATGAGTACTATTGGTCTGGGTTACTACACTTAGGATCTCACACGTTATGTAGCAGAAATTAAAACATATTAGTTAAAAAAATATACATATGCATACATATATTCATATACATCAACATTCATTTACAGTGTATACATATCATTCATTAGACATATATCTATAGATATGTGAGAGTGTTAGCTAGGGTAAGGAGATAACAAACCTGTCACTCATACCCATTTAACAAAAATAGCTAGTGGATTCCTAGCTCATATATCCTAATACATATATGCCCTTATCCTATACATTAAAACTATTCTTCTAATCCTTGTACCAAAATATCACAAGGATTCAAGGTATGGGGCATACCAAAAACTTTCCTATAACTTTACATTCTCAAGGTGTGGGAGGAACTTCCCATATATACACAACCCACACTTCATGAATCATAGGAAAATACCCTAGGAAGGGTATCTCCACCACTTCTACCTCCACTTCTAGTACTATCTGGAACCTAGGCATCTGATAAGAATTAGCATTTTTATAAGAATAAATCTCTATAGCATTAATAACTAGTTTTCAAAATGGCTAGTTTGTACACCGTAAACTCATACGAAAATTCTACATTCTTTTTCATAAAATAATACATCTATTGGGTGATCTTGTATAACATTTCATTTAACATTCATACTTGCATGCATAAACTTAACTTATAATATATATCTCATTAATTCATCAAAACATATAGGTAACATAGCATCAGTCATATAACTTTCATCATAACATAAAGAGCAATAAGGAAATAAGAGCACTTCTCATTGGCCTTAGCCAATCATCATACATTGGCCTCTGCCAATCATCATTATAATTATCATCATATAATTGCATAATAAGAGAAATCTGGGGGGGCAGCATGTGCACCACTCCATGTTTTCGCATATGTACTGTGGTAACTCTACCTGGCAGCCCTCGACTGCATATAACATTTGTGCACATTCTAGAGCGTCCTCTAGTGGATCCAAGTACCATAAGGTCCCTAACTCTGGGTTCCATACATTAAGTACATACTGTGGTTGTCAAAACGCTATTCATAAACATATATATATATGGGTGAATCAGTCCATACTATAGTTTTGTAAATTCTAAGTATGTGACTTTTCATTTACTTTGGCCATTAAGACATTAACTTACAATTTACAACTATCACGATAATCACGGAATGTCCAATCACTGTTTTATACCAGCAATCAGTCATTCAGATATGAACTTATCTACCACAAATACATATATTAAGAATATAATTTTCATTTCTCTTATGCATTCTTGCTTTTTCCTTTTTAACTTTCATAACTTTCATGCTCTTTCTCATTTACATTCAAAGTATATGTTACCTTGCTTGTAATTTGAGTTTAATCTCTAGTTTGGATTTAGTTTTTGGGCTAGATATCATTCAAATATATCATTAAGTTCATCTTTTCATCACAAAAAGTGGCAGTCGACTGGTACCATGCTACAGGTCGACTGGTTGCATTCTATTTAAATCTTTAAAATTCTAAATAGAGAGCTATTAGTCAACTGCTAGGTCTTGGTGGGTGATAGCTCTTGTTGGGCCGAAAATCGATTCTTTGGGTTGAAGCGGTCATTGCTCTGTTCTTGGGCATTTCTAGAAAATGAAGAACATGATAGTCAACTTCCAGATGCTTGACAGTTGACTGCTAGCATTCTGTATACATTTCTGGGCATATCAAGTGCACAACAGTCGACTGGTGCATTGTGGCAGTCGATTGCTCTGTCTTGCTCTATTTTAAGAATTGTCGTTGACCCAAATTTTCAATCCAAAAACTTGTTTTTAAAACCATTTTGAAATTGATGAACTCAAGACAAACTCCTCACCAACATTTAGCACAAGAAAATAACCCAAAACATCACATAATCTTGTCCAAATATGAGATTAAACCTCATTTTCATTCAAGCTAAAAAAACCCATTTTTTAGAAGAAATTTTAAGCATGCACAAGTATTTTCAATCAGTTAAAAACACCTAATAGTGATTAAAAACAATAAGAATGTAGTTTGTAATCCCTTTTTCTTTCAAACAAGTTCAATTTCACAAATTTCAATAGTATGAACATTAAACTCTAAAATAAAGGGATTGGGTTATTATGCTACCTTAATCCATGTTTAAACAACATTTGGATACTGGTTAATGTTATAGACACTTTCCTAATCATTTTTCTGACCTCAAATCTTGCTATAAGTGAGATTCTCTATCTTTTTCCTTTAGTTTCTCTCTCTACATGGCCAAACTCTCTCTCTCTAGAATTTCAGGATTCTAGATGCAATATGAGGGTTTTGAGAGATTTACCTATTTATAGGTGATCTGGCCCTTTACCATTCTGCCCCTAATTCTTGATCATTGGGCCCAAAATGATAATTCTTCTAACCCTATGTTAAATTACCATTTTGCCCCTAACTCACTAGCAGGAAGTTTTCAAAATTCTGTTGCTACAGTAAATTTTTTTGGCTATAATTACGATTTTCATCCTTAAACTTTTTCACTTTTTAGTTTAGTCCTTTTCTTCATTCTAGTCAATTTTCTCACTCATTTCTAGTCCAATTCTTGCACTCATGCAACTATATGGAAGCTAACATAACATAAATGCAACATACACAAGCTGTTAACTAAAATTTTCAAACATCTCTCAAAATTTAAGTATAGATGTTACACCAACCATATCTGGAATGATCATCAATGAATGTGATGAAATATCTGAATCCACCTATAGGTATAAGAGTAATGAGTCCACTGATGTCTATATGAATTAGATCCAGAATGTTACTAGATCTATTTGTCCCTTTAGTTCTAGTTTTAGCAATTAGATTCCCCTTAATACAATATGCACAGGTTTTAAAGTCAGAGAAATCCAAGTTTTCTAATATCTTTTGTTTGACCATTCTTTCCAACCTTTCTTTGGAAATATAGCCCAAACATCTGTGCCATAACATAGAATAATTTTCATCAATCCTAGGACTTTTTTGTCCTACAATAACATTAATAAACATAAAAGGTGATTATTTTGTATAGATACTCATATTTAACAAATATAATCTATTAATCAAGGAAGTAGTTCCAACAACAATTGAATCAAAATAAATTTTTATTTTTCCATTTCCTTGCTAAAAGGAGTATCCATATCTGTCTAATAATGAACTGGAAATTAAATTCCTCCTTGAAGATGGTACATAAACTACCTCATTTAAAGTTAAACAATGTATAGAACATAAATTCAAATTAACAGTTCCTATACTATCAACTACATCATTGAAAGTTACCTTTTGTTCTGATGATGGTCTTCTCCCTCTCACTTGACCTCCTCTTGTTTCTAAGACCCTACATAGAATTTGTCACATGAACGGTATCACTAGAATCTAACCACTAAGAATTAGAGGATATTTCAAAATTATTGGATTCAAAGCAAATTAGAACTAAAAGGGCAATTTTACCTTCTCTTTCACATTTGTTTTTCAGTTTGAAGTAGTAAAAAATCATGTGACTAGGGTTCTTGTAGTAATGGCATTCTCCTTTAAAAGGATTTTTCTTATAATTCTTATTCTATTTTCCACCTTTCTTAGCCTCATGTATTTCTTTTCATTCTTTTGGTTATCTATCTTCTTCCCTTTCTGATTACCCTTTCTAGACATGATGTTTGAACCATTAGAGATGTAATTTATTGACTATGGATGGGAAGTAGACTTCTTAATGGACTCTTCTTCTTGAGTTACAATTGATATCATCTGGTCAATGGACCATTTAGCCTCTTGAGAGTTTTATGTGGTTCGCAAAACTCTATATTCAGCAGGAAGAGATTGTAGGACTCGATAAACAAGATAACTCTCCCCTAAGTCCACTCGATATGATTTCAACTTATTGTAGTAATTAATGAGTTTCATGATGTGCTCCCTAATGCCAGATGCACCATCATAACGAGTATTGTCAAGGAGAGAAATAAAATAAACCTTTTGACTTTTATCAAACTTCTTGAATTTTTCCTCAATAGCTTTCAGATAGTCCACAACAAACTCTCTGTTTGGAATACTCTATCTAATGCTCTTTTCAATGGTGTATTTTATAACGTTTAAACAAAATTTTCTTGAATTATACCATTGTTTTTGTAAATCCTTTCAACATCATTAGAGCTGTTAGTTAAGCCTGATGGCTTAAGTTCCCTTAGAACCTATTTTGAGATAATAAGATAAAAATCCAAGGATTCTTTCCAATAATCATAATTGGTCCCATTGACAGTTTTCACTGTAGATAATTGTTGAATCGAAGAAACTGAAAATCACAAAATTAGGAAACATTACTTATGTCCAATCAACATAATTATTAAACAAAGTTTCCTTTACAAAACTCTATTTCATATAGTTATCATAACAAGATTGTTTATTATAATCTCGCCTAAGGGTCCCAGACTATAATAAACTAAGAAAACTCATTACAATTTGGCTTAAGAGAAAGAAAACACAAAATGCTATGATAATATTAGCATCGATAGGATACATCTTATTATGTAAGCATTAAGTTGTTTGACTAATCAGAAACATGCGGTTATATTGATTTTGTCATACCGATAGGTATTTTCATCATTAATATAATATAAATTAATTAAATTTTAATAATTTTGGGAATGTGTCTTGTTATCCAAATTTTTTTTTTAAAATCTTCAAAGTCCCAAAAACTAAAGTCTTAAGAATTTAAGGTCCTTGGTTTACCCCTATCTTTTCAAGATCGAGACCCCATCACATAGACAGGGCCAAGTGAAGAATTTGGTCTTACACTGGCCAAGCCTACAAGATAGGTTACAATCTAAGAGAAATAGTAGTGGACAACCTCAGGAGAGTTCAAGTTCTTACTTGGAAACCACTATAGATTTATTCTAGCCTAGGGACACTCAGACTCAGGAATAAGGCCTGAAAATTGTGAGGTTTGTTTTCTACTACCTCTCATCCACAAAAGTGAATTATTAATTTTGTTAATTGTCGTTAGACTTTTAAATTAAAAAATTACATCATAGTAATTGGACCACGATAGGTGAACTAACAACCACTATATGTAAAATTATTTATTTAATCCTTTGTTCAAAATTTTATTCCATAAATAAAGCCCTAATGATCTCTCTCTAAGGGATAATACAAGAAATAAATTGATCATTAATTGTTTTACAAAATTGAAAATATACATAAAATATAAATTGTAAACTTAGCAATTAAGAGGTAATGCCTCAGCAGTTACAAATGTTTTAAACAAATATTAAGGTGCAAGTTCGAGACTAGGTATGAGCGTTTCTTATGTTTAATTTTGCAATTAAATGCATAGTTATAGAATACATAAAATGTAATTACTTCATGGAACTAAATTTAATGCATGCATTAATGGTTAGAGGCTTTTAAGCCTATCCATGTGGGCTTCGAATCATAGCAAATGCATTTTAGAATTTTTTTTAAATAGACAGGTAGGGCTCGTGACACATGAAGGTCATGTGCAAGAGGTTTTCTTCAACCTCCTGCCTAGTTTGCTTGACTTGAGCCAGGTCCAACTCTGACTCAGAGGATAATTAGTCATTTTTAACGATTTTTCGACATCATTCAATGCCATTTTCAACACTAATCCATTCGTTTGGTGATGGAGAGTGTTTCCATCATTTCAAAATTACAAATACCATCCAAAAAATGATTAAACCAAAATAAAAATGATCTTCTTTTGAAATATGAAACAAAAGAAATTTTGGACAACATTTACATATTAAAATCATTCTTAAGTTGTCTATACAATATATATAATCGAAATGATGTTTTGATACCATTTTGATGCACTTTTAATATAATAAGGTGGTTGGTTGGAGTGGAAGGCACTTCATTCCCCTTAAGTAGGGTCTCGGGTTCGGGTCTTGTGTATAGAAAAGTATTTGTTGGGAGAGATCTGATACCATTTTGATGCACTTTCAATATAATATTTCTAACCTCTTTTATAGGAAAACATAATAGCACCTCTGACAATAAATTCTAAAATAGTTTATTTTCAAAATTGAAAATAGGATGGGGTTACTATTTTATGTTTTAAAATAATTTAAATGCCATTGATTAATATTAACCACAATATATTCTAAAAATAATTACATATCTTGAGTTTAAATTTAGGTGATTTTTCTCTTGTAAATGCTCCCTAAACCTGGGAGAACAGAGACATTAATACATCATCCACTCATAATTTTTTTTTTCAAAAAGAAAATGATACATGTGGAATACTAGATTTATATTAATGTTAAATTATATATTCTTGTAGTCTCTGTAGTTTAATTTACTTAATTTTTAATTAAGTCTTTCTATAGTTTAAAAATTTGTAATTAAGTCTGTATAGTTTAACAAATTTTTAAATTAGTCCATATTGTCAGAATTTTGTTGAAATAATTATATTAAATTTGGTTATTGTTGCCAACATATATATAATATTTTAGTACTCTAAATATATATGATTTATGTAAACAAAGAGAAGAAACAAATAAATAATAATATCAAAATAACTTACATATGAAATACACTTTATATTAGGTAATATGAATATATTAACTTGAATTAAGTAAATTCATAATGTTAAGATGATATATAATTAGCATATAATCAAAATTTAATAAAAATTTTAAAAATTTTAAACTTAATGGGGACTAATATAAATATTTTTAAACTATAAGAATTAACAAATACAATAAGCCTACAAAACCATTCATTTATCATAAATAATATTTCAATAATTGATTATCAATTTACCTATATATTTTCGTCTTTAACATTAGAATTTCTTGCCAAGTTATGACGATGATCCCACCAAACTACTCTCATGAAATGTCGTTGGCAAACATGATTATACTAATGGGACGATGCAAAAACTCTTTTCTACTTTCTGTCATTTGCAAATAGCACATTAAACTTTTAAAATGGACAATTAAATAGGCAAACTTTCACATTTCAACAAATAAATAATTTCTTCTAATGACGATAATTTATTTTTGATACAACATATTTTCCCATATGCAAGCTATATAGAAAACTGCAGTATTGAACAATGTAATCTAAATATACTCATTTTGATATTTCGGGAGTCTAAAAAAAATCAATTAGTACTATTAAAAAAATAGCTTATTTAATGAGAAAGTTGAAAGATCCAATTGTTCATTTTAAAAATTCAAATAGCCATGCAAATGTGGCTAAAAGTTCAATGAGGCTATTTGTATTTTCTCCACCAAAAAGGTTGCGAATAGATCCCATGCCGTCCAGCATCTGTGCTGTTTGTAAAATTGCCACTGTCTGTCTGATCTGACGGCCTGTGTCTTGCCACGTTGCCTTTTTTTTTTTTTTTCAGATGGCTGAAAGTAAAATAGTGCCTTGTGATCCAAATTTTTGAGTCTCTATTAGAGCAAAATGCACCATTTTTCTGTGAAGGAAAAAGGACAAAAATAGCCTCCTGTGCTGGATGCAGGTTGTTAGAAATGGAAGTGGCCAGACGTAGCAATTTAATGGAATAGAATGGAATTGTTTCCATTTCGCATCTGGAAACTCAAAAGCTTCATTTCGTGTAGCAAACTTCATTTGCATCTGACTTCGTGCAGCTCACTCTGGTCAATTTTACCCGGTAAGAGGGAAAAAATGCTCTATTTTTTGCTTCATTGTATGCTCTATTTTTTTCCTGAATATGATTTCTTGGTGTTCCTTCTGATATGACTCTCAATGAAAGCACCATTTGTTAAGAATGAAATTTTCCCCTAGGAATGGACTAAATAAAATACTTAATTATTGAAGATATTCAAGTTACAAAGTCTCCAATGCTGACTGATACAAATGGAAAGAAACAGAATCAAAGGAAAGCAATAAACTCTTCCTATTCGAGTCGGAAGAAAACTCCATCGGTTAAGCCTCGAATTTCAGATTTACGATCATGCCGCTCCTGCTCACTTCCTCCTTCCTATATTGCCATAACTAACTCCTTCGTACACAAGAATATTCTTGTCGTTAAAGACACCTCAGCACTCTAGTGGCTTCTCGATCTATAGCTCCCGCAGAAGTCTACATCTCGTATAGCTCTCACGTCATCTACGTCTCGTACATTGGGTGTCGTGCTTATGTCCCTCGACTTGCTTCTTCTGCTGCTTCACACCTTTGTTGGCCCATAATTGTATCAATGTTTTTGTGAATTTGTCTTCTATTTGTAGCTAATGTCTTTAGCTAGTGTGATAAGAAATTGTAAATGTAATGCCCCTATCTAGTATTTCTATTAATTCTGATATAAACAGATAGGTTCGGTACATTGTCCTTATCCTTTATTTAATTAATGTCTGAGCAGTTATACCATTAATTTAATTTAAGCAGATTAAGTTCGAGATCTTTTGCTCAGGTTAAAAACTTGCACAACAGAATAACAGAGATTCTATACTACACAGCGGAAGATTAAATTCATACAATTCAATTAATAAGAGTCCAATAATGTCCATTATATTACAGTAAACATATATTAGGATATGCGAAGCACCCGTCCATAGGAAGTCAGGAGACAACAATCCTATCACTCATTAGCATAATAATGAGAAACACAAGTTTCCCAGTAGGTTAACAATTCAAATTTTAAAAATAACTAATATGTATCAGGGTGCAAGCACCAAAATATTTAACTCTACATTCTTGAAGATAAAAATATAGCGTTGTTCATAATTATAAACTGGCAAGCAATGTATGATCAAATTAAATGTCAATGAGATAAAGATAATATTCTTTCAAATAAAACATCTTACATGCTATAAAACACATTATCATAAAATTAACAAAGCATTCATGCTTTTCATTCTTAAAACATACTTTTATATGAAAGTGGTGCATAGTTGGGCACTATGTGGACACTTGACCACCTTTCTAAAAATCTCTTATGCACACTTGGGCACTCTGTGGACACTTGGCCACCTTCCTAGGGTCATTGTGCACACTTGGGCATTACGTGGACACTGGGCCACCACCTAGGGTAATGGTGCACACTTGGGCACTCTGTGGACACTTGGCCACCTTCCTAGGGTCATTGTGTACATTTGGGCACTATGTGAACACTAGGCCACCACCTAGGGTAATTGTGCACACTTGGGTACTCTATGGACACTTGTCCACCTTCCTAGGTCATTTACACACTTGGGCACTCTGTGGACACTTGGGCACCTTCCTAGGGTCATTGTGCACACTTGGGCACTACGTGGACACTGGGCCACCACCTAGGGTAATTTTGCACACTTGGGCACTCTGTGGACACTTGGCCTCCTTCTTAGGGTCATTGTGCACACTTGGGCACTACGTGGACACTGGGCCACTACCTAGGGTAATTTTGCACACTTGGGCACTCTGTGGACACTTGGACACCTTCCTAGGGTCATTGTGCACACTTGGACACTACATGGACACTGGGCCACCACCTAGGGTAATTTTACACACTTAGGCACTCAGTGGACACTTGGCCACCTTCCTAGGGTCATTGTACACACTTGGGCACTACATGGACACTGGGCCACCACATAGGGTAATGGTGCACACTTGGGCACTTTGTGGACACTTGGCCACCTTCCTAGGGTCATTGTGCACATTTGGGCACTACGTGAACACTGGGCCACCATCGAGGATAATTGTGCACACTTGGGCACTCTGTGGACACTTGGCCACCTTTCTAAGGTCATTGTGCACACTTGGGCACTACATGGACACTAGGCCACCACCTAGGGTAATGGTGCACACTTGGGCACTCTGAGGACACTTAGCCACCTTCCTAGGGTCATTGTGCACACTTGGGCACTACGTGGACACTGGGCCACTACCTAGGGTAATTGTACAAACTTGTGCACTACGTGGACACTTGGCCACCTTTATAATTCTTTAACAATTCTATAGGGAACTTTTTCTTTTATTGAATATTAATACTAGTGTACATCTCCTTAAAATTCAAAAATTTTAAGAATAAATATCCCTTTCTTTGAAATTAATATCAAAGTACAGTTCTTATAAAAATTCTATCAATTTCTTGAAGGATTTCCCCTTTCTTTGGAAATTACTATAAATGTACATTTCTTGTGAAAATACTAATATTTTCGAGAATACTTTCGCTTTTCTTGAAATTTAACTCTAGTGTACAATTCTTATAAAAATCCTAGTATTTTCAAAAATGATTTCTCCTTTCTTGGAAATAAATTTTAACGTGCATTTCTTATAAGAATTCTAATAACTTTCGGAGTAATTTCCCTTTCTTGAAAATTATTATAAATGCACATTTCTTATAGAATGTTAATAAACTCAAGAATAATTTCTCTTTTCTTAAAATTTACATTAATGTGCATCTCTTATAAACTTCAAGAATAAATTTCCTTTTCTTTTTTTTTTTGAAAAATAATACTAAGGTGTATCGCTTGTAAATTACCAGAATAAATTCCATGGACTTGGCCTAGGGAGATTTATTAATTGGGCAATTCCATTTCCTTCCTTCATTCTTTACTAACTCCCTTAAATGGTAGGGTTTCCTTCCTTTGTGGTCCACTTGAATTTAACACCATGTAACTCTATTCTTTTTCCAACAACATACTCGTGCTATCTCATCCATCAACATTTCAATAAACCACACATGCTAGCCAACAGACATACATTTTGTCAAGAATGTAGGTACATAATTATGTTCCTAAGAAAGCTTGTAAACATGTTGGTTGCATAAACTAAAACATGGAACACAATCTCAAATTGGTAACCTACCTTGAGGATGACAAGAAGGAAGTGATCTTGCCCTTTCCTTTGATCTCCTTCTACACCTTGCTTCCTTTTAATTCTTACTTCCCTACAATAAAATGACAAATTTTCACTTCAGTCTAATCATTAAGGCACATTCAGACACAAAATCTACAAGACAACATCAAATTAGGGTATTTTAAACTGTACCAGGGATTTTGAAAGCTTGAAATTTGATTCCGACAGCTTTCCAGCAACTCTAACGACAGCGTACAGTAGAGCACGGTGGTAGACAGTAGCTCATGGCAGTGCACGGTGGCGGACGACGGTTGGGGTCAAAAGATACACCAAAATGTAGCTCGTAACTCGAGGATGCTGGATCTGGTGTCCATTTAGAGAAACATGACCGTTTAGATGGCATTTTTCGACGACAAAGTGCGACGCACGATAAACTGTTTCTCCTCTGTTTCGGGCGCGTGGTGGCAGCATTCCACCGAATAAAAGCTGGCGGAGGAAGCTAGCAGCTCAGGCTACCCAACGGTGGCGATGGTGTAGTTGGATGACATCAGACGATGGAGATCGCGACGTGGCCTTGAAATCGGGATGAGAAGGAAAATTGCCATTTTTCGACAGCTGTGGTGGCCATTGGTTGCTATGGCGTTGGGCTAAGCTGCTAAACCTTATAGCAGCGACGGGCGATAGTAACTTAGCCTAACGACAAATAGACGACGATGGTAGTTTTTGAGGAAAGGAGAGTGTGTGAGAGAGAGAGAGAGTACGGGGAAAGAGTGAAAAGGGGGGAAAAATAGAGAATAATGGGTTTTAAATCTCCTGAGTGCATTTTGGTCTTTTGTCATTTCGCCCTAGATAAATTTCAGATGTATTTTTCGATTCAGGCAAGAATTTAGGATGATATGGAAAGAATTTGAAAATTTTCAAACGATCACAAGCTTCTCAAAATTATCTGCAAAGTTTATCAGGGCAGATCAAAATCCCGCTATCAAATATAATTTAATTCCAAAAAATTCTCAAATTTTAGCTATAAGCTTAGAAAAATTTCCTTAATTCAATTTCAAAATAATCTAAATTTATTTTAAACAAATTGGGTTATTACAGTAAAACACAACACCCAAGAGCCATTGTATTTATAGTTACTAATTAGAATATTATAGGCTGTCATTGATTGATGTGAAGCATGGGTTGTTATGATGAAGGAGAGGCCATGCGATGGGCTCGAGGGGGGGCATGTTGTAGGAGCAGGATGTGCAATAAATGTAGGAATTTGCTCTCCAGGCATTAACACTAAAACACCTCTCCCATAATTTGTTATCTAACATCAAAAGTACAAACATGTTAACTAGTTAGGAGACATTCAAGAAAGATCAAGGGGTTACATATCTGGTGGCTTGTCAATTTTTTACTATGATAGTCTTATAGTACCCAATTTATTTTACTTTAACCATGAAATCAATATTGCTTTAGCATGTTTTTTAATATTTTTAATAATCTAGAAGATGCTAGCTTGCAGTTCATATACATTCATGATCACTGATCATACATATGCATATATTACTTTGTTTTGTTGAAGATTATATTTATCTTACTAAACTTGGTAAATTTACAATCTGTCAGGACATGCCTTTAATTTAAAGATAACTGAAAGCTAGGAACATGATAGAACAATGGAGCAAAACCATTGTGTAGAATTGTCCAATGTCATTTTCATGCTTGTATATTTTAGTACAATGTCATCCATTTCAGAGTTACATTTTCATGCTACTTTGTAAACAAGTATTCTAGTACAATGTCCTAATTCTAATCCCAATCCCAAGTACAAAATTCTAATTCTAATCCTAATCCAAAGTAAAAAATTCCAATTCCAAATCTAATCCCAAGTACAAAATTCCAATTCTAATCCTAATTACAAAACCAGCAAAACAAGAGCTCCAAACTAGTATATAGTAAACAAGAGATCATCTTGAATGGAGAGAGAACTAAAGAAGTTTCAGTCCACCAATTACATCATTAACCACTTCAACATGTCTCGCACATGAATATAACAAATTTAGCTCAAGATGAATAGGAAAAAGGAAAATGAAATAAGAGAAGAGATCATTATTTGCAAACACAATTATATTATTATCATTTAAACACTAGCTCCACTTGATTTTAGCAGACACCATTAACTCAAGATTTAGAAAATATACTTGATGTAAAGTGCTTAGACATGGGAAGTTCTTGTAACTCACTTGGTGCAATCTGTGTTCTACCTGCATCAATTGTGAAAGCCATAAGTCTCCCTCTATACCAGAACAGGCATTCCCAAGGAAGTCATCAAGTTTTGTTCACATACTAGTCTAAGAGGCTTTCCCAAATTCACACGTGGATGTGTATCATAATTCTAGAAAGGAGTTTAAATAAACATTTGTACCTTAAAAAAGTCTCCTTCTTTTGCAACAATCATTTTGATAAATACATTTGCGAGCCTTGTCTCGTGATAGCTACATTCAAAACCAACCATGTAACTGAAGAGCATAATAAGCTACCTTCTAGACCTGTGTAAGTAGGCTATATATCCTATACCACATCATTTATAAACATATACCTCTGTTGGATCTTGAAAAGAAACAATATCATTTATGTAATATGAAGCTTGGGTAAATTCCAAAAATATTCCAAATCACTTGTCAAAGTTTATTATAAACAAAAGAAACCAAATGTTTATCTGCTAAATTAAATAAGCATTAAGCACATAATGCAACAAAATTACCAGCCTCTGTTTGTTGCAAAGTAAAGTAAAACATCTAAATTGCTTGTAATAGCAAGAATAACAAGAGTAATGATAGTGAACACAAGCCTTAACCAAATATGTTCTATCAACAAGGAAAATCCTTCACTTGATGGGGAGAGAGAGAGATAGAAACTTACCAACGTCAAACGACAAAACTTACTACGTGACAGAGCCAGCGTGCTATCAGAGCCACCATGTTACAGTCAGAAGATGAATTTCAGATGGAAAGTCTTACCTTAGCCCTCGTTGAATGATGCATTTCATATTGGAGCAGACAAAAAAAAAGGTCGTCCAAATAGTGCGTTTTGAGGAGGTCTGAAAAGAAAAAAAATATGAGACGTGGCACATTGTGGATGGCCAGATGCAGCAAATGACCACGATTCCATAGACAGCAGCAAACAACAGCGTTTGTAGAAAACACCCGATCCAAACGCAAAAAGGTTTCATGCCATTGATGACTAACTTAATTCTTTTCTGTTAGAGTATTAAAAATGATTAAACAAAAGAAAAAAAGATACCGCAGTTGGAGAGAGAAGTGTAGTAATTAATTGTCGATGAGAAATTCAAAAATCAACAAATTATAATTGAAACACAAAATGGCAGAAAAAATGTTGGAAAATATTGTTGAAGCATGTCATTAACATAGTTTAAGTCTACAATTTACAGGTAAGATGTGCTTGGAGGTAACTTTAGGCAAAAATTTCAAGTGATACCATGGATTGAGCATAAAGAAGGGAAATAAGGTAACATTCCTCTACAAACACCTAAATATATCTATTTGAATTTTTCATTGACTTTTTTTGTTTGTGTTTCAAATTGGCCGTTACTTAGGGTTGCATATGATAGTAGTAGAAAAATTGGCTGAAATAATGGTTGGACTGGGAAAAATAAGGGAGCAAAGACAAATGGGATAATTAGGCAATAAAACCCAATAAAAGAATGCCACATGTAGGTAGAAAAGAGAAGGGAAATGGAAACATGAAAGGATTAAGGTTAAGAGATGGTATAGAATGGGAAAATTTTCCAATTGTCTAAGAAATTGCAAATTGGCTTAAGGACCAATTGGCAGTTATTTTCAAATTATTTTTGAAAACCATATTGAGTAAGTTTCCATCTGTATAAATACAAGAAAAGGAGAGAGATAGGAGATTGAAGAGAGAGTGAGGAGTGGGAAGAGTAGAGAAGAAAGCTAAGAAGGGAAATCTTTAGCTGAAACTTGGAAGAACGGATAGTAAATCATCTAAGTAACATTTGTGCACCACCAACACATAATCTTAAGCTGAGAATAGAGGTAATTAAGCATACCTAACCCATTTTTCTATTTAAATGAGTTTTTGAAACTCTTTAATGGGAATTACATGATTTTGAGTTTTTCTGTGTTGATTGGGGGTACAAACTTGCATTTTGTTGATTTGAATATTGGATGTTGATGTTTTGTCTGCTGCATGTACATTAATTAGGTGAAACAATAATCTTTGTTTATGGGTAGTTTTCTCTTTCCTCTAGATGATAAAATGCCTAGTTTGAGATGGATTGTGCCTTGTTTTGTTCTATTTTTTAAGGTATGTGAAACGTACCATGTAGGAATTTAAGTTCATGATTTTATTTCCAATAAAAATACTTGATTCGGGGCTAAAAAAAAATTAAATAGTAGCTAATAAAAATCAAGTATAACATAGCAGTTGACCGATAGCTTCTAAGAGTCGACTATCATGTTCTAACTATGCCAAGAAACTAGGTTAAGAACCTAGCATCCAACTTCCAAGCTATGATAAGTCAACTACCATGTTCAAAGTTACCCAGAAACCCATAATCTAAGCAGCTAGACACTTAACAGCCTACTGCCAGCTCTCAGACTTGATTCCATGTTTTAAAAGGAGAGTTACCTGTCGACTGCTAGGCTCCTGGCAACCTATTGGTAGGCTTTTGTCATAAGTAATGAAAAATGAACTTAATTACCTTCAAAAGATAGCTCAAAGACAAGGAAATCCATTCAAACAAGGATAAGAACACATGAATGGTAATATAGGGCTTTAGGTTGAAAGAAAGTAACAAGAAAGGAGAGATGAGAAGAATTCCTAAAAAATTAGAGTTTTCACTATTTTTGGTATATATATATATAACCTCAGTTAACATTTATATGAATAAAAGCTTTCTGTACGTGCATGTAGTTATGATAGATAGCTTCTGTTGCCATTAATGCTTAAATGAATCGAGTGAGATGCCTGAACCCAAACCAAAAAATCAATTTATTAACTAACTTGGTAAAAGTTAAAAATAAACTCGAGGAAAGGTAAAGTAGTAACACACCACTGCATTGTTAGAATATCTATATAATATATTAACTATTTCACTAAAAGAAATCATAGGGGTGTAGTGTTACAAATGAAAGGGAAGTGAAATTTTTATTTTGACATTTTTATTTATATTTAAATAAGATTTTCTTTTCTTCTCATATCATTTATTCATACCAATCCAAACACATTTTAAAAGTTAAAAAATGTTAGATTTATAAAAGAAAATATCAAATTTCACTTCTCTTTCTTTTTCCTCCATTCTACTTAATCCAAACACAATATAAAGGATCAAACAAGGTAGGATATAGTCTTTTCAATGATTATTGATTCAAACCTTAGGAACTTTTATAGGGTGATTAAATTGAGTCAAAATATGAGATTAGAATCAAGGCATTCAATACACTTATAGCCTAGAAGTTAAAGATATTTCTAATTGTATAATTAATATAGCACAAGGTGTAACAATTAAAAGTAATTATGGTGAAGCATTAATTGAAATTCTAGATGATATACATATTGATGCATAAGATGATCTAATTTCTGCAATTATAAATAGCACATATTCTAATTTATTAATAACTTGAAAATTTGGTTTTCAAGAAAGAGCTATTTTGGGTCTTACTTTAGTAAATTTTTATATCATTAATAATTACATGATTTCTTTGATTCTTGGTGAAGAGTAAAGCATATTTGAGCTTTGTCAATTTTGTAAAGCAGATACTAATGTGGACAATATGGAAGATTTATACGCGTCCGGATCCTCTGCTTGGCACCTCTGCCTGGCGCTTGCTTGGCATTTTTAGCGACTATTTTTTCTGCTGCTAAAGTTTTTTGCAACAAAATTATTGCCACTATAAATTAATTATTTAAACAAAAGTTATAGCAGCAATAATATTTGTTGCAATAATATTAAATCACACTTTAGCAACGGATAAAATCGTCGCTAAAAATGCCAAGCAGGCGCCAAGTAGAGGATTACAATAAAGGATCGAAAATCGATTTATACACCCTTGAATTCCTAAACAACTTAAGAATGTCAAGTCTCCTAATTATATGCTAAGAATGTCAAGTCTCCCAATTATATGCTGAAGTTAAAGATTAAAGCTCTAGTCATTTTACTAAGGAATTATATTGGTAAATCATTTGGTTTGTGTAAATGGAACTAGATTAATTATAAGCTAATTAGAAGACATGTGTTGGAAGAAAAAATTCTTTAAGGAAATAATGTTGGTCAAAAGATTATAATTCCCAAAATGGCAATAAAAGCTTCAGAAGGTGGTATTTCTGAGCTGAAGATTCAACCAAAACAACCTTACCTTAACATCTCAAGCCCCTAACTATTCTTTAAATAATATCTCATTATATAAGGATTCCTTAAATGATAAATGGATAAAAAAGAAAAGTTACATTAAGTATCTTTTAAAATTTATTTTATGTATATTATACAAAAATAAAAAAAATAATATTTTTTAAAGAAGCTTATAGGCCAACCCATCCCTACTTATGGCCCATTAAGGTCTGGGCTAGGCTAAATTATTAGAAATGGATTGGGACAACCCATATGGGTTGGGCTGACCCAGTTTGACATCCACATAACCACTCTTTTACCTTCTTTATTTTTGGCCTTATAATAGATTCTATCCCTTCATCCTCAAAACCTTCACCACCTAAATGACCTAGACTCAACATGGAAGACAGCCTTCACAACCCATTCCTCTTGATAGGATTTCTCTCAGGCTAATCACTAACCTTGACCTTAATAGAATATAGAATACTTTTTTATTATGGTTTTGTTACCTTATTGAGACCTTCTTTTATTCGTGTCACTTCTCTATTAATTTGTCATGTGTAAGCCATTTTGAATTAGTTGTAAAGGATTAGAGGTAGTGTAACACCCTGTTTTAGATTATCTATAAATTATTCCTAATTGTTTGTTGGAGTTTAATTCTTATTGAAGTACTTATGTTTGGTATAGGAAATTGCAACAAAGTCCCAATAAGCTATTAAAATGGACACAGGGACCAAAGTGAAAAGTAAAGAGAAATCTAGGGGTAAAAATGTAATTTTAATCATAGGAGTTAATATGGCTAACTGATTTTTGAAATTACCTGCTAGTATTTCAAGGGAAATATGATAATTCTTCCTTACACAACTCAGGTGACTGGGGGATTAAGCATAGGGACCTAAATGTATAACCCATTTCTTCTCCTATCTATGCCACACCTTACCCTCACTCACCTACCACTTCATATAAATAGCAAGAGAGTAGAGAGAGAATTAAAACACTCCCACAAATTTAGCTAGAGAGAGTTAATTTTTAGAGAGAGAAAGGATAAGCTAGAGAGAGAAGGATCCAAAGGGAGAAAGAGTAATCAAAGGCTTGGAAACTCATCTAGGAATCAAGTGTAAGCTATTTGGACCACATCTAACACATTTCAAATGGATCAAGGTAGCAAAATCTCCAATTTCCTATATTTTCTTAGTGTACTATTTACTTTATGGAAGATTGTATTTTTTTTTATGATTTTTAGACTTAGAGAGGGATTAAATCTTACATTTTTTGCTTTTATGATGTCTACTGGATGTTAAATTCTAGTTTTTTGTACTTAGGCATGCTTGTATTTTAAATGAGATTTAGTTTGTTATTCGTGCAAAAATAAGAAGAGAAATCCTAGATTTGGTGATGATTGAGCTTAAAAACTTGTTATCTTTTATGTTGTAAACCTTTCTAAATGATTAGAAATGGAAATGGGATGAAAAAAGGATTTTAATGGGTTGAGGATAGATTTTCGTAGAATATAGTATAGCGTAATAGCCAATTGTCAAGCCTCTAGCAGTTGACTACCGTGTTATATCTTTGCCTAGAAATTTCATGATCTTGGTAGCCTACTACCAAAACCCTAGCAGTCGACTATTAGAGATCTTGAATTACCTATAATTTTGCACAAGAAGCTAGCAGCCAACTACTAGCTCTTTTTTGGAAGGCTCAATACATAGAGCTACTAGCCGATTGCCAAAGTGCTACCAATTAATCAGTATAATCTGAAAGAGGAAAGTGCACTTATTTTCCCTCTATTCTGTAAGCCAAAGCTTAGTCGATCATCCAAATTATAAGATGATTAGAATTACGTGATTACGTAATATGAATAAAGAGGTAAACAAAGATGAGAACTAATGATAATTCAAGAAAGTATTCCTAGTGTATGCAGTAGTGGTAGATAGGCTCAAGATTGAGTGATTGATAGTCGATATGGGATGACCATTAGTCATTCCAAGATTGAGCCATAATTTAGAATGGTAAAATATCCACACGAGCATTATAAGAATTGTGAAAAAACTGTGATGGTGGTGAATTCTAGGTTAGTGTACTCCCTATGGCCAATTAAGAGTCACTTACCTAAGATTAGACTTTTTTTCTAGGAAATATTATGTTATTGAGAATGATCGCCTCTTTAATATCTATTTTGTAGAGTAAAACAATGGCATATGGGAGAAGGAATATTGAAAATGTTGATAAGAATGAGGCTAATTGTAACACCCCTATTAGCCTATGGTTCCAAGTGTTTAAAGGTATAATGTATATAATTATCATAACAATGGTGTGTTACTATCACTTCTACCTGAGGAAATTTTAAACTTTTTACTAAGTTGATTAATTGAGTGTCATTGGGGTTAGTCTCTGCTCTCGGGTTCTCTCACCATCACAGCGAAATAAATAAATAAATAAATATATATAGGATACACCTAAATTAACTATACATAAATATGCATTCTTAATTAAATATAGTCAATTAACTATTGGGCATGGGGACAACAATCCTGCCACTCATAACCCCATCAATTAGTCTATTCATCAATCCAACCTAATTCCTACATAGATGAGTTAGAATAGGCTATAAAAAATAATCCTACACTAGCCTTTCTCAAAATATCATGAAGGCTAACTTAATCATACCATGCACTTATCTTATTCAAACTAAACAGTCTGTATGCCCATATTGGACACTTCTTCATACTTTACCTTTTTCTCCAGCCTAAGGGGACCTACACATCTGATACATGCCAACACTAAAATGAGAAATGAATCTCAGTAGCAATGCAACCTGTTATGAAATCCATTGACCTGTACCACTGTGCTTGCATAAAAAACTCTACATTCTTTCACAAAACTATCAAATACTATTGGGATGTGGTGCATGTAGCATTTAATCATGTTATGTACTGATACATATACATATTCATCAAAACATATTATCTTTAAAATATGGGAAGTGCATTCATTATCATCATTCTCATCATAAAAAATTTCTTTAGGGTATTAACACACCTTTTGAGTAGGAGGAAACAATCACATCATATGAGCTATCGGGAGTGTCGCCCAACAACAAGTCCACGTATCACTACATATATGAATGAGCTATCCTGGTGACTACTGCGTCACTAAAGTAAAATATTTCTCTAGTGCATCTGAGGCGTCCCCCAGTTGGATCTACTTGTACATTTTCAATAACTCATGGGATCACCATATTCCTTCGAACAGATCCTATCCTCTCCACTTTCACGGATCATGAGGCCCTGGGGTCACCACTATTCCTTCGAGGTGGATTACCTACTAGACCTTATCCTCTTCGCTTTTGTATATTATGGAGCTATGGAGTCATCACCATTCCTTCGAGGTGGATCACCATCCCGGTACGATATCTTCTAACATTTGCACTAGGGTGATTCGGCTCATACCTATGGTTATGCTTTAACCTTAAGTATGTGTTTTGTAATGGCCTATGGAAGACACACTAACTTAGGGTTCGCAACCGTCACTGTGTTTTCAAAATCATCTATGTTCAAGTGGATGTTTAGCCATCATAATACATGGTGCAACCATGGAATGCCAATGGCTGTCCCATATCAGTAATCGGTCACTTAACTTATGAGCCTATCTACCACTAATGCATATGCCTAGGATACTTCACTCTTCCTTTTTAATGTCTCTTCACTCCTTTTTATGTCACTATTACAAGGACCATTCTCATCCAAGTGGAAAGTGACTTTATCCTTTGTACATTACCCAAAACTTCTAGTTTCCTTGCTTACCCATGTTGTGAGCCCTTAATCAAGTTAGTATGAATAATTACTAAGCTCAATTACGATTAAAAACCTCATTTCGCGAGTTAGAGGGCTGCCAGTCGGTTATTGGAAGGCTAGATGGAAGGCTAGCAGTCGGCTAGCTTTTTGTATTCCTCGGGTGCCACTGGCAGCTGGCCGGTTGCTTACTGGAATGTGTCCTAGACAAAAATAAGAGCACGATAGTCAACAACAAGGATGGCCAGTGGACTGCTTAGTGTAAACTCAGGCCTGATAGTCGATTGTTAAGGATCTGGCAGTTGGCTGCTAAGCCTCTGTCTGCACTTCTGAATTTCTGGGAACACTCCCCATACTTATCAGTCGGCTGCTATGCTCTGTTGCGGTTCAAAAAATATAATTTTGATAATACCCAGTCCAGAATGCATTCCATTTTCAATTCCAAATACATGAGCTTAATTTCCATATGATAAACTTTATTTCTCATTGAACATTTCTCCTCCATTAGCTCAAACATGGTACATTATAGGAAAAATAGTCTATATCTCTAGATGAACACAACCCAACCCTTCCAATCCATTACAAGCATATATATGAGCATACATTCAGCAACACAACATCCCATAGAAATAGAAAAAGCATACAGAATGTAAGTTTAACCCCAAACTTAGTTCAAACATTCAGAAATTCATACTTTTCCATCAATAGTAAACTTTTTAGAAAAGAGAGGATTTTAGGATGAATTGGTACCTTGATTCCTTGCAAATGTGTGTGTAGGATATGTTAAGAAGACTATCCCCTTGTTGTAGGACTAATTCCTAGCCTTGAATCTGCTCTCTTACCTTTATAATCTCCCTCTTTTTCTCTCTCTACTCGCCCCTTTTGCTTCTCTCTTTAGAAATGCTGAAGGTTGGAAGTGTGTGGGGCTTAGGGCTTCAGCTAGGGTTTAAGGATAGTTTAGGTTATTGCATTTTAGTCCCTGAGCTACTTTGCAACCTTGGCCTCACTTACTTTTCCCTTTTCAATTGAGTCCCTAGCCACCTCTCACTAAACCTTCATGTATTTCCTTTCAATTTAGTGCCTAGGCTAATGCAACTATATGCACTAATGCAACATACACAAGCATTAAACATTAAATTAACAATTATCAAACATCTCTTTAATCATGATTGGAGCGAATGTTACACTAATATAGGAGGAGTGATGTAGACCTTAAAGGGAATGATAGAGGCCATGAGAGAGTAGGCTAATGCTACTACCCACTTGTTGTAACAACTTTGGGATGGTATGATTTTCAAAAAGCCAAACTTGCAAAATTTAGGGGAGAGTATGACCCTAAGATAGTTGATGAATGGATGAATAGAATAGAGAAGTTGTTTCAAGTGTTAGGGAATATTGACGAGCAGAAAGTGGAGTTCACATCTATATGTTGGTAAGAGAGGTAGAATACTAATAGAAGGGTGCCTAATAATTAATGGAAGCTTAGGGTACTTCATTGACTTAGGAAACCTTCAAGGTTAATTTCTTAGAGAAATTTTTCCTAGAAAGTGTGAGGAATGAGAAAGAAATTGAATTCATGAAATTGAAATAAGGACACATGACTTTCAAGTAGTACTTAACTTAATTTGAGGAATTATCAAAAGTTTCCTCTTATTTGAGATATCACCTTGATGAGGCATGGAAATCCATGCACCTAGATGCAAGGTTAAGTTCGAGGATGAAAGAGATAGTTTCCCTTTTTGAAATAAGCAACTATGCCACCTTAGTTAATAAATGTTGTATAATGGCTAGGAATGTAGGATATAGTGAGAGGGAGAAAACCAAGTTCTATAATTTCAAAACGAGACCCAAAAATTTTCCTAGAATAGAAACCTTAAATTCAATAAGACAACAGAGGAGAAGAAACCTCAAATAGGCTAGTAAACACCTACTCCTTGTTCGAGGTATGGAAAATTGCATGGGAATAGGCCATGTCTATTTGTTTAGAAAGTGTGCTATACATGTAATAAGCCAGGACATTTCTCTCGAGAGTGTTCACAAAATAAACAGAGTGATGGTAGGTCCTAGACCCCAAACTCAAGGAAAAGTTTACACCTTGAAAGGCCAGGAAGCATCTCGCTTATAAGACCTGATCAAAGGTAAGTTTATGATAAGTAACATTTCTTTAATTGCATTGTTTGAATCTAGTGTATCCTATTCATTTATTTATAATAAATGTGTGAAGGATTTGGAATTACTTGTAACCTATCTTTCCTATTGTTTGTTTATCTTTACTACTTTAGAAGACTACATTTTAATTCTTTGGCATGTTTGAATTGTCTTATCATTGTGTTTACTTATGTCTGATGTTGATATCATTCTTAGGATAAACTGACTATCCTTGAACAATGTGGTCCTAGAATGTTGTAATAGATCTATGAATTTTATAAATACTAATATAGTTAATAGGGGTAATAAATAAAGGATCCAACTAATGAACTTTCTATATTCCTCTGATTTGGAACTTTAGCATAAGATTAATCAGATAACTATAATTAGAGAATTCTTGATGTGTTTTCGAGTGAGGTATCTAGTCTACCATCTTAGAGAGAGGTAGAATTCTCTATTAAGTTTGTTCTTGGAAAAGGACCTATTTCTATAGTACCCTATAGGATGCCCCTAGTAGAATTGAAAGAACTTATGACCTAAATAGAGGCCTCTTATCTAAACAATTTATTAGACCCAGTGCTTCATCATAGGGACACTAGTGTAATTTGTGAAGAAATCAGAATGGAAGCCTTATGATGTGCATAGAATATAGGGAGTTGAATAGGGTAATTGTAAGAATAAATACGCTTTCCCTATATTAGATGAATTAGTAAACCAACTTAAAGGGGTAATCATATTCTCTAAAATAGATATGAGATCGGGGTATCACTAGATCCGTGTGATAGAAGAAGAAATTCTTAAGACTACATTCTAGAACATATACAGACACTTTAAATTTTGACTGATGTCTTTTCGTCTAACCAATGCTCCAGCTATTTTTATGGAATACATGAATCACATCTTTAGACCCTACCTCGATAAATTTGTGGTAGCATTCATTGATGACATTATTTTATATTCTTAAAATAGGGAAGAGCATGAGAAATATCTTATGATTGTACTCTAAGTACTTAAGGGAGAAATAATTGTATGCTAAGCTTGAAAAGTGTATTTTTGGCTAGAAGAAGTAAAATTCCTAGGGCATGTGATTAGAAAAGATGGGTTAGCTATAGATCCCAATAAGATTGAGGTGGTAGTAAATTGGGAAAAACCCAAGACTATAATAGATATTGGTAGTTTCCTCAAGGATTTTCCCAAATCACCTTACCCTTACCCAAACTACCCAAAAGGATATGTCCTTTATGTGGACTAAAGAATGTGAGAAAAGTTTCCAAACTTTAAAGGAGAGACTCGCTACCACACTTATTCTAGTAATCATTTACCTATTAGGCTTGTTTGAAGTGTACACTAATGCCTTTAAGAAAGGGATAGGTTGTGTACTAATTCAATATAAGAAAGTGGTAGCTTATGCATCTAGGTAGTTGAGACCTCATTAAGAAAATTATCCTACCCATGACCTTGAGTTAGTAGCCACAATGTTTGTATTGAAAATATAGAGGCACTATTTATGTAAAGCTAAATTTAAGGTATTCAGTGACCACAAAAGTCTCAAAGACCTCTTTGACCAAAAAGATTTGAATATAAGACAATGGAGGTGGGTAGAATTCCTAAAGGATTATGAGTTTGAGTTGAAGTATCAAGCAGGCAAAGAAAATGTGATTATATGCCTAAAGTAGGAAATCTTTGCATGTAGTTAAAATAATGCTTAATGAAATGAAATTAATTGAGAAGCTTAGGAATCTGAATCTAGCCACATTAGTCCTACCTACCAGATAGAGCTTTTTTTGAGTGAACTAAAGATAGATTATGATCTTAGGGCTCAAAAATTAAGAGCTCAACAAGAAGATGAATCCTTGAAGTCCCTAAAGGACATGAAAGAGTTCAACAAAGCATTTGGAATAGAGCAATTTAATAATAGGATCTATGGTCCTAAAAGTGTAAAGTTAAGGATTAGAATTCTAGTAGAAGCTATAGCACCCCCATCTTATAGTTCTTAATAGATATTCATTTGCCACAAGACTGGGATATTATATTTATCTTTATCCTTATTTATAACCTGAGTAAAAATCATTATGTTGTGATTTATATTGTATTAGGTTTAGAACTCAGTACTCAGGTTTGTTACTTAATTACATCTCAGCAAAAATTGAATATTAAAAACATTTATATACCAAAAACATCATTCATATTTTCATATAATAGATACAACATCATACATATATTTTTGGATATGCTAAGTATTTACAATACTTCAGGGTAAGAAGGCAACAAACCTGCCACTTAAACCCTGATCAAAAGATCTATTAACTACTACTTTAACATATCCAGACATATATGCCCTCTTGAGTGTTTATATCTAAAAATGACTCACCTTGATTTTTCTCAAAACACATATGTAATCAGGATGAGAGGGCTACATTTTAGTTATCTACATCTAATAACAAAAGATATATAGCCTGGCTCCTCTATGCAGGAGGAACCTCAATAACAAACACTACATAGATGTTCTCGACATACGTGAAAGGACCCAACCACGGTATCTCTACTAACGCAATGTCAACTTCTAGCCAAATTATGTACCTTGCCATCTGATACACACCAATTATTATAGTGAGAAAAAATTTCTCAATAGCTAAACATTCCATTTTTTGTTAAAATAACACTAGCATGTACCACCGTAGTGATACGGAAACATTCTACATTCTTTATTTTCAAATGCATTTCTTTCTATTGGAATTCATGAGATAATTCATTACTATGTATGGCATGCAATTTCATATTGGAAGCTATATCCATGTATCATATAAATTCATCATATAAACATCCTCATAGTATCATGAACATAAAGCATGTTAATCTTTCATAGGGAAAAAATATCAATATTCATAGGAAAATAATCATAATACATAAGGAAAACATATTAGCTAAGCCACATACAATGATAGAGATACTTAAGAGTATCGGGACAACCATTATGTGAACTTGTCCACATACTACTATGTATGTAACACCCCATAATTTAATTAGACTAAATTGATGTTCTTTAATTAATTGAATGCAATTGCTTGCATGATTTTGGTATTTAAATTAATTATGCTCTCAATTTTTAAGAGATTGGATTTTAAATTACCTCTCCATTTTAGCCAAATTAGGTGCTTAATTTAATTCTCTATTTCTCCTTTTGAGTCACCTAGCCTAAGTGCTGAGAGAAAAGCAAGAGAGGATGCAACATTTAAAAATATGTGCATGTATGTGTGCATGCAAGTGGGAAAGGTTAAGCATGCATGGGAAAGGAAGGAATTTAAATATATGCATGTGTGTGCCATGCATGCATCCTACGTGAGAGAAAGGAATGGGAATTCTATTTTTATGCATGAAAGTCTCAAGCCTCACGTGAAGTGGAAAGGAAAGAAGAATGAAGCATAAAAAAGAAATATATATGTGTGTGTGTGTGTGTGGGAGTGCACGTACAAATCAGAAAAGAAAGGAGAGAATAGTTAAAGGGAAAGGAACATGTGTGATGTTAGGAAAGAGGGAAGTGCAGAATTTTAAGAATGCATGGGTGTGTTTTGCATGCAAGAAATGATTTACTTGAGTGAAAAGGGAAAAGTACACTTAGTGAAATAAATAAATATATATATATAAAGGGTGCAAAAATTTTATGCAATACATATAAATGTTGTTGCTTGTGGGATGCAACTAATGTGCAAGGGAAGGAAGACCAATTGCAAGCAAACAAAAGGGAATTAGTTAAATGTAAAAGGTGCAGCCATGCATGAAATAAAAGGGTGCAGCATTTTCCTCTTCACTATTGGTCGAATGGAAATTGAAGAAAAGAAGAAGGGAAGGTGACATGAAGGCTGAATGAAAGTTAAAATAAGAGAAGAAAGAAAGGTGGGATAAAACAATGGGAAGAAGTAACTTGCAAGCAAAGGAAATTGTACTAACAAGTACACTTAATGCAGAATTTTGTGGAAGGAAAAGAGCTTGTGTGTGCAACAAGGAAGCCCCACACATTATAAAAATAAAAGGGGAAAAGGTGCAGAATTTTCCTGCATTCCCACACGCCAAAGACAAGAGAAAGAGGAGAAAAAGAATGCAATTTGCAAGCAAGATGGCATGAATGAAGTAGAAAATTGTATTTTTGGTACTTGTGTACGCCACCTAAGCAAGAAGGAATAAGAGTTAAAATTTTCAAGTGTGAGAGAGAATGCAACACACACGTGAAGGAAGAAGGAAGGAAAGTGGGAGTGGTGTAAAGGATAAGGAAATTGGAATGGTTTCATGAATGCATGCCACCTAAGAAAGAGACCAAAAGAGTGGGGAATTTTATGCAATGCCATACATGAAGAGAGAAAGAGAAATGGAATTGAAAATGTTAGTCTTACAAGGATGTATGGACATGTGAAAGGGAAGGAAACAAAAGGAAATTGAAATGTCTTACACTTAGTGCAGCATGAGATTTGAGTATGGAGGGAAGTTCACGTAAGCTAGAGAGGAAAAAATAGAATAAAGAAAAATTTCATGGAAGCCCACATGCATCTACACACTTGGACGTGTCCTTAAAGGAAAAAAAAAGAGAGAGAGAAAGCATGCAACATTAAGAGCCTCTACATACTCGGTCAAGGCAAGGAGAGAAAAAGAAAAAAAGAGAGAAAGGGAGAGAGAGCACATGAGAACAAAACATCCTTCAAGGATAAAGGGGAGTGGAGTTGATCAAGAAAGGAAACAAAGGAGCAAGGAAAAGATAAAGGAAGAGTCAATACCACTTCATCCTTTGGCATAACTAGAGGTAGGTTAACAATTTAAAATTTTGTTCCATGTTCTAGTTTATGCAAACCACATGTTTATATTCAAGCTTTCCATGGAACTTAAGTTAGCTCTACATTCTTGACAATATGTGTGCATGTTGGCTAAGCATGTGTGGTTAGTTTGAATGTGGGTGGATGACATGGCATGCATATTGTGTTGGAAAAGAATTAGGGTTAGATGGTGTTATTCCATGATGACGATTAAGGAGAGAAACTCTATCTTTTAAGGGTGTTAGTAAGGAATGAAAGAAGGAAATTGATTTGTGAATTTAACCAATCTCCCGAGGCCAAGTCCATAAAATTTATGCTTGGAAATGATAAGCTATGCACCATGATATTGATTCATAATATGGGAATTTATTTTGAAAGTCATAAGGGAGAATATTATTATTATTAATGCAAGAAAAGAAAATATTTTTCGGAGAGTATTTTATAAGAAATGTACCTTAGAAATAAATGCCTAAGATAGGAGAAATTATTCTTTAAATATGAAATTTTTCATAAGAAATATACCTTAGAAATTATTTCTAAGAAAGGAGAAATTATTCTTTAATTATGAAATCTTTCATAAGAAATAAACATAGAAGTTATTTCTAAGGAAGGAGAAATTATCCTTGGAAATATTGAAATTTTCCATAAGAAATGTGCTTTAGAATTTATTTCCAATATAGGGAAATTTATTCTTGAAAGATTAAAAATTTTCATGAGAAATGTATATTATAATTTATTTCCAAAATAGGGGAATTTATTCTTAAAAAATAAACTTTTCATGAGAAATGAACATAGAATTTATTTCCATTATGGGGGAATTTACTCTTAAAATATTAAAATTTTCATAAGAAATATATTAGAATTTATTTCCAATATAGGAGAATTTATTCTTGAAATATTAAAAATTTTCATGAGAAATGTACAGTAGAATTTATTTCCAATATAAGGGAATTCATTCTTGAAGATATTGGAATTTTAAAAAGGGATGTACAATAGTAATGATTTTCAAGGAAAAGGAAATTTCCCTTAATAATTGACAAAGAATTTTAAAGGTGGCTAAGTGTCCACATGTGCCTAAGTGTGCACAAAGAATTATCAAGGTGGCCAAGTGTCCAGATGTGCTTAAGTGTGCAAAACAAACTTCAAGAGGTGGCCAAGTGTCCATGGTGCCTAAGTGTGCACAACCAATGAATAAACATAAATTAAGAATGATAAGCATAAATGGATTTGATAACCTTATGATAATGTGTTTTTATAGCATGCCCGATATTTTATCTGAAAGAAATAGTATTTTATTACACTGACATTTAAATTAATCATATACATTGCTTGCCAATTATCTTTATGAATTATGCTATATTTTATTTTATTTTCAAGAATGTAGAATTAAATATTTTGGTGCTTGCACCCTGATATATATTAGTTGTTTTAAAACCCAAATTGTTAAGCTACTGGGAAACTTGTGTTTCTCATTATATGCTAATATTTATCAGATACGAATGTATAGCCGGGCTAGGAGATCGAGTTCTTTTTAGGTTTAAGAAATTTTTGTAACCCCTATTTTTGGGTCCTAGTCCAGATTCACTTACTTTAGAACTAGGATTATTCCTTTGGTAGTAGACCTGGGGTGTAATTGGGAAAGAACCGGGGAAGGGATATGTGAAGGACTAGTCCATCTTGGAGATTTGTAAAGGAGTCTGAGTAACAGGATTGTTGTCTCCTGACTTCCTAAGGACGGGTACTTCATACATCCTGATACATGTTTACTGTAATGTAATGGACATTATTGGACTTATATTATTTGAATTGCATGGAAGTTTAAATTTTTGCTGTGTAGCATAGAATTTCTTTTCTTCTGCTGTGCATACAAGTTTTTAATCTGAGCAGAAGATCCCGAGCCTAATCTGCTTAATATAACTTAATGGTAGAACTGCTCAGACATTAATTAAATAAAAGGGTAAGAATAATGTATCAAACCTATTTCTTTACATCGGAGGAATTGTAATACTAGATAGGGGTGTTACAACGTACATGAGTGAGATAATTTTCTCTATATCCGTGGTGTGGCTAATGGCACTGGTACAATTTGAGGCGTCCCCCAGTGGATCCAAATACCTCTCTATATCATAATTTCTAAGTTCTAAGCAAATTAATAACATGTTGAAAATTAAACTCACGTGATCACTATTTCTTATAGATAAATCATTTCCTCTCTAATTTTGGACAGATCATGGTGTTATGGAATCACCACCCCTTTCCAGTGGATCATATTCCCAGTACGCTATCTCTAATATATGACCTAGGATGATTTGGTTTGTACCTATGATTATGCTAAATTCTAAGTAAATGTCTCCTTTTTATTGGCAATTTTAGGTTACACTAACTTAGAATTTGCAATTATCACTGTAATTCCATATTTTGTGGAATAACTAACTGTCGTCCCATACTGACAGTCAATTATTCAGTTAAAAACCTATCTATCCTAAAACATTTACTAGAAATACTTCCTCTAAGTTCTCCTCATTGATAATTTATGTTTTCCCTTCTTTGTAAGTTTTCCTTTATCTTTTCTTTTTTTCCCTTCTTTATTCTATAAAATCTATCATGATACTATGTCTTTCTTTATGTATGCATTTCTAAATATTCTTTCTCTCTAATAATGCATACATATCTATACACATATGACATTTACCCTTCCATTTTCAATTACATATTTTTAATGCAAGGATGTCATGAAACTAATAATTTGAATAATGGGTAATTCCTTATTATTCTCTTGTTCCCTTTTACTTGAAACCAAAAGTCAATAATATAACTTGAAAAAGTTAAATGACTTTACTTTCTCTTTCTTAGTATATCTTGACTAAGATTAAAATAAATATGACAATAAAATTTATAAGAAAACCTTTGTGTTTAAGCTAAAATACTTAATATATGGAATTTAAAATAATTTCACAAAGCATAATATTTTATTTCCTTTTATTTAGAACCAAGATGTAGCAACATAATTTAGTAAAATTTTAGAAATTTCTCTTTTATTCTAATGTCATAACTTCTCGGCTATATAGAAGAAAAAGACAGTTTCACATACTTTCACTATCCTAATTTCAATTCTTTCACTCTCCCTTTTCTTTCCTTATAACTAAAATACATACCAACAAAACTTCATTTTTCCACTCTTTTACACATCCTTTTTTGCTAAGCTAGACAAGAAACCAATCATATTACTTTTACAATTCCTTCGTTTGACTATTCGGTTAAACAAAAGGAAGAAAAGAAAAGAAAGAATCCAAGACAAAGAATAAAAATTCATTCTTCCTATTGCTTTCACCGAATGATGAAAATCTTCATTATTAAAAATATGTTTGCAAAGTTTCTTCTCATTAATTTGTCTTTTAGCTAAGCTAAAGAAAGAAAAGTCAATTTTGTATTAGAAAGCCACTTTACTTGCTTTATGACTGAGCCATTACTATTAAAATCATATTTTGCAATTCCTTCATTTTTTCTCTTGGTTACATTAAAGAATGAAAAGAAAAGAAAAGAGAAAGCAATTGGAACACATCTCTTCTCTTCTTCTTTTCTTCATCACTGTGTCACTTTCATCACTTTTGCAACTTTCCTTTTCAATCATAATACTTTCTCAGTGAAAGAAGGAAATCCACTTTAATTAAATGGAATATTACTCTCCATTTCTCTCTCCCACCTCTTCACTGAAGGAAAGTGGCCTTTCTCATTAAATTAATATTTGCAAGATCTTGTTTCCATTCACACTTGCATTCTCGGTCAAGGTAAGACAAAAGAGAAGCCAATAAAGTTTTTGATTACAAGGTCACTTCCCTTTTCTCTTCCCTCATAACTAAACCAAAAACAAAAAAAACACCTTTTCCATTCTTTCAAACCTTTTTCGGCTAACATAGAAAGAAATCAACCTAAATTTATTAAAGCTTCCTTTTTATATAGCTTTGATGTGCTGTTATGCGCTTGTTACCAATGCAACTATACCTAAGGTAGTGAACCTATTGATGCAGCCTAGTGCAATGGTGAGTATCAAGGTCGTATTCCACGGGAACGGGAAAGCCTAGAGTTACTACTTGTTTTCTGTTATCTAGCCTATGATTCAAAGTGATTGTGTTCTAATTAAACTAATGACTAAGTTAAATGCAATAATGTAACACCCCTCATTCTCCATTCTTTGGACTATTTTTATGTTATGTATCCTTAATTAATTGGATGAGTTTACCATAAAAAGTGATGAAATTACTTTGGTAATATAATGTTTAGATTAAATGTAACAAGGGAAAGAATGGAATTAGTGGAAATGATGGATACTTTGCAAGGGAAAGAATGGAATTGGTGGAAATGATGGATACTTTGCAATGCGGGAATTTTTGTTTCTTCTTAGTCTTACATTAGTCAAGAAATTAAAGGTGAGTGGAGGGAAAGCATTACACACATTAGCATAATCATTAAGATAGAAGAGAAGGAAATACTTGGCCATGAAAAGTGAGGTGCTTACATGACAAGTGAGGTGCTTAATTCCCTTTCTTTTCTTCCTTAGTTTAGCCGAATGATAAAAAGAAAATAGGAGTAGGTGAAAGAAATTGGAGTTTATTTAAAATTATATAAACCGATGGAAATAATAAAGGAGAAGAAAGGAAGGTGATACATATATATATAATTCAAGTGAAGTGACTTCCTTTGTCCCAAAGAATCCGTGACAATTGGAAAGAAGATTTAAATGGAGAGTGACTCGGTAATACATGAGAAAAAGAAGGAAAAAGGAGACGTGTGACCATGGTATTCTTCCCATTCTCCTTGCACCCTTTTTTATTACATTAATAGCTAGAGTAGGTGGAATGGGAGGGAGCATTCGATGGAGAGATAGGAGAGAGAAGGAAGAGATGTGTGATGATTTTATTTCTTTTCTTCCCTTGCTTTTGTCTTCAAGGTGAACGAGATGAGAGTTGAGATGCTTTAGCAATTCAAGGTGACCGAGAAATGAGAATTGAGGTTCTTGAGACAATCAAGGTGCTTGAATAGAATTAAGGTGCTTGAATCATTTCTCTCTTTTCTTCCTTTTTGACAAACTGAATAGCTTGCCAAATCAAATAGATAAAACAAACAAAAGAAAGGTGGCTTAAATACATGGATGTGCACGGTGAAATCCATCCCGATTCATTCTTTACTTGCTTTTGGGTTAACCGAATAGGAAATAAATGCATGGAATTAAATATACATATATATATGCATGAAGCAATTAAGGGAAGCAGATGCACATTATATAAAAAATAAAGAGTCACTCGGTTGTGCCAAGGAATGATAGGAAATGAAAATTAATGAGCCATCCAAGCATTCTACTCCTTTCGACTGAATTGAAGATATAAATGGCTAGGCGATTAAAAATATTATTAGCACTTAAGTTAGAAAATAAAAAAGAAGTTGAAAAGGAAAGAAAGAAAGGCACATGGAGAAGAGGAAAGGAAATCTTAGTCGAGAGAGGGAGAAGCAAAGGAGTGAGATAAAATTCAAAGAGAAATCCAAGATACTTACATTTTTCTTGCATCCTTGAGGTAGCTTAGCAATTATCTTAATTTTGTTTCATGATATGAGATATATTCATCATGCTTTCAAGCTTTCATGGAACGTGAGTTTCTCTCTACATTCTTAAAGATATGAATGACTCTTTGGTTAAGTTTGTATGGTAAATTGGAATTGTTTCTTGATGTGTTAAAATGGATATTGTCATTTTCATGGAAGAACTATTGTGGGAAAGAATTCAGCATGTATAATGGAAAAACCTAACTAAAGATAATGCTGAAAATTTGTATTTTGTATAGTTAGTATATGTTTTAAGTTATAGACATTAAAATGAAGATTTCTTGCTAGCATTTGATGTAAGATTTAACATTTGCTCTTATTGTCATACCAAATCTGAAAGTGGCTTTTGTAAGATAGGAATTTGCTTGCTGAAATTGGTGTAAGAAAGATGGATATTCGGTTGGCTAAGGAAAGGATAAAAATTATGACAAATTAGAATATAGAAAATTTGGCTTTGGCTAATAAAGATTCACATTGTTATTGGAATGTAAGAATAATTAAATATATGTAACCTGAATTTTAGTATTTAACTTGAACCAAGAAGGTAAGTAGAATAAAGTGTTAATGGTAATGGTGACACAAATTAAATGTGGGAAAAGTACCCTAGAAATTAGTGTATGATATCATGAAGTTTAAATTATGACAAGGATGGACAATATGACAATTTGACATGAAAAACCCTAAGTTTGAGTACTTTTTCATGGTGGCCGAAACCAATGCCTTATTTTGATCTTGGTGGCCAAATCACTATGCTAACCATGAATGCATTAGAATGTACCTTATGATGACTAAATGCAAAGAAGATTGACAGGATAAAAATGGGAAGAATTGAAACTGATATGTGTATGTATAAGTGACCAAGTATTCACTAATCCTATGAAAGTGGCCAAAAGTCTACAACGTGACCAAGAGTTCACTATCTTTATAAAAGTAGCAAAGAGTCCACAATGTGACCAAGTGTTCACAATTCTTACAAAAGTGGCCAAGTGCCCACATTTCTTGTAGGGTGACCAAATGTGCTTCATCCTTACAGGTAAGGTAAGTTTTAAGAATAAAAAATTTAGAGGTGATCCTTGACTATTTCAATTGTTATATGTGTGCTTTCCTTAAAAAAAAAAAGAGATTAATTATTAAAGAATGGAATGTAGAACAAATGGTTTTCTGTGATTGCATAGTGGTACATGTCATTAAGATTCAAAATGTTGAATTGTTAAACTACTGAGAAACTAGTTTTTCTCATTTGTGTGCTGATATGTATCAGATGTAGATATTGAGCAATTCTCTAGGAAGGATGGATGTGGCATTAAAGAAGGTTCTTTATTAAGAGTATTTTGTAGCTTAAGGGTTTGAGAGACAGAGATGTTATCTCCTGACCCTAGTATGAGTTTTGACAGTTCTTAGATAGATGCAATGTTATAACACTTATGAAAGTATATGTAATGTTTTATGATTTTATCTCCAATACATTACATTTTATTTTCGCTGTTCTTATAAGTTTTGAATTGAGCAAAACCCGTACCTAATCAACTTGAATAATATTATGATGGTATGAATGCTCAGACGTTATTGATAAATAATTAAGGTTAAGAATAATGTACTAACCTTATCTGTTTACAATTGAGACATTGTAATAGTAGATAAGGGTGTTACAATAATAACTGGTCAGCGATAATTGGCAAGAAGAGAAATCAATCAAGACAGAAAAGTAAACCTAATGGAGACATACACTAGTTGGTAAACACAAAAGATAATGGATGATTGAATCTGATTATGCTACCTGTGATTGAATCCTAATTTAAATTCAAATTCTTTATCAGTCTCATTGAATTTCTTAAACCTACAAATCTACCACTGGATGGTTCTTCCTAATGGTTGATTTAGATCAACATTATCAGTCTAATTCACTACTATTAAGAGTTGTTAGTTCTTAATCCAACAATTTTTTAACCTTAGTTCTAAGTGATTACAAATTGTCCGTTACAATTAGGTGTCCAATTTCAATTAAAATCTATCGATTACTAAAATAAATCTAAAGGGCTTCTAATTCACTACTACTAAGAGTTGTTAGTTCTTAATCCAACAATTTTTTAACCTTAGTTCTAAGTGATTACAAATTGTCCATTACAATTAGGTGTCCAATTTCAATTAAAATCTATCGATTACTAAAAGAAATCTAAAGGGCTTCCATTACAATTTCTTATCAATGAAAACTTACACATCCATTCATAAAAGTAATGGAGATCACAGAACCAATATTTAATCATCCATGCAAATTAAACTCAGGATACCAACATAGTTCAGAACCCCAATGGGTTTTACAAGTTTAGTTACACATACACATTATCCAACAGTCTAAAAAATCCACAATTCAGAGAAATAATAGAGTAAAAATCATATACATCCTTCTTCTCTCGAATGTCAAACGAAATAATGCAGAATAGTCACCAAAAAGCTGCTAGAAAAGGACCAAAAGAATTAAATTCAAAATTTTCCAGAAACGGGTTACGGGTCAGATCTCGAGTTCTTAGGTACCTGACATAAAATACTACAACGGTGACCAAAGCTAAGGTGGAAGGTCGCGGACAAGGTGCCAAACAACAGAGAAATGATTTCCAGTGGCAACTCAGATGTACAGTGTCGGATGGGTCTCGAATCACTCTAGGATTGCATCTCTTGGGTCTTTCTCAAATCTTTCGATCTGGGGTGTTGCGGTGGCAGGCGAGCTAGGGAAAGGTGGCGAATGAGTCACTGAAGGTTGGGTGGTCAGTTACTGGAGATGGGTCAGCCAAAAAATTTTGCAGACAGCCTAAACTCAGATGGGTCATGGTCTCGAGTCACATAATCTGTCGCGAATCTGCTGCTTCATGGAGGCAATGCATGAAAGTAGTGGATCGCCTGTTTTCCCTTGTCATTGGAGCAAAGATGCGCTTCGTGAAGCTCTACCCAAAACCTGCTCCTTGGCGCGATGCTTCCGTGTCTCTCTTCTTGTGCAATGGTCTTTTTCTTCTCCACTCCAAGATTTTTTTCTTTTCCTCACGCATCCTCCTTCATTCCAGACCGGTCCACACACTTTCAAGGGCCAATAAGGGCATTAGCTCAGCCCAATAAGCAAATTTGGCCTAGATGGCCCATTTTGGGTACTCTAAAGACTTTCCAAGCCCAAAATTATTCTATTTGTTGATGATGACTTGATAAAATTCTTGAAATGCAATAAAAGACAAATTTAGGTGATTCTTAGAATAAAAATACACAAAATACATATAAAATGGATAGAAAATATTAGGTAAAATTGTGTAAAATAAGACATATCAAGCTTCCACCAAATATATAAAGCTTTTCAATATTAAAACTATGTTTTAAATCTTCCTCTCACTTGTCTTCTTTGTAACATCCACTCCAATTATTATTAAAGAGATGTTTGATAATTGTTAATTTGATATTTAATGCTTGTGTATGTTGCATTAATGCATGTAGTTGCATTAGCTTAGGGACTAAATTGAAAGGAAATAAATGGGGGTTTAGTAAGAGGTGGTTAGAGACTCAATTGAAAAGGAAAAAGTAAGTGAGACTAAGAGTGCAAAACAGCCCAAGGACCAAAGAGCAATTTCCCAAACTTCCCCTTAAACCCTAGTTGTAGCCAAAAATCCCACAAACTTCCAAACCTTTAGATTTTAGAGAGAGAAGCAGAAGGGGCAAGTAAAGAGAGAAAGGGGCGAGTTAGGGCAAAGGAGGGAGATTTTACTGAAGGAAAGGGCTGATTGAAGCTATAAATTAGTTCTACAGCAAGGAAGGATCATTCCTAACACATCAAACACACACATTTAGCAGGAATTAAGGTAGCAATCCATCCTAAACCCCATCTTTTTCTGAAATGTTACTGTTGGTCGAAAATGTGGATTTTTACATGGTTGAATTGAGATTGGGGTTAAACCTACATTTTGTATGCTTTTCTACTTTTTTGGGATGTTGTGTTGCTGAATGTATGCTCATATATGTTCTTGTAATGGATTAGATAGGCTAGGTTGTGTTCATCTAGAGATATAGACTAGATTTCGTTGAATTTCCTATGTTTGAGGTAATGAATGAGAAATGTTTAATGAAAAGTAGAGTTTGTTGTATGGGAATTAAGCTTAGATGTTTAGAATTGAAAATATAATGCATTCTGGACTGGGTTTTATCAAAATCATGTTTTTTGAACTACAGCGGAGCATAGCAGTTGACTGCTAAGTAGGGGCGGTCGATTGTCGTGTTCCTAGAAAACCCAGAAGTGTAGACAGAGGCTTAGTAGCCAACTGCCAGACACCTAGTAGTCGACTGTCGGGCCCTGGTCTGCACTAAGAAGTCGACTGGCCATCCTCGCAGTCTACTGTCGTGTTCTTGGAAACCCAAAAGTGTAAATAGAGGCTTAGCAGCCGATTGCCAGGTTCCTAGCAGTTAACTATCGGGCCCAGGTTTGCATTGAGCAGTCGACTGATAGCCTTGACAGTCAACTGTCATGCTCATATTTTTACCCAGAACACTTTTCAAAAAGCCACCAGCTAGCTGCCAACATCCTGGCAGTCGATTGATAGCTTACTAATTGGCACCAAAGGATTATAGAGAGCCACCAGCCGACTGCTGGCCTTCCAACAGTCGACTGGCATCCCTCTAACTTGCAAAATGAGGTTCTTAATGACAATTGAGCTTAGTAATTCTTTATACTAACTTAATTAAGGGCTCACAACATAGGTAGGCAAGGAAACTAGGAGTTTTGGGTGATGATACCCTTGGGATAGTGAAAGAAAAAAGAGCAGAAAACACAAAGAGGGAGAGAGGAAAGTATTCTTAGTGTATGCCTTAGGGTAGATAGACTTATGATCAATTGATTGATTATCAGTATGGGACAGTTGTTAGGCATTCCATGGTTCTGCCATAAATTGGGATGGTTAAACATCCACTTGAACTTAGATGATTTCGAAAACACCATGATGGTTGCAAACTTTAAGTTAGTGCCATCTCCCAAAGGCCATATGAGAAACACATACTTAGAGTTAAGCATAACCATGACCATGGGATGATTCACCCTATAATATATGTAAAGAATAGCGTACTGGGAGTGTGATCCATTGGAAAGGGATGGTGATTCTATAGTATTATGATCTGCCCAAAAGCGGAGAGGAAATGATCCAGGTAAAGTTGACAGTGATCCCATAAGAGTATATTAGCCTCGTTTGGGACGAAAGGGAGGAATCCCACTGGTCAGGGATGATCTGTCGGAAAAGGGCAGGGACCATTATGGTACTTGGATCCACTGGGGGATGCCTCAGAATGTACAAAAGGTTAAGGCATGGCTGAATAGACATGCGCTCATTCATATAGACAGTGGTGCATGGAGTTATTGCTAGGCGACTCTCCTGATTACTCTCAGGGTTTTTTATGTATTGCTCACATGTTATGGAAATGAAATGATGTTATGTTTACTATCCCACATATATTTTATATGAAATGCTTTATGATGAGAATGATGATTAATACACTTCCTATGTTTTAAAGTTGATATGTTTTAAATGCACATGCATATATATGAGTATATAACATGATTAAATGCTGCACTCATTTCATCCCACAGTATGTTATATGTTTTATAAAAGAATGTAGAGGTTTTCCGTGCTAGCATGGTGGTACAAGTTAACAGATTTTGTAACTGGTTGTATTGCTACTGAGATTCATTTCTCACAATAGTGTTGACATGTACCAGATATGTAGGTCCATTGAGTTGGAGAAAGAAGGTAAGGTATGCAGAAGTGTCCAATCTAGGCACACAAACTGTATATTTTGGATAGTATAAGTACATGTTAGGATTGAGCTAGCGTTCATGATATTTTGAGAAAGGTTAGTGTAAGATTATTTTGTATAGCCTATTCTAACTTATCTGTATATGAATTAGGCTAGATTAATGATTAGACTATTTAATGGGTTTATGAGTGGCAGGATTATTGCCTCCATGCCCAATAGTTATTTGATTATATTTAATTAAGAATGCATGTCTATGTATAGTTAATCCAGATACATGCTATATGTATTTATTCCGCTATAACATTGAGAGAACCCGAGAGTTGAGAACAACCCAAATGACAGTCAATTAATCAATTTGGTAAAAAGTTTAAAATTTACTCAGGTAGAAGTGATTGTAACACCAACACTCTAATAATTATTTTGATATTATAGTTTTTAAAATAACTAAAGGAACTGTAGGATAGAGGGTGTTACATTCTTGATGGAAAAAATAATAATAAGAAATTAAAAGAAAAGAAAAGAGCAAAAGTGCAACACGTCTCCTTCTTTTCTCTTTTCCTTCATCATGTGTCAACATCATCATCTCTTAACCACTTGCCATTTCCCTCTTGCAAGCCCCTCGGTGACAAGAAGAAAATAAGTTAAGATTAATCAAACCTCACTTTCCAATTCACTCTCCCACCTCTTCACTGAATGGAGGAACATTTTGTGATTAAAATACAAGTTGCAAATTTCCACTCCACTCACATGCTAAGTCAGTTAAAACAAGAAAGAAAGAGACAAAATTTCACACGTTTCTTTCCTTCCCTTTTTGTCTTAAAATCGAGACATCCTTCTTCATTATGCTTAACAAATTTCTCCTTCTCTTTGCCTTAAAAGCGAGACATCCTTCTTCATTATGCATAACAAATTTCTCCTTCTTAATTTCACAAACTCTCTCTCGGTCAAGCGAAGAAAAATTAGGAAAGGAATTTTACTTTCATCAAAGGGAATTACTCATCTCATTTTCATCATTTATTAGACATAAAACATCATTTACCCATTGTTTTCATGACAATCCATGCATTAAAAATTACTTTTATGAAAAATAATTCTTTCATGAAAATGGAAGGAAATTTCTTAAATTCAACATAACACTTCAATCAATTCCAAGAACACCTAAAAATGCATCCATACAACACTTTAAACATGTTTCCAATAGAAAATCAAGTAAAACAAGAATGTAGAGAATTTTACTACTATTCATGGCAGCCATTAATCAAAAGGAAAAGCTTGAAAAAGAAGTTAATATATGAAAATAATAGCATAGGAATGTCTATCTACCTTTGTTTGGCAATGGAAATGGAATTTCTTGGTTGTTTTCTTCACTTCTTCTTGGCCTCCTACCTCCTTCAACTTCACGGCGTGCTTCTCCTTCACCTTGCCTCACGTTGGTTTTTGCTAAAAGGAAGAAGGAGACGTGGCTTTATTTTGGGTGTAAAATGACCATCTTGCCCTTGGTGGGAAAATGACCAAAATGCACTTCCAATTGGTGAAAAAATGGCATGAGATAAAGGGAACTATTTTATTGGAATTTTACAATTTTCCTTCCTTCAAAATGGAAATTTTATCCTTTGGTAAAATTACCATTTTACCCTTATGATAAATTTCTATTTTACCCGTAGATAATTTCTAAAGGTAATCATTACTTTTTAGATATTTCTCTAGATATTTTTCAAAGTAATCATTACGTTTTAAAAATATCTAGATATTTTTCTAGCGTCATAATTACGCGTAATAAATGTATCTTGATTTACATGCAAGTAATAATGACGCTTATTATTTTAATACACTTTTCTATTTTTCACTTTGGTCCTTTTTATTTTCTTTCATTTTAGTCCCTCCTTTGTTCAGATAAAATTAAGATAATTTAATTACAATTATTCAGGCATGAAAATACTAATTTAGGAATTTAAGACTACCTGAAATTGGAAAAATGTGGATATTACAAAAGCCCATCAAAGTAAATACACAATGCACCCTAGTACTATCAAGATGTATCAAGACCTAAAGTCTATATATTGGTGTCAGGAATGAAAAGACAAATAATTGAGTTTGTTGTTAGGTTTCTAATATGTTAACAAGTTAAGATTGAACATTAAAATCCTACTGGTATGCTACAATCCTTAGATATCCTTGATTGGAAATGGGATAACCTCTTAATGGATTTTGTAATAGGATTATCAAGAACACAGTATGGAAATGTCAAAATTTGGATAATTGTGGATCAGTTAACTAAATCTACACATTTCCTGCTAGTTATAATAAATTATCATTTGAATAAGGTAGCTCGACTATATATTCAAGAGATGGTTAGGCTTCATGGGATTCCTAAACACATAGTGTTAGATCTTAACCTAAGATTCACCTCTAGTTTTTGGAAAGCATTATAGGAAGCATGCAATAAAAAACTAAACTTCAATACTGCATATCATCCTTAAATTGTTGAAAAAAAAATGAGAGGACAATACAGACCCTAGAGGATATGCTTATAACAATAGCTTTCATTCCAATATAGGGATAGGCCCTTATGAGACTTTGTATGAGAGGAAGTGTAGATCCCTAATATGTTGGTTTGAGACTGGAGAAAGATAGTTGTTAAGGTCAAAATTAGTTTAAGAAACCACTGATCAAATCAAAGTGTTCAACGAAAATATGGTGAGGGCCCAGGGTAGGCAGAAAAGTAACACTGATAAAAGAAGAAAATCCATAGAGTTCGAGGAAGGTGATCATGTATTCCTCAAAGTATCCCTAATTACAAGTATTGGTAAGGTTATAAGGTCTAAAAAATTGAGTCCAAGATATATACAGTTAAAAAGGGTTGGTTCATCTACCTACCAAATAACCTTACCTTTGTTTCTTTCTGATCTCTACAATATTTTTCATGTATCTCAACTCTGTAAATACCTTTTTTATTCTTCTTGTATTTTAGATGCCTAAAATGTGTAATTAAAAGATAACTTAACTTATCATCTAAATCTAATGAGGATTATAGGATTTGAAGTGAAGCAATCGAGGAATAAGACCATTCCATAGGTGAAAGTATTGTCTAATGAATATTCACCCTAAGAAGGAACTTGGGAAAAAGAGCAAGACATCAAGAAGACATACCCATAGTTATTTAAATAGTTATACTCTAGAGTTTTGGGACAAAATTTTTTAAAAAGGAATGAAGAATTGTAACATCTTCCTTTAAACACCTAAACTGTTTGCCTGAAATTTAATTGATTTTTTTTCCTATGTTTGGAATTGACTATTGCACTATGTTGTATATAGCTTCATTAGGAAATTATGCTAAAAAATCATGTTAAACTAAAGTCTAATTAAAGAGAAATATGAAAAAGAAGGCAAGTGTCATGCTTAGTGAATAAATCCCAAGAATAATGTCTCTCATAATGGTATAAATTAAGTAAGGAATTGGGATCTTAGAGAACCTAAGAATGACACTTGGTACATAATGTAAGAATTTCCCAATATTTTAAGAAATTGCACAATTGGCCCAAGGACCAATTGGTAAGTACTTTTGAAATGTTGCTAAAAAACTTCTTCACTAAGTTGTTAACCATTTAAATAGAAGATATGGAGAGAGAAAGAAACTTTCGAAACCTTATAGTGTGCAAAACATATTCTAGAGAGAGAGAGAAGAAAACTAGGGAGAAAAGAAGATTTGAAGCTAAGGGCCTGGGGAAATCGATTAGGGAAACATTATAAGAAAATCTTGACAATCACCACACACTTTATCTACTTGGAAACGAGGTAATCATGCAAACAAAGTTCCATTTATTTTGAAATGGGTTTTGAACCAAAATGAGCTTGAATTCAAATTACATGTTTTATAGCTATTTAGGAACTTTGAAAGCTTGTACTCTATCATTTTAATTGATAGATATATGCTAGATTTTTTGCATGTGCTTATTAATGCATGAAATTAATGTTTAAATTTCATGGGTATTATTTTCTCTCTCTAGAATGCTTTTATTGCTATTTAAGCTAGAATTGATATAACTTTAGGTTATTTTTGCTATACACTATTCTTAAGTTAGGAATTAATTTATTAATTTAGTTTTTAGCTAAAACATATGATTTGAAGGTCAACATAAATCAAATAGTGTTAAGCAAAAGTAGAGCAGAACGTAGCAACCAATTGCCAACTCTTAGCATTCGACTATTGCATTATAACTCTACCTATATTCTGGGCTTGAGCCTAAAAGTTAACGGCCAGGCTATGAGCACAAAGTCACCCAAAAATCCATGATCATTTCAATTAACTACTAGGAGGATAAAAATCGACTACTAGCTCTTGGGTTAGATGCCTTATGTTAGGCAGAGAGCTACCAACCAATTGTTAGACCCTTAGTGTACGATTGGTAGGCACCTATCACAAATAATGAAGAATGAAGTTAATTTTCTACCTTGAATGATTTAAAGGCTAAAAATCCACTCAAATAATAATAATAACACATGGAAAGTAATATAGGGCAATGAGTTGAGAAGAAATAACAGAAAGGAGAATTGAGAAGAACTCTTAGCATATACACTAGGGATAGATAGATCCAAGATTAAATGACCATTAGGCAATGTGGGACGATCGTTTGGAAGTTCCATAGTTGAACCATAAATTAGGATGCTAAAAGATCCATTCGATCTGATAAAAAGGTATGTGAAAACACTGTGTTGGTTGCTAACCGTAAGTTAGTGTATTTTGGTGGCCATGGAGTTAATTAGTTAGAGTTATACATACCATGACCTTGGAGTTTATCATCTTAATATATATATATGCTTATGAATCAAGTGCCAAGAATGTGATCATCAATAAATGGTGGTGATTACTTGAACCTTATGGGCCATCGATAGGGCAGTGTGTGGTGTGATCCATTTGGGATGATGATCCCATGAGTTAGAACCCATTTATTTGTACTTGGATCCTCTAGGGTACATCCTGGTAGGTACATTAGTTTAGGACCAAAGGGAAACTCATTCATGTAGGCTAGGAATGATATGTTAAAGGGTTAGTAGGAAGGAATGTTGATCACTAGTGTGTTCCTTTGGGTATTGCCTTCTTGAGGATTTTCAACCAACAAGTCCTCTAGCTCTCAGTTTTTCAATGAAGGGCTTGTGTACTTATTTAATTGCTATTATGTTATTTCTTACCTATGTTTGTGATATTTCCATATTATTGTATTCAAATGAGAAACCTAATGAATATGACTATGAAAATATTTGTGAAGCATATATTTTGGTGCATTTCATGAGTACATATGGCAAGCATGACATGACATTACATAACATTTGATATTTATAACTATTTTGAAATACAAATGAGAATGCATGATTTTTTGTGTCCACACGGCTGATACCTTTAATGATTTTAAAACTTTGGTTTTCTTGATTACTGAGCTTTTATCTCACATGTGCGTTGATGTCTCCATATGGTTAGATATGTCATATTGTTGGAAATTGAGATAGACATACCATAGATTCCTAGTTTAGGATAATTTCTGATGGTGGAAGAGGTTATCCTATGGATGGTGATTGGACCCTTGGCAACCCCAATGGGTTCATGGGGGAGATATTATGTTTATTTCTTTTTGGTATATGTAGATATGTATATGTTTCCATTCCCTACCTTAGCCAATGTATTTTGATAGGCTATGATTATGAACAATATGTTTTTTGGTGGTCATAAGGATGATAGGTGTTGGGGTGTATGTATATAATATAGTACTATTTCTACTAGAAGGTCGATAATCTCTTTGAGGTAAACTTGTTATCTCAAATATATATATATATATATAACTTCCTATTTGTGTATGTTTCTTATTTTATTAACTTTTGTTGACACAACTCAATAAATGAATCATGTGAGATGCTCGAGCATGGAACCCAAATTGAAAACTCAACTTATTAAATAACCTACTAAAAGTTAAAAATGAAATCGGGTAGAGATGATTAGTAACTCACCATTTCTATGGAAGAAGTATATGATGTTAACTAAAAGGAACCACAAGAGTCATGTGTTACATCCTATACATCAAAAGCTAAGCCACAAAAGCCTCTCCAAAAGAATGCCAAGTTATGGCACAGAGGCATATATATACAAGGACAACACTTTCCTATACTAACTTAACCGTGCAAATAACAACTTCCATGAGGCATAGTAGGAACATCCACAACAACTAAGACCAAGATTTCCTTGGATTACTAGCATGTAACCCACTAAAGGAGTCTCCACCCATACTACTTCAATTTCCAAGAGCACATGGAACCTAGGCACTTGGACATATAAAAATTCTTACATTCAGTATATGTCTCATATCAAAATATCATTTACTATTGGATGAAATGCATGAAACATATTATAGTATGCTATGTACTATATGTAATGCAAAGTGCTACATATTATGCCAATATTTCAAAAATCATGGTATGCTTTTATAATTCTCACAACTAGTAACACAGTAATAGGAACATGTAAGTCACAAGATATAGGGAAGCATTTCATTAAACAAGGCATCTGTCCATAATTCATGAATTGAGAGCATTGGGAGCATCACCCAATGAACATCTCCTTGAAAGGCGTTGCCTAGTGAACTATCCTTCCCTTACGTTTATAGCTTACTACTCTATCTACCCATGAATGAGGAAACATAATGGTCTTAGACTAAAGTACTATCTAAGGCATCCTTTAGTGGATCCAAGTACAAAATAACACTATCCCAAACAAGTCTTTACAAGCTCACAAAATCACCGTCTTAAATGGATTATAATCCTAGTACGCTACCAAAAAGCATATACACTAGAGTGATTTTGCCCAAGCCATGGTCGTGCCTAGCTTTAAGTATATGACTCTTAATTTGGCCATTAGAAGAGTTCATGAACCTAGAATTCATTCCAATCATAGTGTACATATATTTATAAAACATTTAGTAATCAAATGGATATTTTACCATCATAAATTATGACTCAATTGAGGAATGCCCAATGGTTGTACCATACTGACTATCAGTCACTCGACCATGAGCTTATCTAATACTTGTACATATATTAGAAGTAATTCCTTTAATATCATATTCAAGCTCTCATGATCTCCTTCCTTTATTGTTAATTAAGTTCCATATTACCCTTCAATTAAAATCTACTCACTTGGGAAGATTTTTTAGGGTTAATACATCAACATAAGAGGAAATTAAGCTCATTTCATGTTATGGATACAATCGGTCGACTGTTAGGAACATAGCGGTCAACTGGTAGCTCTTTGATAAGGGCTTGGTAGTTAATTTTTTACTTTATAAACAATTTTGTATAAATAAGAACTAAACATTCAATGCTAAAGGCTTGACAATTAGCTGTTATGTTCTATACAATTCTGGGTTGACCAAGAGCATGATAGTCAGTTGCTACAAGGGTGCAATCAACTTGTATGCCTTGCTATATTTTAAAAACTTGGTTTTCCCACTTGAATTACCCCTTTTTCATGTTTCAAGCCTATGAACTTAGTTCTTATTCCATAATTCACCTCATACATGAAAAATATGACTCGAAATCAACTTAAAAGACACCCAATGAGTGATTAGATTCATACCCACAAATTATGGCATAACCCATTTCTCAAATTCGCATAAAAGTAATCACAAGTACATACAAGCAACATTCAACAACCAATAACATCCAATTAAGCATAATATGCAAATTTTTGAACTCTCTATTAACCATAGGATTCCAGAAAATGAATTCCAAGCTCTAAATAAATACTAAACAAACCTTAGAGAAGAGAAAAGTATAATGCTCTGCATACCTCATTTCCAAGCTTAATTCAATTTTGCTGATGTCCTAAATATAGTCTTTAGGTGATTTCTAGTTTAAATATGTGAATTCTTGCTAGTTTTTTGGCTCCCTCTTCCTATAGCCTTCTTCCCTCTCTCTCCTTATTTCTCTCTCTTGTATTTTGGCTTTTGAATTCCTCCCCTCTCTCTCTACCTTATCTCCTTTTTACTTAATGAGAAAGTTGCCCAAAATTTTAAAGGGGAAAACAAGAATTCATTCCCTAGGGTCACTTTTACAATTTCCACCAAAGGAAAAATGTTTAAATTTCCACCTCTTAGGGGTCAATATAAATTTCAAACTTTAAGGGAAAATTACATTTTTATCCCTAGATGATATGGCCGGAAATGTTCAAATTATAGTTAATATTTTGGATAAAATTGTATTTTGATCCCTAGGGTCAAAATTGTAACCCCCTAATCCTATATTTAATTTTAGTTATTTATACAGTATATAAGATTGGTAAATTACTCTTACCTTTAACCGAGTCAACTTTTAACTTTTTACTGAGTTAAATGGTTAAGTGCTATTAGTTTGAGCCACTAAACTCGGGTTCTCACATGTAACATAGCAAAAAATATATTAAATTAACTGAAATAAACATATGTATATATATACGTATTTATATACACATTCATTTACAATATTTATCAGTACCATTCACTCAACATATACTTATGGATGTGTTTAACACCCCCTTAGCTTATGGTTCCTTTTATTTTAATCAAAAGGGTATAGTATGTAAATATTATAATTAAGTGTGTTACTATTACTTCTATCTGAGTAAATTTAAACTTTTTACCAAGTGTATTAATTGAGTGCCATTTGGGGTCGGGTTCTACACTCAAGTTCTCACTGGAGATTTGCAACGGAATATCAAATCATATATACATATAATATACTTTAAATAACTATATAAAAACATGTATAATTACTCATTAGTCAACTTTAAAGTTTACTATTAGGGTATGGAGGCAACATCCTTACCACTCAAAGCCCCATCAAAATATCTAAGTTAATATAGGATATACAAAATATAATCTATACTAGCCTTTCTCAAAAACCATAAAGATTAGTACACAATGGCTATATGCCTATACTATTGAAAATATATACTTCTATGTATCCCCATAGTGGGTACCTCTTCCCAATTAACTTCCTCTCTAGCTAGGGACCTACACATCTAGTACATGCTAGTATTTATGTGAGAAATTAATCTCAGTAGCAATGTAACCTACTTTAAAAACTACTAACCTATACCACTGTACTCATACAAAAAATATCTACATTCTTTTTATCATAATACATAATACATATTATGGGGATGCAATGCATGTAACATATTCTCATATCCGGTGCTCAAATTTATGCAAGTGCCTTTAAAACATATAAACTTTGAAATAAAGGATGTCCATTCATCATCATCTCATCATAAATTTTATGTAAAACATATTATAGAATAGGAAACATGCCTTTACTTTAAACATATGAGCAAAAAAATTACACATTATAGGAGTTATCGGGAGCACTGCCCAGTGAATAACTCCATGTACCACTTTCTATATGCATGAGTTTGTGACTATTCAACCACCCTTTAGTTATAACTCTAGATTGAACTTTAGCTTTAACTTTAACCTTTTTGTACATTCTAAGGTGTCCCTCAGCCGGATCCGAGTACCATTCTCATAACCAGTGGGATAGTTGTCAACTTTACCCAACATCTCCCTTCCCCTTATGGGACTAGTTATCAACTTATGGGGATCACTATCAACTTTACCTAGATCATTTTCTCTTCACCCTTAAGTGAATCATAATACTATGGAATCACCATCCCTTTCTGATGAATCACTCTCCCGATATGCTATTCTCTAACATATACACTAGGGTGACTCGGCTCATGTCCATGGTTCTGTTAACTCTAAGTATGTGTTTCTTAAATGGCCTTTGGAAGATGACACTAACTTAAAGTTTGTAACCATCATGGTGTTTTCGAAATCATCTCTAAGTTCAAGTGGATGTTTGACCATCCCAATTCTTGGCATAACCGTGGAATGCCCAACGGCCGTGTTATACCGACAATTGGTCACTTGATCATAGGCCTATCTACCACTAGGCATAAAATTAGAATACTCCCCTCTTTCCTCTCTTATGTGTTTTACTCCCTTTATTTCACTATCACAAGGATCTCCTCATCCAAGTGACTTATGACTTTATGTTTTTCATGTACCCACTACATCCCAGGTTTAGATCATTAGTTTGAATGAGATTTTGGGTTATTTTCCTCTCAAAATGGTCATTTGAGCTCATTAACTAAGACAGAGGGTGTAACACCCTTATCTAGTATTACATTTCCTCTGTTGTAAACAGATAAGTTTAGTACATTATTCTTGTCCTTACATTTACAATGTTTAAGCATTTATACCATTAAGTTTTAGTAAAGTGGATTAGGTTCAGGCTCTTTTAGTCAGATCAAATCTGTAACACCCTCTATCTTACGATTTCTTTAGTTATTTTAAAAACTATGATATGAAAATAATTATTAGAGTTTTGGTGTTACTATCACTTCTACCCGAGTAAATTTTAAACTTTTTACCAAGTTGATTTATTGAGTGCATTTGGGTTGGTCTTTACTCTCGGGTTCTCTCAATATCGCAGCGGAATAAATACATATAGCATACACCTGGATTAACTATACATAGACATGAATTCTTAATTAAATATAATCAATTAACTATTGGGCATTGAGGCAACAATCCTACCACTTATAACCCCATTAAATAGTTTATTCATCAATCCAGCCTAATTCATATACAAATAAGTTAGAATAGGCTATACAAACTAGTCCTACACTAGTCTTTCTCAAAATATCATGAAGGCTAGCTCAATCCTAACATGTACTTATACTATCCAAAATAAACAATTTGTGTGCCCAGATTGGACACTTCTGTATACCTTACCTTATTTCTCCAGCCCAAGGGGACCTACACATCTGGTACATGCCAACACTATCATGAGAAATGAATCTCAGTAGCAATACAACCAGTTACGAAATTTGTTAACCTGTACCACCATGCTTGCATGGAAAAACTCTACATTCTTTCATAAAACATATCACATACTAATGGGATGCAATGAGTGTAGCCTTTAATCATGTTATATACTCATATGTATGCATGTGCATTTAAAACATGTCAATTTTAAAACATGGGAAGTGTATTCATAATCATTCTTATCATAAAACATTTCTTATAAAACATATATGGGATAGTAAACATATCATCATTTCTTTTCCATAACATATGAGCAGTACATAAAACACCCTAAGAGTAATCGGGAGAGTCACCTAGCAATAACTCCATGCACTACTGTCTATATGAATGAGCGCATGTCTATTTAGCCATGCCTTAACCTTTTGTACATTCTGAGGCGTCCCCTAGTGGATCCAAGTACCGTAATGGTCCCTGCCCCTTTTCGGCAGATCATCCCTTACCAGCAGGATTCCTCCCTTTTGTCCCAAATGGGGTTGGTATACTCTCATGGGATCACCGTTAACTCTACCCGGATAATTTCCTCTCTGCTTTTAGGTAGATCATAATACTATGGAATCACCATCCCTTTCTGATGGATCACACTCCTGGTACGCTATTCTCTACATATACTATGGGTGAATCGGCCCATGGTAATGGTTATTCTTAACTCTAAGTATATATTTCTCATATGGCCTTTGGGAGATGACACTAACTTAAAGTTTGCAACTATCACGGTGTTTTCAAAATCATTTAAGTTCAAGTGGATGTTTAACCATTCCAATCTATGGCACAACCATGAAATGCCCAATGGTCGTCTTATACCGACAATCGGTCACTCAATCATAAGCCTATCTACCCTAAGGCATACAATGAGAATACTTTCCTCTTTCCCTCTTTGTGTTTTTTGCTCTCTTTTTCTTTCACTATCCCAAGGATATCATTACCCAAAACTCCAAGTTTCTTGGCTTACCTATGTTGTGAGCCTTTAATTAAGTTAGTATGAAGAATTACTAAGCTTAATTGTTATTAAAGACCTCATTTCGCAAGTTAGAGGGCTGCTAGTCGACTGTTGGAAGGCTAGTAGTCTGCTGGTGGCTCTTTGTAATCCTTTGGGGCCAATCAGTGGCCGCCGGTTGGTGGCTTTCTTGAATGCGTTATGGGTAAAAATATGATCACAACAGTCGACTTCTAACATAGCTAGTCGACTACTTAGTGCAAACTTGGGCTCAATAGTCAACTGATAGGAACCTAGCAGTCAGCTGCTAAGCCTCTGTCTACACTTATGGGTTTCCAATAACGTGATAGTCGACTGCGAGGATGGCCAGTCGACTGCTTAGTGTAGACCCAAGCCCGATAGTCGACTGCTAGGTATCTGGCAGTCAGCTGCTAAACCACTGTTTACACTTCTGGGTTTTCCAAGAACACGGCAGTCAACTGCCTCTACTTACCAGTCGGCTGCTATACTCCGTTGCAGTTCAAAAAACATAATTTTAAGAATACCCAATCCATAATGCATTCTATTTTCAATTCTAAATGCATGAGCATAATTTTCATACAACAAACTTTACTTTTCATTAAACATTTCCTATTCATTAGCTCAAACATGGTATATTCAAGGAAAACTAGTCTATATCTCTAGATGAACACAACCCAGCCCTTCCAATCATTTGCAAGCACATATATGAGCATACATTTAACAACACAACACCCCATAAAAGTAGAAAAGCATATATAATGTAGGTTTAACCCTAATCTCAGTTCAAACATGTGGAAATCCACATTTTCCAACAATAGTAAGATTTCAGAAAAAGATGGGGTTTAGGATAGATTGCTACCTTGATTCTTGCAAATGTGTGTGCTTGATGTGTTATAAATGATTCCCCCTTGTTGTAGAACTAATTTCCAGCTTTAATTAACCCTTTCCTTTAGCAAAAATCTCCCTCTTTTGCCCTAACTCGCCCCTCCTGCTTCTCTCTCTAAAATCTGAAGGTTTAGAAGTGTGTGGGAGTTTTAGGGCTATAGCTAGGGTTTTAGGAAGTTTGGAAAATTTACTCTTTGGTCTTATGTTTACTTTACACACTTTGTCTCAGCACAATTTCCCTTTTCACTTAGGTCCTTGGCCTCACTCTCAACTAAGGAATTGTAATTCTTTCAAGTTGGTCCCTATACTAATGCAACTATATGCACCAATGCAACATACACAAGCATTAAACATCAAATTAACAATTATCAAACATCTCTTTAATAATAATTGGAGCGGATGTTACAAAATCTTATATGCATAGTGAAAATAAAATATCATACATCACAACAAAAATTAAAACTTTCGTATGACATACGATAACAGTCTAATAAATGTCTGTTACATCCTTTGTAAATATATACCAAGATATATGAAGTACCCATCCATAGGAAGTCAGGAGACAATAAGCCTGTCACTCAAACTCCCTTTAAAATAATATGGATGAACCGGTCCTTCACATATCCTTTCCCTAGTAATTGCACCTTTCCTATATTATCTACAGCCAAAATAATGATCCTAACTCTAATCCAAAACAATACATAGAATTAGGACTCTAAAACAAAGGACTACAAAAATGCTCTCAGTACAGGGACTTCCATCTGTCCCGACATTACTAAACGTCTGCATCTAATACATATTAGCATATAAGTGAGAAAACAAGTTTCCCAATAGCTTAACAATTCATCATTTTAAAAATCTACTAATATATACCAGGGTGTAAGCACCAAAACATTTTTATCTACATTCTTGGTATTTGGAAACATAGCCTTATTCATAAATACAAATTGGCGAGCATTGCATGATTATTGGAAACGTCAATGTAATAAAAGTAGGTATTCTCTTTCAAGTAAGACATTTTTCATGGGACACAGGCTAAAACTAAAACAGAAAACAATCATTTATGCATTTCATTCTTAAAACTTACCTTATCTCAATTTGTGGACACTTGGCTACCATTGTAAATTAATTGTGCACACTTGGGCATATTGTGGACACTTGACCACCTTATTAATTATGCACACTTGGGCACTTTGTTGACACTTGGCCACTTTTATGAATTAATTGTGAACACTTGGGCACTTTGTGGACACTTGGCCACCTTTACGAATTATTGTGCACACTTGGGTACTTTGTGGACACTTGGCCACCTTTATAAAATTGATTGTGCACACTTGGGCACTATATGGACACTTAGCCACCTTGATAAATTAAGTGTGCACATTTGGGTACTTTTTGGACACTTGGCCACCTTTATGAATTAATTGTGCACACTTGGGCACCATGTGGACACTTGGCCACCTTGATAAATTAATTGTGCACACTTGGGCACTTATACATACATATAACAACTACATTTCCTTTTATTTTTACCATTTCCATCTCTCTTGCATTTAGTCCTTATAAGGTACATTCTAATGCATTCATTATTAGCATGGTTATTCGGGCACCAAGATTTGAAATAAAATATGGTTTCGGCCACTAAGGAAAAATAATCTAAATTAGGATTATTCATGTCAAGATGCCATATTTTTCCCATCCTTACCATAAGTTAAACTTTATGACCTTATGCATTGATTTTTAGGGTACTTTCTCTCACACTTAATTGGTACAACCCTTGCCATTAATGATTTAATGTACTTATTTTCTTGATTCATGTTACATACTAGGTCTAAGACTACACACTAATTTTAAGGTCACACCCTTGCTCTACTTTTACATTTTAATATTAGTGTGGGGCTTTATTATGTACCGAAAAGGTGAACTAATTAGCTATACCTTAATTGGCTATACTTTCTTTCCAAATTGAATGGTAGTCCCCTTTGCAAAATTCTCATAACAAAATTTCCTACTTTACAAAGGCCATTTTCGGATTTGGCAAGACAACAAGGGAAATGCCAACCTCTTAATCAAATGTTAGCCAACCACCTTTCTTTTGATATCTATAACTTGTAACATACATTGACCATACATCACACAAATGTTCTAGCCTTATCATGCGTTAGGGTTTACACTATACATGCTACAATTTATTTTTAACAATAATCCTTCCATAAAACAACAATAGCCATTTTAGCACATCAACAGACACATCTATTTACCATGCAAGCTTAGCCAAGAGATATTCACCCTTTCAAGAATGTAGAGAAATAACTAATGTTCCATGAAAACTAGGAAAATCATGATGCATACATTCTAAAACATGGAACAAAAGTTAAGAGAATTGCTAACCTACCTCAAGGATGAACCAAGATGGAATTGTCTTGACTCTTCCTTTGAACTTTCCCTTACTCCCTTGCTTCTTCTTTCCTTGGTCACCTTATCTTTCCCTCCTCACAAAACTTTTATGTGTTCTCAAAAACTCACACTGCTCTCTCCCTCCCTTGCCAAGTGGTATTGCCCTATGTCATCTAATTCCCTCTCCCTCTTGTGTTTTGTTTAATCGGCTAAGGGAATGCTACCTCCCCTCTCTCTTTCTTTTATTATTCTTGCTTAATAGGCTTACATGTAACTTAAGTGTAACCCACCTTTCTTGCAAATTTGGTGTTACTTAATCCAATTTTGTGCTGCTCTCTCTATCCCTCTTTGTCGTATGATATTTTAATTCCATTCCCTCATGCATATTGTCTATTTGGTAATAGGAAGTTACTCCTCCTTCCTATTTTTTAATGATTATTATTTACTAAACCCATGTGTACTTTAAGTACAATTTATATAATGGAATCTTGTGTTAGTGGGTTTAACCACTCGGCCAAGTCAAAGGAAGGAAGAAAGGAAGTCATGCCAAGAAAGGGAACAAGGGAGGGTCACATAATCCTTTCTCTCATTTAAGGAACTTGAACGCTACACTTTCCTCTGCTCTTCTCAATCTCCCTTGCTTCGTGGCATCACTAAATAGCATTTTTCTTTATATTATGAACTCGTGAGGCTATCTTGTTGCATACACCTATATATTTTTAACTCCACACATGGTACGGATGCTACTCCTTCATGCAAGACTTATATTTCATGCAAGGAACATGTGGGGTTCCATTCTTGGGCATATTGGAGGCAACACAAGGGAGGAGAAGAGAACTTGTATTACACGTTTCTCCCTTCTTCACGCAAGACTCGTACATGCATATATATATTTTTGTTCCTAGTTCACATGAGGCTTAGGTGGTGGGATTAAAGGAATAAAGGAAGAGAATTTAAGCACCTCTCTTCCACTCTTGCTTTTGAATACACATGTGTATCCACTTATATATATTTAATTGCTATACATTCCTTATAGTTCCTAATTTTCCTAGCCGTGTACACTTAAAAATCTATATCCTTCTTCCTATTTCACGTGATGCTAAATCTTTTTTTTATTTGCTTTTCTCCTTTGGCAATTAAGCTAGGCAGAAGGAAGAAAAATTAGGAAATCAAATTAAACACCTCGATTACCCATGTTCCCTTTTTATGAACATTACGTCACTAAAATAATTGCATCACATTTTATGGCAACTCATCTAATTAATTATAGAAACATTAATTTAAAACCAATCAAGAGAATATGGGGTGTTAAAGAGGGCTGGCAGTCAACTGCCCTCTTGTTAGCAGTCGGTTGCTAGCTCATTGTTTAGTTTCCCTTGTCTTGGTTAAGAGTTACCAGTCAGCTGCTAAAGGCTTGGCAGTCAACTGCTAGCAAAAAATGGGTCGAACAGTTGACTGCAAGAGAAGGGCAGTCGACTGCTAGCTTTCAAAAAGTTTTTAGGAAAATGAAGAACATGATAGTTGACTTCCAATAGCTGGCATTCAGCTGCTAGCATTCTGTCTTGCCTTTCTGGGTACATGACGAATGCGACAGTCAACTTCCAGGGTTGGCAGTCGGCTGCTAGTGTTCGGTCTACTAAAAATTAGTATTTCACCCAAAATTTTACCCCAAAAACATGTTCTCAAACCTTGTTCTCAAACTATGAGCTCAAAGCCAGCATTTAGGCATCTCCTAACCCTTATAACAGACCTAAAACTCCACCTAACATTTATCAAAACTAAGATCAAACAACATTTTCGCACTTAGGGCATAAGCCCACTTTCACAATCAATGAGAAGCATAAATGAGTAGAACTTAATCAGCAAGAATTACCTAATAGCAGTTAAAAACACAGAGAATGTAGGTTTAAACCCCAAATTTAACTCAAACATTCATAAATCACATTTTTCTAGCAAAAGCTACAAAATATAAAAAAAATGGTTTAGTTTGAGTTGCTACCTGGATTTAATCTGAAAATATGCGATTATGATGTGCTAAAAGGTCTTTCCCTTGTTGTAGGACTAATTCCTAGCCTCAAATTTGTATTTCCTTTTGTAACTCTCCTCTTTTTTACCTTAACTCTCCCTTTCTCTCTCTACTTGCCTTTTTCTTTCCCCCTCTAGAAGTGGCTAAAGATTGGAATGTGTTTTAGGGCTTTAGGGCTTCTAAAATATAATTCTCCCTTAATTGCATTCAGGTTCTTGTCCCGTTTCATGAAATTTGCCTATCTGAACTTTCCCCTTGCAATTGGGTCCTTAGTTACCTCTTAACTCAGCATTTGTTTCTTTTCCACTAAGTCCTTACACTAATGCAACTACATGCAATTTATGCAGCATACACATGTATTAAACTTAAATTAGCAATTATCAAACATCTCTTAAGCATATTAAGAGCAGATGTTACATTTCTCCCCTCATTTGAAATAATTTCTTCCTTGAAATTAGAATGTACCTATTCGAACAATTCAGGTAGGACTTTCTCATATCCTCTTCCTTCTCCTATGTTGGCTCTTGTGGAGATGATTGATCCCATAAGACCTTAACCAAAGGGATAATTTTGTCCCTCAATTGCTTCACCTCATTCTCGATGATTCTTAAAGGTTTTGGATGATAAGTTAACTTTTCTTTTAACTGTACTGTACTGGCAACAAGAATGTGAGATGTGTCATGGATGTATTTCCAAAGTTGAGACATGGAAAACATCATGGAGGTTAGATAAGAATGTAGGTAAGGCTATATGGTAGGCTGATTAACCAATTCTTTTTAAAATTTGGAATGGCCCAATAAATCTAGGATTTAACTTTATGGACTTAATGGCTCTACCTATACCAGTGACTGGCGATACCTAAAGGAAAACATTATCCCCTTCATCGAATTCCAATTGTCTCCTTCTTTTGTCAGCATATTTCTTTTGCCTATCTTGGGCTCTAGCCATCTTATCCTTGATCATCCTAATTTGACTTGTAGTTTTTTGTACCAACTCTGGTCCGAGCAATTGTCTTTCCCCTACCTCAAACCAACACAGAGGTGTTCTACACTTACTCCCATACAAAGCTTCATAGGGTGCTATCCCTATACTAGAATGAAAACTATTATTGTATGAGAATTCTATTAATGCTAGGCTTTGGGCCCAAGTCCCTTTATGCTCTAAGGCACTAAGGTTTGGATAGTTCTCTCTGTTTGTCCATCTGTTTGTGGATGATAAGTGGTACTCAAGCTTAGCCTTATACCAAAAGGTTCTTGGAAGCTCTCTAAAATCTAGAGATAAATCTAGGGTCTCTATTTGAGATAATGCTAGTAAGGATTCCATGAAGTCTCACTATCTCCTGAATATACAAACAATCTAGTTTGTCCAAGGAGAATTGATCTTAATGGGTAGGAAATGTGTAGACTTAGTTAATCGGTCTACTATCACCCAAATAACATCATTTTCTGATTGAGTCTTGGGTAAACCTACCACAAAGTCTATGGAAATCTTATCCCACTTCCACTCTGGGATATCCAAAGGTTACAACAACCCAGTAGGTTTCTGATGTTTAATCTTCACTTGCTGACACACTAAACACTTAGCGACATACTCGGCGATGTGTTTTTGCATGGCCAGCTAGCAAAATCTTTCTTTCAGGTCTTGATACATCTTATTGGTACCAGGGTGAATTGTATAATTGCTCTTATGAGCCTTCTCAAAGATTTTCTCCCTCAATTCCCCTAAACTTAGGACATAAACCCTATTTTGGAAAGTCATTACTCCATCAGCCTCCTAATGGAATTCCTTTGGGTCCTTCAGGGACTTTAAGAATTCATCCTCCTTTTGGGCTTCTAGGATCTGAGTTTTAAGATTACTCTCAATCTACAATTCACCTAGACATATTCTATCTGACAGCATCAACGTGAATAAGCTCAAATTACTAAAATTTTCTATTAGACTTGTAACGCCCTTATCTAGTATTACACTTCCTCTGATGTAAATAGATAAGTTCGGTACATTATTCTTATCCTTTCATTAATAATACCATTTCTGTTTTATTTAAGTGGATTAGGTTCTGGATTTTTTGCTCAGATTAAATCTCACATGCATAGCGAAAATAAAATGCTATACGACACAGCAAAAATTTAAAACTTTTATATATTAAAATTGATAAATTTCCAATAAATAATGTTCATTACATCCTTCAGAGAATATCTTCTAGGATATATGAAGTACTCGTCTATAAGGAGTCAGGAGACAATAATCCTACCACTCAAACTCCTTTTACAAATATATGATGAATAGGTCCTTCGCATATCCCTTCCTCAGTAATTTCCCGTTCCCCTTTCATATACACAGGCAAAATAATAGTCCTAATTCTAATCCCAACATACATCTCGAATCAGGACCCAAAAATAAGAGGTTACAAAAAAATTACTTTTGACCAAAAAGAACTTCTATCTTCCCAGGCACTGCTAAGCATCTGTATCTGATACATATTAGCATATAAATGAGAAACACAAGTTTCTCAGTAGCTTAACAATTCAAAGTTTAAGAAAACAACTAATATGTATCAGGGTGCAAGCACCAAAATGTTTACTTCTACATTCTTGGTATTTAAAAAAATAGCATTATTTATAAACATAAATTGGCAAGCATTGTATAAGTGTTGGAAATGTCAATGTGGTAAAATAATATTCTTTTCTAGTAAAAAATCTTTGAATGCTATTAACATGTTATCACAAAATGAACAAAAATCATGTGTGACAATTTATAAAGTTTTAAGAATGATAAACACTTGGCCACCTTTATAAAGTTTCTTGTGCACACTTGGGCACTTTGTGGACACTTGGCTACCTTAATAAAATTCTTGTTCACAATTGGGCACTTTGTGGACACTTGGCTACCTTAATAAAATTCTTGTTCACAATTGGGCACTTTTGTGGACACTTGGCTACCTTTATAAAATTCTTGTGCACACTTGGGTGCTTTTGTGGGCACTTGGCTACCTTTATAAAATTATTGTGCATACTTGGGCACTTTTGTGGACACTTGTCCACCTTTATAAAATTCTTGTGAACACTTTGGCACTTTTGTGGACACCTGGCCACCTTATAAAATTCTTGTTCACACTTGGGCACTTTTGTGGACACTTGGCCACCTTATAAAATTCTTGTGCACACTTGGGCACTTTTGTGGACACTTGGCCACCTTTATAAAATTCTTGTGCACACTTGGGCACTTTTGTAGACATCTCTTTAAAATTCTAATATGTTTCAAGAATAAATTCTCCTTCTTTAAAAATAATACTAATGTACATCTCTTATAAAATTCTAATAAGATTCAAGAATAAATTTCCCTTTCTTGAAAAATAATCCTATTGTAAATCTCTTTAAAATTCTAATAAGATTCAAGAATAAATTTCCCTTTCTTGAAAAATAATACTATTGTACATCTCTTTAAAATTCTAATAAGATTCAAGAATAAATTTCCCTTTCTTAAAAAATGATACTACTGTACATCTCTTTAAAATTCTAATAAGCTTCAAAAATAATTTTTCCTTTCTTGAAAAATAATACTAATATACATCTCTTTAAAGTTCTAATAAGCTTTAAGAATAAATTTCATGGACTTGGCCTAAGGGGAATTCAAGGACAATGACTATGTTGCAATTCAAATTTCCCATTTCTATTCCTTAACTAACGCCATTAAGATGGTGTACTCCCTTTCATCCATGGTCATTTTTTCACCAATCACAACTAAAAATTTCACATCAATTTAGTGAAGCTTTCATCTTCCAATCGGCCAAAAGGGAGTTTTTATGGAGGAAAAATGGTTTCCAAAATCATACATCCATTTCTATCATATTCAACTATAGTTCATCATGAAAGCATCATTAACTAACCATAATCCTTCCATAAACAACAATATTCATTCCATCATATCCACCAACATCCTAAACTATCATACATGCTTAGCCAACACAACATTTATTTCATCAAGAATGTAGGGAAAACCATAATGTTCCATGGAAGTTATAAAAACATGGTGATGGCATATACTAAACATGGAGCATAAATTTAGAATTGTTAACCTACCTCAATGATGCACTAAGATGGATTTTGCTTGGCTTCCTCTTTGAATCTTCCCCCTTACCTCTTCCTTTCTCCTTTTTGCCTCTCTTTCTTGGCTAATTCTCCCTCTCTCTCTTAACCAAATGTGGTTTGTGTGTTTCTCCTTAAGTGTGGGCTGCTTTATTCCTTAACATGTCCTCTCTCTTTTCTTTATTTCTTAGCTGTAGGGCTCATGTATAGTTTAGGTGTTTTCTTCATGTATGAAATGCTCTCTCTCTCTTTTTCTCCTCTTTCCTTACGTGTGCATGTATCCATATTAAAATTAAATTTCTAAATCCAATCCCTCACATGTCATTCGGTCAATGGAATGCTGCATTCTTTCTTCCTTACTATCATTTCATGGCTGCACCTCTTTTTCTTGCTTATGATTATTATTATTGCTGCCATATTTTCTTCCAGTTGCTTTTCCCCCCTTTTCTCACTTGAATTCGTCTTTTTCCTTTGCTAAAGGTAAAGTGTTTCCTTCATCATCCTTGATCATTGCTATAAGTGTACTTACAAGTACCATTTACTTCCTTTACACTCTTAGGTTAGCCACTTGGGCACGTTAATGGAAAGGAGTGAAGGGAAAACTCATGCAACTCCATTCTTCATGCACGTATGGCTCATCACTTCTCCTTTCTACTCGGCCAAAGGGAAATGGGATGCCACCTCATTCTCCTTAATATCATCTCATGGTTGCACTAAGTGTACTTTAAGTACCATTTTCTTTGCTTGCAAGTTTACCTTACCCCATTGGTCATGCCACCTTCATTTCTATTTTCATTATTTAGTTGGTGCACATGTAATGTAAGTGTAGCCCCATTTTCCTTGAGCTTCTTTTCGTGTCTTACATAATACTCTTTCTGCTCTCTTATTCTCCCTCATGTGCTTCTTCATTCAGCCACAAGTGTACTTTCAAGTACATCCCACCTTGCTTGCTTGTTGAGAAATCCTACTCGGCCAAGGCAATGGAACGCTACACACTTTTTCCTTGATTATTATTCTTTAATATTCATGCTGCCATCTCTTTTTCCCCTTACACTCTTTGTCTTAGCTTCTTAGTCACATTAATGGGAAGGGGAGAGTGATCACGCTGCATTTTTCCTTGCACTTCATTTTGTGTTTTACCTAACATGGTTGCTGCTCCCTTGTTCTTCTTCACGTAATTTTTTCCATTCTGCCACAAGTGTACTTAAGTACACTTTACATTTCCTTGTACCCATGGATTAGTCCCTTAAACACGTTAAAGGAGGAAAAGAAGGGAGTCATACTTCATCTTTCATTATTTTTATTTTATCTTAGCTGCACATGTACTCCTTAACACTCTTCACATTGCTTCTACTCCACGTAAGGCTGCACCTCCCTTTTTCTTCTTAATTCTATCTCCCTATTACTCCCACACGTAAACTACTCTACATGTATGTTTAGTTTGGGAAAAATTCTGCACTCTTACTTCCCTTTTACCCCATCAAATGTACATATAATGTACATATATTTAATTATTGCATCCCTTCTTCCTAATTGCATGTGTGCCTTCCTCCATGTGTGTTTATTTTAGAAAAATTTTGTACTTCCTTTTTTCTCAAGGAAATCTCACTCTCCTCCCAAATACATGTGTGCATGCATATGTGTATTTTATTGCTATGCATTTCTTGTAATTCCCCATGTTCTTAGCCGTGTGATTGTATATATATATATATTTTAAATTGAGTTTACATACTTTAATCTACTCCATGGGGTGCCTATTCAGCTAGCTAAATGAAGGAGTAAAAGGATAAAGTCAAACACCTAAACTTTTATGCATGCATCACAAGGAATTAAAAGTGTTACCCTTTAGCACATTTATTCTAAATATTAAATCACACAAGCAAAGTCACCCAATTAATGGAGGGAACATTAATTTAGACTAATTAAAATTATGGGGTGTTACAAGACACATCTCACTCACCTTCATCTGAGCTATATGTAGGAATTTCCTATTTAGGGCATCCACCACAACATTAGCTTTACCTAGATGGTATCTCAGTTCAAAGTCATAATCCTTTATAAATTCCATCCACCTCCTCTGTCTCATGTTTAGCTCCTTCTGGTCAAAGAGGTGCTTTAGACTCTTGTGGTTACTAAATACCTCAAACCTAGAACCATAAAGGTAGTGCCTCAAAATTTTCAAGGAAAATGCTATAGTTGCTAACTCTAGGTTGTGAGTGGGGTAATTACACTCATAGGGCCTTAATTTTTTAGAAGAATAAGCCACTAATTTCCCCTCTTACATCAAGACGCACCCGAAACCTTTCTTTGATGCATCACAGTATAGCTCAAACTTATCCAAAGGATTTGGGATAATTAGCACAGGTGTAGTGGTTAACCTTTCCTTCAAGGTTTGGAAACTATGCTCACATTCAGAATCCCACCTAGATGGAACATCCTTTTGAGTCAACTTGGTAATTGGCATCGCTATTTGTGAAAACCCTTGGATAAACCTTCTGTAGTAATAAGCTAATCCAAGAAAACTATAGATTTTAGTTACCATTGTAGGTCTTTCCTAATGAACCACCGCTTTAGTCTTACTTGGATCTACTGCTACCCCATCCTTGGTAATCACATGCCCTAGGAATCTCACTTCCTTTAGCTAAAACTCATACTTCTCAAGTTTGGCATACAGCTGGTTCTCTCTAAGAACTTACTCTACAATCTTATGGTATTGTTCATGCTCTTGCCCATTTCTAGAATATACAAGAATATCATCAATGAACATTACCACGAACTGATCAAGGTAGGGTCTAAAGATGCGATTCATGTAATCCATTAAAATAACTGGAACATTGGTTAGACCAAATGGCATTACAAGAAATTCATAATGCCTATACCTAGTCCCAAAAGGCAGTCTTAGGTGTATCTTTGCTTCTCACTCTGATTTGATGGTACTCCTACCTCAAATCAATCTTAGTGAACACAATTGCTCCTCTTAGTTGGTCTAATAGGTCATCAATCCTAGGGAGGGGATATTTAATTTTCATGGTCACTTTATTCAACTGCCTATAATCTATGCACATTCTCATACTTCCATCCTTTTTCTTCACAAATAACACCGGTGCTCCCCATGATGAAGCACTGGGTCTAATGAATTACTTTTCAAAGAGGTCTTATATTTGCATTTTTAACTCACTTAACTCTATGGGAGACATTCTATACAGTGCTATAGAGATCGATCTCGCTCTAGGGACTAACTTTATAGAGAATTTTACTTCTCTCTCTGGTGGAAGACTAGGGATCTCCTCAGGAAAGACATCTGGGAACTCTCTAACTATAGGGACACTATCAATCTTATGTTGACTCTCAACCTCAGAAGAACACAAGAAACAAAATCGTTAGATCTTTTCCTCCGTACCCCTATTCATAGGTTTAGTGTCCATAAAAGTCACAAACTTCTCAAAATAATTTAAAACTACCTTATTAAAAGATAGCCAATCCATTCCAAGGATAACATCTAAGACCACCAAAGGCAAATAGATAAGGTAAAACAAAAAAGGTTTACTTTCAACAATGATAGGGCAGTTTAGGCAAGGTAAAGAAATCAGAATATGTTTTCTAGCTGTAGTAAATATGGATAACATATATGGAAATTTAGTTACAAGTAAGCTCAATCTTTTCACAAATTCATGGGAAATAAAGGAATGAGTGGCGCCAGAATCAAACAGTATAATTAAGGAAATATTATTTATAAAACACTGACCTTTAATTGAATCATCAAATTAGTCTACCTCTTTGCCCTTGAGGGTGTAGACTCTCCCTCTAGTAAGAGGCTTAGTGGTCTCAACTGGTTTCTTCCACAGCAGGCACTCCTTAATGAAATGTCCCTGGCTTACCACACTTATAATAGCCATTATATCCCATCAAACATGGCTTACTCCTATAGTTTTTCCCATACTTAGGGCAGTTGTTTGAAGCAATTTGCCCAACCATAGGCTTCTTTCCCAACTGAGCTTTACCAAACTTGCTCTTCTCCCCCTTGGCAAATTCCTGCTATGGTTTCCTTTTAAGGGGATTATACTTTTTCTTCCCCTTTCTAGTCTTTGCTAGGCTCTTTGAAACTATGTGGCATTTGTTAGCTAATATGGCATAGTTTCGTATCTCTAATAGAGCCACAACACTTCTCAATTATGGATTCAGCTTGGCCTGTAAGTGCATGTCCTTCTATGCTTCATCCTACCTCACTTGTAGGTAAGAGGAGAACTTGGTTAGCTCCTCAAATTTTTCCAAGTAATCATCAAAAGACATAGAGCGCTTTATTATCTTCATAAACTCTACCTCTTTATCGTTCCTCACATTCTGGGGGAAGTACTTCTCTAGAAATACCTCCTTGAAAGAATCCTAAGTGATTTGTACTCCTTGGGCCTCCATTAACTGCTTAGCCCCTTTCCACTAATGCTTGCCTGCTCCAGCCAACATGTAAGTGAAGAACTAAACCTTTTAGGCCTTTGTACTCCCCATAACTAAAAACAACTTCTCCATCTCTGCGAACCACTCTTCCGCCAGCTTTGGGTTAAACTTGCCCCTAAAGGAAAGAGGTTTGGCTTTCTAAAACTCAGACCACCCCTTTTAAGTCTGATCCCTCACTTGTTCTCCCTCAGGGTTAGGGTTTCAATTCACATTCTAGTCCTCTTGCCTCTACCGGAGTATCTCAGTTGTAGTAGCTGGCTGTTGAGTGGCAGCAGTAGCTTTCTGAGTGACAATAGTGGCCTGTTCCCTTATAGACTATACCATCCCTATTATTGTTTGCATAACCCCAGCTAAGTTTGCTTCACCATCTTTGTCCCGTATACTGTTTCCCCTGGGAGGCACCCTAGCTTACTTTTCAAAATAAAAATTATTGAGGTGATCAGTCTCATTAACTAAAATATATGGCTCCACAGGAAATATTATACATTCCCAAACTTAGCACTCCATTCCTCAAGTCAAAACATAGCATAAGTAGTCAATTGCCTAGGCTCAGCTAACTAACCTATAGTAGTCTTTATCCTAAGGAATCTAACCATTCTACCTAATTAGCATTTATCATTACCGAGTTAGCTATGTACCAACCGTGGTAGCCATGCTCTAATACTAACTCTATGTAACACTATCTGAGCTTATGGTTCCTTTTATTTTAATCAAAAGGGTATAGTATGTAAATATCATAATTGAGTGTGTTACTATTACTTTTACCTGAGTAAATTTCAACTTTTTACCAAGTGTATTAATTGAGTGCCATTTGGGGTACAGTTCTACACTCGGGGTTCTCACTCGAGATTTGCAGCAGAATATCAAATCATATATACATATAGTATACTCTAGATAACTATACACAAACATGCATAATTACTCATTAGTCAACTTTAAAGTTTACTATTAAGGTATGGAGGCATCATCCCTGCCACTCAATGCCCTATCAAAATATCTAAGTTAATATAGGCTATACAAAATATAATCTATACTAGCCTTTCTCAAAAATTATAAAGACTAGTACAAAATGGATATATGCCTATACTACTCAAAATATATACTTCTATGTACCCCTATAACGGGTACCTCTTCCCAATTACCTTCCTCTCTAGCCAGGGACCTACACATCTAGTACATGCCATTATTTATGTGAGAAATTAATCTTAGTAGCAATACAACCTGCTTAGAAAACTACTAACCTATACCACCATAATTATACAGAAAATCTCTATATTGATGCGATGATTGCAACATATTCTCATATCTGGTGCTCGTATTTATGCAAGTGCCTTTAAAACATATAAACTTTAAAACAAGGGATGTCCATTCATCATTATCTTATCATAACTTTCATGTAAAATATATTGTGGGATAGGAAACATGCCTTTAATTTAAACATATGAGCAGGAAAATTATACATCATAAGAGTTATAGGGAGCGCCGCCTGACAAAAAACTCCATGTACTGTCTATGTGCATAAGTTTGTGACTATTCAGTTACCCTTTAGTTGTAACTCTAGCTTTAACTTTAGCTTTAGCTTTAACTTTAACCTTTTTGTACATTTTGAGGCATCCCTTAACCGGATTCGAGTACCATTCTTATAATCAGTGGGATAGTTGTCAACTCTACCTAATGTCTCCCTTTCCCTTATCGGACTGGTTATCAACTTATGGGGATCACTGTCAACTCTACCCAGATCATTTCCTCTTCACCCTTAGGTGAATCATTATACTATGGAATCACCATCCCTTTCTAATGGATCACACTCCTGGTACACTATTCTCTAACATATACACTAGGTGACTTAGCTTATGTCCATGGTTCTGCTCACTCTAAGTATGTGTTTCTTAAATGGCCTTTGGAAGATGACACTAACTTAAAGTTCATAAACATCATAGTGTTTTCAAAATCATCTAAGTTCAAGTAGATGTTTAACCATCCTAATTCTTGGCATAATCGTGGAATGCCCAATAGCTATCCCATATCGATAATCGGTCACTTGATCATGAGCCTATCTACCAGTAGGCATACACTTGGAATACTCCCCTCTTTCTTGTCTTATGTGTTTTACTCTCTTTATTTCACTATCAGAAGGATCTTCTGTAACATCCACTCCAAATATGATTAAAGAGATTTTTATAATTGTTAAATTAAGTTTAATGCTTGTGTATGTTGCATTAGTTCCATATAGTTGCATTAGCCTAGGGACTAAATTGAAAGGAAATACATGAAGGTTTAGCAAGAGATGGCTAGTGACTCAATTGAAAGGGAAAAGTAAGTGAGGCCAAGGTTGCAAAGTAGCTCAGGGATTAAAATGCAATAACTTAAACTATCCTTAAACCCTAGTTGAAGCCCTAAACCCTCTCACACTTTTAACCTTCAGCATTTCTAGAGAGAGAAGCAGAAGGAGCGAGTAGAGAGAGAAAGGGCTAGTTAGGGCAAAGAAGGGAGATTCTGAAGGCAAGAGAGCAGATTCAAGGCTAGGAATTAGTCTTACAGCAAGGGGATAGTCTTCTTAACACATCCTACACATACATTTACAGGAAATCAAGGTAGCAATTTATCCTGAACCCCTCTCTTTTCTAAAAAGTTTACTGTTGTTGGAAAAGTATGAATTTTTGAATGTTTGAACTGATTTTAGGGTTAAAACTACATCTTGTATGCTTTTCTATTTCTATAGGATGTTGTGTTACTGAATGTATGCTCATAAATGTGCTTGGAATTGATTTGAAGGGCTGGGTTGTGTTCATCTAGAGATATAGACTAGTTTTCCTAGAATTTACCATGTTTGAGCTAATGGATGAGAAATGTTTAATGAGAAGTAAATTTTGTTGTATGAAAATTAAGCTCATATATTTAGAATTGAAAATAGAATGCATTCTAGACTGGGTACTATCAAAATCATATTTTCTAAACTACAGCAGAACATAATAGCTGACTACTACGTATGGGACAGTCGACTGTTGTGTTCCTATAAAACCCAAAAGTGCAGACGGAGGCTTAGCAGTCGACTGCCAGATTCCTAGAAGTTGACTATCAGGCCCAAGTTTGCATTAAGCAGTCGACTGGCCATCCTCGTAGTCTACTGTTGTACCCTTATTTTGCCTAGGATGCATTCCAGTAAGCCACTAGCCAACTGTTAGCCCGCTGGCAGCTAACTGCTCACTTACTGTCTGGCACTCGAGGAAAATAGAGAGGCACTAGCTTACTGGTAGCCTTCCAACAGCTGACTAGCAGCCCTCTAGCTTGCGAAATGAGGTTTTTAATGACAATTGAGCTTAGTAATTCTTCATAATAACTTAATTAAGGGCTCACAACATAGGTAAGCAATGAAACTAGGAGTTTTGGGTGATGAGACCCTTGGGATAGTGAAGTAAAGAGAGAGTATAAAACACAAAAAGGGAAAGAGGAAAGTATTCTCAGTGTATACTTAGGGTAGATAGGCTCATAATTGAGTAACTGATTGTCAGTATGGGATGGTTGTTGGGCATTCCACGGTTGTGCCAAAAATTTGGATGGTTCAACACCCACTTGAACTTAGATGATTTTGAAAACACTGTGATGGTTGCGAACTTTAATTATTGTCATCTCCTAAAGGTCATATGAGAAACACATACTTAGGGTTAATCATAACCATGGGCATAGGCCAATTCACCCTAGAGTATATGTAAAGAATAGCGTACCGAGAGTATGATCCACCGTGAAGGAATGGTGGTGATTCTAGAGTACTATAATCTGCCCAAGAGTAGAGAGGAAATGATCCGGGTAGAGTTGACGATGATCCTATGAGTTTATACCAGACTTGTTTAGGACAAAAGGGAGGAATCCTGCTGGTTAAGGATGATTTATCGAAAAGGGGCAGGGACCATTAAGGTATTGGATCCACTAGGGGATGACTCAGAATGTACAAAGTTTAAGACATGACTAAATAGACATGCGCTCATTCATATAGATAATGGTGCATGGAGTTATTGCTAGGCGACTCTCTTGATTACTCTTAGGGTGTTTTATGTACTATTCACATGTTATGGAAATGAAATGATAGCATGTTTACTATCCCATAGATGTTTTATATAACATGATTAAATACTACATGCACTACATCCCAATAGTATGTGATATGTTTTATGAAATAATGTAAATTTTTTTGTGCAAGCACGGTGGTACAAGTTAATGGATTTCGTAACAGGTTGCATTGCTACTGAGATTCATTTCTCATTTTAGTGTTGGCATGTATCAAATTCGTAGGTCCTCTTAGGCTAGAGAAGAAGGTAAAGTATGAAGAAGTGTCTAATTTGGGCATAAAAACTGTCTAGTTTGAATAGTATAAGTACATGGTAAGATTGAGCTAGCCTTCATGATATTTTGAGAAAGGCTAGTGTAGGATTATTTTGTATAGCCTATCCTAACTTATCTATATAGGAATTAGGTCGGATTGATGAATAGACTAATTGATGGGGTTATGAGTGGCAGGATTATTACCTCCATGCCCAATAGTTAATTGACTAAATTTAATTAAGTATGCATGTTTATGTATAGTTAATCCAAGTGTATTCTATATCTATTTATTCCATTGCAATGTTGAGAGAACCTGAGAGTAGAGACCAACCTAAATGGCACCCAATTAATCAACTTGGTAAAAATTTTAAAATTTACTTGGGTAGAAGTGATAATAACATACCATTATTATGATAATTATATACATTATACCTTTAAACACTTAAAAGGAACCATAAGCTAATGAGGGTGTTACATTGTTGGTATCATAGCATGGCTACCAAAGTTGGCACATAGCTGACTCAGTAGTGATAAGTGTTAATTAAGTGGTATAGGTAGATTCCTCAGGATAGAGACTACTATAGGTTAGTTAGATGAGCCATGGTAATTGGCTACTTGTGTGCTATGTTTTGACTTAAGGAATGGAGTGCTAGGTTTAGGAAATGTAAAATTTTTCCTGTGAAGCCATATATTCTTTGATAAATATTTTATTAATGAGATTGATCACCTCAATAATGTTTGTTTTGAAGAGTAAGCTATGGCGCCTCCTAAGAGAAATAGTGCCAGGGATAAGGATAGAGAAGCAAATTTGGCTGGGGTAATATAGACCTTGATGGGGATGGTAGAGGCCATAAGGAAACAAGCCGCTGCTGCCACCCAACAGGCTGTTGTTGCCACCCAAATGGCTGCGGCTGCCACACAACAGGTAGCTACCACTATTGAAGTACTAAGACAAATGCAGGAGGATAAGAATGTGAACAAAAATCTTATCCTTGAAGGAGAACCAGTGAGGGATCAGACCTACAAGGGATGGTCTGAGTTTTAAAAGGCCAAACCTCTAACATTTAGGGGTGAGTGTAACCCGAAGCTTGCTGAAGAATGGCTAGCTGAAATGGAGAAGTTGTTTGCAGTTTTGAGGAGTACAGAGGCCCAAAAGGTTCAGTTCTCCACCTATATGTTGGCTGGAGAGGCTGAGTACTAGTGGAAAGGGGCCAAACAGTTGATGGAGACCCAAGGAGTCCAAATCACTTAGGATTCCTTCAAGGAGGTATTTTTGGAGAAGTATTTCCCCCAGAACACAAGGAATGATAAGGAAGTAGAGTTCATAAAGATAAGATAAGGCAACATGTCCTTCGATGAATACCTAAAAAAATTTGAGGAGTTGTCCAAGTTCTCCTCTTACTTACAAGTTAGTGAGGATGAAGCATGGAAGGCCGTGCACTTACAGGTTGGGCTGAATTTGGAGCTAAAAAAGGTTGTGGCTCCTATGGAGATAAATAATTATGCTCTGTTAGCAAAAAAGTGCCTCATAGTAGCAGGAAGCCTAGAAGAGACTGCTAAAGGGAGAAAGAAGTATAATTCCCTTAAGAGAAAGATGCCACAAGACTCTGCTAAGGGCAAAGAGAGTTAGATTAGAAAGAAGCCCATAAATGGGCAGAATACTTTGAATGCCTTCCCCAAGTGTGGGAAGAATCATGGGAATAAGCCCTGTTTGATGGGATAAAATATCTGCTACAAGTGTAGCAAGCCAAGAAACTTTAGCAAAGAATGCCCATTGTGGAAGAAACCAGCTGAGGCCCTTAAGCCTCTAACTAGAGGGAGAGTATACACCCTCAAAGGCAAAAAGGTGGACCAATCTGATGATTCTATCAAAGGTTAGTGTTTTATAAATGATATTCCTTTAATTGTACTGTATGATTATGGCGCTACTCATTCCTTTATTTCTCATGAATGTGTGGAAAAGTTGAGCCTACCTGTGACCAAACTACCATATGATTGTTCTATTTATACTGCGACTGGAAAACATATCTTGACTTCCTTAACTTGTTTAAACTGCCCTATCATTGTTGAAAGTAAACCTTTTGCTATTGACCTTATCTGTCTGCCTTTGGTGGACTTAGATATCATTCTAGGAATAGATTGGCTATCTTATAATAAAGTGGTTTTAAATTGTTATGAGAAGTCTGTGACTTTTATGGGTACTATACCTATGAATAGGGGTACTAAGGAAAAGATCCAAAGATTATGTTTCCTGTGTTCTTCTGAGGTTGAGAGTCAGCATAAGCTTGATAGTATCCCTGTTGTTAGAGAGTTTTTTGATGTCTTCCCCAAGGAGATCTCTAGTCTTCCACCAGAAAGAGAGGTAGAGTTTTCTATAGAGTTAGTTTTTAAAGCGGGACCAATCTCTATAGCACCATATAGGATGTCTCCCTTAGAGATGAGTGAACTCAAGGTTTAAATAGAAGACCTTTTAGAGAAGCAATTCATTATGCCTAGTGCTTCATCATGGGGAGCACTGGTCTTGTTTGTGAAGAAAAAGGATGGAAGTATAAGAATGTGTATAGACTATAGGCAATTGAATAAGGTGATCGTGAAAAATAAATACTCACTCCTTAGGATTGATGACTTTTTAGATCAGTTAAGAGGAGCGGCTATATTTATTAAGATCGATCTGAGGTCGAGGTACCATTAGATCAGAGTGAGAAGTGAGGATATACCTAAGACCTCTTTTAGGACTAGGTATGGGCATTACGAATTTCTTGTGATGCCATTTGGCCTAACAAATGCTCTAACTATTTTCATGGATTACATAAATCACATCTTTAGACCCTAACTTGATTAGTTCGTGGTAGTGTTCATTAATGATATTATTGTATATTCTTAGAAATAGGAAAGAGCATGAAAACACCTTAGAATTGTGTTACAAGTTCTTAGGGAGAGGCAGATGTATGCAAAACTAGAGAAATGTGAGTTTTAGTTAGATGAGGTAAGGTTCCTAGGGCATGTGATCACCCAGGATGGGGTAGCAGTAGATCCTAGTGAGACTGAAGCTATAGTTCATTGGGAGAGACCTACAACAGTAACTGAAATCTATAGTTTTCTTAGATTAGCAGGTTACTATCGAAGGTTTATCCAAGGGTTTTCACAGATAGCGATGCCAATGACCAAGTTATCTCGGAAGGATGTTCCATGCAGGTGGGATCCTGAATATGAGCATAGTTTCCAAACCTTGAAGGAAAGGCTAAACACTGCACCTGTGCTAGTTATCCCAAATCCTTTGGAAAGATTTGAGCTATATTGCGATGCATCTAAGAAAGGTCTAGGATGTGTCCTGATGCAAGAAAGGAAGGTAGTGGCCTATGCTTCTAGATAGTGAAGGCCTTATGAATGTAACTGCCCTACTCAGCCATAGTTTTTGCCTTGAAAATTTGGAGGCATTATCTTTATGGGTCTAGGTTTGAGGTATTCAGTGACCACAAAAGTCTCAAGTACCTCTTCAATCAAAAGAGCTGAATATGAGACAAAAGAGATGGATGGAGTTCATTAAGGACTATTATTTTGAGTTGAAATACCATCCAGGAAAAGCCAATGTTGTGGCTGATGCCCTGAGTAGGAAATCCCTTCATATAGCTCAAATGATGGTAAACGAGATGAGTTTGAATAAAAATTTTAGAAATTTGAGCTTATTCGCATTAGTCCTACCAGGTAGAATATGTCTAGGTGAATTGCATATTGGGAGTGCACTTAGGACTCAGATCCTAGAGGCTCGATGGGAGGATGAATTCTTAAGGTCTCTAAAGGACCCAAAGGAATTCCAGATGGAGGCCGACGAATTAATGACCTTCCAGAATAGGATTTATGTTCCTAATCAATGGGATTTGAGGGAGAGAATCTTAAAGGAAGCCCATAAGAGCAACTACACTGTTCATCTTAGTGCCACCAAGATGTACCAAGATTTGAAGGGAAGATTTTGGTGGCCAATCATGAAAAAGCACATCATTAAGTATGTTGCTAAGTGCTTAGTATGTCAGCAGGTGAAGATTGAATATCAAAAACCTACTGGATTATTGCAACCTCTTGATATCCTTGAATGAAAATGGGATAAGATCTTTATGGACTTTATAGAAGGCTTACCCAGGACTCAATCAAGAAATGATGCTATTTGGGTGATAATAGACCTATTAACTAATTCTGCTCATTTCCTATCCATTAAGATTAATTTTTCCATGGACAAGTTAGCACAATTGTATATCCAGAAGATAGTGAGACTCTATGGAATTCCTATTAGCATTGTTTCAGATAGAGCCCCTAGATTTACCTCCAGGTTTTGGAGAGCTTTCCAAGAAGCCTTCGGTACTAAGCTAAGCCTGAGTACCGCATACCATCCTTAAAAAGATGGACAAACTGAGAGGGGCTAGTGATGTTGTGCTGCCAATACTACCTAAGCAACTACACCTAAGGCAGTGAACCTATCGATGCAACCTATTGCAATGGTGAGTATCAAGGTCGTATTCCTCAGGAACAAGAAAGCCTAGAGTTACTACTTGTTCTCTGTTATCTAGCCTAAAAGTCAAAGTGATTGTTTCTAACTAATCCTAATAATTAACTAAGTACAAATAAACAACCAGTGACAAGGAACAGAAGAAAATAGACAGAGGTAAGAAATGCAAATCCATCAGGGAATCTATAATGGTTGGCAACCTCACACAGAGGATAATGGATTATTGAATTTGCCTATGCTACCTGTGAGTGAATTATAAAATAAATTCAATTTCCCTCTCGAGACAATTAAATTTCTAAATGTAAGAATCTACCACTATAATCTCTTCCGAATGATTGATTTCATATTAGCCTTATCGGTCTAATTCACCACTATTAAGGATAGCTACTTCTTAATCCACCAATTAATTAACCTCATCTCTAATCAAAAATTAATTTTTCGTAACAATTAGGTGTCTAATTTCAAATATCATCTCTTATTCTCAAAAAGAAATCTAATTAGCTTTCATTACAACGTCTTGTCAATGAAAACATGAGCGTTCGTTCATAAAAGTAATGGAGATCACATAACCAACATTCAATTATCCATGCAAATTAAAACAGCAATCCAACACAGTTAAGAACCCTAATGAATTTTACAAGTTCAGCCACACATATTTACAGACAATTCTATCAGATAATCCATCAGAAAATCAATTATACAGAGATAAAAATAGTAAAAATTATGCATGTCCCTATCTTCTCAAGTGCCCAATAGTAGCTGCATGGATTGGTCGCCAAAAAACCACTGGAATCTCGTTAAAAAACTGCCAAACACTGAAAATTTCAAATCCCAAGCTGTCTAAAAACGGGTAGCTAAATCGGGTCAGATCCTTAGGGTCTTGGGTACCCGTTGGAAAATGGCTACAACGACGGCTTAAGGGTCACAGTGGGGGCGCTGATCGATGAAGGATTGATTTTTGGTGGCCAACGGGACAGTCGATGCCGAAATCAACTTCAAATGCGAAACGGGTCGCGATTCGGGTCCATCTCAGATCTCTCCGATCTGGGCTGTTTGGCGGCCAGTGAGCTGAGGGAAGGTGCCAGAGAAGTTTCTTGAAGTTGTAGGGAGTGGCTACGAGCGGTGGGTCGACTAAAAAATGCCGCAAAATTCCATGAACTAGGACAAAATTCTTCTCGGATCGCGCACCTTTTCTTGCCATTTTTTTGCTTTCTGACGGCAATGGGTAGTGGTGGTGGCTTGCCCGTCGTCTCCTGTTGCTGGGGTGAGGTCGCACTGCCGCGGAGCTCTAGTCGGACACTCTGTTTCGGGTCTCCTTCACGCGATGACTCTAGGGTGTGTGCTTTGCTCACATTTTTTCTCTCTAATTTCACTGTTCCAAGCTGAATTGCACGTTGTCCTCTTCATTCCAGCCTGGTCCACACACTTTCAAGGCCCAATAAGGGAAATAGTTCGGCCCAATAAGAGAAAAATGGCCCAAATGGCCCAAAATGGATGCTTTGACTCTAGAAAAGCTTTATTTGCTGATAATAGATTGATAAAATACCTGAAATGCAATAAGATACAAATTTAGGTGATTCTTAGACTAAAAATACACAAAATACACATAAAAATGGACAGAAAATGTTAGGTTAGATTGTGTAAAATAAGACATATCAGCTAGATAAAAAAAGAGGGGCTAGCTATCATGATAATCCATCTTCACTCTAATGGGCCCTATTTTTAATTTTCAAAATTTGATTAAAAGGCCATTGGAATAAATTTCAAAATTGTTTAAATATTAAAGGATGAGATTTTCTTAAAGATCTTTTAAGGATTATCCTAAAGATAATTTAAAAATCCTAAAGATAATTTAAAAATCATCTTGAAGATTAAATCCTTAGGTTCTTTTAAAAGTAAATAAATGGCTTATCCTAAAATTAAAATTGCAAAAATGCTAGCCTATCCTTTCCTTGGTGTGTGAATTTCATATCCCATTAGGAGAAGGAAAAGCCGTGAACTCCTTTACAGTTGGTAAGTGGAAAATTCTCATTTTCTCCCTTGCATTCTCGGTCTCCCTAGCTCTCTCTCTCTCACGCCTAGTCTTCACTCCAAGTAAGTATGTTTTCTTCCTTAATTCTCTTTTCTCTTTTCATGAGTATTCAAGAAAAATCATTTTCATTTTAATTCTTTATATAATTTCTTTTCAAGAATCATATACCATGCGTAATTCTTTTTTCATTTTCATTCATATAGTTCCAAGATTCATAAGTCTTTCATGTTTATTCTTTCAATTTCATAATGCATTCTTTTCAAGATTCATTCTCTAAATAATTTCTTTGCTAAGATTCATGCTTCTTTGATTTCTCATATGCATTGCCTTATCATTTTAGCCTTCAAGATTCGTCCTGTCATGAAAATAAAAGTAAAAATTCTGTCATAAAACAATATAGGATCTGAAAGAAACACTTGATATGCAAGCAAATCTTGTTATGGTTTCTTTTAGGCAACACATAAACTAGAAACTATAAAATCTTATTTCTTTCTATGGTTCTATGGTTTCTTGATAGAATCTTTAATCTTTCTTGCTACACACAGCTACACATTGTTCTTGTATCCATAAAGAACTTCAAAGAACTATTCTTTAGACGAAATATTGGTAACGAAAACCCATTCTTGAAAAATACATAATCATATTCTTGAATTCTTTTCTTCATTCTTTTATAAAATAAATCGTCATCATGTAAGAATCAAAATAAAATCTTGTTTCTTTTCATGCATGCATCAAGATTCTAGCAATAGAATCTTTCTTCTTTTATTTTAATCAAGAAAGCTCAATAAATCATTAGGATAGACATTGCATAGATATTTTCCCTAGATTCTTACATCTTTATTACTAACTCATGTCAATTCAGGATCATGTCGAGCTCTTCATTTTCTAGTGTCACATTCAGAAGAGGAGGAACCACTCATTGGACCACATCAAGTTCTTTATCTTACAGTGTCACTTCAAGAAGAAGGGGGACTCCAAATCCGACCGTTAGAATCTCCACCCATTGTTAACATTTTATGAAGATAAGCAAGAAGAGAAATACCAAGCTTTCCACTTCAAACTCATAAGAGTTGAATGTTGCATCATGTTTTTTGGCTCGATTGCAAAACAAACCATTCTATTGGACACACCACCATATTCAAGGTTCTTCAACATTAGAGAACCTACAGATAGGGAACTGACATTGGAATTCTATAGTACCTTCTCCTTAAAGAAGCATATCACTTACTGGAATGAGTTAGACACCATCGCATTTCGATTAGGAGGAATGGAATTTTACATGTCTATACCATACTTTGGGTGGAACCTAGGCCTATGGACTATGGAAGAACTTAATGGAGGCACATACACAGGATGTCTTTACACTCTGATAGTCACTTCCCACACTATATGGAATTAGATCACCACCAGAACCAGCCAATACATCCCTAGTAGTACTAAAGCAAAGAACCTCCTGAATATTCTAAGGTATTTTCATTCCATATTATCTCACACTCTTATAGGCTGGGTAGAAAACTTTGATGAAATCACTCCGACAGACTTGTTCATCCTCTGGGCAATGCATCAGCATTGAAAGATGGATCTTGGGTATGTTTTAGCAACCCATATTTCCACTTTCATTGGAGATGTCAGGCAAAGTGCCATACGCTTTGGTCCTTACATCACTTAACTGGCGAGGAAGGTCAGAATTCTACATGACCATATCCATGATCTGACTTTGGCAAGACGCACACTGCCCATATATCTAGCATGGTAGTAATCAGTAATGTTTCCTTATACCCTAATTGTAGGTGTCCAAGAGTTTTCCCCATTTTTGCAACTCAGAGGATAGTGTTTGTCTTAAGTGTAGGGTGACTCCTCATAGTTTTTCTTTTTAGTTTTTACTTTACTTCACTTCATCTTTGTTCTTACTTTGATAATCACATTTCACATTTCAAATAAGTGTATCACAATAAAGTGTTATCCAATGTGCATTCCAAAGTATATCATATTAGTGATTGTCATTTTCTTCATCATTGCTTTATAATTAAGTCATAACATGAATATAACACACACTTACAATCTTGCAAGTCAAACTCTTGTTTTCAATCCATATTAGACAAAAAATGTATTTCATAGCTCATATTGAAAATTATTTTTATGAAACATAGATGCTCCCACATCTTACACTATGTTCTACATTGCATACAGTCTTAGCTGATAAAATGGATAGGAAGACATGCATGCATTACTTGACTGGCAATTTTATTGAAAATTTTAGGAACCTATAAAACCACACCCTATAAATGTTAGGATTTGAGCTAAGAGAGCATTCATTACAAACATGCTCTACATTTTTCTTATTGAGGGTGCATTTCATTTTCCTGTGCTTCTAGAACTTACTTTGTAATACTTTTCAAAGTTACATGAACTTTTGAATATCATTAATGATTTGGGCAACTTAGGTTACACCACTATTGACCAAAAAGCCTACCCTATGTGTTTCCCTTAGTTGACCATTATCGAGCCTTAACATGGTCTTCAATATATTCACCTCTACACACCATATTCCACTTCTTTTTCTTTACAACACCTTTATTTACCACCCTATATGTTGAAATTTGTTTGGTTTGATCTTTATATCTAGATTAAAATGTAGTATCTTAATAGATAAGGATTCACTGAGTCGTCCCTTTATTTTAAGGTACCCCCTCAATCCAAGATTGAATATTAGAAAGACTGCAAGACTACAAAAAGCAAAAAGAAAAAAATATATGAAGAAGAGAAAAAGAAAAGAAAAGGAAGAAAAGAAAAGGAAAGGAAAAAGAAAGCAAGAGATCTTGGGAAAGGGTATTCTCTAAACTAAAAAGCTTAATGAAAACTGTCTACCACATTTAACACTTGGAATCTCCTTAGGACCACATACGTTTTCAACATATCTGTATCTCTTTTTCCCAAAATTCTTCACCTACCTCTACCTCAAGGCCCATTACAACCCTATCAAGACCCTCTGATCATGATATTCAAATTTTTGCAAGTAGTGGAGATGAGATTTATAAGCAAGCATATGGAAGGCATGGTACTATGAAATTGCTTGAGAGATTTCACTCAAACTATATACACTTTTGAGCAACATTGAGTGATCTCTGAGGTAGTGGTTCCTAATCAAACAATGAATTGCTTGTTAAGGAAATGCATTCAATCTAACTATCTCTGTTATTTGTGAAGGGCTTGCAATACCAAGAATTATGGTTAAAGATTCATGTAGCATCAAGTTACATAGACTGTGGAGTATGTATTAATTATGAAAAGCTATTATCGTTTCTTATGAATTAAATGAAAGTTTGCTTGAGGATAAGAAAAATCTTAAGTGTGGGGTATTATGATAAGCACATAATTATAAATATTTATTTGTTAGATTCCCATCACTTTAGGAGTATGTTTTATGTGTTTTATGTATAATTACCTATGTTTCGACTTTTTTTCATGATACCAAAGCTTTTCCTAAGTATAAAGCAGTTTTGAAGCAAAATGGACCAAAACCAAGTGTCTAAAGGCTCAAACCACCTCAAAATGCACCTTTTAGCATGGCCATACATGAAGTCTTCTAGAACACACCCTACCACACGTCCATGCCACCTTAAAACTTCTAAAACACACCTCTCCACATGCCAAAGACATCCTATGCACCTCCCTACATGGCCAAAGCAAAAAATCTCCAACCAAGAAATGCCCAAAATCACACCACGGATGGATTTCTTCTAGAACACGACTTACAACATGGCCATGCCACTTTCTAGGCTACCACACTGCCGTGTGGAAGCCTAGAGAGGTACCTCCCTTGTATATAAGTAGGAGAAGGCACAAGGAGAGAAAGACATCACTGAGAAAGTGTTAAGAGAGAAAAATTAAGAGCACTTGGAGTAGCATAGAGTGTGACAATCCTTGCTAATCTTTGAAGCAAAATACTTCAATTCCCTTATCTCTTCACAAAGGTCACAAGCTGTGGAGATTCAATCAAGAATTAAAGCAAGAGATTGGGAAGCATCAAGAGGCAACTAGAAGTATAATTATTAAAGGACTTCAGAGTCAAAACTAGTCATCCAAAACTTGACAGATGAGGATATTTTTGTTTCCATTTTGTTCTTCTTCCCTTCTTATAATTCTTGTTATTTTATACATGAACATGAGTAGCTAGATTGGTAGAACCCAATTGGGGTCCTTAGACTATGTTGATATTTTGATTTGAATATGATTGAGTTATAAATTGAATTGTGTGATCTTCCTCTAGTTAAAGATTAATCAAGTTTTCATTGCAAGAAGTTGTAGGGAAAATTATCTAGATTCCTCTCAAATACTCTAACCGATGATATTGGGAATTGGAAAACTAACTAGAGAGAATAGTTGATCTTTGCTTGGACTAAGAGGTTGACGACTGCTGGATTAGGAGGAATTCCTAATAGTAAGCACTAATATTGATCTAAACTTAACCATTGGACACAAATAGCCAATGGGAAGTATAGGTTTTAGAAATCCATTGAAACCAACTGAAAATCTAGATTTGTTATACACAGGTAGCATAATCAATTTCATAACTCATTATCCTTTGTTTGCATATCATCTAGTCTAAGACCCCAATGGGTTTGCTTTTCTAGAGACTTGATAATTCTCTATCTTAAAACTTACCTCACTTTCTCTCTGTAGCCAAAGTAGTAGTAGTTAGACTTAGTTTAATTAAATCACCATTTTTCTTAAGCTAAATAACAATGAGTAAGTAGTAACTCTAGGCTTTTTCGTTCCTATGGGATACGACCTTGATACTCACCTTTGCGCTAGACTACACTGACAGGTGCATTGCACTAAGGTGTGGCTACATATAGTTCATTGGTAGCACATCAAGAATCACAATGAAGTATCACATCGTATATATATAGTTTACTCTAGACAGCTATACACAAACATGCATGCTAAAATCTAGTAATTAACATTAAATAACTATTAGGCATGGAAGCAACAACCCTGCCACTCATGACCCTATCAAGTTGCGTACTGATAGTTGTTAGTCAATCCATATACATCAAATTAACATAGGCTATACAAGAGATGATCAATACTAACCTTTCTTAAAATCATAAAGACTAGTACAAAATAAACATGTGTCTATACTATTCAAAATAAATATCTCAATGTAACCCTATGAATGGTACCTTTCTATAAAATACCTTCATCTTCAGCTAAAGACCTACACATCTGGTACACGCCAACAACTATGTGAGAATTTAATCTCAGTAGCAATGTAACCTGTTTTAAAATCCACTGACCTATACCATCATATTTATACGAAAAATGTAACATCCACTCCTAAATTTTGAGAGATGTTTGTTAATTTTAGTTAATTTCTTGTGTATGTTGCATTTATGTTATGTTAGCTTGCATATAGTTGCATGAGTGCAAGAATTGGACTAGAAATGAGTGCGAAATTTGACTAGAATGAAGAAAAGGACTGAAATGAAAAGTGGAAAAGTTTAGGTATGAAAATTGCAATTTTGGCCTAAATATTTACTGTAGCAACAGAAATTTGAAAACTTCTTGTCAGTGAGCTAGGGACAAAATGGTAAATTAACATATAATTGGAAGAATTATCATTTTGGACCAAATGGTCGAGAATTAAGAGCAAAATTGCAAAGGGCCAGATCACCTATAAATAGGAAAATCCTTCAGACCCTTCAATTGCTTCCTTAAAGTCTGAATTTTAGAGAGAGAGAGAGTGGACGAGTTAGAGAGAGAAAGAGAAGGAATTGTGAGAAAACAACCTTGTTGCTTGGATTTAAGCATTTTAGGAGCTAGGAAATCACTCTAGGACACTTCCCAATCAACAACCACTGATTAGAAACTAGCAAAAAGGTAGCATAATAACCCAATCCCTTTATTTCGGAGTTTACTGTTCATACTATTGAAATTTGTGAAATTGAACTTGTTTGAAAGATAAAGGGATTACAAACTACATTCTTATTGTTTTTAACCATTATTGGGTGTTTTTAACTGATTGAAAATACTTGTGCATGCTTAAAATGATTTTTGAAAAATAGGTTTTTCATTTTGAACGAAAATGAGTCTTAATCTCATATTTGGATAAGATTACATGATATTTTGGGTTGTTTTCTTGTTTTAAATGTTGCTGAGAGGTTTATTATGAGTTCATCAATTTCAAAATGGGTTTAGAAACAAGTTTTTGGATTGAAATTTTGGGTCAATGGCAATTTACAAAACAGAGCAAGACGCTTGAAATTGATCGCCTCGGTGCACTGACTGTCGTGCTCTTGAGATACCCAAAATCTTATACAGAATGCTAGCAGTCGACTGCCGCGTTCTTCATTTTTCCAAAAATGCCCAAGAACAGAGCAGCTGACTGCCCTAACCCAGCAATCAACTGTCAGGCCCAATAGTAAGCTAGCAGTCAACTTCCGGCACCTAGCAGTCGACTATCGGCTCTCTGTTTAGAATTTCAAAGATTTGGACAGAATGCAATCAGTAAACTTATAGTGTGATACCAGTCGACTGCCACCTTTTGTGATGAAAAGATGAACTTAATGATATATTTGAATGATATCTAGCCCAAAAAATAAATCTAAACTAGAGATTAAACTCAAATTGCAAGCAAGATAACGTATACTTTGAATGTAAATGAGAAAGAGCATGAAAGTGATGAAAGTTAAAAAGGAAAGAGCAAGAATGCATAAGAGAAATAAAAATTGTATTCTTAATATATGTATTTGTGGTAGATAGGTTCACATTTGAATGACTGGTTGCTAGTATGGGATGGTGATCGGACATTCCACGATTATCGTGATAGTTGTAAATTGTAAGTTAGTGACTTAATGGCCAATGTAAATGAAAAGTCACATACTTAGAATTTACAAAACTATAGTATGAACCGATTCACCCATATATATATGTTTATGAATAGCATTTTGAGGACCCCAGTATGTACTTAATGTGTAGGACCCAGAGTTGGGAACCTTATGGTACTTGGATCCACTAGAGGATGCTCCAGAATGTACACAAATGTTATATGCAGTCGAGGGTTGCCAGGTAGAGTTTCCACAGTACATATGCAAAATCATGGAGTGCTGCACATGTTTCCCCTCTAGATTTATCTTATTATGCAATTATATGATGATAATTATGATGATGATTGGCAGAGGCCAATGCATGATGATTGGCAGAGGCCAATGAGAAGCGCTCTTATTTCCTTATTGCTCTTTATGTTATGATGAAAGTTATATGAATGATGCTATGTTACCTATATGTGTTTGATGAATTGATGAGATATGTACTATGAGTTAATTTTATGCATACAAGTATGAAAGTTAAATGGAATGTTATATAGAATCACCCAATAGGTGTATTTTTTCATGAAAAAGAATGTAAAATTTTCGTATGAGTTTACGGTAGTACAAACTAGCTGTTTTAAAAAAAATGGTTATTAATGCTACTGAGATTTATTCTCATAAAAATGCTGGTTTGTATCAGATCCCTAGGTTCCAGATAGTACTAGAAGTTGAGGTGGAAGTGGTGGAGATACCTTTCCTAGGGTATTTTCCTGTGATTCATGAAGTATGGGTTGTGTATGTATGGGAAGTTCTTTCCCTACCCTGATTATATGAAGTATTAGAATAAAAAGTTTTTGGTATGCCCCGTACCCTGAATCCTTGTGATATTTGGGTAAAAGGATCAGGAGAATAGTTTTGATGTATAGGATAAGGGCATATATGTATTAGGATATGTGAGCTAGGAATCCACTAGCTATTTTTGTTAAATGGGTATGAGTGACAAGCTTGTTGTCTCCTTACCCTAGCTAAGACTCTCACATATCCATAGATATATATCTAATGAATGATATGTATACACTGTAAATGAATGTCAATGTATATGAATATATGTATGCATATGTATGTTATTTTAACTAATATGTTTTTATTTCCGCTGCGTAACGTGTGAGATCCTGAGTGTAGTAGCCCAAACCAATAATACTAATTACTTCATTTGGTAAACAATTAAGAATTGACTCGGGTAAGGGAAGTAGTAATTCACCAATCTTATAGTATATAGTTTATATTATTTAATCAACTTAAAAGGAACTGTAAGATTGGGGGGTTACAAAAAACCTCCACATTCTTTTCATCATAAAAATGTAATACACACTATTAGAATGCAATGCATGAAGTATACTTTCATGTCATGTGCTCACATTTATGCATGTACATATTAAACATATAAACTTTGCAATGTGGGATGTCCATTCATCATCATTTTCATTATAAATTTCCTTTCAAACATTTCATAGGGTAGTAAACATGTCTTTACATTTAACATATGAGCAAGAGAATTAAATATTCCCTAACAGTTATTGGGAGCACCGCCCAACGAACAACTCTATGTACCACTACATACATGAATGAGTGTGTGGCTATTCAGCCACTTTAAATTTTTGTGTACTATCTGAGGCGTCCTTCAACTAGATATGAGTACCAACCCATAACCAACAGGATAGTTGTCATCTCTACCCAACTTCTCCCTTCCCTAAACTAGACTGGTTATCCACTCATGAAATTATTGTCCCATTCTAGACAAGTCCTATCCACTCTGCTTTCACAGATCATGGGGCTATGGAATCACCACCCCCTCTTGATGGATCACACTTCTGGTATGCTATTCTTTAACATATACACTAGGGTGATTTGGCTCATATTGATGGTTCTGCAAAACTCTAAGTATGTGTTTCTTAAAAGGCCTTTGAAAGATGACACTAACTTAAAGTTCGCAACCATCAGGTGATTTCAAATCATTTATGTTCAAGTGGATGCTTAACCATCATAATTCATGGCATAACAATGGAATGCCCAATGGTCGTCCTATATCGACAATTGGTCACTCGATCATGAGTTTATCTACCACCAATACATATGCTTAGAATACTTCACTCTTTCCTTTCTTATGTTTTTTCCTGCTCTCTTTGTGTCATTATCATAAGCATCCTCTCATCCTAGTGACATGTGACCTTACTCCTTGTATGTTACCCACTACATCCCAGGTTTAAATCCTTAGTTTGAGTGAGATTTTGGGCTATTTACCTCTCAAAGTGGTCATTAAGTTCATTATCTGAGACAGTGGGCTGGCATTCGACTGGTTCCATGTTGGCAATTGGCTTCTAGCTCGCTACTCGTCTTATTTTGTCTTAGCTGAGAGTTGTTAGTCGACTACTAAAGGCTTGGCAGTCAACTACGAGCCTCAACAATTGACTGCTAGGGCGAGGCAGTCGGCTGATAACTTTCTAAAACATTTTTTGGAAAATGAAGAACATGGCAGTCAATTTTTAGGGGCAGGCAGTCAGCTGCTAGCATTTTATCTTGCTTTTTTTTGGCAGATGGTGAACACGAATATTGACTTCCAGAGCTGGCAATCGGCTGCTAGTGTCCAGTATGCTCCAAAAATCACGATTTCATCTATAGCTTTTCCCTAAAAACATGTTCTCAAACCACTTTCTCAAGCTATAAACTCAACAACAATACTTAGAAATCTTATAGCATTTATAACATACCTAAAACTCAACTTAACAACACTCAAAACTAAGATCAAACCACATTTTCGCACTTAGGGCATAAGCCCACATTCACAATAAATTTCAAGCAAAAATGAGCATGACCATGTAGCAAAAAACACCTAATAGAAGTCAAAAACATAGAGAATGTAGGTTTAAAACCCCAAACATTGTTCAAATCATTCATAAACAGCATTTCTTAGCAAAAGCAAACATTTTGGAAATGGCATTTGGGTTAAGTTGCTACTTGGATTTATGAAGAAATATGAATGTATAGTGTGTTAAAATGGCCCTTCCCTTACTGTAGAACAAATCCCTAACCTCAAATCACTCTTTCTTTAAGCTTATTCTCTCCTTTTGCCCTAGTTCAACATCTTTCCCTCTTTACTCGCCCTTCTCTCTCTCTAAGAAATGCTGAAGATAGGATTGTGTATGTTAAGGTTAGGGTTTCTAAAATTTAACTCCCATTAATTGCACTCTAGTCCTTGGCCACTTTGTGACTTTAACCTAACTAAACTTTATCTTTTCAATTTAGTCCTTAGTCTTACTTTGACTCAACTTTTCTTTCTTTCAACTAAGTCCCTGTACTAATGCAATTATATGCAATTGATGCAACATACACAGGCATTAAACTTAAATTAACAACTCTCAAGCACTCTTAGTCATGTTAGGAGTGGATGTTACACAATGCAGACGGGTTACCTTCTTGGGTCACGTGGGTCTGTCGCTAAAACTCCACAGATCTCAAGAATTATAGTGCTTGAAGTCAATGGCAGTGTCTTGCTTGTCATCCCCTAGCACCGGTACATTTTTGCGCTATCGTGGAGTTTCACTTGTCGCCTCTAATGTCTCGGTCCTTTTCTACTCTCGCACACGGATCCTTTTCCTTGTATTTTCTTGCATAGGTCTGGTCCTTCTTTCTCTGGAGTCACCTCTTTCAACGCCCAATAAGGGCATTGGCTCGGCCCAATAAGGAAAATTGGCCCAAATGGTCCATTTTGGGTGCTCTAAAGGTTGTCTAAGCCTAAATTTATTCCATTTGCTGACACTGACTTGATAAAATGCCTAAAAATGAAAAATGATACAAACTTAGGTGATTTTTAGAATAAAAACACATAAAATGCTCATAAAAATGGACAAATAACATCAAGAAAATATGTCTAAAATAAGGCACATCAATGATCAACTACTCTGCCCTCTTCCACTAATTTTTTGTGTGGCCTAGTAGCATGTAATTCATGAACTGTACCTTCTGTCCATCAGTGCTCCCTAAAACCTTAAATATCTTCTCTATTTCTCTTAAACACTTTTCAACTATCTTTGGGTCAAACTCCCCCTTAAAGGAGGGTGGTCTAGCCTTCTGGAATATAGCCTATCCCTGATAAACTTGGTTCCTAGCTTGTCCTTGGGTGGAATAGGGTTATTATTATTATTACCATTCCCATTATCTTAAAATTTTATAAGGATTTGAGTGGTAGCGACGGCCCATTCCATGAGAGCTTTAGTCATCCCTTAAAGGGTTTGCATAAGTCCTTCTATACTAGTATTAGTCCTTCTTTCCTAATCCACATTCCTCCTTCTGGGGGCCATACTTCACACTACAAAACAAATATCATTGAAGTGATCAGTTTCAATAATAGAAAATTTCATAAGAGAATATATAACACTAAAAGGAGCACCCTCTTCTTAACCTTATAACTCTTTTCCTCAAGTCAGACAATAACTTCTATTAGCCTTTTACTTAGGTTCAGTTAATTAACCTAATCTAGTCCTTTTTCTTGAGGAACACTACCCTTCCTACCATGGTCAAATATGCTCTAATACCACCTAACTAAGTGTAACACGTACAACTTATGGTTTATTAAAATGTTGATTTATTTATAATTAACATATATAGATAGGTGTGTTACTACCTCCTTTATCTGAGTAAATTTTAATTTTTACTAAGTTAATTATGATTATTTGGGTTAGGTTTAGGTTTCTATGCTTGGGCTATCACGTGAGTATATAATATTGCGGCAGAATAGTAAAACATAAGAATAAAATACATCAAATACGTATGTTTTTATACATGCTTCATATCAACAAGGGTTTTCAAATACTTATAGTTCCCTAGCTATGAGATATATATAGTTGGATATGTGGCACTGGGTCATATTTATAGTTAGCCATATTATCCAGAGGTAACAAACCTACCACTCAGATTTAACCCAAAAAGTACTATTAGTAGATACTGCCTGCATATCCTATCATATATGTTTAAACTCCCATTATCAACAACAAAAGGATATCAAGGGTCATAAAAAAAGATATTATGACACATGACCTGGGATAGACTATCTAAAAATATATATACTACAAATAATCACTAAATGATAGGCTATTGATTGACTAATGGACTACCCACTTAAGGCACTATTGGGGGTACCTTCATTACTATCAGGACCTAAACATCTTGTATCACAGTAATCGACCCCATGAATGGGACGTCAACCACCATGGTCTCTATCTCGAGGAATACATGGAATGGTGAGATTTATAATATTAGTAGTTATACCACCCAATTTCAAAATTTACTGACAGCACTAGTTGTACTTGTATAGAAATTCATACATTCTCTTCTGGTTCAATGCTTCATAACATGTATCTATTGGATGTAATGCATGCTCAAGTCATATATTTAATGATGGATGTACAATTAAATTAATCGTAGAAAACTCTTTGAGATATGTTCATGCTTCTCATGCAACATCAATATCGTAATAAAGCAATTTAGCATAAATTTAGTAACTTGAATTACAGTTAATGTAACATAATTTAGCCTACTATAATATAATATAACATATATATATAAAGTATATATATTATAAAATATTTTGCATCTTAATATTAAAGTAATATTAAGATGGTCTCCTTTTGGGTTTTAGTATATTATATTACATATTGGGATTAAGTAAACCTAATTGGACTAGGAATAATTAGTTTAAGCATAGGCTTAAGTATTAACCAAGTTAGACTAGGATTAATCAGATATTGGATTTAAGTTATCATATTTGGACTAGGATCAATTAATTTAAGCCTAAAGCTTAAGGTTAACCTGATTGGACTAGGAATAATAACTTTAAGTCCATAAACACTCCCAATCATACTAGGATTCATTTTTTGCCTATATATATGATATAGGAAAAATAAAAGACTAAGAGTAAGAGTAAAAAGGGGAGTGGGCTTGTCTTCTAGCAAAGGCAAAGAAATGAATAGATTCATCATGCTCATGTGGATGCCGTAGAGGCATGAACACAAGGTTCATGCTCATGATTCAACAAATTGCAATTAGCATCCTAGCCAGAATAAGGTAAAACTTCATTTCTACTTTAGTTATACTTCTGTATAATGTAACACCCCTTTAGTCTATGGTTTCTTTTTGGTATTTAAAAAGATATAATATGAAAATAATTATCAGAGTATTGGTGTTACTATTACCTCTACCCAAGTCCAATTAAAACTTTTACCAAGTGAATTAATTAACTGTCATTTGGGTTGCTCTTTACTCTCGGGTTCTCTCAATATCACAACAGAATAAACACATATAGCATACACCTGAATTAACTATACATAGACATGCATTCTTAATTAAATATAATCAATTAACTATTGGGTATGGAAGCAACAATCCTACCACTCATAACCCCATTAAATGTCTAACCATCAATCCAACCTAATTCATATACAAAAAAGTTAGAATAGGCTATACAAATAATCCTACACTAGCCTTTCTCAAAATATCATGAAAGCTAACTCAATCCTAACGTGTACTTACACTATCCAAAATAAATAATTTGTGTGCCTAGATTGGACACTTCTGCATACCTTACCTTCTTACTCCAGCTTAAGGGAACCTACACATCTGGTACATGTCAACATTATTGTGAGAAATGAATCTCAGTAACAATACAACCAGTTACAAAATTCGTTAACCTGTACCACCGTTCTCGCACAAAAAACCTCTACATTCTTTCATAGAACATATAACATACTATGGGGATGCAATGAGTGAAGCATTTAATCATATTATATACTCATGTGTATGCATGTGCATTTAAAACATATCAACTTTAAAACATGGGAAGTGCATTCATCATCGTTTTCATCATAAAACATTTTCCATAATGTAATAAACATGCCTTTTGAGCAGGAGGAAACAATCATAAGATACGAGCTATCGGGAGTGTTGCCCAGCAACTACTCCACGTGCCACTACATACATGAATGAGCTATCCTGGTGACTAATTGCGCCACTACAGTAATTGAGCTATCCTCATGACTAATTACACCACTACGGTAACCCTATTGCATAGTACTATCGAGGCATCCCCCAGTTGGATCCAACGTACAATCTCAATAACTCACGGGATCACTATAAAACTTATGTACAGGTCCTATCCTCTCCACTTCCATGGATCATAAGGCTATGGAATCACCACCCCTTTTCTAGTGGATCACGCTCCCGGTATGCTATTCTCTAACATATACACTAGGGTGATTCGGCTCATGCCCATGGTTATGCTTTAACCTTAAGTATGCATTTCTTTATGGCCCTTGGAAGACACACTAACATAGGGTTCGTAACCATCACGGTGTTTTCGAAGTCATCTATGTTCAAGTGGATTTTTAACCATCCTAATACATGGCACAACCGTGGAATGCCAACGGTTGTCCCATACCAACAATTGGTCACTCGACTCATGAGCCTATCTACCACTAGTGCATATGCCTAGGATACTACACTCTTCCTTTTTGATGTCTCTCCGCTCCCTTTTGTATCACTATCACAAGGACCATTCTTATCCAAGTGAAAAGTGACTCTATCCTTTGCACATTACCCAAAACTTCTAGTTTCCTTGCTTACCCCTGTTGTGAGCCCTTATTTAAGTTAGTATGAAGAATTACTAAGCTCAATTGCCATTAACAACCTCATTTCGCAAAGTTAGAAGACTTTCCTTTGCCATATGTGCAACCGACTTCATACTCTTTCTTTTAATTTGGTCAAAATTACTTCTTACATTAGCCTTCAATTTCTAGTCTCTATCACCGAATGCAGTTTTCTTTTTCTTTTTATTTTATTGAACGCTACCTTTTCCTTTCCATTCTCAGTCATATTAAAAGTAAAGGTATGATCCCATTGAAAATAAAAGAAAAAGGAAAGAAAAGGAAGAAAATTATAGCAGCACATCTCTCTCTCTCTCCCCCACCTCTTCACTGAATGTTTCCATCTATTCTCACTTACATACTCAGTTAAGGTGAGAAAAAGGAATGATGGGAAGAAAGGATGAGTACAATTGCCATACGCCTCCTTCATTGCATTTTCCTTTTTACTAATTATATATACTTGAATGCTATACTCTCATTTCTCTTTTCAATAGTCATTACCGTATACATGTGCATCACTTAATTTAATTTAAGCAATGTCCATTCAATTACATCAAAAGGAACAAGAGAAAGGAATTTAAGCACCTCCTTCTTTATGTAAGGACCTCAAGCACCTCAATGAAATACGTCTCTTACTTTCTCCCCCTCTTGAACTCTTGGTCAAGCTAAAAGGAAATGAAGGAACGAAGGTAATTTAAGATTAAAATGCTACACGTCACTTTCCCTTTTTCTTTCTTCTTTATAAAGCATCTCAATTCCTTATGGCCGGGTATTCTTTTCTTTTTTATCCTAATAATTATGCCAATACATGTAATAACTTCTCTCCACTCACCTTTAATTATTTGAATAAAGTAAGACAAAATGAAACAATATTCCTTACATTACAAAGTGTTCATCCTTTCCACTGATTGTACCCTTTCTACTTGTCATTCTTATTAAAGTAAAGAAGTAAAATGTAAGAGATGGGATAATTTTATAATACTTCATGTCTTCCTTCCTTGATATACTACACTTATATATATCTATTTTAATGTTAATCAAGCTTCACTGCTAAGGTTCTTTTTACTCACCTTTTAATTTGGTTAACACAAGAAAATGTTCGCATTTAGCACAAGCGAATCCATCATACTTTATGGCAAATTTATCTAATTAATGAAGAGAAAATTAATTTAAAATAATTAAGAGAATACGGGATGTTACAAGTGGTGCAGCCACTGAGATGATTGAACCCAAACATGAAGGAAGTGGTGAAAAAGGAGGTAATTAAACTTCTTAATGCATGTTTGATTTATCCTATTTCTAACAGTTCTTGGGTGAGTCCTGTGTAGGTTGTACCAAAGAAGGGTGGCATGATAGTTGTCAAGAATGAGAAGGATGAGCGGATACCCACTAGAACAATAACGGATTTTCGAGTTTGCATTGATTATAGAAGGCTTAATTATACAACCCGAAAAGACCACTTTCCTCTTCCTTTTATTGACCAGATGCTTGAACAGTTGGTAGGTCATATGTTTTATTGCTTTCTCGATGGTTTTTCAGGCTATTTTCAAACTCCCATCACACTTGAGACCAAGAGAAGACTACCTTCACCTGCCCTTATAGAACATTCGCTTATACGAGAATGCCTTTTAGACTGTACAATGCACCAGCCACTTTTCAATAATGCATGATGGTAATCTTCCATGACATGATTGAGGAGTCTATAGAGGTATTTATGGATGACTTCTCAATTTTTGGTAACTCTTTCTCCCACTGTTTGCTTAATTTAAAACGTATGCTTGCTCGTTGTGTAGAAGCAAACTTAATACTTAATTGGGGAAAATGTCATTTTATGGTGAGAGAGGGGATTGTTCTTGGGCATAAGATATCACATGCAAGGATGGAGGTAGATAGGGATAAAATTGATACTATATCTAAATTGCCACCCTTTAGTTCTATTAAAGCTATTAGGAGTTTCCTAGTGCATGTTGGTTTTTATAGAAGATTTATTAAGGATTTCTCTAGGATTGCTAGGCCCTTGACTCAATTGCTTGTAAAGGATGTACCTTTTGTTTTTTTATGATAATTATTCATAGACATTTAAGTTATTGAAGGAATGACTAAACACAGCCCCTATCATGGTTTCACCTAATTTGGGGTTGCCTTTTGAACTAATGTGTGATGCTAGTGACTATGTAGTTGGAGCTATTTTACGATAGAGGACTGACATGAAGTTTCAACCCATATATTATGCTAGCAAGACCTTGACCGATGCCTAGGAGAACTACACCACTATTGAGAAGGAGTTACTAGCATTAGTATATGCTTTTGACAAATTTTGATGCTACTTGGCACTATCCAAGACTGTGGTTTACACGGATCATTCATCTTTAAGGTATTTGTTTGGAAAGCATGATGCTAAACCTAGACTCATTAGATGGATTTTACTCTTGCAAGAATTTGATATAGAAATTAAGGATAAGAAGGGTGTAGAGAACTTGGCTGCCAATCACCTATCAAGGTTAGAGAGTCCAGACCTGGAAGCCTTAGATGAGAGGGCCATTGAGGATAACTTCCCAGATGAGCATTTAGAGGTAGTTCAAGTATATACTGATTCCCCTTAGTTTTGTGATTATGCTAACTATCTGGTTGCAAGGGTTTTACCAAAAGGTATGACTACTTAGCAAAAGAAGAAATTCTTTGCTGAGTTGAAATACTACATTTGAGAAGATCCTTTCCTGTTTTGTATTTGTGCAGACCAGGTAATCAGGAAATCCATACATGGGGAGGAAATCCGCCAAATTTTGAGGCATTGCCATGAAGGACCAATGGGAGGCCACCAGGCTACAAACCACACTACTAGGAAGGTGCTTGAGGCAGGGTTCTACTGGCCAACTATATTCCAAGATGCTAGAGCATATGTCTAGGTTTGCGATGCTTGTCAGAGGTCAGGTAATATCTCTGCCCGTGACGAAATGCCCTAAACAAGTGTGCAAGTGGTTGAAAATTTTTATGTTTAGGGTATTGACTTCATAGGTCCTTTTCCCTCCTCCTATGGAAATAAGTATATTATGGTAGTTTTTGATTGTTTCTCTAAGTGGCCAGAGGCTCAAGCCTTCCCTACTAATGATGTTAAGGTAGTGACTAGATTCCTCAAGAAATTATTTGCTAGGTTTGGTACACCTAGGGCATTGATTAGTGATAGGGGAACCTATTTTTGTAACTCCTAACTTGAGAAAGTGCTTAAGCATTATAGGGTATCTCACAGATTTTTAACACCCTATCACCCGTAGACTAGTGGGCAAGTAGAAGTAACTAATAGGGGTATAAAGTGAATATTAGAGAAAATTATGGGGGTAAAAAGGAAAGACTAGGCTACCAAATTAGATGATGCATTGTGGGCCTTTAGGATAGCCTATAGGACTTTAACCGAATTTACACCATATAGGCTAGTTTATGGAAAGACTTGTCATTTACCTGTTGAATTAGAACATAAGGCATTGTGGGCCCTTAAAACATGTAATTTTGATGTTAGTTTTGCAGGGAAAGAGAGATTGTGGCAGCTGAATGAGCTAGAAGAATGGCGCCACCAAGCTTATGGAAACTCTTCTATTTACAAAGCTCAAACTAAGAAGTGGCATGACTAGAGGCTTCGTAGCTCTAAAGATTTTCAGGTGGGAGATAGAGTATTACTTTATAACTCATGTTTTCATCTTTTTCCATGAAAGCTTAGGATTCGATGGTCAGAACCATTTGTGGTCAAGCAGGTCTTTCCCTATGGCACAGTTGAAGTGCATCACCCTGACCAAGGAGATTTTAAAGTGAATGGGCAGCTTCTAAAGCACTATTATGGAGACCCATTAGAGGTCAAGGAAAGAGTCAATACGGTATTTTTATTGAAAGAATGAGCAAGGGAATAAGTCTAACTAAAAGACTCTGACAAAAAGAAGCAATATTTTTACTTTTATTTTTATTTATTTCCCTTTATTTTCATCTTTCTCATTCTTATGATGTACATTAAGAATATTGGATTTGCTATTTATTTCTGCTTTAAGTTTTTATTTAGTGATACCCCTTTGCTATACACTGAGGACAATGTGTTCCTTAAGTGTGGGGTGGGTATCCATTTCCATTATTTTGATCATTTAGACTCTTTTTTGTTATTTTGGCCCTCTCTATTAGTTAGTTTCGAATGATTGTATGTTGTATCTATGCTGATAGAGGATGTAAGACAGGATACTTAATTTATGATTGATTCTATGCACTTGAATTTTTTATTGTCTTTTGAGCATACATAATTCAGTTATGAATGGGTAGGTATTCTTTCTCATAATACATGTTAGAAAGTAGTATTAATGCCTAATACATTTTTTACTGTGGTCGGGTCATGCCAGTGTTGCTTGGTTATTTTTTAAATTGTTCAATTTTGATTTAAGATGTTGATAACGCAATTTGCATGCACTACTTGATTGGTAATTCATATGGAAATATTTGAGAACCATATGCAATTTAGCCACACTTCAAACGTGAGATTTGAGCCAAAGATAAGCATTCATTATAAATATGCTCTGATTTTTTTTTGTTGAGTGTGTATTTCACTTGATTATGTCTCCAGAACTTGCTCTATAATACACGTTGAAATTATACGAACTTTTGAATATCAGATGACTTGGTCAACTTAGGATACACTATTTTTGGCCAAAAAGCCTACCCCATGTGTCTTCCTTAGTAAGCCATCGTTGGACCTTGACTTTCCCTTCATCACCTACATTTTACACCTCATATTTCCTTTCTATACACTGTCTTCTTTCTTCACCCCATTTTGCTAAAATTTGTGTGATTTACTCTTTATATAGGGATTAAAATGCATTGCCTTAATTAGTGATAGTACACCAAGTTCCTTTTATCATTCTAGATGCCCCCTTCAGTCCAAAATTGTAAGCATGCAGGCTACATATGAAAAAAAATGAAAAGAAATGAAAAAAAGAATGAAATGAAAAGGACAAAAAGAGATAATAATAAGAGCAATATGTTTTCTCTGTTGATATTGTATTCTCTGAGCATCACCAACTTCATTGAAAATTAGTAAGAATTGTTATGTTTAGCATTTGTTGCATTTAATCCTTTAATCCTTCATGATGCTTAAATTGCATGAAATTTCAGCTTATATGCCATTTCTACCAAAAATTTCTTCCCTACCTTCACCTTAACCTCATCACAACCCTGTTAAGACCCCTTGATTTTGGTATTCAATTTTTAGCAGTAGAGGAGATGAGATTTATGAGCAAGCATATAGTAGGCATATTCTTGTGAAGTTACTTGAGGGATTTGTACCTTACTAGTATACACTTTGAGTTATTTGAATAATCTTTGAGAGGCATTGGTTCTTAAATAATTGACATTGAATTGTTGGCTAAGTTGTGTATGTATCGTTATTATCTCCATTCTGAGTCAAGGTTTTACAATTTGGTCTATGATTAAGTTTCACGGGGGATGTGTTAGGCATTATTAACTATGGACAAGGTATGGACTTTGAGAAATTGTTACTGTTTGTTTAAGCACTGAGTTAGTGTTTACTTGAGGACAAGCAAAGACTTGAGTGTGGGGTGATTGATATGTATTTTATACAATTTTACCTTATATTTTCTGTCCATTTTATATGTATTTTGTGTATTTTTATTCTAAGAATCACCTAAATTTGTATCTTCTTGCATTTTAGGGTTTTATTAATCTATCATCAGTAAATGAGGCTTTTCTAGAGTTAAAACACCCATTTTGGGCATACAATCCATGTTGAGCTACGCAATACACTAATAATAGGCCTTTGGATTAGGTCTTTGGAGAGTTGCGCCATGTTAGGCATGGAGGGGCAGTGTTAGGCATGGAGTAGTCGTGTGAAGCCTATGGGTAAAGTAGTTCGAGTAAGGAGGAGAGGAGGTAGCGTGCGATAAGTCTGCGAGCGAGAAGGGGAGTCAACTTGGGGACACATTTTTTGCGAGAACTCCGTAATTTCTATCAGCAACAATCATCAGCGAGGGCTATGGGATTTGGATTGGTGGCATTTTGTTGAAAAGAGGCATCGCATCATTCTTGGCATCGAGAAATTTTGAGAGGAAACATCCACAAAATAGAGGGGATTTTTGGATTTGCTAGGGCACGTGATTTCTAACCAGCAGCAGCGATGAGAGGACCTCTGGTGATCAGGGGACAACAAGCGGGACATTGCCATCGATGTGAGACACCAAATTGCAACTGTCCGTGGTGTTTTGGCAACAGACTTGTACGACCTGAGACAGCAACCTGGTTGGGATTTAGTGATCCGCTCACGTTTTCTATGGAATTTCTATTGTGCTTGACCATTTTTTGACCTCATGTGACCCGTCTGTGGTGTTCGCTGGTTCTCTGGCTACCGTTACAGTTTTTTTCTATCAGGTATCCAAAGAGTCGACCGGACCTGACCCACAATGCTTCCATTTGGATAGTTTTGATTTTTTAAGGGGTTTTTTGGTCCTTTTTCGACAACTTTCTGGTGACTACTTTGCACTGTTATGTCTGGCATTCGATAGAAGGGGGACATATATGATTTTTAATCTTTTATTCTTTTCAATATTGGATTTTCTAGACTGTTGGACAATTTTTCTGTGTAACTAAACTTACCAAAGCCATTGGGTTCTAAATTATGTTGGTACTTTGAGTTTAATTTGTATGGATAATTGAATATTAATTCTGTGATCTTGTTTCATTAACAAGACATTGTAATAAAAGCCTCTTAGATTTCCTTTAGTAATCGATAGATTTTAATTGAAATTGGACACCTAACTATAATGGACAATTTGTTATCACTTAGAATTAAGGTTAATAAATTGTTGGATTAAGAAGTAACAACTCTTAATAGTAGTGGATTAGACTGATAATGCTAATCTAAAATCAACCGCTAGGAAGAACCATCCAGTGGTAGTTTTGTAGGTCTAAGAAATTCATTGAGACCGACAGAGAATTTGAATTTAAATGAGAATTCACTCACAGGTAGCATAGTCAGATTCAGTAATCCATTATCTTTTGTGTTGACCAAACTAGTGTAGGTTCCCATTGGGTTTGATTTTTTGTCTTGATTGATTCCTCTCCTTGCCAATTGTCACTGACCAGTTATTATTGCATTTAACTTAGTCATTAGTTTAGTTAGAACCCAATCACTTTGAATCATAGGCTAGATAACAAAGAACAAGTAGTAATTCTGGGCTTTCCCGTTCTCGTGGGATACGACCTTGATACTCACCATTGCACTAAACTGCATTGATAGGTTCATTGCCATAGGTGTAATTGCATTGGTAGTACCACATCAAGCACAAATGCCAATAAGCTCAAATTGCTAAAATTCTCTATCAAACTCATTTCACTCACAATCATCTCAGCTATATGGAGGGATTTCCTACTCAGGGCATCTACCACAACAATGGCTTTACCTGAATGGTATCTCAATTCAAAATCATAATCCTTGATGGATTATATCCATCTCTTTTATCTCATATTTAACTCCTTCTGATCAAAGAGGTACTTGAGACTTTTGTGGTCACTAAATACCTCAAACCTAGACCTATAAAGGTAATATCTCCAAATTTACAAGGCAAACACTATTGCTGCTAGTTCTAGGTTATGAGTTGGGTAATTGCTCTTATGAGGCTATAGTTGTCTAGAAGCATAGGCCACTGCTTTTCCCTCTTGCATTAAGACACACCTTAGACATTTCTTGGATGCATCGTAATATAGCTCAAACCTTTCCAACAGATTTGGGATAATTAGTATAGGTGTAGTGGTTAACCTTTCCTTCAAGGTTTGGAAACTATGTTCACATTTAGAATTTCACAAAAATGGAACATCCTTTAGGGTCAACTTGGTTATTGGCATCACTATTTGTGAAAATCCTTGGATAAACCTTTTGTAGTAACCGACTAGTCCGAGGAAACTACGAATTTCAGTCACCGTTGTAGGTCTCTCTTAATGGACCACTACTTCAGTATTACTTGGATCTACTACTACCTCATCTTTGGTAATCACTTGCCCTAGGAATTTCACTTCCTCTAACTAAAACTCACACTTCTCGAGCTTGGCATACAGCTATTTCTCTCTAAGCACTTGCAACACAATCATAAGTTATTGTTCATGTTCTTGTCTATTTCTAGAATATACAAGAATGTTATCAATGAACACTGCTACAAACTAGTCAAGTTAGGGTCTAAAGATGCAATTCATGTATTTTATGAAAATAGCTGGAGCATTTGTCAAACCAAATGGCATTACAAGAAATTCATAATGCCCATACCTAATCCTAGAAGTGGTCTTAGGTATATCCTCACTTCTCACTCAGTTTTGATGGTACCCTGATCTCAAATTAATCTTAGTAAACATAGCTGCTCCTTTTAGTTGATCAAACAGGTCATCGATCCTAGAGAGGGGATATTTATTTTTCACTATAATTTTATTTAATTGCCTATAATTTATGCACATTCTCATACTTCCATCCTTTTTCTTCACAAATAACATTAGTGCTCCCCATGATAAAGCACTGGGCTTAATGGATTGCTTTTCTAGAAGGTCTTATATTGGCATTTTTAACTCACTTAGCTCTAAGGCAGACATCTTATAGGGTGTTATAGATATCGATCCCGCTCCAAGGACTAACTCTATAGAGAATTCTACTTCTCTCTCTATGAAAGACTAGAGATCTTCTTGGGAAATACATTTGGGAACTCCCTAACTATAGGGATACTATCAAGCTTATGTAAGATTCTCAACCTCAAAAGAACATAGGAAACATAACCATTGGATCTTTTCCTCTCTACCCCTATTCACAGGTATAGTATCCATAAAAGTCACAAATTTCTCAAAATAGTTTAGGACCTTTTTATTAAAAGACAACCAATCCATCCCAAGAATGACATCTAAATCCACCAATAGGAGATAGATAAGGTCAACAATAAAAGGTATATTTTCAACAATGATTAGGCAATTCGAGCAAGTTAAAGAAGTTAAGACCTGCTTTCCCGCAGCATTGAAAATGGATAACTCATGAGGTAATTTAGTTATAGGTAAGCTCAATCTTTCCACACATTCAAGGGAAATGAAAGAATAAGTGGCACCAAAATTAAATAGTATAATTAAGGAAACATCATTTATAAAGTACTAACTTTAATTGAATCATCGGATTGGTATACCTCTTTACCCTTGAGGGTGTAGACTCTCCCCCTAATCAGAGGCTTAGAGGCCTCAACTAGTTTCTTCCACAATGGGGCACTCCTTGATGAAGTCTCCCAACTTACCACACTTGTAATAGGTATTTTGTCCCATTAAACATGGCTTATTCCCATAATTTCTCCCACACTTTAGGTAGTTGTCCAAAGCAGTTTGCCCAACCATGGGCTTTTTCCCTGACTAGAGTTTACCTAACTTGCTTCTTTCCCTTGGCAAAACCCAGCTAGAATTTCCTCTTAAGGGGGTTAGAGTCTTTCTTCCCCTTCGTAGTCTCCATCAGGCTCTTTGAAACTATGTGACATTTGTTAGCCAATATGGCATTGTTATATATCTCTAATACAGGCACAACGCTATTCCATTTTGGATTCAACTTCGCCTGTAAGTGCATGGCCTTCCATGCTTCATCCTGCCACAACTGCAAATAAGAAGAGAACTTGGACAGCTCCTTAAATTTTTCCAAAGAGTCATCAAAAGATATACCACCCTACTTTATCTTCAAAAACTCTATTTCCTTCTTGTTCTTCACACTCTAGGGGAAGTATTTCTATAAAAACACCTCTTTAAAGGAATCCTAAGTGATCTAGACATCCTGGGCCTCTATTAATGGTTTTGTCCCTTTCCATCATTGGTTGGCCTCTCCAGCCAGCATGTAAGTGGAGAATTAGACCTTTTAGGCCTCTGTACTCCCCAGAACTGCAAATAACTTCTCCATTTCTGCCAACCACTCTTCTGCTGCCCTCGGGTTAAACTCACCTCTAAAGGAAGGAGGTTTGGCTTTTTAAAATTTATACCATCCCTTATAGGCCCAATCCCTTACTTGTTTACCATCAGGGTTAGGGTTGTGGTTTACATTCCTATCCTCCAACATCTGTTGAAGCACCTCAGCTATAGTAGTTGCTTGTTGTAACATCTGCTCCTAATATGATTAAGAGATGCTTATTAATTGTTCACTTAAGTTTAATGCTTGTGTATGTTGTATTAATTACACAGTTGCATTAGTACAGGGACTTAGTTGAAAAAAAGAAAAGTTGAGTTAAAGTAAGACAAAGCACTAAATTGAAAAGGGAAAGTTTAGTTAGGCCAAAGTCACAAATGGGCCAAGGGCTAGAATGAAAATTGAGAGACTTGATAAGTCAAAAACCTTAAACACTCACACAACTCCAACTTCAACATTTTTAGAGAGAGAAGGAGGAGGGCAAGTAGAGAGAGAAAGTGGTGAGTTAGGGCAAAGGTGAAGGGATTTGATGAAGGAAGAACGAATTTGAGGCTAGGGATTGGTCTTACAGTAAGGGAAGGACCTTTTTAGCATATAAAACATGCACATTTCTCAGGAAATTGAGGTAGCAACTCAACCTAACTCTATTTTTGAAATATTCAACTTTTTATTGAAAAATGTTGTTATGGATGTTTTGAGTTAAGTTTGGGGTTTAAAACCTATATTCTCTATGTTTCTTACTTTTATTGGGTGTTGTTTGTTGAATGGTTGTGCTCATTTATACTTGTAATTGGTTGTGAAAGTGGTCTTCTGCCCTAAGTGCAAAAATGTGGTTTGATCTTAGTTTTGAGTGTTGTTAAGTTGAGTTTTGTCTGTTATAAATTCTATATGATGTCTAAGTATTGGTGCTGAGCTTATAGCTTGAGAAATTGGGTTTAAAATATGTTTTTAGAGCAAAATACTGGATACATCAGTAAATTTTATAGCAGACCGAGCGCTAGCAGCCAACTACCAGCCCTAGAATTCAACTACCGTATTCTTCATTTTCCAAAAAATTTTCCAGAAAGCTAGTAGCTGACTGCCCCACTCTAGCAGTCAACTGCCAGGTTCAGTTTAAGGTAGCAGTCGACTACCAAGCCTTTAGCAGCCGACTGGTAGCTCTTGGCCAGGATAGAGTAAAGAGGACAACGAGCTAGTGGCCGACTGGCATTATGAGATCAGTTGACTGCCAGCCCACTGTCTCAGATAATGAACTTAATGACCATTTTGAGAGGTAAATAACCCAAAATCTCACTCAAACTAAAGATCTAAACCTGGGATGTAGTGGGTAACAAGTAAGAGATAGAGTCATGAGTCACTAGGATGAGAGGGTCCTTGTGACAGTAAAATAAAGAGAGCAAAAAACATAAGAGAGGAAAGTATTCGAAGCCTATGCATTAGTAGTAGATAGGCTCATGATCGAGTAACTGATTGTTGGTATGGGATGGCCATTGGGCATTCCATAGTTGTGCCATGAATTAGGATGGTTAAATATCCACTTGGACTAAGATGATTTTGAAAACACCGTGATGGTTGCAAAATTTAAGTTAGTGTCATCTTCCAAAGGCCATTTAAGAAACATGTACTTAGAGTTAAGCAAACCATGGACATGAGCCGAATTACCCTAGCATATATGTTAAAGAATAACGTACCAAGAGTGTGATCCATCGAAAATAGTTAGTGATTCCATAGTATTACGGTCCACCCCAAAAGTGAAAAAAGGAAATAATCTGGGTAGAGTTGACAGTGATCCCATGAGTTGATAACTAATCTTGTTTGGGGAAGGGCAATGTTGGATGGAGTTGATAACTACCTCACTGGTTATGAGATGGTACTCGTATCTGGCTGAGGGATGCCTCAGAATGTACAAAAGTTAAAGTTAATTTTGGCCGAATAGTCACAAACTCATGCATAAAGAAAGTGGTATATGGAGTTGTTCGCTAGGTGGCACTCCTGATAGCTCTTATGATATGTCATTTTTCTTGCTCATATGTTAAATGTAAAGGCATGTTTATTACCCCCTGAAAAGTTTGAGATGAAATTATGATGAGAATGATGATGAATGGACATCCCATATTGTAAATTTATGTTTTAAATGTACATGCATAAATCTGAGTACATGACATGAGAGTATGTTGCATGCACCACATCCCAATTGTAACATCCACCTCTAATGCTTTGAGATTTATCATGATATTATTGTTATCATTGATTGAATATTAAGATGTTATTATTTTTGTAATGGTAACGATGGTTCATTAAAGGGGTAGAATGAACATTTTCATCAAGATAGAACTACTTTTGTCATAAAAAGGGCAAAATTTAAAAATTTAGTAAAGAAGAGAAAATAGTAATTTTAGCATAAAGGAGAAAATAAACTTTATTTTCTTATTTCATGGAATCTTAATTGAGGAATTTTACCCTTTTCATTTAAGAGAGAAGAATTTAGTGTGTGAAGTGATTATATCCATTTTGATGGCAAAATGGCAATTTTCCCTAAAAAGGGAAAAGTTGTAATTTTACCTTAAGGGTATATTAGTAATTTTACATAAGATAGAAAATTTTAATTTTTACTTAAATATTCTAAGGAAATAGAATTTGGAAGTCTTTACCCTTTTATTTTCAAAAAGAGAAAGAATAAGGGTGATATCATGGTATTAGCATAAAGGGCAAAATGGTAATTTTTTGAAAGAAGGGTAAATTAGTAATTTCACAAAAAAAATTTTATGAAACTTTATTTAAGTGATTTTTGCCCACTAAACTCGAAAAAGGTTGAAAATTGTGGTTAAAATGGCCATTTGGACATAAAGGGTAAAATGGTAATTTCTTTAAGGACATATTGGTAATTTTCCAAAAAGATGAGGGGAAAATTTGGAATGTTGAAATTCATAAGGGCAGAATTGTCCTAGCCTATGGAAGTTCCAAAAAATTATAATGTTAAGGAGAGTGGATGCCATCCTTGAAAAAGAGACGTAGTAAGGGTAAATTAGTCATTTTACACCAAGGGAATTTTGGTAATTTCACATAAACCCTAATTTAAGTCATCTTCTAGCTTGAGAAAGGGAAGAAGTTGTGCATGAAGGAAGAAGAAGGACTTGGCTGAGACTTCATCTACCTTGGAGAGAGTGGAAAATTAAGTAAAACTTCAAGGAGATTCCACTAATCTTGCATTTTCAAGGTAGCTAAACATGGCTACACCCTTCTTTTCTTGTTTTATAGTTTGTTTAAAGTGTTTTTAAACTTGCAAGAAGGTTAGGGTTTTCTCTCTCTACATTCTTATGGAAGATTTACTTGAATGGGTGTTGCATATGATGAAATCTTGTTGTGTTTATGGCTATATAAATGTTGAAATGCTTGAAAACATAAGAGATAGAATTTCTCAAGATTGGGACCTAACTCTTGAAAAACCCTAACTTGTGTCATGGCTGAAATGGTGTTTAAAAGAGTGAGAAAATGGTGGTTTTGCATGAGATTTACTTGATTATAATTGTCTTGTAAGCAAAATGGTGAAACAACGCTATTTCCATGGTTTTGTCCACTTGGCCGAGAGCATGTCATGGTGTGAGTGCTGAAAATGTGGCTAAAAAGAGTGAAAGAACTTGCCATAAAATGGTAAAAGAGAGAAAGTTAGGTTAGGTTAATGTCTTGACACTTTTTCCATTATTTAACTTCACCATTAACCAAGAAAGTGTGCCTTACCCTTCTGAAAATTACCAATATATCCTTAAAGAAATTAGAAAATGGTGCTAAAAATGCACTTGAAAAATTATTAGAAAACCTTATAAGATTAGTCTTAAGAAAGGAGGAGAGAGAAAGTTATGGTATTTTTATGTTTTCAGCAAATGTACTATTTTAAAGTTTTACCATTTCACCTTAAATTTGTGCTTAAAGATGGAAAGTTGTAAGATCATGTGTTTTTTCACACTTGGCATGGAAAATGAGCTATAAAAGTGTGAGAAAGAAAGGCTTAATGTACACTTACCTAATTTGAGGTGTGAGAAAGTGTTATGCATGATTATGAAAATTGTTACCATAATGTCTAAATGGTAGAAATAATGTTAGAAATGAACCAAATGGGTTAGAAATGCCAATTCTTCATGGTTTTCTTGCTTTGGCCGAGAGATATGTAAATTTTCCCTTGAAAAGATAACTTTATATGTTAATGAAAAGTGGCCTAATATGCACATTAAAGTGGCCTATGTTAAGCAAAAAGGGGGAAAATTGATGTGATGACTAAATGTTAGTAGCAAATTGCATACATTATGCCATTGATAGAAATATGTTCAAAATCATGTGAATATGATTGAATGGCTTAGGAATGCTTGTTGCATTTGTGAAAGGAAAGAAATGAAAAGTCACTAAACAAGGGTGAAGCACAACACTTTTATATCTCCTTTGAGGAGGAATGATCTGATGTATGCCTCCAAAGAACAAAACTTTTAAGGAGGAATGATCTGGTGTATACCTCTAAAGAACAAAAATTTAAGGAGGAATGATATGGTGTATACCTCCAAAGAATAGAACCTTGTGGAGGAATGATCTAGTGTATACCTCCAAAGAGGGCAATATCTCCGTATGAGAATAGGGCTCTATATTGTCATTGTACAACCCTGACAGATGCATTTGTATGTCACCAAAAGATGGCTTTAAGCTGAGTATGATATCATGATTATTTATAATGCATGAATATGTTATAAGTATGAATTGTTAATGTATGAGAAATGTTGAAATCTTACCATATATTCCATTAATGATATCACTTGCTGCATATCTTATATTCATAGATGCATACACAAATATTTCACATATGGCATACCCACAAAAATGAATGAAAAGAGTTTTGCATTGAATAGAATGTAGATCAGTTTTCTGTATTTGTACAGTGGTACATATCAGTTGCTTATAAGAAAATGGTTTGTTTAGCTACAAGGAATATATTTCTCATTATTGTGCCAATATGTATCAAATGCCTAGATATTGCCTGATTATAGAGATAGAAGTAGCAACAGTGGAATTTTCCTTCCTAGGGACTTTCACCATCTTGAAAGATATCTATATTATGTCTATTATAGAAATTCCCTCAGAGTGAACTGGGCATTTTAGTAATGTATCTATATCCCTTTCATTTTGGTCCTGATTCTATATGTTATTTTTGGGTTGGAATTAGGACTGCTATTTTTTTGGCTGTATATAGAAAGGGAAAAGGGCAACTACAGGAGAAAGGATATGTGAAGGACCTGTTTATCCATAGTATTTTGTAAAAGGAGTTTGAGTGACAGGCTTGTTGTCTCCTTAGTCCTTATTGATGGGTACTTCATATATCCTGATATATGTATACAGGATGATGTAACAAACAGTTATTATATATATAATATTAAAGTTTTTATAAATTTTGCTGTGATGTATGAAATTTATTTTTTCTATGCAATAGTATGTTTACCTGAGTAGAAGAACCCAAACTTAATCAAATATTAAATTACTGATGGATTAAATGCTCAAGAAAATTAATGAGATATTTGATCATATTATATGATGTTTTTAAGATAAGATAAGGGGTGTTACATGTAAAACCCCATATTTTTTCTTTTTAAATTATTGATCCCTCAGTTCATTGGATGAAATTGCTAGTGTGATTTAATTTTTAGAATAAATATGCTAAAGGATAACCCTTTCAATTCCTTGAGGTGCATGATTTAGTTTGTCTTTAGCTAGCCAAAGTTCCAAAGGAAAGAGGAAATTAAAGTTAAATCCTTATGGAAAGCACAATGGAGAAAGGAAAGAAAATAGGTTAGCATCCACTAGATATGCACATGCATTCGGTGGAATAAAATAAAATCAAGAGGGGAATGTGACACGAAGGAAGAAAAAGGGGAAAAACCAAATTAAATATCCATATATATATTTGTATATGTGCATGAAAAGAACTATTGAGAAAGGAAAATTTAAATTATATATGTATATGTATTTGGTAGAAGAGAAAAGGAGATAGGGACTGAATGGTTTTGCCAATCATTGGATAAAATACACAAGAGGGAAGCAGCCAAATATGTGTATGGGTGTACGAGTCTTGTGTGAAGAAGGGGGAAACATGTAATGCAAGTTCTCTTCCCTCCCTTAGGTTGCCTCCAACATGTTTAAGAAGGGAAGCCCACGTGTGCCTTGCATGAAATATAAGTCTTATGTGAAGAGAGAAAGGAAAATATATGCAGCCATGATAATTAAGAAAAGAAAATATTTAAGCAAGGAGTGCAGAATTTATTTAAGATGAAATACACCCATACGGCTAGGAAAGAGGAAACGTGTGAAGCTAGTTATCTTTCCCTTGAATTTCCTTCCAAGTAACCAAGTAATCATAACAAGTTAAAGGAGAGAGTGCAAAATTTAATTTAAGTAATATGTATGTAGGTGTGTGTACGGTGAGGCAAGAAGTGCATAATTGTTGAGGTAGACATGCCAAGGTAAGTGTACAGTGAAGGTACAACTTGCATAGATCCCTTCTTCCTTTCCTTTCAGTGCCACAAGTGAAGAGGTCATATGGGAATTAAACTAAAATCTGAAGATGTGTAGTTGCACGCCGTATGCCTTGCGTGAGGGAGGGGATTACGTGACCTTCCCTCCTTACTCTCCTTTGGCGTGACCAAGTGGACCAAAGAAATGCAAATTATACTTATAAGCACACTTGTAACCATTAATCAACAATAATCAAGGAGGGAAAAATGGAACACACCACCTTAAGCAAAGAGAAAAGGTTAATTGAGATTTGCAATTTGACACATGTGTATACTCACACAGCAAGGAAGCACTCCATATCTTAGAAAATACACACCTACACAGAGGGTATTCAAAAAAGGGGAAGAGGGAGCAACGTGAGTTCTTGAAAACACACAAAATTCATGAGGGAAGAGAGTGAAGTTGATCAAGAAAGGAAGCCAAGGAGTAAAGGAGCAAGTGGAATTTAAAGGGAAGCCAAGATAATACCATCATAGTTCATCATTGAGGTAGGTTAGCAATTCTTTGACTATTGTTCTATGTTTTAAAATATATGTATATCATGATTTGCCAAGATTTCATAGAACATTAGTTGTTTGTATACATTTTTGAAAATATAAATGTCTTTTGGCTAAACTTGCATGGTAAATAGTTGTGTTTGTTAATGTGTTAAAATAGATGTTGTATTATCATGAGAGAACCATTTCTAGGGAAATTTAGAATGTGTTATATACATCTTTAACATAAGATAGTGCTGAAATTTTTCTCCTTGCATGGCCAATGTATCCCTATGTTAAAGTAGCTAACGTGGCCTCCATAAAAGGACTATTGTTGGTAAAATTTGGTATGAATAATGGGAAAATTTTAAATTATATTAATGCTAAAAATTGTATGCTACATATATATATTCTTTGTAAGGTAGGAAATTTTATTATGAGAATTGTGCAAAGGGAGCTACCGTTCATCTTGAAAGGAAATATAGCCAAGTGAGGTATAGCTATTTAACTCACCTCTTGGTACATAATAAAGCTACATTAATATTAAAATGCGAAAGTGGGATAAGGGTGTGACCTTAAAAAGTAGAGATTAGTCTTAGACCTAACAAGTAACATGAATCAAGAGCATAACTAAATTAAATGATTAATGGCAAAGGTTGCACTAATTAAAGGTGGGAGAAGGTACCTTAAAAATATCAAGGCATAAGGTTATGAAGTTTAAACTTATGGTAGGGATGGGAAAAATCCTAAATTTGACTATTTTTCCATGGTGGCTGAAACCATATGAAATTCAAATCTTAGTGGCCGAATCCAATAAGGAATGCATTAGAATGTATTTTATGAGGACTAAATGCAAGAGAGATTAAAATGTTAAAATAAAGAAAATGTAGTTGCCATATGTATGTACAAGGTGCCTAACTGTGCACCATAAATTTTATGAAGGTGCCCAAGTGTACACAATAAATTTTATAAAGGTGGCTAAGTGTCCACAAAGTGCCCAAGTGTGCACAAGAAATTTTATAAAGGTGGCCAAGTGTCCACAAGGTGCCCAAGTGTACACAATAAATTTTATAAAGGTGGTCAAGTGTCCACAAGGTGCCCAAGTGTGCACAATAGATTCTATAAAGGTGGCCTAGTGTCTACAAGGTGCCCAAGTGTGCACAATCAATTTATAAAGGTAAGTTTTAAGAATGAAATGAACAAATAATTTGTGTTTATTTTTGTTATAGCATACATAATCCCATGAAAAGATGTTTTATTTAGAAAGAGAATATTTATTTTTACCACATTGATATTCCAAATAACCATGTACTGCTTGCCAATTTGCATTTATGAATATGGCTATGTTTTCAAATGCCGAGAATGTAGACTTAAATGTTTTTGGTGCTTGCACCCTGGTACATATTAGTAGAGTTTTTAAAATAATGAATTTTTAAGCTACTGGGAAACTTGTGTTTCTCATTTGTATGCTAATATGTATCAAATGTAGACTCTTAGCAGTACCAGGGAGGATAGGAGTTCTTTTTGTCAAAACCATTTTTTTTAATCCCTTATTTTAGGTCCTGATTCTAGATATATTTTGGATTAGAATTAGGACTATCCCTTTGGCTGTGTATATGAAAAGGGAAACGGGAAATTGCTAGGGAAATGATATGTGAAGGACCTATTCGTCCCTATCATTAGTAAAAGGAGTCTGAGTGACAGGCTTGTTATCTCTTTACTTCTTATGGACAGGTACTTCATCTATCCTGATACATGTTTACAAAGGATGTAACAAACATTTATTATTTGTATTGTATGTAAGTTTTTAAATTTCTGTTGTGATGTATGGTGTTTTAATTCCATTGTGCATATGATATTTGATCTGAGCAAAAGAACCTGAACCTAATGCACAACAATAATACTTAATGGTATAATGCTCAGACGTTAAAAATAAATAAGATTAAGAATAATGTATCGAACTTATCTAATTACAACAGAGGAATCGTAATACTAGATAAGGGCGTTACATTACACCAATAGTATGTATTATGTTTTTATGATGAAAAGAATGTAGAGATTTTCATATGAGTATGGTAGTACAGGTTAGTAGTTTTCAAAACAGGTTGCATTGCTACTAAGATTAATTTCTCACACAAGTGTTGGCGTGTACCAAATGTGTAGGTCCCTTGGCAGGAGAGGAAGGTGACATGGAGAAAAGTACCCTTCATGAGGGCATGAAAGTATACATTTATTTTGGATAGTATAGGCAGATATTTAATTGTACTAGCCTTTATAATTTTTAAGGAAGGCTAGTATATATCATCTCTTGTATAGCCTATATTAACTTAGATGTATATGAATTAACTAGTAGCTATCAGTAAGTAATTTGATGGAGTCATGAGTGACAGGGATGTTGCTTCCATGTCTAATAGTTATTTCATAATGATTAACAAATTAATTATTCATCTTTATGTATAGTTATCTAGCGCAAACTATATATATATTATGTGATATTCCGCTGCGATTCTTGAGTGAGAACCCGAGTGTAGAACTCGACCCAAATGACACTTAATTAATCAACTTGGTAAAAAGTTTAAATTTACTGAGGTAGAAGTAATAGTAACACACCTATGATATAATACTCAAATATTATACTTCTAAATTAATATAAAAGGAACTATAGGTAGAACGGGTGTTACATAGTGGTTAGTCTCAGAGTATGGCTACCACAATTAGCATATAGTTGACTCAGTAGTGAGGGTAGATACCTAAGGATAGAGAATATTACAGATTAGTTAGCTGAGCTTAGGTAGTTGACTACTTGTGCTATGTTTTGACTTGAGGAATTGAGTGCTAGGTTTGGGTATGTACAATATTTCTTGTGGAGCCACATATTCTCTTATGAGTATTCTATTAATGAGACTGATCACCTCAATAATGTTTTTTTTTTAAGAGTAAGGTACGATGCCACCCAGGAGCAATGGTACAAGGATAAAGATGGTGATGCGAACTTAGCTGAGGTTATGCAAACCCTGATGGGAATGGTAAAGGCCATGAGAGAAGAGGTTGTTGCTACCACTCAACAGGCAACTACTATAGCCGAAGAATTTTAGTAGATGCAGAAAGATAGGAATCTCAATCATAACCCTAACCCTGAGGGCGGACAAGTGAGGGTTCAAACCTATAAGGGATGGTCTGAGTTTCAGAAAGCCAAGTCTTCTTCCTTTAAGGGTGAGTTCAACCCGAAAGTGGCTGAGGAGTGGTTGTAGGAGATGGAGAAACTATTTGTAGTTCTAGGTAGTACAGAGGCTCATAAGGTCTAATTCTCCACTTACACGCTGGCTAGAGAGGCTGAGCACTGGTGGAAGGGGCCAAGCAGTTAATGGAGGCCCAAGAAGTCCAAATCACTTAGGATTCTTTCAAGGAGGTATTCCTAGAGAAATATTTCCCCTAGAGTGTGATGAATGATAAGGAAGGATTCATGAAGATTAGGCAAGGCTTTTATGGCTTTTGATGATTATTTAGAAAAACTTGAGAAGCTGTCTAAGTTCTCCCCTTATCTGTAGTTGAGGCAGGATGAAGCATGGAAGGCCATGCGAATTCAAGCCAAGTTGAATCCAGAGTTAAAGAGCGTTGTGGCTCCTTTAGAGATATGAAACTATGCCATATTGGCTAATAAATGTTGCATAATTTCAAGGGGCCTAGTAGAGACTAGGAAGGGGAAGAAAGCGTCAATCCTCTTTAGAGGAAACCACAACCGAATTTTGCCAAGGGAAAGGAGAGCAAGTTTGGTAAGGCCCGATCAAGAGAAGAAGCCCATGGTTGGGCAAACTGCGTCAGACAATTACCTCAAGTGTGGTAGGAATTATGGGGATAAGCTATGTTTACTAGGATAAGATGTCTACTATAAGTGTGGTAAGTCGGGACATTTCATCAAGGAGTGCCTGTTATAGAAGAAACTAGCTAAGGCCTCTAAGCCTTTGACTAAGGAGAGAGTCTACACCCTCAAGGGCAAGGAGGTAGACTAATCCGATAATTCCATTAAAGGTCAGTATTTTATAAACGATGTTTCCTTAATTGTACTATTTGATTTTGGCACCACTCATTCCTTCATTTCCCTTGAATGTGTGGAAAGATTGAGCTTACTTGTAACTAAATTGCCCTATGAGTTATCCATTTCTACTGCGGCTGGAAAACATGTTTTAACTTCTTTAACTTGCCTAAATTGCCCACTCATTGTTGAAAACAAACCTTTTATTATTGACCTTAGCTGTCAACCTTTGGTGCATTTAGATGTCATTCTTGGGATGGACAGGCTATCTTTTAATATGGTGGTCCTAAACTATTTTGAGAAGTCTGTGACTTTTATGAACACTATACCTGTGAATAGGGGTACAGAGGAAAATATCCAACGATTATGTTTCATATGTTCTTATGAGGATGAGAGTTAGCATAAGATTGATAGTGTGCCTATAGCTAGAGATTTCCCTAATATCTTTTCGAAGGAGATCTTTAACCGAAAGAAAAGTAAAATTCTCTACAGAGTTAGTTCTTGGAGTGGGATTGATCACTATAGCACCTTACAGGATGTCACCCTTAAAACTAAGTGAGTTGAAAATGCAAATAAAAGACCTTCTAGAAAAGTAATTCATTAGGCCTAGTGATTCATCATAGGGAGCACCGGTGTTATTCGTGAAGAAAAAGGATGGAAGTATGAGAATGTGAATAGACTATAGGCAATTGAATAAAGTGACAGTGAAAAACAAATGTCCTCTCTTAAGGATTGATGACCTATTAGATTAACTAAGAGAAGCAGTTGTGTTTACTAAGATCGATTTGCGGGCTACCATCAAATCAGAGTGAGAAGTGAGGATATACCTATAGCCATTATGAATTTCTTGTAATGCCATTTGGTTTGACAAATGCTCTAGCTATTTTCATTGATTAGATGAATTACATCTTTAAACTCTACCTTGACTAGTTTGTGGTAGTGTTCATTGATGATATTCTACTACATTCTAGAAATAGGCAAGAGGATGAACAAGACCTTAGGATTGTGTTGCAAGTGCTTAGAGAGAAACAACTGTATCCAAAACTTGAGAAGTGCGAGTTTTGATTAGAGGAAGTGAAATTCATAGGGCATGTGATTACCAAGGATAGGGTAGCAGTAGATCCAAGCAAGACTAAGGCGATGGTTGTACTATCCGTATTTTTCTTATTTTTAGGTACATTTTAAATTTATAAATTTAGCAATTTCATGCCCAAAAGATTGCATTTAAATTGCCCTAAACTAGTAGCGACCTTCTAACGTTCCCTAATCTGGGAAAGTGAAAAATTTATTATGATTTTCTATGCTTCCGCTAAGATATACTCTGTGATGTGTAAAGTAGGATAAGGGGGTCGTTACAAAGTCATCCTAAGGTATATATGGGAGATAGCATAATGGAAATGTGATCCACTAACAAAGGGTGGTGATTCCATAGTAGCATGATTCGCTCAGAAAGCGAAGAGGAAATGATCTCCGCAATAACAGTGATCCTGTGAGCTTAATTTTAAGAGTTTGCCTTTAGGCAATAAATACACAGAGGGGTATTGGATCCACTGAGGGATGCCTCAAATAGTACCAGTGGCAGAATTGTCACATAGAGAGTAAAATTATCTCATTAATGTAAGTAGTGGTACATGAAGTAGTTTACTGGGTGATTCTCTTGATACTCTTAAGTCTACCTTCCATAGAGATATGGCTTTTAGCCACAGATTGATTACTTTTTTCCTTATGATTGATATTTGTTTTCCAATGAATGATGAATAGTTTCCCTATATATTTTTATACTCAAAATTTTTTTTTTCTATAATCATGATACTGAGAAAATTATATGGTGAAATGATAGAATAAATTTTCATAAAGTATACTCATTTATGTATGCCATACATGTTAAATAAAAGTTATGCATATGTTCCTATAGAATAAACTATATTTTTAATAAAAAATGTAGAATTATTTTTTGTATCACTATGGTGGTACATACCGATGTTTTCAAAAAGAAACCACCGGTGTTTTCGAAAAGAAACCACCAGTGTTTTCAAAAAGAAAATGGAATGTCTAGCTACTGAAAAATTATTTCTCACTATTGCGTCTGGTATACGTTAAAGAAAAGTTATGCATATGTTCCTCTAGAATAAACTATATGTTTAATAAAGAATGTAGAATTGTTTTTTGTATCACTATGGTGGTACATACCGGTGTTTTCAAAAAGAAAATGGAATGTCTAGCTACTGAGAAATTATTTCTCACTATTGCGTCTAGTATGTATCAAATGCCTAGGTTTATGGTTTGGCAGGAGTTTGACATATCATACGTGGACCTCCCCTTTCTGGGCACGTTCACTATAATCCAAGCAGTTTATATGGTATCAGTTATAGAGGTTCCTCCCTTGTAGGAGAGGATGAAAATGTAAATCTTTTTGGAAAAAAGTAATTAATAGAAATATCCCATTATCCTAATTCTATTATATTTTGGAAATGGAATTAGTATAAGTCATTTTTGGATGTATATAAGGAATAGGCATATATATCAGGATATGTAAAAGTTATCCATTAGTAGGAATTTTGTAAAAAGGGTCTGAGTGGCAGGTTTGGCGCCTCCTTACCCTTAAGAAACAGTATGAACTTTACATATCCTGAAATATATGTATATGATGTTATAGTTATTAAATGAAATGTAAAGTATGTGATGACATTTTAAATTCTAGTTGCGTTACTATTTAAATGTCATTTCAATTTATTTAGTCTTCTATTGTGTAATGTATGAATGCAATACTGAGTAATCAGTCCCAAGCCTAATCAAATAATAAATGAAAAAGGAAAAAAATTTTGCTCGAAAAATAATCAAGGACTAAAGTAAAGGTAATACACCAGTATTATAGCTAGAGAGTTTATCGAAAGAAATATTTATAAGAAAAGGCTATAAGATTGGGGTGCTATATTTGTTGGTATTAGAGCACAGCGACCTAAGTTAGGAAGAGGGTAGAATCCTCAAGAAAAGGACTGATTCAGGTTAGTTGGTTGAACCTAGGCAGTTGGCAAGCTTGTATTTTGTTTTAACTTGAGGAATGGAGTATTAGGTTTAGGAAGATAGTAACTCCTGTGGATGTCATATACTCTCTATTGAATATTATGTTGTTGAGATTGATCACCTCAATGATGCTTGTTTTGTACAGTAAGTTATGGCACGCACAAGGAGAAGCAACGTGCAAGGTCAAGACATAGATACAAACATGAAAAGATTAATGCAAGCTTTAATGGGTATAGTATAAGCAATGAGAGATAGGCTGCTGCCACCAATTGGCAGGCAAAGGCTGCCACCCAATAAGAAGCTGCTATGACAGAAGTTCTGAGACAAGTTAATGAGAATAGGAATGTTCTTGATAATCTTAGAGATGGACAAGGGAGAAATCATGGAAATCAAGGCTGGGTGAGTTTCAAAATGCTAGACCTCTTGCCTTTTGGGGAAGTTATGATCTGAGGATTTCTTAAGAGTGGTTGAATGAGCTAGAGAAAATATTTACAGTTCTTAAAAATAAAGATGAACAAAAAGTTTCCTTCTCCACCTATATGTTGAAAGGCAAGGCTGAGCATTGGTGGAAGGGAGCTAGAAAACTGATGAAGGCTAGAGGGATTCAAATTACCTAGAAGTCCTTTAAGGAAACATTTCTAGAGAAATATTTTTCCCAAAATCTGAGAAATGCGAAGGAAGTGAAATTCATGCAGATAAAACAAGGAAGCTTGTCTTTTGAAGAACACTTAGCTAAATTTGAGGAGTTATCAAAATTTTCCTCTTATCTAAAGTACAGACCTGATGAAGCTTGGAAAGCCATGCATCTAGAAGCAAGTCTAAATCCAAAATTATAGAATGCAGTTGCGTCTTAAGAAATTTAGGATTTCGCAACTGTAGTGGATAAGTGCAGTATTGCTTCAAGAACTTTGGCAGCCATAGACAAGGAGAAACAAGGGTCCCACTTTCCTAAGAGGAAGATGCAACAAGGATTTGTATAGAGCAGAGGAAACAAGTATACTAGGAATCAGAAGGGGAAGAGCCCAATGAATATGACAGCACTTGCAAGTAACTGTCCAAAGTGTGGCAGAAACCATGGAAGCAAACCTTGTCTGATGGGATAGAATGTGTGTTGCAAATATGGCAAGCCAGGGCATTTTTTAAAGGAGTGTCCGACATTAAAGAAGCCGACAGAAAATATAACACCCCAATCATGTAGCTTTTCTTATAAATATTTTCTTTTTTTATAAGCCATTCAACTACAATATTGGCATGTTACCTTTACTTTCATACTTAATTTTTACTTTCCATTTAGTATGTGATTAGGCTTGGAGTTCACTACTTAGGTATGTCGTTCATACACTACATAACAGAAGACTAAATAAATAAAAAATTACTTTAATGTACAACACAGCAGAAATTTAATCCTTATTCACATATTTCTATTCATTTAATATTTATAACACCACATATATTTTAGGATAAGTGAAATCCATTTAGTTTCTTAGGGTAAGGAGGCAACAAACCTATCACTAAAACCCATTTCAATACTATCTTACTACCAGATATCACTTTTCCATATCCTATACCCTTTCATTATACGCATATATCAAAATGATTTATCTGCCAACCTAATTACGCAATTACTAATGAGTATAGTATATCTTCATTTCACTGAGAAGGATAGCCAACACCTATATCCATTGTAGTACCATAAAAGGCCCTACTCATCTAATACATACCAAGACCAGTATGAGAAATAAATTTCTAGTAGCTAGACAATCCACTTTTTAAGACTCTAGTATGTACCACCGTAGTGATACAAAAAACATTTCTATATTCTTTATTTGAAAAAATTATTTATTCTATTGGGATGCAACACATAATCTAAATATGTGTATGACATGTATTATGAGTATGCATCATAATAGTTCATCGTATTAATTAATCACAAATAGCATTTGAGTATCATACATTCATCATTAAGGAAAGAATTTATCATTTATAAGGAAAACATTTATCAATTATAATGAAAACATTCATAATATTTATAACATTCATACCATTGTGGCCAATGCCACATTCCTCATAGGAAAAATCTCATAAAAGAAACATATAACATTTATTGCACCGTCTCTTCGACTGAACCTTCAAGTGCCATTTACTATATTGGACCGTCTCTTAGATTGATCCTCTAAGAACCATATGTTGGACCGTCTCTTAGACTAATCCTGTATGCCTTATTGGATTTTCTCTTAGACTAATCAAGTATCTTGCATTGGATCGTCTCTTAGACTGATCAAGTACCTTTTACTGGATCATCTTTTAGACTGATCAAGTACCTTTTATTAAATCACCCTTCCCAAGTAGGTTATTCCCTATATATGGACTAGGATGATTTGGCATATACCTATGATTATGCTAAATTCTAAGTAAATATCCCCTTCTTTATTGGCCACACAAGGTTACACTAACTTAGAATTTGCAATCATCACTATGTTCACACACTTTGTGAAATGCCCAACTTTCGTCCCATACCGATAATTGGTTATTTGGTTACAAGCCTATCTACCTTAAAACATACATTAGAAATACTTCTTCTAAATCCTCTTCCTTTCTATTCTATGTTTTCCCTTTTCAAATATATGTTTCCCTCTTCTTTTCTCTTGGTCTATCATGATACTATCCTTTTCAATTAATATTACCCTCGTGTGTTCATTGACATTTCACAACAATTTACATAGGCATGGAAGGTGATGTCTCGGCTAAGAGGAGAAGTTAAGGGAAATTAAGGATTTCTCACCTTAAAATTCCCTATCTTCCACTCTTTTATTTATGCAAGTATAACTATATCAATTTCCTTCCATACCCATACAATCTTTACATTTAATTCCATTACACATCAAGGGTTCAAGATGAACTATCAACACTTTTTTCTACCATTTCCATTCCATTTCACTTTCAACATTTCCATGCATACATATATGTAACATCTGTCTCTAATACTTTGGTATTTATTATGACATTATTTTTATTATTGATTAAACATTAAGATGTTTTTATCTATGTAATGATAAGAATGACTCATAAAAGGGATAGAATGAACATCTTCATCAAGATAGAACCACTTTTATCATAAAAAGGGTAAAATTGAAAATTTGGTAAGGAAGGGAAAAATAGTAATTTTACTATAAAGGAGAAAATAAATTTTATCTAATTATTTCATGCAATTACATTTAAAGACTTTTATCATTTTCATTTAAGAGAGAAGAAGAATTAAGTGTGGGAGTGAATATGCTTGCTTTGATGGCAAGCAAAGTTGTAATTTTGTCTCAAGGGCATATTAGTAATTTTTCATAAGATATGAAAATTAAATTTTACCTAAATATTTCATGGAAATAGTATTGGAAGACCTTTACTCTTTTATTTTAGAAAGGAGGAAGAATAAGGGTAAAAACAATTATATTGACATAAAGGGTAAAATGGTAATTTTACCAAAGAAGGGTAAATTAGTAATTTCATAAAAAAAATTTATGAAAAATTATTTAAAAAGTTTTTGCCCACTAAACTCGAAAAGGATGAAAAATGAGGTTAAAATGGCCATTTGGACACAAAGGGTAAAATGGTAATTTCCTTAGGATGTATTAGTAATTTACTAAAAAGTTAAGGGCCAAAATTGTAAGTTTGAAAAGCATAAGGGCAAAATGGTCCTAACCTATAGAAGTTTCATAAAATTACAATTCTAAGGAGAGGGAATGCCATTCTTGTGAAAGAGAAGTGGTAAGGGTAAAATGGTCATTTTACACCAAGAGCATTTTGGTAATTTCACCTAAACCCTAATTTAAGTCATATTCTTCCTTAAGAAGGGGGAGAAGTCGTGTAAAGGGAGGCTTGCCCGAAATACTCACAAGGGAAGGAGAAGAAGTGCAAAAACAAGGCAAAATACTTAGGAAATTCACCATTTCTTGCATTTTCAAGGTAGCTTAACAATCCTATAACTTTAGTTTCATGTTTTATGGAAAGATTAAAGTGTTTTATCTTCATGAAACCTAGGGTTTTCTCTCTCTACATTATTATGGTGGATTTCTTTGAATGTGTTTTGCTTATGTTGAAATCTTGTTGTGTTTATGAATATAAACATGTTGTTTGAAAACATAAGAGATTGAAATCTTCCATGATTGGTGCCTAATTCTTGAAATGGTATGTAAAAGAGTGAGAAAATGGTGATTTTGCATGAGATCTACTTGAATATGAAAGTCTTGAAAGCAAAATTATGAAATTATTCCATTTTCCCTTACTTTCTCACTTGGCCAAATGTTAGCTTGAAAATGTACCTAAAAATGGTGGAAGAAATTGTTATGAGTTAGTAAGAGAGAGAAAATTATGTTAAGTTGATGTTTTGGTACTTTTACCATTTTCTATTTTCACCATTTAACCTTGAAAGTGTGCTTGTAAATGTGAAGATAAAAGATTATGTGCTTTTACATGTTTGGTATGAAAAATGATCTAGAAAAGTGTGGAAAAGAAAGGTTAAATGTACATATGCATATTTTGAGGTGTGATAAAGTGTTATGTATAATTGTTGAATATGTTACCATAATGCTTAAATGGTAAAAAGAATGAAAGTAATGAAACAAATAGCTTGCAAATACCAATTCTTCACCTTTTTTTTTTGCCTTGGCCAAATGCTATGTATATTTTTTCCTTGGATGGCTAAATTTGTGTTAATGGAAAGTAGCCTAAGATATATTTTAAAGTAGTCTATGTTAAGTGAAATGGGGAAAAATGAAGTAAAGATTAAGTGTGAATGATAAATTGCATGCATTATGCCATTGATATGAAAATGTTCAAAGTTATGTGAATGTGATTGAATGGCTTGAAATGCTACTTGCAATTGTGAAAGGAAAGGCATTGAAAGTCACTAAGATAGGGTAGAGAATGGCACTATTAGATCCCCCTTGAGGTGAATATGCAAAGGTTATGAATGTTATCCTAAGGGTGAGAGAATGACACTATTTATATCTTCCCTTAGAGATAAATAAAAGCAATGAATGTTAATTGAAGGAATCGACAACGGAACTATATAAGTCCTCCTAAAGGTCACCAAGAAAAGGTAGAGAATGGCACTATTAGATCCCCCTTGAGGTGTATGTGATGGCATTATATAATACCCTAGTGGTGGGACTCAATGGCATTAGAAAGAGTCACCCTAGTGGTAACTATTTTGATGGCACTATATGATACCCTAATTGTAATGACTTGATGGCACTATATGATGCCCTAGTGGTGGGACTCAATGGCACTATAAAGAGTCACCCCAGTGGTAATGACTCGATGGCACTATATGATACCCTAGTGGTGAACTTAACAGCACTAACAAAAAGTCACCCTAGTGGTTAGGAAAGAATGGTACTAAAGGATGGCTCCAGGTAAAGTATGATGTTGTGATAATTGATGATGTATGAATGTTTATAAATGTGACTTGTTGATTGATGGAGAATGTTAATGTTTTACCATATATTCTGTTCATGACATGATATATTGATTATCTCATATTCATAAATGCATACATGCATTTTTCACATATAGCATGCCCACAAAATTGAATGAAAAAGGTTTTAAAATGAATAGAATGTAGAAATATTTTCTATATTTGTACAGTGGTACATATCAGTTATTTGAAAGTACATGGTTTGTTTAGCTACTAGAAAATTGTTTCTCATTATTGTATTGATATGTATCAGATGTATAGATCCCGTGTGGTGATGCACCGAACTAGCAAATTTAAGGAGTAAATAGAAATTATATAATGTAGCACTTTTAGTCCTAATTTTTGCCATATGTATTTTGAGATAGAATTAGGACTACTATTATTTTGAAAAAAGGGGTTTGAGTGATAGGATTGTTGTCTCCTTACCCTATATATGAATACTTAATATCTCTTGGGATTTGTATCAAAAGATTTAAATGATATGCATGTAGTTATGGAATGTTTTACAAATTCCGCTATGATGTATGGAATTTTATTTTCGTTGTGCTGAAGTATGTTAACCTAAGAAAAAGAACCCAAGCCTAACCAATTAATTAATTACTGATGGACTTAATGCTTAGGCTCATTTTTACATTATAAGGTCAAGAATAATGTAAGAGCTTGTCTTATTACATATTATGACGTTGCCATGTAAAGATAAGGGTGTTACAATATAAGTATCCTTTTTCTCATAATATACTTATATAAATGCATACACACATTCTCCCCATTCATAGCTATATATTCTTAATGCTAGGATTTCATGTTATGAAAGTTTATACACAATTCATCAACACACCTTTCCTCTTTTTTCTCATGCCTTAATTGAAACAATGATGCACATTTATAAACAAATTTGCACGAAAATGGGATGATTTCAACAAAACATCAATCTTCCTATTCTCCTTTGCTTGTGATCGAGATGCTAGCATGACTATTAGGCAAAATTTAACCAAAATTCCCTTCACAAGCAAACACAGTGCTCTTGACCAAAGGGAAGAAAAAGAGAAAACTATATAATTTCATCAAAGCATCAATTCTCCTTCCCTTCTTTACCTATGGTTGAGACAATAGCATGATAATTAGGAAAAATTTTAACAAAATTTCCCTTCTTACAAAGTGACATCTTCTTATCCAAAAGGGGAAAGAAAGAGAATCAATATAGTTTTCATGCAATCTTTTCATTTATCCCATTTTCATCAATAATTAGTCATAAAACACAATTTACCCAACATAATCATGACAATCCATGCATTATAAAATCACTTTCATGAAATGGGATTTCCATGGAAATGGTAGGAAAATTCTCAATCTTGTCATAAACACTTTTAATCAACTCAATAAACACTCAATAATACATCCATACAACATTTTAAGCAATTTCCATTAAAATTTCAAGCATTTCAAGAATGTAGAAAGATGAACATCACTATTCATGGTAGCCATGGAAGAGTTTCATAAACTTGAAATCAACATAAAACATGAAAATAGTGATGTAGGAATATCAAGCTACCTTGATTTCACAATAGAAATGATGTTTTTGTTGATTTTCCTTGGCTTTTCCTTAGATTTCTCCTTCCTCCTTCTTCTTCTTCTTCCTCTCGGTTTCCTTTTCTCTTTCTTTGTTTCATGTCCTCTTTTTCCTTTCAAAAAGGAAATTGTGGCTTTAATTGATTAATGGCAAATTACCAAAATACCCTTGGTGTGAAATGACCATTTTACCCTTTCTTTCTACTCTTTTTCGAATTCTAGGAGGAGTTTACCCTCCCATGTAATTTCATAAATCATTTGGATGAAATTTCCATTTTGCCTTTACGGCAAAATTACCAATTTTTCCTTTAAGCCAAATGACTATTTTACCCTCCATTTGGCTTTATAATTTTAAAAAGTGTAAGGAGATGGCCTTTATGAGAATTGTTATAATATTTCTAGATGAAATAACTATTTTTAGCCCTAAGGTAAAAATTACTATTTTACCCTTGGGTGAAATTACCATTTTTCCCTTGGATAAAAATGACTATTTTGCCCCTTAGGATATTTTCCTAAGGTTATCACGACTTCCATATATTTTTTCTCTGATATTTTTTCATGTAATCATTGTGTTTTTAGATATTTTGAGACATCATGATTATATTCCGTAAATGCGCTAGATATTTTAGAGGCGTAATGATTACACTTTGGATATTTTAAGGAACTTTTTCCTTTTCACTTTAGTCCCTGAAGTTTTCTTTCAATTTAGTCCCTATCACTTCTTTGGAAACTTAGGGCAAATTAAACATCAATTTTTGGGTATGCAGTCAGGGAATTTAAGAATTAATATTATTCCTGAGAATATAAAAAGGTAGATATTACAAAAACTCATAGACCTGCAACCAAAGGAAGAGTCTATACCTTAAAGGGAAAAGAAGTGCTCATTCTGATGTTTTAATAAAAGGTAATTGTTTCATTAATGATGTTATTTTAACTGTATTATATGATTCTGCTGCTACCCACTCCTCTATCTCTTTGAATTGTGTGAAGCAATTAAGTTTGCCCATGTCAAATTTTCCTTTAGAACTATTTAAGTCCACCTCTAATGGAGAAAAAGCTTTAACTTCTTTGGTTTCTCTAAATTGCCCCATTATAATTGAAAACAAACCCCTTATAGTTGACCTTATTTTCTTACCTCTAGTAGACTTAGATATCATCCTTGGGATGGACTGGCTCTCAAAGAATAATGTTATTTTGGACTATTCAACCAGGTTTGTGATTTTTATAGACACCTTACCAGTTAAAGGGAGAATTGAGGAAAAGAATCAAGAATGAGTTTCCTTTGTTCTTCTAAGACAGAAAGTCAGCATAACCTCTCTAGCCTTCTGGTTGTTTATGAGTTTCCAGATATATTCCTAGACGAAATCTCAAGTCTTCCACTAGAAAGGGAAGTAGAATTTTTGATAAAATTGATCCCTGGGACGGGATTGATTTCTATAACTCTGTATAGGATGTTTCCCTTAGAATTGAAGGAGCTTAAGGCATAGATAAAAGACCTTTTAGTGAAACAATTCATTAGGCCTAGCTCATCACCATGGGGAGCACTTGTACTCTTTGTGAGAAAGGAAGGAAGTTTGAGATTGTGCATAGATAACAGACAGCTGAACAATGTGACCATCAAGAATAAATATACCCCTCCCTAGGATAAATAACCTATTAGATCAATTGAGAGGAGCTACATTATTCTCTAAGATCGATTTGAGGTCAGGCTATCATTAAATAAGGGTGAGAACCAAAGATATCCTTAAGACAGCTTTTCGAGCTAGATACCAACATTATGAATTTTTGATAATGTCATTTGGATTGACTAATGCTCCAACTGTCTTTATGGATGACATGAATCACATCTTTAGACCTTACCTAGATCAGTTCATGGTAGTGTTTTATTGATTTTATTCTTGTATATTCTAAGGATAGGAAAGAGCATGCATGACACTTAAGAATTGTGCTACAATTGCTTAGGGAGAAGTAGTTGTATGCCAAATTGTCTAAGTGTGAATTCTGGTCGGGAGAAGTAAAATTCTTAAGACATATGATTACTAAAGAGGGAGTTTTGGTAGACCCCAATAAAATAGAGGCGGTAGTGAATTGGGAGAGACCAACCACAATAACAGAAATCCACAATTTCCTTAGATTAGTAGGCTACTATAGATGGTTTATTCAAGAGTTTTCGCAAATCGTGTTTCTTTTGACTAAACTGACAAGGAAAAATGTTCCATTTGAATGGAATTTAAAATGTGAAAATAGTTTTCAAACTTTAAAAGAGAGGCTAACCACTATACCTGTCCTAAAAATTCCCAATCCTTTAGGACACTTTGTGCAATATTGTGATGCATCAAAGAAAGGCCTAGGATGTGTCTTGATGCAAGAAGGAAAGATAGTAGCATATACCTATAGGCAATTGAGACCTCATGGAGATAATTATCCTACACATGATTTAGAATTAGCTATTATAGTGTTTGCCTTGAAAATTTGGAGACATTATTTGTATGGATCTAAATTTGAGGTATTTAGTGACCATAAAAGTCTTAAATATCTCTTTAACAAAAAAGAATTGAATATGAGATAGGAGGTGGATGAAATTCCTTAAAGACTATGATTTTGAACTAAAATATCATCTAGGAAAGGAAAATATTGTAGCAGATGCTTTAAGTAGGAAATCCCTTCAAATGGCTCAATTAATGGTTCAAGAAATGAGTCTCATGGAGAAATTTAGAAACTTGAACCTATCTACTTAGGTATTACCCGATAGAATTTATCTGAGTGCATTGAGGATTAAAAATACCCTAAGAACTCAGATATTAGAAGCACAAAAAGAGGATGAGTTTCTAAAATCCTTAAAGGATTCATAAGAATTCCAAAATAAAACTAACGGGATGGTAACCTTCCATAATAGGATGTATGTTCCTAAATCAGTGGGATTGAGGAACATAATACTGGAGGAAGCTCACAAGAGCAACTATACCATTCATCCTAGAGCCACAAAGATGTATCAGGATTTGAAAAAAAAATTTGGCGGCGCGGTATGAAAAGGTGAATAGCCAATTATATTGCTAAGTGTTTAGTTTGCTAAAAGATAAAGATAAAACATCAAAAACCTGCAAGGCTACTGTAACATAAGATTTCAATAGACTTTGTGGTAAGATTACCTAAGACTCAGACAGGAAATGATGCCATTTGGGTTATAGTGGATAGACTGACAAAATCTGCACATTTCTTACTAATTAGAATAAATTATCCATTAGATTAATTATCTCAAATCTATGTTCAAGAAATTGTAAGACTTTATGGTGTTCCTACCAGTATTATGTCAGATAGAGACCCTAGGTTCACTTCTAGGTTTTAGAAGGCGTTAAAAGAGGCTTTTGGTACTAGACTCAATTTCAGTACTACTTATCATCCTCAAACTGATGGGCAAACTGAAAGAACCATTCAAACCCTAGAAGATATGCTTAGGGCATGTGTATTAGAGAAAAAGGGAAGCTGGGATAGGAACTTACCTTTAATAGAATTTTCTTACAATAATAGTTATCATTCCAGCATAGGAATAACGCCTTACGAGGCCTTGTATGGAAAGAAATGTATATCATTGGTATGTTATTTTGAAGTAGGGGAGAGACAGGTGTTAAGGCCTGATTTGGTACAGTAGACCACTGACCAAATCAAGATGATTAGGGAGAAAATGGCCAAGATCCAAGATAGACAAAAAAGTTATGCTAACAAATGAAGGAGGCCATTAGAATTTGAAGAAGGAAACCATGTATTTTTTAAGATCTCCCCGACTACTAGCATAGGTAGGGCTATAAAATCTAGAAAACTAAGTCCACGGTATATTGGACCTTTTCAGATTCTAAAGAGAGTAGGTCCATTAGCCTACCTTGTCTAACCTTTATGACGTCCTCCATGGGTCTTAACTTAGATAATATATCCCATACCTTTCTCATATCTTTGAAGCCAATATAATACAGTTAAAAGAAAATTTAAGTTATCAACCAAGACCTTTACAAATTATCAGTACTGACATCAAGCAATTAAGGAATAAGACAATTCCTTTGGTAAAGGTATTGTGGGATGCAACGTCACCTTAGGAAGCCACATGGGAGAAAGTAGAGGACATGCAAAAGAGTTTCCCTGAACTGTTTGTGTGAAAATGCAACAAATTTCAAGGACAAAATTCTTTTAAAAAGGAAGGGAGAAATGTAATATCTGCATTTTTCTTATTTTCAAGTACGTTTTAAATTTAGCAGTTTCATGCCCAAAAGATTGCATTTAAATCACCCTGAAGTTTCAAAAAGGGAAAAGGGACCAAGTTGAAAGAAATGTTTAGGACTAAAATGAAAAGGAGAAAAGTTTCACTAAATGAGAAACATTGAAATCATTATGCCTCCAAAATATCTCTAATCATGACACCAAAAAATATCCAAAACACAATGATTATACCTAAAAATATCTAAAAGTTATGATGACTCTAGGAAAATATCTTAGGGGCAAAATAGTCAATTTTTACCCAAGGGTAAAATGGTAATTTCACCCAAGGGTAAAACAATAATTTTTTCATAGTGGTAAAACAGTAATTTCACTTAGGAAAATTATGAAAAATTCCCTCAAGGTTATTCCATTGCATTTTTCAAAATTATGGAAGCAAAGAAAGGGTAAAATAGTTATTTTGACTAAAACGGTAAAATGGTAATTTTATGCTAAGAGTAAAATGGTAATTTTATGCTAAGAGTAAAATGGTAATTTTATGCTAATGGTAAAATAGTAATTTTACACCTTAAGGGTAAAATGGTCATTTTATCATGATAATATTTATGCAATTTATATTCTTCCACTTTCCAAAATTTGAAACAAGAAGTAAAGGATAAGGGTAATTTGGTCATTTTATTACTAGGGGTAAAATGGTCTTTTTCTACCTACTTCATATAACACGTCTTCTTCCTCATTAGAATGAAGAAAATGATATGAAAAGGAAAGGAGAGGGAGAGCATCCAGCCGAGGGGAAGAAAGGAGAAGAAGTAGAGGAAAAAGAGAAGGAAAAGCCAAGGAAAGTTTATTTGGATTGCTAAACCAAGGTAGCTTCACATTCCTACATAACTAATTTCATGTTCTATGGTGTTTTGAAGCTTTTAGAACTCTCCCATGGCTACCATGAATAGTGAAAATTATCTTTCTACATTCTTGAAATGTCAAAAAGTCTACTGGGATTTGTTTAGAATGTTGTATAGATGCATTAGTGAGTATTGATTACAATTGTGAAAGTATTTATGACAAGTTTGCAATTTTGTCACCATTTCCATGAAACCCCAAATGATGAAATATGATTGTATAATGCATGGATTGTCATGATTTTTTTGGGTAAATTGTATTTTATGACCAATTATAGATGAAAATGGGATTTAGGAAAGGTGTGTGTAAAAATCACATGATTCTCACTTTTTCTCCTTGTTGGCCATAGGTTTTCTATTTGCAAAAAGGAAAGTATTGTTAAAATTTTGCCTATCTAATATGGTAATGTCTTGATTATGGCCAAAGGAGAGAAAGAGAATTGATACTTGATGACAAAACACCAATTTTCCCTTTTTCCCTCATTTGGCCAAGAATGCCTATGTGTATAGAATGATAATTTTTGCTTAAATCATGTCTATTCAACATGTTATTGTCTTGGCTATGGACAAAAGGGGAAAGAAAATTTGTATCTTGATGAAATTGCGTGTTTCCCTAATTTCCCTTCCTTGGCCAAGAACTTCATTTTGATTGGCAAAGGAAATTGTGTTAAATTTTGTCTAAGGTTTCCATTTGCATTTCGGTTATAAGCAAATAATAAGGGAAGATTAATGTGTTCTTGAAATCATCTCATTTTCTCATTTTTGGTGCCTTAGCTGAAAGTATATAAGAAATTCTCATGGAATTTTATTTATAAACATTTAGCACAATTTCGGTCAAGGTATGAAAGAAAAGAGAATTGTTAATGTTGATAAATTGTCTAGCATATAGTTTACCCAACCATGATATCCTAGCATTTAAAAATGTTAAGCTATGAATGGGGGAAGAATTATATGTATGTATACCTATAGGTGTATTATAAGAGAAAGAATACTTATAGGTATACATGATTATGTTATGAGTGAAATGGAATGGGATGACAAAAGAAAATGTTAAGAGTTCACCTTAGGACCCTTAATGTCTAATGAGAAGAGAATTGGGATTTGTATAGAAATGGAAGAGGAATTATGTGAATATATTTATAAAATGGCAAGGGAGGAAGATAGAAATTGAAAGTAAGAAATTCTTATTGAATCCTTCCTTTAGGCCAAGAATGAATCCTTTCATATCTATGCAAACCTAGCTAGGAAATTTTTAGCACTATTCACAAGGGTCATAGTTTTATAGAAAGAATAGTATCATGATAAGTTAAAGGAATAGAAAGGGAAACATAGATATGTAAAGGAAAACATAGAAAGAGAGGAAAACATAGAAAGAAAAAGGGTTAGAGGAAGTTTTTCCAATGTATATTTGATAGGCACATAATTATACATTTTTATTTGATAAATTCTACTCACTTTAAGAGCATATTTATGTGTGTTATGTATAATTACCCATATTTCTACCTTGTTTTCTTGTTATCCAAACTTTCACTAGGTACTAAGTAGTTTTGAAGCAAAATGGACCAAAACCAAGTGTCTAAAGGCTTAAAGCACCTCAACATGCATCTTTTGGCATGGCCAAGCATGAAGTCTTCTAGAACACACCCTACCACACAACCATGCTGCCTAAAAGCTTCTAGAACACACCCCTACACAGATCCAAGACATATTGTGCACCTCCCTACATGGCTTTAGCAACCATTTCCAACCAAAAAAATGTCAGAAACATACCAAGGAGGCTATCTTTTAGAACACAGCCAATGAAACGACCATATCCCTTCACCATGCCACCACACGACTATGCCATTTTCTAGACAGCCATACAGTCGTGTGGCAGCTTAAATACATGCCCCATTTGCTTATAAATAAGAGAAGGCACAAGGAGGAGAGGCATTACTTGAAGGCATTCAAGAGAGGAAAACCAAGAGCACTTGAAGTAGCTTGGAGCATGACAATCCTTGCTAGTCTTTAGAGCTTAATACTTCAATTCCCTTGTTTCTTCACAAAGGTCACAAGCCATGGAGATTTAATCAAGAATTGAAGGAAGAGATTAGGAAGCATCAAGAGACAGTTAGGAGCATAATCAAAGAGGAGTTTAGAGTCAAGGCTATTCATCCAAAACTCAACCGATGAGGGTGTTTCTATCTCCATTTTGTTCTTCTTCCATTATTATATTTCTTGATGTTTTATTCATGAACATGAGTAGTTAGACTGGTAGAACTCAATTGCAGTTCTTAAACTATGTTGATATTCTGATTTTAATATGATTTAATTATAAATTAGGTTGTGTGATCTTCCTCTATTTAAATACTAATTCAATTTTTTATTACGAGACGTCGTAGGGAAAACTATCTAGATTCCTCTTAAATACTCTAACTGAGGATGTTTGGAATTGGAAAACTAGCTAGAGAGAACAGTTGATCTTCACTTAGACCTAGAGGTTGATGACTATTGGATTAGGAGAAATTCCTAATAGTGGTGAATTAGAGCAAAATTGCTAATCTAAACTTGACCATTAGACATAGCCGATGGAAGGTATAGGTTTTAGAAATCCATCAAAACCAACCAAAAATCTAGATTTACTATAGAATTCACCCACAGGTAACATAATCAATTTTCATAATTCACTATCCTTTGTTTACATATCACATAGTTTAGGACCCCAATGGGTTTACTTTTCTAGAACTTGATAATTCAATATCTTAACACTTACCTCAATTTCTCTCTGTAAATAGCCAATAGTAGTTAGACTTAGTTTAATTAAATCACTAATTGTCTTAGGCTAAATAATAATGAGTAAGTAGTAACTTTGGGCTTTCTCGTTCCCGTGGGATACAATCTTGATACTCACCATTACACTAGGCTACACTAACAGGTGCCCTAAGGTGTGGCTACATATAGATCACTGGTAGCACATCAAGTTTTTAGCACCATTGCCAGGGAATTATTTGTGAAAACTAGAGTGAATTTACAAATTGTTACTTTAGCCACTCTTACTTGTTTTATTTTATTTTTATTTTTATTTATTTTTCTTTCCTTCTTCTTTTATGTACTTGTTGGGTAGTTTTACCAATTTGGTAGTTTGTGACCATACACTATACATCATTCTTAGAAGCCTAAGGGGAGTTTCTAATAGCTCGAAGTAATCTTCTGACCAAGGAGATTATCAAACTCTTGATGCCAGAGCAAGCATCACAATTTTGCTGTGAATTCTGTGGTGGCCCATATTATAGAGTACAAAGTAATGTAGGAGGTATGTTTGTTAACTCTTACATTGGTCCTACTGATTTGAACCAGTCGATAATATGGGAATTCCCCACATCAGCAGAACAATCTATACAGCAATACATATAACTCTGTGTGGAGTAACTATCCAAATTTTGGATAGAATAACGATATCCAAGGTTTACCAGATTTTTAGTGGTTACACCAGCAGCAACCCCAACAACAAACTGCTCCGAATCAATTTTTTTAATTACAAGAGAAAAAATCTGATTTGGAGGAAATGATTATGAAGAATATGTCTACTTTAGCGAGCAATTTCTAACAAATAGACACAATCCTTAGAGATCAACAAGCCTCCATTCAGAACATAGAATACCAAGTACGCCAGATGTTTAACATTTTGGTTGAGACACAGCCAGAGATGCTCCCCAGAACCACAGAGTCTAATCCAAGGGAGCAATACAATGCTATCACTCTAACGTCTTGTAAGCAAGTATCTAACCCTTTGCTATTGACTGATGATGAAATTATTGTACCAGATGTGCCAGTCAATAAAGAGCCAGAGCCTGAGGAAAGTAGGAAATTGAAAGTGGAGGATAAGAGTCCTATAATAGAGTATCGGCCACCTATTCCATACCCTACTAGACTAAAACAGGAGAAGGTTTATTCTAACTTAGCTACTTCTTTAAGATATTCCTTAGATCATGATGATCCTATTTATTCTATATATGTTTTAGATGACATTATTGAGTCAGAACTTTAGGAATTCTTGCGTAATAACCCATCATAAATAACATTGCAAGAAAATGAAGAAGAGTTTTCCAACGAGCAAGTGTTGGAACAATTAGCCAATTTGCTGGCTATTGAGCCTAGCAGCTATATTGACCTTTCTCTTTCTTTTGATAGGTCAGAGGTACATAAAGTGAAAGACTAAATTGAGGACCCCCAAGTGTTGAAATTGAAAGAATCACCTAAGCACTCAAGTTGTACTCATCTGTGTCAAATGGAAAAACTACAAATTATTATCACAGATGACCTAATCCCTCCTGAAGGATAATTTTGGCCTCTCTCAGAGACCATCTCAGGGCACTTGTTTACAAGATTCCCCCGCCTATCTCGTTTCCACCAGAACGAGACAAAACTTAAACCACTCTTCTACATATACATATATACATGTACATAGATATACAGATACATATATATATACGCATATATGCATATACATCTTTTCTTCTTGCATTTGGTGCATAAATTAATAAATTCTCAAGCTTTTAGGAAAGCTTAGGAACCTTACACAATTAGATAGGTATTTCCTTATGGTGCCATTGAGATCTATCACCTTAACCAAGGGAATTTTTTTAGGTAAACAATTACTGTCTCAAGCATTACCATGGAGACCTTCTTGAGGACCAGGTAATATTCCTTCATGACCTAATAAATAAATGAGTTCAGTTAGCAGACTAAAAAAAAAAATTTTTTTTTTGTTTTTATTTTTATCTTATTTTTGAAATTCAGCTGACATGCCAATAAAATTTCCCAACTTAGTTGGACAAACAAAGAAAATGTGCCCTGAAGATTTTAGCTGAAAGAGGGGAAGGCTAGGATGAAAAGATTCATGACAACCTATCACAAAAATGATAAGTTATCATGATTTCAAATGATAAGCTATCATAGTTTCAAGTGATAAGAGATCATGGTCTGAGCAATAACTTATTAATGATAAGCTGTCACTCAAAGACCAAACTCACATGATAACCTATCACTAAGATTATGATAGCCTATCATAAGAGATAACCTTTTGGAATAGATTTCATGAAAGGAAATTTGAATTTTAAAGATTTTCAAACCGTTCAAAATTTTGAATTTTGTTTTTTTATAAAAGTCTTAAGTTTTTGAAAAATTGAATCAATTTCCTAATTATCTTATAATTTTCAAAAAATTGAAAATTTCCCTTAAAAGAGTAATTTTGGTCTTCAAAGATTTTAAATTAGGATGAAGAGATTTTAAATTATTTTAAACTTTCAAAAACATAAGACATAACTTTTGAAAAATTAGGCAATTTGAATTCTTTTCAAAAATCAAAGGCTTATCATCAAGGTTTCCAATATAAAGCTTCTTTGAATTATCTTAATTCTTTCAAAAAATTTCAAAGTTGCTTTATCACTAAGTTTTAAAAAATGGTATGAAAGGCCTTTGAATTAATTTAAATTTCAAACTTCTTTGAATATTGCCTTATTCCTAATTTTTGAAATTATAAGCTCTTTTAAATTGTTTCAGTTGTTTCCAAAGTTTTTAATTATCCTTTGCATTATCCACAAATTCTTGAGGAAGATATGTTTTAAACATATTCTTAAATTATGATCAACTTATCCTTAGGATCTTTTAAAACATTTTCAAAAGAGCATGATCAATTTTTAAATTCAAAAAAGAGTTATCAAGAATCCTTTTTAAAGAAATTAAAAAGATATGACTTATTCAAATTTTAAAATCAAAAGCTTATCCTTTCCTCCTCTTCATGTGCAGAATTCTTCTCTTAGGAGGACATGGTTTCATTTGCCTATATAAAGGCTTAGCTGTGACACTCTCCCACATGAAATAGTAAGCTTCAAATTCTTTTAATCCCTTTTATGAATTTTCGGCCACCCTAAGAGCAACTCTCAATCATAATTGTTCTTCACTCTAAGTAAGTGTACTTTCTTTTTCAATTCTTTATTCTCTTTTATAAAATTTCAATAAAATATCTTCATAGCATGTAGGAACTCCAAGATTTATCCTTGGATCATCACATAAATAAATTCTTTTATGCATACTCAATAATTTTACTTCAAGATTCATTATGTAGTCATCACATAAACAAGATTCTTTGATTAATATTACTCTCCCATGTGCATGCATTGAATTGTTTCATAATAATTAGAATTCCAAAATAATCATTTTTTTCTCTTAGCAAATTTCTCACGCATACATATAGGTTTCATACATATTTCAAGATTCATTCTTTTCATAAGCACATAAAAAAAATATTCTTTCATAATTTCTTGAAATAAATTGTCTAGAACCCTAAAGAAACACCCCTTGTAAATCATGTAGCAAATCATTTTGTGTTTCTTTTAGACATCATTCTTGAAAAAGAACATAATGTAATATTGAAATCTTGAATAAAAATCATATCAAATTACAATTTCTTTTATTTTTTCTTTTATAAGCAAATCATCATCACATAAATAATGTCTTATCTCTTGCATTCAGTAAGTTCTACCAAGGAACATCACTTATCTTGTATTTTCCAAAAATATATATATGAATAATTAATTAAAAAATTTATTATATATATTAATATATATATATATAACCAAATAAATAAAGGACCATGTTACATGTTATCCCTTAAGCTCAAAATTTTGTTAATAACATCTATTTCTAGGGAAATGTCACAATCTTCAGAACACAGCATATCTTCAAAAAGAAGAAAGGGCCCTGAAGTCAACCCTTCTCCTCCCTTGTGACATAGATTGCTGACATTTCGCAAAGTGGAGCAAGAGGAGAAGTACCAAATCTTTTTCTTCAAGATGATAGGAGCCGAACACTACATCAACTTGAAAGACATCCTAACAGTAGGATTGATTGATGAACTCCATGAACTCCTAAATCCACTACCTTTTCCAAGGTTCTTGACCATTAATGAACCTACGTATAGGGAGTTGACCTTGGAGTTCAATAGAACTTTCTCCCTAAAGAATCATATAGTTGAGTGGATTGAGCCAAACACCAATTCATTCTATTTAGGGGGAGTAGATTTCTCTATGTACATACCTCACTTTGGATGGCATTTAGGCCTATGAACAATTAAGGAATTACACAAAAATGAGTACAGAGGATGTCTCTACGCTCCAACAGCTCCCTCCTACACTATGTGGAATCAGATAGCACTCAATCAGCTCCCTCCTACATAAGAAAGTGCATCTTGGTTTCATTTTAGTAAACTAGATCTCCACTTTCATAAAAAATGTCAAGAAGAGTACAACATGCTTTGGCCCATACATTACTCGGCTAGCAAGGAAGATAGGAGTGCTAGATGATTGCGTAAATAACCTCACTCTGGTAGAACGCATACAGCCAGTAGGTCAAAGGAAGATGATGAATATGTGAATGATATACACATTCTGTGGCCACAATGGTCCAGTCTATAAGTTGGTAAGCCAAAAGCACGTCATACAGCCTAGAGATGCTACAAGAAATGATGCACAACCTGCAAGAATAGATGATCCACCATCTTTGGTAGCAAAAGAAGTCCCTAGGCCCAAAGACCACATCAACACCTCAGCTAATCAATTAGCCAAGTTAGCAGAAATTCAACAATAGCATATTACTGAATTCAGAGCTTTTCAGCAAGAAATCAGAGAACGCCAAGATACTCTCCAGAACACTCAAAAATATCTCAATAAGATTAGAGAGGCATATCCAATAGTCACATCAGATGACTTCTCAGATTTGGAGGCTAGTTGATGCACTACCACCATCCCTTGCTGACTTAGACAACTTGGACATCTGCTTTAAGGATCTTCTGCCACCATCTCCTAAGAATCCACCTACTCAGTAAATCAATAATGTTCTATTTCACTTCAGTTGATATTTCAACTAGTATACTTTCCCTTTTCAAATAAGTTCTTCCCATTTTTACAATCCTGATAGCAGTATTTGTTTTATGTGTGGGGTGACTCCTCATGTTTTCTTTTTAGTTTTACTTTACATTGTTTTTATTTTTCATCACATTTCACATTTCAAATAAGTGTATCACAATAAAATGCTATCCAATGTGCATTCAAAAGTATATCATATTAGTGACTGTCATTATCTTTAGCATTGCTTTATAATTAAGTCATAACATGGATAAAATATGACACACACTTATAATCTTGCAATGCAACCTCTTGTTTTCAATCCATATTAGACAATAAATGCATTTCATAGCTCATATTGAAAAATAGTTTTATAGCACCTAGATGCTTCCACATCTTGCACCATGTTCTACATTGCATACACTCTTAGCTGATAATATGATAGGAAGACATGCATGCATTACTTGAATGGCAATTTTATTGAAAATTTTAAGAACATATAAAATAATGTAACATCCGCTCCAAACACTTGCATTTTTATGATGACGTTGTTACTATTATTATTGTTAGTATTATTTTTGGGATGTTAAGGATGATTTATTAAGGAGTTAGAATGGACATTTTTATCATTATATAATCACTCTTGTGATAAAAGAATGAAATTAGAAATTTGGTAAGGAAGGGTAAAATAGTAATTTTACCATGAAGGGGAAAATTAATTTAATTCTCTTATTTCATGAAATTACATCAAAGGATTCTCATTATTTTAATTTAAGAGAGAAGAAGAATCTAGTCATGTAAGAGATTACTTGCATTTGATGTCAAGAGGTAATTTCCCTAAGGAAGGGCAAAATCGTATTTCACCCTAAGGGTATATTAGTAATTTTACATAATATAGAAATTTTAAATTTTATCTTAAATATTTCAAGAAAATAGAAATTAGAAATCCTTGTCCAACTATGCTTAAAAGAAGAAAGGAAAAGGGTGAAAATGATAACCTTGACATAAAGGGCAAAATGGTAATTTTTCCTTAGGGGTAAAATTGTAATTTTGCTAAAATAAGGGTAAATTAATAAAATCATAAAAATAAGTTTTATGAAATTTTATTTGAGTGATTTTAACACAATAAAGCCGAAAAGGGTGAAAAATGAAGTAAAAAATGGCCATTTGGACTTAAATGGCAAAATGGCAATTTTCTTAGGGGCATATGTGCAAATTTTGAAAAGTTGAGGGACCACTCTGCAATTCCGAAACTCTTGAGGGGCAGAAAAGTCCCAGCCCATGGAAGTTGCATAAAGTTACATTTCCAAGGAGAGTGAATGCCATTGATGAAAAAGAGAAGAAAAAGGGACAAAATAGACATTTTAGCACCAATGGCATTTTTGTAAATAACCTAAACTCTAAATTTCAACCTTCTTCTTCCACCATGTGCTAGAAGTGTCGAAGAAGAGTGAAGAGAAAGAGGTTGGCCAAATTGCTACATAGGCTTAGAGAAGAAGATTTTCTTACCAACACAATTTGGAGATTTCACTTATTTTGCATTTTCAAGGTAGCTAAACATGCCTATGCCATTCTTTTCTTGTTTTATGGTGTGGTTATGGTGTTTTCAATCTTGCAAGAATGATGGATTTTTCTCTCTCTACATTCTTATAGTTGATTTGTATGAATGGGTTTGAAATATGTTGAAAACTACTTGTGTTTATAGCTATATGTATGTTGGAATGCTTGAATACCTAAGAGATGGTGAATTTTCATGGATGGAACCATAGTCTTGCAAAACCCTAACCTATACCAAGGCTGAAATGGTATTGTATAGAGTGAGAAAATGATGTTTTTGCATGGTTTTTGCTTGAATGTGATTGTGTTGTAAGCTAGATGGTGAAATAACTCCATTTTCTTGCATTCTTCACGTTGGCCAAATTATTGCTTGTGTAAGGGTGCTGAAATTTGGTGAAATTGGTGTTAGAAAAAGTGTGAGAAAGTGTTAGAAAATGGTAAGAGAGAGAAAATCTAGGTAAGTTAGTGTTTAAGCATTTTTTTCCATTTTCTAATTTCACCATTAACCATGAATGTGTGACTTACTCATCTTGGCCAAATTGATGCATGTAAGTGGTGCCGAAATTTTGCTTGAAAATGGCCTAGAAACCATATAAATTTAGTTCCAAGAAAGGAAGAGAGAGAAAGTTATGGTAATTATATGCTTTAGCCATTTTACCAATTTAAAGCCTTACCATTTCACCTAAAAAGTGTTTATAAACATGGGAAGTTGTGAGGTTAGGTGTATTGTCATGTTTGGTATGAATAATGAGCTAGAAAAATATGAGAAAGGATGGCATTAAGTCTACTCACCTAATTTTTAGGTGTGAGAAAGGGTTAAGCATAATTATGAAAATTGTTACCATAATGTTTAATTGGTGAAATTAATGCTAGAAATGCACCAAATGGGTTAGAAATGTCAATCCTTCATGCTTATCTTGCCTTGGCCAAATGGTATGTATAATTTTCCCTAGAATGGCTAAACTCCTATGTTAATTGAAAATAGCCTAAGGTGCCATCAAAATTGGCCTATGTTAAGTGACAAGAGGGAAAATGATGCAATGGTCAAGAATGAATAGTAAATAGCATGAAATTTTTGCCATTGATAGCAAGATGTCTAAATTCATGTGAAAGTGACTGAATAGCATGAAAATTCTTAATGCAATTATGAATGCCAAAGTTAAAGATCAAAGAGGAATGATTTGGTGAATACCTCCTGAGACCAAAATTATGAGGAGGAATGATATGATATATACCTCCCTAGTAAGTTACCTTGTGGGGAATGATCTAATGTATACTCCCAAGGGATAAAATGCAGAAGGAATGATCTGGTGTAAACCTCCAAAGAACATAATGATGTGGAAAGGAATGATCTAATGTATACCTTTCCAAAGTAAAGTATTTCTGTGTGGCCATAAGTTGTATTGCATGAATGTAACTTTTGTGAATATGATTAAGACATATAAACATTGAAATCATGTTGTCCATTCCATGAATGATATAATTTGCTGCATATCTCATGTCTATAGATGCATACACACCTGTTTCACATGTCATACCCAAGGGTCTATATGAAAAGAGTTTGAAATTTTAATTGAATGTAGAGGTATTTTCTATATTATTATAGTGGTACATATCAGTTATTTTAAATAGACTAGTTTGTTTAGCTACTAGGAATATATTTCTCATTGTTGTGCTGATATGTATCAGATGCCTAGATACTGCTTGATAATGGAGATTGAGCTAGCCACTGTGGAAGTTCCCTTTCTAGTAACCTTCACTATCATAAAGGATATCTATGTTATATCTATCTTTGAATTTCCTCTGGAGTAAATTAAACACTTAAGCATGTAGTCATAGCCCTTTCTTTTTAGTCCTGATTCTATATAGTCTTTTCGGGGTTAGAATTGGGACTATCAATTGTTTTGCTATACATAGAGGGAAAAGGGCATATGTATAAGGATATGTGAAGGACCTATTCATCCTTGATATTTTGAAAAAGTAGTTTGAGTGACAGGCTTGTTGTCTCCTTACTCCTTATGGATAGTACTTCCTATATCCTGGTATATGTATCCAGAACGATGTACTAGACAATCACTATATGTGTATATAATATAGAAGTTTTTTTTATTTTGCTGAGATGCATGAATTTATATTTTTTATATATATACATATATTCTGCTGTGCCAAAGAATATTTACTTGAGCAAAAGTACTCGAACCTAATTGCATAACAAATTTATGATGGATTAAATGCTTGGGATAAATTAATGTAATTAAAAGATAAAGATAATGTAACCACTTATCTGAATAAGTATTATGACGTTGTTAAGATAAGATAAGGGGTGTTACAAAAAACACCATATAAATATGAGAATTTGAGCCAAGAGAGCATTCATTACAAACATGCTCTAAATTTTTCTTATAGAGGGTGCACTTCATTTTACTATGCTTCTTGAACTTGCTTTGTAATACTTGTCAAAGTTACATGAATTTTTGTATATCAGATATGATTTGGGCAACTTGGGTTACACCACTATTAACCAAAAAGCCTACCTTATGTGTTTCCTTTAGTTGACCATTATTGAGCCTTGACATTTTCTTCATTATACATATCCTTACACCCCATATTCCATTCCTTTTTACAATGTCTTCCTTTGCCACCCTATATTGTAACACCTCTCGTAGCACACCCTTACCTATAGTTCCTTTTTAGTTAGTTAAAGTATATAATATGTAATTATCATAATATTAGCATATTACTTTTACCTCTACCCGAGTAAATTTTAAAATTTTTTACCAAGTTGATTAATTAATTAGTTAAGCACCGTTTGGGTTGGGTTCTACACTCGGGCTCTCACAACTTTGCAGCAGAATGTTAGATCATATATATATACATAATTCTTCCTAAATAGCTATACAAAGAGATGCATAAATACTCATTGATTAGCTTTAACTTAAGCTATTTGAGAATAGAGGCAACAACCTACCACTCAAACCCTACCAAAATTTCTATTCATGAATTTAGACTAATTCATATACAACTAATTTAGTATAGGCTATACAAAGTAAATCTTTACTAGCCTTCCTCAAATATCATAAAGACTAGCACAATAATAAGATATGCCTATACTATTTCAAAATAGCTATTTCCATGTACCCCATGGCGGGTACTTCTTCCTACTTTACCTTCTCCTTTAGCATAAGAGAACCTACACATCTGATACATGCCAGAACTCAAGTGAGAAATTAATCTTAGTAGCAATGCAACCTATCTTTAGAAATTACCAGCCTGTATCACCGTTCTTGAATGAAAAATCTCTACATTCTTTCATCATAAAACATAATACATAGCATATACTATTGGGGTATAATGCATGCAACATACTTTCAGTCATGTGCTCAGATTTATGCATGTACATTTAACCATATAATCTTTCAAATAAAGGATGTCCTTTCATCATCACTTTCATATAAAACATATGTGGGATAGTAAACATGCCATCATTTCATTTTCATAATATGTGAATAGTATATAAAACATCATAATAGTAATCGGGAGAGTTGCCTAGCAACAACTCCATGCACTACTGTCTATATGAATGAGTTTATGACTATTCAGCCACCATTTAGCTAATTCTAGTTTTCATCTTTAACTTTTGTACATTCTGAGGCATCCCTTAGTGGATCCAAGTACCTTAATAGTCCCTAGCCCTTTCCGGCAGATCATCCCTAACCAATGGGATTTCCTCCCTTTCATCCCAAATAGGGCTAGTATAAACTCATGGGAACACTATCAACTCTACCTGGATCACCTCCTCTTCACTTTTGTGCGGATCATAGTACTATAGAATTACCATCCCTTTCTAATGGATCACACTCCTAGTACGTTATTCTTTATATATTCTTTAGGCTGAATCAGCTCATGCCTATGGTTATGCTTAACTCTAAGTATGTGTTTCTCATATAGCCTTTAGGAGATGACACTAACTTAAAGTTTGTAACCATCATGGTGTTTTCAAAATCATCTAAGCTCAAATGAATGTTTAACCATCCCAAATTATGGCATAACTGTGGAATACCCAATGGCCATCCTATACCAACAATCGGTGTAACATCCGCTCCAATTATAATTAAAGAGATGTTTGATAATTATTAATTTGATGTTTAATGCTTGTGTATGTTGCATTAGTGCATATAGTTGCATTAGCCTAGGGACTAAATTGAAAGGAAATACATGAAGGTTTAACAAGAGGTGGCTAGGGACTCAATTGAAAAGGGAAAAGTGAGTGATTCCAAGAGTACAAAATAGATGAGGGACCAAAGAGCAAATACCCAAACCTCTCTTAAACCCTAGCTGAAGCCCTAAACCCTCTTATACTTTCCACTTTCATCATTTTAGATAGAGAAGCAAGAGGGCGTATAGAGATAGAAAAGGGAGAATCAGGGCACAAGAGGGGAGTTTTGCTTAAGGAAAGGGTAGATTTTAAGCTGGAAATTAGTTTTACAATAAAGGAAGAGCCTTCTAACACATCAAACACACACATTTAGCAAGGAATCAAGGTAGCAATCCATCCTAAACCCCTTTCTTTTTCTGAAATGTTTATTATTACTGAAAAATATGAATTTCTAAATGGTTGAACTGAGATTGGGGTTAAACTTACATTCTATATGCTTTTATATTTCAATGGGATACTCTGTTGCTAAAATGTATGCTCATATATGTGCTTGTAATGGATTGTAAGGGCTGGGTTGTGTTCATCTAGAGATATAGACTAGTTTTCCTTGAATGTACCATATTTGAGCTAATGGATGAGAAATGTTTAATGAGAAGCGAAGTTTTTTGCATGGAAATTAAGATCATGTGTTTAAAATTAAAAATGGAATGCATTCTAGACTGGGTATTATCAAAATTATGTTTTCTGAACTACAACAGAGTGTAACACCCCACAATTTAATTAGTCTAAATTAATTGAATGGATGGAATTAATTGTAACATTTAATGATTAGTATGGATTGTTTGCTTCATAATTAATTAGATAAATTAACTTAAGGACGGACAAATTTTACTTGCATAATTTAATGGCCCAAAATGGGTATATTAAAAGGTAATTTTCATGAGAATTTGATGCTTAAATTAATCCTTTATTTTCCTTTTTAGTTACCTAGCCTAAGTATCAAGAGAGAAGCAATATAGGATGTAACTATTTAAAACATAGGCATGTGTGTGCCTTGCATCCCACGTGAAAGAAGGAATGGAAATTATAATTTCATGCACGAAGCCTCCAAATCACACGTGAACTAAGAAGTAAATAAATTGCATGCATTTTGTATGTGTGGGACCAATAGACAATACAAAGGAGGATGGGAAATTAATTCTTTGAATAAATATGCATGCATGACTCACGAGAATTGAGAAAGGAATAGAGGGGTGCACACATGAATTAAAGAGAGAAAGAAGGAATACAATATATGTAACATCCACTTCTAATATTTGCATTTTATAATGACGTTGTTATTATTAGTATTGTTAGTATTATTTATGGGATGCTAAGGAGGATACATCAAGGAGATAGAATGGACATTTTTATCAATATATATAATCACTTTTGTTATAATGAAAATGAAATTGGAAATTTGGTAAGGAAGGGTAAAATAGTAATTTTACCATGAAGAGAAAAATTTATTTAATTCTCTTATTTCATGAAATTATATTAAAGGCTCTTATCATTTTCATTTAAGAGAGAAGAAGAATCTAGTTATGTAAGGGATTACATGCTTTTGATGAAAAAAAGGAAATTTTCCTTGAAAAGGGCAAAATCGTAATTTTACCTAAGGGCATATTAGTCATTTTACATAATGTAGGAAATTTAGTTTTTATCTTAACTATTTCAAGAAAATTGAAATTAGAAACCCTTACTTATTCATGCTTAAAAGAAGAAAGAATAAGGGTGAAGTGATAACATTGGCATAAAGGGTAAAAAGGTAATTTTACCTTAGGGGTAAAATTATAATTTTTCTAAAATAGGGGTAAAATAGTAAATTCACAAAAAATAAGTTTTATGAAATCTTATTTAAGTGATTTTTACACATTAAAACCGAAAAGGGTGAAAAATAGAGTTAAAATGACCAATTGGACTTAAATGGCAAAATGACAATTTCCTTAGGGGCTTATTTGCAATTTTTGAAAAGTTAAGGGACCATTATGTAATTTCAAAATTCTTGAGGGGCAGAAATGTCCCAGCCTATGAAAGTTGCACAAAATTACATTCTTGAGGAAAGTGGATGCCATTCTTGAAAAGGTGAAATAATAAGGGTAAATTGGTCATTTCACACCAAGGGCATTTTGGTAATTTCACCAAAATCTAGTTAGAGAGAAAGTGTTATAAAATGGTAAGAGAGAGAAAATCTAGTTAGATTAATATTTAAGCACTTTTACTATTTTCTAGTTTCACCATAAACCATGGAAATGTGACAAACTTATCTTGGTTGAATGGATTCATGTAAATGGTGCTGAAATCCCACTTGAAAATGGTTAGAAAACCTTGCAAAATTTGTCATAAGAAAAGAGGAGAGAGAAAATTATGGTATTCTTGTGTTTTTAGCAAAAGAACCATTTCAAATTTTTACCATTTCACTTTGAAAATGTGCATAAGCATGTGAAATTGTAAGGTAAGATACATTGAAAAATTTAGCATGAAGAATGGGCTAGAAATAGGTGTGAAAGAAGGGTTTAAGGTACATTTACAAGAAAATGAGGTGTGACAAAGCATTACTCATAATTATGGAAATTATTGCCATAATGTTTAATTAGTGAAATTAATGCTAGAAATGTATCAAATGGGTTAGAAACGCCAATCCTTCATGCTTATCGTGCCTTGGCTGAATGCTATGTAGAATTTCCCCTAGAATGGCTAAATTTATGTATTAATTGAAAATAGCATAAGGTGCCATCCAAAATGGCCTATGCTAAGTGAAAAGAGGGAAAATGATGTAATGGTCAAGAATAGATGGTAAATAGCATACATTTTGTCATTGATAGCAAAATTTCTAAAATCATATGAATATGATTGAATAGCATAGAAATGCTTATTGTAGTCGTGAAAGGCAAGTTTAAAACTCAAGGGAATACCTCCTGAGACCAAAATCCTGAGGAGGAATGATCTAATGTATACCTCCTAAGAAAGCTACCTTGTGGGGAATGATTTGGTGTATACTCCCAAGGAATTAAGTGCAGGAGGAATGATCTGGTGTATACCTCCAGAGAACACCGTCATGTAGGAGGGAATGATCTAGTGTATACCTTCCCAGAGCTAATCATTTATGAGATATTATGATTTCTATTGTATGAATGTGTTCTATGTGAGTATGATTAAGACATGTAAACATTGAGAGCTTATTATTCGTTCCATGAATGATATAACATGTTACATATCTCATGTTTATAGGGGCATGTACATAAGTTTCACATATATCATACCCATCGATATGTATAAAAAAAAATTATTTGAAACTGAACTGAATATAGAGCTATTTTCTGTATTCGTACAATGGTACTAATCTCATTGTGGTGCTGATATGTATCAAATTCCTAGATACTGCTTAATCATGGATATCGAGTTAGCAATAGTGAAAGTTCCCTTCCTAGGGACTTTCACTATCATAAAGGATATTTATGTTATATCTATCTTTGAATTTCCTCCAGAGTAGTTAAACACTTTAATATGTATCTGTAGCTCCTTCATTTTGGGGTCCTGATTCTACATGCTCTTTTTGAAATAGAATTAGGACTGTTAATATTTTTTTAGCTGTAGATAAAGGGAAAAAGGGGCACTTATTGGGGTAAGGATATATGAAGGATCTATTCACCCTTAGTATTTTAGAAAAGAGTTTGAGTGACAAGCCTGTTGTCTCCTTACTCCTTTTGGATAGATACTTCATATGTCCTAGTATATGTATACAGAATGATTTATCAGACAGTTATTATGTATATGTATATAATAAAGAAGTTTTTACGATTCTTTTGTGATGTTTAAAATTTTTATTCCGCTGCGCAAAAGTATGTTTACCTGAGCTTAAAGAACCCAAACCTAATTATATTTTGAATTACTGATGGATTCAATTCTCAGGAAAATTAACAAGATAAAGGCTAAGAATAATGTATCCACTTATTTGAATATATTATATGATGTTGTTAAGATAAGATAAGGGGTGTTACAATATACATGTGGTACTACTTGGCAAAGAGGGAAAGGAAGGGTACACGTGAGCCATACGCCACCTCCTAAATTCTCCTATATAATTTGGTGTAGATTTTTAAGTGAAATAAAATGAAATGGGATTAAGGAGAGTGATGGAAGGAGCTTACGAGAAGGATGTGCCTAACGTGGGAAATATAGCTAGCATAAACCCAATTTTCCCTTTCCTTTTTGGACGCCACACGTGAGGGAAGGTAGTGTGAAGTGTGCAATAATTAAACAAAGATGCAACATTTTTTTTGTTGCTTGTGAGAGTGGACAATCTAAACTTGCATGGAAGGGAATTACCAAGTGTGCAAGCAAAGGCAAAGTGTACTTGTGCAAAATATATATATATATATATATAAAGTGTGCAAAATTTTAAGGCCAAAAAGAAAACTTGTGGGAGGAGGCTAACACCAAGTTGTAAGCAAGGAGATGAAGCATGGTTTGAAGGAAGGAAACTAGCACGTTGAGCTTCCCTTCCCCTTCCCATTGACGTGTCCTACTAACCAAATGGGAGCTTGGAATGAGAAAGGAGGGGCTGTACTTGAAAACACCTTTTGAAATGTTTAAATTCCTATTTCATGGACACACCTTCATGACACAAGAGAGGTAGAAGGATAGCTGCATTGGATTTCTCCTTTTCTTCTCTATGACATGTTCCATAGGAAAAACAAAAAGATGCAAAAGGTCCACATAACACATAGGGCAGTAAGAGACAAAATAATTAGAAGAGAATTTGGGTGGGGGGCGGCAAGACTTAAAGGAAAGAAGGTAGACATGGAAGAAAATAATTTTATTTTTAAGTTTGGAAGAATGCTCATGCCACCTAAACATAAAGAAAAGGGAAATTTGACTCTCATTAGAGCATATACATGTCCCACCCCCTCGACAAGTAGAAAAGAAAAGAGAGAAAGAGAAAAGGAAAGGAAGAGGAGCATATGAAGCAAGGAAAAGTAAGGGAGTGAGAGTTTATTTTCCATGCAACATAATCATACGTGAGACCAAGGAGAAAAAGAGAAAACGAAAAAAGAAGAGAAGAAGGGAAAAAGAGAGAGCAAAGGAAGCAAGGTAGGTTAGCAATTTATTAAATTCTAGTTCCATGATCTAGTATGCATGATTAATGATTTTGCTTCCATGGAATTAGAATCCTTGTCTACATTCTTGATTTAGAAATAACAAATGACTTAGCTTGCATGATAAATCTAGGAGATGGTTAATGCTTCAACCTAAAATGTGATTTTATTAAAATCATGAAATAACTTAGAAGAAGAGCTCATTTCAATGCTTGGGTTGATTGGCTTACTAATCTTAATATTAAAGTAGACTTGTGATTTTCATAATGAAATTAATGTTAGTAAGTGTAACACAAGTAGGAAAGAAAACCATACCCAAAGTGATGGGCAAAACTTATGATTATTAATAATGATGCATATGATTATGGGAAAATAATTGACTATATTAGTGATGGATATTGTTGTTATGGTTAACTTTAAGACTAATTAATGATGACCATATTTATGGCTAAATAATGATGACTTTGTTATGGGAAATTATGGTTAGCAAGGTTGAATGATGTTGATTAATAATGATAAATATTATTGTTGTGGAAAAGAAATTTCCCCTTCTCAATAATATGATTTAAAAGGTGGAAAAGAGAAAATTTAAATGATAAGATATGAAATTCTCTTGAATTCTCTTTAGGCCAAAAATCATGGAAAATTTTCCCTAAAAATTATTAAGGTTTTAAAATTGAAATATATTATTCAAAAATGAAGAATTAGATTATTTAGGCTAATTTGTCATAAATAAATATGACAAATGGGTAATGTGTGCCAATGGAAAAGAAAGACAACGAACATAAGAAAAACCTAGAAGCATTCATGAATTACGAGGTGTGGTCAGAGGTGCTCCACACTGGTGACCTAATGAGGCATGGGCGAAGGTGCTCCATGCCCGTGACCTAGCGTTCACGATGAATTCATATATGTGGCCAAGTGTCCATGAATTACGAGGTGTGGCCGAAGGTACACCACACAGGTGACCTTAGGAGGTGTGGTCGAAGGTGCTCCATAACCGTGATATAGTGTACCGATGATTTTATATACATGGCCAGGTGTTCACAGTTTATGAGGTGTGGCCAAAGGTGCTTCACACGAGTAACCTAGTGAGGTGTGGCTGAAGGTGCTCCATACCCTTGACATAGTGTTCATGTAACACCCAAGAATGTTCATTTAATTTATAAAGATAAGAGTAAGAATTAAACGCATCAGTGCTCTAAAAATTCTGTAGTAATACATGTAATTTTATGAGAATACGTGTCACTTGAAAAAGGAGTATCTAACTTTCTGTTGACTTCTAAATTTTGTCATGCAGTGCTTGCTAGTTTACATTTATGTGTAACATTACGTTTAAAATCAAGAATGTAGATTTAATGTTTTGGTACTTGCACCCTGATACATATTAGTTGTGCTTTTAAAACCCTGAATTGTTAAGCTACTGGAAAACTTGTGTTTCTCATTCACGTGCTAATATGAATCAGATCCGGATGCGTAGCAGGGTCGAGGAGTAGTAGTCTTTTTTATTTAGGTGAGATTTTGTAATCCCTATTTTGGGTCCTAGCTAGATTTGACTTAGAATAGGACATTTATTTTGGACTGTATACATGAGATGTATATAGGCATCCTGGGGGATGGATATGTGAAGGACCGGTCTATCCCTAATTTGTAAGGGAGTCTGAGTGATAGACCTGTTGTCTCTTGACTTTCGATGGACGGGTACTTCATATATTCAAGGACAAGTTTATCAGTTTGTAATGTACTTGATTAGACTTGTATTATTGGAATTACATGAAATTTTATATTTCCACAGTAGCATAGAATTTATATTATTCCGCTGTGTGTGTGAGTTCTAATTTGAGAAAAATAATCCCGAACTTAATCTGCTTAATAAATTTTTAGTAGTGTAATTGCTCAGACATTAATTAAATAAAGGATAAGGATAATGTACCAAACCTATCTATTTATATCAGAATTAATTGTAATACTAGATAGGGGCGTTACACAGAGCATAATAGCTCATTGCTAAGTATAGGGTAGTCGACTGTCGTGTTCCTGGAAACCCAGAAGTGCAGATGGAGGCTTAGCAGCCAACTGCCTGATTCCTAGCAGTCGACTGTCAGGCCCAGGTTTGCACTAAGCAATCTACTGGCCATCCTAGCAGTCGATTGACATGCTCTTATTTTACCCAGGACGTATTCTAGAAAGCCACTAGCCGGCTGCTAGTTACTGTCTAGCACTTAAAGAATACAGAGCTTTATCAATCGACTGCTAGCCTTCCAACAGTCAACTGCTAGCCCTCTAGCTTGTGAAATGAATTTTTTAATGGCAATTGAGCTTCGTAATTCTTCATACTAACTTAATTAAGAGCTCAAACATAGGTAAGCAAGGAAACTAGGAGTTTTGGGTGATGAGACCCTTGTGATAGTGAAACAAAGAGAGAGTAGAAAACACAAAAAGGGAAAGAGGAAAGTATTCTCAATGTATGCCTTAGGGTAGATAGGCTTATGATCGAGTGACCAATTGTTGGTATGGGACGACCGTTGGGTATTCCACGATTGTGCCATAAATTGGGATGGTTAAACATCCACTTGAACTTAAATGATTTTGAAAACACCGTAATGGTTGTGAACTTTAAGTTAGTGTCATCTCTCAAAGGCCATATGAGAAACACATACTTCGGGTTAAGCATAACCATAGACATAATTCTACATGGTAGAAGTTCTTTTCTTAGGAACCTTTACAATATCAAAGGATATTTATATTATGTCTATAATAGAAATTCCCACTGAATGATATGTAGACTTAGTCGACAGATATAGATATGTACATGTAGCCCTTTTATTTTGGTCCTAATTCTATATATTCTTTTTGGATTAAAATTAGGACTCTCATTTTTTTTAGGCGTGTATAAATGGGAGAAGGGCACATACTTGGGATAGGATATGTGAAGGGCCTGTCCATTAGTAGTATTTTGAAAAGGAGTTTGAATTATAGGCTTGTTGTCTCCTTACTCTTTATGAATGGGTACTTCATATATCCTGAACTATGTATCAGACAGTTTATATATATGATATGAAAAGTTTCTATGAATTTTCACTATGATATATGAAATTTTATTTTTCCTGTGTTAAAGTATGTTTACCTAAGCAAAAGAACCTAAACCTAATCAAATAATAATTCATGATGGATTTATATGCTTGAGCCAATTAATGATACTCAAAGGTAAAGAATAATGTAACCACTTATCTTATTACATTTTATGACGTTATTAAGCCAAGATAAGGGGTGCTACAATATTTGTCTTGTAGAAGGAAAAAATGGCACCATGTAGAAGGAATGCTAGAAATGTCCCTAGGAATGAGGCTAGTAGGGAGGATGGAGTTATTCAGACTCTACAGGGTATTGCAGAGGCCATAAGACGTCAAGCTAACACCACTACTCAATTGCTATAGCATTTGTAGGAAGAGAGAGACCACGTGCCTCAACCTAAAGAAGTAGAAGAGAACCACAACCACAAGGCCTAGTCAAAATTTCAAAAGGCCAAGCTAAAAAGCTTTAAAGGTGAGTATGATCCTTACTTGGCTGATGAGTGGATCAAGGGCATATGGAGAAATTTTTCAAGGTTTTGGGGAATACTGACGTACAAAGGTAGAGTTTTCCACCTATATGTTATAAGGTAAGGCAAAATATGGTGGAAGGGAGCCCAACAACTCCTAGAAGCCTAAAACCTAAAATACCCTTTTAACCTTTGATAATTTTAAGACAGCCTTCTTTGAAAAGTATTTCCTTTAAGTGTGAGAAACGAGAGAGAGGTTGAGTTTATACAACTTAAACAAAATAAGAAGTCTTTTGAGGAATACCTAGCTCAATTTGAAGAGAATGCCAAATTTTCTTCTTATCTTAGGAATCACCTGATGAAGCTTGGAAGCCCATGCAACTAGAGGTAGGGCTAGATTTCAAAATGAAGAAAGCAATTTTCTCACTAGAAATTTGAGGTTATGCTACCTTAGTAAATAAGTGTTGGATTATTATGAGAAGTTTGGAAGAAGAAAATAAAAATAAGAAAGCCACCCCGATTTTTAATAAGAGACCTAGAAATTTCCCACCTGGTAGAAACCTTAAGTTTCAAAGGAATAATGAAGGGAAGAAATTGATGGTGACATTGTTAATGTAATAATCAAAATTTTTGAAAATAATTAAATTAGACAAAATTAATTTTGATTTCATTAAAACTGAATCCAACACAATTTTCTAAGGTTACGATTGAAATCTGAGGATTTTTCAGAATTAAAATCTGATCCAATGAAAGAAAACGCAACCCGGCGATAGGAAATTGACAGATAGAATATCAGACTTCGGATCCTTAGATGGAAATCAAAACCCTCGCATGGGAACCCATGCCCTCGCTCGATCAAAGACAGCATCCGAAAGTTTCCCTGGGTGAAATAGCAAAAGACTAAATTGCCCTTAGAGGCTTTAAATTTCCAAAAATTCCATAAACTCCCACCATTTGCACACTTTCACTCTCTTTCTTCTCTCTCCTCCCTTCACCACCGCCGCTCTATGCCACCGTCCGACCTAGCCACCGACATAACTCACCATTCCTGACCACCTGCGACCAACCCCGACCACCTACGGTCGCCATGGCCGCCAGGAAAAGCCTTTTTCTTCCCTCCATCGTGAAATTCGCCACCCTTTATGATCTCCGCCGTCAGGCGCCGTCTGATGTCACCGCCCCCGCCATTGGGGAGGCCGAGCTGCTAGCTTCCTCTGATAGCTCCCAACCGTTGAATGAAGCTGCCACGTGCTCAGATAAAGGGATTTTCTATCTGCCATGTGTAGAACTTTGGCGCGGGAAAACACCGCCTTAATGGCTGAGAACTACCACACCAACCCCAGATTCGGACTCCTCATCTTACGGGCTTTATCTTGGTGTAATTTTTTACCTCAACCGCACCCCTCTGTTTTGTGTCACTGTGCGCTACCACTAGAGAAGCTAGAAAGAGTCCAGAATTAGATTTTCACTTTTTGGAACCCCCAGTATGATCTAAATTGCCTTAATCTAATGTATTCTGACTGAATTGGATGCTAAACATGTATAGAAAATCTACCGGCCTAGGAAAACATGTAATCGAACATAGGAAAGTGAAATTGAATAAGTAACAGACTAGACATTGATTTAATTGCCCAGGAATTTAACTAGGCTTGAATTCCTAGGATACGGGAAGTCCCGGATTTAATTAGGAGCAAACGATAACCAGGTAGGGTAATTTATACTCCCTTGATTTTAGATTGATTCTGTGAATACCTAAATGATTTAATTTGATTACATGGAAATGTGTGTTGTAGATGCCTGTTGCATGTTAGAACGACTTGGCTATCGGATTTAGATGCCATAGGAGCGAGTTGACTTAGGGTAGGGTACTTGATAGCCGGTATGGGATAGCCGTTGAGTATCTCGAGTGTAGAGGATTTTATAAATGTATTATTTTCATCAGATTTAGCCTGCATTCATTAGGGATTATGCGATAAACCAGGACGACCCTAAGAAAGGTTTAAGGAGTATAAGGGGGGATAACCTATACGGGGAAACATTGTAATTTAGGCGTAATATCCTAGAACCCTGGGAACTAGTCAACTGTGTGCATGTGATTCTGAATAAACTATATGAGGATGAGGATTGGCATATGTGCACATGCTAGGGGACGCCCTAGATGTTAATTCTCACCCAGTCCTTGAGTGAGTGATTGGTGTCACGGATCACACTCACAATATAGGCTTGATTTCGGGTGATTGGTGTTATGGATCACACCTAATGATAAAAGATTGAATTCTCGTAAAATGACATGTAATTGGACAGATTCAGATACAGTCACATAATATTTGTGATGGATGTGAATGTGAAACCACCAGGCAATGGATTTGATTTAGATTTTAATCACAAATTTTCATAAAAGAGATTTTATATTCATTGAATGATTGCCTCGTTTTTCATGCTATTTAAATGATTTTAAAAGATAAGGTATTTCACTGGTTTTTCGAAATAAACATGGGAGTTGTTTTCAGTGCTTGCACCGCTGAGAATTCAACTAGTTTTGGAATATTTATTTACTGTAAATTACTCTACTTGGATTTAACTATCTCATGAGGTTGTTTGCTCAGATGAATAGGGACAGGGGCCTAGGAGATTAGTTGGGCTAAGATTGGATGACCAACGGATGATGCAGCTTAGTTTCTAGGCTTCAATCTGTTATTGTATATATAATTATGTTGATGATTTTGTTATTTTTGGAGTTTGTATTGAATGTATTTACTATATTGTTGACTTTTTGTACTTGGGAGATGTCCATATTACAGTGGAAGCTCTGCTGAATTTTTGGCAGGAATTAATGTCTGAATTTGAGTTTAAGATGGAATGCATGTCCATGAATGTGTATTATTAATTTTATAGTTATTAGTGTTAATATTCCAGAGCTTGTTGTGATGATTGCATGTGTATTTAGTATAGCTGCAGTTAATTTAGGGTTGAGCGAAATCTAAATGGATGAAGGAAAAGTCTATTTGGGTTACGCTTAACCAATAGCGATCGCCTGACGTTCCCTGAAAGGGAAAAGTGAAAAATTCTTTTGAAAACCCATATGCTTTCGCTACTTTGATAGAGGATAGTGTATTGTGGATTAAGGGGTTGTTACAGTTAACCCCCACTCCTTGCCAAAAATGTGGAAAGTATCATGGGAATAGACCCTATTCGATTACCCAACTTGTATGCTACAATTGTGGTAAACTAGGGCACTTGGCCAAAAATTGTTTCCAACCAAAGAAACCTAATGGCGGGCCTAGACCCCTGACACAGGGAATGGTATACACAATGAAGGGTAAGAAGGTGCTAGAATCTGATGATGTACTTAAGGGTAAGTGATATGTCCTATTTTATACATATTTTCTTGATGCTTTTTGTCTATTTTCATAAGCATTTTATGTATTTTTATCTCAAGAATCACTCAATTGTGTATCCTTTCTCACTTTAAGGAGTTTTATAAAGTCACAATTAGCAATGAAGCATTTTAGAGTCAAAAGGGAAAAAAACGAGCGTTTTAAGGGTTGACACACGCTAGAGCATGCCCATGTTGAGAAAAGATTCTAGAACACACCCTAGAGCATGCCTATATTGAAGAAAAGATTCTAGAACACACCCTAGAGCACGCCTATATTGAAGAAAAGAGTCTAGAACACATCTTGGAGCATGGCCAAATAAGAAAGTTCTATAACATAACCTTCACCATAGCCATGCTACCTCAAAAGTCTAAAACATGCCCTCTAACACATCTAAGAGCACAGCCTAGCCTCCAACACACCTTCCACCACGTCGTTGGCTTTTTCCACACTAGAACACGACCATGTAACCTCTCATGCCATCCTTGTCTATAAATAGGGAGGTGGACAAAGAGAAAGGAGTGTAGAGAGTGAAGCCATAAGCATGAATGTGGTTTGGAGAGTGACATTTCTTCCATCCATGGACCTTGGCAATCCAATCTTCTTATCTCTCTACAAAGATGAAAGTCATGGAGATTCAAAAAAGAATTAGAGGAAGAGATTGATAAGCATCAAGAGGCAACTAGGAGTGTAATCAAGGAGAAGATCAGAGCCAAGACTGTTCACCCAAAACTTGACAGATAGGGGTGTACCTATTCCTATTTTGTTCTTCTTTCTTTACAATTACCTTTTTTGTTGTTCCAGTCATGAACACAAGTAGCTAGATTGATAAAAACCATTGGGGTTCTTAAACTATGTTGATGTTTTGATATTAACTTGCTTGAATTATAAATTAGATTATGTGATCTTTATCCAATTAAGACTAATTTAAGTCTTCATTACAAGACATCGTAGGGAAGACTATCTAGATTCCTTTAAAAAACTCAATAGATGATGATTGGAATTCAAAACTAACTAAAAAGAACAGTCAATCCTTGCTTAAAACTAAGGTTGATTGATTGCTGGATTAAGAGCAATTCTTAATAGTAGTAAATTAGAACTCTAATGCTGATCTGGAATTGACCATTAGGAAGAACCAGCCAATGGGAGGTTATAGGTTTTATAAATCCATTGAGGCCAATAGAGAATTTGGATTTAATTTAGAATTCATTCATGGGTAGCATAATCAGTTTAATAATTCATGATTCTTTGTGTATACATCATCTAGTTCAGGACCCTGATGGGTTTGCTTTTCCTGACTTGGTAATTCCCTTTCATAATCAAGTGTCACTGGTTCCTTTTGTAGTTAGTTAACATTAGTTACATAAAACCCGTCACCATTTGTCTTAGGCTGGATAACAAGGATAAAGTAGTAACTCTGGGCTTTCCCATTCTTGTGGGATAAGACCTTGATACTTACCATTGCACTAAGCTATGTCGATAGATACACTGCCTTAGGTGTAGCTGCACATAGAGCATTGGTAGTAGCCCATCAATAAGTGTACGATAGGTGCTAAATCTTTAATTTCATTATTTGATTTTGGTGTATCACATTCCTTTGTATCTGCTTAACTTGTGAAGGATCTAAATTTGCATGTAACTTTACTTCCTTATGATTTAAATGTTTCTACCCTTGTGGGAAACCATATTGTTGTCTCTCAAGTTTGTTTAAACTACCCAATTAATGTTGAGAACCGATCCTTTCTCATTGAATTGATTTGCTTGCCTATGCTTGATATGGATATTATATTTGGGATAAACTGGTTATTTGATAATGATGTGGTCCTAGATTGTAGTAATAAATTTGTGACTTTTATAGATACCATAACTGTGAATGGGGATATTGAAGGAAAGAAATAGAAAGTGGGTTTTTAGAATTTTCTGAGATATAACTATTAAATAAACTTAATTAGATCCTAGTTGTTAGTGAGTTTTCTAATGTATTTCCACGAGAGGTCTCTAGTTTATGCCCAGAGAGAGAAATTGAATTCTCTATTAATTTGATTCCTAGTATGTGATCTATTTCAATAGTGCCTCATAGGATGTCTGTTATGGAGTTAAGGGAACTCAAAGCCCAGATAAAGGATCTCATGTCTAAGGGATTCATTAGACCTAGTGCCTAACCATGAGGAGCACCAGTTTTGTTTGTTAAGAAGGATGATAGCCTAAGAATGTGTATAGGTTATAGGTAGTTGAACCGAGTGACTATGAAAACCAAATACCCACTGCCTAGGATAGATGATTTATTAGATCAACTTAGAGGAGCAATAGTGTTCTCTAAGATTAATTTAAGATTAGTGTATCATCAGATTATAGTAAGAGAGGAGGAAATTTCTAAGATAGCCTTTAAAACCCAATATGGACACTTTGAATTCAGAGTGATGCCATTTGGTTTGACCAATGCTCTAGCTATTTTCATGGATTACATGAATCGCATCTTTAGACCCTACCTTAAAAATTTTTTTGTAGTGTTTATTGATGATATTCTTGCATATTCCAGGGATAAAGAAGTGCATTTTAGGATTGCACTCCAAATTTTAAAAGAAATGAAGTTGTATGCCAAGCTATAAAAATGTGATTTTTAGCTTGAGAAGGTGAAATTCTTAAGGCATGTCATAACCAAAGATGGAGTAGCTGTAGACCTTTGTAAAATAAAAGTAGTGGTGAAGTGGGAGACCCCTAAGATAGTGACTGAGATTTATAGTTTCCTAGGTTTGGCAGGATACTACCGTAGGTATATTGATGGATATACCCAAATAGCTTTACCATTAACCAAGTTGACCTGAAAGCATGTGCCTTTTATGTGGTCCAAAGATTGTGAGCAGAGTTTTCAAAATCTCAAGGAGAGACTCACAACCAATCCTGTGTTAGTAATTCCTGATCCCTTAGGATCCTTTGAAGTATACACTGATGCATGAAAGAAAGTGCTAGGTTGTGCACTTATGCAAGATATAAGGGTAGTTGCCTATGCTTCCAAAAAATTAAGACCTTATAAGGACAAATACCCTACTCATGATCTAGAATTAGCTATATAGTGTTTGCCCTGAAGATATGGTGACATTATCATTATAGTGTAAAGTTTAAGGTATTTAGTGACTACAAAAATCTCAAATATCTCTTCAATAAGAAAGAATTAACCATAAGGTAAAGAAGGTTGATGAAATTTCTTAAGGACTATGAGTTTGAGCTTAAGTACCACCCAAGCAAAGAAAATGTGGTTGTAGATGCATTGAGTAGGAAATCTTTACATGTAGTTTACATTATGGTGAATGAACTGAAATTGATAGAGAATTTAGGGATTTAAATTTGACTACCTTCATATTTATTGACAGGATTTACCTAAATAAGCTAAAGATAAATTGTAACCTAAAGGCTCAAATCCTTAAAGCTTAATTAGATAATGAATTCCTAAAGACTCTAAAAGACATGAAGGAATTCAATGAAGCTATTGATGGGGTAGTACAATTTCATAATAGGATTTATGTCTCGAACAGTGAGAATCCAAGGACTAAAATCCTAATGGAAGCTCATAGTGTGATTACACCGTCCATCCTAGCACCACTGAGATGTATCAGGACCTGAAGTCTAGATATTGGTGGCCAGGTATGAAGAGGGATATTGCTGATTTTGTTGCTAAGTGCTTAGTATGTTAGCAAGTGAATATAGAACATCAAAAACCTGTTGGCATGTTACAACTGTTAGACATCCTTGAATAGAAATGGAATAAAGTGATAATGGATTTTGTAGTAGGTTTACTAAGGACTCAATTAGGTCATGATGCAATTTGGGTAATCGTGGATCCATTAGCCAAATCTACACATTTCCTTCCCATTAAGATAAACTACTCCTTGGATAAGCTAGCTCAGACATATCAAAGAGATAGTTTAGGTTAAATGGTATTCCTACTCATATTGTGTCAAATAGAGATCCAAGATTTACTTTTAGGTTTTAGAGAGTGTAATATCTACTTTTCATGTCCTCAGGTATGTTAGTAAATCTTAAATCTAACAACTGCATATCTAAATGATTGTATTTAAATAGCCTTAGGTTTTCCTAAAGAAGAGAGGGACTAAAGTGAAAAGAGAAAAAGTTCTCAAAATATCTTAAGTGTCCTTATTAAGCTTCCAAAATATCTAGCGCATTTATGACACATAACCATGACATCTCAAAATATCTAAAACGCAATGAGTATGTTAGAAAATATCTGGGAAAAAATATCTGAAGGCCATGATGACCTTAGAAAAATATCCTGAGGGCAAAATAGTCATTTTAACCCAAGGGTAAAATAGTAATTTCACCCATGGATAAAATGGTAATTTTCACCTTAAGGGTAAAAATAGTAATTTCACTTAGAAACTTTATGACAATTTCCCTCAAGGTTATCTCCTTACACTTTTCAAAATATATGAGGATAAATGGAGGGTAAAATAGTCATTTTTGCATAAAGGGCAAAATGGTAATTTTTCTATAAGGACAAAATAGACATTTCTCACAAATGACTTATGAAATTCCATGGAAGGGTAAATTTCCCTTATAATTCAAAAAAGAGAGAGAATGAGGGTAAAATGGTTATTTAACACCAAGGCCAATTTGGTAATTTATCATTAAAAGGATTAAAAACTCATCTTCTTCATGAAAGGGAAGAAAAGGACATGAAGCAAGGGACGAGGAAAGGAAACCATGAAGGTGAAGAAGAGTAAGAAGGAAGAAACCAAGGAAAAGCTAAGTAAACACCACTTTTCTTGCAAAATCAAGGTAGCTAAACAATCCTATATCCTTTATTTCATGGTTTATTATGTCTTTTTAAGTGTTTGAGAAATTTTCATGGTTGCCATGAATAATAGGGTTTCTCTCTCTACATACTTTTATGCTTGAAAATCTATTGAGTTATGCTTGTATGGATGTGTTTGTGAGTGTTGGAATGATTGATTGAATGAAATATGGCAAATTTATGGTTTACTTCACCATGTTTCATGAAAAGTCCCTTTTTGTTGAATTGATTATGTATGATGGTAAATGGCTTGAATATAGAAGAGAAATTGTGTTTTCTTGCTTACAAGTTGATGAAAAGGGGAAGAAAGGAAGAAATAGTGTGAAACTCTTTCTTTTTTTCCTTTTCCTCTTACTTTGGCCGAGAGCCCTCTTTGTGGCACCATTGAGAATTTTTTCATAATTTTAGCCCTCTATGGAAAATCTTAGTTTTGAATTGAGATAAGGAGATTTCAAATTGTATTCATAAATTTATATGCTGGATGTATGCTTATAGAGCCTTTTGTAAGCTAACCTAGGCTTGAAAACGAGATTGAAAGAGTGGGTGTGAGATTTTTCTCTATGAACATGCTTTTGAGATTAATTTTGATTTCTAGCCTATGAAAACATGATTTTTGTTGTATGGTGATTTATGGAAAAAGGAAATGAGTCCAAAGTTGGTCCCAAACAAATTTTGAAAGTTTTCATGAAGGTTTTTTGGACCAAAATGGCTTAAACTCATATTTTATATAGATTTTTACTGGAAAATTGTGAACTTCTATAGACTTCGCCATGACTAAAATGCATCTTTGCCACAACCAAATATCTTCGGTAACTTCGCCGTGACAAACATTGTTTCTGGCTGCAGCAAAGTGCCTCTGTGCACTTAATGGCGGCCAAGGTACCAGTTCTCTAAGCCCGCTACAGAGTGTCCTTTGTAATACTTTGTTAATTAGATGATTGAGGCTTTTTTTCTTTTCCAAACATCATGTAAAGGCTAAGGAATCATTTCAAAGTTTTGATATCCTTTTTGGCAAGTAATATAGGACAAATTATTAGGGGAAATAACTAGAAAGTTTGAATGAAAATACTTGTATTATATAGTCCAACCTAGATATGCTTTGGATTGAAGGATTGATGGTTGGTATGGGACGATTACTAGAATTTCCATAATTTCTAAACTAAAATAACCATTAAAATTTTAAAAGAATTATTAGAAAACAATGTGTTGATGGTTAACACTAAATTAGTCCCCAATTGGCTATGAAGTGACCTACATAGAGTTAAATCAATCATGATCTAAGAAGTTGTCAAAATAGGGTATATATTAGAAAAAATTGAATGAAGGCAACATTAGCCTACCTCAACATAGTGCAGGTGGATATGATCTGTAACCCACAGAGAGGTGTAGTGATCTAGTGAGTGGAAATGAGATGTGACCCACAAAGAGGCACAATGATCTCTATCATAATATAATGGTCATTCAAAGAGACTAAGGGTCACCCTAGAGGTAAATACTAGCTAACCATTATGAAAGAAAGAACTCATTCAATGATTTCTAGATGGTGTGAAAGTTGTTTTATGGTTGACCAAGTAGAGCCAAATGAAAAATAATGTTATGAATAGCCAAGTAAAGCCATATGAAAGATATTTTATGAATTGGCCATGTGAGCCATATGATTGAAAGTTGTTCCATTATTTGTAATACGAAATGTCCATATTACTGTGTTTTAATGATGTAAAGCATGAATATGTCTGGTAATTCCTACTAAATGATGTATTTGACATTCTATAGCATAATAGTTGCATAAAAAATTGTACTTATGATTTGCAATGATTGTGAATGCAAGAGTTTTCTATATTTTTCACAACTAGTACCATTGACGGTGATTTTAAACTTGATTTCTTTTGATTATTGGATTTATGTCTCCCATGTGCATTGTGTAACATCCACTCCTAACATGATTAAGAGATGCTTGTTAGTTGTTAATTTAACTTTAATGCTTGTATATGTTGCATCAATTGCATATAGTTGCATTAGTATAGCAACTTAGTTGAAAGAAAGAGAAGCTGAGTTAAAGTAAGACTAAGGACTAAATCGAAAAGGAAAAGTTTACTTACGCTAAAGTCAAAATGTGGCCAAGGACTAGAGTGCAATTAGTAGGAGTTACAAATTCAGAAACCTTAACCCTAACATACAAAATCCCATCTTTAGCATTTCCTTGAGAGAGAGAGAGAAGGGCGAGTAGAGAGAGAAAGGCTAAACTAGGGTAAGATAAGAGGATAAGCTTGAAGAAAGGGTGATTTGAGGCTAGGGATTTGTTCTGCAACAAGGGAAGGGCCATTTTAACACACTATACATGCACATTTCTTCAAGAAATCTAGGCAGAAATTCAACCCAAACCCCATTTTTGAAATATTTGCTTTTACTAAGAAATGTTGTTTATGAAAGATTTGAACTACGTTTAGTGTAACATATAACATCCGCTCCAATTATGATTAAAGAGATGTTTAATAATTGTCAATTTAATGTTTAATGCTTTTGTATGTTGCATTAGTGCATATAGTTGCATTAGCCTAAGGAATAAATTGAAAGGAAATAAATATAGGTTTAGTAAGAGGTGGCTAGAGACTCAATTGAAAAGGGAAAAGATGAGGGAGTCTAAGAGTGCAAAATAGCTTAAAGACCAAATAATAATTTCCCAAAATCCCTTAAACACTAGCAGCAGCCCTAAACCCTCTCACGCTTTCAACCTTCAGCATTTTTAAAGAGAGAGGCAAAGGGACAGGTAGAGATAGAAAGGGGCGAGCTAGGTCAAGGAAGGAGAGATTTTACTGAAGAAAAGACAGATTTAAGGCTAGGAATCAATCCTACAGCAAGGGGAGAGCATTTCTAACACATCAAACACACGCATTTGTAAGGAATCAAGGTAGCAATCCATCCTAAACCCCTTTCTTTTATGAAAAGTTTACTGTTGCTGCAAAATATGAATTTCTAACTGTTTTAACTAAGATTAGGGTTAAACCTACATTCTGTATGCTTTTATATTTCTATGGGATGTTTTGTTGCTGAATGTATGCTCATATATGTGCTTGAAATTGATTGGAAGGGCTAGGTTATGTTCATCTAGAGGTATAGACTTGTTTTCCTTGAATGTACCATGTTTGAGCTAATGGATGAGAAATGTTTAATGAGATGTAAAATTTGTTGTATGGAAATTAAGCTCATGCATTTAGAATTGAAAATGGAATGCATTCTGGACTGGTACTATCAAAATCATGTTTTCTGAACTGCATTGGAGCATAGCAGCCAACTGCTACGTATGGGGCAGTCGACTGTCGTGTTCGTAGAAAACCTAGAAGTGCAGACAGAGGCTTAGCAGCCGACTACCAGGTTCCTAGCAGTCGACTGTCAGGCTCGGGTCTACACTAAGCAATTGACTGGCCATCCTCGCAGTCGACTATCGTGCTCTTAGAAACCCAAAAGTGCAGATAAAGGCTAAGCAGCCGACTACCAGGTTCCTAGCATTCAACTGTTGGGCTCAGGTTTGCACTAAGCAGTTGACTGGCCATCCTAGCAATCGATTATCGTATCTTTATACCCTTACCTTGATCAATTTGTGGTTGTAATATCCAATCCCTTAAAATTGCTATTTTTGGAATAATCTTAGAAATTTTCCAAAAAAGACTTAAATGAAACAAGAAATTAGGACTTAAAGAAAGAGAAGGGCTAAAATGTAATTTCTATATTTTACAAGATGGTCCTTGAAGCTTCCTACTGTGCCACTTCTTTTATCCCTCCATATACAACATTTCCCCTCCTACCAATACATCCCTAACACGGAGGAGAAGAGGAAGAGTATGGGCAGAGGAGAAAAGAGAAAGAGAGCAAGTGGAAGTTCTCTCATAGCTGAATTTAAGGTAAGAATCCTTCATCTAGGCTTTAGAGAATATCTTAAACATCATCTAGGAATAGATTCTTCCTTAAAACGTATCAAATATGCTCAAGTAGGGAAGGGAAAATGGAAATGCCAATGTTAAGGCATTTTCAGATTTTCTGAATATATGGAATGGATAACATGATTTTTAAGAGGTTTGAGGTTAGGAATTGGTTTCTAAACCAAAATATTAGTATCCTTGACTTCCATTTCATGTTTCTGAGTTGGAATCAAATTTTTCATTTTTAGGTTATTGTTTACTCAACTTGCATGCATGGATTTTCTATTATGATTGATTTTTTAAACCTAAAAATTTATAAGTTTTACACATAAATGGTTAGGGACTAAGCTCATGCATTTTAAATTTTTTATGGACTAGAAACCTGAGCTGAAATCTTGAGAAAATCGACATTCTTGGACTGTCAAAGAATAGATCATTTGAATGTCAGCATGCACTAGTCAACTGTCGTGTTCTTGGCAAGCTCAGAATTTGCATCCAGAGGCAAGGCAGTTGACTGCTAGACATCCATCAGTCGATTGTCGAGTCCCTGTAAGCCCAAAAGTGCACACAAAGGTAAGGCAATCGACTACCAGGCATGCAGCAGTCAAATGTTGAGCTATTGTCTTACGGAGTCCAGCAGTCTAGAGAGCAATAAGCCGACTGCCAGCCCCTAGCAGTTGACTGGTAGCTCCCCTGATATGAAAAGTGGTTTTAAAACATGAATTGAGCTTGGCAACCCTTAATTTTTATTTGAATAAGGTTTAAAATATCATCATACATGAGAATTATATGTGACAAGTGATAAGTAACATAGAAATAACAAGGAGAATGGGAAATTGGGAGAAAACCTTAGTGAGACCTTAAGATATAGAATTTGTATAAATGCATAGTTAAGGAAAACTATAGCATAAATTTAACCTATTGCCTTAAGAAACAATTTGTGAGCACAATCTGAAGGTAAAAGAGGAAAATCCTGGTCAAAATAAGAGAAAAAAGATAAATGTAGAGTAATCTACACTCCCTTATCTTTGAAGTGATATTGTGAATTGCTGATTGAAATGAGATTTCTTTAATTGAAATGGGAAATGATCACTGAAATTAAGTTGAAAAAAATGTGAAATTTTATGAGTATAGAAAATACTACTTATATGTATTAAGATGCTCTTTGCTACTTAATGAGATTGGCTATTGGGTTATATGCTCATAGGGATGGACAAAACTTAAGGTGGACATTCAATAGCTAGTATGGGACAGTCATTGAATGTTCCTTATGCAAAATGCTTTATTAATCTATCTATTTTATATTACATGGTCTGTATTTGTTAGGGATTACTCATTAAACCAAGACAACCCTATGGAAGACTTAAGGAGTAAAGGGTGGATGATCTATATTGGTTGATGTTTTAGTTTAAGTGTAATGCTCTATGACCCTTGGTATTAGTCGACTATGCATATGTATTTGCCATATAGTTAGGATTGAGGATGAGACTAGAAGTGTGCACATGCTAAGGATACCCTGGAAGTTGGTACTCACCTGTCCTTGGGTGGGTGATTGGTGTGATAGATCATACTCACAAAATAGGACAACTATTTTTGGGTAATTGGTGTTACAGATCACACCCAACCATTTTTAGGTGATTGGTGTTATGGATCACATCCAACTAAAAATAAAATGATTTTGATAAAACAACATGCATTGAGAAGATGATCACGTGATATTGTGATAGACTATATGGGATTTATAGGTATTATTTAAATGATGATTTCAATTTAATGAGAAGATGTTATACTCTTATGAATTTACTTGATTTCCCATGTTTGTCGCATTAAAAAGTATTTAGTAATTCACTTATGTGTTAAAACTAGTTTTGGGGAGACGTTTTCTGTGTTGCAGCCACAGCTGAACATACAACTGATTTGGAATTATTAAATCTGTAAATTACTCTACTGGGATTTCATATCTCATGAAGTTGTTTGTTCAAATGACCAAGAACAAGGTATGCCTAGGAGATACCTAGGCAAAAGATAGGTGTCAATGCCACGGGACATCCTAGGATAATTGCAAAGTTTTAAGTTGAGATTGGATATTTAGGTTTAAATTGTATGTATAGAAAGATAATTGTATTAAATTATGATGAATATCTTAGGATGTAGATTAATGTAATGAAAATTTATGAAGTTTTAAATTGTGGATGGGTGAATGATTTAAATGCTAAGACTGTATAGTATATCTTAATTTTCTTTGAATGGCTGCTAGACTTTTATATTCTAGAGTACATATAGTATGAATTGTGATATTAGATATGTTGCATAGGAAGTGGTGGTTGAGTGGAATCTGAATGGACTAGAAGGAGAGTCTATTTGGATTACACTCAACCAGTAACGGCCTCTAACTTCCCCATCTTGGGTGATTGGTGTTACGGATCACACCCAACTATTTTTGGGTGATTGGTGTTATAGATCACATCCAACTAAAACTAAAATGATTTTGATAAAAAAACATGCATTGAGAAGATGATCACGTGATATTGTGATAGACTATATGGGATTTATAGGTATTATTTAAATGATGATTTCAATTTAATGAGAAGATGTTATACTCTTATGAATTTACTTGATTTCCCATGTTTGTCGCATTAAAAAGTATTTAGTAATTCACTTATGTGTTAAAACTAGTTTTGGGGAGACGTTTTCTGTGTTTCAGCCACAGCTGAACATACAACTAATTTGGAATTATTAAATCTATAAATTACTCTACTGGGATTTCATATCTCATGAAGTTGTTTGTTCAAATAACCAAGAACAAGGTATGCCTAAGAGATACCTAGGAAAAAGATAGGTGTTAATGCCATGGGACATCCTAGGATAATTGCAAAGTTTTAAGTTGAGATTGGATATTTAGGTTTAAATTGTATGTATAGAAAGATAATTGTATTAAATTGTGATGAATATCTCAGGATGTAGATTAATGTAATGAAAATTTATGAAGTTTTAAATTGTGGATGGGTGAATGATTTAAATGCTAAGACTGTATAGTATATCTTAATTTTCTTTGAATGGCTGCTAGACTTTTATATTCTAGAGTACATATAGTATGAATTGTGATATTAGATATGTTGCATAGGAAGTGGTGGTTGAGTGGAATCTGAATGGACTAGAAGGAGAGTCTATTTGGATTACACTCAACCAGTAATGGCCCCTAACTTCCCCATTTTGGGAAATGGAAAGGAAAAAAATTCTGAGGATATTTTATGGTTTCACTCTATTACATATTAAGAATGTAAGATTTTAGAAACGGTGTTGTTACAAAGTTGGTATCAGAGCCCAGTTACAAGTTCACTTGGTTATTGGTTCAAGATTAGGATTGATTTATATCTAACCAGGTTCGTAGCGTTAGGAATTTAATTTATCTGACTCTAGAATATATAGAATTATGATTAATAATTGAGATATTAGGAATGACCATGGAGCCATAGCTCGATGCTGTTTCAAAAACTAATTGTTTCCCTTTTTGTATCAGTCATCTATGGCAAACTCCTGAAGAGGCACCACTGGATGGTCTGGGGGGAGTAGTAGTAGGGATGATGATATGAGGGACATGATGGATTCCTTATGAATGATAGCAGAAGAAGTGAGAAAGTAGGCTGCCACTAGTATAACACCCCAATCTTATAGCTTCTCATATGAACACTTACTTAATTATTCATTTGTCAAAAAACTGGTATATTATATTTATCTTTATCCTTACTTATAACCTGAGTAAAATTATTACATTGCAATTTATATTGCATTAGGTTTGAGACTCGGTACTCAGGTTTCTTACTTAAATATATCGCAGTGGAAACTAAATATTAAAATCATTTAGATACCAAAAACATTATTCATATATTTTCATATAATAGATGCAATGTCATACATATATTTATGAATATGTTAAGTGTTTACAATATTCTAAGGTAAGGAGGCAACAAAGCTGCCACTCAAACCCTTTTTACAAAATATCTATCAGCTACTATTACTTTCACATATCTAAATATATATGCCCTCAAGAGTATTTACAACAAAAAATTACTCATCCTGACTTTTCTTAAAACATAGATGTAATCAAGATGAGAGGGTTATATTCTAGTTATTACATTTGATAACAAAAGATAGATAGTCAGCCTCCTCTAAATAGGAGGAACCTCCATAACAAACAATACATATATATTCTACACGTAAGTGAAGGGGCCCAACCAAGGTATTTGCACTAATGCAATATCCACTTCAAGCCAGATTAGATATCTTGCCATCTGATACACACCAATTATTATAGTGAGAAATAGATTCTCAGTAGTTAGACATTCCCTTTTCTTTTAAAACATTGGTATGTACCACCATAGTGATACGGAAAACCATTCTACATTCTTTACTTTCAAATACATCTATTTCTATTGGAATTCAAGGTGTAATTCATTCATATGTATGGCATGCATTTTAGAGTAAAACTACATTAGTATATCATGTAAGTTCATCATATAGATATCCTCATAGTATCATGAACATAAAACATGTTAGTCGTGCATAGGGAAACAACATCAATATTCATAGGAAAACAATCATAATACATAGGGAAAACAAGCATATGTCATTGGCTAAAAGCCACATACAATGATAGAGATACTTAAGAGTATCAGCACAGCCACTAGGTGAACTTCTCCACTTACTACTATATACATGAGTGAGATAATTTTCTTTATATCTGTGGTGTGACTAATGTCACTAGTACAATTTGAGACGTCCCCTAGTGGATCCAAGTACCTCTCTATATCATAATTACTACTTTTAAGCATATTAATAACATGTTAAAAATTAAGCTCACGGGATCACTGTTTCCTATAGACATATCATTTCCTCTCTGCTTTTGGGCAGATCATGGTGCTATGGAATCACCACCCCTTTCCAATGGATCATATTCCTAGTACGCTATCTCTAATATATAACCTAGGATGATTTGGTTTGTACATATGATTATGCTAAATTATAAGTAAATGTTCCCTTTTTATTGGCCACTTTAGGTTACACTAACTTAGAATTTTCAATCATCACTATAATTCCATATTTTATAGAATAACTAACTGCCATCCCATAACAATAGTTAATTATTCAATTAAAAACCTATCTATCTTAGAACATATACTAGAAATACTTCCTCTAAGTTCTCCTCATTGATAATCTATTTTTTCCTTTCTTTGTATGTTTTCCTTTATCTTTTCTTTCTTTCCCTTCTTTATTCTATAAAATCTATCATGATACTATGTCTTTCTTGATGTATGCATTTTTAAATATTCTTGCTCTTTAATAATGCATACATATCTATACACATGATATTTATCCTTCCATTTTACAATTACATATTTTTAATACAAGGATGTCATGAAAATAATAATTTACATAATGGGTAATTTCTTAATATCTTCTTTCTCCCTTTCAATATATTTTGGCCAAGATTAAAATAAACACAATAAAATTCTCATGGAAATACCTTTATATCTCAGCTAAAATACCCAAAATGAGGAAAATAAGATAATTCAACAAAGTATAATATTTCTATTTCCCTTTTACTTGAAACCGAGAGTTAGTAACATAACTCGACAAAAATTAAGCAAGTTATCTTTTATTCTAATATGATGACTTTTCGTCCAAATGGAAGGAAAAAGGAAAAGACCACGTGCTTTCATCTAAATACTCAATTTTCTTCTTTTATATCATAACCGAATATGTGTAGCATCAATGTTTAGAAACATTGAAGTATAATGTAAGGAAAGCTAATGTGGTAGCTAATGCATTAAGCAGGAAGTCCTTACAAGTAGCCAGTTTGATGGTATATGAGATGAGATTACTCGAGGACTTTAGGAATCTTAGCCTTACTGTGATTTCCTTTCCACAGAGGCTAGTGATGAGTGACTTCCAGATTAGTTTTGATTTGAGGGACCGGATTAGACAAGCCCAACAAGAAGATGAATCCCTATGAAGTTATGTGAACCAAACAGATTTTGGGCTAGCTACTGATGGAATATTAATGTTTAGAAACATAATAGTGATTCTGAACCATCAAGAGCTAAGGGAGAAATTGTTAGCAGAGGCCCATCGTAGCCATTATACCATTCACCTAGGTATTTCCAAGATGTATCAAGATCTGAAAAGGAACTTTTAGTGGTTGGCTATGCGAAAGGACATTGCAAAATATGTGAATGCTTGTCTCACCTATCATTAGGTAAAGATAGAGCATCAAAGACCCGAAGGGTTATTAAGACCATTAGAAATAACAGAGAGAAAATAGGATCAAGTAACCATGGATTTTGTAGTTGGACTACCTAGAACCCCAGCTGGTTATGATTCCATATGGGTAATAATGGATAGATTGACCAAATCTACTCATTTCTTACCATTAAGATTAAATACTCCATGGAGAAACTAGCAGAAATATACCTTTGAGAGATTGTGAGGTTGCATGGGGTGCCATCAGGAATAGTATCAAACCGAGACCCTAGGTTCACATCCAGATTTTGGCAATCCCTACAAAGAGCATTAGGAACCCAACTGAAATTTAACACTTCTTACCATCCTCAAACTTATGGACAATTTGAGAGAAAAATACAAACTCTAGAGGATGTATTGATAGCATGCATGCTATAACAGAAAGGAAGTTAGGACAAGTACCTAACTTTAATAGAGTTTGCCTATAATAACAATTATCACTCTACCATAGGTAAGGCACCATATGTTACTTTGTATGGAAGAAGTTGTAAATCACCCTTAAGTTGGGTAGAGATGGGGGAGAGCATCCTATTGGGACCGAAGCTTGTGTAGGAGACTATTGATCAAATCAAAATGATCAAGGAAAAGATGAGAGTTGCCCAACAGAGATAGGAAAGCTCTGCAAATAGAAGGAGGAGGCCCTTAGAATTTAATGAGGGAGATCACGTGTTTTTGAGAGTGTCACCCACTACGGTATTGGTAGACAAATAAGGACAAAGAAATTAAGTTCCCGATTCTTAAGACCCTTCCAAATATTACAGAGAGTTGGTCCAGTCGCCTACCAAGTTGCCCTACCTCCTTGCCTGTTAAATTTTCATGATATATTTCATGTCTCGCAACTCTAGAAATATGTCCCAGATCCCATGCATGTATTGGGGAATCAACCCATAATAATAAAGAAAAATTTAATATATAAATCTCCTCCTATCCAAATCCTTGACTTTAAGACTAAACAACTCTAGAATAAAGTAATTCCCTTGGTTAAGGTACTCTGGCAGGATGTAACAACCCAGGAAATGATGTGGGAGAAAGAGGAAGAGATAAGGAAACTTATCTGAAACTATTTTTTACAACAAAATTCTTCTAAGGGGGGAGGATTGTAATATCTGTTCCCTTAAAATTACTATTTTTGGAATAATCTTATAAATTTTCCATAAAAGACTTATTAAATGAAATAAGAAATTAGGAAGTAAAGGAAGAGAAGGGCTAAAACGTAATTTTTCACATTTTGCAAGATAATCCCTAAAGCTTCCCACTGTGTCACTTCTTTTATCCCTCTAGATGCAGCATTTCCCCTCCTACTTATACAGCCCTAACACAGAGGAGAAGAGAAAGAGCACGAGCAAAGGAGAAAAGAGAAAGGGAGCAAGTGAAAGTTCTCTCATAACTAGATTTGAGCTAAGAATCCTTCATCTAGCCTTTAGAGAATATCTTAAACATCATATAGGAATAGATTTCTTCCTTAAAATGCTTCAAATCTGCTCAAATGGGGAAGGAAAAATGAAAATGCCAATGTTAGGGAATTTTTGGATTTTCTGAATATATGGAATGGATAACCATATTTTTAGGAGGTTTGAGGTTAGGAATTGGTTTCTGAACCAAAATATTAGTATCCTTGACTTTCATTTCGTGTTTCTGAGTTGGAATCAGATTTCTCATTTTTAGGTTACTATTTACTTGACTTGCATGCATGGATTTTCTATTATGAATTATGTTTTGAACCTAAAAATTTATGGGTTTTGCACTGAAATAGTTATGGATTAAGCTTATGCATTTTAAATTTGTTCTAGACTAGAAATCTAGGCTAAAATCTTGAGAAAATCGGCATTCCTGGATTATCGAAGAATAGACCGGTTGACTGCCTCTATGCACCAGTTGACTGTCGTGTTCTTGGCAAGCTTAGAATTTGCATCCAGAGGCAAGGTGGTCGACTACTAGATGTGCATCAGTCGACTGTCAGGCCTCTATAAACCCAAAAGTGCACACAGAGGTGTTGCAGTCAACTTCCAGTCATGCAACAATCACTATCAAGCTACTGTCTTGTGGAGTCCAGTTGTCTAGAGAGCAATATGCCAATTGTTGTAACACTTTTATCTAGTATTACAACTCCTCCAATGTAAACAGATAAGTTCGGTATATTATTCTTAACCTTAATTATTTATTTATAATATCTGAGCATTCATACCATCGCAATATTATTAAAGTAGATTAGGTTCAGGTTCTTTTGCTCAGATTCAAAACTCAAAAGCACAGCAAAAATAAACTATTAGACAGTGGAAATATATTCATATAGCGTTACATATCCTTTGTAAGTATTACATCATTTTATCTAACTGAGAATTTTACAAAACTTTTCACAGGGTCAGGAGACAACATCTCTGTCACTCAAAACCTTATGATACAAAATACTTCAAAAAGAAACCTCCATCCATGCCCCTTTCAGTCTCTATGTCAATGCTATATCTTTGTATCTGATACATATTAGCATATAAATGAGAAAACAAGTTTCTCAGTAGCTTAACAATTCCACATGTTTAAGACCTACTAATATGTATCAATGTGCAAGCACAGAAAACATTTTCATCTACATTCCAATCATCTAAAACATAGTCTCATTCACATATACATATTGGCAAGCATTGCATGTTTATTTAGTATTTCAACGTGATAAAGATGGTCATTCTCATATATCATATTTTCAGCAAGAGCATACATGTAACCGTTGAGATAGCCAATGATCATCTATATATTCTCATTCTTAAAACTTACCTTGCCTAAGAGTGTGAAGCACATTTGATCACACCACAAGAAATGTGGACACTTGGCCACTTTGGTAAGAATTGTGAACAATTGGTCACATTGTGGACTCTTGGCCACTTTATAAAATAATTATAAACACTTGGTCACTCATACATACAAGTAGCAACCATAATTCATTTTGCTATTTCCCTTGACCTTAGCTATAGTAAGACACTTTATAATTCATTTGTAAATAGCATAGTGATTTGTCTATCATAAATAACATAAGATATTACATTCGGCCATAATAGGAAAGGAGTGAAATCTAATGTAATGTTTTACTTATGCTATTTCTGCATTCTTCCATCCTTTCTAACTTGTAAGATTAATAGTATTATAATTTAACATTCTTAGGATATCTTTCCTCATATCTCAAATCATACTACCATCTCATTACTCATCTCTCTTTACTTATGTCATTGACTTATTTTACATGCTACACTTGATACTTTTTCACACTTTATCATTCTTACCTCTAAATATATTACTAAATAAGAAAATACACATACATTCAATAATCTTTGCATTCTTATTTTACTATACATTCTTGTTTTACCAATCTAAAAAAGTAACTCTTATTCTAGATTTTCAGGAACACTTCTATATTATTCTAAGAAAAAATGCTCTTGATTTACCTAGATTAAAGGGAGCTATATCACGATTTCAAGTTATATCTAGTAATATGCTTCCTTTAGGTAACTTAGACTCAACAACACACATGAAACATTTAAGAAAATAATCTTCCTATACCTTCTAACTCTAAGGTACTTCATTACACAAACTTAGCCAAAACCGAATGACTATTTCCCTTACTAAATTTTCAACAAACCATTCCCTACCTTACAAAGAATATATATATGCTAATCTAAAATATATGCTAACCATACAAGAATACAAATTTTAGCATTAGCATAATTTAGAGTTTTCCATTATACATGCTATAACGCCCCTATCTAGTATTACAATTCCTCTGATGTAAACAGATAGGTTCGGTACATTGTTCTTATCCTTTATTAAATTAATGTCTGAGCATTTATACCATTAAGATTTATTAATCGAATTAGGTTTAGGTTCTTTTTACTCAAATCCAATCTCATATGCACAGCAGAAATAAAATACCACACATTGCAGCGAAATTTTAAAACTTTCATACCATTCAAATAATACATGTCCAATAATGTCCATTACAGTTCAATAAACATATACCCGGATATATGAAGTACCCACCCGTAAGGAGTCAGGAGACAACAAGCTTGTCACTCAAACACCCTTACAAATTCCTAAGGATGGACCGATCCTTCACATATCCTCTCCCAAGCATTTCCCATGTACATCTCATATACACAGCTAAAAGAATAGTCCTAATTCTAAACCAAAATATATCTAGACTAAGACCTAAAATAGGGGTTATAAAAATTTTTGTTTTAACCAAAATGAAACTTCTATCTCCTAGCCTTGCTAAGTGTTCGTATCTGATACATATTAGCATATAAATGAGAAACGCAAGTTTTCCAGTAGCTTAACAATTCGGGGTTTAAAATTAACTAATATGTATCAGGGTGCAAGCACTAAAATATTTAATTCTACATTCTTGGTATATATAAAACATAGCATTGTTCATAAATACAAATGGCAAGCATTGTATGATCAATTTAAATGTCAATGTGATAAAATAATATTCTTTTCAAGTGAAACATCTTGCATGTTATAAAAACGCATGATCATGAATTTAACAAAAACATTTATGCTTATCATTCTTAATCTTGCTTTTATACATTAGTTGTGCACACTTGGGCATTATATGGACACTTGGCCACCTTTATAATTCTTTGTTCATACTTGGGCACTTGTGAACACTTGGCCACCTTTTATAAAATCATTGTGCACACTTGGGTACTATGTGGATACTTGACCACTTTCTTTTTAAAATCATTGTGCACACTTAGGCACTTGTGGACACTTGGCCACTTTTATAACTCTTTGTGCACACTTGGGCACTTGTGGACACTTGGCCACCTTTTATAAAATCATTGTGCTCACTTAGGCACTATGTCGACACTTGGCCACTTTCTTTTTAAAATCATTGTGCACACTTGGGTACTTGTGGACACTTGGCCATTTTTATAAATTCTTTAGCAAGTTTCAAGGGAATTTTTCCTTTTCTTGAAAAATAATGCTAGTGCACATCTTTTCTTAAAATTCTTATAACTTCAAAATAATTCTTTCCTTTCTTGGAAATCATTATTAATGCACATTTCTTATAAACTCTAATAACTTCAAGGATAATTTTCCCTTTCTTGGAAATTAATATTAATGTACATTTCTTATAAATTCTATCAATCTCAAGAATAATTTTTCCTTTCTTGGAAATTAATATAAATGTACATTTCTAATAAAATTCTAATAATTTCAAGAAGAATTTCTCCTTTCTTGGAAATTTATATAAATGTACATTTCAAATAAAATTCTAATAACTTCAAGAATAATTTTCCCTTTCTTGGAAATTAATATTAATGTACATTTCTTATAAATTCTAATAATCTCAAGAATAATTTCTCCTTTCTTGGAAATTAATATAAATGTACATTTCTAATAAAATTCTAATAATTTCAAGAATAATTTTCTATCTTTTTAAAAATAATATTATGGTGCATTGCTTATAAATTCCAAGAATAAATTCCATGGACTTGGCCTAGGGAAATTGGTTAATTTTCAATTCAATTTATCTCTTTTATTCCTTAATTAAAACCATTCAAATGGTATAGTCTCCTTCCTCCATGGTCATTTTTCTCAGTAATCACGATCAAACTTTCACACCCATTTAATGAAAAATTCATCTTCTACTCAGCCAACAAGAGTTTCATGGGAAGTCATGGTTCTTAAACTCATGCATCCATTTCTATCATGAAAATATCACTAACTATTTATAATCCTTTCATAATAACAACATTCATTTCATCACATCCACCCACATCCCAATCAATCACACATGCTTAGCCAACATAACATGCATTTTATCAAGAATGTAGGAAAGATAATTATGTTCCATGGAAACTAAAAATATCATGATTTCATATACTAAAGCATGGAACAAAAATTTTAAATTGTCAACCTACCTCAAGGATGATAAGAAGGAAGTGATCTTGGCCCTTCCTTTGATCTCCTTCTACACCTTGCTTCCTTTCTCTTTGACTAAATCCCTTCCTCCTTGCTTTGACTGAATGTGTGTGTGTGTATCTTTTAAAGTGTGGAATGCTCTCCCTTTTCTTTTCCTTTCCTTTCTTACCGTGAGGGTGTGGTGTGTGTGTACCACCCAAAATGGAAACCTCTCCTTTTTCTCTCCTTCCATGCATGTGTGTTGCTTGTATCCTAAAATGCAACTGTCACATGCACTTTTCTCTTGGCTTAAGTGGCGTGTGAATACATCCATGCATTAAAATTCCTCATTTCATTCCCTCACGCCACTTTCCTTTTCCTTTTGCCTTGCATGTGCATGCCTCCATCTTAGAATTAAGTTTCCAAATCTATTCCCTCATGTATTCGGTCAAGGGGATGCTACTTCTCTTCTTTACTCTTCACTATTCCTATTACCCCTGAGTCCCTCATGTAATTTCATGCAACCCATTTCTTGAAAGTTTACATCCTTCCTTGGTTAAAATGGACGCTGCCTTTTGTTGGTAGTTCACAGTCTCATGGTTAATTAGGTGTAGCCTCACTTTCCTTGCAAATTTGGTGTTACTTACCCCCATTTCATGCTGCATCACCTATTCATTTCTTCATTCAGCTATTTTGAAGGAAATGGTGAAGGAAGACACATCATCTCTATATTTTAATGTTGTGTATATTTCTTCTCTTCCTCTAATTGTAGCTAGCCGTGTGGTTAAAGGAAAGTGTAGCCCCCTTTCTTATTTCTATTATTTTTTCCTCTCTCTTTTCCTCCTCTCATACGTGTGTGAATGCATTTCAAAATGCCAACCTCAATTCCCTTCATTCATGCTGCATCCTTTCTTATTTCCTCTCTTTGCACGTTAGTTACCCCCACAAGCAACTACATTTGTATGTTAAATAAAATTTATGCACCTTGTACTTTCTTGCTTTCACATTTGGCAATTCTTTTCTTAATTTCTTTCTTTCTTTTTCTTAATTCTTATGGCTGCACTAAGTGTACTTGTAAGTACACTTTTCTTTTCTTACAAGTTACCTCTCCCCATTGGTTACTCCATCTCCCTTTCTTCTCTTGTTCTAATTTCCATTCGGCCATCAAGGACGCTGCACTTTTATTTTTCTTCTTCTCATTAGTTAGTGCCATGTGTATTGCATGCTCCCTAAAAATACCATTTCTAAATTCCATTCCCTTTGCATGGCAGCCACACGTGCACCTAAGTACACGTTCTTTCTCATGCTAGCTTTCCCTTCATTGTATGCTCACCTTGGCATGTTTATGTTAGAAAAATTATGTACTCCTTGCTTAATTGTTTTCCTTTCTTATTTATATTTTCCTAACCTCACATGTCATCAAATGCAGCCTTTTATCCATGGTCATTATCCTATTACGCATTGGTCACTTGGGATTAAGGAAAAAAGGAGGGAAACTTAATGCCACTTGTCTTTGTCTCTTCCTTCTTGCCGTATACACACCCATATATATACATATTCTTAAATGTCCCACTCTTCTTGTCTTCCTTAGTTGCAAGTGTAGGCATATACCTTTATATTTAATTCCTTCTCCTTCATGGTTACTCAGTCAACTAAAAAAAAGGAGAAAAGGGAGAAATTTTATACACTTCTCTCCTTGGCAATTTGGTTAATCAAAAGGAAAGTTAATCAAGCTCCTCAATTTTAAGCAATATTGTCTTTTAGCAAATTTATTCTAATCATTAAATGACACAAGTAATCTACCACACTTTACGACTATTCATCTAATTAATTAAGAATACATAAATTTACGGCAATTCAAAAATATAGGTCATTACACATGCCAAGTTGGTCCAATCATAGTTCTTTCATAAAAATAACCATGCTTATTTCCTCACATCAACACACATCCTCATTTATCATGTAAGCTTAGCCAAAGAGATTTTCACTTCTTCAAAATGTAAAAAGAAAGCTAGTGTTCCAAGGAAGATTAAAAACATAATGGATACATTTTAAACCATGAAACAAAATATAGGAATTGCTAAGCTACTTCAAGGATGAAACAATGATGCAATTGCTTGGTATCTCCTTGAATCCCTCATGGCTTTTGGCTTCCTTTTTCTTCTCACTGAATGTGTTTGCGTTTTGTTTAAGTTTTCAAGCTAGTCTCCCTCTCACCGTGGTATCTAAATGCTTTTTATTCATTTCCTTTAACCACTTAGCTACCTTATCCCCTTAATTCGGCCGAAATGAGTGAATGGTGCTAATGACTAATCAAAATTTTCTATTGTTTCTTGGCATCACTGAATGACTTTCAATCTTATATAATTAGGGAGCTTTCCCTCAATTACTACATGCATATATATGTATATTTAATTCCACCCATTTAATGTTTATTCGATTACCCCAAGAGCATGTAAGGAATAAATTGAAATGGATTTCACCGTGCACACCTATGTATTTAAGCCACTTTTCTTTTGTTTGTTTTATCTATTTAATTTGGCAAGCTATTCGATTTTGCTAAAAGGAAGAAAAGGGAAAAATGATTAAGGCATGCAAGCACCTTAATTGTCTCAAGCATCTCAATTCTCATCTCTCGGTCACCTTGAAAACAAAAGCAAGGAAAGAAAAGGAGGAGGGCTATTATCACACGTTTCTCTTTACCTCTTTTACCTCCTCACCGATTGTATTGTATGTACTTACATATACTCTTTGTTGGATGTTCAACTTTCTTCTCTCCTTCTCATTGTCATTGTCATATGGTCAAGCACCTTAAACTTAATGTAAGCACCTCAAATTTCCTTATGCATTCATATATATATATTTATATGGCTAAGGTAAGACAAAAACATATCCCTTGGTAATTTCCTCATTCATTCTTATATACATTTTCTTTTAATTTTTGCAAGCTCCTTAGTGAAGTTTACTTCACTTAATTAACATATCCTTTCCATCCTTCTTTATGTTCTCCTCTCCACTCATTCTTATGCTCCTTTGGCTAGAATAAAATAAGAGAATTCAACTCCTTCCTTTAGTGATTCGGCTAGGCAACAAGGAAGGAAATAAAAGAATTACCTTTTATAAGTGTTTCATGCTACTTAATACTTAAGTTTATTAATTCCCTTATAGCATTTATTCTACACTACATCACTAAGGCAATCTCATAACATTTTATGACAAACTCATCCAATCAATTAAGGGAAACGTTAATTTAAAAATAGTTAAGAGAATATGGGGTGTTACATTTCTCCCCTCCTTGAAAATAATGTCATCCTCGAATTTTATAAATACCTCCTATAAATAATTTTGGATAAGCGATTCTCATATCTTCTTAGCTTTCCCAAATGGCTTCCTATGGTGATGTTCGATCCCACAAGATCTTTACCAGAGGAATGATTTTATTCCTTAGGGTTTTAACCTCATTACTGATAATTTGTAAAGGTTTTGGCTGATATGTTAGATTATATTTTAATTACAGAGAACTAGTTTCAAGTATATGTGAAGGATCAGGTATGTATTTTTTGAGCTGGGATACATGGAAAACATTATAGAGGTTTGATAAATGTGGTGGTAAGGCTATCTCATATGCTGATGGACCTACTCTCTTCAATATTTGGAAAGGTCTAATATATTTGGGACTTAGCTTTCTAGATTTCATAGCCTTACCAATGACAGTATTTGGGGATACCTTGAGAAAAACATGGTTTCCTTCCTCAAATTCTAATGGTATTCTTCTTTTGTTAGCATAGCTCTTTTGTCTATTATGAGCTTTAACCATCTTTTCTCTTATCATTTTGATCTGATCAATGGTCTGTTGAACAAGTTTAGGCCCTAACATTTATGTCTCCCTAACCTTATACTAACATAAAGGGGATCTACATTTTCTTCCATATAGGGCTTTATATGGTGCCATCCCTATACTAGAGTGAAAGCTATTATTATAGGAGAATTCTATCAATGGTAAACTTTGTTCCCAATTCCCTTTGTATTCTAAAGTACAAGCCCTAAGCATGTCTTCTAGAGTTTGGATGGTTCTTTCTGTCTGCCCATCCGTTTGGGGATGGTAAGCGGTACTAAAATTTAATTTAGTACCAAAAGCTTCTTGTAATGCTCTCCAAAATCTAGAAGTGAATCGTTGATCTTGATCTGAAACAATGCTAGTGGGAATTCCATGAAGTCTCACTATCTCCTGAATATATACTTGGGCTACTTTATCTAAGGAGAAATTAATTTTGATAGGTAGGAAATGTGCTGATTTGGTTAATCTATCCACAATTACCTAAATAGCATATTTTCCTGACTGAGTCTTAGGTAATCCCACTACAAAGTCCATGGAGATCTTATCCCATTTCCACTCAGTGATGTCTAAGGGTTGTAGTAACCCTGTAGGTTTCTAATGTTCAATTTTAACCTGTCGGCACACTAGACATTTGGCTACATACTCTACTATATTTTTCTTTATACCTAGCCACCAAAACCTTCTTTTAAGATCTTGATACATCTTAGTGTCTCTAGGATGGACAATATACTTGCTTTGATGAATTTCTTCTAAGATTATTTCTCTTAATCCTCTAGTTTTAGGAACATATTCTATTCTAGAATGTTACTACTCTGTCATTTTCTTTTATGAATTCCTTTGAATCCTTTAGGGATTTAAGAAATTCATCCTCCTTCTAAGCTTCAAGAATTTGGGCTCTAAGGGTATTTTCAATTTTTAGCTTACTCAAACAGATTCTATTCGGTAACACCAGAGTACAATCTCATGTTCCTAAATTTTTCTATTAACTCTATTTTATACACCATCATTTAAGCAACATGTGGAGATTTATACTTAAAGCATCTACCACAATATTTGCTTTACCTGGATGGTACTTAAGTTCAAAATCATAATCTTTTATGAATTCCATCCATCTTCTTTGTCTTATATTTAATTCTTTCTGATTAAACAAATACTTAAGACTCATATGGTCACTAAAGACTTCAAATTTAGCTCCATAAAGATAATGTCTCCAGATTTTTAAAGCAAACTAAATCATATGTAGGATAATTTCTCTCATGTGGTCTCAACTGTCTAAAGGCATAAGCTGCTACTTTTCCTTTTTGCATCAGAACACACCCTAGACCTTTCTTTGATGCATCACAATATTATTCAAACATTTATATTGGGTTTGGAAGAGTTAGAACAGGTGCTGTAGTCAGTTTATCCTTTAAAGCTTGAAAACTTTGTTCACACTTTGAATCCCATACAAATGGTACATTCTTCCGGGTTAGCTTGGTCATAGGACCCAGATTTTATAGGCTAAAAAAGAAGATGAATTCCTAAAGTCCTTAAAGGATTCAGAGGATTTCCAGAATGAAGCTGATGGGATGGTAACCTTCCACAACATAATGTGTGTTCCTAAATCAGGAGGATTAAGGAATATAATACTAGAGGAAGCTCACAAGAACAATTATACTATTCATCCTAAAGCCATGAAGATGTATCAAGATTTAAAAGAAAAATTTTGGTGGCCAGGTATGAAAAGGCATATAGCTAAGTATGTTGTTAAGTGTTTAATATGCTAGCAGGAAAAGATAGAACATCAGAAACTTGCAGGTTTGTTGCAACCTCTAGATATCCCTAAGTGGAAATGGGATAAAATCTCCATGGATTTTGTGGTTGGATTACGCAGAACCTAATTAGGAAATGATGCAATATGGGTGCTAATGGATAGATTAACTAAATCTGCACATTTCCTACCAATTAAAATAAATCTTTCATTGGATAGGTTCGCCCAATTCTATATATAGGAGATAGTGAGACTTCATAGAGTTTCCATAAGTATTGTGGCTGATAGAGACCCTAGGTTTACTTTTAGGTTTTGGAGGGCATTACAAGAAGCATTCGGTACTAAACTTAATTTTAGTACTACTTATCACAAACTAATGGGCAGACCAAGAGGACTATTCAAACTCTAGAAGATATGCTTAGGACTTGTTGTTTGGAACAAAAGAGAAGTTGGTATAGACATTTACCATTAATATAGTTTGCTTATAATAATAGCTTTCATTCTAGCATAGGGATTGCACCCTATAAGGCTTTATATAGAAGAAAATGTATATCACCTTTATGCTAGTTTGAAGTAGGGGAGAGACAATTTTTAGGGCCTGAATTAGTACAGCAAACAACTAATCAAATTAAAATGATCAAGGAAAAGATGGCAAAGGCCTAAGATAGAAAAAAAAAAGCTATGCTGATCAAAGAAGAAGATCAATTGAATTTGAGAAAGGAAACCATGTATCCCTCAAAGTCTCCCCAGCTATTAGTATAGGTAGGGCTATACAATCTAGAAAGCTAAGTCCTAGATACATTAGACCATTCCAAATTTTAGAAAGGGTTGGTTCATTTGCCTACCAAATAGCCTTACCACCCTCCTTGTTTAACCTTCACAATGTTTTCCATGTTTTCCAACTACAAAAATATATTTCAAATCCTTTACATGTTCTGGATGCCAATACAATGCAGTTAAAGGATAATTTAACTTACCAACCTAAATCTTTACAAGTCATTGGTACTGACGTCAAGCAATTGAGGAATAAAACTATTCCATTGGTGAAATTTTTATGGGATAAAACCTCACCACGGGAAGCCAATTGGGAAAAAGAAGAAGACATGAAGAAGAGTTACCTAGAACTCTTTATGTAGATATACACCAATTTCGAGGACAAAATTATTTTAAAAGGAGGGGAGGGATTGTAATATCCACTTTTCTCATCTTCAGGTATGTTCTTAATTCTTAAATTTGGTAATTACATACCTAAATATTCATGTGTAAATTGCCCTAGGTTTTCCTAAACTAGAGAGGGACCGACTTGAAAGAAAAGTAAAAGGACTAAAGTGAAAAGGAAAAAGTTCTTAAAAATATCGAAAGCATCATGATTATCTTGGAAAATATTTGAGAGTAATAATGACATTTGAAAATATATAAAAAGTAATTATTACTTTGGAAAAATATCTAGGAAAAAATATTTAAAAGTTATGATTACCCTAGAAAAATATTTTAGGGACAAAATGGTAATTTCATCAAAGGGTAAAATGGTAATTTTTACCTCAAGGGTAAAATAGTCATTTTGGCATAAAGGGCAAAATGGTCATTTTTTCTAAGGCTAATAAGACGTCTTCTTCATAGAAAGGGAAAGAAAGTGACGGAAAGGGAGAGAAGGAGAGAAGGTCAAGAGGTGAAGGATAAGAAGAAGAAAGGAAAAACTAAAGGGAAAGAGACAAGAGCTAGATTTCTTCACTTTCAAGGTAGCTAAACAATTCTAACCCTCTTAATTCATGTTTTATGGTTTCTTTTAATGGATTGAATGATTTTCATGGTTTCATGAATAGTGAGGGCTTCTCACTCTACATTCTTTTAAGCTTGAATTTCTATTGGGTGTTGTTTATATGGTTGTATGGGTTTGTTTATGAATGCTAGAATTGTTGTTTGAATGAAATATTAAAAGTTTATGGTTTAGTTCACCATGTTTCATGAAAAACCCTTCATGTTAGATTGATTATGTAAGGTTATGAATGACATGGATATGTAAGGAAAATGATGTTTTCATGCTTATATGTTGATGAAAATGGGAAAAAGGGAAGGAATGGTTTGAAACTCCCTTGATTCCCCTCTTCTTGCTTGTTGACCGAGAGCCTAGTGAGACACCATGGAGAAGAATTTGCATGATTTGAAGTCCATGTGTGTGTTCATTGTTTCATCCATAAGCAAGAGGAAGAGAGAAATTGATGTTTATAATGAAACTCCCTTATTTTCCCTTTTCTTGCATGTTGGCCAAAAGCACTATGGAGGAATTTTGGATGAATAAAGTCCATGTGTGTGTTGATTGTTTCGGCTATAAGCAAGAGAGAAAGAGATAATGATGTTTATGATGGTTTTCTTAATGAATTACCCTCCATAGCCATGAAATGCTAACCTTGAAAGAGTGTTCCAATGAGAAGGGAATGATGTATCTATATACATATATATGTATTATGTGAAAAGGATATATATATAGATGCATTGCGAACAATATGAAAATGAAAGAAAGAAAGGATATATATATATGCATATATTATGAAAGAAGCCTCATGCGAGTGAAAGAAATACAATGTGTGTGTGTGTGTGTGTATATGTATTTAAAGAAGTATCATGAAAAATGAAAGATTGGAAAGGAATGAAATGAAAGAAAGGAAAGGAAAACATAGAATGAAAAGGGAAGAAAACTAAAAGGAAGTATTTTCAATGTATGTTCTAGGATAGATAGGCTTGTAATCGAGTGACCAATTGTTTGTATAGGACGACCATTAGGCATTCCAATTGTTTATATAGGATGGTCGTTAGACATTCCATAGTTGTGTCATACATTTGGATGGTTAAACATCCACTCGGGTATAAGAATTTAGAAAACACCGTGATGATTATAAATTCTAAGTTAGTGTAACTTAGTATGGCCAATAAAAAGGTTACTTAGAATTTAAAATAATCATGGGTACAAGTCAAATTATACTAGTCCATATATAGGAAATAGCGTACTGGGAATGTGATCCAACGATAAGGGGTGGTGATTTCATAGCACCATGACCTACCTTGAAAGCTGAGAGGAAATGATTTGTGTGAAGTACAGTGATTCCATGAGCTTAATTTTTAAAAGGTTAAACCAGCCTTGTTAGGGACAAAAGGGAGAAATCTTGCTGGTCGAGGGATGATCTATTTAGATGGTAAGGACCATTGAGGGGTACTTGGATCCACTAGGGGACACCTTAGATAGTACCAATGGCAAAATTTTCACGTGAATGAAAAGAAATTATCTCACTCATGTAAGTAGTAGTACGTGGAGTAGTTCACTAGGTGACTCTCTCGATACTTTTAAGTTTTCTCTTACAATGAATGTGGTAATTAGCCAATGAATGTTGAATGTTTTTCTTAAATGAATGATGAATGTTTTCCTTATTGAATGAACTATGATATGAAGTATTATAAATGGAATGTGATTTAGTTCATTTATGAATGAATTATGATCATGCTCATGATATTGTGTAAATGTTATATATGGTGAACGGTTATTCTGCATATTCATGAATACATGCCATACACATTTATGATATAACTCACATACTACATCCCAATAGAATAAATTGTATTATAAAGTAAAGAATGTAGGAATGTTTTTCGTTTTATTACAGTGATACATACGAGAGTTTTCAAATAAATGGATTATTTGGCTATTGATAATTATTTCTCATAATAGTACTGATATTTATCAGATGCCTAGATATATGTTGTGGATTGAAGTTGACATAGCCCTGGTAGATATACCCTTTTTGGGGTCATTTACAGTCTTGTCAGACATTGTAAATATTTGATGAAAGAATATATGTAAATGATGTTTATCTTCCATTATGTTTTTATTATTATGTTTTTTCTGTTTAGTCTTCTGCTGTGTAATGTATGAACGAAATATCTGAGTAAAAAAATCCAAAGCTAATCACACATTAAATGAAAATTAAAATCGTACTCAAGTAATAATTGAGGTTAAAAGTAAAAGTAACACACTATTCTTATAACTAGATGGTTTATAAAATAAGTTTTGAATGAAAATGACTATAAGATTGAGATATTATAATAAGAGGGACTAAAATGATTGAGGATGAACCTTTCGTGGACTAAATTTAATAATTTAACTAAATTAAAAAAATCTATAATTTTTATGGACCAATTAGTTAATAAACTAGATTTAAATATAATTATTTAAATTTTTATTATGAGTTTCTCTAATTAAAATAAAATATATGTAAAATTATTTTAAAAAATTTAATTATAAAAAAATAATATAAATTATGTATATATATATATTAATTTTTAATTAAAAAGTCTTTTGTAATGAAAATATAAGAGGTAAGATTTTTATCGGTTTAATTTACTTTTAAAAATACGACTACCCAAATCTGTCTCCGTAACCCTAATCTCTTGAACTTTTCAAAAGCCACGCTCGACGCTCCACATTCTGCACTCCTCACTGTACTCTCCTTTCTGTCAAAGCCATGCGGTGGCCGGCGCCGCCATGGCCGACGGCCAGACCTGCTGGTTTGGGCGTCGCCGCCATATCCTACGTGGCCATCGATTACCTTCGCTACGTAGCGCCGGCTTGGCACTCATGGCTGCAACCATCACTCTGGTTCCTTCTTGCTCTGATTGCCATAGCTCGCATCCCGTTCTACAAGCACTGGACCGCGGAGTTTCGCACGGCGATTCCATTTGTCGCATCCATGGTCTTAATGCTTTCAGCTCTTCTCTTCGAAGCTCTCTTGGTTCGCTTTGTCACTGCCGTGCTCGGCCTTGATTGGCACCGGTAAACGTGTCTCTGTCTTTGCTTGTATTCGTCATGATATTTTCTTTGATTTATAAACAATACAAGTGTGAATCGGTTTCAGTTCGAGCTATTTATTTTGCGCAAAATGTGTCTTTAGGCGGTATGATTGTGGATCAATTTTGTTTCATTTTCACTTTAGGGAGTCAAGTTCGATTCGTGTCTTGCGGTGTGTTTCTTCGAGGTTCAGTACATCATGTAATTTTGGCCACCTTTTACCTGCGTTTGTGGGTTAGTTTGATTTTGTGAGAATTTTGCTACTGGATCTGACAGATTTTGAGAAGAGGATCTGGTTAGAAATATAGATTTAAGGCAAATCTTGGACTAGGAGCTAAACTATTTTTTTTTTTCTTTCATTTCCAATATAGTCCATATCTAACTAATGTGATCTGATCATTAAAATCAACTACCACAACATGCAGTGATAATGTGTCTAGTATGCCTATATGTTTCAAGTGCGCAAATATCAAGGCTTTTAGTTGGATGGTTGCATTCTATATTCTGTTTTGCAAGCTTGGACTTGTTTTCTAATTTTAAATTTTGATGGTTTGGATATAAACATTATGAAGTTCCAGGTCTCTGTCCAATGGATTTGGGTTTAGCTCTTAGCCACTCATCTCCATTGAGCTAAAATAAAATTGAATTGACTTTAACATTTTCTGATATTCAAAGTGGTATTATAAAATTACATCAGAGGGACTTGGGCTTATATGGGACTGCTGTTTAGTGTTTACGTTTATAAAATTAAATTGTTCAGTGGCTTTGCATCTTTTCAGAACTTATTCTTAATATTTCAGTTTACAAAACGAAAATAACATGAGTTCTCTAAAGAAAGAAACATTTTACTGGTAAATTGTGGTTGAACTTTGGAACTTTGAGTAGAGTCTCTAAGATATATAAGAGACTGAGGCTGCTCACTGCTCCTTTTAGAAAAGTGGTGAGTAAGTGGCAGACTCTATGCAGAAGTATCTTCAACCAGGCTCTATTTATATGGTAAATTCACTATTATAATGTCCTAGCTACCTTCAATGTTTAATAACTGCCTAAATTTTTCTTATTTATGTTGCAACATGATAATGGCGGCATTCACTCAAACAATTGATTTAGAAAGAGACTGCTGACTTTGAAGTTCAATGTGCAACATTTAATGAACCTGGCTGGTTGGTTTACAATTTTAAATGTGATGTGCGCTGGTACGATGTGTAATTATAATTGGCACCTTCAGAGTGAAAGAAGCGCTGAATTAACCAATCCAATGCCATGGTAGAGAGGGGTTTGGGCAGGATGATGGTTGAGTTATCTATTAAGCTAAATAGGGAGAATCATTCATATATGTTCATGAAGAACTACCGGACAAAGCCTACAAGTCTGTTTTATTGTGAATTTCAAATGAAAATGGTCTATGCTACTGATCTCAGTTTCTTCAAGATTTTATTCAACCAAAAAACTTGTGCTAATACATCGCTGTGCAATTACTACTTTGCTTATATCTAATTCACATAAATAATGCTTCAAACTCCTATGCAATAACTATATAAAAGATGAATAATAATTTTCTTCTTTTATTTCTGACAGTAATACACCTCCTCTGCCAGACACCGGCCAGTGGTTGCTCCTGGCATTAAATGAGAAACTTCCACAAGCAGTTGTTGACATATTAAGAGCTCATATTATTGGTCTGCACCATTTCCTGATGTTGTTTATGATGCTGGCATTCTCTGTGTTGTTTGACTCAGTAAAAGCTCCAGGCTTTGGACTAGGTGCAAGATACATGTTCACAATGGCAATTGGTCGCCTTCTTCGAGCCATAACTTTTGTGTTTACAATTTTGCCTTCAGCCCGACCTTGGTGTGCCAGATCTCGGTTCAGAGTTCCAGAATATCCTCACCATTGGGCTCAGAAATATTATGTTCCTTATGCATCAGATGATAATGCTATCAGCCAGTTGATAAAACAAGATTTAGCGTATGGTATGCATTGCATTAGGCATTTGGTTTTAGTCATTTCTTTAAAATTTTTGTTCTCCAACTTTATACTGATTTATGATTGGAGTGTTCATGGTATGGACTATATGACATCCAGACCCTTAGGGCAATTTGTCAAAATTTGCTTATTTTGAAATGACCTTTTCTCAAATGAAGTTTTAGGAAAAGTGTTCTGAGGGAGAAATAGTTTGTTTGGCCAATTCAGTTGAAAAACACTTTTATTAGCATTTGAGAAATAATTTGTGTTTGGCTAATTTGTATAAAAAAATGGTTGACTTTCAAATTACCAAAAATAGCACATATAAATTTACTTTACTATTAATGTTATTCAAATAAAAAATGGTTATAAATATCCAGTATTTGTCATACAAAATAACAGAAATAAAGGAAGACATAAATCATAGAGTATAACCTAGGTGGATGAAATAGAGGAAGGCTTTAGGTGTCATTTGTGATAGAAAAGTTTCACTCAGACCTAAGAAAAATTGTATCATACTACTATAAGACTGTATTGTTGTATGGTATTGAATGTTGGGTAATAAAAATTCAATGTTGCAGAAATGAAAATGTTGTGTTCGATGAGTGGACATACTAAAAGGATAAAATTATGAATGATTGCATTAGAGAAAAAGTTGGGGTAGTACCTATCATAGAGAAGTTGGTAAAAAAATGTCTTAGGTAGTTTGGTCATGTACAGAGAAGATTAATAGAAGTTCCTGTATAAAGAGTTGATTAAATGGAAGATAGTCTAATGATTAGAAGTAGGAAAAGATCAAAGAAAATAATATGAGAAACTATTAACAATCTAACTATAAACGAATATATTAGCCGCTTGATCTATGTAACCAATCCCCCACCTAGTGGACAAATGCTTCATTTGTTTTATTTACTGAGTTATTATTATTAATTAATTAAAATATAAAAATAAAATCACAATAAATATTTTTAAAAAAATAAATTTATATATAAATTCTCTATGCTCTAATTTATTTGTCATAAAATAATATATATTATTACTCCAAAAAGAGGAAGCATAATTTATACATCAGAATTTTGTGTTTGTTAAGGGTTTTAGGAAAAAGAAGTCAAGGGTATTATGGTAAATAAGAACTTTTGAGAGAGATATTTTTGTCCTAAAATATTTAATTTTGTACCTTCTGCACCACAGCTGAAAAACTGGTTTTACTACCATTTGAAAACACTTATTGTTTTGGCCAAACATTCAAATTTCCTAAAAGAAGTACTTTGGAGAAAAATAAGTAGTTTCTCTCCTTCCAAAAGCTTGGCCAAACATGTTAATTACTAATCTTACTTTCTGTCAATGGTGTTTTGTGGAAATTTCTGTGGTACCTACAATGTTCTGGTAACCTACCTAGTTGCTAGTCTTATTTTGACGTCCAGATTTATCTAACAGTTGATAACATTGCAATTTGAGCATAGTACCAGTACATTCTGGATACTGAAGAGTTCACCCCCCCCCCCACCCTTTTTTTTTGTTTGGAGTTGAATAGGACAAAAATAGGATTTCCTGGTGTTGTATATTTCTCTTGTGCATGTGTGAACGTGATCCTGTGTGTGTCCACTCACTCACCTGTATGTGCGAGTGTCCTTGTCACTTGGTGGATCTATGAATATAAGTGCTTTATCAAAATTTTTCATAATACATTTCAATACTAGAAAGATAGGTTTTGGATTGAAACTGAAAAATATCAAGGCTTGGATTTATTTGCAATAACTTGGCTGTAGAGTTTTGGATTGAACCTTCATGTTGCTTGTACCCAAGCAATGAAAGATATGTATGATGATGGGGCTACGACTTTTGTGAAAACACAAGATGAATTACAAACAATTTCCTTATAATCATAGGACTACACCAAAGTTTAGCTTTGAGCCCGTACCTTTTTAACTTGGTATTAGATGTGCTTAGTGGACATATCAAAGAGGTGGCACCAAAGTGCATTCTTTTTGTTGATGATATAGTCCTTATTGGAGATTCCAAATAAGAAGTAAACGAAAAATTAGAGAGGTAGAGAAAAACTTTAAAGACATAGTATCTGTATAAGTTGAAGTAAAATAGAATATATGAAATGTAAATTTTGTGAAAGGTACACTGATTTTAGGGTAGAGGTAAAACTTGGAGATCATTTCATATAAGAAGTCAAAAGTTTTAAGTATTTGGAGATTGTAGTACAAAATAATAGAGAAATAGAAGGGGATGTAAATCATAAGTTTTGAGCTAGCTGGATGAAATGAAAGGAGGCTTCAAGTGTTATTTGTCATAGAAAATATAGTACTAAATGTTGAGCGATAAAAATTCAACATGAGCAAAAATTCAACGTTGTAGAAATGAGAATGTTGTGTTGGATGGGTAGATACACATGAAAGGATAAGATTATAAATGATCACATTACATAGAAAGTTGGGGTAACACCTATCATAGAAAAATTGATAGAAACATGTCTTTAGATGGTTTGGTCATGTATAGAGGAGACTATTAGAGGCTCTTATACGAAAAGTTAACTAGATGGAAGATAATCCAATAATTAGAGGTAGAGGGAGACTAAAAAAAATAATAGGAGAAATTATTAGGATGAATTTAATTATGAATAATCTAACCATAGAAATGAGCTAAGATAAAATACATTAGGTAATTGATCTCATCTAGTTTGAAAAGGCTTTATTTGGTGGTGTTGTAGTTATTTAAGCAATCTGATCATGCCATACTTAATAATTGTCTAATTTTAGATTCTATTTCAGTTCTCTTTTTTATTTAAAAATTGCAAATATAAATTCAGTCAATAATTTATTATCCATGTCTTATTTTGCATTTGCAATGAATCTTTCCATGGTCCTGCAAATTAACATACTGTTCTTTCCCAGTTGACATTAGAGAACCTACTGTTGACTACCGACCAGATTGGGGCAAGATGAGCTTTTTAATTGACTTCCTCCGACCCACTATCTCTGAGGGATCTACATGGTATAGTCTTTTAAAGAAAGCTGGAGGTGGCTGCAATGACCTCATATATAGTGGTCACATGCTTGTTGCTGTACTTACAGCTATGGCTTGGACGGTATGGTGCACAGTTCATTGCCAGATTGTATTTTTTTATCTTGTCATTATTAGAGCTTTAGGTTTGTTTAAAGAGGATTTTTCTTGACTTGCTTATCCTAAAGATAATTTCAGGAAGCTTATGGAGGTCTTAGTTCAGCTCTTGTGTGGCTTCTTGTAATACACAGTGCTCAAAGAGAAATTAGAGAACGCCATCATTACTCCGTAGACTGTGTTGTAGCCATCTACGTGGGGATCCTCTTGTGGAAGATGACAGGTTTCCTCTGGTCAAAACAAGCAGAGAGGAAGCTGACTAAGCTTGAGAAAATTCAAAGTCGACTAATCCAAGCTGCAAAGGACTCAGACATTGATGAAGTGAGGGAGCTTCTGAAAGACATTGGATTAACTAATGAAGATAACAAGAATCAGAGTGCGACAGCAAAAGAGCAACGTGCATGGTTGTTTCCTTGTGTGACCATGTTCTTTGCTCTTGTCGTAGTTACTCTATCTTTCATATGGACAAATGATGGATAATCTTCTAAGGAAATGAATTATTTGCCATGATCATGCATGATTCCAATTTCCAAGGGCAAACATTTCATTGTAAAGAGTAAACCTCTAAACATGTACATGTTTTGGCCAGGGATAGCGAACCAAAAAATGAGTACTTCTAGTGTGTAGTTTCATGATTTATTGATCATTATCGCCATCACTTTTCACTTGACATGTTTCCTTTCTGAGCTTTATTATGTAGTTTAATAGACCATTTCTTTCAACTAAAACATGTTGACTTTGTTCCATTCGTGTAATTGATTTCATCTAATGAAAAAAGATTTAGTTTTTTTTAAATAAATCATGTCTATAGCATTGGCATTAGCATTTAAAGTAACAAGTTAATTTGAGGCAACCATGAACATATTGAACTTGTGAAGTGGAATGAATTGGCAATACGAAGTGTAAAAGGATTTTGTGTGAGAACTACATGATCTTTTAAAGTGATATTACATTTGCTATACAAAATTCCATAGAATTTGTCAACCCTCCACTCTTTTTCCATCTTTGATATGAGGTATCAAAAAATAATCAATTTGAGAAGAAAATCAGTGAACTATTAAACTTAATAAGGTTAGAAAAAAAAAATCACAATACTATCTTTGAGGTAGCCTTGTTCGTGGACAAACTTATAGAATAAATTATTAATTTAGTTCTTAAAGATATATTGTTCTCTTAATTTGGTCTTTGAAAAATTCATTCCTAATCAGTTTAGTATATTGATTACTAAGGTTGATAGAAAGTTAACTGAGAATAACATAATCTTATTCAACTAAAAATGCAAACAATACATTTTAACAATATCTAATTTGTAAACTAAAACACATTAGATTCACAAACTACACATAATAAAATACAATTAGTGTCTTAAAAAATATTGAAGTTGTAACACTAGCACTCCGCTCCTACAAGTACTATATGTAACATTTGTTCCTACTATTAATGAAAGATGTTTGTTAGTTATTAAATAAGTTAAATGTTTGTACTTGCTGTATTAGTTTGCATATAGTTGCATTACTGAGAAACTAAATTGAAGGAGAGTGAGGGACTGAATTGAAAGTGGATAGGGGACTAGAATGAAAAAGAAAAAGAGGAAGTTACTATAGTTAACTAATTTTTAAAATTTCCTGCTAGTATTTTAAGGGCAAAACTATAGTTTCTCATATGGCCAGAGAAATTGCCATTTGAGACTAAGTGACCAAAAATTTGATCCTAACTTTGGATTAAGTGGAAGGAAGTTAAGTAAGGGTTGTAGTTTTCCCCGACTATATGAAACTACCCATATAAGTCTAAAACCAGAGAAGTCACCCACCACAAAAACTTATTTTCTGACTTCTAAAGAGAGAGACAATGTTTTAGAGAGAGAGAGATTGTGAAAGGGAAGAACCTCAAATTGGATTTCAACAAAACTAGGAGTAGAGAATTGAGAAAAAGAATAGCTAAGAAGGCATATAACATCACTAGCAAATTTTATAGGAAGAATCAAGGTAGCAAACAATCTAATCCCCTATATTTTTGAAAAATACTATTCACTTTACTAAAAAGGATATTTTGGTGTTGTTTGAGTAAAGAGAGGGGTTTATGTAACATCCGCTCATTCTATTTATGAGAGATGTCTACTAGTTATTAAATAAGTTAATTGCTTGCGTATGTTGCATTAGATTACATATAGTTGCATTAGAGTGAGGGACTAAATTGAAAAGAAAAGGATAGGGACTTAAATGGAAAGAAAAGGTTCAGTTGAGGAAGTTATGTAGCTTTCATTAGTCTAAGGGTAGCAAAACGTAATTTTAGCCAAAAGACAAGTTACTGTTGTAACATCCACTCCTAAAATTTAAGAGATGTTTGTTAATTTTAGTTAATTACTTGTGTATGTTGCATTTATGTTATGTTAGCTTACATATAGTTGCATGAGTGCAAGAGTTGGACTAGAAATAAGTGAGAAAACTGACTAGAATGAAAAAAAGGACTAAACTAAAAAGTGGAAAAATTTAGGTATGACAATCACAATTTTGGCCAAAAGAATTACTATAGCTAATAGAATTTTGTAATTCTCCCGCCAATGGGTTAGAGACAAAATAGGAATTTCTCATATAGTTTGAAATTTACCAATTTGAGGCCAAATGATCAGAAATTTTAAATCCATGCAAGTGTTGGATTGTCAAATAAATAGGGCCAGGAGTCAGACTCCTTCATTCCAAAATTCAGACTTCCACTTCTAGAGAGAGAGGGTGTGACCGAGTAGAGAGAAAAGTTGAAGGAGCAAGGGAGTGAATCTCATTTCTAGCAAGATTTGAAGTCAGAAAAGTAATTAGGAAGGCATCTATAGCATTAATCAATATCCAAACATCATTTAAACAAGGATTAAGGTAGCATAATAACCCAATCCCTTTATTTCAGAATTTACTGTTCACATGACTGAAATTTGCGCAATTGAACTTGTTTAAAAGAAAAAGGGATTAAAAACTACATTCTTATTGTTTTTAATTACTATTGGGTATTTTTAACCGATTGAAGATACTTGTGCATGCTTAAAATTGCTTATAAAAATGGGTTTTTCAGTTGAACGAAAATGAGTTTGAATATCAGATTTGGACAAGATTATATGATATTTTGGGTTGTTTTCTTGTGTTAAATGCTGTTGAGAAGTTTATCTTGAGTTAATCAATTTCAAAATGGGTTTAAAAACAAGTTTTTGGATTGAAAATTTGGGTCAATGGCAAGTCATAAAACAGAGAAAGACGCAAGACCGATCGCCACAAAGGTAGCAAATGACTATCATGCTCTTGAGATACCCGAAGCATTATCTGAGAATGCTAGCAGTCGATTGTTGGGCACCTGGAAGTTGATTGCTGTGTTCTTCCTTTTTCCAAAAATGCCCAAGAATAGAGCAGCCAACTGCCCTGATCCAATAGTCGATTGTCGGGCCCAACAGTAAGCTAGTAGCCGACTGCCAGGCACCTAGTAGCCGACTGATAGCTCTCTGTTTGGAATTTTGAAGATTTGGACAGAATGCAACTAGTTGACTTGTAGCGTGGTACCAGTCGACTGCCACCTTTTGTAATGGGATGATGAACTTAATTACACGTTTGAATGTTATCTAGCCCAAAAATTAATCCAAACTAGAGATTAAACTTAAATTATAAACAAGGTAACATAGACTTTGAATGTAAATGAGAAAGAGCATGAAAGTGATGAAATTTAAAAGGAAAGAGCAAGAATGCATAAGAGAAATGAGAATTATTTCTTAATGTATGTATCTGTGGTAGATAGGTTCATATCTGAATGACTAATTGCTGGTATGGGATGGTGGTTGGATATTCCACGAGTATCGTGATAATTGTTAATTGTAAGTTAGTAACTTAATGGCCAATGTAAATGAAAAGTCATACTTAGAATTTACAGAACTATAGTATGCACCGATTCACCCATATATATATGTTTAGGAATGGCATTTTAAGGACCCCAGTATGTACTCAATGTGTGGACTCAATGTGGGGACTCTATTGTACTTGGATCCACTGGAGGACGCTCCAGAATGTACACAAATATGATATGCAGTCGAGGACTGCCAATGGGCATAGTTGCCAGATTACATATTCGAAAGTATGGAGTGGTGCACATGATGACCCTCCAGATTTCTCTTATATTATGCAATTATATGATGATGATTATGATGATAATTGGTAGAGGCCAACGAGAAATGCTCTTATTTCCTTATTGCTCTTTATTTTATAATGAAAGTTATATGAATGATGTTATGTTACCTGTATGTTTTGATGCATTTATTAAATATATACCATGAGCTGAGCATATAGAGTAAGCAATGCATGCAATTATGAATGTTAAATAAAATGTTATACAAGATAACCCAATAAATGTATTGTTTTTATGAAAAATAATGTAGAATTTCTGTATAAGTTTACGATGGTACAAACTAGCTATTTTGAAAACTGGTTATTAATGCTACTGAGATTTATTCTCATAAAAATGTTGGTTTGTATCAGATACCTAGATTTTAGATAATGTTGGAAGTGGAGGTGGAAGTGGTAGAGATACCCTTCCTAGGGTATTTTCCTATTATTCATAAAGTGTGGGTTGTGTATATATGGGAAGTTCCTCCCACACCTTGAGTATGTAGAGTTCTAGGAAAGCTTTTGGTATGCCTAATACCCTGAATCCTTACGATATTTTGGATAAAGGATCAAGAGAATAGTTTTGATATATAGGATCAATGCATATATGTATAGGGATATGTGAATTAGGGATTCACTAGCAATTTTTGTTAAATGGGTATGAGTGACAAGCTTGTTGTCTCCTTACCCTAGCTAACACTCTCACATATCCATAGATATATGTCTAATGAATGATGTGTACATTTACTATGAATGAATGTGAATATATATATATATATAAATATATGCACATGTATATTATTTTAACTAATCTGTCTTTAATTTTCGCTGTGTAACGTGTGCGATCCCAAGTGTAGTAGCCCAGACCAACAATACTAATTATTTCATTTGATAAATATTTAAAATTTGACTCAGGTAAAGGAAGTAGTAATTCACCAATCTTATAGTATATTACTTATATTATTTAAATCACTTTAAAAGGAACTGTAGGATTGGGGGCTTACAATTGTAGCTAATAGATTTTTGAAATTTACTGCCAAGGTTTTAGGGGCAAAATGGTAATTTTTCATATGGCGGGAGAAGTTGCTAATTGAGGTTGGATGATCAAAGCTCAACCCTGACATCGGATAAGGGTTGTAGTTTCTTTGATTGCTCGGACCACCTAGAAACAGATGGAAATATCAGAACCCACCATTTCCACCCTAAATTCAGACCTTTATAGAGAGAGAAAAAGAGGAGCTAGAGAGAGAAAGTGAGAAATTGAGGAGAAAAAGGATCTTAGGACGACGTTTGAAAACTTAGAAGCAAGGAAAATGCACCAAGAAACTTTCACACAAGAATCTATGTGTTTTAAACCAGCAACAAGGTAGCAAACAACCTAATCCTCTCACTTTTGAAAGTTGTTTCTTATTTTTTGAAAATGGTGAATTTTAGTGTTGTTGGAATAAGAAAGGAGTTTAAACCTACATTCTTTATGTTTTAAACTTCTATTGGGTGTTTTATGCCAATTATATATACTTAGAATTGCTTGTTCCAAATTTCATGAGATGGGTTGCATTGTTCACATGGTTGACTTGAGTTTGAATCTATTTTGATAGATGATTTTGAGGATATATGTGAGTTTTAATGCAAGATGAATGATGATTTAGTATTAGAAACTAATCTCATGCTTTTTTAGACTTGAAAAGAGGGAAAATCTGCATTTTGTAGCATTTCATAGCAGTAAGACAAAGCCTCAAGATCCTACAAGTCGACTTTCATGTTCTTCAGCCCAAAATTTTCCAAAAAACATACTACCAGGACTGTTGAGCCTTCATCAACTGACTATCAGCTTACAAAAGCTTAACAGTCGACTGCCATATTGCTGTAAGTCGACTGGTAGCTCTGATTAGTTAATAGTCGATTGCTAATGTTCTAGCAGCCGACTTGTAGCATCTTGTTTGTGTTGTTCATGATTTTATTTCTATAAGCTGATTGCTATGTAGTATAAGTCGACTGGTAGGTGGAAAAATATGGTTTTCATGAAGAAATTTGTTTTGAAAGAGCCACCTAGCCTTTAAAGTGAAACTTAAAGAGTCTAGAAAAAGTTGATGAGTCTAAGTTTCTACTTTTTTAAGGGTATGCTTAATAAAGTCAACAATAGTGTCATCACATAAGAAAAGTGTAGTTTGGGGTAACATGTAACATGAGATTGAAAAGAAAGAGAGGAAAATGTAAAATAGAAAAGAGAAAAGTATTCCAAGTGTATGCATTAGTGGTAGATAGGCTCATGATTGAGTGACCAACTATCGATATAGGATGATCATTGGGCATTCCATAGTCTGACCATAATTTTGGGATGGTAAAACATCCACTCAATCATAAATGATTTTGAAAACACCGTGATAGTTGTGAATTCTAAGTTAGTGAACTCTTCTATGACTAACAAAAGGAGTCACATACTTAGGGTTAAGCATAACCATAGCATGAGTCGATTCACTCTATAATATATGCTTGTGAGTAGCGTGCTGGAATATGATCCATCAGTGAGGGTGGTGATTTTGTAACCTCATAATCTGCAAGGGTGGAGTAGGTGTGATCTGCCAGAGGTGGCAGTGATCTCGTGAGTCTACTAGCCCCTTTATGGGACGAAAGGGAAATGAGTTATGCAAGGGATATCGATCCCACAGTTTGGGATGATCAGTCAGAGTTGGCAGGGAATAGGGAGCAAGTGTGGGATGATCTGTCAGAGAGGACAGGGACGACAGTGTACTTAGGATCAAATGGGGGATGCTCCAGATAGTACAGGGAAAAAAGAAGGTTGCTAGATGGTTAGGAACCATGAGACTTAACTCGAAACTCACTCATGATTGTTAGTGGAGCACGTGGAGTTGTTTTTTGGGCGACTCTCTCGATAACTCATTTGATGACATGGCATTGGCCATTATGATGTGATTGTTTTCCTTACTCATGTTATGAATGTGAAAATGCTTATGTTACCATGATGAATATATATGTGATGAAATGATATATTTAATATTGTTGATATCTGGTGAACTGTAGCTATTCATGCATTTGTAAGTACATGTTATGAGGTTATGATGGCATAATGGCATAAATCATGCATTGCATCCAAATAGATACTATTTTCTAATTAATAATGGAAAAAGGAATGTAGTGTATTTTCATATAATTACAGTGGTACAGGCTAGTAGTTTTTAAAAAAGGTTGTTTTGCTACTAAGATTTTATAACACCTCAATCTCATAGCTTTATATATGAATACTTATTCAATAAATCATTTGTCAAAAGACTGGGATATTATATTTATCTTTCTCCTTACTTATAACTTGAGTAAAATTATTACATTGTAATTTTTTATTGCATTAGGTTTGAGAGTTGATACTCAGGTTTCTTACTTAAGTGCATCATAACAGAAACTAAATATTAAAAACATTTATATACCAAAAACATTGTTCATATATTTTCATATAATAGATGCAACGTCATACATATAGTTCTAGATATGCTAAGTGTTTACAATATTCCAGGGTAAGGAGGCAAAAAAACTGTCAGTTAAACCCTTTTTACAAAATATCTATCAGCTACTATTACTTTCACATATCCAAACATATATGCCCTTATTAGTATTTACAACCAAAAATGACTCATCCTGACTTTTCTCAAAACATATATACAATCAGGATGAGAGGGCTATATTCTAGTTATTTATGTATTATATCAAAAGATGGATAGTCTGAATCCTCTATATAGGAGGAACCTCCATTACATGAACTACATATATATTCTACATATAAGTGAAGGGCCCCAACCAAGGTATTTCCACTAATGCTATATCCATTTCAAGGCCAAATTAGATATCTTGCCATCTGATACACACCAATTATTATAGTGAGAAATAGATTCTCAGTAGTTAGGCATTCCATTTTCTTTTGAAACACTGGTATGTACCACCGTAGTAATACGAAAAACCATTCTACATTCTTTATTTTCAAATACATTTATTTCTATTGGAATTCAGGATACAATTCACCAATGTGTATGGCATGCATTTTAGAGTAAAAAAATACATTAGTATATCATGTAAGTTCACCATATAGATATGCTCATAGTATCATGAACATAAAACATATTAGTCTTGTATAGGGAAACAACATCAATACTCATAGGAAAACAATCATAATACATAAGGAAAATAGGAATATGTCATTAGCTAAGCCACATACAATGATAGAGATACTTAGAGTATCGGGATAGCTATTAAGTGAACTTGTCCACGTACTACTACGTATATGAGTGAGATAATTTTCCCTATATCTATGGTGTGACTAATGTCACTGGTACAATCTGGGGCATCCCCCAGTGGATCCAAGTACCTCTCTATATCATAATTATTGCCTTTTAAGTAGATTAATAAAATGTTGAAAATTAAGTTCACGGGATCACTATTTCCTATAGATAAATCATTTCCTCTCCGCTTTTGGGTAGATCATGATGCTATGGAATCACCACCCCTTTCCAGTGGATCATATTCTTAGTATGCTATCTCTAATATATGACCAAGGATGATTTGGTTTGTACTTATGATTATGCTAAATTCTAAGTAAATGTCCCCTTTTTATTGGCCATTTTAGGTTACACTAACTTAGAATCTGCAATCATCACTGTAATTCCATATTTTGGGGAATAACTAACTGTCATCCCATACCGATAGTCAATTATTCAGTTACAAACCTATCTATCCTAGAACATATACTAGAAATACTTCCTCTAAGTTTTCCTCATTGATAATCTATGTTTTCCTTTCTTTGTATTTTTACCTTTATCTTTTCTTTGTTTCCATTCTTTATTCTATAAAGTCTATCATGACACTATGTCTTTCTTTATGTATGCATTTTTGAATATTGTTGCTCTTTAATAATGCATACATATCTATTCACATATGATATTTATCCTTTCATTTTACAATTATATACTTTTAATACAAGGATGTCATGAAAATAATAATATAAATAATGGGTAATTCCTTATTATTTTCTTTCTCTTTCTTGGTATATCTTGGCTAAGATTAAAAATAAATATTACAATAAAATTTATAAGAATACATTTGTGTCTAAGCCAAAATACTTAAAATAAGGAAAATAAAATAATTTCACAAAGCATAATATTTTTATTTCCCTTTATTTAGAACCAAGATTTAGTAGCATAATTTAATAAAGTTTTAACAATTTCTCTTTTATTCTAATGTCATAACTTTTCGGCTATAGAGGAGGAAAAAAAATTTCACATACTTTCACTATCCAAATTTCAATTCTTTCACTCTCCTTTTTCTTCCCTTATAATTAAACCAAATACAAAAAAAAAAACTTCATTTTTTTTCCATTCTTTTACAAATATTTTCTAGCCAAGGTAGAAAGAAACCAATCATATTACTTTTTCAATTCCTTCCTTTGACTTTTCGGTTAAACAAAAGGAAGAAAAGAAAAGAAAGAAGCCAAGTGATTTATGTCTCTTTCCTTTCTTCTTTCCTTCATCACTGAGTCACCTTCATCAACTTTTTAACAAAGTTTCCTTTCCAAATTTTACAAGCCCCTCGGTGAAGAAGAAATTAATTTAATTAAATGAAACATCACTCTCCATTTCTCTTTCCCACCTCTTCACCGAATGGAGTAGCAATTTATTATTAAGATATAAGTTGCAAACTTTCCACTCCAATCACATGCTAGTTTCGGTCAAAGTAAGAAAGGGAGAAGCTAAATTCACACATCTCTTTCCTTCTTTTTACCTTAAAGTCAAAACATCCATCATTCCTTTTTTTTTTCAACCACTTTTCTCTTTCTCTCTATTACATGCCTATTCTCGGCTAAGAAACAAGAATTTAGGGAAGAAAGTTGTTTTCATCAAAAGGAATTATTTATCTCATTTTCATCATTTATTAGGCATAAAACATTATTTACCCGTTATCTTCATGACAATCCAAGCATTAAAAACTCACATATATGGAAATTAAATCTTTCATGAAAATGGAAGGAATTATCTTACACTCATCATAATACTTCAATCCATTCCAAAAACACCTAAAAATGCATCCATACAACACTTTAAACATCTTTCCAATAGAAAGTCAAGCAAAACAAGAATGTAGAAAATTTTGCTACTATTCATAGCAGCCATCAATGGAGAATAAAAGCTTGAAAAATACTTAATCCATGAAAATAATAGCAAAGGGATGTCTAACTACCTTGATTTTGTAATGGAAATGGATTTTCTTGTTGTTTTCTTCACTTCTTCTTCTCCTAACTCCTTCAAATTCATGGCTTGCTTCTCCTTCTCCTTGCCTCATGTTTGGTTTTTACCAAAAGGAAGAAGAAGAAGATATGGCTTTATTTTAAGTGGCAAAATGACCATTTTGCCCTTGGTGGCAAAATGACCAAAATACCCTTCCAATTGGTGAAAAATGGCATGAGATGAAGGGGGAGTTTTATTGGAATTGCACAATTTCACTTTTACCAAAATGGCAATTTTGTCCTTTTGAAAAATTACCATTTTATCCCTATGATAAATTACTATTTTACCCTTAGATATTTTGTAAAGGTAATAATTACTTTTGGATATTTTCTCTAGATATTTTCTAAAGTAATCGTTACTTTTTTCAAAAATATCTAGATCTTTTTTAGTGCCATAATTACACGTAATAAATATACCTCAATTTGCATGCAAGTGATAATGAAGCTTGTTATTTTAATAAACTTTTCTCCTTTTCACTTTGGTCCTTTTTCTTTTCTTTTAGTTTAGTCCCTCCTTTGTTCATAGAAAATTAAGATAATTTAGTTACAATTATTTAGGCATGAAAATACTAATTTAGGAATTTAAGACATACCTGAAATTGGAAAAATGTGTATATTACATTTCTCCCCCCCTTCAAAAGAATTTCGTCTTCAAAATTCACTATGTTTATGGCATAAATAATTCGGGGAAATTTCTCAACATATCTTCTTCTTTTTCCCATGTAGCCTCTTGTGGTGAAGTCCGATCCCATAACACCTTTACTAAGGGAATTATCTTATTTCTTAACTGTTTGACATCAGTACCGATGATTTGCAAAGGTCTTGGTTGATAAGTCATATTTTCTTTTAATTGTATTGTACTAGCATCAAGTATATGGGAAGGGTCTGGAATATATTTACGCAGTTGAGACACATGGAAAACATTATGAAGATTAGACAGATAGGGTGGTAAAGCAATTTGGTAGGCAGATGGACCTACTCTTTTTAAAATTTGATACGGTCTAATGTATCGAGGACTTAATTTTTTGGACCTTATAGCTTTACCAATACCAGTCATTGGAGAGATTCTGATAAATATATGATCTTCTTCTTTAAATTCCAATGGTCTTCTTCTCTTATTTGCATAACTCTTTTGCCTATCTTAGGCCTTTGCCATTTTCTCCCTGATCATTTTAATCTAATCGGTAGTTTTTTGCACCAAGTCAGACCCTAATAGTTGCCTTTCCCATATTTCATATTAGCATAATGGCGACCTACATTTTCTTCCATATAATGCTTCATAAGGTGCCATTCCTATGATAGAGTGAAAACTGTTGTTATAGAAAAATTCTACTAAAGGTAAATTCCTATCCTAGCTTCTTTTTTGTTATAAAGAACACGCCCTAAGCATATCTTCTAAGGTTTGTATTGTTCGTTCAGTCTGCCCATTAGTTTGAGGGTGATAAGTAGTATTGAAGTTCAATCTAGTTTCAAAAGCTTCCTATAAAGCCTTCCAAAACCTAAAAGTAAACCTAGGGTCTCTTTCAGATACAATACTGGTGGGAATTCCATGAAGTCTGACTATTTCTTGAATGTAGATTTGAGTTAACTTATTTAGAGAAAAATTTATTCTAATAGGAAAAAAATGCACAGATTTGGTTAATCTATCTACTATAACCCATGTTGCATCATTTCTTACTTGGGTTCTTGGTAATCCAACCATAAAATTCATTGAAATTTTATCCCATTTCCATTCAGAAACATCTAGAGGTTGTACCAGTCTCGCAGGTTTCTGATGTTCTATTTTCACCTACTGACATGTTAAACATTTATCAACATATTTGAAAATTTATCTCTTCATACCAGGCCACCAAAATTTTGCTTCTAAATCTTGATATATCTTTGTGGCTCTAGGATGAATTATGTAATTGCTCTTATTTTCTTCCTCCAATATTATGTTCCTTAACCCTTCTAACTCAGGGACATAGATTCTATTGTGAAAGGTTACCAAGCCATCAATTTCCTTTCTAAATTCTGTAGAATCCTTCAAATTTTTCAAAAAGTCATCATTTTTCTGAGCCTCTAGTATTTGAGTTCTAAGGGTATTCTCAATTCTTAATTCACTTAGATAAATTTTATTTAGTAACACTATAGTGAATAAGATTAAATTTCTAAATTTCTCTATTAGGCTCATTTCTTTTACCATCATCTGAGCCATGTGGAGAGATTTCTTGCTTAAAGCATCCGCTACTACATTCGCCTTTCCAAGGTGATATTTTAATTCAAAATCATAATCTTTCAAGAATTCCATCCACCTTCTTTGGCTCATGTTTAGCTCCTTTTGATCAAAGAAGTACTTAAGACTTTTATGGTCACTAAATACCTCAAATCTGGACCCATAAAAATAATGCCGCCAAAATTTCAAAGAAAAGACAATTGCAGCCAGTTCTAAATTTTCTTCATGAGGCCTTAGTTGTCTAGAGGCATTATTACTTTGCCTTCCTGCATCAAGACACAACCTAAACCTTTCTTAGATGCATCACAATATAATTGAAAAGATCCTAAAGGATTAGGAATTCTTAATATAGGTGTAGTAGTTAGTTTTTCTTTCAATTTTTGGAAGCTATGTTCATATTTATAATCCCATTTAAATGAAGCATTCTTCTTGGTTAACTTAGTCAAAGGCAAAGCAATTTGCAAGAATCCCTAAATAAATCGCCTATAATACCCTGCTAATCCAAGGAAACTACGAATTTCTATTACTGTAGTGGGTCTTTCCCAGTTCACTACTGCTTTTGTCTTACTGGGATCTACAGCTACTCCATCTTTAGTGATTACATGTCCCAGAAATTTTACTTCCTTTAACTAGAATTCACATTTTGAAAATTTAGCATACAATTGCTTTTCTCTTAGTACTTGTAGCATGATTCTTATATGTTAGGCATGCTCTTTTCTTTCTTTAGAATATACAAGAATATCATTAATAAACACTACCACGAACTGGTCAAGGTAGGGTCTAAAAATGCAGTTCATGTAATCTATAAAGATAGCAAGAGCATTAGTCAATCCAAATGACATTACTAAGAATTCATAATGTCCATATCTGGTTTGAAACGTTGTCTTAGGGACATCTTCTGATTTAACTCTAATTTGATGATAACCCGACCTTAATCAATTTTTGAAAACATAGTAGCTCCTTTTAATTGGTTTAGTAAATCATCAATCCTAGGGAGGGGATACTTGTTCTTTATAGTAACTTTATTTAATTTTCTATAATTTATACATAATCTCATACTTCCATCCTTCTTTTTCACAAACAGTATAGGCGCTCACCACAGTGAAGAACTAGGTTTAATAAATTATTTTTCTAAAAGATCTTTTATTTGCACCTTTAGTTCTTTTAATTCCACTAGGGACATCATATAAGGGGCTATAGAAATTGATCCCGTCCCAGGGATCAATTCTATAGAAAATTCTACTTCCCTTTTGGGTGGAAGACTAGAGATTTCTTCAGGAAATATATTAGGGAAATCACAAGTAACTAGGATATTTGAGAGTTTATGCTGACTTTCTATTTTAGAAGTACATAGGAAACTCATTCTCTCATTATTCTCCTCAGTTATCCCATTAACTGGTTTGGTATCTTTAAAGGTCATAGATGTTGTGGAATAGTCCAGGATTACGTTGTTCCTAGAGAGCCAGTTCATTCTTAGAATTATATCAAGGTTTACTAAAGGTAATTAGATAAGGTCTATCACAAAAGGTCTTCTCTCAATCACAACTGGACAATTTACACAAATTAAAGAGGTCAAAACTTGTTCTCTATTCAGACTAGACACAGACAAATCATATGGTAAGTGGGATATAGGTAATTCCAATTATTTCACACAATCCAGGGAAATAAAGGAATGGGTAGCACCAGATTCATACAATACAGTTAAAATTGCATCATTAATTAAACACTTACCTTTGATTAAGTCATCGGACTAGGTCACTTCCTTTCCTTTAAGAGTGAAGACTCTTCCCTTAGTAGCTGGTTTAAGGGTCTCCAGTGTCTTCTTCCACATTGGGCAATCTCTAAAGAAATGTCCCTATTTTCCACACTTATAGCAAACATTTTGACACCCTGTAGACATGGCTTATTTCCATGATTCCTACCACACTTTGGATAATTGTTGGAATTCATTGGCATTGGCTTCTTCCCTTTATGATTCCTGGTAAATTTACTTCCTATCCCCTTAGCATATCCTGGCGGTACTTTTCTTTTTAGAAAACTAGACTCTTGTTTCTTTGTTTCCATCACTGTTAGATTCTTGGAAGCAATTCTACATTTGTTCACTAGAGTAGAATACTCCCGTATTTCCTTGGTTGCTAGGACACTCTACAATTCAGGGCTTAAGCTAGCCTCTAAATACATAGCCTTCCAAGCCTCATATAATCTGTATTTTAGGTAAGAAGAAAATTTTGACAAATCTTCAAATCTCACTAGATGCTCTTTAAAAGGTAAATTTCCTTGCTTAATTTGCATAAATTCAACTTCTTTTGCATTTCTCAGATTCTGTGGAAAATATTTTTATAAAAATGTTTCCTTGAAAGATTCCCAAGTAATCAAAATTCCTTTTACTACCATCAATTGCTTAGCTCCCTTCCACCAGTGCTCTGCCTCACCTTTCAACATATAAGTAAAGAAGGATACTTTTTGCTCATCCGTATTTTCCAAGACTGTAAATATCTTTTCCTGCTTGTTTAACCATTCCTTAGTAACCCTCGGATCATTGCTCACTCGAAAAGCAAGAGGTTTAGCATTCTGAAATGCTGACCAACCACCATTTCCATGATTTCCTCCTTGTTCATTTCTAAGATTACCCTGAATATTTATGTTCCTATTAGTTTGTCTGAAAATTTTAGTTGTATCAGCAGCTCACTATGCAGCAGCTTCTACTTGCCTAATAGCCTTAGCAGTAGCAATAGCTTGCTGTGTAGCAGCATCTACTTGTCGGTTAGTGGTGGCACCCTATTCTCTCATTGCTTCTGCCATATTCATTAAGGCTTGCATCACGCCAACCATATTAGCATTTGTGTGTTGATTCTGTCCACTGATCCTCTTAGTGGGTGCATATCTTTCTCTACAAAAAAAAAGTATTATTGAGGTGATCAGTCTCAATAACATATCATTTAATAGAGAATCTATGACATCCATAAGAGCCACTATCCTTCTAAAACCTAAGACTCCATTCCTCAAGTCAAAACAAAAACAAGCTAGCTAACTACCTAGGTTCAGTCAACTAACCTGAATCAGTCTCTTTCTTGAGGAATCTACCACATTTCTACCTAGGTAACCGCTGCTCTGATACCAACTAATATAACATGTAACATCCGCTCCAATTATTATTAAAGAGATGTTTGATAATGGTTAATTTGATGTTTAATGCTTATGTATGTTGCATTAATGCATGTAGTTGCATTAGCTTAGGGACTAAATTGAAAGGAAATAAATGAGGGTTTACTAAGAGATGGTTAAGGACTCAATTGAAAATGGAAAAGTAAGTGAGGCCAAGAGTGCAAAATAGCTTAGGGACCAAAGAGAAAATTCCCCAAACTTCCTAAAACCCTAGCTATAGCCCTAAAACTCCCACAAACTTCCAAACCTCCATATTTTAGAGAGAGAAGTAAAAGGGGCAAGTAGAGAGAGAAAAGGGTGAGTTAAGGCAAAGGAGGGAGATTTTGCTGAAGGAAAAGGGTTGATTGAAGCTAGAAATTAGTTCAGTAGCAAGGGGGGATCATTCCTAACACATCAAACACACATATTTCGCAAGAATCAAGGTAGCAATCCATCCTAAACCCCTATCTTTTTTTGAAATGTTACTGTTGGTGGAAATATGGATTTTCACATGTTTGAACTGAGATTTGGGGTTAAACCTACATTCTGTATGGTTTTCTATTTCTATGGGATGTTGTGTTGCTGAATGTATGCTCATATATGTGATTGCAATTTATTGGAAGGGCTAGGTTGTGTTCATCTAGAGATATAGACTAGTTTTCCTTGAATATACCATGTTTGAGCTAATGAATGGGAAATGTTTAATGAAAAGTAAAGTTTTTTGTATGAAAATTAAGCTCATGCATTTAGAATTGAAAATAGAATGTATTCTAGACTGGGTATTCTTAAAATTATATTTTCTGAATTACAGCGGAGTATAGCAGCCGACTACTAAGTAGGGGCAGTTGACTGCTGTGTTTCTGGAAAACCCAAAAGTGTAGATAGAGGCTTAGCAGCCGACTGTCAAATACTTAGTAGTCGACTGTCGGGCCCGGGTCTGCACTAAGCAGTCGACTAGCCATCCTCGCAGTCGACTATTGTGTTCTTAGAAACCCAGAAGTGCAAACAGAGGCTTAGTAGCCGACTGCTAGATTCCTAGCAGTCGACTATCGGGCCCAGGTTTGCACTGAGCAGTCAACTGTTGTGCTCTTATTTTTACTCGGAATGCATTCTAGAAAGCCACCAGCCAACTGCTAGCACGCTAGCAACTAACTGCTAGCTTATTGTCTGGTACTAGAGGAATACAGAGAGCCACTAGCCGATTTCTAGCCTTCCAGTAGTCAACTGGCAGCCCTATAACTTGCGAAATAAGGTTTTTAATGGCAATTGAGCTTAGTAATTCTTCATACTAACTTAATTAAGGGCTCACAACATAGGTAGGCAAGGAAACTAGGAGTTTTTGGGTGATGATACCCTTAGGATAGTGAAAGAAAAAGAGAACAAAAAACACAGAGGGAGAGAGGAAAGTATTCTCAGTGTATGCCTTAGGGTAGATAGGCTCATAATTGAGTGACTAATTGTCGGTATGGGATGGCCGTTGGGCATTCCATAGTTGTGCCATAAATTGGAATGGTTAAACATCCACTTGAACTTAGATGATTTCAAAAATACCGTGATGGTTGCGAACTTTAAGTTAGTATCATCTCCCAAAGGCCATATAAGAAACACATACTTAGTTAAGTTAAGCATAACCATGACCATGGGCCGATTCACCCCATAGTATATGTAGAGAATAGTGTATTGGGAATGTGATCCATTGCAAAGGGATGGTGATTCCATGGTATTATGATCCAGCCAAAAGCGGAGAGGAAATGATCCGGGTAGAGTTGACGGTAATCCCATGAGAGTATACCAGCCCTGTTTGGGACGAAAGGGAGGAATCCCACTGGTCAGGGATGATTTGCCAGAAAGGGGCAGGGACCATTACGATACTTGGATCCACTGGGGGACACCTCAAAATGTACAAAAGATTAAGGCATTGCTAATTAGACATACACTCATTCATATAGACAGTGGTGTGTGGAGTTTTTGTTGGGCAACTCTCCCGATTACTCTCAGGGTGTTTTATGTACTACTCACATGTTATGAAAAGGAAATGATGTTATGTTTACTATCCCACATGTGTTTTATAAGAAATGTTTTATAATGAGAATGATGATGAATACACTTCCCATGTTTTAAAGTTGATATGTTTTAAATGCACATGCATACATATGAGTACATAACATGATTAAATGCTACACTCATTTCATCCCCATAGTATGTTATATGTTTTATGAAAGAATGAAGAGGTTTTTTGTTCGAGCACAATGATACAAGTCAATGAATTTTGTAACTGGTTGTATTGATACTGAGATTCATTTCTCACGATAGTGTTGGCATGTACTAGATGTGTAGGTCCCCTTGGGCTGGCGAAAGAAGGTAAGGTATGAAGAAGTGTCCAATCTGGGCACATAAATTGTTTAGTTTGGATAGTATAATTACATGTTAGGATTAAGCTAGCTTTCATGATATTTTGAGAAAGGCTAGTGTAGGATTATTTTGTATAGCCTATTCTAACTTATCTGTATATGAATTAGGCTGAATTGATGAATACACTAATTAATAGGGTTATGAGTGGTAGGATTGTTGTCTCTATGCCCAATAGTTAATTGATTATATCTAATTAAGAATGCATGTCTATTTATAGCTAATCCAAGTGTATGCTATATGTATTTATTTCGCTGTAATATTGAGAGAACCCGAGAGTAGAGACCAACCCAAATGCACTCAATTAATCAACGTGGTAAAATGTTTAAAATTTGCTCGGGTAGAAGTAATAGTAACACCAACACTCTGATAATTATTTTCATATTATATTTTTAAAATAACTAAAAGGAACCATAGGATAGAGGGTGTTACATAACACGCCAATCTTATAGCTTTTTATATAAATACTTATTCAGTAAATCATTTGGCAAAAGACTGGGATATTATATTTATCTTTCTCCTTACTTATAACCTAAGTAAAATTATTACATTGTAATTTATATTGCATTAGGTTTGAGACTCGATACTCAGGTTTCTTACTTAATTGCATTGTAGTAGAAACTAAATATTAAAAACATTTATATACCAAAAACATTATTCATATATTTTCATATAATAGATGCAACGTCATACATATAGTTATGGATATGCTAAGTATTTACAATATTCTAGGGTAAAGAGATAACAAACCTGCCACTCAAACCCTTTTTACAAAATATCTATCAGCTACTATTACTTCACATATCCAAACATATATGCCCTTATTAGTATTTACAACAAAAAATGACTCATCTTGACTTTTCTCAAAACATATATGCAATCAAGATGAGAAGGCTATATTCTAGTTATTTACATATGATATGAAAAGATGGATAGTACAGCTCCTCTATATAGGAGGAACCTCCATTACATGAACTATACATATATTCTGCACATAAGTGAAGGGGCCCAACCAAGGTATTTCCACTAAGTTAATATTCACTTCAAGCCATATTAGATATCTTGCCATTTGATACACACCAATTATTATAGTGAGAAATAGATTCTCAGTAGTTAGACATTCCATTTTCTTTTGAAGCACTGATATATACCACTGTAGTGATAAAGAAAACCATTGTACATTCTTTATTTTCAAATACATTTATTTCTATTAGAATTCAAGATACAATTCATCAATGTGTATGGCATGCATTTTAGAGTAAAAAAATACATTAGTATATCATGTAAGTTCACCATATAGATATGGTCATAGTATCATGAACATAAGACATATTAGTCTTGTATGGGGAAACAACATCTGTAACATCTCTCATAACACACCCTTACCTATGGTTCCTTTTTAGTTAGTTAAAGGATATAATATGTAATTATCATAATATTAGCGTATTACTGTTACCTCCACCCAATTAAATTTTAAACTTTTATCAAGTTGATTAATTAATTAGTTGAGTGCTATTTGGTTTGGGTTCTACACTCGAGCTCTCACAGCTTTTTCAGCAAAATGTTAGATCATATATATATACATGATTCTTCTTGAATGGCTATACACAGACATGCATAAATACTCATTGATTAGCTTTAACTTAACCTATTTGGGAATGGAGGTAACAATCCAGCCACTCAAACCCCACTAAAATGTCTATTCATGAATTCAAACTAATTCATATACAACTAATTCAATATAGGCTATACAAAGTAAATCCTTACTAGCCTTCCTCAAATATTATGAAGACTAGCACAATAATAAGATATGCATATACTATTTCAAAATAGCTATTTCCATGTACCGCATGGTGGGTATTTCTTCCCACTTTTCCTTCTCCTCTAGTACAAGGGAACCTACACATCTGATACATGTAAGCACTCTGGTGAGAAATTAATCTCAGTAGCAATGCAAATTGTCTTTCAAAAATTACCAGCCTGTACCACTATTCTTACATAGAAAATCTTTACATTCTTTCATCATAAAACATAATACATAGCATATACTATTGGGGTATAATACATGCAACATACTTTCAGTCATGTGCTCATATTTATGCATGTACATTTAACTATGTCATCTTTCAGATAGGGGATGTCCATTCATCATCACTTTTATATAGAACATATGTGGGATAGTAAACATGCCATCATTTTATTTTCATAACATGTGAGCAATTCATAAAACATCATAAGAGTAATCGGAAGAGTCGCCCAACAAAAACTCCATGCACCACTATCTATATGAATGAGTTTGTGACTATTCAGCTAACATTTAGCTAATTCTAGCTTTCATCTTTAACTTTTGTACATTCTGAGGCATCCCCTAGTGGATCAAAGTACCTTAATGGTCCCTGCCCCTTTCTGGTGGATCATCCCTAACCAGTGGGATTTCCTCCCTTTCGTCCCAAATGGGGCTGGTATAAACTCATGGGACCACCATCAACTCTACTCGGATCACTTCTTCTCTGTTTTTGTGCGGATCATTGTACTATGGAATCACCATCTCTTTCTAGTGGATCACACTCCTAGTACGCTATTCTCTACATATGCTCTAAGGTGAATCGACTCATGCCCATGGTTATGCTTAACTCTAAGTATATATTTCTCATATGGCCTTTAGGAGATGACAATAACTTAAAGTTTGCAACCATCATGGTGTTTTCAAAATCATCTAAGCTCAAGTGGATGTTTAACCATACCAAATTATAGCACAACTATAGAATGCCCAACAGTCGTCCTATACCGACAATCGGTCACTCGATCATGAGCCTATCTACCTTAAGGCATACACTTATAATACTTTCCTCTTTCCTCTTTTGTGTTTTCTACTCTCTCTCTTTATTTCACTATCACAAGGGTCTCATCACCCAAGTGGTTCGTGACTTTATCTCTTGCATGTTACCCACTACATCCCATTTTAGATCCTTAGTTTGACTGAGACTCTGGGCTATTTTACTCTTACAATGATCAATTGAGCTCATTACACACATCAGAGAGCTAGCAGTCGACTTCCCTTTTGTTGGCAGTCAGCTGCTAGTTATTGTCTAAAATCCCTATTTTTGGCTGAGAGATATTAGACGACTGGTATAGTTTGGCAATCAACTACTAGCCTCGACAGTCAACTTCCATGGGTCTGGCAGTTAGCTGCTCCCTTTCTAGAAATTTTTTAGAGAACGAAGAACACGAAAATTGACTTCCAAGGTCTGGCAGTCGGCTGCTAACGTTTTGTATCACATTTCTGGGCAAAAGATGAGTACTGTAGTTGACTTCTAGGGCTGGTAGTCGGCTACTAGCGCTCAGTTTACTTGAAAACTATGGTTTTACCCAAAGTTTAGCCCCAAAAACATGTTCTTAAGTCATTTACTTAAATCATAAACTCAATGCCAACATTTAAACATCATTTCTCATTCATAAAATGCCCATAACATAGCTTAACATGTTCAAACTAAGACCAAACCACATCTTTCTCACTTAGGGCAAAAATCCAACCTCACTGTCATTCACAAGCATAAATGACCAAGCTAAATCAACACACATTATCCAATAACAGTTAAAAACACATAGAATGTAGGTTTTAAACCCCAGATTTAACTTCAAACATTAAAAATATCATTCCTCAGAAATTTTTTTGTATATTTCAGAAATAGGGTTTAGGATGAATTGCTACCTTGATTCCTTGCTTAAATGTATGTGTATGATGTGTAGAAATGATTCTCCCTTGCTGTAGGACTGATTTATAGCCTCAAATCTACTCCTTCCTTAGTAAAATTCCCTCATCAAGCCTTAGCTCGCCCCTTTCTCTCTCTAGTCACCCCTTTCAACTTCTCTCTCTAAAAATTTGGTATGCTGGAAGTTTGGGGGTTTAGAGCTTCAGCTAGGGTTTAGGAGAGTTTAAGGAATTTGCTATCTAGTCCCTAGGCTCTTTTGCACTCTTAGACTCATTTATTTTTCCCTTTTCAATTAGGTTATTGGTCATACTCTTAACTCAACATTTTGTTAAGAGCAGATGCACTAATGCAACATACACAAGAACTAGATATTAAATTAATAATTATCAAACATCTCTTAATCAAATTAGGAGTAGATGTTATAGATACTTTGATATAAAAACTATACATTTGCATACATCTGCCAAACTAGTAAGGGCATCGAGAAATAAGACTGGCATTTCTTAATATTTGTGTATACACAAGTTCCCAAAAGTAAGCTCCACCCTCCTATACAATATACACAGGCCCCTTATGGCCTTCCCAACACAAGCTAGGGGTAGTAGAGCACTAAAAAGAAGATCAATCTCATCATCACACTAACCCACCAAGGGGTGGTAGTGCATCGACAATATAAATCACTATCTCCTCGATCTGGATTAGTACCCCACTCTAGGTACATGTATAACCTCTATCTCTACCTCAGCAGTGACAGAGTATCTTAGCATCTAGACTCATTAACGTGCAGGTGAGATAAAATACCAGTAATAAATGAAAGTGAAGTTCAAACATGCCGCTAATGGTACCAGTTGTGAAAACATAGAAAACTCTAACATTCAGTTCATTTCAATACAAATCATTATGGATACTATATCATGCTCATACTATGTAAGGTTATGTATCAAACATTTCGCATTCATTTATGCTCAATGAATATGTTCATCATAACATTCATTTTGTTGGTAATGTGGACATGTATAACATTCATGAAAATAGCATTCATACAAGAAAGCATTTATCTCATGGGACTCTTATAGCCCATTCTTTACATGTTCCCTTTTTCTTTCATATATTCCTTCTTTTCAAATATTCTTTCCTCTTAAGTATACATTGTATGAGTTTCATGCAGATAAATATTTGCTAGAACAAGGATCCTAGGGCATCCCCTATGTTCCTTTTATCATCGTAAGGTCACCATACTCTGTGATAGATCATACCCCTATTGGATCACTGCACCTCTCTGTAGGCTACAAATCATTTCCCCTTATTGGATCACTATACCTCTCTATGGGCTACAGGTCATTTCCACCTGCTCTCTATGGCGAGCGAATTATGCTTAAATATCTTTTTCATCTTACTCTCTATCTTATACACTAGACTAAAAAGTTTCCTAATTATGGTAAGTACAACCTTAAGTAAGTCATTCTTAAGCCATCAGGTTAAACTAACTTAAGTTTGACCACCATCATGATCTTTTCAACACTTTTCTAGAATTGAATGGATGTTTTACCATCCTAAATTATGATCCAATGATGGAATTTTTGATGATCATCCCATACTGATTGCCATTCCTTCAATCCAAAAGCTATCTAGACTAATGCATACAATAATAGTCTTTCACTTTGCTTTTCTTGATATTTTCCTTTAATCTTGTCCCATATTACTTCTTAAATATATTACTATGGTTTAGAAATGATTACCTAGCCTTTACATGATATTTGAATGAAGAAAAGAGGCAAAAATACAAAAATAAAACATGCATACAAATGGAGGCTATTAGCCATGGCGAAGTGTGCCTTTATCTAGGGAGAAGAGCATAGAAAGTGTTCATCGTGACGAGAAAAGTAATTTCTCGTGGCGAAGAAACCAATAGGAGTTCGTCACTATGATAAAACATTTTGGTAGTGGTGAAGACACCAATTTTTCTCAATTTCATGGCTTCCAAAATGTGAAATAACGGTTTTTATGCATTATTAACCTCCAAACCTTCAAGAAAACTTCAAGAATTTCATTATAAATAATTTCTACACTCTTTTCTCCTGTCAAAACATCATAATATATCAAAACTACACTTTCTAGTGCTAGGAATCAATCCAAACTCATAGAACTCATGTATAAGAGAAAAGAAAGAAAACCTTGCTTAAATTCCATTTTTTTAATCAAAACAATCACACACAAGACCTCGTGGGCATATATCCAATGTAAAAACCATAGAATGCAAGTTTAAACTTTCCTAACTCAGCTTAAAACATAGCTTTCATATATTTTCAATAGGTAGAGGAAATGGGTTATTGCACCCAAAGACATAAGGAAAGATTTCTCTTGATTCCCTTAGTGATTTGTGCCAGATAATGTTTATAAAAACTAGCTGGGTTGTTTCTACTTAAGATATGGTCCTCCTTCTAAGTCTTCCTTAGCTTTCTCTCACTAATACTCTCTCTCCTTCTCTCACTAGATGAAGATGAGGATGGTTAAGGTATGTTATGAGTCTCCAAAGCCTTCTTCCCTCTTAAGTCATATGTGACTTTTTCCTAGGGGAGAAAATGCAATCAACTAAACTTGAAAATAATTGCTAATTAGTCCCTAGGTCAAAAATGAATTTTAACTATCCAAAAACATTTTTTCCCTTATGTACCACTTTCATATTTTATTCTTGTAGGGTTTTATTTCTAATTACCTAATTTTAACTCCTTATCTATCCTTTGGGTTAAATTACCTAAATATACCATTTTTGTAAAACTTCATTTCCTCTTATAACGAACCTCATTTCAGTATGGTTTCACAATCAATTGATCTATAACTTACTTCTCCAGCTTTCTATGTCACATATTCATAGCAAACATGTCTCTAATATTCAAAGACTAAATTGCTTAAGCGGATGTTACAGTCTTTCATTTAAAAATATAAATATAAGTAGCAGTTTTAGTTTTTTGGAAGCAGTTATATTGTAGAATATAGAATGTTTTCATCATTTTTAGGTTCCTTATATTATTCAAGATAAAGAGAATAATAATTAGAAATTATTTCCATAGAAAAAGACTTTTTCATTAAAGTAAATTCTTTAATTTAATAGCAAAAATAATTTAAATTTTGTTTTATTGTTATAGTAAAGAACAAACACCATTAAGCAAGAAAAAGATTTTATACATAAGAAATCACCAGTAGTAAAGATTTATACAAAGGAATAGATGGAAGTTTATTGAAGGAAAATGTTTAAGCTTGTATACAACAATAACAACAAAGGGGGGTGAATGGCTTTGAAGCATTTGATAGCCAAGATGGCTCGACAGTAGGCATGCGCACCTACCTTCGAAGGTCCTATAAATGTCTAGGGTTAAACTTTATTAATTTTTGTTACTTTTTTTAAGGCTAAAATTCACAAGACCCCCTTGTACTTTAGCTTATGTTCATATAACTCCCTTGTACTTTCAAACGTGACCTAGAACCCCCATGTACTTTGGAAATGTTACATGAAACCCCTTTTGTCCAATTTTTCATCCAAAAATGAACAACAATAAACACATTAGCTTATAGGGTGTTAGGTTGAAGGAAATAATTAAAAGATTATAGAGGTTTTTTTTTACCATTAAAGCATCAATTTCTTGTTGGTATTTTTGTCTTTTCACCTATTATCTATTAATTATTTTCTCCAACCTGGCATCCTATAAGCTAATGTGTTTATAGTCGTTAGTTTTTTGATGGAAAATTGGACAAAAATGGATTTCATGTAACATTGTGAAAGTACAAGGGGTTCTGGGTCACATTTAAAGTATAGGAGGGTTATATGCATAAAAGGCTAAAGTACAAGGGGGGTCCTATACGCTTTAGCCTTTTTTTAATAACTTCTTTTAAATATTTGAAAAACTTTGTGCAAGGGTGGTTGATTGTCCTTTCTAATGTATAAATTAATATTCTAACTTTACACACAAAAAAAGCCATTCATTGAGATTGATAAGTAAAGAATAACCACCACTAAGGATCCAAAATATTTCCTATAGAAGAAATAGCCAATAACAAAATTTTATACAGAGAAATAGGTGGAAGTTGATTAAAGGGAAATTTTGAAGCTTGTATCAAATAGTAACAACAAAGGGTAAATTGGCTTAGTAGCCTTTGATGGCCAAGATGGCTCCAAAAATCACCAATAACTAAATTTTATACAGAGGAGGTGTGTGCACCAGCCTTCAAAGAAATGAAAATGTAAATGAAGAGTAAACAGAAGAATACAACAAATAAAAGCATGTTCTCATTCATTCGTTAAGCATACATTAGAAAAAGAAGAGACACATTAGGATTGAAGATAGGTTACAAAATGAAGGTGCCCAATCTAAAGACAGTGAAATTATAAAGAAATCTCAATAGACCAAAGAACCCACATAGCTCCCAATGACCCATGATGACCCCCTCCCCTACAGATATACCAACAACTAAACCATAGCAATGCAACTAAAGGAAAAAAATTGTCGTAGCCTGTAACACCCCAATCTTATAGCCTTTTCCAATAAATAATTATTTTATAAATCATCTTGCTATAAGACTGGTTTGTTACCCTTACTTTTATCGTTAATTGTTACCTGAGTATGACTTTAATATTTGGGTAGGTTTGGTTCCTTTACTCAGGTAATTTATCCATACATTGCATAGTGAAAGACTATACAGAAAAAAAATTTAACAATAACACAGTAGAAGACAAAATCCTCAATAATATTTATTTTCCTCATACATGAAGTTTGGTCAATACATAGGGTAAGAAGGCAACGATCTTACCACTCAAACCCTTATTAAATTCTTCCTACTAGTGAATAAAAATTTCCATACACAGCCAAATCCTATATCCCTTACAAAAACTTTAGAACCATGAAGAGAATATCTCAATTAACGTTACTTCTAGCTCCAATAGTAAGGTATACCTAGTTATTTGATACATACTAGGATAATTGTGAGAAATAAATTCCCAGTAGCCAAACAATCCATTCTTTTGAAAACCTCTGGCATGTACCACCATGATAACACATAAAACATTTTACATTATTTTCTTTAAAGTACAATATAAACTATTGCGAATGTCATGCATGATTCATATATATAAATATGGCATGTATTTATGAAAGCACAACTAATTCATTGTGAAGATAGTTCACCATTCATAAACATTTCATAACATCATTTCATAATGAAACCATCATATAGGTATCATGAACATATGCATGTTTCATTCATCATTATGAGATCATAAAGATCATAAAAGTCAAGGAAAAATATTCATAATGTTCATTGTGGCTAATGCCACTTTTCTCATAAGAGAAACATAAGAGTATCGGGACAGTCACCTAGTGAACTACTCCACGTACCACTACCTACATGAGTGAGTTAATTCACTTTCTAGTCATGTGACAATTCTGTCATTAGTGTTATCTGAGGCATCCCCTAGTGGATCCCAATACCCATTCATTAATGGTCATTGCCCTTAGGCAAATTGCTAACATTTTAAATTAATCTCATGGGATCACTGTGGTCGTACAAATCCTTTCCTCTTTGCTTTTTGGACGAATCATAATGTTATAGAATTGCCACCCCTTACCAATTGATCACTTTCTTAGTATGTTATCCCATACATATACTTTAGGATGATGTGACTTGTGCACTTTGTTATGCTAAATTCTAAGTAAATGTCCCTTTTTCATTTGGCTATACTAAGTTACACTAACTTAGAATTTGCAACCATCACAATTTTTTATTAAGTCCTTGTATCTGAGTGGATATTTTACCATCCAAATTTATGACATAACCGTGGAATGCCCAATAGCCATCTTATACCGACAATTGGTTACTCGGTCACAAGTCCATCTATCTTAAAGCATACATTAAGGGCACTTCCTCTAGTTTCTCTCCTTTCTTTCATTCAATGTTTTCCCTTTCTTACTTAATTCTCATGATACCTTTGTTACATTGAAATTATACCCTTTCTTGTTTGATGACACTTTCAAGATTGACTTATTCAAAATTGAATTGTATGGGTATTGAAGGTCATTCATTCCTTTCAAACAATTCAAAACATACATCATGAAAATTCCTTGCCATAGCCATCCATTTCTCTTTTTTTTCTCTCTTGAATTTGGCCAACATGGAAATTTAACATAGTTCTTTTAAAATAACACTATCCAATTTCGGCGAATACAAGAGAAAAGAGCATAAATCTTGGCCAACTATGGAAATGATGGAAGAGAGGAAATTTTCATGCCATTATATTCCTTCCCTTTTTGGCCAAGAGTGGAAAATGAGGGAAGAAAGGGCTTTCATGCTATTCCCCCTCTTTCTTCCATCTTTTCCATCATATAGACATAAATACATCGGTTTCCTTCATTTCTACCTTCCCTTTTTCTCTTGAATTGGGTTAACATAAAGATTTAGCCTTTTTGCTTCACAAATTACATTAACAAAAATTTAGCCCATTTTAAGGGAAATAAGGGGGTGGTCTCGACTAAAGGGGAAAGTGAGGGAAAAAGTGGAGTTTTCATACCATTTCTTCTCTTTCTTCCATCCTTTTCATCATTCAAGCATAAATATACCATTTTCCTTCCATTTCCATATCAATCACTATACTTCAAGTCATCAAACATCAAGGGTTCCATCATAACCTAAGTTGAACTATAATTTCTCTCCTTCACAATTTTCATTTCAATAACATTCAAAACATCCATAAATACATCCAAAACAATCACACAATCAATACCCAATAGCAAATTCATCATAAAAGAATGTAGATAGAGAAAATCCTCTTTCACATAAACAACCATAGGTTTTCCATTCAAGCAAAATAATCCATAAAAATGGAAGTAAGAGGGCTAGGATTGTTTAGCTACCTTGTTTGTGCAAGAGGATGGTGTTTTAGCTTGGATGTTTGGCTTCTTTCTTCTTCCCCTTTCCTTTCTCCTTCACAGCTCCTCCCCTTTCTTCTTCTTCCCTTCATGCTTCTCCTTCCATTCATGGAGAGAGTGGAGTTTTTACTTTAAGAAGATGGAAGATTAGCCTTGATTAGTTAACATCTTCCTTCTTCTTCTTCTCTTGTTCTCCCTCACGGTTTCCTCTCCTCTTTCTCTTCCTCTCGATTTTACTTCATTCTTCCTCCTTTCCCATCATCTCCTTTCTTCTCCAAGAAGAATTGGATTTTAATTAAAAGTGAAAATGACCATTTTTCCCTTTATATCAAAATGACCATTTTACCCTCCATTCACCCTCTTTTTTAAACATATGAAGGAGTTTGCCCTTCCATGTAATTTCCTAAATTATTTGAGCAAAATGCCTATTTTACTCTTATGGTAAAATTACCATTTTGCCCTTATGAAAAAAAATACAATTTTACCTTCTATTTATCTTCTTATTTTTGAAAAGTGTAAGGAGGAAGCCTCCAAGGAAATTTTCATGAAGTCTTTAGGTGAAATGGCTATTTTACCCTTAAGTTAAAAAATTAACATTTTACCCTTGAGTGAAATTTCCATTTTACCCTTGGATAAAAATTACTATTTTGCCCCTAGATATTTTCCCAGGGTAATCATGACTTTTAGGATATTTTTTTTAGATATTTTCCAAAGTAATCATTACTTTTTAAATATTTTGAGACCTCATGATTACGCGTCATTAATGCGCCTAGATATTTTGCCAATGTCATCATAACGATTAGATTTTTTTAGAACCTTTTTCCTTTTCACTTTAGTCCTTTGACTTTTCCTTCAATTTAGTCCCTCTCTACTTTAAGAGAATGTAAGGCAATTTATATATGAATATTTAGGTATGCAATAGCCAAATTTAAGAATTAATAACATACCTAAAGATGCAAAAAGCATATTTCACACAACCAAGGACACGAGTCTTTGTAAGAACCAACACAACAGGCTTAGGCTAATGGTCAACAATGAATCGACAAATAATTTGTTGGAAATATCTTAAGCTTGGGCGTAAATGTTCTAGAACGGCACCTGGAAACTGTTCGAACTAAATATACTACAATGAATAAGAGGAAGGATAAAAGCTCCTTCAAACAGCTTAACCCAAGAAGTTTTTCCCACCATAATAGTAGTTTGGAAATGGATATGATAATCCATGCAAGACAAAGTCGCATCCCATACCTAGAAGTTTTTAAGCTTAAGTGCAAAACATTGCAAACCAACACCTGTAAACTATTGAAACTATGTATACTACAAAGAAACAGAAGGAGGGAAAAAAGCTCTATTGGAAAACCTAATCCAAGAAGTTTGTCCCTCCACAATAATAGTCTAAAAACAAATATGATAATCCATGTGAGAAACAGCTGTATCCTGCACTTGAAAGTTATTGAGCTCAACATCCAAAGATGTACCAACAAAAGGACCATGGATTTAGTATCTTACCTCCTTACCCCTGGAAAATTAATAGATTTGGGGTACTTCACCAACAATATGGCAAAAAAGACAAGAATCCTTCGACATAGTTCAAATAAGAGCTAATAAAGGAAGAACGAGAAAAGACAATAAATAGATGTTTCTTAAATAATAGAAAGGAAAGCAATCGTTAAACATTTTGAGGAAAAAATAAGCCGTAAAACCACAAGGCACCTTGTAAAAGAAATCAATTGCAAATGAAAGAACAATGCATCAAAACATAAAAAGTGATAATTCCACACCTGACCATTCATGTGCAATCACCCTCCAACACATGGGTTGCCTAGACTAAGGCCTCGCCTAAGGCTAAAGGACGCCTAATGGATGGACTTGGCCATATTATATTCTTGTAATTGCCTAGAAACTCTATAAATACTAGGTTAACCCCTAGTGCCTTATGAATAACCAAGGTTATACATTATTGTTTTTTGTTACTTCTTTTTATTAAGTTATTGTAAACATTTGACAAAGTTTGTGCATGTGTGGTTGATTTAACTTCGTAATGTATAAATTAGTACACTAATATTGTAAAAAAATAGTCATTCATTGACATTGATAAGTAAAGAACAATCACCATTAAGCAGAAAAAGATTTTATAAAGAAGAAATCACCAATAATAAAGTTTTATACATAGCAGTAGATGGAATTTTATTAGAGTGAAATGTTAAAGCTTGTATACAATAGTAACAAGAAAGTTGAGTGAATGGATTGGAAGCTTTTGATGGTCAAGATAGCTACGCATGAGGTGTTCGAACGTGCCTTCAAAGGCCTTATTGAAGCTTGTATATAACAGTTACACCAAAGGCAGGTAATAACCAACAATAGTCGTCAGAACATTTGAAAAATGGATAATAAGCAACCTTGAACATATTAAAGGTTCCAAGACAAATAAGAAGAGCTCGAAAATATCCCACATGGATAGAATAACGTTCAATGTGGAGGTTCCATAATAAAAAAAATAATTCATTGCAAATGAAAGAACAACAAATCAAAACATGGAAGTATAATAACAGAATAAACAATTGGTATGTATAGGAAATAAAATTAAGCAGTGAAAAGCCTATATATTTGTCTCTGTTAGATTATGTTAGAGTACCTGTGTCTGCAAATATTTTACAAATATAAAGATTTCTACTAGACAAAGTTGTTGACCCTATTTTAACATAAACTCTCCAAGGTTTTGATGATTACAAATACATTGAAGGATTTTCAGGTTAAGTGTCAAAGTCTAATGGCTCAATTACTTACATATTGAATAATTCAAGTTAGTTTGGTGTCTACGACTTAAGTTGTAAAGGTAATTTAGTAACTTAAGCTCTAAAACTTTAAAAATTCTCTTGGAAACTTCCTATAAACTTCTTTTTGAATACTCGGTAGCTCTTACATGAATTCTCCACTTCAAAGCCTTTTTTCTAAAGATATGAGTTAACTATTTTTTTATAGAAGTTGACTGCTACACTTGAATTCTAGAGAATCATTGACAATAAGCATTTGACCACTAGCCTACTTTGAGCTAACAATTGACAGCCAAAGCCTAAAAGTTGACTGCTAGCCCAAAACTTTAATTTATATAGAAACTTCAGAGCACCCAGTTAACTGCCATGGCCCAGTTCCATAAATATTTGAATTAAGAACATGACAATCAACTACTAGCTTTCTGCAAGTTGACTACCATAGTAAGGAACAGTAGAGTGAAGGTAAAAAATGGCTATTTTTGAAAAGATATGCAAACATTTGGTTTCAAACGACTATCTTTTAAACATCCATATATAAAGGGCTTAGAAAGTTTGAAACAACTAAGACAAAAGCTTGAATTCAAAATTCTAATTCATCTTCAGAGCACTTGCTCTAAATCTTAACTATAGTTCTTCATTTGGATTATCTACTCTAAAAGAGAGTTCTTTCCAAGATATTTCTTCTACAAAAAAAAGTGTGTAAAAATCTCAAGGAAAAGGTTTTCCTTGAGTACATTGAGAGAAACAAGTGCTGAGATTGTTTATAGTGGTTCATAAGTACTCAGTTAAAACTTGTGGAGTCTGGTGAAAATCTCAAGCTTTGCTTGGGGACTGGATGTAGGATTTGTTGAATAAGTTGAACTAGGATAAATGTGTAACATCCACTCCTAATATGATTAAGAGATGCTTGTTAGTTGTTAATTTAAGTTTAATGCTTGCGTATTTTGCATTAATTGCTTATAGTTACACTGGTGGAGGGACTTAGTTGAAAGGAATAAGAGCTAAGTTAAATGTGGCTAAGGACCAAATTGAAAAGGGAAAGTTTAGTTAGGCCAAAGTCATAAAGTGGCCCAAGGACAAGAATGCAAATTTTGAGACTTAGGGATTCAAAAACCCTAAACCCTCACACAACTCCAACTTTAGCATTTTTAGAGAGAGAAAGAGAAGGGCAAGTAGAGAGAGAAAGTAGTGAGTTAGAGCAAAGGAGAAGAGATTTGCTAAAGGAAGAATGGATTGGAGGCTAAGGATTGGTCTTATAACAAGGGAAGGACTTTTTAGCACATCATACATGCACATTTCTCAAGAAATCAAGGTAGTAACTTAACCTAACCCTATTTTTGAAATGTTTAGCTTTTTGTTGAATGATGTGTCTTATTTTATACATATTTGCTTGATGTGAATTGTCCATTTTATGTAATTTTATTCTAAAAATACCTAAGTTTACATTATTTTTATTTTCAGGCATTTTATGAAGTCATCATCAACAAACGAAGCAATTTCGAGCTTGGACAGCCTTTAGAGCACCCAAAATAGGCCATTTAGGCCAATTTTACTTATAGGGCCAACTAAAGGCTTATTGGGCCTTAGACCGGGCTAGAAATAGTGAAAACAGTGAGCAGCCGGCGTGAGAACAAAGCAGACTCCCGTACACTTAGAATAGACCCGAGCAGATCCCAAAAAAACTCGTGCATCTTGAGAAAGGGAGAAGACTGACCGACTTTCCACAGTGGTGCAACGACGTTCCGGTGTTAGGGGGCGACGAGCGGGACACCACCATCAAATCCAGCCACAGGAATGCACCAGAATAATGGAGATATGCAAGAGAAGATGTGCGACCCGGTTCGTGACCCATTCGAGCTTGAGCTTCTTTGCGGAATTTTTTGGTCGACCCACCGACCACCGTTGATCCTGCAACTTCAAGCAACTCAACCGCACCTTACCCTAGCTTTTCGATTGTCGTAATGCCCCAAATCACAAGATCTGCGACAGACCCAATGTAACGACCCCCTAATACGACATACACAATCCTATATCTAATTAGCGGAAGCATATGGGTTTCTTTAAGTAGTTATTTCTGATGTGGGAATGTCAGGGGATCGCTACTGGTTGAGCGTAACCTGAATAGACTTCCCGTTGTCCATTCAGATTCCGTTCAACCCTAATTCACACGCAGCTAACTAGTTATACATACATACATCATAAATTACTCTGGAATGAAATCTATAACTCGTATATACATCACATCATACATTCATATACATTCCAACTTAAATTCATAAGTTTACAGGGGTAAACCCTACCGAAAATCTGACAGAGTTTCCTCTATATTTTGAACATACCCAAAATACAATAATCACATGTTTACAATTACACAACCAGTCCAATAACAACAATAAACATAATGACAGAAATCCATATACAGCAACGTCAATCCCATCACTACAGTCAACATAAAACACCTGATTTATACATGTACAGTCAATCCAATCACTACAGAAAACATAGAAGACAGAACCTAATATACAGCAACGTCATCAAAGTATATATACAAGACGATTTAAGCCTAAGCTAAGTCATTCTCCTGTTTATCACCAAGGCATCATCAGCTATCGTCTGGGTTCCTTTCCCTGTCCCTGTTCATCTGAGTAAACAACTTGATGAGATATAAAATCCCAGTAGAATAATTTACAATTCAAATATACTTCAAAAATTGGCTGAATACTCAGCGGTGCGAACACCGAAATCATCTTCCCGAAATCAGTTTGAAAACAGTGAAATACCTTATCTTTAAAATCGTTTTATTACATGGAAATTGCGGCAATTAACCAAAATCATAAAATCCATTTCTTTTAAAAATCAATACTCGAAATCAAATAAAATCCCATGCCTGGTGTATCTAAATCCACGTTGGCTACAAATTCGCTGTAACCAAGTCTAAATCGTCGTCTTCTAATTGCACGTCATCCAGAGAGAATGCCTCTCTTATCGTTGGGTGTGATCCGTAACACCAATCACCCGAATCAAGCCTATATTGTGAGTGTGATTTGTAACACCAATCACTCACTCAAGGACCGGGTGAGAATCAACATCTAGGGCGTCCCCTAGCATGTGCACATACGCCAATTCTCATCCTCATACAGTCTATTCGAACTCACATGCTCATGGTCGGCTATTCCTCAGGGTTCTAGGGTATTACGCCTAAATCACAACATTTCCCCATGTAGGTTATCCCCCCCTTATACTCCTTAAACCTTTCTTAGGGTCGTCCTGATTTATCGCGTGATCCCTAACGCAGTACAGGCTAAATCTGATAAAAACAATCTCGTTTAAAAACTCCCTTTACTAGGGATACTTAACGGTCGTCCCATACCGGCTATCAAGTACCCAACCCTAAGTAAATTTGTCCTAAGGGCATCTAAACTCGATAAAAAAAACGTCTAACATGCAATTAGGGTTTTCAGCACACAGGCATGCAATTTATCCCATCGAAAGCAGTACGTAAATCTATGCAAATCATCTAAATAATTCAGGTATCCACTAGGTCAAATCTAAGGTTCAGGAAGCGTAAATTATCCTACCTGGTCTCCTGTCGCTCTAAATTAATTCAGGACTTCACGTAATCTTGATTTTTGAGCCCAATTAATTTCTTGGACATTAAATTGAATATTCAAACTTGTCACATCATCTGTTTACCAATTCTAAGTCTGGTTGCCCTAATACCTAGGTCAATTTATTGCCTAATTATGTTCGGTAGCTATTTCAGTCAGATATCATCAGTTTTTGGGAAATCAGACCTTACCAATGTGATCGGATGATGGAATTCTGTCTCGGGGTGGTCTCAGTTTCTCCCGATGCACGTCCAGAAACTCTGGCACGGCGATGCACGGCGGCGTATGGTGGCGTACGGTGGAGGGGTACGGTTTGCCTCAAAAATTACACCACAATGAAGCCCGCAAGTCCAGGAGTCCGAATATGGTGGTCGCGTGGTGGTTCACGGCCGTTTGGATGGTGTTTTTTGGCCATGAAGTTTCACGCACGGTGGACAGAGATTGCCTTGATCCGAGCGCGTCTGGCCTCCATTCGACGTCGGCGAGCTACTGGAGAAGCTGGCAGCTCAAGCTACACGGTGGTGGGGGCGGTGACGGCCAATGGTGACGGACGGCAGCGATCTGAGCTGGCGAAGTTTTTGCGCTGTGGAGGAGAAAAGTGTCTTTTTTCGGCGACGCTGGCGGCCGTTGGTAGCCGTGGGTGGTTGCTGGAGGTTGTGGGTGGTGAGGGCTATCGATTAGTGTGCCAAGTGGCGGCCCACAGTGGCTGTAGTGGCGGTACACAGTGGAGGAAGGAGGAGAGAGAGAGATTTGAGAGAAATTGAGGGAATTCAGGAAATTTAAAGCCTCCGGGGGCGATTCTGACTTTTCCCAGACCACTCAAGGATACTTTAGGGTGTCGGCATCCTTCCAGACGTCTTCACGCATTTTCATGCAAAGGTTTTAACCTCCGTCAGTGAAATTGACGTATGAAATGTCTTCTGTCAGTTTCTGATCGTCAGATTGCATTTCTTTCCGTTTGATCGTGTTTCTGACTTTGAACATCCCTTTGTTGCAAATCCTTGTCCTCGAAATATATGCCAGCCTCAGTTTAAAAGGAATTAGGGTTAAAAATTTGATTTTATCCTTTAAAATCCTTTCAAAATCCTTTTGATTGTTACACCCGAGACTATGACCTGTCTGTATTTGCAACTGTTTCCAATGTCATTTTTCCGGTCTGCCACTAGAAATTACCCCTCCATCACTCGACACCTCGCCCGTAACATTCCGCCTCAATTCCAGTCGCCTTTATCTACTGTTGGGATTGTCTGTTGTTGTAAATATATGTGGCTAAATTTATAGAATTCATTGGGGTTCCTGACTATGTTGGATTACTATTTTAATTGCATGGATATTGAATTTAGTTATGTGATCTTCTTTGTAGTTATGAATGTATGTATTAGCTTTATTTACAAGATGTTGTGATAATGTTAATTATATTCCTTTTTGAGATCGATAGATAATAATTGGAATTGGAAAACTAATTGTAAGGAACAATTAATTATCACTTAGAGCTAAGGTTAATTAATTGCTAAATTAAGAGTAGCTTAAAGTTATTTCTTAATAGTGGTGAATTAGACTGATAATGCTGATTTAAAATTTACCATTAGGAAGAACCAGCCAATGGTAGATTTTAGGTTTAAGAAATTCATTGAGACCGAAAGAGAATTAGAATTAGAATTAGAATTCACTCACAGGTAGCATAGTTAAATTCAGTAATCCATTATCCTTTGTGTGTTTACCAACTAGTGTAGGTTCCCTTATGGATTTACTTTTCTTGTGTCGGTATATTCTCTTTCATTCCTTATCTCTGGTAGTTTATTATTACTTGTAGTTAGACATTAGTTTAGATAAAAATCAATCACTTTAATTGTTAGGCTAGATAACAGAGAATAAGTAGTAACTCTAGGCTTTCCCATTCCTGAGGAATATGACCTTGATACTCACCATTGCACTAGGCTGTATCGATAGGTTCACTGCCTTAGGTGTAGTTGCATAGGTAGCATTGATAGCTCCACATCATTGAAAAATGTTATTATGGATGTTTTGAGTTAAGTTTGGGGTTTAAACCTACATTCCCTATGTTTTTGACTTCATTGGGTATTGTGTGCTGAATGGTTGTGCTCATTTATGCTTTTCATTGACTTTGAAAGTGGGCTTATGCCTTAAGTGAAAAAATATGGTTTGATCTTAGTTTTATGTGTTGTTAAGTTGAGTTTTAGGTTTGTTATAAATGCTATATAATGTCTAAGCATTAGGTTTGAGTCCATAGCTTAAGAACTTGGGTTGAAAACATGTTTTTGGAGCAAAACTCTAGATGTATCAATAAATTTTAGAGCAGACTGAATGCTAGCAGCTGACTGTCGTGTTTTTGTTTTCTAAAAAATTTTCTAAAAAGTTAGCAGCCAACTGCCCTGCTCTAGCAGTCGACTGTCGGGTCCAGTTTAAGGCTAGTAGTCGACTACCAAGCCTTTAGCAGTTGATTGGTAGCTTTTAGCCAGGACAGAGTAAAGAGGGCAGTGAGCTAGTAAACTGACTGGCAGTATAGGATCAATCGTCTGCCAACCCACTGTCTTCGATAATAAACTCAATGACCATTTTGAGAGGTAAAAAACCCAAAATCTCAGTTAAACTAAGGATCTAAGCGTGGGATGTAGTGGGTAACATGTAAAATGGAAGGTCACATGTCATTCGGATGAGAGGATCCTTGTGATAGTGAAATAGAGAGAGCGAAAAACATAATAAAGCAAGGAGTGAAGTATTCTAAACGTATACATTAGTGGTAGATAGGCTTAGATCAAGTGACTAATTGTCGGTATGGTACGGTCGTTGGGCATTCCATGATTGTGCCATGAGTTAGGATGGTTAAACATCCACTTGAACATAGATGATTTTGAAAATGCTGTGATGGTTGCAAATGCTAAGTTAGTGTTATCTTCCAAAGGCCATTTAATAAAGTTAGGCATAGCCATGGACATGAGTTGAATCACCCTAGTGTATATGTTAGAGAATAGTATACCGAGAGCGTGATCCATCAAGAGGGAGTGGTGACTCTATAGCCCGTGATTTACAAAAGCAGAGTGGATAAGACCTATCCAGAGTCAGACTGTGATCTCATGAGTGGATAACCAATCTCGTTTGGGGAAAGGAGAAGTTGGGTAAAGCTAAAAATATCCTGCTGGTTATAAGATGGTACTCGGATCCAACTGAGGGATGCCTCGAATAGTACTAAATGTTTAGAGTGGTTGAATAGTCACACACTCATTCATTTATATAGTGGTATGTGGAGTTATTTGCTAAGCGGTGCTCTTGATAACTCGTATGAGATGTTTGCTTTTCCTGCTCATATGTTAAATGTAAAGGCATGATTATTACCCTATGAGATGTTGAGATGAAAGTTATGATGAGATGATAAGGAGTGGACATCTACTTATGTGAGAAATTAATCTTAGTAGCAGTGCAACCTGTCTTGAAAACTATTGTCCTATACCACTGTACTTATACAAAAAATCCATACATTCTTTTTATCATAAAAACATAATACATACTATTGGATATAGTGCATGCAGCATACTCTCATGTCATGTGCTCACATTTATGCATGTGAATTTAAAACATATAAACTTTAAAATATGGGATGTCCACTCCTTATCATCTCATAGGGTAATAATCATGCCTTTACATTTAACATATAAGTAGAAAAAATAAACATCTCATACAAGTTATTGAGAGTGCCGCTAAATAAATAACTCAACATACCACTATATAAATGAATGAGTGTGTGACTATTCAGCCACTCTAAACATTTAGTACAATCTGAGGCATCCCTTAACTGGATTCGAGTACCATCTCATAACCAATGGGATAGTTGTCAGCTCTACCCAACTCTTCCTTCCCCAAACGAGACTAGTTATCCACTCATTTGATCATTGTCCGACTCTAGACAATCATATCCACTCCACTTTCGTAGATCATAGATCATGGGTTATGGAGTCACCACCCCCACGTGATGGATCATGCTCATGGTACGTTATTCTCTAACATATACTCTAGGGTGATTTTGCTCATGTCTATGGCTATTCCTAACTCTAAGTATGTGTTTCTTAAATGGCCTTTGGAAGATGACACTAACTTAGAGTTTCCAACCATCACAGTATTTTCAAAATCATCTATGTTTAAGTGGATTTTTAACCTTCCCAACTTATGGCACAATTGTGAAATACCCAATGGCTGTCCCATACTGGCAATCGGTCACTCGATCTTGAGCCTATCTACCACTAATGCATACGTTTATAATACTTTACTCCTTACTTTCTTATGTTTTTTGCTCTCTCTATTTCACTATCACAAGGATCCTCTAATCTTAGTGACACGTGACCTTCCATTTTGCATGTTACCCACTATATCCCATATTTAGATCCTTAGTTTGAGTGAGATTTTGGGCTATTTACCTCTCAAAATGGTCATTGAGTTCATTATCGAAGATAGTGGACTGGTAGTCAACTAATCCTATGTTGCTAGTCAATTGCTAGCTCGCTATCCTCTTTACTCTGTCTTGGCTAAGAGCTACCAGTCAACTACTAGCCTTAAACTAGACCCGACTGCTAGAGCGGGGCAGTCGGTTGTTAACTTTTTGAAAAATTCTTTGGAAAATGGAAAACACGGCAGTTAGTTGCTAGCGTTTGGTCTACTCTAAAATTTACTGATACATCTAGATTTTTGTTCCAAAAACATGTTTTCAACCCAATTTCTCAAGCTATGAACTCAACAACAATACATAGACATCATATAACATTTATAATAGACATAAAACTCAACTTAAGAACACTCAAAACTAAGATTAAACTACATTTTTGCACTTAGGGCATAACCTCACTTTCACAATCAATGACGAGTATAAATGAGCACAAACATTTAGCAAACAACGCCCAATAGAAGTAAAAAACATATGGAATGTAGGTTTAAACCCCAAACTTAACTTAAAACATCCATAACAACATTTTTCAACAAAAAGCTGAACATTTCAAAAATGAAGTTAGGTTGAGTTGCTAACTTAATTTCCTAAGAAATGTTCATGTATGATATGCTAAAAAGGTCCTTCCCTTGTTGTAAAACCAATCCCTAGCCTCCAATCTATTCTTCTTTTAGCAAATCTCTTCTTTGCCCTAACTCACCACTTTCTCTCTCTACTCGCCCTTCTTCATCTCTCTCTAGAAATGCTAAAGTTAGAGTTGTGTGAAGGTTTAGGGTTTCTGAATCCTTAAGTCTCAAAATTTGCATTCTTGTCCTTGGGCCACTTTATGACTTTGGCCTAATTAAACTTTCCCTTTTCAATTTGGTCTTTAGCCACATCTTTACTTAGCTCTTATTCCTTTCAACTAAGTCCCTGCACTAATGTAATTATATACAATTAATGCAACATACAAAAGCATTAAACTTAAGTTACCAACTAACAAGCATCTCTTAATCATATTAGGTGCGGATGTTACATTTCTGATAGGCACTTATTATACATTTTTATTTGATAAATTCTACCACTTTAGGAGCATATTTATGTGTTTTATGTATAATTACCCATATTTCCACCTTGTTTTCATGTTATCCAAGCTTTCACTAGGTACTAAGCAGTTTTGAAGTAAAATGGACCAAAATCAAGTGTTTAAAGGCTCAAAGCACCTCAAAATGCATCTTGTAGCAAGGCCAGGCATGAAGTCTTCTAGAATACACCCTACCACACAACCATACTACCTTAAATGTTCTAGAACATGCCCTTCCACACCTCAAAGACATCTTGTGCACCTCCCTCCACGGCCATAATAACCATTTCCAATCAAAAGAAGGTCGAAAATGCACAAAGGAGGCTTAGCTTCTAAAACACAGCTAACCACACGGTCGTGCTCCTTCACTTGGCCACCACATGACCATGCCATTTTCTAGGTAGCCACATGGCCGTGTAAGAGCCTAAAAGCACTCCTCCTTTGCCTATAAATAAGAGGAAGTGCACAAGCATAAGGGGGAATTCGAGGAGGGGAAAATAGAGAGCACTTAAAGTAGTTTGGAGCATGACAATCCTTGATAGTCTTTGGAGCTTAACACTTTAATTCTCTTGTCTCTTCACAAAGGTATGAGCCATGAAGATTCAACATCTAAAACTTAATGGATGAGGATGTTTTTGTTTCCATTTTTTTTCCTCTTCCTTTATTATAATTCTTGTTGTTTTATTCATGAACATGAGTAACTAGATTGGTAGAACCCAATTAGGGTTCTTAAACTATGTTGATTTTTTATTTTTAACATGATTGAATTATAAACTAGCTTATGTGATCTTCCTCTAGTTAAAGATTAATTCAATTTTTATTATGAGACATCGTAGGGAAAAATATCTAGATTTCTCTCAAAAACTCTAACCGATGATGTTTGGAATTGGAAAACTAACTAGGGAGAACAATTGATCTTAACTCAGACTTAGAGGTTGATGATTGCTGGATTAGGAGGAATTCCTAATAGTGGTGAATTAGAGCATTACTTTTGATCTATAACTTGACCATTAGGAATAACTAGCAATGGAAAGTTATAGGTTTTAGAAATCCATCAAAACCAACCAAAAATCTGGATTTATTGTAGAATTCGCCCACAGGTAGCACAATCAATTTAATAATTCATTATCCTTTGTTTGCATATCAACTAGTTTAGGACCCCAATGGGTTCACTTCTCTAGAACTTTATATTTCCTTATCTTAAAAACACTTTCCTCACTTTCTCTCCATAGCTAAATAGTATTAGTTAGATTTAGTTTAGTTAAATCACCATTTGTCTTAATCTAAATAACAAAGAGTAAGTAGTAACTCTAGGCTTTTCCGTTCCCATGGGATACGACCTTGGTACTCACCATTGCGCTAGGCTACACTGATAGGTGCATTGCCTTAAGGTGTGGCTACATATAGATCATTGGTAGCACATCAAGTTTTTGGTGTCATTACTGGGGACTTTAGTGAGAAAACTAGAGCAAAATTAGGAATTGTTACTTTAGCCATTTTATTGTGTTTTGTTTAATTATTTTTTTTAAATCTTTTTATATTCAATTTTTAATTATCAGTTATATATTGATCTCTAATAGTTTATGACCAGAAGTTATAACCCTGCTCCTCAAGAACCTCTATCTGACCTTGAACGAAATCTCAATAGTTCAAGGTCTCGTTCACATCCTATTGAGGAAGAGCCAATTTATACTCCTATTCATACTCAGCAAGATATGGCCAACAATAATAACAATGATGGTAACCGAACAATGTATGATTTTGCTAGACCTTCATTAGAAGGGACATAAACATGCATTAGTCGGCCTACCACAGTAGCCAATAATTTTGAAATTAAGCCAAACATCATCCAAATGGTGCAAAAAACAGTACAATTTGGAGGTTTACCTAGTGAGGACCCCAATTCTCATATTGCCAACTTTTTAGAGATATGCGATACCTTTAAGATAAATGGAACCACCGATGACACCATTAGGCTTAGGCTATTTCCATTTTCCTTAAGGGATAGGGCCAAAAGATGGTTGCAATCCCTCCTCCCAATTCTATTACCACTTGGGATGAATTGGTAGAAAAATTTTTATGCAAGTACTTCCCTCCTGCTAAGACTGCGCATATGCAAAATAATATTTCTTCTTTTGTGTAGATGCATGATGAGAGCATGTTCGATGCATGAGAGAGGTACAAGGACCTGCTAAGATGTTTCCCACACCATAGACTACCCGTAAGGATGCAGGTATAGAAATTTTACAGTGGAATGAACCCAACCACTAGGCAGATGGTAGATGCAGCAACAGGGGGAGCTCTTAACAACAAAACCCCAGAGCAGGCACAAAATTTAATAGAGGAGATAGCCATAAACAACTACCAATGGCATTCCTTTAGAGAAAGATTAGTAGGACAAGGAGTGGCTATCAAGCAAACACCACATCGCTTTTAGCAGCTCAATTAAAGCTCCTGACTAAGAAAATAGACCAACTCCAGATGCCAGTACAAGCAGCACAGCTAAGTTGTGAATTCTGTGGTGGTCCACACTACAACACAAATTGTAATACAGGTAGTATGTTTGCAAATCCTTTAACCTCTTACTTATCTAACTTTGGGTCTACTGAATTAGAATAGGTAGATTACATGGGGACTGCCCTAAGATAGCAGAACAACCCATACAATAATACATATAACCCCAAATGGAGGAACCATCCAACCTTTGGATGGAAAAACAACAATAATCAGGGACCACCAGGATTTCAGAATCTACGCCAACAGCAACCTCAGCAAAATCCTTCAAGCCAGTTCTCTCAAGGGTAAGAAAAGAAACCCAACCTTGAGGAATTACTGATTAAATTTATATCCGCTTCAGAGGACAGACATTAATGGACAAATACAACTCTTAGGAATCAACGAGCCTCAATCCAAATTTTGGAAAACTAAGTAGGTCAATTGTCTAAAATGTTGATTGAAAAACAGCCAAGCACACTCCCAAGCACCATTGAATCCAATCCTAGGGAGTAATGCAAAGCTATCTGTAATGCCCTTATCTAGTATTACAACACCTCAGATGTAACAGATAAGGTCAGTACATTATTCTTAACCTTAATTATTTATAAACAACGTTTGAGCATTCATACCATCGCAATATTATAAAATTGGATTAGGTTTGGGTTCTTTTGCTTAGATCAAAACTTATAAGCACAGCAAAAATAAAATATAAGCCATCAGAGATACATTCATATAGTATTACATATCTTTTTGTAAGTATTACATCATTTAATCTAACTAAGAACTGTACCAAAATTTTTCACAGGGTTAGGAGACAACATCTCTGTCACTCAAACCCTTGCGATACAAAACATTCTTAACAAAAGAACCTCCTTTAATGTCACTTCCATCTCTATGAAAATGCTAAACATCTACATCTGATACATATCAGTACATAAATGAGAAACTAGTTTCTCAGTAGCTTAACAATTCACAATTTAAATTTTACTGACATATATCACCGTGCAAGCACAGAAAATATTTTCTTCTACATTCCAATCATCTAAAACATAGTCTTGTTCGCATATACATATTGGAAAGCATTGCATGATTATTTGGTATGTCAATGTAATAAAGATGGTCATTCTCATTTCAATTATATCCTATTTTCAGGGAAATCATACATATAATAGTTGAAATAGCCAATGATCATCTAAATATTTTCATTCTTAAAATTTACCTTGCCTAAGAATGTGAAGTACATTTGGTCACACTACAAGAAACATGGACACTTTGCCACTTTTGTAAGAATTGTGAACACTTGGTCACATTGTGGACTCTTGGCCACTTTTATGAAAAATGGTGAACACTTGGTCACATTGTGGATTCTTGGCCACTTTGATGAAAATGGTGAACACTTCGTCACTTATACATACAATTAGCAACCACAATTCATCTTACTATTGCCCTTGACTTTAGCTATTGTAAGACACTTTATAACTCATTTACTTTATATTAATTTACTATATTTTCTCTCTTTTTTCTTAGCCAAAACCGAATAGTAATCTTTCTTATACTATTTTTTAGCAAGAAATTCCATACTTTATAAAGGCCACTCTCGGGTTTGATAAGCCAAAAGGGATAATGCCATAGTTTTAAACCAAATTCTAGTTAGCATGCTTCCTTTAGGTGTCTATAACCTAAAACATACTTTAGCCATACAAAAACACAAAATCACAGCATTTCTCTCATGCTAGGGTTTTTATTATGTATGCTGAATTTCCCAATAATCATCCTTTCATGTAATTGACAACATCCATATTCTCACATTAACAAATAAAATTGAATTACCATACAAGCTTAGCCAAAGGAAATTTACATCTTAAAGAATGTAGAGAACAAGTTAATGTTCTATGAAAGCTTGAAAGTATGATGAATATATCTTAAATCATGAAACAAAACCATAGAATTGCTAAGCTACCTCACTAATGTAGAAACGATGCAAGTGCCTTGGTATCTCCTTGAATTTTATCTTACTCCTTTGCTTCTCCCCCTTTCGGCCAAAACTAGTTTCCTTCTCCTCTCATCGAATGCTTGTGTGGTTTTTCTAAAATATCAAGCTGCTCTCCCTCTCATCGTGGTATCTAAATGCTAAGCTACTCTCCCTCTCACTGAATGCAATTGCCGTATGCATACATATATGTATATTTAATTCAATCCATCTATTGTATATTGTTTATTCGATTAAATCAAAGGAGGAAAAGTAAAGAAAGCATTCAAGCATCTTAACTGTAATGCATCAAGCACCTCAATTATAAAAGCCTTAATTTCATCTCTCGGTTACCTTAAATGAAAAGTCAAGGGAAGAAAAGAAGGAAAGCTATTGAGACATGTCTCCTTTTCTCTCTTCCACCTCTTCAACAAGTGCTTCCTTCCATTCCACCTACCCTAGTGGTTAATGTAACAAAAAAAAGGATGCAAGAAGAATGGGAAGAATACAATTGTCACACGTCTCCCTTTTCCTTCCTTCTTTCATTCATTACCGAGTCACCTTCCTTTCTTTGGTAAAAACGGAAATCACTTCACTTGAATTATATATATCACCTTCCTTTCTTCTCCTTTATTATTTCCATATGTTTATATAAATTTAAATAAAATCTAAATTCTTTCACCTACTCTTACTTGCTTTTTACCATTCAGTTAACTAAGGAATAAAAAGAAAGGAAATTAAGCACTTCACTTTTCATGACCGAGTATTCCCTTCTCTCTTCTACCTTCATCACTAATTGGAAGCATTAAAATAGAATTGTAATATCATTACGTGGTGGAAGCATTAAAATTTCTCTTCACTAACAATTACACTTTTTCGGGTAGGAAAAAAGAAGCCAAGTATTGCAGTATCACTTCCTTTGTTCTCTTCCATTTTTCCAACCGAGTAAGTGCAATCTTAATTATTAAGATAATGTGTATAACACTTTCTCTCCACTCATTTGTCTTCTTGGTCAGATTAAAGAAAGATAAGTCAATTTTTGCTACACTTCATTCTTTTCCTTTCTTTTCTTAATGTAACACCCCATAATTTAATTAGCCTAAATTAATGGTTTTTAATTAAATGGATGGAATTAATGGTGTTATTTAATGATTAGTATGAATTGCTTGCTTCCTAATTTGTTAGATGAATTAACTTAAGGAGGGGAGAAATGTAACACCCTATGTTCTTACAAGCGTACTTAAATTCATGATTTAATCAGATAAATTATCATGAACTATGTCCAATTTCTTGTGTGATGTAATATTTAGAATAAATATTGGAAAGGATGACATTGCATAAAATTGAGGTGCTTGAGGTGCCTAAGGTGCTTGAGGTGCTTGATTTAAATTACATCTCCATTTACCCAAATGGAGAAAGGAAAGAAGCGTATAGAAAGGTAAAAATAAATATAGGTACACGACAACATAGAAATGTGGAAAGTAAAGCATTTAAAAATATAAAGGGAAAGGCAATAAAGGAGGATGTAACATGTAATACATATATATGTAGTGGGGAAGCGAAAAGAGTTTACATAAGGTTCTTGAGGGAGATTTTGATGCTTAAGTCCCTTTTTCCTTTGACTCCACTGAATAAACATTAATTAAAGAAAATGAGTGGCATGAAAGTATCCAGCAAAAACACCAAAATGGCATGTTTACATGTAGGGGAAAAATTAATTGAGAAGAGAGAAAAAAAGAAAAGAAATTTCATGCTAAACTGTACATCTTGTGTCCTTGCATTCCTTCCTCTTAACACCATCAAATGCTAAATTGCATATATATATGGTACATGGAGGGAGAGTTGGAAATTTATTTAAATATATATGAGTGTGCATGGTGAGAATCATTAGGAAGAGCTTAGTATTATTTAAGTATATATATATATATTTAAATTGGTAAAGAGGTGGAAGAGAGAAGGAGAGATGTGTTGCAATGGATTTCTCTCCTTTCTTCTCTTTATTTTATTTCCAATGTGGTCGAGAGATGAATGAACGAATTTCTAATGTGAGATCCATTCTAATTGTTCGGTCATGAAAGAGGGTGATTGACGTCCTTCCTTCCTTCTTGAATAGGCAATACATTGATTGTATTAAATAAAAAAAAAAGGGGAAGAAAGAATGCACACAATAATAACTATTAAGGTGGAAGAAAGAAAGAGTAGCGCTCAAGTATTCTGTGCATGAGCCATACACCTTGCGTGCAAGAGAGGAGCTTGCGTGACTTCCTTTCCTCCCTTACTTGGCGTGACTGAATGGTTAATGTGAAGATGCAAGGAAATGGTTGATACTTGATTGCACGTGGGATTAGGGAATGACAATAATGAAAGGTAGAAAGTGGGAGTAGCAGTCCATTTACACAAATGAATAAAAGGAAAAAAGGGGGGATTGGATTAAAGGGATATGGCTATAGCATTTGGCAAGAGAAAGGATCAGCTTCATATTTTAGGAAGCACACCAACACATACGGCAAAAGCAAAAGAGAGAGTGAGTACCGTGAGTGCTAGTGGAAAAAAAATAATACAAAATTTGTGACGAGGGGAAGAACTAAGGGACCAAGGAAAGAAGAAGCAAGGAAGAGCCAAGGGGACTCCATCTTAGTGCACCTTTAAGGTAGGTTAGTAAATCTTAAATTCTAATTCCATGATCTAGATTGCATGTTTATTGATTTTCCTTCCATGAGACTAGAATGCTTGTCTACATTCTTGATTTAGGAATAACAAATGACTTAGCTTGAATGATAAATCTAGGAGATGGTTAAGGCTTAAACCTAAAATGTTATTAAGATCATGAAACCACTTAGAATAAAAGCTCATTTTAATGATTTGGGTTGCTTGGCTTACTACTCTTAATATTAAAGTAGACATGTGATTTTCATGAGGAAGTTAATGTTAGTAAATGTAACACATGTAAGGAAGAGGACCACACCCAAAGGGATGGGGAAAATTATGATTATTCATAATGATGCATGTAGTTATGAGAAATAATTGACTAGATTAGTGATGAACATTGTTTCTATGGTCAAACCTTAAGACTAATTGATAATGAATATTATTGGGGAAAATTAAGGCTAATTAATGATGACAATTATTATGGGAAATTTATGGTTAGATAATGATAACTAAAGTTGTAAAAGAAATTATGGTTAGTATTTTTGAATAAGGTTATTGGGGAAAAATCATGATTTATAATGATAAATATTATTGCGATGTAAAAGAAATTACCCATTTCAATAATATGATTTAAAGAATGGGAAGAGAAAATTTATATGATAAAATATGAAATTCTCCCCTGAAAATTATTAAGGTTTTATAATTGAAACATATTTTTCCAAAATGGAGAATTAGATTGATTTAGGCCAATTTGTCATGAATAAATATGATCAATAGGTAATGTGTGCCAATAGAAAAGAAAGGCAACAAACTTAGGGAAAACATATAAAGATTCATGAATTTCGAGGTGTCGCCAAAGGTGCTCCACACCAATGACCTAGTGAGGCATGGCCGAAGGTGCTCCATGCCCGTAACCTGGCATTCACGATGAATTTATATACATGGCCGAGAGTTCACGAATTACGAAGTGTGGCTGAAGGTGCTCTACATGAGAGACCTAGGGAGGTGTGGCCAAAGGTGTTCCATACCCATGATCTAGTGTCCCGACAATTTAGGTACATGGCTGAGTGTCCACAAATTATAAGGTGTTACCGAAGGTGCTCTATATGGGTGACCTAGGGAGGTGTGGCCGAAGATACTCCACATTTGTGACCTAGTGTTCACGTAACATGCATAAGCGCTCTGATAATTCCGTAATAACACATGTAAGCTTATGAGAATACATGTCATTTAAAAAAAATAGTTATCTAATTTTTGTTGACTTCTAAATTTATCATATAGTGCTTGCCGATTTACAATTGCATGTAACAGTATGCTTAATATCAAGAATGTAGATTAAATTTTTTGGTGCTTGCACCCTGATACATATTAGTTGGCTTTTAAAACCCTGAATTGTTAATCTACTAGGAAACTTGTGTTTCTCATTCACGTGCTAATATGTATCAGATCCGGACATGTAGCAGGGCCGAGGAGTAGCAGTCTTTTTTATCTAGGTGAGATTTTGTAATCCCTATTTTGGGTCCTAGCTAGATTTGATTTAGAATAGGACATTTATTTTGGATTATATACATGAGATGTATATGGGCATCCTGGGGGATGGATATGTGAAGGACTGGCCTATTCCTAATTTGTAAGGGAGTTTGATTGATAGACCTGTTGTTTCCTGAATCTCGATGGACGTGTTCTTCGTATATTCGAGGACATGTTTATCAGTATGAAATGGACTTGATTGGACTTGTATTATTGGAATTACATGAAAGATTATATTTTCGCTGTAGCATAGAATTTGTATTATTCCGTTGTGCATGTAAGTTTTAATCTAAGCAAAAGAATCCTGAACCTAATTCGTTTAATATGCTTTAGTGGTGTAACTGCTCATACATCAATTAAATAAAGGATAAGGATAATGTACCGAGCCTATCTATTCATATTGGAGTTAATGGTAATACTAGATAGGGGTGTTACACTTAAGACCACAGTCATCATCCCTTTTTCTTTAATTTAACTTCAACAAAATTTCCTTTCCAAGTCACAAACTTTCTCGGTTACAATAAAGAAAGAACAAGCCAAATTTTATATGTCTCTTTCATTTCTCCTTTGTTTCTTCATACCTTACATTAGCTTTCTTCTTGTAAGCTCCTTGGTGACTTGTAAGAAAACACTTCAATACTAATCAAGCTTCACACATCTTAATTCAGCTAACATAAAAAGAAAAGGGAAATTTTCTCACATGTCTCCCTTTTATGGAAATTTCATGCTACCTAATACCTAGGTCCATTCTTTCCCTTGTAACATTTATTCTAAACACTACATCACCAAAGTAATTTGATCACATTTTATGGCGAACTCATCTAATCAATTAAGGAAACATTAATTTAAAAATAATTAAGAGAATAAGGAGTGTTACACTATCACTTTGAGGTCAGGCAAGGAATTAATTATGCCTTTACCCTTGCCTAAGGATAGTGAAAATATGCCGACTGAACAAATCAATAAGAAACTAAGACGGAAAAAGAAGAACCAGTACTTGGTGAAAGGCAGAAAGACCTGGTGGCAGAATACCAACCACCCATACCATATCTTGCTAGACTGAGGCAAGAAAATATTGATCAACTGTTCTGTAAGCTTCTAGACCTATTTAAACAACTAATGATAAATCTACCTTTTGTTGAAGCCATTTTGTAGATGCCTCGTTATGCGAAGTTCTTAAAGGAGATTTTAAGCAACAAAAGGAAATTGAAAGACCTGGGACTAGTAACTCTGAATGAGGAATGCTCAGCCATTTTACAAAATAATTTGCCTACAAAAAGACGTGATCCAAGAAGCTTTAACATGCATTGCGTAATTGGTGAACTCCCGATCAAGGATGCCTTAATCGATTTAGGAGCTAGCATCAACTTAATGCCACCAACTTCTTTGATAAACTTGGGCTTAGTGAACTAAAACCCATAAGGATGAGAATACAATTGGCAAACAAAATGGTCAAGTATCATAAGGGTATAGTGGAAGATGTACTAGTGAGAGTCGATAAATTCATCTTTCCCGTGGACTTTTGTGGTGATGGATATGATAGGTGAAAGCAACATACCATTGATCTTGGGAAGACTATTCCTCGCAAACATCTAGAGCACTTATAGATGTTTGCGATGGAAGTTTACAACTCAGAGTAAGGGATGAGATAGTCACCTTCAACCTAGCCAACCTCATTCGACAATCCATGGATTACAATGATACTGTCTACTCAATGGATGTCATAGATGATGAAATAGAAGCATATTTATATGAATTCCTATTAAGCAACTCTTCTCAAAGACTCCACTAGAAGATGATGGTCTGATAAATGAATAGGTGTTGCAACGATTACGAAGTTTATTATATGAGAAGCCCAGCAACCCTGTCCCAACTGAACCAAATGAAACTAAAGACCATATACTTTCCATAGACAGGCTAGAAGAAAAAGAGGTAACACTTTCAAGTGAGGACCCTCCAGCCCTAGAATTAAAATAGTTACCTAAACATTTAAATTATGCTTACTTGGACAAGGAAGAGAAGCTACCAGTAATTATAGCAATAGATTTAATTCATGAAGAGAGGGAGATGACCTTAGCCTCTCTCAAGAAATACCCCCAAGCTTTTGCATATAAAATCTTAGATATCCTTGGGATAAACCCTAGCTACTGCTCTCACAATATTTTAATAGAAGATAACTATAAGTTGGTGGTACAGCCACAAAGACGTCTGAACCCTAATATGAAAGAGGCAGTAAAGAAGGAGGTGATTAAGCTTCTAGATGCAGGTTTGATCTACCCCATTTCTGATAGCTCTTAGGTTAGTCTTATGCAGGTAGTGCCAAAGAAAGGAGGCACTATAGTAATAAAGAATGAGAAGGATGAGCTTATACTGATAAGGGCAGTAATAGGTTATCGGGTTTGTATAGACTACCATAGATTAAACGATGCAACCTGAAAAGACCATTTTCCCCTTTCATTCATTGATCAAATGCTTAAGCGATTAGCATGTAACATGTTTTATTATTTCCTCGATGGTTTTTCAATATATTTTCAAATACCTATTGCTCCTGAGGAACAAGAGAAGACTACCTTTACCTGCCCTTATGGATGTAACACCCCTTAGCCTATAGTTCCTTTTATTAATTTGAAAGAATATAATATGTAAATATCATAATAATGGTGTGTTACTATAACTCTACCCAAGTAATTTTAAACTTTTTACCAAGTTTATTAATTGAGTGCCATTTGGGTCCAGTTCTACACTCGGGTTCTCAGTCGAGACTAGTAGCAGAATTTCACATCATATATATATACATAATTTTCTCTAAATGGCTATACACAACCATGCATACTCAATTTGATAATTATCATTAACCATGATTATTAGCCTATGTTAATTTGGATGTATATAAATTAATTAGTAACTATCAGTAGGCCATTTGACGGGGTCATGAGTGGCAGGGATGTTACCTTCATGACCAATAATTAGTTAATGATAATTATCATATTGAGTATGCATGTTTATGTATAGCTATTTAGAGCAAATTATGTATATATATATATATGATGTGAAATTTCATTGCTAATCTCAAGTGAGATCCCAATTTTTGAACTTGACTCAAATGGCACTCAATTAATAAACTTCGTCAAAATTTTAAAATTACTCAGGTAGAGGTAATAGTAACACACCATTATTATGATATTTACATATTATGTAACACCTGTAACACCCCCTTAGCCTATGCTTCCTTTTAAGTTAATTAATTACTATAATATATAAATATCGTAATAATGGTGTGTTACTATTACTTCTACTTGAGTAAATTTAAAATTTTTTATCAAGTTTATTAATTGAGTGCCATTTAGGTCGGGTTCTGCACTCGGGTTCTCACTCGAGACTCATAGTAGAATATCACATCATACATACATAGTTTTTACTCTGGATAACTATACATAGACATGCATAATTACTCATTAGTTGACTTTAATTTAACTATTAGGGTATGAAGGCAACATCCCTGCCATTCTTAACCCTATCAAATGGACTATTGATAGCGATAATTAATCCATATACATCCAAGTTAAGATACGCTATACAAGACATAATCTATACTAGCTTTTCTTTAAAATCATAAACACTAGTACCAAATGAACATATGCCTATATTGTCCAAAATAGATATTTCTATGTACCCCCAGGATGGGTACCTCTTCCCAAATTACCTTTATCTCCAGCTAGGGGCCTACACATCTAGCACACGCCAGTATTTGTATGAGAAATTAATCTCAACAGCAATGTTACCTGCTTTGAAAACTATTAACCTGTGTAACACGCCCTTAGCCTATGGTTCCTTTTAGTTATTAAAAGGTATAATATATATATACATATATTGGTGTGTTACTACCCTTCTACCCGAGTAATTTTAAACTTTTACATGTTGCTTTAATTGAGTGCACTTTGGGTTGGGTCTCTACTCTCGGATTTCACTCCCTCTCGCAGCGAAACAAAATATATATATAGTTTACTTTAAAATAAATATACCCAAACATGCAAACTTAATTAAGTGTAGTTCAATAACTATTAGACATGGAGGCAAAAATCCTGCCACTCATGACACCTTTCAAGCTACCTACTAATAATTTCTATTCAATTCTTATACATTCAAAATTAGCAAAGGCTATACAAGAGACATTCTGTACTAGCCTTTTTCAAAATCATAAAGACTAGTATAATAAATACATATGCCTATACTATCTCAAAATAATTGATTCCATGTTCCCCCTAGTGGGTACTTCTTCCCACATTACCTTTTCTCTAGCCACAGGACCTACACATTTGATACATGCCAGCACTAATGTGAGAAATGAATCTCAGTAGCAATGCAACCTGCTTTAAAATCCACTTACCTGTCCACCATGCTTACAAGGGAAAGGTCTACATTCTTTCTCATCATAAAATATAGTATTTACCATTAGGATGTAGTGCATGTAGCATTTAATCATGTCATATACTCATACATATACATGTACACTTAGGACATATCAGCTTTAAAATATAGGAAGTGCATTCATCATTATTCTCATCATAAAGTATTTTCCTAGGTAATAAATGTGCTCCTTTTATTTTGCCTTTGAGCAGGAGAAAACAATCACATCATATGAGCTATCGGGAGTGCCACCTAATGACAACTCCATATACCACTACATACATGAATGAGCTATCCTGGTGACTACTGCACCACTATAGTAAAATACTACTCTAATACATCTGAGGCGTTCCCTAGCTGGATCCACTTGTATAATCTCAATAACTCACGGGATCAACCTAAACCTTTGAATAGATTCTATCCTCTTTGCTTCAGCAAATCATGAGGCTATGGAGTCACCACCACTACCTCTGAGGTGGATCACCTTCCCGGTACGTTATTCTCTAACATATACACTAGGGTGATTTGGCTCATGCCTATGGTTATGCTTTAACCTTAGTATGTGTTTCTTAATGGTCCTTAGAAGATACACTAACTTAGGATTTGCAACCATTACGACATTTTTGAATTTATCTATGTTCAAGTGGATGTTTGACCATCCCTATTTATGGTACAACCATTTAATGCCCAACCGCCATCCGATACCGATAATCGATCACTAGATCATGAGCCTATCTACCACTAATACATATGCCTAGAATACTTCACTCTTCCTTTTTGATGTCTTTTTGCTCCCTTTTGTTTCACTATCACAAGGACCATTCTCGTCCAAGTGAAAAGTGACCTTATCCTTTGTACATTACCCAAAAATATGTAATTTTCTTGCCTACCTATGTTGTGAGACTTTAATCAAATTAGTGTGAAGGATTTCTAAGCTCAATTGCCATTTAAAAATCATGTTTTGAAAGTTAGAGGGCTGCCAGTCGATTGTTGAAAGACTAGCAGTTGGCTGGTGGCTCTTTGGAATCCTCGATTCATAAGATAGTTAGCTACCAGTCAACTGTTAGAAGGCTGTCAGTTGACTAGTTGCTCTATGGAATACATCCTAGGCAAAATAAGAACCTGACAGTAGACTACCAGGGCTACCAATCAACTGCTAAGAAGAAAACCCAAACCCAACAGTCGACTGCTGAAGCTACGAGCCAGCTTCTAAGTTTGTGGTTATGGGTTTACCAAGAACACGACAGTCAACTACGATAGGCTAGCAATCAGCTAATATGCTTCGCACCAGTTCAGAAAGTGGTATTTTCAAGATTTCCCAGCCCAGATTCCATTCTATATCAAGTTTAAAACATCTGAGCTTAATTTCTATGCCAAAAACTTCACTTTTTCTTTAAAAATTTCTCCTCATAATGCTCAAACACTATGTAGCTAAGGAAAGCTAGCCTATATCTCTAAATGAACATAACCTAGCCCTTCCAATCATTTGCAAACACATATGATCACAACATTTTAGCAAAACAGCATCCCATAGCAATATAAAATCATACAGAATGTAGGTTTATCCCAAACTCAGTTCAAACATTCAAAAATTCATATTTTCTAGCAACATTAAACTTTTCATAAAAAAGAGGGGTTTAAGATGGATTTCTACCTTGATTCCTTGCAAAATGTGTGTAAGATGTGTTTAGAAGGTTCTCCCCTTGCTATAGAACCAATTTCTAGTGTCAAATCCCCCTTTGACCTTCAGAAATCTCCCTCCTTTGCCCTAACTCGACCTTTTCTCTCTCTACTCGCCCCTTTTGCTTTTCTCTCTATAAATGCTGAAGGTTGGAAGTATGTGGAAGGTTCAGGGTTCAGCTAAGGTTTAAGGGTAGTTTAGGTTATTGCATTTTAGTCCCTAAGCTACTTTGCAACCTTGGCCTCACTTAGTTTTCCCTTTTCAATCTAGTCCCTAATCTCATCTGGACTAAACTTCCATTTATTTCCTTTAAATTAAGTCCTCACACTAAAGCAACTATATGAAATCAATGCAACATACACAAGCATTAAGATTAAATTAACCATTTAACAAACATCTCTTAATCATATTAGGAGTGGATGTTACATTTCTTCCCTCTTTTAAAATAATTTTGTCTTTGAAATTAGAACGTACCTATTCGAATAACTCAGGGTAGGACTTCCTCATGTCCTCTTCTTTCTCCCAGGTTTCCTCTTGTGGAGATGACTGATCCCATAAAAACTTAACCAGAGGAATGACCTTGTTTCTCAATTGTTTGACCATATTCCCGATGAGTCTCCATGGTTTTGGGTGATAAGTTAAATTTTCTTTTAACTATATTGTACTGGCATCAAGAATGCGAGATGAGTCATGGATGTATTTTTGAAGTTGCGAGACATGGAAAACGTTATGGAGGTTCGATAAGAACGAAGGTAAAGCTATTTGGTATGCTGATTGACCAACTTTTCTTAGGATTAGGAATGGCCCAATAAACCTTGGGTTCAACTTTCTAGACTTAATGGCCCTACCTATACCAATAATAGGTGATACCTTAAGGAAAATATGATCCCTTTCATTGAATTCTAAGGGTTTCCTTCTTTTGTCAGCATATTTCTCCTGCCTATCTTTAGCTCTAGCCATCTTATCCCTGATCATCCTGATTTGGTTTGTAGTTTTCTGAACTAATTCTGGTTTGAGCAATTGTCTTTCCCCTACCTCAAACCAACATAGAGGTGATCTACACTTCCTCCTATACAAAGCTTCATAGGGGGCCATCCTATGCTAGAATAGAAACTGTTATTATATGAGAATTCTACCAATGCTAAGCTTTGGTTCTAACTTCACTTATGCTCTAAGGCATATGACCTAAGCATATCCTCTAAAGTCTAAATAATCCTCTTAGTTTGTCCATCCATTTGCAGATGATAAGTTATACTCAGGCTTAACCTAGTACCAAAAGCTTCTTGAAAGGCTCTCCAAAATCTATAGGTAAATCTAGGGTCTCTATCTGAGACAATGTTGGTAAGGATTCCATAGAGTCTCACTATCTCCTGGATATACATATGAGCTAATTTTTCCAAGGAGAAATTTATCTTAATGGGTAGGAAATGTGTAGCCTTAGTTAATCGATCTACTATCACCCAAATAACATTATCTCCTGATTAAGTCCTGGGTAAACCTACTACAAAGTCCATAGAAATCTTATCCCATTTCCATTCAAGGATATCAAGAGGTTTCAATAATTTGGCAGGTTTCTAATGTTCAATCTTCACTTATTGACACACTTAGCACTTAGCAATATACTCAGGGACGTGCTTTTTCATGCCTGACCACCAAAATCTTTCCTTCAAATCTTGGTACATCTTGGTGGCACGAGGATGAATAGTGTAACACCTCATACTCTCTTTATTAGTTTTAAATTAATGTTCCCCTAATTAAATGGATGAGTTTGCTATAAAGTATGATGAATTTGCTTGTGTAATTTAATATTGAGAATAAATATACTAAAGGATAACACCTTCTTCCTTATGGTAACCAAATTATAATGTGAGTGGGAGGAAAACACCACATAAAAATTTAGGTGCTTAAATTCCTTTCCTTTTTTTCTTTTGATTCCACCAAATAAACCTCAAGTGGAGTAAATTGAATTATATAAAAGTATCCAGCAATAATAAATGAGAGGATGGGAGAAAATATAGCATCCAATAAAATATATATGTATTTGATGAAAAGGTGGAAGGGGGAAGAGAAACGTGTGGGATTAGCCTTCCCTCCTTTTTGATTTAACCAGGTAAGCAACACATAGATTGGTAAAAATATATACATGTGTACACGACAACTGAGAAAAAGGAAAGGACGTGCAACACTCCACTCTTAATTCATTTTGCATTGTTAGATAACTAGATAACATGCAAGAGAGGGATTGCATTAAATATAAGAATATACATGTATACGGTAAGGACAATTGGGAATGGAAGAGTACATTTGGTGGGGAAATGGAAAAGAGAAGGAAGAGACATGTAATGCTAGTTTTCTTTCCCTTCCCTTGTGTTACCTTCAACATGCCCGAGAATGGAAATTAAAGTGTCCCTTGCGTAAGGTGGAGTGTGCAGCTTGCGTGACTTCCCTTCCTCCCTTCCTTGGCGTGACCGAGTGGTAATACAAGCTTGCAAGGAAATGGTTGTACTTAAATACACATGTGGCTGTTAAATAATAATAATTAAGGATGAAAATAGGGTAGCATCCCATTTTAGCCGAATAGAAAATACACAAGGGAGAGAGGGAAGTAAAAGGGACACACACACGGCAATAGCATTTGGTAAGAGAGTGAGAGCAGCATGAAAATTAAACAAAATACAAAAGCTTTTGTGAGGGGAGAAAGAGCTAGCCGAGAGGGAAGGAAGCAAGGAAGTAAGGGGAAAATTCAAAGGAAGAGCTAAGACAATTCCATTTGATTTCATCCTTGAGGTAGCTTAGCAATTCTATGGTTTTCGTTTCATGATTGAGATATATTCATCATGCTTTCAAGTTTCCATGGAACATTAACCTTCTTCTCTACATTCTTTAAATTGTAAATTTCCTTGGCTAACCTTATATGGTAACTTGGTTATGTTTGTTAATGTGAGAAGGTGGATATTGTCACTTCCATGCAAGAATGATTATTAGGAAAAATCAGCATGCATAATGAAAACTCTAGCATGAGAAAAGTGTTGTAATTTTGCATTCATGTATGGCTAAGGAAAATTTTAGGTTATAGACACCTAAAGGAGGTATGCTGGTTAGAATTTGGTTTTAAACTATGGTATTATCCTTGTTGGCGTACCGTAACCGAGAGGGCCTTTGTAAAGCATGGAATTGTTGCTAAATATCGTGTAGATGTATGACCATTCGGTTTAGCTAAGGAAAGGAGAGAAAATATGGAAAATTGATATAGAGTAATTGTGTTACCTTGTTGCACATAATAAAGGTCCATATTATATTAAAATGTAAGAGTGAGAAATATGTGTAATCCAAAATCTAGTATGTAAAATTGAGTCACGAAAGTAAGTAGAAGAAATTACCAATGACATGATTACATAATTTGAATGTGTGAGAAGGTACCATAGAAATTTTAATGCATGGTATCGTTAAGCTCAAATCATGGAAAGGAAGTAAAAATGTAACAATGTAACATGAAAAACCCTAGATTTCTTTCTCTCCCATGATGGCCGAATGCAATCCCTTATGTTATTTATGATAGCCAAATTACTATGCTAATTGTAAATGAATTATTTTATAAAGGTATCCAAGTGTCCACATTTCTTGAAGTGTGATCGAAGGTGCTTCACACTTGTGACCTAGTGTTCATAATTATTTTATAAAGGTGGCCAAGTGTCCACATTTCTTGAAGTGTGACTGAAGGTGCCACACTTGTGACCTAGTGTTCACAATTATTTTATAAAGGTGGCCAAGAGTCCACAATATGACTAAGTGTTCACAATTCTTGGCCAAGTGTCCACATTTCTTGAAGTATGACCGAAGGTGCTTCACACTTTGAGGCAAGGTAAGTTTTAAGAATGAAATGTATAGCTGATCATTGTTTATTTCAGTTTTTAACATGTATGATCCCATGAAAAGATGTTACACTTGAAATAAGAATATCCAATTTTATCACATGGACATTTCAAATAATCATTCAATGCTTGCCAATCTATATATATATATATATATATAAGACTATGTTTTAATTAACTGGAATGTAGATGAAAAATGTTTTTGTGCTTGCACACTAGTACATATTAGTAGATTTTAAAATAAAAAATTGTTAAGCTACTGAGAAACTAGTTTTTTCATTTGTGTGCTGATATGTATCAGATGCAAACGCTTAGAAATTCTGGGGAAAGATGGGAGTAGCATTAGAAGTCCTTTTGTTAAGAGCATTTTTGTAGTCCTTCATTTTGGTTCCTGATTCTATATATTATTTTTGGATTAGAATTAGGACTATTATTTTTGGATGTATATAGTAAAGGAAAAAGGGTAATTATTGGGGAAAGGATATGTGAAGAACCGATTCATCCCTAGTATTTTGTAAAAGTAGTTTGAGTGACAGGCTTGTTGTCTCCTGACTACTTATGGACGGGTACTTCATATCTCCTTATGTATGTTCACAGAAGAATGTAACAGACAGTTATTATATATATATATGAAAGTTTTATAAATTTTGCTGTGATGTATGAATTTTTAATTTCGCTGTGCTTATAAGTTTTGATATGAGCAAAAGAACCCAAACCTAATCTACTTTAAAAATACTTAATGTTATAAATGCTCAAACGTTGTAAATGCATAATTAAGGTCAAGAATAATGTACCGAACTTATCTAGTTACATCAGAGGAATTGTAATATTAGGTAAGGGTGTTACAAATAGTATAATTGCTCCTATAAGCTTCCTCTAAGATTTTCTCCCTCAATTCCCTTAGACTCGAGATGTAAACCCTATTTTGGAAGGCCATTATCCCATCAACATCCTTATGAAATACCTTTGGGTCCTTCAGGGACTTTAAGAATTCATCTTCCTTTTGGGCCTCTAGGATCTGAGTTCTAAGATCACTCTCAATCTGTAATTCACCTAAACATATTCTATTTGGTAGCACCAATACGGGTAAGCTCAAATTGCTAAAATTTTCTATCAAACGCATTTCACTCCTGACCAGCAAGAGAATATCCCTTTCGTCCCTAGCGGGGCTGGTATAACTCTCTTTATGGTCCCTGTCAACTTTGACATATCACTCCTGACTAGCGGGAGAATATCCCTTTTGTCCCTTGTGGGGCTGGTATGTCAACTCATGGGATCACTATCCAACTCTGAACAAGTCTCATCCACTCCACCTATACAGATCATAGGCTATGGAATCACCGTCCCTTTCTGATGGATCACGCTCTAGTACACTACTCTCTAACATATAGACTAGAGTGATTCGGCTTATGTCCATGGTTATGCTTAATTCTAAGTATGTGTTTCTTAAATGGCCTTTGGAAGATGACACTAACTTAAAGTTTGTAACCATCATGGCATTTTCAAAATCATCTATGTTCATGTGGATGTTTAACCATCCAAATTCATGGCATAATTATGGAATGCCCAACAGCCATCTTATACTGACAATTAGCCTCTCGATCATAAGCCTATCTACCACTAATGCATATGCTTAGAACATTGTCCTCTTAACTTTCTTTATGTTTCCTGCTCTTTTCATTTCACTATCACATGGATCCTTTCATCCTAGTGACACATGAATCTTACATCTTACATGTTACCTCGCTACATCTTAGGTTTAGATCCTTAGTTTGAGTGAGATTTCAAGCTATTTACTTCTCAAAATTGACTATTGACTTCATTATTTAAAATAATGGGCTAGCAGTCGACTAATCCCATGCTGGGAGTCATCTGCTAGCCTACTGTCCTCTTTGGCTGAGAGCTACTAGTCAGCTGCTAATGGCTTGGCAGTCAACTACTAGCAAAAAATAGGCCTGATAGTCGACTACCAGAGCAGGGCAATCAGCTGCTAGCCTTCAAAAATATTTTTTGGAAAATGAAGAAAATAGCAGTTGACTTCCAGGGTCTGGCAATTAACAGGTAAAGATTAAACATCAGAAACCTATTGGATTATTACAGCCATTAGATATTCCTGAGTGGAAATGGGACAAAATTTCTATGGACTTTATGGTGGGTTTACCCATAACCCAGTCAGGAAATGATGCCATTTGGATGATAGTGGATAAACTGACTAAATCTGCTTATTTCTTAACTATTAAGATCAATTTCTTTTTAGATAGATTAGCTTAACTATACATTTAGGAGATAGTGAGACTTCATGGTGTACCCATTAGCATTATCTTGATAAGGATCCTAGATTTACCTTTAGATTTTGGAAAGCCCTACAGTAAGCTTTTGGTACTAGGTTGAACTTTAGTACTGCCTACCATCCTCAAATGGATGGACAAACAGAAAGGACAATCCAAACCTTAGAGGACATACTTAAGGCTACTATTTTAGAGTATAAAGGAAACTAGGATAAGAGCTTACCATTGATAGAATTTTCCTACAATAATAGTTTTCACCCTAGCATAAGTATGGCACCCTATAAAGCTCTGTATGGGAGAAATTGTAGGTCTTTATTATGTTGGTATGAAGTAGGAGAAAGCCAATTGCTAGGACCTGACTTAGTGCAATAGACAACTGATCAAATTAAGATGATTAGGGAAAGGATGGCAAAAGCTCAGGATTGACAAAAGAGCTATACTGATAAAAAGAGGAGGCCACTTGAATTTGATAAGGGAGATCATGTTTTTCTCAAAACCCCCCAACTATTAGAATTGGTAGGGCTATAAAATCTAGAAAGCTGAGTTCAAGATACATTGGGCCTTTTCAAATTTTGAAGAGGGTTAGTCCATCAGCCTATCAAATAGCCTTGCCACCATCATTGTTAAACCTCTATAATGTTTTCCATATATCCCAGCTCAAAAAATGCATACTTGATCCCTCACACATACTTGATGCCAGTAAATTGCAATTAAAGGATAATCTAACTTATGAATCAAAACCTTTACAAATCATCAGTAATGAAGTCAAGAACTTAAGGAATAAAGTCATTCCCCTGATGAAGGTCTTGTGTGATAAAACATCACCACAAGAGGCCACTTGGGAGAAGGAAGAAGATATGAGGAGAACTTACCCAGAATTATTCACCTGAGGTATGTATCAATTTCAAGGATGAAACTATTTTAAAGGAGGGGAGAAATGTAACACCCGCCTCTAGTGATTTTGATATATTTTTACTTTTATTATTAATGATAGTTTATGTAGATGTGATGGTTTATGTGGTGTTAAGAATAAATTACCAAAGGGGTAGAATGGATATTTTTATTAAAATAGGACTAACCTTACCATAAGGGCAAAATTGTAATTTTACCAAAGAGGGCAAAATAGTAATTTTTCATAAAGAAAGACCAAATTTTTCACTTAAGTATTTCATGAAATTTTATTTGAAGGCTTTTACCCTTTTATTTTAAGAAGGAGAAAGAATAAGGGTAAAAATAATTATGTTACCATAAAGGACAAAATGGTAATTTTATCTAAAGAGGGATAAATTAGTAACTTCATAAAAGAGACTCTATGAAACTTTATTTGATGAGTTTTAGCTTATGATTTTCAAAAAAAAAGGAAAAGTGAAGGTAAAAATGGCCATTTGGACATAAAGGGTAAAATGGTAATTTCACTTAAGGACACATTGGTAATTTTTGAAAAGTGGAAGGCTAAAATGGTCATGATCCATAAGAGTTCCATGAAATTACAATTTGAAGCAGAAAGGATGTCATTCTTGAAAAAAAGTAGTAAGGGTATAATGGTCATTTTACACCAAGGCATTTTGGTAATTTTACCTAAACCCTAATTCAACCTTTTTCTTCATGAAAGGAGAAGAAGTCGAACAAGGGAAAAAAGAAAGGGAGTGGCCGAAAGCTTCACAAGCAAAGGAGAAGGAGAAAATCAAGGAAAACCATTTAGGAAATCTCATTTCTTGCATTTTTAAGGTAGCTAAACATTCTTAAACCCTTGATTTCATGTTTTATGGTGTGTTTAAAGTGTTTTAAAGTTTCATGAAGGCTAGGGTTTTCTCTCTCTACATTCTTATGATGGACTTCTTTGAATGGGTTTTGCTTATATTGAAAAATGGTTATGTTTGTGAATATTTGTATGTTTGAATGCTAGAAATTTTGAAAGATTGAAATCTTCCGTGAATGGAATTTATTTCATGAAAAAAAACCCTAACTTTTGAAATGGTTGAAATGGCATGAAAATGAAGGTAAATTGATGATTTTTCATGAGAATATCTTAAAAATGAAAGCCATGTAAGCAAAAGATTGAAACTTTTCCATTTTCCCTCACTTTCTCTCTTGGCCGAAAGAACCTAGGGTTTCTATGGAAGTTGGTTGCTTGAAAAATGTCCAATAAATGGTGTAAGTGTTTGATCATGAGAGAGGAAGAGAGAGAAAATTTTGTTATGTTGATGAATTTAGAAAATTTACCATTTTCTAGTTATGCCACTCAATCTTGAAAGTATGCCTAAAATGTGAAGATGAAGGAATATGTGTAAATGTATGTTTGGCATGAAAAATAAGCTATGAAAATGAAGAAAGAGAATGGCTAAACATATAGATGCACATTTTGAACATAAGAAAGTGTCATGAGTAATGAAAGAAAAATGGGCCATTATGCTTAAAAGGTGGAAAGGATAAAAGAAAGGGAAGAAATGGCCTAAAAATCCCTAGCTTCCACTCTTCCCTCACCTTGGCCAAAAGCATCACCTCTTTATTTCTCTTGCTGGCCAAATTTAATGAGAAAGTAAAGAAAAAGTGTTTTAAAGTGGCCAACATTAATAGAAATGGAGAGGAAGGATATACATGAATAAATATGAAGGATATTTGCATTTATTGTGCCATTGATATGATTATGTTTTAATTCATATGAATATGAATGTATGGCTTGAAATTTACATGCAAATGAGAAATGAAATGCATTGAAGGTCGCTAATAAAGGGTGGAGAATGGCACTATAAAATCCCCCTTAAGGTGAATATGTAAAGGCTATGGATGTCATCTTAGGGGTGAGAGAATGAAACTATTTACATCTCCCTATAAAGATAAATAAAAAGGCAATGAATGTTCCTAAAGGGGTGAACCATGGGACTATTAATGTTCCCCTAAAGAGCACCATGAAAGGGTGGTGGATGGCACTATTAGATCCCCCTTGAGGTGTATGTGATGACACTATATAATTCTCTAGTGGTGGGACTTAATGGTACTATAAAGAGTCACCTTAATGGAAATGACTTGATGGCACTAAGGTACCCCTGCAGGTATAAACAAGTATGAATGATGGGATGACATATCTGATGACAAATTATGTATGAATGCATGACAATGTGACGTCATATAATATTTTTATGACATGAAATAGTAATAATCTCATATTTACAAATACACATGCATATGTTTCATATAAAGCATGCCCATGAAATCAAATGGAAGCTGTTTTGAAATAAACAGAATGTAGAAATTTTTTCTTTACCCGTATAGTGGTACATACCAGTTATTTTGAAATTTTATGGTTTTTTTAGCTACTGGGAAATTATTTCTCATTGTTGTGCTGATATATATCAAATGCCTAGATACAGTGTTATGATGGAGATAGAGATATAAGTGGTAGAGGTTCCCTTATTAGGAACCTTTACTATTTTGAAGGACATATATATAGTAGCAATATTTGAAATCCCTTATACGAATTAGCATGTTAAAGAAGTAGGTGTAATTATGTAGTTATATCCCTTTTTGGTCCTTATTCTCAATATGTTCTTTTTTGATAAAATTAGGACTACCATTCTTTTTTATTGTACATAGAAAAGAAGGGCACACACACATGAAATTGGGTATGTGAAAACCTTATCCATTAGTAGGATTCTTTTTGGAAAGGGGTTTAAGTGTCAAGCCTGTTGTCTCCTTACCCCTTTAAATGAATATTTCACATATTCTAACTTATGTATCAGAAAGTGTAATGACATAGATATGTATATGTATTATGTTTTGTAAATTCCATTGTGATGTATGGAAATTTTATTTTTTGCTGTGCTAAAGTATGATAACCTGAGCTAAAGAGCCCAAACCTAATCAAATAATAAATTCTGGATGGATTTTAAGGCTTAGGTAAATTAATGAATTAAAAAGGTAAAGTTAAATGTGACTTTCTTATCTTATTACATTTTATGAAGCCATAATATAAAGATAAGGGTGTTATTAAAGTGGTATCAAAGTACAGTTACCTAGGTTAGAAAGGGGTAGATTCCTCAAGGAAGGGACTAGTTCAAGTTAGTTAGCTATACCTAGGTGGTTGGCTAGCTTGTATTTTGTTTTGACTTGAGGAATGGAGCATTAGGTTTGGAAAGATAATACCTCCTATTGGTGTTATAGATTCTCCACTTGATAATTTGTTATTAAGACTGATCACCTCAGTGATATTTGTTTTGTAGAGAACAATATGGCACCAAATATGAGGAGTAACACTCAAAATCAGGAAAATGTTGTGAATCTGACTGAGATCATGTAGACCATGAAAGGAATGGCAGAAGCCATGAGAGCACAAGCTACTGCTGCTACCCAACGAGTTGCAGTCATTGCAGAGACACTCCATCAAATCCAAATAGACAGGGTGAAAATGCACAGCCTGAAAATGAACTAGCAAGAAACCAAGTCTATGGTGGATGGACTGAATTTCAAAGGGTTAGACCCCTTACTTTCAACGGGCAGTTAGATTCAAAAAGGGCAGAGGAATGGTTACAAAAAATGGAATAATTATTTGAGGTTTTAGGGAGCACCAATGCTCAGTAAGTATCTTTTGCCACTTATTAGTTGGAAAGAGAAGCTTAGTACTAGTGCAAGGAAGCTAAGCAACTTATGGAAGTCCAGGGAGTACAAGTTACCTAGGAGGCATTCAAAGAAACCTCCCTGAGTAAATACTTCCCTCAGAGTGAAAGAAATACAAAAGAAGGAGAATTCATGAAAATCAAGCAGAGAGGTAGGCCTTTTGAGGAACACTTGGCTCGGTTTAAGGATTTGTCTAAATTTTCCTCTTGCCTTAGTTCAGCCCCTTTCTCTCTCTACTCGCCCTTCTCTTTCTATCTCTAAAAAATGTTGAAGATGGGATTGTGTGAGGATCTAGGGTTTCTAAATATTTGAGTATAGTTAATTGTATTCTGGTCTTTGTCCCATTCTATAACTTTAGCCTCAATTTTCCCTTTTTAATATGGTCCTTGGCCACATCTTAACTCAGCCTTTATTTCTTTCAATTAAGTCCCTGTACTAGTGCAACTATATGCAATTAATGCAATATACAAAAGCATTAACTTAAATTAACAACTAACAAGCATCTCTTAATCATACTAGGAGCAACTGTTACATTTTCCCCTCCTTTAAAATAATTTCGTCCTCGAAATTAGAACATACTTATTCGAATAGGTCTGAGTAGAAATTTCTCATATCCTCTTCCTTCTCCTATGTCACCTCTTGTGGAGATGATTGATCCCATAAGACCTTAACCAGAGAGATGACCTTGTTCCTCAATTGCTTGACCTCATTCCCAATGATTCCTAAGGGTTTTGGATGATGAGTTAAATTTTCTTTTAACTGTATTGTACTAGCATCAAGAATGTATGATGGGTCATTGATATATTTTTGAAGTTGCGAGATATAGAAAACATTGTGAAGGTTTGATAAAAATGGAGGTAAGGCTATCTGGTAGGCTAATTGACTAAATCTTCTCAGAATTTGGAATGGCCCAATAAATCTAGGATTTAGCTTTCTAGACTTTATAGCTCTACCTATACCAGTGACAAGTGATACCCTAAGGAAAAAATGATCACCTTTATCAAATCCCAATGGTTTCCTTCTCTTGTCAACATACTTCTTTTGCCTATGTTGGGCCTTAGCCATTTTATCCTTGATCATCCAAATTTGGTCTATAGTTTGTTATACCAACTCTGGTCCAAGCAATTATCTTTCCCTTACCTGAAACCAACACAGAAGTGATCTACACTTCCTCCCATACAAGGCTTTATAGGGTGTCATCCCTATGGTAGAATGGAAACTATTATTGTATGAGAATTCTATCAATGCTAGGCTTTGGTCCCAACTCCCCTTATGCTCCAGTACACATAACCTACACATATCCTTGAAAGTCTGGATAGTCTTCTCGGTTTTTCCATCTATTTGAGGATGATAAGTAGTACTCAAGCTTAACCTAGTACTAAAATTTTTTTGGAAGGCTCTCTAAAATCTAGAGGTAAACCTAGGGTCTTTATCTGAGACAATGCTATTAGGGATCCCATGAAGTCTCACAATCTCCTGAATATACAAACGGGATAATTTGTCCAAAGAGAAATTGATCTTAATGGGTAGGAAATGCAAAAACTTAGTTAATTGGTCTATAATCACCGAAATAGCATCATTTCCTGACTAAGTCCTGGGAAAACCTATCACAGAGTCCATAGAAATCTTACCTCATTTCCACTCAGGGATATCGAGAGGTTACAACAACCCAACAAGTTTCTGATGTTCAATCTTCACCTACTAACACACTAAGAACTTAGCGACATACTTAGCGATGCACTTTTCCATGCCTAGCCACCAAAATCTTCCCTTTAAGTCTTGATACATCTTAGTGGCATCAAGATGAATAGTATAGTCACTCCTATGGGCTTCTCTAATATATTCTCACTCAATTCCCCTAGAATCGGGACGTAAACACTGTTCTGAAAGGTCGTTATCCCATCGGCATCCTCATGAAATTCCTTTGGGTCCTTCAAGGACTCTAAGAATTCATCTTCCTTTTGGGCCTCTAAGATCTGAGTTATAAAATCACTCTCAATCCACAATTCACCTAGACATATTCTATCTAGAAGCACTAATGCGGATAAGCTTAAATTGCTAAAAGAAATTTTCAAACTCATTTCACTGACCATTATTTAAGCTATATGGAGGGATTTCCTAGTCAGGGCATCTGCCTTGACATTGGCTTTACCTGGATGGTATCTCAATTCAAAATCATAGTCCTTGATGAATTTCACCCATCTTCTCTATCTCATTTTTAATTCCTTCTGATCAAAGAGGTACTTGAGACTTGTGGTCATTAAATACCTCAAACCTAGACCCATAAAGCTAGTGTCTTCAAAATTTAAAGGCGAATACTATTACTACTAATTCTAGGTTGAGTCGAATAATTGCTCTCATAGGGTCTTAGTTGTTTGGAAGCATAGGCCACTACTTTTCCCTTTTGTATTAAGACACACCGTAGACCTTTTTTGGATGCATCGCAACATAGTTCAAACCTTTCTAAGGAATTTGGGATAACTAGTACAAGTGTAGTGGCTAAACTTTCCTTCAAGGTTTGGAAACTATGTTCACATTTAGAATCTCACAGAAATGGAACATCCTTCCGGGTTAGCTTGGTCATTAACAAATAAGGTCAACAATAAAAGATTTATTTTCAACAATGATTGGGTAATTTAGGCAAGTCAAAGAAGTTAAAACATGTTTTCTAGCCACAGTAGAAATGGATAACTCATAGGGCAATTTAGTTATAGGTAAGCTCAATCTTTTCACACATTCAAGAGAAACCAAGGAATGAGTGGCGCCAAAATCAAATAGTACAATTAAGGAAACATCTTTTATAAAACACTGACCTTTAATAAAATTATTGGATTAGTCTACCTCTTTGCCATTGAGGGTGTAGACTCTCGCCCTAGTTAGAGGCTTAGAGGCCTATTTACCTTTTTTCCCAATAGGCAATCCTTGATGAAATGTCCTAGCTTACCATACTTGAAGCAAACACCCTGTCCCATAAGATATGGCTTATTCCCATGATTTCTCCCACTTTTGGGGTAGTTGTCTATAGCAGTTTGGCCAACCATGGGCTTCTTCCCTAACTAGGCCTTACTGAACTTCCTCTCCCTTGCTTTGGCAAAATTCGACTATGATTTCCTCTTAAGGGGGTTAAACTCTTTCTTCCCCTTCATAATCTCTAGGCCCCTTGAAACTATACAACATTTATTAGCCAATATGGCATAATTCCATATCTCTAGAGGAGCCATAACACTCTTTAACTCCGGATTCAACCCAGTCTGTAAGTGCATGGCCTTCCATGCTTCATCTTGCCTCAACTGTAGATAGGAAGAGAACTTGCATAACTCCTTAAATTTTTTTAGGTAATCATTAAAAGACATGGAGCCTTGTCTAATCTTTATGAACTTTACTTCTTTATCGTTCCTCACACTTTGGGGGAAGTATTTCTCTAGAAATACCTCGAAGGATTCCCAGGTGATTTGGACTTTTTAGGCCTCCATTAACTACTTGGCCTCCTTCCACTAGTGCTTGGTCTCTCTAACCAGCAAATAAGTAGAGTATTAGACCTTTTGGGCCTCTGCACTCCCCAGCACTGCAAATAGCTTTTCAAACTCCTTTAACCACTCTTCTGTTGCTTTCGGTTTGAACTCACCCCTAAAGATAGAAGGCTTGGCTTTTTAAAATTCAAACCATCCCTTATAGGCCTAATCCCATACTTTTCATCCCTTATAGCACTGCAAATAGAAAATAAGTAGAGTATTAGACCTTTTTATTAGGGTTGCTATTCACATTTCAATCCTCCTGCATCTACCGAAATGCTTCAGCAGTAGTAGCTGCTTGTTAAGTGGTAGCAGCATCCTGTTCCCTTATGGCCTCTACCATTCTTATTAGAGTTTACATAACCTTATCTAAGTTCGCTTCACTATCTTTATCCCGTGTACCATTTCTCTTGGGAGGTGCCATAGCTTACTTTTCAAAAAGAACATTACTGAGGTGATCAGTCTCATTAATAAAATATTTATAAGATAATATATGGCTCCATAGGAAATATCGTATAAACCCAAACCTAGCACTCCATTCCTCAAGTGAAAATATAGCATAAGTAGTCAACTGCCTAGGCTCAGCTAATTAACCTGTATAGTCTCTATCCTGAGGAATCTACCCTCACTACCGAGTTAGCTATGTGCTAACCGTGATAGCCATACTCTGATACCAGCTAATGTAACACATGTAACACTCTCTTAGACTATAGTTCCTTTTATTAAGGACTATAATATATAAATATCATAATAATGGTGTGTTACTATTACTTCTACCTGAATAAATTTAAAAGTTTTACTAAGTTTATTAATTGAGTGCCATTTGGTTTGGGTTCTCACTTGAGACTCACAAAAAAATATCACATCATACATACACATAGTTTACTCTGGATAACTATACATAAACATGCATAATTACTCATTAGTTGACTTTAAATTAAATATTGGGGTATGGAGGCAACATCCCTACCACTCATAATCCCATCAAATGGACTATTGATGGCGATAATTAATTCATATACATCCAAGTTAAGATAGGCTATACAAGAGATAATATATACTAGACTTTCTCAAAAATCATAAAGACTAGTACCAAATGAACATATGCCTATACTGTCTAAAATAGATATTTCTATGTACCCCCAGGATGGGTACCTCTTCCTAAGTTACCTTCATCTCCAACCAGGGACCTACACATATAGTACACACTAGTATTTATGTGAGAAATTAATCTCAATAGCAATGCAACCTGCTTTGAAAACTACTAACCTGTACCATCGTACTCATACGAAAAATTTTTACATTCTTTTCATCATAAAAACATAATACATACTGTTAGGATGCAGTGTATGCAACATACTATCATGTCATGTACTCAGCTCTATGTTTGTATATTTGAACATATAAAATTTTCAATATGGGATTGCATTCATCATCATTTTCAACATAACTTTCATCTTAAACAATCCATGGGGTAACAAACATGCATTTTCATATGACATATGAGCAGGAGAAACAAACATATCATATGGGTTACTGGGAGCATTGCCTAACGAACGGCTCCACGTACCACTTCATTCATGTATGAGTTCACATAACATCATATGTGACAATTCTGCCAGTGGCACTATCTGAGGTGTCCCCTAACCAGATTCAAGTACCCTCTTAATGATCACTGCCTTTTTTGCAGATCATTCCTTGACTAAGGGTTGATATCCCTTTCATCCCTTGTAGGGCTAGTATAACTCTCTTTATGGCCCCTGTCAACTCTGATAGATCACTCCTGACTAGTGGGAGAATATCCCTTTTGTCCCTTACGAGGCTGGTATGTTAACTCATGAGGTCACTATCCAACTCTGGACAGGTCTCATCCACTCCTCTTACGCAGATCATGGGCTATGGAATCACCATCCTTTTTTGATGGATCACAATTTGGTAGGCTATTCTCTAACATGTAGACTAAGGTGATTTAGTTCATGTCCATGGTTATGCTTAACTCTAAGTATGTGTTTCTTAAATGGCCTTTGGAAGATGACACTAACTTAAATTTTGCAACCATCATGGCATTTTTAAAGTCATCTATGTTCATGTGGATGTTTACCCATCCTAATTCATAGCACAACCATGGAATGCCTAATGACCGTCCAATACCGACAATTAGTCACTCGATTATAAGCCTATCTACCACTAATGCATATGCTTTGAATACTATCCTTTTAACTTTCTTTATGTTTTCTGCTCTTTTCATTTCACTATCACATGGATCCTCTCATCTTAGTGACATGTGAATTTTACATCTTACAAGTTACTCGCTACATTCTAGGTTTAGATCATTAGTTTGAGTGAGATTTTGGGCTATTTACCTCTCAAAATTGGCCATTAAGTTTATTATCTAAAACAGTGGTCTGACGGTCAACTGATCCCATGCTAGCAGTAAGTTGCTAACCTACTATTCTCTTTACCCTATCTTGGTCGAGAGCTACCAGTCAGCTGTTAACGGTTTGGCAATCGACTGCTAGTGAAAAATAGGCCCGACAGTCAACTGCTAAAGCAGGGCAGTCGGTTGCTAGCCTTCAAAAAAGTTTTCTAGAAAATGAAGAACACGACAGTTGACTTCTAGGGTTTGGCAATTGACTGCTGGCATTCTATCTACTATAAACTCACTGTTAAATCTAGATTTTCATTTTAAAAACATGTTTTCAAGCTAATTTCTCAAGCTCTAAACTTAGCACCAATACATGGACATCATATAGCCTTTATAACAGACCCAAAGCTCAACTTAACAGCACTCCAACTAAGATTAAATCACATTTTCACACTTAGGGCATAAGCCTACTTTCATAATCAATAACAAGCATAAATGAGCATAACTATTCAGCAGGCATCACCCAATAACAGTTAGAAACATAGAGAATGTAGGTTTAAACCCCAAACTTAACTCAAAACATTCATAAACCACATTTTCTAGTAAAGAGCTGAATATTTTAGAAAATGGGCTTTAGGTTGAGTTGCTACCTGGATTTCCTGAAAATTTGTGTGTACACTATGTTTAAATAGTCCTCCTCTTACTGTAGGATCAATTCCTAGCCTCAAATCACCCTTCCTTCAAGTTTTTCCTCTCCTCTTCCCCTAGTTCAATCCCTTTCTCTCTCTACTCGCACGTTTCTTTCTCTCTCTAGAAAATGCTGAAGATGGGATTATGTGAGGGTTTAGGGTTTCTAAATATTTGAGTATAGCTAATTGCATTATAGTCCTTGTCCCATTTTGTGACTTTGGCCTGACTCAATTTTCCTTTTTCAATTTAGTCCTTAGCCAGATCTTAACTTAGTTTTTATTTCTTTTAACTAGGCCCCTACACTAATGCAACTATATGCAATTAATGCAATATACACAAGCGTTAACTTAAATTAACAACTAACATGCATCTTTATTCATACTAGGAGCAGATGTTACATATTATATTCTATCAAATTAATAAAAGGAATTATAAGCTAAGGGGTGTTACAAAATTTCATACTTACTGTACTAATATTTCAACTCCTTAAATTCCTGCAACTTTAAATTTCAGCACTTTACAATTTCATACTTTTTTTTGCTGTGTTGAGCTCCTAGTTTAAGTGTTTGATATGATTTTACTTCCATTCCAAAATTCTTACTTGTGCTTTAAAGTTCTACATACTTCATTTACATTAAACTTGCTTTGGTTTAAAATATTCTAGCTTTCAAAAGTCATTCCCCCCTTTCTTGGATGCTAGCCATTCCCAAAACAGGCACTCCAATAGAATTAGAAATGAGAAAGTCATAAAGTATGAGTATTGTCAATATCTACTTAAGGAGCGAAATGGAGGAAGAAGAAAGTAATGCCATTTTTCACACATCCAAAATTGTCCACAAAATCAACAGTATTTTAGGCTAAGGACCAATGTGAGCAGTATAAAGAAAGCAGATTTAGAGTGACACAACCTATATATTTGTCTCTTATTGATTCTGTTGGACAACCTTTATCCACCAATATTCTATGAATATAAAGATTTCTGCAAGACAAAGGTATTCCAATAATAATATACATGGTAAAGTCATAAAGTTTGAGTGTTGTTTCCTTCTCATTAAGGAGTAGAATGGAAGAAGAAGAAAACAATGTCAATCTTTTGCACACATACCACCGTTGCAATTGAACAACTAAACTTATAGAATTGGAGATGTAAAGCAAGGGAAATTTAAATTTTGAATACAAAATTAAGTGTGCTTGGATATGGAGGGAGACAAAATGACTGATAGTTGAGAGAATATCAAAGAGAAGGTTAACTAAGAATCTTAGAAGTGGAAAGATATTATGGGGAAACAACCAAACGACATTAAAAGTTGCATTAAATGTGCTTTTCTTTTAATGGGGAAGGAGGAAAGGAGTTGGCAAAATATATATAAGGCCGCTTAGCCTGAGAGTTTTAGAAAGAGATAGACACATCCAAAAGGATTTTGGATCCTCTGCTTGGCACTCTCTGTTGGGCGTCTGTTGAGCTTTTTAGCGACGATTTTATCCGTCGCTAAAGTGTGTTTTAATATTATTGCAACGAATATTATCGCTACTATAACTTTTGTTTAAATAATTATTTTAACAAAAGTTATAGTGGTAATAATATTTGTTGCAAAAAACTTTAGCAACGAAAAAAATTGCTGCTAAAACACCCAGCAGGCGCCCAGCACAGAGCGTCCAGCAGAGAATCCGAACGCATCCAAAAGGCATTAAATGCACTTTGGTTCATATGAGGACGGAGTAAAAGTGTTGACAAAGTAAAAGAGCCCTTAACCTAAGAGTTTTAAAGAAAGATAGAGATAGTCTTATGGCATTAAATGCGCTTTGGTTCATTTGAGGAAGGAGTAAAAGTGTTGGCAAAGAAAATAAAGTGTCATTACCCTAAGAGTTTTAGAAATAGAGAAAGTTGAATGACATTAAATGCCACATTAAATGTGCTTTAGTTATTCATTTTATAGATTATATATAGATACTCTCATCTTCTAAAAGATATTATATATTAGATCATAAAAGATAAAATTATTAACTATCGATTAACTTTAATATTTATTAGTCGATTGGCAAATACAATTGAATTAGAATTTTTAAAAATTGATTTATGTTATTTATTTTATAAAAAGAAAATATTTTTTCAAGTGACATTAACAAAAATTTATAATAAAGAAATACATTGCAAAAGTTGACTTTTTATTATTTTTTAATGACATTTTCTATAAAAAAAATAAATAAATCAATTTTTAAATCAATTATATCCATCATGTGGCTAAGTTATTACATTTATTAATTTATTAAATATTTTATATTTTGTAATATTTCTGTGAATAAAATATTATATTTTCAAGTTTAAATATCAATTTTTATAATTTAAGTAAAATATACATTTCCTAGAAGTAGAACTATGATTATATATGATTTTTATAATGTAAAAGTTAAGAATTTAAGGGATGTCAGATTTTGATGTATCAAACGTTAAGCATTTTTCTTTTATTTATGGAAAACTCATTGCGTCAGGCCAACCATATCCTACATTGATCAAGCTTTGAGTTAGTTTTAATTTTCACGATTGTTAATAAATTGCCGCAGTGTACTTATAGGCAAGTTACTCTGTCTTCGACTTAGACAATCCCTACTCAATTCAATTAAAATCACAAGATTTTTTTCATTTAAATTTCATATTAATCGCAAATAAGCGCTTTATTTGGTTCTTTAAGCCTTCTTTTCATCTTAATTACTGAAGATAATATCCTTACAAGAAATTAGAAATCCAAAAGAATCATCTATCAACTGTTGTTCTGCAGGCGAAAAACTAATAACTTCATAAAACAGATTAAACAGGGATTACAGACATTATTCTTGATTCAGATATGGCATGTAAAGTTGGCTATCTAGACACAAACCTCATATCAAGAGCAATCAAATGATTTAAAAGTAACATTAAAACGGGAGTCATAGCACATTAACTACCAACCACAGTTAATCTTCAAACATACACAGCTGCATTAACCGAAAAAAAAAAAAACTTGATTATCCCACCATATATCATTTTTTAAAATAAATAAATAACTGAACGAGAGCTCAACGCTTCTTGGAGACACCAACTGTCTTGCCCCTACGACCAGTAGTCTTGGTATGTTGGCCACGAACACGAAGACCCCAGTAGTGCCTCAAACCTCGGTGGTTCCTACATAGCACTTTCAAATGTAAGGCTCCAGATGTATATTTTACTATTAACAATCTAGTTCACAATTTCGTGCACAATCAAGGATCAATAGAGAGTACTTCTGATCTAAAAATCTTTAGGGAAAATGCTGAAACAGTGGCAGGAGGTAAAATACCAATACAAAAGCCACAAAGGTGTTAATATGAAAATAGGAAAGGGGTCTTCAGACATCAGGTTAGGTGATGCACCAAGAACTAATTGGAATAGAAATCAGCTATCTTATATTTGTTCATATTTCTAAGGGGGAAGAAGCCAGGACACTGATAAAGAACACAATGCAGAAGAGAGAATAAGATTCCTTGTAACTAATAGTTACTATGTTTGCAGCATATTTGACGAAGTCATACTTAAAGAATAAGATTGATACAATGAGTCCAAAAATCCACACCAGTAAGAGGCTATGCCATTTGTACATGTCAGCAATCATTTGGAAAAGGCTCCTGTATAAGCTTATGAGAATATTATGACAGTATCATGTATAGGTAAAAAAGCACAATCAGTAGATTCAATATTTTAGGATGGACCTTTTTACCTGGGGGATGGGCCGAGGAGAGGGGGGGAAAATTGTTAAGATAAAGGAAAACACTGATAGTTTCAATATCTTTGTTAAGTTCTCTAATCATAAGTGAATGTATTTTACAACTTACCACCAAGTGATTGAGTCTTTTATGACTTTTCTCTATTTGTTATATTTTTATTGGAGAACATAATAATAAAGATAAAAGCAACTGAATCTAAATTGATCCTAACACAAATCACATGCATTTAGGATGTACAAAAGCAAGAAGTGTACATTTGCCAAAACACTTATGGTGGTGTGGCCGAACAAAGCAACAATCAAAATGTTATTCACCTGATTTTCTTCAGCCTCTCTAAATCATCCCTCAACTTCATATCCAATGCATTTGATACCACCTGAGAATACTTGCCATCCTTGTAGTCCTTCTTCCTATTCAAAAACCAGTCTGGAATCTTGAATTGCCGAGGGTTCGCAACCACAGTCATAAGATTATCTAACTCAGCAGCACTCAGTTCTCCAGCCCTGGTAGTGGAATAATCAAACTAGTTAGCTGTAATCTCCTTTCAATAAAATTATGAAAAATCAAGGCCATAGACAGCAGATAGAGAAATCCCAAGCCAATGAACCCCAGCACTATCATCTAATCATCTACAAGAAAGTAAGATAAAGTACAAAGAGATGTTGATGGTTATGAATTTAAACCTCTTGTTCATGTCAATATCAGCCTTCTTGCAGCACATGTTGGCGAATCTCCTGCCGATACCTTTGATTGAGGTAAGAGCGAACATTATCCTCTGCTTCCCATCGACGTTTGTGTTCAGAACACGAAGAATGTGCTGGAAATCCTCGTTTGCTACCAGAGACTGAAAACCCCATGATTCCAAATTAAAATCCTTAGTAAAAAATAAATCTAGAGGAGATAAAGGGCTGTTTTGAAGTCTATGATATGATTAAAGGCAGATAATATCTACCAAAAGCTACAAATTTTTACTCATCCAAACAAAAAGCTCAGATCTTTCAGATAGCAGCATACACCAAGATTTGAATGCATCAACGGATAAAAGTGGAAGAGAGGAAAACTATGTACCATCTTTGGATGCTGAGACTCAAAGAACCAGCTGCTCCCGTGCCTGTTTCAAAGTAATCGGCAGATAGCCACAGCTCCTAAACTCTAAGAGCCCCAAAACATCAGAAATAAGGTTTTCATTATATTTGCCCTAACCGCGGGGTGGCTGGCTGGCTGGCTGGCGCGGCACGGGCCTGGGCTAACGAATAGATTTCTTGGCCCATCTGATCATTTTATGAGCTATGCCGGACACGTTTGGTTTTCTGTAAAGGTACAGTCCGTTTTTTTTTCTTTAAATCTTTCGATAGTTAAAATAGCTCCATTCATAGAAATTTTGCTCGGCTTGGACCTTCTTACTTTCTCGGTTGAACTTGGACCTTGGGCAGGGCATAGTTATGCTCCTTGAGGGTTTTTTTTTATTGAAAAAAATTTTCGCATAATCTAATTGATCAAGTTATATATGAACGATGGTTTTTTAATCCAATTAATCATTGACTTGCGATGAGCTCTTGCTCATTAAATTATTGGTCCAACTGTTAGAAAACTTAAAAATTAGATGAATCAATAAAATAAATATATATTAAAAATTTTAAATAATAAACTTATTTTTAGTTATTTTAAAATTACATATATCATTAAATAAAAAGACTAAACTTATATGTAATTTTTTATATTTTTATTACAAAGTTTTTAAATAAAATAAAACATACAAAAAAAATTTTTAAAATAAAATAATCGTTAAAAAGATGAGTTATATAAATCATACATGTATCAATTTTTTATTAAAAAATTTAATAATAAATAATAAAAATTACATTTCAATTTTTTCTTAAATAAAAAATGAAGTTATAAGTTCAATATATTTCAAGTTACAAAGATATAATTTTAAAACAAACTTAAAGTTAGCCTTAAATTTATTTAATATTATTTTTAAATTTATTATTTAAAATACATCAAATAAGTAATTAATTATTAAACAAATATTAAAATTACCACTGCCCATAATATATAATTATTTATTGTAAGTTAAATTATAGTTTATCCTTTATAATTTAGCTAAAAAATAGTATATATATGTATGTATGTATATATATATATATATATATATATGCCGCCCTCAAAAATATTTGTCCCCCACCCGTGCCATTCTAACCTTAAAGAGAGCGAGAAGTTTTACTTTAATAAAATAATAGAAAAAAAGAAGTAAGGGAGACAAAGCTTGAAGTCATCTTATATTGTAACTTTATTTTCTTTTCGCCTCTTTCTTTTATTTTTGACCTTTTGCGGAAGTTCGAAAGACAAATTTAGAAAAGTCAAAGTCTCAAAGCCTCCTTCAACGCTTGGATGTCTTTGATGTTCAGGTCTTGATTGGCATCTTGGGTTTGTGAAAGAATTTATGATTCTCCATTTTGACTGATAGATACATACTTATGTGAAATCTCACTTTGCTCTCATCTTGTATACTGAAAATAATTCTAATATATTTGAGAGAAGAGAGAAGTCGCTTTCTTAATTCAAAGGTAAGAGAAATTATTATATATATTGTTTATGTTACATCCACGTTGTTTCTATCATTCTCTTTGAAGATTATTTAGAAAGAAATCAACTAGATGCTTTATGTTGTCTCTCCGGCCCTTATCTTCTCTTTCCCTCTTGCTCTTGCACTTATTTGTACATAGAAAAAGAAAAAATGTAAGCTGCTTGGAGCTGGATTTGTAGTGTAATCTAGCATTTTTCAAAGAAAAGGTATTGATCTCTTGGTCTATCTCCTCTGCTTCTATGAATTTTTTACGTATGTAGTTACCTTTTTGCAACCAATTTATTTACGTCATTGCTCTTTACATCTATAAATTTATATTTTGTAAAGTTGTTATTTTAACAAATTACAACTTTTGTCTAGAAAAATCTCAAAATAATTTGTTGAATATATAATAATTTTGGGTGTCTAATTTGCATTTGGTTTTGACTTGATATATTGGAGGGGATGTGCATATCCGTTTCGCTTGTTTAATTATCTACAATTTTTCAAGCTCTACTAAATTCTAATCTCATTATATATAGGTTTAGATAGTTAATTTTATGAGAACATCCACTTTTTTGTCCCTAAAAGATAAACCTTCTTAACTTTTGGTCCTTAGAAAATCATAATATACCTTTTAGTCCCTGAAAGATTCAAATGTCCAACTCGTTAGTCCCTACAACGTTAATAGATAATGACCCAGGTGACATGTAATGTTAAATGCTGACATGGCACGTTATTTGTGTAACACCCCGTAACCTACTGTTCCTTTTAAGTATTTAAAAGAATGAATATATATTTATCATAATAATGGTGTGTTACTATTACTTCTACTTGAGTAAATTTTAAACTTTTTACCAAGTTGATTAATTAAGTGTCATTTGGGTCGAGTGTCTACTCTTAGGCTTCACCCACTCATAGCATAATAGAATACATAGAATACACCTGAATTAGTTATGCATAAACATGCCTTCTAAGTTAAATATAGTTAAATAACTATTGGGCATTGAGGGAACAATCCTGCCACTCATAACCTCATCAGCTAGTCTAAACATTAGTTCATATACATCCAATTTAAGATAGGCTATACAAGAGATATTCTATACTAGCTTTTCTAAAAATCACCAAGACTAGTACAAGTAAACATGTGCCTATACTATCCCAAAATAACTTCTATCATGTATCCCAAGGAGGATACTTCTTCCCATATTACCTTCCAATCCAACTGGAGGACCTACACATCTGATACATGCCAGCACTCATGTGAGAAATTAATCTCAGTAGCAATGCAACTTGTATTTAAAATTACCAGCCTGTACCACCGTGCTTACACGAAAAATCTCTACATTCTTTCATCACAAAAACATAATACATAACATATGCTATTGGGGTGTAATACATGCAAGCATACTTTCAATCATGTCCTCAGATTTACGCATGTACATTTAAACATATCATCTTTAAAGCATGGGACATTCATTCATCATCATTCTCATTATCACTTTCATATAAAACATATGTGGGATAGTAAGCATGCCATCATTTCATTTCCATAACATGTAAGTAATATATAAAACACCCTAAGAGTAATCGGGAGAGTCGCCCAGCAACCACCCCATGCACAACTGTCTATATGAATGAGTGCATGGCTATTTAGTCATACCTTAACTTTTGTACATTCTGAGGCATCCCCTAATGGATCCAAGTACCTTAATGGTCCCTGCCCCTTTCTGAAAAATCATCCCTGACTAGTAGGGTTCCTCCTTTTCGTCCCAAACAGGGCTGGTATAAACTCATGGGATCACCGTCAACTCTACCCGGATCATTTTCTCTCTACTTTTAGGCAGATCATAATACTATGGAATCACCACCATATCTTCGAGGTAGATCACACTCCCGGTATGCTATCCTCTACATATGCTCTAGGGTGAATCAGCTCATGCCCATGGTTATGCCTAACTCTAAGTATGTTTTTCTTATGTGGCTTTTGGGAGATGACACTAACTTAAAGTTCATAATCATCACGGTATTTTCAAAATCATCTAAGTTCAAGTGGATGTTTAACCATCCCAATTTATAGCCCAATAATGGAATGCCCAACGGCCATCCTATACTGACAATCAATCACTTAATTATGAGCCTATATACCCTAAGGCATACACTAAGAATATTTTTCTTTTTCTCTTTTTGTGTTTTCTACTCTCTCTTTATTTCACTATCACAAGGGTCTCATCACCCAAGTGATTTGTGACTTTATCTTATGCATGTTACCCACTACATCCCTAATTTAGATCCTTAGTTTGAGTGAAATCTGGGTTAATTTCCTCTCAAAATGGTCAATTGAGCTCATTACACACATTAAAGAGCTGGCAGTCGACTTTTCCCTTTCTGGCAGTCATCTGCTAGCTTATTGTCTAACATTTCTACTTCTGGCCAAGAGCTACTAGTCGACTGCTAGGGCTTGGTAGTCGGTTGCTAACCTCAATAGTTGACTTCTAAAGGTCTGGCAGTCAACTGCTGGCCTTTTGGAAATTTTCTAAAAAATGAAGAACAAGATAGTCGACTTCCAGGTGTTTGGCAGTTAGCTGTTAGTGTTCTATCTCGCGTTTCTGGGTAGAGGATGAGCACAATAGTCGACTTCCAGGTGTTTGGCAGTTAGCTGTTAGTGTTCTATCTCGCGTTTCTGGGTAGAGGATGAGCACAATAGTCGACTTCCAAGGTTGGCAGTCGGCTACTAGCGATCATTTTACTTGAAAAATTATGGCTTTACCTAGAGTTTAGCTCCAAAAACATGTTCTTAAATCATTTACTTAAATCATGAACTCAATGCCAACCTTTAAACATCATTTCTCATTCATACAATGCCCATAACATAGCTTAACATTGCTCAAACTAAGATCAAACCACCTATCTCTCACTTAGGCCAAAAACTCAACTTCAAAAATCATTCACAAGCATAAATGAGCAAGGCGAATCAGCACACATTGCCCAATAGTAGTTAAAACTCATAGAATGTAGGTTTAAAACCCCAACTTAACTTCAAACATTCCAAAAATCACATTTATCAGTAAACATTTTGCATATTTTAGAAATGGGATTTAGGATGAATTGCTACCTTGATTCCTGGAAAATTGTGTGTTTGATGTGTTATAAGTGATCCTTCCTTACTGTAGGACTGATTTCTAGCCTCAAATCTGCTCATTCCTCAGTAAAATTCCCTCCTCGAGCCTTAACTCATCCCTTTCTCTCTCTAGTCGCCCCCTTCAGCTTCTCTCTCTAGAAAGCTGGTATGCTGTAAGTGTGGGGCTTTAGAGTTGCAACTAAGGTTTAGGAGAGTTTGAGAAATTTGCTATCTGGTCCCTAAGCTCTTTTGCACTCTTAGACTCATTCATTTTTCCCTTTTCAATTGAGTCCCTAGCCAGCTTTTGCTAAACCTTTATGTATTTCCTTTCAATTTAGTCCCTATGCTAATGCAACTATATGCATTAATGCAACATACACAAGCATTAAGATTAAATTAAAAATTAACAAACATCTCTTTAATCATATTAGGAGCAGATGTTACAATTTGACACAATAGGATGCCCAATCAACATGCCTATGTGTCAAAAATGCCCATAATGACCACTTAAGCAATGCAAACAAAAAAACACAAATTAAAAAAGCCAAAAGGGAAATCAAAAACCCATTCACGAGGTAAAGCTCTGACATATTCTTCCTATTTTATGAGCTAGGGTTTGTAGAACCCAAAAACTTCCATCTTATTCCCAAATCTCAACCAAGTATGATGAATAAGAACACAGATTCACACCAATGTCCTCTTCATCTGAATAAGCACACCGTTTCACAATTTGAAGCCAGTTGCAACTTATCTTCCTTTCAAAGCACATGGATATGTGATTGTAAAAGAAGGTTGCTAGTGTTGACAATAAGAACTGAAGCAAACTATAGGCACCAATTCTTAAGATGCCCTTTGTACAAGGTATGGTGGTAATGTTGTTTAAGAGAAGTTATTTCCTTTCTTCATTATGCTGAAAATTTGTTGTTTCAATGGCACACTCCTTGTTAGAATTCATGGATGTGATTAGATAGTGGAAGATTCACTTTTTGATATTACTTGATTAAATGTAATGTATGAGTGTTTAGACTATAATGATTTATCAAGGTTTTTTTTATATCAAGTACTTATATAGCAAAAGCATGATCTTGAAAAAGAGGGACAAGAAGTATCTTTCATTGCTACAATGGGACCAAATAGCAAAAGCATAATTTGTACATATTTTTCTTTTGTATGAATTACATTGCTACAATGGGACCAAAGAGGACTAGATGGGTTCAAATGGAACCAAATGTTCCTATTTTATAATTGGCTAGTTTGTTTGTTTATTTTTCATCCAATGGGACCAAATGATTTATTCGATTGCTTTAATTAAAAAAGAGAATTGGGTAGTTCACCTCAACGACCATGCTAATACACATTTCAAATTTTACAAGACAAGCTAGTTACATATGGGTTCTTCAAATGGGTGGATGAGGATATATCTTTTGAGATTGATCAAGAGCCACCATAACCTCAAGATAAAATGCATTTCATCAAAATAAGGAGGTTGTTTAAGTATAAACATGAAGTGAAGACATTGAAGTTAATTATTAGCATTTTGGTTGCCATTGTTTCTATGTTTGTGTTTTACATAATGAAATATATGTAAATTCAAGTATTTAGCTGTGCAAGTTTAGGATTTGATTGTTTAAGTTTCGGAATTTGTGTTTAGATACTTTTGTGTAATATAGAAATTTTTTTGTGAACAATATATGTAATGTATTTAGGAATTTGTATTTAGGTACTTTTGTGTAATGTAGTAGTTCTTTTATGAACAATATATGTAATATATTTATTTAAATTTGTATTTGTTTAATTTTTTTTTTCTTGTGGCTTGGAAGAAGATTTTCTTACTAGTAATACTCAAATGGATTTTCTAACTTAAGCACATTTCCTTACTTTATTTTCTCTTATAATGTTTTCCCACTATTGGAGTTTCCCATGAAATGACACAAATATCTTGACTTAAAATGGATTTTTTTTTTTACTTAAACAACACTAAACCTGCTATTGAAGTTGCCAACCTACATAAAAAATTAGTAGAATCAATTCATTTTTTAAAAAGATGTTTGAGATCAATTCATTTTCTTGCATAAGACATGTACAAAATACATAAGTCATTTGCCATTTTTATTTATACTTGTCATATACAAAATATTGTCAATAATGATATAGTGTGAGTCATTTTCTTACATAAGATGTTTTCAACCAAAATACATAATGGAAACACACTTACAAGAGCAAAGATGCACATCCAAATGACATAGTGTAGTCATTTCCTTACATAAAATGTTTCTCCAAAATACATAATCAAAGCACACTTATGTGAGCAAAATACACATCCAAATGACTAAAGACATTTCCAACCAAAATATTTCGAATGACAATAATCTAGGGTGTTGAAATTGTTAGAGCTTGTGAGGCAAATGTTGATTCTTGTAACTAAAGGCATTTCCAACCAAAACATTTATCCATTGCTTGTAGAAATTTGCCCACAAATTCTTAAAATAGAACTTATGGTTCACACCTGGCATCACCTTTTGCAATGCTAGAATCAACCACTGCAATTACATAAGAGATGAATATAAGTTACTCTAGTCCCTATTAGTCATACTAAATAGTCCCTGAATGATTATAAAGTTAGACTAAATGTTCCCTAAAAGTTTTAAAAGGTGTACTATTTAGTCCCTGACATATGGTACTGTACTAAAAAAGAACCAAAATGTAACAAACAAGTATGTGACAATCTATAAACTAGAACCAAATGGCACCAATCTAGAACCACATTGGACCAAACCAAAATACACCAAAACATATCTAAAATGCACTAAAATAGATCTAAAATGCACCAAACACTATAAGAAAATTGATTTCAGTGGTGAATTTTTAGTGGCAACAAAAAAAGTTGCCACTAAAAGACTATATATCGTGGTGACATATATATGTTGCCACTGAAATTCTTCAGTGGTGACGGAACATGTCACCATTGAATATTTTCAGTGGCGACATCTAAATGCTTGCCACTTAAACTCTTTAGTGGTAAGAAATGTTACGCCACTGAAGACATTCAACTGTGACTTTTAAATTATTGCTACTAAAGGATTTCAGTGGCGACAAAGTGCATTGCTACTGAAATCCTTCAATGGTGATAATTAAATTGTCACTATGAAAGGTTTTCAGTGGCGCAGCATTCTGTCGCCACTGAAGAGTTTTAGGGGTCAGAATTTGGATGTCGCCACTAATTCACCTGAAATTCAAAAAATGTTTTGGAAGTTTCCTTTGTTGGCTCGAACACAGGACATCAAAGACTGAGGCAAGGAAGATAACCACTATGCCACAGGAGCTTTTGTTACTTATTGTGCAGTGTCTAATATATAATAGAACCGATTAAAACATTAGCTATTAAATCTATAACATCCTTCCAATTATGATTAAAGAGATGTTTGATAATTGCTAATTTGATGTTTAATTCTTGTGTATGTTGCATTAGTGGATATAGTTGCCTTAGTATAGGGACCAACTTGAAAGAATTACAATTCCTTAGTTGAGAGTGAGTCTAAGTACCTAAGTGAAAAGGGAAAATAAATGGAGACTAAAACTACAAAGTGGCTAAGGATTGGAATGCGATTTCCTAACTTTCTCATAAACCCTAGTTGTAGCTAAAATTTCCACACACTTTCAAACCTTTAGATTTTAGAGAGAGAAGCAAGAGGGGCGAGTAGAGAGAGAAAAGGGTGAGTTAGGGCAAAAGAGAGAGATTTTACTGAAGGAAAAGGCTAATTGAAGTTAGAAATTAATTCTACAACAAGGAGGGATCATTTCTAACACATCAAGCACCCACATTTGCAAGGAATCAAGGTAGAAATCCGTCCTAAACCCCTATCTTTTTTTGAAATGTTACTGTTATTGGAAAATATGGATTTTTACATGTTTGAACTGAGATTGGGATTAAACCTACATTCTGTATGTTATTTTACTTTTATAAGATGTTGTGTTATTGAATGTAAGCTCATATATGTGATTGTAATGGATTGGAAGGGCTGGGTTGTGTTCATCTAGAGATATAGACAAGTTTTCCTTGAATGTACCATGTTTGAGCTAATGGATGAGAAATGTTTAATAAAAAGTAAAGTTTGTTGTACGGGAATTAAGCTCACATGTTTAGAATTGAAAATGGAATGCATTATGGATTGGTATTATCAAAATCATGTTTTTTGAACTATAGCAGAGCATAGCAGCTGACTATTAAGTATGGGGCAGTCGATTACCATATTCTTGGAAAACCTAGAAGTGTAGACAGAGGCTTAGTAGCCAACTGCCAGATACCTAGCAGTCGACTATCAGGCTTGGGTCTACACTAAGCAATTGACTGGCCATCCTCGCAGTCGACTGTCGTGTTCCTGGAAAACTCAAAAGTGCAGACAGAGGCTTAGCAGCTGACTACCAGGTTTCTAGCAATCGACTATCGGGCCCAGGTTTGTACTGAGCAGTCAACTAAATGTCTTAGCAGTCAACTCTCGTGCTCATATTTTTACCCAGAACGCTTTCCAGAAAGCCACCAACCGACTGCCATCATGCACTGCTAGCTTGCTATTTGGCATCTGAAGAATACAGAAAGCCACCAACCGACTACTAGCCTTCCATCAATTGACTAGCAGCCCTTCAACTTGCGAAAAGAGGTTTTTAATGATAACAGAGCTTAGTAATTCTTCATACTAACTTAATTAAGGGCTCACAACATGGGTAAGCAAGGAAACTAGGAGTTTTGGGTGATGATACCCTTGGGATAGTGAAAGAAAGAGAAAGTAAAAAAATGAAGAGGGAAAGAGGAAAGTATTTTCAGTGTATGCCTTAAGGTAGATAGGCTCATGATCGAGTGACCGATTGTCGGTATGGGATGGCCGTTGGGCATTTGACGATTGTGCTGTAAATTGGGATGGTTAAACATCCACTTGAACTTAGATGATTTTGAAAACACTGTGATGGTTGCAAACTTTAAGTTAGTGTCATCTCCCAAAGGTCATATGAGAAACAAATACTTAGAGTTAGGCATAACCATTACCATAGGCTGATTCACCTTATAGTATATGTAGAGAATAGCATATTGGGAGTGTGATCCACCTCAAAGGAATGGTGATGATTCCATAATGTTATGACCCACCCAAAAGTGGAGAGGAAATGATCCGGGTACATAGAGTTGTTGCTGGGTGACTCTCCCAATTATTCTTAGGGTGTTTTATGTACTGCTCATATGTTATGGAAATGAAAGGATAGCATGTTTACTATCACACATGTGTTTTATAAGAAATGTTTTATGATGAGAATGATGATGAATGCACTTCCCAGGTTCTAAAGATGATATGTTTTGATGAATATGCAAATGTATGAGTATATAACATGATTAAATGCTACATGCACTCCATCCCAATTGCCTGTGATATGTTCTATGAAAGAATGTAAAGTTTTTTCGTGCTAGCACGATGGTACAAGTTAATGGATTTCGTAATAGGTTGCATTGCTACTGAGATTTAATTCTCACATTATTGTTGGCATGTACCAGATGTGTAGGTCCCAGGCTAGAGAGAAGGTAAAGTAGAAGTACCCACCATGGGGTACACAAAAGTGACTATTTTGAGATAGAATAGGTGCTTGTTTTATTTGTACTAGCTTTCATGGTATTTTGGGGAAAGGCTAGTGATGGTCCATTTTGTATAGCCCAGTTAGATATAGACGTGAATGAAGGGATGATTAGATGAAATTATAGTGGCATGAGTGACAGGATTGTTGCCTCCATGTCCAATAGCCAACTAATTATATTTAATTAAAATACATTTCTATATATAGTTAATCCAGGGTTATTCTATATACATATATATATTTATTCTACTGCAATGTTAAGAGAACACGAGAGTAGAGACCAACCTAAATGGCACTCAAATAATCAACTTGGTAAAAGTTTAAAATTGACTTGAGTAAAAGTGATAGTAACACACCATTATTATGATAATTATATACATTATACCTTAAAACACTTAAAAGGAACTATAGGCTAATGGGGGTGTTACATTATTGGTATCAGAGCATGGCTACCCCGGTTGGCACATAGCTGACTCGGTAGTGATAGATGCTATTTAGGTAGTAAGGGTAGATTCCTCAAGATAGAGACTATTACAGGTTAGTTAGCTGAACCATGGCAGTTTTTCTACTTGTACTATGTTTTGACTTGAGGAATGGAGTGCTAGGTGGGATGTACAGTAATTCCTATAGAGCCATATATTCTCTTATAAATATCTATTATTAAGACTGATCACCTCAGTAATATATATTTTGTAGAGTAAAGTATGGCACCTCCTAAGAGAAATGGTACAAGGTACAAGGATGGAGAAGCAAATTTGGCTGGGGTAATGCAGACCTTGATGGGGGTGGTGAAGGCCATAAGGGAACAGGCCTCTGCTGCCACCCAACAAGCTGCTACTGCCACACAACAGGCAGTTACCACTGCTAAAGTGCTAAGACAGATGTAAGAGGATAGGAATGCAAATAGAAACCCTATCTTTGAGGAAGAACCAGTGAGGGATCAGACTTACAAGGGGTGGTTTGAGTTTCAGAAGGCCAAACCTTCGACCTTTATGGATGAGTTCAACCCAAAGCTTGCTGAAGAATGGTTGGCGGAGATGGAAAAGTTATTTGTAATTCTAGGGAATATAGAGGCCTAAAAAGTTTAGTTCTCTACCTACATGATGGCAGGAGAGGCTGAGCACTGATGGAAAGAGGCCAAGTAGTTAATGAAGGCCCAAGGAGTCCAAATCACCTAGAACTCTTTCAAGGAGGTATTTTTGGAGAAGTACTTCCCTCAGAACGTAAGGAATGATAAAGAAGTGGGAGCTTATGAAGATAAGACAGGGCAACATGTCCTTTGATGAGTACCTGGCTAAGTTTGAGGAGCTATCTAAGTTTTCCTCTTACTTACAAGTGAGACAAGATGAGGCATGGAAGGCCATGCACTTATAGGTTGGGCTGAATCTAGAGCTGAAAAAGGTTATAGCCCCTATAGAGATAAAGAACTATGCCCTTCTAGCAAACAAGTGTCGTATAATAGTGGGAGGCCTAGTAGAGGCTGCTAAAGGGAGGAAGCACTATAAACTCCTTAAGAGGAAAATGTCACAGGTCCCTGCTAAAGGGAAGGAGGTCCAAACTGGGAAGAAGCCCATACGTTGGAAAACTGCTTCAGGTAACTATCCTAAGTGCGGGAAGAATCATGGGAATAAGCCTTGCCTACTTGGACAAAACGTCTGCTACAAGTGTAGCAAGCCAGGACACTTTAGCAGAGAATGCCCATTGTGGAAGAAACCAACTGAGGCCCTTAAGCCTCTAACTAGAATGAGGATCTACACCCTCAAGGGCAAGGAAGTAGACCAATTTGATGATTCTATTAAAGGTTTGTGTTTTATAAATGATATTCCTTTAATTGTACTATATGATTCTGGCGCTACTCGTTCCTTTATTTCTCATGAATTTGTGGAAAAGTTGAACCTACCTGTGACCAAACTCTCATATGACTTGTCTATTTCTACTGTAGCTAGATAATATATTTTGACTTGTTTAAATTGCCCTATCATTGTTGAAAGTAAATCTTTTGTTATTAACCTTATCTGTTTGCCTTTGGTGGATTTAGATGTTATCTTAGGAATGGATTAGCTGTCTTTTAATAAGGTGGTTTTAAATTATTTTGAGAAGTCTGTGAATTTTATACCTGTGAATAGGGGCACTGAGGAAAAGATCCAAAGATTATGTTTCCTGTGTTCTTCTAAGCTTGAGAGTCAGCATAAGCTTGATAGTATCCCTGTAGTTAGAGAGTTTTTTGATGTCTTCCCTTAGGAGATCTCTAGTCTTTCACCAGAAAGAGAGGTAGAGTTCTCTATAGAGTTAATTCCCAGAGCGTGACAGATCTCTATAGCACCATATAGGATGTCTCCCTTAGAGCTGAGTGAACACAAGGTTCAAATAGAAGACCTTTTAGAAAAGTAGTTCATTAGACCCAGTACTTCATCATGGGGAGCACCAGTGTTGTTTGTGAAAAAGAAGGATGGAAGTATGAGACTGTGTATTGACTATAGGCAATTGAATAAAGTGACCGTGAAAAACAAATACCCACTCCTTAGGATTAATGATTTGTTAGATCAATTAAGAGGAGCAGTTGTATTCACTAAGATTGATTTGAGGTAGGGGTACTATCAAATCAGAGTGAGAAGTGAGGATTTACCTAAAACCACTTCTAGGACTAGGTATGGGCATTACGAATTCCTTGTGATGCCATTTGGTCTAATAAATGCTCCAACTATTTTCATGGATTACATGAATTGCATCTTTAGATCCTACCTTGATCAGTTCGTGGTAGTGTTTCATTAATGATATTCTTGTGTATTCTAGAAATAGAGAAGAGCATGAACTACACCTTATAATTGTGTTTCAAGTGCTTAGAGAGAGGCAGCTGTATGCAAAAATAGAGAAATGTGAGTTTTAGTTAAATGAGGTGAGATTCCTAGGGCATGTGATCACCCAAAATAAGGTAGTAGTAAATCCCAATAAGACTAAAGCTATAGTTTATTGGGAGAAACCTATGACAGTGACTGAAATTCATAGTTTCTTCGGATTAGTCGGTTACTATAGAAGGTTTATTCCAGGGTTTTCATAGATAGCGATGCCTATGACTAAGCTGACCAGGAAAGATGTTCCATTTAGATGGGACTCTGAATGTGAACATAGTTTCCAAACCCTAAAGGAGAAACTAACCATTGCACTAATGTTAATTATCCTAAATCCTCTAGAAAAGTTTGAGTTATACTGCGATGCATCCAAGAAAGGTCTAGGATATGTCCTGATGCAAGAAGGGAAGGTAGTGGCCTATGCTACTAGAAAATTAAGGCCTCATGAGTGCAATTACCCTACTCATGACTTAAAACTAGCATCTATAGCTTTTGCCTTGAAAATTTGGAGGCATTATCTTTATGGGTTTAGGTTTGAGGTATTTAGTGCCCATAAGAATCTCAAGTACCTTTTTGACCAAAAGAAATTGAACATGAGGCAAAGGAGATAGATGGAGTTCATTCAAGACTATGACTTTGAGTTGAAATACCATCCAGGTAAGGTAAATGTTATGGCAGACGCCCTAAGTAGAAAATCCCTCCACATAGCTCAAATGATAGGGAGTGAGATGACCTTAATTGAAAATTTTAGGAACTTGAGCTTATCTGCGAACAGATTACCAGATAGAATATGTCTAGGAGAATTACGGACTGAGAGTAATCTTAAGACTCAGATCCTAGAGGCCCAACAGGAGGATGAGTTCTTGAAGTCCCTGAAGGACCTAAAGGAATTCCATAAGTAAGTTGATAAAGTAATGACTTTCCAGAATAGGGTTTATGTCCCGAGTTTAGGGGAAATTATAGAGAAAATTTTAGAGGAAGCCCATAAGAGTGACTATACTATTCATCCTGGTGCCACTAAGATGTACTAAGATTTGAAGGGAAGGTTCTAGTGGCCAGGCATGAAAAAGCAAATCGTTGAGTATGTTGCTAAGTGCTTAGTATGTCAGCAGGTGAAGATTGAACATCAAAAACCTGCTGGATTATTGCAACCTCTGGATATCCCTGAATGAAAATGGGATAAGATCTCTATGGACTTCTTAGTAGGCTTACCTAGGACCCAGTCAGGAAATGATGTTATTTAGGTGATAGTAAACCAATTGACTAAGTCTGCTTATTTCCTACCCATTAAGATTAATTTCTCCATGGACAAGTTAGCACAATTGTATATCTAGGAGATAGTGAAACTTCATGGAGTCCTTACTAGCATTGTCTCAGATAGAGACCCTAAATTCACATCTAGGTTTTGGAGAGCTTTCCAAGAAGCCTTCGATATTAAGCTAAGTCTGAGTACTGCATATCATCCTCGAAGAGATGGACAAACTAAGAGAACTATTCAAACTTTAGAGGATATGCTTAGGTCATGTGCCTTAGAGCACAAGGGAAGTTGGGACCAAAGCCTAACATTGACAGAATTCTCATACAATAACAGTTTCCATTATAGCATAGGGATGGAACCCTATGAAGCTTTGTATGGGAGAAAGTGTAGATCAACTTCGTGTTGGTATGAGGTAGGGGAGAGACAATTGCTCGTACTAGAGTTAGTTCAGCAAACTACAGACCAAATTAAGACTATCAAGGATAAAATGGCTAGAGCCCAAGATAGACAAAAGAAGTATGCTGACAAGAGAAGGAGGCCACTAGAATTCAATGAAGGGGATCATGTCTTCCTCAAGGTATCTCCTGTTACGGGTATAGGTAGAGCCATTAAGTCCAAAAAATTGAATCCAAGGTATATTGGGCCATTCCAAATCCTAAGAAAGGTGGGTCAATCAGCATAATAAATAGCTTTACCTCTGTTCTTATCAAACCTCCATGATGTTTTCCATGTCTCACAACTTCGAAAGTATATCCATGACCCATCTCACATTCTTGATGCCAGTATAGTACAATTAAAAAAAATTTTAACTTATCATCCAAAGCCTTTGAGAATTATCGGGAATGAGGTCAAGCAATTGAGAAATAAAGTCATCCATCTAGTTAAGGTTTTATGGGATCAGTCATCCCCACAAGAGGCAACATGGGAGAAGGAAGAGGACATGAGGAAGTCCTACCCTGAACTATTCGAATAAGTACATTTTAATTTCGAGGACAAAATTATTTTAAAGGAGGAGAGAATGTAACATCTGCTCCAATTATGATTAAAGAGATTTTTGATAATTGTTAATTTAATGTTTAATGCTTGTGTATGTTGTATTAATGCATATAGTTGCATTGGCCTAGGGACTAAATTGAAAGTAAATAAATAAAGATTTAGCAAGAGGTGGTTAGGGACTTAATTGAAAATGGAAAAGATGAGGGAGTCTAAGAGTGCAAAATAGCTCAAGGACCAAATAGCAATTTCCCAAAATCCCTTAAACCCTAGCAGCAGCCCTAAACCCTCTCACACTTCCAACCTTCAGCATTCCTAGAGAGAGAAGCAGGAGGGGCGAGTAGAGAAAGAAAGGGGCGAGTTAGGGCAAAGGGATGAGATTTTGCTAAAGGAAAGAGTGGATTGAAGCTGGAAATTAGTTCTACAGCAAGGAAGGATCATTTTTAATACATCAAACACACACCTTCTACCAAGAATCAAGGTAGCAATCCATCCTAAACCCTTATCTTTTCTTAAATGTTTACTATTGCTGGAAAATATAGATTTCTACATGTTTGAATTGAAATTGGGGTTAAACCTACATTCTATATGCTTTTTTATTTCTATGGGATGTTTTGTTGTTGAATGTATGCTCATATATGTGCTTGTAATGGATTGGAAGGGGGTTGTGTTCATCTAGAGATATAGACTAGTTTTCCTTGAATGTACCATATTTAAGTTAATGGATGAGAAATGTTTCATGAGAAGTAAAGTTTGTTATATAGAAATTAAGCTCATATGTTTAGAATTAAAAATAGAGTGTATCCTAGACTGGGCATTATCAAAATTATGTTTTCTAAAGCTATGAAGCATAGCGACCAAGCGCTAAGTAAGGCAATGACCGTCGTGTTCCTGAAAAACCCAAAAGTGCAGAAAAAGGCTTAACAGCCGACTACCATCCTAGCAGTCGACTGTCATGCTTTTATTTTACCTAAGACGCATTCCAAAAAGACTGCTAGCTTGTTGTTTGCCACTTGAGGAATACAGAGAGCCACTAACCGACTGCTATCCTTCTAGTAGTCGACTGGCAGCCCTCTAGCTTACGAAATGAGATTTTTAATGGTAATTGAGCTTGGTAATTCTCCATACTAACTTAATTAAGGGCTCACAACATAGGTAAGCAAGCAAACTTGGAGTTTTGGGTGATGAGACCCTTATGATAGTAAAAAAAAAAGAGAGCAGAAAACATAAAAAGGGAAAGAGGAAAGTATTCTCAGTGTATGCCTTAGGGTAGATAGGCTTATGATCGAATGACCAATTATCAGTATAGGATGGTCATTGGGCATTCCATGGTTATGCTATAAATTGGGATGGTTAAACATCCACTTGAACTTAGATGATTTCAAAAACACCGTGATGATTGCAAACTTTAAGTTAGTGTCATCTCCTAAGGGCCATATGAGAAACACATACTTAGAGTTTAGCATAACCATAGGCATGGGTCGATTCACCTTAGAGCATATGTAGAGAATAGCATACTGGGAGTGTGATCCACCTCAAAGGAATAGTGGTGATTCCATAGTATTATGATCCGCCCAAAAGTGAAAAGGAAATGATCTGGGTAGATTTGACGGTGATCCCATGAGAGTTATACCAGCCTCAATTGGGAAGGAAGGGAGGAATCCCGCTAGTCAGGGATAATATGCCGATAAGGGGCGGGGACCATTAAGCTACTTGGATTCACTAGGAGACACCTCAGAATGTACAAAAGTTAAGTCATAGCTAAATAGACATGCGCTTATTCATATAGATAGTGGTGTGTGGAATTGTTGCTGGGCGACTCTCCCGATTACTCTTAGGGTGTTTTATGTACTGCTCATATGTTATGGAAATGAAATGATGGCATGTTTACTATCACACATGTGTTTTATAAGAAATGTTTTATGATGAGAATGATGATGAATGCACTTCCCATGTTCTAAAGATGATATGTTTTGATGAATATGCAAATGTATGAGTATATAACATGATTAAATGCTACATGCACTCCATCCCAATAGCATGTGATATGTTTTATGAAAGAATGTAAAGTTTTTTATGCTAGCACGGTGGTACAAGTCAATGGATTTCGTAACAAGTTGCATTGCTACTGAGATTCAATTATCATGTTATTGTTGGCATGTACCAGATGTGTAGGTCCTAGGCTAGAGAGAAGGTAAAGTAGGAGTAAGTACCCACCATGGGGTACACAAAAGTGACTATTTTAAGATAGAATAGGCGCTTGTTTTATTTGTACTAGCTTTCATGATATTTTGGGGAAAGGCTAGTAATGGTCCATTTTGTATAGCCTAGTTAGATATAGACGTGAATGAAGGTATGCTTAGATGAAATTATAGTGGCGTGAGTGGCAAGATTGTTTCCTCCATGTCCAATAGCCAACTAATTATATTTAATTAAAATGCATGTCTATGTATAGTTAATCCAAGGTTATTCTATATACATATATATATTTATTCCACTGCGATGTTGAGAGAACACGAGAGTAGAGACCAACCCAAATGGCACTTAAATAATCAACTTGGTAAAAGTTTAAAATTGATTCTGGTATAAGTGATAGTAACACACCATTATTATGATAATTATATACATTATACCTTCAAACACTTAAAAGGAATCATAGGTTAATGGGGGTGTAACATTATCCTTAAAGAAGCTAAGGTTAGGATGATATTTTATACTGTAATATCCTTAATTCTATGATATCAAGTATGTCTTAGAATCTTAGACTCAATATTTTTATGTCTGAAAAATAGTCCAAGAATCATTTTATATTACCTTGAACAAAGGAAGGACTAAACTAAAAGGAAATGCTTAGGAACTAAAATGAAAGGAAATTTGTTTCACAAAATGTCCTAATAGTAAGCTGCAAATTGAGGTGTATTTATGGCGCACATTTATGAGGTTTGAAAATGGCACCAATGTCATGAATGCTTCAAGAAAAATATCTAAGGGCAAAATGGTCAAATTTTATTTGAAAATAAGAATAAAATATTTATTTTTCAGATAAAATGGCTAATTTTTATCTGAAAAATTATGAAATTGCCTCTGGAATATTTTTCTAAAATTTTTCAAAAAAAAATTTTTGGTTCAGCACTTAAGAGGGGTAAAATAGTCATTTTACCATGAAGAGCAAAATGGTAATTTTGACACCAAGGGTAAAAAGGTAATTTTATCACAAGGACATAAAGGAAATTTTACCTAAAGAAACACTTCAAAAATCCCTAAAATATCCTTTCTTGTCAAGGTTTTAAGAAGGAAAAATTGAAGGGTATTTTGGTCATTTTGCCACCAAGGGCAAAATGGTCATATTAGCCATTTAAAATAAGTCTCACTTCTTCTTCTTCTCCTCCTTAGCAAAGACGATGTGAAGGCTTTTGGAAGGGAGAAAAACCATAGGCTTCATAAGGGAGAAAAGGGAGAAGAAGGCAAGGAAACTTCAAGGTTCATTCACCAAAAATTATAAACCAAGGTAGCTTAGCATTCTTCCATCACTTATTTCATGTTTTTAATAGATTTTCCAAGCTTTTGAGATTTTCATGCTGAATGAACAGTATATGAATAGTGATGTTCTTAAGTTTACATTCTTAAATTCTCAAAATTTCTATGGATTAATGCTTAGAAAGTAGTATGGAGTTGTTTGTGATGGTTAATTTCAAGTATGAAAGTGTTTATGTTCATTTCCCAATTCTTGTTTAATTTGCCCTAAAACCCCCAAATTCATGAATGTCATGCTAAATTATTTGTTTTGCCTTGATTGTTATGGATAAATGGTGATTGATGGTTTATAGATGATGAAAATGGGATTAAAGGAATGATTATATGAAAAATGATGATTTTTGCACAAAAATTCCTCTTTAGGCCATGGCTAGCAAAATGAGATTTGGAAAATGTTTTGAAAAATTTTAAAGTAGCTTATTAGTAATTCAAGTTATGGCTAATAGAGGATAGAATAAGTGTCAATTGGTTGAAATGCCCAATTTTGCCTAAAAATCCCATCTTGACCGAGAGTATGCATGTTTTTGGTGAAGGAAATGTGCTAAAATTTCTATGTGTGTGTCTTAGTTGAAGCAAGATTAATTGGCAGTTATTTTTTTGCGAAATGATCCCATTAAATTCCATGTAGCCTACTTGACCAATTTTATGACATGGAAAAATTTTGTACACAAATGTAATAAAATTGGTCAAAGTATACAAAGGAAATAATATGACATTGCAATTAAATTTTAATGAATATTTTGTGTAATCTTGGCGATTCTAGCAATTTTTTTGCATGCTTAAGTGTGGGAAGACAATGATTATACACACCTTGGGTATGTATAATTAGGTGAGAAAGTGGGGAAATGGAATAATAAGTAGGAAATGGAAACTGTTCACCTTTGAAACCATTTAAATGCAATAAAATGTGAAAAAGGGAATTTAGTGTAAATGGGAAGGAAAAGTAATTTATTTTGCTTATTATATGGCAAGAGTGACAAATAGAAATTTTTAAGTATGAAAATCTTAAGTTTCTCAAGGATTCTTCTTGACCAAGAATGAACCTTCCCTTTTATACAAATTCAAGAATGGAATTGTTATTCAGATTTAAAAGTTTTCTTTTTAGAAAGTGAGAATGATAGTATCATCATGAATTAGGAAAGAAAAGGATTGATTTATGACATAGATAAGGAAAAACATAGCATGGTATTGGAAAACATTAAATTAAAGGAAAATATTTGAATGTTCAATAACGAGAAACATAGAGGAAGTGATTCTAATATATGTTCTAGGGTAGATAGACTTATAACCGAGTGACCAATTGTTGATATGGGACGGCCGTTGGGCATTCCACGGTTGTGTCATAAATCTAGATGGTGAAACATCCACTGGGAATGAAAGAATTTCAAAAACACTATCATGATTGTAAATTTTAAGTTAGTGTAACCTAGATGGCCAATTGAACAGGGGAAATTTACTTAGAATTTGGCAAAATTATGGGATTAAGCCTAATCATCTTAGTTGATATATATATAGGAAATAGCATACTGGGAAATGATCCATGATGTAGGTTGTGGTGATCTATGGCATCATGAACCGCCTATAAAGCGGGGAGAAGATGATTTGTGTGAATAATAGTGATTCCGTGAGCTTAGTTTGACTGAACCCTAGGAGAAATTCCCACTTAGATTTGTCTTTATGACATGATCACTAAATGTGAATGGGTACTCGGATCCACTGAGGGACGCCTCATATGTACCAGTGGCAGAATTGTCACACACTTGATAGAGCGACTATCTCATTCATGCACGCTATAGTATGTGAAGTAATTTATACTTCTGATACTCTTGTGTCTCTCTGAATTGAAAATATGGCTTTTAGCCAGATATGAATGTTTATTTTCCTTATAAATAATACATTTTTCCATGAATGGTAAGTGTTGTTTCTCCTAAATTATCTATGGTTGAATAGAAATTTAATGAATGTACTTTCCTAATTATGGTACTAAATGGTATACGGTGAACTATGACTCTGACTGAAATTGATAATGTTTTTATTTTATAACTGATATATTACAGATATACCTCATAAACTTTATCATATACATCTGACTAGTTTATTTATAGTATTTCTTAGAAATAATAGAATTTAAGAATAAAGAATGAAAACTGTATTCCGTACCTATACGGTGGTACATACCATAGTTCAGAAATGAAATGTGGAAGGCGTAGCTACTAAGAAATTATTTTCTCATTATTTTTTGGGTATGTATCAGATGACTAGGACCATTATGGTACTACAAGACAGAAGGAATTAGCTATCCATCCCAAGAAATGGAACAATATATATTATGTTAGAGATACATACAAGTATATGGATATGTAAAGCATACATATAAAGTTTATGAAAAATAGTTGAAACGGGTTTGAGTGGCAGGTTTGTTGCCTCCTTACCCTATGAAAACAAGAAAATTACATATATCCTATAGTATAGTAACAACGTTGTAACCTTGAATTGGATGTAAATGTATGTAAAGAAAAAGTTCAAATTTATCTTGAATTTCTATGGATTGTCATGTACAATTAGTATATTTCCACTGTATTGATGATGGAATGTGATACCTGAGTAAGGATCCGAACCTAATTAAATGTATACTATAAATGAATATTTATAGAACTTAGGTAAGATATAAAAGACAGAAGTGTATATAACACACTAGTCTCATAAGAAAAGGATTTTTCAATAAATAACATTCTAAATATGGCTATGAAATTGGGGTGTTATATATACCAAGCTTAGAGTGTGTGTGGTCTTCTAGGTTCCAATATTGTGAGCATAAAAGCTCCTATGCTAATCCCTTTATAGGGGTTGATCGGTTATAAGGTTATTTTTCTAGTATTTATAAAACTCTCTTGCTGTATGTTTAAGAAGAGGACTTAGGGATCTAGGCATTTGGATCTATAACCTTTAAAAAATTAGTGCCTCTTACTGCCTTCTCTTAAACTCATCTTGGTTTTAGAAAAAGAATTTATTTCATAGGAACCTTAAATTCAAGAAACCTAAAAGTTTTCAAAAGAAATATTTGATAAGTACCCAATTCAACCACCCTTCTTGGATAGATTTCTGGTTAACATATAAGTTTCTAGTGAGGGTGCCTACAGGATTTAGGTGAGATTGATCTTTATGGAACAGTCACCTAGGATCAATTAGTCGCTAGGTGGCAATCCCTGAGGTTAGGCCAATCTAAGTATACCATAAGTACCCTAGTTCAAGTACATAGGAGCTCTTGGGTTTTGAGCTTCTTATAATGATGGATTGAGCCAGGTAAGTGGACATGAACTCCCTTAGCGTGAAAACATTGTTGTTTTGGTTTTGATGCTTCGTACTCCAAGCTAACTACATTTTTGTTCTTCTCAACATGTTTCCCAGGTGACGAAGCAATCTAGTAGTGGTGATCTCAACGGTTTTGTAGGCAAAGTATTAATTTCGTGAGGTTTTGGCACCATCTTTTTAAATTAATAGAGGCTATTCAAATGGACTATTTTGCATTTCTTACTTTTGCAAAAAAAAATTCCCCTATCTTCTCTGAGAGGTTTCTGAGTGTGCTAATTTTTTGCCCTTCTCTGAGACTTTTTCTACAAAGGAGTGAATCAAAGAACAAATCATCGTGCCTTTATCTCGAATAGAAAGAAAAGTGCTCTTAACATTGTACAAATAGACAAAGGAGGAAAACGCGCATAACAAAAAGAGAAGAAATTAATTAAAAACGAGTGCAGTATAAAATACAACTATCTAATACTTACCTTTTTTAAGCTTAAAACTTCTACACAAAAGAAGTACACGAGGCTCTTTTAACCGCACATTTCTCAACCTAAATAGCACACAAGTACTAAAAAAAAGGGGAAAATTAACGCCTAGGGCATATTTTAAGTTTTACATTTCTGATGAAAAAATTATGCTTAGTACATTTCATATTTTGACGTAAATATTTTTACAAAACCGAATTCTTATTGCATTAAATGTATATATTAAACAAATTTTTTTAAGGTATAAAAGTTCAAATTTAAATAATTTCTAGTCAATTTTTCTGTGCATATATTAAATGGTGATTTACAATTTAAAAGTTGTACACTTATCAATATTTAATATTTAAATTGAAATTATTAAAAATACAGTTGTATTTAAATTTTTTAATATAAAAGAACTTATTTAAATATATAATTAATATGAGATTCTAAAGATCATATATAGTATTGATACTCTACGAGTTAATGTAAATATGCAATTTTCAAAAAAATATTAATGCACGATATTAAATATCAAATTTTTTTTACTACTAGCTAATCATGAGTGGTTGAAACTGAAAATTAGATAAAATATTTTAATTTTTATAATGTATTAAATGTTCAAATAATGTAAAACTTTCTCACAAGTATACATTTTGTATTACTTTAAATAAGTTTCGATTCCAATTTATGACCTTAGTTTAGTATATAACATATCAATTTATTCAATTTTCTGCCAATTAATTACGGTCAGCTCCAGTTAAATTGACATAAATTTCATATTGATTGTACAAATCTCTATTCTTACTTTCAAAAAAGCAAAAAAAAAAAAAAAGTACATTTTGTCCCGAATGTAAACTATGAAATTATTACCAATTTAGTACAAAAATTTTCAAAAGCAACAAAAGAACTCCATAAATTATTAATTAAATTATCATTATCAAATATTTTTGACAAAATTAATAGCTAGGTGTCACATGAAATCTGTTTGGGATTGACACCTTATACTAGGCTTAGTGAAATCTATGTTGTTGATATAATGGGTCACTTAAATAATGTGGCTCTTCGGTTCTATTTCCGACGAAATTTTAATTGATTTTTACATTTTAATCCCTATTTTAGGGGAGGGGGGAGGGGTATTACTTCTGCGATACTCTTCATAGTTTACAGGGAAACAATTTAATTTCCCCAATATATATTTCTTTCATTTTTTTATTTATAAAATTGGACTCACCACTTCTTTAAAATTGCCATTTAGTTGTAGCTTTCAAAATTTTGCAAGCCATATTATTATTGCAATCTTTTTTAATTAATTTCATTTCTTATGGTTGTGTTTTTCCCTCCTTTATCTGTTCGTACAATGTTAAGAGTATTTTTCATTCTTTTCGCCATGATGGTATTACAGGAAGATAAAATTTAAAAAGAAAAGAAGAAGTAAAATTGAAAGCTTAAGCTTGTTATTACCAGTTTCTCTCTACTAGAGATGGTTGAACATCTTGAGAAAAAACAAGTAGAAAGAGATAAAAAATAAAAGGACCACGCTCTCTTGGATACTCTCAATTGTGTTCAATATCATTGCATATATATTGCTTTATTAATGATCATGAAACGATAGAAGTACCAAAACACTAGATGTATCAAATATAGAAATGTTCATATGAAGAAAAGAAAAAATTGGGCTAGCAAATGAAGATGCAAGAACAAATGGTGTTAGTCTCAGTGCAATATCCCTTAGCCATGCCACCACTACCAGGTGATGAGTATTTATTCCGGCATAGATTATTGCATGGGTCTTCTTTACACCCAGGCATAGGTTCTGCCTTGCCACAAAGATGGCCTGTATATCTTCCCATTACCTCTTCGCTACCTGCATACATCCACAAGTGTTTTGTTATATTACGTACTAATTTGGAAAATTCCAAGCCAATTGATGCTATATATATATATATATATACACACACACAAGTACGTAGCGCAAAGATATCATACAAGAGACGAGGAAAATAAGTACTAGAGTAGCAATTATATGGACGATCCTCATGGTGTGAATTCCTTTTTCACTTTTCGTTGGGACGATGAAAGTACAAAGTTCTTCTGTATATATACAATGAAATCAATCAGGCAATTAATGAGGATTTTGGTCAAAGATGGGATCTTAAGTGATTTTTATCTTTCCTTCTTTGTTATCTTTTTTGCTTTTATCGTTTTTTTCCTTAAGAAGCATGAGCTGGTCTAGTTATTTCCAAACATTGTAGTCCTTTATCAGCTTCTATATTTGCCCCAGGAATACACAAGGGAGCAATTAAGATGGCATTAGGAACGTGGGTTGATTTTTTTTCTAAAAAAATTATTATCTTATAAGGTTAACAATAATAGTAATATGTATATATGTAATTTGAAGCGTACTTGATAAAATATTATTATAAATTATTAAAATAATTGAATTAAATAGGCATTGAAATTTGAAAAAGGTATCAAAAGTTAAAAATCAATTAAGATGAAGAAAGCTGACAAACATGGACGGTTTCTCAATCAAATTCAATTATATAACTTAAATCGTTTTGCTTCTTGGACGGTTTTGAATCTAAATTAAACATTATTCCAAAACTTACTCCAATTAATATATGGACAGTTTCAGTCAAATTCAATGAGCTTGTTGATGGTTTTTACGTGTGCAACATAACCGTTTAAAGCTTTAATGGTTGGGTGTCCAAACATTCAGTTATAAATATATATGGATAACTAAACCCATTTGGAAATGTGAAAAAGAAAAGAGAGAAAGCTTCATATTCAAAACAAAATAAATACTTGGTTTGCTATTTGGGTATAAAATTATAAATGTGTTTGTAAAAGAGTCTTGACTATTTCTTTTGAACAGAAATTGTAGACTGAGAATTAAAATGTATGTATCAAACAGTTTTTTATCCTTGAGTGCATTGAGTAATATAGCAATTAACTCGTGAGAAGTGTAAATTACTTTGAAAAAAAAAAACAAATTTTTCATGTTTTGACTTAGTTTCGCAAAATTTATTTTTATTAATATCTTATTTCTAATTTTTTTTTAAATTTTCAAATTGTAGCACGAAACAATACTAAGTCTATACCCCATATTAAGTTCATTCAATTACTTATTATTCTACTACATGTATGTATCGCATCCAGCCATGAACGAATAGAAAATTACAAACAATGAAAGATTTAGACATAAAATAATAATAATGAACTAATGGTGTGTTCTCAAGAATTTCCCCAATAATTTTTGAAGATTTGAACACGTTCTCTTCTTGGTATAATTGCTTCTTTTCTTTATTATATTTATAACAATAACAAAAATAAGAGTACAATAACCTCTCTTCACATAGGTGTCTAATATTTTGGAAATATAAAAATATTGCTTGATCTTGTTTCCTTTTTTCACTTCAATAAATTAAATTGGCATATCTGACTTTGTATGGGATGCTTTATAATTTATCTTAAACAATATTGCATTTTATGTGATTTTTTAAAATCAAACTAATTACCACTTATGGTAAGCTTTAATAAGCAATTCGCCCCAGCAAAAACTAAGAAAAGATAAGTATGAAAAGTTGTCCTATCTTAGATATCCATTATCATATGTTAAAAATAAGTCAATTTTTTCAAAATCTTTGAAAAAGGAAAAACATGAAGGTTAATAAATAGTAATATTGGGCAATTAAGTTGCATTTTTTTGCTTAATTATGCCATCCAATTTGAGAATTCGGTCTCTTATCTTTACATGAAAATTCAATTTTGTCTCTTAATATTTTTTATTCTAATTTTGTCTCTTATTTTTGTTAACTAATACAATTTCTTTTCCTCCTTAAATGCTATCACTCATATACGGAGCCCAATGATATTTCTCTAATTAGAGCATGGTTAAGCCATTAATAGAAACGCTCAGATGAAAGTTTAGGCATTAAAATTCAAAAATGTGATAAGGAAAAAAAATTAAAATTTAAAAACATTTTCAAAAATCATTTAAAATTTGAGTTCTCACTCAAATTTTATTTTTTAAAAAAATTTATAAAAATATTTTTTTAAAAATTTTGAAAAAAAAATTTGGTCTACAAAAATAAAAAATAATTTAAAAGTTAATATGTATGAGAAAGGTATTAGAAATCTCACAATGTCTAATAATATAAATTTTTAATTTATTATATATATGTTTTAGGTACTCCTAATAATCACATACAAACTTAAAAAAGAAAAAATTTGAAAGATCAAACTTTACTTGGGGAGTATATTCTAATGTACTCCTAATTAAGGGGATGAAATTCTATTAAAAAAAATAGTACGTTGATTGGTTTTAATTTGGAAAGAAAAAAACAAAGGCATAAAAATAGATGCAAAATAAAATTGAGAATTTTATTTTGAAATCTCAATTAACTTCGGTCCTTTCCCTCTTGTTTTTTGCTTCTTTGATTTTTTTATCTAAAAATAATTTGATTCAAAGTGAAATTCTTAAAATTAAAAATTAAATAAATACAACAAAAAAAATGTCTTTTTACACTAGATATGTTCGACTTAAAAAATAATAATTAAATAAAAATATATATATTTTTAATGTTTTTTGTTATATTAAACCAAAAATATCCTAAAATAAAGAAAACCAATTTTTTAATTTTAAGATAAAACTACACCTTTAAAACTCAAACACAAGGCATGCAAAATTAAAAGCTTAATTGTAACACCCTCAAATTTATGGTTCATTTTAGTTAATTTAATAATATAATATAACGTACTATAGGATTGATGAGTTACTACTACCTTTACTTGAGTAAGTTTTAACTTTTTCTAAGTTAAATAATTGAGTGCCACTAGTTTAAAAATTTTACACTCGAGATTATCATATGTAATGTAGCAAAATTTATTAAAAGAAAATACATATATATATTTGCATTCATACACAAAATGGTTCATTTACAATAGTCATATGTTAGTTATACAAGACATATAAGATATATACCTATAGATATGTGAGGCTAAGTAGGGTATGGAGGCAACAAACCTACCACTCATACCCCTCTGCTTATCCTACAATCAAGTATTCTTCTCACATATCTTGGATATATTTCCTCTCATCTTACACCAAAAACCTTCTTGACTCATTTCCAAAAAGATAATAAAGGATCAGGGTTTTGGATATCACATATTTACATGTCAAAAGAAAATACTACCAAACTAGTTCTGCATGTCTACCCCTTCAGTAGGCGAGGGCGTAGGGAAAATGTCTATAACTGAAAGCACCCAAACTTACTTTATCACCATAAAATAACCCAAAAAGGGTATATCTACCCAATCTACCTCCACTTCTAGTAGAATCTGAAACTTAGGCATTTGATACAAACTAACATTTAATGAGAATAATTTCTTAGTAGCAATAACAACATGTTTTATAAAATCAATGGTCTGTACCACTGTAATTATATAGAAATACACTATATTCTTTTTCTTATCAAATAACAAATATCATGTCTATTAGGATGCCATGCATGAATTACACATATATATCATACTCATGAATGCAAATGCTACTTATCTCATATCCATCCCACATGATACATTAATCTCATCACAATGGTAACGAGTTATATTCACATATCAATATAGAACATAAACAAAGAAATTAGATCATATTGCTATACCTATAAACAAAAGCATCATAAAAGAAATATTTAAAAATTCTCGTTCATAAATGAGTTTTCTCATGGTCCTTGACCATTTGTAATATTCTTGTGGTTTGTGACCATCTGCAATATTCTCATAATTTATGACTGTCTGTAATATTTTCATGGCACTGACCAGTTGCAGTATTCTCATAATCTTTAATGATCATATGTAATATTCTCATGGTACTAACCATTTGCAGTATTCTCGCAGTCTCTAACCAGTTGGAGTATTCTCGTGGTCTTCAACCATTTGCCGTTATTCTCATTTGTGGTTCATGCTCATCTCTTTTGAAATCTCATATTTCTCAAACTATTTCTCATTCATTCTCATTCTCTTTTGAGTGAAATTTTAGACTAATCATACTTTAAACTAGGTCATTGAGTTCATATTCTAGAACAGAGGGCAACTAGTTGACTTCCGCCCCTTGGTAGTCGACTTTCAATGTACTGTCCTACTAAAATTTTTCAAACCTGAGGGTTACCAGTTGACTGCCATGACCCTGATAGTTGACTACTTCGTTCTTAGTGATTTTTTGGAAAAGATGAGCACGACAATCAACTTCCATCAGTTGGCAGTCGACTACTAGCACTTTGTATACGCTTCTAGGTAACTGAAAAACATGATAATCGGCTTCCAAAGGCTAACAGTTGGCTGTTATGTTATACTTTGTTTTTCAAGTTGGATGTTGACCCAAATTTCTACCTGAGAACTAGTTTGTAACCCATTTATGATAATTCTCAACTCAATACTAGCATATGCGCATTATTTAACACATAAAACAACCTAAATTATCATTTAATCTCACTTAAATCTTGGATTTAACCTTATTCTCATTCAATAGGTAAAAACTCATTTTTCATAATTTGATTTATGCATATATAATCACATCCATGCAATTTAAAACACCTACTAGCAGTTAAAAATATCAAGAATATAGTTTTTACTTCCTCTCTAACTTAAATAACATGAAAACCGTAATTCTCAGCACATGAACAATAAATTTTGAAATAGGGAGGATTAGGTTGTTTACTACCTTATTTCGTGTAAAATGATATGTTGGTGATGATATATGCCTTTTTAAATCTCTCTGCTATTAAGTTTCACATCAAATCACAATATAATCTCCACTTCCTTCTCAATCTCTCTCTTTCTCTCTCCAGAACTTCTCTCTCTCTCTTTCTCTCTCTAAGTTTGGAGTTTAAGATGCATATGTGAGGGTTTAGATATTTTTTTCCTATTTATAGGTGATCCAGAAATTATAATTCTGATCTTAATTCTTGACCATTAGTCTCAAAATAATAATTTCTCTAATCATCTATCAAAATACTGTTTTGCCCCTATACCATTGGCAAAAAATTTCAAAATTTTAGTAACTATAGTAACTCTTTTAACTAAAATTACAATATGCTATCTTAAAGTATTGAAAGTCTATATAATTTTTTTCACTAAATCTTTTTTTTTCATTCAAGTCCCTACACTTTTTTTTTTCAATTTAGTTTCTCTTTCACGTAAGTACATGTAATTTAATGCAATAAATATATATACTTAACTTATTTAAAAATTAACAAATATCTCTCATGATCAAAAAGAACGAATGTTACATTAATACATTCTTAAGTCAACCTATAACCCTTCCTAAATTGCTTTGATCATCTTTCATATAAAACATCGCTAGAGTTCATGGATTTGTGAGCAGTAACGTTTACTGTTTCGAAATTATTTTTAACTATATAACCAAAGTCATTATTACACTACAAAGTTACAATCATTTTTTGACGTTTATTTTGTAACGTTTAAATAAAAGTATCACAAAATGTGTAATTTTGTAACTCTTTAGGAAGCGTCACAAAATCAAGTTATGTTGCAACACTTGTTCTAATTTTTTAACAATTAAAGCACCTTTATTTTAATAAATTATTAACTTACATTTTTATTATCATTTTTCAACGTTTGTAAAGTGTCACAAATTGATAACAATTTTTTATATTTTATATTTGCAAGGCAGCACAAATTTACAGTATTATTTTTTGTTATACTTAGACATATTTTAATAAATTATTAATAAATATTTTTTTAACAACATTTTTTTACGCTTGTAAAACGTAATAAATTGACAACAATTTTGGTTATTTCTGGCGCTTATAAACACCAGAAATTGACAGTGTTTTTTGTTTTACATTTTTCATCTTTTTTATTTTTATCTTTCTTTTTATTTTCCCTCCAAATCTCTACTCAATTTCTCTTTTTTCTGCGCTTCTTCCCCTTTCCCTACCCTTCTTTTGCTTCTTCCCCTTTGCTAATTCCTAAATTTCCAATCCCTCAGTCACCCATAAATCCCAATCTCTAATTTCCCTCTCTTCCTAATGCCTAATTCCCTCAATATATGAGAACACTCATGGAGGAGCAGTTAAGGACGAAGGACTCACGCAGTAGCAAGGCATCGACCGAAGAGACGCAACGAGCTTCTCTTCCGCGAAGTCATCCACGCCGCTACAATACCGCTGCCACCACCGTCGTCCACCGCCACATAGCTACACCGTCGTCCAACTCCAAAAAACAAAAGCTAAAAAACATCAGTAACATTTGCAATTTGTATCCCATTTGACATAGACGAGCCCTAAGCTTTTTTATCTGAGTGAGTCCCAAGCCCTAACCTCCATGGCAGCGAGCAGTGAATCTTACGCCAAGGAGCGGCCGAGCAACCATTGACAAGCCACCGAAGAGCCTCCGTCGATTGGCCGAGGAGCCACCGTCGATTAGCTGAGTAGCCACCGTCGATTTTTGACGAGGAGGCACTATCGATTTTTGACAAGGAGCCACCATCTAGCCGTCGAGGAGCCACCGTGTTTTTGTATTTTGTTTCTTCTTGTGAGTATGTTATTCCTTATCTCTATTTTAAAAGATTTCATCTGCTCTTGTTGGATTATTTTCTTGCAATATTCTTTTTTGTATTCTGTTCTTCGTTCTGTTCTTGTATTTCGTTTTGCTCTGCTTTTTTTGCTCGTTCTGGGTTCTGTATTTATCCTCAGCATTTGTCACAATTTCAGTCACATAGCTCACATACCAGCCCGCAACTTTGACTTCCCAAACTAGATTACTTGTCTGCATATTCAACAATCACATAATGCTTCTCTACAATATATTTCCTTCCGGTTTGCCTTGAAATCAGCTTTTATGGACAGAAATCTAATAAGAATAGACCAAATCATAAAATGTTTGATCTTAATGGTGTGTTTATAATATAAAATAATTCAATCAATGTTGCCTTTGTTGTATGTTGCCATATTGTCTGGTTATAAAAATTGAAAAAGGTGGAATTGCTTATAATGGGATATATATGAAAGGTTAAAAGGATGTTAGTGTGAGTGATGAAATTTGTGAGTGTTGGATCCATGAAGAAGACAAGCACCTTCACCATAAGCCCTGGCTGCTTTTTCTGCGGTCTCAAATGTTCCAAACCTCATTCTTACGTTGTGTGTTATGTCCTTAATCTAAACCACCCATCTTCCTGAAGGCCTTTGTCTCACCCCAACAAATTTGCTATTTTTGCCTTTTCCTTTGAATCTGCTTCCTTTATGATGTTGCTACTGCTTTGGTTGTTGGAAGTGAATTTCCATTGCAAGGTGTGCAAGAGATGAACTAGTTAGCTTAAATTCAGCTTTTGAAGTGATAGTGAAAGGCTATTATTGTTCTTCATGTTTTGGTTTGCAAGTTATGATATATATATATATATATATATATGGGTGAAAAGTTACCCATCTTTCTAGTTAGCAAGTGGGGTTAATATAATACAAGCACATCGTTTTGAGATCTGTGAATTGTTGTTTTGGGATATTATATATTTTGTATGATGTAGAAAAGTTATAGTTCAATTTTTAATATGTGCACCAAATACAGAATTCATTTGATGCTGTATCTATGGTGGTTGTTTATTACCTTCTTGAGAATTGTCCTTTTATTTCATTGTTTTTTAGACACTACAAAATTTTAATATATTATAGGTCTTGTTGTGAGTTGCAATATAAGCATACAACCCAATAGTTAAATTAAAACAAATAGTAAGTGGTTTATCTCAAACACATATAGGCAATTTTCCTTATACTTGTATGAAACTATTTTCATTTCACAATAAATTTTATCAAATATTTCCCATGGCATAAAATAACTTTATTTCAAACAACACCATTCACATCATCACTTTAAATATGAGAGTGTAGATTACTCGATCTACCTTAATCGTTTGTTCCTTTCTTGAGCAAGGCTTCCCTTTTTTCTCTTTTACTTGGCCTCACAAGTCACTTCTTGAGAAACAAACTAGATTTCACACCAGTTTTTCGCAAATATGCATTTATTGCAATATGTTTCCAATGCAACCTAGGCTTAGAGTTTTATTATAGGATTTCTCTAAATTTCTCCTATGAGGTTTGATAACTCGACAACTCTTCTCTTTCCCTTCCTATTTTCATGTTAGTTATCACCCAACATATATAATTCTCATGTATGATGACATTTTGAGCCTTAATTCATTGAATTTTAAGGGTTACTAAGCTCAATCCTTGTTTCAAAAGTCATTTTTCATGTTAGAGGGCTATCAATCGGTTGCCATAAAGCTAGCAATTGGCTGATTACTCTCTGGAGGGTTGCCAGTAGACTGTCGAGAAGCTAGCAGTTGACTGGTCGCTCTCTGAAATTCTAGACTTCGCAGGACAGCAGGCTGTCAGTCGACTGCTAGGCAAAAATTGAACTGGCAATCGACTAATGAGGCTACTAATCGATTGTTGTGCCTCTGCATAAATTTTTGGGTTTGTCAAGAACATGACAATCAATTGGTGCATGCTATCAGTCAGTTGCTATGATCTTCAACAGTTTAAAGACTCATATTTTTACAATTTTTTAGTCCAAATTCCACTACTTTTCAAATTTAAAAGGTATGAGCTTAGTTTCTAACCATTTTTCCTCAAATCCTAATCATTTTTATGCTCAAATATCACTCATACAAGTTGATTTACACATCCTAAACGGGTGAACAGTAAAACCTAACTTTCCAAATCTGATTCAAGCCTAGCAAATGCTTCATGGAAGTTAAAAATTCTAGCATTTTAGTCTAAAAATCTTCTCCTATCTCTAAACGACTTTAAAATCATCATTTTAACCCAGAAAACAAAAAATTTCTGAAGAAAAGGAGATTTTTCCATTTTTGCTAATCCTTATCATTTAAGCAGATTTGATGGGTTATAGGAAGAGTATGCTACTTCTAAATGGAAGCTAAGATGTTTCTATAAGTGTAGGTGAAGATTTCTTAGCTAGAATCTAGCTATTTAATGCTTCTATTTTGGTTTCCTTCTCCTTTCCTTCTTAGTTTCCTTCCTTCCTTTCTCTCCTGAAGTTTTTGCCCTTTCTTTTGGCATTGAGGGAAAAGGCATATTAAAGGAACGAAAAGAATGCAACAACTGAAACTCTAGGGACCTCTAGCAAAATATGAAAATTGTTCTTTAATCTCTCTCACTTTAACCTTAAGTTTCTTGTTTCATTAAGGTCCTTGAGGCAAAACTCAAAAATGAAAATTTTCAAAATCTTCTCCAAAATTATTCTAGAGTTTTAGCGTCTTGTTTCAATTGGACTATTTTGATAAAAACACATCCAAAAATGTTTTTAAGGAGCGGGCATTACAAAGTGGGTGTGATCTACTCTAGGAGTAGTGATCTTGTGAGTAAAATGTTATCCATCTAGGGCGATGATCTATATGTTTATACTTGAATCGAATGAGGGACACCACATAATGTATAATGGTCTGGGCCCACAATGGGCCTGGGGTCATAAAGTACTCATTCTTATAGATCTTAGGGGTACATAAGGTGCTCACTAGGCGATGCCTTTGAGATGATGCTTTCTTTATTCTGAGATCTGATGTGGGACATGAGGCCTAATACTATGTATGTTTTCCTAAAAGAATTGTTTCAGTATGATCTTCTTACAATGATTAAACAAAAATGTTTTATGATGATGTGATGATAATTATGTTGCAAAAGCATGAACATAATATGATTTAGTTTTATGATGAAATGTCTGTACATGCATCATTAAGTACTTGACATGACCATGCATTGTGTCTAATATATAGATACATGTTATGAAACTATGAATAGAAAGAGAATGTATGATTTTCTATACTAGTACAATTGGTACCTTTAGTGGGTTTGTAAAACAAGTAATCTAGCTATTGAGGTTATAAATCTCACATTTTTGTTGATTTGTCCAGATGCCACATTACCACATCATCTTAGAGATTGAGACCATGATAGTAGAGGTTCTTTTCATGGAACCAATCACGGTAATAAGAGAAGTGTAGGTGGTGATGGTCTTGGAGGTGCCTCCCATGGTAACCCCTACAATTGGACCAGTGTTAGAGCAGCAGCAGCAGCAGTAATACTATCCCTATAGTAATATTATACATATTTTGAGTAGTCTATCTTAGGTCATGGGTTCATATTATCTTTTTGGGATGATCCATGACATTCTTTTGATGTACGCGTTGGCAGGATACACATATATGATAGGATATCTGACAAGTATCCACTAGTAGATTTATTTTGGGCCTAATCTGAGTGGTAGATTTTTTACTTTTAGATGCTAAGACTAACTATATATATGATCCAGTGTCATATATCTAACTATATATGTCTAATGGTTAATGGGAATATTTTGTGAACAAAATATGTATATATATAATGATAAAGTATATGATCACATTGTGGTTCTTTTTTATTCTGCCACGATATTCTAAATGTGAGATATTGAGTATAGAAATTTAAACCTAACTCAATTAAATAAAATTAACTTGATAAAAATTAAAATTTACTTGAATAGAGGAGGTAGTAAAATACTTATTTATATATGTAAACTATAAACTAATCAATGTTTAAAAAAATCATAAGTTGGAGATGTTACAACTTAGGGTGCAATCCCTTAGGTTGGGCCAATCTAGGTTTACCATAAGTACCCTTGGCCCAAGTGCATAGGAGCTCTTGGGTCGAGTTTCTTGTAGTGATGGAATGAGCTATAAGTGGATGTGAAGTACCCTAGAGTTAAAACATTGTTGTTTTGCTTTTGATGCTTCTTACTCCAAGTCAACCACATTTTTGTCCTTCTCAACGCGTTTCCTAGGCGACGGAGCAGTTTGGTAGTGGTGATCTCAACGATCTTGTGGAAAAAGTATTAATTTCGTGAGGTTTGGGCGCCGTCCTTTTAAATAATAAAGGCTATTCGGATGGACTCTTCGCATTTCATGCTTTTGCGAAAAGTTTTCCCCTATCTTCTTTGCTCTTTTCTGTTAGATGTTTTCTACAAAGGAGTGGATGGAAGAACAAATCATCGTGCCTTCATCTCGAATAGAAAGGAAAGTGCTCTTAACATTGTACCAATAAACAAAGGAGGAAAACACGCATAAAAGAAAACACGCAGTCTATAATACAAATGTCTAATACTAATCTTTTTCAAGTTTAAAATTTCTTCAAAAAAGAAATAGACGTACGGGACTTTTTAACCGCACATGATACTGAATATCAAAATTTTTAACATAACTCCATGGTACTAAAGGTCAAAATTTTTAATACAAGCTAATGATTATGAGTGTATAAAAATAAAATTAGATAAAAATATTTTAATTTTTATAATGTATTAAATGTTCAAATAATATGAAACTTTCTCACAAGTATACATTTTGTATTACTTTAAATATGTTTTAATTCCAATTTATGACATCAGTTTTGTACATAACATATCAATTTATTCAATTTTCGGCCAATTTACTAATGTAAGCTCCAGATAAGTTGACATAATTTTCACGTTGATGGTTCAAATCCCTATTCTTACTTTCAAAAAAGCAAAAAAAAGAAAAATTGTAATTGTCCCCAATTTAAACTATGAAATTCTTACCAATTTAGAACATAAATTTTCAAAAGCAACAAAAGCACTCCATAAAATATGAATTAAATTATCATTATTAAATATTCGTCACAAAATTAATAGCTAGGTGTCACACGAAATCTGTTTGGGATTGGCACCTAATACTAGGCTTAGTGCATCTATTTTGTTGATAAAAGGGGTCACCTAATTCATGTGACCCTTTGGTTCTAATTCCGACGATATTTTAATTGATTGACATTTTAATCCCTATTTTAGGGGAGGGGGTTATTACTTCTGTAATACTGTCATAGTTTACAGGGAAATAATTTACATTCCTCAATATATATTTCTTTATTTTTTTTTTATTTATAAAATTGGACTCACCACTTCTTTAAAATTGCCATTTAATTATAGCTTTCAAAATTTTGCAAGCCATATTGTTATTGCACTCTTTTTAAATTAATTTCTTTTTTTATGTTTATGCGTGTTTTTCTTCTTTGTCTGTTCGTACAATGTTAAGAGCATTTTTCATTCTTTTTGCCATGACGCTTTTACAGGAAGATAAAATTTAAAAAGAAAAGAACCAGTAACATTGAAAGCTCAAGCTTGTTATTACCAGTTTCTCTCTACTAGAGATGGTTGAACATTTTGAGAAAAAACAAGTAGAAAGAGATAAAAAAATAAAAGGACCACGCTCTCTTGGATACTCTCAATTGTGTTCAATATCATTGCATATATATTGCTTTATTAATGATCATGAAATGATAGAAGTACCAATACACAACTAGATGTATCAAATGTGTTTGGATTCTTTGTTGGGCGTTTTAGCAGTGATTTTTTTCGTTGCTAAAGTTTTTTGCAACAAATATTATTGTCACTGTAACTTTTGTTAAATTAATTATTTAAACAAACGTTATAGCAGCAATAATATTTGTTGCAATAATATTAAAACACACTTTAGCGAAAGATAAAATCGCCGCTAAAAAGACCAGCAGAGAGCTTAGCACAGAGCACCCAGCAAGGAATCCAAAAGCGTATCAAATATAGAAATGTTCATATGAAGAGAAGAAAAGATAGGGCTAGCAAATGAAGATGCAAGAACAAATGGTGTTATTCTCCATGCAATATCCCTTAGCCATGCCACCACTACCAGGTGATGAGTATTTATTCCGGCATAGATTATTGCATGGATCTTCTTTACACCAAGGCGTAGGTTCTGCCTTGCCACAAAGATGGCCTGTATATCTTCCCATGACCTCATTGCTACCTGCATGCATCCACAAGTATTTAGTTATATTACTTACTAATTTAGAAAATTCCAAGCCAATTGATGCTATATATATATATATATATATATAAGTACGTAGCTCATAGAAATCATACAAGAAACGAGGAAAATTAAATAAGTACTTATGTAGCAATTATTTGGACGATCTTCATTGTGTGAATTTCTTTTTCACTTTTCGTTGGGACGACAAAAGTACAAAGTTTTGCTGTATATATACAATCAAATGAATCTGGCAATTGATGAGGATTTTGGTCAAAGATGGGATCATAAGTGATTTTTATCTTTCTTCTTTCACAACAAAAAAAGCGTCATTTAGTGACGCTTAAAATAGTTATTGAACCGCCACAAAATAACTTTAGTGATGTTTGGCAAACCGCAAGGAATAAAGGCGTCGAGACGTCATTTAACGATGATTTTGGTCAACCGCTAGAATGATTGCCAGGAAATAACATTAGTGACAATTTTAAGCCGCCGCTAATTTATTTTAGAATTTAAAACTTTTGCTTCTTTGTGACGATTTGTAACTGTCAGAAAATGTTTAATTAGTGGCGCTTTCTAATTGCCACAATTTTTGGCAATTTTTGACTGTCAAAAATTAATTTACATTTTGTGACGTTTATTAATCGCCGCAAAAGTGAAAGGTTAATTTTTTTAAAAAATAACACATTTACAATATATATATATAGTTATATATATAATTTTTAACGATAATTGAAATGTATATACAAAAGTTAGCTTACATAAATTTTTCCACCAACAATATCCTCTATCATTAGATACATAGTTGTACATATCTAAAAATTAATTAATTAAAAAAAAAATGTTTCTACCTCGGCCTCCAACAAATTTGCTAAGCTATTTGTAATATTGAAAAAATAAAGGCTGTATGAATTAAAGAAATAGTATGCATATTTGGATAAAAATTAAATATTATGTAAATTTAAATCTTATATATGTATTTTATGTAAAATACGCAAACACATCTATGTATTACGATCTTCACGTGATGAAGATTGATGTCCTACAGATGGTTGCCCACTGCTTACATCTGGTACCTAATATAATTAACAAATTTTATATACATTTAAATAAAATCAAAGAGAGATTTAAAAGTATAAGAAAATATATAATTTACATAAGGATTTACGAAGTGTGCAAACTCAGATGATACATTTCTCAAAAATTTAAAAATGTAACTTAAGACACCTCGTATCTTGTTTTGCATATTATTAGAATTGCACCACTCTGATTCTAATCTTGCATTTATAGTTTGTAACTCTGATTACAAGTGAACAACTTCTTGCTGAAGTGTGGAGTTAACATTGCTATAATTTAATGACAGTCTACCAAGCTGATTTGTGCTCGGTCTAAATACTTGAGTAGGGGTGAGCCCAAACCCTAAACCTTGAACTCTGTCGAAATGTTCCTTTCCTAGTACTTGGCCAAGGGAATATTGCTCACCAAGCTGTGTGAATGTAGTCCCTTAACTCTCAAATTCTATAATTTTTTTCTATAAAAAAGAAAACTTTTTTATATATACAATAAAATTATATTCCTTACACTTGTTTAAAAAATTTAGTCTGAAAACTCTTTTAATTTATTTTATATTAATAGAATTATTTTTTTCCACAATATAAAAATTTTATTATTTTTAATTCAATATATATATACAATCAAGCAAACACCATTGAAAAAACTTACATCGACAATCTGAACCTCATCATTAACAAATGAACCATCATGCTTCTTGTGAATTGCAATAAATACCGCTCCCCTACTCACAGGTCCTCCAATTTCCAGTTCTTAAAACATGCATAAAAATATTACAACATGCATAACAATATATTTTAAAACATACCATCTCATGCTTCTTCCTAAAACATGCATAAAAATATTACAACATGCATAAACACCATTGTTATGCCATCATATATTTTAAAACATGCATAAAAATATTACCATCTCATGCTTCTTCCTGGCAATACTTTTAGATCCACATATATGTGACATCTTAAGCTTGTTTCGATTTGTATGATTTATATTACACATTTCCTACCAAGATAAAAAAAAAAAAAATTAGGCTATAAACAATTTTATTTATCTAAAACAACAATTTGTGGGTTACCTAGATCTTTGGATCCAACCGATAATCAACAAATGCAGCCGACATATCTTTTGGTATGAAACTTGGATGTTGTTCTATATTTTCTTCCCTAGTCTTTGTGACATCATAAAACTCTTGGAATAACCAAGTCCGATAATGCCTCCAATTCTTGCCAAGTTTCATCAATACAAACCGCTTTGCAGCCTGACTATCTGAACAAAACTTTGTCTACAAAGGTCAATAACACACATTAGTCAAAGTTGATTAATTGTCAATTAAATTGTAATTACTTTTAAATTAAATGAAATATTCTGACCTTTATACTATTGAAGCAAGTCTCCTTATAACTATCAGGAATCTTATCCTAGGAATGATAGCTAATCGAGAAAGTTGTCAAATCAGTGCCAAGGGTTCCAAGAAATCCACTTAAGAGCCTGACAACTTCTCCAATTGCTTGACCCTGATCATTGAAAGGAACAACTATCCTTTGCCTTGTTGGTAGCGTCCAAATTTCCTGTGTCTTTAGACGTCCTTCCCTTAGCACTCCTTGTAAATCTGTACATGAACAATAAATCATTGGAAACCGTTGATTTAGAAAATCTACTATGAAAATTTTGCTTACCTTCAATTTCAACTGTCCAATATTTGTGACATTTTCTCGTGATGTGTGGAGGGACTTGATGTTCGGATGGATTTAAATTCAAAGGTGGAGTTGGTGCAAGAATTGGTTCTGAATTTTGGGATAGAGTGAGAGCTAGAGCAGGAGGTGGAATCAGAGTAGGGGTTGGAATGGGATTCGAAAATGATGTTGGATTTTGTGCGGGAGCTGAGTCTCTAGAAAAGGCATTATTTGATGCACTCTGGGTAACTCTTATTCTCTTTAGCCTACCCATGTCTATAACATAAAGACTGTAATAAAAAATTAAATAGAATATATATAGTCCTACATTTAGAGGTGTGATGCTTCTATTGTCAAAACCTCAAGCATTCAGAATATTGGATCCTACCTAACCCCATCACCTATGCTGAAACTGAAACTTACCAAATATTTTAATCTGTTAATGTTGACAAAACAAGGAAATTTACACATGAAACGCAATAATTCCTTTTGTTAATTCCCTTTGTGTGAAAGGCTTTTTCTTTTTTCTTTTTTTTAATAGAAATTAAATTAGCCACTTTGCTTGGTATAACAGATGATAGTGTAGTATTGCCTCGAATAAATAATTTGGGGGTCCCCATTCCTAAATCAATATATATATATATATATATTAAAGAGAAGCATATATATATATATATATTTGTGAATCTGACTGACGTGAGATAACAGCAATTCTTATCAGTTTATGTCATGTTCAGACGCAGCATACATAAGAGCAGAAAAAAGACAGTGTCTCACACCACCAGTTGAGGCACTAAGGTAAGGCTCAACCCAACTTTGCTTCATTTTTTCTTCAACCACAATACTCATAAATTCACAATTCATTAATAAATAGACATGAAAATTTAGGTAAGAAAATAACAAGAGAGTACTTACGGAAAAGTTATAAATAATCCACTAACGAAAACATTATTTAAATTCAAATCTAAGTTATGAAATTGTTATAAACAAAAGCCAATAAGATGAATTAATTTTTATTCGCATCCAATAAATTTTTAAATACTAACAATTTCAAGAAAAAAAAAAAGTTCATTTATTGCAACAAAACTTTCTAACCAAAAGGAGTAACACAGCTCAACTAAACATAAAAACAAGGCCACAATCTTCCCAACGGCCATACAATACAAATAAATAAAGAAAGGCAAATCCACTACTATACACTATCACACTCACTCATAGGTTATGGTATTCAGTAGTAATCACTAATCAGTGGTAGTTAGTGACAACAGAATTTTACAAGTTATATACTACTGCCATTCACATCTGTGCGCTCGTGCCACTACAGATACCATCTTTACCTATCATCTCAGTTGAACCATTTCCTCAATTATCATTTTTTTCATATATTACTTTTGTTGCTTTCACTTCTGCTTATTCACGAGTGCATGTTTTGTGCAATTATGTCACTTCACCATACTACAATATATATATATATGTGTGTGTGTGTGTTTACTTTATCAGACCCCACCTCGTCTTTCATTATTAATTGTCACTCTTTAAACAGCCCCAGACCACAATTGCAATCACAAATAACATGAAATTCCATCCAGTGCACAACTTTGCTTTCTCTCCTCTCCCTCTATAATAGCCTTTCCCTTATAAATGAATTAGCTTTTCAACAAATACACAATTAAAACATGAATTGAAAACTATATACATGGATACTACTTGAGACCCAATCATTTACAAACCCTCTATGTTGTCTTTTAATTAGTTTAGCTAATTATTTGTGTTCATGTCCAACTTAGCTTCCTGTATTCAACAGTTTCATACTAGCATATTCCACCAAGCAAAGAAAAGTATATAGTATTTATGGTCTTTCTGCCTTTGGATGTTTCCAAAGCTGCTTTTGGCAACCTAATGTTCCCTCACCGGCCACTAACAATTTTCAATTTCAGGACTCTTCCGTGTATACACCACTACAACGTCCTTGTCCCACAGTAACTATAAATAATATTAAATTAACCTACCCTTCACTACTTTATGTATCACCTCGTCCTCTCCTCATGACGCTCTCTCTTATACTACTATAAATACCTACTCCAATTCCCTCATTCCCTGCACACTTTGCAACAAAAATTTCAACAATAACATTAATAGCTAGCCAAAGCCATCCAGTTCCACCCTATAGTTAAAGCCTAAAACCCATGGCTCTCTCTAAGCTTCTAGTTGCTTTGCTTCTCATATCTCTTCTCTTTCTCCATCTTGTCAATGCTAATCAAACGGTACCAGTTTCATTGCTAATTTCTATTTATTCGTTCATGACATCTATTCTTCATGTCCATGTATACTAATTTAGACATATTCGTTCGTGACATCTATAGAAAAGCTAAATGTAATAATAAAATCTTTCTATCTGTCACATACAGAGCACCAAATGTTGTCAATCCAGTCGAAGATGAAGCATATAGAACCAAGGTTTTAAAGCTATGACAGAAGCACAATATCCACCACATACAGAGCTCTAAAATCTTTCCATACATCACAAGCAGAGCACTACCTTCTTGAACAATCAATAACCACACTATGACAGAAGCACAACTGATTCAGAGGCCAGAAAAGAAAATTCCTAGAAACAAGTCCAAACTCAAAAGACAGCTCCATATTGCACACTACACAGAAGTAAGGGTTTCACTCTTACCTACAAAAGGGTCGGAACTAGGAAGAAAAATTGATTCTGAGAAAGACGAACCCAAAGGTGTGATGAAGGCGTCGGCGAAGAAGATAATCGGAGAAGCAACTGAAACTTTGGCTTTTGTCAGAGATGAAAATATGCAGAGTGCAAAAGCAGTGGCTGGCTTGCGCTGTTATGCTGTGTGTCATGCGTCGCGGCCTTAGAGGTAGAGGTCGGTAGCAGAGCTGCTGCAGGAGGAATCGAGGAACCAACGATGGAGACGACCAAATCGGGAACCACAAGCAAAAGATGAGCGAAGTGTGAAAATGTCAGAAATGCTTCAGAAGGAGGGAAATAACGCGCCGGAAGGAGGGAAAATGTTTTGACTTTCCCGGCGGTTCGTAAGCGCTAGAAAATGTCCGCCAGGATTTCATCTAAAAACCGTCAAAAATTGCTTTCAAAGGCATCACAAAATTTTCATTTATTGACGCTTAAGAAACCGCTGCAATGTGTCTGCTATTATCATTTCGTGACACTTAATAACTGTCAGAAAATTTATTTTTTTTAAAAAAATATTATTTTTTATTTATTAACACTTTAATCGCCACTAAATATAAATATTATTGACGTTTGTTAAATTACCATAAAATATGTTATTTATTAGTAATTTTAATAAACCGTCACAAAAAAATTATCAATAAATATTAATTTTTTTTATAGTGTTTATTATCTTTTTTGCTTTTATTGTTTTTTTCATTAAGAAGCATTGATTTGGTCTTGTTATTTCCAAACGTTTCAGTCCTTTATCAGCTTCTATATTTGGTCCAGGTATACACAAGTGAGCAATTAAGATGGCATTCGGAACGTGGGTTGATTTGTTTCTTAAAAAAATTAGTATCCTATAAGGTTAACAATAATAGTGATATGTATATTTATAATTTTAATCGTACTTGTTAAAATATTATGATAAATTATTAAAATAATTGAATTAAATGAGCATTGACATTTGAAAAGGTATCAAAAGTTAAAACTCAATTAAGATGAATAAAGCTGACAAACATGGACGGCTTCTCAATCAAAATCAAATATATAAATTAAAACGTTTTGGAACTTCTTGGACGGTTTTGAATCTAAATTAAACGTTGTTCCAAAACTTACTCCGATATATGGACAGTTTCAATCAAATTAAATTGGCATATCTGACTTCGTACGGGACGCTTTATAATTTATCTTGAAAAATATTGCATTTTATGTGATTTTTTTTAAACCAAATTAATTACCACTTATGATATGCTTTAATAAGCAGTTTGCCCCAGAAAAAAACTAGGAAAAGACAAGCATGAAAAGTTACCCTATCTTAGATATCCATTATCATATTTTACAAATAAGTCAATCTTCTCATAATCTTTGAAAAAGGAAAAACATAAAGGTTAATAAATAGTAATATTGGGCAATTAATTTGCATTTTTTGCTTAATTATGTCATCCAATTCGAGAAATCCAATATAATAGTAAGGTCAAAATGAAATTTCGGTCTCTTATCTTTACACAAAATTCAATTTTGTCCCTTAATATTTTTTATTCTAATTTTGTCTCTTATTTTTGTTAACTAATACAATTTCTTTTCCTCCTTAAATGCTATCAATCATACATGGAGCCCAATGATATTTCTCTAATTAGAGCATGGCTAATCCAATAGAGAAGCTCTGATGAAAGTTTAGGTATTAAAATTCCAAAATGTGATAATGAAAAAAATTAAAATTTAAAAAAATTTTCAAAAATAATTTAAAAATTGAGTTCTCACTCAAATTTTATTTTTAAAAGGAAATTTTGTTAAAAATTTTTTTGAGAAAGCAATTTGGTGTACAAGAAACAAAAAAAAAAATAAAAAATTTGAGAGCTAATAAAGGTATTAGAAATTCCACGATGTCTAATAATATAAATTTTCAATTTATTATATATATGTCTTACTATCCCTAATAATCACATACAAACATAGAAAAGAAAAAGTTTGAAAGGATCAAACTTTATCTTGGGGAGTATATTCTAATGTACTCCTAATTAAAGGGAATTAAAATCTACATAATTTACGGATAAAAAATAATAGTATATTGATTAGTTTTAATTTGGAAAGAAAAAAAAAGGCATAAAAATAGATGCCAAATAAAATTGAGATTTGAGATGGTGATCTAATTTTATTTTGAAATGTCAATTATGGGCCCTTTCCCTCATGTATTTTGCTTCTTTCATTTTTTTTATTTGAAAATATTTTTGATTCAAGTGAAGTTCTTAAATTACAAATTAGATAAATACAACAACAAAGTCTTTTTATACTAAGTCGACTTAAAAAATAACAATTAAAGAAAGAAAAAGAAAAATTTTTTTTTTTTAAAACATTTGGATATATTAAACAAAAAAAATCCTAAAATAAAGAAAACTAATTCTCTAATTTCAAGATAAAACTACACCTTTGAAACTCAAACTTGAGGCATGGAAAAATGCAAGCTTAATGCGTTCCTAAGTCATTTTCCCATTAGCGTTGACAAGTAGTCTTTGTATATTGAGATGATTGCATATGCCCATTATAACACCTCAACCTATAACCCTTCCTAAATTGCTTAGATCATCCTTCATATATAACATACCTCTAGAGTTCATAGATTTGTGAGTTATTATCTTTACAATTTTAAAATTATTTTCAACTATATAACGAAAGTCATTATTAGAGGAGTTCACTAGGGTGAATAACACTCGAACATCGCACTCACTTGTATTAAAAAAGTATATGCTCAAGCATATATAAAGCTTATTGTAAGCATTGAAATACATTTGATATTCACAAAGATATACAATTATCCAAAAGAAGGTCTAGAGGTATTAACAACTGCCTTCAGATATAAGCTAATCACCTATTAGTGGATAATCAGATATCATATAATATCACCATTCAATCTAGCAATACAACCTGCTATTCTCTGACTTGGTCAAGAACACAAACAAGGTTGAAAGACCTTCAAAGGTAATGCAAAATGAGAGGAAAGCCCCCTTGAAGCACTTCCGATGAGCAAGACAGCAAAGGATATGAGAATGTGAGCAGTAGAGCTTAAAAAATGCTTAGAATATGCATAAAAAAGGAAGGCATAGGCCACTCCTTATATAGGTTTCTTGTGGGGGGCCTACAGGAGTTAAGTGAGGTCAATGGCCAATGAATGGTCACTTAAGGTCGATATGTTGTCGGGTGGTAGTCACTCAGGTCAGGCCAATATAAGTATACCATAAGTCCCTTAAGCCTAAATGCATGACTGATCTTGGGTGTCGAGCTTCTTGTAGTGATGGATTGACCCAGGTAAGTGGACATAAATTCCCCTAGCATGAGAACATTGTTATTTTACTTTGATGGTTCGTACTCCACGCCACATATATATTTTTGTTCTTGTCAACGTGTTTCTTGGGTAGTTGAGCAATCTGGTAGTGGTGATCTCAACGGTTTTGTGGGCAAAGTAATAATTTCGTGAGGTTTTGGTACTATCCTTTTAAATTAATAGATGCTATTCGAAGGGACTTTTCTCATTTCTTACTCTTGCAAAAAGTTTTTCCCTATCTTCTCTAAGAGGTTTCTGAGCGTTGTGATTTTTTCTCTTTCTATGAGAGTTTTTTTACGAAGTAGTGCGAGGATGAACAAATCATCATGCCTTCATCTCGATTAGAAATAATAGTGCTCATAACATTGTACGAAAAGACAAAGGAGGAAACACGCATAATTATAAGAAAAGAAATTAATTAAAAAAGAGTTCAATTTGGAATACAACTATCTAATACTTGCCTTTTTTAAGTCTCTAATTTTTGTACAAAAGAAATAGACAATACTCTTTTACCTGCAAATAGCACACAAGTATTAACAAAAAAGAAAATTAATGCCTAGGGCACATTTTACGTTTTACATTTCTAATGCATAACTTTACATTTCATATCATGACATAAATGTTTTTACAAAACTGAATTCTTATTGCATTAAATGCATATATTAAATATATTTTTTTAAGGCATAAAATTTCAAATTTAAATAATTTCTAGTCAATTTTTCTGTGATATTAAATGGTGATTTACGTACAATTTAAAAGTTGCACATTTATCAATATTTGATATTTAAATATTAAATTACTAAAAATACACTTAAATTTTTTAACATAAAAGAATTTAATTAAATATACAATTCATATGAGGTTGTTAAGATCATATATAGTATAGAAGTAATTATTAGTTCATACTGTACAATTTAATAAAAATATGCAATTTTTAAAAATTTTTAAAGCATGACACTGAATATCAAAAATTTTTAATACAAGCTAATGATCATGAGAGCATAAAAATGGAAATTACATTAAAACATTTTAATTTTTATAATGTATTAAATGTTCAAATAATTTGAAAGTTTCTCACAAGTATACATTTTGTATTACTTTAAATATGTTTTAATTCCAATTTATGACCTTAGCTTAGTATATAACAGATCAATTTATTCAATTTTCTGCCAATTAACTACTGTCAGCTCCAATATATAGCACCAGTTAAATTGACATACATTTCATATTGATGGTTCAAATAACTATTCTTACTTTCAAATAAACAAAAAAAAAAAAATTGTACATTTTGTCTCGAATGTAAACTATGAAATTATTACCAATTTAGCACATAATTTTTCAAAAGCAACAAAATTATCATTATTAAATATTATTTTCAAAATTAATAGCTAGGTCTCACATGAAATCTATTTAGGATTGACACCTTATACTAGGCTTAGTGAAATCTATTTTGTTGATAAAAGGGGTCACCTAAATCATGTGACTCTTTGGCTCTAATTCTGACGAAATTTTAATTGATTTGGACATTTTAATCCCTATTTTATTGGGGGGCTGGGTGTTATTACTTCTGTAATACAGTCATAGTTTATAGGGAAACAATTTACTTTCCCCAATATGTATTTCTTTCATTTTTTTATTTATAAAATTGGACTCACCCCTTTTTTAAATTGCCATTTAATTGTAGCTTTCAAAATTTTGCAAGCCATATTATTATTGCATCTTTTTTAATTCTTTTCTTTTCTTATGGTTTTGTGTGTTTTCGTCATTTGTTTATTCGTCCAATGTTAATAGCATTTTTTCTTTCTTTTCGCCATGACGCTTTTAGAGGAAGATAAAATTTAAAAGGAAAAGAACAAGTAACTTTCAAAGCTTAAGCTTGTTATTACCAGTTTCTCTCTACTAGAGATGGTTGAACATTTTGAGAAAAAACAAGTAGAAAGAGATAAAAAATAAAAGGACCCCGCTCTCTTGGATGCTCTCAATTGTGTTCAATATCATTGCATATATATTGCTTTATTAATGATCATGAAAAGATAGAAGTACCAATACACAACTAGATGTATCAAATATAGAAATGTTCATATGAAGAGAAGAAAAGATAGGGCTAGCAAATGAAGATGCAAGAACAAATGGTGTTATTCTCCGTGCAATATCCCTTAGCCATGCCACCACTACCAGGTGATGAGTATTTATTCCGGCATAGATTATTGCATGGATCTTCTTTACACCAAGGCGTAGGTTCTGCCTTGCCACAAAGATGGCCTGTATATCTTCCCATGACCTCATCGCTACCTGCATGCATCCACAAGTATTTAGTTATATTACGACTAATTTGGAAAATTCCAAGCCAATTGATGATATATATATATATATATATATGCATCCACAAGTATTTAGTTATAGTACTAATTTAGAAAATTCCAAGCCAATTGATGCTATATATATATATATATATATGTAGCGCAAACAAATCATACAAGAGACGAGAAAAATAAGTGGTAAAGTAGCAATTATATTGACGGTCTTCATGTTATGAATTCCTTTTTCACTTTTCGTTGGGACGATGAAAGTACAAAGTTCTTCTGTATATATACAATGAAATGAATCAGGCAATTAATGAGGATTTAGGTCAAAGATGGGATCTTAATTGATTTTTATCTTTCCTTCTTTATTATCTTTTTTGCTTTATTGTTTTATTCCTTAAGAAGTGTGAGCTGGTCTAGTTATTTCCGAAAATTGTAGTCCTTTATCAGCTTCCATATTTGCTCCAGGAATACACGAGAGCAATTAAGATGGCATTAGGAACGTGGGTTTGTTTTTTTTTTTTCTAAAAAAAATTAGTATCCTGTAACGTCAACAATAATAGTAATATGTATATATATAATTTGAAGCGAAATTTTTAAAATATTATTATAAATTATTAAAATAATTGAATGAGCATTGAAATTTGAAAAACATATCAAACGTTAAAACTCAATTAAGATGAATTAAGCTGACAACGATGGATGGTTTTTCATTCAAAATCTTGGACGGTTTTGAATTTAAATTAAACATTATTCCAAAACTTACTCCAATATATGGACAGTGTCAATCAAATTCAATAAGACTGTTGATGGTTTTTACTGTGCAAGGTAACCGTTTAAAGCTTTTAATATATTTAATATATATTTAACGTTGCAAATGGTTGGGCGTCCAAACATTCTCTTATAAATTTATGTGTTGGGATATTTTTACCATAAGGATTGGATAATTTTTATAATAAAAATAATTTAAAAAGAGTTTTAAGAATAAGTTTGTGTTCGGTTCTTGAAATTTTGAAGAAAAATCTTTTTGAGCCTACGTAAGGTGTTGAATGTAAATTTTAAAGTTAAATGTTTAAGCCCTATCATTCCCATTATGGTCCAGCCCAAGAAAAACACTTTATTAGCCCAACATGAAGTTTATTTGGCTAACAAAAAATTTAGTGGGCCAATGTTCCTTGTTTCCATGCTTTGAGAACGGTCCACTTATGAACAAAGAAACTGTTTAAGTCAAATAAAATCTCCCACCTTCTGAAAACGTTTAAATTAAATTGCATGTTTTCAAAAAATGTTTTGGCAAAAAGTAGAGAATGTAGGGTGCCCATTGAGTTAGTTATAGCATCAATACTTTTTGTTGCAATAATATTAAAAAATACTTTAGCAACTCAAAAAATCACCGCTAAAAGTAATGCCAGGGTAATGGCAGCAAAGGTAATGGCAGCGGATCCAAAGGTGTGCCCAATATAGGTGCATAATATGCCATAATGGAAAGTTAAAGTCTTAGCCTATGCTGCACGTTTTCGTGGCTTAAGAAAAGAAGCCTAAGTTGGAAGAGACTTGAACATAAATGCTAAAGATATTTCATTACTTCGAAGACAAAAAGGACATCAGAAAGTTCCAAATTTTAAGGATCTAACAGAAAAAAGGACTACAATATACCATCCATAAGAACATTTATAGGTGCCTAATTTTCTGTAATGGTGGCTATTTTTCTGAAGCACTCCAAATTGTAAGAGCGTCAAGTGTTTATTATCTTGTTGAAAAGCTTCAATGGTTAGAATTTGAATTGCTAAATGCTAGTGGATTTTCTTCAAAAGTGAAGAAGCTGTGAACGAAAAATCTGAGTGTTCACTTACATTCTTGAAGTTCATTGATTGCTCTTAAGTGAGATTTTTGTTGCTGAATTGTAATTTGGGTCATAAATTTCTCTTCATCTCTTTGTACTTTTGTCTAGGTTTCTCGTGAGAATTTAGTATAGTTACTTGAGAGATTTATTGGGAGTTTTAAATAAGTGGGTTACTGGTTTAATTTTGTTTGGGGGGGTTTTGGGGATTGTTCATTGAGAGCATTTTTAGGGGATTTAAAGCAAGTGTGATTATCCTTCTTAGGTTTTTTGGTGGATACTAGCATAAAAATAGTGTATGCTGATCCCTTAGGAGAAGGTTTCCAGGTTCTATGCTTTGGAGATTACCTAGATAGTAAAATATTGTTGCTGTGTGCTTTGGGAGAGGATGTATGATCAAGTTTTGACTTGAACCTCTATAAATCTTTGGTGTGATCTTCACAACTCTATCTCTTTACTATCAGTAAGAAGTGAGAAAATTTTCCTAAGGTGCTTTCTGAAGAAAAAAAGCTTTTGAAAAAGAAATATCATTAACATGTTTTACGCTATATGCCTAGCCTTCATTATTTTGAAATACACCAAAGCGTTTTTAAGTTTAAAAAGAAACCAATTTAGCCCCACTTCTTGGTTTATTGTCTGGCTAACAATATGGATAGCTAAATCCATTTAGAGATGTGAAATAGAAAAGAGAGAAAGCTTCATATTAAAGAAAAAAGAAATACTTGTGTGCTATTTAGGTATAGAAATGTTTTAGTAAGTGCATTGTCTATTTCTTTTGTGCAGAAGTTTTAGACTAAAAAAACTTATTTATTAGATAGCTGTATCCTTGATTGTAGAGGGTGATATAACAAAATCAACTCATGAGAGGTGTGGATTACTTTAAAAAGTTTCACACGATTTATTTTTCTTAACATTTTATTTCTTATTTTAGTTATTTTTGTATTTTAAAATTGCATCACGAAACAATACTAAGTCTATCCCCTCATATTAAGTTCATTCAATTAGTCATTCTACTACATGTATGTATCGCATCCAGGTATGAATGAATAGAAACTTATGAACAATGAAAGATTTAGAAATAAAATAATAATAATGAACTCATGGTGTGTTTTGAAGAATTTTCTGAATAATTTTTGAAGATTTGAACACATTCTCTTCTTGGTATAATTTCTTTTTTTCTTTGTTATATATACGACAATAACAATAGTAAGAGTACAATAATCTCTCTTTATATAGGAGTCTATGTAACATATGCTCCTAATATAAATAAGAGATGCTTATTAGTTGTTAATTTAAGTTTAATGCTTGTGTATGTTACATTAATTGCATATAGTTGCATTAGTGCAAGGACTTAGTTGAAAGGAATAAAAGCTAAGTTAAAGTATGACTAAGGACTAAATTGGAAAGGAAAAGTTTAGTTGGGCTAAAGCCACAAAATGGCCCAAGGGCAAGAGTGCAATTAGTTAGACTTAAGAATTCAGAAACCCTAAACCCTAACACACAACCCAAACTTCAACACTTTCTACAAAGAGAAAGAGAAGGGCGAGTAGAGAGAGAAAGTGGTGAGTTAATTTATTGAAGAAAGAATGGATTTGTGGTTAGGGATTGGCCTTACAGTAAGGGAAGGACCATTTTAACACATTATAAATGCACATTCCTCAGGAAATCAAGGTAGTAACTCAACCTAACCCTATTTTTTTGAAATGTTTAGCTCTTTGTTAGAAAATGTTGTTCTGAATGTTTTGAGCTATGTTTGGGGTTTAAACCTACATTCTCTATGTTTTTGACTTCTATCAGGTGTTGCTTGTTGAATGGTCATGCTCATTTGTGCTTGTAATTGATTGTGAAAGTGGGCTTATGCCTTAAGTGTAAAAATATGGTTTGATCTTAGTGTTGAGTGATGTTAAGTTGAGTTTGGATTGTTTATAAGTGCTATATGATGTTTAAATGCTGGTGTTAAGTTCATAACTTGGGAAAATGGTTTGAAAATATGTTTTTAGGGTAAAAATTTAGAGCTAGTAGTAAGTTTTGGAGCAGACAGAATGCTAGTAGCTGATTGCTAGTCCCTAGAAGTCGACTACCCACTCTAGTAGTCAACTATCGAGCCCAGTTTTCCTAGAAATGTCTCAGAGTAGGCTAATAGTCGACTACCAAGCCTCTAGCAGCTGACTGGTAGCCTGGGATCAGTTAACTGCTAGCTCACTATTTCAGATAAGGAGCTCAATGACCTATTTTGAGAGATAATTAGCCTAAAATTTCACTCAAAATAAGGATCTAAACTCGGGATGTAACTGGTAACATGTAAGATGTAAGGTCACATGTCACTAGGATGAGAGGATCCTTGTGATAGTGAAATAGAGCAAAAAAACATAAGAAAGGAAAGAGGTAAGTGTTTTAAGCATATACATTAGTGATAGATAGGCTTATGATTGAGTGATCAATTATTGGTATAGGACGGCCATTGGGCATTCCATGATTTTGTGCCATAAATTAGGATGGTTAACATCCACTTGAACATAGATGATTTTGAAAATCTCATGATGGTTGTGAACGCTAAGTTAGTGTAATCTTCCAAAGGCCATTTAAGAAACACATACTTAGAGTTAAGCATAACCATGGACATGAGCCGAATCACCCTAGTATATGTGTTTGAGAATAGCATACTAGGAGTGTAATCTATCAAAAAGGGGTGGTGATTCCATAGCCCATAATCTACAAAAGTGGAGTGGATAGGACCTATCCAGAGTCGGATAGTGATCCCATGAGTTGATAACCAGTCTCATTTGGGGGAGGGAGATAAGTTGTGTATAGTTGACAACGATCCCGTTGGTTATGAGATTGTACTCAGATTCGACTAAGGGTTGCCTCAGATAGTACAAAAATTAATGTATGGCTGAATAGTCATACATTTATGCATGTATGTAGTGGTATGTGGAGTTGTTCACTAGGTGGCGCTCTCGATAACTCGTATGATATGTTTATTTCTCTTGCTCATATGTTAAATGTAAATGTATGTTTGTTACCCCATGGAATGTTTGATATGAAAGTTATGATGAAAATGATGATGAATGGACATCCCATATTGTAAAGTTTATATTTTTCAAATATACATGCATAGATATGAGCACATGACATGAAAGTATGCTCTAGACACTGCATCCCAATAGTATGTATTACATTTTTATGATGAAAAGAATTTAGAGAATTTTTGTATAAGTATGGTGTAACATTCGCTCCTAATATGATTAAGAGATGTTTGTTAATTGTTAATTTAAGTTTAATGCTTTTGTTTATTACATTAATGGCATATAGTTATATTACTGTAGAGACCTAAGTGAAAGGAATAAAAGTTGAGTTAAGAGTGTGGCTAAGGACCCAAGTGAAAAGGGAAAAGGTAATGAGGTTGAAGTTACAAAGTAGCTCAGGGACCAGAGTGTAATTTCCTAAACTAATCTTAAACCCTATCTAAACCCTAAACACACACACACACACACTCTTAACTTTCAGAATTCTTAGAGAGAGAAGTGAGAGGGCAGCTAGAGAGAGAAAAAGGGTGAGTTAGGGCAAATGAGGGGAGTTTTTCTAAAGAAAAGGTGAATTTGATGCTAGGGGTTTGTTTTATAGCAAGGGGAGGACCTTCTAAACACATCTTACACACACATTTTGCAAGGAATCAAGGTAGCAATAACCCCATGTTTTGAAAAATACAGAAGTTCTCTGTTAAATGCGATTTTGAATGTTTTAAGTGAAGTTTGAGGTTTTAAACCTACATTCTCTATGTGTTTTTTTTTTACTGTTGTTAGGTAATGCTTGCTGATTTATAATGCTCATTATACTTGTGGATGATTTTGAAAGTGGGCTCTTGCCCTAAGTAAGAAAATATGGTTTGATCTTAGTTTGAGAAAGGTTAAGCTAAGTTTTGGGCATGTTATGAATATGAGATGATGTGTAAATGCTGGTACTAAGTTCATACTTTGAGAAAAGGGTTTGAGAATATGATTTTGGGCCAAACTCTAGGTAAAACTATGAAATTTTGAACAAATCGAGCGTTAGCAGCTGACTGCCACTCTTGGAAATCGACTGTCCTGCTCATCCTCTACCTATAAATGCAAGACAAAACTCTAGCAGCCGATTGCTAGACCCTTAGAAGTCAACTGTCGTGTTCTTCATTTTTCAAAAAGTTTTCCAGAAGGCTAGCAGTTGATTTCCAGACCCCTAGAATTCGATTGTCGAGGCTACTAGCTGACTGCCAAGCCCTAGTAGCCGATTGGTAGCTCTCAGCCAAGAACAGAGATTTTAGATAGTGAGCTAGCAACTGATTGCCAGCAAGGGGGAAGTTGACTGCCAGCCCTCTGACATGGAAAATGAGCTTAATCGACCATTTTAAGAGGAAAATAGCCTAAAATCTCACTCAAACTAATGATCTAAACCTGGGATGTAGTGGATACATGTAAGAGATAGAGTCACGGGTTACTTGGATAATGAAATCTTATGATAAGTGAAATGATAGAGTCACAATTCACTTGGATGATAAGATCCTTGTGATAGTGAAAGAGAAAGAGTAAAACATATAAGGGAGGAAAAATGGGAGTATTCCAAGTGTATGCCTAGTGGTAGATAGGCTTATGATCGGGTGACACATTTGTCAGTATGGGATGGCCGTTCCACTATTGTGCCATGAATTAGGATGGTTAAACGTCCAATTAAACTAAGATGATTTTTGAAAACACCATGATGGTTGCAAACTTTAAGTTAGTGTCCTCTTTCAACGACTATTAAGAAACACGTACTTAGAGTTAAGCAGGATCATGGGCATGAGCCGAGTCACCCTAGAGTATATGTTAAAGAATAACGTACCGAGAGTGTGATCGATCAAAAAGGGATGGTGATTCCATAGTGATATGATTTATCCAAAAGTAGACAGGAAATTATCCGAGTAGAGTTGATGATGATCCCATGAGTTGATAACCAGTCTCATTAGAGGAAGGGAGACATTGGGTAGAGTTAACAACTATCTTGCTGGTTATGAGAATGGTACTTAGATTCGACTGAGGGATGCCTTAGAATGTACAAAAAGTTAAAGTTAAAAGCTAGAGTTACCTATATGGTGGCTGAATAGTGATAAACTCATTCATATAGATAGTGGTACGTGAAGTGTTCACTGGGCGGCTCTATTGATAACTCTTGTGATGCGTTGTTTACCTACTCATATGTTTAAAGTAAACTAATGGAATGTTCATACCCTCATAAGAATGTGCTGCATGCATTACATACCAAATAGCACATGATCTGTATTATGTTTTATGTTGAAAGAATGTAGATTTTTTTTTGTGTGAACATAGTGGTACAGGCTAGTAGTTTTAAAACAGGTTACTTTGCTACTGAGATTCATTTCTCACATGAATGCTGAAATATACCAAATGTGTAGGTCCTGTGGTTGGAGAGAAGGTAATGTGGGAAGAAGTCTGCACTAAGGGGCACATGGAATCAATTATTTTGAGATAGTACAGGCACATGTATTTATTATGCTAGTCTTTATGATTTTGAAAAAGGGCTAGTGTAGTCTCTTGTATAGCCTTTGCTAATTTTGAATGTATAGGACTTGAATAGAAATTATTGGTAGGTAGTTTGAAAGGGGTCATGAGTAGCAGGATTGTTGCCTCCATGCCCAATAGTTATTGAACTACACTTAATTAAGTCTGTATGTTTGTGTATATTTATTTTAAAGTAAACTATATATATATTATTCCACTGCGAGAGGGAGCAGAAGCCGAGTGTAGATCCCAAGCCTAAAATGCGCTTAATTAATCAACTGGGTTAACAGTTAAAAATTTACTCAGGTAAATGTAATAGTAACACACCACTGTTCTAATATATATACATTATTTAAGAACAAAAAGGAACCATAGGCCTAAGGGGTATTGCGGGATGTTACATATGGTGGTACAGGTCAGTAGTTTTCAAGATAGGTTGCATTGCTACTGAGATTAAATTCTCACATAAATGCTGGGGTGTACTTGATGTGTAGGTCTTTGGCTGGAGATAAAGATAATCTACAGAGAGGTACCCTTCATGGGGTACAGTGAAATATTTATTTTGGATAGTATAGGCATATATTTATTTTGTGCTAGTCTTTATGATTTTTAAGGAAGGCTAGTATAGATTATCTCATGTATAGCCTATATTAAAGTTCACAACCATCACGGTGTTTTTAAAATCATCTAAGTTTAACTAGATGTTTAACCATCCCAATTTATGGCACAACTATGGAATGCCCAATGGCTGTCTAATACTGACAATTGGTCACTTGATCATGGCCCTATCTACCCTATAAGACATACACTAAGAATACTTTCCTCTTTCCCTTTTTGTGCTTTTTGCTCTCTCTTTGTTTCACTATCACAAGGGTATCACCACCCAAAACTCCTAATTTCCCTGCTTACCTATGTTGTGAGCTCTTAATTAAGTTAGTATGAAGAATTACTAATCTTAATTGCCATTAAAAACCTCATTTCGTAAGCTAGAAGGTCGCTAATCGGCTGTTGGAAGGCTAGCAATCAGCTGGTGGCTCTCTATATTCCTCGAGTACCAGAAAGTAAGCTAGCAGTCAGCTGCCAACCGTCCTGGGCAAAAATAAAAGCACAAAAGTCGATTGCTAGGATGGCCAGTCGATTGCTTAGTGCAAACCCGGGCCTGATAATTGACTGCTAGAAATATGGCAGTTAGCTGCTAAGCCTCTGTCTGCACTTCTAAGTTTTCCAGGAACACGACAATTGACTGCCTCATACTTAGCAATCCCTGCTATGCTCCGTACAGTTTAAAAAACATAATTTTGATAATACCCATTTTAGAATGCATTCCATTTTTAATTCTAAACACATGAGCTTAATTTTCATACAACAAACTTTACTTCTCATTAAACCTTTCTCATCCATTAGCTTAAACATGGTACATTCAAGGAAAACTAGTCTATATCTTTAGATAAACACAACCCAGCCCTTTCAATCCATTACAAGCACATATGTGAGCATACATTCAGCAACACAACATCCCATAGAAATATAAAAGCATATAGAATGTAGGTTTAACCCCAATCTCAGTTTAAACATTTAGAAATTCATATTTTCCAATAATAGTAAACACTTTAGAAAAGAGAGGAGTTTAGGATGGATTGCTACCTTGATTTCCTGCAAATGTATGTGTAGGATGTGTTAGGAAGACTATCCCCTTGTTGCAGGACTAATTCCTAGCCTTGAATTTGCCCTTTTTCCTTTAGAAATCTCCTTCCCTGCCCTAACTCACCCCTTTCTCTCTTTACTTGCTCCTTTTGCTCCTTTCTCTAGAAATGCTAAAGGTTAGAAGTGTTAGAGGGTTTAGGGATTCAGCTAGGGTTTAAGAGAGGTTTGGGTATTTGATCTTTGGTCTCTCATCTATTTTGCACTCTTGGAATCACTCACTTTTCCCTTTTTAATTGAGTCCCTAGCCACCTCTTGTTAAACCTTCATGTATCTCCTTTCAATTTAGTCCCTAGACTAATGCAACTATATGAGATTAATGCAACATACACAAGCATTAAACATTAAATTAACAACTAACACGCATCTCTTTAATCATACTAGGAGCAGATGTTACACAAATCATCCCTGACCAGTGGGAGAATATCCCATTCATCCCATATAGGGTTAGTATGTCAACTTATGGGATCACTATCCAACTCTGGATAGGTCTCATCCACTTTGCTTAGGCAGATAATGGGCTATAGAATCACCATCCCTTTTTGATGGATCACTATCTCGATACGCTATTCTCTAACATATAGACTAGGGTGACTTGGCTCATGTCTATGGTTATGCTTAACCCTAGTATTTGTTTCTTAAGTAGCCTTTGGAAGATAACATTAACTTAGAGTTCGAAACCATCATGGTATTTTTGAAATTATCTATGTTTAAGTGGTGTCAACCATCCTAATTCATGGCACAATCGTGGAATACCTAATGGCTATCCCATACCGACAATCAGTTACTCATCATAAGCCTATCTACCACTAATGCATATGCTTAGAATACTGTCTTATTTCTTTTCTTATATTTTTCACTCTCTTCATTTCACTGTCACATGGATCCTCTCATACTAGTGACACTTGAATCTTACTTCTTGCATGTTACCCACTACATCCCCAGTTTAAATCCTTAGTTTGAGTGAGATTTTGGGCTAATTTTCTCTCAAAATGGTCATTGAGCTCTATTTATGAAACAGGGTGCAGGCAGTCGACTGGTCCCATGTTGTTAGTTGGCTGCTAACTCGTTGCCCTTTTGAATTAGTCTTGGTCGAGATCTATCAGTCGGCTACTAGATGCCTGGCAGTCGACTGCTAGCCTACAGTGAAACACTTCTGGGAAAATTCGGACCCGATAGTTTATTGGTAGGGTGGGCTAGTTGGTTGCTCACTTTCTAGGAAATTTTTTGAAAGCTGAAGAACACGACAGTTGACTTTTAGGGGCTGGTAGTCGACTGCTAGTGTTCTATGATGCTTCTCTAGGTAAATGAAGAATACGACAATTGACTTCTAGGGCTGGCAATTGACTTCAAGTGTTACTTTTGCTCTAAACTTTTTACTACATCTAGAGTTTTGCCCCAAAAACATGTTTTCAAACCATTTTCATAATCCATGAACTCAACACTAGTATTTACATCATATAGCACTTATAACTAACCCAAAAATCAACTTAGATTTCTCAACACTAAGATCAAACCCACTTTCAAACTTAGGGCATAAACCCACTTTCACAATCAATTACAAGCATAAATGAGCATAACTATTCAGCAAGCTTCACCCAATAGCAGTCAAAAGCATATAGAATGTAGGTTTAAACCCCAAACATAACTCTAAACAATTACATTAACATTTCTTCAGCAAATAGCTGAACATTTCAAAAAATAGGGTTAGGTTGAGTTGCTACCTTGATTCCTAAGGAAATGTGCGTGTATGATGTCCTAAAAGGTCCTTCCCTTGCTGTAGTACTAATTAGCCTCAAATTCATTCCTCCTTCAGCAAATCTCTTCCCCTTTGCCCTAACTCAACACTTTCTCTCTCTACTCACCTTTCTCTTTCTCTCTCTAGGAAATGCTAAAGTTTGGAATTATGTTTTAAGGTTTAGGATTTTTAAATTATTAACTATAGCTGATTGCACTCTAGCCCTTGGCCATTTTATGGCTTTAGCCTGACTAAACTTCCCCATTTCAATTTAATCCTTAGTCATGCTTTGACTCAGCTTTTATTTCTTTCAACTAAGTCCTAGCACTAATGCAACTATATGCAAACTAATGCAATAGACACAAGCATTTAATTTAAATTAACCATTAACAAGCATCTCTTAATCCTATTAAGAGCGGATGTTACATTTCTCTCCTCTTTTAAAATAATTTCATCCTCAAAATTAGAATGTACCTATTCAAATAACTTTGGTTAGGACTTCCTCATATCCTCTTCCTTTTCCCATGTCACCTCTTGTGGAGATGACTAATCCCATAAGACCTTAACCAAAGGGATAACCTTGTTCCTCAATTGCTTGACCTCATTCCTGATGATTTTCAAAGGCTTTAGTTGATAAGTTAAATTTTCTTTTAATTGTATTGTACTAGCATCAAGAATTTGTGATGGGTCATGGATGTATTTCTGAAGTTAAGAAACATGGAAAACATTATAAAGGTTCGACAAAAATGGAGGTTAGGCTATTTAGCAGGTGTATTGACCAATTTTCCTCAAAATTTAGAATGGCCAATAAATTTGGGATTTAACTTTCTAGACTTTATAGCTCTACCTATACTAATGATAGGCAATACCTTAAGAAAAATATGATCCCTTACATCAAATTCTAGTTGTCTCCTTCTCTTGTCAGCATACTTCTTTTGCCTATCTTAGGCCCTAACCATTTTATCTTTAATCATCCTGATTTGGTCTATTTTTTGTTGTACCAACTCTGGTCTGAGCAATTGTCTTTCCCTTACCTCAAACCAACACAGAGGTGATCTATTACTACCCCATCTTTGGTAATCACATGCCCTAGGAATTTCAATTTCTCTAACCAAAACTCACACTTCTCGAGTGCATACAACTGTTTCTCTCTAAGCACTTGCAATTCATGAAAATAGCTGAAGCATTTGTTAACCCAAATGGCATTACAAGAAATTCATAATGCCCATACCTAATACTAAAAGTGGTCTTAGGTATATCCTCACTTCTCACTCTGATTGGATGGTACCTTGATGTCAAATCAATCTTAGTAAACACACCTGCTCCTCTTAGTTTATCTAACAGGTCATGGATCCTAGGGAAGGGATATTTGTTTTTCACTGTCACTTTGTTTAATTGCCTATAATCTATGCACATTCTCATACTTCCATCCTTTTTCTTCACAAATAACACTGGTGCTCCCATGATGAAGCACTGGGCCTAATGAATTACTTCTCTAGGAGGTCCTCTATTTGCCCTTTCAACTCACTTAGTTCTAAGGGAGACATCTTGTAAGGTGCTATAGAGATCAGTCCTGCTTCAGGAACTAGCTCTATAGAGAATTCTACTTCTCTCTTGGGTGGAAGACTAGAGATCTCCTCGTGAAAGACATCAAGAAACTCTCTAACTATAGGGATATTATCAAGCTTATGCTGACTCAACCTCAGAAGAACATAGGAAATATAATCGTTGGATCTTTTCCTCTGTACCCCTATTCACAAGTATAGTGTCCATAAAAGTCACAGACTTCTTAAAATAGTTTAGGACCACCTTATTAAAAAATAACCAATCCATCCCAAGAATGACATCTAAATCTATAACATCCACTCTTAGTATGATTAAAGAGATGTTTATAAGTTGTTAATTTAATCTTAATGCTTGTGTATGTTGCATTAGTGCATATAGTTACATTAGTGTAGGGACCTAATTGAAAGAAATGAAATTCTAAGTGAAGAGTATGGCTAAGGACCCAAGTGAAAAGGGAAAATATGCTGAGACAAAATGTGCAAAGTAACTCAGGGACCAAAGAGTAATTTCCTAAACTTCCTTAAAAACCTTAGCTAAACCTTAAACCTCTCACACACTTCTAGCAATAAAAAATTTTAGAGAGAGAAAGGGAAAGGAGAGTAGAGAGAGAAAAAGTTGAGTTTGTGTATAGAGGAAGGGATTTTCAAAAGGAAAGGCAAATTTGAGGCTGGGGATTTATTCTATAACAAGGGGAAAACCTTTTTAACACATTAAACACACAAATTTTTTCAAGAATCTAGGTAGCAATTCATCCTAAAACTCATTTCTAAAATATGCAGAAAAATTTATGATAAATGTGATTTTAAATGTTTGATGTTAAATTTGGGGTTTAAAACCTACATTTTATGTGTTTTTAATTTCTATTGGGTAATTTGTGCTGATTTACCTTGCTTATTTATGCTTGTGAATGATTGTGAAGTTGGGTTTTTTTCCTTAAGTGAGAAAGATGTGGTTTGATCTTAATTTGAACATGTTAAGCTATGTTATGAGCATTTTATGAACGATAAATGATGTTTGAATGTTGGCATTGAGTTCATGATTTAAGTAAATGATTTAAGAACATGTTTTTGGGGTTAAAATTTGGGTAAAACCATAATTTTTCAAGTAAACCCAGTGCTAGAAGCCGATTGCCAGCCCTAGAAGTCGACTGCCGTGCTTATCCTTTACCCAGAAATGCGAGACAGAACACTAGCAGTTGACTACTAGACCCTTAGAAGTCGACTGTCGTGTTCTTCATTTCCAGAAAGTTTCTAGAAGGCCAGCAACCGACTACTAGACCCTTGGAAGTCAACTATTGAGGCTAATAGCTAACTGCTAAGCCTTAGCAGTCGATTGGTAGCTCTCGGCCAAGAATAGGAATTTTAGACATTGAGCTAGCAGCTGACTGCCAGCAAGGGGGAAGTGACTGCCACCCCTCTGACATGGAAAATGAACTCAATTGACCATTTTAAGAGGAAAATAACCCAAAATCTTAGTCAAACTAATGATCTAAACTTGCGATGTAGTGGGTGCAAGTAAGAGATAGAGTCACGCGTCACTTGGATGATGAGATCCTTATGATAGTGAAAAAGAAAGAGCAGAACACATAAGAGAGGAAAGAGGGGAGTATTTCAAGTGTATGCCTAGTGATAAATAGGCTCATGATCGAGTGACCCATTTGTTGGTATAGGCGGCCATTGGGCATTCCATGATTGTGCCATGAAATAGGATGGTTAGGCATACACTTGAACTAAGATGGTTTTTGAAAACACCATGATGGTTACGAACTTTAAGTTAGTGTTCTCTTTCAACGGTTATTAAGAAACACGTACTTAGAGTTAAGCAGGACCATGGGCATGAGCCAAGTCACCCTATAGTATATGTTAGAGAATAGCATACTGAGAGTGTGATCCATTAGAGAGGGGATGGTGATTCTTTAAAATTATGATATGCCTAAAAGCAGAGAGGAAATTATCTGGGTAGAGTTAATGGTGATCCCATAAGTTGATAACTAGTTATAGAAGGGGATGGGAGATGTTGGGTAGAGTTGACAACTATCTTGCTAGTTATGAGAATGGTACTCAGATCTAGTTGAGGGATGCCTCAAAGTGTACAAAAATTTAAAGTTAAAGTTAAAGTAAAAGCTAGAGTTAGCTATATGGTGGTTAAATAGTCACTAAATCATTCATATAGACAATGGTATGTGGAGTGTTCTTTGGGCCCTGATAACTCTTATGATTTGTTGTTTACCTGATCATATGTTTAAAGTAAAGTAATGGCATGTTCATACCTCACAATATGATTTATATGTGAAGTTATGATATTGCGAGGACATCTCATATTTTAAAGTTTACATGTTAAGAGCACATGCATAAATTTGAGCAAATGTTGTGAGAATATGTGACTTGCATGGCATCCTAAATGGCACACAATATGTACATGTTTTATGATGAAAGAATATAGAGATTTTTTGTGTGGTCACGGTGGTACAGGCTAGTAATTTTACAGGTAGGTTGCTTTGCTACTGAGATTTGATTCTCACAAGAGTGCTGGCATGTATCAGATGTGTAAGTTTCATTAGGCTAGAGAGGAAGATAAAGTATGAAGAAGTGTCCATTGTGGGCACATAAAACTATTTATTTTGGATAGTATAGGTACATAATAGAATTGAGCTAGTCTTCATGATATTTTTGAGAAAGACTAGTGAAGGATTATTTTGTATAGCCTATTTTAAATTATCTGTATATGGACTAGCCTAAATTAATGGATAGATATTGTGGTGGAAATTGAGTGGCAGGATTGTTGCCTCCATTTCCCAAGAAGTTGAGTTAAGATTAATATATGAGTATTATGCATGTTGATGTATATTTAATTAAGGTAATTATGTATATGTATATGATATTTATTCTGCTGCGATATTAAGAGAGCCCGAGAGTAGAGACCAACCCAAATGGCACTCAATTAAACAACTTGGTAAAAAGTTTGAAATTTACTTGGGTAGATATAACAGTAACACACTACTATTAATATGATTATTATATATATATTAAGCCTTTGAATCAATCAAAAGTAAAAGAAGTTACAAAATCGTAGGCCAAATGGGTTTTTTAGGAGACGTTACAAAATCCACCAATGTTAGACAAATAAGGTCAACATTAAAAGGTTTATTTTCAACAATGATTGGGCAATTTAAGCAAGTTAAAGAAATTAAAAGTTGCTTTCCTGTAGCAATGGAAATTGATAACTTATAGGGTAACTTATTTACAGGTAAGCTCAATCTTTCCACACATTCAAGGAAAATAAAGGAATGAGTGGCACAAGAATCAAAAAGTACAATTAAGGAGACATTGTTTATAAAACACTGACCTTTAATTGAATCATTGGATTGGTCTACCTCTTTGTCCTTGAGGGTGTAAACTCTCTCTCTAGTCAGAGGCTTAGAGGCCTTAGTTAGTTTCTTCCCCAACGGGCATTCCTTGATAAAATGTTTTAGCTTACCACACTTGTAATAGACATTTTTTCACAGCCAACATGGCTTATTCCCATGATTCTTCCCACACTTGGGGCAGTTGTCTGAAGCAGTTTGCGTAACCATGGACTTCTTTCCCAACTAGGCCTTACCAAACTTGCTCTCCTTCCCTTTGGCAAAATCTTGCTGTGGTTTCCTCTTAAGGGGATTTGACTCTCTCTTCCCCTTCTTTTCCCAACCCTTTGAAACTATGCAACATTTATTAGCTAATGTGGCATAATTCTTTATTTTAAACAGAGGCACAATGTTCTTTAATTCTGGATTCAAACTGGCCTGTAATTGCATGGCCTTCCATGCTTCATCCTGTTTCAATTACAAGTAGGAGGAGAATTTGGATAAATCCTTAAATTTTGCCATGTACTCATCAAAAGACATGTTGCCCTGTCTGATTTTCATAAATTCTATTTCCTTCTCGTTTCTTAAACTTTAGGGGAAGTACTTCTCTAGAAACACCTCCTTGAAAGAATCCCAAGTAATTTGGACTCCTTAGGCCTCCATTAATAGCTTGGTCCCTTTCCACCAGTGCTTGGCCTCTGTAGCCAGCATGTAAGTAGAGCATTGGACCTTCTGGGTCTTTAAGGTCCCTATAACCATCTCTTCCAACCACTTCTCGGCCACCTTCGGGTTGAACTCACCCCTAAAGGAAGAAGGCTTGGCTTTTTGAAACTCAAACCATCTCTTATAGGCCTGATCCCCCACCTGTTCTCCCTCGGGGTTAGAGTTACGATTTGTAATATCCACTTTTCATGCCCTCAGGTATGTTATTAAATCTTAAATTTATTAACTGCATACCTAAATAATTGCATTTAAATTGTCTTAGGTTTTCCTAAACAAGAAAGGGACCAACCAAATTGAAAAGAAAAGTTAAGGGACTAAAGTGAAAAGGGAAAATTTTATTTAATATCTCAAAGTAATCATGACGTTGCACAAATATTGTGGCATATTTATGACGTGTCGTCATGATGTTGAAAAATATCTCAAAGCATTTATAACGTGTCATCATTACTTTGGAAAATATCTTGGAGCATTTATGGCATGTCATCATTATGTCAGAAAATATCTTGGTGCATTAATAATGCGTACTTATGACATTTAAAAATATATAGAATGCAATGATTACACTATAAAATATCTGGGAAAAATATCTAGAAGCCATAATGACCCTAGGAGAATATCCTAGGGACAAAATGGTCAATTTTACCCAAGGGCAAAATAGTAATTTCACCTAAGGGTAAAATAGTAATTTTTATCACATGGATAAAAAATAGCCAATTTATTTAGAAAAATTATGACAATTTTCCTATAATTTTTGAAAATATTGAAGTTAAAGTAAGGGTAAAATAGTCACTTTATCATAAAAAGGGTAAAATGGTAATTTACCATCGAGGGTAAAATGGTAATTTTACCAAAAGGACAAAATGAGTATTTTGACAAAGAAAATTTTGTAGAATTCTAACCATACCCTTCCTACTAACTCATGGTTTTATGAAGGAAATTAAAGGGATAAAATGGTCATTTTTCCACCAAGGGAAAAATGGTCATTTTTTCACTTAAAGTATCTTCATGTCTTCTTCTTCAGAATTTGCAAGAACGAAGTGAAGAAAAAAGGAAGGGAAAACTATGAACTTTATAGAGAAGGAGAAGAAGCATAAGTGAAGGAAAAATCGAGGAGAATCTATATCTATTGATAAACAAAGGTAGCTTAACATTCCTACATCATTATTTTCATGTATTATCATGTTTTTCCAAGCTTTAGAGAATTTTCATGGCTGAATGAATAGTGATGTTCATAATTCTACATTCTTGAAATGTCAAAATTTCGATTGGAAAATGCTTAGAATGTTGTATGGATGTATTTTGGAGTATTGATTGGAGTTGTAAAAGTGTTTATGATAAGTTTTATATTTTGTCTTCCATTTTCTTTCAAAACCCCAATTTCATGAAAGTAGTGCTATAATGCTTGTTTTGTCATGATTATAATGGGTAAATGGTTTTTCAAGACAAATTAATGATGAAAATGGGATAAATGAAGTGTTTACATGAATTCTACATGGATTAGCAATTTTTCCCTTATTGGCCGTGTATGTCACTTTGTGAGAATGCAAAAAATTTATTAAAATTTTGCCTAGTTACCTTGTTACAATTTCAGTTATGGCCAAGGGAGGGAAGAATGAGTGGTATTTTGATGAAATGCATAATTTTTCCTAATTCTCTCTTGTTGGCCGAGAGCATTATGATAAATTGTTAAGGGAATGTTGATAATTTTTGTTTGAGATTCATGCTAGTTTCTTGGTTTTTAAACAAGGAAGAATGGAAAATTTATTACTTTATGAAATTGTTCCATTTTCCTCAATTTAGCCTCCTTGACCGAGAACATGGAAAGGAAAATTTTATAGGAATTGTTGTAGAAACTTATAATGGTTTTGGTCAAGGTATGGAAGAAAAGAAATTGGATATTGTTAATAAATTTTCTAGTTTCTAATTTACATAATCATGACATTCTAGCAATTGAAATGAATGACTATGAATGGGAAAAAATGTATATTTGCATATATATAGATATACTATGAGAAAAGGATATTTATAGGTATGCTTGTTTATGTAAGGAATGGTGTGACAAAAAACAAAAAAAGAAAAATGTGAAAGTTCACCTTGGGACCCTTAAAATGTAATAAAAATGCAAATTGGAAATTTGTATAAGAATGGAAGGAAAATAATTGATTATGTTTGTAATGAGGCAAGAGTGAAAGATATAAAATTTTAAATGAGAAAGAAGAGAATACCATCTTCCATTTTAATGAAAATTTAATATTGACAATGTTATTAATATATAAGGGTCCAAATTTTATAAAAAGTGTGGCATCATGATAAAAAGAAAGGGAAAGAAATAAATGATTTGATAGATATGGAAACATAGAATAGAAAGGGAAAACATCGACTGGAAAGGAAAACATAAAATTAATAATAAACAAAAAGAGGACTTAGAGGAAGTATTTCCCATATATACTCTAGGATAGATACGCTTGTAACTGAATGACAAATTGTTGGTATGGGACAACAATTGGAAATTCCCCAAGAAGTATGAAAATATAGGAATGATTGCAAATTCTAAGTTAGTGTAACCTAAAATGGCCAAATAAAAAGGGGACATTTACTTATAATTTAGCATAATCTTAGTTACAAGCCAAATCATCCTAGTTTATATATAGGAGATAGTGTACTAGAAATATGAGCCACTAGAATTATAGTGGTGATTCCATAGCATCATGATCCACCCAAAGTGAAGAGGAGATGATCTGTTTAATGATAGTGATCCCGTGAGTTAGTTTTAGACTGGCTATATGGATAAATCCCATTGAATGGGGAATGATCTATCTTTTGACAGTGACCATTGATTGGGGAATGATTTGCCTTTTGACAGTGACCATTAACTGGGGAATGATCTGTCTTTTGATAGTGACCATTGACTGGCGAATGATCTATCTTTTAACAATGACCATTGATTGGGGAATGATCTATCTTTTGATAGTGACCATTGACTAGAATTTTACTGGAATAGGTACTTGGATCCACTGAGGGACACCTCAGATATTAATAGTGGAAAAATTGTCACATGACTATTTTCCTTATAATTGATGATTTTTTTCCCTATGAATAATGGATATGTTTGCTCTATCTATGACTGGAAATGACTGCCAAAGGTTGGAAATGATTGGAAATAATTGGAATATGATTGAAAATGCTTTCCTAATCATGATACTGAAATGCATTTGTGGTGAACTGACATGATAAATTGTTATACTGTAACTCATGAATGCATGCCATACACCTTTATGAAATGAATATGTACATTCTAATAGAAATAATTGAAATTCAAGAATAAAGAATATATAACTATTTTCTATATCACTACGGTGGTACATATCAGTGTTTTAAAAAAGAAACTAGAATGTTTAGCTACTGAGAATTATATTCTCATTATTGCAACTGGTGTGTATTAGATGACTAGATACATGATATGGTTAGAAACTAACATAGCCTTGGTGGAAATTCCCTGGTTGGGTCCCTTCATTGTCGAACAAAACATCTATATAGTCACTGTATTAGAGGTTCCTCCTATGTAGAGGAGTCAGACTAACTTTTCTTTTGGAAAATGTATGTATATAAATAGAAAAAGCCCTCTTGTCCTGATCATATATGTTTTTGGAATAGCCCTCCTAGCACTCCATTCCTCAAGTCATAACATAGCACAAGTAGTCAACTGCCTAGGCTCAGCTAACTAACCTGTAATAGTCTTTATCTTGAGGAATTTACCCTCACTACCGATTCAGCTATGTGCTAACTATGGTAGCCATGCTCTGATACCAACTAATATGTAGCACCCCTTTTATCCTATGGTTCCTTTTATATTAATTTTAAGAGTATAATATATAATGATCATAATATTGGTGTGTTACTATTACCTCTACCTGAGTTAATTTAAACTCTTTACTAAGTTTATTAATTGAGTGCCATTTGGGTTAGGTTCTCACTTGAGACTAGCAGTAGAATTTCACACCATATTTATATACATAATTTACTCTAAATAACTATACAAAAACATGTATAATTAATCTGATAATTATCATTAACTAACTATCGGGCATGAAGGGAACATCCTTACCACTCATGACCCTGTCAAATGGCCTACTGATAGTTACTAGTTAATTCATATACATCCAAATTAAGATAGGTTATAAAAGAGATATCTATACTAGCCTTTCTCTTAAATTATAAAGACTAGTATCAAATGAATATATGCCTATACTATCCAAAATAAATATTTTCATGTACCCCCACGATGGGTACCTCTTCCCAAGTTATCTTCATCTCTAGCCAGGGACCTACACATCTGGTACACACACCAGTATTTATATGAGAAATTAATCTCAGTAGTATTGCAACCTATCTTGAAAGCTACTATCCTGTACCATCATACTTATATGAAAAATCTCTACATTATTTCTATCATAAAAATGTAACATATGCTAATGGGATGCAGTGTATGCAACATACATCATATCATGTGATCACATCTATGCATGTACATTTGAAACATAAACTTTTCAATATAGGATGTGCATTCATCATCATTTTCAACATAACTTTTATCTTAAACAATCCATGGGGTAAAAAACATACATTTTAATTTTACATATGAGCAGGAGAAACAAACATATCATATGAGTTACTAGGAGCACCGGCTAATGAATGGCTCCACGTACCATAACATTTATGCATGAGTTAACTTAACATCATATGTGACAATTCTGCCACTAGCACTATCTGAGGCATCCCCTAGCCAAATTCTAGTACCGTCTTAATGGTCACTGCCCTTTTTTTTAGATCATCCCTTGACTAGCGGGTTGATATGCTTAACCTTAAGTATGTGTTTCTTAAGTGGCCTTTGGAAGATGACATTTGTAATATCCACTTTTTCATATCTCCAGGTATGTTCTAAATTTATAAATTTAGTGGTTTTGTACATAAAAGGTTGTATTTAAATTACCCAAAGTTTTCTTAAATGGGAGAGGGACTAAATTGAAAGAAAAGTCTAAGGACTAAGTGAAAAGAGGAAAAGTTATTGAAATATCTAAAGCGTAATCATTACGCCTCCAACATATATAGCGCATTTATGATGCATAATAATGACACTTGAAAATATCCAAAATACAATGATTACGTTAGAAAATATCTAAAAGTCATGATGACTTTAGGAAAATATCCTAAGGACAAAATAATCAATTTTTAACCAAGGGTAAAATAGTAATTTTACCACAAGGGTAAAAATAGTAATTTCACTTAGAAAATTCATGACAATTTCCATGAAGGCCATCTTCCTACACTTTTTGAAATTTTAAGGATAAATAGAGGGTAAAATAGTCATTTTGACTTAAAGGGGTAAAATGATCATTTTGCTATAATGGCAAAATCATAATTTTTACCATAAGGATAAAATGGTCACTTCATTCAAATAATTCATGAAATTACCAAAAAGGACAAAGTCCTACTTATTTTTGAAAAAGAGAGGAAAAAGAAAGGGTAAAATGGTCTTTTCACACTAAGGGTATTTTGGTAATTTATCATTGATGAATTAAAACCCTATTTCCTCCATGAAAGGGAGAGAAGGTTGAGAGAAGGAGAGAAAGGGAGAAGAGGTCATGAGGAAGAAAAAGAGAGGAAGAAGAAGGAATAAGAGGAAAGGAATCAAGGAAAAACCACTTAAAACACCAATTTTCACCACTTTCATATGTGAAAACTCCATTTCCTTCATAAAAGAAAGAGAAGGATGTGAAGGAGAGGGAAGAGAGAAGATGATTGAGAGGAAGAGAAGCAGAATAGGAAGAGGAAAAGTGAAGGAAACTCTAAGGAGAAAGCACTTTTATTGGCAAATCAAGGTAGCTAAACAATCTTACCCCTTTTATTTTTGCTTGAATGGAAATTTGTATGGTTTTTATGAAAAAGGGGATTCCTTTCTCTACTGGGTATTGATTGTATGATTGTTTTGGATGAATTTATGAATGTTTTGAAAGTTATTGAAATGAAATTGTGAAAGAAAGAAATGATTTAATTCATCTAGTTGATGTTGAAACCCTTGATTTTTGATAGCATAAAGTGTGGAAATTTGTATGGAAATGGAAGGGAGTTGATGTATTTATGTTTTAATCATGTAAAGGATGAAAGAAAGGGAAGAAATGGCATGAAAATCCCATTTTCCCCTTACTTTCCTCCTTTGGCCGAATGGGTACAGTTAGGAAATTAAGATTTCTTACTTACATGTTGATGAAAGTGGGGGAAAATGGAAGAAAGGAAATTTAATGACTTGGAAACTCTATTATATTCCTCTTCTTTTAGCTTGTGGCCGAGAGCTTTGAAGAAAATTTTACATGAATAACATTTTTATAAGTTTTTTCTCTTAAGCCATAAGTATGGAAAGGGAGATAATGATATTTTAAAATAATATGTTTTAAATTCTCTTTCTTTCCTTATTTCCCTATCTTGGCCAAAACCACCCTTCTTATTTCCCTTGAATGGGTTGAATTTTGTTATTGTAATTGTGAAGGAAAAAGCTAAATTTTTATATTAACTAATTGCAAGGGGAAAGGAAAAGTGGGTGGCTATGGCAAAATATTTGAATGATGTATTTTATGAAATGCATAAATAGAAAATAATGACTTCCCTTGGCCGAGATCTCACTCATTTTTCTTGTATTGGCCGAGACTAGGAAATGGAAATTTTAAGAGGAAATATGATGAATTTATGTTGGCTACATCCAAGAGAAAAAGAGGTGTGAGTTAATATGGCAAAGGGTTATAATGATGTATGCTATGCATTTCATGAAAGAAATGTCTAATCTTCCATATCCAAGATTTATGTTATAAATTTTATGTGTAACCTTCCATATCCATACAATCCAATTTTGAAAGGGTTGTCAAACAAAGAAGGGTAATATTTTAGAAAAACAAGATAAGTATCATGAAAAAGAAAATGAAGAAAGGAAAATAGTGTAATGCCCGTAACACCCCCTTTAGCCTATGGTTCCTTTTAGTTATTTAAAAGGTATAATATATGAATATTATAATATTAGTGTGTTACTGTTACATCTACCTGAATAAATTTTAAACTTTTACCAAGTTAATTATTTGAGTGCCATTTGGGTTAGGTTCTACACTCAGGTTCTCACACGTAGTAACGAAATATCGGATCCAAGACATATATATAATTCATCCTAAATAGCTATACACAAACATACATAAATACTCATTCATTAACTTTAATTTTACTCATTAGGGTATGGAGGCAACAAACCTGCCATTCATAACCCCTTCAAATTTTGTATCTATAAATTCAGACTAATCCATATACATCTAAATCAATATAGGCTATAAAAGAGATATTCTTTACTAGCCTTTCCAAAACTATAAGAACTAGTACAAGTTAAACATGTGCCTATACTATCCAAAATAGACATTTTTAGGTACCCCTATGAAGGGTACTTCTCTCTTGCTTAGTTTCTCCTCCAGCTGAGGAACTTACACATCTGGTACACGCCAACACTTAAGTGAGAAATGAATCTTAGTAGCAATACAACTTGTATTAGAAAACTACTAACTTGTACCACCGTATTTATATGAAAATCTCTACATTCTTTCATCATAAAACATAACACATACTATATACTATTGGGATGCAATGCATGCAACATACTCTTATGTCATATGCTTAGATTTATGCAAGTTCATTTAAAACATATAAGCTCTAAAATATGGGATGTTCAATCCTCATCATCTCATCATAAACTTCATCTCAAACTTTTCAAGTAAACATGTTAAGGGAAAATAAACATGCCTTTTCATTTATCATACGAGTAGGAAAAACAACATATCCTAAGAGTTATTAGAAGCGCCGTCCAGCAACAGCTGCACGTACCACTGTCTATATGCATGAGTTTGTGACTATTCAGCCACCCTTTAGCTAGCTCTAGCTTTTAACTCTATCTTTAACTTTTGTACATTCTGAGGCATCCCTTAGCTAGATTCGAGTACCATCTCATAACTAGCAGGATAGTTGTCAACTTTACCCAATGTATCCCTTCCCCTTATGGGACTGGTTATCAACTCATGAGATCACCATCAACTCTGCCCGGATCATTTCCTCTCTGCCCTTAGGCGAATCATAACACTATGGAATCACCATCCCTTTCTGATGGATCACGCTCCCGGTATGCTATTATCTAACATATACACTAGGGTAACTCGGCTCATGTCCATAGTTCTGCTAATTCTAATTATGTGTTTCTTAAATAACCTTTGGCAATGACACTAACTCAAAGTTCATAAACATCATGGTGTTTTCAAAATCATCTAATTTCAAGTGGATGTTTAACAATCCTAACTCATGGCATAACCGTAGAATGCCCAACGGTCTTCTCATACTGATAATCGGTCACTCGATCATGAGCTTATCTACCACTAAGGCATATGTTTAGAATACTTTCCTATTTTCTCTCTCTTTCGTATGTTTTTTGATCTCTTTATTTCACTATCAGAAGGATCTCATCATCCAAGTGACTTATGACTCTATCTCTTTGCATGTTACCCACTACATCCCAGGTTTAGATCATTAGTTTGAGTGAGATCTTGGGCTATTTACCTCTTAAATTGATCATTGAGTTCATTATCCAAGTTAAGAGGTTGGTGCTCGGCTGTTCTCTCATTGGCAGTCTGCTGCTCTCTCACTGGCAGTTGGCTGCTAGCTCATTGTCCAATTTCCCCTATCTTGGATGAGAGGTACTAGTCAACTGCCAAGGGCTTGGCAGTCAGATGCTAGGCTCGATAGTTGACTCTCAGGGGCTGGCAGTCGGCTGCTAGGATTTTGGAAAATTTTTTGGAAAAGGAAGAATATAATAGTCAACTTTCAGGAGTTGTTAGTCGGCTGCTAGTGTTCTATCTTGCAATTCTGGGCAAAGGATGAACACGACAGTCGACTTTTAGGATTGGCGGTCAGTTAACTTTTAGGACTAGTGGTCAGCTACCAGTGCTTGGTCTATTCGAAAATCATTGTGTTACCTAGAGTTTTGCCCTAAAAACATGTTCTCAAACTATTTTCTCAAGCCATAAACTCAAAGCCAACATTTAAACATCATTTAGCATCTATAACAGACCAAAAAATTAACTTAGCATATCTCAAAGCTGATATCAAACCGCATTTTCGCACTTAGGGAAAAATCCCACTTTCACAATTAATGACAAGCATAAATAAGCATAACCATTTAGTAAGCATCACCCAATAGTATTTAAAAACATAGAGAATTTAGGTTTGAAACCCCAAACTTAACTTTAAACATTCAAAATCATATTTATCAGTAAACTTTTTGTATATTTCAAAAATGTAGTTTAGGATGAATTGCTACTAGATTTAATCTAAAATGTATGTGTAAGATATGTTCAAATGACCCTCATCTTACTGTAGGATCAATCCCCAGCCTCAGATCTCTCTTCTACCTTGAAAAATCTCCTGCTTTTTCCCTAACTTGCCTTTTTCTCTCTCTACTCACCCTTTTGTTTCTCTTTAGAAATGCTGAAGGTTGGGAGTGTGTGGGTTAAGGTTAGGGTTTTTAAATTTTAACTTTTCATAATTGCACTCTAGTCCTTGGCTCATTTATGATTTTGGCCTAGTTGAACTTTCCTTTTTCAATTAGGTCCTTGGTCACACTTTGACTCAGCTTTTCTTTCTTTCAATTAAGTCCCTACACTAATGCAACTATATGCAATTAATGCAACATACACAAGCATTTAAATTTAAATTAACAACTAACAAACATCTCTTAACCACATTAGACGTAGATGTTACATTTCTCCACTCCTTTAAAATAATTTCATCCTCAAAATTAAAACATACCTATTCGAATAACTCGGGTAAGACTTCCTCATATCCTCTTCTTTCTCCCAGGTTGCCCCTTGTGGAGATGACTGATCCCATAAGACCTTAACTAGAGGGATGACCTTGTTCCTCAATTTCTTGACCTCATTCCCGATGATTCTCAAGGGTTTTGGATGATAAGTTAAATTTTCTTTTAATTATACTGTACTGGCATCAAGAATGTGGGATGGGTCATAGATGTATTTCTGAAGTTGCGAGACATAAAAAACATCATGAAGGTTCGATAAGAATGGAGGTAATGCTATACGATAGGCTGATTAACTAACTTTTCTCAAAATTTGGAATGGCCCAATAAATCTGGGATTTAAATTTTTAGACTTAATGGCTTTACCTATACCAATAACAGATGATACCCTAAGGAAGACATGATCCACTTCATTGAATTCCAGTGGTCTCCTTCTCTTGTTAGCAAACTTCTTTTGTCTATCTTAGGCCCTAGCCATTTTATCCCTAATAATCCTGATGTGGTTTGTGGTTTGCTAAACCAACTCTAGTCTGAGCAATTTTTGTTCTCCTACCTCAAACCAATATAGAGGTGATCTATACTTCCTCCCATACAAGGCTTTATAGGGTGCCATCCTTATGCTAGAATGGAAACTGTTATTGTATGAGAATACTATCAATGCTAGGATTTGGTCCCAACTTCCCTTATGCTTCAAGGCACATGACCTAAGCATATCATCTAAAGTCTGGATAGTCCTCTCGATTTTTCCATCTGTTTGAGGATGTAAGTGGTACTTAAACTTAACATAGTACCAAAGGCTTCTTGGAAGGCTTTCCAAAATATAGAGGTAAATCTAGGGTCTCTATTTGAGGCAATGCTAGTAGGGATCCCATAAAGTCTCACTATCTCTTAAATATACAAATGGGCTAATTTTTCCAAGGAGAAATTGATCTTAATGGGTAGGAAATGTGCAAACTTAGTTAATCGGTCTACTATTACCCAAATAACATCATTTCCTAACTAAGTCCTGGGTAAACCTACCACAAAGTCCATAGAAATCTTATCCCATTTCCACTTAGGGATATCAAGAGGTTGCAACAATCCAGTAGGTTTCTGATGTTCAATCTTCACCTGCTAACACACTAAGTACTTAGCAACATACTTAGCGATGTGCTTTTTCATACATGGCCACCAAAATCTTCCCATCAAGTATTAGTACATCTTAGTGGCACTAAGATGAATAGTATAGTTGCTTTTACGGACTTCCTTTAAGATTTACTCTCTCAGTTCTCTTAAACTCAGGGCATAGACCTTATCTTGGGAGGTCATGATCCCATCGGCCTCCCTATGGAATTCCTTTAGGTCATTTAGGGACTTTAAGAATCCATCCTCCTTTTGGGCCTCTAGGATCTGAGTTCTAAGGTTGCTCTCAATCCTCAATTCACTCAGGTATATCTTATCTAGCAACAATAGAGTGGAAAAACTCAGATTCTCAAATTTTTCAATCAAGGTCATCTCACTCACCAACATTTGAGCTACATAGATGGATTTTTTACTTAGGGCATGTAATATTTGCTCTAATTATGATTAAAGAGATGTTTGATAATTGTTAATTTGATGTTTAATGCTTGTGTATATTGCATTAGTGCATATAGTTGCATTAGTCTGGGGACTAAATTGAAAGGAAATACATGAAATTTTAGCAAGAGGTGGCTAGGGACTCAATTGAAAAGGGAAAAGTGAGTGAGTCTAAGAGTGCAAAATAGCTCAGGGACCAAATGGCAATTCCTCTAAACTTGCTTAAACCCTAGCTGTAGCCTTAAACCCTTTACAAACTTTCACCCATATGCATTTTAGAGAGAGAAGCAGAAGGGACGAGTTGAAAGAGAAAGGGTGGGCTAAGGTAAGAAAAGAGAGATTTTACAAAAGGAAGGGCAGATTTGAGGCTAGAAATCAACCCTACAACAAGGGAAGAGCCTTTCTAACACATTTAACACACACATTTGTAAGGAATCAAGCTAGCAATCCATCTTAAACCCTTATCTTTTCTAAAATGTTTACTATTGTTGGAAAATATAAATTTCTGAATGTTTGAACTGAGTTTGGGGTTAAACCTACATTCTATATGCTTTTATATTTCTATGGGATGTTATGTTGCTGAAAGTATGCTCATAGATGTGCTTGTAATGGATTAGAAGGGCTAAGTTGTGTTCATCGAGAGATATAGACTAGTTTTCCTTAAATGGATCATGTTTGAGCTAATGGATGAGAAATGTTTACTGAGAAGTAAAGTTTGTTCTATGGAAATTAAGCTAATGTGTTTAGAATTGAAAATGAAGTGCATTTCGGACTGGGTAATATCAAAATCATGTTTTCTAAACTGCAGTGGAACATAACAGCTGACTACTTTGTATGGGGTAGTTGACTATCATGTTCTTGGAAAACTCAGAAGTGCAAACAGAGGCTTAGCAGCTGACTGCCAGATTCTTAGTAGTCGACTGTCAGGCCCAGGTTTGCACTAAGTAGTCGACTGGCCATCTTAGCAGTCAACTGTCATGCTCTTATTTTTGCCCAGGACGCATTTTAGAAAGCCACCAGCTAGTTGTCAACGACTGCTAGCTTACTATTTGGCACTCGAGGAATACAAAGAGCCACCAATCAACTGCTAGCCTTCCAGAAGTCGACTGGCAGCCCTCTAGCTTGCGAATTGAGGTTTTTAATGACAATTAAGCTTAGTAATTCTTCATACTAGCTTGATTAAGGGCTCACAAAATAGGTAAGCAAGGAAACTAGGAGTTCTAGGTAATGTGCAAAGGATAGAGTCACTTTTCACTTAGATGAGAATGGTCCTTGTATTAGTGATAAAAAAAAAGAGGAGGAGAGAGACATAAAAAAGGAAGAGTGAAGTATCTTAGGCATATGCATTAGTGGTAGATAGACTCATGATTTGAGTGACTTATTGTCGGTATAGGACGGCTGTTGGCAATCCATGGTTGTGCCATGTATTAGGATGGTTAAACATCCACTTAAACATAGATGATTTTGGAAACACCATGATGGTTGCAAACCCTAAGTTAGTGTGTCTTCCAAGGGCCAATAAGAAACACATACTTAAGGTTAAAGCATAGATAAAGGCATGAGCCAAATTACCCTAGTTGATGTGCTGTTGCCAGTGCTACCTAAGCAACTACACCTAAAGCAGTGAACCTATCGATGCAGCCTAATGCAATGGTGAGTATCAAGGTTGTATTCCTCGAGAAAGGTAAAGCCCAGAGTTACTACTTGTTCTCTGTTATCTAGCCTAAAAGTCAAAGTGATTGGTTTTTAACTAATACTAATAATTAACTAAGTGCAATAAACTACTAGCAACAAGGAATGGAAGAAAATATACGGAGTCAAGAAATGCAAATCCATCAGGGAAACTACATTGGTTGGTAAACACATAAAGGATAATGGATTACTGAATTTGACTATGCTACCTGTGAGTGAATTCTAATTCAAATTTAAATTCTCTGTCAGTCTCAATGAATATCTTACACTTAAAATCTACAACTGGCTGGTTTTTCCTAATGGTAAATTTTAAATAAGCATTATCGGTCTAATTCACCATTATTAAGAAATAACTTTTAGCTACTCTTAATCTAATAATTAATTATAATAATTAACCTTAGCTCTAAGTGATAATTAATTGTTCCTTATAATTAGTTTTCCAATTCTAATTATTATCCGTCGATATCAAAAAGGAATCTAATTAGCATTATCACAATGTCTTGTAAATAAAGCTAATACATACACTCATTACTATAAAGAAGATCACATAACTAAATTCAACATCCATGCAATTAAAACAACAATCTAACACAGTCAAGGACCCCAATGAATTTTACAAATTCAGCCACACATATTTACAATTGTAGACAATTCCAACAGCAGATAATCCATCAGAAAATTAATTAAATAGTAGATAAAAATAGTAAAAATTTATGCAAGTCCTGTCTTCTCAATTGCCCAATTGTCATTATACAGAATGATCATCGTAAAACCACCAAAAAAGGAACGGAACACTGCTAGAAAAATCAACTTCAATTCTGTCCAAAAGCTCCACGGGTCGCGGGTCGGGTCAAAATGGGTCAGATCCCGAGTTTTTGGGTACTTGACAAAAAATAGCTACAACGGTGGCCAGAGCTGAGGCAAAAGGTCGCGGGCGAGGCGTTGAGCCATGAAAGGTCAATTTCTGGTGGCAGATCGAATGGACGACGCCAGATGGGTCAAAAAATCGAGTGGATCTAAGCTATTGGGTCTGTCTTAGGTCGCGCGATCCATCACATTACGGTGCCCGACGATGAGGCAAAAGGTTATGGTTGAGTTGCCTGAAGTTGCAATGACGATGGCAGATGGTGGGTTGGCTAGAAAATGCTGCAGAATGGGCGATCTGTGGACTGGTACCGATGGATGAACTCTCGCCAAAACTCTGCGATTTTTCAGTGTTTCGATGACTGAAGAAGACGACAGTGTCTCACTCGTCGTCCCCCGTCACCGGCACGTGATCATGTTGCTGTGCAGCTCCGGTTGGAACCTCCAAAAACTCAGTTCTTCTCCTCTCTCATGCACGCATGGGTTCGGTTGGGTCTAATGGGATGCTACACTATTCTAATCTGGTTCTCCTTTATTTTACATAGTCTACTCTTTTTCTCCCCCAGGTGTCTCGTTTTTCCGCCCAATCAGCCCGATTAAAGGCCCAATTAGCCCTATCCAAGGCCCAATAAGCAAAATTGGCCCAGATGCCCCTTTTTGGGTGCTCTGAAGGCTGTCCAAGCTCAAAATTACTCCATTTGCTGATGATGACTTGATAAAATGTCTGAAAATAAAAATAATGCAAACTTAGGTGATTTTGAGAATAAAATTACATAAAATTCTCGTAAAATGGATAATTAATATAAGGCAAATATGTATAAAATAAGACAAATCAAATTAACCTACACTTAAGCTTTTTCTTGTCCTCAAGCAAACACTAACTCAGTCTTTAAACAAACAGCAATAGCTCCTCAAAAATCATATCTAAACCACATTTAATGATACCTAACACATCCCAAGTGAAACTCAATTATAAATCAAATTGCATAACCTTAACACAGGATGATTATAATAACAACGCATACACAACTTAACCTGCAATTCAATAACAAAAATTTAAGAAACAAAGCTTCATAGGGATCACCCAAATCTCTCAAAATGTATAAGGGTAAAGCACAAATCCCTCAAGCTATTTCACAAGAATCTGCCTACCATATGCTTGCTCATCAATCTTATATTTGCTATTGCGAAAAATTGAATACCAAAATCAAAGGCTCTTGACAAGGGAAGAGGTGATAGATATGCTAGATGTCATATAATTTCAATATGGTGAAGACTCAAAGGATTAAAAGCAGCAAAGTGCTAAACAAACAAATTTTCACCAAGTTTTCAATACAATAAGAGATGCTTAAGGAATAACATATCCAATAAACAAGATAATAAAGACCACTTTTCAAAAATATTTTATTTTATTTTATTTTATTTTTGTCTCTTTTTTTTCCTTTTTTTCTTTTATATATATTTGCAGTCTTGCTAATAAATAGCTTTCAATTGAAGGGAGCATCTGAAGAAAATACTAGGTGAATTGTTACCAATCAAGACAGTGCATTTTAATCCAAACATGAAAAGTAAATCAAACAATCTCCAGCATATAAGGTGAAAAAGAAGACGATATACAAAAAGTAATGTGATGTGTAAAGGTACAAAAAGTGAAGGAAATGTCAAGGCTCAAAAGTGGCCAACTAAGAGAAACACAGAGGGTAGCCTTTTTGGCTGAAGGTAGTGTATCCTAAGTTGCCCAAACCATTTTCTAATGTTTAAAAATCCATGCAACTTCAACAAGCATTATAGAGCAAGTTCTAAAGGCAAAATCAAGCAAAATGCACACTCAAACAAGAAAGTTAGGAGCATACTTGTAATAAATGCTAAAAATAGGCTCAAATTTCACATTTGAAGTGTGGTACAATTGTATATGGTTTTAAAAAAAATTCAACTAAATTGTAAGTTAAGCAGTGCATGCAATTTGCATTATCAACATCCTAAGTCAAAATTTTCACAATTTGAAAGATAATTAAGTACCAAATGTATAAACCAACTGGGTTGACTGGTATAACTTGATTAAGATAATGCATTAAGCATCAATAATTGTTTTCCAAGATGAATTAAGGGAAACAATTTCTGCCAATTCATAAACTGAATTATAAATGCTTCAAAGACAAATAGAACTTAAGTGCATATAGTCAAGCGAAGTCAAGTATCCTATCAGCATAAATACATCATCATTAAAAAGTAGCATCAATATGTAGTATCCTAAACTAACAGAGAGAAAAAAAAAAGAGTCAAAATAATAGAAGCATACCACCCCACACTTGAGGATTACATTGTCCTCAGTGTACAGCCAAAGGGTATCCTAAAAGAAAAAGAAACAGAAAAATTAATAACATATACCCACCCTACACTTGAGGGTCATATTACCCTCAATATATAGCCGGCTTGGTATCCCAAATTAAAAACATAAAGCAAAACTAAATAGAAAATGCAATAGTCTTAAAGTTATGATTAGTAGAAAATAAAATGAAATACAATAAAATAAAAAAAATTGCTTAAGTTTTATCTCGCTCTGGTAGAAACGGGAGAGAAGGAGGAATCTTGTGAACGAGTGTCTTGAAATGGTCTTTGAGAGAGGCTAAAATTATGTCCCTTGCAATAGGGACCAGGTACCCTTCTCTAATCACTAACAGCTTCTCTGCCCCATTCAAATACGAGTGTCCTAAGTGCTTAGGCAATTCCTGCAATTTTAGGACTAAAAGGTCCTCAATTGAAGTTCCAACCTTCTGCACTTCTGAACTCTCAAAGGAAACAAGAGGGTCAATAGAGCTGTAGGGCACAGTAGCCAAAAAATTAGCTAGTTGTTCCAACACTCGCTCGTTGGACAGCTCTTCGTCATCTCCCTGCAATGCTACCTGCAAAGGGTTATTAAGCAAGAATTCCTGTAATTAAAACTCAATAACGTCATCTAAGACATCCATAAGATAAATAGGATCATCATGATCTAAAGAGTGTCTTAAATAATTTTATTAGTCAGAAGAAACCTTTTCCTGTTTCAGACTAGTAGGGTATGGAAAAGGTGGACTATATTCCCTCATAGGACTCTTTTCCTCTATTTTCATCGACCGACTTACCTCAGGTCTAGCTCTGTACTTATTGGAACATCCTATTCAATAGTATAATCAGTAGTCAATGGTAAAGGGTCAGATATTTTCTTACCTAATGTTAGAGTGATAACATCGCAATGCTCCCTTGGTTTAGACTCTATGGTGCTAGGGAGCCAACATCTTAAAAATCTGGCGTGCTTGATATTCTATGTTCTGAATAGAGGCTTGTTGATTTCTAAGGATTGTGTCCGTCTTGGACACAAATTTCATAAGCATTTCCTCAAGATTGGACTCCTCCTATCCTTGAGGAAATTGATCCGAAGCGATTTATAGTTGAAGCTGTTGTTGGTGTATCTGCTAAGAATTTTGTGGACTATGGGTATTGTTGATCCATTTGAAATTTGTATGGTTACTCCACCCAGAGTTGTATGTATTTCTGTACAAATCATTTTACTGACTTAGGGCATTCCCCATATAATTGACATGTTCAAAATTAGCAGAAACAGTGTAAGGAGAAAATGAAGAAGAATTAGCAAACATACCTCTCGCATTACAATTGACACCATAATACGGGCCACCACAAAACTTGCAGCCAAACTGTGCGGCCTGCTCTGGCATCAAGCATTGATAAATTTGTTTGGCCAGAAACTCATTTTATATTTAAGCTGCCAAGACTAATAAAAAAATCCATGGTTATAAATTACCTGAAACCAACAACAATGAAATAGCCCAACAATCAGATCAAAGACTAATAAATCAAAACAAAAATAAAACAAAATAGATAAAAACTAATAACTGAAAAAAAACAAAACAAATGGAACGAAAGAAACAACTAACTAGAAAAAAAACAAATAAAAGTGGCTAAACTAACAAAAAGCAATTTCACTATAGTTTTCACAAACAGTTCCCTGGTAACGATGCCAAAAATTTGATGTGCTACTGCCAATGCTACCTAAGCAATTACACCTAAGGCAGTGAACCTATCGATGCAGCCTAGTGCAATGGTGAGTATCAAGGTTTTATTCCTCGGGAATGGGAAAGCCCAGAGTTACTACTCATTCTCTATTATCTAGCCTAAAAGTTAAAGTGATTGGTTTTTAACTAATACTAATAATTAAATAAGTGCAATAAACTACCAGCAACAAGGAATGGAAGAAAATATATGGAGTTAAGAAATGCAAATCCATCAGGGAACCTACACTGGTTGGCAAACACACAAAGGATAATGGATTATTGAATTTGACTATGCTACCTGTGAGTGAATTCTAATGCAAATTCAAATTCTCTGTCGGTCTCAATGAATTTCTTAAACCTAAAATCTACCACTAGCTAGTTCTTCCTAATGGTAAATTTTAAATTAGCATTATTGGTCTGATTCACCATTATTAAGAAATAACTTTTAGCTACTCTTAATCCAGCAATTAATTAACGTTAGCTCTAAGTGATAATTAATTATTCCTTACAATTAGTTTTTCAATTCCAATTATTATCCATCGATCTCAAAAAGGTTCTAATTAGCATTATCACGACTTCTTGTAAATAAAGCTAATACCTACACTTATAACTGTAAAGAAAATCACACAACTAAATTCAACATCCATGCAATTAAAATAAAATCCAACACAGTCAAGGACCCCAGTGAATTTTACAAATTCAGCCACACATATTTACAATAGCAAAAAATTCTAAACAGTAGATAATCCATTAGGCAATTAATTAAACAACAGATAAAAATAGTAAAAATTTATGCAATTCTTGTCTTCTCAATTGCCCAATGGTCACTATATAGAATGATCGCTGGAAAACCACCGAAAAGGACCAAAAAACTGCTAGAAAAATGCCAGAAAAATTAACTTCAATTCTGTCCAAAAGATTCACGGGTCGCGGGTCAGGTCAAAATGGGTTGGATCCTGAGTTCTCGGGGTACCCAAAAAAAATGACTGCAACAGCGGCTAAAAGTGAGGCTAAAGGTCACAGGCGAGGCGTTGAGTGATGGAGGGTTAGTTTCTAGTGGCATACTGGATGGATGACACCGGATAGGTTGCAAAACTAAGTGGATCTAAGCTATCAGGTCTATCTCGGGTTGAGTAATTTGCACATTACAGTGGCTGCGATGAGGTGGAAGGTTGCAATTGAGTTGCCTGAAGTTACAGGGACGGTGGCAAATGGTGGGTCAGCCGAAAAACACCCCGGAACTGCTGATCTGTGGACGGGTGGCTAAATGGATTGGTTTGGATCTCTCGCAAAAACTTCACGATTTTGTCCCACTCGTCATCCCCCGTCATCGGTACGCGGTCGCATTGCCGTAAAGCTTTGGTTGGAACTCTGAAAACTTAGTTCTTCTCCTATCTCACCCACGCACGGGTTCGATTGGGTATAACGTGATGCTGCACTGTTCTAATCCAGTTCTCCTTTCTTTCACGCGGTCTACTCTTTTTCTCTTGCGGGTCGCTCATTTTTCCCTCCAATCAGCCTGGTCCAAGGACCAATAAGAAAAATTGGCCTAGATGGCCCATTTTGGGTGCTCTAAAGGCTGTCTAGGATCAAAATTACTCCATTTGCTGATGATGACTTGATAAAATGCCTGAAAATAAAAATAATGCAGACTTTGGTGATTTTAAGAATAAAATTACATAAAATGCTCATAAAATGGACAATGAACATCAAGAAAATATGTATAAAATAAGACACATCACTAATGCATATGTTAGAAGATAGCATACGAGGAGGGTGACCCACCTTGAAGGAATGGTGGTGACTCCATAGCCCCATGATCTGTAGAAGTGGAGAGGATAATGTCTAGTGGGTGATCCACCTCGAAAGAATGGTGGTGATACCCAGGCTTCATGATCTGTGGAAGTGGAGAGGATATGATTTGTTCAAAGGAATACGATGATCCCATAAGTTATAGAGAATGTACAAGTGGATCTAACTAGGGGACGCCCTAGATCTACTAGAGCATTATTTTATTCTAGTGACGCAGTAGTCAAAAGAATGGCTCATTCATGTATATATGGTACGTGGAGTTATTGCTAGGCGACACTCCCGATAACTCATATGATGTGATTGTTTTATCCTGCTCAAAAGGCATGTTAATAACCTAAAGACATTTTTTATGATGAGAATGATGACGAATGCACTTCCCATGTTTTAAAGATGATATGTTTTGATGAATATGCATATGTATGAGTATATAACATGATTAAATGCTACATACACCACATCCCAATAGTATGTGACATATTTTATTAAAGAATGTAGAGCTTTCCTTGCAAGCATGGTGGTATAGGTCAATGGATTTCATAACAGGTTGCATTACTACTGAGATTCATTTCTCACGATAGTGTTGGCATATACCAGATGTGTAGGTCCCTGTGGGCTGGAGAGGAAGGTAAAGAATGAAGAAGTGTCCAATATGGGCATAAAGACTATTTAATTTGAATGGTATAAGTACATGGTAGGATTAAGCTAGCCTTCATGATATTTTGAGAAAGGCTAGTGTAGGATTATTTTATATAGCCTATTCTATCTTATCTGTATATGAATTAGGCTGGATTGATGAATAGACTAATTGATGGGTTTATAAGTGCTAGGATTGTTGCCTCTATGCTCAATAGTTAATTGGTTATATTTAATTAAGAATGTAATGCTTGCTGCTAATGCTACCTAAGCAACTACACCTAAGGCAATGAACCTATCGATGCAGCCTAGTGCAATAGTCAGTATCAAGGTCGTATCCCACGGGAATGGGAAAGCCTAGAGTTACTACTCGTTTTCTATTATCTAGCCTGCAATTCAAAGTGATTCCAATTCTAATTAAACTATTAACTAAGCTAAATACAATAACAAATAGTCAACGCTAATTGATAGGAAGATGAATTAATCAAGACAGAAAAGCAAACCCAATGGGAACCTAAACTAGTTGGTAAATACGAAAGATAATGGATGACTAAATCTGATTCTGCTACTTGTGAGTGAATTCTAATGCAAATTCAAATTCTCTGTTAGTTATAATGAATTTCTTAAACCTAAAATCTACCACTGGATGGTTCTTCCTAATGGTTAATTTTAGATTAGCATTATCGGTCTAATTCACTACTATTAAGAGCCGTTACTTCTTAATCCAGCAATTTATTAACCTTAGTTCTAAACGATAACAAATTATCTGTTACAATCAGGTGTCCAATTTCAATTAAAATCTGTCGATTATTAAGAGAAATCTAAAGAGCTTTCAGTGCAACGTCTTGCCAATGAAAACATAAACAATCATTGATAACAGTAACGGAGATCACAAAATCAATGTTCAACCATCCATGGAAAGTAAATTCAGGCTACCAACATAGTTCAGGACCCAATGGGTTTTACAAATTTAGTTACACATAAACATCATCCAACAATCCAGAAAATCCATAATTCAGAGAGAAAAACAATGTTAAAATTATATACGTCCCTCTTACCCTGAGCAACAGATGAAACAATGTAGAATAATCACCGAAAAGCTGCCATTAAATGACCAAAAATTGCAATTTCAAAGCTGTCCAACGGGCCACAATCGGGTCGGGTCGCGGGTCGCGGATACCCGATCGAAAATAGCTCTAAAGACCATCGAAGCTATGGCGGAAGGTTGTAGGAGGGGCGCTGCATGACGGAGGGATGATTTTCTGTGGCCTACGGAGTAAACGATGCTGGATGGGTCATGAAACATGGTCAGATTGCGTCACTCGGGTTCGTCTCGGGTTGTGCACCTTTCTCGTTGTTCTGCTGCTGTCTGATTGCAATAAGAGGTGGTGGTGGGTTGTCTGTCGTCTCCTGCTGCTGGGGTGAGGTCGCGCCGCCGCAGAGCACTGGTCAGACGCGTCGTGGGTTCCTCAATGCGCTGTGGGTTCCTTCACGATTGTGCACTCGGGTTTGCTGCTTAGTTTTTCTATTCTAAGCTTTTAAAAATCACTGTTCCAAGCTTCCAATTCCTCCCTTTTGCAGGCTGCTCGGCCTTCTTCCTTGGGCTCATGCTCCAAAGGCCCATTAAGGGCTTTGGCTCGGCCCAATAAGAGAAAAATGGCCTAAATAACCCAAAATAACTGTTTTAACTTCAGAAAATCTCGTTTGCTGATGATAGATTGATAAAAAGCCTAAAATGCAATAAGATACACATTTAGGTGATTCCTTGAATAAAAATACACAAAAAATACATATAAAATGGACATAAAATATTAGGTAAAATTGTGTAAAATAAGACATATCAGCATGTCTATGTATAGTTAATCTAGGTGTATTCTATATATATATTTATTGCACTGCGATGTTGAGAGAACCCAAGAGTAAAGACCAACCTAAATAGCACTCAATTAATTAACTTAGAAAAAATTTTAAAATTTACTCTAGTATAAGTTATAGTAACACACCATTTTTATGATAATTATATACATCATACCTTTAAAACACTTAAAAGGAACCTTAGGCCAATGAGAGTGTTACAGGGCATCTGCCACAACATTGGCTTTGCTTGGATGGTATTTCAACTCAAAGTCACAGTCCTTGATGAACTCCATCCATCTCTTCTATCTCATGTTTAGCTCATTCTAGTCAAAGATGTACTTGAGACTTTTGTGGTCACTAAATACCTCAAACCTAGACCCATAAAGGTAGTGTCTCCAAATCTTCAAGACAAAAACTATGGTTGCTAATTCTAGGTTGTGAGTGGAATAATTGCATTCATGAGGCCTTAATTTTCTAGAAATATAGGCCAATACTTTTCCCTCTTGCATTAAGACACACCCTAAACCTTTCTTAGATTCATTGCAGTATAGCTCAAACTTATCCAAAGGATTTGATATAATTAGAATAGGTGCAATGGTTAACCTCTCCTTTAAGGCTTGAAAAATATGTTCACATTCAGAATCCCACCTAAATGGAACATCCCTTTGGGTTAACTTAGTCATTGGCATCGCTATCTGCGAAAACCCTTGGATAAACCTTCTATAGTAATCGGCTAATTCGATGAAACTACAAATTTTTGTCACTATTATAGGTTTCTCCCAATGAACCACCGCTTTAATCCTACTTGTATCTACTGCTACCCAATCCTTGGTAATCACATGTCCTAGGAATCTCACTTCCTCTAACCAAAACTCACATTTTTCAAGCTTCACATATAGCTTCTTTCCTTAAGCACTTGTAGCACAATCTTAAGGTATTGTTCATGCTCTTCCCTATTCGTAAAATATACAAGAATGTCATTGATGAACACTACTACAAACTGATCAAGGTAGGGTCTAAAGATGCGATTCATGTAATCCATGAAAAAAGCGGGAGCATTCATCAAACTAAATGGCATCACAAGAAATTCGTAATGCCTATACCTAGTCCTAAAAATTGTCTTAGGTATATCCTCGCTTCTCACTCTGATTTAATGGTACCCCGACCTTATATCGGTCTTAGTGAACACAGCTGCTCCTCTTAGTTAATATAATAGGTCATCAATCCTAGGGAATGGATATTTGTTTTTCATAGTCACTTTATTCATCTGCCTATAATTTATGCACATTCTCACACTTCCATCCTTTTTCTTCACAAATAACACTTGTGCTCCCCATGATGAAACACTGGGCCTAATGAATTACTTTTCTAGGAGGTCTTCTATCTGCACCTTGAACTTACTTAATTCTAAGGGAGACCTTCTATAAGATGCTATAGAGATTGGTCCCGCCTCGGGAACCAACTCTATAGAGAACTCCACTTCTCTCTCTGGTGGCAGACTAAAGATCTCCTCGGGAAAGACATCAGGAAACTCTTTAACTATAGGGACACTATCAATCTTATGCTGACTCTCAACCTCAGAAGAACATAGGAAATATAATCATTAGATCTTTTTCTCTATACCTCTATTCACAGGTATAGTGTCCAAAAAAGTCATAGACTTCTCAAAATAATTTAAAATTACCTTATTAAAAGATAGGCAATCCATTCCAAGAATGACATCTAAATCCACCAAAGGTAGACAGATAAGGTCAACAGCAAAGGGTTTACTTTCAATAATGATAAGGCAATTTAGGCAAGTCAAAGAAGTTAAAACATGTTTTCTAGTTATAGTAGAAATGGATAACTCATATGGAAATTTGGTTACAAGTAAGCTCAATCTTTCCACACATTTATGAGAAATAAAGGAATGAGTCACACCAGATTGGTCTACCTTTTTGCCCTTGAGAGTGTGGACTCTCCGTCCAGTTAGAGACTTAAAGGCCTTAGTTGGTTTCTTTCACAATGGGCACTCCTTAATGAAATGTCTCGGCTTACCACACTTATAGCAGCCATTCTATCCCAGCAAACATGGGTTACTCCCATGGTTTTTCCCACACTTAGAGTAGTTGTCTGAAGTAGTTTACCCAACCATGGGCTTCTTTCTGGACTGGGTCTTACCAAATTTTCTCTCCTTTCCCTTGGCAAAGTCTTGTGGTGACTTCCTCTTAAGAGGATTCAACTCCTTCTTCCCCTTACTCATCTATGCTAAGCTCTTGGAAACTATGTGGCACTTGTTATCTAATATGGCATAGTTCCATATCTATAACAGAGCCACAACGCTCCTCAATTTCAGATTCAGCTCGGCCTTTAAGTGTATAGCCTTCCATGCTTAATCCTGCCTCACTTGTAGATAAGAGAACTTAGATTGCTCCTCAAACTTTTGCAGGTAATCATTGAAGGATATGTTGCCTTGTCTTATCTTTATGAATTCTATCTCCTTCTCATTCCTTATGCTATAGGGAAAATATTTCTCTAAGAACACCTCTTTAAAGGAATCCTAAGTGATTTAGACTCTTTGGGCCTCCATCAAATGCTTGGGCCCCTTCTACCAATGCTCGACCTCTCTAGGCAGCATATATGCAAAGAAATGAACCTTTTGGGCCTATGTACTCCCCATAACTATAAATAACTTCTCCATCTCTTCTAACCACTCTTTCGCCAGATTTGGGTTTAACTCGCCTCTAAAGAAAGGAGGTTTGGCTTTCTGGAACTAAGACCACCCCTTGTAGGTTTGATCCTTTATTGATTCACTCTCAGGGTTAGGGTTGTGATTCCCATTTCTATCCTCTTGCATTTGCCTTAGTACGTCAACTGTGGTAGCCGCTTGTTGGGTGGTTGTAGCGGCCTACTGAGTGGCATTAGTGGCTTATTCCCCCATGGCCTTTACCATCCCCATGAGGGTTTGCATAACCCTAGCTAAGTTTGCTTCACCATCTTATCCCTTATACCATTTCTCCTAGGAGGCACCATAACTTGCTCTTCAAAACAAATATTATTGATGTGATCAGTCTCATTAACAGAATATTTATAAGAGAATATATGGCTCGACAAGAAATACTATACATCCCAAACCTAGCACTCCATTCCTTAAGTTAAAACATAACACAAGTAGTCAACTGCCTAGGCTCAGCTAACTAACCTATAGTAGTCTCTATCCTAAGGAATCTACCCTTACAACTGAGTCAACTATGTGCCAACCATGGTAGCCATGCTCTGATACCAACTAAGTGTAACGCCTGTAACACCACCTTTAGCCTATGGTTCTTTTCAGTTATTTAAAAGGTATAATATATGAATATTATATAAGTAGTGTGTTACTATTACATTTACCTGCGTCAATTCTAAACTTTTACCAAGTTAATTATTTGAGTGCCATTTAGGTTAGGTTCTACACTCGGGTTCTCACACGTAGCAACGGAATATAGGATCAAAGACATATATATAATTCATTATAAGTAGCTATACACAAAAATACATACATACTCATTCATTAACTTTAATTTTACTCATTAGGGTATGAAGGCAATAACCCTGCCACTCATGACCCCTTCAAATTTTGTATCCATAAATTTAGACTAATCAATATACATCTAAATCAATATAGGCTATAGAAGAGATATTCTTTACTAGCCTTTCCAAAACTATAAGGACTAGTACAAGTTAAACATGTACCTGAACTATCCAAAATAGACGTTTTCAGGTACCCCAATGAAAGGTACTTCTCTCCTGCTTACCTTCTCCACCAACCGAGGAACCTACACATCTGGTACACGCTAGCACTCAAGTGAGAAATGAATCTCAGTAGCAATGCAACCTGTCTTAGAAAACTACTAACCTGTACCACTGTATTTATACGTAAATCTCTACATTCTTTCATCATAAATCATAACACATACTATATACTATTAGGACACAATACATGAAACATACTCTCACGTCATATGCTTAGATTTATGCAAGTTCATTTAAAACATATAAGCTCTAAAATATGGGATGTTTACTACTCCTTATCTCATCATAAATTTCATCTCAAAATTTTCATGTAAACATGTTGTGGGAAAATAAACATGCCTTTTCATTTATCAAACGAGCAGAAAAAATAACATATCATAAGAGTTATCGGGAGTGCCACCTAGCAATAACTACACATACCACTATCTATATACATGAGTTTGTGACTATTCAGCCACCCTTTAGCTGACTCTAGGTTTTAACTCTATCTTTAACTTTTTGTACATTCTGAGGCGTCCCTCAGCTAGATTTGAGTACCATATCATAACCAACAGGATAGTTGTTAACTCTACCCAACGTCTCCCTTCCCCTTATGGGACGGGTTATCAACTCATGGGATAACAATCTACTCTACCCAAATTATTTCCTCTTTGCCCTTAGGAGAATTATAACACTATGGAATCACCATCCCCTTCTGATGGATCACACTCCTAGTATGCTATTCTCTAACATATACACTAAGGTGACTAGGGTTGGGTTCTACACTCGGGTTCTCACATGTAGTAATGGAATATCAGATCCAAGACATATATATAATTCATCATAAGTATCTATACACAAACATACATAAATACTCATTCATTAACTTTAATTTAACTCATTAGGGTATGGAGGCAACAACTCTACCACTCATGACCCCTTCAAATTTTCTATCTATAAATTTAGACTAATCCATATACATCTAAATCAATATAGGCTATACAAGAGATATTCTTTACTAGCCTTTCCAAGACTATAAGGACTAGTACAAATTAAAAATGTGCCTAAACTATCCAAAATAGACATTTTCAGGTACCCCCATGGAGGGTACTTCTCTTCTGCTTACCTTCTCCTCTAGCCGAGGAACCTACACATCTGGTACATGACAACACTCATGTAAGAAATGAATCTCAATAGCAATGCAACTTGTCTTAGAAAACTACTAACCTGTACCATTGTATTTGTACAAAAATCTTTACATTCTTTCATTATAAAACATAACACATACTATATACTATTGGTATGCAATGCCTAAAATATACTCTCATGTCATATGCTTAGATTTATGCAAGTTCATTTAAAATATATAAGCTTTAAAAAATGGGATGTTCACTACTCCTTATCTCATCATAAATTTCATCTCAAACTTTCATGTAAACATGTTGTGGGAAAATAAACATGCCTTTAAATTTATCATACGAGCAAAAAAAATAACATGTCATAAGAGTTATCGAGAGCATCGACTAACGACAACTGCACGTACCACTGTCTATATGCATGAGTTTGTGATTATTCAGCCACCCTTTAGCTAACACTAGCTTTTAACTCTATCTTTAACTTTTTGTACATTCCGAGGCGTCCCTCAATTGGATCTGAGTACCATCTCATAACTGGCAAGATAGTTGTCAATTCTACCCAACATCTTCCTTCCCCTTATGGGATTGGTTATCAACTCATGTGATCATCGTTATCTCTACTCGAATCATTTGCTCTCTGCCCTTAGGTAAATCATAACACTATGGAATCACTATCCCATTATCATGGATCACGCTTTCGGTGTGCTATTCTCTAATATATATGTAACATTCACTCTTAGCATGATTAAAGAGATGTTCACTAATTGTTAAGTTAATTTTAGTGCTAGTGTATGTTACATTAGTGCATATAGTTGTATTAGCCTAGGGAATAAATTGAAAAGAAATACATGAAGCTTTAGCAAGAGGTGGCTAGAGACTCAATTGAAAAGGAAAAATGAGTGATTCTAAAAGTGCAAAAGAGCTTAAGGACCAAATGGCAATTATCTAAACTTCCTTAAACCCTAGCTGTAGCCTTAAACCCTTTTCACACTTTCAACTCTAATAATTTTTAGAGAGAGAAGTAAGAGGGTGGCTAGTGAGAGAGAGGGGTAAGTTAGGGCACAAGAGGGGAGTTTTGATGAAGGAAAGGGCAGATTTGAAGTTGGAAATTAGTTCTATAGTAAGGGGAGAGCCTTCTAAACACATCAAACACACACATTTTGCCAGGAATCAGGATAACAATTCATCCTAAACCCCATTTCTAAAATATGAAAAAAATTTACTGATAAATGTGATTTTTGAAATGTTTAAAGTTAAGTTAGGGTTTTTAAACCTACATTTAATGTGTTTTAACTGTTATTGGGTAATGTGTGATGATTTACCTTGCTCATTTAGGCTTGTGAATGATTTATGAAGTTGGGTGTTTGCCCTGAGTAAGAAAGATGTGGTTTGATCTTAGTTTGAGCATGTTAAGCTAAGTTATAGGCATTTTATGTACGAAGAATGATGTGTGAATGTTGGCATTGAGTTCATGATTTAAGTTAATGATTTAAGAGCATGTTTTTAAAGCCAAAATTTAGGTAAAACCATGATTTTTTGCATAGAACAAGTGCTAGCAACTAACCACCAACCATGGAAGTCAACTATCGTGCTCATAATATGCCTAGAAAAGTGGGACAGAACGCTAGAAGCTGACTGCCAAACCCCTAGAAGTCGACTGTCGTGTTCTTAATTTTCTAAAAAATGCTTTGAAGGCTAGCAGCCAACTGTCGTGCCTTAGCAACCAACTGGTAAGCCTAGATTTTCCCTAGGAAGTCTCATAGTAGGCCAGCAGTCGATTGTTAGACCCCTAGAAGTCGACTATCGAGGTGAGCAGTTGACTGCTAAGCCCTAGAACGCGACTGGTAGCTCTCGACCAGAAGCTGAAATGTTAGACAGTAAGCTAGCAGCCAACTGCTTGAGAGAGGAAAGTCGACTGCCAGCTCTCTGATAAGGATATTGAGCTCAATTCACCCTTTTAAAAGGAGATTAGCCTAGATTTTCACTCAAACTAAGGATCTAACCTAGGATGTAATGGGTAACATGCATAAGATAGGTTATGAATCACTTGGGTGATGAGACCCTTGTGATAGTGAATTAAAGAGAGAGTAAAACACACAAAAATGGAAAGAGGAAAGTATTCTCAGTGTATGCCTTAGGGTAGATAGGCTCATGATCGAGTGACTGATTGTCAGTATAGGACAGTCGTTGGGCATTCCATGGTTGTGCCATCAATTTGGATAGAGAAACATCTACTTGAACTTAAATGATTTCAAAAACATCATGATGGTTGCGAACTTTAAGTTAGTGTCATCTCCAAAGGCCATATGAGAAACACATACTTAGAGTTAAGCATAACCATGGGCATGGGCTGATTCACCCTTGAGTATATGTAGAGAATAACATACTAGGAGTGTGATTACCTCGAAGGAATGATACTATGATCTACCTAAAAGGAGAGAAAAAATGATCTGGGTAGAGTTAATGGTGATCCCATGAGTTTATACCAGCCTTGTTTGGGATGAAAGGGAGGAATCCTGCTGGTCAGGGATGATCTGCCAGAAAGCGGCAGGGACCATTAAGGTACTTAGATCTATTAGGGGACACCTCAGAATGTACAAAAGTTAAGGTATGACTAAAGATTCATGCGCTCATTCATATAGACAATAGTGTGTGGATTTATTGTTGGGCGACTCTCCTGATTACTCTTAGGGTGTTTTATGTACTGTTCACATGTTATGAAAGTGAAATGATGACATGTTTACTATCCCACATATGTTTTATAAGAAAATGATGATGAATGGACATCCCCTATTTGAAAGATGATATGTTTCAATGTACATGCATAAATCTAAGCATATGATTGAAAGTATGTTGTATACATTACACCCCAATAGTACATGCTATGTATTATGTTTAAGTATGAAAGAATGTAGAGGATTTTTGTGTAAGCATGGTGGTACAGTTTGGTAATTTTCAAGGTAGGTTGCATTGCTACTAAGATTCAATTCTCACGTTATTGCTTGCATGTATAAGATGTATAGGTCCTAGGCTGGAGAAAAGGTAATGTAAGAGTACCCACGGTGGGGTATATAAAAGTAATCATTTTGAGATAGAATAGATGCATGTTTTATTTGCAATAGCCTTTATGATATTTTTGAGAAAGGTTAGTAATGGTCCATTTTGTATAGCCTAGAAAGACATAGATATAAATGAAGTGATGTTTAATGAATTTGTAGTGGCATGAGTGGCAGGATTGTTGCCTCCATGTCCAATAGTTAATTATCATATTTAATTAAGAATGCATCTATATGTTTAGTTAATGTATATGAATGCTTATTCTGCTGCGAGAGTGATTAAAACCTGAGAGTAGAGACCCAACCCCAAAAGTGCACTCAATTAATTAACTTCGTAAAAAGTTAAAACTTGGGTAGAAGTAACAGTAACACACCACTATTATGATAAATACATATTTTATACCTTTAAATATTTAAAAGGAATCGTAGGTTAAGGGGGTGTTACAATATACACTAGGGTGACTTAGGTTGGGTTCTACACTCGGGTTCTCACAGGTAATAGCATAATATCAGATCTAAGACATATATATAATTCATCCTAAGTAGCTATACATAAACATACATAAATACTCAATCATTAACTTTAATTTTACTCATTAGGGTATGGAGGCAACAACCCTGCCACTCATGACCCCTTCAAATTTTGTATCCATAAATTCAGACTAATCCATATACATCTAAATCAATATAGGCTATACAAGAGATATTCTTTACTAGCCTTTCCAAGACTATAAGGACTAGTACAAGTTAAACATGTGCCTAAACTATCCAAAATAGACATTTTAAGGTACCCCTATGAAGGGTACTTCTCTCCTGCTTACCTTCTCCTCTAGTCGAGGAACCTACACATCTGGTACACGTTAGCACTTAAGTGACAAATGAATCTTAGTAGCAATGCAACCTGTCTTAGAAAACTACTAACCTGTACCACTGTATTTATACATAAATATCTACATTCTTTCATCATAAAACATAAAACATACTATATACTATTGGGATACAATGCATGCAACATACTCTCATGTCATATGCTCAAATTTATGCAAGTTCATTTAAAACATAAAAGCTCTAAAATATGGGATGTTCACTCCTCATCATCTCATTGATGCTTGCTGCCAATGCTATCTAGCAACAACACCTAAGGCAGTGAACCTATCGATGCGGCCTAGTGCAATGGTGAGAATCAAGGTCGTATTCCTCGGGAACGGGAAAGCCCAGAGCTACTATTTTTTCTCTGTTATTTAGCCTACCAATTCAAAGTAATTTCGATTCTAATCAAACTAATAACTAAGCTAAATGCAATAATCACTAGTCAGCGCTAATTAATAAGAAGATGAATTAGTTGAGACAGAACAACAAACCCACTAGGAACCTAAACTAGTTGGTAAATACGAAAGATAATGGATGACTGAATCTGATTCTGCTACCTGTGAGAGAATTCTAATGCAAATTCAAATTCTCTGTCGGTCTCAATGAAATTCTTAAACCTAAAATCTACCACTGGCTGGTTCTTCCTACTGGTTAATTTTAGATTAGCATTATCGATCCAATTCACTTCTATTAAGAGTCGTTACTTCTTAATCCAGCAATTTATTAACCTTAGTTCTAAGCGATGACAAATTGTCCGCTACAATCAAGTGTCCAATTTCAATTAAAATCTGTCAATTATTAAGAGAAATCTAAAGAGCTTTCAATGCAACATCTTGCCAATGAAAACATAAATAGTCATTCATAACAATAACGGAGATCACGAAATCAATATTCAACCATCCATGGAAATTAAATTAAGTCTACCAACATAGTTCAGGACCCAATGGGTTTTGCCAATTTAGTTCCACATAAACATCATCCAAACAACCCAGAAAATCCACAATTCAAAGAGAAAAACCATGTAGAATTTATATACGTCCCTCTTCTCCTGAACAACAGATGAAATAGTGCAGAATAGTCGCTAGAAAGCTACTGGAAAATGACTAGAAATTGCAATTTTGAAGCTGTCCAATGGGTCACAATCGGGTCGGGTCGTGGGTCACGGATACCCGACTGGAAATAGCTCCAAAAACCACCGGAGCAGCGGCGGAAGGTTGCAGGAGGGGCACCGCATGACGGAGGGATGATTTCTGGTGGCTTACGACGCAAGTGATGCTGGATGGGTCGCGAAACGAGGTCGGGTCACGTCACTCGGGTTCGTCTCGGGTTGCGCAATGCATCGCGTTACGGCGGCTGATGGTTCATTGGAAGGTGCGACTAGGTTGCCTGAAGCTGCAGGAGGCGTCGGTGGGCGGTGGGTCGGTAAGAAAATGCCGCGATGTGGAGCAGTTTTTCCTCTCGGTTCACGCGTCTTTCTCGCCGTTCTACTCCTGTCCGACGGCAATGGGTGGTGGTGGTGGGTTCTCCGTCGTCTCCTGCTGTCGAGGTGGGGTCACGCCGCCGCAGAGCACCGGTCAGGCGAGCCGTGGGTCCCTCGATTGCGCTCTGGGTTCGTGAAGGGTGTGTGTGTTTCTTACTATTCCAACCTCCTCCAAATTCACTGTTCCAAGCTTCCAAAACTCTCTTTTTGCACGCTACTCGGCCTCCTCCCTTGGGCTCATGCCCCAAAGGCCCATTAAGGGCTGTGGCTTGGCCCAATAAGAGAAAAATGGCCCAACTGACCCAAAATAGCCGCTTTAACTCCAGAAAAGTCTCGTTTGCTGATGATAGATTGATAAAAAGCCTGAAATGCAATAAAATACACATTTAGGTGATTCCTAGAATAAAAATACACAACAAATACATATAAAATGGACATAAAATATTAGGTAAAATTGTGTAAAATAAGACATATCACTCATCATAAATTTCATCTTAAACTTTTCATGTAAACATGTTATGGGAAAATAAACATGGCATTTCATTTATCATACGAGTAGGAGAAACAACATATCATAAGAGTTATCGAGAGCGCTGCCTAGTGACAACTGCACGTACCACTATCTATATGCATGAGTTTGTGACTATTTAGCGACCCTTTAGCTAACACTAGCTTGTAACTCTATCTTTAACTTTTTGTACATTCTAAGGCGTCCATTAGCTAGATATGAGTATCATTTCATAACCAGCGGGATAGTTGTTAACTCTACCCAATGTCTCCTTTCCCTTTATGGGATTGGTTATCAACTCATGGGATCACCATTAACTTTACTTGGATCATTTCCTCTCTGCCCTTTGTAACATCCGCTTCAATTATGATTAAAGAGATGTTTGATAATTGTTAATTTAATGTTTAATGCTTGTGTATGTTGCATTAGTGCATATAGTTGCATTAGTCTAGGGATTAAATTGAAAGGAAATAAATGAAGTTTTAGCAAGAAGTGGCTAGGGACTCAATTGAAAAAGGAAAGATAAGTGAGGCTAATGTTGCAAAGTAGCTCAGGGACTAAAATGGAATAACCTAAACTATCCTTAAACCCTAGTTGAAGCCCTAAACCCCACACACTTCTAACCTTCATCATTTCTAGAGAGAGAGATATAAGGGGCAAGTAGAGAGAGAAAGGGGCGAGTTAGGACATGGAGAGAAATTTCTAAAGGCAAAAAGGGCATATTCAAGGCTAGGAATTAGTCCTTTAGCAACGGGATAGTTTTCCTAACACATCCCACACACACATTTGTAAGGAATCAAGGTAGAAATCCATCCTGAACCCCTCTTTTCTGAAAGGTTTACTATTGCTAGAAAAGTTTGAATTTCTAAATGTTTGAACTGAGTTTGGGGTTAAACCTACATTCTGTTTGTTTTTCTATTTCTATGGGATATTGTGTTGTTGGAATGTATGCTCATATATGTGCTTGTAATTGATTAGAAGGGTTGAGTTATGTTCATATAGAGATATAGACCAATTTTCGTTGAATGCACCATGTTTGAGCGTATGGATGAGAAATGGTCAATGAGAAGAAAGAATTGAAAATGGAATGTATTCTGGACTGGGTACTATCAAAATTATGTTTTTTGAACTGCAGAGGAGTATAACAACCGATTGCTAAGTATGAGACAGTCGATCATCGTGTTCCTAGAAACCCAGAAGTGCAGAAAGAGGCTTAGTAGCAAACTGCCAGATTCCTAACAGTGGATTGTTGGGCTTGGGTTTGCACTAAGCAGTCGACTAGCCATTCTCGCAGTTGACTATCGTACTTTCATTTTATCGAGGACGCATTCCAACAAGCAACCAGCTAGCTGTTAGCCTACCAGCAGTCAACTGGTAGCCCTCCAACTTGCGAAATGAGGTTTTTAATGGCAATTGAGCTTAGTAATTCTTCATACTAACTTGATTAAGGGCTTAAAACATGGGTAAGCAAGGAAACTAGAAGTTTTGGGTAATGTGCAAAGGATAAGGTCACTTTCCACTTGGATGAGAATGGTTCTTATGATAGTGACACAAAAGAGAGTAGAGAGACAACAAAAAGGAAGAGTGAAGTATCATAGGCATATGCATTAGTGGTAGATAGGCTCATGAGTTAAGTGACTGATTGTTGGTATAGGATGGCCATTGGCATTCCAAGGTTGTGCCATGTATTAGGATGGTTAAACATCCACTTAAACATAGATGATTTTGAAAACACCGTGATGGTTGCGAACCCTAAGTTAGTATGTCTTCCAAGGGCTATTAAGAAACACACATACTTACAGTTAAAGTATAACCATAGGCATGAGCTGAATCACCCTAGTGCATATGTTAAAAGATAGCGTACCGGGAGAGTGATCCACCTTGAAGGAATGGTGGTAACTCCATAGCTCTATGATCCACAGAAGCGGAGAGGATAAGGTCTAGCAGGTAATCCACCTCGAAGGAATATTGGTAACCCCAGGGCCTCATGATCCATAGAAGTGGAGAGGATAGGATTTTTTTGAAGGAATACGGTGATCCCATGAGTTATTGAGAATGTACAAGTAGATCCAACTAGGGGACGTGTCAGAAGTACTAGCGCAGTATTTTACTGTAGTGACACAGTAGTCACCAGGATAGCTCATTCATGTATGTAGTGGTACATGGAGTTGTTGTTAGGTGTCACTCCTGATAGCTTATATGATGTGGTTATTTCCTCCTGCTCAAAAGGCATGTTAATACCCTAAAGAAATGTTTTATGATGATAATGATGATGAATGCACTCTCTATGTTTTAAAGATGATATGTTTTGATGAATATGCATATGTATGAGTACACGACATCATTAAATGCTACATGTAATACATCCCAATAGTATATGATATGTTTTATGAAAGAATGTAGAGTTTTTCATTCGAGCATGGTGGTACAGGTCAATGGATTTCATAACAGGTTGCATTACTACTGAGATTCATTTCTCATTTTAGTGTTGGCATGTATCAGATGCATAGGTCCCCTTGGGCTGGAGAAGAAGGTAAAGTATGAAGAAGTGTCCAATCTGGGCATACACACTATTTAGTTTGAATAGTACAAGTACATGGTAGGATTGAGCTAGCCTTCATGATATTTTGAGAAATACTAGTATAGGATTATTTTTTATAGCCTATTCTAACTTATCTATATAGGAATTAGGCTGGATTAATGAATAAACTAATTGATTGGGTTATGAGTGACAGGATTATTACCTTTATGCCTAATAGTTAATTGACTATATTTAATTAAGAATGTATGTTATGTATAGTTAATCTAGGTTTATTCTATATATATTTATTCTACTGCGATGTTGAGAGAACCCGAGAGTAGAGACCAACCCAAATGGCACTCAATTAATCAATTTGGTAAAAAGTTAAAAATTTACTTGGGTAGAAGTGATAGTAACACACTATTATTATGATAATTATATACATTATACCTTTAAACACTTAGGCTAATGGAGGTGTTACACCTTTGGGCGATTCATAACACTATGGAATCACCATCCCCTTCTGATGGATCACGCTCCCAGTATGCTATTCTCTAACACATACACAAGGGTGACCTGCTCATGTGCATGGTTCTGCTAACTCTAAGGATGTGTTTCTTAAATGGCCTTTAGAATATGACAATAACTTAAAGTTCGTAACCATCATGGTATTTTCAAAATCATTTAAGTTTAAGTGAATGTTTAACCATCTTAACTAGTAGCACAACCATGGAATGCCTAACGACCATCCCATACCAACAATTGGTCACTCGATCATGAGCCTATCTACCACTAAGGCATATTTTTAGAATATTTTGCTCTTTTCTCTCTCTTTCGTATGTTTTTCACTCTTTTTATTTTAATGTCACAAGGATCTCATCATCCAAGTGACTCGAGACCCTATATGTTTGCATGTTATCCATTACATCCCAGGTTTAGATCATTAGTTTGAGTGAGATCTTGGGCTATTTACCTTTTAAATTGATCAGTGAGTTCATTATCCAAGTCAAGGGCTAGGAGTCAGCTGCTAGCTCACTATCCAATTTCCCCTATCTTGGTCGAGAACTACCAATTGGCTGCTAAAGGCTTGGCAGTCAGCTGGTAGCTTAGACAGTCAACTCCCAAGGGCTAGTAGTTGGTTGCTAGGTTTTGGAAAATTTTCCAGAAAATGAAGAACACGACAATTGACTTATAGGGCTAAAAATCGGCTACTAGCACTTAGTCTATTCTAAAAATCATTGTTTTACCTAGATTTTTGCCCTAAAAACATGTTCTCAACCTATTTTCTCAATCCATGAACTTAAAGCCAACATTTAAACATTATTTAGCATTTATAACATACCCAAAACTTAACTTAACATAACATATCTCAAAGCTAATATCAAACCACATTTTTGCACTTAGGATAAAAGCCCACTTTCATAATCAATGGCAAGCATAAATAAGCTTAAACATTTAGCAAGCATCACCCAATAGCATTTAAAAACATAGAGAATGTACGTTTGAAACCCTAGACTTAACTTTAAACATTCAAAATCACATTTATCAGTAAATTTTTTGAATATTTGAGAAATGGGTTTTAGGATGAATTGATACCTGGATTTAATCTGAAATGTGTGCGTAAGATGTGCTCAAATGACCCTTCTCTTGCTGTAGGATCAATCCCCAACCTCAAATCTCTCTTCTACCTTTAGAAATCTCCCTCTTTTGCCCTAACTCGTCCCTTTCTCTCTCTACTCACCCTTTTACTTCTCTCTATAAAAATGATAAAGGTTAAGAGTGTGTGGGTTAGGGTTAGGATTTCTAAAGTTTAACTCTTTATAATTGCACTATAGTCCTTGGTTCATTTGTGATTTTGGCTTAACTAAACTTTCCCTTTTTGATTTGGTCCTTGGCCACAATTTGACTCAGTTTTTCTTTCTTTTATTTAAGTCCCTACACTAATGCAGTTATATGCAATTAATGCATCATACACTAGCATTTAAATTTAAATTAACAACTAACAAACATCTCTTAACTACATTAGGAGCGGATGTTACAAATAAGAATATAATTAATAAAAGAAACTAGAGGAAGTATCTTTGATGTATGCTTTAGGATAGATGGACTTGTGACCGAGTGACCAATTGTTGGTATGGGACAGCCGTTGGGCATTCCACGGTTGTGTCATAAATTTGGATGGTAAAACATCCACTGAAATATAAGAATTTTAGAAAACACTGTGATGGTTGCAAATTCTAAGTTAGTGTAACTTAATAATGCCATGAAAGGGACATTTACTTAGAATTTTGCATAACCATGTGCACAAGTCTCATCATCCTAAAGCATATGTATAGGATAGCATACTGAGAGTGTGATCCACTGGAAAAGTGGTGGTGATTCCATAGCATCATGATTCGTCCAAAAGTAGAGAGTAAATGATCTGTGTAGCTAGCAGTGATCCCATGAGCTTAATTTCAATAGATCTATCAAAAGAAAGTAACCAGAATAGGTACTCAAATCCATTGGGGGATGCCTCAGACAGTACCAGTGGCAGAATTATCACATAAGAGAAAATTATCTCACTCATGTAGGTAGTGGTACGTGGAGTAGTTCTTTGGGTGACTCTCCTGATACTCTTAGGTTTTTCTTCTCAGAAAAGTGGCATTAGCCACCCTATTATACTTGTCTTATTTTTTCCCTGATTTTTTGATCTTTATGATCTTAGAATGATGAATGGAAATGTGTGTATATATATATATTCTTTATACCTATATGATGATTTCAACATGAAATGATATTAAAAAATGAGATTATTAAATGGTGAATTTTATCCTTATATTGAAATATATTATACTTTCATAAATACATGCCATACTGTTATATGTATGAATCATGCATGATATCCCAATATAATGTATGATATTTTAAAGAAAAGAATGTAGAATTTTATCCGTGTTATCATGGTGATACATGCCAAAGGTTTTTAAAAGAATGGATTGTTTGGCTATGATGTGCTACCAATAAACTATATGTAGCCAAATTTTAAGGTAGTGCACCTGTCAGTCTAGTCTAGTGCCCAGAGTTACTACTTACTCATTGTTATTTAGCCTAAGAAGAATAGTGGTTTATCTAAACTAAATCTAACTACTACTATTGAGCTACAAAGAGAAAGTGAGGCAAGTGTTAAGATAATGAATTATCAAGTTCCAGAAAAGTAAACCCATTGGGGTCTCAAACTAGATGATATGTAAACAAAAGATAATGGGTTATGAAATTGATTGTGCTACCTATGTAAAACAAATCCAGATTTCTAGTTGGTTTCAATGGATTTCTAAAACCTATACCTTCCATTGGCTATTCGTGTCCAATGGTCAAGTTTAGATCAGCATTAGGCTTTTTAGGGGTTTCTCCTGGTCTAGTGGTTGTCAACCTCTTGGTCCGAGCAAAGATCAACTATTCTCTCTAGTTAGTTTTCCAATTCCAAACATCATTGGGTAGAGTATTTGAGAGGAATCTAGATAGTTTTTATTACCACATCTCGTAATAAAAACTTGATTAATCTTTAACTAGAGGAAGATCACACAATTCAATTCATAACTCAATCATGTTCAAATCAAAATATCAACATATTCTAAGAACCCCAATTGGGTTCTTCCAATCTAGCTACTCATGTTCATGAATAAAACAACAAGACATATAATAAAGGAAGAAGAACAAAATAGAGACAGAAACACCCTCATCGGTCAAGTTTTGGATGAATAGCCTTGACTCTAAACTCCTCCTTGATTTTGCTCCTAATTTCCTCTTGATGCTTCCCAATCTTTTCCTTCAATTATTAATTGAATCTCCATGGTTTGTGACCATTGTGAAAAGACAATGGAATTGAAGTATTAAGCTCCAAGGATTAGCAAGGATTGTCACACTCCAAGCTACTCTAAGTGCTCTCAGTTCCCTCCCTTGATCGCCTTTTGTAACATCTGCTCCAATTATTATTAAAGAGATGTTTGATAATTGTTAATTTGATGCTTAATACTTGTGTATGTTGCATTAGTGCATATAGTTGCATCATTATAGGAACTAACTTGAAAGAATTACAATTCCTTAGTTGAGAGTGAGGCAAAAGACCTAAGTGAAAAGGGAAATTGTGTTGAGACAAAATGTGTAAAGCAAACCAAGGACCAAAGAGTAATTTCCCAAAATTTCTCTTAAACCCTAGCAGTAGCCCTAAACCCTTTTCATTCTTCTAAACCTTCAGCATCCTAGAGAGAGAAGCAGAAGGGGCGAGTAGAGAGAGAAGGTGTAGAGTTAGGGTTGGGAAGGGAAGGTTTCTAATGTAAAGGGTGATTTAAGGCTGGGATTCGATCCTATAGCAAGGGAGAATCATTCCTAACACATCAAACACACACATTTCATAGGAATCAAGGTAGCAATCCATCCTAAACCCCTATCTTTTTTCTGAAATGTTACTGTTGCTAGAAAATATGGATTTCTACATGTTTGAAATGAGATTGGGGTTAAATCTACATTCTGTATGCTTTTCTACTTTTATGAGATGTTGTGTTGCTAAATGTATACTCATATATGTGCTTGTAATGGATTGGAAGGGCTGGGTTGTGTTCATCTAGAGATATAGACTAGATTTCCTTGAATGTACCATGTTTGAGATAATGAATGAGAAATGTTTAATGAAAAGTAAAGTTTGTTGTATGGGAATTAAGCTCATATGTTTAGAATTGAAAATGGAATGCATTCTAGACTGGGTATTATCAAAATAATGTTTTTGAATCAAGAAGAGAGCATAGCAAATTGATCGCTAAGTAGGGGTAGTCGACTACCATGTTCCTGGAAAACTCATAAGTGTAGAAAGAGGCTTAGCAACTAATTGCCAAGTTCCTAGCAATCGACTGTCGGGCTCAGGTTTACACTGAGTAGCCGACTGGCAGTCTTAGCAGTTGACTGTCATGCTTATATTTTTACCCAGAACGCATTCTAGAAAGCCACTAGTGCTGGTGGCCAACTGCTAGCTTACTATCTAGTACTTGACGAATACAGAGAGCCACCAGCCGACTTCTAGCCTTCCAATAGTCGACTAGTAGCCCTCTAACTTGTAAAATAAGGTTTTTAATGGCAATTGAGCTTAGTAATTCTTTATACTAACTTAATTAAGGGCTCACAACATAGGTAGGCAAGGAAGCCATGAGTTTTGGGTGATGATACCCTTGTAATAGTGAAAGAAAAAGAGAGCAAAAAACACAAAGAGGGAAAGAGAAAAGTATTCTTAGTGTATGCCTTAGGGTAGATAGCTCATGATCGAGTGACCGAATGTTGGTATGAGATGGCTGTTGGGCAGTTGTGCCATAAATTGGGATGGTTAAACATCCACTTGAACTTATGATTTCAAAAACACCGTGATGTTTGCGAACTTTAAGTTAGTGTCATCTCTCAAAGGCTATATGGGAAACACATACTTAGAGTTAGGCATAACCATGGCCATGGGCCGATTCACCCCATAGTATATGTAGAGAATAGCATACCGGGACTGTGATCCATCGGAAAGAGATGGTGATTCCATAGTATTATGATCCGCCCAAAAGCGGGGAGGAAATAACCTGGATAGAGTGGACGATGATCCCATGAGAGTATACTAGCCCCGTTTGGGATGAAGGGAGGAATCCCACTAGTTATGGATGATCTGTCAGAAAGGGGCAGGGACCATTAAGGTACTTGGAACCAATGGGGGATGCCTCATAATGTACAAAATGTTAAGTCATGGCTAAATAGACATGCACTCATTCATATAGATAGTGGTGCGTGGAGTTGTTGCTGGGCAACTCTCCCAATTACTCTTAGGGTGTTTTATGTACTACTTGTATGTTATAGAAATGAAATGATGTTATGTTTACTATCCCACATGTGTTTTATAAGAAATGTTTCCTGATGAGAATGATGATGAATGCACTTCCCATGTTTTAAAGTTGATATGTTTTAAATGCACATGCATACATATGAGTACATAACATGTTTAAATGCTACACTCATTTCATCCCCATAGTATGTTATATGTTTTATGAAAGAATGTAGAGGTTTTCCGTGCGAGAACGGTGGTATAGGTCAATGGATTTTATAACTGGTTGTATTGCTACTAAGATTCATTTCTCACAATAGTGTTGGCATGTACTAGATGTGTAGGTCCCCTTGGGCTGGAGAACGAAGGTAAGGTATGCAGAAGTGTCCAATCTAGGCACACAAACTATTTATTTTAGATAGTATAAGTACATGTTAGAATTGAGCTAGCCTTCATGATATTTAGGGAAAGGCTAGTGTAGGATTATTTTGTATAGCCTATTCTAACTTATCTGTATATGAATTAGGCTGGATTGATTAATAGACTATTTAATGGGGTTATGAGTGGCAGGATTGTTGCCTCCATGCCCAATGGTTAATTGATTGTATTTAACTAAGAATGCATGTCTATGTATAGTTACTCCAGGTGTATGCTATATGTATTTATTCTACTGTGATATTGAGAGAACCCGAGAGTAGAGACCAACTCAAATGCACTCAATTAATCAACCTAGTAAAAAGTTTAAAATGGGCTCAGGTAGAAGTAATAGTAACACCAACACTTTGATAATTATTTTCATATTATAGTTTTTAAAATCTCTAAAAGGAACCGTAGGATAGAGGGTGTTACACCTTCGAAGTAATGATCTTTCTTCCCTTACGCCTTCTCCTATTTATAGGTAAGAAAGGTGCCTCTCTAGGCTTCCACATGACCATGTGGCAGCTTAGAAAGTGGCATGGTCGTTTTGTAGCCTAAGTGGATGGCATGGCCGTGTTGTAGGTCGTGTTCCAGAAGAAATTCGTCCGTAGGGTGATTTTAGCCGTTTCTTGCTTGGAGATTGTTGCTCTGGCCATGTAGGGAGGTGTATAAGATGTCTTTGGCATGTGGATAGGTGTGTTTTAGAAGCATTAAGGCATCATGGGAGTGTGGTAGGATGTGTTCCTGAAGAATCCATGTGTGCCCATGCTAAAAGGTTCATTTTAGGGTGCTTTGAGCCTTTAGATGCTTGTTTTTGGTCCATTTTGCTTCAAGACTAGTTTGTACCTGGGAAAAGCTTAAATAACATGAAAAAAAGTGGAAATATGGGTAATTATACATTAAACACAAAATATACTCCTAAAGTGAGTAAAATTTAGCTAATAAATATGTATAATTATGTGCTTATCATAATACCCCACACTTAAACTTTTGCTTGTCCTCAAGAAAACTTTCATTTCATTTGTACAAAGCAATAATAGCTCCTCATAGTTTATGTATACTTCATAGTCTATGTTACCTAATGCTTCCTAAATGAATTTGATCATAATTTTATCATTACAAAACCTGCACAGATAACAGGAACAGTTAGATTGTATACACTTCCTCAATAAGCAATTCATTATTTGATTAGGAACCACTGCCTCACAGAGATCACTTAATGTCACTCAGAAGTGTATATAAGTGGAGTGAAATCTCTCAAGCAATATCATAGTACTATGCCTTCCATATGCTTGCTTATAAATCTCATCTCTACTACTTGCGAAAATTTGAATATCATGATTAGAAGGTCTTGACAGGGTTGTAATGGGGCTTGAGGTAGAGGTAAGTGAAGAATTTAGGAGAAAAGAATGCAGATATGTTGAAAATGCATGTGATCCTAAGGAAATTCCAAGGATTAAATGTGATAGACACAGTTTTCACTGAGCTTTTTAGTTCAAAGAATACCTTTTCCCAAGATAATACAGAGACTGCTTTGATACTTTTTCATCTTCTTCTTGCTTTCTTTTTCCTTTTCTTTCTTGCTTTCTTTCATTTTTTCTTCTTCACATCTTTTTTTTTTTTTGCAGTCTTGCAGTCTTTTTAATATTCAGTCTTGGACTGAGGGGTTATCTCAAAGAGATTCAGTGAATCCTTATCTATTGAGAAACTGCATTTTAATCAAATATGAAGAATAGACCACACAAATTTCAACATAGAGGGTGGAAAAGAAAGATAATGTAAAAAGAAGTGGGAAATGGGGTGTAAAGGTGTATATAATGAAGAACATGTCAAGGCTCGATAATGGTCAACTAAGTGAAACACATAGGGTAGGCTTTTTGGTTAATAGTGGTGTATCCTAAGTTACCCAAATCATATCTGATATTCAAAAATTCATGTAATTTTGACAAGTATTACAAAGCAAGTTCTAGAAGTATAGTAAAATGAAATGCACCCTCTACAAGAAAAATTTAGAGCATGTTTGTAATGAATGCTCTCTTGGCTCAAGTCTTCACATTTATAAGGTGTGGTTTTATAAGGTTCCTAAAATTTCCAATAAAATTGCCAGTCAAGTAATGCATGCATGTATTCCTATCCATATTATCAGCTAAGAGTGTATGCAATGTAAAACATGATTAAAGATATTGGAGCATTTAAGTGTTATAGAACTATTTTTCTTTGTGAGCTATGAATTACAATTATTGTTTAATATAAATTGAAACAAAAGTTTTACTTGTAAGGACTTATGTGTTTTCTAAGTCCTATCAATGCTCTGGATCAGTGTAAAGCAGTTTAGTTAAAAGTAATGAAATTAAATAAATGAATAAAAAATAAATAAAAATAACTATTTTTTTTAAGAGTTAGGCAATAAACAAAGAAATATAAAATAGAGAAGAAATAAATTAGTTAAATAATATAATAAAATAATTAAAAATTTTTTTATTTGAAAATTTCTTTTATAATAAAGCAAAGAAAAACAAAACTGAAATAAAATTAAAATAAACTAAAATAAACAAAACTACAATAAAATTGAAATAAACTAAAATAAACCGAAATGAGTCACCCCCCACTTGAGATAGACATTGTGCTCAGTGTATAACAAAATGGGGAGGACTCATTGACAAACTGAAAGTATAAATTGAAATGAAGGAGAACGTTACTGATTTACTGCACTGGTGGATTCTTAAGAGATGGTGGTAGAAGATCCTCAAAGTAGATGTCCAGGTTGTTTAAGTTAGCAAGGGATGGTGGTAGTGCATCAACTAGCCTCTGGATTTAAGAGGTCATTTGATGTGACTTTTGAATATGGCTCTCTAATCTAGCTGAGATATGTCTGAGAGTGCTTTAGATAGTATCTTGGCATTCTCTGATTTCTTGCTGAAAAGATCTAAATTTAAAAATATGTTACTACTAAATTTCTACTAACTTGGCTAATTAATCAGCTGAGGTGCTGAGGATTTTGGGCCTAGGGACTTCTGTTGCTATAAGAGATGGTGGATCATATGTTCTTGCAGGTTATGCATCATTTCTTGTAGTGTCTCTAAGCTGTATGACCTGCTTTTGGCTTACCAACTTATAGGCTGGACCATTATGGCCACGGGATGTGTATATCATTTGCATATTCATCATCTACTTTAGACCTATTGGCTGTAAGCGTCCTACTTGAGTGAGGTCATTTATGCAATCATCTATGACTCCTATCTTTCTTGCTAGTCGAGTGATGTATGGGCTAAAGCATATTGTACTCTTCTTGACATCTTCTATGAAAGTGGAGATCTGGTTTGCTAAAATGAAACTAAGATCCAGTTTCTTTTGTTGATGCATGGCCCATAAGAGGAACAAGTCCGTCTAGGTGACTACTCCAAAGCTATCTCCTCTACCTGTAATAGTATAAACTAAGATGGAATGAAGGTACTTTAAGCCAACAGGTAGGTTAGTGGCCTTGGAGCTACTTGGGTTGTACCGGCTAGGTTTGAGTGCTATTTGATTCCAAATTATATGGGAAGGAGCTGTTGGAGCGTAAAGGCATCCTTTGTACTCATTTCCATGTAATTCCTCCATTTTCCATAGGCCTAAATGCCTTCCAAAGTGAGTTATGGACATAGAGAAATCTACTCCCCCTAAGCAGAAATGGTATCCGGCTCAGTCTACTCAATTATGTGCTTCTTTAGGGAGAGGGTGCTACAAAACTCCAAGGTTAACTCCCAATACGTAGGTTCGTTGATGGTGAAGAGCCTTGCAAAATGTAACACCCTTTATCTTATCTTAACAATGTCATAATACTGATTTAGATAAGTGGTTACATTATTCTTAGTCTTTAATTACATTAATTTCTCCCGAGCATTTAATCCATCACCAATTTATTATGCAATTAGGTTTGGGTTCTTATGCTCAGGTAAATATCCTTTGGTACATTGGAATATAAAATTTTAATGCATCACAGCGAAATAAAAAAAAATTCTATATTATATACACATATAGTGACTATCTAGTACATCGTTCTAGATACATATACCAGGATATAGGAAGTACCTATCCATAAGGAGTAAGGAGACAACAAGCCTGTCACTCAAGCTCATTTTTCAACATATCAAGGATGAATAGGTCCTTCACATCTCCTTATACATATGCCTTTTACCCTCTATGTACAACCAAAAATGATAGCCTTAATTCTAACCCTAAAAAGAATATAGAGAATCAGGACCAAAAAGAAAGGGCTATGACTACATGCTCAAGTGTCTAATTTACTCAAGAGGAAATTCAAAGATAGATATAGCATAAATATCCTTTATGATAGTGAAAGTCCCTAAAAAGGGAACTTCCACAGTGGCTAGCTCGATCTCCATTATTAAGCAGTATCTAGGCATCTGATACATATTAGCACAACAATGAGAAATATATTCCCAGTAGCTAAACAAACTAGTTTATTTTAAACAACTGATATGTACCACTGTAATAATACAGAAAGTAACCCTACATTCAGTTAAATTTCAAAATTCTTTTCATATAGATGCCTGGGTATGATATATGTGAAATAAGTGTGTATGTATTTATAAACATGAAATATGAAATAAGTTATGTCATTCATGGAATGGGTAATAGACTTTCAACATTCATCTCACATAGCCCATATATATGCAATACAAATTTATAGCAACACATAAATACTTTATTTTGGTAAGGTATACACCAAATCATTACTTTCCACATCATTGTGTTCTCTGGAGGTATACACTAGATCATTCCTCTTGCATTTTATCCCTTGGGAGTGTACATTAGATCATTCCCCACAAGGTAACTTGCTAGGGAGGTATACATTTGATCATTCCTCCTCATAATTTTGGTCTCAGGAGGTATTCACCAGATCATTCCTCCTTTGCTCTTTAACTTTGGCATTCATAATTACATTAAACATTTTTATGCTATTCAATCACTTTAACATGAATTTAGACATACTGCTATCAATGGAAAAATGCATGTTATTTACCATTCATTCTTGACCCTTACATCATTTTCCCTCTTTTCACTTAGCATAGACCAATTTTGATGGCACCTTAGGCTATTTTCAATTAACACATAAATTTAGCCATTCTAGGGAAAATTCAACATAGCATTCGGCCAAGGCAAGATAAGCATGAAAGATTGGCATTTCTAACCCATTTGGTACATTTCTAGCATTAATTTTTGCATCTAAGAATTATGGTAACCATTTCCATAATTATAAGCAATCCTTTCTCACACCTCATTTCCTTGTACGTGTCCAATAAACCCCTTCTTCACACATCTTTCTAGCCCATTTTTCATCCTAAATTTTTCAATGTACATTGTCTTACAACTTTACATGTTTATGCACAATTTCAAAGTGAAATGGTAACAATTTTAAAATGGTTCTTTTACTAAAACATAAAAGTACCATAATTTTCTCTCTCCTCTTTTCTTATGACAAACTTGGCAAGGTTTTTGAGCCATTTTCAAGCAAAATTTTAGCACCAATTACATGCATCAATTCGGCCAAGATGAGTAAGGCACACATTCATGGTTAATAGTGAAATTAGAAAATGGGAAAAATGCTTAAACATTAACTTACCTAGATTTTCTCTCTCTTACCATTTTCTAACACTTTCTCACACTTTTTCTAACAACATTTTTAACCAAATTTCAGCACCCTTACTCAAGCAATGATTCGACCTAAGTGAAAAATACAAGGAAATGGAGTTATTTCACCATCTTGCTTACCACACAATCATATTCAAGCAAAAACCATGCAAAAACATCATTTTCTCACTCTATACAATACCATTTCAGCCTTGGTATAGGTTAGGGTTTTGCAAGACTATGGTTCCATCCATGAAAATTTTCCATCTCTTAGGTTTTCAAGCATTCCAACATGTATATAGCCATAAACACAAGTAGTTTTCAACATATTTCAAACCCATTCATGCAAATCAATCATAAGAATGTAGAGAGAGAAAAAGCCATCATTCTTGCAAGATTAAAAACACCATAAACACACCACAAAACAAGAAAAGAATGGCATAGGCATGTTTAGCTACCTTGAAAATGTAAAACAAGTGGAATCTCCAAGTTATTTTGGTGTGAAAATATTCTTCTCCAAGCCTAGGAAGCAACTCGGTCAGCCTTGTCCTCTCCTCCCTTCTTCGACATTTCTAGTACCTTAAGGAAGAAAAAGGTTGAAATTTAGGGTTTAGGTAACTTACAAAAATGCCATTGGTGCTAAAATGTCCATTTTATCCCTTTTTCTTCTCTTTTTCATCAATGGCATTTACTCTCCTTGGAAATGTAATTTTGTGCAAATTCCATGGGCTTCGACATTTTTGCCTTTTAAGAATTTCAAAATTGGAGAATGGTCCCTTAAATTTTTAAAATTTGCACATATGCCCTTAAGAAAATTGCCATTTTTCCATTTAAGTCCAAATGGCCATTTTTGCTTCATTTTTCACCTTTTTTGGCTTTATTGTGTTAAAATCACTCAAATAAGATTTCATAAAACTTATTTTTATGATTTTATTAATTTACCCTTATTTTAATAAAATTACAATTTTGCCCTAAGGCAAAATTACCTTTTTGCTATGCCAAAGATATCATTTCCACCCTTTTTCTTTCTTCTTTTAAGCATAAATGGGTAAGGATTTCTAATTTCTACTTTCTTGAAATACTTTAGGATAAAAATTAGATTTTCTACATTATGTAAAATTACTAATATGCCCTTAAGGTAAAATTATGATTTTGCCCTTCTCAGCATCCATTGCATATAATCACTTATGTAACCAGATTCTTCTTTTTTCTTAAATGAAAATAATGAAAATCCTTTAATGTGATTCCAAGAAATAAGAGAATTAAATAAATTTTCCCTTCAAGGTAAAATTACTATTTTACCCTTCCTTACCAAATTTCCAATTTCATTCTTTTATCACAAAAGTGATTATAAAATGATAAAAATGTCCATTCTAACTCCTTGATAAATCATCCTTAACATCCCACAAATAATACTGACAATAATAATAATAACAACTTCATCAAAAAATGCAAGTGTTAGGAGTGGATGTTACACAAAAGGTAGTGGATCTAGGAGTTCATGGATTTCATCAGTTAATCCTACTGTTAGGATGTCTTTTAGGTTGATGCAGCGCTCAACTCCTATTATCTTATAGTGAAAGACTTGGTACTTCTACTCTTGCTCTACTTTATGGAATGTCAGTAATCTATGTTGCAGGGGAGAATGGTTTTCTTCAGGGGTCCTTCTTTTCTTTGAGGATACGCTGTGTGCTGAAAATTGTGACATTTCCCTAGTCCTCAAAAGAGTCTCCATGGTAATGCTTGAGATGGTGACCGTTTACTTATCTGATTGTGTAAGGCTCTTAAGCTTTCCTAGAAACTTGAGAATTTATTAATTTTATGCACTAAATGCAAGAGGAAAAGATGTATACGTATATATATATATGTATGTGTGTGTCTGTATATCTATGTACATGTATATATGTATATGTAGAGGAGTGGTTTAAGTTTTGTCTCATTCTGGTGGAAATGAGTGGGGTGGGGGAATTTTGTAAACAAGTGCCCTGAGATGGTCTCTGAGAGAGGCCAAAATTGTATCCCCTTCAGTAGGGATTAGGTCATCTATGATAATCATTTGTAGTTTGTCTATTTGACACAGATGTGTATAGCTTGAGTGTGTAGGTGATTCTTTCAATTTCAGCACTTGGGGATCCTTAGTTGAGGCTTTCACCATATATACCTCTGACCTATCAAAAGAAAGAGAGAGGTCAGTATAACTACTAGGCTTAGTAGCTAGAAAATTGGCTAGTTGTTCCAACACTTGCTCGTTGGACAACTCTTCCTCATTTTCTTGTAATGCTATTTGTGATGGGTTATTACGCAAGAATTCCTGAAGTTCTGACTCAATAACATCATCTGAATTGAGTCAATGTAAGGATAAAAAGAATTGACAGTGTTAGCAAACATAACCCCTGCATTATAGTGTTCACTATAATGCAGGCCACCATAAAATTCACAGCAAAACTATGATGCTTGCTCTGGCTTTAAAGGTTCGATAATCTCTTTGGCTAGAAGATTATTTCGAGCTGTCAGAAGCTCCCTTTGGGCTTCCAAGAATGATGTATAGTTCATGATCACAATCTACCAAATTGGCAAAACAACCCAAAAAGTGAATATAAGAAGAAAGAAAGAAAGAAAGTGAATAAAAACAAAAATAAAATAAAACAAGTAAGAGTGGCTAAGTAACAATTTGCAAATTCACTCTAGTTTTCACAAATATTCCCTGACAACGGTGCTAAAAACTTGATGTGCTACCAATGAACTATATGTAGCCACACCTTAAGGTAGTGCACCTGCAAGTGTAGTCTAGTGCAAAGGTGAGTATCAAGGTCGTATCCTATGAGAACGGGAAAGCCCAGAGTTACTACTTACTCGTTGTTATTTAGCCTAAGAAGAATAGTGGTTTATCTAAAATAAATCTAACTACTACTATTGAGTTACAGAGAGAAAGTGAGGCAAGTGTTAAGATAGTGAATTATCAAGTTCCAAAAATGTAAACCCATTAGGGTCTCAGACTAGATGATATGTAAACAAAAGATAATGGGTTATAAAATTGATTATGCTACATGTGTAAAATAAATCCAAATTTTTGGTTAGTTTCATCAGATTTCTAAAACCTATACCTTCCATTGGCTATTCATGTCTAATGGTCAAGTTTAGATCAACATTTGGCTTTTTAAGAGTTTCTCCTGGTCCAGCAGTTGTCAACCTCTTGGTCCGAGCGAAGATCAACTGTTCTCTCTAGTTAGTTTTTCAATTCCAAAATCATCAGGCAGAGTATTTGAGAGGAATCTAGATAGTTTTTATTACCACATCTCATAATAAAAACTTGATTAATCTTTAACTAGAGGAAGATCACACAATTCAATTTATAACTCAATCATGTTCAAATCAAAATATCAACATAGTCTAAGAACCCAGTTGCGTTCTACCAATCTAGCTACTCATGTTCATGAATAAAACAACAAGAAATAGAATAAAGGAAGAAGAACAAAATGGAGATAGAAACACCCTCATCGGTCGAGTTTTGGATGAATAGCCTTGACTCTAAACTCCTCCTTGATTATGCTCCTAATTGCCTCTTAATTCTTCCCAATATTTTCCTTCAATTCTTGATTAAATCTCTACGGCTTTTAACCATTGTGAAAAGGCAATGGAATTGAAGTATTAAGCTCTAAGGATTAGCAAGGATTGTCACACTCCAAGATACTCCAAGTGCTCTTAGTTCCCTCTCTTAATCGCCTTCGAAGTGATGATCTCTCCTCCCTTGCACCTTCTCCTATTTATAGGCAAGGAAGTTGCCTATCTAGGCTTCTATATGACCATTTGGTAGCCTACAAAGTGGCATGGCCGTGTTATAGCCTAGTGGATGGCATGGCTGTGTTGTAGGTTATGTTCCAGAAGAAATCTGTTTGCGGTGTGATTTTAGCCATTTCTTGCTTGAAGATTGTTGCTCTGGCCATATAGGGAGGTGTATAAGATGTCTTTGGCATGTGGATAGGTGTGTTCTAGAAGCATTAAGGCAGTATAGGCGTGTGGTAGGGTGTGTTCTAAAAGAATCCATGTATGCCCATGCTAAAAGGTTCATTTTGGGATGCTTAGAGCCTTTAGACGCTTGGTTTTGGTCCATTTTGCTTCAAGACTTCTTTGTACTGGGGAAAAGCTTAGATAACATGAAAACAAGTGGAAATATGGGTAATTATACATCAAACACATAAAAGATACTCCTAAAGTGAGTGAAATTTAGCCAATAAATATGTATAATTATGTGCTTATCATGCTACTAAAAATTTATTACTCACAATTATCTTGGTATGTATCAGATAACCAGAGGTACTCAACTATTGGAGCTAGAAGTAAGATTGATTGAAATACTCTCTTTAGGATTACACAAGGTTTTGCAAGGGATGTGAGTTTTTGGAAGTGTATGAAAATTGTATACATTGTAACACCCCCATTAGCCTATGGTTCCTTTTAAGTGTTTAAAGGTATAATGTATATAATTATCCTAACAAGGGTGTGTTACTATCACTTCTACCCAAGTAAATTTTAAACTTTTTACCAAGTTGATTAATTGAGTGTCATTTGGGTTGGTCTCTACTCTCAGGTTCTCTCAACATTGCAGCGGAATAAAAATATATATATGTATATAGAATAACCCTGGATTAACTATACATAGACAAGCATTTTAATTAAATATAAATAGTTAACTATTGGGCATGGAGGCAATAATCCTGACACTCATAATCTATTAATTAGTCTATTCATTAATCCAACCTAATTCATATACATATAAGTTAGAATAGGCTATTCAAAATAGTCGTACACTAGCCTTTCTCAAAATATCATAAAGACTAGCTTCATTCTACCATGTACTTAAGCTATCCAATATTAAATAGTCAGTATGCCCAGATTGGACACTTCTTTATACTTTATCTTCACCTCTTGCCCAAGGGGACCTACACATCTGGTACATGCCAACACTATAGTGAGAAATGAATCTTAGTAGCAAGACAACCTGTTATGAAATCCATTAACCTATACCACCGTGCTCACACGAAAAAACTCTACATTCTTTTATAAAACATATCACATGCTAATGGGATGTAATGCATGTAGCATTTAATCATGTTGTATACTCATACATACGTATATTCATCAAAACATATCATCTTTAAAGTATGGGGAGTGCATTCATCATCATTCTCATCATAAAACATTTCTTATGAAACACATGTGTGATAGTAAACATGTCATCATTTCACTTTCATAAAATATGAGCAGGACATAAAACACCCTAAGAGTAATCAGGAGAGTTGCCCAACAACAACTCCACGCACCACTGTTTATATGAATGATCGCATGTCTAGTTATCCATGCCTTAACTTTTGTATATTCTGAGGCATCCCCTAGTGGATCCAAGTACCTTAATGGTCCCCGCCCCTTTTCCAAAAGATCATCCCTGATCAGCGGAATTCCTTCCTTTCGTCCCAAATGGGGCTGGTATAACTCTCATGGGATCACCGTCAACTCTACCTAGATCATTTCCTCTCTGCTTTTGGTAGATCATAATACTATAGAGTCACCACCATTCCTTTGAGGTGGATCACACTCCCAGTATGCTATTCTCTACATATACTCTAGGGTGAATCGGCCCATGCTCATAGTTATCCTTAACTCTAAGTATGTGTTTCTTATATGGCCCTTGGGAGATGACACTAACTTAAAGTTCATAACCATCATGGTGTTTTCGAAATCATCTAAGTTTAAGTGGATGTTTAACCATCTCAATTTATGGCAAAATCGTGGAATGCCTAATGGCCATCCCATACCGACAATCGGTCACTCGATCATGAGCCTGTCTACCTTAAGGCATACACTAAGAATACTTTCCTCTTTCCCTTTTTGTATTTTTTGCTTTCTCTTTTTTTTACTATCACAAGAGTCTCATCACCCAAAACTCTTAGTTTCCTTGCTTACCTATGTTGTGAGCCCTTAATTAAGTTAGTATGGAGAATTACCAAGCTCAATTACCATTAAAAACCTCATTTCACAAACTAAAGGACTACCAGTCAACTGCTAGAAGGCTAGCAGCTGGCTAGTGGCTCTCTGTATTCCTCAAGTGGCAAACAGCAAGCTAGTGTTGGCAGCCGGCTGGTGGCTTTCTGGAATGCGTCTTGGGCAAAATAAAAGCATAATAGTCGACTGCTAGGATGGCCAGTTGACTGCTTAGTGCAAACCCGGACCCGACAGTCGACTGCTTAGTGCAAACCCATTCCCAAAAGTCGACTGTTAGGGATCTGGCAATCAGCTGCTAAGCCTTTGTATGCATTTCTTTGTTCCAAGAGCATGACAGTCAACTGTGAGGATGGCCAGTCGACTGCTTAGTGCAGACCCGGGCCCGACAGTCGACTGCTAGGAACCTGGCAGTCGGCTGCTAAGCCTCTGTTTACATACGGGTTTTCAGAACATGGCGATCCATCGCCTACTTAGCGATCATTGCTATACTTTTCTACAGTTCAAAAACCATAATTTTGAGAATACCCAGTCCAGGATACACTCCATTTTCAATTCTAAACACATGGGCTTAGTTTCCATACAACAAACTTTACTTCTCATAAAACATTTTTCATCCATTAGTTTAAACATGGTACATTCAAGGAAATCTAGTCTGTATCTTTATATGAACACAACCTAGCCCTTCCAATCCATTTCAAGCACATATATGAGCATACATTCAACAACACAACATCCCATAGAAATAGAAAAGCATACAGAATGTCAGTTTATCCCCAATCTCAAATCAAACAATTAGAAATTCATATTTTGCAGCAACAGTAAACTTTTTAGAAAAGAAAGGGGTTTAGGATGGATTGCTACCTTGATTCCTTACAAATGTGTATGTTGGATGTGTTAGAAATGACCCTCCCTTGTTGTAGCACTAATTTTGAGCTTTAATCCACTCTTTCCTTCAGCAAAATCTCCCTCCTTTATCCTAACTCTCCCCTTTCTCTCTCTACTCGCCCCTCTTACTTCTCTCTCTAAGAATGTTGAAAGTTGAAAGTGTGGGAGGGCTTAAGGCTGCTGCTAGGGTTTAAGGGATTTTGGGAAATTGCTATTTGGTCCTTGAGCTATTTTGCACTCTTAACCTCCCTCATCTTTTCCCTTTTCAATTAAGTCCCTAACCACCTCTTACTAAATCTTTATGTATTTCCTTTCAATTTAGTCCCTAGGCTAATTCAACTATATGTAATAATGCAACATACATAAGCATTAAACATCAAATTAACAAGTATCAAACATATCTTTAATCATAATTAGAGCGGATGTTATATGCATTGTTAGAAATACTTTAATAAGGGTTTGATTGGTAGGATTGTTGCCTCCTTGTCCTATGAATTGACAAGAATTTAATGTATAAGAATACGTAAGTATTAATGATACTATCTCTTCTGCTGTATTATTAGTAACTTTTACTATGTAGACCTTTTTTGTGTAATGTATGAGAATACCTGAGTAAAAAAAAGGACCTAAACCGAATCTAATATTAAATGGTAATTAAACATCAAACTTAGGTAATAAATAAGGACAAAAGTGAAGATAACAGACCAATCTAGTAGCCTGAAGATTTATGCTAAAAATGATATATTTTATAAAGGAAATAGCTATGAGATTGGGGTGTTATAACACTAACTTAGAGTTTGCAACCATCATGGTATTTTGAAAATCATCTATGTTTAAGTGGATGTTAACCATCCCAATTTATCGCATAACTGTGGAATGGCAAAAGGCCATCGCATACTAACAATCGGTCACTCGATCATAAGCTCATCTACCACTAATGCATATACTTAGAAAAATGTCCTCTTTCCTTTCTTAAGTTTTTCGCTCTCTTCATTTCACTATCACATGGATCATCTCATCCTAGTGACATGTGAATCTTACTTCTTGCATGTTACCCACTACATCCCCAGTTTAGATCTTTAGTTTGAGTGAGATTTTGGGCTAATTTCCTCTCAAAATGGTCATTGAACTCCATTTCTAAAATAGGGCACTGGAATTCTACTGGTCCCATGCTACTATTCGGCTGCTAACTCTTTGCCCTTTTGAATCAATCTTGGCCGAGAGCTATCAGTTGACTGCTAAAGGCTTGGCCATCAACTGTTAGCCTACTATAAGACACTTCTGGGAAACTCTAGAACCGACAGTTGATTGCTAGAGTAGGGCAGTCAGCTTCTAGCTTTCTAGGAAATTTTCTAGAAAATAAAGAACACGGAAATTGACTTCCAGGGGTTGGCAATCGATTGCTAGCTTTCTGTGATGCTTTTCTAGTCAAACGAAGAATATGACAGTTGACTTCTAGGACTGGCAGTCAGCTACTAGCATTGCTTATGCTCTAAACTTTTTACTACATCCAAAGTTTTGCCCCAAAAAAATGTTTTAAAACCATTTTCACAATCTATGAACTCAACACCAGCATGTAAACATCATATAGACTTATAACTAACCCAAAACTCAACTTAGCATTTCTCAAAGCTAAGATCAAACCACACTTTCACACTTAGGGGATAAACCCACTTTCACAATCAGTTACAAGCATAAATAAGTGCAACCATTTAGTAAGCATCACCTAATAGCAGTCAAAAGCATATAAAATTTAGGTTTACACCCCAAAGATAACTCTAAACATTCACATTAACATTTTTTTAGCAAATGGCTAAACATTTTAGAAAATGGGGTTAGGTTATGTTGCTACCTTGATTCCTGAGGAAATGTGCATGTATGATGTGCTAAAAGGTCTTCACCTTGTTGTAGTAATAATTCCCTGGCCTCAAATCCATTCCTCCTTCAGAAAATCTCTTCCCCTGTGCCCTAACTCAGCACTTTCTCTCTCTACTCACCTTTCTCCTTCTCTCTCTAGTAAATGCTGAAGTTTAAAATTGTGTTTAGGTTTTAGGGTTTCTGAATTATTTACTCGAGCTAATTGCACTCTAGCCCTTGGCCATTTTATGGCTTTAGCCTGACTAAACTTCCCATTTTCAATTTAGTTCATAGTCATGCTTTGACTCAGCTTTTATTTCTTTCAACTAAGTCCCTACACTAATGTAACACCCCACAATTTAATTAGCCTAAATTAATGTCCTTTAATTAAATGGATGGAATTAATGGAGTCATTTAATGATTAGTATGAATTGCTCACTTCATAATTAATTAGATGAATTAACTTAAGGAAGGGAAATTTTTACTTGAATAATTTAATGGCCCAAAATAGTTATATTAAAAGGTAAGCTTGCACAAAATTAAAGTACTTGATTTCAATTTTTGTAAGCTAGATGAATTGCCAAAGGAAAGAGAGAATTAAAGCTAAATGTATATACATATAGATAACCTCATGGCAAGCACACATGAAAAGGGAAAAGAGTTAGCACACAATAAATATATGTACATATACACATACAAATGATGAAGTAAAACAAAGAAATAAAAGGGAGTGTCATGAATTGTGGACTTGCATGGGTTTCATGTGTAAATGGGTGGAAGAAGAAAAAATTTTGCATGAATTTCATGCATGGTTCACGTGAACTAGTAAGGAAAGAAATTTCATACATGTTGTGTGGGACCAATGGAAAATAAAAAGGATGATGGGAATTGAATTTTTAGCATGCAACAATTTAATATATAGGCATATAAGGTGGAGTAAAAAGGAAGGAAGAGTGCACATGCATTTGGAAGAAAGAGAAGAAGAATTTTAAAGGTGCAGAATTTTTCTAAGTGGAATATGCACAAGGGAACACGTGAGGCATGAAAACATGGCAAGGAAGAAGAATTTTAAAGGTGTAGAATTTTATTTGACTTGTTGCACATGGAACCACACATGATGAAGGAAATTATGATGAGGAAAAGAAGACAAAAGGTGCAGAAATTTTTTATACAACATATGAACTAGTTGCTTGTGAGAGTAGATAACCCAAACTTGCAAGGAAAAGAATCACCAAGGTTGCAAGCAAGAGAATACAAGTGCAGAATTTTCTTTTAGGGAATGGAGGCTGGTGTGATAATAATTAATTAAGGGAAAGAGGAAACAAGGAAAAAAAAAGAAGAGAAAAGCCAAGCTTCATGTGATGGTCAATTGAGATTGGAGGGAGAAATGAAGAGGGATTTCACATGAAGAAGAAATGAACTGCAACGTTAGGTAGGAGGGCAGCATGAGGTTCATAAGAATGAAGGGAGAATTGGAAATTTCATTTGGCTATTCCCACACCTACCTACACGACAAGAAAAAGAAAAATGAGGAAATAAGTACAGCTTAAGTTTGGGAAAAGTAAACCAAGACTTGCAAGAAATGAGGTGTACATTAAGGGCCACACATAAAGACCATTGGACAAGAATGATATTCAATAACAAATAAGAAGGAAAGGGGAAAGGTGGCATGAAATGGGGGAAGAGAGACTTAAATGTGTTCTATTTTTTTATATATGATATGCCACCTAAGCAAAAGTCAAAAGTGTGGAAATTTCTTGAATGAGAAATTCATGCCATACCCACACCTGAAGGAAGAAGGAAAAGAAGGTGTGAGTGGCGTAAATCATAAGGAAATTAGAATGACTTTATGCATGACATGCCACCTAAGAAAAAGACAAGAGGGAATTGAAAATTTGACTTTTATACAACAAACCACAAGTGAAGTGAAGAAAAAATAAGGGAGAAAAGGAAGAGAGACCTTACAATATAGAAAACTACACATACACACCTGAAAAAGAGAGAAAAGGGGAGAGAACGTGAGTTTGGGGGAGAAACACCAACCTTGAAGAGGAAGAAGCAAAGGTGGTCAAGAAGAAAAGTAAAAGAAGCAAAGAATCAAGAGAAAGCCAAGAAAACCATCTTAAGGCACCAAGAGGTAGGTTAACAATCTAAACTTTTGTTCCATGTTCTAGTTATGCAATCCAACATTTACGTTCAAGTTTTCCATGGAACTTAAGTTGTCCCTACATTCTTGACCTAAATGTATGTATGTTGGCTAGCATGTGTGGTTCAATGAAAGGTTGATGGATGAGATAGAATGAATATGTTGTTAGAAAAAGGATTAGGGTTGGATGATGTTAACTTCATGATGTCCACAAAGAAAGAACTATAACCTTTTAAGTGTATTAAGTAAAGAACAAAAAGAAAAGAAATGGAATTGCCAAACGAATAAAACTCCTAGGTCAAGTCCAAGATATTCATTCTTGGAATTTATAAGCTATGCACTATGATTTTGATTCAAAGCTTGGGAAATTATTCTTGATGTCACAAGAGAAAACTTAGGTTATTTTGTAAGGAGAGTAAGTATTCTAAAAAGGTTAGAATCCTTAGAAAAAGAAAATGTACATAAGAAATTAATTTTCCTGAAGGAGAAATTATATTTGAAATGTTAATGTTAGAATTTTTAGAGAAATTGTGCATTAGAATTAATTTCCAAGAAAGAGGAAATTATTATTAAAAATATTAGAATCTTAGAAAAAATGTGTGTACATTAATATTAATTGCCAAGAAAGGAGAATTTATTCTTAAAGATATTAAGATTTTATGAGGAATGTACATTAAGAATTAATTTTTTAAGAAAGGAGAAATTATTCTTGGAATTATTAGAAATTTTAGAGAAAATGTACCCTGGAATTAACTTCCAAAAAGAAAAGAAGAAGAAGAAGAAATTATTATTAAAGCATATTAGAATTTTCATAAGAAATGTATATTGATATGAATTTCCAAGAAAAGAGAATTTACTCTTGAAGAAATTAGAATTTTAAAGAGATATACACTAGTATTAATTTTCAAGAAACGAGAATTTCCCTTGGAAATTGACAAGGAATTTCAAAGGTGGCCAAGTGTCCACCTAGTGCCCAAGTGTGCACAATAACCCTAGGTGATGGCCAAGTGTCCACATAGTGCCCTAGTGTGCACAATGACCCTAGGAAGGTGGCCAAGTGTCCACCTAGTGCCCAAGTGCCCAAGTGTGCATAGTTAAAATACAAAGAAAATTTAGGAATGATAGGCCTAAATAATTTGTTAATGTTATGATAATGTATGTCACAACATGTTTTATTTGACAGTATATTATTTCCATCCTATTGACGTTTTAACAGATCATATATTGCTTGCTAATTTATAATTATGAATTATGTTGTATTTTATTCCAATAATGTAGGATTAATTATTTTGGTGCGTGCACCCTGATACATATTAGTTATTTTTAAAAACCAAATTGTTAAGCTACTAGGAAACTTGTGTTTCTTATTATATGCTAATATGTATCAGATGCGGATGCATAGCTAGGCCGAGAGTTCGAGTTCTTTTTGGGTTAAGAAATTTTTGTAATCCCTTATTTTTTTGGGTCCTAGTCCAGACATACTTTGTTTAGATCTAGGATTATTCTTTTGGCAGTAGACTTGAGATGTAATTAGGAAAGAACATGGGAAGGGATAGGTGAAGGACCGGTCTATCTTGAAAATTTGTAAAGGGAGTCTGAGTGACAAGATTGTTGTCTCCTGACTTCCTATAGATGGGTGCTTCACATATCCTGATACATGTTTACTGTAATGTAATGGACATTATGGAACTATTGCATTGAATTGTATGAAAGTTTAAATTCCACTGTGTAGCATAGAATTTCTTTTATTCCGCTGTGCATGTAAGTTTTTAATATGAGAAAAAGATCTTGAACCTAATCTGCTTAATATAATTCAATGGTATAACTGCTCAAACATCAATTAAATAAAGGATAAAGATAATATACTGAACCTATCTATTTATATCAGAATTAATGGTAATACTAGATAGGGGCATTACAACTAATGTAACTATATGCAAACTAATGCAACATACACAAGCATTTAATTTACATAACCATTAATAAATATCTTTTAATTTGATTAGGAGCTGATGTTACAAAAATGGCTATAAGATTGGGGTGTTATATTGAGTTGATATCAGAGCACAGTGACCTAGGTTAGAAAAAGGTAGATTTCTCAAGAAAGGGACTGATTTAGGTTAGTTGGTTGAACCTAGGCAGTTGATTGACTTTTATTTGTTTTGGCTTGACGAATAGAGTGTAGGTTTGGGTACATGGCATTTCTGATAGATGTCATATGTTCTCTATTAAATATTATGTCAACAAAATTGATTACCTCGGTAAAATTTATTTTGTAGAGTAAGATATTTCTCCACCTAGGAGGAATACCGAACAAGAAAAGGGAAGTAAAGCTAGTGTAGCAAAGGTGATGGAAGCCATGACGGGGGTAGGTGAAGCTATGAAGGAACAAGCAGGTGCTATTGCCTAGATTTTGAGACAATTTCAGGAGAGAGGAAATAGTAATCACCTGAACACCCATTATAATAGAGAACAAGGAGGAAACCCAATGTACCATGGGTGGTCAGAATTTAAGAGAGTTGATCCTTCTTCTTTTAAGGGTGAATTTGACCCAAGGATAGCTAAGGAATGGCTGGGAGAATTGGAGAAGCTGTTTATGGTTATAGGAACACTAGATAACCAGAAAGTGTTATTCTCCACTTACATGATGAAAGGAGAAGCAAAACATTGGTGGAGAGGTGCCAAATAGTTAATGGAAGCTCAAGCAATCCAGATTACTTGAGAGTCATTTAAAGAGGTATTTTTAGAAAATTATTTTCCTCAGAATGTGAGAAATGAGAAAGAAGTTCAGTTTATGCAAATTAAGCAAGGAAACTTGTCCTTCGAAGAATATTTAGCTAGATTTGAGGAGCTATCTAAATTTTCTTCTTATCTAAAATTGAGGCCTGATGAAGAATGGAAAGCTATGCATTTGGAAGCTATTCTAAGATCGATGTTGAAAAGTGCAGTGGCTCCACTAGAAATTCAAAACTATGCTACATTAGTTAATAAATGTTGTATAGTTTCAAAAAATTTGGCAGAAACTGAAAAGGAGAAATATAAATTCAATTTCCTTAAAAGGAAGTAGCCAGAAATTTTTAAAGGAAGAGGCAATAAATTCAATAGAGCCTAAAAAGGAAAGATACCAATGGTGAAGCAGACTATAGTTAGTCCTCCTTGTATGAGATGTTGGAGGAACCACAGTGATAGGTCATGCTAGATGGCACAAAACATTTGTTTCAAGTGTGGCAAGCTAGGACATTATACAAAGGATTGTCTAATGCTAAAGAAGCCTACTGAGATCCCTAGACCTGCAACTAAGGGAAGAGTTTACACTTTAAAGGGCAAAGAGGTTACCCAATCTGATGAGTTGATGAAGGGTAAGTGTTTAATCAATAATGTAACTTTAATTGTAATATATGATTCTGGCGCTACCCATTCTTTTATCTCTTTGGAATGTATGAAGAAATTCAATTTACCTGTGTTAAGGCTACCCTATGAATTATCTATTTCCATTCCTAATAGAGAATGAGTTTTAACTTTTTTAGCTTGTTTGAATTGTCCACTTGTGGTTGAGAATAAATCCTTTGTTGTTGATCTCATATGTTTACCTTTGGTAGACTTGGATGTTATTCTTAGGATGGACTGGCTCTCTTCCAATAATGTAATCTTGGATTGTTTAACTAAGTCTGTGACTTTTATAGACACCTTACTAGTATGAGGAAAAGAATCAAAGAATGAGTTTCCTGTGTTCCTCTAAAATTGAAGTTTAGCATAAACTCTCCAATATCCTTGTGGTCTATAAATTTCTTGATGTATTCCCTGAGGAAATCTCAAGTCTTCCACTTATAAGGGAAGTAAAGCTTTCTATAGAATTAATTTTGGTACGAGACCAATTTCTATAGCTTCTTATAGGATGTCTCCCTTAGAATTGAAAGAACTAAAAGTGCAAATAAAAGATATTTTAGGGAAACAATTTATTAAGCCTAGTTCTTCACCATAGGGAGCGCCTGTGTTTTTTGTGAAAAAGAAGAACAAAAGCCTAAGATTATGTATAGATTATAGATAATTAAATAAGGTAACTGTAATGAATAAATATCCCTTCCCTAGGATAGATGACTTATGGGACTAACTGAGAGGAGCTATTGCATTCTCTAAGATTGATTTGAGGTTAAGGTACCATCAAATTAGAATTAGAGTTGAAGATGTATCTAAGACTATCTTTCTAACCAAATATGGGCATTATAAGTTCTTAGTGATGCCATTTGGGTTAACATATGCTCCAGTTATTTTTATGTATTACACGAATCGCATCTTTAGACCATACCTTGATCAAGTTGTAGTAGTGTTTATCAATGATATTCTTTATATTCTAAGAATAGTGAAGAGCATGCTCAACGTTTAAGGATTGTGCTACAATTACTTAAGGAAAAGCAATTGTATGCCAAATTGGAGAAATGTGAATTTTGGTTAAAGGAGATGAAATTCTTAAGACATGTAATTAAGAAGGATGGAGTAGCAGTAGATCTCAATAAGACAGCAACAGTGGTTGGTTAGGAGAGACCGACTACATTGACTAAAATTTGTAGTGTTCTCAAATTAGCTGATTACTATAAGGGATTTATTCAAGGGTTTTGTCAAATTGCATTTCCTTTGACTAGATTGACTAGGAAAGATGTTTTGTTTGTGTGGGATGCTAGATGTGAAAATAGGTTCAAAACTTTGAAATAAAGACTAACCACTGCACTTGTCTTAACAATCTCTGATCCTTTAGGATATTTTGAGTTGTATTGTGATGCATCCAAGAAGGGCCTAGGATGTTTCTTAATGCAAGAAGGAAAGGTGGTAGTATATGCCTATAGACAATTGAGATCTCATGAAGACAACTATCCTACCCATGACCTGGAATTAGCTGCTATAGTATTTTCCTTGAAGATTTGGCGACATTATCTTTATGGGTCTAGATTTGAGATATTTAATGACCATAAAAGTCTTAGATATCTCTTTGATAAAAAAGAGTTAAACATGAGGCAAAGGAGATGGATGTAATTTCTTAAATATTATGATTTTGAATTAAAATGCCATCCAGGAAAGGTGAATGTAGTGGCAGATGCTTTAAGTAGAAAATCTCTTCATATGGCTTAATTGAGGGTTAGTGAAATGAGCTTAATAGAGAAATTTAGGAACTTAAACCTATCCCCTCTAGTGCTACCAAATAGAATTTTTCTAAGTGAATTAAGAATTGAAAATACTCTTAGGACTCAAATTGTATAGGCTCAGAAACAAGATTAACTCTTAAAGTTCCTAAAGGATTTAGAGGAATTCAAGAAGGAAACTAATGGGAAGTATGAAAGGATTATCCAAACTCTAGAAGATATGTTTAGGGCATGTGTGTAGGAATAGAAAGGAAATTATTGGGGCTTGAATTATGTAACAAAGGACTGATCAGATTAAAATGAACAAAGAAAAGATGGCAAAGGTCCAAAATAGGCAAAGGACTTATACTAGTAAAAGGAGAACTTATCCAAAACTTTTTATATAGGTATGCATTAATTTTGAGGATTAAATTATTTAAAGGGAGAGAAATGTAATATCCACCTTTTTATATTTTTAGATATGTTATTAATTCTTAAATTTGGTCACTGCATACCTAAATGTCCATGTTTAAATTGCCCTACGTTTTCCCAAAGTGAATAGGGACTAAATTGAAAGAAAAGTGGAAGGACTAAAGTGAAAAGGAAAAAGTTCCTAAAAATATCTAAAGCTTCATGATTACCTTAGAAAATATCTGGGCATATTAATGATGTGTAATTATGACGTTTGGAAATATCCAAAAAGTAATGATTACTTTGGAAAAAATATCTAGGAAAAATATCTAAAAGCCATGATTACCCTATGAAAATATCTTAGGGACAAAATGGTAATTTTAACCTAAGCATAAAATGGTCATTTTTACCTCAAGGGTAAAATAGTCATTTCACCTAAGGACTTCATGAAAATTTTCTGAAGGCTATTTCTTTACACTTTTCAAAAATATAAGGATGAATGTAGGGTAAAATAGTTATTTTGACATAAAGGGCAAAATGATAATTTTTCCATAAGAGTAAAATAGACATTTCACACAAATGATTCATGAAATTACATGGAATGGCAAACTCCTCCATATTTTCAAAAAAGAGAGGAAAGTAAAGGTGAAATGGTCATTTAAAACCAAGGGTAATTTGGTAATTTTCCATTAAAAGATTAAAACTCCCTTTCTTTCATGAATGGAAAAGAAGCACAAGAAGGAAAGGAAGAGGAGGAAGAGGCTGTGAAGGAGGAGAGGAAGAGGAAGAAGGAAGAAGCTAAGAATTTTAGTAAAAGCATCATTTCTCTTGCAAAATCAAGGTAGCTAAACAATCTTGCCCCTTTTATTTCAAGTTTTATGGATTATTTTACTTGAATAGGAATTTCTATGGTTTTCATGAAAAAGGGGATTTCTCTCTCTCTCTCTCTCTCATTATTTTATGATGAATTTGCTATTGGTATCGATTGTATGATTGGTTTGGATGTATTTATGAATGTTTTGAATGTTATTGAGATGAAAATTATGAAGAAAAGGAATATTAGTTCACTTAAGTTTATCATGAAACCTTTGATGTTTGATGACATAAAGTGTGGAAATGGAAGAAAATTGATGTATTTATGTTTATATGATGTAAAGGATGGAAGAAAGGGAAGAAATGGTGTGGAAGCCCCATTTTTCCCTCACTTACCTCCTTTGGCTGAGGTAGAAATGGAAGAAAATGGTTATATTTATGGTTGAATGTTGTAAAGGATGGAAGAAAAGGGAAGAAATGGCATGAAAGTCCCATTTTTCCCTCACTTCCTTCCATTGGCCAAGACCACCCTTCTTAGTTCCCTTGAAATTGGCTAAATTTTATTAGTATAATTGTGAAGGAAAAATGCTCAATTTTTAAGTTAACCAATTGTAAGAGAAAAAGAAGGGGGTGGCTATGGCAAGAGATTTTTATGATGTATTTTATGAATTGTATAAAAGGAAAGGAGTAACTTCTCGTGACCGAGACCTCACCCTTTTTCCCTTTTGTTGACCAAGACTTGGAAGTGAAATTTGAAAAGGAAATATGTTGAATTTTATGATGGCCAAATTCAAGAGAAAAAGAGGAATGAGTGATTATGGCAAGGTTTCATAATGATGTGTTATGAATTTCATGAAAGGAATGTGTAACCTTCCATATCCATAGAATCTAATTTTGAAAGTGTTGTCAAACAAGAAAGGGTGATATTTTAGTAATGTGAGGAATATATCATGAAAACAAAAGGAAGGAAAGGAAAACATCAAAATAAAGGAGAGGAGAGAAACTAGAGGAAGTATCCTTAATGTATGCTTTATGATAGATAGACTTGTGGCCGAGTAACCAATTGTCGATATAGGACGGCCATTGGGCATTCCATGATTGTATCATAAATTAGGATGGTAAAACATCCACACGGATACAAGGATTTTAGAAAACATCATAATGGTTGCAAATTCTAAGTTAGTGCAACGTAATAAGGACATAAAAAGGGACATTTACTTAGAATTTTGTATAACCATGTGCACAAGTCACATCATCTTAAAGTATATGTATAGGATAGCGTATCAAGAATGTGATCCATCGGTAAGGGGTGGTGATTCCATAGCATCATGATCTGTCCAAAAGCAGAGAGGAAATGATCTGGGTAGAGTTGATAGTGATCCCGTGAGCTTAATTTATAATGTTATACTAGCCACGCTTTGGGACGAAAGGGAGTAATCCTGTTGGTGGGATCATTCTAAGAGACAGTCTAACGAGGGGTATTTAGATTCACTAGGGGACACCTTAAATAGTATTAATGGCAAAATTGTCACATATGAGGATAAATTAACTCACTCATGTAGGTAGTGGTACGTGAAGTAGTTCATTGGGTGACTCTCCCAATACTCTTATGTTTCTCTTATAAAGTTCCTCTTATGAGGAAAGTGGTATTAGCCACAATGTTGTGATTTTTTTTCCCTGATGTTATGATCGTTATGATCTTATGATATTGAATGAAATATGTATATGTTCATGATACCTATGTGATGAATTTATCATGCAATGATGCTATGAAATGAGGCTATGAATGGTGAACTATATCGTTATATTGAACTATGTTTATACTTTTATAAATACATGCCATACTTTTATATATGAATCATGCATGATACCTTAAAAGATTGTATTGTATTTGAAATAAAAGAATGTAGAATACTTTTTGTGTTATCACGATGGCACAAGCTAGAGGTTTTCAAAAAGAATGGATTGCTTACTACTGAGAAATTATTTCTCATAATTGTTCTGGAATGTATCAGATGACCGGATATACCCTACTACTGAAGATAGAAGTAGCATTGGTTGAAATACCCTTTTTAGGGTCATTCACGGTTTTGCATGGGATATGGATATTAGCAATGTGGGAGGTCCCTCCTCTATAGTAGAACAAAGAAGTAGTTCCAGTTTTAGTTAAATATGTAATGATATAGTTTGTAGCCCTTCTCATCCTAATTTTTAATATGTTTTTGGGTTAGAATTAGGATAAGTCATTTTTGGTTGTATATAAAATGGAAGGGCGTATATGTATTAGGATATGTGAAAGTTATATCCAGTAAAAGGTAAATTTTGATAAGGGTTTGAGTGACAAGGTTGTTACCTCTTTACCCTATGTGCAGACAAAACTTCACATATCCATAGGCATATGTCTGACATTGCAAATATAGAAGCAATGTATATGTATTAATGATGTTTTATCTTTTTCTATGTTATTAATAACTTTTTCTATAAAGTCTTTCACTGTACAATGTATGAAGTAATAATACATGAGTAAAGAAACCCAAACCTATTCAATTATTAAATAACAAGTTGAATCACACTTAGGTAAAAATATGGATAATACATTAGTCTTATAGAAAGATGGTTTATAAAATAAGCATTTACTGAAAATGGCTATAAGATTGGGGTGTTATACTCTCTATCTAGATGTTGAAGTTGATGAAGATGAAGGTGAAGGCTTCAAATCTCCTAGGTTATATGTAAGTTGCATGGGGATGAAAATGCAGTTAAATGAAATTGAAAAAAAATTACTGATTAGCCCTTGGGTCAAAAATAAATTTTAACTATCCTAAAAAGTCTTTTCCCTTATGTGCCACTTTCACATTAAATTCCCTTAATGTTCCATTTCTAATTACCTAGTTTTTAATTCCATATTTGTCCTTTGGGTTAAATTACCTAAATGTACTATTTTTTTAAAACATTATTTCTCTTAAACTAGATCTCATTTCAACTTAGTTTCACAGTCAATCAATTCATAACTACTTCTCTATCTTTATACATCATATATTTATAGCAAACTTGTCTTTGACATTTAGAGACTAAATTACTTAATAGAGTGTTACAAGTTCACTTAAGGTGGTAGGTCGCGTTGGCGAGTTTGTTGAAGCTAAAAAGCTTTTGGTTGAGGATCTCTATTTAATCCTTTCTGTGAGGGTCGAAGGGCTAGCGAAAGCTGAAAAGCTTTCTATAAAGGAAAGGATTGACTTTTAATCCTTTTTGTGATGGCGAAGGCTGAGTGGTCGATTGAAGCTAAAAAGCTCTTGAGTTTAAGGATTGCCTTTTAATCCTTTTACACAGGATGTTGGATCATTATTCGATCCTTAGGCAAAGGCTGAGGGGCCGATGGAAGCTAAAAAGCTCTTAAGTTTAGGGATTGACCTTTGATCCTTTTACAGAGGCCGTTTGATCATTATTCAATCCTTAGGCAAAGGTTGAAGGGCCAGTATAAGCTAAAAGGCTTATATTAAGGATCTCCACTTGATCCAGAGTATCGAAAGGTAGCTGTTGTAAGCTGAAAATCTCTCCACAGGCATTGGATCTTTTAGATCATTGGGTAGACGTCGAAAGGTGGATTTTGGAAGCTAAAAAGCTCCCTATAAGGTCATTGGATCTATTTTAGATCCTTAGACAGATGTCAAAAGGTAGATGCAGGAGGTTGAAAGCTCTCTGTAAGGCTATTGGATCTTTTAGATCCTTGAGTAGGCACCAAAAGATGGATGTTGGAGGCTAAAAGGATCTCTATAAGGCCATTGGACCTTTCTCAAATCTTTAGGCAGTGGCTAAAAGGTAATTATAGGAGGCTAAAAAGTTCTCTGTATAGCTATCGAATCTCTAAGATCCTTGGGAGAAGGCTAAAAGATGAAGGTTAGAGGCTGGAAAAATCCTCACGTGGTTGTTGGATCTTTCTTTGATCCTATGGCAAGGGCCAAAAGGTAGAACTCAATCTCTTTGTGGCTGTCTGATCTTGCTTAGATATCGTGGTAAAGGCCAAAAGGCAAATGTTAGAGGTTGAAAAGCTCTCCATATGGCCGTTAGATCTTTCTCTTACAAATACTAGGGCTGATGCTGAAAGGTAGATGTTGGAGGTTGAATAGGTCTCAGTAGGGCTGTTGGATCATTTTAAATTTTGGACAGATGCTAAAAGGTAGATGTGGGAGGCTAAAAAGCTCCATATGAGGCCATTAAATCTTTCTTAGATCCTTGGACAGACACTAAAATATGGATGTGGGATGTTGAAAAGCTCTCCGTGAAGTCGTTGGATCTTTTAGATCCTTAGGAAGATGTCGAAAGGGAGATGTGGGAGGCTAAAAAGCTCTCAATGAGGCGGTTAGATCTTTCTTAGATCCTTGGGTAGACATCAAAAGGCAGTTGTAGGAGGTGGAAAGCCCTTCATGAAGTTGTTTGATCTTTCTCAAAAGATCCTTAAGCAGATGATGACAGGTGGGTGTTAGAGGCTGAAAAGCTCTCCGTTAGTTTTAGGTATCATCTTTTGATCCTTTAGGCAAAGGGCGGTAAAGAGTGACCTTGATAGTAGAGGGTGACTAATGATGTTTGGTAATGCTTTGTTAATTGCCTTGTTTAATTGGTCGTAAAACCTTCTTGCCTTTCTAAATTTTTTAAACAAAATTGATCAGTAAGAAAAATTTAAGATTATAGGGCATGTAAGTATGCTAATAAAAATTATTCATCAAGTCAATGATGAAAATAAGGATTACTAAGTATTAATTAATTTTAATGTCTAGTGATATGTAGTATAAATATGTATTGATCAATAATTTAGGAGCTACTAATGTTGCTCAATGTAAGACATACAAGAATTTGAGAGCATTATATATTGCTCAAAGTAAATGTACTTGTACCGAAATGTAAACATGTTAGCATATACGTGCAAGAGAGAGGTCATACGATATTGGCAAGCCATAAGACAATCACATGCTAATGGCGGGCATAGTACAAAAATGTGCTAATGGCAAGACATAAGGTGAACAAAGGTCATGGGAGTGGTGACCTATAGGGCAAACAAGAATAATGCCCAAGGAAGGGAAAGAAAGATTGATCATAAAAGATCAATATAGTTTCTTCTTTCAAGAAACCATAAAAATAAAGAGAATAATGATCCCAAAAGGCAGACAAGTGATCGTAATTTTGAAAATGGAAATCAAAATATCATAATGGCTACAAGTGCCCAAGGGGGAGATCTACCATCAAAGGTGAGGTGTAAGTGGTGAGCGTTCGTGGTAATGGTGAAGTATGAGGGCAATTTTCCATTAATGGTGAACTATAAGTGGTGAGCATTTGCGATAAGGTGAAGAAAGAGGGTGAATGTATTGTCATGTTCATAATGGCCAAGCTAATGGTGAGCCATGAATGGCAAGAGTCATGTGACAATGGTGAGCCTAAGTTTTACAGTGGTGATCCATGCAACAAAAGCGGGTTACCACAATGTCAAACCATGAAGCTAATATAGGTCAAGGCAGTGGCAAGCCTCAATGGTGAGCCAAGAAGCTAATGCTAATCACCTCAATGGAAAGCCATGAAGAGGCATGTCATCTGAGCATGGAGAAGCATGTTGGGCAAGCATGATGGGCGATCGATAGTTAACAACGAGTTGAACATATCAATGCCCCAAGAAAGTGATGAAGATTCATCTTTTTCCCTTCTTGCAAGAATGGATAGTTTGGTGAGTAGCATGCCTTGGATAATGACGTAAATGTTCTATGCATAGCATCCATGTTTCCTTCCTCAAGGATAGTGGAGTGAGGTAGCAGCGTTTGCTTGCCATGACCATACCTCCTCAATGATTTGATTCTACATCTTGTGATAAAAAGGGTGCAAGATTTGCTATGATGGTGGTGCAGTAATTGTGAAATACGAGGCTGAGCAAAAAGTGAATTATATATGGTGCATCTTAGAGCTAACAGAGAAGCATGTGCATGGATACATCATGAAGGTGATGCAAGGTTTGCATGGATATGCTTTCATAGTAGGGTGGTGTAAGGACATTGCCCATGTGGTGTGGTATTTTGGAGTTGTTTGAAAAAAATTTTAAAAAGACATTTAAAAATTGAGTTCTCACTCAAATATTATTTTTAAAAGGAAATATAACAAAAAAATTTTTGGAAAACAATTTTGAGAAAGCAATTTGGTCAACAATAACAAAAAAGAGTTTGAGAGTTAATACGTGTGGAAAAGGTATTAGGAATTCCACAAGGTCTAATAATATAAATTTTCAATTTATTATACATGTCTTAGGCACCACTAATAATCACATATAAACATAGAAAAGAAAAAGTTTGAAAGATCAAACTTTACTTGGATAGTATATTCTAATGTACTCCTAATTAAGGAGATCAAAGTCTACATAATTTAGGGATAAAAAATAATAGTATGTTGATTGGTTTTAATTTATAAATAAAAAAATAAAGGCATAAAAATATATGCCAAAATAAAATTGAGATTTGAGTTGGTGATCTAATTTTATTTTTAAATCTCAATTAACTTTGGTCCTTTACCTCTTGTTTTATGCTTCTTTCATTTTTTATTTAAAAATAATTTGATTCAAAGTAAAATCCTTAAAATTAAAAATTAAATAAATACAACAACAACAACAAAGTCTTTTCTCACTAGGTAGAGTCAATTTAAAACATAATAATTAAAGAAACAAAAAAAATATTTTTAAAATTTTTTGTTATATTAAACCAAAAAAATCCTAAAATAAAAAAAACTAATTCTTTAATGTCAAGATAAAATTACACATTTGAAACTCAAACGTGAGTTATGCAAAAATGCAAGTTTAATGCTTTCCTAAGTCATTTTCCCATTAGCATTGACTAGTCTTGTATATTGACATGGTCGCTTATGCTCGTTATAATACTTCAACCTATAACCCTTCATAAATTGGTTAGATCATATTTCATATATAACATAATGCTAGAGTTCATAGATTGGTGAGTTACTACCTTTACTATTTCAAACTTATTTTAACTACATAACCAAAGTCATTATTATTACAGGAGTTCACTAGGGCGAATAACACTTAAACATCTCACTCACTTGTATTAATTACTTATCAAAATTAATTACATTAGGAAAAATAAAAGTATACACTCATGCACAAAGCTTCTTATAAGCATTGATATACATTTGATATTCACATAGATAAACAATTATCCAAAAGAAGGTCTAGAGGTAATAACAATTACCTCTCAGACATAAGTTAGTCACCTATTAGTGGATAATTAGATATCATATAACATCACCATGCGATCTAGCTATACAACCTAATATTCTCTGACTTGGTCCAAAACAAAAACAAGGTTGAAAGCATTTACAGAGGAAATGAAAAAAAATAGAGGAAGGACACCATGAAGCATCTTTGATGAGCAATACTATGAAGGATATGAGAATGTGAGAAGTAGAGCTTAGGAAAGGCTTAGAATTTGCATACCTAAGGAGGCCATGGGCCACTTATATAGGTTTCTTTTGATAGGGCCTATAGGAGTTAGGTGAAGTTGATGGCTAGGGAACAGTCACTTAGGATCGATATACCGCCAGGTGGTAGTCCCACAGGTCAGGCTAATCTAAGTATACCATAAGTTCCTTAGGCTAAAGTGTATGGGTGCTCTTGGATGTCGAGCTTCTTATAGTGATGGATTGAGCCAGGTAAGTGGACATTAATTCCCCTAGAGCAAGAAACTTTTTTTTTTTTGCTTTTGATGGTTCGTACTCCATGCAACATATTTTTTTCTTTGTCAATGCATTTCCTAGGTAGTTGAGTTGTTTGGTAGTGGTGATCTCAATGGTTTTATGGGCAAAATAGTAGTTTTGTGTGGTTTTAGCTCTCTCCTTTTAAATCAATAGAGGCTTTCCAAAGGGATTTTAAGCATTTCATTCTTCTACAAAAGTTGTCTTATCTTCTCTGAGAATTTTCTAAGTATAGTGATTTTTCTCTCTTCTCTCACTACAAGAAAATTATTTTTTTTAGCAATGACTGATCTATTGGCAAACTTGTATAGGATTTTTCAAAACTTATATAAGATGTTGCTAAACTAAATTTAGCAATGGATATAGATGTTGTTAAATCTCTAGCAAAACAAGGCCTTGCTAAAATTTAGCAACGACATTTCTATTCTGTTGCTAATTTAGCGACACTTTCGTTTGTTGCAAATTTAAAAAAATTTGTTGTTAAATTTAGTCAACTCAATCAAAATAGTTGACTTTTTTGCAATGTCTTTATATCCATTGCTAATTTTGAAAGGGACAATTTGTTACTAAATTCATTGCTAATTTTTTGTGAATTCTATTTATTATCTGCTGCTAATTCCATTACTAATTCTGTTGCTAATTTTGCTGCTAATTATGTTGTTAATTTGTCAAAAGGATAATTTATTTACTATAACATTTTATCAAAGTTGTTTAGCAAACCATTATCTTAAAAACCCTGATGATAATTTTTTAAGAAAAATTTCAATATTTTTATAAACTTTTTTTCATGTTTACAAATCAAAATATGAAGTCTTCTAGTATTCTTCCAAAAAGTTCCAAGCTTGGTCTTAATAACTCCTATCTTATAATATCCTATAAATTAACTGTCTTTTACAAAAAAAAATCAACTTTCTTGTGTTGCTGACCCTGAAATTCAAACAAATGCTAATGACTGTAGAGTTTATTAAAGGACTTGATGAGTTCATAGCCTTTACACAATTGAATACTTGCTTGGATCTACTCATGTAAAAAAGCTCACATATATGATATTCTTTACATTCAGTATCATACAACAATGGAGGTCATATAGCTGTATGATAAAATTTTCCCTTAAGCTTGAGTAGTTAATGTGCTTTATTTTACATATATTTTGCTTGAGATTCATTGTCCATTTTATGAGCATTTAATGTGTTTTTATCCCTAAAACCACTTGAGTTTTGTATCCTTTTTCATTTCAGGAGCTTACCATATAATATCCCAATCTTATAGTCTTTTCTTTGACAGTTCCTTCCATAAGCTATTTAGCTACAAGATTGGTATGTTATATTCACTTTTAACCTTAATTATTACCCGAGTATGATTTTAATTACCATTTAATGTTTGATTAGGTTTGGAATCCTTTACTCAGGTATTTCATTTGTACATTGCACAACGGAAGCTTAGTTAGTGAAATCGCCATAATCTTAATAATAACAATGAAGCGGAAAGTAAAGTTCATTCATAAAATATTTACAATGTCATACATATATTATTGGATTTGTGAAGTCTATTTAGTTCTTCAGGGTAAGGAGGCAATAAACCTGCCACTCAGGCCCTTTACAAAATTTACCTACTAGTGGATAAAACTTTCGCATATCCGGATATATATGCCCTTCTCATTATGTCTAAAAAATGATTTATCCTAATTCTATTTCAAAACATATGAGAATTAGGATAAAGGGCTACTATCTATTTAATTACATGATTTTAAAAATAAAAGTTACATTCCTTTTTCCCCACTAAAGAGGAGGGATTTCCATAACTGTTACTACCCACACTCCTTGCAAAACTGTGAATGACCCTAGGAATGGTACCTCTATTAGAGCCACTTCCACTTCAAGCCAAATCATATATCTTGGCATCTAATACATACCAGATACATTTTTGAGAAATAATTTCTTAGTATCTAGACAATCGACTTTAAAAACATTATGGTATGTACCACTGTAGTGATACAAAAAACAGTTCTACATTTTTTACTTTATAATACTTTCTATTCTATTGAGATGCAACATATGGATTATATTTGTATGGCATGTATGGTATGCATTCATGAGTATGCAGAATGATAGTTCACCACATATATCATTCATATAGTACATCATCAGTAGCTAAGTATCATGAACATTCCATTCATAAATAAGGAAAACATTCATAATTCATAAGGAAAAAAATTCATCATTCATTGGATAAAAGCCACAATCAACATAAGAGAAATTTAAAGAGTATTAGGAGAGTCACCTAGTGAACTACTCCACATACTACTGCTTACATTAGTGAGATAATTTTCTTTCCATTCATGTGATAATTCTACCACTGGTACTATCTGAGGCATCCCCTAGTGGATCCAAGTACCCTATAATGGTCCTTGTCATCTAGACAGATCATCCCTCATCCAGCGAGATTTCTCCCTTTCATCCCTAATAGGGCTAGATAAAACATTCAATCATTCAAATGAAGCTAACAGGATCACTGTGGTCTCACAGATAATTTCCTCTTAGCTTTCAGGGCAGATCATGATGCTATGGAATCACCACCCTTTACCAGTAGATCATATTCCCATTACGCTATTCCCTATATATAGTCTAGGATGAAGTACCCATGATTATACTAAATTCTAAGTAAATGTTCCCTTTTTATTGGCCACTCTAAGTTACACTAACTTAGAATTTGCAATCATCATGATGTTTTCACAATCTCTTATACTGAGTGGATGTTTTACTATTTAAATTTATGACATAACCATGGAATGCCCAACGGTCGTCCCTTACCGACAATTGGTCACTCAGTTACAAGCCTATCTATCCTAGAATATACATTGGAAACACTTTCTCTTAGTTCTCTTCCTTTCCATTCTATGTTTTCCTTTGCTTTCATTCATTTCATTTCTTTCCTTTCTTTCATTTTTCATGATACTACCCTCTCATTGAAATATATAACACTTATGTGTTTGATAATACTTTCATATTTGAATTGTATGTACATGGAAGGTCATTCATTCCTTTTAAACAATTCACAACATACATTATTAAAATCACATGCCTTAGCCATCCACATCTCTTTCCCTTGAATTGGTTAGCATAATGTTTTTAACATTTTCTCTTGCAATTACATTATCAAAATTCAGCCTATTTCAAGGGAAACAAGAAGGGACGGTCTCGAACAAGGAAGGAAAGTGAGGGAAAAATGGGGCTTTCAAGCCATATATTCCCTTTATTTCATCCTTTACATCATATAAGCACAATTACATAAATTTCCTTCCATTTCCATACAATTCCCTATACTTTATTCTATCACACATTAAGGGTTACAATATTCTTTTAGGTGAACTAATAATCCTTTTCTTCACCATTTTCTTACCCCTCTTATTAGAATACACATTCAAGGTTAGGATTTCATGGTTATGGAAGGTAATTTATCAAGAAAACCATCATAAATATCATTATCTATTTCTCTCTTGCCTTGGCCAAAGCAATAAACACATATGGACATTATTCATACAAATCTCTTCTATGATGCTCATAGCCAAGGCACAAGAAAAGGGAAAATAAGGGAGTTTCATTATAAACATCAATCCCTCTCTCTATTGCTTATGGCCAAGACAATAACCACACTTGTGAACTAAAATTGTAACACCCCTTAGCCTAAGGTTCCTTTTAAGCATTTAAAGGTATAATATATATATTTATCATAATAATGGTGTATTACTATTACATCTACTTGAGTAAAATTTTAAATTTTTACCAAGTTGATTACTTTAGTGCATTTTGGGATTGCTATCTACACTCGGGCTCACATATGATCGCAGCAGAATATTAGATCAGATACATATACATAATTTACTCTAAATAGCTATAAACAAACATGCATAAACACTCATTGATTAGCTTTAACTCAATCTATTTGGGGATGGAGGCAACAATCTTGCCACTCAAACTCCACCAAAATTTCTATCCATGAATTTAGACTAATTCATATACAACTAATTCAATATAGGCTATACAAAATAAATCTTTACTAGTCCTCCTCAAAATATCATGAAGACTTGCATAATAATAACATATGCCTATACCATTTCAAAATAACTATTTTCATGTACCCCATAGTGGGTAATTCTTCCCACTTTACCTTCTTCTCCAGCCTAAGGAGACTCTACATATCTAATACATGCCAGCACTCGAGTGAGAAGTTAATCTTAGTAGCAATGTAACCTGTCTTAAAAAATTACTAGCCTGTACCATTGTGTTTCCACAAAAAATCTATGCATTCTTTCATCATTAAACATAATACATAGCATATACTATTGGAGTTTAATATATACAGTCATACTTTCAGACATGTGCTTAGATTTATGCATGTACATTTAAACATATCATCTTTCAAATGTGGGATGTTCATTCATCCCCAATCTCATCATCACTTTCATATAAAACATATGTGGGATAGTAAACATGCCATAATTTCACTCTCATAACATGTGAGTAGTACATAAAACACCCTAAGAGTAATCAAGAGAGTTGCCTAGCAACAACTCCACGCACCACTGTCTATATGAATGATCACATGACTATTTAGTCATACCTTAACTTTTGTACATTCTGAGGCGTCCCTTAGTGGATCTAAGAACCTTAATGGTCCTTGCCCCTTTTCGAAAAATCATCCTTGACTAGCGAGATTACCTCCCTTCTGTCCCAAACGAGGCTGGTATAAACTCATAAAATCATCATCAACTCTACTTGGATCATTTCCTCTCCGCTTTTGGGTGGATCATAATACTATAGAATCACCACCATTCCTTCGAGGGGGATCACACTCCCCGTACGTTATTCTCTACATATACTCTATGGTGAATCGGCTCATGCCTATGGTTATGCCTAACTCTAAGTATATGTTTCTCATGTGGCCTTTAGGAGATAACACTAACTTAATGTTCGCAACCATCATAGTGTTTTCAAAATCATTTAGGTTCAAGTGGAGGTTTAACCATCCTAATTTATGGCACAACCGTGGAATGTCCAAGGGCCATCCCATACCGACAATCAATCACTGGACCATAAGCCTATCTACCCTAAGGCATACACAAAGAATACTTTCCTCTTTCCCTTTATTTCACTATAACAATGGTCTCATCATTCAAGTGATTTGTGCTTCTATCTTATGCATGTTACCCACTACATCCCTAGTTTAGATCCTTAGTTTGATTAAAAATCTAGGTTAACTTCCTTTTAAAATAGTCAATTGAGCTCATTACACATATAAGAGAGTTGACAGTCGACTTCCCTCTCTCTGGCAGTCGGCTGCTAGCTTATTGTCTAACATTTCTGCTTTTGGATGAGAGCTACCAATCAGCTGCTAGGGCTTAGCAGTCGACTGCTAGCCTTGATAGTCGACTTCTAGAGGTCTGACAGTCAGCTGCTGGCCTTTTGGAAATTTTTTGGAAAATAAAGAACACGACAGTCAACTTCCAAGGGTTTAGTAGTCGGCTACTAGTGTTTTGTCTCACATTTTTGGGCAGAGGATGAGCAAGGCAGTTGACTCTCAGGGTTGGTAGTCAGCTGCTAGCGCTTAGTCTGTTCGAAAAATTATGGTTTTACCTAGATTTTGGCCCTAAAAACACGTTCTTAAATCATTTACTTAAATCTTGAACTCAATGCCAACATTCTGCATCATTTTTTGTTCAAAAAATTCCCACAGCTTAGCTTAAATTGCTCAACTAAGATCAAACCACAATTTTCTCACATAGGGAAAAAACCCAACTTCAAAATCATTCACAAGCATAATAAGTAAGATAAATCAGCACACATTACCCAGTAGCAATTAAAACACATAGAATATAGGTTTAAAAACCCCAACTTAACTTTAAACATTTCAAAAATCACATTTATCAGTAAGTTTTCTGTATATTTTGGAAGTGGGGTTTAGGATGAATTGCTACCTTGATTCCTTGCCAAATGTGTGTGTAGGATATGTTTAGAAGGCTCTCCCTTTGCTGCATAACTAATTTCTAGCTTCAATCCATCCTTTCCTTTAACAAAACTCCCCTTTTGTGCCCTAATTTGCCATTTTCTCTCTCCAATAGCCCTCCTACTTCTCTCTTTAAAAAATGATTAGAGTTGAAAGTGTGTAAAGGGTTTAGGGCTGTAGCTAGGGTCTAAGGAAGTTTAGGTAATTGCTATCTGGTCTCTAAAATCTTTTGGACTCTTAGACTCCCTCATTTTTCCCTTTTCAATTAAGTCCCTAGCCACCTCTTGTTAAACCTTCAATTATTTCCTTTCAATTTAGTCCTTAGGCTAATTCAACTATATGCACTAATGCAACATACGTAAGCATTAGAATTAAATTAACAACTAGCAAACATCGCTTTAATCATACTAGGAGCCAATGTTGCATTTCTCCCCTACTTTAAAATAATTTTATCCTCAAAATTAAAAAGTGCCTATTCAAATAATTCAGGATGGGATTTTATCATATCCTCCTCCTTCACCTGTGTCACCTTTTTTAGAGATGACTGATCCCATTAGACCTTAACCAGAGGGATGACGTTGTTCCTCAGTTGTTTAACCTCATTCCCGATGATTCTCAATAGTTTTGGATGATAAGTTAAATTCTATTTTAACTATACTGGCATCAAGAATGTGGGATGGGTTATGAATGTACTCTTAAAATTACGAGACATAGAAAACATCATGGAGGTTCGATAAGAACAGAGGTAAAGCTATTTGGTATGCTAATTGACCAACCTTTCTTAAGATTTGGAATGGCCCAATATACCTTGGGTTTAATTTTTTAGAATTAATGGCTCTGCCTATACCAATAACAGAAGATACCCTGAGGAAAACATGATCCCCTTCATTGAATTCTAGTGGTCTCCTTCTCTTATCAGCATACTTCTTTTGTTTATCTTAGGCTCTAGCCATTTATCCATGACCATCTTGATTTGGTCTATAGTTTGTTGAACCAACTATGGTCTGAGCAATTATATTTCCCTGGTCTCATACTAATAAAGATTTGATCTACACTTTCTCCCATACAAGGCTTCATAGGGTGCCATTCCTATGCTAGAATGGAAACTGTTATTGTATGAGAATTCTATCAACGCTAGGCTTTGGTCCCAACTTCCTTTATGCTCTAAGGCACACGACCTAAGCATATCTTTTAAGGTTTTAATGGTTCTCTCAGTCTGACCATCCATTTGGGGATGATATGCAGTACTCAGGCTTAACCTAGTACCAAAGGCTTCCTGGAAAGCTCTCCAAAACTTAGAGGTGAATCTAGGGTCTCTATTTGAGATAATGCTAGTAGGGATCCCATGGAGTCTCACTATTTCCTAGATATAAAATTATGCTAACTTGTCCATGGAGAAATTAATCTTAACGGGTAGGAAATGAGCAGACTTAGTCAATCGGTCCACTATCACTCAAATAGCATCATTTCTTGACTGAGTCCTGGGTAAGCCTACTATAAAGTGCATGGAGATCTTATCTCATTTCCATTCAGGGATACTATCAAGCTTATGCTGACTCTCGACCTCAAAAGAACACAGGAAACATAATCTTTGGATCTTCTCCTCAATACCCTTATTCACAATACAGTATCCATAAAAGTCATCAAGATAGTCAATCCATTCCTAAGATAACATCTAAATCTACCAAGGGTAGACAAATAAGGTTAATAGTAAAAGGCTTATTTTCAACAATAATGGGATATTTTAGGCAAGTTAAGGAAGTCAAAACATGTTTTCCAGCCGCAGTAGAAATAGAAAAATCATATGGTAGTTTAGTCATAGGTAAGCTCAACTTTTCCACATATTCAGGAGAAATAAAGGAATAAGTAATGCTAGAATCATATGGTACAATTAAAGGAACATCATTTATAAAGCATTGACCTTTTATAGAATCATCAGATTGGTCTACCTCTTTGGCCTTGAGGGTGTAGACCCTCCCTCTAGTTAAAAGCTCAGGACCCTTAGTTGGTTTCGTCCACAATGGGCAATCCTTGCTAAAGTGTCTTGGCTTGCCACACTTGTAGCAGACATTTTCTCTAAGAAAATAGGGCTTATTCCTATGACTTTTCTCACATTGGGGGTAGCCATTCAAAATAGTTTGCCCACCCATGGGCTTCTTCCTAGTCTGAACCTCTTTCCCATTAACAAGGTCCTGTGGCATTTTCCTCTTAAGGGGGTTATACTCTTTTCTCCTCTTAATAGCCTCTGCTAGGACTCCCACCGCTATGTGGCACTTGTTTGCTAACAAGGCATAATTCTTTATCTCCATAGGAGCTACAACCTTTTTAAATTCCTAGTTCAGCCCAACCTGTAAGTGCATGGTCTTCTATGCCTCATCTTGTCTCACTTGAAAGTAAAAGGAAAACTTAGATAGCTCCTCAAATTTAGCCAAATAGTCATCAAAAGATGTACCTCTGTGCTTAATCTTCATAAACTCGACCTCCTTCTTGTTCCTCACACTTTGAGGAAAGTACTTCTCTAGGAAAGCATCCTTGAAAGCGCTCTAGGTGATTTGGACTCCTTGGGTCTCTATCAAATGCTTAGCCCCCTTCCACCAGTCCTTAGCCTCCTCATACAGTATATAGGTGGAGAACTGAACCTTCTAGGCCTTTGTGTCTCTAGCACTGTAAATAACTTTTTCATCTCAACCAACCACTCTTCAGCAAGCTTTGAGTTGAACTCAACCCTAAAGGTTGAAGGTTTGGCCTTCTGAAACTCAAACCATCCCTTGTAGGTCTAATCCCTCACTAGTTCTCCCTCAACGTTAGGGCTTCTGTTTACATTCCTATCCTCCTGCATCTACCTTAGTACTTCAGCTGTGGTAATCGCCTGTTGTGTGGCAGCAGCAGCTTGTTGGGTGGCAACAGTGGCCTGTTCCCTTATGGCCTCCACCATCCCCATCAAGGTTTGCATTACCCTAGCCAAATTTACCTTTCCATCCTTGTCTCTTGTACCATTTCTCCTAGGAGGCGTTATAGCTTACACTTCAAAACAAACATTATTGAGGTGCTCAGTCTCATTAACATAATATTTATTAGAGAATATATAGCTTCACAGGAAATATTGTACATTCCCCAAACCTAGCACTCCATTCCTCAAGTCAAAACATAACTCAAGTAGTCAACTGCCTATACTCAGGTAACTAACCAGTACTAGTCTCTATCCTGAGGAATCTAACTATACTACCTAATTAGCATTTACCTCTATCGCGTCAGTTATGTGCCGATCGTGGTAGCCATGCTCTGATACAAACCAAATGTAACACCCCTTAGCCTAAGGTTCCTTTTAATCATTTAAAGGTATAATATATATATTTATCATAATAATGGTGTATTACTATTACTTCTACTCGAGTAAATTTTTAACTTTTTACCAAGTTGATTAGTTTAGTGCATTTTAGGTTTGGGATCTACACTCAGGCTCACATATGATCACAATAAAATATTAAAATAGATACATATACAAAATTTACTCTAAATAGCTATACACAAATATGCATAAATACTCATTGACTAGCTTTAACTTAATCTATTTAGGGATGAAGACAACAATCCTGCCACTCAAACTCCACCAAAATGTCTATCCATGAATTTAGACTAATTCATATACAACTAATTCAATATAGGCTATACAAAATAAATCTTTACTAGTCCTCCTCAAAATATCATGAAGACTAGCACAATAATAACATATGCCTATACCATTTCAAAATAACTATTTTCATGTACTCCATGGTGGGTACTTCTTCCCACTTTACCTTTTTCTCTAGCCCAAGGGGATCCTACATGTCTGATACATGTCAGCACTCGAGTGAGAAGTTAATCTCAGTAGCAATGCAACCTGTCTTTAAAAATTACCAACTTATACCATCATGTTTCCACGAAAAATCTCTACATTCTTTTATCATTAAACATAATACATAGCATTTACTATTAGAGTGTAATGCATGCAATCATACTTTTAGACATGTGCTCAGATTTATGCATGTATATTTAGAAATATCTTTCAAACATGGGATGTTCATTCATCCCCAATCTCATCATCATATTCATATAAAACATATTTGGGATAGTAAACATGCCATCATTCCATTCTTATAACATGTGAACAGTACATAAAACACCCTAAGAGTAATTGGGAGAGTCTCCCAGTAACAACTCCACACACCACTGTCTATATTAATGAGTGCATGACTATTTAGTCATACCTTAACTTTTGTACATTCTGAGGCATCCCTCGATGGATCCAAGCACCTTAATGGTCCCTGCCCCTTTTTGGCAGATCAACCCTGACCAGCGAGATTACCTCCTTTTTGTCCCAATAAGGTTGGTATAAACTTATGGGATCACCGTAAACTTTACCTGGATCATTTCCTCTCCGCTTTTGGGCAAATCATAATACTATGGAATCACCACCCTTCGTTCGAGGTAGATCACAATCCCGGTGGACTATTCTTTACATATACTCTAGGGTGAATTAACTCATGCCCATGGTTATGCCTAACTCTAAGTATATGTTTCTCATGTGTCCTTTGGGAGATGACACTAACTTAAAGTTCACAACCATCACGATGTTTTCAAAATGATCTAGATTCAAGTGGAGGTTTAACCATCCCAATTTATGGCACAATTGTGGAATGCCCAACGACCGTCCCATACCGAAAATCAGTCACTCGACCATAAGTCTATCTACCCTAAGGTATACATTGAGAATACTTTCCTCTTTCCTTTTTTGTGTTTTTTGCTCTCTTTATTTCACTATCAAAAGGGTCTCATCACCCAAGTGATTTGTGCTTCTATCTTATGCATGATACCCACTACATCCCTAGTTTAGATCCTCAGTTTGAGTGAAAATCTGGGCTAATTTCCTCTTAAAATGGTCAATTGAGCTCATTACACATATAAGAGAGCTGGCAGTCAACTTTCCTCTATTTGGTAGTTAGCTACTAGCTTATTGTTTAACATTTTTGCTTCTAGCCGAGAGCTATTAGTCAATGGTTAGGGCTTAGTAGTCGATTGCTAGCCCCAACAGTCGACTTCAAAGGTCTAGCAGTCAGCTGCTAGCCTTCTAAAAAATTTTTTGGAAAGTGAAGAACATGACAGTCGACTTCCAAAGGTTTGGCAGTCGACTTCGAGTGTTCTATCTCATGTTTCTGAGCAGAGGATGAGCATGGCAGTTGACTTCTTAGGCTGGCAGTCAGCTACTAGCTCTCAGTTTGTTCAAAAATTCATGGTTTTACCCAAAGTTTGGCCCCAAAAACATGTTCTTAAATCATTTACTTAAATCTTGAACTCAATGCCAACATTCCACATCATTTTTTGTTTATAAAATGCCCATATCCTAGCTTAACATGCTCAACTAAGATCAAACCATAACTTTCTAACTTAGGGTAAAAACCTAACTTCAAAATCATTCACAAGCATAAATGAGCAAGATAAATAAGCACACATTACCCAATAGCACTTAAAACACATAGAATGTAGGTTTAAAAACCCCAACTTAACTTTAAACATTTCAAAAATCACATTTATCAGTAATTTTTTTGCATATTTCGGATGTGGGGTATAGGATGAACTGCTACCTTGATTCCTTGCCAAATGTATGTGTAGGATATGTTTAGAAGGCTCTCCCCTTGCTGCAGAACTAATTTTCAACTTCAATTCACCCTTTCCTTCACCAAAACTCCCTTCTTGTGCCTTAACTCTCCCCTTTATCTCTTTAGTTGCCCTCTTGCTTCTCTCTCTAAAAATGATTAGAGTTGAAAGTGTGTAAAGGTTTTAGGGCTATAGCTAGGGTTTAAGAAAGTATCTAGTCCCTAAACTCTTTTGCACTCTTAGACTCCCTCATTTTCCCTTTTCAATTGAGTCCCTAGCCACCTCGTGTTAAACCTTCATTTATTTCCTTTCAATTTAGTCCCTAGACTAATGCAACTATATGCACTAATGCAACATACACAAGCATTAGAATTAAATTGACAACTAACAAACATCTCTTTAATCGTACTAGGAGCAGATGTTACAAAAATCATGCAAAATCTTTCTCATAGTAGTTTATCAAGCTCTCGGCCAACAAGTAAGGGAAGGGAAATCAAGAGAGTTTCAAACCATTTCTTCCCTTTTTCCCATTTTCATTAACATATAAGCGTGAAACCATCATTATCCCTCCATATCCATGCCAATCATAACCTTACATACTCAATTCAACAAGAAGGGTTCTTCACGAAACATGGTGAACTAAACCACAAACTTTCAATATTCCATTTAAACAACCATTCTAGCAATCACAAACACATCCATAAAACCATATAAGAAAAACCCAATAGATTTTCAAGCATAAAAGAATGTAGAGTGAGAAACCCTTACTTTTCATGGCAGCCATAAAATTTTCAATCATCCAAATGTAACCATAAAACATGAAATAGAAGGGTTAGGATTGTTTAGCTACCTTGAATTTGTAAGAAAAGTGGTATCTTATTGGCTTTTCCTTGATTTTTTCCCTTTCTTCTTCTTTTCCTTCACCTCTCGACTTCTCTCTCCTTTCTCCCTTTGCCGTCACTTCTCCTTTCTATGGAAGAAGACATCTTATTAGTTTAGGGAAAAATGACCATTTTGCCTTTCATGCCAAAATAACCATTTTACCCTCCATTTGTCTTCATAATTTTGAAAAGTGTAGGGAGATGGACTTGAGGGAAATTTTCATAAAGTTTTGAAGTGAAATGACTATTTTACCCTTAGGGTAAAAATTATCATTTTACCCTTTGGTAAAATTACCATTTTACCCTTGGGTAAAAATGACCATTTTTTCCTAAGATATTTTCCTAAGGCAATTATGGCTTTCAGATATTTTTCTTAGATATTTTCCTAAAGTAATCATTACTTTTTAAATATTTTCAAATGTCATGATTATGCATCATTAAAATGCCTAAATATTTTCTAAAGGTAATCGTTCCATTTAGATATTTTGAAAACCTTTTTCCTGTTCATTTTAGTCCTTCTACTTTTCTTTCAATTTAGCCCCTCTCCACTTTAGGAAAGCCTAGGGCAATTTATATGTGTACATTTAGGTATGCAATAGCCAAATCTAAGAATTAATAACATATATAAAAACATGAAAAGTGGATATTACATACCAAGTCATCATCAGCAGTAGAGCCACTCTAGAGGCCTAAAAGCCTAAAAACTGCAAATGGGGCCTTGAAGTAATACATAAACCTTATTACATCCCATGGGCCTTGAAGCATGGTCATTTGGTCCTTATGAAAAGTATGCCGCATGAAGGACTTGAAAAGGAGAGGAAGGTCATGGCTTGAGGTATCATAATCCTTCTTGAATTATCATCTTTCTAGAAACATCATAATCTTTGAAGGGATTTTGACTTATCATGATCTTTTTTTAAAACCCTACTATCCCTCTCGTCCACTCATCTTTTAACTTATCTTATCCCATCTTATCTTATCTCATCTTATCTTATCTCACGTTATCTTATCTCATGTTATCTTATCTTATCTCTGATCTTATCTTATCCTATTCTTTCTTTTGAAAAACCCTAGAATCCTTCTGGGCCGAGGATCCTCCTTGAAGATGGCTAGCATCTTTCTATAAAAACCCTAGTCTTAGCCGTGACTTTGAACCTTAATCTTGCTTGGAGCTGTGAGGTGCATTAGGAAGCTAAAAGAGGTGACAGCTAGGAGACTACCTTTAACCCTTGAATAGATGACTTACATCCTTAGAGTTCTATAGGAGATTAGGAGATTGGAATTACATCAAGAGAAAATCACTACTTTGGGCCCTTGAAGATTGAATAAGGAGGCAATTCATCCTTTGTTTAAGAGAAGAAAAGGGTGTATATGTTTTCTTTTCTTTACTTCTTCTTGAATTTAATTTTGATGATTGTTGTACCCATGAGTGTGTGTAGCTAGACTTGTTAAACCCATTGGGGTTCGTTGGCTTTTGGTTTTAATTTGCATGAACATTGCATTTTGATTTTGTAACCTTTCTTGAAATTATAAATGAATTCTTAGTTTTCTTTATAAGATGTTGTATGGAATGCTATTAGATTTCTTTTGGTAAATCGAGAGATTCTAATTGAAATTGAAACCCTAATTGTAAGAAACAATTAATTTTTACTTAGAGATAAGGTTAATTAATTGATGGATTAAGACGTAAAGATCTTACAACCCTTAATAGTGATGGATTATAAAAATAAGGTGGATCTAAAATCAATCATTAGGAAGAGATTCTAGTGGTAGGTTATTAGGTTTAGAAGTTTAATTATCTCGAGAGAGAAGTTGGATTTAATTTATAATCCATTCACAAGTATCAAAATCAATTGAATAGTTCTTGGGTTGCTTTTCTTATCTTGGTTAAATTCCATTTTTCGTTCATTGTTGTTGCTCTTTTAATGTTGCTTTTAATTATTAGTTTAGCATAAATCAATTGCTCTTCTTCTTAGGCTAGATAAAAAAAAATAAGAAATAGGTCTCTTGTTCCTGTGGAAAATGACCTTAATACTCACTATTGCACTAGACTACATTTATAGGTTTACTGCCTTACGTGTAGTTGCATTGGCAGCGCATCAGTAGTACTTTTCTATCACAAAAAACACCTGAAGCCTTTCCCCATTTCATGCACGCACCTTGAATCCTATGATTTACTTCCTCCTTTATTTCTCCATTATTTGGTATTACCGTTCTCAAATACTTGAAACTTGTGACTTTTTGTATAGGATGATCTCCAAGCTTCACCTCTGCTCTAGAATTAGTGTCCCTTTCATTGAAATTTCATTCCATATATTTTGTTTTGCTGCAACTTATACAGAACCTGTATGTCTTTAAAGCTTTTGTCTACCTCTTAAATTTTTTTATTTACTTCTCCAGAATCTCCAACAAGGACTATATCATTAGCAAAAAGCATACATCATGGTACTGTCTCTTAGATATGTTTAGTGACACATCTAATACCAATTTAAAAAGGCAAGGGCTCAAAGTTGAACCCTGATGTAGTCCTAGGGTTATAGGAAAATCTTTCGTGGCTCCACCTTGTATTCTCACACAAGTCATAACCCTATTATACACGTGTTTGATCGCTCGAATATAAGCTACTTGGACTCCTTCCTTTTCCAAAGCCTTCCATAACAACAATGTACCATATTTATAAAATTATAAATTCTACTTAACATGTCATGTGTAGCAAAATAAAATAACAAACAAAGAAGCCAAGTGTTATGTCACTTTTAACTTTCACATAACCTTTAATTATGTGAATTGGATAACTTTTTATAGATATTTAATTTTTTATATTTAATTAATCTATAGAGTAACTGTGCAGATACTAATAATAGAGATCATAAAAAAAATAAGACTAAGTCCACCACTTGACAAGTGGTCTTTTAATTATTTGCTCTTTAAAATAATGTACAAATTAGCTTATTCAATTTTATTCTTAACACTGGTTTTTTTTTTTTTTGACAATTTTACTGAAGAGGATGATGAAAAATCATATGATTTTGAGTATGAGAGTAGTTCATATAGCTATATAATTAGCACACTATTGGTACAAGGCCACAAGTGTAACAACCGCCTCCAATATGTTTAATATTGGCAAATCTACCATTTTCTAGCCATGCTATTTAGCCTTGAAAGTGTGCTTGTAAAGGTGAAGTTGAAAGAATATTTGTATTTATATGTTTGGCATTAAAAATGAGTTATGAAAGTAGAGAAAAGAAAGGCTAAACATATATATGCATATTTTGAGTATGAGAAAGTGTCATGATTAATGAATGAAAATGGTATCATAATGCCTAAATGGTAGAAAGGATGGAAGAAAGGGAACAAATAATTTGAAAATCCCTATATTTCACCCATTTCTTACCTTGGCCAAAAACATCACCCTATTTCTTTGTTGATGGCCGAATTCATGTGTAAATGAAAAAAATTATATAATGTATTTTAAGATGGCCAATGTCAAGAGAAATGAGGGAAATGATGAAATGGGACTGTTAATTGCATACATTTATGCCATTGATACCACTATATTTCAATTTTATATGTTATGAGTATCAAGTTTGAAATTACATGCATATGAGGAAAGAAATACTATGAATGTCATCTTAGGGGTGAGAGCATGAAACTATTTACATCTCCCCCCAAGGATAAATAAAAAGGCCATGAATGATCATGAAGAGGGTAAACCATGGCACTATTAATGTTGCAGCATCCACTCCTAATATGATTAAGAGATGTTTGCTAATTGTTAATTTGATCTTAATGCTTGTGTATGTTGCATTAATTACATATAATTGCATTAGTGTAGGGATCTAATTGAAAGGAATAAAATTGCTGAGTTGTGAGTGTTGCCAAGGACCTAAGTGAAAAGGGAAAATGTATGTAGATTAAGACTACAAAGTAGCTTAGGGACCAAAGTGTAATTTCCCAAATTCACCATTAAACCCTAAACCCCCTATACACTTTCAAGCATCACATTTTCAGAGAGAGAAGCAGAAGGACGGGTAGAGAGAGAAAGGGGTGAGCTAGGGCAAGAAAAGGGAATTTTGTTAAAGGAAGAACATATTCAAGGCTAGAAATTAGTTCTAAAACAAGGGGATAATCTTCCTAACACATCATACACACACAATTGCAAGGAATCAAGGTAGCAATTCATCCTAAAACCCCTTTTCTAAAATATTTAGAAAAATTTCTAATAAATGTGATTTTAACTATTAAGTTAAGTTTGGGGTTTTAAAACTGCATGCTTTATGTTTTTTACTGTTATTGGGTAATGCTTGCTGATTTATTATGCTAATTTATGCTTGTTGATGATTTTTGAAAGTGGGATTTCACCCTAAGTAAGAAAATATGGTTTGATCTTAGTTTAAGAAGTGTTAAAGCTAAGTTTTGGGCATGTTATGAATGTGAGATGATGTGTAAGTGCTGGCATTGAATTCCTACTTTGAGAAAAGGGTTTGAGAATATTTTTTTGAGCCCAAACTTTAGGTAAAACTATGAATTTTTGAACAAACCAAGCGCTAGAAGCCGACTACCAAACCTTTGGAAGTCAACTATTGTGCACATCCTCTACCAAGAAACACGAGATAGAATGCTAGCAACTGACTACCAAACCCCTCAAAATTAACTATCATGTTCTTTATTTTCTAGAAAATTTTCTAGAAGGTTAGCAGCCAACTACTAGACCCCTGAAAGTTAACTATCAAGGCTAGCAGTTGACTGCCAAGCCCTAGTAGCTGACTAGTAGCTCTCGGCCAAGAACAAGGATTTAGATAGTGAGCTAGTAGCTAACTGCCAGCAACAAGGAAGTCGACTGCCAGCCCTTTGATATGGATAATGAGCTTAATTGACCATTTTAAGAACAAGCTAGCCCGAATTCTCACTCAAACTAAGAATATAAACTAGGGATGTAGTGGGTAACATGCGAGAGATAGAGTCCAGAGTTACTCGGATGGTGAGATCCTTGTGATAGTGAACAAAGAGATAGCAGAAAACACAACAAGAAGAAAGAGGAAAGTATTCTAAGGGTATGCTTTAGGGTAGATAGGCTCATGGTTGAGTGACCGATTGTCGGTATGGAACTGCCGTTGGGCATTCCAATGTTGTGTCATGAAATAGGATGGTTAAACATCCACTTGAACCTAAATGATTTTGAAAATATCGTGATGGTTGTGAACTTTAAGTTAGTGTCATCTTCCAAAGGCCGTTTAAGAAACACATACTTAGAGTTAGGCAAAACCATAGACATGAGTTGAGTCACCCTAGGGTATAGGTAGAGAATAGCGCACCGAGAGCGTGATCCGGGTGAAGTTGATGGTGATTCCATAGTACTATGATCCACCTAAAAGCTAAGATGAAATGATCTAGGTAGAGTTGACAGTGTTGCCATGAGTTGAGAACTAGTCTTATTTAAGGAAGGGAAACATTGGGTATAGTTGACAACTATCTTGCTGGTTATGAGAATGATACTCAAATCTAAATGAGGGATGCCTCAAAATGTACAAAAGTTAAAAGTTAGAAAGACAAAAGCTAGATTTAGCTAAATGGGGGCTGAATAGTCGTAAACTCATTCATATAGACAATGGTGCATAGATTTGTTGCTGGGTGACTCTTTCGATTACTCTTATGGTGTTTTATGTACTTACACATGTGTTATGAAAGTGAAATCATGGCATGTTTACTATCCCACGATATGTTTATATGAACATTATGATGAGAATGATGATGAATGGAAATCCCATGTTTGAAAGATGTTATGTTTAAATGTGCATGCATAAATCTGAGCACATGATTGAAAGTATGCTTGCATGCATTACACCCCAATAGTATATGTTATGTATTATGATTTATGATGGAAGAAGGTAGAGATTTTCCATGTAAGCATGGTGGTACATGCTACTAATTTTTAAAGACAGGCTGCGTTACTACTAAGATTAATTTCTCACATGAGTGCTGGCATGTATTAGATGTGTAAGTTCCTTTGGCTAGAGAAGAAGGTAAAGTGGAAAGAAATACCCGCCATGGGTTACATTAAAAGTAGTTATTTTGAGTTAGCATAGGCACAGTTTTATTTGTACTAGTCTTTATGATGTTTTTGAGAAAGGATAGTAAAGATTTACTTGTATAGCCTACATTGAATTAGATGTATATAAGTGAGTCCGAATTCATGAATAGATAATTTGGTGGGGTTTGACTGGCAGGATTGTTGCCTCTATCCCCAATAGGTTAAGTTAAAGTTAATTAATGGGTATTTATGCATGTCGATGTTTAGCTATTTAGGATGAATTATATATATATATCTAATCTAGCATTCTACTGTAAAGTTGTCAGAGCCCGAGTGTATAACCAACCCAAATGACACTCAACTAATCAACTTGGTAAAAGTTTAAAATTGACTCAGGTAGATGTAATAATAACACACTATTACTATATAATTATATATTATATCTTTTAATTAATAAAAAGGATTCAAGGGCAAGGGTGTGTTACGATAGATGTTACACTTAGTTGGTATTAGAGCATGGCTACCATGGTTGGCACATAGTTGACTCGGTAGGGATAAGTGCTAATTAGGTAGCATTCTACAGGTTAGTTAGCTGAGCTATAACAGTTGACTACTTGTGCTATGTTTTGACTTGGGGAATGGAGTGCTAGGGTAGGGTATACATTATTTCCTATTGGAGTCATATATTCTCTTATAAATGTTTCTTATTGAGACTGATCACCTTAGTAATATCTATTTTATAGAGTAAATGGTATAAGGGACAAGGATGGAGAAGCGAATCTTGCTGGGGTGATGCAAACCCTAATGGGGATGGTAGAGGCCATAAGGGAATAGGCTATTACTACCACCCAACAGGTTGTTATTGCCACTCAACAAGTGGCTACCATGATTGAGGTACTCTTGTAGATGCAAGAGAATTGAAATAGAGACAGAAACCCTAACCTTGAGGGAGAACCAATGAAGGATCAAACCTATAAGGGATGGTCTGAGTTCCAAAATGCCAAGCCTCTTTCCTTTAGGGGTGAGTTCAACCTGAAGCTAGCTGAGGAGTGGTTAGCAAAAATAGAAATTTTTTTTGTAGTTTTGGGGAGTACAGAAGTCCAGAAGGTTCAGTTCGCCTTTTACATATTGGCTGGAGAGGCTAAGCACTAGTGGAAGGGGGCCAAGCAGTTGATGGAGGCCAAAGGAGTCCAAATCACTTGGGATTCCTATAAGGAGGTATTCCTGGAGAAATACTTCCCTCAGAGCATAAGGAATGGGAAGGAGAAAGAATTTATGAAAATAAGACAGGGTTCCATATCCTTTGATGATTATCTGGCAAAGTTTGAGGAGCCATATAAATTCTCCTATTATCCACAAGTGAGGTAGGATAAAGCATGAAAGGCCATGCATCTACAGGTCGGGCTGAATCCAGAACTGAGGAGCACTGTGGCTTCGTTGGAGATAAAGAATTATGCCATCTTGGTTGATAAGTGTCGTATAGTCTCCAAGGGCCTAGTAGAGACCACCAAGGGGAAGAAAGAGTTTAATCTCCTTAAAAGAAAGTCACCTTAGGAATTTAATAAGGGAAAAGAGGACCAGTTTAGTAAAGCCTAGTCTGAGAAGAGCTACTTCTGATGGTTTCGTCAAGTGTGGGAAGTATCATGGTAATAAGCCATGCTTTTTAGGCTAAAATGTTTGCTACAAATGTGGAAAGCTAGGACACTTCTTCAAAGAGTACCCAATGTGGAAGAAGCTAGCAGAGGCCCTTAAGCCTCTAACTAGAGGGAGAGTCTACACCCTCAAGGGCAAAGAGGTAGACCAATCCAATGATTCTATAAAAGGTCAGTGTTTTATAAATGATGTTCCATTAATTGTACTATTTGATTATGGTGCCACTCATTCCTTTATTTCTCATGAATGTATAGAAAGATTGAGCTTACCTATAACAAAATTTCCATATGAGTTATCCATTAGTACTGTAGTTGGAAAACATGTTTTGACTTATTTGACTTGTCTAAATTGCCCTATCATTGTTGAAAGTAAACCTTTTACTGTTAACCTTATCTATTTTCCTTTGGTGGATTTAGATGTTATCTTTGGAATGGATTGGCTATCTTTTAATAAGGTAGTTTTAAATTATTTTGAGAAGTCTGTGACTTTTATGGACACTATACCTGTGAATAGAGGTACAGAGGAAAAGATCCAAAGATTATGCTTCTTGTGTTCTTTTGAGGTTGAGAGTCAGCATAAGATTGATAGCATCCCTGTAATTAAAGAGTTCCCTGACATTTTTCCTTAAGAGATTTCTAGTCTTCCACTAGAGAGAGAAGTATAGTTCTTTATAGAGTCAGTTCCTAGGGCAGGACCAATCTCTATAGCACTATATAGGATGTCTCCCTTAGAGCTAAATGAATTAAAGGTTCAAATAGAAGACCTTCTAGAAAAGTAATTCATTAGGCTCAATGCTTCATCATAGGGAGCACCAATGTTATTTGTGAAGAAAAAGGAAGGAAGTATGGGAATGTGCATAGATTATAGGCAATTGAACAAAGTGATTGTGAAAAACAAATATCCACTCCTTATAATTGATGACTTGTTAGATCAATTAATAGGAGCAGCTTTATTTACTAAGATTGATTTAAGGTCGGGTTACCATCAGATCATAGTGAGAAGTGAGGATATACCTAAGATTACTTTTAAGGCTAGGTATGGGCATTACGAATTTCTTGTGATGCCATTTGGTCTGACGAATGCTATAGCTATTTTCATGGATTACATGAATCGCATCTTTAGACCTTACCTTGATCAGTTCGTGGTAGTGTTCATTGATGATGTTCTTGTATATTCTAGGAATAGGCAAGAGCATGAACAACACCTTAGGATTATGTTGCAAGTGCTTAGGGAGAAACAATTGTATGCCAAACTTGAGAAGTGTGGGTTCTAGTTGAAGGAAGTAAGGTTCCTAAGGCATGTGATTATAGCAATAAATCTAAGTAAGACTAAAGTGGTGGCTCATTGGGAGAGACCTACAACAGTGATTGAAATTCGTAGTTTCCTTGGATTAGCCGGTTACTATAGAAGGTTTATCCAAGGATTTTTGCAATTAGTGATATCGATGACCAAACTAACCCAAAAGGATGTTCCATATATGTGGGATTCCAAATGCGAACATAGTTTCCAAACCTTGAAGGAGAGATTAACCACTGCACCCCGTATTAGTTATCCCAAATCCTTTGGGTAAGTTTGAGCTATATTATGATGTATCCAAGAAGGGTCTAAGATGTGTCTTGATGCAAGAGGGGAAAGTAGTGGCCTACGCTTCTAGGCAATTAACGCCTCATGAAAGTAGTTACCTTACTCATGACCTAGAATTAGCAGCTATAGTGTTTGCTCTAAAAATTTAGAGACACTACCTTTATGGGTCTAGGTTTGAGGTATTTAGTAACCACAAAAGTCTTAAGTACCTCTTTGATCATAAGGAGCCAAACATAAGACAAAAGAGATGGATGGAGTTTATTAAGGATTATAACTTTGAGTTAAAAGACCATCTAGGAAAAGCCAATGTTGTGGCAGATGCCCTAAGTAGGAAGTCACTCCATATAGCTCAGATGATAGTGACGGAGATGAGTTTGATAGAAAATTTTAGAAATTTGAGCTTATTCGCATTAGTGCTACCAGATAGAATAACTCTAGGTGAGTTACAGATTGAGACTGACCTTAAGACTCAGATCCTAGAGGCCTAACAGGAGGATGAACTCTTAAAGTCCTTGAAAGATCCAAAGGATTTCCATAAGGAGGCTAATGGGCTAATAACCTTTCAAAGCAGGGTTTATGCCCCGATTCTAAGGGAATTGAGGGAGAAAATCTTAGAGGAAGCCCATAGGAGCAACTATATTGTTCATCTTGGTGCCACTAAGATGTATCAAGACTTGAAGGGAAGATTTGGTGGCCAGGCATGAAAAAGCACAACTCTGAGAATGTCGCTAAGCGCTAAGTGTGTCAGTAGGTGAAGATTGAACATCAGAAACCTGTTGGATTGTTGTAACCTTTTGATATCCCTAAATGGAAGTAGGATAACATATCTATGGACTTTGTGGTAGGTTTACCCAGGACTTAGTTTGGAAATGATACTATTTGGGTGACAGTAAATCGATTAACTAAGTCTACGCATTTCTTACCCATTAAGATCAATTTCTCATTAGACAAACTAGCCCATTTGTATATTCAGGAGATAGTGAAACTTTATAGGATCCCTACCAGCATTGTCTCGGATAGAGACTCTAGATTTACCTCTAGATTTTAGAGAGCCTTCCAAGAAGCTTTTAGTACTAGGTTAAGTTTGAGTACTGCTTATCATCCTCAAATAGATGGACAAATAGAGAGGACTATCCAGACATTAGAGGATATTCTTAGGTCATATGTCTTGGAGTATAAGGGGAGTTGGGATCAAAGCCTAGCATTGATAGAGTTCTCATACAATAACAATTTCCATTATAGCATAGGGATGACACCCTATGAAGATTTGCATGGGAGGAGGTGTAGATCCCCTTTGTGTTGGTTTAACATAGGGGAAAGACAATTAATCGAGCCAAAGTTGGTTCAGCAAACTACAGACCAAATCAAGATGATTAAAGATAAAATGGGTAGAGCCTAAAATAGGCAAAAGTAGTATGCTAACAAAAGAAGGAGACCACTAGAATTTAAGGAAGGGGATCAAAATTCCTCAATGTATTACCTGTTATGAGTATAGGTAAAGCCTTTAAGTCTAGAAAATTAAACCTAAGGTTTATTGAGCCATTCCAAATCCTAAGAAAAGTTAGTCAATCAGCATACTAAATAGCTTTACCTCCGTTCTTATCAAAAATCTGTAACGTTTTCTATGTCTCGCAACTTTAAAAATATATCTATGACCCATCCCACATTCTTGATGCAAGTACAGTACAGTTAAAAGAAAATTTAACTTATCACCTAAAACCTTTAAAAATCATCGAGAGTGAGGTTAAGAAATTAAGGAATAAGGTCATCTCTCCAATTAAGGTTTTATGGGATCAGTTATCTCTACAAGAAGCGACATGGGAAAAGGAAGAGGATATGAGGAAGTCTTATCCATAACTATTTGAATAGGTACGTTTTAATTTCGAGGATGAAATTACTTTAAAAGAGGGGAGGATGTAACATCCACTCCTAATATGATTAAGAGATGTTTGCTAATTGTTAATTTGATATTAATGCTTATATATGTTGCATTAATTACATATAGTTGCATTAGTGGAGGGACCTAACTGAAAGGAATAAAATTGCTAAGTTGAGAGTGTGGCCAAGGACCTAAGTGAAAAGGGAAAATGTATGGAGATTAAGACTACAAAGTAGCTTAGGGACCAAGTGCAATTTCCTAAACTCACCATTAAACCTTAACTGAACCCCAAACCCCTCACATAGTTTCAAGCATCAAATTTTTAAAGAGAGAAGCAGAAGGACGAGTATAGAGAGAAAGGGGCGAGCTAGGGCAAGAAAAGGGGAATTTTTCTAAAGGAAGAGTAGATTCAAGGTTGGAAATTAGTTTTATAGTAAGGGGATAATCTTCCTAACATATCATACACACAAATTTTCAAGGAACCAAGGTAACTATTCATCCTACAACCTTTTTTCTGAAATATGCAGAAAATTTTTTGATGAATGTGATTTGAATGTTTTAAGTTAAGTTTGGGGTTTTAAACCTACATTCTCTATGTTTTTTACTGCTATTGGGTAATGGTTGCTTATTTATTATGCTCATTTATGCTTGTTGATGATTTTAAAAAGTGAGATTTTGCCCTAAGTAAGAAAATGTGATTTGATCTTAGTTTGAGAAATGTTAAGCTAAGTTTTAGGCATGTTATGAATGTGAGATGATGTGTAAATGTTAGCATTAAGTTTATACTTTGAGAAAAGGGTTTGAGAATATGTTTTTAGGGCCAAACTCTGGGTAAAAATAAGAATTTTTGAAACAAACCAAAATCCAGCAACCGACTACTAGACCCTTGGAAGTTAACTGCCATGCTTATCATCTACTTAGAAACACTAGACAGAATGCTAGCAGCCGATAGCCAGACCACTAAAATTCAACTATCATGTTCTTTGTTTTCCAGAAAGTTTTCCAAAAGGATAGCAACTAATTGCCAAACCCCTGTAAGTCAACTGTCGAGGCTATTAGCTAACTGCCAAGCCCTAGCAGCCAACTGGTAGCTCTCAGCCAAAAGCATGGATTTAGATAGTGATCTAGCAGCCGACTGCTAGCAAGGGGCAAGTCGACTGGCAGCCTTCTGACATGGATAATAAGCTCAATTGACCATTTTAAGAACAAACTAGCCTAAATTCTCACTCAAACTAAGAATATAAACCAAGGATGTAATGGGTAACATGCAAGAGATAGAGTCACGAGTCACTCGGATGATGAGATCCTTGTGATAGTGAACAAAGAGATAGCAAAAAACATAATAGAAAAGAGGAAAGTATTCTAAGGGTATGGTTTCGAGGAGATAGGCTTATGGTCGAGTGATCAATTGTCTGTATGGGATGGCTGTTGGGTATTCCATGGTTGTGTCATAAATTAGGATGGTCAAACATCCACTTGAACCTAAATGATTTTGAAAACACCGTGATGGTTGCGAGCTTTAAGTTAGTGTCATCTTCCAAAGGCCATTTAAGAAACACATACTTAGAGTTAAGTAAAACCATGAACATAACCCAAGTCACCCTAGGGTATATGTAGATAATAGCACACTAGGAGCATGATCTGGGTAAAGTTGATAATGATTCCATAGCAGTATGATCCGCATAAAAGTAAAGGGGAAATGATTCGAGTAGAGTTGACAGTGATCCCATGAGTTGATAACCAGTCCCATTTGTGGAAGGGAAACATTGGGTAGAGTTGACAACTATCCCACTGGTTATGAGAATGGTACTCAGATTCGGCTGAGGGATGGCTCAGAATGTACAAAAGTTAAAAGTTAAAAAGACAACAACTAAAGTTAGCTAAATGGTGGTTGAATAGTCACAAACTCATTCATATAGACAGTGGTGCATGGAGTTGTTTTTGGGCATCTCTCTCGATTACTTTTAAGGTGTTTTATATACTGGTCATGTGTTATGAAAGTGAAATGATGACATGTTTACTGTCCCACAATATGTTTATATGAACGTTATGATTAGAATGATGATGAATGGACATCCAATGTTTGAAAGATGATATGTTTAAATGTACATGCATAAATTTGAGCACATGATTGAAAGTATGCTTGCATGCATTACACCCCAATAGTATATGTTATGTATTATGATTTATGATGGAAGAAGGCAGAGATTTTCCATGTAAGCACAGTGGTACAGGCTGCTAACTTTTAAAGATAGGTTACATTACTACTAAGATTAATTTCTCACATGAGTAATGTTAAATAATATGTTCATGAAATGAAATGTCAATAATCTCATATTCACAAATGCATATGTATATGTTTCATATAAAGCATGCCCATGGAATTGCATGGAAACTAGTTTGAAAGAATTGGAATGTAGAAATGTTTTCTGTATCCTTACAGTGGTACATGCTGGTTATTTTGAAAATGTATGGTTTGTTTAGCTACTAGTAAACTATTTCTCATTACTGTACTGGTATGTATCAGATGCCTAGATATAGCGCTGTAATGGAGATAGAAGTAGCAGTGGTGGAGGTTCCTTTTTTTGGAACCTTTACTATTTTGAAGGATATGTATATAGTAGCAATATTTGAAGTCCTTCCTACAAATTAATATGTTAAAGTATATGTGATTATGTAGTTATAGCCCTTTTTGGTCCTGATTCTCAACATGTTCTTTTTGGGATAGAATTAGGACTACCATTCTTTTTAAGTGTACATAGATAGAAGGGCACACACACACACACATATGAAATAGGATATGTGAATCTTTATCCATTGGTAGGATTCTTTTTGGAAAGGGGTTTGAGTGATAGGCTTGTTGTCTCCTTACCCGTCTAAATGAATATTTCACATATCCTGACTTATGTATCAGACAGTGTAATAATATATATATACATATACATATATGTATGTATTATGTTTTGCAAATTTTGTTGTGATGTATGGAAATTTTATTTCCCGCTATGCTTAAGTATGTTAACCTGAGAAAAAGAACCCAAACCTAATCAAATAATTAATTATCAATGGATTTAATGCTCAGGCAAATTAATGAGACAAAAAGGTAAAGAATAATGTAACCACTTATTTTATTACATATTTTAAAGCTGTAATATAAAGATAAGGGTGTTACAACAAGGTTGATTGAGTACTTAAGGGTGTGGTCATATATTATATCACATGGCTATAATATGTGTATGTGCGTGTGTGTTTTACCATATCTCTTTTTAGGAATTGAGAGTGAGGGTGCTTTTTGTTTGGTTGCATGCATGAATTATATATATATGAGATATCTGTGGTGTGTGTATCCTATGAAAGCAATCAAGGAATTTGAATTATCAATCACACAACTTTTTCTCAAGTGTTTTCTTGAATTCTTCATTAGTTTTGATGTCATAGAAAGTAGGAAAGATAGACGCCCTTTCTCTAATCCATGTAAGTCCCATTCCCATACAAAACAAATTAAATAAAACAAGATAAAATTTAGAGGGAAAGTAACAGATGAAGAAAAGATTTGATTGGGAGTGTGGGTTTGTCTAACAACGTATACTCCTCTTTCTTTTTCCTTCCCTTTTTTCTAATTTGTGAGTGTTGTCCAAAGACTAAATTCAAGTTATGGGGAAACAGAGTCTTTATTTATGACCACTTCATTTTCCTTCTTTATTAACTCCACTTCTACTAATCTTTTATTTTTCTTTTCTCTTTTCTCCTTAATTTCTCCATAAAATTAAAATTAGAGAATAGTTCCAATTTAGTTTTTTGGAGCCACTAATAACCAAGTTTAATTGTCATAAAATTGTTTACAATTTTAGACCCTAAACAAATGACAGTCACAAAATTTGTGCTTCATCAAATAAACTCTTTTTTCCCTTCAATATGCTCTTTCTGAGTTATGAAGTGAACTTTTTCAAGTGATGGTGTATTTAATATATCATTGTAATGTATTATATGAGTTCTAGTAGATACAACGATAACAACCTACCAAATAGTATATATAAGTGGACACAATAGTTTTAAGAAAGCAATGTAATTATCAGTTAAACCTACTCTTTTATGCCTACCTAAATGCCTAGTGTCTTCTAGAATTCTTAATTAATGGAATCCTATTTTTAAAGATTAGAGGCTAAGGTTATATTACCCTACATATGACACTTTATTCTTCAGTCTTATATTATTCTTTACATAATTCATACTTGGTGATAGACCTAAGTTAAACTCTATTATAATTTTATCAAAAAGCCTTATAACAACTACTTAAAAATCTTTGGTAGTCTTGTCCTAGACTGTGGCAGCTATGTGCTTACCTCAGGAAATATAATTATAGATTATAGTGAACTTATGAAAAGTCATGGCTTGCAGATAGATGTTTCCTCATGGAGTTGAATTTATTTAAGCCCCATCTCCCTTTGTCATAATTATATAGTGTTAGTTAATTGTAACATGCAAAATATCCAATATATACTTAAAATGAATTGTCATTAATACCCTGTATTCCTTAGTAATACTCTTTATTCGATATGCAAAGTTTGTGAAGTAATATCCAGTATTCCTTAGTAATGAAAAAGAATAAATGAATTATTATTAATATGTATTTAACATATAACACTAACATTATGTTAACATTCTCTTGCTCTAGTCACACCTATTTTGGAACAAAGGGAAAATTTTCTTTGAGCTTAATCCTAATTACTTCTCCAAAAAACTTTTGCTCCCAATGTTTTCACAAACCAACCTAGCAACCACATTATACTTGACAAATAATCCTTTGATGAGTATCACTATCACAAAATAGAAATAACATCTCAAACAACATATTGATAACCTAATGTAAAAAGCGTTCAACTATAAACAAATTGCAAGAAAATTATTGAAATCCCAAACAATAAAGGGATAAACCTAGCTTCCAGATACCATAAGAGATGGTTTAAACAATGAAGCCATTAGATTGAACCTCACATTGAAATCCTGAATGATGTTTCTTTAACGATAGAAAGAAAAAGAAAAAATATCAAATAAAAATGAGGGAACTAAACACTGCGCTGCTTCTTCCAAGGCTTTGATAACATGAAGGAGCATCACCATTAATCATTGTTTCAATGTTCAGGCAAGGGAGTATCTCGAAAGGGAGTCTTCTCTTTGATAAGTTTTTAAGAAGGAAAATGGAGGCATGAAGGAGAATACTCTAAGGTGCAGGATGTAACATCCTAAAATTTGACAAAGGAATTAAATTTCAAATTTTGTATAGTTAAACATAATTATATCTAATCAATTCCATGAAAATCTACTTGTATGTAAATTTTATTAAAATATTAGTAGTTAAGATAAAAGACTAATAAAATAAATAATCAAGAGTCTTATAAGGGTAAGAGAGGGATTTTTCAAAAAGTTAAAAATACCTGACTAGGAACAAATTCCTCATCTAAATGATAATTTAATTATAATTCCCTAACTAAATTACTACAAAACTTTATTCCCTCTATATACCACAACTTATCAAAACTCTCCTTCAAATTCTCCTTGAGTCTTCATGTCTCCAAGCCTTTGACACCCTTACCTTCATTCCATGAAACATAAGCTTAAGCTTTAGAGAGAGAAAGAGGAAGAAAACTAGAGAGAGAAAAAGAAATCTAGAGAGAGAAACTCCATCTTCTCTTAAACATTCCATATAATGCAAGATTCAACACCTACAAGTGAAGGGAAATCATCATCATCTAGTTGAGGCCTATTTTCTTAAGGAAAAGGAAGGAAAACATCAACCTAGCAAGTTCTCCAAATTTTTCCTAACTCTTCGCAAGGTAGGAAACTCTTTTCATACCTTCATATGTTTATGAGACAACTCTATAGGCCTGATTCTTGCTTGGGTTAGGTGATGATAGGCAATATCTTGTGTATTTATCATTCATGGCATATTGGGTGTGAGAAAATTGAGGGAAAGCATGAGGAAACCTTTTAGCAAAGTTAGGTTTCTCATGTAGGAGGTTCATGAACAATCCATGAAAGATTGGTGTAAATGAGTATGTAGGTTAGGTTTGTTGCTTGTAGAGTCTTGGAAGGTGGTTTGTGGGCTTGTGTGATGCAAACCCTAGGATTTTCATGTATTAAAATGGACCCTAGCAGCTTAGAAAGGCATTGAAAGGCAAGAAAATCTAATTCTTTTGCTACATAATTGGGGAAGTTGACAAGCACATGATTATAAATTTTTATTTGATCATTTCTATTCGCATTAGGAGCATTTTCTATGTGTTTTATTGCGAATTACCTAAGTTTTCACATTGTTTTCATGTTATCCAAGTTCCAATAAGTTGTAAAATAGTTTTGGAGTAAAAGGGAGCAAAAATAGACGTCCACAGGCTTAAGACACCATAGAGCATGCCCTTGTTAAAGTAAGGATTCTAGAACACACCTTGTAGCACGGCCAAGCATGGAAGCTTCCATGAAATGTAACATTTGCTCCTAATAATTGCATTTTATGATGACATTATTATTATTATTATTGTTAGTATTAATTGTGGGATGTTAAGGATGATTTATCAAGGAGTTAGAATGGACATTTTTACCATTATATAATCACTTTTGTGATAAAAGAATGCAATTGGAAATTTGGTGAGGAAGGGTAAAATAGTAATTTTACCATGAAGGGAAAAATTAGTTTAATCCTTTTATTTCATGAATTTACATCAAAGGATTCTCATTATTTTAATTTAAGAGAGAAGAAGAATCTAGTTATGTAAGAGATTACTTGCATTTGATGTCAAGAGACAACTTCCCTGAGGAAGGGCAAAATCGTAATTTCACCCCAAGGGCATATTAGTAATTTTACATAATGTAAAAAATTTAAATTTTACCTTAAATATTTCAAGAAAAATAGAAATTACAAATATTTATCCAAGTATGCTTCAAAGAAGAAAAAGAGGGAGATGATAATCTTTGGCATAAAGGGCAAAATGGTAATTTTATCTTAGGGCCAAAATTGTAATTTTGCTAAAATAAGAGTAAATTGGTAAAATCATAGAAAATAAGTTTTATGAAATTTTATTTAGTAATTTTAACATAATGAAACTGAAAGGGGTGAAAATGGAGTAAAAATGGCCAATTTGGACTAAATGGCAAAATGGAAATTTTCTTAGGGGCTTATTTGCAATTTCTAAAAATTTGAGGGACCACTCTACAATTTTGAAACTCTTGAGGGACAGAAAAGTCCCAGCCCATAGAAGTTGCACAAAATTACATTTTTAAGGAGAGACAATGCCATTGATGAAAAAGAGAAGAAAATGGGACAAAATGGACATTTTAGCACCAATGGCATTTTTATAAATAACCTAAACTCTAAATTTTAGCCTTTTTCTTCCTCCTTGTGCTAGAAGTGTCGAAGAAGAGGGGAGAAGGAGAGGCTGGCCAAGTTCCTTCACAGACTTGGAGAAGAAGGTTTTCACACTAACACAACCTGGAGATTTCACTTATTTTGCATTTTCAAGGTAGCTAAACATGCCTATGCCATTATTTTCTTGTTTTATGGTGTGTTTATGGTATTTTAAATCTTGAAAGAATGATGGCTTTTTCTCTCTCTACATTCTTATGGTTGATTTTCATGATTGGGTTTGAAATATGTTGGAAACTACTTGTGTTTATGGCTATATACATGTTGGAAAGCTTGAATACCTAAGAGATGGTGAATTTTTATGGATGGAACCATAGTCTTGCAAAACCCTAACCTATACCAAGGCTGAAATGGTATTGTATAGAGTGAGAAAATGATGTTTTTGCATGGTCTTTTCTTGAATATGATTGTGTTGTAAGCTCAATGGTGAAATAACTCCATTTCCTTGCATTCTTCCCTTTGGCCGAATTGTTGCTTGTGTAAGGGTGCTGAAATTTATTGGAACTTGGTTAAGATTTGTGTTAGAAAACGTGTGAGAAAGTGTTAGAAAATGGTAAGAGAGAGAAAATCTAGGTAAGTTAGTGTTTAAGTATTTTTCCCATTTTCTAATTTCACCATTAATCATGAATGTGTGGCTTACTTATCTTGGCTAAATTGATGTATATAAGTGGTGCTGAAATTTTTTTGAAAAGTGGCCTAGAAACCGTATAAATTTAGTTCCAAGAAAGGAAGAGAGATAAAGTTATGGTAATTCTATGCTTTAGCCATTTTCCAATTCAAGGCCTTACCATTTCACCTAAAAATTGTGCATAAACATGTGAAGTTGTGAGGTTAGGTGTATTGTCATGTTTGGATGAATAATGAGCTAGAAAAATATGATAAAGGATGGCTTAAAGTGTACTCACCTAATTTTTAGGTGTGAGAAAGGGTTAGGCATAATTATGGGAATTGTTACCATAATGTTTAAATGGTAAGAAAAAAGCTAGAAATGAACCAAATGAGTTAAAAATGCCATTTTCACATGATTCCCTTGCCTTGGTCGAATACCTTGTATAACTTCCCCTAGAATGGCTAAACTTCTATGTTAATTAAAAATAGCCCAAGGTGCCATCAAAATTGGCCTATGTTAAGTGACAAGAGGGAAAATGATATAATGGTCAAGAAAGGATAATAAATAGCATAAAATTTTTCCATTTATAGTAAGATGTCTAAATTCATGTGAAAGTGACTGAATAGCATGAAAATGCTTGATGCAATTATGAATGCCAAAGTTAAAGATCAAGGAGGAATGATTTGGTGAATACCTCTTGAGACCAAAATTATGAGGAGGAATGATCTGATGTATACCTCCCTAATAAGTTACCTTGTGGGGAATGATCTCATGTATACTCCCAAGGGATAAAATGCAGGAGGAATGATCTGGTGTAAACCTCCAAAGAACATAATGATGTGGAAGGGAATGATCTGGTGTATACCTTTCCAAAGTAAAGTATTTCTATGTAGCTATAAGTTGTATTGCATGAATGTGACTTTTGTGAATATGATTTAGACTTATAAGCATTGAAAGCTTGTTGTCCATTCCATGAATGACATAATTTGCTGCATATCTCATGTCTATAGATGCATACACACATGTTTCACATATATCATACCTAAAGGTCTATATGAAAAGAGCTTGAAATTTTAATTGAATGCAGAGGTTTTTTTTGTATTATTACAGTGGTACATATTAGTTGTTTTAAATAAATTGGTTTGTTTAGCTACTGGGAATATATTTCTCATTATTGTGCTGATATGTATCAGAAGCCTAGATATTGTCTTATAATGGAGATTGAGCTGGCCACTGTGGAAGTTGCCTTTCTAGGAACTTTCACTATTATAAAGGATATCTATGTTATATCTATCTTTGAGTTTCTTCTGGAGTAAATTAGACACTTAAGCATGTAGTCATAGCCCTTTCTTTTTAGTCCTGATTCTATATAGTCTTTTTAGGGTTAGAATTGGGACTATCATTTTTTTGCTATACATAAAGGGAAAAGAGCATACGTATAAGGATATATGAAGGACCTATTCCTCCATGATATTTTGTAAAAGTAGTATGAGTGGCAGGCTTGTTGTCTCCTTACTCCTTAAGGATTGGGTACTTCATCTGTCTTAGTATATGTATACAAAATAATGTACCAAATAGTTATGATAATATATGTATAGTGTAAAAATTTTTTTTTTATTCTGTTGTGGTGTATATATTTTTATTCCGCTATGCCAAAGCATGTTTACCTGAGCAAAAAAACCCAGACCTAATTGCATAATAAAGTTCTAATGGATTAAATGCTCAGGAAAAATTAATGAAATTAAAGACTAAGGGCAATGTAACTGCTTATCTGAATGAGTATTATAACGTTGTTAAGATAAGATAAGGGGTGTTACATGAAACGCGCTCTACCACGCCCTTGCCACTTTCCACACAACAATATGGCCATACTACTCCAAGGATTCTAGAGCATGCCCTCCAACACATCCAAGAATACAGCCTAGCTACTAACACACCCTTTGTACTATCCACTTTTCATATCTTTAGGTATGTTCTAAATTCTTAAATTTAGCAATTGCATACCTAAATGTATCTATTTAAATTGCCCTAGGTTTTCTTAAATGAGAGAGGGACTAAATTGAAAGAGAAGTAAAGGGACTAAAGTGAAAAGAGAAAAGTTCCCTAAAATATCTAAATGTCATCATTACTTTGGCACAAAGATCAAGGCATATTAATGACATATAATCATGATGCCTAAAAATATCTAAAAAGCAATGATTACATCAAAAAATATCTAGGAAAAAATATTTGAAGGCCATGATGACCTTAGGAAGTTATCTTAAGGGCAAAATAGTCATTTTCTTACCCAAGGGCAAAAGGGTAATTTCACCCAAGGATAAAATGGTAATTTTTACCTTAAGGCTAAAATTGTCATTTCATCTAGAAATATCATGACAATTTTTATGGAGTCCATCTCTCACCACTTTTTAAAATTATGAAGGAAAATGAAGGGTAAAATGGTCATTTTGGCATAAAAGGCAAAATGGTCATTTTTCTCTCCCTAATTGATAAACCATCTTCTTCATGCCAAAATGGGAGAAAGTGATAGAAAGGGATAGAGAGGAGAGGAAAACTGAGAAGGGAAGAAGGAGAAGAAGAAGAGGAAAAACTCAAGAAAAGGCTAAGGAGAAATCACTTTTATTGTTAAATCAAGGTAGCTAAACAATCTTATGCCCTTTATTTCATGGTTTATGGATTCATTTAAGTGTTTGAGCAATTTCCATGGCTTTCATGAATAGTGAGAGTTTCTCACTCTACATTCTTTCATGCTTAAATATTTGTTGGGTTGTTTTTGTATGGTGGCATGGATGTATTTGTGAGTGTTAGAATGATTGATTGAATGAATTATGGAAAGTTTGTAGTTTTGGTTTATAATGTTCATGAAAAGCCCTCTTGATTGGATTGATTATGTGATGTTAGGATTGGCATGGTTATGGTAAGGAATTGGTGTTTTCATGTTTGTATATTGATGAAATTGGGAAAAAGGGAAGAATTGGTGTTAAACTCCTTCATTTTCCTTTTCTTCTTGCTTTGGCCGAGAGCTCCCTTTTGGCACCATGGAAAATTTTTGCATGATTTTAGTTCATGGGTGTGTTGGTTATTTCGGCCATAAGTAAGAGAGAGGGAGAGAATTGATGTGATGAAATTCCCTTATTCCTCTTTTTCTTGTGACTTGGTCGAGAGCTTCATGAAGGTTGTTGGAATGAAAATGGTTCATTTATATGTTCATGATTTTGGCCAAGGAAAGAGAGAAAGAAATAATGAGAGGTATGAGGTTTTGTTTCATGAATTGCTTTCCATAACCATGAAATCCTAATTTTGAAGGTGAATTCCAATAAGAGGGAAAAGGAATGGTGAAGGAAAGAGTCATTAGTTCACCTAAAAGTATGTTGTAACCCTTGATATGTAATAGAATAAAGTATGGAAATTGTATGGAAATGGAAGGAAATTTATGTAATTGTGGTGTATGATGAAAAGGGTGGAAGAAAGGGAATATATGGTATGAAAGCCTCAATTTTCTTTTATTTTCCTCCCTTGGCTGATACCATCTCTCTTTATTCCCTTGTAATGGATTGAATTTTTGAAAATGTAATTATAAGGAAAATGTTAAAGATGTTATGTTGACCAATTACAAGGTAAAGAGAAGTGGATGGCTAAGGCATAGAACTTTAATAATGAATGTTATAAATTGTTAAAAAGGAATGAATGACCTTCCATGTCCATACTTTCCAATATGGAAAATGTCATTAAACACATAAGGGTTATAGTTAGCAATAAGGGCATATTATCATAAAAAATGAATGAAAGGAAAGGAAATTAGCAATGAAAGAAATGAAAGGGAAACATAGAAAGGGAAGGAAAACATAAACTGGAAAGGAAGAGGACTTAAAGGAAGTAATTCCACTATATATTATAAGATAGATAGGCTTGTAACTGAGTGACCAATTGTCAATATAGAACGGCCATTGGGCATTCCATGGTTGAGTCACAAATTTGGATGGTAAAACATCCACTTAGTATAAAAGATTGTGAAAACACTGTGATGATTGCAAATTCTAAGTTAGTGTGACCTAGTTTGGCTAATAAAAAGGGGACATTTACTTAGAATTTAACATAATCATGGGTACAAGCCAAATCATCCTAGAATATATATAGGAAATAGCATACTGGGAGTAAGATCCATCGATAAGGGGTGGTGATTCCTTACTATCATGATCCACCCAAAAGCAGAGGGGAAATGACCTGTGTGAGATGACAGTGATCTCGTGAGCTTAATTTTCATATATTAGCAATCTGCCTAAAGGTAGTGACCATTGATTGGAATTTGACTGGAATGGGTACTTGTATCCATTGGGGGACACCTCGGATAATACTAGTGAGAGAATTGTCACATAACGAAAAAAGAAAATTATATCACCCATGTTCGTAGTAGTACGTAGAGTAGTCCACTGGGTGGCTCTCCTCGATACTCTTAAGTCTCTTTTTCATTGACTATGGCTTCTATCCAATGACTGATAAATTTTTTTCTTATGACTAATAAATGTTTCCTTATGAATGATGAATGTTTTCCCTATTTATGGCTGGAATGTATTTATATTTTTATGATACTCAAATGTTACTTGTGGTGAACTAATATAATGAACTATCATGATGTATAATCATAAATACATACCATACACATATGTAATTTATATGTTAAATCCCAATAGAATAAATGATGTTTTAAAGTAAAGAATGTAGAACTATTTTTTTTATCACTACGATGGTACATACTAGAATGTTTTTAAAAAAGTGGATTGTCTAGCTACTAAGAAAATATTTCTCACAGTTGTATCTGGTATGTATCAAATGACTAGGTACATGATTTGGTTAGAAGTAAAGGTGGCCTTAGTAGAAATTCCCTTCCTTGGATCCTTCATCATGATACAATGTATATATGTAGTGACTGTAATGGAAGTCCCTCCTTTTCAGAGGGGGTGAGAATGATGTCTCTTTTTTGAAAAATGTAATTAATTAGAATGTAGCCCATTTTATCCTAATTCTCATATGTTTTTGAAATAGAATTAGGATAAATAATTTTTGTATGTGTATAGTGAGATAAGCATATATGTCTAGATATGTGAAAGTTTTATCCACTAGTAGGTAAATTTTGTAAAGGGTCTGAGTGGCAAGTTTTTTGCCTCCTTACCCTAAAGAACTAAAAGAACTTCACATATCTAGAAATATATATATGACGTTGTAAATATTTTATGAATGCAAATATATGAATGAAGTTATTTTTTTCTGTGTTGTTACCAAAATAATGTTTTTATTTATTTAGTCTTTTGCTATGCAATGTATGAATAAAATACCTGAGTAACGGATCCCAAGTATAATCAAATATGAAATGAACATTAAAATCATACTCGGGTAATAATTAAGGACAAAATAAAGATAACATACCAATCTTGTAGCAAATGGCTTGAATGACAAATATTTAAAAAAGAAGAAGAAGAAAGCTATAAGATTGGGGTGTTAAACCCTCAACCATGCCATTGTTATATTTCATACTACCACACGGCCATGTTGCCTCTCACACTATCCTTGCCTATAAATAGGGAGGCTGATGAAGAGTAAAGGGATAGTGAAGCCATGAGTGTGAGTGTGGTTTAGAGAGTGACATTCCCTTCCATTCGTGGACCTTGGCAATCCAATCTTCTTGTCTCTCTACAAAGGTGAAAGCCATGGAAATTCAACAAAGAATTGCAGGAAGAGATTGAGAAGCATCAAGAGGCAACTAGGAGTGTAATCAAGGAGAAGATCAGAGCCAAGACTATTCACCCAAAACTCAACAGATGAGGGTGTACTTGTTCCCATTTTTTTCTTCTTTATTTGCAATTACCTTTCTTATTGTTCTTGTAACACCCTTATCTTTACCTTATGGCTTTATAAAATGTAATAAGATAAGAAAGTCACATTTAACTTTACCTTTTTAATTCATTAATTTGCCTGAGCCTTAAAATCAATCTAGAATTTATTATTTGATTAGGTTTGGACTCTTTTGCTCAGGTTATCATACTTTAGCACAGTGAAAAATAAAATTTCCATACATCACAACAGAATTTACAAAATATAATATATATACATATCTATGTCATTACACTGTCTGATACATAAGTCAGGATATGTGAAATATTCATTTAGAGGGGTAAGGAGACAACAAGTCTATCACTCAAACCCCTTTCCAAAAATAATCCTACTAATGGATAAGGTTTTCACATATCCTGTTTCATGTGTATATGCCCTTCTTTTTTATGTACAATCAAAAAGGATGGTAATCCTAATTCCATTCCAAAAAGAACATATTGAGAATTAAGACAAAAAGGGCTACAACTACATAATTACATCTACTTCTTTAACATACTAATTAGTATGAGGCATTTCAAATATTACTACTATATAAATGTCCTTCAAAATGGTAAAGGTTCCTAAAAAGGGAACCTCTACCATTACTACTTCTATCTCCATCATAACACTGTATCTAGGCATCTGATATATACCAGTACAACAATGAGAAATAATTTCCCAGTAGCTAAACAAACCATAAAATTTCAAAATAACTGGCATGTACTACTGTACGGATATAGAAAAAGCATTTCTACATTCCGTTTCTTTCAAAACAACTTTCATTCAATTTCATGGGCATGCTTTATATGAAACATATGCATGTGTATTTGTAAATATGAGATTATTATTATTTCATGTCATGAACATATTATATGGCATCACATTGTCATGCATTTATGCATAATCTGTCATCAGATATGTCATCACATCATTATACTTGTTTATACCCATAGGGGTACCTTAGTGGTCATTACCACTAGGGTGACTATTTATAGTGTCATTAAGTCCCACCACTAGAGTATTATATAGTGCTATCACATGCACCTAAAGGGGGATCTAATAGTGCGATCCTCCACCCTTTCATGGTGCTCTTTAGGGGAACATTAATAGTGCCACAGTTCACCCCTTCAAGAACATTCATTTCCTTTTTATTTATCTTTAAGGGGAGATGTAAATAGTGTCATTCTTCTGCCCCTAAGTTGACATTCATAGCCTTTACATATTCACCTTAAGGGGGATTTTATAGTGTCGTTCCCCACCCTTTATTGGCGACCTTCAATGTCTTTCATTTCTCATTTTCATGTAAATTTCAAGCCATACATTTATATTCATATGAATTAGAACATAATCATATCAATAGCATAATACATGCAAATATCTTTCCTATTTATTCATGTATATCCTTCCTCTCCATTTCTATTAATGTTGGCCACTTTTAAACATTTTTTCTTTACTTTCTCATTAACATATAAATTTGTCCATCAAGAGAAATAAAGAGGTGGTGCTTTCGGCCAAGGTGAGGGAAGAGTGGAAGCTAGGGATTTTCATGCCATTTTTTCCCTTTCTTCCATCCTTTCCACCTTTTAAGCATAATGGCCCATTTTTCTTTCACTACTCGTGACACTTTCTTATGTTCAAAATGTGCATCCATATGTTTAGCCATTCTCTTTCTTCATTTTCATAGCTTATTTTTCATGCCAAACATACATTTACACATATTCCTTCATCTTCACATTTTAGGCACACTTTCAAGATTGAAAGACATGACTAGAAAATGGTAAATTTGCCAAATTCATCAACATAACAAAATTTTTTCTCTCTTTCTCTCTCAAGACTGAACACCTACACCATTTATTAAACATTTTTTCAAGCAACCAAATTCCATAGAAACCCTAGGTACTTTCGGCCAAGAGAGAAAGTGAGGAAAAATGGAAAGTTTCAATCTTTTGCTTACATGGCTTTCATTTTTAAGATATTCTCATGCAAAATCACCATTTTACCTGTCATTTTCATGCCATTTCAACCATTTCAAAAGTTAGGGTTTTTCATGAAATAAATGCCATTCATGGAAGATTTCAATCTTTCAAAATTTCTAGCATTCAAACATACCTATATTCACAAACACAACTATGTTTCAACGTAAGTGTAACGCCCTTATCTAGTATTACATTTCCTCCAATGTAGCAGATAAGTTTGGTACATTATTCTTGTCCTTTTATTATTAATGTCTGAGCATTTATACCATTCAATTTTATTAAAGCAGATTAGGTTCAGGGTATTTTGTTCAGATCAATTCTATATGCACACCAAAAATAAAATATCATACATTGCAGCAAAAATTCAAAACTTTCATATAATTCAAATAATACATGTCCAATAATGTCTATTACATTTTTGTAAACAAGTACTCGAATATATGAAGTACCCATCCATAGGAAGTTAGGAGACAATAGGCCTGTTACTCAGACTCCCTTACAAATTGCTAAAGATGGACCAGTCCTTCACATATCCTTTCCCAGTGATTTCCATGTACATCTCATATACAAAGCCAAAAAAATAGTCCTAATTCTAAACCAAAATATATCTGGAATAGGACCCAAAATAGGGGTTACAAAAATTTTGCTTTTAACTAAAATGAAACTCCTATCTCCCCGGCCCTACTAAGCATCTACATCTGATACATATTAGCATATAAATGAGAAACGCAAGTTTCCCAGTAGCTTAACAATTCGGGGTTTAAAAAATCAAATAATATGTATCATGGTGCAAGCACCAAAATATTTAATTCTACATACTTGGTATATATATAAAAACATAGCATGATTCATAAATATAAATTGGAAAGCATTGTATGATCAATTTAAATGTCAATGTGATAAAGTACTATTCTTTTCAAATAAAACATCTTTGTATGCTATTAAACACAATAACATAAAATTAATAAAATTATTTATGCTTGTCATTCTTAAAACTTACTTTTATATAATAGTTGTGCACACTTGGTCACTATGTGGACACTTAGCCACCTTTACAGTTCTTTGTGCACACTTAGGCACTTGTGGACACTTGGGCACTTTGATAAATCTTTAACAAGTTTCAAGAATAATTTTCCCTTTCTTGGAAATTAATATTAATGCACATTTCTTATAAAACTCTAATAACTTCAAGGATAATTTTCCCTTTCTTGGAAATTAATATTAATGCACATTTCTTATAAAACTCTAATAACTTCAAGGATAATTTCCCCTTTCTTGGAAATTAATAATAAAACTCTAATAACTTCATGGATAATTTCCCCTTTCTTGGAAATTAATATTAATGTACATTTCTTATAAATTCTAATAATTTCAAGAATAATTTCTCCTTTCTTGAAAATTAATATAAATGTGCATTTCTAATAAAATTCTAATAACTTCAAGAATAATTTCCCCTTTCTTGGAAATTAATATTAATGTACATTTCTAATAAAATTCTAATAATAAATTCCCATTCCTTGAAAAAAAAAATAATATTAAGGTGCATTGCTTATAAATTCCATGGACTTGGCCTATGGATATTGGTTAATTTGCAATTCAATTTTCCTCTTTTATTCCTTAACTAACACCATTCAAATGGTATAGTCTCCTTCCTCCATGGTCATTTTTCTCATTAATCACAATCAAACTTTCACACCTATTTAATGAAAAAATCATCTTCTACTCGGACAACAAGAGTTCCATGGGAAATAATGGTTCTTAAACTCATACATCCATTTCTCTCATGAAAATATCACTTACTATTTATAATCCTTCCATAATAACAACACTAATTTCATCACATCAACCCACATTCCAATCAATCATACATGCTTAGCCAACATAACATGCATCTTATCAAGAATGTAGGGAAGGCAATCATGTTCCATGGAAACTAAAACATCATGATTTCATATACTAAAACATGGAACACAAATCTTAAATTGTCAACCTACCTTAAAGATACACTAAGGTGGAGTTCTCTTAGCTTTCCCTTTGAGTTCTCCCTTGCCTCTTCTTTCTTTGGTCTCTTAGCTCTTTCCCTCTTCACAAAACTTTTATGTGTGCTCCCTCTAAGCTCACGTTTTTCTCTTTTCTTTTTAAGGATACATCTGTGTGTCTATATGCATGCATGCTACCAATGAGAATCTCAATTTCATTTCCTTTTGGCTTAGGTGGCGTGTGCCCTCTTTCTTTCTCTTTTCTTTCCTTTCTTACCGTGAGGGTGTAGTGTGCCTATATGTTAAAATGCCCATTCCAATTCCATTCCTATTTTCCTTTTGTCCATACAGTAAAGAGGTACTCCTCTTTCTTAATTAATTTTTTTAATAATTATTGTCATCTAATAGCCTATGTGTGGCTTAGTATAACTCATTCCCTTGCAACCTTTGTGTTTTAGCTATTATCCACGCTGCTCCCACCCTTTCTTCCTTATCGTATCAACCTTTATTTCCTTCCCCTTATGTGTATTGTCATGCAGTTAATGGGGTGCTACTTCTCCCCCTTATTATTATTAAGTACCACTCCCTTTTCTTGCACTCTTCCCCTATCTTCTCATTACGCTAAAGGAAAGAAGCAAGGAGTGTCCTATGCAAGCTGCACCCTGTACAGCTCACGCAGCTACTTCCTTTAATTTATTAATGTTAGTTTGACAATGCCACTAGGTCACACAAGCCTTCCTTTAGATGCTGCCTTTCTCTTGCTTTGGGGTATCACCGAATGGCCTTTTATATTGGAATGATGAGGTTTGCTTGCTGCATGCACATGTACGATTACTCCATCCCTTGCACGTAAGCCCCTTCCTCCATGTAAGACTCATTTGTACATATTTAATTTCATCGATTGGTGACGCCAAAGGAAAGAAATTCATGGGAACACATAACCCTCAATTGCTGCATGCTTATATATTTTTAAATCCATCCTTCATGTAGTTGTTTGGTTAGGAAAAGAAGAAAAAGAAATACATAATCCTGGCACCCAAATCCTCATTCTCAGTCATATTGAAATTAAAATAAAAAAGGGAAAAAAAGGAAGGCTACATTCACGTGTCTCTTCTTCTCTCTTCCACCTCTTCACACATATATATATAGATACTTGAACACTACACTTTCCCCCTTTCCTCTCACTTGTTGTTGCCATACGTATTTCTATCATTTAATCTAGTCAAAGTGATGTCTATTCGGTTGAATTAAAAGGAATAAAAGGAAAGAATTTAAGCACCTTAACTTTAATGTAAGCACCTCAAGCACCTAAACTTTTATGTAAGCTCCTCAAGCACCTCACTTATTTTTCCTCCACTGAATGGTTCCTGCTTTTTAATCATGATAATTAAATTTTCCTCATTCATTCATACATATGTCTACAGCTAAAGTAAGATAAAAGAATAAAAAGGGAAACTTAAGAATGAAAGTGTCACACGTCCTCTCTTCTTGCTTCTCCCTCTAATACCGAATCTCTTCTTTAAAATTTATCTTGTTTCCAATGTGACAAGCTTCTAAAAATGTTACTACACTTACTTAGTATATTACCTTTCCATTCTCCTTTCTACTTTCTCTACCAACCCCTATAATTTGCATACTTCTTTCCTTCTACTCATATCACATTGTTTTCTTTTCTCTTAATTAATTATTACTTATCCATTATCTCTTGTAAGCTCCTTGTACTTGTATTTCAATTTTTGTTAAACAAGAAGATAGGGTATTCATTTTTGACATCTTTATTCTAAGCTCTACTCAATCACTTTCATTACATTGTATGACAAACTCATCCAATTAATTAAGGAATATAACATAAAAATAGTCACAAGAATGGGGTGTTATAATAAGCAAAACCCATTCAAGGAAGTCCATCATAAGTGTAATGCCCCTATCCAGTCTTACAATTCCTTCGATGTAAACGGATAGGTTTGGTACATTATTCTTATCCTTTATTTAATTATTATCTGAGCATTTATACCATTAAGTTATATTAAGTCGATTAGATTCGGGATCTTTTGCTCAGGTTAAAACTCGTATGCATAGTAGAATTTAAAATACTAAACTACACAGTGAAAATTTAAAACTTTCATGTAATTCAAATAAATACATGTCTAATAATGTCCATTATATTTCTGTAAGCATGTACTCGGATATATGAAGTACCCATCTATAGGTAGTTAGGAGATAACAGGCCTGTCACTCAGACTCCCTTACAAATTGCTAATGATGGACCAGTCCTTCACATATCCAATCCCAAGGATTTCCCATGTATATCTCATATATGCAGCCAAAAGAATAGTCCTAATTCCAAAACAAAATATATCTAGACTAAGACCCAAATTTGGGGTTACAAAAATTTTACTTATAACCAAAATGAACCTCCCATCTCCTAACCCTGCTAAGCGTTCGTATCTGATACATATTAGCATATAAATGAGAAACACAAGTTTCCCAGTAGCTTAACAATTCGGGTTTAAAAATCATCTTATATGTACCAGGGTACAAGAACCAAATAATTAATTCTACATTCTTGAAAATAAAATATAACATTATTCATAAATATAAATTGGCAAGTAATGCATTATCAATTTAAATGTCAATGTGATAAAATAATATTCTTTTCCAGTAAAATATCTTGCATGCTATAAAAATGCATTATCATGAATTTAACAAAAACATTTATTCTTATCATTCTTAATCTTGCTTTTATACATTAGTTGTACACACTTAGGCACTATGTGGACACTTGGCTACCTTTAGAATTCTTTGTGCACACTTGGGGACTTGTAGACACTTGGCCACCTTTTATGAAATCATTGTGTACACTTGGGCACTATGTGGACAGTTGGCCACTTTTCTTTTTAAAGTTATTGTGCACACTTGGGCACTTATGGACACTTGGCCACCTTTGTAAATTTTTTAACAAGTTTCAAGGGAAATTTTCCTTTTTCTTGAAAAATAATGTTAGTGCACATCTTTTCTTAAAATTCTTATAACTTCAAGAATAATTCTTTTCTTTTCTTGAAAATCATTATTAATGCACATTTCTTGTAAACTCTAATAACCTTAAGGATAATTTTTCCTTTCATGGAAATTACTATTAATGTACCTTTCTTATAAATTATAATAATCTCAAGAATAATTTCTTCTTTCTAGGAAATTAATATAAATGTACATTTCTTATAAATTCCAAAAATCTCAAGAATAATTTCTTCTTGGAAATTAATATAAATGTACATTTCTAATAAAATTCTAATAATTTCAAGAAGAATTTATCCTTTCTTGGAAATTATTATAAATGTACATTTCAAATAAAATTGTAATAATTTCAAGAATAATTTTCCTTCTCTTGAAAAATAATCTTAAGGTGCATTACTTATAAATTCCAAGAATTTCCATGGGCTTGGCCTATGGAGATTTGTTAATTTGCAATTCAATTTCCCTCTTTTATTCTTAAACTAAGACCATTAAAGTGGTAGGGTTTCTTTCCTCCATGGTCATCATCATCATTTTTTTTTTCTTTCCAAGCACAACTAGAATTTCCACAACCAATTTCGTATGGCTTTCTTGTCTCATTTGGCCAAGAGGGAGTTTTTATGGAGGAAGCATAGTTTTCAAAAGCATCCATCCCTTTTTATCATGTATAATCATAATTCCTCATGAAACTAATATTATCTAACCCTAATCCTTTCCCAACAATAATATTCATACCATCTCATCAACCAACATCCCAATCAATCACACATGCTTAGCCAAAATACATGCATTTTGTCAAGAATGTAGGAAAATAATCATGTTCCATAGAAAGCTTGTAAAGACATGTTGATTGCCTAAACTAAAGCATGGAACACAATCTTAAATTGTTAACCGACCTCTATGGTGCCCTAGGATGGGTTTTTCTTAGCTTCCTCTTTGATTCTTTGCTCTTTTGCTCTTTTCTTTCTCGGTCAAGCTCCCTCTTCTTCTTTCCTTAAGAGTGTGGTGTGTGTATCACCCTAAAATGGAACCTCTCTTCCCTTCTCTCTTTCTTTCCCTATCTTTTTTTCTCTTTTTCTCTCTTTCCACGCATTTATGTGTTGCATGAATGCAGAAAATGAACTTCCCACTCTTTTGTCTCTTGCTTAGGTGACATAGGCATGCATTCATAAAATTTTTAATTTCTTTCCCCTCACTTTCATGCTATACTTTCCCATTTCTCTCTCTTCCTTTTTTTTGTGCATTATGTATTTACTCAGTCACCTTGTACTTATAAGTACCATTTAATTCTCTTGCACTCTTCCCTTGTCCACTAGCTCACGCTACTTCTCACCTTCACACAAGGCTATGTGTTTTGGCAAGGCTCATGTGTCCCATATTCTAGTCTTATGCATATATAATTTCTTTTATGCGTTGGCACCAAAGGAGAGAAAGGAATGGAAACGTGCAACCCCACATAGTTGCATTATATATTTATGCATTTTCCTTCACCTAAATTTTGCACCTTTTCTTTTATTTATTTCATGGCTGTCAGCATCCTTTTTTAGTGTATTTTTTCTTTGCTTACACTCTTGTGTTTCCCCTTGATCATGCCAATTAAAAGAGAAAGGAGGAAGGATCACTTAACCTACTCCCTCACGCAAGGAGTATGGCTGCAACTACACCTTGTAATTTTTGTTCAATTACCTCATAGCTTCCTCACTAGCAACACCGAACAGAAAGTAGAAGGAGCCCATGCAAGCTGCACCTTCACCGTACCCATACATATATATATTTTACTTAATTTAAATTTACACTCCCTCTTTTAACTTGCTATGATTACTCGGTTGCTTGGAAGGCAAGTTAAGGGAAGGAAACTAGCTTCACATGCTTTCCTATTTCCTAGCGGTGTGGTGCATTTAGTGTTGAATAAATTCTGCACCCCTTTGTTTAATCACTTTCTTTTTCCTAATTATCATGGCTACACATACTTGTTCTTTTAATGAGGTTTTTTGTGTGCATGCAAGCAAAATTTTCATGACATTCCCTCTTCTATTTTAACTAAGGTTACGTGTCACACTTCCTCTCTATTATTATTATTGTTTGATTTCCATGAGTGTACTTTCAAGTACAATTGCACTTTCTTGCAAACTTAGGTTAGCTACTTAAACAAGTTAAAAGGGAGAGGGAAAAGCATGCATTCTTACATGGTTTTTTATCTAAATAAATGCTGCACATTTTGTCTTCTTGTCTTAATTATATTTCCATACCTCACATATGCTTTAAAAGCTTTTGCACTCTTGCTTCCTTTTTTTCTTCTCCACCAATTGCATGTGTGTCTTTATTGCCCTGCATCCTTTGAAATCTCCATGCATATTTAAATTAAAAATTCTACACTTCTCTTTTTATTAGTTTGCCTAGCTACACGTGTTCTTCCCTTCCTCACTTCACGTGAAACCTATGCATGCAATGTATACAAGAGGTTTCCCCCACTTGCACATGCACACACCCATGCATATATTTTAAATGTTGCATCCTATCTTGCCTTTCCCTTTATCTATATTGTCATGTACCTCCCAATATTTTCACCATGCCTCACTTTTCTTTCCTTCCTTAATTTGGCCAAAATGGGAAAGATAATCTAAATTAAATATCTTACAAATTGACAGCATATTTATTTTGAATGCCAAATTATACAAGCAAATTTTATCCAATAATTTAAAGAACATAAATTTGGACTAATTAAAATTATGGGGTGTTACAATAAGAATATAGAGAGAGAAAACCCTAGCCTTCATGAAACTTTAAAACACTTTAAACAAACCATAAAACATGAAATCAAGGGTTTAGGAATGTTTAACTACCTTAAAAATGTAAGAAAAGTATAATCTCCTAAGTGGTTTGCCTTGATTTTCCTCTTCTCCTTTGCTTCTAAAGCTCTTGGCCACTCTCTCCCTTTCTTCCTTTGTTCAACTTCTCCTCCTGCCCTTCATGAAGAAGATGACTTATATTTAGGGTTTAGGAAAATTACCAAAATATCCTTAGTGTAAAAATGACCATTTTACCCCTTTTTCTTTTCTTTATCAAGAATGGGATCCTTTCTCCTTCAAATTGTAATTTCATATAACTTTCATTGAATATGACCACCTTGCCCTTCTATCCTTGGAAATTACCATTTTACCCTTTCATTTTTCAAAAATTACCAATATGTCCTTAGGTAAAATTACCATTTTACCCTTTATGTCCAAATGGCCATTTTAACCTCATTTTTTTTCAAGAATGTCATGAAAAAGTCTTTAAATGAAAATTTTCATGAAACTTTCTATACAATTACTATTTTACTCCTTGTTGAAAAATTACTAATATGCCATTAAGACAAAATTACCACTTTGCCATTTAGGGAAAAATTACCATTTTGCCACTAAAGTAAGCATAACCATTTTCACACTTATTTCCCTCTCCTTTGTAATGAAAAGGGAAAAAGTCCTTAAATGCAACTCTATGAAAAGGGAGAAACCACTATGTCCCTATGAATATGCTTAAATTGCCCCTTGACCATTGAAGATACTTTATTTCTTGTGAACCTAGTGTGTATACCATTGTCAGGGATCGACATTATTTTGGGAACGGATTGGTTGACTAGGAATCGAGTCTTGTTGAATTGTTCCGAAAGGACAATTACTTATCTGAATAACATACCTGTGCGAGGGAGTGACAGGGCTTGTGAGATAGGTGATATGTCCCTCAATCTCTCTGAGGTAGAGTTACAGGATAGACTAAGTCAAATCCCAATCGTTAGTGATTTTTCGGAGGTATTTCCTTTGGAAATAAGTAAACTGCCACCACCTAGGGAGATAGAATTCACCATTGACTTGATTCTGGGCGCAGGCCCAATAGCCATGACCCCATATCGTATGGCCCCAGCAGAATTAAGAGAATTAAAGGTCCAAATCGAAGATATGTTAGAGAAGGGGTTCATTAGGCCAAGTGTATCGCCATGGGGAGCTCTGGTCTTATTCGTAAAGAAGAAAGACGGGAGCCTAAGACTGTGTATTGATTACCGGCAATTGAATAAGGTGACTATCAAGAACAAATACCCATTACCATGCATCGATGACTTTTTTGATCAGTTGCAAGGCGCGACTGTATTTTCTAAGATAGATTTAAGATCAAGATACCACCAGATTAGGGTTAGAGAAGAGGATATCCGTAAGACAGCATTTAGGACAAGATACGGCCACTACTAGTTTCTAGTGATGCCGTTTGGATTGACGAATGCACCCGCTGTTTTTATGGATTATATGAATAGGATTTTCAGACCCTATTTAGATCAATTTGTTGTGGTATTCATCAATGATATCTTAGTCTATTCCAAGACTCACGAAGAGCATGCCCAGCATCTTATCACGGTGCTACAGATACTGGAAGAGAAGCAGTTGTATGAAAAGCTAGAGAAATGTGAGTTTTGGTTAGAAGAAGTGAAATTCTTAGGAAACGTGGTTAATGGGGAAGGGATAGCGGTCGACCCAAAGAAATTTGAAGCAGTATTAGATTGGGATCGACCTAGAATGGTCACCGAGATTAAGAGTTTCCTGGGTTTGGCCGGCTATTATCGAAAATTCATTCAAGGATTTTCTCAAATAGCTGTGCCATTAACCCGGTTGACTCGGAAAGGGGTAGATTTTGAATGAAGCGAATAGTGTGAGACTAGTTTTTAAATTTTGAAAGAGAAATTAACCACCGCTCCTGTATTAATTATTCCGAAACCCCTAGAACCCTTCACCGTATACACAGATGCATCCTTGAGAGGCCTAGGTTGTGTTTTGATGCAGGATGGGAAAGTTGTGGCTTACGCATCACGGCAATTGAAACCTGCAGAGGAGAACTACCCCACCCATGACTTAGAATTAGTTGTCGTCGTGTTTACCCTAAAGATTTGGAGACATTACCTGTATGGCGCTGTATTTGAGGTATATAGTGATCATAAGAGCCTTAAGTATTTGTTTTATCAAAAGGAATTAAACATGAGGCAGCGTAGGTGGGTAGAATACCTAAAAGACTTTGATTTTGAGTTGAAATATCATGTAGGGAAAGCGAATGTTGTGGCCGATGCATTGAGCCAGAAGTCACTACAATTGGCTAGTTTAATGATTGGTGAGATGAGGTTACTTGAGGATTTTGGGAATCTTAGTCTCAACGTAATCTCGTTTCCGCAAAGATTAGCGATGAGTGACTTTTTGATAACCTGCGAATTGAGAGAATTAATTAGACAAGCTAACTTGAGGATGAATCCTTGGAAGTATATGCAGACCAACCTGATTTTGGACTGGCACCTGATGGAGTCTTAATGTTTAGAAAGAGGGTAGTGATTCCGAACCATCAGGAACTAAAGGAAAAAGTGTTAGCAAAAGCCCATAGAAGCCATTACACTATTCACCCCGGTATTTCCAAGATGTATCAAGACTTAAAGAGGAACTTTTGGTGGCCCGGTATGCGGAAGGATATCACGAACTACATGAATGCCTGTCTGTCTTGTCAACAGGTTAAGATAGAACACCAGAAACCCGCAGGGCTACTAAAACCATTCGAGATACCAGAGAGGAAATGGGATCAGATCACTATGGATTTCGTGGTAGGATTACCTAGAACATCAGCAGGATTTGATGCCATTTGGGTGATAGTGGATAAGTTGACCAAATCTGCTCACTTCTTACCTGTCAAGGTGCGTTACTCCATGGAGAAATTAGCCGAAATATACCTTAGGGAAATCGTGAGATTGCATGGAATACCGTCAGGTATAGTATCTGATAGAGACCCTAGGTTTACTTCGAGATTCTGGCAATCCCTATAGCAAGCCTTAGGAACCCAACTTAAATTTAGCACAGCCTATCATCCTCAGACTGATGGGCAGTCTGAGAGGACTATTCAAACCCTAAAAGACATTTTAAGGGCTTGTGTGCTTGAGCAGAAAGGAAGTTGGGATAAACACCTGCCGTTGATAGAGTTTGCATACAACAACAGTTATCACTCTACCATCGGTATGGCACCGTATGAGGCTCTGTATGGAAGGAGTTGTAAGTCACCTTTAAGTTGGGTAGAAATGGGGGAGAGTGCACTGTTAGGACCCGAAATGGTACAAGAAACCACTGATCAAATTAAAATGATCAGGGAAAAGATGAGAATTGCCCAACAGAGGCAAGAATCCTATGCCAACAAGAGAAGAAGGCCTTTGGAATTTAACGAGGGAGATCACGTATTTCTGAGAGTGTCCCCCACCACGGGTATCGGTAGACAGGTAAGGACCAAGAAACTAAGCCCTAGATTCCTAGGACCATTCCAAATTTTACAAAGAGTCGGTCTCGTTGCCTACTGAATTGCTTTACCTCCCTATTTGTCCAATCTACATAACGTTTTCCACGTCTCCCAGCTTCGTAAATATGTCCCAGATCCTGCGCATGTATTAGGGAATCAACCGATAATATTAAAGGAAAATTTGACTTATGAATCTACTCCTGTTCAAATCCTTGACTATAAGACTAAGCAACTTCGAAGTAAAATAATCCCTTTAGTTAAGGTAATTTGGTAGGATGTAGCGTCGCAAGAGATGACGTGGGAGAAAGAAGAAGAGATGAGGCAAAGATACCCAGAACTGTTTATAGGTATGAATTTTGGGGACAAAATTTCTTTTAAGGGGGGGAGAATGTAACAACCGAAAGAATTTTAAAAGATAAAACCTAATTTTTGACGCTAATTCCAATCAAACGAAGCCTGGCATAACTTTTGAGGATAGTGATTCGAAACGGAAGGTTGTTCGAAGTTAGAAACACAATCAAACAGAAAGAAATGCAATCCAGCAATCAGAAACTGACAAAAGATGTTTCGTGCATCAATTTCACTGACGGAGGCCAAAACCTTCACATGGAAATGCGTGCCAACGTCTGAAAGGATGTCGAAACCCTAAAGTATCCCTGGGTGGTCTGGGAAAAGTCGAAATCACCCCCGGAGGCTTTAAATTTCTCGGATTCCCTCTATTTCTCTCAAATCTCTCTCTCTCCTCACCATACTTTCTCTCTCCTCTCTCTCCTCCTTCCTCCACCATGCACAGCCACCACAACCACTGTGGGCTGCCACCTGGCACACCAATCGACAGCCCTCGCCACCCAGAACCTCCAGCAACCACCCACGGCCACCAATGGCCGCCAGCGTCGCCGGAAAACGCCAATTTTCTCTTCCACCACGCGAAAACTTCACCAGCTCAAATCACTGTCGTCCTTCACTGTTGACCATCACTGCCCCCACCACCGTGTAGCATGATCTGCCAGCTTCCTCCAGTAGCTCATTGACGTCGAACGGAGGCTAGACGCACCTGGATCGAGGCAATCTTCGTCTGCCGTGCGTGAATCTTCGTGGCCGAAAAATGCCATCCAAACTGCCGTGAACCACCACGCCACCGCCATATTCAGACTCCTGGACATGCGGGCTTCACCGTGGTGTAATTTTTGAGGCAAACCGCACCTCTCCGTTGTGCGCCACCGTATGCTGCCGTGCACCGCCGTACGTCGCCGTGCCGGAGTTTCTGGACGTGCATTGGGAGAAATCAAGACCACCTCGAGATAGAATTCCACCATCTGATCACATTGGTAAGGTCTGATTTCCCAAAAACTGATGATATCTGATTGAAATAGCTGCCAAATGTAATTAGGCAATAAATTAACCTAGGTATTAGGGCAACCGGACTTAGAATTTTTAAATGGATGACGTGACAAGCCTGAATATTCAATTTAATGTCCAGGAAATTAATTGGGCTCAGAAACTAAGATTAGGTGAAGTTCTAAATCGAATTGGAGCGACAGGAGACCAGGTAGGATAATTTACGCTTCCCGAACCCTAAATTTGACCTAGTGGATACCTGAATGATTTAGATGATTTGCATGGATTTGCGTGCTGCTTTCGATGGAATAAATTGCATGACTGTGTGCTGAAAATCCTAATTGCATGTTAGACGTTTTGTTTATCAAGTTTAGATGCCCTTAGGATGGATTTACTTAGGGTTGGGTACTTGATAGCCGGTATGAGATGGCCGTTAAGTATCCCTAGTACAGGGAGTTTTTAAACGAGATTGTTTTTATCAAATTTAGCCTGTACTGCTTTAGGGATCATGCGATAAATCAAGACGACCCTAAGAAAGGTTTAAGGAGTATAAGGGGGGATAACCTACATGGGAAAACGTTGTGATTTAGGCGTAATACCCTAGAACCCTGAGGATCTAGCCTTATTCCCATTAATTGAACATTATGGTGACAATTCCCATAATTATGCCTAACACTTTCTCACACCTAAAAATTAGGTAAGTGCATTTTAGGCTATTCTTTTCCATGCTTTTCTAGCTTATTTTTCATGCCAAACATGATCACACATCTAATCCCACAATTTCACATTTTTAGGCACACTTTTAAAGTGAAAAAGTAAGACTTTAAATTGGCAACATTGCTTGAAACATAAATTGCCATAATTTTCTCTCTCTTCCTTTCTTGGAATTAAACTTATATGGTTTCTAAATCATTTTTCAAGAGTAATTTCAGCACCATTCATATGCATCCATTCGGCCAAGGTGAATAAAACACACCTTTTTTTTGGTTACTTGTGAAATTAGAAAATGGAAAAAGTACCTAAATGTAAATCTAACTAGATTTTCTCTCTCTTACCATTTTCTAACACTTTCTCTCACTCTTTCTCACACATAATTTTGCCAAAATTCAGCACCATTCCAAACCCTAGCATTCGGCCAAGATGAGAAATCAAGCTAAATGGAGTGGTTTCATCATTTTACTTACAATACCACAACATTCATGCAAAAATACCATTTTCTCACTCTTACAAACACAAACTCAGCCTTGGTACAATTTAGGGTTTGGAAAAATCAAAGTTCCATCCATGAAAATTTACCATTTCATGAGTTTCCATACAATCCAAGATGTCTATAGTCACAAACACAAGTTGTTTCCAACATATTTCAAACCCAAGTATGCAAATCCACCATAAACATGTAGAGAGAGAAATAGCCATCATTCTTACAAATTTGAAAATACCATAAACACACCATAAAACAAGAAAATAATGACATAGGATTGTTTAGCTACCTTAAAAAGCCAATAAAAGTGTGATTTCCAAGTTTTTTTGGTGAGAACTCCTCCTTCTTCAAAGCTATGAAGCAATTCAGCCTTCTCCCTCTTTCTCCACCTTTCACGACTCTTCTAGCATATGGAGGAAGAAGAAGGCTGAAATATAGACTTTAGATTATTTACAAAAATGCCATTAGTGCTAATTTGTCCATTTCATCCTTTTTTCTTTTCCTTTTTAACAATGGCATTATCTCTCCTTACAATTGTAATTTTATACAACTTCCATGGGCTGGGACTATTCTGCCCTTCAAGAATTTTGAAATTACATAGTGGTTCCTCAACTTTTCAAAAATTGCATTTTAGTCCCTAAGAAAAGTGTCATTTTGCCATTAAGTCTAAATTGGCTATTTTTGCTCCATTTTCACCCCTTTTCGGTTTTAAGAGGAAAAAATCACTCAAATAAAATTTCATAAAGCTTATTTTTATGTTTTACTAAATTATCCTTATTTTAGCAAAATTACAATTTTGCCCCTAAAGCATAATTACCTTTTTGCCCTTTATGTTAAAATTATCATTTCACTCTTTTTCTTTCTTCTTTTGATCAAGAATGAGTAAGGATTTCTAATTGCCACCTTCATAGAATATTTAGGGTAAAAATAAATTTTTCTCACATCATATAAAATTGCTATCATACCCATAGTGTGAAATTACAATTTTACCCTTTTTAGGGAAAATTGTCTTTCAACATCAATGTAAGTAATTTCTTGCATAACTAGATTCTTCTTCTCTCTTAAATGAAAATAATAAGAGTCCTTTGACATAACTTCATTAAATAAGAGAATTAAACTAATTATTCCCTTCATGGTAACATTACCATTTTACCCTTCCTTACCAAATTTCCAATTTCATTATTTTATCACAAAAGTGATAATATAATGATAAAAATGTTCATTCTCACTCTTTAATAAATCATCCTTAACCCTCTACAATTAACACTAACCATAATAATAATAACAATGTTATCATAAAATGCAAGTATTAGGAGTGGATGTTACACCAGAGGAGTGGTTGGAGGAAATAGAGAAGTTATTTGTAATCTTGGGGAGTACATAAGCCTAAAAGGTCCAATTCTCTACTTACATGCTAGTTGGAGAGGGCAAGCACTGGTGGAAAGGGGCCAATCCATTAATGGAGGCCTAGGGAGTCCAGATCACCTAGGATTCTTTCAAGGAGGTGTTTCTGGAGAAGTACTTCCCCCAAAGTGTGAGGAATGAGAAGGAAGTAGAGTTTATGAAGATTAAACAGGGTGATATGCCTTTTGATGACTACCTGGCAAAATTTAAGAAGCTGTCCAAGTTCCCCTCTTATCTGTAGTTGAAACAAGATGAAGTATGGAAGGCTATGCACTTACAGGTTGGGTTGAATTTGGAGTTGAGGAACATTATGGCTCCGTTAGAGATACGAAATTATGCCACATTGGCTAATAAACATCGCGTAGTTTCAAAGAGCTTGGGGGAGACTAAGACGAGGAGGAAAGAGTCAAACCCCCTTAAGAGGAAGTCACAATCGAGTTTTGCCAAGGGAAAGGTGAGCAAGTTTGAAAAAGCCTAGTCGGGGAAGAAGCCCATGGTTGGGTAAATTGCTTTAGACAACTACCCAAAAATTGGGAAGATTAATGGGAATAAGCCATGTTTACTAGGACAGAATGTTTGTTATAAGTGTGGTAAGCTGGGACATTTCATCAAGGCGTGCCGGTTGTAGGAGAAACTAGCTGAGGCCTCTAAGCCTTTGACTAGGGAGAGAGTCTACACCCTAAAGGTCAAGGAGGTAGAACAATCCAATGATTTAATTAAAGGTCAGTGTTTTATAAAAAATGCCTCCTTAATTATAATGTTTGATTCTAGCGCCAATCATTCTTTCGTTTCCCTTGAATGTGTGGAAAGATTGAACTTCCCTGTAACTAAATTACCTTATGAGTTATCCATTTCCACTGCAGTGAGAAAGCAAGTTTTAACTTCTTTAACTCGCTTAAATTGCCCAATCATTTTTAAAAATAAAACTTTTATTATTGACCTTATCTTTAGATCATTAGTGGATTTAGATGTCATTCTTGGGATGGACTAGTTGTCTTTTAATAAGGTGGTCCTAAACTATTATGAGAAGTCTGTGACTTTTATGGACACAAAACCTGTGAATAGGGGTACAAAGGAAAAGATCTAACGATTATGATTCTTATGTTCTTCTGAGGTTAAGTTCCTTGATGTCTTTCTCCAGGAGATCTCTAGTATTCCACTAGAGAGGGAAGTAGAATTCTCTATAGAGTTAGTTCCTAGAGTGGGACCTATCTCTATAGCACCTTATAGGATGTCTCCCTTAGAACTAAGTGAGTTGAAAATGCAAATAAAAGACTTCATAGAAAAGTAATTCATTAGGCCTAGTGCTTCATCATAGGGAAAAACATGTATAACATTGTGGCTAATGCCACTTTCCTCATAAGAGGAACCTCATAAGAGAAACATAAGAGTATCGGGAGTGTTATCCAATTAACTACTTCACGTACCACTACCTACATGAGTGAGTTAATTTATCCTTATATGTGACAATTCTACCACTGGTACTATTTGAGGCATACCCTAGTGGATCTAAGTACCCCTCAGTAGTCCCTGCCATCTAGATAATTCATCCCTGACCAGCAGGATTATTTCCTTTTGTCCCAAATGGGGCTAGTATAACATTATAAATTAAGCTCACGGGATCATTTTCAACTCTACCTAAATCATTTACTCTCCACTTTTGGGCAGATCATGATGCTATAGAATCACCAACCCTTATCGGTGGATTACTTTCCCGTTATACTATACATATTGTAATATCCTCAATTCTATGATATCAGATATGTCTTAGAATCCTAGACTCAATATTTTTATGCTTGAAAAATAGTCCAAGAATCATTTTATATTTCCTTGAACAAAGGAAGGACTAAATTGAAAGGAAATGATTAGGGACTAAAATGAAAGGAAATTAGTTTCATAAAATATCCTAAAAGTAAGCACACAAATCGAGGTACATTTATGGTGCTTCATAATGAAGTTTGAAATTGGCGCCAATGTCATGATTATTTTAAGAAAAATATCTACGGGCAAAATAGTCAAATTTTATTTAAAAATAAGAATAAAATATTTATTTATTAGATAAAATGGTTAATTTTTATTTGGACAATTATGAAATTGCCTCTGGAATATTTTTTCAAATTTTCAAAAAAGAAAAAAAAAATTTTTGGCACTTAAGAGGGGTAAAATGATCATTTTACCATAAGGGCAAAATGGTAATTTTGACACCAAAGGCAAAAAGGTAATTTTATCACAAGGACATAAGGGGAATTTTACCTAAAGAAACACTTTAAAAATCCCTAGAATACCCTTGTATGTCAAGGTTTCAAGAAGGAAAAAGTGAAGGGTATTTTGGTCATTTTGCCACTAAGGGAAAAATGGTCATATTAGGCATTTAAAATAAGTATCATTTCTTCTTCTTCTCCTACTTAGCGAAGAAGACATGAAGGCTTTTTGGAAGGGAGAAAACTGTGGGTTTCATAAGGGAGAAAAGGGAGAATAAGGCAAGGAAACTTCAAGGTTTATCTACCAAATATTATAAACCAAGGTAGCTTAGCATTCTTCCATCACTTATTTCATGTTTTTAATGGATTTTCCAAGCTTTTGAGATTGTCATGGCTGAATGAACAGTACATAAATAGTGATGTTCTTAAGTTTACATTCTTAAATTCTCAAATTTTCTATGGATTAATGCTTAGAAAGTAGTATGGAGTTGTTTGTGATGGTTGATTTCAATTATGAAAGTGTTTATGTTCATTTTCCAATTTTTGTTTCATTTGCCCTAAAACCCCCAAATTCATGAATGTCATGCCAAATTGTTTGTTTTGCCTTGATTTTTATGGATAAATGGTGATTGATGGTTTATGGATGATGAAAATGGGATTAAAGGAATGATTATATGAAAAATGATGATTTTTGAACAAAATTCCTCTTTAAGCCATGGCTAGCAAAATGAGATTTGGAAAATTGTTTGAAAAATTTTAAAGTAACTTATTGGTAATTCAAGTTATGCCCAATGGAGGGTAGAATAAGTGTCAATTGGTTGAAATGCCCAATTTTGCCTAAATATTCCATCTTGGTTGAGAGTATGCATGTTTTTGGTAAAGGAAATGTGCTGAAATTTCTACATGTGTGTCTTGGTTGAGGTAAGATTAATTAGCAATTGTTTTTGATGCAAAATGATCCCATTAAATTCCATGTAGCCTACTTGACCAATTTTATGACCTGGAAATATTTATGGAAAATTTTGTACACAAATGTAATGAAATTGGTCAAAGTATACAAAGGAAATAATATGACGTTGCAATTAAATTTTAAATGAATATTTTGTGCAATCTTGGCAATTCTAGCAATTTTTGTGCATGCTTAAGTTTAGGGAGATGATGATTATACACACCTTGGGTATGTATAATTAGGTGATAAAGGGAGAAAATGGAATAATAAATAGGAAATGGAAAAAGTTCACCTTTGAAGCCCTTTAAATGCAATAAAATGTGAAAAAGGGAATTTAGTGTAAATGGGAAGGAAAAGTAATTTATTTTGCTTATTATATGGCAAGAGTGACAAATGGAAATTTTTAAGTATGAAAATCTTAAATTTCTTAAGGATTCTTCCTGACCAAGAATGAACCTTCCTTTTTATACAAATTCAAGAATGGAATTGTTATCGAGATTTAAAGGTTTTCTTTTTAGAAAGTGAGAATGATAGTATCATCATGAATTAGGAAAGAAAAAGATTGATTTATGACATAGATAAGGAAAAACATATAATGGTATTGGAAAAAATGATTGGAAGGAAAATATTTGAATGATCAATAAAGAGAAACATAGAGGAAGTGATTCCAATATATGTTCTAGGATAGATAGGCTTATAATCGAGTGACCAATTGTTGGTATGGGATGACCATTGAGCATTCCACAATTGTGTCATAAATTTGGATGGTGAAACATCCACTCAGAATGAAAGAATTTCAAGAACATTATGATGATTGCGAATTCTAAGGATTAATTTTGAAAACATCCACTCAGAATTGAACAGGAGACATATACTAAGAATTTGGCAAAATTATGGGATTAAGCCTAACCATCCTAGTTGATATATAGGAAATAACATACTAGGAAATGATCCATGATGTAGGTTGTGGTGATCTATGGCATCATGAACTGCCCATAAAGCATGGAGAAGATGATTTGTGTGAATAACAGTGATCCCATGAGCTTAGTTTGATTGAACCCTAGGAGAAATTCCCACTTAGATCTGTCTTTATGACATGATCACTGAATGTGAATGGGTACTCGGATCCATTAAGGGACGCCTTAAATGTACTAGTGGAAGAATTGTCACACACTTGATAGAGCGGCTATCTCATTCATGCACACTGTAGTATGTGAAGTAATTTGTACTTTTGATACTCTTGTGTCTCTCTAAATTGAAAATACGGCTTTTAGCCAACTATAAATGTTTATTTTCCTTATAAATAATACAGTTTTCTATGAATGGTAAATGTTGTTTCTCCTGAATTATCTATGCCTAAATAGAAATTTAATGAATGTACTTTCTTGATTATGGTACTAAATGGTATATGGTGAACTATGACTGTGATTGAAATTGATATTATTTTTGTTTTATAACTGATATATTACAGATATACCTTATAAACTTTATCCCATACATCTGGCTGGCTTAATTATAGTATTTCCTAGAAATAATGGAATTTAAGAATAAAGAATGTAAACTGTTTTTCATACCCATACGGTGGTACATACCATAGCTCAGAAATGAAATGTAGAATGCGTAGCTACTGAGAAATTATTTTCTCATTATTTTTTGGTATGTATCAAATGACTAGGACCATTATGGTACTACAAGACAAAAGGGATTAGCTATCCATCCCAAGTAATGGAACAATATAAATTATGTTAGAGATACATATAAGTATATGGATATGTAAAGCATATATATCAAGTTTATAAAAAAATAGTTGAAAAGGGTTTGAGTGTCAAGTTTATTGCTTCCTTAGTGTAATTATGTTAGAGATACAATATAAATTGCTAATTTCATTAGTGTAATTATGAAGGAAAATTGCTAAACCTTTATGTTAACCAATTACAAGAGGAAAAGAAGTGGGTAGCTATGGTAAAAGCTTTTCATGATGTATTTTATGAATTGTATAAAAGGAAAGGAATGACCTTCCTTGTGCAAGACAACCTCTGTTATTTCCCTTGAAATTGGCTAAATTTTGTTATTGTAATTGTGAAGAAAAATTGCTGAACCTTTATGTTAACCAATTACAAGAGGGAAAGAAGTGGGTGGCTATGGCAAAAGATTTTTATGACATATTTTATGAATTTTATAAAAGGAAAGGAATGACCTCCCTTGGCCAAGCCTCACTCTTTTCCCCTTGTGTTGGCCAATGTAACACCCCATATTATCTTAATGGGCTTTAAACTAATGTTCACTTAATTACTTAGATGAGTGGCCATAAAATTTAATGCAATTGCTTTAGTGATGTAATGAAAAATAAATGTCACACGGGAAAGAGTGGACCTAGATATTAAGTACCATAAGAAGGGGACATGTGAAATTGAGGTGCTTGAGGTGTTTAATTTTATTTCCTGATTTTTCTCCATTTGCATAGCTTAATTGCCAAGGGAGAAAAGCAAACTAAAAATACATATATACATACACATGCAATTGGTGAAAGGAAGGAAAAGAGCTAGCATCCATTAAATATATATAAATACACATACATTCAGTGGAATGAAATGGAAGCAAGGGAGAGATGTGTGGGAATACCACTCTTTCCTTCTTCCTATCATTCCTTTTGCCCTATCCTAACCGAATAGTTGCCAATTAAATAGATAAAATATACAAAAGGAAAGTGGCTAATGTAAGAGTGCAGATTTTGTTTCCAAAAACAAAGCCACCACCTAAGTATCATGTGGATTAAGAAGAAAAGAAAATAGATATGCATAAAGGTACAATCCTAGCATATGAAGCTTGTGTGAGTGAATTCCTTTCCTCCCTTTGGCACCACTAAGAGATGGAATTAAATATGCATATATGCATATAGCACTAGGGATATAGTTTCCCCATTCTATAATATAAAAAAGCTAATCGATAATGCCACAAAGCAAGAGAATTTGAGAAGAGGAAAGGAAAGTGCAGCATGCAAAGGGAGGTTGCGTGATCGTACGGCTGGCGTGAGAAAGGCAGCTTGCATGAACTCCTTTTTACCTTTCCTTTAGCATGACCAAGTGGGTAATGTAATAGTACAAGGAATGGGTTGTACTTAATAATAATAATTAAGACTAAGGGAGAGGAGTAGCAACCCATTAAGCCGATTAGGTAACTTACAAGAAGGGAATTTCATATGGATACATGATGTACATGGCAAGAGGGAAAAGTGGCAGCATTGCAAAGAAAGGGAGTGTACTTGGGTACACGTGTGGCTATAATATGAGGACAATTAAAAACACAACTAAAAAGAGGCATAGCATTCCATTTAACCATTAGATAGAAGAGAGAAATTGCATTTTAATATACATGTCTACAAGCATACGACAAGGAGGAAAAAGAAAGAGAGCAGCGTGAATATGAGATAAAGTACAAAAATTGCAAGGAAAAAAAAGAGGGCTGCACTTGACTACATGTGAGGCCATGAAATGATAATGATGAGAATGAAGGTAACATCCCATGTTGGCCAAATAGAAAATGTAAGGGAGAGAGAGAATTGAAAAGAGAAAGAGCAGCTCACATTTTAGAGAATACACACACACAGAAGTGTATCCAAAAAGAGAAAGAGCAGCGTGAGTTTTTAGAGAGTACACAAAAGTTTTTTGAGGAGGGAAAGAGCTAAGTTGACCAAGGAAAGAAGAAGCAAAGGAGTAAGGGGAAGATTCAAAGGAAGAGTTAGGACAATTCCACCTTGGTTCATCCTTGAGGTAGTTTAGCAATTCTTGCAAATTGTTCCATGGTCTTATATCTATTCACCATGTTTTTCCAAGCTTTCATGGAACATTAATTTCTTCTCTACATTCTTGATGATATCAATGTCATGTTGGCTAAGCTTGCATGGTGAATTTGATGTGTTGTTGATGTGCTAAAAATGGATAGTGTTATCCTCATGAAAGAACTATGGTTAGAAAAAGGTTTAGCATGTGTCATGGAAAACTCTAACATAAAACAGTGCTGAACTTTTGTATGCTTGCATGGCTAGTATATGAATTAAGTCATAGATATCAAAGATGAAGGTTGCTAGCTACAATTCTCTTTAAAATTGTAACATTACTCTTATGGGTTTGCCCAATCCGAAAATGGCTTTTATAAGGTATGAAATGGCTTGATGAAAATTGTGTAAGAGCAACTACCATTCAGTTTTGGCTATTAGAAGGGAAGAAAATATGGTTGACTAAGGTATAGTTAATTAGTTCGCCTTTTACACAAAATAAGACCCCACATTATTACTAAAATGTAAAAATGGAGAAAAGTGTGAGTCTTAAAATTTAGTGTGTAGCATGAACCAATAAAGTAATGGGAATAAATTATTAATGGTAGTGGCTACACCAATTAAATGTGGAAGAAAGTATCCTAGAATTTAATGCATGATCTCATTAAGTGTAAAGTATAGAAAGGTGGGAAAATTTGACAACGTGGCATGAAAAACCTTAGGTATCATTAACTTATCCTTATGGCTGAACACAATTCCCCCATTTTAGCCCTACTAGGCCATGTGTGCACAATTAATTTATCAAGGTGGCCAAGTGTGTACAATTAATTTACAGAGGTGGCCAAGTGTCCACAAATTGAGATAATGTAAGTTTTAAGAATGAAATGCATAAATGATTATTTTCTATTCCAATTTTAACATGTGTCCCATGAAAAATGTTTTACTAAAAGAGAATATCTACTTTTATCAAATTGACGTTTCCAATAGTCATGCAATGCTTGCCAATTTGTATTTATAAAAAAGGCTATGTTTTCAAATAGCGAGAATGGATATGAAAATATTTTAGTGCTTGCACCCTAGTACATATTAGTAGATTTTCAAAATGATGAATTGTTAAGATATTAGGAAACTTATTTTCTCACTTATATGCTAATATGTATCAAATGCGGACGCTTAGCAATATCGGGGCAGATGGGGGTCCCTGTACTGAGAGCATTTTTATTGTCCTTTGTTCTAGAGTCCTAATTCTATGTATTGTTTTGGATTAGAGTTAGGACCAATATTTTTGGCTGTAGATAGTATAAGAAAGGGGGCAATTACTGGGGAAAGGATATATGAAGGACTGGTTCATCCCTATTATTTGAAAGGGAGTTTGAGTGACAGGCTTGTTGTCTCATGACTCTCTATGGACGGGTACTTCATATATCCTAGTACATGTTTACAAAGGATGTAACAGACATTCATTAGACTGTTATTGTATGTAATATGAAAGTTTTATATTTCGTTGTGATGTATGATATTTTATTTCCACTGTGCATATGAGATTTGATCTGAGCAAAAGAACCAAAACCTAATCCATAATAATAATACGTAATGGTTTAATACTCAGACATCGCAAATGAATAATTAAGGTTAAGAGTAATGTATTGAACTTATCTGTTTACTTTGGAGAAGTGGTAATACTAGATAAGGGCATTACAGTTAAGACTTGGAAATGAAATCTTAAAAGGAAATATGTTGAATTTTATGATGGTGAAATTCAAGAGAAAAAGAGGAATGAGTGATTATGGCAAGGTGTTATAATGATATGTGTCATAAATTTCATGAAAGGAATTTGTAACCTTCTAGATCCATACAATCCAATTTTGAAATTGTTGTCAAAAAAGAAAGGGTGATATTTTAGTAATGTGAGAAAGGTATCATGAAAATTAAAGTGACAAAGGGAAAACATCAAAAGAAAAGAAAGGAGAGAAATTAGAGGAAGTATCCTTAATGTATGCTTTATGATAGATGGACTTGTAACTGAGTGACCAATTGTTGGTATGGGATGGCTGTTGGGCATTCCATGGTTGTGTCATAAATTAGGCTGGTAAAAATACACTAGGATAGAAGGATTTTGGAAAACACCATAATGGTTGCAAATTCTAAGTTAGTGTAACTTAATAAGGCCATAAAAGGGACATTTACTTAGAATTTAGGATAACCATATTCACAAGCCACATTATCCTAAAGTATATGTAAAGGATAGCATGCTGGGAATGTGATCCACCAGTAAGGGGTGGTGATTCCATAACATCATGATCTGCCTAAAAGCGGAGAGGAAATGATCTGGGTAAAGTTAACAGTGATCCCGTGAGCTTAATTTATAAGATTGAACCTCAAGCAGCCCGTTTGGGATGAAAGGGAGTAATCTCACTAGTGGGATCAATATAAGAGACGGTCCATTGAGGTTATACTAGCCCCTTTTAGGACAAAAGGGAGTAATCTAAATTTATGACACAACTGTGGAATGCCCAACGATTGTCCCATACCAACAATTGGTCACTCAGTTACAAGCCTATCTATCCTAAAACATATATTCAAAATACTTCCTCTAAGTTTACTTCCTTTCCATTCTATGTTTTCTTTTCCTTTCAGTGTTTCCCTTTCATTTCTTTCATTTCTAGTTCCTTTCCTTTCATTTATTTTTCATGATACTGTGCTCTCATTGAAAACTATAACCCTTATGTGTTTGATGATACTTTCATGATTGGATGGTATGGATATGGAAGGCCACTCATTTCTTTTAAATAACTTACAACATACATTATTAAAATTCCAAGCCTTAGTCATCCACTTCTCCTTCCCTTGAAATTGGTTAACATAATATCTTTGACATTTTTCTTTACAATTACATTACCAAAATTTAGCCTATTTCAAGGTAAACAAGGAAGGATGGTCTCAGCCAAGGCAGGAAATTAAGGGAAAAATAGAGCTTTCATGCTATATATTCCCTTTCTCCTATCCTTTTTATGATACAAGCACAATTACATAAGTTCCCTTCCAATTCCGCAAAATTTCCATACTTTATTCTATTGCACATCAAGAGTTGTAATATGCTTCTAGGTGAACTATTAATCCTTTCCTTCACCATTTTCATTTCATTTTGCTCTCAATATATCTATGCATACATGTAAGTATCCTTTTCTCACAATACATGTATGTATTCATAAATATATCCTTCCCCTCTTATTGGACTACACATTCAAAGTTAGGATTCCATGGTTATGGAAGGCAATCTATCAAGCACACCATTATACATATCATTATCTCTTTCTCTCTTGCCTTGGCCGAAACCATAAACACATATATGAACATTTTTCATACAAACATCCTTCATGGTGCTATCGGCCAAGTCACAAGGAAAAGGGAAATAAGGGAATTTCATCAAAATATCAATTCTCTCTCTCTCTTGCTTATGGCTAAGTCACTAGCCACACATATGAACTGAAATTGTGTAAAATTCCCTTCATGGGAATTCAGCATGCTCTTGGACAAAGAGCAAAAGAAGGGGAATCAAAGGGGTTTCAAACTAATTCTACCCTTTTTCCTAATTTCATCAATACACAAGCATGAACACACCATTTTCTTACCATAACCATGCCAATCCTAATGTAACATCCCTTATCTTATCTTAACAATATTATAACACTTATTCAGATAAGTGGTTACATTATCTTTAGCCTTTAATTACATTAATTCCCCCTTTAGCATTCAATCCATCATGAATTTATTTTGCAATTAAGTCTGGGTTCTTTTGCTTAGGTAAAAGATGCTTTGGCATAGCGGAATATAAAATATCAAACATTATAACAGAGTATATAAAAACTTTTCTGATATACATACATTATAATAACTGTTTGGTACATCATTTTGTATACATATACTGGGATAGATGAAGTACCCATCCATAAGGAGTAAGGAGACAACAAGCCTGCCACTTATACTCCTTTACAAAATATCATGGGTGAATAGGTCCTTCACATATCCCTATACATATGCCCTTTTTCCTTCTATATACAACCAAAAAATGTCAGTCCTAACTCTAACCCAAAAAGAACATGTAGGTTTAGGACCCCAAAATGATCGGGCTATAGCTACATATTTAAGTACTTATCTACTCTAGAGGAAATTTGAATATAGTTATAACATAAACATCCTTTACTATAGTAAACGTTCCTAGAAAGGGAATTTCCACTATTGCCAGTTCAACCTCCATTATCAGTAAGTATCTAGGCATCTAATACATATCAGTCCAATAATGAGAAATAGATTCCCAGTAGCTAAACAAACCAGTTTATTTTAAAACAACTAACATGTACCACTGTAATAATACATAAAATAACTCTACATTCGGTTTAATTTCAAAACTCTTTTCATATAGATACTTGGGTATGGCATAATATGAAACATGTGTATATGCATCTATATACATGAGATATGCAGCCAATTAAATCATTCATGGAATGGAATATAAGTATTCAATGATTAAATATCATAATCATATTCACCTAATTCACATATTTGCAATACACATCATAACATGTAATAAAACTTAACTCTGGGAAGGTATACACAAGATCATTTCCTCTCATATAACTGTGCTTTTGGAGGTGTACATTAGATCATCCCTCCTGGATTTCAATTCCTTGGGGGTTTACACTAGATCATTCCCTCAAGGTAGCTTCCTTAGAAGGTATACATCAGATCATTCCTTCACAGGCTTTTAGTCTCAGGAGGTATTCACCAGATCATTCCTCCTTTGGTCTTTACTTTGACATTCACAATTACATCAAGCATTCTTTGTCATTCAATCACTTTTGCATGAATTTAGACATTTCACTATTTATGGTAAAAATGTATGCTATTATTCATTCCTTCTTGACCCTTGTATCTTTTGGTTTCTTTTCCCTTAACATAGGCCATTTAAATGGTACCTTAGGCTATTTCCAACTCATACATAAATTTAGCCACTCTAGGGAAAATTTCACATAGTATTTGGCCAAGGTAGAATGAGCATGAATACTTTGCATTTCTAACCCTTTTGGCACATTTCAAGCCTTATTTCCATTAATTGAACATTGTGGTGACAATTCCCATAATTATGCCTAATACTTTCTCACACCTAAAAATTAAGTAATTGCACTTTAGGCTATTCTTTCCCATGCTTATCTAGCCTATTTTTCATGCCAAACATGATCACACATCTAATCCCACAATTTCACATTATTAGGCACATTTTAAAGTGAAATGGCAAGACTTTAAATTGGCAACATTGCTTAAAACATAAATTGCTATAATTTTCTCTCTCTTCCTTTCTTGGAACTAAACTTATAAGGTTTCTAAGTCATTCCTCAAGAGCAAACTCAGCACCATTCATATATATCCATTCGGCCAAGGTGAATAAAACACACTTTTTTTTGGTTACTTGTGAAATTAGAAAATGAAAAAAGTACCTAAATGTAAATCTAACTAGGATTTCTCTCTCTTACCATTTTTTAACACTTTCTCTCACTCTTTCTAACACAATTTTTCAAAAATTCAGCACCATTCCAAACCCTAGCATTTGGCTAAGAGGAGAAATCAAGCTAAATGGAGTGGTTTCATCACCTTACTTACAATACCACAACATTCATGCGAAAACCATGCAAAAATACCATTTTCTCACTCTTACAAACACAAACTCAGCCTTGGTACAAGTTAGGGTTTGGCAAAATCAAAGTTCCATCCATGAAAATTTACCATTTCATGAGTTTCCATACAATCCAAGATGTCTATAGTCACAAACACAAGTTGTTTCTAACATATTTCAAACCCAAGTATGCAAATCCACCATAAACATGTAGAGAGAGAAATATCCATCATTCTTGCAAATTGAAAACACCATAAACACACCATAAAACAAGAAAAGAATGGCATAGGATTGTTTAGCTACCTTGAAAAGCCAATAAAAGTGTAATTTCCAAGTTATTTTGGTGAGAACTGCTCCTTTTTCAAAGCTATGAAGCAATTTGGCCTCCTCCCTTTTCTCCACCCTTTTCTTGACATTTCTAGCATATGGAGGAAGAAGAAGGCTGAATTTAGGGTTTAGGTTATTTACAAAAATGCCATTAGTGCTAAAATGTCCATTTTATCCCTTTTTCTTCTCTTTTTCAACAATGGCACTATCTCTCCTTACAAATGTAATTTTATGCAACTTCCATGGGCTGTGACTGTTATGCCCTTCAAGAATTTCAAATTTTCATAGTGATCCCTTAACTTTTCAAAAATTACAATTTAGTCCCTAAGAAAATTGCCATTTTGCCATTAAATCCAATTTGGCCATTTTTGCTCCATTTTCACCCTTTTCGATTTTAAGAGGTAAAAATCACTTGAATAAGTTTTCATAAGGCTCACTTTCATGAATTTACTAATTTACCCTTATTTTAGCAAAATTACAATTTTTCCCTTAAGGAAACATTACCTTTTTGCCCTTTATGTTAAAACTATCATTTCACTCTCATTCTTTCTCCTTTTGATCAAGAATGAGTAAGGATTTCTAATTCCTACCTTCATAGAATATTTAGGGTAAAAGCTAAATTTTTCCTACATCATATAAAATTACTATTATACCCATAGTATGAATTTACAATTTTACCCTTTTTAGGGAAAATTTCCTTTCAACATCGATGTAAGTAATTTCTTGCATAACTAGATTCTTCTTCTCTCTTAAATAAAAATATTAAGAATCCTTTGATATAAATAAGAGAATTAATTTATTTTTCCCCTTCATGGTAAAATTACCATTTTACCTTTCCTTACCAAATTTCCAATTTTCATTCTTTTATCACAAAAGTGATTAAATAATGATAAAAATGTCCATTCTAACTCCTTGATTAATCATCCTTAACATCCACAAATAATACTAACAATAATAATAATAGCAACGTCATCATAAAATGCAAGTGTCAGGAGTGGATGTTAGACCTAACATTACATAATCAATCCAAACAAGAGGGTTTATCATGAACATGGTTAAACAAAACTACAAACTTTCCATAATTCATTCGATCAATAAATTTAGCACTCACAAACATATCCATACAACCATATAAGCACAACCCAATAGAAATTTAAGCATGAAAGAATGTAGAGTGAGAAACCCTTACTACTCATGGAAGCCATGAAAATTGTTCAATCACTTAAAAGAATCCATAAAACATGAAATAAAGGGTTTAGGATTGTTTAACAACCATGATTTAGCAATAATCTTGAGTTTGTTTGGCTTTTTCCTTCACTTTCCTTCTTCTTCTCCTTCTCTTCTTCTTAGCCTCACCCCTTTCCTTTTCTTCCTATCACTTTCTCTCCCTTTTTCCATGAAGAAGAGAGTTATAAGTTTATGAGGGAAAATAACCATTTTGCCCTTCATGCCAAAATGACCATTTTACCCTCCACGTTCCTTCATAATTTCAAAAAGTGTATGTAAATGGACTTCATGAAAATTTTCATAATGTTTCTAGGTGAAATGACTATTTTAACCCTAAGATAAAAACTACAATTTTACCCTTGGGTGAAATTACTATTTTTCCCTTGAATAAAATTTATCATTTTTCCCTTTGGATATTTTCCTAAGGTTAATTATGGCTTTCAAATTTTTTTTTTCAGATATCTTCCAACGTAATCATCACTTTTTAAATATTTTCAAATGTCATGATTACGCGTCATTAATGCACCTAGATTTTTTTCCAACATAATGATGATATATGAGATATTTTGGAAACTTTTTCTTTTTTCACTTTAGTCCCTATACTTTTCTTTCAATTTATTCCTTCTCTATTTTAAGAAAACCTAGGGCAATTTAAATAGAGACATTTAGGTATGCAATTGCTAAATTTAAGAATTTAGAACATACCTGAGATATAAAAAGTGGATATTACATTTTCTCCCCTCTTTTAAAAATAATTTCTTCCTCGAAAGTTGATGCATATCTACATAAACAGCTCTGGGTAGTTCTCCCGCATATCTTCTTCTTTTTCCCAAGTGGGCTTATGAGGTGACGTTGAATCCTATAACACCTTCACTAAGGGAATTGTCTTATTCCTTAACTGTTTGATGGCAGTGCCAATGATTTGCAAAGGTTTCTATTGATAAGTTAAGTTTTCCTTTAGCTGTACTGTATTGGCGTCAAGGACATGAGAAGGGTCTGGGATATATTTTTGAAGTTGAGACACATGGAAGACATTATGAAGATAAGATAAGGAGGGTAGTAAGGATATTTGGTAGGTAAATGGAGCAATTCTTTTTAGAATTTGAAATGGTCCAATGTATCAAAGACTTAATTTTTAAAAATTTTTAGCCTTACTAATACCAATATTTGGGGAGATTTTGAGGAATACATGGTTTCCTTCCTCAAATTCAAGTGGTCTTCTTCTCTTATTAGCATAACTCTTTTGCCTATCCTAAGACTTTACCATCTTTTCCCTAATCGTTTTGATCTGAAAAGTGGTTTGCTGTACCAATTCAGACCTTAACAACTATCTTTTCCTTACTTCAAACCAGCATAAAGGTGATTTACACTTTCTCTCATACAAAGCCCAAAAGGCACCATCCTTATGCTAAATGAAAAATATTATTATAAGAGAATTCCACTAAGGGTAAGTTCCTACCCAACTTCCTTTTTATTCTAAAGCACATGCTCTAAGCATATCTTTTAGGGTTTGTATGGTCCTTTCAGTCTGCCCATCAATTTGAGGATGATAAGTAGTACAAAAATTTAACTTAGTGTTGAATGCTTCTTGTAGTGCCCTCCAAATCTAAACGTAAACCTAGGGTCTCTATCAACTACAATACTTGTAGGAACCCCATGGAGTCTTATTGTCTCTTGCACATATAATAAGGCCAATTTATCCAATGAAAAATTTATTTTCATTAGCAGGAAGTGTAATACCCATTCAACAAAATTTTAATGGTGACGATGATTTTTTTGATCTTCTTGTAAGGATTTAAAATAAAGCATGAAATTTGGGGAAAATTTAAGGAAAAAGGGTTGAAATGAAGTTTCCTTTCAATTGCAAGATAGTACCTGAGGCTCTAATAGTGTAGCACACGTGGACTACCCTATATGTTTCCTTTCCCTCCATATCAGCTTATTTAAACGTTTGGAGAGAAAGAGAAATGCATCGACAAAAGGAGAGAAAAAGGGAAAAGTTGAGAAAATCAAGAGTGAGGCTGCTAAACTCGAATTAGAGGTAAGAATCCTCTAACTAGGATTTATAAAACCTCTTCTGCATCACTTAGTAATAGAGTTCTGTTGCAAAATGCCAAAAATCTATCAAAATATAAAAGAGGAAATGAAAATAGGAAAATTTGGGTATTTTTGGATTTTTAGATTTCTAGAGTAGATAAACTGATTCTGAGGTTTGCTTGAGGTTAGGAAGTGATTTTCGCACTGAGATACGTGATTTATGGCTTCCATTTGTTGATTTATAGCTTAAATTAGATTTTTCATTTTAGGGTTGTGTTTTGCTCGATTTGCATGTGGATTCTCTGATTTGGTTGATGTTTTGGACTTAAAAACTCATGGGTTTTGCACAAAAATGGTTAGGGACTAAGCTTATGTAATTTTTATTTGTTATGAATTGGAAATCTGGGTTGGAATTGATGAAAACCAGTAAAGCTGTCTAAGAACAAGGCAGCTGACTGCCAGCATGCATCAGTTAACTATTGTGTTCTTTGTAAACCCAAAAATGCATACAATAGCTTAGCAGTCGACTGCCAAGCATGCACCAGTCAACTACCGAGCCATTGTAAAGCCTAGAATCACACACTGAGGTGTGCCAATCGATTGCCAGGCATGTGACAATCAATTATCAGGCCACTGTCTCATGAAACTCAAGACTTTAGAGAGCAACCAGCTGACTGCTAGCTCCTTGGCAGCTGACTGGTAACTCCCCTAATGTGAAAAGTGGTTTTTAAAACATGAATTGAGCTTGAAAACCCTTAGTTTTGATTTGAATAAGGTTCACACATCATCCTACATGAGAATTACATGAGATGAGTGATAGAAAACTAAAGAAATAGCAAGGAAAAATGGAAATTAAAAGAAATCTTAGGGAAACCTTAGGACTTAGGTTTTTGCATAAATACACATTGACAAGAATTAGAATATGAACCTTACCTATTGCCACAAGAAATGAATTGTGAAGGCAATCCAAAGGTAAAAGAGGAAAAACTTAGTCAAAAGAGGAACAAATAGTAAAGGTAGAGTAATCTACAATCCTATGATTTTTATTGATGTTGTAAAATATTCATCTAAATGAAACCTTTGTATTTAAATGGGAAATGAATGTTGAAATTGAATTGATAAGTATGAGATTTTTATATGAGTATAGAATCATTGCCTATGTGTATTGAGATGCTTGTTACATGTTTAGTAGATTTGGCTATTGGGTTATATGCCATAAGGAAGGACTAACTTGGGTTGTACATTCAATAGCTGGTATGGGATAGCCGTTGAATGTTTCCTATGTAGAGGGTTTTGTAAATGTAATCATTTTTATCTAAATTATTCTGTATCTGTTAGGAGTTACCCATTAAATCAAGATAACCCTATGGAAGACTTAAGGAGTTAGGGTGGATGTTCTATATGGGGTAATGTATTGGTTGAAGTGTAATGTCCTATAACCCTTATTAGTCGACTATGTGTATGTATTGCCATATAGACTGTATGAGGATGAGACTAGAAATGTGCACATACTGGGGGACCCCTTGTAAGTTAGCTCTCGCCTATCCTTGAGTGGGTGATTGGTGTTATGGATCACACCCAACTAAAACCTGTGATTCGATAAAATGGCATGTAATTGAGAAGATGATCACATGAGATTTGTGATAGATATTATATGTATGAGATTTACAGGCATGATTTAAAAGTATGATTTCTACATATTTAAGATGTTATACTCATGTTGTTTGAATTGATTTCCCATGTTTATTTTGAATTACAAATATTTAGTAATTCGCATGTATTTGAACTGATCTTAGGGAGACGATTTTTGTGTTTGACATAACTGAAACATACGACTATTTTTAAAAAGTATTGAATTTTAAAGTACTCTACTGGGATTTATATATCTCATCAGGTTGTTTATTCAGATGACCAGGAACAGGAGATGCATAGGAGATAGCTAGGTATGAGAGAGATACAAGGCAATACTAGAAGAAGTGTATAATACTGAGTTGTATTGTAGTAGGCTCAAGATTATGTATATATATTTAATGATGAATGTCTTGGATATAGAATTGTATAATGAACTTGATGACTTGTGATTTAATTACTGATGTATGTATGGGTTGTGTAACGCCCTTATCTAGTATTACAATTCCTCTGATGTAAGCAGATAAGTTTAGTACATTATTCTTATCCTTTTATTTACAACGTCTGAGCATTTATACCATTAAGTTTTATTAAAGTGGATTAGGTTTGGGTTCTTTTGCTCAAATCAAATCTCATATGCACAGTAGAAATAAAATACATCACAGCGAAATTTAACACTTTTATATAATATAAATAATAAATGTTCAATAAATGTCTATTACATCCTTTGTAATTATGTACTAGGATATATGAAGTACCCGTCCATAGGGAGTCAGGAGACAACAAACCTCTCACTCAAACTCCCTTTAAAATAACAGGGATGGACCAATCCTTCACATATCCTTTCCTCGGCAGTATCCCCTTTCCCTTTCATATACATAGCCAAAAACATAGTCCTAATTCTAATTCAAAAATATATCCAGAATTAGGATCCAAAATAAGGAATTACAAAAATGCTTTTGACAAAAAGAACTCCAATCCTCCCCGGCACTGCTAAGCGTCTGCATCTGATACATATTGGCATACAAATGAGAAACACGAGTTTTCCAGTAGCATAACAATTCAATATTTTAAAATCTATTGATATGTACTAGGGTGCAAGTACCAAAAACATTTACATATACATTCTCGACATTTGAAAACATAGCCATATTCATAAACGCAAATTAGTAAGCATTGCATGATTATTGGAAATGTCAACGAGATAAAAGTAGATATCCCTTTTCAAGTAAAAAATGTCTTTTATGGGATGCATGTTAAACCAAAATTGAAACAACAAGGATCAATTACGCATTTCATTCTTAAAACTTACCTTACTAATTGTGCACGCTTAGGCACCTTGTGGACACTTGGCCACCTTTATAAATCAATTGTGCACACTTGGGCACTATGTGGACACTTGACCACCTTTATAAAATAATTGTACACACTTGGGCACTTTGTGGACACTTGGCCACCTTTATAAAATTTATTGTGCACACTTGGGCACTTTGTGGACACTTGGCCACCTTTATAAAATTTATTATGCACACTTAGGTACATGTACATACATATGGCAACTACATTTTCTTTTATTTTAGCATTTTAATTTCTCTTGCAATTAGTCCTCATAAAATACATTCTAATGCATTCCTTATTAGATTCGACCACCAGGGTTTGAAATACAATATGGTTTTGGCCACCACGGAGAAATAATCTAATTTAGGATTTCCATGTCACGTTATTCTACTTACCTTTTTGGGTTCAAGTTACATACTAAATTTCGGTTGCATATATTTAATTAGTCTTACATCCCATAACAATGTGAATATTTATTATCCAAAGTCAAATCTTCTATATTCTAATTTGCCATAATTTTTTCTCCTTTCCTTAGCTAACTGAATTGCCATCTTTCTTACACCAATTTTCAGCAAGCAAAATTACTATCTTACGAAAGCCACTTTTATTTTGATATCTATAACTTACAACATTCATTGGCCATACATACTATAAATTTTTCCAGGTTTTCACTATACATGCTACAATTTATTTTTAACAATGATCCTTTCATAAAACAACAATATCAATTTTAGCACATCCACAACCACATTTATTTACCATGCAAGCTTAGCCAAGAGACATACACATTTTCAAGAATGTAGACAAGTAACTAACATTCCATGAAACCTTGGAAAATCATGATGCACATATTTTAAAACATGGAACAAAAGTCCAAATGAATTGCTAACCTACCTCAAGGATGAACACAAGTGGACTTGTCTTAGCTTTCCTTTGAATTTCTCTTGCTCCTTTGCTCCTTTCTTCTCTTTCTTTCTCGGCTAACTTTCCATCTCAAAATGCTCTCCCCTTCCAAATGCTCTTCCCTCACCAAAGCTTTTGCATTTCCTTTCACACTCACGCCACTCTATCTCCCTCTTTTGGATGCACTTACCGTGTGTGTGTGGTTTTTCCCAAAATACTGAGTGCTCTCTCTTTTCTTCTTGCCATACATGTGTATGCATGTATATTAAAAATGAAAATTTCAATTCCATTCCCTCTTGTCTATTATCCAATGGGCTTATGGGATGCTGCCCTTGTCCTCTTTAATTATTATTACTATTCAATAGCCCCACGGGTGGTTTAGTACAGCCCATTTTCGTTGAAATTTGGTGTTTTATCCACTATTCATGTTGTATTCCCTCTCAATGCAATTCATCTTGTACTCTTGTGTTTTCCATTCAGTCATGCCAAGGGAGGGAAGGGAAAGGAAGATGAATCCATGCACCTCACGTGTAATTAAGTGCAGCCTATTATCCTTGCAATTTTTCTCCTTTATCTAATGGTTAAATAGCTTGCTATGCCCTATTGTATTATGGTTGTTAATTGTCCTTAAGGTGCAGCCACACGTGTACTTAAGTACACTTTACATTTCTTACATTTTTATTCAAATCCACTTAGTAACGGTAAAGGGAAGAGATCACGAAACCCTCCTCCCACATGCCACACGTACGACCCTTTTTCTCTCCTTCCTTAGGCACATTAAGGTAACACAAAGGGAGGGAAAAAGGAAACTTGCACCACACACCAATTTCCTTCCAAGAAAGCCTTACCTCTCATGCAATCTACACGGCTTGGCATTTCAAATTTCATGAAGTTGTGAGACCATTTCCCTAGCTTGCTGAATGCATCTTCACATAGTTAACTCCAACCTTAGACATAAGCTTGTCCCTTCGCGCAAGACATCACATTCCATGCAAGGCACACGTGAATCTTCCACTTTGAGCACATTGGAGGTAAAACAAGGGAAGGAAAGGAGACTTGTCCTACACGTCTCTTTGCTCTCTTGAACTCTTCTCCAAAAATTGCTACATGTATATACATATATTTACTCCACCTACCTCATGATCACTCGGTTATCTTAAAGAAAAGTCAAGGGAAGGAAAGAGAAAAGAAATTGACACACACACACCTCTCCCCTTATACGTAAGTCACCCCCTACACGCAAGCCTCATACATGCATATTGAATTCCTATGTCAACTCCTCACTTGGTGGCACTACAAGGAAGAAAAAGGGTGGATTCACGCGAGATGCTTATTTTAACTTTGTACTTTTATATTTTAACCTTTTCCCACGTGATGCTAACTCTTTTTATTGCAATGAACTCTGTACCTTTAGCCACTTCACTATATATATATGTCAAGGCTCCACTTCTTTCCTTTCCTAATTGCATGTGTATGTATATATGTATTTTTAGTTTTCTTCTCTCCTTTGGCAATTAAACAAGGTGAAAGGAAGAAAAATTAGGAATCAAATTAAACACCTCAATTTCACATGTTCCCTTTTTATGAACATTCCATGCTACTTAATATCTACGTTCATTCTTTCCCTTGTGACATTTATTACATCGCTAAAGAAATTGTATCACATTTTATGGCCACTTATCTAATTAATTAAGGAAACATAAATTTAAATACAACCAAGAGAATATGGAGTGTTACAGATTGAGTATTATGGCATAGTATATTTCAATTGTTTACTTGATGGCTAGTAGAACTTTATATTCTAGAGTAATATGTGATGGTATAATGCGATAATAGATATGCTGCACAACAAAAGTGGTTGAATGGAATTTGAATGGATTGTGAGAAGAGTCTATTTTGGTTACACTCAACTAGTAGTGACCCTCTGGTGTTCCCTAATGTGGGAGAGTGAAAAATTTATTGTGATTTTCTATGCTTTCGCTGAGATATACTGTGTGATGTGTAAAGTAGGAAAGGTGGTTTGTTACAAGAAGTATGTAGATTTGGTCAATATATCTACTATAACCCAAATGGCATCGTTTCCTGATTGGGTTATAGGTAATCCTACCACAAAATCCATTGAAATTTTATCCCATTTCCATTCAGCGATGTCTAGAGGTTGCCACAGTCCCGCAGGTTTCTGATGCTTTATTTTTACCTTCTAGCATATTAAACATTTGGCAACATACGCGACTATATGCTTTTTCATACCTAGCCACTAAAATTTTTCTTTCAAGTCTTGATACATCTTTGTGGCTCTAGTATGAATGGTATAGTTGCTTTTATAAGCCTCCTCTAGTATTATGTTCCCTAATCCTCTAAACTCAAGAACATACATTTAGTTGTGGAAGGTTACTAGTCCATCAGCTTCTTTCCTAAGTTCTCCCAAATCCTTTAGAGATGTTAAGAATTTATCTTCTTTTTGGGCCCTTATAATCTAAGTTCTAAGGGTACTTTCAATTCTTAATTCGCTTAGACATATTCTATTTGGTAACAACAGAGTAGATAGGCTCAAATTTATAAATTTCTCTATGAGACTCATTTCATTAACCATCAATTGAGCCATGTGAAGAGACTTCATACTTAGGGCATCTGCTACTATGTTTACCTTTCTTGGAACATACGTTAATTCAAAATCATAATCTTTAAGGAATTCCATCCACCTTCTTTGCCCTATGTTTAATTCCTTCTGATTGAAGATTTATTTAACATTTTTATGGTCACTAAATACCTCAAATCTAAACCCATAAAGATAATGCCGCCAAATCTTTAAGGCAAAAACTATAGCAACTAGTTCCAAGTCATGGGTAGGATATTTCTCTTCATGAGATCTCAATTGTCTAGAGTTATACACCACTACCTTTCCTTCTTGCAATAAGACACATCCTAATCCCTTCTTGGATGCATTATAATATAACTCAGTGTTCTAAAGGATCAGGGCTTGTTAAGATAGGTGCATTGGTAAGCCTTTCTTTCAGAGTTTGAAAACTACGCTCACATTTAGCATCCAATGCAAATGGAACATCTTTTCTAGTCAATCAAGTCAAAGGAAATGCAATTTACAAAAACCCTTGAATAAATCTCCTATAGTAACTGGCTAATATGAGAAAACTACAAATTTTAGTTACTATAGTCGATCTCTCCCAACCAGTCCAACTACTACCCCTGTCTTATTGAGATTGATAGAGACTCTATCCATGGTAATTACATGTCCAAAGAAATTCACCTCCTCTATCCATAATTCATATTTCTTTAATTTGGCATACAACTACTTTTCCCTAAAAAATTGTAGCACAATCCGTAAATGTTAGGCATGCTCGTATCTATCTTTAGAATATACAAGAATATCATTGATAAACACTACCACGAATTGATCAAGGTTAGGTCTAAAGATGCGATTCATGTAATCCATAAAGATAGCTAGATTATTGGTTCGTCCAAATGGCATTACTAAAAAATCATAATGCCTATATCTAGTTTGAAAGGCAGTCTTAGGTATATATTTAGCTATAACCCTAATTTGATGGTATCCTAACCTCAAATCAATCTTAGAGAATACGAATTCTTTTAGCTTATCCAATAGATTATCTATCTTATGGAGGGGATACTTATTCTTTATCATTACCCTATTCAGCTATTTATAGTCTATACCTAATCTTAGAATTTAATGCTTCTTTTTCACAAACAATATAGGTGCTTCCCATGGTGAAGAACTAGGTCTGATGGATTGTTTTCCTAAAAGATCCTTTACCTGTACTTTTAGTTCTTCCAATCCTAAGGGAGACATCCTATAAACTTAAAATTTCCTTGGGAAATACTTCAGGAAATTCACAGATTACAAGGATATCATAACACAAGAAATTCATCCTATTCCAAGAATAACATTCAAATCTACCAAAGGCAAACAAATAAAGTCAACAACAAAGGATTTGTTTTTTTTTTTAACAACAATTGATCAATAGGTTGAAGAAGTCAAAATAAATAATTCGCAAGGTAATCTAGATACAGTCACTTATCTATTAATTACCTTTCATTAATTCATTTAACTACAAAACTTCCTAACCTTTAGTTGAAGGGTTAAGGATCTTTGTTGGTTTCTTTAACATTGGGCACCCCTTGAGGAAATGTCCCGACTCACCACACTTGAAACAAACATTTTGTCCCATCAAGCATGGCCTATCATCGTGGTTCCTCCCACATTTGTAGCATGTTCCTTAATGAACTCTTGGTTTCTTCCATTTTAGACAATTTCTGATAAAATGGCTTGGTTTCCCACATTTTTAGCACACTTTGCTACCCCCTATAAGGTCCACCATGATTCTTTCCACATGTCGGACAATTGTCAGGTATCCCTCACTTTACCATTGACTTTTTGTTTCCTAGACCTTTGTATCCACTTCTATTAGGGTAGTTATTATGTTTACCTTTCTAAAATTGTCTCAGAATCTGGGTAGTAATAGTTTCTTATTTCTTTATAGCTTCAACCATCTCCATCATAGCTTCCATTGTCTGTACTATTCTAGCTTCACTTCCTTTCTCCTATTTGGTATTCCTCCTAGGTGAAGCCATATCTCACTCTACAAAATAAATGTTACCGAGGTCATTAGTCTCAATAATATTATATTTAATAGAGAGCATATGACATTTATAGGAACTACCATTTACCTAAACCTACACTCCATTCCTCAAGTCAAAACAAATACAAGTTAGTCAATTGCCTAGGTTCAGCCAACTAACCCAAATCAGTCCCTTTCTTGAGGAATCTACCCTTTTCTAACCTAGGTCGCTGTGTTCTAATACCAACTAATATAACACCGCAATCTTATAGCCTTTCCTTTATAAAATATATTGTTTTCAACATAAATCCTCTAGCTGTAACACTCGATAACACCTCTTAGCCTATGGTTCCTTTTAGTTGACTTAATAGGTATAATAGATAAATATTAAGAGAGTATTTGTTACTGTTACCCTTTCTACCCGAGAAAATTTTAAACCTTTTACTAAATTAATTAGTTGAGTGCTATTTGGGGTTAGTCTCTACACTCGAGCTCTCGTAACATTGTATCAGAATATCAGATCAATTCCATATACATAATTCATCTAGTTAACTATACACAAACATACATAATTGCCCATTAATTAACTTTAACTTAACTAGTTGGGCATGAAAGCAACAACCCTGCCACTTATGACTCCATCAATTTACCTGCTATTAACTATTAGTAAATTCATATACATCTAAGTCAATATAGGCTATACAAGAGATATTCTTTACTAGCCTTTCCAAAAATTATAAAGACTAGTACAAATTAAACATGGGCTTATACTATCCAAAATAACCAATTTCAGGTACCCCTATAAAGGGTATTTCTCTCCTACTTACTTGCTCCTCCATCCAAGGAACTTACACATCTGGCAAATGCCAGCATTTATGTGAGAATGAATATCTGTCGCAAAGCAACCTGTTCTAAAACTACTAGCCAGTACCACCTTGTTCACATGACAAAGCTCTACATTCGTTCATCATGAAGTATAATACATATCATGTGCCATTTAGTATGTCATGCATGCAGCATATTCTCATAACATGTAAACTTTGAAATATGGGATGTCATCTCAATATCATAACTTCGCATATAAAAGATATTGTTAGGTATGAACATGCCATTACTTTACTTTAAACATATAAGTAGGTAAACAACACATCACAAGAGTTATCGGGAGTGTCGCCCAGCGAAAACTCCATGTACCACTATCTATATAAATGAGTTTGTGAACATTCAGCCACCTTTTAGCTATAACTTTAGCTTTAACTTTAGCTTTATCTCTTTGTACATTCTGAGGCGTCCTTTAGCTTGATTCGAGTACCATTCTCATAACTAGTAGGATAGTTTTCAACTCTACTGAACATCACCCTTCCTCTAATGAGATTGCTTATCAACTTATGGGATTGTAACTTTCTCTTTAATTATGATTAAAGAGATGCTTGATAATTGTTAATTTCATATTTATTGCTTGTGTATGTTGTATTATTGCATATAGTGGCATTAGCCTGGGGATTAAATTGAAAGGGAATACATAAAGGTTTAGTAAGAGGTGGCTAGGGACTCAATTGAAAAGGAAAAAATGAGGGAGTTCAAGAGTGCAAAATAGATGAGGGACCAAAGGGCAAATACATAAACCTTCCTTAAACCCTAGCTACAACCCTAAACCCCCACACACTTTCCCTCATCTGCATTTTATAGAGAGAAGTAGAAGGGACGAATAAAGAGAGAGAAGGGCGAGCTAGGGCAAGAAAGGAGAGGTTTTGTTAAAGGAAAGGCAGATTTGAGGCTAGAAATCAGTCCTACAGCAAGCGGAGAACCTTTCTAACACATCAAACACCCACATTAGCAAGGAATCAAGGTAGCAATCCATCCTAAACCCCTTTCTTTTCTAAAAAGTTTAATGTTATTGACAAATATGAATTTCTAATTGTTTAAACTGAGATTGGGGTTAAACCTACATTCTATATGCTTTTTCAATTCCTATGGGATGCTGTGTTGCTGAATGTATGATCATATACGTGCTTATAATGGATTGGAAGGGCTGAGTTGTGTTCATCTAGAGGCATAGACTAGTTTTCCTTGAATGTATCATGTTTAAGCTAATGGATGAGAAATGTTTAATGAGAAGTAAATTTTGTTGTATGAAAATTAAGCTCATGCATGTAGAATTGAAAATAGAATCCATTCTGGACTGAATACTATCAAAATCATGTTTTCTGAACTGCAGCAGAGCATAGTAGCCAACTTTTACATATGGGACAGTCGACTGTCGTGCTCCTGGAAACCCAAAAGTGTAGACAGAGGCTTAACAGACGATTGCCAGATTCTTAGCAGTTGACTATCAGGCCCGGGTTTGCACTAAGCAGTCGATTGGCTATCCTAGAACTCGACTGTAGTGCTTCCATTTTTACCCAAGACATACTCCAGAAAGCGACCAGTCGACTACCAGTCTTTCAGTTAGCCTGGGTTTGCTGTTTGGCCCTTGAGGAATACAGAGAGCCACCAGTCGACTGCTAGTCTTCTAGCAGTCGATTGGTAGAACTCTAGCGCACAAAATAAAGTTTTTAATGGAAATTGAGCTTAGTAATTCTTCATACTAACCTAATTAAGGGCTCACAAGATGGGTAAGCAAGGAAACTAAGAGTTTTGGGTGATGAGACCCTTGTGATAGTGAAACAAAGAGAGAGCAGAAAACAAAAAGGGAAAGAGGAAAGTATTCTCATGGTATACCTTAGGGTAGATAGGCTCATGATCGAGTGACCGATTGTCAATATGGGACAACTATTAGGCAATCCACAGTCGTTCCATAAATTGGGATGGTTAAACATCCACTTGAACTTTAGATGGTTTGAAAAACACCGTGATCCTTGCGAACTTTAAGTTAGTGTCATCTCCTAAAGGCCATATGAGAAACACATACTTAGAGTTAAGCATAACCATGGGCATGGGTCGATTCACCTTAGAGTATATGTAGAGAATAGCATACTGGGAGTGTGACCCATTAGAAAGGGATGGTGATTCCATTGTACTATAACCCACCCAAAAGTGGAGAGGAAATGATCCGGGTAAAGTTAACAATGATACCATGAGAGTTATACTAGCCTCGTTTGGGACGAAAGGGAGGAATCCCACTGGTTAGGGATGATCTGTCAGAAAGGGGTAGGGACCATTAAGTTGCTTGGATCCACTAGGGGACACCTTAGAATGTACAAAAGTTAAGGCATGGCTAAATAGACATGCGCTCATTGATATAGACATTGGTGCGTGGAGTTGTTGCTAGGCGACTCTGTCGATTACTTTTAGGATGTTTTATGTACTAGTCATATGTTATGGAAATGAAATGATAGCATGTTTACTATTATACATATTTTTTATAAGAAATGTTTTATGATGAGAATGATGATGAATGCACTTCTCATGTTTTAAAGATGATGTGTTTTGATGAATATGCAAATGTATGATTATATAACATGATTAAATGCTACATGCACTCCATCCCAATAGTATGTGATATGTTCCATGAAAGAATGTAGAGTTTTTTCGTGCTTGAACAGTGTATAGGTCAATGGATTTCGTAACAGGTTACATTGCTACTGAGATTCAATTCTCACATTATTGTTGGCATTTATCAAATGTGTACATCCCGAATTGGAGAAAAGGTAAAGTAGGAGTAAGTACCCACTGTGGGGTACACAAAAGAGACCATTTTGAGATAGAATAGGCACTTGGTTTGTTTGTACTAGCTTTCATGATATCTTGGGAAAGGCTAGTAATAATCCTTTTTGTATAGCCTAGTTAGGCATAAATGTGAATAAAGGGATGCTCAGATGAAATTATAGTGGCAGGATTGTTGCCTCCATGTTAAATAATCAAATAATTATATTTAATTAAAATGCATGTCTATGTATAGTTAATCCCGGGTTATTCTATATACATATATATTTATTTTGCTACGATGTTGAGAGAACCCGAGAGTAGAGACCAACCCAAATGGCACTTAATTAATCAAATTGGTAAAAAGTTTAAAATTTACTCGACTAGAAGTGATAATAACACACCATTATTATGATAATTATATACATTATACCTTTAAACACTTAAAAGGAACCACAGGCTAATGGGGGTGTTACATTGGTTGGTATCAAAGCATGGCTGCCATGGTCGGAACATAGTTAACTCGGTAGTGGTAAATGTTTATTAGGTAGTATAGGTAGATTCCTTAGGATAGATACTGTTACAGGTTATTTTACTGAGCCTAGGGAGTTGACTACTTATACTATGTTTTAACTTGAGGAATGGAGTGCTAGGTTGGGATGTATAGTAATTCTTGTGGAGCCATATATTCTCTTATAAATGTCTGTTATTGAGACTAATCACCTTAGTAATATTTTTTTTGTAAAGTAAAGTATGGCGCCTCCCAGAAGAAATGGTACAAGGGACAAAGACGGAGAAGCAAATTTGGTTGGGGTAATGCAGACCTTGATGGGGATGGTGGAGGCTATGAGGGAATAGGCAGCTACCACTACTAAAGTGCTAAGACAAATGTAGGAGGATAGGAATGCAAATAGAAACCCTATCCCTGAGGGAGAACCAGTGAGGGATCAGACCTACAAGGGATGGTCTGAGTTTTAAAAGGCCAAACCTCTAATCTTTAGGGGTGAGTTCAACCTGAAGCTTGCTGAGGAGTGGTTGGTTGAGATGGAAAAGTTATTTATAGTTCTCGGGAATACAGAATCCCAGAAAGTTTAGTTCTCCACCTATATTCTGGCGGGAGAGGTTGAGCACTAGTAGAAAGGGGCCAAATGGTTGATAAAGACCCAAGGAGTCCAAGTCACTTGGGATTCCTTCAAGGAGGTATTTCTGGAGAAGTACTTCCCTCAAAACGTAAGGAATGGTAAGGAAGTGGAGTTTATGAAGATAAGATAGGGCAACATGTCCTTTTATGAGTACCTAGCTAATTTTGAAGAGCTATCTAAGTTTTCCTCTTACTTGCAAGTGAGATAGGATGAAGCATGGAAGGCCATGCACTTACATGCTAGGCTTAATTCGGAGCCAAAAAAAGTTGTTGCTCCTATGGAAATAAAGAAATACGTCCTATTAGCAAACAAGTGCCGCATAGTGGCAGGAGGCCTAACAGAGGCTGATAAGGGGAGAAAAGAGTCTAACCCCCTTAAGAGGAAAATGCCATAAGGCCCTGCTAAGAGGAAAGAGGTCTAGACTGGGAAGAAGTGTAACGCCCTTATCTAGTATTACAATTCCTCCAGTTTAAACAGATAAGTTTGGTACATTATTCTTATCCTTTTATTATTAACATTTGAGCATATATATATATACCATTAAGTTTTATTAAAGTGAATTAGGTTTGAGTTCTTTTGCTCAGATCATATCTCATATGCATAGCAAAAATAAAATAATATACAACACAGCAAAAATTTAAAACTTTTATATTACAAATGAAAAATGTCCAATAATGTCTATTACATCCTTTGCAAACATATACTATGATATATGAAGTACTCTTCTATAAGGAGTCAGGAGACAACAATCCTGTCACTCAAACTCCTTTTACAATAATAGGAAGAATAGGTCGTTCACATATCCTTTCCCCCAGTAGTTACCCGTATTCCTTTCATATACATAGTCAGAATAATGGTCCTAATCCTAGCTCAAAATATATCTAGAATTAAAACCCCCAAACTAAAGAATTACAAAAAATGTTTTTAACAAAAATGACTCTTGTCTTCCTCGGCCCTGCTAAGCATCTATATCTGATAAATATTAGCATATAAATGAGAAACACAGGTTTCCCAGTAGCTTAACGATTCATCATTTCAAAAAATACTTATATGTATCAGGGTGGACGTACCAAAACAGTTACATCTACATTCTCGGTATTTGAAAACATAGTCTTATTCATAAATACAAACTGGTAAGCATTGCATGATTATTAGAAATGTCAATGCGGTGAAAATAATTATTCTCTTTCAACTAAAGCCTCTTTCCATGAGATTATGCAGGTTATCATAAAATAAACCAAAAATCATTTATGCATTCCACTTAACAAAATTATTAAATATTTCATTCTTAAAACTTACCTTTATACCTTATTTGTGCACACTAGGGCACCTTGTGGACACTTGGCCATCTTTATAAAATTTTTGTGATCCCTAGGTCATGGGTATGGAGCACCTTCAGCCACACCTCACTAGGTCACCTGTGTGGAGCACCCGAGCACACTTCATGAATCATGGACACTTGGCCACCTTTATAAAATCATTGTGAACACTAGGTCACGGGTATGGAGCACCATCTGTCACACCTCACTAGGTCACATGTGTAGAGCACCTTCGGTCACACCTCATGAATTGTGGACACTTGGTCACTTGTATAAAATCATTATGAACACTAGGTCACGAGTATAAAGCACTTTCGGCCACACCTTCTAGGTCACATGTGTAGAGAACCTTCGGCCACACCTTATGAATCGTGGATACTTGGCCACCTTTATAAAATCATTGTGAACACTAAGTCACAGGTATGGAGCACCTTCGGCCACACCTTACTAGGTCACATGTGTAGAGCACCTTCAACCACACTTCATGAATCGTGGACACTTGGTCACCTGTATAAAATCATCGTGAACACTAGGTCACGAGTATAGAGCACTTTCGGCCACACCTTACTAGGTCACATGTGTAGAGCACCTTCGGCCACACCTTATGAATCGTGGACACTTGGCCACCTGCATAAAATCATCGTGGACACTAGGTCACGGGTATGGAGCACATTTGGCCACACCTTACTAGGTCACATGTGTGGAGCACCTTTGACCACACTTCATGAATCATGGACACTTGGCCACCTGTATAAAATCATCATGAACACTAGGTCACGGGTATGGAGTACCTCCGGCCACACCTCACTAGGTCACACTAAATGACACCATGCATTAAAGTTCTTATAGTGTCTTATTACATTTAAATTTGGCAATCATGACATTGACAAATTATTTTATTTTTATCATTTTGCTATCTCGTGCATTTGGCCCTTATAAGGCACATTGTCATGCACTCATTATTGCCATGGTAATTCTGCCACCATAAAATACAATAATCAAATCTATGACTTTTCATGATACATTACAATACTTTCTTTTCTTCTTTTAGTCTAATCTAAATTAACATCTCTCTTACACAATTTCCATTAAAAGATTTCCTACCTTGCTAAGGCCATTTCGGATTTGGCAAAATAACTAGGAGAATGTCAAATTTTCATCGCATGCTAATTAGGCTTCCTTTTCCTATTGTGATATCCATAACTTAGCATATTTATTGATCTTACAAGGATACAATTTTCCCACGTTATCTTAGGTTAAAGCTTTCTTTTATACATGTTACATTTACCAACAATAATTCTATCATGGGAATCTCAACATCTACTCCAATACAAAGAGACATTAGCCATGCAACACATGCTATTTCAATAATCTCTTGTTATAGGTTCTTTTATAAAATTAACATTATTAATTTTAACACATCAACAACCACATTTATTTATCATGCAAGCTTAGCCAAGTGACATTCACATTTCATGAATGTAGACGAGTACTCAAGTTCCATGAAAGCTTGGAAGGAAGCATAATGCATATACTCTTAATCATGGAACAACATTAATGAATTGCTAACCTACCTCAAAGATGACTAGGATGAAGTGATCTTAGCCCTTCCTTTGATCTCCCTCTTGCCTTGTGTATGTTGCCAAATCAGTTAGTCCTCCCTTTCCTTGCTTTGACTAAATGGGTGGGTGGCTTTTCTAAAATGTGAGCTGCTCCCTTTCTCCCTTTTTTTTTCTTTGCCAAGTCACCCTTCCTCTCCCTCTCTCTTGTGTATGTGGCAATTAACTAGAAGGGAATGCCACTTTTCCATCCCCATTGTCATTATTATTATTTAATTAGTTTCCTTTATGGCCTTACGTGTCCCCTTAGTATAGCCCACCTTTCTTGTAATTTTAGTGTTTCTTACTCTAATTTTCACGCTGCATACCCTCCCTTCCTTGCCGTGTCAATTTCTAGTTCCCTTCCCTCATGCACATTGTCACTTGGTTAAATGGATGCTACTTCTCTTCTTACTCTTAGTTAATTATTATTTTTTATTATCTACTTGCCACATGTGTACTTTTAAGTACACTTTACTTCCCTTGCACTCTTCGGTTAGCCACTTGGGCATGTTAATGGAAAGGAGGGAAGGAAAAACTCATGCAACTCTATTCTTCATGCACATATAGCTCATCACTTCTCTTTTCTACTCGGCAGAAGGAAAATGGGATGCCACTTTCATTCTCCTTAATATCATTTCATGGCTGTACTAAGTGTACTTTAAGTACAATTTGCATTTCCTTGCAAGCTTAGGTTAGCTACTTAGACATGTTAAAGGAGAGGAGGAGGGAAGTCATATTCTATCTTCATCTTTTGTTATTCTTATTTAGTATGGCTGCACTGTACCTTCCCAAAGGTATGTTTAATTTAGAAAAAATCCTGCACCCTTTTTCCTTGTCCATTCGGTCATGTAAGGAAGGAAGGGAAGGAGATCACAAATTACTCCTCCCACATGCCACACACATACAACCCTTTTTCTCTTGCTTGTCTCATTACCCAATTGGCATTTTTATATTATTAATTTGTGAGGCTTCATTGCATATACATTCATATACTTAACTCTACCCTTGTGCCCAAGCCATACCCTTCACGTAAGACTCATGCATGCAAGGCATACATGAGTTTTCCCCACGTTGGAAGCAACACAAAGGAAGCGGGAGGAAACATGTATCTCACATTTTTTTTCCTAGCTATGTGGGCATACTTGGTTAGAAAAAAAAATTTTCCCTTCCATTTGTTTCAAGAAAATCTCACTCTCCTCCCAAATACACGTGTGTATTTATATGTATATTTAATTGCTATACATTCCTTGCATTTCCGAATGTTCTTAACCATTTGATTGCATATATATATTTTAAATTGAGTTTACATAATTTAATCTACTCAATGGGGTGCTTATTCAGCTAGCTAAATGAAGGAGGAAAAGGATAAAGTTAAACACCCAAGCTTTTATACGTGCCTCTCAAGGAATTGAAAGTGTCACCCTTTAGTATATTTATTCTAAATATTAAATCACACAAGCAAAGTCACCCAATTAATGGAGGGAACATTAATTTAGGCTAATTAAGAAAATATGGGGTGTTACAAGAAGCCCATAGGTGGGCAAACTACTTTGAATGGCTACCCCAAGTGCGGGAAGAATCATGGGAGTAATGCCTATTTGATGGGACAGAACTTCTGCTACAAGTGTAGCAAGCCAGGACACTTTAGCAAAGAATGCCCATTATGGAAGAAACCAGTTGAGGCGCCTAAGCCTCTAACTAGAGGGAGAGTCTACACCCTCAAAGGCAAAGAGGTGGACCAATCTGGTGATTCCATTAAAGGTTATTGTTTTATAAATGATATTCCTTTAATTGTACTGTATGATTCTGGCGCTACTCATTCCTTTATTTCTCATGAATGTGTGGAAAAGTTAAACCTACCTATGACCAAACTCCCATATGACTTGTCTATTTCTACTGCGACTGGAAAATATATCTTAACTTACTTAACTTGCTTAAATTGTCTTATTGTTGTTGAAAATAAGCCTTTTCTTATTGATCTTATCTATCTACCTTTGGTGGATTTAGATGTTATCTTAGGAATGGATTGGCTGTCTTTTAATAAGGGGGTTTTAAATTATTTTGAGAAATCTATGACTTTTATGTATACTATACTTGTGAATAGGGGTACTGAGAAAAAGATCCAAAGATTGTGTTTCCTATGTTCTTCTGAGGTTGGGAGTCAGAATAAGCTTGATAGTATCCTTATAGTTAGAGAGTTTTTCGATGTCTTTTCTGAGGAGATCTCTAGTCTTCCACCAGAAAGAGAGGTAGAATTTTTGATAGAGTTAGTTCCCGGAGTAGGACCGATTTCTATAGCACCATATAGAATGTCTCCCTTTAAACTCAATGAACTCAAGGTTCAGATAGAAGACCTCTTAGAGAAGCAATTCATTAGGCCTAGTGCTTTATTGTGGGGAGCACCAGTGTTGTTTGTGAAAAAGAAGGATGGAAGCATGAGAATGTGCATAGACTATAGGCAATTGAATAAAGTGACCGTGAAAAACAAGTATCCCCTCCCTAGGATTGATGATTTGTTATATCAATTAAGAAGAGCAACTATATTCACTAAGATTGACTTAAGGTAGGGGTACTATCAAATCAGAGTGAGAAGTGAGGATATACCTAAAATAGCTTTTAGGACTAGGTATGGGCATTAAGAATTTCTTGTGATGCCATTTAGTCTAACGAATGCTCTAACTATTTTTATGGATTCCATGAATCGCATCTTTAGACCCTACCTTGATCAGTTTGTGGTAGTGTTCATTGATAATATTGTTGTATATTGTAGAAATAGGCAAAAGCATGAACAACACCTTAGGATTGTGTTGCAAGTGCTTAAGGAGAAATAGCTATATGCAAAAATTGAGAAATGTGAGTTTTGGCTGGAGGAGGTGAGATTCCTAGGGCATGTGATTACCCAGGACGGGGTAGCAGTAGATCCCAGTAAGATTGAAGCTGTGGGTCATTGGGAGAGACCTACAACAGTGACTGAAATTCGTAGTTTCCTTGGATTAGCCGGTTACTATAGAAGGTTTATCTAAGGTTTTTCGTGGATAGCGATGCCTATGACTAAGTTGACTCAAAAGAATGTTCCATTTAGGTGGGATTCTGAATGTGAGCATAGTTTCCAAACCTTGAAGGAAAGGTTAACCACTGCACCTATGCTAGTTACCCAAATCATTTGGAAAGATTTGAGCTATATTGCGATGTATCTAAGAAAGGTTTAGGATGTGTCCTAATGCAAGAGGGAAAAGTAATGGCCTATGCTTCTAGACAATTAAGGCCCTATAGGAGTAATTACCCTACTCATGACTTATAACTAGCAGCCATAGTTTTTGCCTTGAAAATTTGGAGGCATTATGTTTATAGGTCTAGGTTTGAGGTATTTAGTGACCACAAGAGTCTTAAGTACCTTTTTGACCAAAAGGAGTTGAACATGAGGTAGAGGAGATGGATGTAGTTCATTAAAGACTATGACTTTGAGTTGAAATACCATCTAAGCAAGGCCAATGTTGTGGCAGACACCTTAAGTAGGAAATCCCTCCATATAGCTCAAATAATGGTGAGTGAGATGAGCTTGATAGAGAATTTTAGAAATTTGAGTTTTTTTGCATTGATACTGCCAGATAGAATATATCTAGGTGAATTATGGATTGATAGTAACCTTAGGACCCAGGTTCTAGAGGCCCAAAGGGAGGATGAATTCTTAAAGTCTCTAAAGGACCCAAAGGAGTTCCAGAAGGAGGTGATGGGTTAATGACCTTTCAGAATAAGGTTTATGTCCCGAGTCTAAGGGAATTAAGAGAGAATATTTTAGAGGAAGCCCATAGGAGTAACTATACTATTCATCTTGGTGCCACTAAGATGTACCAAGACTTAAAGGGAAGATTTTGGTAGTAGGCATGAAAAAGGACATTGTTGGGTATGTTGTTAAGTGATTAGTATGTCAACAGGTGAAGATTGAACATCACAAACTTGTTGGATTATTACAACCTCTTGATATCCCTGAATGGAAATGGGATAAGATCTTTATAGACTTTGTAGTAGGCTTACCCATAACTCAGTTAGGAAATGATGCTATTTGGGTGATAGTAGACTGATTCACTAAGTCTGCTCATTTCCTACCCATTAAGATTAACTTCTCCTTGGACAAGTTAGCTCATTTGTACATCCAGGAGATAGTGAGACTGCATGGAGTCCCTACTAGCATTGTTTCATATAGAGACCCTTAATTTATCTCTAGGTTTTAGAGAGCTTTCAAAGAAGCCTTTGGTACTAAGCTAAGCCTGAGTATCGCATATCATCCTCAAACAGATGGATAAACAGAGACAACCATTCAGACCTTAGAGGATATGCTTAGGTCATATGCCTTAGAGCAAAAAGGAAGTTGGGACAAAAGCCTAGCATTGATAGAATTCTCATACAATAACGCACTCCAGAAAGCGACCAATCGGCTACCAGTGATTGGTAGCTTGCTTTTTGGCCCTTGAGGAATACAGAGAGCCACCAACCGACTGTTAGTCTTCCAACATTTGACTGGCAGTCCTTTAGCACATAAAATAAAGTTTTTAATGGAAATTGAGCTTAGTAATTCTTCATATTAACTTAATTAAGGGATCACAACATAGGTAAGAAGTTTTGGGTGATGAGACCCTTGTGATAGTGAAACAAAGAGAAAGAAGAAAACACAAGAAGGGAAAGAGGAAAGTATTCTCAGAGCATACCTTAGGGTAGATAGGCTCATGATCGAGTGACCGATTGGTGGTATGGGACGACCGTTGGGCATTCCATAGTTGTGCTATAAATTGGGATGGTTAAATATCCACTTGAGCTTAGCTTATTTCAAAAACACCGTGATAGTTGCAAACTTTAAGTTAGTGTCATCTCCCAAAGGCTATATTAGAAACACATACTTAGATTTAAGTATAACCATGGGCATGGGCCGATTCACCTTAGAGTATATGTAGAGAATAGCGTATTGGGAGTGTGATCCATTGGAAAGGGATGGTGATTCCATAGTACTATAATCTGCCCAAAAGCAGAGAGGAAATGATCCGAGTAGAGTTGACGGTGATCCCATGAGAGTTATACCAGCCCCGTTTAGGACGTAAGGGAGGAATCTAGCTGGTCAGGGATGATCTGTAGAAAGGGACGGGGACTATTAAGGTACTTAAATCCACTAGGGGATGACTTGTAATGTACAAAAGTTAAGGCATGGCAAAATAGACATGCGCTCATTAATATAGACATTAGTACATGGATTTGTTGTTGGGAGACTCTGCCGATTACTCTTAGGGTATTTTATGTACTTCTTATATGTTATGGAAATGAAATGATGGCATTTTTACTATCACACATGTTTTATAAGGAATTTTTTATGATCAGAATGATGATGAATGCAGTTTCCATGTTCTAAAGATGATATGTTTTGATGAATATGCAAATGTATAAGTATATAACATGATTAAATGTTACATGCGCTCCATCCCAATAGTATGTGATATGTTTCATGAAAGAATGTAGAGTTTTTCTGTGTGAGCATGGTGGTACAGGTCAATGGATTTTGTAACAGGTTGCATTACTACTGAGATTCAATTCTCATGTTATTGTTGGCATGTATCAGATGTATAGGTCTCGAACTGGAAAGAAGGTAAAGTAGGAGTAAGTATCCACTGTGGGGTACACAAAATATGTAACACCCTATAGTCTCTTAATTATTTTAAATTAATGTTCTCTTAAATTAATTGGGTGAATTTGTCATTAAGTATGATGGATTTTCTTGTGCTAAGGCGAACATTTTTCTTGTGTTAATCGAATTAGAACGTGAGTAAAGAAAGCCTTAGTGGTGAAGCTTGATTAACTGTAAAGGAGATATATAAATGTAGAGTGTGAAGCAAGGAAGACTTGAAGTATTATAAAATTATCTCTTCTTGTACTAAAAGACTAGCAAGATGTGGACTGTAACCCATTCCTTGTATTTTACTTCTTTACTTTAATAAGAATAACAAGTAGAAAGAGTGCCACTAGTGGAAAGAATTAACGTTTTGTGATGTAAGAAATTTTGGTTTCATTTGGTCATACTTTAGCCAAATAATTAACGGTGAATGAAAGTAAGATCCTACATGTATTGGAATAGTCATTAAGATGGAAAAGAAGAGATTACTCGACCATAAAGAATTGAGATGCTTGATTGTAAGAATGAAACAGCAAGGAAGAAACAAAAAGGAGAGGAGAAAAAGACGTGTAGCATTTTACTTTTACTTTCCCTTCATTCCTTCATTTCCTTTTTGCTTGACCGAGAGTACAAGAGGGAGAGAAAGTAAGAGACGTATTTCATTGAGGTGCTTGAGGTGCTTAAATTACTTTCTCTTGTTCCTTTTGATGTAACCGAATGGACATTGCCTAAATTAAATTAAGTGATGCACATGTATACAACAATGACTATTGAAAAGAGAAAAGAGAGTATAGCATTCAAGTATATATAATTAGTAAAAAGGAAAATGCAATGAAGGAGGCGTATGGCAATTGTACTCGTCCTTTCTTCCCATCATTCCTTTTTCTCACCTTAACCAAGTATGTAAGTGAGAATAGATGGAACCATTCAGTGAAGAGGTGGGGGAGAGGGAGAGAGACGTGCTGCTATAGTTTTCTTCCTTTTCCTTGCTTTTTCTTTTATTTTCAATGGGATCATACCTCTACTTTTAATATAACCGAGAATGGAAAGGAAAATGTAGCGTTCAATAAAATAAAAAGAAAAGGAAAACTGCATTCGGTGATAGAGACTAGAAATTGAAAGCAAATGTAAGAAGTAATCTCGGCTAAATTGAAAGAGAGAGTATGAAGTCGGTTGCACATATAACAAAGGAGAGGAGCATAATAATTATGCTAACCTTATAAGCATTTGGGAGAATGAGAGCAACTTAGTATTAGGCAAAAACACATAAGAAATTGGTGAGGAGAAAAACAATAGTTTGGCCGAAAGGCACAAGGAAATAAGCCAACTTCAAGAGAAACACGAAAAATTTCTTCATCCTTCTTGTATCTTTGAGGTAACTTAACAATTCCCTTAAATTTTCTTATGATGTGAAAGGTATTTATAAGGTTTTAAGCTTCCATAGAATGTAAGTTTCCCTTTTATATTCTTGAAGATATGAACATTTATTTGGTTAGGTGTGCATGATAGATTGGAATTAATTCTTGAAATTTCAAAGTGGATATTATCATTTTCATGAAAGAAATATAGTAAAGGAAAAATTCAGCACCCATTATGGAAGGCCTAACTAAATATAATGCTGGAAATTTGTGTTTTTGTGTGATTAATATATGTTTTAATTTATGGAAACAAAAGTGAAGGATTATAGCTAGTATTGATGTAAGACTTATCAATTGCTCTTAGTGTCTTACCAATTCGGAAGTGGCTTATGTAAGGCAAGAATTGGTTGCTGAATTTAGTGTAAGGAAGATGAAATTTCAATTAGATAGGAAATGAGAGAAATTGGGATAAATTGGAATATGAATTGGAATTTTTTAGTGGAGTGTTACATAGATATGGCCATTTTCATAGAAGAAATTATTATATATAATAGAAAAACCTAACTAAATATAATGCCAAAAAGTTGTATTTTCATATAGTTAGTATAGGTTTTAAGTTATAGAAAACAAAGCATAGAATTCTTGTTAATAATGGATGTAAGATTTAGAATATACTATTATGGGTTTACCCAATCCAAAAGGGGAAAATGCTTTTATAAGATATGAAATTAATTATTAATATTAGAGTAAGAAAAATGGGGAATTAGTTAGCTAAGGAAAGGAGAAAAATTGTGATACATTAGAATGTAGAAGGATTAGTTTTGACTAATAAGAATCCACATGGTTATTAGAATATAAGGGTGATTAAATATAGTTAGTCTTAATTATATTAGGTGATTTGAATTAAGAATACAAGTATAATAAAGTGTTAAGATTAACTAATATCTTATTTCTAGTGGAGTGGTCGAATCATTATGGTAGCCATAAATGCATTATAATGTGTTTTATGACAATTAAATGCAAATAAGATTGAATGACAAGAATGATAGTAATTGTAGTTGCTATGTATATGTATAAGTGACCAAGTGTTCACTAATCTCATGAAAGTGGCCAAGAGTCCACAATGTGACCAAGTGTTCACAAAATTTTTAGTGGCCAATTGTCCACAATTATTGCAGGATGACTAAATGTGTGTTACATATGCAAGGTAAGTTTTAGGAATGGGAGATATATATATATATACATGATTACTATTTCATTCAATTTTTATATATATATATATATATTCTCTTGGAAAAGAGATATACTAGACATAAGAATGAACATATTTGCTACATTGATATATCAATTCATCTTACGATGATTACCAATGTATTCATATGAAAGAATTTAATTATGAAATGATGAGATATGGAAGAAAAAGAATTTTCCTGCGCTTGCACAGTGGTACATGTTAGTAAGATTTAAACTGTGAATTGTTAAGTTACTGAGAAATTAGTTTTCTCATTGGTATGCTGATATGTATCAGATGCAGATAATTAGCGAATTTCTGGGAAAGATGGAAATGGCATTAAAGAAGGTTCTTATTAAGAGTATTTTGTTGCCTAAGGGTTTGAGTGACAGAGATGTTGTCTCCTAACCCTAGGTTAAGTCTTGAAAGTCTTTGAATATATGTAATGTTGTAAGACTTATGGGAGTATATGTAATGTTTTTATAATTTCATCTCATACGTAATAGTTTCTAATTTCTCTATACTTATAAGTTTTAATCTGAGCAAAAGAACCCAAACCTAATTAACTTGAATAATATTGCGATGGTATGAATGCTTAGACGTTAGATATAAATAAATAAGGTTAAGAATAATGTACCAACCTTATCTGTTCACAAATAAAACATTGAAATACTAGATAAGGGCATTACAAAAGAGACCATTTTGAGATAGAATAGGCGCTTGTTTTATTTGTACTAGCTTTCCTGATATTTTGGGAAAGGCTAGTAATGATCCATTTTGTATAGCCTAGTTAGGCATAGATGTGAATGAAGGGATGCTCAGATGAAATTATAGTGGTATGAGTGGCAGGATTGTTTCTTCCATGTCAAATAGTCAGTTAATTATATTTAATTAAAATGCATGTCTATGTATAGTTAATCCCGGGTTATTCTATATACATATATATATTTATTCCGCTATGATGTTGAACCCGAGAGTAGAGAGCAACCTAAATGGCACTCAATTAATTAACTTGGTAAAAATTTTAAAATTTACTCAGGGTAGAAGTGATAGTAAAACACCATTATTATAATAAATATATACATTATATCTTTAAACACTTAAAAGGAACCATAGGTTAATAGGGGTGTTACAGGGATTACCTTCATCTCTACTCGGATTATTTCCTCTCTGCGTTTGGGCAGATCATAATACTATGGAATCATCATCCCTCTCTAATGGATCACACTCTCGATATGCTATTCTTTAACATATACTTTAGGGTGACTTGGCTCATGCCCATGGTTCTGCTTAACTCTAAGTACACGTTTCTTAATGGCCGTTGAAAGAGGACACTAACTTAAAGTTCACAACCATTATGGTGTTTCAAAAATCATTTTAGTTCTAGTGGATTTCTAACCATCCTAATTCATAGCACAACCATGAAATGCCCAACGGCCATCCCATACTGACCAATGGGTCACTCGATCATGAGCCTATTTACCATGAGGCATACACTTGGAATACTCCCCTATTTCCTCTCTTATGTGTTTTGCTCTTTCTCTTTCACTATCACAAGGATCTCATCATCCAAGTGAATTGTGACTCTATCATTTCACTTATCACAAGGATCTCATCATCCAAGTGACGCATGACTGTGTCTCTTGTATATACCCACTACATCCTAAGTTTAATCATTAGTTTGAGTGAGATTTTGGGTTATTTTCCTCTTAAAATGGTTATTTGAGCTCATCATCTAAATCATAAGGCTGGTAGTCGAATTCCCCCTCTCTGGCAGTTAAATGCTAGCTCACTATCTAAAATCCATGTTCTTGGTCGAGAGCTACCAGTCAGCTGCTAGGGCTTCACAGTCGATTTTCAGGAATCTGGCAGTTGGCTACTGATATGCTTATATATAGCCACACCTTAAGGTAGTGCACCTGTCAGTGTAGCCTAGTGCAATGGTAGGTATTAAGGTTGTATCCCACGAGAATGAGAAAGGCCAGAGTTACTACTTACTTGTTGTTATCTAGCCTAAGACAAATGGTGATTTTAATTAAACTAATTATAACTACTACTACTTTGGCTATAAAAAGATGGTGATGCAAGTGTTAAGATAGTGAATTATCAAGTTTCTAGAAAAGCAAACCCATTGGGGTCCTAAACTAGATGATATGTAAACAAAGGATAATGAATTATGAAATTTGATTATGCTACTTATGGATGAATTCTATAGCAAATCTAGATTTTTGGTTGGTTTCGATGGATTTCTAAAACCTATACTTCCATTGGCTATTTAGGTCTAATGGTTAAGTATAAATCAGCAGTACTGCTCTAATTCATCTCTATCCTAATCTAGCAGTCATCAACCTTTAGGTCTGAGTGAAGATTGATTGTTCTCTTTAGTTAGTTTTCCAATTCCAAACATCATCGATTAGAGTATTTGAGAGGAATCTAGATAGTTTTCCCTATGATGTCTTGTAATGAGAACTAAATTAATCTTTAACCAGAGGAAGATCACACAATCCAATTTATAATTTAATCATGTTAAAAATCAAAATATCAACATAGTTAAAAAACCCCAATTGGGTTCTAGCAATCTAGTTACTCATGTTCATGAATAAAACAACAACAAATATAATAAAGGAAGAAGAAAAAAATGGAGACAGAAACACCCTCATCAGTTGAGTTTTAGATGAATATCCTTGACTCTGAACTCCTCCTTGATTATGCTCCTAGTTGCCTCTTGATGCTTCCCAATATCTTCCTTCAATTCTTGATTGAATCTCCATGGCTTGTGACCTTTGTGAAAAGACAATGGAATTTAAGTATTAAGCTTGAAAGACTAGCAAGGATTGTCACGCTCCAAGCTACTCCGAGTGCTCACAATTTTCCTCTCTGGAACGCCTTCAAGTGATGCCTTTTCTCCTTGCTCTTTCTCCTATTTATAGGCAAGGGAGGCACCTCTCTAGGCTTTCGCATGATCGTGTGGTAGCCTAGAAAGTGGCATGGTTGTGTGGTAGCCTTTGTAGGGAGCATGGCTTTGTTATAGGCCATGTTTCAGAAGGAATCCATTCGCAGTGTGATTTTAGCCGTCTCTTGGTTGGAGATTATTGCTCTGGCTGTAACAACCACTCCTAACACTTGCATTTATGATGACGTTGTTACTATTATTATTGCTAGTATTATTTGTGGGATGTTAAGGATGATTTATTAAGGAGTTATAATGGACATTTTTATTATTATATAGTCACTTTTGTGATAAAAGAATGAAATTGGAAAATTGGTAAGGAAGGGTAAAATAGTAATTTTACCATGAAGGGGAAAATTATTTTAATTCTCTTATTTCATGAAATTACATCAAAGGATTCTCATTATTTTAATTTAAGAGAGAAGAAGAATCTAGTTATGTAAGAGATCACTTGCATTTAATGTCAAAAGGCAATTTCCCTAAGGAAGGGCAAAATCATAATTTTACCCTAAGGGCATACTAGAATTTTACATAATGTAGAAAATTTAAATTTTATCTTAAATATTTCAAGAAAAATAGAAATTAGAAATCCTTATCTAAGTATGCTTAAAAGAAGAAAGAAAAAGGGTGGAATGATAATCTTTAGCATAAAGGGAAAAATGGTAATTTTGCCTTAGGGGCAAAATTGTAATTTTGCTAAAATAAGGGTAAATTGATAAAATCATAAAAATTAGTTTTATGAAATCTTATTTGAGTGATTTTAACACAATAAAGCTGAAAAGGGTGAAAAACGAAGTAAAAATGGCCATTTGGACTTAAATGGAAAAATGGCAATTTTCTTAGGGGCATATGTACAAATTTTGAAAATTTGAGGGACCACTCTACAATTTTGAAATTCTTAAAGGGCAGAAGTGTCCCAACTCATGGAAGCTGCATAAAATTACATTTCCAAGGAGAGTGAATGCCATTGATGAAAAAGAGAAGAAAAAGGCACAAAATGGACATTTTAGCACCAATGGTATTTTTGTAAATAACCTAAACCCTAAATTTCAGCCTTCTTCTTCCTTAAAGGTGCTAGAAATGTCGAAGAAGGAAGGAGAAGACAAGGTTGGCCGAAGCTTTCCAAGGGAAGAGGAGAAGAGAAAACCTACCAACATAATTTGGAGATTTCACCTACTTTGCATTTTCAAGGTAGCTAAACATGCCTATGCCATTCTTTTCTTGTTTTATGGTGTGTTTATGGTGTTTTCAATCTTGCAAGGATGATGGCTTTTTCTCTCTCTACATTCTTATGGTTGATTTGTATGAATGGGTTTGAAATATATTGAAAACTACTTGTGCTTATGGCTATCTACATGTTGGAATGCTTGAATACCTAAGAGATGGTGAATTTTCATGGATGGTATCATAGTCTTGAAAAACCCTAATTCATAAAAATGCTGAAATGGTGGTTTTAAGAGTGAGAAATTAATGTTTTTGCATTGCTTTTGCTTGAATATGGTTATCTTGTAAGCAAGATGGTGAGACAACTCCATTTCCTTGTATGTTTCACTTTGGCCGAATCATTGCTTGTGTAAGGGTGATGAAATTTAGTGAAATTTGGTTAAATTGGTGTTAGAAAAAGTGTGAGAAAGTGTTAGAAAATGGCAAGAGAGAGAAAATCTAGGTAAATTAGTGTTTAAGCATTTTTCCCATTTTCTAATTTCACCATTAACCATGAATGTGTGACTTATTCATCTTGGCCAAATTGATGCATGTAATTGGTGCTGAAATTTTGCTTGAAAATGGCTAGAAAACCTTGCGAAGTTTGTCATAGGAAATGAGGAGAGAGAAAATTATGGTACTTTTATGTTTTAGTAAAAGAACCATTTTAAAATTGTTACCATTTCACTTTGACAAATTTAGTATGAAAAATGGGCTAGAAAGATGTGTGAAAAAGGGGTTTATTGGACTCTTACAAGGAAATGAGGTGTGAGAAAGCATTGCCTATAATGATGGAAATGGTTACCATAATTCTTAGATGTAAAATTTAATGCTAGAAATGTACCAAATGGGGTAGAAATGCCAATATTTCATGCTTATCTTGTCTTGGCCAAATACTATGTTGAATTTTTCCCTAGAATGGCTAAATGTATGTGTTAATTGAAAATAGCATAAAGTGTCATCAAAATTGACCTAGGCTAAGTGAAAAGAGGGAAAAGGATGTAATGGTCAAGAATGAATGGTAAATAGCATGTATTTTGCTAGTGATGATATGATGTCTGCATTCATGTGAAAGTGATTGAATAGCCTAAAGATGCTTAATGTAATTGTGAATGCCAAAGTTAAAGAGCAAAGGAGGAATAATCTGGTGAATACCTCCCTAGCAAACTACCTTATGGGGAATGATCTAATGTATACTACCAAGGGATAAAATGCAAAAGTAATGATCTGGTGTAAACCTCTTAAAAACATAATGATGTGGAAGGGAATGATCTGGTGTATACCTTTCTAAAATAAAGTATTTATGTGTGGCTATAAATTATATGGCATATATATGGGCTATGTGAGATGAATGATGAAAGTCTGTTATCACCCATTCCATGAATGACATAACTTGTTGCATATCTCATATTTATAGATGCATACACACATGTTTTCTATATATCATACCCAGGGGTCTATATGAAAAGAATTTTGGAATTTAATTGAATGTAGGGTTATTTTCTGTATTATTACAGTGGTATATATCAGTTATTTTAAATAAACTAGTTTGTTTAGCTACTAGGAATATATTTCTCATTGTTATGCTGATATGTATCAGATGCCTAGATACTTCTTGATAATGGAGATTGAGCTGGCCACTGTGGAAGTTCCCTTCTTAGAGACTTTCACTATTATAAAGGATATTTATGTTATATCCATCTTTGAATTTTCTCTGGAGTAAATTCTCCACTTGAGCATGTAGTCATAGCCCTTTCTTTTTGGTCTTAATTCTCTATAGTCTTTTTGAGGTTAGAATTGGGACTATCATTTTATGACTATATATAGAGGGAAAAGGGTATATGTATAAGGATATGTGAAGGACCTATTCATCCTTGATATTTTGAAAAAGGAGTTTGAGTGACAGGCTTGTTGTCTCCTAATTCCTTATGGATAGGTACTTCCTATATCCTGATATATGTATCCAGAATGATGTACCAGACAGTCACTATATGTGTATATAATATAGAAGTTTTTTTTTTATTCCGTTGAGATGCATGAATTTATATTTTTATATATTCTGATGTGCCAAAGGATATTTACCTGAGAATAAGAACCCAAACCTAATTACATAATAAATTAGTGATAGATTAGATGCTTCGGGAGAAATTAATGTAATTAAAGACTAAGAGTAATGTAACCAATTATCTAAATCAGTATTATGACATTGTTGAGATATGATAAGGGGTGTTACACTGGCCGTGTAGGGAGGTGCATAAGATGTATTTGGCATGTGGAGAGGTGTGTTCTAAAAGCTTTAAGGTAGCAATGGCGTGTGGTAAGGTGTGTTCTAGAAGACTTCATGTGCGGCCATGCTAAAAGGTGCATTTTGAGGTGCTTTGAGCCTTTAGACACTTGGTTTTGGTCAATTTTGCTTCAAAACTTCTTTATACCTGGGAAGAGCTTTGATAACATGGAAACAAGTGAAAACATGGGTAATTATTATACATAAAAAACATAAAATATACTCCTAAAGTAAGTGGAATTTAGCAAATAAATATGTATAATTATGTGGTTATCATAATACCCTACACTTAAGCTTTTTCTTGTCCTCAAGCAAACTTTCTTTTAATTCATAAGAAACAATAATAGCTTTTCATAGTTAATACATATTCCACAATCTATGTAACTTGATGCTACATGAATCTCAACCATAATTCTTGGTGTTATTGGCCCTTCACAAATAACAGAGTAAGGTAGATTGAATGCATTTCCTTAACAAGCAATTCATTGTTTGATTAGGAACCACTGCCTCACAGAGATCGCTTAATGTCGCTAAGAGGTGTATATAGGTGGGGTTAAATCTCTCAAGAAATTTCATAGTACCATGACTTCCATATGCTTGCTTATAAATCTCATCTCCACTACTTGCGAAAATTTGAATATCATGATCAAATGGTCTTGACAAAGTAGTGATGAGGCTTGAGGTACAGGTAGGTGAGGAATTTTAGGAGAAAAGGGATACAGATATGTTGAAAACACATGTGGTCCTAAGAAGATTCCAAGGATTAAATGCGGTAGACACAGTTTTCACTAAGCCTTTTAGTTCAGAGAATACCCTTTCCCAAGATAGTACAGAGTTTGATAATTATAATTTTTCTCTTGCTTTTTTTTTCCTTTCCTTTTCTTCTTTTCTTCGTTTCTTTTCTTTTTCTCTTCTTCATATATTTTTTCTTTTCTTTTTGTAGTCCTGCAGTCTTTCTAATATTCAGTCTTGGATTAAGGGAGTACCTAAAAATAAAGGGAAGACTCAGTGAGTCCTTATCTATTGAGATACTACATTTTAATCGAGATATGAAGAACATACCTCAAAAATTTCAACATATAGGGTGGTAAAGGAAGATATTGTAAAAGAAAAAGAAGTGTAATATGGTGTGTAGAGGTGTATATATTAAAGAACATGGCAAGGCTTGATAATGGTTAACTAAGGGAAACACACAGGGTAGGCTTTTTGGTCAATAGTGGTGTAACCTAAGTTGCCTAAATCATGTCTGATATTCAAAAATTCATGCAATTTTGACAAGTATTACAAAGAAAGTTCTAGAAGTATAGTAAAATGAAGTTCACCCTCAACAAGAAAAATGTGGATCATGTTTGTAATGAATGCTTTCTTGGCTCAAATCCTCACATTTATAAGGTTTGGTTTCATAGCGTTCCTAAAATTTCCAATAAAGTTTCTATTCAAGTAATGCATGCATGTCTTCCTATCAATATTATCAACTAAAAGTGTATACAATATAGAACATGATTAAAGACATTAGAGTATCTAAGTGTCACGGAGCTGTTTTTCTACATGAGCTATGAGATACAATTATTTTTTATCATGAATTCAAACAAATATTTGTAGGAGTATGTGCATTCTAACTCCTATCCATGTTATGACTCAGTGAAAAGCATTTTATTTGAGAAAGAATTTAAAGTTAAGCATAAATAACTGAAAAAAAAGTAAAAGAGAAAAAATAAAATTTGAAAAATATAAGTTATAGAAGATATAAAATAAGTTGAAAATAAAATGAAAGAGAAGGTTTATTTGATTAGTAAAAAAATATTTTGAAAATTTTATTTAATTTTTGAAATTTTGACACAACTTGAAACAAAATTAAACCGAAATATTCTGAAGGGAGTCACCCCACACTTAAAAAACAAACATTGTCCTCAGTGTAGTAAAACGAGGAGAACTTATTTGAAAAGGGAGTACTAGTTGAAATATCAACTAAAATGAAGGAGAATGTTACTAATTTATTGAGTTAATGGATTCTTAGGAGATGGTGGCAGAAGATCCTTAAAGTAGATGTCTAGGTTGTCTAAGTCAGCAAGGGATGGTGGTAGTGCATCAACTACCCTATAGATTTGAGAAGTCATCTGATGTGACTGTTGTATATGGCTTTCTAATCCTGTTAAGATATGTTTGAGAGTGTTCTAGAGAGTATCTTGGCGTTCTCTATTTTCTTGCTAAAAAGCTCTGAATTTAGTAATATGCTATTGTTGAATTTTTGCTAACTTGGCTAATTGATCAACTAAGGTGCTGATGTGGTCTTTGGGCCTAGGGACTTCTATTTCTACAGGAGATGGTGGGTCATTTCTTCTTGCAGGTTATACATTATTTCTTGTAGCATCTCTGGACTGTATGACATGCTTTTGGCTTACCAACTTATAGATTGGACCATTGTGGGCACAAGATGTGTATATCATTCACATATTTATCATCTACCTTAGATTTACTGGCTGTATGCATTCTATTGGAGTGAGGCTATTTACGCAATCATCTAGGAGTCCTATCTTTCTTGCTAGTCGAGTGATGTATGGGCCAAAGCATATTGTACTCTTCTTGACATCTTCTATGAAAGTAGAGATCTAGTTTGCTAAAATGAAACCAAGAGCCACTTTCTTTTGTTGATGCATGGCCCATAGGAGGAACAAGTCCATCTGGGTGACTACTTTGAAGTTATCTCCTCTACCTGTAATAGTATAAACTAAGATGGAATGAAGGTACCTTAAGCCATTAGGGAGGCTAGTGGCCTTAGAGCTGCTGGGGTTCAAACTGCTAGGTCTGAGTGCTATCTGATTCCACATAGTGTGGAAGGGAGCTCTTGGAGCATAGAGGCATCCTCTGTACTCATTTTCATGTAATTCCTACATTGGCATAGGCCTAAATGCCATCCAAAGTGAGGTATGGACATAGAGAAATCTACTCCCCCTAAACGGAATGAAATGGTGTCTGGCTCAATCTACTTAACTATATGCTTCTTTAGGGAGAAAGTGCTATAGAATTTCAAGGTTAACTCCCTATACATAGGTTGATTAATGGTGAAGAACCTTGCGAAGGGTAGTGGATCTAGGAGTTTATTAATCAATCCTACTATTAGGATGTCTTTCAAGTTAACCCAGCAGCTGTCTCCTATCATTGTGAAGCGAAAGATTTGGTACTTCTCCTCTTGCATCACTTTGCGGAATGTCAGCAATCTATATTGCAGGGGAGGAGAAGGGTTTACTTCTGGGCCCTTTCTTCTCTTTGAAGATATGTTGTGTGCTGAAGATTGCGATATTTTCCTAGAAATAGATGTTAGTAACAAAATTTTGAGCTTAAGGGAAGATATGTAACGTGGTCCTTTATTTATTTATTATTTTATTTTATTTTTTTTATATATATTTTGGAAAATACAAGATAAGTGAAGTTCCTTGGTAGAACTTGCTGAATGCAAGAGATAAGACATTATTTTTGTGATGATGATTTACGTATGAAAGAAACAATAAAAGAAATTGTAATTTGATATATTTTTATTCAAGATTTCAAGATTACATTATGTTCTTTTTCAAGAATGACATCTAAAAGAAACAAAAAAAGATTTGCTACATGATTTATAAGGGATGTTTCTTTAGGGTTCTATACAATTTATCTCAAGAAATTATGAAAGAATCTTTTCTTTTTTTAATTTATGCTTATGAAAAGAATGAATCTTGAAATATGTATGAAAGCTATATGTATGCATAAGAAATTTAGTGATAAAAAGAAATGATTATTTTGGAATTCTAATTATTATGAAACAATTCAATGCATGCACGTGGGAGAGTAATATTAATCAAAGAATCTTGTTTATGTGATGACTACATAATGAATCTTGAAGCAAAATTATTGAATATGCATAAAAGAATTTATTTATGTGATGATCCAAGGATGAATCTTGGAGTTCCTACATGCTATGAAGATATTTTATTGAAATTTTATAAAAGAAAAGGAAGATTTGAAAAAAGAAAGCACACTTAATTGGAGTGAAGAACAATTATGCTTGAGAGTTGCTCTTAGGGTGGCTGAAAATTCACACAAGGGATTAAAAGAATTTGAAGTTTGGTATTTCATGTCAGAAAGTGTCATGGCTAGGCCTTTGTATAGGAAAATGAAACTGTGTCCTCCTAGGTGAAGCATTCCATACGTTAAGAGGAGGAAAGGATAAGCTTTTGATTTTAAAATTTGAATAAGCCATATCTTTTTAATTTCTTTAAAAAGGATTTTTGATAACTCCCTTTTTTGAATTTAAAAATTGATCATGCTCTTCTGAAAATGTTTTAAAAGATCCTAAGGATAAGTTGATCATAATTTAAGAATATGTTTAAAATTTTGATGATCATATCTTCCTCAAGAATTTGTGGATAATGCAAAGGATAATTAAAAACTTTTGATAGAATTGAAACAACTTAAAAGAGCTTATAATTTTGAAAACTAGGGATAAGGCAATATTCAAAGAAGTTTGAAATTTAAATTAATTCAAAGGACTTTCATACCACTTTCAAAAACTTAGGGATAAAGCAACTGTGAAATTGTTTAAAAGAATTAAGATAATTCAAAGAGGCTTTATATTTTAAATCTTGATGATAAACCTTTGATTTTTGAAAAGAATTCAAATTTCCTAATTTTTCAAAAGTTACGCCTTTTGTTTTTGAAAATTTATAAGAATTCAAAATCCCTTCATACTAATTTAAGATTTTTGAAGACCAAAATTACTCTTGAAGGAAAATTTTCAATTTTTCAAAAAGTATAAGATAATTAGGAAATCAATTCAATTTTTTGAAAAATTGAGACTTTTATGAAAAAAAAAAGAAAATTCAAAATTTTGAAAGGTTTGAAAATCTTTAAAATTCAAATTTTCTTTCATGAAATCTATTCCCAAAAGGTTATCTCTTATGATAGGCTATCATAATCTTAGTGATAGGTTATCATGTGAGTTTGGTCTTTAAGTGATAGCTTATCATTGATAAATTATTATTCAAACCCTGATCGCTTATCACTTGAAACTATGATAGCTTATCATTTGAAATCACGATAACTTATCATTTTCATGATAGGTTGTCAAGAATCTTTTAATCCTAGCCTTCCCCTCTTTCAGCTGGAATCCTTGGGACATACTTTCTTTGTTTCTCTAAGTAAGTTAGGAAATTTTATTGGCATGTGAGATAAATTTTGAAAAATAAGATAAAAATAAAAACAAAAGAAGAATATGTTTTTTTTTCTCTGAGTCTGCTAACTGAACTCATTTATTTATTAGGTCATAAAGGAAGATTATCTGGTCCTTAAGATGGTCTCTATGGTAATGCTTGAGACGGTGACCGTTTAGCTAAAAAATTCCCTTGGTCAAGGTGATAGATCTCAATGGCACTATAAGGAAATACCTGTCTAACCGTCTAAGGCTCCTAAGCTTTCTTGGAAACTTGAGAATTTATTAATTTATGCACTAAACATAAGAAGAAAAGATGTATATGTTTATATGGGTATATATATATGTGTCTGTATATCTATGTACATGTATATGTAGAGGAGTGGTTTAAGTTTTGTCTCATTCTGGTGGAAATAAGATAGGTGGGGGAATCTTGTAAACAAGTGCCTTGAGATGGTCTCTGAGAGAGGCCAAAATTGTATTCCCTTCAGTAGGGATTAGGTCATCTATGATAATCATTTGTAGTTTGTCCATTTGACACAGATGAGTACAACTTGAGTGCTTAGGTGATTCTTTCAATTTTAGCACTTGGAGGTCCTCAATTGAGGCTTTCACCTTATGTACCTTTGACCTGTAAAAAGAAAGAGAGAGGTTAGTATAGCTACTAGGCTCAATAGCCAGTAAATTGGCTAGTTGTTCGAACACTTGCTCATTGGACAAATTTTCCTCATTTTCTTGCAATACTATTTGTGATGGGTTATTATGAAAGAATTCCTGAAGCTCTGACTCGATAACTTCATATAAAACATCCATAAAATAAACAGGATCATTATGATCTAAGGAATGTCTTAAAGAAGTAGCTAAGTTAGAAAAACCTTCTCCTGCTTTAGTCTAGCAGGGTATGGAATAGGTGGCCAGTACTCTATGATAAAACTCTTGTCCTATACTTTTAATAGACTACTTACCTCAGGCTCTGGCTCTTTACTGACTGGCACATCCTGTACAATAATGTTATCATCAATCATTGGCAAAGGGTTAGATACTAGCTTACCAGACGTCAGAGTGATAGCATTGTATTACTCCCTTGGATTAGGCTATGTGGTTCTGAGGAGCGTCTCTGGCTGTGTCTCAGCCAACATCTTAAACATCTGTCCTACTTGGCATTCTATGTTCTGAATGGAGGCCTGTTGATCTATAAGGATTGTGTCTATTTTTTCGAAACTACTCTCTAAATTGGACATAGTCTTCATGATCATTTCCTCCAAATTGGATTCATTCTCTTGCAATTGAGAAAATTGAATCAGAGCAGTTTGTTGTTGAGGTTGCTACTAGTACAACCATTGAAAATCTGGTGAACCTTGGGTATCATTATTCCATCAAAATTTGGATAGTTACTCGACACAGAGTTGTATGTATTGATGTATAGATTATTTTGCTGATGTGGGGAACTCCCCATATAATTGACCTATTCAAAATCAGTAGGACCAATGTAAGAGTTAATGAACATACCTCCTACATTACATTGTACACTATAATGAGGGCTACCATAGAATTCATAGCAAAACTGTGATGCTTGCTCTATCATTAAGAGTTTGATAATCTCCTTGGCTAGATGATTGCTTTAAGCTGTCAGAAGCTCCCTTTAGGCTTCCAAGAATGATGTATAGTTCATAGTCACAAACTACTAAATTGGCAAAACAACCCAACTAGTATATAAAAGAAGGAAAGAAAGAAAAAACAAAAACAAAAACAAAAATAAAATAAAACAAGTAAGAGTGGCTAAAGTAAAAATTTTCAAATTCACTCTAGTTTTTACACATAATTCCACGGCAATGGTGCAAAAAACATGATGTGCTACCAATGATCTATATGTAGCCACACCTTAAGGCAGTGCACCTGTCAATGTAGCCTAGTGCAATGGTGAGTATAAAGGTTGTATCCCACGGGAGCAGGAAAGCCTAGAGTTACTACTCGTTATTATCTAGCCTAAGACAAATGGTGATTTTTATTAAACTAATTCTAACTACTACTACTTTGGCTACAGAGAGAAGGTGAGGCAAGTGTTAAGATAGTGAATTATCATGTTTCCAAAAAAGCAAACCCATTTAGGTCCTAAACTAGATGATATGTAAACAAAGGATAATGAATTATGAAATCTGATTATGCTACTTGTGGATGAATTCTATAGAAAATCCAGATTTTTGGTTGGTTTCAATGGATTTTTAAAACTTATACCTTCCATCGGCTATTTAGGTCCATTAGTCAAGTATAGATCAACAGTAGTGCTCTAATTCACCTTTATTAGGAATTTCTCCTAATCTAGCAGTTGTCAACCTTTAAGTCCAAGCGAAGATTGACTGTTCTCTCTAGTTAGTTTTCCAATACAAACATCATTGGTTAGAGTATTTGAGAGGAATCTAGATATTTTTTCCTACAATGCCTCACAATGAAAATTGAATTAATCTTTAACCAGAGGAAGATCACACAATCTAATTTATAATTCAATCATGTTAAAAATCAAAATAACAACATAGTTTAAAAACCCTAATTGGATTCTATCAATCTAGTTACTCATGTTCATGAATAAAACAAGAAGACATATAATAAAGGAAGAAGAACAAAATGGAGATGGAAACACCCTTATCGGTTAAGTTTTGGATGAATAGCCTTGACTTTGAACTCCTCCTTGATTATGCTCCTAGTTACCTCTTGATGCTTCCCAATCACTTCCTTCAATTCAAGTATTAAGCTCCAAAGACTAACAAGGATTACCATACTCCAAGCTACTCCGAGTGCTCTCGATTTTCCTCTATTGAATGCTTTTAAGTGATGCCTTTTTTCCTTGCTCTTTCTCTTATTTATAGGCAAGGGATGCACCTCTGTAGGCTTCCACATGGTTGTGTGGTAGCCTATAAAGTGGCATAGCCATGTGGTAGCCTCTGTAGGGAGCATGGCTATATTGTAGGCCGTGTTTTAGAAGGAATCCATTCATGGTGTGATTTTGGCTGTCTCTTGGTTGGAGTTTGTTCCTCTAGCTATGTAGGGAGGTGTATTCTAAAAGCTTTAAGGCAGCATGGACGTGTGGTAGGGTGTGTTTTAGAAGACTTCATGTGTGGCCATGCTAAAAGGTGCATTTTGAGGTGCTTTGAGCCTTTAGACACTTGGTTTTGGTCAATTTTGCTTCAAAACTGCTTTATACCTAGGAAGAGCTTTGATAACATGAAAATAAGTGGGAACATAGGTAATTATACATAAAACACATAAAATATGCTCACGAAATGAGTGAAATTTAGCAAATAAATATGTATAATTATGTGCTTATCAGCTGCTAGCCTTCTGGAAAACAAAGAACATGACAGTTGACTTCTAGGGATCTGGCAGTCAACTGCTAGTGTTATATCTTGCATTTTTGGGTAGAGGATGAGCACAACAGTCGACTTCCAGGGGTCTGGTAGTTGGTTGTTAGCACTCGATTTTTTTAAAAATTCATAGTTTTACCCAAAGTTTGGCCGAAAAACATATTCTCAAACCCTTTTCTCAAATTATGAACTCAATGCCAGCATTTACACATCATCTCACATTCATAACATGCCCAAAACTTAACTTAACCTTTCTCAAACTAAGATTAAACAACATTTTCTTACTTAAGGCAAAATTCCATATCCTAAAATCATCAAAAAGTATAAGTGAGCATAATAAATCACTATGCATTACCCAATAGCAATAAAAAACATAGAGAATGTAGGTTTTAAACCCCAGACCTAACATAAAACATTCAAAATCACATTTAACAGAGAACTTCTGCATTTTTTAGAACATGGGGTTAAGGATGGATTGCTACCTTGATTCCTTGGTGAAATTTGTATGTATGATGTGTAGAGATAATCCTCCTTTACTGTAGGATCGAATCCCAGCCTTAAATTAACCTTTACTTTGGAAAATCTTTCCTTCCTGTTCCTAACTCTACACTTTCTCTCTCTACTCACCCTCTTCTCTCTCTCTGTAAAAGGTTAAAGTTATGGAAATGTGAGGGTTAGAGTTTTAGGGTTTTAAATATATCTCTTCCTATTTGCACTTTGGTCCTTGTCCCATCTTGTGTATTGGCTTAACTGAACTTCTCCCTTTTCATTCAGGTCCCTAGTCACACCCTTGACTCAAAATTTATTTCTTTCAATTAGGTCCTTACACTAATGCAACTAATGCAACATACACAAGCATTAAACATTAAATGAACGACTATCAAACTTCTCTTTGTCATAGTAGGAGCAGATGTTACATTTCTCCCTCTCTTTTAAAATAATTTCAACCTCAAAATTAGAATGTACCAATTTGAACAATTTTGGATGGAACTTTCTCATGTCCTCTTCCTTCTCCCATGTCACCTCTTGTGGAAATGATTGATCCCATAAAACCTTAACCAGAGCGATGACCTTGTTCCTCAATTGTTTGACCTTATTCCCAATAATTCTTCAAGGTTTTGGATGATAAGTTAAATTCTATTTTCACTGTAATGTACTGGCATCAAGAATGTGAAATGGGTCATGGATGTATTTTCTAAGTTGGGAGACATGGAAAATGTTATGGAGGTTCGATAAGAACAGAGGTAAAGCTATTTGGTATGTTGATTGACCAACTTTTCTTAGGATTTGGAATGGCCCAATAAAAACGATGAATTTAACTTTTTGCACTTAATGACCTTACCTATACCAATAACAAGTGATACCTTAAGGAAAATATAATCCCCTTCATTAAATTCCAGTGGTCACCTTCTTTTATTGGTATATTTCTTCTGCCTATCTTGGGCTTTAGCCATCTTATCCTTGATCATCCTGATTTGGTCCATAGTTTGCTAAACGAACTCTAGTTCAAGAAATTGTCTTTCCCTTACCTTAAACCAACACAAAGTTGATCTACACTTCCTCCCATACAAAGATTCATAAGGTGCCATCCCTATGCTAGAATGGAAATTGTTATTGTATGAGAATTCTATCAATGCTAGGCTTTGGTCTTAACTTCCCTTATGCTCCAAGGTACATGACCTAAGCATATCCTCTAATGTCTGAATATTCCTCTCGGTTTATCCATCCATTGCAGATGATAGGCTGTACTTAAGCTTAACCTAGTACCAAAAGCTTCTTGAAAGGCTCTCCAAAATCTAGACGTAAATCTAAGGTCTCTATCTAAGACAATTCTAGTAAGGATCCTGTGAAGTCTCACTATCTCCTGAATGTAAAAACAAGCTAATTTATCCAAGGAGAAATTGATCTTAATGGGTAGGAAATGAGCAGACTTAGTCAATCAGTCTATTATCACCCAAATAACATCATTCCCTGAGTGAGCCCTGGGTAAGCGTACAACAAAGTCTATAGATATCTTATCCCACTTCCACTCAGGGATATCAAGAGGTTGCAATAACCCAATAGGTTTCTAATGTTCAATCTTCACCTGATGACACACTAAGCATCAAGCAACATACTCAGTGATGCACTTTTTCATGCTTGGCCACAAAAACTTTCCCTTTAGATCTTGATACATCTTAGTGGAACTAGGATGAACAATTTAGTCGCTCCTATAGGCTTCCTTTAAAATTTTCTCTCTTAACTCCCCTAGACTCGGGACATAAACCCTATTTTAAAAGGTCATTACCCCATTGGCCTCTTTATGGAATTCCTTTAGGTCTTTCAGGGACTTTAAAAATTCATCCTCCTTTTGGGCCTCTAGGATCTGGGCCCTAAGGTTACTCTCAATCCGCAACTCACCTAGACTTATTCTATATAGTAACACTAATGTGAATAAGCTCAAATTTTTAAAATTTTCTATCAAACTCATCTTGCTCACCATCATCTAAGCTGTATGGAGGGATTTTCTACTTAGGGCATCCACCACAAGATTGGCTTTGCTTGGATGGTATTTCAACTCGAAATCATTCCTTAATGAACTCCATCCATCTCTTTTGTCTCATGTTTGATTCCTTCAAACAAAGAGGTACTTGAGACTTTTTTGGTCACTAAATACCTCAAACCTATACCCATAAAGGTAGTGTATCTAAATTTTTAGAGCAAAAACTATTATTGCTAATTCCAAGTTGTGAGTAGGGTAATTACTCTCATAGGGCCTTAATTGACTGGAAGCATAGGTTACTACTTTTCCCTTTTGCATTAAGATATACCCTAAACTTTTCTTGGATTCATGACAATATAGTTCAAATCTCTCCAAAGGATTTGGGATAACTAGTACAGGTTCAGTGGTTAACCTTTCCTTCAAGGATTGGAAACTATGCTCACATTCAAAATCCCACCTAAATGGAACATCCTTTCAGGTCAACTTGGTCATGGGCATTGCTATTTACGAAAGCCCTTGGATAAACCTACTATAGTAACTGGCTAATCTGAGGAAACTATGAATTTCAGTCACCGTTGTAGGTCTCTCCCAATGAACCACCACTTTAGTCTTACTGGAATCTACTGCTGCCTCATCCTTAGTAATCATATACGCTAGGAACCTTACTTCCTCTGACCAAAACTCACACTTCTCAAGTTTAGTATACAGTTGTTTCTTTCTAAGCACTTGCAACACAATCTTAAGGTGTTGTTCATGATCTTCCCTATTTCTAGAATATACAAGAATATCATCAATGAACACTACCATGAACTGGTCAAGGTAGGGTTTAAAGATGTGATTCATGTAATCTATGAAAATAGCTGGAGCATTGGTCAAACCAAATGGCATCACAAGAAATTCGTAAGGCCCATACCTAGTCCTAAAAGAGATGTTAGGTATATCATTACTTCTTACTTTGATCTGATGGTACGCTGACCTCAAATCAATCTTAGTAAATGCAGCTGCTTCTTTCAATTGGTCAAGTAGGTTATCAATCCTAGGGAGTGGATTTTTTTTTTCACTGTCACTTTATTCATATGCCTATAATCTATGCACATTCTCATACTTTTATCCTTTTTCTTCACAAATAACACCGGTGCTCCTTATAATGAAGCACTAGGCCTACTGAATTACTTTTTTAGGAGGTCTTCTATCTTACCTTTAACTCACTTAATTCTAAGGGAGACATCTTATAAGGTGCTATAGAGATCGGTCTTGCACTAGGAACTAGCTCTATAGAGAACTCCACTTCTCTCTCTGGTGGAAGACTAAAGATCTCCTTGGGAAAGACATCAGGGAACTCTCAACTATAGGGACACTATCTATCTTATGCTAACTCTCAACCTCAAAAGAACATAAGAAGCATAATCTTTGGATCTTTGCCTCCGTACCCCTATTCACAGGTATAAGGTCCATAAATGTCATAGACTTTTCAAAATAGTTTAGGACTACCTTATTAAAAGACAGCCAATCCATTCCAAGAATGACATCTAAATACACCAAAGGCTAACAGATAAGGTCAATGGTAAAAGGTTTACTTTCAACAATGATAGGGCAATTTAGACAAGTCAAAGAGGTCAAAATATGTTTTCTAGCTGCAGTAGAAATGGATAACTCATATGGCAATTTGGTTACAGGTAAGATCAATCTTTCCACACATTCATAAGAAATAAAGGAATAAGTGGTGCCATAATCAAACAGTATAATTAATGGAGCATCATTTATAAAACACTGACCTTTTATAGAACCATTGTATTGTCTACCTCTTTGCCTTGAGAGTGTAGACTCTCCCTCTAGTTAGAGGCTTATGGGCCTCAGCTAGTTTCTTCCTCAATGGGCACTCCCTGATGAAGTGTCCTGGCTTGCCACACTTATAGTAGACATGTTGTCCTAGCAAGCATGGCTTATCTCTATGATTCTTCCCACACTTGGGGTAGTTGCTTGAAGTAGTTTGCCCAATCCTAGGCTTCTTCCTTATTTGGGCTTTACAAGATTGGCTCTCTTTGCCTTTGGCGATGACCTTAACTAGAGGGATGACCTTGTTCCTTAATTGCTCAACCTCATTCTCAATAATTCTTAAAGGTTTAGGATGATTAGTTAAATTCTCTTTTAACTGTACTGTACTGGCATCAAGAATGTGAGATGGGTCATGGATGTATTTTCAAAGTTACGAGACATGAAAAATGTTATAGAGGTTTGATAAGAATGAAGGTAAAGCTATTTGGTATGTTGATTGACCAACTTTTCTTAGGATTTGGAATGGCCCAATAAACCTTGGATTCAACTTTCTGGACTTAATGGCCCTACCTATACTAGTAATAGGTTAAGTTGCCCCAAAATATGTTCTCAAACGATGAACTCAAAGCCAACATTTAGACATCATATAACATTCATAATAGACCAAAAACTCAACTTAATAGCATTTAAAACAAAGATCAAACCACATTTTCGCACTTAAGGCGTAAGCCCTCTTTCATAATCAATGGCAAGCATAAATGAGCATAACTTTTCAACAAGCATCACCCAATAGCAGTTAAAAACATAGAGAATGTAGGTTAAACCCTAAACTTAACTCAAAACATTCATAAATCACATTTTCCCAAAAAACAGCTAGACATCTCATAAAATGGGATTTAGGTTGAGTTGTTACCTGGATTTCCTGAAGAAATGTGCATGTACAGTGTGTTAAAATGGCACATATCTTTTTGTAGGAGTAATCCCTAGCCTAAAATCACCCTTTCTTCAAGCTTATTCCTTCCACTTTGTCCTAATTCATCACTTTCTCTCTTTACTTGCCCTTCTCCTTCTCTCTTTAGAAAATGATGAAGTTTGAGTTGTGTGGTCTAAGGTTTAGGGTTTCTAAAGTTTAAGTCTCACAAATTGCAATCATGCCTTTGGACCCTTTTATGACTTTGGCCTCACTTAATTTTCCCTTTTCAGTTGGGTCCTGAGTTATACTTTAACTTAACCTTTATCCCTTGCAACTAAGTCCAAGCACTAATGCCACTATATGCAATTAATGCAATATGCACAAGCATTAAACATAAATTAATAACTAATAAACAACTCTTAATCATATTAGGAGTGGATGTTACATTTCTCCCCTCCTTTAAAATAATTGCGTCCTCAAAATTAGAACATACCTATTTGAATAGCTCCAAGTAGGACTTTCTCATGTCCTCTTCCTTCTCTCATATCACCTCTTGTGGAGATGACTAATCCTATAAGACCTTAACTAGAGGGATAACCTTGTTCCTTAATTGCTTGACCTCATTCCCGATGATTCTTAAAGGTTTTGGATGATAAGTTAAATTTTCTTTTAATTATACTGTACTGACATCAAGAATGTATGATGGATCATATATGTATTTCTGAAGTTGTGAAACATAAAAAATATTATGAAGGTTTGATAGGGATAGGGGTAAGGCTATCTAGTAGGCAAATTAACCAACTCTTTTCAGAATTTGGAATGACCCAATAAATTTGGGATTTAAATTTTTAGACTTAATGGTTGTACCTATACCAATGATTAGCGATACCTTAAGGAAAACATAATCCCCTTTATCGAATTCCACTAGTTTCCTTCTTTAGTTAGCATATTTCTTTTACCTATCTTGTGCTCTAGCCATCTTATCCCTGATCATCCTAATTTGGTTTGTGGTTTACTATACCAACTCTAGTCTGAGCAATTGTCTTTCCCCCACCTCGAACCAACAAAGAGGTGTTCTACACTTCCTTCCATACAAAGCTTCGTAGGGTGCTATCCCTATGCTAGAACGAAAACTATTATTGTATGAGAATTCTATTAATGCTAGGCTTTGATCGTAAATCCCCTTATGCTCCAAGGCATATGACCTAAGCATATCCTCTCAAGTCTAGATAGTTCTCTCGATTTGTCCACCCGTTTGAGGATGATAAGTGGTACTCAAGCTTAACCTAGTACCAAAAGCTTCTTGGAAGGCTCTAAAAAATCTAAAGGTAAATTTAGGGTCTCTATTTGAGACAATGCTAGTAGGGATCGCATGAAGTCTCATGATCTCCCAAATATACAAATGGGCTAATTTGTCCAAGGAGAAATTAATCTTAAAGGGTAAGAAAAGAACAGACTTAGTTAATCGATATACTGTCACTCAAATAGCATCATTTCCTGATTGAGTCCTGGGTAAACCCACTACAAAGTCCATAGAAATCTTATCCCACTTCCACTTAGGGATATCCAGAGGTTGTAACAACCCAACAAGTTTTTGATGTTCAATCTTCACTTGCTAACACACTAAGCATTTACCAACATACTTTGCGATGTGCTTTTTCATGCTTGGCCACCAAAATCATCCCTTGAAGTCTTGATACATCTTAGTGGCACTAGGGTGAATGGTATAGTTGCTCTTATAGGCTTTCTCTAAGATTTTCTCCCTCAATTCCCCTAGACTCAGGATACAAACCCCATTTTGGAAGGTCATTATTCCATCGACCTCCTTATGGAACTCCTTTGGATCTTTTAGGGACTTTAAGAATTCATCCTCCCTTTGGGATTCTAGGATCTGAATTCTAAGATCACTCTTAATCTACAATTCACAGACATATTCCATTTGGTAGAACCAATGCGGATAAACTCAAATTGCTAAATTTTTTTTATCAAACTCATTTCACTCACCATCATCTGAGCTATATGGAGGGATTTTTGACTCAGGGAATCCACAACAACATTGACTTTACTTGGATGGTATCTCAATTTGAAATCATAGTCCTTAATGAACTCCATCCATCTCCTTTGTCTCATGTTTAATTCCTTTTAGTCAAAGAGGTACTTGAGACTTTTGTGGTCACTAAATACCTCAAAACTAGACCCATAAAGGTAGTGCCTCTAAATTTTCAAGGCAAACACTATGGTTGCTAACTCTAGGTCATGAGTGGGGTAATTGCACTCATAGAGCCTTAACTGTCTAGTAGCATAGGCCACTACTCTCTCATCTTGTATCAATAGCTCAAACTTTTCTAAAGGATTTGGGATAATTAATACTGGTGCAGTGGTCAACCTTTCCTTTAAGGTTTGGAAACTATGCTCACATTCAAAGTCTTACCTAAATGGAACATCCTTTTGGGTCAACTTGGTCATTGGCATGCTATTTGTGAAAACCCTTAGACAAACCTTCTGTAGTAACTGGCTAATCCGAGGAAACTATGGATTTCAATCATCGTTGTAGGTCTCTACCAATGAACCACCACTTTTGTCTTATTGGGATCTACTGCTACCCTGTCCTTGGTAATCACATGTCTTAGGAATCTCACTTCCTCTAACCAAAACTCGCACTTCTCAAGTTTGGCATACAGCTAGTTCTCTCTAAGCACTTGTAAGACAATCCTAAGGTGTTGTTCATGTTCCTGCTTGTTTCGAGAATATACAAGAATATCATCAATGAATAGTATAGCTGTTACATGTGTACTTGTAAGTACACCTTGGTTGCTTACACTTGGGTTTTCTTCTTCCTAATCAAACGCTGAACCCTCCTCTTTTTCCTTCAAACTTCTATTTTCCTTACTTCCACACAATGCACTCTTTCCTTTTTAATTATTATGGCTACACGTGTTTCTTCTCCCATGCATGTTTAATTTACAAAAAAAAATTCTGCACTACTTTCTTGAAGCACTCGGTCACGACTAAGGGAAATGGGCGCTGCATTTCTTTTTCTTTTGTTTTATTCATGTATATAACTAATTCCCTTCTTGCTTGCAATTGGTACTTCCTTCTCTTGCATGTTAGTTACACCCTACAAGCAACTACATTTATATGTTGCATAAAATTTCTACACTCTTTTGCTTCCCTTTTACCCCACCAAATATGCATACAATATATATATTTAATTGTTACATCCCTTCTTCCCAATTGTACGTGTGAATACATTTATATTTGTTACACTCTTGCCTTTCCCACTTGCATGTGTACACATACATGCATATATTTTAAATATTACATCCTATCTTGCCTTTCCTTTTATCTATGTTGTCGTGTACCTCTAATTATTTTTACCATGCCACACTTTTCTTTCGTTCCTCAATTTGGCTAAAATGGGGAAATGTAATCTAAATCAAATATCTTACAAATTGAGAGCATATTTATTTTGACTACCAAATTACACAAGCAAATTTTTCCAATAAATTAAAGAACATAAATTTAGAATAACTAAAATTATAGGGTGTTACAGCATGTAATAAAAAAGGAACATGTGTAATTAAGGTGTTTAATTTGATTTCCAAATTTCTCTTCTGTTCACCTAGCTTAATTTCCAAGGAGAAAAGCAAACTAAAAATACATATATACATACACGTGCAATTGGGAAAGGAAAGAAGTGTAACATTGGAAAAAATATATATATATATATATAGTGAAGTGGCTAAAGGTGCAGAATTTATTTCAATAAATTAAGCCACCACCTGAACATCATGTGAACTAGGAAGAAAAAAAAAGAAGAAAGGGGTTAGCATCCACTAAACCTAAATATATATACACACGCATTCAGTAGAGTGAAACGGGAGCAAGAAAGTGACATGTGGCCTTAAAATTCCTTCTTTTCCCTTTAGCCTTTGATATCAATAGACCGAATGGGCCCTTCAATTAGTGAGTAAAATAAACCAAGGAAAAGTAGCTAAAAGTATGTGTGGGTACAGTGAAGTAGGAGTGCAAAAATTGTGTGAATAAACACACAACTAGGTAGGCATAAAGCAAGGACCATTGGGAATGAAAGAGTACAGTTGGTGGGAGAAGGAAAAGATGTGTGAGACAAGTCTTCTTCCCTTCCCTCGTGTTGCCTCTAACGTACCCGAGGAAGGAGATTCATCTATACATTGCAGGAAGTAAGGGTTTTGCATGAAGGGAGAAGCCCATGCATAAGGGGTGGAGTTAAATATGTATATATGCATGTAGCAAGCTAGGAAAATGGCTTCACAACTTTATAAAAATAGAAATGCCAAGCTGTGTGGATTACATGAGAAGTAAGGCTACGTGGAAGGACACTCGGCGTGTGATGTAAGTTTCCTTTTCCTTTCCCTTGTGTTACCATCAATGTGCCTAAGAGAGGAGTGTAGAGAGCCTTCCGTGACCGTACAACCCTGCATGATGAGGCGTGGGCAGCTTGCATGGGTGTGACTTAGTCCTTCCCTTCCTTGGCATGACTTCCCTCCTCCTTCCCATTGATGTGCCTAAGTGGCTAACCTAAGCTTGCAAGGAAATATTAATGGTACTTATAAGTACACATGTGGCAGGTAAATAGCAATAATCAAGGATGGAAGAGGGAACATGCCACCTTAACAAAATAGAGAAGATGAAGGGAATTGAGGGGGACACGAAAGAGTGTTTGAAAAGAGAGAGAGAGCAGCTCACATTGTAGGAAACAATTCTGATGCTTGCTGCCAATGCTATCTACCAACAACACCTAAGGCAGTGAACCTATCGATGCAGCCTACCGCAATGGTGAGAATCAAGGTCGTATTCCTCGGGAACGGGAAAGCCCAGAGCTACTGTTTGTTCTCTGTTATTTAGCCTACCAATTCAAAGTAATTTCGATTCTAATCAAACTAATAACTAAGCTAAATGCAATAATCACTAGTCAGCGCTAATTAACAAGAAGATGAATTAGTTGAGACAGAACAGCAAACCCACTAGGAACCTAAACTAGTTGGTAAATACGAAAGATAATGGATGGTGAATCGATTACGCTGCACTGTGAGTGAATTCTAATGCAAATTCAAATTCTCTGTCGGTCTCAATGAATTTCTTAAACCTAAAATCTACCACTGGCTGGTTTTTCCTACTGGTTAATTTTAGATTAGCATTATCGATCCAATTCACTTCTATTAAGAGTCATTACTTCTTAATCCAACAATTTATTAACCTTAGTTCTAAGCGATAACAAATTGTCCGCTACAATCAGGTGTCCAATTTCAATTAAAATCTGTCGATTATTAAGAGAAATCTAAAGAGCTTTCAATGCAACGTCTTGCCAATGAAAACATAAACAGTCATTCATAACAGTAACGGAGATCACGAAATCAATATTCAACCATCCATGGAAATTAAATTCAGTCTACCAACATAGTTCAGGACCCAAGGGGTTTTGCCAATTTAGTTCCACATAAACATCATCCAAACAACCCAGAAAATCCATAATTCAAAGAGAAAAACCATGTAGAATTTATATATGTCCCTCTTCTCCTGAACAACAGATGAAACAGTGCAGAATAGTCGCTAGAAAGCTACTGGAAAATGACCAGAAATTGCAATTTTGAAGCTGTCCAATGGGTCACAATCGGGTCGGGACGTGGGTCACGGATACCCGACCGAAAATAGCTCCAAAAACCACCAGAGCAGCGGCAGAAGGTTGCAGGAGGGACGCCGCACGACGGAGGGATGATTTCCGGTGGCCTACGACGCAACCGATATTGGACGGGTCGCGAAACGCTATCGGGTCGCGTCACTCGGGTCTGTCTCAGGTTACGTGATCTGTCGTGTTACGACGGCCGATGGTTCGTCAGAAGGTGCGACTAGGCTGCCTGAAGCTGCAGGAGGCGTCGGTGGGCTGTGGGTCGGTCGGAAAACGCCGCAAAATGCCACGATGTGGAGCAGTTTTTCCTCTCGGTTGGCGCATCTTTCTCGCCGTTCTGCTGTTGTCCGACGGCAATGGGTGGTTGTGGTGGGTTCTCCGTCGTCTCCTGCTGCCGAGGTGGGGTCACGCCGCCGCAGAGCACCGGTCAGGCGAGCCGTGGGTCCCTCGATTGCGCTCTGGTTTCGTGAAGGGTGTGTGTGTTTCTTCCTGTTCCAACCTCCTCCAAATTTCCTGTTCCAAGCTTCCAAAACTCCTTTTTGCACGCTGCTCGGCCTTCTCCCTTGGGCTCATGCCCTAAAGGCCCATTAAGGGCTTTGGCTTGGCCCAATAAGAGAAAAAATGGCCCAACTAACCCAAAATAGCTGCTCTAACTCCAGAAAAGTCTCGTTTGCTTATGATAGATTGATAAAAAGCCTGAAATGCAATAAAATACACATTTAGGTGATTCCTAGAATAAAAATACACAACAAATACATATAAAAATGGACATAAAATATTAGGTAAAATTGTGTAAAATAAGACATATCAATCACCCCACACTTAAGCTTTTGCTTGTCCTCAAGCAAACATTAACTCAGACCTCAAACAGACAGTAACAATTTCTCAAAAGTCCAAACCTAGTTCATAGTTAATAATGCCTAACACATCCCCCGTGAAACTTATTTATCGACCAAATTGCAAAAACCTTGATGCAGAATGGAGATAATAACGATGCATACACAACTTAGCCAGCAATTCAATGGAAATTATTTAAGAATCAATGCCTCAAAGAGATTACTCAAATCACTCAAAGTGTATACAGGTAAGACACAAATCCCTCAAGCAACTTCACAAGAATATGTCTACTATAAGCTTGCTCATAAATCTCATCTCCGCTACCACTAAACATTGAACACCAAAATCAAAGGGGGTCTTAACAGGGTTGTAATGAGACTAAAGTGATGGTAGGGAAGAAATTTTTGGTAGAAGAGGCATAGATGCTGAAAATTCATGCAATTGAAGCACCAAGAAGGATTAAAGGATTAAATGCAACAAATTCTAAACATAACAATTCTTACTAAGTTTTCAATAAAGTTGGAGATGCTCAGAGAATAAAATCAATAGACAGGCTACTCTTATTATTATCTTTCTTTTGTTTTGTTTTGTTTTTGTTTTTGTTTTCATAATTAGCCTGCATGCTTACACTTTTGGATTGAAGGGAGCATCTAGAATGATAAAAAGAACTTAGTGCATTATTGTCAACTAAGGCAATGCATTTTAATCCCTGTACAAAGAATGAATCACACAAATTTTAGCAAAGGGGGGTGAAGAAAGAAGATAGGGAAAAGAAAGGACTGAGGTGTTAAATGTAAGTGATGAAGAAAAATTGAAGGCCCTAAAAGTGGCTAATTGAGGAAGGAAAATGAGGTGTAAAATTTAAGTTGCCCAAATCATCTGATATTCAAAAGTTTATGTAACTTCAACAAGTATTACAGAGCAAGTTCTAGAGACACAATCAAGTGAAATACACACTCAACAAAAAGAATTCAAAGCATATTTGTGATAAATGCTTATCTTAGGCTCAAATCTCACGTTTGAAGTGTGGCTAAATTGCATATGATTCTCAAATATTTTCATATGAATTACTAATCAAGCAGTGCATGCAAACTGCATTAACAACATCCTAAATCAAAATTGAACAATATGAAAGAAAATCAAGCAACATGGGAATGACCTAGCCGTGGTCAAGAATACATTAGGTATTAAAACTGCTTTCGAACATAAACTATGAGAAACAATGTCTGCCCATTCATGATTGAATCATACCTGCTCAAAAGACAATCAAAGACTTAAGTGCATAGAATCAAGCAAAAATAAAGAATCCTATCCTAGATATACTGTCAACACAAATACAACATCAGCAAAAAATAGCATCAAAATGCGGCGCCCTGAACTAGTGGAGGGAAAATGAGTCAAAAAAATAAAGGCACACTACCCCACACTTGAGGATCACACTGTCCTCAGTGTACAGCCAAAGGGGATACCAGAGAAATAAAAGTAGAAAGCACAGCAACAAGCACAGAAAATATAAAAGTTTTAATGTACCTCAACAAAATGAAAAAGAAGAAAATAGACAAGAGTAAAATAACACAGATAAAATAAATAATAAAAAAAAAACACAGTGCTTCTTTTTTTTTTTTTTTTTGAGTCTTTTAGCTGGACTCGCTCCTTCTATCACTCTTTCAGGTAAAGCACCATATGCACTCACTCCTCGACCTCCAATGGGTCTCCATAGTAGTGCTTTAGTCTGTGCCCATTGACTTTGAAATCTCCCTTGTCATGATGATGCAATTCCACTATGCCATATGGAAAGACTTGCTTGATCACAAATGGTCCTGATCATCGGCTCTTAAGTTTTCCTGGAAAAAGATGAAGACGTGAGTTATAAAGTAATACCCTATCTCCAACCTGAAAATCTTTAGAGCCACGCAGCCTTTGATCATGCCACTTCTTGGTTCGAGCTTTGTAAATGGAAGAATTTTCATAAGCTTGGTGGCGCCATTCTTCTAACTCATCCAACTGCCATAACCTTTCTTTACCTGCAGAAATAACATCAAGATTGCATGTTTTAAGGGCCCAAAGTGCCATGTGTTCCAACTCAACAGGTAAATGACAAGTCTTTCCATACACTAGCCTATAGGGTGTAAATCCAGTAGAAGTTCTGTAAGCTGTCCTAAAGGCCCATAATGCATCATCCAATTTGGATGCCCAATCCTTCCTACTCACCCCTACGATTTTCTCTAAGATTCTCTTTAAACCCCTATTAGTTACCTCTACTTGTCCACTGGTTTGTGGGTGATAGGGTGTTGAAAACCTATGAGATACCCCGTAATGTTTTAGTACTTTCTCAAGTTGGGAGCTACAGAAATAGGTCCCTCTATCACTAATCAGTACCCTAGGTGTACCAAACCTAGCAAACAATTTTTTTAGGAACCTAGTCACCACCCTAGCATCATTAGTTGGGAAAGCTTGAGCTTCTGGCCACTTGGAAAGATACTCAACAGCCACAAGTATATACTTATTACCAGATGAGGAAGGAAAAGGGCCCATGAAGTCAATACCCCACACATCAAAGATTTCAACCACTTGCATACTCGTTTGGGGCATTTCATCACGGGCAGAGATGTTACCTGACCTCTGACAAGCATCACAAACCTGGACATATGCTCTAGCATCCTGGAATATGGTTGGCGGTAGAACCCTGCTTCAAGCACCTTCCTAGCAGTGTGGTTTGCAGCCTGGTGGCCTCCCGTTGGTCCTTCATGGCAGTGCTTCAAGATTTGGTGGACTTCCTCCCCATGTATGCATCGCCTGATTATTTGGTCTGCACAGATACGAAACAAGAAAGGATCTTCCCAAATGTAGTATTTCAACTCAACAAAGAATTTCTTCTTTTTCTGGGTAGTCATACCCTTTGGTAAAACCCTTGCCACCAAATAGTTAGCATAATCACAAAACCAAGGGGAATCAGTACATACCTGAACCGTCTCCAAATGCTCATCTGGGAAGTTATCATCAATGGCTCTCTCATCTAAGGCCTCCCAGTTTGGATTCTCTAACCTTGATAGGTGATCTGCAGCCAGGTTCTCCGCACCCTTCTTATCTTTGATCTCAATATCAAATTCCTGCAATAGTAAAATCCATCTAATGAGTCTAGGCTTAGCATCATGCTTACTAAATAAATACTTCAAGGCTGAATGATCCGTGTAAACCACAGTCTTGGATAGCACCAAATAGCATCGAAACTTGTCGAAAGCATAGACCACTGCAAGTAATTCCTTTTCAGTAGTGGTATAGTGCTCCTGGGCATCAGTCAAGGTCTTGCTAGCATAATAAATTGGCTGGAACTTTTTATCAATCCTCTGACCTAACACAGCTCCAACTGCAAAGTCACTAGCATCACACATTAGTTCAAAAGGCAGCCCCCACTTAGGTGAAACCATAATAGGGGTTGTGGTTAGTCGTTCCTTTAGTAACTCAAATGCATGTAGACAATCAGTATCAAAAACAAAAGGTACATCCTTGATAAGCAACTGAGTTAAGGGCCTAGCAATCTTAGAGAAATCTCTAATAAATCTCCTATAAAAACCAGCATGCCCTAAGAAGCTTCTAACAGCCTTAACTGAACTAGGGGGTAGTAGTTTTGATATGGTCTCAACCTTAGCCTTATCCACTTCCATCCCTGCATGTGATATCTTATGCCCAAGAACAATCGCCTCTCTCACCATAAAGTGACATTTTTCCCAATTAAGAACTAAGTTTGCTTCTATACATCTTGCAAGCATACATTCTAAATTAAGCAAACAGTGGGAGAAGGAGTTACCAAAAACTGAGAAGTCATCCATAAATACCTCCACAGACTCCTCAATCATGTCATGGAAGATTGCCATCATGCACCGCTGAAAAGTGGCTGGTGCGTTGCACAATCCAAAAGGCATCCTCCTGTACGCGAACGTTCCATATGGGCAGGTAAAGGTGGTCTTCTCTTGGTCTTCAGGTGCAATGGGAATCTGAAAGTAACCTGAAAAACCATCAAGAAAGCAATAAAACATGTGACCTTCCAAACGTTCAAGCATCTGGTCAATGAAAGGCAGAGGAAAATGGTCTTTCCGGGTAGCATCATTGAGTCTCCTATAATCAATACAAACCCAAAAACCTATTATCATCCTAGTGGGTATGAGTTCATCCTTATCATTCTTGACCACTGTCATGCAACCCTTCTTTGGTACAACCTGCACAGGACTTACCCAAGAGCTATCAGAGATAGGATAAATCAAACATGCATCAAGAAGTTTAATTACCTCCTTTTTCACCACTTCCTTCATGTTTGGGTTCAGTCGTCTCTGTGGCTGCACCACTGGCCTATAGCTATCTTCCATCAGGATCTTGTGTGAACAATAGCTAGGATTAATCCCAGGAATGTCCGCCATCTTGTAAGCAAAGGCCCTAGGGTATTTCCTAAGAGAGGTCAAAGTCATCTCCCTCTCCTCAGGTGTCGGTCACCGCTAAAATTATGGTGACTTCTGCCTCATCCAAATAGGCATAGCTTAAGTGCTTGGGTAACTCCTTTAATTCCAAGGTTGGGGGGTCCTCAATTGAAGGTTTCACCTTCTGCACCTCTGACCTGTCAAGAGAAACAAAAGAATCAGTCAAGTTGCTGGGCTCAACAGCCAACAAGTGAGCTAGTTGTTCCAACACTTGCTCGTTGGACAACTCATCCTCTTCTCCTTGTAATGCCACCTGTAAAGGGTCATCAAGTAAAAATTCCTGCAATTCAGATTCAACCACATCATCCAAGACATCCACAGAATATACAGTATCATCATGATCTAAAGATTGTCTCTTAGAGGTAGCTAAGTCAAAGGTAACAGTTTCATCCCCTACTCTAAGTTTCAATTTCCCATCACAGACATCTATAATAGCCCTAGACGTTGCAAGGAAAGGCCTACCTAGAATCAAGGGTACGCTACTCTCACCCTCCATATCCATCACAACAAAATCCACAGGAAATATAAATTTATCAACCTTTACAAGGACATCTTCAACTATACCTCTAGGATATTTAACAGTTCTATCAGCTAATTGTATGTTCATCCTAGTAGGTTTTGGCTCACCCAATCCCATTCTGTCAAACAAGCTAGTAGGCATCAGATTTATGCTAGCTCCTAAATCAGCTAAAGCATCCATGACAGACAGATCACCAATTACACAAGGTACGGTAAAACTCCCTGGATCACACCTCTTAACAGGTAGCTTGTTTTGTAAGATTGCTGAGCACTCCTCATTCAATGTCACCAGTCCTAAATCCTCTAGTTTCCTCTTATTGCTCAGTATTTCCTTCAAGAACTTTGCATAGCGAGGCATCTGCGAAATGGCTTCAACAAAAGGAAGGTTAATCCTCAGCTGTTTAAATAGATCAAGAAACTTACCAAACTGTTGATCTACTTTCTCCTGCTTCAGTCTAGCCGGGTATGGAATGGGTGGCTGGTACTCTTTTATGGGGCTCTTCTTGCCCTCAACTTGCACCGGCTTAGTTACCTCAGGCCCTTGGTCCTTATTGACACTTGTATCCTGCACATCATTATGATCATCAGTAGGTAAAGGTAAAGGACCAGCTACTTGCTTACCTGATCTTAGAGTGACAGCCTTGCAATGCTCCCTTGGATTAGACTCGGTGGTGCTAGGAAGCGTCCCTGGCTGTCTTTCAGCCAACACCTTAGAAATCTGGCCAATCTGATTCTCTAAGTTTTGAATGAAGGCTTGTTGGTTTCTAAGTGCTGTGTCTGTTTGGTGGAATTTTCTCTCTGAAGTGGACACAAACTTCATCATCAATTCCTCCGGATTGGGTTTCTTCTCCTGCCCTTGAGGAAATTGACTTGGAGCAGCTTGCTGCTGGGGTTGCTGTTGGTGCAACCGGTGAAAACCTGGTGGGCCCTGGTTATTAGTGTTTCTCCATCCAAAATTGGGATGATTCCTCCACCCGGGGTTGTATGTGCTGCTATATGGATTGTTCTGCTGTCTCGGCGCATTCCCCATGTAATCTACCTGTTCAAAATCAGAAGAACCACTGTGAGAAGAAAATGAAGAAGAGGGGTTAGCAAACATACCTCCCACATTACAATTGACACCATAATGCGGGCCACCACAAAACTCGCAGCTTGACTGTGCTGCATGCACTGGCATCAGGAGTTGGTCAATCTTCTTAGCCAGAAGCTCCACTTAAGTTGCCAAGGTTGATATAGAGTCTGACTGGTTGACCACTCCCTGCCGTCCTAGCCTATCCCTTGAGGATTGCCACTGATAGTTGTTCATGGCCATTTCCTCTATTAAACTCTGTGCCTATTCAGGGGTTTTATTATTTAATGCACCTCGCCGCGCATCCACCATCTGCCTTGTGGCTGTATTTAAACCACTATAGAAAGTCTGCACTTGCATCCACACAGGCAATCCATGATGTGGGCAACACCTTAGTAAGTCCTTGTACCTCTCCCATGCATCATACATACTCTCATCAGCCATCTGCACAAAAGAAGAAATGTCATTACATAGTTTTGCAGTCTTAGCTGGTGGAAAATATTTGTACAAAAACTTTTCAGCCAAAGTCTCCCAAGTAGTGATGTAGTTAGGTGGTAGGGATTGCAGCCATCTCTTTGCTCTATCTCTCAAGGAAAATGGAAACAATCTAAGCTGAATGGCATCATCAGTGGTTCCATTAATCTTGAAAGTGTCGCATATCTCCAAGAAGTTAGCTATGTGGGCATTAGGGTCTTCGCTGGGCATCCCTCCAAATTGCACAGTTTGTTGCACCATTTGAATCACATTTGGCTTGATTTCAAAATTGTTAGCTGCTATTGTAGGCCGAGTAATGCACGTCTGTGTCCCTTCCAATGAATGTCTAGCTAACTCGTACATCGTTCTATTGGCTTCGTCATTATTATTCGCAGCTGCCATCTTTGGTGATGTAGGATCAGGGATCTCAATTGGTTCCTCCTCCAATATCTCAACTGGCACCTCCTCTTGACGACGGTGTGTACGAGTCCACAACAGTCGTTCTGGATTGGATAGAGGGTCTACAAATATAGGATTAGAACTCCTGGTCATAAACTACCTGAATCCAATAACAGTAAAATAGTCCACCAATCAGATTAAAGAGTAATAAACCAAAAAAAAAAGTACAACAAGACAGATAAAACTCAATAACAGAGACAATAACGAAACAAATAAAAACCCACTAAAATAATAAAACAAATAATCAAAATAAATAAAATAAAATAAAATAAACAAAGGACAAAATGAAACTAATAAAAACTAATAGCTGAACGCAGAGAAAGACACACTAACCAGAAACAAAAACAAAACAGAACAAATAAAAATGGCTAAAGTAACAGGTAGCAAATTCACTCTAGTTTTCACCAAAAGTTCCCCGGCAACGGCGCCAAAAACTTGATGCTTGCTGCCAATGCTATCTAGCAACAACACCTAAGGCAGTGAACCTATCGATGCAGCCTACCGTAATGGTGAGAATCAAGGTCGTATTCCTCGGGAACGGGAAAGCCCAGAGCTACTATTTGTTCTCTGTTATTTAGCCTACCAATTCAAAGTAATTTTGATTCTAATCAAACTAATAACTAAGCTAAATGCAAAAATCACTAGTCAGCGCTAATTAACAAGAAGATGAATTAGTTGAGACAAAACAACAAACCCACTAGGAACCTAAACTAGTTGGTAAATACGAAAGATAATGGATGACTGAACGATTACGCTACCTGTGAGTGAATTCTAATGCAAATTCAAATTCTCTGTCGGTCTCAATGGATTTCTTAAACCTAAAATCTACCACTGGCTGGTTTTTCCTACTGGTTAATTTTAGATTAGCATTATCGATCCAATTCACTTCTATTAAGAGTCGTTACTTCTTAATCCAACAATTTATTAACCTTAGTTCTAAGCGATAACAAATTGTCCGCTACAATCAGGTGTCCAATTTCAATTAAAATCTGTCGATTATTAAGAGAAATCTAAAGAGCTTTCAATGCAACGTCTTGCCAATGAAAACATAAACAGTCATTCATAACAGTAACGGAGATCACGAAATCAATATTCAACCATCCATGGAAATTAAATTCAGTTTACCAACATAGTTCAGGACCCAAGGGGTTTTGCCAATTTAGTTCCACATAAACATCATCCAAACAACCCAGAAAATCCACAATTCAAAGAGAAAAACCATGTAGAATTTATATACGTCCCTCTTCTCCTGAACAACATATGAAACAGTGCAGAATAGTTGCTAGAAAGCTACTGGAAAATGACCAAAAATTGCAATTTTGAAGCTGTCCAATGTGTCACAATCGGGTCGGGTCGTGGGTCACAGATACCCGACCAGAAATAGCTCCAAAAACCATCGGAGCAGCGGCAGAAAGTTGCAGGAGGGACGCCGCACGACCGAGGGATGATTTTCGGTGGCCTACGACGCAAGCGACGCTGGAAGGGTCGCAAAACTCTGTCGGGTCGGGTCACTCGGGTCTGTCTTGGGTTACGTGATCTGTCGTGTTACGACGGCCGATGGTTCGTCGGAAGGTGCGACTAGGCTGCCTGAAGCTGCAGGAGGCATCGTTGGGCGGTGGGTCGGTCGAAAAATGCCACAAAATGCCGCGATGTGGAGCAATTTTTCCTCTCGGTTCGCGCATCTTTCTCGCCGTTCTGCTACTGTCCGACGACAATAGGTGGTGGTGGTGGGTTCTCCGTCATCTCCTGCTGCCGAGGTGGGGTCACGCCATCGCAGAGCACCGGTCAGGCGAGCCGTGGGTCCCTCGATTGCGCTCTGGTTTCGTGAAGGGTGTGTGTGTTTCTTCCTGTTCCAACCTCCTCCAAATTTCCTGTTCCAAGCTTCCAAAACTCCTTTTTGCACGCTGCTCGGCCTTCTCCCTTGGGCTCATGCCCCAAAGGCCCATTAAGGGCTTTGGCTTGGCCCAATAAGAGAAAAAATGGCCTAACTGACCCAAAATAGCCGCTCTAACTGCAGAAAAGTCTCGTTTGCTGATGATAGATTGATAAAAAGCCTGAAATGCAATAAAATACACATTTAGGTGATTCCTAGAATAAAAATACACAACAAATACATATAAAATGGACATAAAATATTAGGTAAAATTGTATAAATAGCAATAATCAAGGATAGAAGAGGGAACTTGCCACCTTAACAAAATAGAGAAGATGAAGGGAATTGAGGGGGACACGAAAGAGTGTTTGAAAAGAGAGAGAGAGAGCAGCTCACATTGTAGGAAACAATTCTTACAAAAATGAATGTCTCTTGGCTTTTGTTCCATGTTTTAGAATATATGAATTATGATTTTCCAAGCTTCCATGGAACATTAATTATGTAACATCCGCTCCAATTATTATAAAAGATATGTTTGATAATTGTTAATTTGATGTTTAATGCTTGTGTATGTTGCATTAATGCATGTAGTTGCATTAGCTTAGGGACTAAATTTAAAGGAAATAAATGAGGGTTTAGTAAGAGGTGGTTAAGGACTCAATTGAAAAGCAAAAAGTAAGTGAGGCCAAGAGTACAAAGTATCCCAAGGACCAAAGAGAAATTTACCAAACTTCCCCTTAAACCCTAGCTACAGCCAAAACACCCCCCACACTTCCAAACCTTTAGATTTTAGAGAGAGAAGCATAAGGTGCGAGTAGAGAGAGAAAGGGGTGAGTTAGGACAAAAGAGGGAGATTTTACTGAAGGAAAGGGCAAATTTAATCTGGAAATTAGTTCTACAGCAAGGGGGAATCATTTCAAACACAACAAGCACACCCATTTTGCAGGAATCAAGGTAGCAATCCATCCTAAACCCTATCTTTTTTTGAAACATTATTGTTGTTGAAAAATGTGGATTTTTACATGTTTAAATTGAGATTGGAGTTAAAACTACATTTTGTATGCTTTTCTACTTTTATGGGATGTTGTGTTGCTGAATGTATGCTTATATATGTGCTTGTAATGGATTGAAAGGGCTAGGTTGTGTTCATCTAGAGATATAGACTAGATTTCCTTGAATGTACCATGTTTGAGCTAATGAACAAGAAATGTTTAATGAAAATTAAAATTTTTTTTATAGGAATTAAGCTCATATGTTTAGAATTGAAAATAGAATGCATTCTGGAATGGGTATTCTCAAAATTATGTTTTCTAAACTACAGCGGAGCATAGTAGCCAACTGCTAAGTAGGGGCAGTCGACTGTCGTATTCCTGGAAAACCCAGAAGTGTAGACAAAGGCTTAACAACTGACTACTAGGCTTCTAGCAGTCAACTTTCGGGCCTAGGTCTGTACTAAGCAGTCAACTGGTCATCCTCACAGTCGACTATTATGTTCTTGGGAACCCAGAAGTGCCGACAGAGGCTTAGCAGTCGACTGCCAGGTTCCTAGCAGTCGACTGTCGTGCTCATATTTTTACCCAAAACGCATTCCAGAAAGCCACCAGCCGGCTGCCAGCGACTGCTAACTTACTTTCTGGTACTCGAGGAATATAAAGAGAGACTAGCCGACTGCTAGCCTTCCAACAGTTGACTGGCAGCCCTCTAACTTTCGAAATAAGGTTTTTAATGGAAATTGAGCTTAGTAATTCTTTATACTAACTTAATTAAGGGCTCACAACATAGGTAGGCAAGGAAACTAGGAGTTTTGAGTGATGATACCCTTGGGATAGTGAAAGAAAAGAGAGCAAAAAACACAAAGAGGGAAAGAGGAAAGTATTCTTAGTGTATGCCTTAGGGTAGATAGGCTTATGATACCGATTATCGGTATGGGACGGCCGTTGAGCATTCCACTGTTGTGCCATAAATTGGGATGGTTAAACATCCACTTGAACTTAGATGATTTTGAAAACACCGTGATGGTTGCAAACTTTAAGTTAGTGTCATCTCCCAAAGGCCATATGAGAAACACATACTTAGAGTTAAGCATAACCATGACCATGGACCGATTCACCCTATAGTATATGCAGAGAATAGCGTACCAAGAGTGTGATCCATCGGAAAGGGATGGTGATGCCATAGTATTATGATCTACCCAAAAGTAGAGAGGAAATAATCCGTGTAGAGTTGATTATGATCCCATGAGAGTATACCAGCCCCGTTTAGGATGAAAGAGAGGAATCCCGCTGGTCAGGGATGATCTGCCGAAAAGAGGCAGGGACCATTACAGTACTTGGATCCACTAAGAGATGCCTTAGAATGTACAAAAGGTTACGACATGGCTAAATAGACATGCGCTCATTCATATAGACATTGGTGTGTGGAGTTGTTGCTGGGCGACTCTCCCGATTACTCTCAGGGTGTTTTATGTACTACTCGTATGTTATGAAAATGAAATGATGTTATGTTAACTATCCCACATGTGTTTTATAAGAAATGTTTTATGATGAGAATGATGATGAATACACTTCCCATGTTTTAAAGTTGATATGTTCTAAATGCACATGCATACATATGAGTATATAACATGATTAAGTGCTACACTCATTGCATCCCCATAGTATGTTATATGTTTTATGAAAGAATGTAGAGGTTTTTCGTGCGAGCACGGTGGTACAGGTTAACGAATTTTGTAACTGGTTGTATTGCTACTAAGATTTATTTCTCACAATAGTGTTGACATGTACCAGATGTGTAGGTCCCCTTAGGCTAGAGAAAGAAGGTAAGGTATGCAAAAGTGTCCCATCTAGGCATACAAACTATTTAGTTTAGATAGTATAAGCACATGTTAGAATTGAGCTAGCCTTCATGATATTTTGAGAAAGGCTAGCGTAGGATTATTTTGTATAGCCTATTCTAACTTATCTATATATGAATTAGGCTGGATTGATGATTAGACTACTTAATGGGGTTATGAGTGGCAGGATTGTTGCCTCTATACCTAATAGTTAATTAATCATATTTAATTAAGAATGCATGTTTATGTATAGTTAATTCAGGTGTATGCTATATGTATTTATTCTGCTGCGATATTGAGAGAACTCGAGAGTAGAGACCAACCCAAATGTACTCGATAAATTAACTTAGTAAAAATTTTAAAATTTACTCGGGTAAAAGTGATAGTAACACCAACACTCTGATAATTATTTTCATACTATAGCTTTAAATATAAAAAAGGAACCGTAGGATAGAGGGTGTTACAAATTACTTCTATACATTCTTGCAAAAGTGAATGTCTCTTGGCTAAGCTTGCATGATAAATAGATGTGTGTTAATGTGCTAAAATGGATGTTGTTATTATCATAAGAGAACTATTGTTAGTAGAATTTAGCATGTGCCATGGGAACTTCGAACATAAGAAAGTGCTGAAATTTTATATTCTTGAATGATTACCATATGCTTTAAGTTGTAGACACTAACATGGAGGTAGCTAACTAGTAATTAGTTTAAAATTATGACATAGCTCTTGTGGGCCTACCAACATTGAAAATGGCCTTTGCATGGTATGAAATTGCTTGCTGAAAATTATGTATGAGAGAGTACAATTCAGTTTTGGGCTAGGAAAAGGATAGAAAATATGGTGAATTAATATAAAGTGAAGGGTTTACCATTTCTCACATAATAAGGGTCCACCTTTAAAGTTGAAATGTAAGAATGGGGGATGTGTGCAACCTTACGTCTAGTATGAAAAATAAGCTAAGAAAGTAAGTAGGAAAAAGTGCCATTAGTATGACTACATAATTTTGAATTCTAAATAATTTTATGCATAGTACCATTGGGGATTAAATTATGACAAGGATATGAAAATGTGGCAATGTGACATGTAAACCATTAGATTTCATTCCTTATCCATAATGGCCGAATGTAATCTTTTATGTTATATATGATAACCAAGTTACTATGCTAGTGGTAAATGAATTATGGTTATAATTATTTTATAAAGGTGGCCAAGTGTCCACAAGGTGCCCAAGTGTGCACAATTAATTTATAAAGGTGCCCAAGTGTGCACAATTATTTTATAAAGGTGGCTAAGTATCCACAAGGTGTCCAAGTGTGCACAATTAATTTATACTAGTGGCCAAGTGTCCACACAAGTGTGCACAATTATTTTATAAAGGTGGCCAAGTGTCCACAAGGTGCCCAAGTGTGCAAAATTATTTTATAAAGGTGGCCAAGTGTCCACAAAGTGCCCAAGTGTGCACAATTATTTTATAAAGGTGGCCAAGTGTCCACTACTTGAGGTGATTGCGAGAAGGTAAGTTTTTAGAATGTATAATTGATCATTGTTGTTTTCAATTTTCTTTAACATGTATAATTCCATGAAAATATGCTTTATGTGAAAGAGAATATCTACTTTTATTACATTGACATTTGTAATAACCATGCAATGCTTACCAATTTGTATTTATGAATTGGGTAATGTTTTCAAATACTGAGAATGTAAATGTAAATGTTTTGGTGCTTGCACCCTGGTACATATTAGTAGATTTTAAAATAATGACTTGTTAAGCTACTGGGAAACTTGTGTTTCTCATTTATATGCTAATATGTATCAGATGTAGACGCTTAGCAGTGCTGGGGAAGATAGGGGTCTTATTTGGTTAAAAGCCTTTTGTAGTTCATTATTTTGGGTTCTGATTCTAGATATATTTTGGATTAGAATTAGGAATATTATTTTGGTCGTGTATATGAAAGGGAAAATGGGAAATTTCCAGGGAAAGGATATGTGAAGGATCGGTTCATCCCTATTATTTTAAAGGGAGTTTAAGTGACAGGCCTATTGTCTCCTAACTCCTTATGGACTGGTACTTCAAATATCCTGGTACATATTTATAAAGGATGTAACAGATAATTATTGGACATTTATTATTTGTATTGTATGTGCGTTTTATAAATTTTTGCTGTGATGTATGATATTTTATTTTTGTTGTTCGTATGAGATTTAATTTAAGCAAAAGAACCCGAACCTAATCCTCTTTACAAAAACTTAATGGTATAAATGCTTAGAAATTATAAATAAAAGGATAAGAATAATGTACCGAACTTATCTGTTTACATCAGAGGAATTGTAATATTAGATAAGGGCATTACATTCCTCACACTATGGGGGACATATTTCTCTAGGAATACCTCTTTGAAGGATTCTTAGGTGATTTGGACTCCCTGGGCTTTCGTTAACTACTTTGCCCCTTTCCATCAGTGCTCGGCCTCTCCAGCCACCATGTAAGTGGAGTTTTAGACCTTCTGGGCCTCTATCCTAAGGAATCTACCCTCACTACCGAGTCAGATGTTTGTTAACAATGGTAGCCATACTCTAATACCAACTAAATGTAACGCCCATAACACCCCTTTAGCCTATGGTTCCTTTAAGTTAATTATGGACTGCAATATATAAATATCATAATAATGGTGTGTTACTATTACTTCTACCTAAGTAAATTTTAAATTTTTACCAAGTTGATTAATTAAGTGCCATTTAGGGTCAGGTTCTACACTCTGGTTCTCACTTAAGAATTGGAGCAGAATATCAATCATATATACATATAATGTACTCTAGATAACTATACCAAAACATGCAAAATTACTCATTAGTCAACTTTAAAGTTTGTTATTGGGGCATAGAGGCAACATCCTTACCACTCAAAGCCCTATCAAAATATCTACTGACAATTTCTAGTTATTCCATTTACATCTAAGTTAATATAAGCTATACAGGAGATAATCTATATTAGCCTTTCTCAAAAATCATAAAGACTAGTACAAAATGAATATATGCCTATACTACTCAAAATATATACTTCCATGTACCCCCATAGTGGGTACCTCTTCCCAATTACCTTCCCCTCCAGCCAAGGACCTACACATCTGGTACACGCTAGTATTTATGTGAGAAATTAATCTCAATAGCAATGCGACCTGCTTTAAAACCTACCAACCTATACCACTGTATTTATATGAAAATCTCTACATTCTTTTCATCATAAAACATAACACATACTATTAGGATACAATGCATGCAACATAATCTCATGTCATGTGCTCAGATTTATTCATGTACATCTAAAACATCTAAACTTTGAAATATGGGATGTGCATTCACCATCATTCTCATCATAACTTCCAAATGAAACTTTCATATAAACATATTGTGGGGTAGTAAACATGCCTTTAAATTTGTCATAGGAGTAAGAAAAATAACATATCATAAGACTTATCGGGAGCGTCGCCCAGTGAACAACTCCACATACCACTTTCTCTATTTCATGAGTTTGTGAATATTCAGCCACCTCTAAACTTTAAATTTAACTTTTTGTACATTCTGAGGCGTCCCTCAGTTGGATGCGAGTGCCATCTCATAACTAGTGGGATAGTTGTCAACTCTACCCAACATTTCCTTTCCTCAAATGAGACTGGTTATCAACTTATAGGATCACTGTCAACTCAACCCAAATCATTTGCTCTTTTCACTTTTGGGTGGATCTCAATACTGTGGAATCATCATCCCTTTCTGATGGATCACATTCCCGGTAAGCTATTCTCTAACATATACACTAGGGTGACTTGGCTCATATTCTGAGTTTTTCTTAACTCTAAGTACATGTTTCTTAAATGGCCTTTGGGAGATGACACTAACTTAAAGTTTGCAACCATCATGGTGTTTTCAAAATCATCTAAGTTCAAGTGGATGTTTAACCATCCTAATTTATGTCACAACCATGGAATGCCATATGGCTGTCCCATACCAATAATCGGTCACTTGATCATGAGCCTATCTACCACAATGTATAAGCTTGGAATACTTTTCTCCTTCCTTGCTTATGTTTTCCACTCTCTTTATTTCACTATCACAAGGATCCTCTCATCCAAGTGACTTGTGACTCCATCTCTTGAACATTACCCACTACATCCCAGGTTTAGATCTTTAGTTTGAGTAAAATTTTGGGTTATTTACCTCTTAAAATGGTCATTAAGCTCATTCTCTAAGTCAGAAGGCTGGCAGTTGACTGGTCCCACGCTAGTAGTTGACTGCTAGCTCACTGTTCATTTTTCTCTGTCATGGCCAAAAGCTATCAGTCGGCTTTTAAAGGCTTGGCAGTCGACTGCTAGCAAAAAATTAGTCCAACAGTCGACTTCTAGAGCAAGGCAGTCAGCTGCTAGCTTTTTGGGAAATTTTTTGGAGAACGAAGAACATAGCAATAAATTTCCAAGGTCTAGCAATCGGTTACTAGCATTCAAAATTGGTTTCTGGGTAGATGAAGAACACTGCAGTCGACTTCCAAGGCTGGCAATCAACTACTAGTGTTCAGTATTGCCCTAAAACTTACTGCTACAACCAGAGTTTTACCCCAAAACATGTTCTCAAACTATTTCCTCAAACTATGAACTCAAAGCCAACATTTAGACATCATATGGCATTCATAATAGACCCAAAACTCAACTTAACAGCACTCTAAACAAAGATCAAGCCACATTTTTGCACTTAGGGCATAAGCCCTCTTTCATAATCAATGGCAAGCATAAATGAGCATAACTATTGAGCAAGCATTGCCCAATCTGAAGTAAAATAGAGACTAAAAACTAGTGAGCTTATTTTGTTATCTGAAGTAAAAGAGGGATTAAAAACTCCATTCTTGATGTTTATGAATGCTATTAGGTGTTTTAAACTGCATGAATATACTTGTGCATGCTGAAATCAGATTATGAAAAATGAGTTTTTACCTATTGAATGAATATGGGGTTTAATCCAAGATTTGAGTAAGATTAAATGGTAGTTTAAGCTATTTTTATGTGATAATTGATGCTTACACATTGGTATTGAGTTAATGAGGGTCAAAAAATGAATTAATAACTAGTTCTTAGGCAAAAATTTGTGTCAACAGAGGATTTGAAAAACAAAGCATAATGTAGTAGTCGACTTGTAGCCCTTACCAGTCGGCTACCATGCTTTTTAGTTGCCTAGAAATGTAACACCCTTATCTAGTATTATAACATCTCAAATGTAAACAGATAAGGTCGATACATTATTCTTAACCTTAATTATTCATTAAAAATGTCTGAGCATTCATACAATTGCAATATTAGTTAAGTTTATTAGGTTTGGGTTCTTTTTCTCAGATCAAAACTTATAAGCATAGCAAAAATAAAATGTAATGCATCAGAGATAAATTCACAAAACATTACATATCCTTTTATAAGTATTACAACATTTCATCTATCTAGGAACTATCAAAAACTTGTCCTAGGGTTAAGAGACAACATCCCTGTCACTCAAACCTTTAGGATACAAAATACTTTTAATAACATAATCCTCCGTTAATGCTACTTCCATCTTTATAAAGATGCTAAACATCTGCATCTGATACATATTAGCACATAAATGAGAAAACTAGTTTCTCAGTAGCTTAACAATTCACAATTTAAATCTTACTAACATGTACCACTGTGCAAGCACAGAAAATAGTATCTTCTACATTCAAATCATTTAAAACTTAGTTCCATTCAAATACTCATATTGGCAAGCATTGCATGATAAGGTGGTATGTCAATGTGACAAAATGTTCATTTCTATTTCAATTACAACACATTTTTGGAAATGCATATATATAAACCATTTAATTAAGTCATGATCATCCATACAATTCATTCTTAAAACTTACCTTGCTTTAAAGTGTGAATCACTTTCGACCATACTTCAAAAATATGAACACTTGGCCACTTTGTTAAGAATTGTGAACACTTGGTCACATTGTGGACTCTTGGCCACTTTTATAAAAAATAGTGAACATTGGTCACTTATACATACACATAGCAACTAAAAATCCTCTCACTATTATCATTCCGATTTCCTTTACATTTAGCCATTATAAGGTATATTCTAATGCATTCACAACTAGCATACTGATTCGGCCATGAAGATTAAAATGGGATATGGGTTTTGGCCAACATGAAAAAGTAATAAAACTTAGGATTTTTCATGTCACATTGTCATGTTTTCCCATCCTTTACATAATTTAAAATAATTGGTACTGTGCATTAATTTCTAGGGTACTTTCTCCCACATTAAATTTATGCAACCATTGCCATTAACAATTTATTCTATGTACTTTCTTGATTCATGCTACATAATAAATTTAAGGTTACACAACTTTTTCAATCCTTACATTTCAATACTAATGTGGGAATTTATTATGTACAAAAAGGTTAAACAATTTACTATACCTTAATTTACCATATTTTCTTTCTTTCTCTTAGCCAAAATCGAATTGTAACCTCTCTTACATAGTTTTCATCAAACAATTTCCTACCTTACAAAGGGCACTTTCGGATGTGGTAAGACAACAAGAGCAATGTCAAAATTTTAAATCCAATTCTAGCTAGCAACCTTCATTTTGGTGTCTATAACTTAAAACATATACTAGCCATACAAGAATACAAATTTTTAGCATTTTCTTAAGTTAGGGTTTTCCATTATACATGCTAAATTTTACCAACAATAGTTCTTTCATGAAAATAACCATATCTATTTTAGCACATCAAAAAACATCCTCAATTTACCATACAAGCTTAGCCAAAGAGACATTCACATCTTCAAGAATGTAGAGAGAAAGCTAATGTTCCATGAAAGATTGAAAGCATGATGAATATATCTTAAATCATGAAACAAAAAGCATAGAATTGCTAAGCTACCTCACTAGTTCAAGAGTGATTAAGATGTCTTGGTGTTTCTCTTGGAGTTTATCTTCCCTCCTTGCTTCTCTTTCTCTCGACCAAGCTAGTTCTTCTTCTCTTATCACTGAATGTGTTTGTGTTTTGTTTAATTTTTCAAGTTACTATCATTCTCACCGAATGCTTTTCTTTATTTCCAAGCTTGCATTTGCCTAATCTTAATTGCTATCAATGCCTTTAACTGACCTAGCCACTTCATTACTTCAATTCTGCTGAAGTGATTAAATCATGTGTATGGTTAACCAAAATTTCATTTCCAATTATTCCTTGGCATCACCGAATGGATCTTTGTATTATATAAATGTATAGCTACTCCCTTCAATTACTACATGCATATATATGTATTTTTTAATTCCATATCTTTATTGCCTATTTGGTTAACCCAAAAGCAAGTAAGGAATGAATTTCACCGCGTGCATACACATTTATTTAAACCTCTTTTCTTTTGTTTGTTTTATCTATTTGATTTGGCAAAACTATTCGGTTTAGCAAAAAGGAAGAAGAGTGAGAAAGGAATTCAAGCACCTTAATTCTCATCTCTTGGTCACCTTAAAGATAAAGCAAGGGAAGGAAAGAAATAAATCATCACACATCTCTTCGTCCTCTCTCCCATCTTTCCATCAAATGCTCCCTTCCATTCCACCTACTCTAGCAGTTAATGTAACACAAAAGGGATGCAAGGAGAATGGGAAGAATACCATTGTCACATGTCTCCTTTTTCCTTCCTTCTCTCATTCATTACCGAGTCATTCTCCCATTTAAATCTTCTTTCCAAATGTCACGAGTTCTTTAGGAAAAAGGGAAATCACTTCACTTGAATTATATATATGTATCACCTTCCTTTCTTCTCCTTTATTATTGCCATAGGTTTATATAATTTTAATTAAACTCTAATTTCTTTCACCTACTGTTACTTGCTTTTTACCATTCGGCTAAACTAAGGAATAAAATATAGGAAGTTAAGCACCTCACTTTTCATGTAAGCACCTCACTTTTCATGGCTAATTATTTCTTTCTCTTTTATCTTAATGATTATGCTAATGTGTGTAAGGCTCTCCCTCCACTCACCTTTAATTGCTCAGCTAATGTAAGACAAAAAGAAACAAAATTTCTACATTGCAACGTATTCATCATTTACACTGATTTCATTCTTTCCATTTGTCTTCTTAATAAAGTAAAGAAATGAAATACAAGAGATGGAACACAAGTCCAACACATCTCTTATTCTTGTCTTCCTTTTTATGAACATTTCATGCTACTTAATACCTAGATCCATTCTTTCCCTTGTAACATTTATTCTACACTACAACACCAAAGAAATTTCATCACATTTTATAGCAAAATCATCCAATCAATTAAGGGAACATTAATTAAAAAATAATTGAGAGAATATGGGGTGTCACAAGGAACGCATCCAGAATTCTAGCAGCCAACTGCCAGGAGGCTAGAAGTTGACTGTCGTGCTCATATTTTATAGAAATTTGCCAAGAACAGAGTAGCTAATAGTCGAGCTTGGGGCAGTTGACTAGTAACCCTTGGGTTTGGAAAATTTTGAGGCAGTGAGCTGCAAGTTAACTATTAGGAAGGTGGAAGTCGACTAGTAGGCCTCTGTTTTGGAAAAATGAACTTAATGACCTAATTTGAAGCATACTTAGCCAAAACTTCACTCAAATAAGGGATTTAAACTTAGAATGTATAATGGGTAACAAGAGGGTTGAGAATGAAAGAGAGAGAGCAAGAATGATGTGGTAATTGAAAAGCAATAAGCATAAGGATTGCCAGAGAAATGATAAAATATTCCTAGTTTATGGATAGTGGTAGATAGGTACATATTAAGTGACCAGTTATTGGTATGGGACAATAATTGGGGCACTCCATGACTAAATTAAATGGTTTTGAAAACACTGTGGTGGTTATTAATTTTAAGTTAGTGAATTCCTTATGGCCAATTAAAGGATTCACGTACTTAAAGTTATACATAACCATGGTATAAGCTGAATTACCCTAGTTTATTGACTTGTGAATAGTATATTATTGAATGATTTGTTGAGAATAGTAATCCTGGATATACATGGAGGGATCTGCCAGAGAGGTGGGTAGGGACCCTGTGGTTCTTGGATGTGGGGAATGATCTGTCAAAACGATAGACAAAGGCCCTGGTGGGGGTGTTGTGGATGGATGTACTTAGATTTACTGGGGGACGCTCCAGCATATACATAGATTGCAGTCAAGGACTACCATACTATGAATATATTGCAGTTGAGAATTACGGGTAGTCACAGACTATGAGATACTCACATGTGAGTGAGGGTTGTATATGAGGATTTGTTTGCTTGGAAACTCTCCTAATTTCTCTTGGTATGATCTTATGATGATCATGATTTAGCATTGGCTATGAGAATTTGCTTTAATTTTCTTGTTTATGCTTTTGTCTCTATGTGATGCCTTGTTACCATTATGATGTGATATATAAATATATCCTGTTTAATGGATATGAAATATAATCTGATAATCTATATATCTGGCTGAATAAATATTTGATGATTTTGTATGACATGCATAGTATTAGCATGAGACATGAGATGATATAACTATATGATTCATGCATTGTATCCCAATAAGCATAATGTTTTAATTGATGATAAGAAAATTGTAGTGTTTTTCATAAAGTATGGTGGTACAGGTTAGTAGTTTTTAAAGTTAGGTTGTTATTGCTACTGAGATTCATTCTCATGTGAAGTGTTGGTTTGTATCAGATGCCTAGATATCAAGTGATGCTGGAGATAGAAGTGGAAATGGTGGAAAAACCCTTTTTCGGATATTTCCTAGTGATTAAGGAATTATGGGTTATTTTTGTGTTTGACGTACCTCCCACACCTTGATTGCATGGAATGTTAGGTATTGTATAGTGTTTTGACATGCCCTATACCCTAATTATTTGTCATTATTTTGAAAGGATTAGGATGATGATTTATGGGTGTACACAGAGAGGGCATATATGTATTAGGATATGTGAGCTAGGAATCCACTAGCAGTCTTTTGTTAAATGGGTATGAGTGATAGGCTTGTTGTCTCCTTACCCTAGTTAACACACTCACATATCCACAGTTATATGTCTGATTGGTGACACTTGTAAATATTATAAATGGGCTATGTATGTGGATGTATATGTATATATGTATATATCTTATCTTAATTGTTTTAATTATTTTCCACTGCGATCTTACATGTGAGCATCCCGAGTGTAGAATTCCCAAACTAGTAGCAATTAATTAATTAACTTGGTAAAAAAAAATTTTACTCGAGTAAAGGTAGTAGTAACTCACTAATCCTATATTATATTTTTTAGAACATGTCTTAAGTTATTTATTTTTGATTAATGGAAAATTATTTTCAATAAAATTATTTGCCAAATAGCCTAATTCATTAAACAATAGCCCAAATTATTTTATGCACAAGTTTTTAAAATTATTGAAAAAATAGCCTAATTCATATTTGGTCAATATGTGCCAAACAGTCCAATATTTTTCTAATCAATGTTTTGTCAACAAGCCTAATACTTTTTAAGCAAATATTTTAAAATTCCAATACTTTCATACAATAAGGCCCACTCAAAATTGAATTTTGTACTCATTATGAAAAATGAAATGTCACTTTCCAAACATTTTAAACAATAAAGTGGGAAAAGGGGAAAGAAACTGCAACGACACTCTAACACATTTTTTCCTTAAATGTCTAAACATTAAGCAATTGTAGAAAGGCAGATGAAACCAGGTGACCAAAAATAGAAGCAAAATTTTGCAACAGTACAGCAAGACTATAAGCTAATATCTGAACCAATGACTGTGCAGCAGAGCTAAAATAATGAAGCAGAGAAAGTAGGGTGCAGCATAAAGCAAGGAACAAATATCAAAAGGTGTGCGTCTCAAGAAACTCTTTGGTTAGCCAGGCACTCTACTTGTGGAAAAACATAAGCCCAATGGCTACAAAGGAATGATCAGCCTCCTATCTACCAGCATTAACCTAGAATGTCTCAAGACTCATGCAAAGTCAACTCTGATGAAGTAGAGGCTCCATGGACAACATGTTGCACATCATTTATTGCTACATTAAATGTTATTCTCAACGGCTATATTGAAGAATCTATAAATAGAGAAGGTGGAGAAGAATTGCACATAAGGGAGAATCATTGCATTAAGCCCAAGCTGATTAAAATCATACTCTAAAATTCTCCTACTACCTTTATGCTAAAAAGTGTATTTTTCTCTTTGTGAGTTAGAGTATCTTACTACCTATTGTATTCTGTATTCAAATCCTTAAACATTCCTTTCTATCTGAGAATCTAGTTAGGAGTCTATAAAGAAGGAATTAATTGAGGTGGATGTTGGCTTGAATTAGTAGGCTACTGGTTAAGTTGGTTAAGGGTAACTGTGTGTTAGAAAAATACTAGGTGGAGTAAACGCAGGTGTGTTAAGCCTTCATTGGGTTTCCTAGAGGCATAAAAGCAGGTGTATGTTGAGCCTAGGTGTACAAAGGTTTCCCAGGTGTATTTTTGTGATTTACCCTTTTAGTGAAACACCCTTACTATGTGCTTGGGGAGAGGACGTAGGATCAAGATTTTTCTTGAGTCTAAACCTCTATAAATCTTGTGTGTGATTCTCTTCTTTATTCTCTTTACCATTAACCTGAGTTTTATTCAAAACTGCTAGATTGAGAGGGTGTTGTCTTGTTTCATTCAAAAAGTTGTTAAAACTAAAACATACACTTAAAGGATTTTTCAAGAATGAATTTTTACATACAAGAACCAATTCAACCCCCCTTCTTAGTTCATTATTTGGCTAACACTTGGTATTAGAGCAGGTCTCTATTGATTTCAGGATTAACCTCTTTAAAGTAAAAGATCCTAGTCGAAATGAACCAACCAGTTGAGGGTCATTCTATCAACAGACCACCTCTATTTGATGGAAATAATTACTCTTATTGGAAAATGAGAATGAAGATCTATATTCAATCCACTAGTGTTCGAATATGGAAAGTGATAGAAAATGGACCTATCCTTATAACAAAAATTGTTGATAGGGTTAATATTCCAAAACTTGAAGAAGAATGGACAGAACATGATAATGAGAAGTTTGAGGTTAACTGTAAAGCTATTAACTATCTATTTTGTGCTTTGAATGTAGAAGAATACAAGAAGCTATCTAACTACTCCACTGCCAAGGAAATATGGAAAAAGCTGCAGGTGACACATGAAGGAACCAAGGAAGTAAGAAAGTCAAGAATTGACAAATTGTTGCATGACTATGAGTTATTCAGAATGAACCAATATGAAAACATTGAAGGAATGTTTCAACAACTAAGAAAAATTCTTAATGATATAGTTTCGCTTGGGAGAAAATATTCCAATGAGGATGTCAATTGAAAAATTCTAAGGTGTTTAACACCACCTTAGGACGCCAAAGTTGTAGCAATGCTTGAATCAAGAAAGTTATAAACAATGTCATTTGATGAACTAAGAGGAAATCTAATGGCGTATGAAGGGAGCTTCTTGAGAGTAACCTTAGATGATCAAAGAAGAGATAAACGAGTAGCTTTGAAGATAACAGAGGAAAAGAAAGATCATCCTAAATCAAAGGATGACAAAGAAATGGCATTATTATCCAAACGAATGTATGGATTCTTTCGAAGAAGATATGGAAATAAAAAGAAAGGATCAACCTCCAGAAGAAAACCCAGAAAAGAAGGAATTACATGTTATGAATGTAACAAGCCAGGACATGTAAAAGCTAACTATCCACTATTAAAGGCAAAAAGGAAAAAGAAGGCAATGGTAGCTAACTCATCTTGGAGTGATGATGACTTATTAGCTACAGATGATGAAAGTAATGATGATGAAAAAGATATAGCTAATTTATGCTTAATGGTAGACTCAGAATTAGAAGTTGAAGAGCATCAATCTGAAATTGAGGTAAATGATGAACCTTATTCTTATGATGAATTGATACAAGTATTTGATATAGTTTTAGAAGACTTTAGGAAGATTATCATGAAATACAATGAACTTCAAAATACACATAAAAGGTTTTTGAAAGAATATGATACTATTAAATATGAAAGAAACATTCTAAAAGGAAAATTGATAAGAATAAATGAGGTTAATACATTATTGAATTTAGAAAATGACGAGTTGAAAGAAAAAGTGATTACTTAAAACAAGATCTAGCAAAGTTTGTAAAAGGACAAGAAAATTTAGACAGGCTATTAGGAACTGGTAGATGTTTTTATGATAAAACAAGATTAGGGTTTCATAAGAAAAATTTAGAAAAATATTACAAACACTTCTTTAAACAGTATAAACCTAATAAACATACACTTGAAGCACATAGCAAATAATTGTAGGAATAAAATAGTAATCATCAAGCAAGTGTGGGTTTGAAAAGGTTTAGTAGACAAAACATAAACCTATGTACTAACGTTAATAGGACCCAAAGTATACTTGGGTGCCTAAAAAGGCTTTTATGAATTAGGTATGTCTCAAGGTTAAAATAGGAAAAGAACATTGATTCCTCGATTTAGGATGCTCTAGGCATATGACAGGTGATGCATCAAATTTTCTATCCTTCATCTCTAAAAATCTTGGTATCGTAACCTTTGGAGATAACAAAAAGGGTAAGATTGTTGGCATAGGTAAAGTTGGAATTAATCCCTCTTTAACTATTAAGGATATATATCTGGTTAATGGTTTAAAGCATAATTTACTAAGCATTAGCCAATTTTGTGATAAAGGACATAAAGTCTCTTTTGAATCTTCAAAATGCTCTATCCATGAAAAAGGGAGTAACAATGTTTTATTTGAAGGGAAAAGACATAATAATGTTTATATTCTTGAAAATATTTCTCTAGCTTCTCATAGATGTTTAACATCAATCGAAGATGTAGGATGAATTTGGCATAAGAGGTTAGGTCATATTAGTATGGATATGCTAGCAAAATTGTCAAAGAAGGAATTGGTTAATAGTTTGCCAACTGTGAATTATGAAAAGAACAAAATATGTGATGCATGTCAAAAGGGTAAACAAACAAGATCATCATTTAAATCTAAAGAGTTTGTCTCAACTAGTAGGCCTCTTGAATTACTTCATATGGATCTGTTTGGTCCTCTTAGAACAAAAAGCTTAGGAGATAAATATTATGGAATGGTTGTAGTGGATGATTATTTAAGATATACTTGGGTGATGTTTCTTACTTTAAAGAGTGACTATTTTGAAAACTTTAAAACATTATGTAATAAAATTCAAAATGAAAAGGAATATATCATTACTAGCATTATGAGCGATCATGGAAAAGAATTTGAAAATAAACCATTTGAATATAATTGTAATGATAAAGGAATTAGTCATAATTTTTTAGCCCCTAGGACACCTCTACAAAATGGTGTTGTTGAAAGGAAAAATAGATCACTTTTAGATATGGCTAGAACTATGCTATGTGAAAATAATCTTCCTAAAAATCTCTGGGCAAAAGTGATAAATACAGCTTTCTATGTATTGAATATGTGTACTATTAGATCAATTCTAAAGAAAACACCTTATGAGTTATGGAAAGGAAGAAAACCTATTATAAGCTACTTTAGGGCATTTGGTTGTAAGTGTTTTATATTCAACAATAAAGAAAATCTAGGCAAACTAGATGACAAAGCTTATGAAGGTATTTTTGTTGGCTATTCAACCACTAGCAAAGCTTATAGGGTATTTGATAAGAAAGCATTAACAATTGAGGAAAGTGTTCATATTGCTTTTGATGAAACTAACTCTCAATTTGTAAGAAGTATATCAGATGAGGAAGATGATAGAGAAGGAATGAGAATGAGATCATCCTTCAGAAGCATGAACCATATGGCCTTCATGTCTCAACTTGAACCAAAACATGTTAATAAAGCTCTCAAGGATGACAGCTGGATAATGGCTATGCAGGAGGAGCTCAATCAATTTGAACGAAATAAAGTTTATACATTGGTTCCTGCTACAAATGATCAATCAATCATAGGCACAAAATGGATATTCAAAAATAAGCTAGATGAAGCTGGTAACGTGGTAAGAAACAAGGCTAGACTAGTGGCTCAAGGGTATAATCAACAAGAAGTATTGATTTTAAAGAAACCTTTGCTCCCATTGCTAGACTAGAATCAATTAGAATGTTATTGGCCTTTGCATGTTCAATGAACTTCAAATTACATCAAATGGATGTCAAAAGTGCTTTCCTAAATGGATACTTGCAAGAGGATGTTTATATAAAACAGCCACCTAGTTTTGAAAATTTTAAAAATCTTAATCATGTCTACAAACTTAAAAAAAGCTTTATATGGTCTTAAGCAAGCCCCCAAGGCTTAGCATGAAAGATTAAGCTTGTTTCTAACAGAAAATGGCTTTAGGAAAGGAAAAATAGACACCACACTTTTTACAAAAAGAACTAGTAAAGACATCCTTATAATTCAAATTTATGTGGATGATATTGTGTTTGGTTCTACTAACGAAATTTTGTGCAAGGAGTTTTCTAAGCTAATGACCAGTGAATTCGAAATGAGCACAATGGGAGAAATGTCATTCTTTCTTGGACTACAAGTGAAACAATGTAGAGAAGGAACCTTCATCTATCAAGAAAAATACACCAAAGAATTACTAAAGAGATTTGGAATTGAGAATTTTAAAGCAATCAGTACACCAATGAGCACATCCACTAAACTTGATAAAGATAAAAGTGGCAAGTCAGTAGACCAAAAGGTCTACAAAAGTATGATAGGCTCTTTACTATACTTAATTGCTAGTAGACCAAACATAATGTTTGCTATATGTTTGTGTGCTAGATTTTAGGCTAATCCTAAGGAAGCTCATCTTAGTGCTTTGAAAAGAATTGTTAGATATTTAGTAGGCACAAAATCTCTTGGTTTATGGTATCCTAAAGATAATACTTGTAATCTATTTGGTTACTCAGATGCTAATTTTAGTGGATGTAAACTTGATAGAAAGAGCACAAGTGGGACATATCAATTTTTGGGTCATTGTCTAATGTTTTGGCATAGCAAGAAATAGACTTAAGTTGCTTTGTCTACTGCTGAGGCAAAATAAATTGGAGTAGGAAGCTGTTGTGCTCAAATTTTATGGATGACTTAATAATTAAAAGATTATAGGCTAAACTTTGATCATGTTCCCATAAAGTGTGATAACACTAATGCTATTAACCTCTCCAAAAGTCCAATTCAGCATTCAAGAGCAAAACACATTGAAATAAGACACCATTTTCTACTGGATTATATTAAAAAAGGAGACATAGTCCTCGAATTTGTTTCTACTGAAAAACAATTGGCTGATATTTTTACTAAACCATTAGACTCAGAAACCTTCTGCACCATTAGGAGAGAACTAAGATTAACCAATCTTGGTGAATACTCTGGTTAATTAGTTTTCTATAGGATATTACATCTTGCCAAGCAAAGACGGTTAAAAGCGTGTGCTTTTCCTGCTCAGACCGTGCATTAAGTAGCTGTGCCTAACCTGCCCACTCAGCATTCAGAAAATAGACCTTCCCTATGAAACGAAAACATGTTGCACGTTATCCCATTTTTGGTGCACTTCTGCTCCTTCCATTAATACAGAACCCATTTTCTCTCACTCTTTGCCTTTACTAAAACTATTTCAGAATCCTTAATAAGCCCACTCTCTCTCAATCTGTGATTCTCAAAAAATTTTGAAACTCTCTTCTTGTCTCTTTTCTTTCACACCTAATTCCTCCTTTACCAAAAAAACATCAATGAAGTCCAAAGCCATCATAAAACGAAAGAGTTCTGACTCATCAATGGCACCTGGACCAAAGCGTGTGAGAATCGGGAAACCAAAAACTCTCGATGGAGACAAAGCCAAAAGAAAGTTCATCAAGGATTTCCAACACCGCAACATTTATCCACTGAGAGAGGTAAACTTTGAGTTCTTCCTTTCAGAGGGTCTCATGTGCTTTCAGATGCTTAAGAATGTAGGGTGGAAAAACTATCTTGAACTCAAAGAGCTAGTATATCCGATTTTGGTTAAAGATTTTTTCGCAAATCTAGTGTTTGATAACTTGATGAACCTGTAAGTCGTTCTTTGTTAAGAGGTCATAGGATTGTTTTAGATGTCGCATAACTTAGTTCTTTAATCCATTCTCCTAATAAGGGGATTAAACGATTTTCAAGTGATGCTGAAGTAATTTTTTAGGGGTATTCACATACATTTGCAGTTATGGAACTCATGAGATTAAAGGTAGACAGTGTAGATATCAATATCTAGACCTTAACCATAGGATTATCCTTCATAGTTTAAATCAAATTATTATGCCCAAGGCTGGGAAGTCTAATGATGCTAGTTGTCTAGAAGTGTTCTCCATATGGTGTGCTCATAGGGGACTTAAACTAAATCTCCTATACATTATCCTGAATCACATGAAAATAGTCATTCAGTGGGAAGGGCTGACTTACCAAATGGGATGGTGATCACACTTATTGCTCACCATGTAAAAGTTGATCTTACAAACTTAGAAGGGGAAAGAGCATCAATTCAAGAAAGATATGATGGTAGGTTAATTCAAAATATACACTATAGGAAGGTGAGTGGGGAATGGGTCAAGGTTGTTAAGGATGAAGAAGAGGGTGCATCCAAATTGGGAGGGCAAAAGAAGATGAAAAGAAAAATAGTGGCTACATCTATACTAAAAGGGCAAAAGAAAATTCCAAGAGTCTTTATGAGAAAGTCTACCAAGATAGCATCTGCCAAAGGCAAAGGGAATACTAAAGCCACTAATATAGCTGCTCCAATTCATGTCTCTGAAGAGGAAGACTCTATCGAGTATTCAAACAAGGAGTCTCAATAGACTCTACCATCACCCGAGCCTTACATCTCAATTGAATACTCTTCTGAGAAGGACTCCTCTGCAGAGAAAGATGCTGATGTTCAGAGTCCAAATTTAGAGTCTTTATCCATTCCATCTCCCTAGAAGGATGAACCTCAACTAGATGCTCCATCAATCTATCCTGCCTCACCAACTCAGCCTTAACCTTTAGTGCAGCTTGAAGAACTTCCTCCTCATCAGACTCAGACCACCTCTCTTTAGTCCACTTAGCACATTTTAGCCCCGACTCTTATTCCACCTTCATCTCCTCCTTTAACTTCGCAACCCTCTATTATCTTTGTGTTACAGGGAATTCACCAAAAGCTCTCTACGCTACAGGACATTCATCAGGAGCTCATTGAAATGAAGTACATTTTTCACAACCTCCAGACAGATGGCACCAGTCATTCTCCTACTTCTCCCCACTAATTTCATTACTGTTAGGATTAGCCTTTGATAATTTTATGTGATTGTGGATAATTTCTTTACTGCTTGGATAATTTTAATTTCTATCAGACTTGGTTTAATTTTCCTACTGCTTTAATGTGATTTTAACCTATCCTTTTTACGATTTACTGTCTGTCATGATAATTGACTTACTGCTTCTGTAATTCTTAATTTCCTCATACTATGATTAATTTTACTTGATTGCATCTTCTCCATATTGGAACATGTTAGGTTTCATTTTTGATAACGTTAAAAGGGGAGAAAAGTATTGAATTTATTGGTGGATGAATGTGTTGCTGGAGTATTTATTTTAGAGTATTCATTTTGCAAATTTATAGGCTAAACATTTTACATTTTATGCATATGTCGAGGGGGAGCTCATATTATGGGGGAGCTTAATCAAAATTCAATACAAAATAATTTTGCCATTATCAAAAAAGGGTAGAATGTTGGAACATGTCTTAAGTTATTTATTTTTTATTAATGGAAAATTATTTTCAATAAAATTATTTGTCAAATAGCCTAATTCATTAAACAATAGCCCAAATTATTTTATGCATAAGTTTTCAGAATTATTGGAAAAATAGCCTAATTCATTTTTGGTCAATATGTGCCAAACACTCCAATATTTTTCTGATCAATGTTTTGTCAACTAGCCCAATACTTCTTAAGCAAATATTTTAAAAGTCCAATACTTTCATACAATAAGGCCCACTCAAAATTGAATTTTGTACTCATTATGAAAAATGAAATGTCACTTTCCAAACATTTCAAACAATAAAGTGGGAAAAGGGGAAAGCAACTGCAATGACACTCCAACACATTTTTTCCTTAAATGTCTAAACATTAAGCAACTGCAGAAAGGAAGATTAAAGCAAGTGACCAAAAATAGAAGAAAAAGTCTTCAATGGTACAGCAAGACTGTAAGCCAATATCTGAAGCCATGACAGTGCAGTAGAGCCAAAAAAATGAAGCAGAGAAAGCAGGGTGCAACATAAAGCAAGGAACAAATATCAAAAGGTGTGCGTCTCAAGAAACTCTTTGGTTAGCCAGGCACTCTACTTGTGGAAAAACATAAGCCCAATGGCTACAAAGGAATGATCAGCCTCCTATCTACCAGCATCAACCTAGGATGTCTCAAGACTCATGCAAAGTCAACTCTGATGAAGTAGAGGCTCCATTGACAACATGTTGCACATCATTTATTGCTACATTAAATGTTATTCTCAATGGCTATATTGAAGAATCTATAAATAGAGAAGGTGGAGAAGAATTGCACATAAGGGAGAATCATTGCATTAAGCCCAAGCTGATTAAAATCATACTCTAAAATTCTCCTACAAACATATCATACGAGTTATCAAAAGCGCCGACCAATGAACAACTCCACGTACCACTACATGCATGCATGAGTGCGTGACTATTTAGTCATAAATTAATTTTGTACTATCTGAGGCATTCCTTAGCTGGATCTCAGTACAATCTCTAACCAGAAAGATCGTTGTCGACTATACACAATTTTTCTCCCTTCACCAAACGATACTTGTTATCAACTTATAAGATCACTGTCTAACTATAGATAGGTCCTATACACTCCACTTTCGCCGATTATGGGGCTAAGGAATCACCATCTCTTTTTTATGGATCACACTCCCAGTACGCTATTCTGTAACGTATATAATAGGGTGATTCAGCTCATTTCCATGGTTATGCTTAACTCTAAGCATGTGTTTTTAAATGGCCTTTGGAAGATTACACTAACTTAGAGTTCGCAACCATCACGGCATTTTCAAAATCATATATATTCAAGTGGATGTTAACCATCCTAATTCATGACACAACTGTGGAATGTCCAACGGCCGTTCCATATTGACAATTAGTCACTCAATCATGAGCCTATCTACCACTAATGCATACACTTAGAATACTTTCCTCTTTCCTTTCTTATGTTTTTCCACTCTCTTTTTTTCACTATCACAAGGATCCTCTCAACCTAGTGACATGTGACCTTACATCTTACATGTTACCTGCTACATCCTAGGTTTAAATCCTTAGTTTGAGTGAGATTTTAGGCTAATTATCTCTCAAAAAGATCATTGAGCTCTTTATCTGAAATAGTGGGACGACAATCTGTAACACCCCTTATCATAAATTAACAACGTCATAACGCTTATTTAGATAAGTGGTTACATTAATCTGTGTCTTTAATTACATTTATTTCTCCTGAGCATCCGATCCATGATAGATTTATTATGCAATTAGGTTTGGGTTCTTTTGCTCAGGTAACATGCTTTGGCACAGCGAAATATAAAATATTAAATAATACAACAGAATATATAAAAGCTTTTCCAATATACATACATTATACAACTATTTAGTACATCATTTGGTATACATACACTGGGATAGATGAAGTACCTATCCATAAGGAGTAAGGAGACAACAAGTTTGCCACTCATACTCCTTTACAAAATACCATGAGTGAATAGGTCCTTCACATATCCCTATACATATGCCCTTTTTCTTTCTGTATACATCCAAAAATATCAGCCCTAATTCCAAACCCAAAAAAATAAATGAAGAATTAGGACTCCAAAAGGTCAGGCTATAGCTATATATTTACATACTCATCTATTTATAGGAAAATCAAAAATAGTGATAACATACACATTCTTGATAATAGTGAAAACTCCTAAGAAAGGAATTTCCACCATGTCCAACTCCACCTCAAGTACTACGCAATATCTAACCATCTGATATATATCAGTTCAGTAATGAGAAATACATTTCTAGTAGATAAACAACTAGTTTATTTTAAAATAACTGACATGTACCACTGTAATAATACAGAAAATACTCTACATGCAGTTAATTTTCAAAACTATTCTCATATAGATACTTGGATATGACATATCATGAAAACATATGTGGATGTAGCTATAGAAATGAAATACACACTCAGTTAGGTCATTCAAGGAATAGGCTATAAGCATTCCATGCTTACATGCCATAATCATAATCACATAAATCATGTCCATGCAATACATACATAACATTTCATAATTACTCAATTCTGGGAAGGTATACATGAAATCATTCCTTCCTACTTAACTGTGCTCTTTGGAGGTATACACAAGATCATTTCTCTTACATTTTAATTTATTGGGTTTACATCAGATCATTCCCCTTAGGGCACTTCCCTGGAAGGTATACATTAGATCATTCCTTCACAGGCTTTTAATCTTAAGAGGTATTCACCAAATCATTCCTCCTCATTTAATTCCTTGGGAGTATACACCAGATCATTCCCTACAAGGAAGCTTTAACCTTGTCTTTCACAATTACAGTAAGCATTCTTTGCCATTCAATCACTTTTGCATAAATTTAAACATTTCACTATTTATGGCAAAATGCATGCTATTATTCATTCATTCTTGACCCTTGTATCTTTCTCTCTTCCCTTAACATAGGCCATTTAGATGGCATCTTAGGCTATTTCCAACTCATTCATAAATCTATCCACTCTAGAGAAAATTTCACATAGTATTCGGCCAAGTTAGAATGAACATGAATACTTTGTATTTCTAACCCTTTTGGCACATTTCTAGCCTTACTCTCCTTAATGGAACATCATAGTGACAATTCCCATAATTATGCCTAACACTTTCTCACCCCTAAAAATTAGGTATGTGTACTTTAGGCCATTATTTTTCATATTTTTCTAGCTTATTTTTCATGCCAAACATAATCACACAACTAATATCACAATTTCACATTTTAATGCACGCTTTTAAGGTGAACATGTAAGACTTTAAATTGGCAACATTGCTTGAAACATAAATTGCCATAATTTTCTCTCTCCTCCTTTCTTGGAACTAAACTTATATGGTTTCTAAATCATTTTCAAGAGAAAATTCAGCACCATTCACATGCATCCATTCGGCCAAGGTGACTAAAGCACATTTGCTTGGCTACTTGTGAAGCTAAACAATGAGAAAAGTACCTAAATGCAAATCCAATTAGAATTTCTCTCTCTTACCATTTTCTAGTATTTTCTCTCACTCTTTCTAACATACAATTTGGCCAAAATTTCAGCACTCTTATAACCCTAGTAATTCGGCCAAGGTAAGAAAACAAATAAAAATGGAGTTGTTTCATCACCTTGCTTGCATTACAACAATATTCATGTAAAATCCATGCAAAAATACCATTTTCTCACTCTGACAACCACAAACTCAGCCTTGACACCAATTAGGGTTTAAAAAAAAACAAGTTCCATCCATACAAATTCACCATTTCATGAGTTTCCATGCTTTCTTACATATCTATAATCATAACCACAAGTTATTTCCAACATATCTCATATCCAAGCATACAAATCCATCATACACATGTAGAGAGAGAAATTGCCATCATGCTTACAAGTTTGAAAAAACCATAAACATGAAATTAATGGCATATGATTGTTTACCTACCTTGAAAAGCTAATAGATGTGTGATTTCATTGCTGATTTGGTCGAAGCTTCTTCTTCTCAAAGGCAAGATGCAATTCAGCTACTTCTCCTTCTTCTCCACCTTTCACGACATTTCTAGTAATTAGGAGAAGAAATAGGCTGAATTAAAGTTTGACTTATTTACAAAAATGCCACTCTTGCTAATTTGTCAATTTCATCCTTTTTCTTTTCTTTTTTAACAATGGCATTGTCTCTCCTTGCCATTGTAATTTTATGCAACTTCCATGGGCTGGGATTGTTCTGCCCTTCCAGAAATTTGAAATTTCCTATTGGTCCCTCAAACTTTCAAAAATCACATTTTAGTCCCTAAGAAAAGTGCTTTTTTTCCATTAAGTCCAAATTGGCCATTTTTTCTCCCTTTTTCATTCTTTTCGGTTTCAAGGAGTAAAATTACTTAAATAAAATTTCATAAGGCTCATTTCCATGAATTTACTAATTTACTTCTATTTTTGGCAAATTACCTTTTTTCCCTTTGTGTTAAAACTATCATTTCACTCTCTTACTTTCTTCTTTTGATCAAGAATGAGTAAGGATTTTTAATTCCCACCTTCATAGAATATTTAGGGTAAAAAATAAATTTTTCTCACCTCATATAAGATTGCTATCACACTCATAGTGTGAAATTACAATTTTACCCTTTTTAGGGAAAATTGTCTTTCAACATCAATGTAAGTAATTTCTTGCATAACTAGATTCTCCTTCTCTCTTAAATGAAAATAACAAGAGTCCTTTAACATAACTTCATGGAATAAAAGAATTAAAAGAATTATTCATTTCATGGTAAAATTACCATTTTACCCTTCCTTACCAAATTTCCAACTTCATTCTTTTCTTTCCTTTTTCACAAAAGTGATTATATAATGATAGAAATTTTCATTCTAACTCCTTAATAAATCATCCTTAACCCTTCACAATTAATGCTAACAATAATAATAACAACAACGTCATCATAAGATACAAGTGTTAGGAGCGGATGTTACACAATCAACTAATCCCAGGCTGCCAGTCGGCTGCTAGCTCACTGCCATTTTGAATATGTCTCAACAAAGAGCTACCAATCGGTTGCTAGAGGCTTGGTACTCGACTATTAGCCTACTCTAGGAAAAATCAGGCCCGACAGTCGACTGCTAGAGCGGGCAATTAGCTGTTAGCTTTTTGAAAAATTTTCTAGAAAATGAAGAACACGGCAGTCGACTTTCAGGGGTTGGCAGTTAGCTGCTAGCATTTTTTCTGCCCTAAAACTTACTGCTACATCCAAATTTTTGCCTTAAGAACATGTTCCAAACCATTTTCACAAGCCATGAACTCAATACTAGCATTTAAACATCATATAACACTCATAAACAACTCAAAACTCAGCTTAACATCACTCAACACTAAGATGAAACCATATTTTCTCACCTAAGGCATAAGCTCACTTTCATAATCAATTACAAGCATAAATGCACATGACCATTTAGAACAAAACACCCAATAGAAGTCAAAAACATATAGAATGTAGGTTTAAACCCCAAACATAGCTCAAAACATTCAGAACAACATTTTCCAGCAAAGAGCTAAAAATTTTAGAAAATAGGGTTAGTTTGAGTTGCTACCTTCATTTCCTGAGCAATGTGCGTGTATAAGGTGTTAAAATGGTCCTTCCCTTACCATAAGACTAATTCCTAGCCTCAAATTCATTCTTTCTTCAGTAAATATCTTTCCCTTTGCCCTAACTCACCACTTTCTCTCTCTACTCGCCCTCCTCTTTCTCTTTATAGAAAGTGCTAAAAATTGAGTTGTGTGTTAGGGTTTAGGGTTTCTGAATTCTTAAGTCTAACTAATTACACTCTTGCCCTTGGGCTATTTAGTGACTTTAGCTTAACTAAACTTTCCCTTTTCGATTTAGTCCTTAGTCATACTTTAACTTAGCTTTTATTCCTTTCAACTAAGTCCCTGCACTAATACAACTATATGCAATTAATGCAACATACACAAACATTAAACTTAAATTAACAACTAACAAGCATCCCTTATTCATATTAGGAGCGGATGTTACAAAGGCTACACCACTTCCACATATTGATTCCACGAACTTCATGCCACAACCTTAGCCCACAGCGCTAAGGCTTCAACTCGAGCCTTTACTTAGAAAAAAAAATATGGCGCCCTGACACCAAGTTGTAGAGTCAAGGCATCACATTGGGCATAATGGATTTTTCCCTCATTTGGGCCCTAAATTTTGAAACCCACCATTTCTTTTTGTCATGCTTCACCTCTAATATCCATTTTCAACCAAACCTAGCCACACTCAATCATTTTTCGACTATCCATCACCACTAAACTACTCCCAAGCTTGAATTTAATTGCTATCTCCTCATTTTTTTTGATTTGGTGTTGCAACACACAAGACATATGGGCTTAAGAAAGTCAAAAGAAGTGTTAGTGCAAATAGTGGCTAACATAAGTTCATCTCTCTAGTAGCTGAAGAGCAGTACTTAAATGGATTGAATAGAAAAAAATCATACTAGAGAGGGGAATTTCCTTGAGCACTAATCCCGTTATAGATTGCAAATTGAAAGAAGTCATTACAGCTAGAAAATGAAATCTTCTATGTTTTCACCCTGGTTATTCTGTCACACCATTGGTGAGGGAATTTGTTTAACTCTAATGCTATTGAAATGAGGAATGGATTGGTGTTTATGTATGGTTGTTGGGTACCTGTGTACCACAGCATCATCAATGACTTATATGGAATAGAAGGACTGGATTTTGAACATTGTAGATATCATGCCTTGGTACATGATCCTAATTTTGATGTCACCACCATTATGGATACCCTTTGCCTATATCTGGTGCAATGAAGATCTCTAACAAGAAGCTGGGCTCTTTCTAAACCAAGTTGATGCTGAAGGGAAGCACTAGTATGCCATCATTAAAGCAAGGCTAATTCCTACTCTTCATGCAAGCGACGTGACTAGGGATCGGGCAACTTTGCTTTATTACATAATAACTAGATGACCAATAGATGTAGGGAGAATCATATTCTCCCATATAATGTAGTATACTCAATACCTTATTTTGATTCTATATTTTTTATCACCTATTATGGATCTTTGTCAACAAGATGCGGTGCAATGGTCTCCTAATGAGGATAGTTTAGCAGCATGCTAGTCTATCAATATACATGTCACCAATCAATTCATAAAGCATCCTGCAAAGCCTGATGAAGGTATTGCCTGAGAAACTAGTAAATCCATCTCTTGCATCCTTATCATCAAGCATTGAATGTTGGGATGTGTTGGAAAAAAATGGATTGATTGTTCCTTCACCAGGGCCACATCCAAGCTCATCAAGCCTATTAGGAAAATTTCATAGGGCTTTTGGATAACTACTTCAAGGAATTTGTGGATTATATCCAGAATAAGCGTTTGATGGACTTCCAAGACTTGCTAAACCCGTCATTTTAGCAAGGGCAAGAACAAGAGAATGAAGAGTAGCATCTTCCATGTCTTAGGGACATTCTCTCTCCTCCCTCCTGTGCTTCTTATTTTCATTGCATTTATAATTCCCTATATCTATTTGGCATGACTAGCATGGATTAGATGTTCATGATTGTAAATATTAATTAGGGTATTAGGACTACATCCAATTGTATTAATTGACCTACTGCCTGTAATTCTTCTTCCTTTTTTAATTTTGTGCACTATTTACTCAACATTTTGGTATAGTGCTATTTTTTTCAAGAGATTTTTTCCTACTCCTTTAATTTTTGTGTTTATGAACATTTAGGACAATGTTCCCTTTTAAGTTTTAGGATGGGGAATGAAAAAAATGGTTTTAATATCTTAAAAAACTTCACTTTTTGGTTGAGCTTGCTTTGAGATATTTTAATTTATTTACTTGTGGTGTACTCTTCTTTTGTGTTTGTGAAGTTCAAATCCCTATCAAGAATTTAATTTTATAGTGCATCATGGTTAATAGGAAAAAAAGTTAATGTTCTTCAACGATTAGGTTAATAGAGAATGATTTAGGCATTTCATTCTGAGTTTATTCTTTTAAGTCTTACCTACATATGTATATATCATTAGAACCCAATTTGAGCTTTAATATAAAAAACCAAGAATTCAATTTTGTTTCTAAAGGTACCCAAATAAGCCTACCTTTTCTAGCCTGAAAAAAAAATGAAAGAACCATTTCAAGAGATTAGTGAGCACATGTGTTTTTGATTCAGTTGAAATATTTTTGGGTGTATGAGGAGTTGAAAAATTCAAACAGAATCAAAGATTATGTAAAAAGAAAAAAAGAAAAAAAGAAAAAATAGGTAACCAAAAATTGATAACTTTGATGTTGTGAAATGAATTTGGCTTGATGTAAAGTTCATATGAAGAAAAAAAAGGATAAAGAAAAACAAGTATATTGTGTTTTGTGCTATCATTGAACTAATTCTCTTGAACTTTGAATTTTAATCTCTATCCATTTATTTGATAGCCATAACCATAGGGAAAGTTACAAGCTTTAAAGACTTGATGATCTTTGGTTTGTGTAATGCCTACATTATTGAAGAGAGGTTAGAAAGGCAAGAATATGAAGTATCTACAATTGAAAATTTTCCTACATTTTGAAATACATGAAAAATGACTTCTAATGCATGTATGATGTGAATGCTTAACTACCCACACACACACTCCAAGAATAGGAGAAGAAACATGTTTTTACCCATTGAACTTTGAAGCATCCTGCATTGACTCGTTTTCTTTCTTACTATGAATCTACATACGATTATTGAGGGTAAAAATTTGGCCAAGTCATTTATGCTTAATAAGAGTATTACCACATGCCAATTTTTCATCTACTTCTATTTTGCTCGAGGATGAGCAAAAGCTCAAGTTTAGGGGAGTGATAACTCTATTAGATAGAGTTATTTCAAGTGATTTTTATGCCTAAATATTGAGTAAATGAGCTAATGAATGTTTATTTTGTTATTTATTTTAATATATATGCAATATAATTTTTTTTAGATAGGTTTTAGGTTGTTTTTAGATATTCTAGTTTGACTTAATATTGATTGGAGGTGTTTTATTTCATTTTCTAAGTTACTCATGGTGTTCTGATGTGCTTGCTACTTGTGCAACTACACCTAAGGCAGTGAACCTATCGATGCAGCCTAGTACAATGGTGAGTATCAAGGTCGTATTCCTAAGGAACGAGGAAGCCTAGAGTTACTACTTGTTCTCTGTTATCTAGCCTAGCAATTAAAGTGATTCATTTTTAACTAAACTAACAATTAATTAAATGCAATAATAAACTACCAATGACAAGTGAATGGGAAAGGAGTTAACCAAGACAAGGATAGCAAACCCATTGGGGACCTGTACTAGTTGGCAAACACATAAAGGGTAATGAACTATTGAATCTAATGATGCTACTTGTGAGTGAATTCTAAGTTAAATTAAATTTCCCTCTCGAGAAAATTAAATTTCTAAATCTAAGAATCCACCACTGGAATCTCTTCCTAATGATTGATTTTAGATCAACCTTATCGTTCAAATTCACCATTATTAAGAATAACTACTCCTTAATCCAGTAATTAATTAACCTCATCTCTAAGCGAAAATTAACTATTCTCTACGATTAGGTTCCAATTTCAATTATCATCTCTCGACCTCAAAAAGAAATCTAATTAGCATTCACAATGACTTCTCATAAAGAAAACATAAACAATACATGCATAATCTCAAAGAAGATCACACCATCAAAATCAATATCCATACAAATTAAAATAGAATACTAACACAGTTAGGAACCCAATGGATTTTACAATTTTAGCCACACATAACAACAGGCAATTCCATCAGATAATCCATCAGACAATCAATTAAACAGTAGATAAAAATAGTAGAAATTACGCAAGCCCTATCTTCTCAAATGCCTAATGGTCACTGTACAGAATGGTCGCCAAAAAACCACTACAAAAGGATTGAAAAATTGCCAAAAAATTCAAAATTTTAGACTGCCCAGTAGAAGCCTTTGTAGGTCAGGTTACAAAATAGGTCGGATCTTGAGTTCTCGGGTATCCAATGGAAAACAACTGCAACAACACCGGAGAGTAGGCAGAAGGTGACGAATGAGGAACTGAGCAACGAAGGAGTGATTTCTAGTGACAGCTCGGATGGAAAACAGCAGATAGGTCACAAAATCATAACTAGATCGTGTCTCGTGTCTATCTCGGATCTTTTGATCTGGTGCGTTGTAGTGGCCGACAAGATGAGGGAAGGTTGTGATTAAGTTGCCAAAAGTTGAAGGAATTACCACGGACGATGGGTTAGCTGAAAAATGTTGCAAAATGGTCACGATGTGGACGGATCTTCTTCTTGGGTCGCTCAGCTTTGTCACCAAAACTTCATGATTTTGCGGCATTCCAATGGCTAAAATTGACAACGATGTCCCCCTCATTTTCCCTCGTCACCGACATGCTATCACGCCATCGTGAAGATCCATCCATGTGCTATAAAATCTCGATTCTTCTCTTTCGTGCAATGCATGGTCCCTCGGTCTGTATTACTGTTCCAAGCCTTTTTCTCCTTTCTCCTCATGCGGGTCTTCTCCCCAAGGCCGGTTCACCCACAATCCAGGCCCATTAAGGACATTGGCTTGGCCCAATAAGGAAAAGTGGCCCAAATGGTCTATTTTAGGTGCTCTAAAGGCTATCTGGATCCAAAATTGCTCTGTTTGGTGATGACTTGATAAAATGCCTAAAAATAAAAAGGATAAAAATTTAGGTGATTTTTAGAATAAAATTGCATAAAATGCTCATAAAATAGACAAATAACATCAAGCAAAAATGTATAAAATAAGGCATATCAAATCACCCAACACTTAAGCTTTTCTTGTCCTCAAGCAAACACTAACTCAGTCTTCAAAAAAATAGCAATAGTTTCTTAAAAATCATGTCTAATCCATAATTAATAATACCTAACACATCCCAAGTGAAACTCAATCATAAATCAAATTTCACAACCTTAACACAGGATGGAAATAATAACAACGCATACAAAACTTAACTTGCAATTCAATAACAAAAATTTAAAGAACCAAAGCTTCACAGGGATCACTCAAATCACACAAATTGTATAAGGGTAAAGTACAAATCTTGCAAGATATTTCACAAGAATCTGCCTACCATATGCTTGCTCATAAATCTTATCTCTGCTACTGCAAAAAATTGAATACCAAGATCAAAGGGTCTTGACAAGGTTGTAATGTGGTTGAGATAAAGGTAGGGAAATTTTAGGAAGAGATGATAGATATGCTAGAACTCATGTAATTTCAAAATTATGAATACTCAAAGGAGTAAAAGTAGCAAATTGCTAAACACAAAAATTTTCACCAAGTTTTAAATTAGTAAATGGATGCTCAAAGAGAATTTATCCAAAAGTCAAAGAGAATAAAGACTACTCTAATTTAAATTTTTTTAGGTATTTTTTTTCATTATCATTTTTTTTCAGTTTGCAGTCTTCTTAATATACAACTTTGGATAGAAATGAGCATCTAAATGAAGAAAGGACTTAGTGAACTATCCTCAATTAAGACAATGCATTTTAATCCAAATATGAAGAGCAAATCAGACATATTCCAGCATATAGGATGAACAAGAAGATGATGTAAAGAAAGAAATATGAAGTGTAAAGGTGTATATAATGAAGAAAATGTCAAGGCTCAACAGTGACTAACTAAGGGAAACACAAAGGGTAGCTTTTTGGCTAAAAGTAGTGTATCCTAATTGCCCAAATCATCTCCTGATATTTAAAAGTCCATGTAGCTTCAACAAGAATTATAGAGCAAGTTCTAGAGGAAAAATCAAGCAAAATGCACACTCAAACAAGAAAGTTAGGAGCATTCTTGTAATGAATGCTCAAAATAGGCTCAAATCTCACATTTAGAGTGTGGTAAAATTGCATTTGGTTCTAAAAAATTTTCAACTAAATTGTAAGTCAAGCAGTGCATGAAATTTTCATTATCAACATACTAAATCAAAATTTTCACAATTTGAAAAATAATTAAGTACCACCTGTATAATTTGACTGAGGTGACCAGTATGACCCGACCGAGATGATGCATTATACATCACTAATTATTTTCCAAGATGAATTAAGGGAAACAATTTCTGCCAATTCTTACCATAGAATTATAAATTCTTCAAAGACAAACAAAACTGAAGTGTATAGAGTCAAGAAAAATCAAGTATCCTATCCTATATCTACTATCAACATAAATACAACATCAGTAAAAAGTAGCATCAATATGTAGTATCTTGAACTAATAGAAGAAAAAGGGGTCAAAATAATAGAAGCACACCATCCTACACTTGAGGATTACACTATCCTCAGTGTATAGCAAAAGGGTATCCCAAAAGAAAAAGAAATAGAAAAATCAATAACATATACCTACCCCACACTTGAGAGTCATACTGTCCTTAGTGTACAGTTGGGTTGGTATCCCATATTAAAAACATAAAGTAGAAACGAATAGAAAATCCAATAGTCTCAAAGTTATTATTAGTAGAAATTTGCTTAAGTTTTATCTTGCTCTGGTGGAAACGGAAAGGAGGAGGAATCTTGTAAACAAGTGCCTTGAGATGGCCTCTAGGAGATGCTAAAATTATATCCCCTACAGTAAGTATTAGGTCAGTTATTATAATCATTTATAGCTTCTCTACCTCATACAAATGAATACAGCTTAAGCGCTTAGGTGATTCTTTCAATTTTAGGGTTGGGGGTCTTCCATCAAAAGTTTCACCTCATGCAACTCTGACCTATCAAAAGAAACGGAACAGTCAGTATAACTACTAGGCTTAGTAGCAAAGATGAGTTAGTTGTTCCAACACTTACTCGTTGGACAACTCTTCTTCATCTCCCTGCAATGTTAACTGTAAAGGGTTATTAAGCAAGAAATCCTCAAATTTATACTTAATAACATCATCTAAGACGTCTATAGGATAAATAGGATCATCATGATCGAAAGAATGTCTTAAAGAAGTTTATAAGTCAGAATAAACCTTCTCCTGCTTCAGTCTAGTAGGGTATGGAACAGGTGGGCTATATTCCCTCATAGGACTCTTGTTTTCCATTTTCACTGGCCCACTTACCTCAGGCTCTGGCTCTTTACTGACTGGCACATCCTATTCAATAGTATAATCATCAGTCAATGGTAAAGGGTCAGATACTTGCTTACCAGATGTCAGAGTGATAGCATTGCAATGCTCCCTTGGTTTAGACTCTGTGGTACTGGGGAACGTCTTTGTTGACTCTCAACTAATATCTTAAAAATATAGCCCACTTAGTATTCCATGTTCTGAATGGAGGCCTACTGAGTTTTAAGGATTGTGTCCATTTGCTAGAACCTTCTCTCTAAAGTGGACACAGACTTCATGATCATTTCCTCTAAATTGGATTCATTCTCTTATCATTGAGGAAATTGATTTGGAGCAGTTTGTTGTTGGGATTGCTGCTAGTACAACCATTGAAAATTAGGTGAATTTTGGGTAGTGTCATTACTTCAATTGAAATCTGGATAGCTCATCCACACAGAGTTGTATGTATTGCTGTGAGGATCATGTTGCTAACTTGGGGTATTTCCTATATAATCGACCTGTTCAAAATCAGCAAAAATAGTGTAAGGAAAAAAGAGAGAAGTGAAAGGGTTAGCAAACATACCTCTGGCATCACAGTGTTCACTATAATGCAGGTCACCACAAAACTCAACCAAATTATGTTGCTTGTTCTGGCATCAAGGATTGGTAAATCTGCTTAACCAGAAGCTCCCTCTGTATTTGAACTGCCAAGACTGATATAGAATTCATGGTCATAACTTACATGAAACCAACAGCAGCAAAACAACCCAAGAACTAAGTAAAAGAAAGAAAGAAAGAAAGAAAATAAATTAGAAATATAAACAAGAACCAAATAAAACAAGTAAAAATGGCTAAAGTAACAAATAGCAAATTCACTCTAGTTTTCACAAGAAGTCCCCAACAATGGCGCCAAAAACTTGATGTAGGCTACCAATGCAACTACACCTAAGGTAGTGAACCTATCGATGCAACCTAGTGCAATGGTGAGTATCAAGATCGTATTCCTCAGGAACGGGAAAGCCTAGAGTTACTACTTGTTCTCTGTTATCTAGCCTAGCAATTAAAGTGATTGATTTTTAACTAAAATAATAATTAATTAAATGCAATAATAAACTACCAGTGACAAGTAAATAGGAAAGGAATTAACCAAGATAAGGAAAGCAAACCCATTGGGGACTTGTACTAGTTGGTAAACACATAAAGGGTAATGGACTATTGAATCTAACGATGCTACTTGTGAGTGAATTCTAAGTTAAATTAAATTTCCCTCTTGAGAAAATTAAATTTCTAAATCTAAGAATCTACCACTGGAATCTCTTCCTAATAATTGATTTTAGATCAGCCTTATCGTTCTAGTTCACCAATATTAAGAATAACTACTCCTTAATCCAGCAATTAATTAACCTCATCTCTAAGAAAAAATTAACTATTCTTTACGATTAGGTTCCAATTTCAACTATCATCTCTCAATCTCAAAAAGAAATCTCATTAGTATTCACAACGATGTCTCATAATGAAAACTTAAACAATACATGCATAATCGTAAAGAAGATCACACCATCAAAATCAATATCTATACAAATTAAAACATAATACCAACACAATCTGGAACCCAAAGGATTTTACAATTTTAGCCACACATAACAACAGGAAATTCTATTAAATAATCCATCAGACAATCAATTATACAATAGATAAAAATAGTAGAAATTATGCAAGCCTTATCTTCTCAAATGCCCAATGGTCACTATATAGAATGGTTGCCAAAAAACCATCGAAAAAGGACCAAAAAACTACCAAAAAATTCAAAATTTCAAACTGCCCAATAGAAGCCTCACAGGTTAGGTTACAAAATAGGTCAGATCTCGAGTTCTCAGGTATTGACGAAATATAGCTACAACAGCATCAAATAGTAGGCGAAAGGTCATCAATGAGGCATCGAGCGACGGAAGAGTGATTTCCAGTGGCAGCTCGGATAGACAACGTCAAAAGGGTCGCAAAATCACAACTAGATCGCGTCTCGGGTTGATGTTGGATGTTCTGATCTGGTATATTGCGGTGGCCAACGAGCAGAGGAAAGGTTGCAGTTAAGTTACCTAAAGTTGAAGGAATGACCACAGATAGTGGATTGGCTGGAAAATGCCACAGAATGGCTGTGATGTAGATGAAACTTCTTCTCGAGTTAGCCAGGTTTATCATCAAAACTCCATAATTTTATGACATTCCGATGACTGAAACCGATGGCAGTGTCCACCTTGTCGTCCCCCATCACCGACATGCTGTCATGCCGTTGTAAAGCTTTGCCCAAGTGCTCTAAAATCTCGGTTCTTCTCTTTTGTAAGATGCACGGTCCCTCAGTCTGTATTATTGTTCCAAGCCTTTTCTCTTTTCTCCTCATGCGGGTCTTCTCCCTAAGGCTAGTTCACCCACAATCCAGGCCCATTAAGGAAAAGTGGCCTAAATGGTCTATTTTGGGTGCTCTAAAGGCTGTACAGGCCCAAAATTGCTCTATTTGCTGATGATGACTTGATAAAATGCTTGAAAATAAAAAGGATACAAATTTAGGTGCTTTTTAGAATAAAATTGCATAAAGTTCTCATAAAATAGACAAATAATATCAAGAAAAAATTGTATAAAATAAGGCATATCATGTTTGAACCTTTTTTATACTCTTATAAGCAAAGAAATTGATGAAGGCCAAGAACCCAAGTCTTGACGCAAAATTCTGAAGTCAAGGGGCCATTACATGAAGCACCCCATAGAAATTCTAGCAACTTTAAGCCTTAATGCAAAAATTTGATGTTAAGGCAACAAATCGAGTGCACTTTCCTATAATGTCTCCAACGAGTTCACACCTCGATGCTAAATCATGGTTCCTAGACACCAAATCAAAAATTTGCACTAAGGACAAATCCGTCTAAGCTATTTTTAGGGTCTATTTAAAAGAATTTGCTAGGGTTTCTTTAAAGAATTTTATTATGAAGAATATAGGCATGAAAGGAGCAAACAACATAAAGAAAATGGAGGTCCAAGGGTGATTTTAATGGATTCAAGAGCAAGGAAGACCAATTTAAGCTTTGGAAACGAAGTTCTTTCTTCCCTTTTCCTTTATTTCTTGAGTTTGCTATGTTTCTCAATTTTGGGCTGAAACTTCTTATAATCATTATAGGCTTCCTTAGGATTATAGTTTCTTAACATGTGGATTGGGAATATTGCTACTTTCTTTACTTTTGTTCAATGTTTATAAGTTTTATTTAGCTTATTTTATTTTTTTCCCTTCTTTCTTGATCACCAATTAGGGAGATTAGGATAATTTGAGTTGCTTTTGAAAAAGAAACTTGAAGTTAGTCCTAGGGTTGAATAACACTTGTTCTTAGTTAATTAATTGTGTAATTAACTAGATTTACCCAAAGGATAGGCATATACCAATGGGTCTCTTAATGCATTTCTTTGATTTGGGTTCCCATAAGAATATAGGGAATTAGATTAGAGAAATAAAATTTGTAACACCCCGAATCCTATAGTTCCTTATAGTTATTTAGATAATATAATATCACATACTATAAGATTGGTGAGTTATGTAACATCCACTCCAATTATTATTAAAGATATGTTTGATAATTGTTAATTTGATGTTTAATGCTTGTGTATGTTGCATTAATGCATGTAGTTGCATTAGCTTAGGGACTAAATTGAAAGGAAATAAATGAGGGTTTAGTAAGAGGTGGTTAGGGACTTAATTGAAAAGGGAAAAGTAAGTAAGGCCAAGAGTGTAAAACAACCCAGGGACCAAAGAGCAATTTCCAAAACTTTCTAAAACCCTAACTGAAGTCCTAAACCCTCCCACAATGCCCAAACTTTAGAAACTTAGAGAGAGAGAGAGAGTGATAGGGCAAGAGGGAGAGGAAGAATTTCTAAAGGGAGAGTCAAATTTGAGGCTGGGAATTCGTCCTATAGCAAGGGGAAAGTCATCCTAGCACACCAAACACACACATTTGCAAGGAATCAAGGTAGCAATCCATCCTAAACCCCATTTCTGAAATGTGCAAAACTTTTCTGATAAAATGTGATTTTGAATGTTTTAAGTTGAGTTGGGGTTAAAACCTACATTCTGTATGTTTTTCTATTTCTATACGGTGTTTTGTTGCTAAATATATGCTCATATGTGTGCTGCAATGGATTGGAAGGGCTGGGTTGTGTTCATCTAGATATATAGACTAGATTTCCTTGAATGTACCATGGTTAAGCTAATGAACAAGAAATGTTTAATGAAAAGTAAAGTTTGTTGTATGGAAATTAAGCTCATTTAGATTTGAAAATAGAATGCACGCTGGTATGGATTTTATCAAAATCATGTTTTCGAGCTGCGATGAGAGCATAGCGACCAATTGTTAGCGAGGACGATCGGCCTTTGTGTTCCTGGAAAACCCAGAAGTGTAGACAAAGGCTTAGCAGCCGCCTATCGGGCCCGGGTCTTCACTAAGCAGTCGACTGGCCATCCTTGCAGTCGACTGTTGAGTTCTTAGAAACCCAGAAGTGTAAACAGAGGCTTAGCAGCCGACTGCCAGGTTCCTAGCAGTCGACTGTTGGGCTTGGGTTTGCACTGAGCAGTCGACTGCCGTGCTCATATTTTACCCATAACGCATTCCAGAAAGCCACCAATCGGCTGCCAGTGTATGCTAGCTTACTGATTGGCATAGAGGATTACAAAGAGCCACTAGCCGACTGCTAGCCTTCCATCAATCGACTGGCAGCCCTCTAGCTTGCGAAATGAGGTTTTTAATGACAATTGAGCTTAGTAATTCTTCATACTAACTTAAATGAGGGCTCACAACAAGGGGTAAGCAAGGAAACTAGGAGTTTTGGGTAATGTGCAAAGAATAGAGTCACTTTTCACTTGGATGAGAATGGTCCTTGTGATAGTGATACAAAAGGGAGCAGAGAGACATCAAAAAGGAACAGTGAAGTATCCTAGGCATATGCACTAGTGGTAGATAGGCTTATGAGTTGAGTGACTGATTGTCGGTATAGGACGGCTATTGGCATTTCGAGGTTGTGCCATGTATTAGGATGATTAAACATCCACTTGAACATTGATGAATTCAAAAACACCGTGATGGTTGCGAACCCTAAGTTATTGTGTCTTCCAAGGGCCATAAAGAAACGCTTACTTAAGGTTAAAGTATAACCATGGGCATGAGCCGAATCACCCTAGTGTATATGTTAGAGAATAGCATACCGAGAGCGTGATCCGCTGAAAAAGGGGTGGTGATTCTATAGCCTTATGATCCGTGGAAGCGGAGAGGATAGGACCTGTACATAGGTTTTACAATGATCCCGTGAGTTATTGAGATTGTACGTTGGATCCGGCTAGGGGACGCCTCGGTAGTACTATGCAGTAGTGTTACTGTAGTGGCGTAGTTAGTCACGAGGATAGCTCAATTACTGTAGTGGCGTAGTTATTCACCAAGATAGCTCATTCATGTATGTAGTGATACGTAGAGTAGTTGCTGGGTGACACTCCCGATAACTCGTATCTTATGATTGTTTCCTCCTAGTCAAAAGGCTTATTTATTACCCTATGGAAAATGTTTTATGATGAAAACGATGATGAATGCACTTCCTATGTTTTAAAGTTGATATGTTTAAATACACATGCATACACATGAGTATATACCATGATTAAATGCTTCACTCATTGCATCCCTATAGAATGTTATACATTTTAGGAAAAAATGTAGAGGTTTTCCCTGTGAGCACAGTGGTACAGGTTAACGAATTTTGAAATAGGTTGCATTGCTACTGAGATTCAATTCTCACATTATTATTGGCATGTATCAGATGTGTAGGTCTTGGGCTGGAGGAATGTAAAGTAGTAAGAAGTATACATTTCGAGTATACGAACTGTTTAATTTGAATAGCTTAAGTACATGATAGGATTGAGCTAGACTCTATGATATTTTGAGAAAGGCTAGTGTAGGATTATTTTGTATAGCCTATTCTAACTTATTTATATATGAATTAGGCTGGATTGATGGTTAGACTATTTAATGGGGTTATGAGTGGCAGGATTGTTGCCTCCATATCTAATAGTTAATTGATTATATTTAATTAAGAATGCATGTCTATGTATAGTTAATTCAGGTGTATGTTATATGTGTTTATTCCGCTGTGATATTGAGAGAACCCGAGAGCATAAACTAACCCAAATGATAGTTAATTAATTCACTTGGTAAAAGTTTTAATTGGACTCGGGTAGAGGTAATAGTAACACCAATACTCTGATAATTATTTTCATATTTTATCTTTTTAAATACCAAAAGGAACCATAGGCTAAAGGGGTGTTACATTTATTGGTATCAGAACATGGCTGCCACGGTTAGCATATAGCTGACTCGGTAGCAGTAAATGCTAACTAGGTAGTAAGGGTGGATTCCTCAGGATAAAGACTATTACAGGTTAGTTAGCTGAGCCTAGGCAGTTGATTACTTGTACTATGTTTTAACCTGAGGAATGGAGTGTTAGGTTGGGATGTACAGTACTTCCGATGGAGCCATATATTCTCTTATAAATGTTTGTTATTGAGACTGATCACCTCAGTAATATTTATTTTGTAAAGTAAAGTATGGCGCCTTTCAGGAGAAATGGTACAAGGGATAAGGATGGAGAAGCAAATATGGCTGGGGTAATGCAGACCTTGATGGGAATGGTGGAGGCCATGAGGGAACAGCATTCTTGCCACCCAACAAACTTATTTGCTACACAACAGTGGCTACCATCTTTGAATGCTAAGGCAAATGCAGGAAGATAGGAATGTGAACAAAAACCCTATCCTTGAGGGAGAACCAGTGAGGGATTAGACCTACAAGGGATGGTCTAAGTTTCAGAAAGCCAAACCTCCAACCTTTAAAGGTGAGTTTAACCCGAAGCTTGCTAAAGAATGGTTGACACAAATGGAGAAGATGTTTGCAGTACTGGGAAATACAGATGCCCAGAAGGTACAGTTCTCTACCTACATGCTGGCTAGAGAGGCTGAGCACTGGTGGAAAGGGGCCAAGCAGTTAATGGAGGCCCAAGAAGTCCAAATCACCTAGAACTCTTTTAAAAAGGTATTTTTGGAGAAGTACTTCCCTCAAAATGTAAGGAATGATAAGGAAGTGGAGTTTATGAAGTTGAGACAGGGAAACATGTCCTTTGATGAGTACCTGGCTAATTTTGAGGAGCTATTTAAGTTTTTCTCTTACTTGCAAGTTAGGCAGGATGAAGCATGAAAGACCATGCACTTACAGGCTGGGATGAATTAGGAGTTGAAAAATGTTGTAGCTCCCAAGGAGATAAAGAACTATGCCTTATTAGTGAATAAGTGTCGTATAGTGGCAAAGGGCCTAACAGAGGCTGCTAAGGGGAAAAAGGAGTATAATCCCCTTAAGAGAAAGTTGCCACAGGACTTTGGTAAGGGTAAAGAGGTACAGATTGGGAAGAAGCCCATGGGTGGGTAAACTACTCCAGGTAACTGCCCCAAGTGTGGGAAGAGTCATAGGAATAAGCCCTGTTTGGTAGGACAAAACGTCTCCTATAAGTGTGGCAAGCCAAGACACTTTAGTAGGGAGTGCCCATTATGGAAGAAACCAGTTGAGGCCCCTAAGCCTCTAACTAGAGGAAGAGTCTACACCCTCAAGGGAAAAGAGGTGGATCGATCCGATGATTCTATAAAAGGTCAGTGTTTCATAAATGATATTCCTTTAATTGTACTGTATGATTTTGGCGCTACTCATTCATTTATTTCACATGAATGTGTGGAAAAGTTAAGCTTACCTGTAACCAAACTCCCATATGATTTGTCTATTTCTACTGCGACTGAAAAATATATCTTGACTTTCTTGACTTATTTAAATTGCCCTATCATTGTTGAAAGTAAACCTTTTGCTATTGACCTTATCTGTCTGCCTTTGGTAGATTTAGATGTTATCTTAGGAATGGATTGGCTGTCTTTTAATAAAGTGGTTTTAAATTTTTATGAGAAGTCTGTGAATTTTATGGATACTATACCTGTGAATAAAGGTATTGAGGAAAAGATCCAAAGATTATGTTTTCTGTGTTCTTTTGAGGTTGAGAGTCAGCATAAGCTTGATAGTATCCTTGTAGTTAGAGAGTTTTCTGATGCCTTTCCCAAGGAGATCTCTAGTCTCCCACCAGAGAGAGAAGTGGAATTCTCTATAGAGTTAGTTCCTGGGGCGGGACCGATCTCTATAGCACCATATACGATGTCTCCCTTAGAGCTAAGTGAACTCAAGGTTCAAATAGAGGACCTCTTAGAGAAGCAATTCATTAAACCCAATTCTTATCATGGGGAGCACCAATGTTGTTTGTGAAGAAAAAGGATGGAAGTATGAGAATGTGCATAGACCATAGGCAATTGAATAAAGTAACCGTGAAAAACAAATACCCACTCCCTAGGATTGATGAATTATTAGATCAGCTAAGAGGAGAAGTTGTGTTTAGTAAGATTGATCTGAGGTCGGGGTACCATCAGATCTGAGTGAGAACTGAGGATATACCAAAGATCGCTTTTAGGACTAGGTATGGGCATTATGAATTTCTTGTGATGCCATTTGGTCTAACGAATGCTCCGCTATTTTCATGGATTACATGAATCACATCTTTAGACCCTACCTTGATCAGTTTGTGGTAGTGTTCATTGATGATATTCTTGTATATTCTATAAATAGGGAAGAGCATGAAGAACACCTTAGGATTGTGTTGCAAGTGCTTAGGGAGAGACAGTTGTATGCAAAACTAGAGAAGTGTGAGTTTTGGTTAAATGAGGTGAAGTTTCTAGGGCATGTGATTACCCAGGATGGGGTAGTAGTAGATCCCAGTAAGACTGAAGCTGTGGTTCATTGGGAGAGACCTACAACTGTGACTGAAATTCGTAGTTTCCTCGGATTAGTTAGTTACTATAGAAGGTTTATCCAAGGGATTTCATAAACAGCGATGCCTATGACCAAGTTGACCCGAAACAATGTTCCATTTAGATGGGACTCTGAATATGAGCATAGTTTCCAAACCTTGAAGGAAAGGTTAACCATTGCACCTGTGCTAGTTATCCCAAATCCTTTAGAAAAATTTGAGCTATATTGCGATGCATCCAAGAAAGGTCTGGGATGTGTCTTGATGCAAGAGGGAAAGGTAGTGGCCTATGCTTCTAGACAGTTAAGGCCTCATGAGTGCAACTACCCTACTCATGACCTAGAACTAGCAGCAATAGTTTTTGCCTTAAAAATTTAGAGGTATTACCTTTATGGGTCTAGGTTTGAGGTATTTAGTGACTACAAAAGTCTCAAGTACCTCTTTGACCAGAAGGAACTGAACATGAGACAGAGGAGATGGATGGAGTTCATTAAGGATTATGATTTTGAGCTAAAATACCATTCAGGCAAAGCTAGTGTGGTGGTGGATGCCTTGAGTAGGAAATCCCTTCACATAACTCAAATGATGGTGAGTGAGATGACTTTAATTGAGAATTTTAGGAACATGAGCTTATTTGAAATCAAATTACCAGATAGAATATGTCTAAGAGAATTACGGATTGAGAGTGACCTTAGGACTCAGATCCTAAGGCCCAACAGGAGGATGAGTTCCTGAAGTCCCTGAAGGACCTAAAGGAATTCCATAAGGAAGCTGATGGAGTAATCACTTTTTAGAATAGGGTTTATGTCCCGAGTCTAGGGGAAATTAGAGGAAAAATTTTAGAGGAAGCCCATAAGAGCAACTATACTATTCATTCAGGTGCCACTAAGATGTACCAAGACTTAAAGGGGAGATTTTGGTGGCCAGGCATGAAAGAGCACATCGTTGAGTATGTAGCTAAGTGTTTAGTGTGTCAGCAGGTAAAAATTGAACATCAGAAACTTGCCGGGTTGTTACAACCTCTTGATATCGCTGAATGGAAGTGGGATAAAATCTCTATGGATTTCGTAGTGGGATTGCCAAGGACACAGTCAGGAAATGATGCTATTTGGGTGATAGTAGACCGATTGACTAAGTCTGCTCATTTCCTTCCCATTAAGATTAATTTCTCCTTGGAAAAGTTAGCTCATTTGTATATACAGGAGATAGTGAGACTGCATGGAGTCTATACTATCATTGTTTCAAATAGAGACCCTAGATTTACATTTAGATTTTTGAGAGCTTTCTAAGAAGCCTTCGGCACTAAGCTAAGCTTGAGTACTGTATATCATCCTCAAACTGATGGATAAACTGAGAGAACCATTTAGACTTTGGAGGATATTCTTAGGTCGTGTGCCTTAGAGCATAAGGGAAGTTGGGATCAAAGCCTAGCATTGATAGAATTCTCATACAATAATAGTTTTCATTCTAGTATAGGGATGGCACCTTATGAAGTCTTGTATGGGCAAAAGTGTAGATCACCTCTGTGTTGGTATGAGGTAGGGGAAAGACAATTGCTTGGACCAAAGTTAGTTCAACAAACTACAGACCAAATCAAGATGATCAGGGATAAAATGGCTAAAGCCCAAGATAGGCAAAAGAAGTATGCTGACAAAGGAAGGAAACCATTAGAATTCAATGAAGGGGATCATGTTTTCCTCAGGGTATCTCCTGTTATTGGTATAGGTAAAGCCATTAAGTCTAGAAAATTGAATCCAAGGTATATTAGGCCATTCCAAATCCTAAGAAAGATTGGTCAATCAGCATACCAAATAGCCTTACCTTCGTTCTTATCGAACCTCCATGATGTTTTCCACGTCTCACAACTTCGAAAGTATATTCATGACCTATCCCATATTCTTGATGCTAGTACAATACAGTTAAAAGAGAATTTAACTTATCATCCAAAACCATTGAGAATCATCGGGAATGAGGTTAAGCAATTGAGGAACAAGGTTATCTCTCTGGTTAAGTTTTTATGGGATCAGTCATCTCCACAAGAGGCGAAGTGGGAAAAGGAAGAGGACATGAGGAAGTTCCACCCTGAACTGTTTGAATAGGTACATTTTAATTTCGAGGAAGAAATTATTTTAAAGGAAGGGAGAATGTAACATCTGTTCCAATTATTAGTAAAAAGATGTTTGATAATTGTTAATTTGATGTTTAATGCTTGTGTATGTTGCATTAATGCATGTAGTTGCATTAGCTTAGGGACTAAATTGAAAGGAAATAAATGAGGGTTTAGTAAAAGGTGGTTAGGGACTCAATTGAAAAGGGAAAAGTAAGTGAGGCCAAGAGTGCAAAATAGTCCAGGTACCAAAGAGCAATTTCCCAAACTTTTTAAAACCCTAGCTAAAGCCCTAAACCCTCCCACAATACCCAAAATTCAGAAACTTAGAGAGAGAGAGAGATCAAGGGCGAGTAGAGAGAGAGAGAGAGCTAGGGCAAGAGGGAGAGGAAGAACTGCTGAAGGGAGAGGCAAATTTAAGGCTAAGAATTCGTCCTATAGCAAGAGGAGAGTCATCGTAGCACACCAAACACACACATTTGCAAGGAATCAAGGTAGCAATCCATCCTAAACCCCATTTCTGAAATGTGCAGAACTTTTCTGATAAAATGTGATTTTGAATGTTTTAAGTTGAGTTAGGGTTAAAACCTACATTCTGTATGTTTTTCTATTTCTATGGGGTGTTGTGTTGCTGAATATATGCTTATATATGTGCTGCAATGGATTGGAAGGGCTAGGTTGTGTTCATCAAGATATATAGACTAAATTTCCTTGAATGTACCATGGTTGAGCTAATGAAAAAGAAATGTTTAATGAAAAGTAAAGTTTGTTGTATAGGAATTAAGCTCATATGTTTAGATTTGAAAATAGAATGCACGCTGGACTGGGTTTTATCAAAATTGTGCTTTCTGAACTGCAACGGAGCATAGCAGCTGACTGCTAAGTAGGGGCAGTCGACTGCCATATTCCTAGAAAACCCAGAAGTGTAGATAGAGGCTAGCAGCTGATTGCTAAACACATAGCAGTCGACTGTCAGGCTTGGGTCTACACTAAGCAATCGACTGGCCATCCTTGCATTCGAATGTTGTGTTCTTGGAAACCCAAAAGTGCAAACAGAGGCTTGGCAGCCGACTGCCAAGTTCCTAGCAGTCGACTGTCGAGCTCGGGTTTGTACTGAGCAGTCGACTGTCATGCTCATATTTTACCCATAACGCATTCCAGAAAGCTACCAACCGGCTGCTAGCATCTGCTAGCTTACTGATTGGCACAGAGGATTATAGGGAGCCATCAGCCGACTGCTAGCCTTCCATCAGTCGACTGGTAGCCCTCTAACTTGCGAAATGAGGTTTTTAATGGCAATTGAGCTTAGTAATTCTCCATACTAACTTAAATGAGGGCTCACAACAGGGGTAAGCAAGGAAACTAAGAGTTTTGGGTAATGTGCAAAGAATAGAGTCACTTTTCACTTAGATGAGAATGGTCCTTGTGATAGTGATACAAAATGGAGCAGAGAGACATCAAAAAGGAAGAATGAAGTATCCTTGGCATATTCACTAGTGGTAGATAGGCTTATGAGTCGAGTGACCGATTGTCGGTATGGGACGGCTGTTGGCATTCTGCGGTTGTGCCATGTATTAGGATGATTAAACATCCACTTGAACATAGATGACTTCAAAAACATCGTGATGGTTGCGAACCCTAAGTTAGTATGTCTTCCAAGGGCCATAAAGAAAAGCTTACTTAAGGTTAAAGCATAACTATGGGCATGAGCCAAATCACCCTAGTGTATATGTTAGAGAATAACATATCGGGAGCATGATCCACTGGAAAAGGGGTGGTGATTCCATAGCCTTATGATCCGTGGAAGCAGAGAGGATAGGACCTATACATAGGTTTTACAGTGATCTCGTGAGTTATTGAGATTGTACGTTGGATTCGGCTGGGGGACGCCTCGGTAGTACTATGAGTAGGGTTACCATAGTGGCGTAGTTAGTTATGAGGATAGCTCAATTATTGTAGTGGCGCAGTTAGTCACCAGGATAGCTCATTCATGTATGTAGTGGTATGTAGAGTAGTTGCTTTGCGACAATCCCGATAGCTCGTACCTTATGATTGTTTCCTCTTGCTCAAAAGGCATGTTTATTACCCTATGGAAAATGTTTTATGATGAAAACGATGATGAATGCACTTCCCATTTTTTAAAGTTGATATGTTTAAATGCACATGCATACACATAAGTATATACCATGATTAATTGCTTCACTCATTGCATCCCTATAGAATGTTATACATTTTATGAAAGAATGTAGAGGTTTTTCGTGTGAGCACGGTGGTACAGGTCAACGAATTTTGAAATAGGTTGCATTGCTACTGAGATTCAATTCTCACGTTATTATTGGCATGTATCATATGTTTAGGTCCTGGGCTGGAGGAATGTAAAGTAGTAAGAAGTATACATTCCGAGTATACGAATTGTTTAATTTGAATAGCTTAAGTACATGATAGGATTGAGCTAGCCTCTATGATATTTTGAGAAAGGCTAGTGTAGGATTATTTTGTATAGCCTATTCTAACTTTTCTGTATATGAATTAGGATGGATTGATGGTTAGACTATTTAATAGGTTTATGAGTGATAGGATTGTTGCCTCCATACCCAATAGTTAATTGATTATACTTAATTAAGAATGCATATCTATGTATAGTTAATTCAGGTGTATGTTATATGTGTTTATTCTGCTATGATATTGAGAGAACCCAAGAGTAGAGACCAACCCAAATGACAATTAATTAATTCACTTGGTAAAAGTTTTAATTGGACTCGGGTAGAGGTAAAAATAACACCAATACTCTGATAATTATTTTCATATTATATCTTTTTAAATACCAAAAAGGAACCATAGGCTAAAGGGGTCTTACAAGTTACTATTACCTCTACTCAAGTAAATCTTTTATATTTTACTAAGTTGAATAATTAAGTGCCATTGGTTCGGGTCTCTACTCTTAGTTTCTCACACGTAACACAATAGAAATAAAAATAAATAAAATAGTATATAGATTTATATATAATAATTAGTTGTATACATAGTCACATACATTAATTCCTTATCTGAGACATATACATATAGATATGTGAGTTTGGTAATCATCAGTCAATTAGGATAAGGAGGCAATAACCCTGCCATTCATACCCTCATCAAAAATCCTATTAGTGGATAATATTCTTTCTCTCACATATCTTGGATACATATATGCCCTCATTTCTATATACATCGAAACTCATCCTGACCCTCTCCAAAAATATAATAAGGGAACAAGGTATTGGGTATGTTCACTTCTATCCCAAATATCTACATGTCAATATATGTCAACTGTTACACTAGTCATGGAATTCTACCCTTCCTGTAGGTGGGGGTGATAGAGGATCTCAATAAATGTAATTACCCATAACTCCTTGACTACTATAAAATACCCAAGATGGGTATCTCTACCACTATGACATCCACCTTTAGAAGAATTTGGAATCTAGGCATCTCATACACACCAGTAATTATGTGAGAATAAATTTCAGTAGCACAACAATCTATTTAAAAACTTTTGGCTTGTACCACCGTATTTATATAGAAATCTGCTACATTCTTTTCCCATCAAGTAGAAAATAGTATCTATTGGGATGCAATGCACGGATTATACAGTTATGGCATGTACTCATGGATGCATGCACAGTTATAGTTCACCAGATGTCAACAATAAGAAATATGTCATTTCATCACATATATTTGCCCTGGTAACATGATCATATTCACATATAAAACATGAGCAAGGAAAACAAGCATCTCATATTGGCCAATGCCAAAATAATGATAAAAGCCATTGGGAGAGTCACTCAGCGAATAACTCCATGTACACTTACAACACTTATGGATGAGTTCCAAGTTAAGTCTCTGTGGTCCTTGATTACTCAACAGTCCTCTGCTTGCCCTGTACTATCTGGAGCATCCCTCAATGGATCCCAAGTACATATAGGTCCTTATCTTCTCTGATAGATCATCCCTAACTCATTCAATGGTCTTTGCCAACTTTGACAGATCATCCCTGACTAGTAAGACCGATATCCCTTTGGATACTTCATTTACCTTTTGTCCTATAAAGGGGTTGGTATAACTCACAAGATCACTACCACAGTTGAGGTTATTATTTCAAAGATTAGGTGGCTCTTTTAAAACAATTTCTTTATGAAAAATAGTAATTTTCCACCTAACAGTCAACTTACACCTCATAGAAATCGACTTATAGAAATTAAACCTTGAAAACTCCATCAAAATGCTGCAAGTCAGTTGCCAAAATTACACTAGTTGACTATTGGCTAAAAAAGAGCAACCAATTGACTTGCAGGCCCATGGCAGTCGATTGAAAAGCTACTGTAAGTTGGTAGTCATGCAATAGAGGCCTGATAGTCAGCTGCCATGAGTTTGCAGTTGGCTTCTACTTATATTTTTTGGGAAATTTTGAAGTTGAAGAAAATGGAAGTTGACTTGTATAATCTTGAGACTTAATTTTCACAGCTATAAAAGGTCATTAAGTCCGGATTTCACCTCTTTTCAAGCCTAAAAAAAGTCATGAACTTGTTTTCTAGCATTAATTCATCATCCACTTCAATTATCACTCTCTTTCATGCTCAATATCATCCATCCCATGGAATCAAGATACTTTTCACTCATGGTGAACCGTAAAGCCATATTTCAAAAGATGAAACAATTTGATTTAAGCATATATAAGTACATCTATACAGCATAAAACATGCAATAGAAGTTAGAAATACAAAGAATGTAGGGTTAAACTCCTCTTTTATTCAAACAACCTTAGAAATCACCACTTTTAGAAAATAAATAGCAACTTTCAAAAATGAGAGGATTAGATTTTTTGCCACCTTGTTTCTTGCTACAAATTATACTGGAGATGTTATATGCCTTCTTAGTGGTTCCTCCTAAAGATTTTCTACTCCTGATTTTGTGAAACTCCAAATTGAAATCCTTTTTCCTTCACACTTCCTTCCTTTCTCTCTCTAAGTCACCCTTTCTCTTTCTAAAATCTGGAATTTAGGGTTGCAATGGTGAAGGGTCCAAGGTTTGCGATTTACATAAGGGTTTTGTGTGGTCAAGAAAACTATAACCCTTGTCCAATGTTAGGGTCGAGTTATTGGTTTCTCGACCTCAAATGGCAATTTCTCTGGTTATATGGAGAATTACAATTTTACCCTTGAAATCTTGGCAGGAAATTTCAAAAATCATTTAGCTACTACAACTTCTTTTGACTAAAATTGCATTTTCTACCCTTGGACTACTAGGGATTTACTCCATTCCCTTAACTCAACTTTTCCTTTTCATTCTAGTGTCTAGCCTTTTCTTTTCAGTTTAGTCCCTTATTTTAATGCAACTATATGCAACCTAATGCAACATACACAAGCATTTAACTTATTCAATATCTAACAACCATCTCTCATGAATAGCAAGAGCGAATGTTATAGAATTTATAATAGATTGGAAGATTCTTATAATGAGTATAGAAGTTAAGACTAACTTTTAAACACTAATTAAGGTTGAGAAAAGTAGTAATATCACAATTGAATTGTTAAGTTAGACTATAATCCTAGGGATTTTATTTCATATAGTTTATTTTATTAGCATTATGAGTTTACTTTGAGTTTATAAATCTTTTCTTAACTTGGACATTAATCATTGCTTAGATAAGGTGAACACAATAGCATTCATAGTTATTTAATTTTGTCTAAAATTCCTTAAGGATGATACTATTATTTTATCATTATATTGCTTGTTGACAGTGTATACTTGCATTGTGTCAATTTTCACACAATAATGGTGCACTAGAAGTGGCAAGAACTGAACAAGTCATCATCTTAGAAGTTTATTGGGAACAAAGGAATAGTTTAGGCAAGGGCGAATAGTAGGAGAAATGTGTTGGTCAGGAAAAGACCACGATGGACACCACTAATGTTCTCCGATTTAGGCAGGAACATCGTTGAGGATGAGAAACATGAACAAGAATGCACAAAGGGAGATGGCCTTCATAATGCACCTCCGACAATCAAGTCAATAAAGAGAATTTGAGGTTGCAAGTGAGAGAATTTGAGACCATTAAAAATGTCATAGCTAAGGGAGGCTAGGATAGCTCTTTATATAGGCATTAAGTAAGGGAAACTATTACTTGGTTAGTTATGGGCGATCGAAAGGATTGCCTTGTAGGGGGTGATCACAAGGATAGCTAGCCAAGAGGGGTGATTATGGGGATCACTGGCTTAGTGAGTTCATATGTTACGTGGCAACATATTATTGGTGAAGTCAATCCTGATATGCTAGAAATAATGACAAATTTGTGACAGAAGCTTTGATTTGAGTAAGATTTTATCCAGAATTAGTGACAAAAAAAAAGCATTACAAAAATTAGTGATAGAATTTTCGTCACTAAATTCATAGAACTATTGACAGATTAGTGATGATCAATTGCCACAAAATTAGTGAAGAATGCATAGTTGTCAGAAAAAATTTTGACGTACAAAATTAAGTTGCATATAGTGATGGAAAAAACTATCACTAAAATATGATTTAGTGAAGAATCTGTCTATCCATAAATCCTATTTTTGAAGTAGCAATTTTATTATAATTCAGACTTCAATATTTTTTGTCATATTTTAAAATTTATGTGCTAATTTTAATTAGACCTTAATTTGAATAGTAAAATGTAATTTTTTTCTTTGTTTTTTTATGTTACACTTTCTTTCTCTTCATTTTTGTAAATTTGAGCAAATTATTTTGTCATCCTTATATTACAAAATTCTCAATATAGTTTTTTAAATTTGAACTTCTTTATTTTATCCTCTAATAAATTTATGCCAATCAATTTAGTCCTTCTATTTGCTAAATTGAAATTAGTTTAACTTGAGTTATTAAATGAACCTAACTTAAGGCATATGATGTTTAAAATAATAGTGTGGCCATACTCTAAAGAAAATTGAGCAGCAAATGAAGAAGACGACAGACTCAAGAGAAGAGGAAAAATGGATTATATTGTTCAATCATGTTAATGAATGAAACAACTACTAATGTATTTATTCATAACAGAGAGAAGCTAAATTAACTACTTCAAAGTGCCAGTTAATCTAATTAATTCTACCTAACTCTGAACTAATCTATTCTAGATTGATCTAAACTAATTTAGAAGTTCTTGTTTATATCCTTGTCAAGACCTCTCAAACTATGGGTGTTTAGCAACACTCAATTTGTCCCTTTCTCACACTAAAAAGAGATTCTTTGAGAGACAGAAGGAATGTGAATGACTGATAGCTCCTTTCCTAGAACCCTTTCTCACACCAAAAAGAGATCTAACTCTATATGCTTGGTTCTAGAATGTAATATTGGATTATATGTTAGAACAATAGTACTCATGTTGTTATAAAAGAGAACTAGCTTCCTTTGATAGATCACTCCAAGCTCTTTAAGTAAAGAGTTTACCCATGTAATTTTAGCTACTAGGTTAGCTAAGTAGCAGAACTTAGCTTTAGTGCTAGACCATGCCAACACATTTTGCTTCTTAGAGGACCAAGAAACAATGTTATCTCCAAGATAAACACAAAATCTAGAAGTGGATCTCCTATCATCTATATCACTTCCCCAATCTGCATCATAAAATCCTTTGACAAAAAGTTCTGAATACTACTTAAGATGTAAGCCATGAGATTTAGTCTGCTTAAGATATCTAAGGATACACTTTACAACCTTCCAATGTGATTCACGTGGTTCATACATGAACTGACAAACCCTATTGATAGCATAAGAAACATTAGGCCTCGTAATGGTCACACATTATAATCCCCTAACTATGGACTTATACAGATGAGGCTATGCAAAGAGATTTGAACCCATTCTTTTCAGCTTCTTATTTGTTACCATAATCGTATTAATACTTTTTGCTTCTCCTATATTGGCTTTCTACAAAAAATTGTTGATGTATTTAATTTGAGATAAATAAAATGTATTTTTATGAAGTTTGGTTACCTGAATTCCAAAAAAATAAATTAAGTGCAACAAGATCTTTAAACTTGAACTTAATATTTAAAGTTGTAATAAGACTTTGGAGATAAGTATATGAACTGCTAGTAACAATTAGATCATCAACATAAACTAGAAGATATGTACAATGCCTTAAGGTGTTTTCAATAAACCAAAAGGGATCACAGTGGCTAGATTTGAATCCAAATTTACACCAAGTAGGAGTTAGCTTCTTAAACCAAGCTCAAGGAGCTTGTTTGAGTCCATAGAGAGCCTTTTGAAGCTTGTATACCAAAGGTTTTTCACCAACTTCAAACCGAGGCAGTTGTTGCATAAAGACTTCTTCATTTAGTACACCATTCAGACATGCGTTGTTGAAGTCTAATTGATGAATATACCTTTACTTAGAAAGAGAAATTATCAAAATCAGCCATATAGTAGTAGGTTTCACCATAGGAGAAAATGTCTCACTATAATTAAAATCATATTGTTGGAGAAAACCCTTGGCCACTAACTAAGCCTTATACTTATGAACACTACCATCAGGATTGTACTTAATTCAGAAGACCCTCTTACAGCCAATTACATTTTTATTAGTGGATGGTGAGACTAATGTCCAAGTTTAATTTCTAAGTAAATCTTGATACTATAATTTCATGGTAGAATGCCAAGCTAGTTGAGAAATGGCCTACTTAACTATTCTAGGTTCTTTGTGGACAACAAATGTCTAAGGTTTAAAAATTCCAACCTTGCCATGATTTACCATAAGATAGAAATTTTCATATGCATGACCTAATGGTGAAGGTTCAATGACACATTAGTCTATAAAAGAATCTTGAGGAGCCATATAACAATTGTTACTGCTACTAGGTGCATTAGTGTCATCTTGAGCAACCATATTGCTTTTTTTCCTGACACTTTGTGCATCTGCATTATCATTAATAGACCTAAATTCTACAATATTTGTAGGTAATATCATTAGTAGACAATTCTACAATATCATTAGTAGATGTGCTACATCATCATAGCTAATATTTGTAGGAGTGTAATATCCTCTTAAGCAATTTAGTCTCTAAATGTTAGAGACATGTTTACTATGAATATGCGATATAGAAATCTAGAGAAGTAAGTTATAAATCAATTGGTTGTAAACCAGATTGAAATAAGTTTTGGTTAAAGAGAAAATGAAGTTTCATGAAAATGGTACATTTGGATAATTTAACCCCCAAAGGACAAATAAGGAATTAAAAACCCAGTAATTAGAAATGAATATTAAGGGAATAAAATATGAAAGTTATACATAAGGGGGAAAATTTTATGGAATAGCCAAAATTCATTTCTAACCCTAGGGACCAATTAGCAATTATTTTTCAATTTTGAGTTAACTTCATTTTCTTCCCTATGCGAAACCTATAATTTATGATAAAGGAAACTTGAAGCTTATACTCCACCATCTTCATCTTCATCTAGAGAGACAGACTTGAGAGTAAAGAGAGAAGTGAAGACGGAGATTTAAACTTTCAAACTTGGGTGATCTAAACTAGGAAGTAGCAATCCAACTTCTAGGAACATCACACTATACAAATTAGTAAGGCAATGAAAGAAATCTCTCCCTTTTCTCTTGGGTGCAAGAACCCATTCTTTTCCATGAAAATTCTGAAAACTCTTTGCTATGAGTTGAGTTAAAGAGATAAAAAGCTTGCATTATTGGATTTACTTTATGGATGTATGCTTGAGCCTTATTTGAGGTTAAACTATGCTTGAAATGTGATTAAAAGTGTGGGTTGTGAACTTTTTCCTCTATGAACATGCTTCTTGTGTGGCATTGATTCTTAGCTCATGAATTTTGATTTGGGAAGGTAAAGAGTCTAAAGTTGGCCCCACATGAAGGGGCCAAAATGGTGTAAAATCATATTTTCAACAAGTTTACCTAAAAAATCGCAAAGAACTAGCATCCTCTATAACATCCACTCCTAATATAATTAAGAGATGCTTGTTAGTTATTAATTTAAGTTTAATACTTGTGTATGTTGCATTAACTGCATATAGTTGCATTAGTGCAGGGACCTAGATGAAAATAAATAATAGCTGAGTGAAGAGGTGACTAGGGACCCAATTGAAAACGGAAATTCCAACTAAGCAAAGGTTGTAAAATGACTTAAGGACCAAAATTCAAATACCTAAACTATACTTAAATCCTAGCTAAACACTAAACACCCTCATATTACTCAAGCTTTAGCAAACTTAGAGAGAGAAAGAGAAGGGCGAGTAGAGAGAGAGGTTGACTTAGGATAAGAGAGGAAGGTATTTGGCTTGAAGGAAGGTCGAATTTGAAGCTAGGGAAGTGTTTTACTACTGGGAAAGTGTCATCTAAGCATCAAGTACACGTCCATTACAAGGAAAATCTAAGGCAGCAGCAAAACCTAAACCCCCCTTTCATGAAATGTTGCTCTTAACTAAAAATTGATGTTTATGAATGTTTTGAGTTGTATTTGGGTTAAAACCTGCATTCTCTATGTTTTAAATGTCTATCAGGTAATGCTTACTGAATAGGTGTGCTTGTTATGTGAGAGGCACATAATTATACATTTTTATTTGATAAAATTTACACACTTTAGGAGCATATTTATGTGTTTTATGCATAATTACTCATATTTCCACCTCATTTTCATGTTATCCAAGCTTTCACTAGGTACTAAGTAGTTTTAAAGCAAAATGGACCCAAACCAAGTGTCTAAAGCCTCGAAGCACCTCAAAATGTACCTTTTAGCATGGACAAGCATGAAGTCTTCTAGAACACACCCTACCACATGGCTATACTCTAACACCCCCATTAGCCTATGGTTCCTTTCAAGTGTTTAAAGGTACAATGTATATAATTATCATAATAATGGTGTGTTACTATCACTTCTACTCGAGTAAATTTTAAACTTTTTACCAAGTTGATTAATTGAGTGCTATTTAGGTTGGTCTCTACTCTCGGGTTCTCTTAACATCACAACAGAATAAATATATATATTTATATAAAATAACCCTAGATTAACTATACATAGACATGCATTTTAATTTAATATAATTAGTTAACTATTGGGTGTGGAATCAATAATCCTACCACTCATAACCCTATCAATCAGTCTATTCATTAATCCAGCCTAATTCCTATACAGATAAGTTAGAATAGGCTATACAAAATAATCCTACACTATCCTTTCTCAAAATAACATGAAGGCTAGCTCCATTCTACCATATACTTAAGCTATTCAAATTAGAAAGTCGGTAAGCCCAGATTAGACACTTCTTTATACTTTACCTTCTTCTCCAGCCCAAGGGGACCTACACATCTGGTACATTCCAACACTATCGTGCAAAATAAATCTCAATAGCAATGCAACCTGTTATATTACATACTATTGGGATGTGGTGCATGTAGCATTTAATCATGTTATATACTCATACATATGCATATTCATCAAAACATATCATCTTTAAAATAGGGGAAGTGCATTCGTCATCATTCTCATCATAAAAAATTTCTTATAAAACATATGTGGGATAGTAAACATGCCATTATTTCATTTCCATAATATGTAAGCAATACATAAAACATCCTAAGAGTAATCGGGAGAGTCGCCCAGCAACAACTCCACACACCACTGTCTATATGAATGAGCGCATGGCTATCTAGTCATGCTTTAACTTATGTACATTCTAAGGCATCCCCCAGTGGATCCAAGTACCTTAATAGTCCCTGCCCCTTTTCGACATATCATCCCTGACCAGTGAGATTCCTCCCTTTCATCCCAAATGGGGTTGGTATAAATTCATGGATTACTGTTAACTCTACTTGGATCATTTCCTCTCCACTTTTGGGTAGATTATAGTGCTGTGGAATCAGTACCATTCCTTCCAGGTGGATCACACTCCCGCTATGCTATTCTATAAATATACTCTAGGGTGAATTGGCGCATGCCCATGGTTATGCTTAACTCTAAGTATGTGTTTCTCATATGACCTTCGAGAGATGATACTAACTTAAAGTTCGCAACCATCACGATGTTTTCAAAATCATCTAAGTTCAAGTAGATGTTTAACCCTCCTAATTTATGGCACAACTGTGAAATGCCTAACGACTGTCCCATACCAACAATCGATCACTCGATCATGAGCCTATCTACCCTAAGGCATACACTAAGAATACTTTCCTCTTTCCCTTTTTATGTTTTCTGCTCTCTCTTTGTTTCACTATCACTAGCGTCTCATCACCTAAAAGTCCTAGTTTCCCTACTTACCTATGTTGTAAGCCTTTAATTAAGTTAGTATGAAGAATTACTAAGCTCAAGTACCATTAAAAACCTTATTGTGCAAGTTGGAGGGTTTCCAACCAGCTGTTAGAAGGCCAGCAATCGACTAGTGGCTCTCTGTATTCCTCGAGTGCTAGATAGTAAGCTAGCAGTCGGTTGCCAATAGGCTGGTAGCTGACTAATCGCTTTCTGGAATGCGTCCTATGAAAAAATAAGAGCACAACAGTCAACTACTAGGTTAGCTAGTTAATTGCTTAGTGCAAACCTAGGCTTGACAATCGACTGCTAAGAATTTAGCAGTCGGTTGCTAAGCCTCTGTCTGCACTTTTGGGTTTTTTAGGAACACGACAGTCGACTGCCCCATATGTAGTAGTCGGTTGTTATGTTTTGCTGCAGTTCAGAAAACTTAATTTGATAGTACCCAATCCAAAATGCATTCCATTTTTAATTCTAAATATATAAGCTTAATTTTCATACAATAAACTTTACTTCTCATTGAAAATTTCTCATCCATTAGCTCAAACATGGTACATTCAAGGAAAACTAGTCTATCTATCTAAATGAACACAACCCAGCCCTTCCAATCCATTACAAGCATATATGTAAGCATACAGTTAGCAACATGAAATCCCATAGAAATAGAAAAGCATATAGAATGTAAGTTTAACCCCAAACTCAGTTCAAACATTCAGAAATTGATACTTTTCCAACAACAGTAAAATTTCAAGAAAGAGAGGGGTTTAAGATGAATTGCTACCTTGATTCCTTGCAAATGTGTGTGTAGGATGTGTTAGGAACACTATCCCCTTGTTTTAAGACTAATTTCTAGCCTCAAATCTGCCCTTCCTTTAGCAAAATCTCTCCGTTCTTGCCCTAGCTCGCCATTTTCTCTCTTTACCTGTCCCTTCTGCTTCTCTCTCTAAAATGCAGGTGGGTGAAAGTGTGTAGGGGTTTAGGGCCTAGCTAGGGTTTAAGGAAGTTTGTAGAAATTGTTATTTAGTCCCTGAGCTATTTTGCACTCTTAAACTCTCTCATTTTTCCCTTTTCAATTGAGTCGTTAGCCACCTCTTGCTAAACCTTCATATATTTCCTTTCAATTTAGTCCCTTGGCTAATGCAACTATATGAGATTAATACAACATACACAAGAATTAAACATTAAATTAATAACTAACATACATCTCTTTAATCATACTATAAGTGGATGTTACACATGTTGCCTCAAAGCTTCTAGAACACACCCCTCCACATGTCCAAGACACCTTATGCACCCTCCTACACGGCTATAGCTACCATTTCCAACCAAAAGAAGGCCCAAAATGCACCGTGGAGGCATACCTTCTGTAATGCCTCTCCCCTAGGCTACCACATAGTCATGTCCTAGCCTAGAGAGATGCCTCCTATTCCTATAAATAGGAGGAGCCGCACAAGCAGCAGGGGGCATTCAAAGGGAGAAAAATTGAGAGCACTTGGAGTAGCTTAGAGTGTGACAATCCTTGCTAATCTTTGGAGTTTAACACTTCAATTCCTTGGTCTCTTCACAAAGGTACAAGCCCTGGAGATTCAATCAAGAATTGAAGGCAGAGATGGGGAAGCATCAAGAGGCAATTAGGAGCATAATCAAGGAGGAGTTCAGAGTCAAGGCTATTCATCGAAAACTTGACCGATGAGGGTGTTTCTGTCTCTATTTTGTTTTTCTTCCTTTATTATATTTCTTGTTATTTTATTCATGAACATGAGAAGCTAGATTGGTAGAACACAATTAGGTTTCTTAAAATATGTTGATATTTTGATTTTAATATGATTGAGATATAAATTAGATTGCGTGATCTTCCTCTAGTTAAAGATTAATCAAGTTTTCATTATAAGACGTCATAGGGAAAACTATCTAGACTCCTATCAAATACTATAACCAATGATGATTGGAATTGGAAAACTAACTAGACAGAATAGTTGATATTCGCTTGGACCTAGAGGTTGACAATTGTTAGATTAGGAGGAATACCTAATAGAGATGAATTAAAGCATTACTGCTAATCTATGACTTGACCATTAGGAAGAACTAGCCAATGGAAAGTTATAGGTTTTAGAAGTCCATCAAAACCAACCGAAAATTTGGATTTATTGTTGAATTCATCTATAGGTAGCATAATTAATTTAACACTTGCCTCACCTTCTCTTTGTAGCCATAGTAGTAGTAATAGTTAGAATTAGTTTAATTAAAATCACCATTTGTCTTAGGCTAGATAACAACGAGTAAGTAGTAACTCTAGGCTTTCCCATTCTTGTGGAATACAACCTCGATACTCACCATTGCACTAGGCTACACTGATAGGTGGATTGCCTTAAGGTGTGGCTACATATAGATCATTGGTAGCACATCAAGTTTTTAGTGACATTTCTGGGGAGCTTTTGTGAGAAAACTAGAGTGAATTTAGGCATTGTTAATTTAGCCATTTTATTGGTTTTCTAAACCTTTTTTATTATTCAATTTTTGTCTTTTTTAGATTTTAAATTATCAGTTATATATTGATCTCTAGTAGTTTATGACTAGAAATACAAATCTTGAACTTACACATTCTTATTCGATTTTAATATAATAAAAAGTAAAAAGATTTTTATTATATTAGTTTACTCAAGAGTTGCTCAATGAATCTGAACTGAAATTATGTTCAAATAAGCAAATATATCATGGTTACGAAAGTCTATCCATCACATATAGGCTTAAGGACATCGTGGCATAACCATCAAGGCGAAGTATGGAAGAAAAAGTTACCGCACATTGAGGAAGAAAAATTTCAGGTTCCTTGTCTTACACCACAAGAAATGGCCAACAAAAATAATAATGATGGTAACCGAACATTGTATGATTTTGCTAGACCTTCATCAGAAAAGACACAAACATGCATTATTTGTCCTACCATAGCGGCCAATAATTTTGAAATTAAGCCAAATATCATCCAAATGGTGCAACAATCAGTACAGTTTGGAGGCTTGCCCAGTGAGGACCCTAACTCTCATATCGCTAACTTTTTGGAGATATGTGATACCTTTAAGATAAATGGAACCACCAATGATGCCGTTAGACTTAGGTTGTTTCCATTTTCCTTAAGGGATAAGGCCAAGAAATGGTTAGAATCCTTCCCTCTAAATTCTATCACCACTTAGGATGAGTTGGCATAAAAATTTTTATACAAGTACTTCCCTCTTGCTAAGACTGCATAGATGCACAACAATATTTCTTCTTTTATGCAGATGCATGACAAGAGCATGTACGATGCGTTGGAGAGGTATAAAGACCTGCTAAGATGTTGACCACACCATAGACTACCCATATGGATACAGGTACAGACCTTTTATAGTGGACTAAACCTAGCCACTAGGAAAATGGTAGATGTAGTAGCAGGGGGTTCTCTAAATAGTAAAACCCCTGAGCAGGCACAAAATTTGACAGAGGAGATAGCCATGAACAATTACCAATGGCAATCCTCTAGAGATACATCTGGACAATAGTGAGTGGTCCATCAAGAATATTCTACATCATTCTTGGCAGCTCAAGTGAAGCTTCTAGCCAAGAAAATGGACTAACTCCAGATGCCAGTACAAGTATTACAATCAAGCTATGAATTTTGTGGTGGTTTGCATTATGGTGCAAACTGTAATGCATGAGGTATGTTTGCTAACCCCTCTTCTTCCTTTTCTTCTAACTTAGGTTCTGCTCAAAGTGAACAAGTAAATTATATGGGAAATACCCCAAGACATTATGGTAACCCCTAAGCAACACATAAAACCCTGGGTAGAGAAACCATCTAAATTTTAGCTAGAGAAATTACGACACCCAAAGCCTACAATATTATCAATGGTTGAATCAGCAGCAACCCCAACAACAATCTGCTCTAAATCAATTTCCTCAAGGGTAGGAGAAGAAGCCTACTTTAGACGAATTGCTAATGAAGTTTTTGTCCACTTCAGAGAGTAGGTTCTAGCAGACGGACACAACCATTAGAAATCACGAAGCCTCTATTTAGAGCTTAGAGAATTAGATAGGCGAGATTTCTAAGGTGTTGGCTAAAAGACAGCTAGGGACGTTCCCCAGAAACACAAAGTCTAATCCAAGGGAGTAATGCAATGCTATTACGTTAATATCAGGTAAAGAAGTATCGGTCCTTCTCTATTAACTAATGATAATATTATTGCGCATGATATGCTAGTTACTAAGGAACCAAAACCTGAGGTAAGTAAGCCAGTTGAGGATGAGAAAAGTCCTGTAAGGGAGTACCAGCCACCTATTCCATACCCTGCTATACTAAAGTAGGCAGAATTCTTTCATCAGTTTGGTAAGTATATTGATCCACTTGAATAGTTGAAAAATAACAAATAGGAACCTGAGGATTTAGCACTGGTGACACTGAATGAGGAGTGCACAGAATTCTACAAAACAAGTTGTCTATTAAGAGAAATGATCTAGGGAGTTTTTTTGTACCTTGTGTAATCGATAAACTGCCTATTATAGATCCGTTAGCTGATCTAGGAGCTGTTGTAAATCTAATGCCTGGTAGCTTGTTTGATAGACTAAGATTGCGTAAGCCTAAACCTACTAGGATAGCTATACAATTGGCTAATCAAACTGTTAAATATCGTAGAGGTATAATTGAAAATGTATTTGTAAAAGTTGACAAGTTTATATTTCCTATTGACTTTGTTGTGATGGACATGGGAAGTGAAAGTAACAGACCTTTGATTCTAGATAAAACTTTCCTTGCAACATCTAAGGCTCTAATAGATGTTTTGGGTGGAAAGTTAACACTTAGAGTAGATGATGAGGCTGTCACTTTCAACTTAGATACTTCTTAACAATAATCCTTTGATTATAATGATACTATACATTCTATGGATATGTTGGATGATGTTGCTGACTCTCATTTATATGAAATGTTACTTGATGGCTCTTTACAGGGAGAACTACAGGAATTTTTGCTTACTAACTCTTTTCAGGCAGTTGAAGATGTGGATGGGTTATCCAACGAGCAAGTGTTGGAGCAACTAGCCTCTTTGTTAGCTACTGAGCCCAGTAACTCCACTGACCCATCTGATTTTTTTAATAGGTAAACGATCCAAGAGGTAAAACCTTTAATTAAAGACCTCATAATCCTAAAATCAAAGGAACCTCCTAAGCAACTTACCTACACATATGTGGAAGAAGTGAAGAAATGACCTACAATTATAACAACTGAGTTAACACCAGATAAGAGGGAATTAACCTTACCCTCTTGCTAGAAATACCCTAAGGTTCTTCCATTCAGAAGCCCTCCTCCTCCCTCAGCTCTGCTTGATGAGGGTTATAAGTAAATTTCCATTTTTTTTCTTATTTTTTTGTCTCTTTTACTTTATTTTCATTAATATTCTTTAAGGCTTTTGTTCGTTTATGTCTTTCTACACTATCTATTTTATTTTTAGATATTCCCTTTGCATACACTAAAGGCAGTGTGACCCTCAAGTGTGGGGTGGGTAACTCTTGTTGGATTTTATGTTTATTTTTCCTCTTAGGTTCACCTTTTACTATAAATTGAGGATAATGTCATTCTTAAGTGTGGGATGGCTCTGTAATGACCTCGTTTCATAGATCTTACATTCTTAGTATATAATGTATTAGAAGCATAAAATATCCTCAAAAATTTTTCCTCTACGTTTCCTAAAATGAGGAAGTCAGAAGGCTGTTACTGGTTGAATGTAACCCAAATAGACTCTCCTTCTAGTCCATTTAGATTCCACTTAACCACCACTTTTTGCATAGCATATCTAATATCACAATTCATACCATATATACTATGGAATATAAAAGTCTAACAACTATTCAAAGACAATTGAGATATACTATACAGTCTTAGCATTTAAATCATTCATCCATCCACAATTTAAAAGTCCATAAATTTCATTACACTAATCTACATTTCAAGATATTCATCATGAAGTAACACAATTATCTTTATATACATACAATTCCAACCTAAATATCAAATCCCAAATTAAAACTTCAAAATTCTCCTAGGATGTGCCGTGGCGTTGACAACCATCTTTTGCCCAGCTATCTTTTAGGTATACCCTGTTCTTGATCATCTGAACAAACAACTTCATGAGATACGAAATCTCAGTAGAGTAATTTATAGATTTAGTAATTCCAAATTAGTTGTATGTTCAGCTGTGACTACAACACAGAAAACGTCTCCCCAAAAACCATTTTTTAACACATAAGTGAATTACTAATTACTTTTAATAAGGAAAATATGGAAAATCAAGCAAATTCATAAGAGTATAGCATCTTCTCATTAAATCAAAAATCATCATTTAAGTAATACTTATAAATTCCATCTAGTCTATCACAATATCATGTGATCATCTTCTTAATGCATGTCGTTTTATCAAAATAATTTTGGTTTTAGTTGGGTGTGATCCATAACAACAATCACCCAAAAACAGTTGGGTGTGATCCACAACACCAATCACCTGAAAATAGTTGTCCTATTTTGCGAGTGTGATTCGTCACACCAATCACCCACTCAAGGATAGGTGAGTAACAACTTCCAGGGCATCCCCCTGCATGTGTGATGTGTCCGATTCTATACAAAATTTCTTGATGTGAATTGTCCATTTTGTGAGCATTTTTTGTGTAATTTTGTTATTAAAATCACTTAAGTTTGCTTTATTTTTGTTTTCAGGCATTTTATCGAGTCTTCGTCAGCAAACGAAGTAATTTGGAGTGAAGGAAAATCCAAACATCGTGCAAGAGGAGCTCCATTGTGCAAAAGGCTGAAGTGAACAGTAGAAAAAAAATATATATAAAAAAAGGAAGAAAAAGAAGAGAGGCCCATTGCGAAATAGAGGGGAGAGGAGTGAATAGGGAGGGGGAAGACTCATCACGCGAGAGGAGTAAATAGTGAAGCATGAAGACCCAGCACGCGAGGGGAGTGAACAGTGCACCACCGCCACCGAGGGAGGCCTACCAACGACCGAAGAGGCTTCGCGCACGGTCCTCCACCGTCTTGGTCGTCCGCGCCACCCATTCCAGCCATCCGTAACGCGAAGAAGCCTCGCGACTCGTGAGAGGATCCGGTCATTTTTGGAGTTGCTCCCGTCGCCGTTGGTCCACGACGCCACTGGAAAATGACTCTCCGTCGACCAGCGCCCCCACTGTGACCGTCCGCCCTAGCTCAGGCTGTCGATTTGGGCATTTTTCGGCGGGTACCCATTTGGCTCGCAACCCGACCCGTTTGGCTCGCAACCTGACCCGTTTGACTAGGATCCGACCTGTTGACCCGTGTAGCTTTTGGACAGCACTGGATTTGAATTCTCTGGTGAATTTCTGGCAGTTTTTTAGGGAGATTCGAGTGGTTTTCTGGCAACCAATCCGTGCAGTAATCATTAGGCAATTGAGAAGATAGGGGCGTGCTTAATTTATACTATTTTTATCTCCTGTATAATTGATTGCTTGATGAATTTTCTGATGGATTGCCTGCTATTGGATTGTGTGCTATATGTAAATATGTGTGGCTAAAACTAAAAAAAATTCATTGGGGTCCCTAACTGTGTTGGATTGCTGTTTAAATTTGCATGGATGTTGAATTTAATGTGTGATCTCTGTTACAATTATGAATGTATGTGTTAGCCTTATTTACGAGACATCGTGATAATGTTAATTAGATTCCTTTTTGAGATCGACAGATGATAATTGGAATTGGAAAACTAACTGTAATGGACAATTTGTTATCTCTTAGAACGAAGGTTAATAAATTGCTGGATTAAGACGTAACGACTCTTAATAGTGGTGAATTAGATAGATAATGCTGATTTAAAATTTGCCATTAGGAAGAACCAGCCAGTGGTGGATTTTAAGTTTAAGAAATTCATTGAGATCGACAGAGAATTTGAATTTGCATTGGAATTCACTCACAGGTAACATAGTTAAATTCAGTAATCCATTATCCTTCGTGTGTTTGCCAACCAGTGTAGGTTCCCTGATGGATTTGCATTTCTTGCCTTCGTGTATTTTCTTCTGTTTCTTATCGCTATTAGTTTATTATTGCTTATAGTTAGACGTTAGTTTAGATAAAAAAAAAATTAATCATTTTAATTGCTAGGCTAGATAACAGAGAACAAGTAGTAACTCTGGGCTTTCCCGTTCCCGAGGAATACAACCTTGATACTCACCATTGCACTAGGCTGCATCGATAGGTTCACTGCCTTAGGTGTTGTTGCTAGATAGCATTGGCAGCACGCATCAAGTTTTTGGCGCCGTTGCCGGGGAACTTTTGGTGAAAACTAGAGTGAATTTGCTATCTGTTACTTTAGCCATTTTTTATTTGTTCTGTTTTGTTTTTGTTGCTGGTTAGTGTGTCTTTCTCTGCGTTCAACTATTAGTTTTTATTAGTTTCATTTTGTCCTTTGTTTATTTTAGTTATTTTATTTTTTTGGATTATTTGTTTTATTATTTTAGTAGGTTTTTATTTGTTTCGTTATTATTTCTGTTATTGAGTTTTATCTGTCTTGTTTTACTTTTTGTTTTGGTTTATTACTCTTTAATTTGATTGGTGGATTGTTTCACTGTTATTGGATTCAGGTAGTTTATGACCAGGAGTTCTAATCCTGTACTTGTAGACCCTCTATCCGATCCAGAACGACTGTTGTGGACTCGTGCACACCGTCGTCAGGAGGAGGTGCCAGTTGAGATATTGGAGGAGGAACTAATTGAGATCCTTGACCCTACATCACCAAAGATGGCAGCTGCAAATAATAATGACGAAGCCAATAGAACGATGTACGAGTTTGCTAGACCTTCATTGGAAGGGACATAGACGTGCATTACTCGACCTACAATAGCAGCTAACAATTTTGAAATCAAGCCAAATGTGATTCAGATGGTGCAACAAACGGTACAATTTGGAGGGATGCCCAGCGAAGACCCTAATGCCCACATAGCAAACTTCTTGGAGATATGCGACACTTTCAAGATTAATGGAACCACTGATGATGCCATTCGACTTAGATTGTTTCCATTTTCCTTGAGAGATAGAGAAAAGAGATGGCTGCAATCCCTACCACCTAACTCCATCACTACTTGGGAGACTTTGGCTGAAAATTTTTTGTACAAATATTTTCCACCGGTAAGGCGCAAAACTACGTAATGACATTTCTTCTTTTGTGCAGATGGCTGATGAGAGTATGTATGATGCATGGGAGAGGTACAAGGACTTATTGAGGTGTTGCCCACATCATGGATTGCCTGTGTGGATGCAAGTGCAGACTTTCTATAGTGGTTTAAATACAGCCACAAGGCAGATGGTGGATGCGGCAGCAGGGTTTAATAGAGGAAATGGCCATGAACAACTATCAGTGGCAATCCTCAAGGGATAGGCTAGACTACAGGAGTGGTCAACCATCGGACTCTATATCAACCTTGGCAACTCAAGTGGAGCTTCTGGCTAAGAAGATTGACCAACTCCAGATGCCAGTGCATGCAGCACAGTCAAGCTGCGAGTTCTGTGGTGGCCCGCATTATGGTGTCAATTGTAATGCGGGAGGTATGTTTGCTAACCCCTCTTCTTCATTTTCTTCTCACAATGGTTCTTCTGATTTTGAACAGGTAGATTACATGGGGAATGCTCCGAGACAGCAGAACAATCCATATAGCAGCACATACAACCGGGTGGAGGAATCATCCCAATTTTGGATGGAGAAACACTAATAACCAGGGCCACCAGTTTTCGGCGGTTGCACCAACAAGAACCCAGCGACAAGTCTGCTCCAAGTCAATTTCCTCAAGGGCAGGAAAAGAAGCCCAATCTAGAGGAATTGATGATGAAGTTTGTGTCCACTTCAGATAGCAAATTCCACCAAACAGACACAGAACTTAGAAACCAACAAGCCTCTATTCAAAACTTAGAGAATCAGATAGGCCAGATTTCTAAGGTGTTGGCTGAAAGACAGCCAGGGACACTCCCTAGCACCACCGAGTCTAATCCAAGGGAGCATTGCAAGGCTATCACTCTAAGATCAGGTAAGAAAGTAGCTGGTCCTTTACCTTTACCTACTGATGATCATAATGATGTGCAGGATACAAGTGTCAATAAGGACCAAGGGCCTGAGGTAACTAAGCCGGTGCAAGTTGAGGGCAAGAAGAGCCCGTAAGAGAGTACCAGCCACCCATTCCATACCCGGCTAGACTGAAGCAGGAGAAAGTAGATCAACAGTTTGGTAAGTTTCTTGATCTATTTAAGCAGCTGAGGATTAACCTTCCTTTTGTTGAAGCCATTTCTCAGATGCCTCGCTATGCAAAGTTCTTGAAGGAAATACTAAGCAACAAGAGGAAACTAGAGGATTTGGGACTGGTGACATTGAATGAGGAGTGCTCAGCAATCTTACAAAACAAGCTACCTGTTAAGAGGCGTGATCCAGGGAGTTTTACCGTACCTTGTGTAATTGGTGATTTGTCTGTCATGGATGCTTTAGCTGATTTAGGAGCTAGCATAAATCTGATGCCTACTAGCTTGTTTGATAGACTGGGATTGGGTGAGCCAAAACCTACTAGGATGAACATACAATTAGTGATAGAATCATTAAATATCCTAGAGGTATAGTTGAAGATGTCCTTGTAAAGGTTGATAAATTTATATTTCCTGTGGATTTTGTTGTGATGGATATGGAGGGTGAGAGTAGCGTACCCTTGATTCTAGGTAGGCCTTTCCTTGCAACGTCTAGGGCTATTGTAGATGTCTGTGATGGGAAATTGAAACTTAGAGTAGGAGATGAAACTGTTACCTTTGACTTAGCTACCTCTAAGAGACAATCTTTAGATCATGATGATACTGTATATTATGTGGATGTCTTGGATGATGTGGTTGAATCTGAATTGCAGGAATTTTTATTTGATGACCCTTTACAGGTGGCATTACAAGGAGAAGAGGATGAGTTGTCCAACGAGCAAGTGTTGGAACAACTAGCTCACTTGCTAGCTGTTGAGCCCAAAGAACTTAGCGATTCTTTTGTTTCTCTTGACAGGTCAGAGGTGCAGAAGGTGAAACCTTCAATTGAGGACCCCCCAACCTTGGAATTGAAGGAGTTACCCAAGCACTTAAGCTATGCCTATTTGGACGAGGCAGAGAAGCTGCCAGTAATTATAGCACCTGACCTGACACCTGAGGAGAGGGAAATGACTTTGACCTCTCTTAGGAAATACCCTAGGGCCTTTGCTTACAAGATGGCGGACATTCCTGGGATTAATCCTAGCTATTGTTCACACAAGATCCTGATGGAAGATAGCTATAGGCCAGTGGTGCAGCCATAGAGACGACTGAACCCAAACATGAAGGAAGTGGTGAAAAAGGAGGTAATTAAACTTCTTGATGCAGGTTTGATTTATCCTATCTCTGATAGCTCTTGGGTGAGTCCTGTGCAGGTTGTACCAAAGAAGGGTGGCATGACAGTGGTCAAGAATGATAAGGATGAACTCATCCCCACTAGGACGGTAACAGGTTTTCGGGTTTGCATTGATTATAGGAGACTCAATGATGCAACCTGGAAAGACTATTTTCCTCTGCCTTTCATTGACCAGATGCTTGAACATTTGGCAGGTCACATGTTTTATTGCTTTCTTGATGGTTTTTCAGGTTACTTTCAGATTCCCATTGCACCTGAAGACCAAGAGAAGACCACCTTTACCTGCCCATATGGAACGTTCGCGTACAGAAGGATGCCTTTTGGATTATGCAATGCACCAGCCACATTTATTGGGCATGATGGCAATCTTCCATGACATGATTGAGGAGTCTATGGAGGTATTTATGGATGACTTCTCAGTTTTTGGTAACTCCTTCTCCCACTGTTTGCTTAATTTAGAACGTATGCTTGCAAGATGTATAGAAGCAAATTTAGTTCTTAATTGGGAAAAATGTCACTTTATGGTGAGAGAGGGGATCGTTCTTGGGCATAAGATATCACATGCAGGGATGGAAGTGGATAAGGCTAAGGTTGAGACTATATCAAAACTACCACCCCCTAGTTCAGTTAAGGCTGTTAGAAGATTCTTAGGGCATGCTGGTTTTTATAGGAGATTTATTAGAGATTTCTCTAAGATTGCTAGGCCCTTAACTCAGTTGATGTCAAGGATGTACCTTTTGTTTTCAATACTGATTGTCTGCATGCATTTGAGTTACTAAAGGAACGACTAACCACAAATTTCTATTATGGTTTCACCTAAGTGGCCTTTTGAACTAATGTGTGATGCTAGTGACTTTGCGGTTGGAGTCCGTGTTAGGTCAGAGGATTGATAAAAAGTTCCAGCCAATTTATTATGCTAGCAAGACCTTGACTGATGCCCAGGAGCACTATACCACCACTGAAAAGGAATTACTTGCAGTAGTCTATGCTTTCGACAAGTTTCGATGCTATTTGGTGCTATCCAAGACCGTGGTTTACACGGATCATTCAGCCTTGAAGTATTTGTTCGGTAAGCATGATGCTAAGCCTAGACTCATTAGATGGATTTTGCTCTTGCAGGAATTTGATATTGAGATCAAAGATAAGAAGGGTGCAGAGAACCTGGCTGCAGATCACCTATCAAGGTTAGAGAACCCAAACTGGGAGGCCTTAGATGAGAGAGCCATTGATGATAACTTCCCAGATGAGCATTTGGAGACGGTTCAGGTATGTACTGATTCCCCTTGGTTTTGTGATTACGCTAACTATTTAGTGGCAAGGGTTTTACCAAAGGGTATGACTACCCAGCAAAAGAAGAAATTCTTTGCTGAGTTGAAATACTATATTTGGGAAGATCCCTTCTTGTTTCGTATCTGTGCAGACCAAGTAATCAGGCGATGCATACATGGGGAGGAAGTTCACCAAATCCTGAAGCACTGCCACGAAGGACCAACGGGAGGCCACCAGGCTGCAAACCACACTGCTAGGAAGGTGCTTGAAGCAGGGTTCTACTGGCCAACCATATTCCAGGATGCTAGAGCATATGTACAGGTTTGTGATGCTTGTCAGAGGTCAGGTAACATCTCTGCCCATGATGAAATGCCCCAAATGAGTATGCAAGTGGTTGAAATCTTTGATGTGTGGGGTATTGACTTCATGGGCCCTTTTCCTTCCTCATCTGGTAATAAGTATATACTTGTAGGTGTTGAGTATCTTTCCAAGTGGCCAGAAGCTCAAGCGTTCCCCACTAATGATGCCAGGGTGGTGACTAGGTTCCTAAAAAAATTGTTTGCTAGGTTTGGTACACCTAGGGCACTGATTAGTGATAGAGGGACCCATTTCTATAGCTCCCAACTTGAGAAAGTACTTAAACATTATGGGGTATCTCATAGGTTTTCAACACCCTATCACCCACAGACCAGTGGACAAGTAAAGGTAACTAATAGGGGTTTAAAGAGAATCTTAGAGAAAACCGTAGGGGTGAGAAGGAAGGATTGGGCATTCAAATTGGATGATGCATTATGGGCCTTTAGGACAGCTTACAGAACTTCTACTGGATTTACACCCTATAGGCTAGTGTATGGAAAGACTTGTCATTTGCCTGTTGAATTGGAACACAGGGCACTTTGGGCCCTTAAAACATGCAATCTTGATGTTATTTCTGCAGGTAAAGAGAGGTTATGGCAGTTGGATGAGTTAGAAGAATGGCGCCACCAAGCTTATGAAAATTCTTCCATTTACAAAGCTCAAACCAAGAAGTGGCATGATCAAAGGCTGCGTGGCTCTAAGGATTTTCAGGTTGGAGATAGGGTATTACTTTATAACTCACGTCTTCGTCTTTTTCCAGGAAAGCTTAAGAGCCGATGGTCGAGACCATTTGTGATCAAGCAAGTCTTTCCCTATGGCACAGTGGAATTGCATCATCCTGACAAGGGAGATTTCAAAGTCAATGGGCACAGACTAAAGCACTACTATGGAGACCCATTGGAGGTCGAGGAGCAAGTGCATATGGTGCTTTACCTGAAAGAGTGATAGAAGGAGCGAGTCCAAATTTAAAAGACTCAAGCTAATCGTGTTTCTTTTTTATTATTTATCTTATCTGTGTTATTTTACTCTTGTCTATTTTTGTCTTTTTCATTTTGTTGAGGTACATTAAAACTTTTAGATTTTCTGTGCTTGTTGCTGTGCTTTCTACTTTTATTTCTGTGGTATCCCCTTTGGCTGTACACTGAGGACAGTGTAATCCTCAAGTGTGGGGTGGTGTGCCTTTATTTTATTTTTATTTTTTTTACTCATTTTCCCTCTACTAGTTCAGGACGCCGCATTTTGATGCTATTTTTTGCTAATGTTGTGTTGACAGTATATCTAGGACAGGATACTTGATTTTTGCTTGATTCTATGCACTTAAGTCTTTTTTTGTCTTTTGAGCATGTATGATTTAGTCATGAATGGGCAGACATTGTTTCTCATAGTTTATGTTAGAAAGCAGTTTTAATGCCTAATGTATTCTTGACCACGGCTAGGTCATACCCATGTTGCTTGATTTTCTTTCATATTGTTCAATTTTGATTTAAGATGTTGATAATGCAGTTTGCATGCACTGCTTGATTAGTAATTCATATGGAAATATTTGAGAATCGTATGCAATTTAGCCACACTTCAAACGTGAGATTTTAGCCTAAGATAAGCATTTATCACAAATATGCTTTGAATTCTTTTTGTTGAGTGTGTATTTCACTTGATTGTGTCTCTAGAACTTGCTCTGTAATACTTGTTGAAGTTACATAAACTTTTGAATATCAAATGATTTGGGCAACTAAAATTTTGCACCTCATTTTCCTTCCTCAGTTAGCCACTTTTGGGGCCTTCACTTTATCCTCATCGCTTGCATTTTACACCTCATTCCTTTCTTTTCACTATCTTCTTTCTTCACCTCCTTTGCTGAAATTTGTGTGATTTATTCTTTGTACAGGGATTAAAATGCATTGCCTTAGTTGACAATAGTGCACTAAGTTCTTTTTATCATTTTAGATGCTCCCTTCAATCCAAAAGTGTAAGCATGCAGGCTAATTATGAAAAAAATAATAATAATAATAGAAAAAAAATAAATAAATAAGAAAAGAAAAGAAAAGAAAAGAAAGATAATAATAAGAGTAGCCTGTCTATTGATTTTATTCTCTGAACATCTCCACCTTTATTGAAAACTTAGTAAGAATTGTTATGTTTAGAATTTGTTGCATTTAATCCTTTAATCCTTGTTGATGCTTTAATTGCATGAATTTTCAGCATCTATGCCTCTTCTATCAAAAATTTCTTCCCTACCATCACCTTAGTCTCATTACAACCCTGTTAAGACCCCCCCCTTGATTTTGGTGTTCAATGTTTAGTGGTAGCGGAGATGAGATTTATGAGCAAGCTTATAGTAGACATATTCTTGTGAAGTTACTTGAGGGATTTGTGTCTTACCTGTATACACTTTGAGTGATTTGAGCAATCTCTTTGAGGCATTGATTCTTAAATAATTTCCATTGAATTGCTGGCTAGGTTGTGTATGCATCGTTATTATCTCTATTCTGCATCAAGCTTTTTGCAATTTGGTCGATAAATAAGTTTCACGGGGGATGTGTTAGGCATTATTAACTGTGGACTAGTTTTGGACTTTTGAGAAATTTTTGCTGTCTGTTTGAGGACTAAGTTAATGTTTGCTTGAGGACAAGCAAAAGCTTAAGTGTGGGGTGATTTGATGTGTCCGATTCTATACAAAATTTCTTGATCTGAATTGTCCATTTTGTGAGCATTTTTTGTGTAATTTTGTTATTAAAATCACTTAAGTTTGCTTTATTTTTATTTTCAGGCATTTTATCGAGTCTTCGTCAGCAAACGAAGTAATTTGGAGTGAAGGAAAATCCAAACATCGTGCAAGAGGAGCTCCATTGTGCAAAAGGCTGAAGTGAACAGTAGAAAAAAAAATATATAAAAAAAGGAAGAAAAAGAAGAGAGGCCCATCGTGAAATAGAGGGGAGAGGAGTGAATAGGGAGGGGGAAGACTCATCACGCGAGAGGAGTGAATAGTGAAGCGTGAAGACCCATCATGCGAGGGGAGTGAACAGTGCACCACCGCCACCGAGGGAGGCCGACCAACGACCGAAGAGGCTTCGCGCACGATCCTCCACCGTCTTGGTCGTCCGCGCCACCCATTCCAGCCGTCCATAACGCGAAGAAGCCTCGCGACTCGTGAGAGGATCTGGTCATTTTTGGAGTTGCTCCCGTCGCCGTTGGTCCACGACGCCACTGGAAAATGACTCTCCGTCGACCAGTGCCCCCACCGCGATCGTCCGCCCCAGCTCAGGCCGTCAATTTGGGCATTTTTCGGCGGGTACCCGTTTGGCTCGCAACCTGACCCGTTTGACTAGGATCTGACCCGTTGACCCGTGTAGCTTTTGGACAGCACTGGATTTGAATGCTCTGGTGAATTTCTGGCAGTTTTTTAGGGAGATTCGAGAGGTTTTTTGGCAACCAATCCGTGCAGTAATCATTGGGCAATTGAGAAGATAGGGGCGTGCTTAATTTATACTATTTTTATCTCCTGTATAATTGATTGCTTGATGAATTTTCTGATGGATTGCCTGCTATTGGATTGTGTGCTATATGTATATATGTGTGGCTGAAACTAAAAAAAATTCATTAGGGTCCTAGCGTGTTGGATTCTTTGTTTAAATTTGCATGGATGTTGAATTTAATGTGTGATCTCCGTTACAATTATGAATGTATGTGTTAGCGTTATTTACGAGACATCGTGATAATGTTAATTAGATTCCTTTTTGAGATCGACATATGATAATTGGAATTGGAAAACTAACTGTAATGGACAATTTGTTATCGCTTAGAACTAAGGTTAATAAATTGCTGGATTAAGACGTAACGACTCTTAATAGTGGTGAATTAGATAGATAATGCTGATTTAAAATTTGTCATTAGGAAGAACCAGCCAGTGGTGGATTTTAAGTTTAAGAAATTCATTGAGATCGACAGAGAATTTGAATTTGCATTGGAATTCACTCACAGGTAACATAGTTAAATTCAGTAATCCATTATCCTTCGTGTGTTTGCCAACCAGTGTAGGTTCCCTGATGGATTTGCATTTCTTGCCTTCATGTATTTTCTTCTGTTTCTTATCGCTGTTAGTTTATTATTGCTTATAGTTAGACGTTAGTTTAGATAAAAAAAAAATTAATCATTTTAATTGCTAGGCTAGATAACAGAGAACAAGTAGTAACTCTGGGCTTTCCCGTTCCCGAGGAATACGACCTTGATACTCACCATTGCACTAGGCTGCATCGATAGGTTCATTGCCTTAGGTGTTGTTGCTAGATAGCATTGGCAGCACGCATCAATGTGCACACTGCTAGTCTGATCCTTAATCCTGACCACATGGCAAATACATACGCATAGTCGACTAATACCAAGGGTCATAGAGCATTACACTTAAATCAAAACATCATGCAGTATAAACTATCCACCCTTTACTCCTCAAGTCTTCTATAGGGTTTTCTTGGTTTAATGAGTAATCCCTAACAAATTTAGACCATTTAGTATAAAATAGATAGATTCATGAAGTAGTCTGCATAAGGAACATTCAATAGCCATCCCATACTAGCTATTGAATGTCCACCTTAAGTTTCATCTGTCCCTATAAGCATATAACCCAATAGCCAATCTCATCAAGTAGCAAAGAGCATCTTAATACTTACAGGCAGTATTTTCTACACTCATATGAAACTTAACATTTATCAACTTGATTTCAGAAATCGTTCCCCATTTCAATAAAGAAATCTCATTTAAATTAGCAATTCATAATATCAGTTCAAAGATAGGGGAGTGTAGATTACTCTACCTTAGTGGTTTGTTCCTCTCCAAACCACGTTCTCCTTTTTCTTTAGAAATTGTCCTCCCAATTAGTTTCCTAGGTAAATAGCTCAAGTCTCATACAAGTTCCTTTCAATCATGCACTTATGCAACTAGGACTTGGTGTTTTCCTGTGGGTTTTTCTCCAATTCCCCTTTTTCCTTCCTATTTCTATGTTGCCTATCACTTGTCACATGTAATTTGTAACACCCCTATTAGCTTATGGTTCCTTTTAAGCGTTTAAAGATACAATGTATATAATTATCATAATAATGGTATGTTACTATCACTTCTACCTGAGTAAATTTTAAACATTTTACCAAGTTGATTAATTGAGTGCCATTTGGGTTGATCTCTACTCTTGGTTTCTCTCAACATTACAGCGGAATAAATATATATATGTATATAGAATAACCCTGGATTAACTATACATAGACATGCATTTTAATTAAAAATAATTAGTTAACTATCAGGCATAGAGGCAACAATCCTGCCACTCATAGCTCATCAATTAGCCTATTCATCAATCCAACCAAATTCATATATAGATAAGTTAGAAAAGGCTATACAAAATAATCCTACGCTAGCCTTTCTCAAAATATAATGAAGGCTAACTTCATTCTACCATATACTTAAGCTATCCAAATTAAACAGTCTGTATACCCAGATTGGACACTTCTTCATACTTTAGCTTTACCTCCTGCCCAAGGGACCTACACATCTAGTACATGCCAACAGTATCATGAGAAATGAATCTTAGTAGCAATGCAACCTATTATGAAATCCATTGACCTATACCACTGTGCTTGCACAGAAAAACTCTACATTCTTTCATAAAACATATCACATGCTATTAGGATGTAATGCGAGTAGCATTTAATCATGTTGTGTACTTATACATTTGCATACTCATCAAAACATATCATCTTTAGAAAATGGGAAGTGCATTCATCATCATTCTCATCATAAAACATTTCTTATAAAACACGTGTTTGATAGTAAACATGCCATCATTTCATTTCCATAACACATGAGCAATACATAAAACACCCTATGAGTAATCAGGAGAGTCGCCCAAGAATAACTCCATGCACCACTATCTATATGAATGAGTGCATGTCTATTTATTCATGCCTTAACTTTTGTACATTTTGATGTGTCCCCAGTGGATCCAAGTACCTTAATGGTCCCTGCCCCTTTCCAGCAGATCATCCCTGACCAGCAGGATTCCTCCCTTTCGTTCTAAACGAGGCTGGTATAACTCTCATAGGATCATCATGAACTCTACTTAGATCATTTGCTCTTCGCTTTTGGGTGGATCATAATACTATGGAATCACCATCCCTTTCTGATGGATCACAATCCCGGTACGTTATTCTCTACATATACTCTAAGGTGAATCGGCCCATGTCTATGGTTATGCTTAACTCTAAGTATGTGTTTCTTATATGACCTTTAGGAGATAACTTTAACTTAAAGTTTACAACCATCACAGTGTTTTTAAAATCAACTACATTCAAGTGGATATCCCAACTTATGGCACAATCATGGAATGCCCAACGGCCGTCCCATACCGATAATCGGTCACTTGATCATGAGCCTATCTACCCTAAGGTATACAATGAGAATACTTTTCTCTTTCCTTTTTGTATTTTCTGGTCTCTCTTTGTTTCACTATCACAAGGGTCTCGTTACCAAAACTCCTAGTTTCCTTGCTTACTTATGTTTTGAGCCCTTAATTAAGTTAGTATAAAGAATTACTAAGCTTAATTGCCATTAAAAACCTCATTTCGGAAGTTAGAGGGTTGCCAGTCAACTGCTAAAAGGCTAGCAGTCGACTGGTGGCTCTCTGTATTCCTCAAGTGCTAGACAGTAAGCTAGCAATTGGTTACCAATAGGTTGGTAGTCGGCTAGTTACTTTCTAGAATGCATCCTAGGCAAAAATAAGAGCATGAAAATTGACTGCTAGGATGGCCAGTCAACTGCTTAGTACAAACCCGAGACCGACAATCGACTGCTAGGAATCTGGAAGTCGGCTCCTAAGCCTCTGTCTGCACTTTTGGGTTTTCCAAGAGCACGACAGTCGATTGCCCATACTTAGCAGTCGACTCCTATGCTCCGTTGTAGTTCAGAAAACATAATTTTGATAATACCTAGTCCAGGATGCACTTCATTTTCAATTTTAAACACATAAGCTTAATTTCCATACCACAAACTTTACTTCTCATAAAACATTTCTCATCTATTAGCTTAAACATGGTACATTTAAGGAAAACTATTCTATATCTCTAGATGAATACAACCCAGCCTTTCCAATCCATTTCAAGAATATATATAAGCATACATTTAGCAACACATCATCCCATAGAAATAGAAAAGCATACAGAATGTAGGTTTAAACCCAAACTCAGTTCAAACACTCAGAAATTGACATTTTCCAGTGACAATAAATATTTCATAAAAGATAGGGGTTTAGGATGGATTACTACCTTGATTCCTTGCAATTTTGTGTGTTTAATGTGTTAGAAATGACTTTCCCTTGCTGTAACACTAATTTCTAGCTTCAATCCACTCTTTCCTTTAGCAAAATCTCCCTCCTTTGGCTTAACTCGCCACTTTCTCCCTCTACTCGCCCCTCCTGATTCTCTCTAGGAATGTTAAAAGTTGAAAGTGCTCGGGGATTAGGGCTACTGTTAGGGTTTAAGGGATTTTGGAAAATTACTATTTGGTTCTTGAGCTATTTTGCACTCTTAGACTCCCTCATCTTTTCCCTTTTAAATTGAGTCCTTAACCACCCCTTGCTGAATCTCTATTTATTTCCTTTCAATTTAGTCCCTAAGCTAATGCAACTATATGCACTAATGCAATATATACAAGCATTAAACATCAAATTAACAATTATCAAACATCTCTTGAGTCATAGTTGGAGCGGATGTTACATAATTCTCATGTATGATGTTGTTTTGAACTTCCTTCCAATCAAAACTAGGGATTTCCAAGCTTAAATCATGTTTTAAAAGTCATTTTTCACATCAAGGGGCAGCCAGTCGACTACTAGCGAGCTAGCACTTAGCTGATTGCTCTCTGAAGTCCTAAATTTCACGAGACAAGGGCCTGGCAGTTAACTGATGCATGCTCAGTAGTCGACTATTGTGCTTCTATCTGGGAGTTCTAGGCTTACAATGGCTCGAAAGTAGACTGGTAGGAGGCTATCAGTTGACTGCTTTGCCTCTGGATACATGTCTAGACTTTCCAACAACTCGACAGTCGACTGGTGCATACTGGCAGTCGATTGTTCTATTCTTCAATAGTACAAAAATACTAGTTTTCACAAAAAATCTCAGCCCAAATTCCAATCCATTTCAAATTTAAAGTGTATGAGCTTAATCCTTAATCATTTTTGTTCAAAACCCAATCATAATAGAAAATCCATGCATGCAAGTCGAGTAAATAGTAACCTAAAATGAGAAACCAGATTCCAACTCAGAAATAAGAAATGGAAGTTAAGGATACTAATATTTTGGTTCAGAAACATATTCTTAACCTCAAACCACCTAAAAATTTGGTTATCCATTCCATATATTCAGAAAATCTAAAAATGCCCTAACATTGGCATTTTCATTTTCCCTTCCCCATTTGAGTAGATTTGATGCATTTTAAGGAAGAAATCTATTCCTAGATGTGTAAGATATTCTTTAAAGCCTAGATGAAGGATTCTTAACTCAGATCCGGCTATGAGAGAACTTCTACTTGCTTCCCTTCTCTTTTCTCCTCTGCCCGTGCTCTTCCTCTACTTCTCTATGTTAGGGATGTATTGGTAGGAGGGGAAATGCTGCATTTGGAGGGATAAAAGAAGTGGCATGGTGGAAAGCTTCAGGGACCATCTTGCAAAATGTGGAAATTGTGTTTTAGCCCTTCTCTTCCTTTAAGTCCCAATTTCTTGTTTCATTTAATTCTTTACGAAAAATTTCTAAGATTATTACAAAAATAACAATTTCAAAGGAACAGATATTACAGGCTCTTTTCGGTCTATTTCAGTTTATTTCAATTTAATTCAGTGTTTTTAATCTATCAAAGCTACTTTATCAAATAACTCAGATAGAAAAAATTTTAATTATTTTATTATATTATTTATTTTGTTATTTTTTAACTATTTTATATCTTCTTTATTTTATATCTCTTTATTTATTGCCAAAATTTTTCAAAATTTTTTAGTTATTCTATTTCATTTTTCACTTCATGTTATTTTATTTTAACTTCATTATTTTATTCCTTTCAAATAAATGCTTTACACTGAGTCATAACTTGGATAGTAGTTAGAACACACACTCTTGCAAATCTATGTTTGAATTCACGATAAACAATAATTGTATCTCATAGCTCCTGTAGAAAAATAGCTCTGTGACACTTAGATACTCCAATGTCTTTAATCATGTTCTACATTGCATACACTCTTAACTGAAACTATGGATAGGAAGACATGCATACATTACTTGACTGGCAATTTTATTGAAAATTTAGAAATCCTATGAAACCATGTAACACCCTATATTCTCTTGATTGGTTTAAATTAATGTTTCCTAAAGTAATTAGATGAGTTTGCCATAAAATGTGATGCAATTGCTTTAGTAATGTAATGAAGAATAAATGTCACAAGGGAAAGAATGGACCTAGGTATCAAGTAGCATAAAATGTTCATAAAAAGGAAACATGTAAAAATTTAGGTGTTTGATTTAATTTCCTATTTTTCTTTCTTTCTCCTAACTTAATTACTAAAGGAGAAAACCAATTTTAAAATATATATATACATGTACGACAAGGAAAATTGGGAAGGTGTAACCGTGAAACCAAATGGAAAATAGAAAGAACCATGTGAATTTTTAATACCACGCGGCAATGGAGAAGAGAGAAAAGAATTTAACCTCCATTAAATATATATATGCACGTGCATTCGATGAAGCAAGAGTGAGTGAAAGAATTTAAATTTTTCTTAATGAATCCATCCTTCCTTCTCTTTGGCGCCACCGAGTGATGAATTTCATATGCATGTATAATGTTAAGACAAGGGGCTTACGTGAAAGGTACATCCAGCGTGTGATACAAGTCTTGTTTCCCTTCCCTTGTGTTACCTTCAACGTGCTAAGAAAGTAGATTAAAGAGTCCCTTGCATGACCATATAGCCTTGCATGAAGGGTGGCTTGCGTAAGGGAGAAGCTTGCATGACTTTCCTTCCTTCCCTTCCTTGGTGTGACCAAGTGGCTAATGCAAAGGTGTAGAATTTATTTAAACAAACACACACCTAGGTAGGTGTACACTTGGCATAAAGGGTGGCTTGCGTGTGGAGTGATGCCTTGCATGAACCTCCCTCCTTCCTTTCCTTTACTGTAATCAAGTGGTCAAGCTAGGAATACAAGATTGTAATTAATGTAGGTTGTACTTAAGTACATGTGTAGCCATGAATAATGATAATTAAGAAAAATAAGAGTGAGGAGGTAGCATTCCTTTTAGCCGATTAAACAAAATACAAGAGGTAGAGGGAATTAGATGTGTATACAACAATAACACTTGGCAAGAGAGAGAAGAGAGCAGCTTAACATTGGAGGGAAGCACACAAGCATTCGGTGAGAGGAGAGAAAAGGCAAAGTTAACTGAGAAAAGAAGAAGCAAGGGAGTAAGGGGAAAGATTCAAAGGAAGAGCTAAGACAACTCCAATTGGTTGTATCTTTGAGGTCGCTTAGCAGTTTTATAGTTTTGTTTCATGATTTAAAGTATGATTATCCTAATTCAAAGCTTTCATGAAACATAACTCTCTCTTCATTCTTCAAGATGCAAACCTTTCCTTGGCTAAGCTTGTGTGATGATTTGGTTATGTTTGTTGATGTGATGATATGGATGTATTTGTTTTCATAGAAGAGTAATGGTCGAAACAATTCAGCATGCTTCATGAAGAACTTTAAAATAACAAAGTGTTGAAACATTATGTTTTGCATGGCTAATGTATCTTTTGTGTTAAAGTAGAGATTGTGGATTCTATAGATAAACTATTGTTGGTAAAATTTAGTATGTATAATGGAAAACCCTAACTTAAGATAATGTTGGAAAATTTGTATTCTTGTCAAGTTAATGTATGTTTCAAGTTGTAGACGCCACAATAGAGATTTCTTACTAACATTTGGTTAAGAATTAGACACTTCTCTTGTTGTACTGCCAAAACCTAGAATGGTCTTTGTGAGGCATGGAATTGCTTGTTAAGTCTTGTGTGAAGGAGATGACCATTTGGATTTAGCTATAAAAAAAGAGAGAGAATATGAGAAATTAATGTATGGTAATTAGTCTTCCTTGTTTCACAAAATAAAGGTTCATGTCATATGGAAATGTAAGGGTGAACGATATGGATAGTCTCAATTCTAGTAGGTAAGAGAAAAGAAGATTGAGCCATGAGAGTAAGTAAAAGAAATTACCAATGACATGATTACATGACTTAAATGTGTGAGATACCATAGAAATTTTAATGTATGGTGTCATGTAGTTCGAATCATAGAAAAGAGGTAAAAGTGTGACCATGTAACATGAAAAACCCTAGGTTTCATTCCTCCCCCACAATGGCCGAATGTAACCTAGTAGGTTAATTATGATAACCAAACTACTATGCCATTGGTAAATGAGTCATAAAGTGCCTTATAATAGTTAAAGTTAAGAATAATAGTAAGATGAACTATGGTTGCTAATTATTTTTAAGGTGGCTAAGTGTCCACAATTATCGAGGTGTGACTGAAGGTGCTTCACACATGTGACCTAGTGAGGTGTGACTAAAGATGCTTCACACTCATGAGCTAGTGTTCACAATTATAAAGGTGGCCAAGTGTCTGTAATTCTCGAGGTGTGACCGAAGGTGCTTCACACATGTGACCTAGTGAGGTGTGACTGAAGGAAGGTGCTTCACACTCGTGACCTAGTGTTCAAAATTATAAAGGTGGCCAAGTGTCTACAATTCATAAGGTGTGACCGAAGTTGCTTCACACATGTGACCTAGTGAGGTGTGACCGAAGGTGCTTCACACTCGTGACCTATTGTTCAAAATTATAAAGGTGGCCAAGTGTCTATAATTCTTGAGGTGTGACTGAAGGTGCTTCACACTTTGAGATAAGATAAGTTTTATGAATGAAATGTATAGTTGATCATTGTTTATTTCATTTTTTAACATGTATGATCCCATGAAAAGATGTTATGCTTGAAATAAGAATATCCACTTTATCACATTGACATTTCAAATAATCATGCACTTCTTGCCAAATCTGTATATGTGAATGAAACGATGTTTTAAATAATGAGAATGTAGATGAAAATGTTTTTGTGCTTGTACACTGGTATATATTAGTGGATTTTAAAAATGATGAATTGTTAAGCTACTGGGAAACTTTTTTTCTCATTTATATACTAATATGTATCAGATGCGAATGTTTAGCAATGTTGGGAAAAGATGAAAGTCCTTTTGTTAAGAGCATTTTGTAATCCCTTATTTTGGGTCCTAACTCTACATAGTGTTTGTTTTTAGGATTAGAATTAGGACTGTTATTTTTTGTGGTATATTGGAAAAGGAAAGGACAATTATTGGGAGAAGGATATGTGAAGGACCGGTTCATCCTAATATTTTGTAAAAGGAGTTTAAGTGACAGGCTTGTTGTCACCTAACTCCTTATAGACGGGTACTTCATATATCCTGGTATACATTCTCAGAATGAAGTAACCAACATTATTATTGGATATTTATTATTTGTAATATAAAAGTTTTATAAATTTCACTATGATGTATGAATTTTTTATTTTTTTGTGCATAAAGTATGGTTATCTGAACAAAAGAATCTGAATCTAATACACTTTAATAGTACTTAATGGTATAAATGCTTAGACTCTATAAATGAGTATTTAAGGTGAAGAATAATGTACCGAACTTATCTGTTTACATCGAAGGAATTGTAATACTAGATAAGGGCATTACAAACCACACCCTATAAATGTGAGGATTTGAGCCAAGAGATTTTTCATTATAAACATGCTCTGCATTTTTCCCATTGAGGGTACACTTCATTTTACTATGCTTCTAGAACTTGCTTTGTAATACTTGTCAAAATTACATGAATTCTTGAATATTAGAAATGATTTGGGTAACTTAGGTTATAAAATTATTGACCAAAAAGCCTACCTTATGTATTTCCCTTAGTTGACCTTTATTGTGCCTTGACATTTTCTTCATTATACACACCCTTACACCCCATATTCCATTTCTTTTTACAATATCTTCCTTTGCCACCCTATATGTTGAAATTTGTGGTCTGTTCTTCATATCTAGATTAAAATGTAGTATCTCAATAGATAAGGATTCACTGAGTCTTCCCTTTATTTTGAGGTACCCCCTCAATCCAAGACTGAATATTAGAAAGACTGTAATATTGCAAAAAGCAAAAAGAAAAAAATATATATGAAGAAGAGAAAAAGAAAAGAAGAAAAGAAGAAAAGGAAAGGAAAAATAAAGTAAGAGAAAAACTATAATTATCGAAGTAGTCTCTGTACTATCTTAGGAAAGGGTATTCTTTGAACTAAAAAGATTAGTGAAAATTATGTCTACCGCATTTAATCCTTGGAATCTCCTTAGGACCACATAAGTTTTCAACATATCTGTATCCCTTTTCTCCCAAAATTCTTCACCTACCTCTACCTCAAGTCCTATTACAACCTTGTCAAGACCCTTTGATCATGATATTCAAATTTTCACAAGTAGTGGAGATAAGATTTATAAGAAAGCATATAGAAAACATGGACTATGAAATTTCTTGAGAGATTTCACTCCACCTATATACACTTCTGAGTGACATTGAGTTATCTCTGTAAGGCAGTGGTTCCGAATCAAACAATGAATTGCTTTTTGAGAAAATGCATTTAATCTAACTATCTCTGTTATTTGTGAAGGGCCTATAACACCAAGAATTATGGTTAATATTCTTGTAGCATCGAGTAACATAGACTATGGAGTATGTATTAACTATGAAAGGCTATTATTGTTTCTTGTGAATTAAATGAAAGTTTGTTTTAATACAAGTAAAAGCTTAAGTGTGGGGTAATGTGATAGGCACAAAATTATACATTTTTATTTGATAAATTCTACTCACTTTAGGAGCATATTTATGTTTTTTATGTATAATTACCCTATTTCCAACTTTTTTTCATGTTATCCAAGCTTTCACTAGGTACTAAGCAGTTTTGAAGCCAAATGGACCAAAACCAAGTGTCTAAAGGCTCAAAGCACCTCAAAATGCACCTTTTAGCATGGCCAAGCATGGAGTCTTCTAGAACACACCCTACCACATGGCCATGCTTCCTTAAAGCTTCTAGAACACATCCCTCCACATGTCCAAGACACCTTATGCACCCTCCTACACGGCTATACCAACCATTTCCAACCAAAAAAATGCCAAAAACGCATCGAGGCATACCTTTTGGAACACAGCCTATAACACGGCTGTGCCTCTCCCCTAGGCTACCAAACGGCTGTGTCCTAGCCTAGAGAGACACATCCTTTGCCTATAAATAGGAGAAGCTACACAAGCAGCAAGGGGGCATTCAAAGTGAGGAAAATCGAGAGCACTTATAGTAGCTTGGAGTATGAAAATCCTTGCTAATAATTAGAGCTTAACACTTCAATTCCATTGTCTCTTCAAAAAGGTACGAGCTATGGAGATTCAATCAAGAATTGAAGGAAGAGATTAGGAAGCAAAAAGAGCCAACTAGGAGCATAATCAAGGAGGAGTTCAAAGTCAAGGCTATTCATCCAAAACTCGACCAATGATGGTGTTTCTGTCTCCATTTTGTTCTTCTTCCCTCATTATATTTCTTATTATTTTATTCATGAACATGAGTAGCTAGATTGGTAGAACCCAATTAGGGTTCTTAAACTATGTTAATGTTTTGATTTTAATATGATTAAGTTATAAGTTAGATTGCCCGATCTTCCTCTAGTTAAAGATTAATCAAGTTTTCATTATGAGACGTCGTAGGAAAAACTATCTAGATTCCTCTCAAATACTCTAATCGATGATGTTTGGAATTGGAAAACTAACTACAGAGAATAGTCGATCTTCGCTCAAACCTACAGGTTGAAGATTGCTGGATTAGGAGGAATTCCTAATAGTGGTGAATTAGAGCATTATGATGATCTTTGACTTAACCATTAGGAAGAACCAGCCAATGGAAAGTTATAGGTTTCGAAAATCCATCAAAACCAACTAGAAATCTATATTTATTATAGAATTCACCCATAGGTAGCACAATCAATTTAATAATTTATTATCCTTTGTTTGCATATCAACTAGTTGAGGATCCCAATGGGTTTGCTTTTCTAAAAATTTGATAATTCTCTATGTTAACACATGCCTCACCCTCTCTCTGTAGCCATAGTAGTAGTAGTTAGAATTCGTTTAATTAAAATCACCATTTATCTTAGGCTAATAACAACGAGTAAGTAGTAACTCTAGGCTTTCCTGTTCCCGTGGGATACAACCTTAATACTCACCTTTACACTAGGCAACATTGACTGGTGCACTACCTTAAGGTGTGGCTACATATAGATCATTGGTAGAACATAATTATGCTTGTAAATGATGTATGAAAGTTGATTTTTGCCTTAACTATGAAAATGAAGTTCATTCTAGGTGTTGGGTGGAATGTAGCTAGAATATGGGTTGCTTAGTGATGTAAATGAGGTATAAATGTTAGCATTGGGGTCATAAACCTTTGGCATAAGTTGTGATTAATTTTGGGGCTAAAAATATGGGTATATCAGATTTTTTATGCAGTACAGAGCACTAGTAGCAGATTGCCAAACCCTGGAAGTCAATTACCATGTTCTTCGTTACCCAAAAAAGTACCCAGAATGCATTAGCTCACTGCCGGACCTTAGTAATCGACTGTCAAGCTCATAGTGAGCTACTAGTCAACTGCCAAAACTGTAAAACTCGACTGGCTGCTCTCGTGTTGGCTTCCTATTTTATAAAGAATGCATCAGCCGACTACCAAGACTTAGCAACTGACTATCGAGCTTACAGTGAGCTGCCAGTCGACAACTAGGCCTATAATAGTCAATTGGCTACTCTTGGTTTGGCTTCTTGTTTTAGACAGAGAGCTAGCAGCTGACTACTAGTAAGGGGATAGTCGATTGCCAGCCCAAAATGACAGAAAATGAACTCTATACCTTGATTTTGATGGAGAATTGGCTCAAAACCTCACTCAAACACAAGATTGAATCTTGGGATGTAATGGTAACAGGTAACAATCAAGTTATGACTTACTTAGACATGATGGTCCTTGTAAGAATCACATTGGACATGGCGATCCTTGTGATAGAGAAAGAAAATGAAAGGAATCCATAGAAAATAAAAGGAGTAGAGTATTCCTAGGGTATGTATTAGGATAGATAGGCTCATGATTGAGTGAACAATGGTTGGTATGGGATGGCCTTGGGAGTTTCACAATTGTACCATGAATTAGGATGGTTAAACATCCACTTATATTTAAATAGTTTTTGAAAATGCTGTGATGGTTGTGAACTCTAAGTTAGTGCAATTTTCAAGGTCCTTAAAGTTGACACATACTTAGAGTTAGGCATAACTATGGTATGAGCCAAATCATCCTAGTGTATACCTTAGTGAATAGCATACCGGGATATGATCCCATAAGTTAAATAAGCAGTCCCCTATGGGGTAGGAAGGGAAGTAATTCTTGTTCATGTATTTTTTTTTAGAAGGATATGTTGATGTTACCATATGAAATTTATGAGATGAAAGTTTTATGATAAAGCATGATATTGAGATGACATCCCATGATGATTTAAGTTCACATCTTTCAAAGCACACGCATACACCTAAACATAAACCATGACAGCATAATTCATGCATTGCATCTTGATAGTACATTCTATGTTTTGAATGTTGAAATGAGAATGCAAAGTATTTTCATATAATTATGGTAGTACAAGTCAACATATTTTAAAATCAATTTGCTTGCTACTGAGATTCAATTCTCACATGAATGTTGGCATGTATCAGATGTGTAGGTAATGGTTGGAAATAGAGGTAACCTGAGGAGAGGTACCCTCCATGGGTATTTTTAGGAAGTACAACTAAATAGCTTAGAATTTTACTTTAATGAGCTAGCCTTCATGATTTTTGGAAGTGTTAGCATAATTCATTTCATGTATAGCCTATAGCATATATAGAAATTTACTAGATTAATTAATGAACACTTGGATGGGGATCATAAGTGACAGGGATACTATCTCCATGCCCCAATAGTTATTCTATGTTAATTATGAAAGTATTTACCCATGATGCTTGTATATATATATAGCTAAAGTAACTTATGTATCACATTGTTTTTATTTTGCTGCGAGATTGAGTGTAAACCTGATAGTAGAGACCTAACCCCAAACTACACTCAAATAATTAACTTGTAAAAGTTTTAAATTTTTATCAGGTAGATGTAATAGTAACACACTGCTATTATAATATACATATTATATCCTTTAGGGAATTAAAAGGAACCATAGGCTAAGAGGGTGTTACGGGCGTTACATCCTCGTCACAGCAAAACTAATTTCTTGCCATTGCGAATTTATACTAGTTACTTCGCCATGGCCAATGTGTCTTCTCATCGCGATGAACTGATTCTACAAACTTTGCTACAGCCAAGAGCTATTTTTGACACGATAAACTGCTCATCCATGGTTGTAGTTTTAACTCTGCGTTTTTTCCTCTTTTCTTCCCCCCAAATTTCATGTAAAGGCTAGGGAATCATCCAAAATCTATGATAATGTATTTGAGAAAAAATATGCAATAAATTTGAAAGGAAATAACTATAAGAATAGAATATAAGTGCTCTTATTGTATGGTCTAGTATAGATAAGTTTCAAGTTAAATGACCGATAATTGGTATAGGACAATTATTAGGAATTCCATGTTTTCTATACTAAAATAGCCATTTAACTTTTGAAAGAATTGTAAGAAACATTGTGTTGATGGTTAACCCTAAGTTAGTACCTGAATGGCTATAGAGTTACCTACTTAGAGTTAAATCAATCATGATCAGAGAACTTTTCAGACTATTATATATAGTGGAGGGTATTAAGTTGAAGCAACATTGTCCCATCTCAGCATAGTATGGGTGGACATGATCTGTAACCTAAGATAGAGGTGCAGTAATCTAGTGAGTGGATATGATCTATGACCCAAGATAAAGGCACAATGATCTTTGTAACAGTAGAATAGTCTTTCTAAGAGCTAAGGGATGCCCTAGAGGTAAAATCTAGCTAACCATTAAAAAAAGGAAGAACTCATACAATGTTTTCTAGAAAATAAAGAATGTTATGATTAGCTAAGTAGAGCCATATGAAAGTTATTTTATGATTGGGCAAGTAGAGCCATATAAAAGTTATTTTATGATTGGCCAAGTGACCTATATGAATGAAAGTTATTTTCATTATCCATTATGCTAAATGTCCATATTAATGTAATATGATGATCTCAAGCATGATCATATCTAATAATACCTACTAAAAGATGTACTTTTAGTACTTGACATGACATTGTGTAACATCCTAACTTTGTTCAGGGGTCTATTCAAAATGTCGCACTATGGCATTTTAAAAAAAAATTCTTTTACTAAGTTGGCATGCTACTCCCAAACAAAGAGAACAACCTCGTTATTACTTGAATAAAAATTATACACATATGTATCTCCTTGTTTGAACTTTGTAGCGAAATAAGTCATAAAGATCATAATGTCCTTGGCCCTTTCTATTTTATGATTAAAATATACATACAACTAATAAGTTCATTGATTCTTTACTATACAACTCATTACAACAAGAAAATGTTTAATCTACTATACAAGTGCTTACATCACAGGCACCGCTATGATGTCTTGTACCACATTACATGTACCAAGCAACATATAGTCACCATGATCACCTCCACTTCCAAAAACTTGATGGCAGTGAGGCATTTGTGTATTCATTTAGTAAGGGTGAGAATTATACATTCTTAATAGGTTAACCACTCATACATATAACCATATCAACATGTGTAATCTAAAATCCACATAGTCTTCCTTTGCACATAATGCAATATAAATAAGGAAAACAATTCATAACATAACTTGAAATTATAATACCAACCATTATCCTTTGATTTCATATGAATATATAAATCCTTTCATCCTTTACCTTTGAGCATCATAACTTAATCCTAGGACCTAGCCACTAAATCTAGGGCATCCCCTAGTGTGTACATGCATCTAGTGTTATTGAGATATCTATATCCTTAGGATCTCATATCCCCACTCATATCATATTTTATTTTCATGTACCTCGAGTATATATTATCTCTTGTTGTATTCGGAGTTACAGGAGAAATAGGAATATAAGTAGGCAACCCCTTAGGCATTCGAAATATCCCACTTAACCTCCTTTCTCCCAATATGTGTCAACTAACTCCATAATTAATTAGAATCAGCAACCCACATAGGATAAACTATGGGTATCCTATACCACCCATAATTATCCACTCTTAAATACTACAAAATGAAACATGCATTCGGGCAAAGAACTTATGACAAATTTCTCATGTTCTTTTATTATAATGTTGCATAATAAAACTATCATGGCAAAATTACAATTTAATTACACATGTTCACTCACATTCATTTTATGATGTACATTTCACGTATGTCATATGTAACACTCCCAATCCTATAGTTCCTTTTTAATTAATTAAATAATATGATATAGCATACTACCAAATTGTTGAGTTACTATTACCTTTACCCGAGTAAATTTTTAACATTTACCAAGTTAAATAATTAAGTGCTACTAGTTTAGGAATTCTACACTCGAGAATCTCACACGTAATGTAAATGCAATAAAAATAGTTGAAATAATATACATTTATATATAGTACTTTAAATACATACACATCCAGGTGTTATATACACTAGCTAAAATTCAATCGTACAAGACATATACCTATAGATATGTAAGGTAAAGTAGAGTAACGAGGCAATAGACCTGCCACTCATACACCTCTGCTCACCTACAAGCAGGTGTTCTTCACATATCTTGGATAGATATATGCCCCTCTTCGTACACCAAAAATCCTCCTGACCCATTTCAAAAAGATAATAAGGGATCAGGGTATCAGGAATCACATATTTACATATTACCATAAAATACTATCACCAAACTAGTCCTGCATGTCTAACCCTCTAGTAGGTGGGGAGTAGGGGGAATATCCAAAATTGAAATTACCCATATCTCCTTTATTATCATGAAATAACCTAGAATGGGTATGTCTACCTAATCCACCTTTATAGTAGAATCTGAAATCTAGGCATCTTATACAAACCAGCATTTAATGAGAATAATTTCTCAATAGCAATAACAACCTAACTTTTTAAAATTGTTAACTTGTACCACTGTACTATTATAAAAATACACTACATTCTTTTCTCATTAGATAATACATTATGATTATTGGGATAACATGCATGAATTAAACAATTTTCTCACATATACTTATGAATACATATGCATCTCATCACATATCCATTACACAGGATATATCCTCAAATTGTAATGGCAACAGGATCACATTCTCATATTAATTCAAAGCATAAATAAGAAATTAATGCATATTGCTATGGCCATAAACAAAAGCATCATGAAAGAAATCTTTAAAACTTCTCATTCATAAATGAGTCTTTCTCGTGGTCCTAAACCATTTGCAATATTCTCATGGTTCGTGAGTATCTGCAATATTCTCGTGGTTTTTAACCGTCTACACTATTCTCATGGCATTAATTAGTTACAGTATTCTCATGGCCTTTATGGACCATTTTCAATATTTTCGTAGTACTGGCCATTTGCAGTATTCTCATGGTTTAACCAGTTGTAGAATTCTCATGGTCTTCGACCATTTGCAGTTATTCTCATTTATGGTTCATGCTCTTCTTATTCAATATCTCATATCTTTCTTTCTCTTTCTCATTCATTCTCAATCTCTTTCTCATTCATTCTCAAATCACATGTTAACCACTACATTTCAGGTATAAATCCCTTATTTGAGTGGAATTTTGGGCTAAAAGTTCTTCAAACTACGTTATTGAGTTCATTTTCCAAAATAGAGGCCTTCAAGTCGACTTCTCCCCCTGACAGTTGACTTCCAACTCACTACCCTATAAAATTTTTCAAACCCAAGAGCTATTAGTCGACTGCTCCAAGCTCGATAGCTAGCTGCTCTATTTTAGGCAAATTTCCAAGAAATATGAGCATGGCAGTCAACTTCCATGGGTTGACAGTCGACTGCTAGCACTCAAGATGTGTTTCTGGGCAACTGAAAAACATGACAGTCAACTGGTAGAGGTTACAAGTCGATTGCTAAGTTATACTCTATTTTTCAAACTTACCATTGACCCATATTTTTTTTCTAAAATTCAGTTTGTAAAACATTTTTTTATAATCATCCACTCAATAACAATATATAAACCCTCTTTTAGCACACGAAAATAACCCAAGTTACCATTTAATCTCACTCAAATCTTGGATTCAACCTTATTCTCAACTTTAAAGAAAAACCCATTTTTTTACAATCTAAATTATGCATTCACAATTGTATCCATGCAGGTTAAAACATCTAATAACAATCAAACACACTAAGAATGTAGGTTTTGTAATAGTCCTTTAGCCTATGGTTCCTTTTAGGTATTTAAAAAGATATAATATGAAAATAATTATCAGAGTATTGGTGTTACTATTACCTCTACCCGAGTCCAATTAAAAATTTTACCAAGTGAATTAATTAACTGTCATTTGGGTTGGTCTCTACTCTCGAGTTCTCTTAATATCACAGCGGAATAAACACAAATAGCATACACCTTAATTAACTATACATAGACATGCATTCTTAATTAAATATAACCAATTAACTATTGGGTATGGAGGCAACAATCCTGCCACTCATAACCCCATTAAATAGTCTAATCATCAATCTAGCCTAATTCATATACAGATAAGTTAGAATAGGCTATACAAAATAATCCTACACTAGCCTTTCTCAAAATATCATGAAAGCTAGCTCGATCCTAACGTGTACTTATACTATCCAAAATAAATAGTTTGTGTGCCTAGATTGGACACTTCTGCATACCTTACCTTCTTACTCCAGCTCAAAGGAACCTACACATCTGGTACATGTCGACACTATAGTGAGAAATGAATCTCATTAGCAATACAACTAGTTACAAATTCGTTAACCTGTACCACCATGCTCACACAAAAAACCTCTACATTCTTTCGTAGAACATATAACATATTATGGGGATGCAATGCGTGAAGCATTTAATCATGGTATATACTCATATGTATGCATGTGCATTTAAAACATATCAACTTGTAAAAATAGGAAGTGTATTCATCATCATTCTCATCATAAAGCATTTCTTATAAAACATATGTGGGATAGTAAGCATAACATCATTTCATTTTCATAACATGCGAGCAGTACATAAAACACCCTGAGAGTAATCGGGAGAGTCTCCCAACAACAACTCCACGCACCACTATCTATATGAATGAGCGCATGTCATTTAGCCATGCCTTAACCTTTTGTACATTCTGAGGTGTCCCCTAGTGGATCCGAGTACCATAATGGTCCCTGCCCCTTTCCAGCAGATCATCCCTGACCAGTGGGATTCCTCCCTTTCGTCCCAAACGGGGCTGTTATACTCTCATGGGATCACAGTCAACTCTACCCAGATCATTTCCTCTCCGCTTTTATGTGGATCATAATACTATCGAATCACCATCCCTTTCTGATGGATCACACTCTCGGTATGCTATTCTCTACATATACTATAGGGTTAATCGGCCAATGGTCATGGTTATGCTTAACTCTAAGTATGTGTTTCTCATATGGCCTTTGGGAGATGACACTAACTTAAAGTTTGCAACCATCAAGGTGTTTTTGAAATCACCTAAGTTCAAGTGGATGTTTAACCATCCCAATTTATGGCACAACCGTGGAATGCCCAACGGCTGTCCCATACCGACAATCGGTCACTCGGTCATGAGCCTATCTACCCTAAGGCATACACTGACAATACTTTCCTCTCTCCCTCTTTGTGTTTTCTGCTCTCTTTTCTTTCACTATCCCAAGGGTATCATCACCCAAAACTCCTAGGTTCCTTGCCTACCTATGTTGTGAGCCCTTAATTAAGTTGGTATGAAGAATTACTAAGCTTAATTGTCATTAAAAACCTCATTTTGCAAGTTATAGGGTTGCCAGTCGACTGCTGGAAGGCTAGCAGTCGGTTGGTGGCTCTCTGTAATCCTCTAGTGCCAATTAGTAAGCTGGCAGCTGGCTGGTGGCTTTCTGGAATGCATCTTGGGTAAAATTATAAGCACAACAGTGAACTGCTAGGACTGCCAGTCAACTACTCAGTGTAAACTTGGGCCTAACAGTTGACTGCTATGAACCTGGTAGTCAGTTGCTAAGCCTCTGTCTGCACTTCTGGGTTTCCAAGAACACAACAGTCGATTGCGAGGATGGCCAGTCGACTTCTTAGTGTAGACCCGGGCCCGATAGTCGACTGCTAGGTGTCTGGCAACCTGCTGCTAAGCCTCTGTCTACACTTCTGGGATTTCCAAGAACATGACCATCGACTACCCCTGCTTAGCAATTGGTTGCTATGCTTCGCTGCAGTTCAGAAAACATGATTTTGATAAAACCCAGTCCAGCATGCATTCTATTTTCAAATCTAAACATATAAGCTTAATTCCCATACAACAAACTTTACTTTTCATTAAAAATTTCTTGTTCATTAGCTCAAACATGGTACATTCAAGAAAATCTAGTCTATATATCTAGATGAACACAACCCAGCCCTTCCAATCCATTACAAGCACGTATATGAGCATACATTCAGCAACACAATATCGCATAAAAGTATAAAAGCATACAGAATGTAAGTTTAACCCCAATCTCAGTTCAAACATGTAAAAATCCACATTTTCTAACAATAGTAACATTTCAGAAAAAGATGGGGTTTAGGATGGATTGCTACCTTGATTCTTGCAAATGTGTGTGTAGAATGTGTTAGAAATGATCCCCCTTTGTTGCAGAACTAATTTTCAGCTTTAATCTGCCCTTTTTTTAGCACAATCTCTCCTTTCTTTCCCTAGCTCGCCCCTTTCTCTCTCTACTCACCCCTTCTCCTTCTCTCTCTAAAATCTAAAGGTTTAGAAGTGTGTGGGAGTTTTGGGGCTTCAACTAGGGTTTTAAGAAGTTTGGGAAATTACTCTTTAGTCCCTAGGCTATTTTGCACTCTTGGCCTCACTTACCTTTTCCTTTTCAATTGAGTCCCTAACCACCTCTTACTAAACCCTCATTTATTTCCTTTCAATTTAGTCCCTAAGCTAAATGCAACTACATGCATTAATGCAACATACACAAGCATTAAACATCAAATTAACAATAATCAAACATCTCTTTAATAATAATTAGAGCGGATGTTACAGGTTTTCCTTCCTCTCTAGTTCAAATAATATCAAAATCAATGTTTTCAGTATATAATTAGTAAAATGTGAAATTAAGAAGATTATGTTGTTTGCTACCTTGTTGTCGATTTCAAGTTTGTAAATGATTATTTTGGAGTATGCTAGTGTATTTTCCTAGCTTTTAAGATGCTTAGCTTCTTCCTATAGCCTCTTTTCTTCACAATTTCCACCCTTTCTCTATCTAGAATGCCCTAACTTCTCTCTTTAGAATTCAGAACTCAAGATGCACAAATGAGGGTTCTAGAGTTTGGGTATATATATAGGGTAGGAAAAATTACAACCCCTATCTAATTTTCGAGTTGAGTTTTGATCATCCAACTTCAAGTAGCAATTTCTCCTACCGTGCAGAGAATTACCATTTTTCCCCTGAAGCTTTGGCAAAAAATTTTGAATTTTTGTTACCTACAGTAACTCATGTTTTTTAAAAAATTATAGTTAACTACCCTAAAGTATTGGAATTTTATATACCTTCCCTAAATAAACTTTTTCATTTCATTTTAGTCCCTACTCTTTCTCTTTAAATAGAACTCTCCTCCTAATGCAACTATATGCAGTCTAATGCAACACACACAGGCATTTAACTTATTTAAAATTAACAAAACATCTCTTAATAAATAGAGGAGCGGATGTTACATCATACATATAACTTTTAATTAATAGAGCATGTTTTATTATAATGTCACATTCAATTGCAATGCAAAATTCTATAAATGAAGCATAACAAGTTAGCCTTTTCTAGTTATTGTCTTCTCCCTAAACTCCTTTACCATCTTCTCCTCTTACAAAATTCTTTAAATATTTCCTTCTCTAACTTTCCCATACTTCATTCTAGTCATTACTTTAAGGTTTGGGGGTTACAAACACTAAAAGAGGTGAGTTTAGGGCTTTAGGAAGTGTGTTATGGCTTAAACCACGAAAAAAAATACAAAAGGCACACTAAGGGGACACTTTGGCACGACTAAGTGTGCTTTTCACAGTGGCAAAGTGTACAACAAGACTTTTCCACGGCTAAGTGTCATTTTGGCCATTATGAAGTGTACAGTGAGCACTTCTCTGAATCTACAGTTAAGTGTTCAATTTTTCTATACTTTCCATCCATTCCTAAGCCTTCTAAGATCATTTTATTATACAAGAATCCTAAGATTTACACCATACAATCCCTCAATCATGTCCTCCTGGCCAAATAAGGAAAACTTAAGTCTATATACACAATCACATAAGCCATCCATAGATTTTCATGCAAAAATAATAACACTGACATCATGAATTTCACTCACAAACTATTAAAATTTCCTCTTACCCATAGTTTAATAGCATATCTAAAATATTTTGCTCCTAACCACTTAACCCTAAACAAGAATCAAGGCTAGAGGATGTTCTAACACACACGGGCGTATAAAGAGGCTCCCTACCTTGAAGATTTATGGAAAGTAAAGGAAATCTTGCTAGTTTAATGCTACTCCCTCTTCCTCACTTGGAGTTAAGGTGCAAGCAAGGTGAAGTTACTCCCTCTTCACTTGACGAAGCTAGATCTTGAGTTTTCATGGAGGATGGAGGACAAATGGAAGAGATAAAGCTTTCTCTCTCTATTTTTCCTTCTTTCTCTCTTTTTAGGGCATGGGTATGTGTTTGGTGGAGTTAGATAATAGTGTGTCAAAGGGAAAAGAGGAAGACTTAAGGGAAAAAACTTAGAGAAAGTGTTAGGATAATTAGTAGTATATGGAAGGAATTAAGTTTTGTAGTAATTTATTTAGGAAATTATAATTAAAGTGTAGTTTAGATAGGAAGTTTTTTCCAACACAAGTTTTTCTTAGATTTTCCCAAAATCTCCCATTTATCTTCCTAAGACATACTAGTTGTGATTTTTTCAATCTTTTAGGCTAAATGTTAAAATTTCATTCAGAGTGACATACAATTAAATTTTTATCAAATTAATTAGTTATAATGATATTTAATTATATAAAATTTGACATTTAGCCACTCTATCAAATTTTAGGATGTTATACATAGCATAATAGTTGCACATTATCTAAGGTAATTATGTGTATGATTTAAAATGAACTTGAATGCAAGAGTTTCTTAGTTTTTCATAGCTGGTACCATCAATAATAATTTTTAACTTGATTTCTTTTAAGTATTGATATTTTGTCTCACCTGTGGGTTGATGTGTCCATATTCCTAGAGACTCTGTCACTATTAAAATGGAGATAGAAGTTGTACATGTACTTGGAGTGGAGTACTACATCCGAATTGGAGGGAATAGCTTTCTTTTGATGCTCAACTACCCCGAGCCTATTTAGGAAGGTTATAAGAGGCTACTGTATGTAACAAATAGGAGGTGAAGCCTACTTGTAACCTTGCAAATGTATATAAGTGTATTAACTCTGTATCATAGTAACAGTTATCCCATAATGGGTTAGGTGGTCTTGAGGAAAGCTAACATCATTTCTCAAGTTCTCACCTAGTATTTTGAAATTATGTATACATGTATGCAAAGTTGTATATAGGAATATCTAACTTGTATATATGAATATATCTTAGAATTTTATAATTTCGCTATTGTATATATATATGTTTGTGTGTGTGTGTATATGAGTGAGAATCCCGATTGTAACCCTGAACCTAAAATTAAGCTAGGATGGTTAAGTAAAGTTATGTTAGTAGCGTCCTATCTCTCTGGGCGTATGTATGTTTTATACTTGTAGGGGTGGAATACATGAAGTAGAAAGAAAAGTAACAGATGGTGTAAGAGAAGGTTTCATATATTTTCAAGTAAAGGGAAACTTTGATTCAGTGAATGTAACATCTTTGGATATGTAGACTTGTCTATTTGAGGATAAAAACTTGTACTATTTATGTTTATCACTATAACCAATGATGGTACACTCCTTTGTTCTAAAGGAGAATTTATGGATTCTATAGGGTCTTAATAAGTGATAGCAGGAACTTTCAAAAACCTTTAGGAATTTATAATTTCATGGCGTATGAAAAAGTTTTTCAAATGATGAGATCATGGTAGTAATTGGTGAGGGCATCCTGCTTATAAGGTATATAACAATAAGAAAAGTCATGTCCCAAAATCTTAAAGGTATAGAGGCAGCATCTATTAGGGTTAGGGCAGTGTCTGCAACATGTCAATGTTTTCTTTTGGCAGTGTCATTTTAGGTTTGAGTATGAGCAAAGGTTACTCTATGTATAATGCCATAGGTGCATAAATTACAACTCATCCATAGTTTGTGGCTTGAAAGGGCTTGGACTTCACCTCTCCAATTACATTAGAGGGTCTTTATCTTGGTTTCAAATTACAACTTATCCATGGTTTTAAACTAAACAAAGGTAGAAAATGCCTCAGATTTATGATTCAATATATAAATCCAAGTATATCAAGTACGTACATAAAAATATGATATAATAGCTATATCATTGATAAGATTTCATTGGAGCAACTCCCAACAAGTCAATGTAAACCAATTCTAATGGTTTTTGGTGTATATTGTGTGATGGAGGAGATGGAAGCCTATGTGTTTTACCATAACAACAAGCTAAACATGTAGAAAAGGAACTTTTATTATTAAGTTTGACATTACACTAATTAAAAACCTTTGATACAACCAAAGAATGAGGATGACCCAACCTAGAGTGCCACAAATGAAAACTTTGATTTAGAGGCTTATTAAAGGGTACATTAGAATTCAAAAGTGTAGTGTTAATAGAAAATGAAACAGTAGGACCAAATGGGTTTAGATTTTGTGTAGTGTGATGCTGCAACTGAAGTTGTTCAAATGCATAGAGTCTAATAGGTTTGATAAATCCTTGCGGCAATGATTTATTGGCATCTTGAGACTTGATAAAACAATAGTAATGGATAAATTCATAGTATACATTATTGTCCTTTGCAAAATTTTAAATTGACATAAGATGTAACATCCGCTTCTAATATGAATAAGAGATGCTTGTTAGTTGTTAATTTAAGTTTAATGCTTGTGTATGTTGCATCAATTGCATATAATTGCATTAGTACAGAGACTTAGTTGAAATAAATGAAAGCAAAGTTAAGATGTGGCTAAGGAGTAAATCAAAAAGGGAAAGTTGAGTTAGGCCAAAGTCACAAAAAGGGCCAAGGGTAAGATTGTAATTTGTGAGACTTAATAATTCAGAAACCCTAAACCCTAACACATAACTCAAACTTCAGCACTTTTTAGAGAGAGAAAGATAAAGGCAAGTAAAGAGAGAAAGTTATGAGTTAGGACAAAGGGGAGGAGATTTGGTGAAGGAAGAAAATATTTAAGGCTAGGGATTGGTCTTACAATAAGGGAAGGACCATTTTTACACATTGTACATGCACATTCTTTAAGAAATCAAGGTAGCAACTCAAACTAACCACCATTTTCTGAAATGTTCAGCTCTTTGCTGGAAAAAGTTGTTATGAAAGTTTTGAACTAATTTTGGGATTTAAAAACCTACATTCTCTATGGTTTTGACTTCTATTGGGTGTTATGTGTTGAATGGTTATGTTCATTTATGCTTGTAACTGATTATGAAAGTGGGCTTATGCCCTAAGTGCGAAAAGATGGTTTAATCTTAGTGTTGAGTGATGTTAAGTTGAGTTTGGATTGTTTATAAGTGTTATATGATGTGTAAATGCTAATGTTGAGTTCATGGCTTGGGAAATTGGTTTGAAAGCATATTTTTCAAGAAAAAATCTGAATGTAGTAGTAAGTTTTAAAGCAGACAGAATGCTAGCAGCTGACTGCCAGCCCCTAAAAGTTGATTGTCGTGTTCTTCAATTTCTAGAAAATTCTCCAGAAAGCTAATAGCCAACTGCCCCGCCCTAGTAGTTAACTGTAGTTTCCAGTTTTTCCCAAAAATGCCTCACAGAAGGCTAGCAGTCAACTGCCAAGTGTTTAGTAGCCGACTGGTAGCTCTCAACACAGCTAGACTAAAAAGGGCAACGAGTTAGCAGCGATTGGCAGCATAGGATCAGTCGACTTCCAGCCAACTGTTTTAGAAAAGGAACTCAACAACCTATTTTGAGAGGAAATTAGCCCAAAATCTCACTCAAACTAAGGATCTAAATCAGGGATGTACATACAAGATGTAAGGTCACGTGTCACTAAGATGAAAGGATCCTTGTGATAGTTATACAAAGAGAGTGAAAAAATGTAAGGAAGGAAAGAGTGAAGTATTCTAAGCATATGCATTAGTGATAGATAGGCTCATGATTAGTGACTAATTGTCAGTATAGGACAACCGTTTGGCATTCCACGACTCGACATGAATTAGGATGGTTAAACATCCACTTGAACATAGATGATTTTGAAAACACTGTGATGGTTGCAAACCTTAAGTTAATGTCATCCACTATGACAAATGCAGGAGGACCAAAATGTAAACTATAACCCTAATCTTGAGGGCAGATAAATGAGGGATCAGACCTATAAGGGATGGTCTTAATTTCAAAAAGCCAAGCCTCCTTCTTTTATTGGCGAGTTCAACACGAAGGTGGCATAGGAGTGGTTAGAGGAAATGGAAAAGTTGTTTGCCATTCTAAGGAGTACAGAGGCCCAGAAGGTTCAATTCTCCACTTATATGCTGGCTGGAGAGGCTGATCACTGGTGGAAAGGGGTTAAGCCATTGATGGAGGCTCAGGGTATATCACCTGCCTATAGTAATTTTGTTATATTGTAATTTTTATTATTAATGATAGATTATGTAGATGTAATGGTTTATGTGGTGTTAGGAATGAATTACCAAAGGGGTAGAATGGAAATTTTTATCAAACTAGGACTAATCTTACCATAAGGGTAAAATTGTAATTTTACCAAAAAGGGCAAAATAGTAATTTTGCATAAAGAAGAAAGACCAAATTTTCCATTTAAATACTTCATGAAATTGTGTTTGAAGGCTTTTACCCTTTTATTTTAAAAAAGGAAAAGGAATAAGGGTAAAAATAAGTATGTTTCCATAAAGGGTAAAATGGTAATTTTACCTAAAGAGGGATAAATTAGTAATTTCATAAAAGATACTTTATGAAACTTTATTTGATGAATTTTTGCTTATCTCCCATGGCTGCCATGAATAGTGATGTTCATCTCTCTACATTCTTGAAATGTCTAAATTTCTATTGGAATTTGTTTAAAATGTTGTATGGATGTATTTTTTAGTGTTGATTGAAATAACTAAAGTGTTTATGACAAGTTTGAAGTTTTACTTTCCATTTCCATGAAAACCCCAAATTCATGAAAAGTGATGGTATGGTGCATGGATGATTATGATTTTGTTGGGTAAATTGCATTTTATGACTAGTTATGGATGAAAATGGGATAAATGAAAGGTATGTATGAAAATCATATTGATTCTCACTTTTCCCCTTTTTGGTTGTGGGTGTCTCTTGGCAAGAGTGGAGATTTTGTTTAAATTTTGCCTAGTTAATATGTTATTGTCTTGATTATGGCCAAAGAAGGGAAGGAGAATTAATGTATGATGACACTACACAATTTTTCCCTTTTTCTCCCACTTGACCGAGAGCATTGTACATGGTTGGGGAGGAAATTTGTTTAAATTTTACCAATTAGTTATGCTAACATTTTGGTCAAAAGCAAGGGAGGAGGGAAAAATTTGTATTGTTAAAAATTGTTCCATCTTCTCCATTTTAGTTATCTTGGCTGAGAGCATGAAGGAACTCTTATGGAAAATTGTTTATAAATCCTTATCATGGTTTTGGCCAAGGTATAAAAGAAAAGAAAGTAGTTAATATTGATAAATGATCTAATATACAATTTACATAATCATGACATCCTAGCATTTAAATGTATAGCTATGATTGGGGGAAATTGTATGTATGTATGCCTATGAGTGCATTATAAGAAAAAGAATACTTATATGTATGCATGGCTATGCTAAGATGAAATGGAAATGTATGACAAGAGAAAATGTTAAAAAGTTCACCTTAAGACCCTTAATGTATAATCGAATGAGATTTGGGAATTGTATAGAAATGGCAGGGAGATTATGTGAATATGTTTATGTAATGGTATGGGAGGAAGATATAATATTTAAAGTGAGAAATTCTTATTTTTTTCTTGAATCCTTCTCTTAGGCTGAGAATCTACCCTTGCATATCTAAGCAATTCTAGTTATGAAATTATTAGCAATATACATAAGGGTCATAGTTTTATAAAATGTAGTATCATGATAAGTTAAAGGAATAGAAAGGAAAACATAGATATGAAAAGGAAAACCTAGAAAGAAAGGAAAACATAAAAGGAAAGAGGACTAAGAGAAAGTATGTCCAATATATATTCTAGGATAGACAAGTTTGTAACCAAGTGACCAATTGTCGGTATGGGACGACTGTTGGACATTCCACGGTTGTGTCATAAATATGGATGGTTAAACATCCACTCGAAATAAAGATTTTAGAAAACATCGTGATGGTTGCAAATTCTAACTTAGTGTAGCCTAGAAATAGCCAATAAAAAGGATACATTTACTTAGAATTTAGCATAATCATGGGTACAAGCCAAATCATCCTAGTTGTATATATAGGAAATAGTGTACTGGAAATGTGATCCACTAGAAAAGTGGTGATGATTCCATATCATCATGATCCACCCAAAAATAGAGAGGAAATGATCTATGTAAAATAACAACGATCTCGTGAGTTTAATTTATAAAATGAAAACATTAAACCAGTCCTATTTGGGAGGAAGAGAATAATCCCACTGGAATGATCAGTCTAAGAGATAGATCACTAAAGTTAAACCAGTCCTGTTTGGGAGGAAGGGAATAGTCCCACTAGTATAATCAGTCTAAGATGCAATTCACTAAATTGAAACCAGTCCCATTTTGGAGGAAGGTAGTAATTCAGTTGGTATAATCGATCTAGGAGGCAATTCATTAAAGATAAACTAGTCTCGTTTGGGTGGAAGGGAGTAATCCCGCTGGTAGGATTAGTCTAAGTGACAATCTAATAAAAGGTACTTGGATCCATTGAGGAATGCCACATATAGTACCAATGATAGAACATTATCACACTGACTAGAAATAAATTAACTCACTCATGTAAGTAATAGTACATGGAGTAGTTCACTGGGTAACTCTCCCAATACTCTTAAGTTTCTCTTTCATTGACTGTGGCTTTTAGCTAATAATTGATAAATGTTTTCGTTATGACTGATAATTGTTTTCCTAATATATGGTGAATATGTTTTCCCTATTTATGACTAAAACTATTTTCTGATTGGAAATGTTTTTCCTATGATCATGATACTAAATAGTATATATGGTGACCAGTCATAATAAATTATCATATAATATACTCATTGATGCAAGCCATACACATTAAAGAAAGCTATATCTGAATTCCAATAGAATGAACTGTATTTTAAAATAAAAATTGTAGAACTATTTTTCCTATCACTACGATGGTACATACCATATTGTTTTAAAAGAAAGAGGCTTGTCTAGCTACTGAGAATTTATTTCTCATAATTATCCTGGTATGTATCAGATAACTAGGTATAGACTACTAGTAGAGGTGCAAGGAAATGGATTTTAGGAGTATGTAAGAGTTATGTATGGTACTGGTAGAATAATAATAAGGGTTTGAGTAGTAGGGTTGTTGCCTCCTTACCCTATATATATATGAATAAAAACCTTATGTATGAGAAACATAAATATATATATGAATAAAATTTAAATTTCTACTATGTTATTGTATAAATAATATTTTATTTATTCAGTCTTCTGTTGTGCAGTGTTTTAAATAATATACCTGAGTAATGAATCCTAAGCCTAATCAAATATGGAATGGAAATCAATAATTTTACTCGGGTAATAATTAAGGACAAGAAGAAGGGTAACATGTCAAATGGTTTATTAAGAAAATTATTCAAGAAAAGCTATAAGATTGGGATGTTACAAAGTTAAATGTGACCTTCTTATCTTTTACATTTTATGAAACTATAATGTAAAGATAAGGGTGGTAAATAGGAAATCCAAATCACTTGAAATTCTTTTAAGGAGGTGTTTCTAAAGAAGTACTTTCCCCAAAGTATAAGGAATGATAAAGAAGTAGATTTTATGAAGATCAGATAGGGTGCCATGTCTTTTGATGACTATTTGGAAAAATTTGAGGAGCGGTCCAAGTTTTCCTCCTATCTATAGATGAGGCAGGTTGAAGCATGAAAGGCCATGCACTTACAGGCTAGTTTGAATCTGAAATTGAAGAATGTCGTGGCTTTATTGGAGATAAGGAGTTATGCCACATTGGCTAATAAATGTCACATAGTTTCAAAGGGCTTGGCAGAGATTGAGAAGGGAAAGAAAGAGTCAAACCCCTATAAGAGGAAATCACAATCAATTTTTGCCCAGGGAAAGGAGAGCAAGTTCAATAAAGCCTAGTTAGGGAAGAAGCCCATGGTTGGGAAAAATGCTTCAGACAACTGCCCTAAGTATGGGAAGAATCATGGGAATAAGCCATGTTTGCTAGGATAAAAGGGTTGTTACAAGTGTGGTAAGCTAGGACATTACGTAAAGGAGTGCCTATTATGGAAGAAACCAGTTGAGGCCTCTAAGCCTTTGACTAGGGGGAGAGTCTAAACCCTCAAGGGCAAAGAGGTAGACCAATCCGATGATTCAATCAAAGGTTAGTGTTTCATAAACAATGTTTCCCTAATTGTACTATTTGATTCTGGCTTCACTCATTCCTTCATTTCCCTTGAATGTGTGAAAAGATTGAACCTACCTGTAACTAGATTGGCCTATGATTTATCCATTTCTACTGCAGTGGGAAATCAGGTTTTAACTTCCTTAACTTGCTTAAATTGCCGAAACATTGTTGAAAGTAAACCTTTTATTGTTGACATTATTTATCTACCATTGGTGGATTTGGATGTCATTCTTAGGATGGATTGGCTGTCTTTTAATAAGGTGGTCCTAAACTATTTTGAGAATTCTGTGACTTTTATGGACACTATACCTATAAATAGGGTACAGAGGAAAAGATCCAATGATTATATTTCCTATATTCTTTTGAGGTTGAGAGTCAGCATAATCTTGATAGTGTCCCTATAGTTATATAGTCCCATGATGTCTTTTCCAAGGAGATCTTTAGTCTTCCACCAGAAAGAGAAGTAGAATTCTTTATAGAGTTAGTTCCTGGAGCAGGGTCAATCTCTATAGCACCTTATAGGATGTCTAAGGGAGTTGAAAATGCAAATAGAAGATCTCTTAGAAAAGTAATTCATTAGTCTCAGTGCTTCTTTATAGGGAGCATCGGTGTTATTTATGATAAAAAAGGATGGAAGTATGAGAATGTACATAGATTATAGATAGTTGAACAAAGTGACAGTGAAAAAAAAATATCCCCTCCCTAAGATTGATAACCTGTTAGATTAACTAAGATGAGCAACTATGTTTACTAAGATCGATTTGAGGTCGAGGTACCATCAAATTAGAGTGAGAGTGAGGATATACCTAAGATCATTTTTAGGACTAGGTATGGGCATTATGAATTTCTTGTAATGCTATTTGGGTTGACAAATACTCTAGCTATTTTCATGGATTACATGAATTGCATCTTTAGACCCTACCTCGATCAATTCCTGGTAGTGCTCATAGATGATATTCTTGTATATTCTAGAAACAAGCAAGAACATAAACAACACCTTAGGATTGTGTTACAAGTGCTTAGAGAGAAACAGTTATATGCCAAACTAGAAAAGTGTGAGTTTTGGTTAGAGGAAGTGAGATTCCTAAGGCATGTGATTGCTAACGATGGAGTAGCAATAGATACAATTAAAACTGAAGCGGTGGTACATTGGGAGAGACCTACAAAGGTGACTAAAATTCATAGTTTCCTCTTATTAGCCAATTACTACAGGAGGTTTATCCAACGATTTTTGCAAATAGTGATGCCAATGGCCAAGTTGACCTGGAAGGAAGTTCCATTTATGTGGGACTCTAAATGTGAACATAGTTTCCAAACCTTGAAGGAAAGGTTAACCACTGCACCTATATTAATCAACCCAAATCCCTTGGAAAAGTTTGAGTTGTACTACAATGCATCCAAGAAGGGTCTAGGGTGTGTCTTAATGCAAGAAGGAAAATTAGTGGTCTATGCTTCCAAACAAATAAGATCCCAAGAGAAAGGTTGCCCCACTCATGACTTAGAACTAGCAGCGATAGTGTTTGCCTTAAAAATTTTGAGACATGGGTCTAGGTTTAAGGTATTTAGTCACCACAAAAGTCTCAAGTACCTCTTTGATCAAAAGGAATTAAACATGAGATAGAGGAGATGGATGGAATTCATTAAGAATTTTGATTTTGAATTGAGATACCATCCAGGTAAAGCCAATGTTGTGGTAGATGCCCTGGATAGAAAATCCCTCTATGTAGCTCAAATGATGGTCAGTGAAATGAGTTTGATAGAAAATTTTAGTAATTTGAGCTTATCCGCGTTGACTCTACTAGATAGAATTTTTCTTGGTGAATTGAGAATTTAGAGCGACCTTAGAACTCAAATCTTAGAGGGCCAAAGGGAAGAAGAATTCTTAAGGTACCTAAAGGACCCAAAGGAATTCCATAAGGACTCTGATGGGATAACAACCTTCCAAGACATGGTTTATATCCCAAGCCTAGGGGAATTGAGGGAGAAAATCTTAGAGAAAGCCTATAGGAGTGACTATACTATTCATCCTAGCTCCACTAAGATGTATCAAGACTTGAAGGGGAGATTTTGGTAGTTGGGCATGAAAAGGCACATCGCTAAATATGTTGCCAAGTGCCTAGTGTTTTAGTAGGTGAAAATTAAACATAAAAAACCTGCTGGATTGTTACAACCTCTTGATATCTCTGAATGGAAATGGGATAAGAATTCTATGGACTTTATGGTAGGTTTACCCAGGACTCAGTCAGAAAATGATGTTATTTGGGTGATAATAGACTGACTAACTAAGTCTACACATTTCTTACCCATTAAGATCAATTTCTCCTTGGACAAATTAGCCCATTTGTATATTCAGGAGATAGTGAGACTTCATGGGATCCCTACTAGCATTGTCTCGGATAGAGACCCTAGGTTTACCTTTAGATTTTGGAGAGCCTTCCAAGAAGCTTTTGGTACTAGGTTAAGCTTGAGTACCACTTATCATTCACAAACGAATGGACAAATTGAGAGGATTATTGAAACTTTAGAGGATATGCTTACGTCATGTGCCTTAGAGCATAAAGGAAGTTGGGACCAAAGCTTAGCATTGATAGAATTCTCATACAATAACAGTTTCCATTCTAGCATAAGGATTACACCTATGAAGTTTTTTATAGGAGGAAGTGCAAATCACCTTTATATTGGTTTTAGGTAGGGGAAAGGCAATTGTTCAGACCAGATTTGGTACAACAAAATCAAGTTGACAGGGATAAGATGGCTAGGGCCCAAGATAGGAAAAAGAAGTATGCTGACAAAAGAAGGAGACCACTAGAATTTGATTAAGGGGATCATGTTTTCCTTAGGGTATCACCTGTCACTAGTATAGGTAGAGTTATTAAGTCAAGAAAGCTAAATCCTAGATTTATTGGGCCATTCTAAATTTTAAGAAGAGTTGGCCTATCTGCCTACCAGATAGCCTTACCTCGATTCTGGTTAAACCTTCTCAATGTTTTCCATGTTTTGTAACTTTGAAAATACATCTATGATCCATCACACATTCTCCAAGCTAGTACAGTGCAGTTAAAAGAAAATTTAACTTATCATCCAAAGCCTTTAAAAATCATCAGGAATGAGATCAAACAATTGAGGAACAAGGTCATCCCTTTGTTTAAAGTCTTATGGGATCAGTCATCTCTATAAGAGGCAAAATGGGAGAAGGAAGAGGATATGAGCAAGTCCTACCCAAAGTTATTCAAATAGGTATGTTCTAATTTCGAGGATGAAATTATTTTAAAGGAGGGGAGAAATGTAACATCCACTCCTAATATGAATAAGAGATGCTAGTTAGTTGTCAATTTAAGTTTAATGCTTGTGTATGTTGCATCAATTGCATATAGTTACATTAGTACAAGGACTTAGTTGAAAGGAATGAGAGCAGAGTTAAGATGTGTCTAAGGACTAAATCAAAAAGGGAAAGTTGAGTTAGGCCGAAGTCACAAAATGGGCTAAGGGTAAGAATGTAATTTGTGAGACTTAATAATTCAAAAACCCAAAACCCTAACATACAACTCAAACGTTAGCACTTTCTAGAGAGAGAAAGAAAAGGGCTAGTAGAGAGAGAAAGTGGTGAGTTAAGGCAAAAGGGAGGAGATTTGTTGAAGGAAGAAAATATTTGAGGCTAGGGATTGGTCTTACAACAAGGGAAAGACCATTTTAACACATTTTACATGCACTTTCTTCAGGAAATCAAGGTAGAAACTCAACCTAACCCCTATTTTTTGAAATGTTTAGCTCTTTGCTAGAAAAAAGTTGTTATGAAATTTTTAAACTAAGTTTGGGGTTTAAAAACTTACATTATTTATGTTTGTGACTTATATTTGGTTGTTGGGGCTGAATGGTTATGTTCATTTATGCTTATAACTGATTATGAAAGTGAGTTTATGCCTTAAGTGCAAAAAGATGGTTTAATCTTAGTTTTGAGTTATGTTAAATTGAGTTTGGGTTATTTACAAGTGTTGTATGATGTGTAACTGCTGATGTTGAGTTCATGGCTTAGGGAAAATAGTTTGAAAGCATGTTTGTAGGGCAAGACTCTAGATGTAGAAGTATGTTTTAAAGCAGATAGAACACTAGCAGCCGACTACTAGCTCTTGGAAATTGACTGTCGTGTTCTTTAATTTCTAGAAAATTCTTCAAAAAGCTAGCAGCCAACTACCCTGCCCTAGCAGTTGACTGTTGTGTCCAATTTTTCCTAGAAACGCCTCACAGAAGGCTAGCAGTCAATTGTCAAGCCTTAGTAGCCGACTGGTACCTCTCAGCTAAGCGAGAGTAAAAAGTGCAACAAGCTAGTAGCTGACTGGCAACATAGGATCAGTCAACTGCCAACACACTATTTTAGAAAAGGAACTCAACAACGTATTTTGAGAGGAAATTAGCCAAAATCTCAATTAAACTAAGGATCTAAATCAAGGATGTAGTGGGCAACATACAAGATGTAAGGTCACGTTTCACTAGGATGAGAGGATCCCTATGATAGTGATACAAAGAGAGTGAAAAAATTTAAGGAAGGAAAGAGTGAAGTATTCCAAGTGTATGCAATAGTGGTAGAAAGGCTCATGATCTAGTGATCGAGTGATTGATTGTCGGTATGTGATGGCCATTGGGTATTCCACGGTTTTGCCATGAATGAGGATGGTTAAACATCCACTTAAACATAGATGATTTTGAAAACACTGATGGTTGTGAACCCTAAGTTAGTGTCATCTTCCAAAGGCCATTTAAGAAACACATACTTAGAGTTAAGCATAACCATGGACATGAACCGAATCACCCTAATATATAGGTTAGAGAGTATCATATCGAGAGTGTGATCCATCGGAAAGTGCTTGTCAAGGGTTAGACAGTGATCCTATGAGATGATAACTAGTCTCGTTTGAGGAAGCGAGATGAGTTAGGTAGAGTTGACCAAGATCCCATTGGTTATGAGATGGTATTCAGATCCAGCTGAGGGGCACCTCAGATAGTACAAAAAGTAACTAAATAGTCACTAACTCATGCATGTATGTTGTGGTACATGGAGTTATTTGCTGGGCGACGCTCTCGATAACTCGTATATTATGTTTGTTTCTCCTACTCATGCTAAATGTAAAAGCATGTTTGTTACTTTATAAAATGTTCGATATAGAGGTTATGATGGAAATGATGATGCCTGGACATCCTATGTTGCAAAGTTTATATGTTTTAAATGTACATGCATAAATATGAGCACATGACATGAAAGTATGCTTCATGCACTGCATCCCAATAGTATGTATTACATTTTTATGATAAAAAGAATGTAAAGACTTTTTGTATAAGTACGGTGCTACAGGTCAGTAATTCTTAAAACAGGTTTCTTTGCTATTGAGATTAAATTCTCACATAAGTATTGGTGTGTACCAGATGCGTAGGTCCCTAGCTAAAGATGAAGGTAACATAAAGAGAGGTACCCTTCATAGGGGTATATGAAAATATTTATTTTGGATAGTATAGGCATATATTTATTTTGTACTAGTCTTTATGATTTTTTAGGAAGGCTAGTGAAGATTATCTCTTATATAGCCTATCTTAACTTGGATGTAGATGAATTAAATAGTAATTACCAATAGACAAATTGATGAGGCTATGAGTAGTAGGGACGTTGCCTTTATGCCCAATATTTATTTAATGATAATTAACAGATTTTGTAACGACCCATCTTTATACTCATATGTCAAAATAATTTAGAAGTGCAAAAATTCCCTAAAAAAATTTTTTTCCTTTCCGTTTTTGGGTACTCAGTGGTTATTACTAGTTGAGTATAACCCAAATAGACTCTTCTATTAGTCCATTCAAATTCCACTCAACTACCCATTTTGTGCATCATATCTCACACCACAATCCATACAATTATGTACTCTAGAATAAGAAATTCTAAAGCATTCATTCATAAAAAATTGAGATACATTTTCCATTAACTAGTCACAACCCAACATGATTATCATTAAAAAATTTACACATCCTATGGCATCCATCAAAATGACCATATAATCATCATTACATATACACTTCATGGCCTACATGCCACTTTAAATTCCTTGTCTACAATTTAGGATTTACACATCCTTCTAAGTTGCCTTGCAACTCTGACATACATCTCAGCCCAACTAATTTCTAGGCATATCCTAGCCCTAATCATCTGAACAAACAACTTAATGGGATACAATCATCCCAGTAGAGTATTATACATTTTATAATTTTATAAAATATTTGAAAGTTCAGTTGTACCCTTTTGGTACAAAAAACATCTCCCCTAAGTCATCTTTAACATACATGTGAATTACAAAATACTATCATCATTACACATATGGGAATTGAACATATTTTCACCAAAGCTACAGTTCATAAAATTCATATCAAATTCATAAGAGTATAGGACCATTACTCTGGTCAAAACATCATTTTTATAGTGTTTGTAATTACATTTCAAACCATATTTGCATAAAAATTCTCATGTTGGTGCAAAAATCACATAAACCTGTATATTTTTACAAATCAATATGCATACCATCACAATCATTATAGAAATCATAATCTCATTTTCATGCTATTTTCTAATCTCAAGCTATCATCACACTTCCTTTTATCAATGTGATGGTCACACTTCCTTTTATCCATGTGTTTGAGATTATTGTTATCACGAGGACTTTCCTCCCAATGATTATCACACTTCCTTTTATCCATGTGACTGAGATTGTTGTTATCACGAGGACTGTCCTCCCAGTGATTATCACACTTCCTTTTATCCATGTGATATTTTCACACTTCCTTTTAACCATGTGATTGAGAATCTAACTTTCAAGACATCCCCTGACATGTGCACATTGCTAGTCTCATCCTTTTCCCGACTATACAGTAATATATACAAATAGGTGACTAATACTTAGGGTTATGGAGTATTACACTTAAACCAAAACGTTTTCCTCATCTAGACTATCCTTCCTTTACTCCTTAAAGTCTTCCATAGGGTTGTATTGGTTTAAATAATAATCTCTAATAAATATAGAAAAATTAAGATGAAAGCAATTACATTTTTACAAAGTAGTATACATAAGGAACATTTAATGATTGTCCCATACCAACCATTAAATGTCCATCCCAAATTTCATCTACCCTACAAAGCATATAACCTAATAGCCAAATCAAAACAAGAAGCAAAGAGTCTATTTCATGTTTTTTTTATCATACACAGGTAATTCCTCTATACTCATATGAAAGTCATATACTCGCTCAAAATTCATTTCATCAAATACATTCCCATTTCATAAAATAAATTTCTCATTTCAAAGCAAGCAATTCATATCATCATTTCAAATTAGGGGAGTGTAGATTACTCTACCTTAACCGTTTGTTCCTTTCTTGATCAAGGCTTCACTCTTCCCTCTTTGAATTGGCCTCACAATTCACTTCCTGAGAAACAATTTAGATTTCACACTAGTCCTTCTCAAATATGCATTTACTGCAATATGCTTCCTATACAACCTATGCTAGATTTTTACTATGAAATTTCTCTAAATTCCTACTATAAGCTTTGTTAACTTGACAACTCTTCTCTTTCCCTTCCTACACTCATATTACTTATCACCTAACCTATGAAATTCTCAAGTATGATGATATTTTAAGCCTCATTCTAGCCAAGACTAAGGGTTTCTAATCTCAATTCTTGTTTAAAAGATTATTTTCCATGTTAAAAGGCTGCCAGTCGGCTGCTATAGAGCTAGCAGCCGACTGGTTGCTTTTAGATGGCAGCCAACTGACTACTGTGAAGCTAGTGGTCGACTAGTGGCTCTCTAGAGTTTTAGATTTTGTAAGATAGTAGCTTGCCAGTCAATTGTTAGAAGGTTACTAGTCAACTACTAGGCAAAAATTAGACTTAACAGTTGACTACTGAGGCTACCAATCGATTATTGCTTTCCTGTATGAATTTTTTAGTTTTTCAAGAACACTACTATCAATTGGTACATGCTATCAGTCAGCTATTATATTCTGCCACAATTTGAAAAACCTAAATTTTTGAAAATTTCAGTCTAAAATCTAGTAATTTTAGAGATTAAAACATGTGAGCTTAGTTTCTAACCATTTTCCCCTAAAGCCTAGCCATTTTCATGCTTAAATATCAATCATACAAGCTGATTTACACTTTCAATCGGGTGAACAGTAAAACCTATTCTCTAAATCTGAAATTAACCTAGAAAACACTGAGTATAAGCTAAAAACTTTAACATTATGGTTCAGAAACCTTTTCCTATCTCCAAACAACCTTAATATCATCATTCTGACCCAGAAAACTAGAAATATCTAAAGAAAGGAAGATTTCTCTATTTTTGCTAACCCTAAGCATTTTAGCAAATTTTATGGGTTTTAGGTGAAGTGATCTACTCCTAAATGATGCTAAGATGTATTACCAAGCTATAAGTACAGATTTCTTACCTCAAATCTGGTTATGAAAGATCTCCACTTTGGTTTCTCTTCTTTTCCCCTTTCACCCGTGCTCTTCCTCTCCTTCTCAAAAGTTAGAATGTACTGATAGGGAGGGAAGGAATGCATATGATAGATTCTAAAGGAATGGCACACTTGGAGCTTCAAGGGCCATCTTGAAAAATATAAAAATTATAATTAAGTCCTTTGGGCTTTATAAATCTCATGTAGGGCACTTAGTAACTATTTTCCATCCCCATTTAGCCCCGTAATAGTTTTTCATTTTAGTCCTTGTATGAATAAAGCTCTAAGATTATACTTTCCAAGCTTTGCTTTAGGATTTAATCACTTATTTCATTTACATCCCACTAATTTAGCCTCAATAATAAATTTTAAAGAAGCGAATATTACAAATTTAGTATGCATGTTTGTGTATAGTTATTTAGAGAAAATTATGTATATATATATTGGGATATTCCACTGCGAGTCTCAAGTGAGAACCCGAGTATAGAACCCGACCCAAACGACGTTTAATTAATCAACTTGGTAAAAAGTTAAAATTGACTCAGGTAGAAGTAATAGTAACACACTATGATTATGAGATTTACATATTATATTCTTTAAATTACCTTAAAAAGGAACTATAGTCTAAGGGAGTTATATAATATTTCTACTAATAAGTGAAACATGCAAGATATCATTCATCTTTAGAGAGTTATTTGAATTAAAGGATAAAGTGACTTTAGAATGCCTAAAATAGTTTATAGACAAACTTGCACCATTTTTTACATGCAATTGCTCACTTCTAGTGTATTCATGGCTACTCATCATATTGTTAAAATTTGTTGTTACATGATTTGAGGCACCAAAATCTGGATATCAAACTTCGTCACACAAAGCTTCAAGAGTAGTTACTATAGCAGCTAGGTTAGATGAGTTGTTGAATTAATGTGAGATGTGAGAAGGATTTTCACTAGTGCTAGCTATGGGATTGGGTTGGAAGTTGTGGTCAAATCTGTAGTAACAATGATTCACTATGTGACTTGGCTTATTACAAAGTTGACAAATAATAGTCTCTAGAAGCCTAAAACTTCCTTCCTTTACCTCTGGTCCTATTAAAGCCTTGCATTCCACCTCTTCCATGAGTGTTATTATTGTTTTGGTTCCCGAAAGTTCTTAGTGTTTCCACTTGATTTTTCCTTTCAAGATATATTAGTAGCATCCATAGTCAGTTGATCTTTTGTCACAGGTTTATTATTTCACACAATTATTGCTTTCTAATCTAGGAGAAAGGATTCAATTTCAAACACAATGTATAAGTCCCTTTTAAAGTGAATGGAGGTGACAAACACATCATACTCTTCAGGCAGTCCAAATAGATGTCTTAATGTGTTCCTGAGTAGATATAAAACTCCTAATGGAAATGAGAGCATCAATTAAGGCTTTTATCCTTAAAAAATATTCTCCTTTGGTGGAATTACCTTTCTTGGTGCTTCTTGTTACCCTCTCAATCCGATAATTCATTTCAGTTAAGTAAATAATATAATATAATATACAAGATTGGTGTGCTACTACTAGTTTGGGAATTCTACACGTACGATCTCACACGTTACGCAATGAAAAATAGAATGAATTAATAGAAATGAAACATATATACATTTATAGATACATTCACATTCATTTACAATATTTACAAATGACATACATTAGAAATATATCTATGGATATACGAGTGTGTTAACTAGGGTAAGGAGACAACAAGCCTGTCACTCATACCCATTTAACAAAATTACTAGTGAATTACTAGCTCATATATCCTAATACATATATACCTTTGTGCTATACACCAAAAATTATCCTCCTAATCCTTTCCACAATTTTAACAAGGATGCAAGGTATCAGGCATGTCAAAATGTTTCTAAAACTTTATATATTCAAGGAGTGGGAGGCACTTCCCATACATATATGACCCACAATTCCTTGACAATAGGGAAATACCCTAGAAAGGGCATCTCCATTAAATCAACTTCCACTTCTAGTAATATCTGGTACCTAGGCATCTGATACAAATTAGCATTTTTAATGAGAATAAATCTCAGTAGCAATAATAACGAATTTATAAAACAACTAGTTTGTACCACCAACTAGTTTGCCTTACATAAATTACATTTGATACTCATAATTGCATACATAATTTACTTAATATGCACCACATAGGGCATATACCTCATAAAATAGTCAAATCATACAGGTAACATAATTTCATTCATCTAACTTCATATAAAGAGCAATAAGGAAATAAAAGCATTTCTCATTGGTCTTTGCCATCATCATAATAACTATTATATAATAACAATAATAAGAGAATTCAAGAGGGTTGTCGAGCGAGCCACTCCATACTTTTGAATATGTACTTGTAACCTTTTTGCAGCATATGCCCATTGGTAGTCCTTGACTATAACATTATATTTGTGTACATTCTAGAGCGTCCTCCAGAGGTCCAAGTACAATAGAGTCCCCACATTGAGTTAACACATTGAGTACATAATAGGGTCCCCAAAATGCTATTCATAAGCATATACATTAGGGTGATTAAGTGTATACTATAGTTATGTGAAATACTAAGTATGTGACCTTTTATTTAACTTGGCCAATAAGTCACTAACTTAGAATTTACAACTATCACCATAATCGCGGAATGTCTAATCGTCGTCCCATACTAGCAATCAGTCATTCAGTTATGAACCTATCTACCACTAATACATATACTAAGAATACAATTCTCATTTCTTTTATGCATTTTTTCCCTTTCTGTAACAACCCATTCTCATAGCTAGTTACTTAATAAATATAATTAGTTTCCATATATGTCCTTTGGCTATAAGACTAATATGTTCTCTTTTATCTTTTTATTTGTTTTCCTAAGTAAATTTTTTTTATATAGTTATTAGGCTTGGGATTCCTTACTTAGGTATTCCTTACATACAATACGTAGTGGCAAAACTAAATAAATAATCAAAATTTGTTACAATATCCTAAATAAAACTTGATGATATTTACATTTGCTATATATATTCACATTTTCATACATATATTTCAAGATATGTGTAGCGTTTTTAATCTTCAAGGGTAAGGAGGCAACAACCTGCCACTCAAACCCTGTTTCCAAAAAGTACACATTCACATATCCAGATATATAAGCCCATTCAATTATATACATTCCAAAAATGTTCATCCCAATTCTATCTCCAAAATATATAAGAATTAGGTTGAAATGGGCTATCATCTATGTTATAATTTCATATTCAAAAATACATATTTACCATCCCCCTACTAAGGATGGACTTCCATAACTGTTACTACATAAATTCCCTATACTACATTAAACATCCCCAGGAAAGGGATCTCTACCGTCACAATATTGACTTCAAACCAAACCATATACTGGGGCATCTAATACATGTCAGATACATTTGTAAAAATATTATCTTAGTAATTAAGAAATTTTATTAATGTCATAAAAAATCTAACGTGTACCACAACATGGATACAAAAAAACATCTCTACCTTAAAAAATTATGCAATGTAAATATAAATGAGTCATATGAACATGTGTGATATCACACTTTAAGCATTTAAGCATTTAGAATAATACTAATACTTATGCCCTTTTTATTCAGTTCATGCACAGCAATCATCAACAAAGAATACTTTACAATCATTACTTTACCTCTTTAAGCCACCACTTAGTGCCTCTCACTTTAGGAATTATTTAGTGCCATTTTTTTCTTACTGTCCTTTAGTGCCATTACCATAAGGGGTACTTTAGTGCCATTACATCCCTTAGGTATTCATTTTTATGTCATAGGGTACCAATCCACCATAAGGGGTATTTTAGTGTCGTTCCTCCCTTAAGTGTCCTTTTTAATGCCATTGGGTACCATTTCAATATCATCCACAATGTAGTGTCATTACAATCAACATCATCCATAACATAGTTCCATTACAATCAAAATTATTCATAATGCAATTCACTGGTAATTTAAGCACTCCAAATATTCATGATTTGTGCCATCAAAACTTTGTGCCATTTAAAGTTGCATTTCAATATGAATCCCCTTACTCCTTTTCCTTCTTATTTTCGGCCAAGAAAGGAAAAAGATAATGACAAGGGATTTTCATGCTATTTCCCCCTTGTTTCATCCTTTCCATTTACCAACAATCAAACAAGCATATCTCTAAATTTTTTTCTTTCACCTATCCACCAACATCACATTGATTTACAAACTTTTAAAACATAGAAGTTCTTGAACCTGGGAAAATATTCATTTAATCACATGCTACATCCATTCTCTACTCCATTACAACTAAATGCAAACCCTTCCATAAATTAAATTAAACAATCTTTCCATGGGAATTTCATGAGTCCAATTCAGCCAAAACACCTCGAAAAAAAGGAAATAAGAGCATTCTTCATAATTTCTTTATTCATAGTGGAAGGTTATGGTTAAATTAAATTCTTGGCTAGTTCTTTACTTCATTCCAATTTAAACCACAAAAAATATAATTATTTTCATTCAATATCCCCTTTGTTTTGACCATTTTGGGTGAATGCCAAACATCACAAAAGAAGAGGAAAAATGCAATTTTAGTTATCTTCCTTCCTTTTTAGCCTTTCTAATATAATTTTCCACCTTAAAATAATACAACCATTAATTTATAATCCCATTCATACCATGTGAACAAAACCTCTCGGCCAAAATCTCAAGAAAAAGGGGAAAATACATATCCATCAATTTCTTTCCTTTTTAGTATTCCTTCATAATTATTCCAACATTAAGACATCATAACCTATTCAAAACACATTATTGGAAAGCTTAGCACTCATTTAAAATCAAGGAAAGCATGGATGAAAGTGGGTAAGACATAAATGCAATTCTTCATGCAATAAATTCAATCGTGCATGTTAACCATCACAAGTTCATCCTTACACTCACATAAATACATTACAACAAGTTTTCAAACTCAAAAAGAGGTAGAGAGAGAAAATACTACTATTCATGGATTTGGGGAGAATGAAAAACTCCATGAAAACCACCATGAACTTTAAGATTAATGGTAGAAAATTACTTAAACTACCTTGTTTTCCCAATGAAAATGCTTTCTCCTTTAATTTTTCTTGCATTTTTCTCTTTCTTCCTCCTTCCCTTGCATCTCGTTTCTAGTAGTTCTCTCCCCTCCCTGGCATCATGATTCTGTCCAAGAAAAGGTGAAGAAGATGACTTTTAATAACATTTTTAAAATACCTACTATGTCCTTTTGGAAATTTACTTATTTACCCTTCTTTTTCTTTTATTTTTTTTTCATTCTTTTTAGGATATGGAAGCCTCCTATTTGGATAAATAAAATTACAAAATTTATGAAAAAAAATGGCCATCATATTTGTGTCAAAAAATGACAATTTTACCCTTCGAGATAAAATTACCATTTTTCCCTTTTTAGTAAAAATGACTGTTTTACCCTTTTTTCAAATTTTTTCAGGAGAATTTCTTGAGGGAATTTATTTCTAATTTTCTTAAGTAAAATAACAATCTTACCCCTTAGGTAAAATTACTATTTTATCCTTTGGGTGAAATTACCATATAGCCTATAGGTATAATGTAATTGTTTTGCCCCTGAGATACTTTCTTAAGTCATCATGGCTTCCAGATATTTTCTAGGCGTAATCATGACGCATCATAAATGCTCCAAGATACTTTTTCGGCATAATAATGACGTGCTATAAATGTGAGAGATATTTTGGAGTCGTAATGATTATATTTCATCTTTTTATGAAACTTTAGTTCTTTTCACTCTAGTCCCCAATTTTTTTCTTTCAATTTAGTCCCTTTTTCCCATTTTTGAATTTCTAGGGCAGTTTCATTCAAGTCTTTATCAGAAAAATACTAAATCTCTAAATTTAAAGTGTACCTAGATTTTTTAAAAATGCAGATATTACACTTTTCTTCTCAATATCATCATACTCTTGCTCTTTTTCATTTAAATTCAAAGTACATGTTACCCTTCTTGTATTCTAGGTTTAAATGCCTCACTTGAATTGGATTTTTGGACCAAATACCTTTAAAACATGTCACTCAGTTCATAATTCACTCACAAAAGCTGGTAGTCGGCTAGTGCCTTGATGACGGTTGACTGGTAGCATTCTGTCCCATTATTCAAAATTCAAACTCGAGAGCTATCAGTTGACTGCTACAAGGATGGCAGTCAACTGCTAGCTTACTGTTGGTCCTAACAGTCGACTGTTAAAGCATGGCAGTCGGCTATTGGTCTTATGGGAAAAATTTTGAAAAATGAAGAATAGGGTAGTTAACTTCCAAGGCTGGCAATCAACTGCTGGAACTCTGTATGTGTTTCTGGGTAGCTTAAGAACGCGATAGTGGACTACTGCAGACCACTAGTCAGTTGCTATGTTATGGTCTATTCTAAAACTTGTCGTTAACCTAGAATTTTTATTCAAAAACTTGTTTGTAAAGCCATTTTGAAATTTATGAACTCAAGATAAACTTCTAAGTATCTTTTAACACATGAAAATAGTCCAAAACACCATTTTATCTCACTCAAATCTGGGATTAAACCTAATTTTTGTTCAAGTAGAAAAACCCACTTTTTAGAATCAATTTTAAGCGTGCATAAGTATCGTTGACCGATTCAAAACACCTAATAGTAAGTAAAAACATTAAGAATGTAGTTTTAAATCCCTTTTTCCTTCAAACAACTTCAAAATCATCAAGTTCAGTTATATGAACATTAACTTCGAAAATAAAAAGGGATTAGGTTATTTTGCTACCTTAAATTCTTATTTGGATGTTGATTAACATATTGGATGCCTTCTTAGACACTTCTCTGGATTCAACCCTTGCTGAAAGTGGAGATTTAGCTTCTTCTCCCTCACTTTCTCTTTCTACCCAACTTCTCTTTCTCTCTCTAGCAGTGGTTCTGAATTTAAGGTAATGAGGAGGTCTAACTCCTAGCCTTATATAGGCAACCCAAAACGTACAATTTTAATCCTAATCTCAGATCATTCAGCCTCAAAAAGGTAAGTTTCAAACTATATACATAATTACCATTTTACCCCTGAACCATTGGCGGGAGAATTCTAAAAATCAGTTGGCTACAGTAATCCTTTAGGTTAAAATTGAAATTCTCATATCGAAACTTTTAAACTTTTTAGTTTAGTCCTTCTCCCTTTTCTAATCAATTTTCTCATTCTTTTCTGGTCCAATTCTGGCACTAATGCAACTTATATGCAGTCTAATTCAACTATAATTAATTAAAATTAACAAACATCTCTCATAAAAATAGGGGTGGATGTTACATTTCTCCCTTCCTTTAAGCATCTTTGAAATATATACATACCTACATAAAAATTTCTAAAAATTTTCTTCTCATCTCCTCTTCTTTTTCCCAAGTTGCCTTTTGTGGTGATGACTGATCCCATCATATCTTTACTAAGGGAATAGTCCTATTTCTCAATTGTTTGTTCTCAATGCTAATAATCTTCAAAGGTCTTGGTGTATAAGTCAAATTATCCTTTAATTGTACCATACTAGCATCAAGAATATGCAAAGGATCAAGAAGATATTTTTAGAGTTAAGAAACATGAAATACATTGTGGAGATTAGATAGAAAAGGGGTTAAAGCAATTTGATAGGCAGACAGACCAATCTTTTTCAGGATTTGAAAAGTTCTAATGTATCTCAGGTTCAACTTGCTAGATTTAATAGCTCTACCAATACTGGTAATTGGGGAAACTTTAAGGAAAACATTATCCTCTTTAACAAATTCTAGTGGTCTTCTCCTCTTATCAGCATAATTTTTTTGCCTTTCTGGTCCTTAGCTATCTTTTCTTTGATCATCTTAATTTGATTTGTGGTTTTTTGAACTAATTCTAGCCCTAATAGTTGTCGCTCCCCACCTCAAACTAGCACAAGGGTAACCTATATTTTCTTTTGTACAAGGCTTCATAAGGAGACATCCCTATGCTGGAGTGGAAACTATTATTATATGCAAATTCTATCATGGGTAAATTTCTATCCTAATTCTCCTTTTGCTCTAATGTACATGCCCTAAGCATGTCTTCTAGAGTCTGAATAGTTCTTTCAGTCTGCCTACTAGTTTGTGGATGATAAGCAGTATTGAAACTAAGTTTAGTACCAAAAGCCTCCTACAAGGCTTTCCAGAATCTAAAAGTAAACCTAGGGTCTCTATTAGATACTATATTAATGGGAACTTCGTGGAGTCTCACTATTTCTTGTATATATAATTGGGCTAACTTATTTAATGAAATATTTATTTTGATAGGCAGGAAATGTGCAAATTTAGTTAATTTGTCTACAATCACCCAGATTGCATCATCCCTGATTGAGTTCTAGGTAAACTAACTACAAAATCCATGGAAATCTTATCCCATTTCCATTTAGGGATTTCAAGAGGTTATAGTAATCCTCTAAATTTCTGATGTTCAATCTTTACCTACTGGCACATTAGACAACTAGTAACATACTCAGTTATTTTCTTTTTCATACATGGCCACCAAAATTTCTTTTTCACATCTTGGTGGCACTAGGATGAACAATATAGTTACTCTTATAGGTTTCTTATAGAATTATGTCCCCCTTACTTTGGAACATAAATCCTATCTTGGAAGGTCACTACCCCATCAATACCTCTCTTGAATTCTCTTAGGTTCTTTAAGGACTTTAAGAACTCATATTCCCTTTGAGCCTTTAATATCTAAGTTCTAAGGTTATTCTCAAATTTTAATTGACTCAGATATACCCTATTTAGTATCACCAATGAGGATAGGCTCATATTTCTAAATTTTTCTATTAGGCTCATTTCATTCACAATCATGTGAGCTACATGAAGGGATTTCCTACTTAAAGCATCAGCCACTACTTTAGCTTTTCATGGATAGTAATATAATTCAAAATTAGAATCCTTTAAAAATTTCATCCATCTTTTTTACCTCATGTTTAATTCTTTCTTATCAAAGAGATATTTAAGACTTTTGTGGTCACTAAATACCTCAAATCTCGATCCATACAAATAGTGTCTCATATCTTCAAGGCAAACACTATGGCTGCTAATTCTAAGTCCTAGGTAGGGTAATTTTCTTCGTGAGGTCTTAGTTGTCTAGAGCCATATGCTACTACTCTTCCATTTTGCATCAAGACACATCCTAAGCCCTTCTTGGATGCATCACAATATAGTTTAAAACTCCCTAACAGGTCAGGAATAGTCAGAATAGGTGTCATGGTTAGTTGTTCTTTCAACACTTGGAAACTATGTTCACATTTGGGATTCCACACAAATGGAATATTTTTTCTAGTTAATTTAGTCAAAGGCAATGCGATATGCAAAAACCCTTGAATAAATCTTTTATAATAACTGGCTAATCCAAGAAAGCTATGAATTTTGGTCACTGTTGTGGGTCTCTATTAACTAACCATCATTTCTGTCTTACTTGGATCTACTATTACTCCATCTCTAGTAATTACATGACCTAAGAATTTCACCTCTTCCAACTAGAACTCACACTTCTCAAGTTTGGCATACAATTGCTTTTCTCTAAGCAACTGCAATACAATCGTAAGATGGTGTTCATGCTCTTCATTACTTTTAGAATACACATGAATGTCATTAATAAACACTACCACAAACTAATCAAGGTAGGGTCTAAAGATAAAATTCATGTAATCCATAAAGATAGCTGGAGCATTCGTTAGTCTAAATGGCATTACAAGAAATTTATAATGCCCATATATGGTTCTAAAGGTTATCTTAGGTATCTCTTCTGTTCTCACTCTGATTTGATGGTACCCTAACCTCAAATCAATTTTGGAACACATAGTAGCTCCTCTCAATTGATTCAATAGATCATTTGTTCTAAAGAGTGTGTACTTATTCTTTATTGTTACTCAATTCAATTGCCTATAGTCTATACACAATCTTAAACTTCCATCTTTCTTCTTTACAAACAAGATTGGTGCTCCCCAAGGTGAAGCACTGGGCCTAATAAACTGTCTTCCTAAGAGATCTTTTATTTGTGAGATTCTATAGGGCGCTATAGAAATTAGTCCTGCAATAGGAATTAGTTCTATAGAAAATTCTATCTCTCTCTCAGGTGGAACACTTGAAATTTCATTGGGAAAGACATCTGAGAATTCAAAAACTACAAGAATGGCATTAAGTTTATGCTAGAATTCAATCTTAGAAGGACACAAAAAATTAATTCTTGGGATCTCTTCCTCAGTTTTCCTATTTACAGGTATGACATCTATAAAAGTCACAAAATTTTTAGCACAATCTAAGACTACATTTTTTTTGGACAACCAATCCATCCTAAGAATAATATCCAATCCCACTAAAGGTAAACAAATAAGGTTGACAGCGAAAGGCTTATTTTTAACAACAAGGGGACAATTTAAGTAGGCCAAAGAAGTCCATAACTGCTTTCCTATAGCAGTGGAAATAGATAGCTCATAGGGTAGTTTAGATAAAGGTAAATTCAATCTTTCCACACATTCCAAAGAAATGAAAGAATGAGTGGCGCCATAATCAAACAGTATAATTAAAGATACACCATTTATTAAATATTTACCTTTCATCAGATTATCGGATTGGACTTCTTCTTTACCCTTAAGAGTGTAACCTCTTCCCATAGTAGAAGGTCCAGTGGCCTCAGTTAACTTTTTTCACTTAGGGAAATTGTAACACCCCTATTAGCTTATGGTTCCTTTTAAGTGTTTAAAGGTATAATGTATATAATTATCATAATAATGGTATGTTACTATCACTTCTACCCGAGTAAATTTTAAAATTTTTACCAAGTTGATTAATTGAGTGCCATTTGGGTTAGTCTCTACGCTTGGGTTCTCCCAACATCACGACGGAATAAAAATATATAAAATACACTTGTATTAACTATATATAAACATTCATTCTTAATTAAATATAATCAATTAACTATTAGGCATGGAGGCAACAATCTTGCCACTCATAACCCTAACAATTAGTTTAGTCATCAATCCAACCTAATCCCTATATAGATAAGTTAGAATAGGCTATACAAAATAATCCTACACTAGCCTTTCTCAAAATACCATGAAGGCTAGTTCAATCCTATAATGTTCTTATACTATTCAAACTAAACACTCTGTATGCCCAAATTAGACACTTCTTCATACTTTACCTTCTTCTCCAGTCCAAGGGGACCTACACATCTGATACATGCCAATACTAAAATGAGAAATGAATCTCAGTATCAATGCAACCTGTTACGAAATCCATTGACCTGTACCATTGTGCTTGCACGAAAAACTCTACATTCTTTCGTAAAACATATCATATACTATTGGCATGTAGTGCACGTAGCATTTAATCATGTTATATACTTATACATATGCATATTCATCAAAACATATCATCTTTAAAATTAGGGAAGTTCATTTATCATTAATCACATCATCATTACTTTCATATAAAACATATGTGTGATAGTAAATATGCCATCATTTCACTTTCATAACATATGAGCAGTACATAAAACACCCTCAGAGTAATCGTGAGAGTCACCTACCAACAACTCCAACCACCACTGTCTATATGAATGAATGCATGCCTATTTAGTCATGCCTTAACTTGTGTACATTCTCAAGAATCCCCTAGTGGATCCAAGTACCTTAATGGCCGATGCCCCTTTTCAACAAATCATCCCTGACCAGTGAGATTCCTCTCTGATATGTCTTATTTTACACAATTTTACCTAATATTTTATGTCCATTTTATATGTATTTGTTGTGTATTTTTATTCTAGGAATCACCTAAATGTGTATTTTATTGCATTTCAGGCATTTTATCAATCTATCATCAGCAAACGAGACTTTTCTGGAGTTAAAGCGGCTATTTTGGGTCAGTTGGGCCATTTTTCTCTTGTTGGGCCAAGCCAAAGCCCTTAATGGGCCTTTGGGGCATGAACCCAAGGGAGGAGGCCGAGCAGCGTGAAAAGGAGGGGAAATTGGAAGCTTGAAAGAGGAGAATGGGGAGGATTGGAACAGGAAGAAACACACACACCCTTCACGAAACCAGAGCGCAATCGAGGGACCCACGGCTTGCCTGACCGGTGTTCTGCAGCGGCGTGACCCCACCTCGGCAGCAGGAGACGACGGAGAACCCACCACCACCACCTATTGCCATCGAGGCAGCGAAGCGGCGAGAAAGCGCGCGAACCGAGAGGAAAATCGCCCACATCGCAGCGTTTTGCGGCGTTTCGACCGACCCACCGCTTCACCGACGCCTCCTGCGGCTTTAGGCGACCTAGTCACACCTTCGACGGACCATCACCGTGAACGCCGATTTAATTGCGCAACCCGAGACAGACCAGTGGCGTGACGGCGACAAAGACCGTGACTCGCCCAGCGTCGTTTGCGTCGTAGGCCACCGAAATTCATCCCTTCGTCATGCGGCGTCCCTCCTGTAACCTTGTGCCGCTGCTCCGGTGGTCTTTGGAGCTATTTTCGTTCGGGTATTCGTGACCCACGATTCGACCTATTTCTGACCCGACCCGTTTGACCTGCTTTATTGGACAGCATTGTACTTGATTTTTCAGGCATTTTTCTAGCAGTTTTCCGGTGACCAATTCGTGCAGTAATCATCGAACAATTGAAAAGACAGGATAGCATAAATTTTTATTGTTTTTATCTGCTGTATAATTGACTGTCTGATGGGTTGTTTGCTGTTGGATTGTTTGCTATCTGTAAATATGTGTGGCTAGATTTGTAAAATTCATTGGGGTCCCTAACTGTGTTGGATTGCTGTTTAAATTTGCATGGATGTTGAATCTAATGTGTGATCTCCGTTACAATTATGAATGTATGTGTTAGCGTTATTTACGAGACGTCGTGGTAATGTTAATTAGATTCCTTTTTGAGATCGATAGATGATAATTGGAATTTGGAAAACTAACTGTAACGGACAATTTGTTATCGCTTAGAATTAAGGTTAATAAATTGTTTGGATTAAGAAGTAACGACTCTTAATAGTGGTGAATTAGATAGATAATGCTTTGATTTAAAATTTGCCATTAGGAAGAACCAGCCAGTGGTGGATTTTAAGTTTAAGAAATTCATTGAGATCGACAGAGAATTTGAATTTGCATTGGAATTCACTCACAGGTAACATAGTTAAATTCAGTAATCCATTATCCTTCGTGTGTTTGCCAACGATTGTAGGTTCACGATGGATTTGCATTTCTTGCCTCCGTGTATTTTCTTGTTTCTTGTCATTGTTAGTTTATTATTGCTTATAGTTAGGCGTTAGTTTAGATGAAAATTAATCATTTTAATTGCTAGGCGGATAACAGAGAACAAGTAGTAACTACGGGCTTTCCGTTCTGAGGAATACGACCTTGATACTCACCATTGCACTAGGCTGCATCGATAGGTTCACTACCTTAGGTGTTGTGGCTAGATAGCATTGGCAGCACGCATCAAGTTTTTGGCGCCATTCTTGAATTTTTGGTGAAAACTAGAGTGAATTTGCTATACATTACTTTAGCCATTTTTATTTGTTCTATTTTGTTTTTGTTTCTGGTTAGTGTGTCTTTCTCTGCGTTCAACTATTAGTTTTTATTAGTTTCATTTTGTCCTTTGTTTATTTTAGTTTATTTTATTTATTTGGATTATTTGTTTTATTATTTTAGTAGGTTTTTATTTGTTTCGTTATTGTTTCTGTTATTGAGTTTGATCTGTCTTGTTTTACTTTTTGTTTTGGTTTATTACTTTTTGATCTGATTGGTAGACTATTTCACTGGTATTGGATTCAGGTAGTTTATGACCAGGAGTTCTAATCCTGTACTTGTAGGCCCTCTATCCGATCCAGAACGACTGTTGTGGACTCGTGCACACCGTCGTCAGGAGGAGGTGCCAGTTGAGATATTGGAGGAGGAACCAATTGAGATCCCTGACCCTACATCACCAAAGATGGCAGCTGCAAATAATAATGACAAAGCCAATAGAACGATGTATGAGTTTGCTAGACCTTCATTGGAAGGGACAAAGACGTGCATTACTCGGCCTACAATAGCAGCTAACAATTTTGAAATCAAGCCAAATGTGATTCAGATGGTGCAACAAACGGTACAGTTTGGAGGGATACCCAGCGAAGACCCTAATGCCCACATAGCTAACTTCTTGGAGATATGCGACACTTTCAAGATTAATGGAACCACTGATGATGCCATTCGACTTAGATTGTTTCCATTTTCCTTGAGAGATAGAGCAAAGAGATGGCTGCAATCCCTACCACCTAACTCTATCACTACTTGGGAGACTTTGGCTGAAAAGTTTTTGTACAAATATTTTCCACCAGCTAAGACTGCAAAACTACGTAATGACATTTCTTCTTTTGTGCAGATGGCTGATGAGAGTATGTATGATGCATGGGAGAGGTACAAGGACTTACTGAGGTGTTGCCCACATCATGGATTGCCTGTGTGGATGCAAGTGCAGACTTTCTATAGTGGTTTAAATACAGCCACAAGGCAGATGGTGGATGCGGCAGCAAGGGGTGCACTAAATAATAAAACCCCTGAACAGGCACAGAGTTTAATAGAGGAAATGGCCATGAACAACTATCAATGGCAATCCTCAAGGGAAAGGCTAGGACGGCAGGGAGTGGTCAACCAGTCAGACTCTATATCAACCTTGGCAACTCAAGTGGAGCTTCTGGCTAAGAAGATTGACCAACTCCAGATGCCAGTGCATGCACGATCAAGTCGCGAAGTTACGTGGTGGCCCGCATTATGGTGTCAATTGTAATGCGGGAGGTATGTTTGCTAACCCCTCTTCTTCATTTTCTTCTCACAATGGTTCTTCTGATTTTGAACAGGTAGATTACATGGGGAACGCTCCGAGACAGCAGAACAATCCATATAGCAGCACATACAACCCCGGGTGGAGGAATCATCCCAATTTTGGATGGAGAAACACTAATAACCAGGGCCCACCAGGTTTTCAGCGGTTGCACCAACAGCAACCCCAGCAGCAAGCTGCTCCAAGTCAATTTCCGCAAGGGCAGGAGAAGAAGCCCAATCTAGAGGAATTGATGATGAAGTTTGTGTCTACTTCAGAGAGCAAATTCCACCAAATGCATTACAAAGACTTAGAAACCAACAAGCCTCTATTCAAAACTTAGAGAATCAGATAGGCCAGATTTCTAAGGTGTTGGCTGAAAGACAGCCAGGGATACTCCCTAGCACCACCTAGTCTAATCCAAGGGAGCATTGCAAGGCTATCACTCTAAGATCAGGTAAGTAAGTAGCTGGTCCTTTACCGTTACCTACTGATGATCATAATGATGTGCAGGATACAAGTGTCAATAAGGACCAAGGGCCTGAGGTAACTAAGCCGGTGCAAGTTGAGGGCAAGAAGAGCCCCATAAGAGAGTACCAGCCACCCATTCCATACCCGGCTAAACTGAAGCAGGAGAAAGTAGATCAACAGTTTGGTAAGTTTCTTGATCTATTTAAGCAGCTGAGGATTAACCTTCCTTTTGTTGAAGCCATTTCTCAGATGCCTCGCTATGCAAAGTTCTTGAAGGAAATACTGAGCAACAAGAGGAAACTAGAGGATTTGGGACTGGTGACATTGAATGAGGAGTGCTCAGCAATCTTACAAAACAAGCTACCTGTTAAGAGGCGTGATCCAGGGAGTTTTACCGTACCTTGTGTAATTGGTGATCTGTCTGTCATGGATGCTTTAGCTGATTTAGGAGCTAGCATAAATCTGATGCCCACTAGCTTGTTTGATAGATTGGGATTGGGTGAGCCAAAACCTACTAGGATGAACATACAATTAGCTGATAGAACTGTTAAATATCCTAGAGGTATAGTTGAAGATGTCCTTGTAAAGGTTGATAAATTTATATTTCCTGTGGATTTTGTTGTGATGGATATGGAGGGTGAGAGTAGCGTACCCTTGATTCTAGGTAGGCCTTTCCTTGCAACGTCTAGGGCTATTATAGATGTCTGTGATGGGAAATTGAAACTTAGAGTAGGAGATGAAACTGTTACCTTTGACTTAGCTACCTCTAAGAGACAATCTTTAGATCATGATGATACTGTATATTCTGTGGATGTCTTGGATGATGTGGTTGAATCTGAATTGCAGGAATTTTTACTTGATGACCCTTTACAGGTGAAATTACAAGGAGAAGAGGATGAGTTGTCCAACGAGCAAGTGTTGGAACAACTAGCTCACTTGCTAGCTGTTGAGCCCAAAGAACTTAAGCGATTCTTTTGTTTCTCTTGACAGGTCAGAGGTGCAGAAGGTGAAACCTTCAATTGAGGACCCCCCAACCTTGGAATTGAAGGAGTTACCCAAACACTTAAGCTATGCCTATTTGGATGAGGCAGAGAAGCTGCCAGTAATTATAGCAGCTGACCTTACGCCTGAAGAGAGGGAGATGACTTTGACCTCTCTTAGGAAATACCCTAGGGCCTTTGCTTATAAGATGGCGGACATTCCTGGGATTAATCCTAGCTATTGTTCACACAAGATCCTGATGGAAGATAGCTATAGGCGGTGGTGCGACCAGAGACGATCGAACCCAAACATGAAGAAAGTGGTGAAAAAGGAGGTAATTAAACTTCTTGATGCAGTTTGATTTATCCTATCTCTCGATAGCTCTTGGGTGAGTCTGTGCGAGGTTGTACCAAAGAAGGGTGGCATGACGTGGTCAAGAATGATAAGGATGAACTCATACCCACTAGACGGTAATGTTTTCGGGTTTGCATTGATTATAGGAGACTCAATGATGTAACCCGGAAAGACCATTTTCCTATGCCTTTCATTGACGGATGCTTGAACGTTTGGCAGGTCACATGTTTTATTGCTTTCTTGATGGTTTTTCAGGTTACTTTCAGATTCCCATTGCACCTGAAGACCAAGAGAAGACCACCTTTACCTGCCCATATGGAACGTTCGCGTACAGGAGGATGCCTTTTGGATTGTGCAACGCACCAGCCACTTTTCAGCGGTGCATGATGGCAATCTTCCATGACATGATTGAGGAGTCTATGGAGGTATTTATGGATGACTTCTCAGTTTTTGGTAACTCCTTCTCCCATTGTTTGCTTAATTTAGAACGTATGCTTGCAAGATGTATAGAAGCAAACTTAGTTCTTAATTGGGAAAAATGTCACTTTATGGTGAGAGAGGGGATCGTTCTTGGGCATAAGATATCACATGCAGGGATGGAAGTGGATAAAGCTAAGGTTGAGACCATATCAAAACTACCACCCCCTAGTTCAGTTAAGGCTGTTAGAAGCTTCTTAGGGCATGCTGGTTTTTATAGGAGATTTATTAGAGATTTCTCTAAGATTGCTAGGCCCTTAACTCAGTTGCTTGTCAAGGATGTACCTTTTTTTTTCGATACTGATTGTCTGCATGCATTTGAGTTACTAAAGGAACGACTAACCACAGCCCCTATTATGGTTTCACCTAAGTGGGGCTGCCTTTTGAACTAATGTGTGATGCTAGTGACTTTGCAGTTGGAGCTGTGTTAGGTCAGAGGATTGATAAAAAGTTCCAGCCAATTTATTATGCTAGCAAGACCTTGACTGATGCCCAGGAGCACTATACCACTACTGAAAAGGAATTACTTGCAGTGGTCTATGCTTTCGACAAGTTTCGATGCTATTTGGTGCTATCCAAGACCGTGGTTTACACGAATCATTCAGCCTTGAAGTATTTGTTCGGTAAGCATGATGCTAAGCCTAGACTCATTAGATGGATTTTGCTCTTGCAGGAATTTGATATTGAGATCAAAGATAAGAAGGGTGCGGAGAACCTAGCTGCAGATCACCTATCAAGGTTAGAGAACCCAAACTGGGAGGCCTTAGATGAGAGAGCCATTGATGATAACTTCCCAGATGAGCATTTGGAGACGGTTCAGGTATGTACTGATTCCCCTTGGTTTTGTGATTACGCTAACTATTTAGTGGCAAGGGTTTTACCAAAGGGTATGACTACCCAGCAAAAGAAGAAATTCTTTGCTGAGTTGAAATACTACATTTGGGAAGATCCCTTCTTGTTTCGTATCTGTGCAGACCAAGTAATCAGGCGATGCATACATGGGGAGGAAGTCCACCAAATCCTGAAGCACTGCCACGAAGGACCAACGGGAGGCCACCAGGCTGCAAACCACACTGCTAGGAAGGTGCTTGAAGCAGGGTTCTACTGGCCAACCATATTCCAGGATGCTAGAGCATATGTACAGGTTTGTGATGCTTGTCAGAGGTTAGGTAACATCTCTGCCCGTGATGAAATGCCCCAAACGAGTATGCAAGTGGTTGAAATCTTTGAAGTATGGGGTATCAACTTCGTGGGCCATTTTCCTTCCTCATCTGGTAATAAGTATATACTTGTGGCTGTTGAGTATCTTTCCAAGTGGCCAGAAGCTCAAGCTTTTCCCACTAATGATGCTAGGGTGGTGACTAGGTTCCTAAAAAAATTGTTTTATAGGTTTGGTACACCTAGGGCACTGATTAGTGATAGAGGGACCCATTTCTGTAGCTCCCAACTTGAGAAAGTACTAAAACATTACGGGGTATCTCATAGGTTTTCAACACCCTATCACCCACAAACCAGTGGACAAGTAGAGGTAACTAATAGGGGTTTAAAGAGAATCTTAGAGAAAACCGTAGGGGTGAGTAGGAAGGATTGGGCATCCAAATTGGATGATGCATTATGGGCTTTTAGGACAGCTTACAGAACTTCTACTGGATTGACACCCTATAGGCTAGTGTATGGAAAGACCTGTCATTTGCCTATTGAATTGGAACATAGGGCACTTTGGGCCCTTAAAACATGCAATCTTGATGTTATTTCTACAGGTAAAGAGAGGTTATGGAAGTTGGATGAGTTAGAAGAATGGCTCCACCAAGCTTATGAAAATTCTTCCATTTACAAAGCTCGAACCAAGAAGTGGCATGATCAAAGGCTGCGTGGCTCTAAAAATTTTCAGGTTGGAGATAGGGTATTACTTTATAACTCATGTCTTCGTCTTTTTCCAGGAAAGCTTAAGAGCCGATGGTCGGGACCATTTGTGATCAAGCAAGTCTTTCCCTATGGCACAGTGGAATTGCATCATCCTGACAAGGGAGATTTCAAAGTCAATGGACACAGACTAAAGCACTACTATAGAGACCCATTGGAGGTCGAGGAGCGAGTGCATATGGTGCTTTACCTGAAAGAATGATAGAAGGAGCGAGTCCAGCTAAAAGACTCGAACAAAAAAAAAAAAAGCACTATTTTTTTTATTTATTTTATCTGTGTTATTTTACTCTTTTCTATTTTCTTCTTTTCATTTTGTTGAGGTACATTAAAACTTTTAGATTTTATGTGCTTGTTCTTTGTGCTCGCTTTTATTTCGATGGTATCCCCTTTGGGTATTAATCGAGGACAGTGTGAACCTCAAGTGTGGGGTGGTGTGCCTTTATTATTTTGACTCATTTTCCCTCTACTAGTTCAGGACGCTGCATTTTGATGCTATTTTTTTTGCTGATGTTGTGTTGACGATATCTAAGACAGGATACTTGATTTTTGCTTGATTCTATACACTTAAGTCTTTGTTTGTCTTTTGAGCATGTATGATTCAGTCATGAATGGGCAGACATTGTTTCTCATAGTTTATGTTAGAAAGCAGTTTTAATGCCTAATGTATTCTTGACCACGACTAGGTCATGCCCATGTTGCTTGATTTTCTTTCATATTGTTTAATTTTGATTTAGGATGTTGTTAATGCAGTTTGCATGCTCTGCTTGATTAGTAATTCATATGGAAATATTTGAGAATCATATGCAATTTAGCCACACTTCAAATGTGAGATTTGAGCCTAAGATAAGCATTTATCACAAATATGCTTTGAATTCTTTTTGTTGAGTGTGTATTTCACTTGATTGTGTCTCTAGAACTTGCTCTGTAATACTTGTTGAAGTTACATAAACTTTTGAATATCAGATGATTTGGGCAACTTAAATTTTTACACCTCATTTTCCTTCCTCAGTTAGCCACTTTTAGGGCCTTCAATTTTTCTTCATCACTTACATTTTACACCTCAGTCCTTTCTTTTCCCTATCTTCTTTCTTCACCCCCTCCTTTTGCTGAAATTTGTGTGATTCATTCTTTGTACAGGGATTAAAATGCATTGCCTTAGTTGAAAATAGTGCACTAAGTTCTTTTTATCATTCTAGATGCTCCCTTCAATCCAAAAGTGTAAGCATGCAGGCTAATTATGAAAAAAAAAAAAACAAACAAACAAACAAAACAAAACAAAACAAAACAAAACAAAACAAAAGAAAATAAAAGAAAAAAAGAAAAGAAAGATAATAATAAGAGTAGCCTGTCTATTGATTTTATTCTCTGAGCATCTCCAACTTTATTGAAAACTTAGTAAGAATTGTTATGTTTAGAATTTGTTGCATTTAATCCTTTAATCCTTCTTGGTGCTTTAATTGCATGAATTTTCAGCATCTATGCCTCTTCTACCAAAAATTTCTTCCCTACCATCACCTTAGTCTCATTACAACCCTGTTAAGACCCCCCTTGATTTTGGTGTTCAATGTTTAGTGGTAGCAGAGATGAGATTTATGAGCAAGCTTATAGTAGACATATTCTTGTGAAGTTGCTTGAGGGATTTGTGCCTTACTTGTATACACTTTGAGTGATTTGAGTAATCTCTTTGAGGCATTGATTCTTAAATAATTTCCATTGAATTGCTGGCTAAGTTTTGTATGCATCGTTATTATCTCCATTCTGCATCAAGTTTTTTTTTTTTGCAATTTGGTCGATAAATAAGTTTCACGGGGGATGTGTTAGGCATTATTAACTGTGGACTAGGTTTGGACTTTTGAGAAATTGTTGCTGCCTATTTGAGGACTGAGTTAATGTTTGCTTGAGGACAAGCAAAAGCTTAAGTGTGGGGTGATTGATATGTCTTATTTTACACAATTTTACCTAATATTTTATGTCCATTTTATATGTATTTTTTGTGTATTTTTATTCTAGGAATCACCTAAATGTGTATTTTATTGCATTTCAGGCTTTTTATCAATCTATCATCAGCAAACGAGACTTTTCTGGAGTTAAAGCGGCTATTTTGGGTCAGTTGGGCCATTTTTCTCTTATTGGGCCAAGCCAAAGCCCTTAATGGGCCTTTGGGGCATGAACCCAAGGGAGGAGGCCGAGCAGTGTGAAAAGGAGGGGAAATTGGAAGCTTGAAAGAGGAGAATGGGGAGGATTGGAACAGGAAGAAACACACACACCCTTCACGAAACCAGAGTGCAATCGAGGGACCCACGGCTCGCCTGACAGGTGTTCTGCGGCGGCGTGACCCCACCTCGGCAGCAGGAGACGACGGAGAACCCACCACCACCACCCATTGCCGTCGGACAGCAGCAGAATGGCGAGAAAGGTGCGCGAACCGAGAGGAAAAACTGCTCCACATCGCAGCGTTTTGCGGCGTTCTCCGACCGACCCACCGCCCACCGACGCCTCCTGCAGCTTCAGGCAGCCTAGTCGCACCTTCCGACGGACCATCAGCCGCCGTAACGCGACGGATTGCGCAACCCGAGACGGACCCGAGTGACGCGACCTGACAGTGCTTCACGACCCGCCCACCGTCGTTTGCATCGTAGGCCACCGAAATTCATCCCTTCGTCGTGCGGCGTCCCTCCTATAACCTTGCGCCGCTGCTCCGGTGGTCTTTGGAGCTATTTTCATTTGGGTATCCGTGACCCACGATCTGACCCGTTTCTGACCCGACCCATTTGACCCGCTTTGTTGGACAGCATTGTACTTGATTTTTCAGGCATTTTTCTAGCAGTTTTCCAGTGACCAATTCGTGCAGTAATCATCGAACAATTGAAAAGACAGGATTGCATAAATTTTTATTGTTTTTATCTGCTGTATAATTGACTGTCTGATGGGTTGTTTGCTGTTGGATTGTTTGCTATCTGTAAATATGTGTGGCTAGATTTGTAAAATTCATTGGGGTCCCTAACTGTGTTGGATTGATGTTTAAATTTGCATGGATGTTGAATCTAATGTGTGATCTCCGTTACAATTATGAATGTATGTGTTAGCGTTATTTACGAGACGTCGTGGTAATGTTAATTAGATTCCTTTTTGAGATCGATAGATGATAATTGGAATTTGGAAAACTAATCAGAACGGACAATTTGTTATCGCTTAGAATTAAGGTTAATAAATTCTTTGGATTAAAAGTAACGACTCTTAATAGTGGTGAATTAGATAGATAATGCTGATTTAAAATTTGCCATTAGGAAGAACCAGCCAGTGGTGGATTTTAAGTTTAAGAAATTCATTGAGATCGACAGAGAATTTGAATTTGCATTGGAATTCACTCACAGGTAACATAGTTAAATTCAGTAATCCATTATCCTTCGTGTGTTTGCCAACCAGTGTAGGTTCCCTGATGGATTTGCATTTCTTGCCTCCGTGTATTTTCTTCTATTTCTTGTCGTTGTTAGTTTATTATTGCTTATAGTTAGACGTTAGTTTAGATGAAAATTAATCATTTTAATTGCTAGGCTAGATAACAGAGAACAAGTAGTAACTCTGGGCTTTCCTGCTCGAGGAATACGACCTTGATACTCACCATTGCACTAGGCTGCATCGATAGGTTCACTGCCTTAGGTGTTGTTGCTAGATAGCATTGGCAGCACGCATCACTCTCTTTTATCCCAAACGGGCTGGTATAAACTCATGGGATCACCATCAACTTTACTCGGATCATTTCCTCTCTGCTTTTGGGCAGATCATAGTACCACGAAATCACCACCATCCCTTTAAGATGGATCACACTCCTGGTAAGCTATTCTCTACTTATACTCTAGGGTGAATTGGCTCATGCCCATGGTTGTACTTAACTCTAAGTATGTGTTTCTCATATGGCATTTTGGGAGATGAAACTAACTTAAAGTTCGCAACCATCACAGTGTTTTCAAAATCATCTAAGTTCAAGTGGATTTTTAACCATCCTAATTTATGGCACTACTGTGGAATGCCCAATGGTCGTCCCACACTGACAATCAGTCACTCGATCATGAGCCTATTTACCCTAAGGTAAACACTAAGAATACTTTACTCTTTCCCTTTTTGTGTTTTCTGCTCTCTCTTTATTTCACAATCACAAAAGTCTCATCATCCAAAGCTTCTCATTTCCCTGCTTACCTATGTTGTGAGCCCTTAATTAAGTTAGCATGAAGAACTACTAACCTCAATTGCCATTAAAACCTCATTTCGTAAGAGGGCTTCTAGTCGGCTGTAGGAAGGCTAACAGTCGACTGTTGGCTCTCTATAGTCGTCGAGTGCCAGATAGTAAGCTAGCAGTCGGCTACCAGTGCTATAATGCATCCTGGATAAAAATAAGAGCATGAAAGTCGACTACTAGGATGGCTAGTCGACTGCTTAGTGTAAACCTAGGCCCGACAGTTGATTGCTAGGAATTTGGCAGTCAGCTGCTAAGCCTCTTTCTGCACTTCTAAGTTTCCAAGAACATGACAGTCGACTGCCCCATACATAGCAGTCAGCTGTTATATTCCATTACAGTTCATAAAACATAATTTTGATAGGACCTAATCCAAAATGCATTCCATTTTCAATTTGAAACATATGAGCTTAATTTCCATACAACAAACTTTACTTCTCATTAAACATTTCTCAACCATTAGCTTAAACATGGTACATTTAAGGAAAACTAGTTTATATCTCTAGATGAACACAACCCAGCCCTTCTAATCCATTGCAAACACATATGTAAGTATACATTCAGTAACACAACATCTGATAGAAATAGAAAGGCATACAAAATATAGGTTTAACCTCAAACTCAGTTTAAACATTCAGAAATTCATACTTTTCCAACAACAGTAAACTTCTCAGAAAAGAAAGGGATTGAAGATAAATTGCTACCTTGATTCCTTGCAAATGTGTGTGCAAGATGTGTTAGAAAGACTATCCCCTTACTATAGGACTAATTCCTAGCCTTGAATTTGCCCTTTTACCTTCAAAATCTCCTTCCCTGCCCTAACTTGCCCCTTTCTATCTCTACTCGCCCCTTCTACTTCTCTCTCTAAAAATTCTGAAGGTTTAAAGTATGAGAGGGTTTAAGGCTTCAGCTAGGATTTAAGAGAGGTTTGGGTATTTGCTCTTTGGTCCCTCATCTATTTTGCACTCTTGGAATCAGTCACTTTTCCCTTTCTAATTGAGTCTCTAGCCACCTCTTGCTAAACCTTCATGTATTTCCTTTCAATTTAGTCCCTAGGCTAATGCAACTATATGAGATTAATGTAACATACACAAGAATTAAAAATTAAATTAACAACTAACATACATCTCTTTCATCATATTAGGAGCGGATGTTATATTTCTTCCCTCCTTTAAAATAATTCTGTCCTCGAAATTAAAATGTGCCTATTCAAACAATTCTAGGTAAGACTTCCTCATGTCCTCTTCTTTCTCCCATGTCACCTCTTGTGGAGATGAATGATCCCATAAAACCTTAACCAGAGGTATGACCTTGTTCCTCAATTGGTTAACCTCATTCACGATAATTCTCAAAGGCTTTAGATGATAAGTTAATTTTCTTTTAACTGTACTGTATTGGCGTCAAGAACGTGAGATGGGTCATGGATGTATTTTCGTAATTGCGAGATATGGAAAACATTATGGAGGTTCGATAAGAATAATAGTAAGGATATTTGGTATGCTAATTGACCAACCTTTCTTAGGATTTGGAATGAACCAATAAATCTCATATTCAATTTTCTAGATTTAATGACCCTACCTATACTAGTAACAGGTGATACCCTAAGGAAGACATGATCCCCTTCACTGAATTATAGTGGTCTCCTTCTTTTATTAGCATACTTCTTTTGTCGATCTTGTGCCCTAGCCATCTTATCCCTAATTGTCTTAATTTGGTTTGCAGTTTGCTAAAGCAACTATGGACCGAGCAACTGTCTCTCCCTTACCTCAAACCAACACAGAGGTGATCTACACTTCCTCCCATAAAAGGTTTCATAGGGTGCCATCCCTATGTTAGAATGGAAACTGTTATTGTATGAGAATTCTATCAATGCTAGGCTTTGGTCTCAACTTCTCTTATGCTCTAAGGCATATAACCTAAGCATATCCTCTAAATTCTGAATAGTTCTCCATTTGTCCGTCTGTTTAAGGATGATATGCGATACTCAGGATTAGCTTAGTACCAAAGGCTTCTTGGAAAGCCCTCCAAAACCTAGAGGTATATCTAGGGTCTCTATCTGAAATAATGCTAGTAGGGATTCCATGCAGTCTCACTATCTCTTGGATATATAATTTTGCTAACTTGTTCATGGAGAAATTAATCTTAATGGGTAGGAAATGAGTAAACTTAGTCAATCGGTCTACTACCACCCAAATAGCATCATTTCCTGCCTGACTCCTGCGTAAACCTACTACAAAGTCTATGGAGACATACTATACACTTAGCGACATACTCAGCGATATGCTTTTTCATGCTTGGCCACCAGAACCTTCCCTTCAGGTCTTGGTACATCTTAGTGGCTATATAGAGGGATTTCCTACTCAATGTGTAAAGACCCTATCTAGTATTACCATTAATTCAGATATAATTAGATAGCTTAAGAACATTATCTTTGTCCTTATGGAATCAATGTCCGAGCAGTGATACCACTAAATTATAACAAGCAGATTAAGTTCAGGATCTTTTTCTCAGATTAAAAACTTACATGCACAGCAGAATAAAGAAATACTATACTACACAGCGAAAATATAGACTTTCATGTAATACAAATAGTACAAGTCTAACAATGTCCATTACATACTATTAAACATATCCTCGGATATATGAAGTACTTGTCCCTCGAAAGTCAAGAGACAACAGGTCTGTCACTCAGACTCCCATACAAATTAAGAATAAATTGGTCCTTCACATATCCGGTTCCCCCGTATATGTAACATCCGCTCCAAACATTTGCATTTTTATGATGACATTGTTACTATTATTATTGTTAGTATTATTTGTGGGGTGTTAAGGATGACTTGTTAAGGAGTTAGAATGGACATTTTTATTATTAGATAATCACTTTTGTGATAAAAGAATGAAATTGGAAATTTGGTAAGGAAGGGTAAAATAGTAATTTTACCATGAAGGGAAAAGAATTAGTTTAATCCTCTTATTTCATGAAATTATAGCAAAGGATTCTCATTAATTTCATTTAATAGAGAAAAAGAATCTAGTTATGTAAGAGATCACTTGCATTTGATGTCAAGAGAAAAATTCCCTGAGGAAGGGCAAAATTGTAATTTCACCCTAAGGCCATACTAGTAATTTTACATAATGTAGAAAATTTAATTTTTACCTTAAGTATTTTAGGAAAATGGAAATTAGAAATCCTTACCCACTTATGCTTAAAGAAAGAAAGAATAAGGGTGGAAATGATAATCTTTGGCTTAAAGGGAAAATTGGTAATTTTTCTAAAATAAGGGTAAATTGATAAAATCATAAAAATAAGTTTTATAAAATCTTATTTGAGTGATTTTAACTCCATGAGGCCGAAAAGGGTGAAAATTGGAGCTAAAAAGGGCCATTTGGACTTAAATGGCAAAATGGCAATTTGCTTAGGGGCATATGTGCAAATTCTGAAAATTTAAGGGACCACTCTGTAATTTTAAAATTCTTAAGGGGCAGAAAGGTCCCAACCCATGGAAGTTGCACAAAATTACAATTCCAAGGAGAGTGAATGCCATTGATGAAAAAGATAAGAAAAAGGGACAAAATGGACATTTTAGCACCAATGGCATTTTTGTAAATAACCCAAACTCTAAATTTCAGCCTTCTTCCTCCATATGCTAGAAGTGTCGAAGAAGAGTGAAGAAGGAGAGAGAGGCCGAGTTGCTTCATAGGCAAGGAGAAGAAGAATTTCTCACCAAAAAAACTTGGAAATTACACTTGTATTGGCTTTTCAAGGTAGCTAAACATGCCTATGCCATTCTTTTCTTGTTTTATGGTTTTTTCAACTTTGCAAGAATGATGGATTTTTCTCTCTCTACATTCTTATGGTTGATTTACATGAGTGGGTTTGAAATATGTTGAAAACTACTTGTGTTTATGGCTATATACATGTTGGAAAGCTTGAATATCTAAGAGATGGTGAATTTTCATAGATGAAACCCTAGTCTTGCAAAACCCTAACCTATATCAAGGCTGAAATGGTATTGTATAGAGTGAGAAAATGATGTTTTTGCATGGTTTTTTCTTGAATATGATGGTTTTGTAAGTTAGATGGTGAAACAACTCCATTTCCTTGCATTCTTCACTTTGGCCAAATTTTTGCTTGTGTAAGGGTGCTGAAATTTGGTGAAATTTGGCTAAATTGGTGTTAGAAAAAGTGTGAGAAAGTGTTAGAAAATGGTAAGAGAGAGAAAATCTAGGTAAGTTAGTGTTTAAGCATTTTTCCCATTTTCTAATTTCACCATTAATCATGAATGTGTGGCTTACTTATTTTGGCCAAATTGATGTATGTAAGTGGTGCTAAAATTTTGCTTAAAAGTGGCCTAGAAACCCTATAAATTTAGTTTCAAGAAAGGAAGAGAGAGAAAGTTATGGTAATTTTATGCTTTAGCCATGTTACCAATTCAAGGCCTTACCATTTCACCTAAAGAGTGTGCATAAACATGTGAAGTTGTGAGGTTATGTATATTGTCATGTTTGGTATGAATAATGAGCTAGAAAAATATGAGAAAGGATGGCCTAAAGTGTACTCACCTCATTTGTAGGTGTGAGAAAGGGTTAGGCATAATTATAGGAATTGTTACCATAATGTTTAAATGGTAAGAAAAAGGCTAGAAATGAACCAAATGAGTTAAAAATGCCATTTCCTCATGATTCCCTTGCCTTGGCCGAATGCCTTGTATAATTTTCCCTAGAATGGCTAAATTTATATGTTAATTGAAAATAGCCTAAGGTGCCATTAAAATTGGCCTATGTTAAGTGACAAGAGGGAAAATGATGTAATGGTCAAGAATGAATAGTAAATAGCATGAAATTTTTCCATTGATAACAAGATGTCCAAATTCATGCAAAAGTGACTGAATAGCATGAAAATGCTTAAATGCAATTATGAATGCCAAAGTTAAAGATCAAGGAGGAATGATCTAGTGAATACCTCCTGAGACCAAAATTATTAGGAGGAATGATCTGATGTATACCTCCATAGTAAGTTACCTTGTGGGGAATGATCTAATGCATACTCCCAAAGGATAAAATGTAGGAGGAATGATCTGGTGTAAACCTCCAAAGAACATCATGATGTGTAAGGGAATGATCTGGTGTATACCTTTCCAAAGTAAAGTATTTCTGTATGGCCATAAATTATATTGCATGAATGTGACTTTGTGAATATGATTAAGACATATGAGCATTGAAAGCTTGTTGTTCATCCTATGAATGACATAATTTGTTGCATATCTCATGTCTATAGATGCATACACACATGTTTCACATATATCATACCTATAGATCTATACAAAAAGACTATTTGGAACTGAATTGAATGTAGAGGTGTTTTCTATATTATTATAGTGGTACATATCAGTTGTGTTAAATAAACTGGTTTGTTTAGCTACTAGGAACATACTTCTCATTATTGTGATGATATGTATCAGATGCCTAGATACTGTTTAATAATGGAAATCGAGCTGGCTATAGTGGAAATTCCCTTTTTAGGGGCTTTCGCTATTGTAAAGGATGTTTATGTTATATCTATCTTTGAGTTCCCTCTTGAGTAAATTAGACCCTTAAGCATGTAGTCATAGCCCTTTCTTTTTTATCCTGATTCTATATAGTCATTTTAGGGTTAGAATTGGGACTATCATTTTTTTGCTGTACATAGAGGAAAAAGGGCATATGTATAAGGATATGTGAAGGACCTATCCCTCCATGATATTTTGTAAAAGGAATATAAGTGGCAGGCTTGTTGTCTCCTTACTCCTTAAGGACGGGTACTTCATCTATCCTATTATATGTAATAGAACAATGTACCAAATAATTATGATAATATATGTATAGTGGAAAAGTTTTTATATATTCTGTTGTGGTATATGTATTTTTATTCCGCTGTGCCAAAGCATCTTTTACCTGAGCAATAAAACCCAGACCTAATTGCAAAATAAATTCATGATGGATTGAATGCTCAAGAGGAATTAATGTAATCAAAGGCTAAAGATAATGTAACCACTTATCTGATTGAGTATGATAACGTTGTTAAGATAAGATAAGAGGTGTTACAATATACCCTATATTCATCTCATGTATTCAGTCAAAATGAATGTCCTATTCTAAATCGAATATATCTAGGACCCAAAATAGGGGTTACACAAATCTTACATAATAAAAAAGAACTGTTACCTTGCGGCCCGGCTACGTATCCATATCTAATACATATTAGCATATGGATAAGAAACACAAGTTTTCCAGTAGCTTAACAATTTAGGGTTTAGAAATCAACTAATATGTATCAGGGTGCAAGCACCAAAACATTTAGTCTACATTCTTGATATTAAACATAATGTTATACATAAATGTAAACCAGCAAGCACTGCATGATAAATTTAAAGGGCAATAGAAAATTAGATAACCCTTCTTCAAGTGACACATATTATCGTAAAATTACATGGGTTATTGCAGAATTAAACAGAGTGCTTATGCATTAAATTCCTACTCTTATCTTTATGGATTAATCACACACTCTGGGGTGTTATGGGGCCACTAACCCACCTTTATGAGATCACTATAGACACTAGGTCATGGGTATAAAGTAGACACTTCAGCTACACCTCGTAAATTGTAGACACTCGGCCACGTATATAAAGTAGTCACGAGTACTAGGTCATGGCCATGAAGCACCTTTGGCCACACCACGCTAAGCTGCCCTTGTGGAGCAACTTTGGCCATACCTCGTAATTCGTAGACACTCAGCCACGTATATAGAGTAGTCGCGAGCACTAGGTCATAGGCATAGAACACCTTCACACCTCATTAGGCTGCCCTTGTGGAGCACCTTTGGCCACACCTAGTAATTCGTGGACACTCAGCCACGTATAAGAATTCATCGTGAACGCTAGGTCACGGGCATGGGGCACCTTCACCCACGCCTCACTAGGTCACTGGTGTGGAACACCTTTGGCCACACCTCGTAATTCATGTATCTTTCGATGTTTTCCTATGTTAGTTGTCGTTCCTCTTTTCTATTGGCACACATTACCTTTTTGTCATATTTATTTATGAAAAATTTTGCCTAAATCAATCTAATTCTCCATTTGAATAATATTTTTCAATTATGCAACCTTAATAATTTTTTCGAGGAGGATTTCCATGATTTTGTCCTGAGAAAAATTCAAGAGAATTTCATATTTTATCATTTGCATTTTACTTTTTTCATTCTTTAAATCATATTATTGAAATGGGGTATTTTCTTTTCCATAACAATAATGTTCATCATTATTAACCATGATTTTTCCCCAATAATATTCACCATTAACTAACCATAAAGTTTAACCATAGCAACAATATTGATCCTTACTAAACATAATTTTCTATCACCATATTCAACACTAACTAGCCATAATTTTCCCATAATAATATTCATCATTTATCTAGCTAAACATTTTCCGTAACCATGTGTATCAGCTTTATTAGTCATGAATTTTCCCCATTATTTTGGTTTAAAGTCTCCTTTCTTATATATGTTACATTTATTAACATTAATTTCATCATGGAAATTACAAGTCTACTTCAATATTAAGAGTAGTAAGCCAAGCAACCCAAACCATTGAAATGGTCCCTTATTCTAAGTTCTCTCATGATCTTAAGAAAATAACATTTAAGTTTAAGCATTAGCCACCTCCTAGATTTACTATGCAAGCTAAGTCATGTGTTATTCCCAAATCAAGAATGTAAACAAGTGTTCTAGTCCCAAGGAAGCAAAATCATTAAACATGCATACTAAATCATGAAACTAGAATAACAAATTGCTAACCTACCTCTTGGTGCCTTAGATGGACCTAGCTTGTCTCTTTCTTTGACTTTTCTTCCACACTTTGCTTCCTTTTCTTTGACTAAGCCTCTCCCCTTGCTTGACCATGTGTGTGTCTCCTCCCTTGTGGTTATTCCTCTTTACTTTTCCTTGCTTCACGCGTTACTCTTTTCTTCCTTTTCTCTTTCTCTCTTTTCTTTTCTACTTACCGAGAGGGTGGGTTGTGTATATGCCCCAATGAGAGTCTAGTTTTCCTTTTTCTTTATGTCTAGGTGGCGTGTACATTCTTCCAAACTTGAAAATAGAATTTTCCAATTCTTCCTTCTTTCCATTAAGTCTTGCCGTCCCCACAAAATTTCCCTTCCATTTCTTTTTTCTCTTATTGCCACATGTGTTATGTGCACCACTTACATCTCTTTGCTTTACCTATGGAACACATCATTGAGAAGGAAAGAGGAAATCCAATGCAGATGCTTTTTTGCTCTCTTATGCCATGTATGTGTGTCCATGTAATAGGAATTTAATCATTTCAAAAAGTTTTTTCAAGTACAGCCCCTCCTTTCTCATTCCAAACTCCCATTCAATTAATAGGGCACATCAATGGGAGGGGGAAGGGAAGCATAATGTTTTGTTTTCCTTCCTTCACATGAACCATGCTGCATTCTTTCCTATTTCTTCATTTGACTGTTCTTTAAGGAAGGATGGAGGATGGCACGCCACCTTCATACCTAAGTGTTGTATACATATATGTATATTTTTCTTTCCCCAATTATAGCTTGCCATGTGGGAGAAGAAATGTGTAACCCACTCCTTTCTCATCTCCATTATTTTTCTTTCTAGTTCACATGAGGTGGCTGCACTTCTCCTTTTAATTAGTGGTGTTTAATTGCTGCTCAAATTGTACTTTCAAGTACAACTACTTCCTCTAAACCCTTTGTCTTACTTCTTGGTAATTCTTTTCCTTGCAAGTTTGGGTTATCTACTCTCACAAGCAACTAAATTCATATGTTGCATAAAAATTTTTGCACCTTTTGTCTTCTTTTCTTAACCATAATTTCCTACCTCATGTGTGGTCCCTTGTGTAACAATTCCATTAAAAATTTTGCACCATTATTTCTTTTGTAGCATGCTTATAAAATTAATTCCCATTCTCCTTCCTTTGGTCCCACTCAAGGAATATGTGTTGCCTTTCTTTCTTAGTGCACGTAAAACCCACACACACTTTTTTTTTTGGTGTTTAATCCTTCTTTCCTTTCCACTTCATGTGTGGCTTGGAATTTCCATGCATAAAATATAATTTCCATTCCCTTCCTTCATGTAGGATACATGCAAGGCACACACATGCATATATTTAAATTGTTGCATCCTATATTGCTTCTCTCTTGGTACTTAGGCTAGGTAACTCAAAAGGAAAATAAAGAATTAAATTGAGCACCTAATTTTCATGAAAGCTTACCTTTTAATATAACCATTTTGGCCCATTAAATTATGCAAGAAAAATTTTCCCTTCCTTAAGATAATTCATCTAATTAATTATGAAGCAAGCAATTCATACTAATCATTAAATAACGCCATTAATTCCATCCATTTAATTAAAGAACATTAATTTAGGCTAATTAAATTATGGGGTGTTACACAAGGCATCTGCCACCACATTGGCCTTGCCTAGATGGTATTTTAACTTAAAGCCATAGTCCTTAATGAACTCCATCCATCTCCTTTGTCTCATATTCAGCTCTTTCTGATCGAAGAGGTACTTGAGACTTTTGTGGTCATTAAATACCTCAAACCTAGACCCACAAAGATAATGCCTCTAAATTTTCAAGGCAAACACTATAGATGCTAATTCTAGGTTATGAGTAAGGTAATTGCACTCATGAGGCCTTAATTGTCTAGAAGCATAGGCCACTACCTTCCCTTCTTACATCAAGACACATCCTAGACCTTTCTTGGATGCATCGCAATACAGTTCAAATCTCTCCAAAGGATTGGGGATAACTAGTACAAGTGCAGTGGTTAATCTTTCCTTCAAGGTTTGGAAATTATGCTCACATTCAGAATCCCACCTAAATGGAACATCCTTCCTAGTCAGCTTAGTTATAAGCATCGTTATTTGCAAAAACCCTTGGATAAACCTTCTATAGTAACCGGCTAATCCGAGGAAACTACAAATTTTATTCAATGTTGTAGGTCTCTCCTAATGAACTATAGCTTTAATCTTACTGAGATCTACTGCTACCTCATCCTAGGTAATCACATGTCTTAAAAATCTCACCTCCTCTATCTAAAACTCACATTTCTCAAGTTTTGCATACAGATGCCTCTCTCTAAGCACTTGCAACACAATCCTAAGGTGTTGTTTATGCTTTTGCCTATTTCTAAAATATACAAGAATATCATCAATGAAAACTACCATGAACTGATCAAGGTAAGGTCTAAAGATACGATTCATGTAATCCATGAAAATAGCTGGAGCATTTGTTAGGCTAAAGGGCATCACAAGAAATTTTTAATGCCCATACCTAGTCCTAAATGCGGTCTTAGGTATATCCTCACCTCTTACTCTTATTTGATGGTACCCCGACCTCAAATCAATCTTAGTGAATACAATTGCTTCTCTTAATTGATCTAACAAAACATCAATCCTAAGGAGTGGGTATTTGTTTTTCACGGTTACCTTATTCAATTGCTTATAGTTTATACACATTCTCATACTTCCATCCTTCTTTTTCACAAAAAAAACTGGTGCTCCCCATGATGAAGCACTGGGTCTAATGAACTGCTTCTTTAAAAGATCTTCTATTTGAACCTTGAGTTCACTCAGCTCTAAGGGAGACATCCTATATGTTGCTATAGAGATCGGTTCTGCTCTGGGAACTAACTCTATAGAAAATTCTACCTCTCTTTTTGGTGGAAGATTAGAGATCTCCTCGAGGAAGACATTGAAAAACTCTCTAACTACAGGGATACTATCAAGCTTATGCTGACTCTCTACCTCAGAAGAACACAGGAAACATAATCTTTGGATCTTTTCCTCAGTACCCCTATTCACAGGTATAGTATCCATAAAAGTCACAGACTTCTCAAAACAATTTAAAACCACCTTATTAAAAGATAGCCAATCCATTCTTAAGATAACATCTAAATCTACCAAAGACAAAAAGATAAGGTTGACAACAAGAGTTTTTCTTTCAATAGTAATAAGGCAATTTAGGCAAGTTAAGGAAGTCAAGATATGTTTTTTTGCCACAGTTGAAATAGAAAAGTCATATGGGAGTTTTCTCATTTATAAAGCACTGACCTTTAATTGAATCACCGGATTGGTCTAACTCTTTGCCTTTGTGAGTGTAGACTCTCCCTCTAGTTAAAGGCTTAGGGGCCTCGGCAGGTTTCTTCCATAATGGGCATTCTTTGCTAAAGTATCCTGGCTTGCTACACTTGTAGCAGACGTTCTGTCCCCTCAAATAGGGCTTATTCTTATGATCCTTCCCGCACTTGGGGCAGCTATTCAAAGTATTCTACCCACCCATGGGCTTTTTTCCAATCTAACTCTCTTTGCGCTCAGTAGAGTCTTGTGGCATCTTTCTCTTAAGGGGATTATACTCCTTTTTTCCTTTAACAGCCTCTATTAAGCCCTTTGTCACTATGCAACACTTATTTGCTAACAGGGCATAGTTCTTTATCTCAATTGGGGCTACAATGTTCTTCAACTCCTGATTTAGCCCAGCCTGTAAGTGTATAGCCTTCTATGCTTCATCTTGCCTAACTTCCAAGTAAGAGGAGAATTTGGACATGTTGCCCTATCTTATCTTCATAAACTCTACTTCTTTATCATTCCTTATATTCTAGGGAAAATACTTCTCTAGAAATACCTTCTTAAAGGAATCCCAAGTGATCTAGCTCCTTAGGCCTCCAACAATTGTTTGGCCTCTTTCTACCAATGCTCAGCCTCTCCCGCCAGCATATAGGTGGAGAACTGAATTTTCTAAGCCTCTGTACTCCCCATAACGACAAACAACTTCTCCATTTTAGCCAACCATTCTTTAGTAAGCTTCGGATTGAACTCACCCTTAAAGGTTAAGGGTTTGGCCTTTTGAAACTTAAACAAACCCTTGTAGGTTTGATCCCTCATTGGTTCTCCTTTAGGGTTAGGGTTTCTGTTTACATTCCTATCTTCCTGCATTTGTCTCAACACTTCAGCAATGGTAGTTGCCTATTATGTGACAACAGCAGCTTGTTAAGTGGTAGCAGCGACCTGTTCCCTCATAGCCTCCACTATCCCCATCAAGGTTTGCATTACCCTAGCCAAATTTTCTTCTTCATCCTTGTCCCTCATACCATTTCTCCTGGGAGGTGTTGTAGCTTACTCTTTAAAACAAACATTATTGAGGTGATCAGTTTCATTAACAGAATATTTATTAGAGAATATATGGCTTCACAAGACAAATTGTACATTTCCTAAACCTAGCACTCCATTCCTCAAGTCAAAACATAACACAAGTAGTTAACTGCCTAGGCTCAGCTAACTAACCTATAATAGTCTCTATCATGAGGAATCTACCCATACTACCTAATTAGCACTTATCACTACCGAGTCAGCTATGTGCCAACCAACCATGGTAGCCATGCTTTAATACCAATAATGTAACACCTCCATTAGCCTATGGTTCCTTTTAAGTGTTTAAAGGTCTAAAGTATATAATTATCATGATAATGGTGTGTTACTATCACTTCTACTCGAGTAAATTTTAAAATTTTTACCAAGTTGATTAATTGAGTGTCATTTGGGTTGGTCTCTACTCTCGGGTTCTCTCAACATCACAGAGGAATAAAAATATATAGAATACACTTGGATTAACTATATATAAGCATTCACTCTTAATTAAATATAATCAATTCACTATTGGGCATGGAAGCAACTATCCTGCCACTCATAACCCCATCAATTAGTCTAGTCATCAATCTAACCTAATCCCTTTATAAATAAGTTAGAATACACTATACAAAATAATCCAACACTAGCCTTTCTCAAAATACCATGAAGGTTAGCTCAATCCTACCATGTACTTATCCTATTCAAACTAAACAGTCTGTATGCCTAGTTGGACACTTCTTCATACTTTACCTTCTTCTCCAGCCCAAGGGGACCTACGCATCTGATACATGCCAACACTAAAATGCGAAATGAATCTCAGTAGCAATGCAACCTGTTACCACCGTGCTAGCACAAAAAACTCTACATTATTTCATAAAACATATCACATACTATTGGGATGTAGTGCATATAGCATTTAATCATGTTATATACTCATACATATGCATATTGATCAAAATATATCATATTTAAAACATGGGAAGTTCATTCATCATCAATCTCATCATCATTACTTTCATATAAAATATATGTGTAATAGTAAACATGCCATCATTTCACTTTCATAACATATGAGTAGTATATAAAACACCCTAAGAGTAATCAGAAGAGTCATCCAACAACCTCCACGCACTAATGTCTATATGAATGAGCGCATGCCTATTTAGTGATGCCTTAACTTGTGTATATTCTCAGGCATCCCCTAGTGGATCCAAGTACCTTAATGGTCCTTGCCCCTTTCCGACAGATCATCACTGACCAGTGGGATTCCTCCCTTTTGTCCCACATGGGGTTAGTATAAACTCATGGGATCAGGTCAACTTTGCCCAGATCTTTGCCTCTCTGCTTTTGGGTGGATCATAGTACCATGAAATTACCACCATTCCTTAAAGGTGGATCACACTCTTGGTATACTATTCTACATATACTCTAGTGTGAATTAGCTTATGCCCATGGTTATGCTTAACTCTAAGTATGTGTTTCTCATATGGCCTTTTGGGATATGACACTAACTTAAATTTCGTAACTATCATGGTGTTTTCAAAATCATCTAAGTTCAAGTGGATGTTTAACCATTCCAATTTATGGCACTACCACGGAATGCCCAACGACCATACCATACTGACAATCAGTCACTCGATCATGAGCCTCTCTATCCTAAGGCATACACTAAGAATACTTTCCTCTTTCCCTTTTTGTGATTCTTGCCCTCTCTTTATTTCACTATCACAAGGGTTTCACACCCAAAACTCCTAGTTTTCCTACTTACCTATGTTGTGAGCGCTTAATTAAGTTAGTATGAAGAATTACTAACCTCAATTGCCATTAAAAACCTCATTTCGCAAGTTAGAGGGTTGTTAATCATCTACTGAAAGGCTAGTAGTCAGCTGGTAGCTCTCTGTATTCCTCGAGTGCTAGATAGTAAGCTAGCAATTGGCTGGCAATCGATTGCTAGCTTATTGTTGGGCCCAACAGTCTACTGCTAAAGCATGAAAATTGGTTGTTGGCCTTTTGGGAAAAATTCTGGAAAATGAAGAACATGGCAATCAACTTCCAAGGCTGGTAGTTGACTGCTGAAACTCTGTATGCATTTCTGGGCAGCTGAAGAACGCAACATTCGACTGCTGTAGACCATCAGTCAACTGCTACGTTATGCTCTGTTTTAAAACTTGTCGTTGACCCATAATTTTTATTCAAAAACTTGTTTGTAAAGCCATTTTGAAATTTATTAACTCAAGATAAACTTCCAAGCATCTTTTAACACGTGAAAATAGTCCAAAACACCGTTTAATCTCACTAAGATCTACGATTAAACCTAATTTTTTGTTTAAGTAGAAAAACCCACTTTTCAAAATCAATTTTAAACATGCATAAGTATCTTTGACCAATTCAAAACACCCACTAGTAAGTAAAAACATTTAAAATGTAGTTTAAAATCCTTTTTTCCTTCAAACAACTTCACAGTCATCAAGTTCAGTTATATGAACAGTAACTTTGAAAATAAAAAGGGTAAGGTTATTTTGCTACCTTAAATTCTTGTTTGGATGTTGATTAACGTATTCGATGTCTTCCTAAACACTTCTCTTGATTCAACCCCTGCTGAAAGTGGAGATTTAACTTCTTCCTCCTCACCTTCTCTCTCTAGCTGACTACTCTTTCTCTCTCTAGAAGTGGTTCTGAATTTTAGGTAATGAGGAGGTCTAACTCCCGACCTTATATAGGTGACCCAAAACTTACAATTTTAATCTTAATCTATGCTCATTCAGCCTCAAAATGGTAAGTTTCAAACTATATACATAATTAACATTTTGCCCCTAAACTATTAGTGGTAGAATTCTAAAAATCAGTTGACTACAATAATTCTTTTGGTCAAAATTAAAATTCTCATACCAAAACTTTTACACTTTTCATTTTAGTCTTTCTCCCCTTTCTAATCAATTTTCTCATTCTTTTCTAGTCTAATTTTTGTACTAATGCAACTATATGTAATCTAATGCAACATACATAAATAATTAATTAAAATTAACAAACATCTCTCACTGAAATAGGGGCGGATGTTACACTTCTTAGCTCTGATTTTTACTAATGGATTTTTGCACTAGTTTGTGATGAAAAATACTCCTTAATTCTTTCCCAAACTTTGAAGGAATGTTCACATCCGGCTAGCATGGTTAGCATACTGTCCGTCATAGATGACAGCAACCAAGACAGTATCAACTGATCTTATTTCTTCCAAACCAGAAACTTAGTGCTCAATTTTCCAGCTAATCGATCTTCCTTGCTCGCTAATCTTGCAGGAATTAATGTAGATCCAACGATTAGTTCCTCCAATTCATGTTCTCTAATTGTAGCCAAGACTTGTTGACGCCACATAAGGAAGTTTTTCTCATCCAATTTGACAGAGGCTTGATGATCGAAGGATACCGTCGTGCCTTGCTTCACATTGCTTGATGTTAGTGACATAGTGTTCGAATTTGAATTGGGTTGCTGACTTCCACGGGAGCATGGTACTTTGATACCACGAAGATTATTGAGCAACGGGTGAAGAAGATGGTAGAATTGAGAGAAGATAAAAAAATGAATTCTATTATCCATTCGTTAATGAAAGATACAGCCACTAATGCATTTATACATGATAGATAGAGAGAAGCTAACTTAACTACTTCGTAGTGCCAACTAATCTAACTTATTCTAGCCCCGAACTAATAGACTAATCTAGAAGTTCTAACTTACGTCCTCGTCATACTCAATACTAGAAAAGCAAGTAATTAATGAAGCATTAGTGGCCAAATTATATACCTATTACTTTTCTAGAACCTAAATAAGAATGACTACTTGATGACGTTATGATCACATAAACATTATGTTAAGTCAACAAAGCAGCTCCTTAAAACAAATGAAGAGTGCATATTGATTGAAGGAGAATTATTGTAGGAGATAAAATTAATAGGCGTACTTGATAAGACAAAAAAATTTGTCATCTTTCTAGGGTTAATTTACTCTATATCTATGACTCTTCGTAAACATAATGACACCGAAGAAAAAGTTGGCAAATACAAAAGAATTCTTCGTATACATGATGTTTTGATTGAATTGAGAGGAAAAATCGATTAAAATTGTATAAATATAAAAATATATTTAAATATGTAAATATAAAATAATATTATATTTTTAAATAATATTTCTTATACATAAAGTATAAAATTTACAATTTAAATGGCTCAATAATAACTTGATATGTGTAATTTTTTTAAAAAAAAATTAAATCTATTAAATGCACTCAGTGTTATATTATAACTTATTATTTGATATATATATATTAAATAAAATTTTTTTAAGACATAAAATTTGAAATATAAATAGCTTATTGACAATTTTAATATCAGAATTTTTTAAATATTTTTATTTAAAAAATTTGAAATTTAAGTAATAAGCTAAAAAACATTATATGTATATATTAAAATTGATATGCTTTAGTTTAAATATTAATGAGTGAATGAAATTAAAAATAAATAAAATATTTTAATTTTTATAATGTATTAAATGTCTAAATGATGTGAAAGGTTCTCATAATATCGCGTATGCAATTTTTATTCTATTACCTTACTTTAATATAACATATTGACAATTTAAATATTAAATAAATGTGATAAATAATTCTAATTAATATTTTAAGTACATGATATAAATGTTGAACACTTCACATTTTTTTTCTTGTTTTATTTTAAATTTTAGTGAAATATTAAAATTTATAAAATAGACTAAAATCTCATTTTGATTTCTTATGCTATTCCTCAATATAATTTGGCCTTGCATATATGTTCTTCGTCAATTCAATCTCCATAAATTAATCCCTCTGGTGGCTTGTTAGTAAAAGTTTGACGTCATTGGTGAGGTGCGATGCGATAGTATTGCAATTTATATATGATACTAATACTTTCTTGTCATGCATGATGGGTACACAAAACAAGAAAAGAAAAAAAAAATTTCTCATAGTATTTTTTTATTTTCTTTTTTTATTATTTGTGTTGGTTATTCAAAAAATTTATAATTAAAAAATATAAATAATTACAGATTAATATATACAAATCAACATTTAACTTTCATAATTCACCCTATTACTAATTTTATGACTACTCAACGAAAAATTTTATTAATAATAATTTTATAATAAAAGAACTAAAACAAAAAAATTACAATTTAACAAATTAAAAAATTTTAATTATAAGGATTTAATAGTTTAAAGTCTTGAATAAAATTTTTTATCCACACAATCACTTAAAAAATTATTCACTTAACATTTTTTTTTTCTCATTTTCTTTTCTTTTCTTTTAACTTCTTATCTTTTTTTTTTTTTTCAAACACACCCTTAACTTTTAAAAAGAGAAACTGGAAGAGAAAAAAAAACTTAATAAATTTTCTTTTTTTTTTTATCTTCATTATTACTTTTAATAACCTTAAATTAAAATTTTTTAAAAATTTAAATAAAAAATTATTAACTTCTTGTCTTCCTTTCTTCTTTTCATTTCTAAACACACCCTTAACTTTTTTTAAAAAAAAACTTAATAATTTTTCTTTTATTTGATCTTTATTATTACTTTTAATAACCTCAAATTAAAATATTTTAAAAAATTTAAATAAAAAAATTATTAATTAACATTCCTTCTCATTTCCTTTCTTTTTCCTTTAATTACTACCTTTCTCTTAATCCACCTCCTTCCCCAAATTCGCTCTATTCTGACCTAGGACCATCAGAGTCTCTCTTGCTGAATTTTGCACCTCTTTTTTATTTTTATTTTCTTTATTAGGCCCAAACCTCTGCTCTCCAACACCACCTTGATCTTCCACCTCTATGACGACATTATCGGCCTCCACCTCCATCTCCATGTCCATTTTCCCCTTATCCTCTAACAAAGTGAATCTTAAACCCAATTTTCTTCTAGCACCTGCTTCGCTACCCGTATTTTGAATTTTCTTTACTTTCTGAATCTTGGTTAAGTTCTGAACCAGTATCCATGGCCCAAAAGCCTCATTTCTTAAAACTGCTCTTTCCCCACTCACCACTTCTCTCTTTTTCTCCACCTCTCTATTCCTTAATTCTTTACCAGAATTTTCTGCCCTTTGATCCTTAACTATATCATCCTTGTTTTTACTGCAATCAGTCTTATTATGTCCATACTTCCCACATTAGAAATAGATTAGTCGTGAAACTTCATACTAAACATTGAATACTCTCTTCCCAATCTTAAATTTGGACAGTAATCTCTTCCTCAGATCAACTTCAATACAAATGCGAGCAAACTCTCCCCTCTCCACCTTAAGCCGATCACCTAAAATGAACATAGTATTGCTATCCACTTTCCTCGTTTTTTCAAAATAGGTTCCCAAGTCTCCAGAGGAAACTTCCATTGTAATACTCCAGTGGTAGCCCCGACACTCTCATCCAGACCGAAATCTTTCTGAATTCATCATTGAATGGATCGAAATCCAGTCTCCACTTCTGAACAGTCAGGTAGTGTTCTGCAATCACCTAGGAACCTTCATCCAAAGCGAAGTCATAACCTCTATGCTCACTGAATTGGATTAGGTAGTGATCATTTTTCAAATCGATAAAGTTCATATCTCCCTTTAGATTCCACATCTTCTCCAACTTCCTCGTAGAAATCGTATTCCTATTTTCCTCCCTAATAGCTTAATAATTAGGGAAGATCTCCATGGTTTACACCAGGATCTTTTCTTCTCTAGTGAGATACTTACTTTAGCGCAGAAAGAATTGATGCTTTCTTGCGGTTCTTCTTCCTCCATTTCCTCAAAATTTGTCCGCTAATTCCTCCTCTTCATTCTCCCATGCTAATCCATTCACATCCGCCTTTAGTAAACAATCCTTATACGAGCAATGCACATCTCCTTCCTTCGTCTTGGATTCACCATTCTCCTTTTCCGTTACCTCTTCCCTTATCTTATCCTTTCGAATTTGTGCATTTTTGGAATTGCCAACCTCTTCCATTGTCTCATCCACTGATGCTTTAACTTTCTTCCTGTTACGTTGGAGAAGATAAGCTTCTTCTCCTGTAAGTAATTTCCTGCTCTGCCTCACCTTCGTTCACTTCCACGCTCGCCGTCTTTCAGAAAGATTCACCTTATTTGCTTCAATGAGTTACATTTTGATTTTAATGAGAAAACGTCGTTTTAAGTTGTGGTTGTAGCTAGTTTACCATTTATGGAAAAAAAATAAAAAGATAATAGACTATTTTGACATATTTTAAAATTTTAAAATTAATTTTAAATTTTAAATTAAAATTAAGAATCAAATATTAATTTAATATTTATAGTATTGGAACATTTTGATATGTTTATTGAATTTTTTTTGTGCAGTATATTTTTTTTTGTTTGACAATCTTAGCTATCATCCATTATGACGTCAGTTAGAAATAGAAAACCGCGTTCGAAAATATCCGAGAAGTGGGCCCCTCATGTATTTCTTCTTCATTATAATTATTATTTCATTTATAGCTTCAAGACTTTTGCATTCGTCATCATGATTAAGTTGACATTAATGCGCCACATTTTTTAACAAATAAAAAACGAGACGAAGACAACTAATACGTTTTATCAAAGGTATTATATAAATTAGCAGCGTCCAGGCAGATTTAAGAGTATACTAACAATTTGATCTAAAAAAATGTCTCATTCATATCTTAGTCTAATTAAAAAAATTAATTATATAAATTAATTTTAAAAAATTTAAAATATTATATATATATTAATTTTTTAATATATATTTTTATAAATATTTGATAAAAAATTAATATGTATAATATTTTAAATTTTTAAAGATTAATTTATATAATCATTAAATATTTTATTTATATAATTAATATTTTATTTAAGTTATTAGCATTTAATATCAATACATCTGTAAAATATTTTAAATGATATATGATAGAAGGATTAATGTATGTATATAGTGTTTTAAAATTTTTAAAAGTGATTTGTATATTCAATATCTTTTAAAAATTAAAATGTCAATAAATATATCTTTTAGTGACTAAATTATTAATATAATCTAAATTTAAAATACCTTATTGAAGAAAATTTTAAAATTTTGAAAAAATATTCTAAGAATTTATAGGGACAAAAAGATATTGAAACTTAAAAAATATATATATATTTTATATTATTAGGCTAAATTATATTATCTGGCCTCTCTTAAAAGATTTGAAAATTTTATTCCTTTTAATTTAAAAAATTTTGCTATCCTTCTTAAAGCAAAAAATATAGCTATAATCTTATTTATTTAGATCAAAATATTTTAAAAATAATATTAATTTATAATTAAAAGTATAAAATATTAGAAAATTTTATTTTTATAACTTTTATTTTAATATTATTTATAACAAGCTAAAATCTTAATTAAAATTTATTTTAAATTTGAAAAAAATACTCTTTTATATTAGTTGAATTTTTATTTCAAACATGCATGTTAAATTATATAAATAATAAATATAAAAATATTTTCATTAAATAGATGAAATTGTAATTTTTTCAGATATTTGTGAAATTTATCTTTAAATTTAAATACAAGTAAATTAAGTATGAATTTTGTTTAATTGTAATGATTGATATCTTTTGATTCAGATTAAATTTTCTATTTGATCTTGAAAGGCATACGGACAACCCTCCCCCCCTCTCCCCCTCAACTATGGATCCTCTGCCTTAAAATCTCTAGAGTTACTCTGTTATGCTTTTTAGCGGCGGTTTTTTTCGTTGCTAAAGTGAGTTTGAGTATTCTTGCAACGGATACTACTGATGCTATAACTTTTGTTTAAATAATTAATTTAATAAAAGTTATAACCGCAAAAATATTTGTTGCATGAAAAGTTAGCAACGAAAAAAACCGCCGCTAAAAAGTATTACAGAAAGCCAACTTAAGGCAGAGGATCCGGACGCCTCCCCCTCCAAAAAAAAAAAGTGACAACTTATAGTAAGGATGACAATGGGAAAGGGCAAGAGCGGAGAGTACCTCTTCATTTCTTGTCCTGCGCATATTTTTGCCTCTTATTCGAATTCCTAAAATCATTTTTTACATTAGGAAAAAAAAAATTTCATCTCTATTTCTTACAATGATTCAAGAATTATTGAGAGCTCTACAAAAATTTAAAGTGTCAACAATAATTTATCAAAATAATAATATAAATTTTTTATTATATATGTATGTATGTATATATATATATAAGATATTAATAAAAATACTCAATTCTATCCAAATAATAAAAAATTAATTATAATTTTAGAGTTTTAAATAAAATGAAGAGACATAAAAGATAATTTTTAAGAATTCAACTATTTTTTAAAGTTACTTTTTTTAATTTTTTAATTAACTAATGATAAAAAGAGAAGTTATAAATGAAAATATTTAAATAAATATATGTAAATTTTAAAAATATTTATATAAATTTTCAGGGATGAAGACCTTGCAAGATGCAGGACATAATCTCCGTTCTCATCCCCAAACTTGCTTCAAAACAATTTTGCCTTTTATCTCAATTTTTACAAAAAAAAAAAATTATATTTGAGTCTCTAAATAAACAATTCTTATACATCTCCAAACTTGAATAATTTTGTCATACCTAACTTATAGTTTCATATGCAGTAGGAATTTAGGATAACTCTCTCCAATCTTCTTTCACATTATCTGAACGAGTTGCCAACTTGCTTATTTTCTAAATGATCTAATTAACTGTCGTAAGCACACTAAAAATGATGTTTCTTTAGTAAAGATATAAAGTGATATTGATAATACAAATTCTACAATTAAATTCATTTGTACTAAAATTGTAACATGAAGACTAACACTTATGAATGAAAATCTTTAATCCTAAATTAGGTACGCATTTTGTAACGCTCTTATCTAGTATTATTATTCCTTCAAAATAAACAGATAAGTTTGATACATTACTCTTAATCTTAATTATTCATTTGCAACATCTGAGCATTTATACCATTAAGTATTATTATTATGGATTAGGTTCAGGGTCTTTTGCTCAGATAACCATACCTTATGCACAGCGAAAATTAAATTCAATCTATCATAGCGAAATTTATAAAACTTACATACAATAAAAATAATAAATGTCCAATAATAAATGTCCATTACATTCTTCTGTGATCATATACTAGGATATATAAAGTACCTGTTCATAAGGAGTCAAGAGACAACAAGCCTGTCACTCAAACTCTTTTTACAAAATACTAGGGATGAATCGGTCATTCATATATCCTTTCCCCAATGATTGCCCCTTTTCCATTTTATATATATAGCCAAAATAATGGTCCTAATTCTAATTCCAAAAACATATATAGAATTAGGACCCCAAAATAAAGGAATACAAAATGCTCTTAGAAAAATGGACTTCCATCTTTCCTCAGCACCACTAAGCATCCGCATCTGATACATATTAGCATAAAAATGAGAAACACAAGTTTCCCAGCATCTTAACAATTCATTATTTTAAAATGAACTAATATGTACCAGGGTGCAAGCACAAAAAATATTTTCATCTACATTCTAGTTATTTAAGACACATTCTCATCCATATATATACATCAATTGGCAAGCATTGCATGATTATTTGAAATGTCAATGTGATAAAAGTAGATATTCCCTTTCAAGTAAAACATTTTTTCTTGGGACACATGTTAAAACTGGAATAGACAAGAATCATTTATGCATTTCATTCTTAAAACTTACCTTGCCTTAAAGTGTGAAGCACCTTTGATCACACTTCAAGAGATGTGGACACTTGGTCACCTTTGTAAATTAGTAGTACACACTTGGGCACGTTGTGGACACTTGGCCACTTTTATAAATTAATGGTGCATACCTGGGCACTTTGTGGATACTTGGCCACCTTGATAAATTAATTGTGCACACTTGGAAACTATGTGAACAATTGGCCACCTTGGTAAACTAATTGTGCACACTTGGGCACTTTGTGGACACTTGGCCACCTTGACAAATTAATTGTGCACACTTGAGCACTATGTGGACACTTGGCCATCTTGGTAAATTAATTGTGCACACTTAGGCACTTTGTAGACACTTGGCCACCTTGATAAATTAATTGGGCACACTTGGGCAATATGTGGACACTTGGCCACCTTGGTAAATTAATTGTGCACACTTGGGCACTTTGTGGACACTTGGCCACCTTGATAAATTAATTGTGCACACTTGGGCACTATGTGGACACTTGGCCATCTTGGTAAATCAATTGTGTTGCAATTGTCTATTTGTATGTGGTCTTAAATTATCCATCCATAATCTCTTAAAATTTTCAACATAAGAACATTAATGGCATAAATTGGGATAAATTGCAATCATCCTTCCTTTAACTCTAACTTTCTCATTTTCCCTTAACTTTACCTATTATAAGTCATTATCATTTGCATATGCATTCAGCTACTAGCACTAAAATGGGGGATTGTGTTCGACCATAAGGATAAGTTAATAATCCCTAAAGTTTTTCAAGCCACATTGTCAAATTCTCCCCACCTTTCTATACTTTACACTTAATGAGATCATGCATTAAATTCTAGAATACTTTCTTCCACATTTAATTGGTGTAGCCATTGCCATTAATAATTTATTCCCCTTGCTTTTATTGGTTCATGCTACACACTAAATTTTTAAGGTTACACAACTATTTAAATTTGCACATTTTAATAATAATGTGGGCTTTATTATGTGCAAAAAGGTGAAATAATTAACTATACTTTAATTAACCACAATTTTCGATAGCAACCTTCATTTTGATGTCTCTAACTTAAAAATCATACTAGTCATCCAAAAATACAAAATTTCAGCACCATCTTATGTGAGAGCTTTCTATCATGCATGCTGAATTTTTCTTGCAACCATAATTCTTCCATAAACAACAATATCCATTTTAGCACATCAACCAACATACCAATTTATCATACAAGCTTAGCCAATATGACATTCATTTCATCAAGAATGTGGAGAGGAAGATCATGTTCCATGAAAGCTTGGAAAAACATGGTGAATATGTACTAAACCATGGAATAAAATTAAAAGAATTGCTAATCTACCTCAAGGATGAACCAAGATGGAATTGTTTTGACTCTTCCTTTGAACTTTCCCTTACTCCTTGGTTCCTCTTTTCTTCGGTCCAGGCCTCACCAAAGCTTTTGTATTTTCTTTCACACTCACGCTACTCTCTTTTCTTCCCTTGCTCTGTGTGTATTTCTTTTTCTTCCCTCTCTCCCTTGCCTTGTTCATGTGCCTCTATGTTTAATGAAATCCATTCTCTTTTATGTATCTAATCCCTTGCATTTAGGTACTACACGTGTACCCTAGGTATAATTCTCATTACCTAAAACTTTGCATTACTTGGTCCACTCAATCATGCCAAGGAAGGGAAAGGAAGATGAATTCATGTGCCTCACGTGTAATTAGGTGCAACCCTATTTTCCTTGAAATTTTGTTTTTCATCCCATATTCACGTTGCTCTCTCCCCCTCTTCCTTTATGTACCACATGTGAACTTTAAGTACAATTTATATAATGGAATCTTGTGTTAGTAGATTAACCACTCGGCCAAGTTAAAGGAAAGGGGGAAGGAGAGTCACACAAAGAACCCTTCACATAAAGCATTCAGTTCATGCTTTCCCTCATCGTACGCCTATTTAGATGTGGGTTTATTTAAACAATTCTGCACCTTTGCATTAGCCACTCGGCCATACCAAGGAAGGGAAGGGAAAGCCATGGAAGTTACACACTTCAAGCAAAGCGTAGGGTCCATGTAAGGGGCATCTTCCATGCAAGCTATACTTCTCACACGGTTACACGATTTGGCATTTCCTTTTTATGAAATTGTGAAGCTACTTAACTTGCTGCATGCATATTTATATATATTTAACTACTCACATGGTACGGAAGCTACTCCTTCACATAAGACCCAAGTTTCATACAAGGCACATGTGAGTTTCTATTCTTGGGCATGTTGGAGGCGACACAAACGAAGGAAGGGAGCTTGTATTACATGTCTCTTCCTTCTCTCTTCCATCGTTCACCAACCATACTCTTCTATTTCCCCCTTTTCCTTACCTTATGCCTATTTAGATGTGTGTTTACTTCACACAAATTTTGCACTCTTGTTCCACCGTATGCCTACACATTTAACTACTTTTCTTTTGTTTATTTTACCCATTGCTTGGCAACACCGTTCGATCACTTGAGATTAAAGAAAGAAATTTTAAGGCCACACATCACTCTCTTCTTCTCTTCTATCTTCATCCCTAATTGGAAGCATTATGTTAATTGGCACAATAATTAAAAGTGGAATCTCTTTTTGCTCACTTGTTATCTACGTTAAATTAAAGAAAGAGTAGCCAATATTGGCTACATTTCATTCCTTTGCTTTCTTAAGGTCGAAGTCATCATCCTTTTTTCTTTAATTTAGGTGGATATATATATTTATTTAAAATTTTGTTTTCTCCTTTGGCAATTAGGCTAGGCGAAAGGAAAAAAATTTAGGAAATTAAATTAAACACCTCAATTTCACATGTCCCCTTTTTATGTTACTTAATATCTAGGTTCATTCTTTCCCTTGTGGCATTTATTCTTTCTTACATCCCTAAAGCAATTGCATCATATTTTATGGTAACTCACCTAATTAATTTAGGAAACATTTATTTAAAACATGTAAGATAATATGAGGTGTTACACTTCTCCCCTTCTTAAAATAATTTCGTCCTCGAAATTTATACATACCTCATACAAATAATTTAGGATACGCTCTATGCATGTCCTCCTCCCTTTCCCAGGTGGCTTCTTGTGGCAATGTGCGATCCCACAAGATCTTTACCAGGGGAATGGTCTTATTCCTCAGGGTCTTGACCCCAGTACCGATAATTTGTAAAGGCTTTGGGTGATAAGTTATATTATCATTTAATGGCAAAGTACTGGTGTCAAGTATATGGGAAGGATCCGGTATGTATTTTCTGAGTTGGGATACATAGAAGAAATTATGAAGGTTTGACAAATGTGGTGGTAAGGCTATCTGGTATGCTGATGGACTTACTCTCTTTAATATTTGGAAAGGTCTAATATATCTGGGACTTAGCTTTCTATACTTCATAGCTCTACCAATAACAGTAGTCGGGGATACCTTCAGAAAAACATGGTTCCCTTCCTCAAACTACTAGTTCTTCCTTAGAAATCACATGCCCTAGGAACTTCACTTCTTCTAGCCAAAATTCGCACTTCTCTAACTTAGCATATAGTTGCTTATCCCTTAGTATTTGTAGCACTATCCTAAGGTACTGTTCATGTTCCTGTCTATTTTTAGAATACACTAGTATATCATTAATAAACACTACTACGAACTGATCGAGGTAGGTTTTAAAGATGCGGTTCATATAGTCTATAAAAATAGCTGGAGCATTTGTCAGGTTAAAGGGCATCACGAGAAATTCATAATGCCTATAACTAGTCTTAAAAGTAGTCTTAGATATGTCCTCGTTCCTAACCCTGATTTGATGATACCCCAATCTCAAATCAATCTTAGAAAAGATAGTGGCCCCTCTCAATTGGTTTAACAATTCATCAATTTTAGGGAGAGGATACTTATTCTTCATAGTCACCTTATTCAGCTATCTGTAGTTTATACAAATCTGCATGCTCCCATCCTTCTTCTTGAAAAATAACACAGGTGCCCCCCATGATGACACATTGGGTCTAATAAATTGTTTTGCTAGGAGGTCCTCTATTTGTACCTTTAATTCATTTAATTCCATTGGGGACATCTTATAAGGTGCTATGGAAATTGGTCCTACCCCAGGGACTAGCTCTATGAAAAAATCTATTTCTCTCTCTGGTGGGAGACTAGTGATCTCTTCATGGAATACATCAGGAAATTCATTGACTATAGGGATGGTTTCTAGCTTTTGCTGACTTTCCACTTTTGAGGAACACAAGAAACCTATTATCTAATTTTTCCTCTCTATCCCCGTATTTACTGGTTTAGTATTTATGAAGGTCACAGACTTAGCTAAGCAGTCCAAGATGACATTATTTGAAGAGAGCCAGTCCATACCAAGGATAATGTCCAGTTTTATCATGGATAAACAGATAAGGTCTACAATGGAGGTTTTGTTTTCAATCACAATGTAACAATTCAAACAAATCAATGAAGTAGACACATGTTCATTAGTAGGTACTGCTATGGAAAGTTTATAAGGCAGGGTGGTTGTTGATAATTTCAATTTCTAAACATAGTCTACTGAAACAAAGGAATGAGTAGCTCCAGAATTATACAATAAAATTAAAGAAACATTGTTAATGAAACACGTACCTTTCATTAGATCCTCAAACTAGACCACCTCTTTACCCTTTAGGGTATACACCCTTCCCTTGGTGAGGGGTCTTGTGGTCTCTATTGGCTTCTTTAGGGTAGGATAAGTCCGAGAGATATGCCCTGGCTTCCCATAGTCGTAGCACATGTTTTGCCCTATCAAGCACGGCTTATCTTCGTGATTCCTCCTGCACTTAGAATAGTTGTTCTAGGAAATAGGAGCGTTCACCGACTTCTTCCCTATCTAGTTCCTCAGAAATTTACTGTCTCGAGCCCTATTAAGTCTAGATGGGTTCTTTCTCTTAAGGAATCCAACTTTCTGTCTCCCTTTCTTCAGAGCTGCTAAGTATCTGAAGGCTATCTTGCATTTATTAACTAAGGTTGGATAATCCCTGATCTCCTGGATGCCACCTCATGATACAGCTCTAGATCCAAGCCGTTCTCAAAGTGTATGGCTTTTCATGCCCTATCCGGTCTCTAATTCAGGTAAGAAGAGAATTTTGATAACTCTTCAAACCTGGCTAGATGTTCTTCGAATGGTTTGCCCCCTGTTTAATCTACATAAATTCCCCATCCTTAGCATTCCTCTCACTCTGGGGAAAAAACTTCTCCAAGAATGCCTCCTTGAAGTTCTCCCAAGTGATATGATTCCCTTAGGCTTCCGTCAGTTGTTTCATCCCTTTCCACCAATACTTAGCCTTCCCTTCTAGTTGATATGCTGTAAAGGAGACTTTTTTGCAGCTCGGCGCTCCCCAGTACCTCGAACAACTCTTCCATCTTCTGGACCCATTCTTCGGCCTTCTTTGAATTCATCACTCCATTAAAGACATGAGGTTTGGCTCTTTGGAATTCGGTCTAGCCTTCATTAACTTGAGTCCTTATCTGTTCAACCCCAGTCTGAGTATCCTCACTTCGATCAGTCTGGACTTGGCAGAGTGCTTCGGTTGTGACTGCGGCCTGTTCTCTCATGGTCTCAGCCATACCCCTCCTTTTCTGTATCATCTCATTCACATCCACCTCCGTATTTTGGGCTTGTGATTTTCTTCTCTGTGTCTGTGCCATACTGTCACTTTACAAAATAAGTATTACCGAGGTGATCAGTCTTAATAACAAATTATTAAGCAGGTAACATATAACACCAACAGGTGCCTCTATCTTCCCAAACCTAATGCTTCATTCCCCAAGTTCAAAACAAAATACAAGTTAGCCAACCACCTAGGTACAGCGGACTAACCTGAACTAGTCCTTTACTTGAGGAATCTACCCTTTCCTAACCTAGGTTGTTGTGATCTGATACCAACTTAATGTAACGCCCTTATCTAGTATTACTACTCCTTTGAAGTAAACAGATAAGTTCGATACATTACTCTTAATCTTATTTATTCATTTGCAATGTCTGAGCATTTATACCATTAAGTATTATCATTATGGATTAAGTTCGGGATCTTTTGCTCAGATAACTATGCTTTATGCACAACAGAAATTAAATTCAATCTATCACGGCAGAATTTATAAGACTTACATACAATACAAATAATAAATGTCCAATAATGAATGTCCATTACATTCTTCTGTGAATGTCCATATTAGGCTAGGCGAAAGGAAAAAAATTTAGGAAATTAAATTAAACACCTCAATTTCACATGTCTCCTTTTTATGCTACTTAATATCTAGGTCCGTTTTTTCCCTTGTGGCATTTATTCTTTCTTACATCCCTAAAATAATTGCATCATATTTTATGGTAACTCACCTAATTAATTTAGGAAACGTTAATTTAAAACATGTAATATAATATGGGGTGTTACACATTTCACATACTTTTGATAAGTACCATTTGAATTCTCAACGTCTATTGACTTAACAGTGAGAAGTACATTTTAGGCTTTTCTTTCCCGTATATTCTTGAAGAAGACTATGAGAATTTATCAGATATACAGATGCCCTTACTTTAAAAAAAAAATAAAAAATCCCTGCATATAATTAACAATCATATGAGTTATGAGAAGTAAACAATTTTGATTTTGACTAGTCTAAATAAAAATTAAATATGTATAGGAGATGACACACAAGTAGGAGGACTTTTTTTTTTTAACAAAAAGTAGAAAGATCCAGGTATATATAATAATTCCAGTGACGGAGGGAAGGAGGTCCTAAAATTTTTATTTTATATATATTATAATAACTTTTTAATTATGGCCTTTCTTGGATAAAACAATCTGGCCCAATCCGATTCTTACTTAAAGAAGAAGACTAATTAAGTCAAAATCTTCTTTATTTCAGGTAAAGACAAACTCAAAAAGAAATGAATATCTCATATTAAGTTTCTGCATTTCACCTATTCCTACCTCCTTTACTTTTCTATTCATTTCAATTTTTTTATTCTTTCAATGTTCTTTTTGTATATTTTTTATTACTTTCTATCACGTTAACTATTAACAATTTCATACTATCATAATATCTATATAAAATATTACATTTATAAATTGAAAAAAATTGGCCCCTCATAAAAAATTCCTGCCTCTGCCCCTGAATAATCCTACACCAGATGACTTGATTATGGGGCCAAGATAAGAGGGGATTCAACTAACGAATGACACCTTTACTTTTCTATTCATTTTAATTTTTTTATTCTTTCAATATTCTTTTTTATATATTTTTTATTACTTTCTATCACGTTAACTATTAACAATTTCGTATAATCATAATATCTATATAAAATATTACATTTATAAATTGAAACAAATTGGCCCCCCAAAAAAAATTCCTGCCTCTGCCCCTGAATAATCCTACACCAGATGATTTGATTATGGGGCCAAGAGGGGATTCAACTAACGAATGACACCCTAACCAACACATGATCAATTATAAATAGGATAACCATACCTACCCCATTTCAACCATTCAGAGTTTCTTCCTTCTGCTTCTTCTTTACATATCTGAGTAGTTACATTATAATTCCTTGGAAGCACCATGGCTGAGGAGAAGCACCACCACCACGGCTTTTTCCACCACCACCACAAGGACGAGGAAAAGTCGGGCTATAGTGAAGATCCTTCCAGTGGCTATGGAGGTGCTATCGATCGACTCGATGAGGTTGATTACAAGAAGGAGGAGAAGCACCACAAACATCTTGAACATCTTGGTGAGCTAGGTGCTGCTGCTGCCGGTGCTTATGCCATGGTAATTTTTCTGTCTAGTCACAATATGTGCATGCTTTTTTGAATTCATGACTCTTCTTTTCTATTTCTATCTTTCTGTTTACTCATAATTTATTCGACATAAATTTAAATATTTGTTAAATTATAAATATTTAATTATAAATATTTAAATTACTGGAACTTAATTAAAAATTAAATAAAATTATAAGGAATTTATAAATAATTTAAAGTTTTTAATAAATATATTATCATATTTTAATATTTAAGTGATTATTTTCATTAGGTTTTGACTTAAAAAAAACTACCAAAAAAAAGAGTCACAAATGAATTATATGATATACTTTCAATTATATAAAGATAAATTAATATTTTAAAAATTAAATTGTTCAACATACTCGCACTTCAATAGTTCAATATGTTTGAATTGTAATTAAATTAATATTAATATTATATATTAATTTCATATTATAATTAAGTATAAATAAATATTTTATATAATTTTATTATATAAAAATAAAGTATATATAAAATTATTTTATAGCTTTTAAAAAATCAATAAATTACTTACTAATTTTTTTTAAAAGATTTGAATATGTCATAATGTATAAACTATTATTTTTATTTTTTGTTTTTTCTTTATTTTTTTTCTCTTTTTTCTCCTATTCTAATACCTTTATCTTCTTTATTATAGAAGATTAGAAAACTTACAGAAAAGAACACTTTTTCCAAACCAAATGAACCATTGAATCGATGAATGTTGAACAATTCGTCTAATTTTAACTGATTTTTTTTTTTGTTGATAATCAATTATTTTCAAGATCAATTTTTAAGGTTAACCAAATTGAAGACATGGTCAATTCACCAAATTTTTTGTTGGATCGGTCCAATTTAATTTTTTCAACAATGAAATAAACTAATTTAAATCAAATTATCAATCGATTAATTATGATTTATGCTTTTATTTTCTGTTCACTGACACAATAGATGGAAGATATACGTTATTTTGAAAAAATAATAAATAAAATATAGGTTAAATTATGTTATCTTTTATATGGGTTTAGTTTATTTTTTTTGTATAATTTAAAATTTTGTAATTTGATCATTATAATTATAAAAATATTTAATTTAATCCTTACTCTTAAATTTTTGTCAATATTCTTTTAAATTTTGTTGATGTGCTAATTATATACCATATTGATAATAAATATATATAATTTAAGTCAATTTATTCAAAATTACTTAAAATATATCATATTTTATATCATATGTAAGTTATTTTTAAATTATTATTTATTTTTTTTACATAAATAATATATATTTAAAGTGCTATATATAATGATATATATGTTGGCAAAATCAGCAAAATTTAAGATAATAAATTGAAAAAAAAAATAACAAGTTAGATTAAAATAAAAATTTTAAAATTATAAGAATTTAATTAAATTTTTTTAAGCTTTACAAATCTAATTAAAAATTGAGTTAACACAAAAATAATTTAATCTAATATATATATATATATATATATATTGACATGGTCATATTTAATGTTTGATGATAGCATGAGAAGCACAAGGCGAAGAAAGACCCTGAACATGCCCACAAGCACAAGATAGAAGAGGAGCATCACGAGAAAAAGGAGGCAAAGAAGGAAGACGAGGAAGCTCATGGAAAGAAGCACCATCTCTTTGGCTAAACACATCTATTCAAATTAAGCACACAGAAGCATCAGCATATCTTAGTTTAATTTCTAATCAATAATTATACTTCCGGTTTATTATGTATTGTGTATCTTTATATCTTCTACTTATTTTACTCTATATGAGCCATCAGGCGAGTAAACAACCTTGAAGTAAGTTTGGAGAGTGTTTTCTTTGGGGTGTTGCCTCATGCCTATATATAACATAAATGTCCAGGTGCTGGCGTGAATTATAATAATCTTGTAAATTAATTTGAGACGGCTCTTGTATATTTTAATGATAAGTAATACCATTTGTATATCTTTTTACAACCTGTATAATTAGCTTGTTTGGATAAGTTTTTCTTGCAAACGCTTTGAAGTAGCTTTTAATTCAGTACCAAAAAAAAAAAGAGATTAGGATCTTGAAAGACAACTCGCTAGAAAAACAATCGTTAATTAGTGAGGGAGAAAATCTTTCTCCATTTCTCGATATTCCACTCACTAGTATCTCGCCAAATTCATTTATATTTGATATAAATAAGGAACCCAATTATAGGATAGATGTAGCAAAAATAATAACTTTAATAAAATATAAGAAGGAAGGGCAAGGATGGTCAGGAAATCTTCACTAATGAAAATAAATGAAAGCAATTTTCTTTCAAAGTCAATGGAAACTATTGGAGATTCAGTGTGGGAACTAGTCAGAAGGATTTTTAAGGATCCAACCAGAATATGGGAGATTAATCATACTTTGTTTGTGTTTATTACTAAAGTGGAGGTATAACACCCCAATCTCATAGTCATTTCTTTTATAAAAGTATATTGTTTCAGTATAAATCTTTTGGTTACCAAATTGGTATGTTATTTTTTACTTTTATCCTTATTTATTACCTGAGTTTGATACTTAATTTCTATTTAATATTGGATTAGATTTGGGTCCTTTTTACTTAGGTATTCTCATACATTGCACAATAGAAGTCTACATAGTAAATATTACTAATAATACAACGAAAGTTAAAAATACCATTCATATATGTATATATTCTTTATTTATAAAGTTCTGGTGGATACATAGGGTAAAGAGACAACAATCCTGTCACTCAAACCCTTGTCATTATTTTGCTAATACTATGCATAACTTATACCTACTGCCAAGATCTATCTTCCCTGCAACTCTAGTGATAGTCTATGCCTGGTCATCTGATATATACTAGAATAATTATGAGAAATAAATTTTAGTAGCTAGAAAATCTATTTTCCTTTTGAAAACATTGGTATGTATTACCATAGTGATATGCAAAATATTTCTACATTCTTTATAAAAATACAGTTCATTCTATTGGAATACATGTATAACTTTCTTTAATGTGTATGACATGCATCAATGAGTATATTATATGATAGTTCATTGCAACAGTTCACCATACATATTATTCAGTATCATGATCATAGGAAAACATTTTTGAGTATAAATACATATAAGGAAACTATTTATTATTCATAGGAAAATAGATATCAATCATAAGGAAAAAATCAATCTTTGGCTAAAAGCCATAACTCTTTGAAAGGAAGACTTAAGAGTATCGGGAGAGTCACCTAGTAAGCAACTCCATGTACCACTACCTACATGAGTGAGATAATGCTATTTTTTATATGACAATTCTACCACTGGTACTATCTAAGGCCTCCCCCAGTGGATCCAGTACCCTTATTTATATCTATTTCTTGAAGGCAAACTATTAAAATTAAGCTCACGGGATCATTGTCGCTTTACACAGATCATTCCCTCCCCACTTTTGGGTAGGTTATGATGCTATGGATCACCACCAATTTTTCAATGGATCATTTCCCAGTACGCTATTTCCCATATATAGACTAGGATGATTATGCTTGTACCTATGATTATGATAAATTCTAAGTAAATGTCCCATTTTTATTATTAGCCATCTAGGTTACACTAACTTAGAATTTGCAATCGTCATGGCGTTTTCCAAACTTTTCATACTGAGTGGATGTTTTACCATCCAATTTCATGACACAACCGTGGAATGCCCAACGGCCATCCCATACCGACAATTGGTCACTCATTTACAAGCCTATCTATCCTAGAACATATATTGGAAATACTTCCTCTAAGTCCTCTTTCCTATATTTCTATGTTTTCCTTTTCTTGTTTATGTTTCTATTTCTATTCCTTTAACTTATCATGATACTAAATTTTCATAAAAACTATGACCCTTATATATTGCTAACAATTTCATAACTAAATTGCATAGATATGGAAGGTAATGCTCTCGGCCAAAGAGAAGAGTTCAAGGGGAAAATAGGAATTTCTCACTTTAGATTACCTATCTTCCACTTTTGCCATTATACAAACATATTCACATGATCTTCCTTCCATTTCTATAGAATTCATTTCATTACACATTAAGGGTCTAAGGTGAACTATCAACACTTTCTTCTATCATTTCCATTCCATTTCAATTTCAAAATTTCCATGCATGCATATGAGTATCCTTTTTCTTATAATATACTTATATAAATGCATACATACATTCTCCCCTTTCATAATTATACATTTTTAATGCTAGGATTTCATGATTATGAAAGTTTATACACTAGATAATTCATCAATACATCTTTTCTCTTTTCTTTCATGCCTTGACCAAAACCATGATGCACAATTATAAAAAAATTTCCATAACAAATCCCTTCATGCTCTCGGCCAAGACAACTAAGATAGAGAAAATGAAATAATTTCAACAAAACATCATTTTTTTCCTTTCTCCCTTTCTTGTGATCAAAATGCTAGCATGACTATTAGGAAAAATTTAACAAAATTCCCTTCGCAAGTAAACATAGTGCTTTCGGCCAAATGGAAGAAAAAGGGAAAACCATGTAATTTTATCAAAGCATCAATTCTCCTTCCCTTCCTTACCCATGGCCGAGACAATAGCATGATAATTAGGAAAAATTTAAGCAAAATTTCCCTTCTTACAAAGTGACATCTTCTCAGCCAAAAGGGGAAAGAAAGGGAATCAATATAATTTTCATGCAATTTTTCATTTATCCCATTTTCATCAATAATTAGCCATAAAACACAATTTACCCAACATAATCATGACAATCCATGCATTATAGAATCACTTTCATGAAATGGGGTTCCCATGGAAATGGTAGGAAAATTCTCAAACTTGTCATAAACACTTTAATAAACTCAATCAACATTCAATAATACATCCATACAACATTTTAAACAATTTCCAATAGAATTTCAAGCATTTCAAGAATGTAGAAAGATGAACATCACTATTCATGGCAGCCATAGAAGAGTTTCATAAACTTAAAAATCAACATAAAACATGAAAATAGTGATGTAGGAATGTCAAGCTACCTTGCTTTAGCAATAAAAATGGAATTCCCTTGAAGATTCCTTCACTTTTGCTTCTTCCTCTTCTTCCTTCAAGCTTTCAGTTTTCCTCCTTTTCTCCCTCACATCGGTTTTTGGCTTTTTCTTGAAGAAGAAGAAGCCGTGCTTACTTAGGGAGGAAAAATGACCATTTTGTCCTTGGTGGAAAAATGACCAATTTACCTTCAATTTCCATCAAATAGCCGTGGGGTTAGTGGGAGGGGCGTTCCTGGAATTTACAAATTTTTTTTATCAAAATGACCATTTTGTCCTTTTGATAAAATTATCATTTTACCCTCATGGTAAATTACTAATTTACCCTTAGATATTTTTAAGTGTCATGATTACGCGTCATTAATGTGCCTCAATCATCATGCAAAGTAATGATGACGCTAGATATTTTATAAAACTTTTCTCTTTTCACTTTGGTCCCTTTACTTTTCTTTCGGTTCAGTCCCTTCCCAATAATTATAAAAATGCGAATATTACAGGAGGCCCCTGTCTTAATTAAATATTTTAGACTGATTAGTTTGTGTAATGTTGTGTACAAGGTTGTAACAAAGGTGATTGCTAACAGATTAAAACAGGTGTTAGGGAAGTTGATTGCCCCTTCTCAGTGTAGTTTCATCACTGAGAGAAATGGGTTGGATAAAGTGATAATTGCACAAGAGGCAATGCATACAATGGTTAACATGAAAGGGCAAAGAGGTGATGGCCATTAAAGGAGACTTAGAAAAAACATGTGATAGGATAAATTGAGGGGTTCCTAAATAAGGTGCTAGAAGAAATAAAGATCTCAAATAATATAAGAAGGTTAACAGTGGACTACATGTCATTGACCTCAATGCAAATTTTGTGGAATGATGAAAAAACATAATCTTTCATTCCTTCACAGGGGTTGAGACAAGGTCATTACAAAAAAACATGGTTTTAATGTTGGTCATCTAACTACAATTATTATAAATGTAGTTAGAATGAAGCTAGAACAAAATTTAGCCAATGTTGAACATATACTAAGATTTAAGGAAAAAAACATCCCAATTTTGTGAGTTGCGACCCTTATTTGCTTCCATCCCTATTTTTTTTCAATTCCCTCCATTTACAGCTTCTTTCTTCCTTGTTCAAATGTTATCCTGGTCAAATCCAAGAGTTTAACATTGATCAAGTACATCTTGCTTGTGCCTCTCTTGCTACTTCTTCCCTGTCTAAAAATTATCTTGCGCTTCTCTTTTCCTTCGGCCATTTCTATTTTTTCTTCACAACTAGGTTCTTCACTTTAAGCCATTTCCATTTTACTGTTTCACTTCAATTCCTCCAGGGTGTGGAATGGTGCGGTAGGAGGTAGCTCTCCAAGGTAAGAAAAACATGTTTCCATTTACATTTCCCCTATTTTTTCCTATCTTTTACTTTCCTTACATCCTCCCATGTTTTCCCTAATGTTTTTTTCACAAGTTGCACCTCTAAACATTCCTCAATTTTCTTTTCATTTCTTCCATTTTAGTTTCTAATTTCTTCCATGTCCAAGTTGTAATATCCGCTCCTAATATGAATAAGAGATGCTTGTTAGTTGTTAATTTAAGTTTAATCCTTGTGTATGTTGCATTAATTGCATGTAGGTGCATTAGTGTAGGGACTTAGTTAAAATGAAAAAAAGCTAAGTTAAAGTATGACTAAGGACTAAATCAAAAAGGGAAATTTTAGTTAGGCTAAAGTCACAAAATGGCCTAAGGGCAAGAGTGCAATTAGTTAGACTTAAGAATTCAAAAACCATAAACCCTAACACAACTCAAACTTCAGCACTTTGTAAAGAGAGAAAAAGTGGTAGTTAGGGCAAAGGGAAAGAGATTTGCTTAAGGAAGAATGGATTTGAGGCTAGGGTGATGCACTACCAATGCAACTACACTTAAGACAGTGAACCTATCAATGCAGTCTAGTGTAATAGTGAGTACTAAGGTCGTATCCCACGGGAATGATAAAGCCTAGAGTTACTACTTGTTCTTTGTTATCTAGCCTAGAAATTAAAGTGATTAATTTTTAACTAAACTAATAATTAAATAAATGCAGTAAACAATAACCAACGACAAGGAATGAAAAAGAGAATATATCAAGACAAGAAAAGCAAACCCACTAGGGACCTGTACTATTTCGTAAATTCACATAAAGGATAATGGACTATTGAATTTAATGATGCTACTTGTGAGTGGATTCTAAATTAAATTTAACTTCATTGTAGTTACAATTGAGTTTCTTAAACCTAAGAACCTACTATTGGAATGTCTTCCTAATGATTGATTTTAGATCAACATTACTATTTCAATCCACTACTATTAAGGGTCGTAAGATGTTTACGTCTTAATCCAACAATTAATTAACCTTATCTCTATGTGAAAATTAAATGTTCTATGCAATTAGGTTCTAATTTCAATTATCATCTCTCGATATCAATAAGAAATGTAATTAGCATTCACAACGATGTCTTGTAATGAAAACTTAAACAATGCATTCATAATCACAAAGAAGATTACACAATCAGAATCAATCTATACAATTTAGAACAGAATACCAACACAATCAGTAATGCTAATGGGTTTTACAGATCTAGCTACACATATTCATAGGTAATTCCATTAGATAATCCATTAGACAATCAATTATATAATAGATAAAAATAGTAAAAATTATTCACGTCCTTATCTTCTCAAATTCCCAATAGTAGCTATACGGAATGGCTGCTAAAAAACCATCGAAAAAAGGACTAAAAAATTACCAGAAAATTCAAATTCTCAGACTACCTAATGGAAGCCTTGCGAGTCGGGTTGGGTCCTTGGGTACTCGATGAAAAATAGCTCTAACAGTGGTCTAAGAGTAGAGGGAAGGTCACGGCTAAGTCATCAAGGGATGGACATACGATTTTTGGTGGCAGATCGGACGAAAAATGCCGAATGGATCACAAAATCCCAACCAAATCATATCTTGGGTCTGTCTTGGGTCGGTTAAATCTAGCGTGTTGGGTCATTGATGGATGGACAAGCGGCCATGGATAGGTTTCCTAAGGTTAGAGGGATAACCACAAATGGTAGATCGGATGGAAAATGCCACAGAAGAACTGCGACGCAAACGAGTTGCCTTCTCGAGTCACGCAGGTTTATCACTGAAGCTCTAAAAATTTAAAGCATTTTGATTGCTGACGTTGAAGGCGGTGTCCCGCTTGTCGTCCCCTAGCACTAGCACATTGTCGCGCTACCACAGAGATCTGCTTGTCGCCTTCAATGTCTCGGGTCTACCTTCTTGTTGCGTACGGGTCTGTATATCATGTCTCCAGCTCTTTCTTTTCTTTGCTCTCGTGGTCTCCACTTTTTCGCCCGGGTCACCCACTCTCAAGGCCCATTAAGGGAATTGGCTCGGCCTAATAAGGAAAATTGGCCCAAATGGTTCATTTTGGGTGCTCTAAAGTTTGTCTAGGCCCAAATTTGCTTTTATTTGTTGATGAAGAGTTAATAAAATGCTTGAAAATGAAAACAGATGCAAACTTAGGTGATTTTTAGAATATAATTACACAAAATGCTCATAAAATAGAAAAATAACATCAACCAAATATTATAAAATAAGGCACATCAAATCACACCACACTTAAGCTATTGCTTATCCTCAAGCAAACACTAACTCAGACCTTAAACAAACAACACTATTTTCTCAAAAATCATATCTAATCCATAGTTAATGATACCTAACACATCCCAGTAAAACTTAATCATAAATCAAATTGTATAACTTTACCACAGAATGGAAATACAAATAATACATACATAACTTAACCAATAAATCAATAAGAAAAATTTAAGAACCAAAACTTCATAGGATCACTCAAGTCACTCAAAGTGTATAAAGGTAAAGTAAAAATCTCTTAAAATTTTTTTACAAGAATCTGCATACTATATTCTTGCTTATAAATCTCATCTCCACTATTGTGAAAAATTGAATACCAAGATCAAAGGGTCTTGATAAGGTTGTAATGTGGTTAAGGTAAAGGCGAGGAAAATTTTTGGGAAGAAGTATAGATATGCTAGAACTCATGCAATTTCAACATCATGAAGACTTAAAGGATTAAAAGCAGAAAAGTGCTAAACACAAAAATTTTCACCAAGTTTTCAATGAAACAAGAGATGCTCAAGGAGCAACATATCCAATGAGAAAGAGAATAATGATTGCTCTTCATATATATATATTTCTTTTTTTCTTTTTTGTTTTTTCTCAAAAAAGTAGTCTTGCTACTAAACAAATTTGGATTGAAGGGAGCATATGAAGAAAATACTTCGTCAATTATTACCAATCAAGATAGTGCATTTTGTAACATCTCATGTTTTCTTGATTAGTCTGGACTAATATTTCCTCAATTAATTTCATGAATTTTCTTGTGTAGCTTAGTGTTTATAATAAATAAGAATACTTTCTTGTTTGAGGTGCTTGACACATTTAACATGCTTGCATTAATTTCCTTTTTACTAACCGAAGCACTAAATGAGAAAAGAGTATACCCAATTCAACAAATGCATGCATGCCCAATTGGTGAAGGATATGAGTTTTATTTACTTTAAATATATACCTACAAGGCTAAAACAAGGGGAAAGGAAAAAAGAATAAAGCATTTCAAAATATATATGTGTGTGTGTGTGTGTACACATGCAAGTGGGAAAAGAAAGAAGTGTGTAACATTGACATATATATATACATGCATTTGGTGAAGCAAGAGTAAGAGAGAGAGAATTTAAATTCCTCCTAAGCTATCCTACTGTGCAATGATGTGGGAATTATGGAAATAATTTCAAAATCCTATATCTATATGGCAAGGAGGAAGAGAGAAAGACAAGTGGCATTAAGCCTCCTTCCTTCCCTTTAGCCTTAATCTTAAGTGACCAATGGGTAATAAGAGAATGGCAATGGATAATGGGTTGCACTTGATGACATGTGAGGCTATGAAAATATAATATAATTAAGAGAAGAAAATAGCTAAGCAAGGAGAAAATTAACATGAGCTACACTCACACGGTTAGGGAAGAGGAAATGTGTGAGGCTAGATTTCCTTCCCTTGACCTTTCTTTTAAGCAACCGAGTAACCATGTAAGAGAAGGAATTAAATATATATAAATGTATACACAGCAAGGAAGCCTCCCAAATTCATAATATAAAAAAAATACCAATTGGGTAATGACACAAGAGAAAAAGGGCCGTATGTGTGTGGCGTGTGGGAGGAGTAATTCATGATCTTCTTCCCTTCCTTGTGTGACCAAATGGACAAAGGAAAAAGGATGCAGGATTTTTCTAAACTAAACATACATTTAGGGAGGTACACATGCAGCCATACTTAAATAAGAATAACAAAAGATGAAGATAGAATATGACTTCCCTCCTCCTCTCCTTTAACATGTCTAGGTAGCTAACCTAAGCTTGCAAGGAAATGCAAATTTTACTTAAAGTACACTTAGAGCAGCCATGAAACAATATTAAGGAAAAGGAAGGTGGCGTCCCATGCTCTTTATCCAAATAGAAAATGTGATGAGATGGGAAGGGGGAAGCTAGTGTGAATTCCTTTCTCTTTCCCCCCTTGGCATGCTCAAGTAACTAAGGAAAGAGTGCAAGGGAAGTAAGGTGTACTTAAAAGTACATATGGCAATTAGATACAAAGGATTAAGGGGAAGGGGTAGTGTGACAAGTGGGAAATGGAAGAGTGCAAGTAAATGGGTGTACTTAGTAATAATAATAATTAAGAATAATGGAGGAAATGGGTTGCACTAAGGTTGCACCAAAACCACAAGTGGGGCTATTAGATAATAAGAATAATTAAGAGTAAAGAGGAGAAGTAGCATCCCATTGACCGAATGAAAAAATGCATGAGAGAATGGAATTGGAAATTGTATTTTTTAATATATGGATTCATGCACACACACGACAAGAAGAGAAAGAGAGACGTGCAAAAAGGGGGCTGAACCTAAACTACATGTGATGCCTATTAGCTAAGAAAATAAAGAAAAGAGAGAGAACATTTTAAGGAGGAGAGTAGCCCACAATTGAGGAGACACATACACTCACGTTCGGTTAAGAGAGAGGGTGAGAATTAGTTAAGAGAGAAAGGAACAAAGGAGCAAGGAAAAAGTAAAGGGAGAAAGTCAGAGAGGAAGCCAAGCTAATCTTATCCTAGTTTATCATTGAGGTAGGTTAACAATTTCTAAAATTGTGTCCATGGTTTAGTATATGTAATCACCTTGCTTTTACAAGCTTTCATGGAACTTTATTTTCTTCTCTACATTCTTGATGAAATGGATGTTATGTTGGCTAAGCTTGCATGATAGATTGGTATGTTGGGTGATGGGATGAAATGAATATTGTTTTTTATGGAAGGATTATGGTTAGTTAATGATATTGTCATGATGAACTATGGTTGAATATGATAGAAATGTAAGTATGATTTTGAAAACCATTTCTTTCATGAAACTCCCTTTTTGGCTGAGAGGAAGATGAAATTTTACACTAAATTGAGGTTAAATTTTTAGTTTTTAATTGGTGTTAAAATTGGCCATGGAAGAAAGGGAAGGAAATTCATTGGAAACTTTCTATGTAAAGTGAGGCTTTAGGCAAGGCTAGAATAATAAAAGTGATGGAAGATTTTTGTTAAATTGATAGTGTGAGATTTTTCCATAACCATGCAAAATCAAGTGATGTAAAAATATTCCAATGGAAAGGAAAAATGTGTCCATTTGGGCATTGAAGTTGATTTTTGAAGAGTTAATGTTTAATGGTTTTTTATGGATTTATTAGAAATTAAATAAAACAAGATTGGTGAAATAATAGAAAGTGTTCACCTAGCATCCTTTTGTGTAATGTTTAGATGAGGAAATATGTGTTGATTATGGAAATGAGATTATACCATTTTAATGGTATTATTTAAAGAATAGAAAAAAGAAAATTTAAATGGTGAAATATTCAATTTTCTTGAATTTCCCTTAGGCCAAAATCATGAAACTCTCCTTTGAAATTTATGAAAATTTCATGAGGTGTGGCCGAAGGTGCTCCATACTCATGATCTAGTGTTCACGATGACTTTACATAAGTGGCCAAGTGTCCACGATTCATGAGGTGTGATCAAAGGTGATCCACATGTGTGACCTAGTGAGGTGTGGCTAAAGGTGATCCATACCCGTGATTTAGTGTTCACGATGACTTTACACGGGTGGCCAAGTGTCCACGATTTATGCGTTGTGGTCGAAGGTGCTCCACACAAGTGACCTAGTGAGGTGTGGCCGAAGGTTCTCCATACCCGTGACCTAGTGTTCACGATGATTTATAAAGGTGGCTAAGTATCCACATTCCTTGAAGGGTGACCAAAGGTGCTTCACACTTTAAGGAAAGGTAAGTTTTAAGAATGAAATGTGAAAAAGATTATTAGTCATTCCAGTTTTGCACACATATGATCCCATGAAATGATGTTTACTTATATGATTGCATGAAATAATGTTTACTTAAAAGAGAATACCTATGTTTATCACATTGCCATTTCCAATAATCCTGCAATGCTTGCTAGTTTGTATTTGTGAATAAGACTATGTTTTCAAGTACTAGGAATGTAGATGTAAATGTTTTGGTGCTTACATCCTGGTACATATTAGTATACTTTTAAACCTAGAATTGTTAAGCTACTAGGAAACTTGTGTTTCTCATTTATATATGCTAATATGCATCAGATGCAGATGCTTAACGGTGCTGGTGAAGATGGGACTCCTACTAGAGATATTTTCAAGTTAGGATTAGAACTATTATTTTGGCTGTGTACATAAAAAGGGTATGGGAAATTACTGGGGAAAGGATATGTGAAGGACCTATTCGCCCAGTATTTGTAAAAGGGGTTTGAGTGACAGGATTGTTATCTCCTAACTCCTTATGGATGGTACTTTATATATCCTGGAACATGTTTACAAAGGATGTAATAGACATTTATTGGACATTTACTATTTGTAATATAGAAGTTTTAAATTTTTGCTTTGTTGTATGGTATTTTAATTTCCTCTATGCATAAGGTATGGTTATTTGAGCGAAAGAACCCAAACCTAATCCACTTGAATAAAACTTAATGGTATAACTGCTCAGACTTTAATAATAAAAGGAAAGGAATAATGTACTGAACTTATCTATTTATATCAGAGGAAATTGTAATACTATATAAGGGCATTACACATTTTAATCCAAACAAAAAAATTAAATCACACAATTTCTAGCATATAAGGTGAAAAAGAAGACAATGCAAAGAAAGGAAATGTAAAGTGTAAAGGTGTATATAATGAAGAAAATGTCAAGGCTCAATAGTAGCCAACTAAGGGAAACATAGAGATTGGCTTGTTGGCCAAAACTAGTGTATCCTAAGTTTTCCCAATCATCTCCTGATATTTAAAAGTTCATACAACTTCAAAAAGCATTACAGAGCAAGTTCTAGAGGAAAAATCAAGCAAAATGCACACTTAAACAAGAAAGTCAAGAGCATACTTGTAATGAATGCTCAAAATAAGCTCAAATCTCACATTTGGAGTGTGGTGAAATTGCATATAGTTCTATAAAAAATTTCAACTGAATTGTAAGTCAAGCAATTCCTGCAATTTTCATTATCAACATCCTAAATCAAAATTTTCACAATTTGAAAAATAATTAAGTACCACTTATATAACCCGACTAGGGTGACTGATATGAACCGACTGAGATGATGTATTAAACATCACCAACTATTTTTCAACATGAATTAATGGAAACCATTCCTATCAATTCATAAACTAAATTATAAATGCTCCAAATACAAATAAAACTTAAGTGCATACAATCTAGCATAAAATCAATTATCCTGTCCTATATCCACTACCAGCATAAATACAACATTAGTAATCTGTAGTATCAATATGCAACATTCTGAACTAATAGAAGAAAAAAAGGGTCAAAATAATATAAGCACACCACCCCACACTTGAGGATTTCATTGTCCTCAATGTACAGCAAAGGGGTATCCCGAAATGAAAAATAAATAGAAAAATCAATAACACATACCTATCCCACACTTGAGGGTCATACTGCCTTCAGTGTATAGTCGGGTTGGTATCCCAAATTAAAAACATAAAGCAAGAACAAATAGAAAATCCTATAGTCTTAAAGTTATTATTAGAGAAAAAAAATAATAAAATAAAATAAAATAATTGCTTAAGTTTTGTGTCGCTTTGGCAAAAATGGGAGAAGTGGAGGAATCTTGTAAAAGAGTCCCCTAAGATGGTCTCCAATGTAACATCCCTTATCTTTATATTATAGCTTTGAAAAATGTAATAAGATAAGTGGTCACATTATTCTTTTCCTTATTATTTCATTAATTTACTCAAGCATAAAATCCATCAATAATTAATTATTTGATTAGGTATGGGTTCTATTGCTCAGGTTAACATTCTTCAGCATAACGGAAATAAAATTCCATGCATTGCGATAGAATTTATAAAACATTGCATGATTATATATATATCATCATATATGATTTACGCTGTACTTTACATAAACTGAGACATGTGAAGAACCTTTTAAATAAGGGTAAGAAGACAACAAGCCTATCAATTACACCCTTTTTACCAAAAGGACTCCTACTAGTGGATATATTCTTCACATATCTTACTTCAATTTAATGCCCTTTTTCACTATATACAGCCAAAAAGAATAGTGGTCCTAATTCTACCCACAAAGAACATATATAGAATTAGAACCAAAAGGGTTATAGCTACATATTCATAATTATTTTCTAGGTTTGTAGATATACAGTACAAATTTCAAACACTGCAAATATATAAATATCCTTCAAGACTATAAAGGTTCCTAAAAATGGAACCTCTATGACTGCTACTTCAATCTCTATCATCACACTATATCTGGGTATCTGATACATACCAGTACAATAATGAAAAAATAATTTTCCAATAGCTAAACAAACCATTCATTTTCAAATATCTAGTATGTACCACTGTATGAATACAAAAAGCATTTCTACATTCTATTTCTTTCAAAATAGTTTTCATTCAATTCCATGGGCATGCTTTATATGAAATATATGCATATTCATTTGTAAATATGAGATTATCACTGTTTCATACTATGAACATATTATATGGCATCACATTGTCATGCATTCACATATAATATGTCATCACAACATTCATTTCCTTTATACCTGTAGGGGTACCTTAGTGCCCTCAAGTCATTACCACTAAAGTAACTCTTTATAGTGCCATTGAGTCATTACCACTAGGATATCATATAGTTCCATCACATACACCTCAAGGGGGATCTAATAGTGCCATACTCTACCCTTTCTTGGTGTCCTTTAGGGGAACATTAATAGTGCCATGGTTCACCCTTTAGAAACATTCATTGCCTTTTTATTTATCTTTAGAGAGTGATGTAAATAATGTCATGCTCTCACCCCTATGATGACATTCATAGCCCTTACATATTCACCTCAAGGGGGATTTAATAGTGTCGTTCTCTACCCTTTATTGGTGTCATTCCATACATTTCATTCCTCAATTGCATGTAATATCAAATTTAGCATTCATAATATATGAAATTGAAACAGTTAGGTGTTAAAGCCACAAATGGATGCAATTAATATTCACATCTCATCTTTCCATCATTTTTCCCATTCCTCTTGACATTGACCATTTTAAATCACATTTTGAACTTTTTTCTATTAGCACATGGATTCGGCCTTCAAGGGGAAAATGGGGTGATGCTCTTGGCCAAGGTGAGAAAGAGGTGGAAGCTAGGGATTTTGTGCCATAGTTTCCCATTCTTCCATCCTTTTCATCATTCAAGAACAATGGTGCCATATGCTTAATTTTTCATGAAAATTTTCTTATATCCAAAATGTGCATCTTTATGTTTAGCCTTTATTTTTCTTCATTTTCATAACTCTTTTACCATGCTAAACATATAGTTACACACTTTGTATCATTTTCACATTTTAAGCACACTTTCAAGGTTAAATGGCATGATTAGAAAATGGTAAAATTTCCAAAACATCAATTTAGCATAATTTTCTCTCTCTTCCTCTCTCATACCGAATGCTTGCACCATTTTTAGACACTTTTTCAAGAAAATAATTTTACCAAGACTTGTGGATGCTCTCAGCCAAGAAAGAAAGTGAAGGAAAATGGAAGTGTTTCATTCTTTTGCTTTCATGGATTTCATTTTCAAGTATTTCTCATGCAAAATCACCATTTTCTCTTTCATTTCCATACCATTTCAACCATTTCACAAGTTAGGATTTTTCATGAAACAAGTACCATCCATGAAAATTTTCATTCTTTTTATGATTTCAAGCATTTCAACATGTTCATATTCACAAACACAACAATATTTCAACATAAGCAAAACTCATTCAAAGAAATCCAACATAAGAATGTAGAGAGAGAAAGCCCTAGGTTTCTTGAAACATAAAACACTTTAATCTTTCTATAAAAAACGAAACTAAGGCTTTAGGATTGTTAAGCTACCTTAAAAATGCAAGAAAAGTAAAATCTCCCAAATGGTTTCCTTGATTTTGCTCTTCCTCTTTCCCTTGCGAAGCTTTCGGTCACACCCTCTCCTTTCTCCCTTGTTCAACTTCTCCTTCTCCTTAAGGAAGAAGATGACTTAAATTTAGGGTTTAGGTAAAATTAACAAAATTCCCTTGGTGTAAAATGATTATTTTACCCTTATTTCTTCTATTTTTCTACAATGACATCCTTTCTCCTTCAAATTGCAGTTTCATGGAACTTTCATGGTAAATGATTACCTTGCCCTTTCAAATTTGAATTCCCATTTTGCCCTTCAACTTTTTTGAAAATTACCTTTAGGTTATTGGGTAAAATTATCATTTTACCCTTTATGCTCAAAGTAACCAATTTACTTTTATTTTCTTCTCTTTTTTGCTATAACATCAAAAATTCTCAAATAAAGTTTCATAAAGTCCTTTTTATAGAATTAATACTCCATCCCTCTTTAGGTACAATTACCATTTTGCCCTTAGGGTAAAAATTACCATTTTTCCCTTCATGGCAACATATTTATTTTTACCCGCATTTTGTCTCTATTTCTAAGATAAGAGAGTAAAAGCCTTCAAATACCATTTCCTAAAGTATTTAGATGAAATTATTGTCTTTTCTTTTATAGTAAAATTACTATTTTGCCCTTTCTTTGGAAAAATTCCAATTTTACCCTTTTTATGGTAAAACTAGTGCTATTTGTTGAAAATGTCCATTTTACCCCTTTATTGAATTATTCTTGACACCATATAACACAAAAATTTACATATAGAATCATCATTATTAATAATAACAGTATCAAACATATTAGAGGTGGGTGTTACATCTGAGAGAGGCTAAAATTATATCCCCTGTAGTAGGGATCAGGTCGGTTGTTATAATCATTGTAGCTTCTCCACCTTATACAGATGAGTGCAGCTTAAGTGCTTAAGTGATTCTTTCTATTTCAGGACTGGGGGGTCCTCCATCAAAAGTCTCACGTCTTGTAACTCTGACTAGTCAAAAGAAACTGAAAGGTCAGTATAACTGCTAGGCTCAGTAGTCAACAGATGAGTTAGTTGTTCCAACACTTGCTCGTTAGATAACTCTTCCTCATCTCCCTACAATGTTACTTACAAAGGGTTATTAAGTAAGAGTTTCTGAAATTCAGACTCAATAACGTCATTTAAGACATCTGTACCATAAATAAGATCATCATGATCTAAAGAATGTCTTAAAGAATTTTCTAACTCAGAATAAGCCTTCTCCTACTTCAGTCTAGCAGGGTATGGAATAAGTGGCCTGTATTCCCTCATAGGACTCTTTTCCTCCACTTTTAATGGCCTACTTACCTTAGGCTCTATCTCTTTACTAACTAGCATATCCTGTGCAATAATATTATCATTAGTCAATAGCAAAGGGTCAGATACTTACTTATCAGACATCAGAGTGATAACATTACAATCCTCCCTTAGTTTAGACTCTGTGGTGCTGGGGAGCGTCTTTGGCTGAATCTCAACCAATATTTAAGGATTATTTATAGAGGCTTGTTGATATTTAAGGATTATGCCCGTCTACTGGAACCTGCTCTCTAAAGTGAACACAAACTTCATGATCAATTCCTCCAAATTGGATTCATTCTCTTGCCTTTGAGGATTGATTTAGAGCAATTTGTTATTTGTACAACCATTAAAAATTAGGTGATTCCTAGGTAGTGTCGTTTCTCCAGTTGAAATCTAGATAGCTCTTCCACCTAGAGTTGTATGTATTGTTATAAGGATCATTTTGCTGACTTAGGGCATTTGCTATATAATCGACCTATTCAAAATCAACAGAAACGGTGTAAGGATAAAAGAGAGAAGTGGAAGGATTAGTAAATATACCTATGGAATCACAGTGTTCACTATAATGCAGGTCACAACAAAACTCATAGCCAAACTGCGTTGCCTATTCTGGCATCAGAGATTGGTAAATCTGCTTTACTAGAAGCTCCCTTTGTGTTTGAGCTGCCAAGACTGATGTAGAATTCATGGTCATGACTTCCCTGAAACCAACAATGGCAAAATAGCCTAACAACCAAATAAAAGAAGAAAGAAAGAAAGAAAATGAATTAGAAACAAAAACAAGAACAAAATAAAACAAGTAAAAGTGGCTAAAAAATAGATAGCAAATTCACTCTATTTTCACAAGAAGTTCCTCGATAATAGTGCCAAAAACTTAATGCACTACCAATGAAACTACACTTCAGGCAGTGAACCTATCAATGCAGTCTAGTGCAATGGTGAGTACCAAGGTCGTATCCCACAAGAATAAGAAATCCCAGAGTTACTACTTATTCTCTATTATCTAGCCTAGCAATTAAAGTGATTGATTTTTAATTTAACTAATAATTAACTAAATGTAGTAAATAATAACCAACGACAAGGAACGAAAAAGAGAATATATCAAGGCAAGAAAAGCAAACCCATTTGGGACCTGTACTAGTTGGTATATTCACATAAAGGGTAATGGACTATTGAATCTAATGATGCTACATGTGAGTGGATTTTGAATTAAATTCAACTTCACTATCGTTACAAGTGAGTTTCTTAAACTTAAGAACCTACATTGGAATGTCTTCCTAATGATTATTTTAGATTAGCATTACTATTTTAATCCATTACTATTAAGAGTTGTAAGATGTTTACATCTTAATCTAGCAATTAATTAACCTTAGCTATAAGCAAAAATTAACTATTCTCTGTGATTAGGTTCTAATTTCATTTATCATCTATTTATTATCTCCCGATCTCAAAAAGAAATCTAATTAGCTTTCACAATGACGTCTCATAATGAAAATTTAAACAATGCATTCAAAATCGAAAAGAAGATTACACAATTATAATCAACAATCCATACAACTTAAAATAGAATACCAACATTGTTAGGAACCCTAATGGGTTTTATAGATCTAGCTACACATATTCACAGTAAATTCCATCAAATAATCCATCAGACAACAGTTATACAGTAGATAAAAATAGTAAAAATTATACACGCCCTTATCTTATCAAATTCCCAATAGTAGCTGTATGGAATGGCTATTGAAAACCACCTGAAAAAGAATGCAAAACTGCCAGAAAATTCAAATTCTTAGACTGCCCAGTGGAAGTCTCGTAAATAGGGTCAGGTCCTTAGGTACCTAACAAAAAATAGTTCCAACAACGGTCGGAGAGCAGAGGGAAGGTCATGGTTAATTCGTCGAGGGATGGGCAGAAGATTTCTAGTGGCAGATTGGACAAAAAATGTCAAACGGGTCACAAAATCCCAACTAGATCACATCTTGAGTTCATTTTGGGTTGCTTAGATCTGGCTTGTTAGGTCACTGGTGGATAGTCGAGCGGCTATGGATGGGTTGCCTAAGGTTAGAGGGACAACCATGAATAGTGGATTGAATGGAAAACATTACAGAACAATCACAATGAGGATAGGTTGCCTTCTTGGGCCACGCAGGTCTATTGTCAAAGCTCCATGAATTTGAAGCAAGCCAGTGGCTGAAGTCGATGGCGGTGTCTCGTTTATCGTCCCCTAGAATTATCACGTTGTCGCACCACTGCAGAGCTTCACCCGTCGCCTCTAATGTCTTAGGTCTACCTTCCTCTCATGCACAGATCTGTATATCGCATCTCTAACTTTTTCTTTTATTTCCTTATGTGGTCTCCACTTTTCCACCCAATTCATCCATTTTAAAGGCCCATTAAGGGCATTGGCTTGGCCCAATAAGTAAAATTGGCCCAAATGGTCCATTTTGGGTGCTCTAAAGGCTACCTAGCCCAAATTTGCTCCATTTGCTGATGAAGACTTGATAAAATGGCTGAAAATGAAAAAGGATGCAAACTTAGGTGATTTTTAGAATAAAATTGCATAAAATGCTCATAACATGGACAAATAACATCAAGAAAATATGTATAAAATAAGGCACATCATACGAACTAGTCTTACAATAAGGGAAAGACCTTTTTAACACATTATACATGCAAATTCCTTAAGAAATCAAGGTAGCAACTTAACCTAATCCCATTTACTGAAATGTTTAACTCTTTGATGTTGTTATAAATGTTTGAGCTATGTTTGCAGTTTAAACCTACATCCTATATGTTTTTTACTTCTATTAGGTGTTGGCTGTTGAATGGTCATGCTCATTTATGCTTATAATTGATTGTGAAAGTGGGCTTATGCCCTAAGTGCGAAAGTATGGTTTGATCTTAGTGTTGAGTGATGTTAAGTTGAGTTTGGGCTATTTATAAGTGCTATATGATGTTTAAATGCTGGTGTTGAGTTCATAGCTTGAAAACATGTTTTTGGGGCAAAACTCTAGATGTAGCAATAAGTTTTAAAGCATATATAATGTTGGTAGTTGATTGCCAACCTTTAAAAGTTGACTGCCGTGTTCTTTATTTTCTAAAAGATTTTTAGAAACCTAGGATCCGATTGCCCACTTTATAAGTTGATTGTTGGGCTTAGTTTTTCCTAGAAATGTCTCATAGCAGGCTAACAGTTAACTACCAAGTCTGTAACTCCCTTATCTAGTATTACAATTCCTCTGATGTAAACAGATAAGTTCGGTACATTATTCTTAACCTTAATTATTCATTTACAATGTCTGAGCATTTATACCATTAAGTATTATTAAAGTGGATTAGGTTTGGGTTCTTTTGCTCAGATTGAAACTCATAAGCACAGCAGAAATAAATTTCACACATCATAGCGAAATTTAAAATAATTTTATATTACATACAATAATTGTTTATTACATCCTTTGTGAATGTGTAACAGGATATATGAAGTACCCATCCATAAGGAGTCAGGAGACAACAAGCCTGTCACTCAAACTCCTTTTTCAAAATAATAGGGATGAATAGGTCCTTCACATAACCTTTCCCCAGTAATCTCCCTTTCTCCTTTACTGTATACAACAAAAAATGACAGTCCTAACTCTGATTCAAAAATAGAATCAGGACCCAAAATGAAGGACTACAAAAATGCTCTTAACAAAAGGACTCCGTCTAATGCTACTTCCATCCTTCCCCGAGATTGCTCAACATCTGTATCTAATACATAAAATTTACTAATTTGTACCAGTGTGCAAGCATAAAAACATTTTTCATCTACATTCCCATTATTTAAAACATAGTCTCATTCGCATATATAGATTGGCAAGCATTGCATGATTATTTGAAATGTCAATGTGATAAAAGTGGATATTCTCATTTCAAGTATAACATCTTTTCATGGGGTTATACATGTAAAAACTAAAATAAACAATGATCAGTTATACATTTCATTCTTGAAACTTACCTTGCCTCAAAGTATGAAGAACCTTCGGTCACACTTCAAGAAATATGGACACTTGGCCACCTTTATAAAATAATTGTGAACACTAGGTCACAAGTGTGAAGCACCTTTGGTGACACCTCACTAGGTCACAAGTGTGAAGCACCTTCGGTCACACCTTACTAGGTCATGAGTGTGAAGCACCTTTGGTCACACCTCAAGAAATGTTGACACTTGGCCACCTTTATAAAATAATTGTGAACACTAGGTCACAAGTGTGAAGCACCTTCGATCACACCTTACTAGGTCATGAGTATGAAGCACCTTCGGTCAAACCTCAAGATTTGTGGACACTTGGCCACCTTTATAAAATAATTGTGAACACTAGGTCACAAGTGTGAAGCACCTTTGGTGACACCTCACTAGGTCACAAGTGTGAAGCACCTTCGGTCACACCTTACTAGGTCACGAGTGTGAAGCACCTTTGGTCACACCTCAAGAAATGTTGACACTTGGCCACCTTTATAAAATAATTGTGAGCACTAGGTCACAAGTGTGAAGCACCTTCGATCACACCTCACTAGGTCACAAGTGTGAAGCACCTTCGGTCACACCTCAAGAAATGTGGTTGTTTCGGCCATCATGAAGAAAAAGTGGGATATAAAGTTCTTCATACACCATTTACCACATTCTTCCATCCTTTCTATATTTTAAATCTATTAATGCAATACCTTGAAATTATTATGCTACTTTCTCTCACATTTAAGTTATGTAGCAATAAAATTTGTCATTTCTTTTTCCTCTTTTCTTGGCTTATTTTACATGTTACACTTCATAATTACATACATGTTATCACTCCTACATTTAAAGGACACTAATATATACAAATTTTTCATATGAAAAGAATAAACAAGGTAACACAAATCCATTTATCACTCTTCTATCTCTTCTTTTACCAAAACCAAAAGGTGACTTTTCCCACATATTTTTTAGCAACACTTTATATGTCAAAAAGGGATACTCTAGGTTTTAAGTAGGCTAAAGAGAGTAATATCATGTTTTCAAGTCAAATTTCTAGCTAGCTTGATTTCTTTGGGTATTTTTAATCTAAAAACATACATGGACTATTTAAGAACATAAATTTTCCACATGCTGAATTTTTCCAACAATAGTCCTTCCATGAGGATAACAATATCCATTTTAGCACATCAACAAACACATCTATTTTACCATACAAGTTTAGTCAAAGAGACATTAACATTTTCAAGAATGTAGAGAGGAAACTAATGTTCCATGAAAGCTTGGAAAACATGATGAATATATTCTAAGCCATGGAACAAAATTAAAAGAATTGCTAAGCTACCTCAAGGATGAAATCAAGTGGGATTGTCTTAGCTTTCCCCTTTAAGTTTTCCCTTACTCCTTTCTTCTTCTTTTCTTGGTCAACTTAGTTCTTTCTCTCCTCACAAAAGCTCTTATGTTTTGTTTAATACTCATGCTGCTCTCCCTCTACCCCTTGCCCTATACATGTATATCTATGTTTAATGAAATCCCCTTCTCTTGTATGTTATCTAATCCCTTACATTTAGGTGCTACACATGTACTTTAGGTATAATTCACATTGCTTGTCATTTTGTATTATCAATCGGCTAAATGGGATGCTCCCCTTATTCTCATCTTTAATTACTATTATTTAATTGCCACATTTGTACTTAAGTACAACCATTTCCTTGCAATCTTATGTTAACCATTCGGTCACGCCAAGGAAGGGAAGGAGGGAAGTTGCGCCAACACAAGCTGCACACTCCACTTCATGCAAGGCTGTACAATCATGCAATGTACTCTTTACTCTCCTTTCTCGGGCACATCGAAGGTAACACAAGGGAAGGGAAATAAAACTTATATCACACGCTAGATGTACCTTCCACGCAAGCCTCTCGTCCTAGCATTATACATGCATATGAAATTCATCACTCGGTGGCGCCAAAGGAAAGGAAGGAAGGGATTGCTTCACCGTACACAAACATGTATTTAACTACTTTTTCCTTGGTTTATTTTACTTATTGTTTGGAAAAACCATTCAGTCACTTGAGATTAAAGGCTAAAGGGAAAAAGAAGGAAGTTTAATGCCACATGTCACTCTCTCTTTCTCTCTTCTATCTTCATCACTAATTGGAAGCATTATAACACATCTCAATCACCGAATGGAAGTACTATTTTAATTAGCATAAGAATTAAAAATGAATCTCTTTTTGACCACTTGTCTTCTCGTTGAATTAAAGGGAGAGAAGTTAATATTTGCTACCTTTCATTCCTTTCCTTTCTTTTCTTAAGGCTGAAGTCATCATCCCTTTTCTTTAATTTAATTTAACCAAATTTTTGTTCTAATTCACTAATTTTCTCGGTTAACACAAGGAAGAAGGTGTTATTCTTTAGCATTAAATTTCACAAGAAAATTCATCATACTTTATATCAAACTCATCCAATTAATTAAGGGAACATTAATTTAAAACTAACTAAGAGAATATGGGGTGTTACAAAGTCTCTAGTAGTTGACTGGTAGCTCCCAGTCAAGATAGATTCAAAATGGTAGTGATCTAGCAGCCAACTGGCAGCCTAGGATTAGTCGACTGCTAGCTCATTGTTTCAAATAAGGAGCTCAATGACCTATTTTAAGAGATAATTAGCCTAAAATCGCACTTAAACTAAGGATCTAAACCTGGGATGTAGTGGGTAATATGTAAGATATAAGGTCACGTGTTGCTAGGATGAGAGGATCCTTGTGATAGTGAAATAAAGAGAGCAGAAAAACATAAGAAAGGAAAGAGGGAAGTATTCTAAGCATATGCATTAATGGTAGATAGGCTCATGATCGAGTGACTGATTGTCAGTATGGGATGGTTGTTGGGCATTCCATAGTTATGCCATGAATTAGGATAGTTAACATCCACTTGAATATAGATTATTTAAAAAATACCATGATGGTTGCGAACTATAAGTTAGTGTAATCCTCTAAAGGCCATTTAAGAAACACATACTTAAAGTTAAGCATAACCATGAACATGAGCTTATCACCCTAGTATATATGTTAAAGAATAGTGTACTAGGAGTGTGATCCATTGGAAAAGGATGGTGATTCCATAGCCCATGATCTGCGAAAACATATTGGATAGGACCTGTCTATAGTCAGACAGTGATCCCATGAGTTGATAACCAATCTTGTTTAGGGAAGGGAGATAAGTTGTGTATATTCAACAACGATCCCGTTGGTTATGAGATTGTACTCAAATCTAGCTGAGGGATGCCTTAGATAGTACAAAAATTAATGCATGGCTAAATAGTCATGTACTTATGCATGTTTGTAGTGGTACGTGGAGTTGTTCATTGCGCGCCTCTCTTAATGACTCGTATGATATGTTTGTTTCTCCTGCTCATATGTTAAATGCAAATATATGTTTGTTACCGCATAGAATTATTGATATGAAAATTATGATGAACATGATAATGAATGGACATCCTATATTGTAAAGTTTACATGTTTTAACTGTACATGCATAGATATGAGCACGTGACATGAAAGTATGCTCCATACATTACATCCTATAACACCCCTTATCTTATCTTACAATTTCCTAAACATGTTTAGATAAGCGGTTACATTATTCTTAACCTTTAATCTTGTTAATTTGCCCGAGCATTTAATCCATCAATAATTTAATGTATAATTAGGTTTGGGCCCTTTTTGCTCAGGTAAACATACTTTTGCGTAGCAAAATTAAAATCTTATACATCACAACAGAATTTATAAAAGACTTTCATATCATGTAAATAATAATTGTCTATTACATCCCTCTAGAAACATATACCAGGATATATGAAGTACCCATCCATAAGGAGTTAGGAGACAACAAGCCTATCACTCAAACTCCTTTTACAAAATACTAGGGATGAACAGGTTCTTCACATATCCTTTCCCAATAATTGCCTTTTTTCTTTACTATATACAACTAAAATTAACAGTCTAATTCTAATCCAAAAATAATATATAGAATCAGGACCCAAAATGAAGGACTACAAAGATGCTCTTAACAAAAAGACGTCCTCTAATGTTACTTCCATCATTCCTCGAAATTGTAAACATCTGCATCTGATACATTTTAGCACACAAATAAGAAAACTAGTTTCTCAGTAGCTTAAAAATTCTATAATTTAAAATCTACTAATATGTACCAGTGTGCAAGCACAAAAACATTTTCATCTACATTCCCGTTATTTAAAACACAGTCTCGTTCACTTATACAAATTGGCAAGCATTGCATGATTATTTGAGATGTCAATGTGCTAGAGATGGTTATTCTCATATATCATATTTTTAGCAAAGGCATACATGTAACCATTGAAATAGCCAATGATCATCTATATATATTCTTATTCTTAAAACTTGCCTTACATGAGAGTGTGAAGTACATTTGGTCACATTGCAAGGAACATGGACACTTTGGCCACTTAATTAAGAATTGTGAACACTTGGTCACATTGTTACATTTTCATATCCTTGCTATAATTTAAACTTGATGGTACTATGTATAAAATTATTTTGGTATTTTCTATCACCTCTAAAATTATGTAATCATACTAATGGCACTTTTTCTACTTACTTTCTTGACTTATTTTATACACTAGACTTAAGATTACACACAATCCCTATTCTAACATTTCAACATTAATGTGGACCCTTATTATGTGACAAATGGTAAACCATTTACTTTACATTAAATTGCCATATTTCCTCTCTTTTTCATAGCTAAAATCGAATGGTAGTCTTCTTTATACCATTTTTCAGCAAGCAATTCCATACTTTAAAAAGGCACTCTCAGTTTGACAAATCCACAAGAGCAATGTCATAGTTTTGAACCCATTTCTAGCTATCAACCTCTATTTCGGCATTTATAATTTAAAGTACATACTAGCCATATAAAAATACCAAATTTTAGCACTATCTTATGCCAAGATTTTCCATTATAAATACTAAATTTTGCCAACCATGGTTCTCCCATGAAGTTAATAATATCTACTTTAACACATCAACAAGCATACTCAAATTACCATACAAGCTTAGCCAAAATGCATTCATATCTTTAAGAATGTAGAGAAAGAGTTATTGTTCCATGAAAGCTAAAAGCAAGAGGAGTTTATCTTAAATCATGAAACAAAATTAAGAGAATTACTAAGTTACCTCAAGGATGAAATAAAATGGAATTGTCTTTGCTTTTCCTTTCAGTTTTCCGTTGCTTCTTTGCTTCCTTCCCTCTCGGTTAGCTCTTTCTCCCCTCATAAAAGCTTTTGTTTCTCTTGCCAAACTGCTCTCTTGCTTCACCAATAGAATTACCATGTATATGTGTCCCTTTACTTCTATCTCTCCCTTGTATATTTTCTATTCGGTGAAATGGAATGTTACACTCTCTCTTTTTTTTGTTTATTATTCTTAATTGTCATTATTTATGGCTACACGTGTACCTAAGGACCATCCACCTTGCTTGTAGTCTTGTGTTTATAGCTTAACCACTCGGTCACACCAAAGGAAAGGGAGAAAAGGGACTCACGCAAGCTACCCCTTCACGCAGATGTATGGTCACACAAGCTTCATGCCTTAGCATTTGACATGCCTATGTAAGCTCATCACTTGGTGGCACCAAAGGAAAGGAAGGAAAGGGATACGCAAGCTACTCTTCACGCAAGGCATACAATTTTGCATTCTATAATTTAACTCCCTATATCTAGTTCCTAAATGGCTTCCACCGTACACCTACATATATGTATATTAATTTAACTAAATTCTGCACTCTCATCTCTCAGTTATCATGGATATGAACAAAGAGAAGGAAAGAAAGAGAGCAAGTGACACAAACCTCTTTCCTTTTTTCCTCCTTGCCATATAGATATAGGATTTAGAAAATTTCTATAGTTCCTATAGCATTGCATGGTGGAATAGTTTAAGAAGAATTTAAATTCTCTCACTCATTTCTCGGCCATATTGTATTGGAAAATAAAACAAAAGGGAAGAAAAGGAGGAAGGATAATCCCACATGTTTCTCTTTCCCCTTTCCACCTCTTTATCAAGTACATATATATTTTATTGGATGCTATATTTTCTCCCGTCCTCTCATTTTTTATTGTTGGATGCTTTTATATAATTCAATTTACTCCATTTGATATTTATTTGGTGGAGTCAAAAGAAACAAAGGGAAGGATTTTATACACCTAAATTTTTATGTAAGCACCTTATACTTGCATTCCAATTTAGTTACACAAGATAGGAAGGTATTCATTTTCAACATCTTTATTCTAAACTCTATATCACTTAATCAATTTCATAATATTGTATGACAAGCTCATCCAATTAATTAAGGAAACACAACATAAAGGTAGTCACAAGAATGGGGTGTTACACATCCCAATAGTATGTATTACATTTTTATGATGAAAAGAATGTAGAGACTTTTCATATAAGTATGGTGGTACAGGTTAGTAGTTCTTAAAATAGGTTGCATTGCTACTGAGATTAAATTCTCACGTAACTGCTGGCGTGTACCAGATGCGTAGGTCCCTGGCTGAAGATAAAGGTAACATGGAGAGAGGTACCCTTCTTGGGGTACATAGAAATATTTATTTTGGATAGTATAGGCATATATTTATTTTGTGCTAGTATTTATGATTTTTAAGGAAGGCTAGTATAGATTATCTCATGTACGGCCTATATTATAAGCATGAACATAGATTTACCTAAGTTTTTTAGTAGATATGTATATGGGGTTTTGAGTGGTAGGGATGTTTCCTCCATAGCCCATTTAGCGAATTTGAAGTTAACCAATGAGTAATTATGCATGTTTGTGTATAGCTATTAAGAGTAAATTATGTATATATATATATGATGTGATATTCCGTTGTGAGTCTCGAGTGAGAACCTGAGTGTAGAACCCGACCCAAATGGTACTCAATTAATCAACTTGGTAAAAATTTTAAATTTTCTCAGGTAGAGGTAATAGTAACACACCATTATTATGATATTTACATATTATACTTTTTAAATTAATATAAAAGGAACTATAGGCTAAGGGGGTGTTACACAAACTGTGGTGATTCTGCTCAAGTCAAAGAGATTATTACAGTAAGAAAGTTTGGTCTTTAATGATATTTATGAGAACGAGAGTTTCAAACTTATAGGTATAGAGTAATTAAAGGACCAGTCACTAGAAAGCTCTTAGTAGAGAAGAAGTGAAGAACTGTAGGGAAACTATAAGTAAGACAAGAAAGTTTAAATCTTAGTAAATATAATATGTCCTCATTGAGCTCAAGGATTCAAAAAGTATCAAAAAACACTATATGTCAATTTATCTCTAGCGTCTGTGTGAAACCGAAGGTCCCATATTATCCCCCATTCTAATATTTGATAGGGGTCTATTTATATTAGAGGAAGGAGTGGTAATTATTGTATGATGGGTCATATCCTAAAAACGTAGATAATTGTATGCAAGTTCTTTAATGAGTAGTGGGGTTATATAGTGGAATAAATTTAAGTGAGGAGGGGTCATGAGTGAGTACATATGTGGGAGGTATGCAAATTGTGTCAGTTATTAATGACGCGCCTAGTGATACGATGTAGAGCATTCAATACTAGAAGTTTGTGTAATGACTCGATATTTTGTTATCTTTTTATAATTGATTAAAGATAAGATCAAATAACCTAAATAAATATTTGAGAGTTAAAATAATTTTTGGGATCTATTATTATTCTTTATAAAATTTTAGAGGGTAAAAAATTAATTTTAGATACTTAGAATGATTGTATATGCATTTCCCACTTTTCTTTTCCTTTTCCTTTTTCCCTTTTTCTTTTTCTTTTCCTTCCCTTTGTCCTCTCTTTTTTATTTTTCTCCTGAACATTACCTCTCTTCCTCACCCAAAAACTCTTTCTCTCCTTTACCAATTAGGATCCTCTCTATCTCTCTCATCTCTCCTTTATCGAAATCCATCATCGATCATTGTAGCACATCACCGAACATCTTTGATCTTCATTTTTTTTTGTGTTAGAAGCTTCTTCCTTTCCATTATTTCTATTTTTCTATTTAAAATTTCCCATGTTCATTCTTTTTCAAATATTTTTGCTTAATAGTAGATGATATGAGGGTTTTAAATAGGAAATTTTTACATGGTGATTTCTAAGCTTCAGTTAAAGTGTTGAGGAGATTTCTACACTCTTTGTTTTGTTACATCTAGCTTTGAAAGGTAATTTCTAACTCAAACATTAGATTAGTAAATTATAATAATGGTTTAGGAATTTTGGGTAATGATATGAGAAAGTAAGATATTGCGAAATTAAGTTTTAGGATTAAATAGAAATTACAAAATAGAAATAAAATGAGTTGTGTAACATCTGCTCCTCCAATCTATGAGAGATGCTTGTTAGTTATTAAATAAATTAAATGCTTGGGTATGTTACATTAGATTGCATGTAAGTTGCATTATAATGAAGGACTAAATTGAAATGAAATGAGTGAGGACTTGAATGAAAGGAAAAGGTTTAGTGAAGGAAGCTGTATAGGCTTTCAATACTCTAGGGTAGCAAACCGTAATTTTAGCCAAAAGATTTGTTACTGTAGCTACCAAACTTTTGAATTTGCCCACCAATGGTTCAGGGGAAAAATAGTAATTTAGCATGTAACCGAAGAAATTATCATTTTAAGCTAAATGATCTAGAATTATGATCAGAATTGCAATTGTTGGATCACCTATAAATAGGAGGAAATATTAGAATCCTTTCCTTTACTATTCTGAGTTCAGGACCTAGAGAGAGAAAGATAATTTCTAGAGAGAGTGGAGAATTAAGAAGGAAGTGAAATTTTAAAGTGTTTTAAATCAAGAAGCTTATAGTAAAGGGATTTAGGAGTGCATTTGAGGATTTTACTCTAGCTTTTACACGAGATAAGTTAGCTAAACAACCTATTCCCTCAAGTGTTGAATTTATTGTTCATATTCTAAAAAATGAAAATTTGATGTTAATGAAAGTAAAAGAGGAATTAAAACTACATTTTTGGCGTTTATGATTGCTATTGGGTGTTTTAAACAATATGAATATACTTATGCATACTGAAATTAGATTATGAGAAATGGATTTTTACCTATTGAATGAATATGAGGTTTAATCCAAGATTTGAGTGAGATTAAATGGTATTTTAGGCTATTTTCATGTGTAAAATAATGCTTGTATGCTGGGATTGACTTGTTGATTATCAAAAAAGGTTTATAAACACGTTCTTGGATGAAAATCTGGGTCAATGGCAAGTTGGAAAAATAGAGTATAACATAGCAGCTGACTGCTTGAGGGTGAAAGTTGACTGTCGTGTTCTTTGGGTACCCAGAAAAGCATATAAAGTGCTAGCAGTAGACTACTAACGCATGGAAGTTGACTGTCGTGCTCATAATTTTTGGAAATTTGCCAAGAATAGAGTAGCTGACTGTCAAGTTTAGGGCAGTCGATTGGTAGCCCTCGGGTTTGGTAATTTTTTAGGACAGTGAGCTACAAGTTGACTGCCAAGTGGGTGAAAGTTGACTGGCATGCCTCTGCTTTGAAAATGAACTCAATGACCTAGTTTAAAGCATAGTAGCCTAAAACTTCACTCAAATAAGGGATTCAAACTTAGAAATATGTAATGGGTAACATGAGGGTTGAGAATGAAAGAGAAAAAGCAAAACTGATATGAGATTGAAGAGGAATGAGCATGAGAAATACAAGAAAAATGAGATAGTATTCTTAGTGTATGGTTAGTGGTAGATAGACTCATGTTGAGTGACCAATTGTCAGTATGGGACGACTGTTGGGCATTCCATAGTTGAACTAAATAACTTTGAAAATGTTATGATGGTAATTAATTTTAAGTTAGTACACTCTCTTATGGCCAAGTAAAGGAGTTATATACTTAAAGTTAAACATAGCTATGGTATGAGTCAAATCTCCCTAGTCTATATGCTTGTGAATAGTATTTTACGAAATGATCTGTGAAAATAGTAATCTCGATTATACAAGGGAGGATCTACCAAAGACGTAGGCAGAGACCCTAGGGTTCTTGGATGTGGAGAATGATTTATCAGAGCAGTGGGCCGAGACCCTCGTGGGGCTGTTGTGGATTGATGTACTTGGATCTACTGGAGGATGCTCCAGAATGTACATGTATTGCAGTCAAGGACTGCTGGATTATAAAAAAATTATAGTTGAGAATTGTGAGTAGTCATAGACTACGAGAAACTCACTTGTGAGTGAGGGTTTTATATAAGGAGTTGTTCGCTTAATGACTCTCCTGATTTCTCTTGGTATGATTTGGTGATGATCATGAATTGGCATTGGCCATGAGAATATGCTATGATTTTCTTGTTTATGCTCTTGTTTACATATATGAATATGACCCTTTTACCATTACAATGTAATATGATATATCCTATTTGATGGGTATGTGATATAATCTGATGATATATATGTATATCCTGTGTGATGGATATGTGATAACTGCATAAGTATGAGTATCAGACACGAAATGATATAATTGTATAATTAATGCATTGCATCCCAATAGGCATAATTTTTATATGATTATGAGAAGAATGTAGTGTTTTTTGTACCACTATGGTGGTATAAATTAGTTGTTTTAAAAATACAGGTTGTTATTTCTAATGAGAAATTATTCTCATATAAAATACTGGTTTGTATCAGATGCCTAGATACTAGGTCCTGTTAGAGATAGAGGTGGAGATAGTGGAAATACCGTTCTTAGGGTATTTCCTAGTTGTGAAGGAGCTATGAATTATTTTTGTAGTAGAAATTCCTCCTACACCTTGACTGCATGAGGTTTAGGATTGATGTGGTGTATTTTTGACATGCTTGATACCCTGAATCCTTATTGTCACTATTGAAAAGGATCAGAATGATGATTTTTGGTGTATAAATTAAGGGCATATATGTATTAGGATATGTGAGATAGGTATCCACTAGCAATTTTTATTATAGGGATATGAGTGACAGGTTTGTTGTCTCCTTACTCTAGTTGACACCCTCACATATCTATAGGTATATGTTTGTTGCATAGAAACTATAACTAATGTAAATTAATCTTGTATGTGAATGTAAATACATATATCTATATGTTTATTTCAATTGTTTTAATTCCTTTTCGTTGCGTTATGTGTGAGTATCCCGAGTGTAGAATTTCCAAACTAATAGCACTTAACTATTTAACTTGGTAAAAGTTAAAAATTTATTTGGGTAGAGGTAATAGTAACTCACCAATACAGTATATTACATTATATTACTTAATTAACTAAAAAGCACATAGGATTAGGGGTGTTACACTGAGTTGGTATTAGAGCATAGCTACCATTGTTAAAACATAGTTAACTTGGTAATAAAGGGTAGATTCCTTAGGATAGAGACTAATGTAGGTTAATTAGCTGAGCCTAGGCAGTTGACTAGCTTGTGTTATGTTTTGACTTGAGGGATGGAGAGCTAGGTTTGGGTAGACAATATTTCTTATCGGTGCCATATGATCTCTTATAAATATTATGTTATTGAGACTAATCACCTTGATAATATTTATTTTGTAGAGTGAAGTATGGCCCTACCTAGGAGGAATATTAGGAAGGAGAAGGAAGGTGAGGGTAGTATGGAAAGGATAATGTAGGCTATGATGGGAATGGCAGAGGCTATGAGGGATAAATCTGTTACTACTGCCTAGATTTTTAGATAATTTCAAGAATAAGCGGATTATAATAATCCTAACCCTAACCCTTCTGAAAGGCAAGCAGGAAACCCAGTGTATCATGGAAGGTCAGAGTTCCGGAAGTCAAACTCTTCTACCTTTAAAGGTGAGTTCAATCCTAAGTTAGCTGAGGGGTGGTTAATGGAAATCAAAATTTTGTTTATAGTTCTTGCAAGTACTGATGCCCAGAAGGTCTTATTTTCCACATATATATACTAATTAGGGAAGCAGAACATTGGTAGAGAGGAGCCAAATAGTTAATGGAGGCTCAAGAGATCCAGATTACCTGGGAATCATTTAAGTGGGTATTTCTCGAAAAGTACTTTCCTCAGAATGTGAGAAATGAAAGAGAAATAGAGTTTATGCAACTTAAATAGGGTAGCAGGACATTTGAAGACTACCTTGCTAAATTTGAGGAGTTGTCCAAATTCTCCTCTTATCTGAGGCTTCAGCCTGATGAGAATTGGAAAGCAACGCATTTAGAGGCAAGATTGAGCTCTAAATTGAAAAGTGTAGTTGCTCCAATGGAAATAAGAAATTATGCCACACTAGTGAATAAGTGTCGTATAGTTACTAACAATATGGCATAGGTTGAGAAAGAGAAGCAGAGAACTAATTTCCTAAAGAGGAAACAGATTTGATGGAACCCAAAATGAAAGAGGTCAATGTTGAGGCAGGTGATGCCTAATGTTTGTCCTAAGTGTGGAAGGAGTCACGGTAGACCTTGTAAAGTCCAACAAATGCAACCAAGCATTTGCTTTAATTGTCGGAAATAGGGAAATTTTTGTAAGCATTGCCCAGAGTAGAAGAAACGGGGTGACACCACTAGACCTCCCACTATTGGAAGAGTTTATACCCTCAAGGACAATGAAGTGGCCTAGTTTGATAATTTAATGAAAGGTAAATTTTCAATAAATGATATATCTTTGATTGTACTGTTTGATTCTAGTGCTAACCACTCTTTCATTTCATTGGAATGTGTGAAGAGATTTAATGTACCTATGAATAGCTTACCTTGTCAATTGTCTATTTTTATTCCAACTAGAGAGCAGGTTTCACTTCTTTAGCCTGCTTGAATTGCCCTACTATTGTTGAGAGTAGACCTTTTATTGTTGATCTGATTTGTTGACCTTTGATGGATTTGGACATTATTCTTGGTATGAACTGGTTTTTTGTAAACAATATAGTCTTGGATTGTTCAGAGAAATCTATGACTTTTATAGATGCCTTACCGGTGAATAGGAGTATTGAGGAAAAGAATCAGAGAATGCATTTTCTATGTTCTTTTGAGGTTGAGATTTAGCATAAACTTAGTACTATTCCTGTCGTAAATGAGTTTTCAGACATCTTTCCCAAATAAATCAAGTCTTCCACCTGAGAGGGAAGGACAGTTCTCTATAAAGTTAATTCCTGAAATGAGACCAATCTCTATAATAACTTATAGAATGTCTCCCTTAGAGTTAACATAATTAAAGGTATAGATAGAGGACCTTTTAGAGAAACAATTCATTAAACCTAGTGCTTCACAATAGGGAGCATCAGTGTTATTTGTGAAGAAGAAGGATGGGAGCTTAAGGTTGTGTATAGATTATAGGCAACTAAATAGGGTAACAGTGAAAAATAAATACACACTCCCTAGAATAAATGAGTTGTTGGATCAGTTGAGAGAGCTCTTTTCATAGATTACATGAATTGTATCTTTAGACCCTACATTGATTAGTTCATGGTAGTGTTTATTGATAACATTCTTGTATATTCTAAAACTAGTGAAGAGAATGAATATCATCTTAGGATTGTGCTGCAGTTGTTTAGGGAGAAGCAATTGTATGCTAAACTTGAAAAGTTTGAATTCTGGTTAGAAGAGGTGAAATTCTTAGGTTATGTCATTGCTAGAGAAGGAGTAGTAGTAGATCCCAGTAAGATAGAGGTAGTGGTTGGTTGGGAGAAACCTACAACAGTGATTGAAATTCACAATTTTCTCAAATTAGCTAGTTACTATAGGAGATTTATTCAAGGGTTTTAGTAGATAGTGTTGCCTTTGACTAAATTGACTAGGAAAGATGTTCCATTTGTGTGGGATGCCAAATGTGAACATTGTTTTGAAACTTTGAAGCAAAAACTAACAACCACACTTGTCTTAATCATTATAGATTCGATACAGAACTTTGAAGTTTATTGTGATGCATCCAAGAAGGGCCTAGGGTGTGTCTTAATTCAAAATAGAAAAGTGGCAGCATATGTATCTAGAAAATTGAGACCCTATGAGAAAAATTATCCTATACATGATCTTGAGTTAGCAGCTATAGTGTTTGCCTTGAAAATTTCGAGACATTACCTTTATGGTGCTAGATTTGAGGTATTTAGTGACTATAAAAGTCTCAAATACATTTTCAATTAAAAGGAGCTGAATATGAGGAAGAGGAGATGGATAGAGTTTATTAAGGATTATGATTTTGAATTGAAGTACCATCCAGGAAAGACAAATGTAGTGGCGAATGCATTAAGTAGGAAATCCCTTCATGTAGCTCACATGATGGTGAGTGAAATGAATCTCATTGAGAAATTTAGGAACTTGAGTTTGTCCAATTTGGTACTTCCAAATAGGATATACCTGAGTGAAATGAGAATTGAGAGTAACCTTTGAACTCGAATCCTAGAAGCTCAAGGGAAAGATAAATTCTTAAAGTCCTTAAAAGATCCAAAGGAATTCAAGAAAGAAGTTGACAGGGTAGTGACCTTCCAAAATAGGTCATATATGTAATACTCGCCTCACTGAAAATTTTTATGGTAATGGTAATATTGGAATTTTTATAGGGATTTAAATGAAATAAGGATGTTGAGGTTATAATAAGAGGGACTAAAATGCAAATTTTTGTTATTTACAAGATGGTCCCTGAGGTTCCAACCAATTCACTTCTCTCTTCCCTTAAAAGAACTCTTTCCCCTGGTACCAAAACAAAGGACCAGACATCTAGAAGGAGGAGAAAGAGGGAAAGAACTGGGCAGAGGGAAAAGGAAGGAGGAAATCAAGATTAAAGCTTCTCAACACGGATTTGAGGTAAGAATCCTTCTTCTGGGCTATAGAGAATCACTTAAACATCATATAAGAATAGATTTCTACTACAAAATGCCCCAAATCTATCAAAATATGAGAGGGAAAATGAAAATAGGAAAACATAGGGCATTTCATATTTTTCTATGATTTGGACTGGATAAACTGATTTAGATGCTAGCTTGAGCTTAGGAATAGATTTTTGAACTAAAATACGAAGACTATTTGCATCCATTTAGCAATTTCGAAGCTTAAACCAGAATTCCAAAAGTTATATTTTTCTTCCACTCAGTTTGCATGTAGATTCTTCGGTTTGGTTGATGTCTTGACTTAAAAATTTAGGGGTTTTGTGTGGAAATGATTAGGGACTAAGCTCCTATAATTTTTAGATGTTATGGACTGGTAATCTGCGCTACATTTTGTGAAAACTAGCATTTATGGACTGTTAAAGAATAGATCAGTCGATTTTTTGCTACCAATGCAACTACAACTAAGGCAGTGAACCTATCGATGCAGCTAAGTGCAAAGTTCAATATCAAGGTTATATTCCTTAGGAAAGGGAAAGCCCAGAGTTACTACTTGTTCTCTGTTATCTAGCCTAACAATTAAAGTGATTGATTTTTTTTTTTTAACTAAACTAATAATTAATCAAATGCAATAAACAATAACCAACGACAAGGAATGAAAGAGAATATACCAAGGAAAGAAAAGTAAACCCATTGGGGACTTGTATTGGGTGGAAAACACATAAAGGATAATGGTCTATTGAATCTAATGATGTTACTTGTGAGTGAATTCTAAGTTAAATTCAATTTCCCTATTGAGACAATTACATTTATAAATCTAAGAATCTACCACTGAAATCTCTTCCTAATGATTGATTTCAAATCAGGCTTATCATTCTAATTCACCACTATTAAGAATAGCTACTCCTTAATCCAACAATCAATTAACCTTATCTCTAAGTGAAAATTAACTGTTCTTTGCGATTAGATTCCAATTTCAATTATCATCTCTCGATCTCAAAAAGAAATCTAATTAGTATGCACAATGATGTCTCGTAATAAAACTTAAACAATATATGCATAATCGCAAAGAAGATCATAACATCAGAATCAATATCCATATGAATTAAAACAAAATACCAATATAATTAGGAACCCCAATGGAGTTTACAAATTTAGCCACACATATTTATAAGTAATTTCATCAAATAATCCATTAGAAAATCAATTATATGAGAGATGAAAATAGTAAAAATTATGCACACCCCTATCTTCTCAAATCCCCAACAGTAGCTTCATAGATTGGCAACCGAAAAATCATTGGAATCTCGTCATAAAAATGCCAGAAAATCACTAAAAAAATAAAACTCAAAGTTGTCCAAAAGCTTCACTAGTCGTGGGTCACAAAACGGGTCAGATCCTCGGGTTCTCAGGTACCCAAAGGAAAATGGCTACAACGGCGGCCGAAGCTGAGGTGGAAGGTCGTGAGCGAGGCGTTAAGCAACTAGAGGGGTAATTTTTGGTGGTAAACCCAACGGACGATATCGAAAGCAGCTCCAAACGCAGACAGGTTGTGGTCTTGAGTCTGTTGTGGATCTCGTGATCTGAGGTGTTGTGACGGCCGATGAACTGGGGGAGGTTGCAGTGGGTTGCCTGAAGTTTCAAGGAATGACAACCATGATGTGGACGGGTCTTCCTCTCAGGTTGCGCATCTTCTCTCGCGAATCTACTGCTTTTTGGCAGCTATGCATGATGGTAGTGGCTTGCCCGTCATCCCCTATAGCCGGAGTGAAGTCGTATCACTGTGGACTCCACCCATAACCACCTCCATTCACGCGATGCTTTGGATCTTCTCTCTTCGCACAATGCTACTCGGGTGTGTTGCCAAAAACACTGTTCCAAGCTATACTTTTCAAAATTGCCGCAAATCTCAACTCTTTCTCGCCCAATACATGCTGCTCTCTCTTGGGTCATGCCTTAAAGGCCCATTAAGCTCGGCCCAATAATAGAAATTGGCCCAAATGGCCCATTTTGGGTGCTCTGAAGGTTGTCCAGGTCTAAAATTGCTTTTCTTGCTAATAATGACTTGATAAAATGCCTAAAAATGAAAATTATGCAAACTTAGGTGATTTTTAGAATAAAATTACATAAAATACTCATAAAATAGACAATTAACCTCAAACAGATATGTATAAAATAAGACACATCAAATCACCCCAGACTTAAACTTTTGCTTATCCTTAAGCAAACATTAACTCAGTCTTTAAACAAACAACAATAGTTCCTCAAAAATTATATCTGAACCACATTTAATGATACTTAAAGCGTCGTATGGATTACTCAAATCACTCAAGGTGTATAAGGGTAAATTACAAATCCCTTAAGCTATTTTTACAAGAATCTACTGACTATATGCTTACTCATAAATCTCATCTCTGTTATTGCGAACAATTGAACACCAAGATCAAAGGGTCTTGACAAGGTTGTAATGTGGTTAAGATGAAGGTGAGGAAAGATTTTGGGAAGAGGTGATAGATATGCTAGAAGTCATGCAATTTCAATATGGTGAAGACTCAAAGGATTAAAAGCAATAAAGTGCTAAACAAAAAAATTTTCACCAAGTTTTCAATGAAATAAGAAATGCTTAAGGAATAACATATCCAATAAACAAGATAATAAAGATTGCTTTTCAAAATTTTTTTTCTTTTCATTTTTTTATTTTTTAATATATTTTTACACTCTTGCTAATAAACAACTTTGGATTGAAGGGAGCATCTGAAGAAAAGACTTGGTGGATTATTACCAATCAAGATAGTGCATTTCAATCCAAATATGAAGAGTAAATCACACAATTTCAAACATATAAGGCGAAAAAGAAGACGATATAAAGAAAAGTAATGTGAGGTGTAAAGGTGCAAAAAGTGAAGGAAATGTCAAGGCTCAAAAGTGGCCAACTAAGGGAAACACAGAGGGTAGGATTTTTAGCCAAAAGTAGTGTATCTTAAGTTGCCCAAATCATCTCCTGATATTCAAAAGTTCATGCAACCTCAATCAGCATTACAGAGCAAGTTCTAAAGGCAAAATCAAGCAAAATGCACACTCAAACAAGAAAGTCAAGAGTCAAAATGTAACGCCCTTATCTAATGGTACAATATTTCTAGTGTAGACAAATAAGTGTGGTACATTATTTTTATCCTTTTATTATTAATGTCTGAGTGCTTATACCATTCATTTTTATTATTATGAATTAGGTTCGGGTTCTCTTTCTCATAACAAATTCATATGCATAGTGGAATAAAATATCATACAATACTGCAAAAATTTAAAACTTACAAATATCAAATGTCCAATAATAAACATCTATTACATCTTTTGAAAATATCACCCAGGATATATGAAGTACCTGTCCATCGAAAGTCAAAAGACAATAGGTCTATCACTCAGACTCCCTTACAAATCATAAGGATGAACCGGTCCTTTGTAACATCCGCATCAAACACTTGCAATTTTTATGATGACGTTGTTACTATTATTATTTGTGGATTTTGTTAGAATTATTTGTGGAGTGTTAAGGATGATTAATCAAGGAGTTGGAATGGACATTTTTATCATGAATAATCACTTTTGTGATAAAAGAATGAAATTGGAAATTTGGTATGGAAGGGTAAAATAGTAATTTTACCATGAAGGGAAAATTTTATTTAATTCTCATATTTCATGAGATTATATCAAAGGACTCTTATTATTTTCATTTAAGAGAGAATAAGAATCTAGTTATGTAAGAGATTACTTGCATTTGATGTCAAGAGGGAATTTCCCTAAGGAAGGGCAAAATTGTAATTTTACCCTGAAGGTATACTGGTAATTTTACATAATATAGAAAATTTAATTTTTATCCTAAAATATTTCAAGAAAATAGAAATTTGGAATCTTTACCCATTTATGCTCACAAGAAGGAAGAAAAGGGTGAAAATGGTAACCTTGGCATAAAGGGTAAAAAGGTAATTTTACCTTAGGGGCCAAATTGTAATTTTTCCAAAATAAGGGTAAATTGATAAAATCATAAAAATAAGTTTTATGAAATCTTATTTGAGTGATTTTAACATAATAAAACCGAAAAGGGGTGAAAATGGAGTAAAAATGGCCAATTTGGACTAAATGGCAAAATGGCAATTTCCTTAGGGGCTTATTTGTAATTTTCAAAAATTTGAGGGACCCCTCTGCAATTTTGAAATTCCTGAGGGGCAAAAAAGTCCCAGCCCATGGAAGTTACATAAAATTACATTACTAAGGAGAGACAATGCCATTGTTGAAAAAAAGAAAAAGGGACAAAATGGACATTTTAGCACCAATGGCATTTTTGTAAATAACCTAAACTCTAAATTTCAACCTTCTTCTTCCTCCATGTTCTAGAAGTGTTGAAGAAGAGGCTAGAAGGAGAGGCTAGCCGAGTTGCTTTATAGACTTGGAGAAGAAGGTTTTCACGCCAACACAACTTGGAGATTTCACTTATTTTGCATTTTCAAGGTAGCTAAACATGTCTATGCCATTCTTTTCTTGTTTTATGTTGCATTTATGGTGTTTCCAAACTTGCAAGAATGATGACTTTTTCTCTCTCTACATTCTTATGGTTGATTTGCATGATTGGGTTTGAAATATGTTGGAAACTAATTGTGTTTATGGCTATATACATGTTGGAAAGCTTGAATACCTAAGAGATGGTGAATTTTCATGGATGGAACCCTAGTCTTGCAAAACCCTAACCTATATCAAGGCTGAAATGGTATTGTATACAGTGAGAAAATGATGTTTTTGCATGGTTTTTGCTTGAATATGATGGTGTTGTAAACTAGATGGTGAAATAACTTTATTTCCTTGCATTCTTCACTTTGGCCGAATTGTTGCTTGTGTAAGGGTGCTGAAATCTGGTGGAATTTGGTTAAATTGGTGTTAGAAAAAGTGTGAGAAAGTATTAGAAAATGGTAAGAGAGAGAAAATCTAGGTAAGTTAGTGTTTAAGCATTTTTCCCATTTTCTAATTTCACTATTAACCATAAAGGTGTGACTTTCTCATCTTGGCCAATTTGATGCATGTAAGTGGTGCTGGAATTTTGCTTGAAAATGGCCTAGAAACCATATAAATTTAGTTCCAAGAATGGAAGAGATAGAAAGTTATGGTAATTCTATGCTTTAGCCATTTTACCAATAAAAAGTTTTACCATTTCACCTAGAAAGTGTGTATTAACATGTGAAGTTGTGAGGTTAGGTATATTGTCATGTTTGGTATGAATAATGAGTTAGAAAAATATGAAAGGATGGCCTAAAGTGTACTCACCTCATTTTTAGGTGTGAGAAAGGGTTAGGCATAATTATGGGAATTATTACCATAATGTTTAAATAGTAAGAAAAAGGCTAGAAATGAACCAAATGAGTTAAAAATGCCATTTTCTCATGATTCTCTTGCCTTGGTCAAATGCCCTGTATAATTTTCCCTAAAATGGCTAAATTTCTATGTTAATTGAAAATAGCTTAAGGTTCCATTAAAGTTGGCCTATGTTAAGTGACTAGAGGGAAAAATGATGTAATGGTCAAGAATGAATAGTAAATAGCATGAAATTTTTCCATTGATAGCAAGATGTGGGGAATGATCTAATGTATACTCCCAAAGGATAAAATGCAAAAGGAATGATCTGGTGTAAACCTCCAAAGAACATCATGATGTGGAAGGGAATGATCTGGTGTATACCTTTCCAAAGTAAAGTATTTATGTGTGGCCATAAGTTGTATTGCATGAATGTGACTTTTGTGAATATGATTTAGACATATAAGCATTGAAAGCTTGTTATCCATCCTATGTATGACATAATTTGTTGCATATCTCATGTCTATAGATGCATACACACTAGTTTCACATATGTCATACCCAAGGGTCTATATGAAAAGAGTTTGAAATCTTAATTGAATGTAGAGGTTTTTCCTGTATTATTACAGTGGTACATATCAATTATTTTAAATAAACTGGTTTGTTTAGCTACTGGGAATATATTTCTCATTGTTGTGCTGATATGTATCATATACATAGATACTTCTTGATAATGGAGATTGAGCTGCCACTGTGGAAGTTCCCTTTCTAGGAACTTTCACTATTATAAAGGATATTCTATGTTATATCTATCTTTGAGTTTCCTTTGGAGTAAATTAGACACTTAAGTATGTAGTCATAGCCCTTTCTTTTTGGTCCTGATTCTATATAGTCTTTTTGGGGTTAGAATTGGGACTATCATTTTTTGGCTGTAGATAGATGGAAAAGGGCATATGTATAAGGATATATGAAGGACCTATTCCTCCATGATATTTTGTAAAAGGAGTATAAGTGGCAGGCTTGTTGTCTCCTTACTCCTTAAGGATTGGGTACTTCATATATCCTAGTATATGTATACAGAACAATGTACCAAATAGTTATGATAATATATGTATAGTGTAAAAGTTCTTTTTTTATATTCTGTTGTGGTGTATATATTTTTATTCTGCTGTGTTTACCTGAGCAAAAGAACCCATACCTAATTGCATAATAAAGTTTTAATGGATTAAATGCTCAAGAAAAATTAATGAAATTAAAGACTAAGGATAATGTAACCACTTATTTGAATGAGTATTATAACGTTGTTAAGATAAGATAAGGGGTGTTACATCCTTCACATATCCGTTCCCTTAGATACCCTATATACAGCTCATGTATACAGTCAAGATGACTGTCTTATTCTAAATTAGATATCTCTAAGACCCAAAATAGGGGATTACAAAAATCTCACTTAGAACAAAATGGAACTGCTACCTCTCGACCCTGCTACATGTCCGGATCTGATACATATTAGTACATAGATGAGAAACACACGTTTCCCAATAGCTTAACAATTTCGGGTTTAGAAATCAGCTAATATGTATCAGGGTGCAAGCACCGAAACATTTCATTCTACATTCTTCATATTAAAACATAACATTATTCATAAATATAAACAGACAAGCATCGCATGATAAATTAGAGGTCAATGTGAAAATTAGATATACCTTTTTCAAGTGGAAACTCACTTTCATAAAAGTATATGTCTTATGGCAGAGTTAAACTAATTTCTTATGCATTGAATTCTTATACTTACTGTTATGGATTAATCGAACACCCTAGGATGTTACGTGGACACTATACCACCTTTATGGAATCATTATGGACCCTAGGTCACGTGTATGGAGCACCTTCGGCTATACCTCATAATTCATGGAAACTCGGCCATGTGTATAAAATCATCGTGAACATTAGGACATGGGTATGGAGCACCTTCGGCCACACCTCCCTAAGTCACTCGTGTGGAGCACATTTGGCCACACCTCGTAATTCATGAACACTTGGCCACGTGTATAAAATCATCGTGAACACTAGGTCACAGGTATGGAGTAACTTCGGCCACACCTCCCTAGGTCACTCATGTGGAGCACCTTCGGCCACACCTCGTAATTCGTAGACACTTAGCCACGTGTATAAAATCATCGTGAACACTAGATCACGAGTATGGAGCACCTTCGGCCACACCTCACTAGGTCACTCGTGTGAAGCACCTTCCTATGTTTCCTCTTTTCTAATTCTTAAAATATCACCATTAACTTGGGATAATTTAATAATACATTTCTCTTTTTCTAGTCTTGAAATATCACCATTAAAATTGGAATCATTTAATAATACATTTCCCTTTTTCTAGTTCTTAAGATATTACCATTAAACATGGAATCATTTAATAATACATTTCCCTTTTTCTAATTCTTAAAATATCACCATTAAAATTGGAATGGTGTATTACTACATTTTCCTTTTTCTATTTGGGTTCTAATGTATCCATAAACACAATTAAACGTTGACTAAAACAAAATTGGCTTCATTGAGCAAATAGACATATCTTCCCTTTCATTGGAATATGGTTACCTCATTTGCATTTACATGGTCATAGCAAAAGTTCACACTTTCAATAATGATAAAATATCTCTATCACTCCCATTATGGAGAAAGTGGTTTTCAAGGAACATGCATCCATTTCTATTATGTGCATCTGTAGTCTATCATGGTAACATTATTAACTAATCCACAATTCCCACAACAACAATGTTCATTTTAGCATATACCCACATACCACTCTATCATGCAAATTTGGCCAGAAAAACATAAATAATAACAAGAATGTAATAAGGAAAAAATGTCCCATGAAAGCTTGTAGAAACATGATATATACATATGAAATCTTGGGACACAATTTTTGAGAATTGTCAACCTACCTCAAGATGAAACCAATGTGGATTGTCTTAAGTTTTCTCTTGTATTTCCCTTGCTTCTTTGCTCTTTGGCTCCTTTCTTCCTTGGCTCACTCACTCCCTCCCCCTTGAATGAATGTGGGTGTGGGTTTTCTATATTATGGTGTTGCTCTCTCTCCCTTTCAATATACTCTTCTCCGTGTGAAGTTTTAATTCCCTCTCTCTTGCATATTTTCCTTTCAGGTAAGGTGATCCTACGCCTCCTCCTTTTTTGTTTTTAATCACCTTCATGTTACAACCACACGTGTACTCAAGTACACTTAATTTCCTTGCAAGATTTACATTACCACTCGAGCACGCCAAGAAAGGGAGGAAGGGAAGTTACGTAATCTTCCTTCTTCATGCACATCATACAGCTACGTGAGGGGCATTGAGCATTGCACCTTTCCTTCCTTCATCGAATGCATGATTATATTTAGTGGTCTCTCTCTTATCCATATCTATTGTTTCATGGTTAAAAGGGATTCACATGTCCATGTAAGCTCACCACTCGGTGGCATCAAAGGGGATCACGTGAGCCACCATTTCATGTGATAGAATTTTTTTTTGTTCATTCGATTGCATTAGAGATGGAACAAGGGAAGTAAGTTGGCTCCACACCTTTCTTCCATCTTGTCGCTTCCTTCAATGTGCAGACACATATATATTTTAAATGCTACATTTCTTCTTTTCCTAATTGCCTTTTCCGTGTAAATATATGCATATATTTTATTCCACTAACAATGCAAAGTGCTGCACTTTCCTTTTTCCTCATTTGTCATGTGCACGTATACATTTATTTATTTTTTCCACCAATTGCTTACTTAGCCAATTACCAAGCTCTTTCACCGAATGCACTTGTATCTACAAAATTTTTAATTTGGTTTTCCTCACTCCCTCTTTCCCTTGGCCATTCAACTAACTAATTGAAAGGAAAGGAAATTAATTCAAGTACCTCAAGCACTTCAAAATTTATTGAAGCACCTCAATTTTTATGCAATGTCATCCTTTCCAATATTTATTCTAAAAATTACATCATACAAGAAATTTCATCCAATTAATTAAGAGAATGTTAATTTAGGCTAGTCAAGAAAATATGGGGTGTTACACAAAATAGGCTAAAATCTTACATTTGGAGTGTGGTACAATTGCATATGATTCTAAAAATTTCAACTAAATTTTAAGTCAAGTAGTGCATGCGAATTGCAATATCAACATCCTAGATTAAAATTAAACAATTTGAAGAATAGCTAAGTAACAGTAGTGTGGCCCAGTTGAGATGATGCGTTAAACATCAATAATTGTTTTTCAACACAAATTAAGGGAAACCATTCCTGTCAATTCATAAACTGAATTATAAGTGCTCCAAAGACAAACAAAACTTAAGTGTATAACATCAAGAAAAAATCAAGTATTATACCCTATATCCACTATAAAATAAATGCAACATCAACAATCTACGACATCAAAATCATAGATACCCACCCCACACTTGAGAAAGACACTACCCTCAGTGTACAGCAAAGGGAATACCACAGAAATAAGAGCATAAAGCACATTTATAAGCAAAGATAATATAAAAGTCTTAATGCATCTCAAAAATATGAAAAATAAGAAAATAGAAAAAAATAAAATAACACAATTAAAGTATATGCATAATAAATAAAAAAAATTGCTTTTTTTTGTTTACGTCTTTTAGCTGGACTCGTTCCTTCTATCACTCTTACAGGTAAAGCACCATGTGCACTCATTCCTCGACCTCTGATACGTCTCTATAGTAGTGCTTTAGCTGGTGTCCATTCACTTTGAAATCTCCTTTGTCAGGATGATGCGCTTCCATTGTGCCATAGGGAAAGACTTACTTGACCATAAATGGTCCTGACCATCGGCTCTTAAGCTTTCCTGGAAAAAGACGAAGATGTGAGTTATAAAGTAATACCCTATCTCCAACCTGAAAATCTTTAGAGCCACACAGCCTTTGATCATGCCACTTCTTGGTTTGAACTTTGTAAATGGAAGAATTTCCATAAAATTGGTGGCGCCATTCTTATAGCTCATTCAGCTGCCATAACCTCTCTTTACCTGTAGAAACAACATCAAGGTTACATGTTTTAAAGGCCCAAATTACCCTGTGTTCTAATTCTATAGGTGAATGACAAGTCTTTCTATATACTAGCTTATATGGTGTAAATCCAATAGAAGTATAAGCCAGCATGCACAAGTTGACTATCTTGTTCTTCGCAAATCCAATATTGCACACAACAGCTTAGCAGTCGACTGCCAGGTATGCACCATTCGACTACCGAGCCACTGTGAAGCCCAGAATCGCACATAGAGGTGTGCCAATCGACTGCTAAGCATGCAGTAGTCAACTGTCAGGCTCCTGCCTTGCGAAACTCAGCTTTCCAGAGAGCAATTAGCTGATTGCCAGCCTCTGACAGCCAATTGATAGCTCCCCTGATGTGAAAATTGGTTTTTAAAATATGATTTAAGCTTGGAAATCCCTAGTTTTGATTTGAATAAGGTTCAAACATCATCCTATATGAGAATTTAATGAGAGGAGTGGTAGAAAACCAAAGAAATGATAAGGAGAAAGGGGAATTTAGAGAAAACCTTAGTGAAACCATAAGATAGAGAATTGCATGATTGCATAATAGGAAGGAAATAGTGTAAGATTTGAGTTATTTTCCCCCAAGGAACTGACCGAGAAGGCGACTTAACGGTAAAAGAGGGAAACCTTATTCAAAAGAAGAGCAAACAGTAAAAAGGTAGAGTAATCTACACTCCCCTGACATTTAACTGATGTTGTGAATTACTGCTTTGAGAATGAATTATGTATTGAATGGGAATGAGTGTTGAACATGATTGATTCATTTAAGATTTTCATGTGCGTATAAAAAGGACTTGCCATGTATGTGATGCTCATTGCATGTTTGCTAGATTTGGTTATTGGGTTATATGCTATAGGGACAGACTAACTTAGGGTATAGATTCAATAGCTGGTATGGGATGGCCGTTGAATGTTTCCTATGCAGACTGCTTTATAAATTGATTTGTTTTCAGTGAATTGGTCTGCATCTGTTGGGAATCATTCATTAAACCAAGACAACCCTATGAAAGGTTTAAGGAGTAGTGATGTTTTGGTTTAAGTATAATATCCTATAACCTTGAGTATTGGTCGACTATGTGTATGTATTGCCATATAGACTGTATGAGGATGAGAATAGCAATGTGAACATGCTGGGGGACACCCTGGAAGTAAGCTCTTACCTGTCCTTGAGTGAGTGATTGGTGTTACAGATCACACTCACAAAATAGGACATTATTTTTGGGTGATTGGTGTTACAAATCATACCCAACCAAAACCATGTTTTTACATAAAACGACATGCAATTTGAGATGTTTGATCAGATGAGATGTGTGATAGATGAATATATAAGGATTTTAGGCATGATTTCAGTATGGTTTTTCAAATTAAAGATACTATACTCGTTATACTATTTTGCATTGATTTTGTATGTTATTGATAAGTTCAAAAGTATTTAGTAATTCACTTATTTTTGAACTAAATTGTGGGGAGATATTTTTTGTGCTTGACATAGTTGAGTATGCAACTGATTTTGAAAGTAATTAATTTATAAATTACTCTATTGGGATTTATAAAATCTCATTAAGTTGTTTGCTCAGATGACTAGGAACAGGGGATGCTTAGGAGATAGCAAGGCATGAGAGTGAAGGCCAATGCTACCAGGCAATGCCAAAAGAATTGTATAATCCTAAGTTGGGGTTGTAGTAGACTGAAGGGTTTGTGTATATATATATTGATGATTGTCTTAGATTTGGAGTTGCATGACAGATTGTAAATTAAATTGTGGATGTATGTATGAATTTAGGATTTATGGCATAATATATCTAAATGGTCTCTAAATGGCTATTAGAATTTATATTTCAGAGTAGTATGTGATAATATATTGTGGTATTAGAATTACTGCACAGGATTTAGGGTTGAGTGGAATCTGAATGGATTGTGAGAAGAGTCTATTTGGGTTACACTCAACTAGTAGTGGCCCTCTAATGTTCCCTAACATGGGAAAAGTGAAAAATTGATTCAGAATATTGTATGCTTTTGCTATTCTGATATATAAATGCATAGTAAGATTTAGGGGTTCGTTACAATATACCTGAGAATCAAGAGGATTAAGGAATAAAATCTTAGAGGAAGCCCATAAGAGTAACTATACTATTCATCTTGGTGCCACTAAAATGTATCAAGACGTGAAAGAAAATTTTTGTTGGCCAGGTATGAAAAGGCATATAGCTAAGTATGTTGCTAAATGTTTAGTGCGCCAGCAGGTGAAGATTGAACATCAGAAACCTATAGGACTGTTACAACCTTTAGAAATTCTTGAGTGGAAATGGGAGAAGATCTCCATGGATTTTGTCGTAGGTTTGCCTAAAATTGAGTTAGGAAATGATGCAATCTAGGTGATTAAAGATAGATTAACTAGATCTGCACATTTCCTACCTATCAAAATAAATTTCTTATTAGATAGGTTGGCCTAAATATACATAGAAGAAATAGTGAGACTCCATGGAGTACCCACTAGTATAGTATCTGATAGAGATCCTAGATTCACTTTTAGATTATAGAAAGCCTAGCAAGAGGCATTTAGTACTAAGTTGAACTTTAGTACTGCTTATCATCCTCAAATTGATGGCATACTGAAAAGACTATCTAGACCACCTTTAGTGGAGTTTTCTTATGCTTAGAACTTGTACAATCGAAAGGGAGTTGAGATAGAATTTTGCCTTTAGTGGAGTTTTCTTATAATAATAGTTTCCATTCTAGTATAGGAATGGCTCCATATGAAGCCTTATAAGGGAGAAAGTGTATATCACCATTATGTTGATTTGAAGTGAAGGAGAGACAAATTTTAGGGCTGGAATTAGTTTAACAAACTACTAATAAGATAAAATTAATCAGGAAGAAAATGGTTAAGACCTAAGATGGACATAAAAGTTATGCTGATAAGAGGAGAAGACCATTAGAATTTAGAAATGATCAAATTTCAAAGGAAACTCTATCGAATTTTCAATAGAATGATCTTAGGCATTTGAATGATAATATCATAAATTAAATGCATCCAGTTTCTATTGTTTCAACTTACCAGATAATTGATTCTTCCATGAGTCTAGTGCCAATCACCGCTCTTTTATTTTTGGTGCATGATAAGTTGACTCCTCTAGAAGACTAGGGATTAGTCAATAGCACTAACTTAGCTAGGGGAAGAGGGTTTGAACTCAATAGAACAATAATTAATTTACCAAGTATTACACTATTACCTAGCTTACCTAGACTAATTGTACCTGGGCACGAAGAGCCTTCACTTCACTCTTACCAAGCCATTCTTTAGGACTGTTCTCATAGAAAGAAGGATCAGAATTTGTAACATCTAACCTCTTAGGTCCTTATCATACATTATTCCATAGAGATGGTATGCTACTAACTTGTCTTTCTAATTAGCTACCCGAGTTTGTATTTAAATTAATGCCTAGGGTCCTTTATTCAATTCAATTTTAGGTTTAGGGTTGCACTTGGAATTCTCACTTGTATTCATTTAATAGCGAAAGTATAAAATTCTAGGATATATTTATATATAAGAGTTAGACATTTCTATATACAACTATGCATTTATGTGCATAACCTCAAAATACTAAGTGAGAACTTGAGAAATGATGATGACTTCCCTTAAGACCACTTAACCCATTATGGGATAACTGTTACTACAATATAGAGTTAGCATACTTATATACATGTATCATATCACAAGTAATCTCTACCCTCTTATTCAAAATATATAATAATTCCCTTTAGCCTTCCCAAAACAAGCTAGGAGTAGTGGAGAGCCAAAAAGAAAGTCATCTCCTCTACCAAAGTAACCCACTGGGGCCGATGGTGCATCCACAATCCATATCATAATCTTGCCAATCCGTATATAGTAACCAACGCCAGGCCCTTAGACCACCTCTACCTTAACTGTTACTGAATATATAGGCATTTAGACACATCAATAAACATGTGAGACAAAATCTCAACAATTAAGAAGAACAATGTTAGAAAATACCATTGATGGTACCATTCATGAATCACATGGGAAAACTCTTGCATTTAGTTCATTTCATTATAAATCATACTAGAAAATATGTAATGCTTGTCCTATGTCAGATCATGCATCATAAAAATTCATAATCATGTGGATTTGCTCATCATTAAAGATTCATGTCATGGTAATACGAACATTTATAACATTTAAAGGTAAACAAAATTCATTTTTCATTCATGTGGCTCCTTTGGCCCATTGATAAGTAAAGCAATATTCATTCTTTCATTCATAGGGCTCCTTTGGCCTATTGATAAGTAAAGCAATATTCATTCTTTCATTCATGGGGCTCCTTTAGCCCATGCTTCATATTTTTTCTTTCAAAGGATACATTTTATAAGTTTCTTTTAGATAAGATTTGCTAACATTAGTATCCTAAGGTGTCCCTTAATCTCCCTTTATCATTTTAGGATCACCATTCTTTGTGATGGATCATACCCCATATTGGATAACTATGCCTCTCTGTGGGTCACAAGTCATATCCACTTATTGGATCACTGCACCTCTTTGTGTGTTATAGGTCATTTCCACTTCTTCTTTATGATGATCCTCTTAGATATCATTTTCAATCAAATAACTCTCTATTATATACACTAGACTAACAGGTTCCCAAATTATGGTAGGTACAACCATAAGTAGGTAGCTTTTAGGTGATTAAAGTAAACTAACCTTGATTGACCACCATTACGGTGTTTTCTCAACACTTTCTAGAATTGAATAGATGCTTTACCATCTTATATTATGGTCCAACTGTGGAATTTTTTACGATTGTCACATACTAACTATTGGTCGTTTAACCCAGGACCTATCTAGACTAGAGCATACAATAGCAGTACTTTCACTTTGCTTTCCTTGCTATTTTCCTTCAATCTTATCCCATATTACCTCTTAAATACATTATTATGGTTTTAGGATGATTTCCTAGTCTTTATATGATGTTTAGGGAAGAAAAGAGGCCAAAATACAAAGATGAAAACTTAAAAAATGTAGAGGAAGTTGACCGTGGTGAAGTACCACAGCGAAGAACACAAAAATTGATTAGGGCAGTTCACTATGGAAAAAACAAATTTTAGCCACGGCAAAGATGGCAACACTCGCAATCTCTAGTTCTGCCCTATGTAAAAATTCATCTTGGGATCCATTTTCTGTAACCCCCCAATCTTATAGTTCCTTTTTGTTATTTAAATTATATAATAAAATATACTATAAGATTGGTGAATTACTACTACCTCTACCCGAGTCATTTTTAACTTTTTACCAAGTTAAATAATTAAGTGCTACTAGTTTGGGTTGCTACACTCGGATTCTCACATGTTATGTAACAAAAAATTAAAATAAACATATATATATATTCATTCACATACATGTTTAGTTACATATATATATCAGTTACCTATCGAGACATATACCTATGGATGTGAGTTTACAAAAATTAGTCAACTAAGGTAAGGAGACAACAATCCTACCACTCATACCCTCTTTTTACTCACATATCTTTATACATATGTCTTCATATTTTTTTCATATCAAAATACCCATCTATATGCCAAAATATTCAAAATATTATCCCTTATTCGTTCATAATGGTGAGGGAAATTCCATAACTATTAATACCTATAATTCCTTGATTATGGGGAAATACCCTAAGAAGGGTACTTCTACATATTCCATCTCCATCTCTAATAGCACCTAATATCTAGGTATCTAATACAAATAAGCACTTCTAATGAGAATAAATCTCAGTAGCAATAACAACCAGTTTATAAAATTGCTAGTTTGTACCATCGTATTCATACAGAAATACTACATTCTTCTCATCATCATACAAAATATCATGGCTATTTGGGTTACCATGCACGAAGATAATCATATAACATGCTTGTAAATGCATGCACACTTCATTCCATACCCATCACATAGGATATATTCATAAAATATAATTAGATTATACCGATAACATAATTACATTCACCCAAAGAGCAATAAGGAAATAATATCATTCCTCAGTAGCCTTAGCCAAAAATCATAATGATCATTATATAATAGGAGAAATTAGGAGATTCGCCAAGCGAACAACTCCATTTATTAAAGTCATGTACTCATAGATTTTTTTATGACATTTGCCCATTGGTAGTTCTTGACTGCTGTATCACATTCATGTACTATTTGGAGCATCCTCCAGTGGATCCAAGTGTAAAAGAGTCCCCATTATAAGAATCTACATGATATGAGTCCACACAATATGAGTCCACAATATGAGTCCACAAGATATGAGTACATATAATAAGAGTCCCCATTTTCTAAGATCACTATCCCTTTTTGGATAGTTCATATCTCAGTATGCTATTTATAAGCATATATATTAAGGTGATTTAGCTCATATTATAGTTATGTGAAATTCTAAGTATGTGACCCTTGATATTGGCCATTAAGTGCACTAACTTAGAATTTACAACTATCAAAGTGTTTTTGAAATATTTTATGATTCTAATAGTAATTCAACTATGGAATATCTAATTACCATCACATAATGGCAATTAGTTATTCAATTATGAACCTATCTACCTTAACACATATACTAGGAATACAATTCTCATTTCTCTTTTACTTCTCTAGCTCTTCTTTCAATTTCTCATATGATTCTTGCTCTTTCTCATTTAATTTTAAAGCCCCATGTTACCTTATACATTTTCAATTCAAATTCCTTGTTTGAGTGAACTTTTGGGCTAACTATTCTTTAAACTAGGTCATTAGTTCATATTTCATAATAGAGGGCAGTCAGTTGACTTGCACTCACATGGCAGTAAAATTTTTACTCACTGTCCTATCATATTTTTTCAAACCGAGGGCTACCAGTTAACTGTCATGACCCCAACAATCGGCTGCTACATTCTTGGCAATTTTTTGGAAAAGCTGAGCATGGCAGTCGACTTCTAGAGTCTAGCAGTCGATTGCTAAGGCTCTGGTTGCATTTCTGAGTAACTCAAGAACACAATAGCCGACTATTAGAAGCTACCAGTCAGCTATTATGATATACTCTATTTTTTAACTCATGGTTGACCTAGATTTTAGCCCCAAAAACTTGTTTATAAATACATTTTAATATTCATGAACTCAAAACCAATATGTAGGCATCATCTCTCACTTAAAAATAGCCCAAAACATCGTTTAATCTCACTCAAATGTAGGATTTAACCTTATTTTCGTCTATAAGAAAAAAACCCATATTTCATGATCTGATTTACACATGCATAAGTATATTCATGCAATTTAAAACACCTAATAGCATTTGAAAATATCAAGAACGTAGTTTTAATCCCTTGTTTCTCTTTAAACAACTTCAAAATCATGAAATTCAATAATATGAATAGTAAATTCAAAATGAAAGAGATTGGTTGTTTTGTTACCTTAATTCCTTGCTTGTAAGATGATTATTGTGTTAGATGCCTTCCTAATCACTTTTCGAATTTCAAATCCTACTGTAAGTAAAGATTTGATTCTTTCTCCTTCACTTTCTCTCTCTACATTTTATGAAGTTCCACATAGAAATTAGGCTTATGATATTTTCACCTATTTATAGGTGGTCCAAAAATTACAACTTTAAACCCAATTCTTCATCATTCGGCTCAAAATAATAATTTTTCAAATATATACAAAATTACCATTTTGCCCCTGAACATTGAAGGGAAATTCAAAAATTTGTTAGCTACATTAAATTTTTTGGCTAAAATTGTGTTTTCTATACTTCACCTTTTTCCTTTTGCACTTTAGTCCTTGTCCAATTTCAAGCTAATTTCTCTCTTCTATTTAGTCCAATTTTTATACTAATTCAACTACATGTAGTTTAATGCAACATACACAAACAATTCATTTATTTAATAATTAACAAACATCTCTTATACAATAATTAGGAGCAGATGTTTCATTTCTCCCTTCCTTTTAAAAAGATTTCATCCTCAAAATTTGTGTATACCTATTCAAAAATTTATGGAAAACTTCTTCTTATCTACTCTTCTTCCTCCCTGTTGCCTCTTGTGGTGATGATTTATGCCACAATACCTTCATTAAAGGAATATCCTTATTTCTCATTTGCTTGACCTTAGTACCAGTGATTCTCAAAGGTTTAGGAGTATATGTCAAATAATCTTTCAATCGTACCATACTAGGATCAAGAACATGTGATGGATCTAAAAGATATTTACAAAGTTGAGAAACATGAAAAACATCATGGAGATTGGACAAAAATGAGGGTAAAGCTATTTGGTAAGAGAATAAACTAATTCTTTTAAGGATTTGATAGGGACCAATATATCTTGGGTTTAATTTTCTAGACTTAATAGCCTTACCAATACCAATAATTGGAAAAACTTTAAGGAATACATGATCCCCTTCTTTAAATTTTAGTGGTCTTCTTCTCTTATCAACATAATTTTTCTGCCTATCTTGGGCCTTAGCAATCTTTTCTTTGATCATTTTAATTTGATCTATAGTTTTTTGCACTAACTCAGGCCCTAATAGTTGTCTCTCCCCCACCTCAAACCAACACGAGGGTGACCTACATTTTCTCTCATATAAGGCTTTATAAAGAGTTATCCCTATGCTGGATTGGAAACTATTATTGTAGCAAATTCTATCAAAGGTAAATTTTTATCCTAAGTCCCCTTCTGCTCTAATGTACATGCCCTAAGCATATCTTATAAAGTTTGTATGGTTTGTTCAGTCTGCCCATCAATTTTTGGATGATAAGTAGTACTGAAACTAAGTTTTGTGCTAAAGGCCTCTAACAAGGCTCTCTAGAATCTAGAAGTAAATCTAGGGTCTCTATCAGACACAATATTAGTGGGAACTTTGTGGAGTCTCACTATTTTTTGGACATGTAATTGGGCCAACTTATCTAATGAAAAATTTATTTTAATAGGCTGGAAATGTGCAAACTTAGTCAATCTATCAACTACATCCAAATTGCATTATTCTTGACTGAGTCTTGGGTAAACCTACCACAAAATTCATAGAGATTTTATCTCATTTCCATTCAAGGATCTCAAGAGGTTGTAGTAGTCCTGCAGGTTTCTGATGTTCTATATTAATCTGCTGGCATACTAAACATCTAGTAACATACTCAACTATATGCTTCTTCATACTCGGCCACCAAAATTTCTTTTTCAAATCTTGATACATCTTTGTGGCACTAGGATGAATAGTATAGTTGCTTTTATGGGCTTTGTAACACCCACCTCCAATATTTTATATATTATTATTATTATTAATGATTATTTATGTAGATGTTATTGTTTATGTGGTGTTAAGAATGATTTACCATAAGGGTAGAATGGACATTTTTATTAAGGTAGAACTAACCTTACCATAAGGGTAAAATTGTAAATTTTACCAAAGAAGGAAAAATAGTAATCTTTTATAAAAGAGAAAAGCTAAAATTTTCACTTATGTACGTCATGAAATTGTGTTTAAAGGCTTTTACCCTTTTATTTTAAAGAAGAGAAGGAATAAGGGTAAAAATAATTATGTTGACACCATTTTGCCTTAAGGAAAAAATGGTAATTTTACCTAGTGAAGGTTAAAATAGTAATTTCATAAAAGAGGTTTTATGAAACTTTATTTGAGAGGTTTTTGCTTACTATATTCGAAAAAGATGAAAAAATGAAGGTAAAATGGTCATTTGGACATAAAGGGTAGAATGGTAATTTTACCTAAGGACATATTGGTAATTTTTGAAAAAGTGGAAGGGTAAAATAGTCATGATCCATAAGAGTTCCATGAAATTACAATTTGAAGGAGAGAGGATGTCATTCTTGAAAAAGAGAAGTAAGAAGGGTAAAATAGTCATTTTACACTAAGGGCATTTTGGTAATTTCACATAAACCCTAAATTAACCTTCTTTCATGAAAGGAGAAGAAAAAGTCAAAGAAGAGAGGAGGAAGACATGAGGCCAAAAGGAAGAAGAAGGGAAAGAAGAAGGAGAAACCAAGGAAAAATATCAAGGAAATTTTTCCTTTCTTGCAAATTTAAGGTAGCTAAACATTCTTAAACCCTTATTTTTATGTTTTATGGATTATTTTAAGTTTTTTGAAGTTTCATGAAAGTTAGGGTTTTCTCTCTCTACATTCCTTATGAAATGGTTATGAGTGAGAAAGAGAGAGAGAAAGTAAGATTCATGATGTTACATTGTTAATTTTGCCTTTCATACCCATGTAATTCAATCTAGAAATGTGTCTTTATGATGAAAGTGAAGATGTATGCATAAATATATGTATGGCATGAAAAATGAATCATGAAAATGAAGGAAATGAGGCTATACATATAGCTACACAAATTGAGTATGAAAAGTTCCATGAGTAATGGAAGGAAATTGTACCATTATGCTTGAATTGTAGAAATGACGAAAGAAAGGGAACAAATAGCATGAAAACCCCTAGCTTTCATTCTTTTCTCACCTTGGCCAAAAGCATCTCCCTATTTTTCCCTTGATGGCCAAATTTATATGTCAATAGAAAAGAGACTAAAATGTGTTTTAAAATAGCCAATATCAAGAGAAATGGAAAGGTGAATGTGTATGATGAAATGTAAATGATAATTGCATGTATTTGTGCCCTTGATACATTTATGTTTAAATTCATATGATTATGAATGAATGATTTGATATTATATGCAAATAAAGAATGAAAAGTATTAAAGGGCACTAATAAAATCCCCCTTAAAGTGAATATGAAAGGCACCAAATGATGCCTTAGGGGTGAGATGAAAACACTAATAAAATCTCTCCCTAGAGGTAGAATGAAAAGGCATTAAATGTTACCTTAGGGGTGAGATGACGACACTATCAAAATCTCTCCCTATAGGTGAAAGGAAAGGCAATGGATGCCACCTGAAGGGGTGAATGACAGCACTAATAAAATTTCTCTTGTGGTTTATATAATGGCATTGAATGTTACCCTAGTGGTGAATGATGGCACTAAATGTTTGCAAAGTTTATACGTTTTAGACGGACATACATTAATCTGAGCACATGATGTAACATCTGCTCCTAACATTTGCATTTTTTGATGAAGTTTTTAGTATTATTATTATTATTATTGTTTTTGTTGTTGTTGTTGTTGTTGTTGTGGTTGTTGTTATTGTTGTTGTTAATATTATCTATGGGATGCTAAGGATGAATCATCAAGAAGATAGAATGGACATTTTCATCAATATATAATTACTTTCGCTATAAAAAGAATGAAATTAGAAATTTGGTCAGGAAGGGTAAAGTAGTACTTTTATCATGAAGGGGAAAATTAATTTAATTTTCCTATTTCATGAAATTATATTAAAGGACTTTCATCACTTTCATTTAAGAGAGAAGAAGAATCTAGTTATGTAGGTGATTATGTACAATGGATGCCAAAAAGGCAATGTTCCTTACAGAGGGGAAAAATTATAATTTCACCCTAAGGACATATTAGTAATTTTACATAATGATGAAAATTTAGTTTTTACCTTAAATATTTCAAGGAAATGGAAATTACAACTCTTACTTATTCTTACTTAAAAGAAGAAAGAATAAGGATGAAAATGATAACATTGGCATAAAGGGTAAAAAGGTAATTTTGCCTTAGAGGTAAAATTGTAATTTTGTAAAAAGAAGCGTAAATTAGTAAATTTACAAAAATAAGTTTTATGAAATTTTATTTAAGTGATTTTTACACAATAAAGCCGAAAAGGGGTGAAAATGGAGCTAAAATGGCCATTTGGACTTGAATGGCAAAATGACAATTTCCTTAAGGGCATATTTGCAAATTTTGAAAAGTTAAGGGACCATTCTGCAATTTCAAAACTCTTGAGGGGCAAAAACATCCTAGCCCATGGAAGTTGCACAAAATTACATTTCTAAGGAGAGTGGATGCCATTCTTGAAAAGGTGAAGTAATAAGGGTAAAATGGTCATTTTATACTAAGGGTATTTTGGTAATTTCACCAAAACCCTAATTTAAGTCTTCTTCTTCCTCAAGGTGCTAGAAATGTCAAAGAAGGGAGGAGAAGAGAGGGTTGACCGAATTGCTTCTTAGGCTTGGAGAAGAAGATTTTCACACCAAAATAACTTGGAGATTTCACTTCTTTTGCATTTTCAAGGTAGCTAAACATGCCTATGCCATTCCTTTCTTGTTTTATGGTGTGTTTATGGTGTTTTTAATCTTGCAAGAAGGATGGCTTTTTCTCTCTCTACATTCTTATGGTTGATTTGCTTGAATGGGTTTGAAATATGTTGAAAACTACTTGTGTTTATGGCTATATACATGTTGGAATGCTTGAAAACTTAAGAGATGGCAAATTTTCATGGATGGAATTATAGTCTTGAAAAACCCTAACCTATACCAAGGTTGAAATGGTGGTTTTAAGAGTGAGAAAATGATGTTCTTGCTTGGTTTTTGCTTGAATATGGTTGTATTGTAAGCAAGGTGGTGAGCTAACTCCATTTTCTTGGTTTTCCCTCTTTGGCCGAATGCTAGTTATCTTATGGGTGCTGAAATTTAGTTAAAATGGTGTTAGAAAAAGTGTAAGAAAGTGTTACAAAATGGTAAGAGAGAGAAAATCTAGTTAAGTTAATGTTTAAGCATTTTTCCCATTTTCTAACTTCACCATAAACAATGAAAATGTGTTACACTTATTTTGGCCAAATGGACCCATGTAAATGGCGCTGAAATCTCATTTGAAAGTGGTTAGAAAACCTTGCAAAATTTGTCATAAGAAAATAGGAGAGAGAAAATTTGGTATTTTATGTTTTAGTAAAGGAATTATTTCACAGTTCTTACCATTTCACTTTGAAATTATGCATAGCCATGTAAAATTGTAGAATAATATGCATTGACAAATTTAGCATGAAAAATGGACTAGAAAGATGTGTGAAAGAGGGGTTAATATACACTTACAAGAAAAATGAGGTGTGAGAAAAAATTACCCATAATTATGGAAATGGTTACCATAATTTCTAATTGGTAAAAATAGTCATGAAATGTACCAAATGGGTTAGAAATGCCAATCCTTCATGCTTATCTTGCCTTGGCCGAATGCTATGTAGAATTTTCCCTAGAATGGCTAAATTTATGTGTTCATTGAAAATAGCCTAAGGTGCCATCCAAAATGGCCTATGCTAAGTGAAAAGAGGAAAAATGGTGTAATGGTCAAGAATGGATGGTAAATAGCATGCATTTTGCTATTAATAGCAAGATGTCTAAATTCATGTGAAAGTGATTGAATAGCATAAAAATGATTAATGTGTTTGTGAATGGCAAAGTCAAAGATCCAGGGAGGAATGATCTGGTGAATACCTCCTGTGACCAAAATCTTGAGGAGGAATGATCTAATGTATACCTCCTAAGAAAGCTACCTTGTGGGGAATGATCTGGTGTATACTCCTAAGGAATTAAGTGTAGGAGGAATGATCTAGTGTATGCCTCCTGAGAACACAATCATGTGGGAAGGAATGATCTGGTGTATACCTTTTAAGAGTAAAGCATATATGAGAAATTAGGATTCGTATTGCATGAATGTGTTCTTTATGAGCATGATTAAAATATGTAAACATTGAAAGCTTGTTATTCATTCCATTGACGATACCAAATGTTGCATATCTCATGTTTATGGATGCATACACACATGTTTCACATATATCATACTCATAAATCTGTATGAAAAGAATATTTTTAATTGAACTGAATGCAGAGCTGTTTTCTCTATTCGTACAGTGGTACATATTAGCTATCTTTAAAGAAAATGGTTTGTTTAACTATTGGGAATATATTTCTCATTGTGTGTTGATATGTATCAGATGCCTAGATACTGCTTAATCATGGAGATCGAGCTAGCAACAGTGGAAGTTCCCTTCTTAGGAACTTTCACTACCATAAAAGGATATTTATATTATATCTATCTTTGAATTTCCTCCAGAGTAGTTAAAAACTTTAATATGTATATGTAGCTCCTTCATTTTGGGGTCCTGATTCTACATGCTCTTTTTGAAATAGAATTAGGACTGTTAATTTTTTTTGGTTGTAGATAGTGGGAAAAAAGGGCACTTACTGGGAAAAGGATATATGAAGGATCTATTCATTCTCAATATTTTTGGAAAGGAGTTTGAGTGACAGGCTTGTTGTCTCCTTATTCCTTTTGGATGGATACTTCATATATCCTAGTATATGTATACAGAATGATGTATTAGACAGTTATTACGTATATGTATATAGTATACAAGTTATTATAATTCCATTATGATACATAAAATTTTATTCCGCTGTGCAAAAGTATGTTTACCTGAGCTTAAAGAACCCCAAACCTAATTATATTTTGAATTACTGATGGATTAAATGCTCAGGAAAAATTAACAAAATAAAGGCTAAGAATAATGTAAATACTTATTTGAATATATTATATGATGTTGTTAAGATAAGATAAGGGGTGTTACACATGACATCAGAGTATGTTGCATGCATTGCATCCCAATAGTATGTATTATGTTTTTATGGTGAAAAGAATGTAGAGAATTTTGTATGAGTACGGTGGTATAGGTTAGTAGTTTTCAAAGTAGGTTGCATTGCCACTGAGATTAATTTCTCACACAAGTTAAATTGGAGATATATAGGTCCCTGGCTAGAGATAAAGTTAAATTGGAGAAAGGTACCTTTCATAGGGTACATGGAAAATATTTACTTTGGATAGTATAGGCATATATTTATTTTGTGCTAGTCTTTATGATTTTTGAGGAAGGCTAGTATAGATTGTGACCCATTGATGGGGTTTTGAGTGGCAAGGATGTTACCTCCATACCCCAACTAGTTAATTTAAAGTTAATCAATGAGTAATTCTATATGTTTATGTATAGCTATTTAGAGTAAATTATGTATATGTATATGATCTAGTCTTCTACTATGATTCTCAAGTGAGTACCCGAGTGTAGAACCTGACCTAAAATGGTACTCAATTAATTAACTTGGTAAAAAGTTTAAATTTACTCAAGTAGAAGTAATAATAACCCACCATTATTATGATATTTACATATTATACCTTTTTAATTAATATAAAAGGAACCATAGGCAAAGGGTGTTACAATTTGAGGGAACAAAACCTACATTCTCTATTTTATTCATTACTATTGGGTGTTATATGCTACATTTTTGTACTATTGCATGCTTGTATAGTAGATCTAAGAATTCATGTACTATTCTTGCCAGAGACATAAGGAAAATGGGATTTCAAGGTGACTGATCTAAGATATTCAATATTTTCTACATTATAAATCTTTTAAAGGTTATAGGGACAAAGATTTGTTTATTAAAATTGATAATGGGCTATTACATAGACTAAACATGGATGAAAACATAGGTTGGTAGGCCTTTGGAAGTCGATTGTCATGTTCTTTGTGCTGACCAAAATGACCAAGAACATAGTAGTCGACTGCCAAGCCTTTGGGAGTCAAGAATGACAAAGCTACCAATCGACTGCCAAAGGAGACAAAGTCGATTGGTAGGTTCCAAAACTTGAATTTATGCACTGTAGTCCTTAAATTTTATATTTTAAGGCTCAATTAACACCCAAACCCAAGGATTTAGAGAATCCAACATTAGATAACATGAATCAACAGGGAAAAGATGAATTAAAGCTATAAGGAAATTCCAAAGTAGTCCTAGTGTATGCATTGGTAGTAGATAGGCCTAAGTTTGAGTGATTGATTATTGGTATGGGATGACAGTTGGGCATTCCACGATTGTAAAAGAGATTTTGAAAATGCTATGTTGGTTAGGAATTCTAGGTTAGTGTACCCTAAATGAAACCACCAAGAAAAGGTCACATAACTAAAATTAAGCATAACTGTGGCTTGGGTCAATTCACCTTAGTGTATATACGTGGGATAACATACCAAGAATATGACCCAATGGTAATGGGTGGTGATTTCATAGCCTCATGATCCGTCTAGCATAGAGCCAATGTGATCTATAACTAGAGTAGTGATCTTATGAATAAGACATGATTTGTCAAAGAGAGGGATAGTGATCTATATGTTTATATACTTGGATCCACTAAGGGATGCCTTAGAATGTACAGTTGTCAAATACCCTAGGGCCTAGGGCTATAGAGTTACACATTCATGTAGAGTTCAGGGTTACATAAGGTGTTCTTTAGGTGGCGCCTTTGATAGAAAAGTTGCTCTCTATGATATTTTATGTGATGTGAAAGAGGGTTTGAGGCCCACAATTATGTATTTCCCTACAAAATGATTCAGAATTATTCATGTTAATAGATTGATACTAAATGCTTTATGACGATAATCATGTTGTTTGGAAAAGGATGAACATGTTTTCATAGAATTTATTATGAATGTTTAACTATACATATCATTGAGTACATGACATGTGTATACATTGTATCCAATGGATATATGTTTATGGAATTGTGAACAGGAAGAGAATGTTTGATTTTCTGTACTAGTAATGTAATATCCACTTTTCCAGTCCTCAGGTATGTTATTAAATCTTAAAATTATTAATTGCATACCTAAATGTCCAATTTTAATTTGCTCTACAATTCCAAAGACATGATAGGGACTAAATTGAAAGAAAAGTCAAGGGACTAAAGTGAAAAGAAAAAAAGCTTCCTAAAATATCTAAACGTCCTTATCCTTTGGCACGTAAATCAAGGTGCATTTATGAACTGTCATCATTATGTTGGAAAATATCTTGGTGCATTTATGATGTGTAATCAGGACATCTCAAAATATCTAAAATGCAATGATTACATTATAAAATATCTAAAAACATTTGAAATTCATGATAACTTTAGAAAAATATCCGAGGGCAAAATGAATAATTTTTACCCAAGGATAAAATGGTAATTTCAGCCAAGGGTAAAATAGTAATTTTAATCTTAGTGGTAAAATAGTCATTTCATCATGACAATTCTCATGGAGTCCTTACCACGGCACTTTTTGAAATTATGAAGCAAAGTGAGGGGTAAAATAGTCTTTTTACCATAAAGGGGCAAAATGGTAATTTTGCACTAAGGGTAAAACGTTAATTTTACCAAAAGGACAAAATGGTCATTTTGACAAGAAAAATTGTGTAAAATTCCAAGGATGCCCTCTCACAAACCCCATGGCCAAATGAAGGACATTTAAGGGTAAATTGGTCATTTTGCCACCAAGGGCAAATGGTCATTTTCAACCCTTTTATGTTTCATGTCTTCTTCACCAAGCAAAAATGCCAAAATGGGAACGAGGAAGAGAAGGAGGAAAGCTGAGAAGGTGAAGGACGACGAGGATGAAGAGAAAGGGAAGGAAAATTCAAGGAGAAACCATTTTTAATGGCAAATCAAGATAGCTTAACAATCCTTTACCCTTTATTTTAATGGCAAATCAAGAAAAATTATCTTTTCATGTTTGAAGAATTTCCATGGTTGCCATGAATTTGGGGTTTCTCTCTCTACGTTCTTATTTGCTTAAAAATCTATTGGGTTATGCTTATTATGTTGTATGGATGTGTTTGTGAATCTTGGAATGATTGATTGAATGGTTTATGGTAATATTGTAAGTTTAGGTTCACTAATTTCATGAAACCCTCTTGTTAGATTTGGTTATAAAATGTGTAGATTTTCATAGTTATGGTGAATAAATGGTATTTATATGCTTGTTTATTAATGAAAATGAGAGAAATGGAGAGATTGGTATGAAAGCACATGAACTCCTTGTAGAAATTTTCATGGAAAAGATTTTGTCCAATTTTTGCTCATAAATGTTGTTATTGTCTTAGCCACAAGCAAGGGTAAAAGAGGGAATTGGTGTTTTCATGAAAGTCTCTTATTTACTCTTTTCATGTCTTGACTGAGAGCATGAAGGGAAGTTTGGTATGAAAATTTTTCATGTAAGTGAACCATGGTTTCGATGAAGGCAAGAAAGAAAGGAATAATGATGTATTTGAAGGTGTGTTTGGTAAAAAGTTCACCATAACCATGGAGTCTTAACATTGAATGTGTATGCTAATTAGAGGGAAAAAAATATATCTATGTGCTCATATATGATTGTGACAACAAAAAGGATGCCTATGTGTATACATAGATATATTGAAAGGAAAAAGGAAATGAAAATGGTGAATAAATGAATGAATAGTTCACCTTGAACCCTTAATGTGTATAAAAAATAATTATGGGAATTGTATGGAAATGGAAGAAAAATTGCTATAATTGTATTTATATGATATACAGAATGAGAAAAAGGGAAGGTGTACCATGAAATTCTCACTTTTCCCTTATTTTCTCCTTTTGGCCGAGACCACCTCCTTGTTTCCTCTTTGGTATTGAATTTATAGTAATAAAATTGTAAAGTCAAGGGTAAAAGATTTTGTATTAATAAATTCCAAGGGAAGAGAAGTATGTGGTTAAGGCATGGGATTTTGATAATGCAATTCATAAATTGCCTAAAGAGAATGAACGACCTTCCATATCCACACAATTCAATTATGTGAATGATAGCAAACACATAAGGGTTTTATTTTAAATGGAAATGTAGTATCATGATAGATGAAAGAAAGGAAAAAAATGGAAAATTTAAATAAAAAAGGAAAACATAGAATGGAAAGGAAAACATAGATTGAAAAGAAAGAGAACTTAGAGGAAGTATTTCCAACATATGTTCTAGGATAGATAGGCTTGTAGCTGAATGAACAATTGTTGGTATGAGATGGCAAATGGGCATTCCTCAAAGAATGTAAGAATTAGTGATAATGGAAAATTCTAAGTTAGTGTAACCTAAAAATAGCCAAATTAAAAAGGGACATTTACTTAGAATTTAGCAGAATCATGGATACAAGCCAAATCATCCTAGTTTATATGTGGAAAATAGCGTACTGAGAAAGTGATCCTCTAAAAAAATGGTGGTGATTCCATAGCACCATGATCCACCCAAAAGTGGAGAGGAAATGATCTGTTTCAATGATAGTGATCCCATGGGCTTAATTTTGACTAGATATTGGGAGAAATCCCATTAACTGGGGAATGATCTATCTTTTGACAGTGACCATTAACTGAAAAAGGTACTTGGATCCACTGAGGGATGCCTCATATAGTACTAGTTGCAGAAATGTCACATGACTAAAACTAAAAATAAAATTATCTCACTTATGTATATAGTGGTATGTGGAGGGTCCACTGGGTGGCGGTCCCAATACTCTTAAGTTCCCCTTTCATTGACTGTGGCTTCTAGCCAATGACTGATAAGTGTTTTCCTTATGATTGTCAATGTTTTCCTTATGAATGATAGATATGTTTTCCCTATGTTGACTGGAAATGTATTTATAACTAGATATATTTTAAAAGCATGATACTGAGATGCCTTGACTGATGACTTTTAAGGTGAACTGTAACATTATACATTCATTTATATGCATGCCATACTTGTTTTGAAGTTTATATGCACAACCCAATAATATTTAAAGGATGATTTAAAATGAGAGAATGTAGAACTATTTTTCCATATCACTACAGTGGTATCAGAGTTTTTAAAAGAAAAAGAATTGTCTAGCTATTAAGAATGCAATTCTCATGATTATGTCTGGTATGTATTAGATAACTAGGTGTAATTTCAATTAAAGGTATAAGAAAGGTTGATTGAAAGACTTTCTCTATAGTCACATAAAACTTGGCAAGAGGATAAGGGTCCTGGTAGTATTGAGTAGCAGGATTGTTGCATCCTCACCCGATGTATCAACCAAAACTTCATATATGAGAAATATATTTGTATTAATGAAATTTTATCTTCCTCTGTATTACTAGTAAATTTTATTGTGTAGAATTTCGTTTTGCTATGTATGAGAATACCTGAGTAAGAAACCCAGACCTAATTAAATAAATAAATGTTAATTTAAAATCAAAATTAGGTAATAATCAAGGATATAAGTAAGAATAATATGCCGATCTTTTAGCCAAATGGTTTATACAAGAAAATATTTATAAGAAAGCTATAAGATTGGGGCGTTACAAGTATAATTGGTACCATCAGTGGATTTTAAAACTAGGTGATCTAGTTATTGAGATTATAAATCCCAATTTTTGCACTAATGTGTCACGATGCCAGGTTCCATGTGCTACTTGAGATAGAGACAATGGCTGTGGAGGTCCTCTTAGCCGCAACAAAGTGCACAATGAGCACTTCTTTGAGTTTGCAGTAAGTTGTCCATTCTTTTGCATCTTTCATATCATTTCAAGTGTACCTATAGCCATTTTGGTGTAGGAACATGTTAGGGTTTATACCATACAACCTATCCAACATACCTTAGTTACACAATAAGCCAAAAACCTAAATCTTTATGCTCAGCACACAAGAAGTCAATGAACTTCCTACAAGAGAACATAAGATCTACCCAAGGAGTTACTCATACCCTCTCACAATTTCCTCACACCCAAACATAGTTTAGGTGGGAGATCTAAAATATTTCACTTATTATTTAGACAACCCAAACAAGAAACAAAACTAAAGGATGTCCTACACAAAAATAAAGGTATGAAGAAGTTTCCTACCTTGAAGATTTGTTGAAAGAAAAAGAAAACTTGCTAGGTTTGGTGTTACTCCTTCTTCCTAAAATGAAACTTGCTCACAAGCAAAGTAGAAGGTGCTTCTTCCCTACTTAAAGAGGTTCAATCTTGAGTTTGATAGGGGATGAAGAAGAAGTGGAAGAAGAGAAGGAAGAGATGAATCTTTCTCTCTCTAGTTTTCCTTCTCTTTCTCTAGGGCGCAAACTTGTGTTTGATAGGGTATGGTTTGGGTGTGTCAAAGGGAAGGAGAAGAAGACTTAAGGGAAGACTTGCAGAAGGGGGGTGGTATTAATAATGGTATATAGAGGGAATAAAGTTTTGTAGTAATTTAGTTAGGGAATTAAAATTAAATTATAACTTAGACAGGGAATTTGTTCCTAGATAGGTATTTTATATTTTTGCTAAAATCTCCAGTTTACCATTTTAAGACATATTAATTATTATTTTACCAGTATTTCAGTCTAAATGTTAAAATTTTATTGAAATCTACATGCCACTTCATTTTCATCAAATTAACTAGTTATAATTATGTTTAATCATACAAAATTTGACATCTACTATTTTATCAAATTTTAGGATGTTACAAGACTGAGAAAGTGAGTGAGAGTAAATGTGAATGAGAGCTTTTTGGAGAAGAAACTGATCTTCTACATAGGAGTAGGAAGAAGGCTAAAGCAATGATTGAAGATCAAGAAATGGAGGAAGTAAAGCGAGAATTGGAGCAAGTAAATCATGAACAGATTCAAGGAAATTTGCAGGAAGAAATTAAGGAAGTATTAGATCATAGTGACGAGAAGCATGAATTGATTGAGAAGGACAATTAAAGATCTCACACAAAAATTCTAGTGAATTTAGAGGTGAATGGTTTGAGATGGGAAGTGGAGGCGGAAGAGATGGAAGATAATCTAGAGAATTTTGAGGATATGGAAGAGGATGAGCCTGAAGAGAGCATAGATCCTTTCTATTCAAAGATGAAGATATCTCTTGAGGAGAAAAGAGCCTAGTGCAAGACTTGGAGATAAGCACTTATTGTGAAGCTACTTGGCAAGAGGATTGGTATGAAATTTTTTAGAAATAGGATCGAGAAATTTGGTAATTTGAAAGGAACTATTAACATCATTGATTTGAAGAATGAGTATTAATTGATCCAATTCAATGATCGTTCTTATTATAATTTTTATTTAGGTAAAGGACCTTGGATCATTGTGGAACACTATCTCATAGTACAGAAGTAGAGACATGGTTTTAATCCTTTTGAATAAGAATTTAGGAAGGTTACTGTGAGAATGAGATTGCCAGACCTTCCTATTGAGTATTATATCAGATGCTTTCTTTTGAGGCTAGGTAATCTATTCAAAAGGATAAGGAAGGTGGACAAAAATACCATGAACATGCTAAGGAATCAAATAAGGGTGGAAAGAGGTATATTTGCTTTGATTTGCATTGAAGTTGATATGAGGAAGAGGCTTCTTTCAAAATTCAAAATTGGAAGAACAATCTTTGGAGTTGAATATGAAGGATTAGGATTGATTTACTTCTAATGTGGAATGTATAGGCATAGTAAGGCAGATTGCATTCCAAAGAAGGAAAGACAGGATGGAGGAAATAGAGAGTTTTTAGTGGATGAGAGTTACAAGAAAGAAGAGGGGAAGCGTAGAGAGAATAATGCAAAAGAAGGAATAATGGTAGTAAGGAAAGAGGCTTATGGGTCATGGATGCTAGTTAAAATAGTTAGAAATCCTAGGGGAGCACAAAAGGGTATGAATGGTTAAAAAGAAGTTGAAATAAGGGGTGAGCATAATCTTGGCTTAAGATTGACAATTTTGGAAGTCCAAGAGAATATAGAGATGAAAGTTGAAATTGAAGGTTAAGTGAGAGAGGTATTCAAGAGGAAACTTGTAACACCCATCTTTAAGTAACCAGTAGCCTTTGGTTTCTGCTACATTTTATGTATTTGGTGTAAGGACTAAAGTGAAAAGCAAAGAGATAATCAATGTAGATTCGAGAATTTAGCTAAGGGAGGTTATTGTAGCAAACTGAAATTTGAAACTTACCCACCAATATTGCAAGGGCAATAAGGTAATCTCACAATTCCCTTAAATAAAAAGGCCTAAAGTTTAAGCTTAGGGACTAAACTATAGATATTACTTATTTTCCTTTCTCTCATCATACTTTTTACCATTCCTTACCTACCACCCTTATAAATAGTGTGGAGATAAGAGAGGAAAAGCTGGAACCATTCCCAAGCATTAGCACTCATTTCACCTCCCAAGATAGTCAAATCTCTATTTCCCTTTATTTTTTGCATGGTATTGTTCACTATGTATAAAATGCCATTTTTATGATTTATGAGCAAAATGAAGAATTAAAACTTACATCCTCTTATTTATCAACTTCTATTGGATGTTGAATGCTAGTTTATTGTGCTTATAATTGCTTGTATGGTAGATCTAAGATTTAAGGTACTATTTATGATAAAAGAATGAGAAAATTTTGGGATTTAAGGGTGATTGAGCCAAGAAACTTGTTTTTTTCTACATTAGGAAACTCTTATGGGTTAGGGGACCAAGATTAGATCATTAGTAATGATAAAGGGTTGATATATGAACTGAGTATGAGTAAAAGTTAAAGCACAACAAAACGTAGCAACCGACTATCAGGCTTTTGGAAGTCAACTTTTGTGTTCTTCACTATGTCCAAAAACACCAGGAACTTAACAATTGACCGCCAAGTTCCTAGCAGAGTTAATTGTTGGGGTCCTAACTTGCCAGAAATCTAACACAGAAGGCTAGCAGTCGGCCGCCAAGTTCCTTAGTGTAACATCCGCTCTTAACACTTGTATCTTATGATGACGTTGTTGTTATTATTATTGTTAGCATTAATTGTGAAGGATTAAGGATGATTTGTTAAGGAGTTGGAATGAACATTTTTATCATTATATAATCACTTTTGTGAAAAAAAAAAGAAAAGAATGAAGTTGGAAATTTGGTAAGGAAGGGTAAAATGGTAATTTTACCATGAAATGAATAATTAGTTTAATTCTTTTATTCCATGAAGTTATGTTAAAGGACTCTTATTATTTTCATTTAAGAGAGAAGGAGAATCTAGTTATGCAAGAAATTACTTACATTGATGTTGACAGACAATTTTCCCTAAAAAGGGTAAAATTGTAATTTCACACTACGAGTATGATAACAATCTTATATGAGGTGAGAAAAATTTAGTTTTTACCCTAAATATTCTATGAAGGTGGGAATTAGAAATCCTTACTCATTCTTGATCAAAAGAAGAAAGTAAGAGAGTGAAATGATAGTTTTAACATAAAGGGAAAAAAGGTAATTTTGCCTTAGGGGCAAAATTGTAATTTTGCCAAAAATAGAAGTAAATTAGTAAATTCATGGAAATGAGCCTTATGAAATTTTATTTAAGTAATTTTACTCCTTGAAACCGAAAAGAATGAAAAAGGGAGTAAAAATGGACAATTTGGACTTAATGGCAAAAAGGCACTTAGGAACTAAAATGCAATTTCTGAAAATTTGAGGGACCACTAGGCAATTTCAAATTTTTGGAAGGGCAGAACAGTCCCAGCCCATGGAAGTTGCATAAAATTACAATGGCAAGGAGAGACAATGCCATTGTTAAAAAAGAAAAGAAAAAGGATGAAATTGACAAATTAGCAAGAGTGGCATTTTTGTAAATAAGTCAAACTTTAATTCAGCCTATTTCTTCTCCTAATTACTAGAAATGTCGTGAAAGGTGGAGAAGAAGGAGAAGTGGCCGAATTGCATCTTGCCTTGGAGAAGAAGAAGCTTCCACCAAATCAACAAGGAAATCACACATCTATTAGCTTTTTAAGGTAGGTAAACAATCCTATGCCATTAATTTCATATTTTATGGTATGTTTATGGTTTTTTTCAAACTTGTAAGCATGATGGCAATTTCTCTCTCTACATGTGTATGGTGGATTTGTATGCTTGGATATGAGATATGTTGGAAATAACATTTGGTTATGATTATAGATATGTAAGAAAGCATGGAAACTCATGAAATGGTGAATTTGTATGGATGGAACTTGTTTTTTTTAAACCCTAATTGGTGTCAAGGCTGAGTTTGTGGTTGTTTGATATGTCTTATTTTACACAATTTTACCTAATATTTTATGTCCATTTTATATGTATTTGTTGTGTATTTTTATTCTAGGAATCACCTAAATCTGTATTTTATTGCATTTCAGGCTTTTTATCAATCTATCATCAGCAAACGAGACTTTTCTAGAGTTAAAGTGGCTATTTTGGGTCAGTGGGGCCATTTTTCTCTTATTGGGCCAAGCCAAAGCACTTAATGGGCCTTTGGGGCATGAGCCCAAGGGAGGAGGCCGAGCAGTGTGCAAAAAGAGAGTTTTGGAAGCTTGGAATAGTGAATTTGGAGGAGGTTGGAATAGTAAGAAACACAGACACCCTTCACGAACCCAGAGCGCAGTCGAGGGACCCACGACTCGCCTGACCGGTGCTCTGCGGCGGCGTGACCCCACCTCGGCAGACGAGACGACAGAGAACCCACAACCACCACCCATTGCCGTCAGACAGTAGCAGAATAGCGAGAAAGATGCGCGAACCGAGAGGAAAAACTGCACCACATCGCAACATTTTGCGGCAAGCCCGACCGACCCATCGCCCATCGACGCCTCGCAGCCTTCAGCAAATTTAGTCGCACCTTCCGACGAACCATCGGCCGCTGTAACGCGACGGATCACGTAACCCGAGACAAACCCGAGTGACGCGACCCGACCGCGTTTCGTGACCCATCCAGCGTCGTTTGCCTAGTAGGCCACCAGAAATCATCCCTCCGTCGTGCGGTGCCCCTCCAGTGGTTTTTGGAGCTATTTTCGGTCGGGTATCCGTGACCCACGACCCAACCCGATTGTGACCCATTGGACAGCTTCAAAATTGCAATTTCTGGTCATTTTCCAGTAGCTTTCTAGCGACTATTCTCAGACTGCTTTCATCTGTTGTTCAGGAGAAGAGGGACGTATATAAATTCTACATGGTTTTTCTCTTTGAATTGTGGATTTTCTGGGTTGTTTGGATGATGTTTATGTGGAACTAAATTGGCAAAACCCATTGGGTCCTGAACTATGTTGGTAGACTGGATTTAATTTCCATGGATGGTTGAATATTGATTTCGTGATCTCCGTTATTGTTATGAATGACTGTTTATGTTTTCATTGGCAAGATGTTGCATTGAAAGCTCTTTAGATTTCTCTTAATAATCGACATATTTTAATTGAAATTGGACACCCGATTGTAGCGGACAATTTGTCATCGCTTAGAACTAAGGTTAATAAATTGCTGGATTAAGAAGTAATGACTCTTAATAGAAGTGAATTGGATCGATAATGCTAATCTAAAATTAACCAGTAGGAAGAACCAGCCAGTGGTAGATTTTAGGTTTAAGAAATTCATTGAGACCGACAGAGAATTTGAATTTGCATTAGAATTCACTCACAAGTAGCAGAATCAGATTCAGTCATCCATTATCTTTCATATTTACCAACTAGTTTAGGTCCCTAGTGGGTTTGTTGTTCTGTCTCAACTAATTCATCTTCTTGTTAATTAGCGCTGACTAGTGATTATTGCATTTAGCTTAGTTATTAGTTTGATTAGAATCGAAATTACTTTGAATTGGTAGGCTAAATAACAGAGAACAAATAGTAGCTCTGGGCTTTCCCGTTCCCGAGGAATACAACCTTGATTCTCACCATTGCACTAGGCTGCATCGATAGGTTCACTGCCTTAGGTGTTGTTGCTAGATAGCATTGGCAGCAAGCATCAAGTTTTTGGCACCGTTGCCGGGGAACTTTTGGTGAAAACTAGAATGAATTTGCTACCTGTTACTTTAGCCATTTTTATTTGTTCTATTTTGTTTTTGTTTCTGGTTAGTGTGTCTTTCTCTGCGTTCAGCTATTAGTTTTAATTAGTTCCATTTTGTCCTTTGTTTATTTTATTTTATTTTATTTATTTGGATTATTTGTTTTATTATTTTAGTGGGTTTTTATTTGTTTCGTTATTGTCTATGTTATTGAGTTTTATCTGTCTTGTTGTACTTTTTGTTTTGGTTTATTACTCTTTAATCTGATTGGTGGACTATTTTACTGTTATTGGATTCAGGTAGTTTATGACCAGGAGTTCTAATCCTGTACTTGTAGACCCTCTATCCGATCCAGAACGACTGTTGTGGACTCGTACACACCATCGTCAGGAGGAGGTGCCAGTTGAGATATTGGAGGAGGAACCAATTGAGATCCCTAATACTACATCACCAAAGATGGCAGCTGCAAATAATAATGACGAAGCCAATAGAACGATGTACGAGTTCGCTAGACCTTCATTGGAAGGGACACAGACGTGCATTACTCGGCCTACAATAGCAGCTAACAATTTTGAAATCAAGCCAAATGTGATTCAGATGGTGCAACAAACTGTGCAATTTGGAGGGATGCCCAGTGAAGACCCTAATGCCCACATAGCTAACTTCTTGGAGATATGCGACACTTTCAAGATTAATGGAACCACTGATGATGCCATTCGGCTTAGATTGTTTCCATTTTCCTTGAGAGATAGAGCAAAGAGATGGCTGCAATCCCTACCACCTAACTCCATCACTACTTGGGAGACTTCGGCTGAAAAGTTTTTGTATAAATATTTTCCACCAGCTAAGACTGCAAAACTACGTAATGACATTTCTTCTTTTGTGCAGATGGCTGATGAGAGTATGTATGATGCATGGGAGAGGTACAAGGACTTACTGAGGTGTTGCCCACATCATGGATTGCCTGTGTGGATGCAAGTGCAGACTTTCTATAGTGGTTTAAATACAGCCACAAGGCAGATGGTGGATGCGGCAGCAGGGGGTGCATTAAATAATAAAACCCCTGAACAGGCACAGAGTTTAATAGATGAAATGGCCATGAACAACTATCAGTGGCAATCCTCAAGGGATAGGCTAGGACAGCAGGGAGTGGTCAACCAGTCAGACTCTATATCAACCTTGGCAACTCAAGTGGAGCTTCTGGCTAAGAAGATTGACCAACTCTAGATGCCAGTGCATACAGCACATTCAAGCTGCGAGTTCTGTGGTGGCCCGCATTATGGTGTCAATTGTAATGCGGGAGGTATGTTTGCTAACCCCTCTTCTTCATTTTCTTCTCATAGTGGTTCTTCTGATTTTGAACAGGTAGATTACATGGGGAACGCTCCGAGACAGCAGAACAATCCATATAGCAGCACATACAACCACGGGTGGAGGAATCATCCAAATTTTGGATGGAGAAACACTAATAACCAGGGTCCACCAGGTTTTCAGCGGTTGCACCAACAGCAACCCCAGCAGCAAGCTGCTCCAAGTCAATTTCCTCAAGGGCAGGAGAAGAAGCCCAATCTAGAGGAATTGATGATGAAGTTTGTGTCCACTTCAGAGAGTAAATTCCAAAGAAATGCACACAAAGACTTAGAAACCAACAAGCCTCCATTCAGAACTTAGAGAATCAGATAGGCCAGATTTCTAAAGTGTTGGTGAAGACGACCAGGACGCTTCCCAGCACCACCGAGTCTAATCCAAGGGAGCATTGCAAGGCTATCACTCTAAGATCAGGTAAGCAAGTAGCTGGTCCTTTACTTTTACCTACTGATGATCATAATGATGTGCAGGATACAAGTGTCAATAAGGACCAAGGGCCTGAGGTAACTAAGCCGGTGCAAGTTGAGGGCAAGAAGAGCCCTATAAGAGAGTACCAGCCACCCATTCCATACCCTGCTAGACTGAAGCAGGAGAAAGTAGATCAACAGTTTGGTAAGTTTCTTGATCTATTTAAACAGCTAAGGATTAACCTTCCTTTTGTTGAAGCCATTTCACAGATACCTCGCTATGCAAAGTTCTTGAAGGAAATACTAAGCAACAAGAGGAAACTAGAGGATTTGGGACTGGTGACATTAAATGAGGAGTGCTCAGCAATCTTACAAAATAAGCTACCTGTTAAGAGGCATGATCTAGGGAGTTTTACCGTACCTTGTGTAATTGGTGATCTGTCTTTCATAGATGCTTTAGCTGATTTAGGAGCTAGCATAAATATGATGCCTACTAGCTTGTTTGATAGACTGGGATTGGGTGAGCCAAAACCTACTAGGATGAACATACAATTAGCTGATAGAACTGTTAAATATCCTAGAGGTATAGTTGAAGATGTCCTTGTAAAGGTTGATAAATTTATATTTCCTGTGGATTTTGTTGTGATGAATATGGAGGGTGAGAGTAGCGTACCCTTGATTCTAGGTAGGCCTTTCCTTGCAATGTCTAAGGCTATTATAGATGTCTGTGATGGGAAATTGAAACTTAGAGTAGGGGATGAAACTGTTACCTTTAACTTAGCTACCTCTAAGAGAAAATCTTTAGATCATGATGATACTGTATATTCTGTGGATGTCTTGGATGATGTGGTTGAATCTGAATTGCAAGAATTTTTACTTGATGACCCTTTACAGGTTGCATTACAAGGAGAAGAGGATGAGTTGTCCAACGAGCAAGTGTTGGAACAACTATCTCACTTGTTGGCTGTTGAGCCCAGCAACTTGACTAATTCTTTTGTTTCTCTTGACAGGTCAGAGGTGCAGAAGGTGAAACCTTCAATTGAGGACCCCCCAACCTTGGAATTGAAGGAGTTACCCAAGCACTTAAGCTATGCCTATTTGCATGAGGCAGAGAAGCTGCCAGTAATTTTAGCAGTTGACTTGACACCTGAGGAGAGGGAGATGACTTTGACCTCTCTTAGGAAATACCCTAGGGCCTTTGCTTACAAGATGGCAGACATTCCTGGGATTAATCCTAGCTATTTTTCACACAAGATCCTGATGGAAGATAGCTATAGGCCAGTGGTGCAGCCACAGAGACGATTGAACCCAAACATGAAGGAAGTGGTGAAAAAGGAGGTAATTAAACTTCTTGATGCAGGTTTGATTTATCCTATCTCTGATAGCTCTTGGGTGAGTCCTGTGCAGGTTGTACCAAAGAAGGGTGGCATGACAGTGGTCAAGAATGATAAGGATGAACTCATACCCACTAGATTCGGTAATGTGTTTTCGGGTTTGCATTGATTATAGGAGACTCAATGATGCAACCTAGAAAGACCATTTTCCTCTACCTTTCATTGACCAGATGCTTGAACATTTGGCAGGTCACATGTTTTATTGCTTTCTTGATGGTTTTTCAGGTTACTTTCAGATTCCCATTGCACCTGAAGACCAAGAGAAGACCACCTTTACCTGCCCATATGGAACGCTCGCACAGGAGGATGCCTTTTGGATTGTGCAACGCACCACCACTTTTCAATGGCATGATGGCAATCTTCCATGACATGATTGAGGAGTCTATGGAGGTATTTATGGATGACTTCTCAGTTTTTGGTAACTCCTTCTCCCACTGTTTACTTAATTTAGAACGTATGCTTGCAAGATGTATAGAAGCAAACTTAGTTCTTAATTGGAAAAAATGTCACTTTATGGTGAGAGAGGGGATTGTTCTTGGGCATAAGATATCACATGCAGGGATGGAAGTGGATAAGGCTAAGGTTGAGACCATATCAAAACTACCACCCCCTAGTTCAGTTAAGGCTGTTAGAAGCTTCTTAGGGCATGCTGGCTTTTATAGGAGATTTATTAGAGATTTCTCTAAGATTGATAGGCCCTTAACTCAGTTGCTTGTCAAGGATGTACCTTTTGTTTTTGATACTGATTGTGTGCATGCATTTGAGTTACTAAAGGAATGACTAACCACAGCCCCTATTATGGTTTCACCTAAGTGGGGGCTGCCTTTTGAACTAATGTGTGATGCTAGTGACTTTGCAGTTGGAGCTATGTTAGGTCCGAGGATTGATAAAAAGTTCCAGCCAATTTATTATGCTAGCAAGACCTTGACTGATGCCCAGGAGCACTATACCACTACTGAAAAGGAATTACTTGCAGTGGTATATGCTTTCGACAAGTTTCGATGCTATTTGGTGCTATCCAAGACTGTGGTTTACACGAATCATTCAGCCTTGAAGTATTTGTTCGGTAAGCATGATGCTAAGCCAAGACTCATTAGATGGATTTTGCTCTTGCAGGAATTTGATATTGAGATCAAAGATAAGAAGGGTGCGGAGAACCTGGCTGCAGATCACCTATCAAGGTTAGAGAATCCAAACTGGGAGGCCTTAGATGAGAGAGCCATTGATGATAACTTCCCAGATGAGCATTTGGAGACGGTTCAAGTATGTACTGATTCCCCTTGGTTTTGTGATTATGCTAACTATTTGGTGGCAAGGGTTTTACCAAAGGGTATAACTACCCAGCAAAAGAAGAAATTCTTTGCTGAGTTGAAATACTACATTTGGGAAGATCCTTTCTTGTTTCGTATCTGTGCAGACTAAATAATCAGGCGATGCATACATGGGGAGGAAGTCCACCAAATCCTGAAGCACTGCCATGAAGGACCAACGGGAGGCCACCAGGCTGCAAACCACACTACTATGAAGGTGCTCGAAGCAGGGTTCTACTGGCTAACCATATTCCAGGATGCTAGAGCATATGTACAGGTTTGTGATGCTTGTCAGAGGTCAGGTAACATCTCTGCCCGTGATGAAATGCCCCAAACGAGTATGCAAGTGGTTGAAATCTTTGATGTGTGGGGTATTGACTTCATGGGCCCTTTTCCTTCCTCATCTGGTAATAAGTATATACTTGTGGCTGTTGAGTATCTTTCCAAGTGGCCAGAAGCTCAAGCGTTCCCCACTAATGATGCCAGGGTGGTGACTAGGTTCCTAAAAAAATTGTTTTCTAGGTTTGGTACACCTAGGGCACTGATTAGTGATAGAGGGACCCATTTCTGTAGCTCCCAACTTGAGAAAGTACTAAAACATTACGGGGTATCTCATAGGTTTTCAACACCCTATCACCCACAGACCAGTGGACAAGTAGAGGTAACTAATAGGGGTTTAAAGAGAATCTTAGAGAAAACCGTAGGGGTGAGTAGGAAGGATTGGGCATCCAAATTGGATGATGCATTATGGGCCTTTAGGACAGCTTACAGAACTTCTACTGGATTTACACCCTATAGGCTAGTGTATGGAAAGACTTGTCATTTGCCTGTTGAATTGGAACACAGGGCACTTTGGGCCCTTAAAACATGCAATCTTGATGTTATTTCTGCAGGTAAAGAGAGGTTATGGCAGTTGGATGAGTTAGAAGAATGGCGCCACCAAGCTTACAAAAATTCTTCCATTTACAAAGCTCGAACCAAGAAGTGGCATGATCAAAGGCTGCGTGGCTCTAAAGATTTTCAGGTTGGAGATAGGGTATTACTTTATAACTCACGTCTTCGTCTTTTTCCAAGAAAACTTAAGAGCCAATGGTCAGGACCATTTGTGATCAAGCAAGTCTTTCCATATGGCACAGTGGAATTGCATCATCCTGACAAGGGAGATTTCAAAGTCAATGGGCACAGACTAAAGCACTACTATGGAGACCCATTGGAGGTAGAGGAGCGAGTGCATATGGTGCTTTACCTAAAAGAGTGATAGAAGGAGCGAGTCCAGCTAAAAGACTCTAAAAAAAAAAAGGAAGCGCTGTGTTTTTTTTATTTATTATTTATTTTATCTGTGTTATCTTACTCTTGTCTATTTTATTCTTTTTCATTTTGTTGAGGTACATTACAACTTTTAGATTTTCTGTGCTTGTTGCTGTGCTTTCTACTTTTATTTCTGTGGTATCCCCTTTGGCTGTGCACTGAGGACAGTGTGATCCTCAAGTGTGGGGTGGTGTGCCTTTATTTTTTTATTTTTTTTGACTCATTTTCCCTCTACTAGTTCAGGGCGCCGCATATTGATACTATTTTTTGCTGATGTTGTATTTGTGTTAACAGTATATCTAGGACAGGATTCTTGATTTTTGCTTGATTCTATGCACTTAAGTCTTTGATTATCTTTTGAGCATGTATGATTCAGTCATGAATGGGCAGACATTGTTTCTCATAGTTTATGTTAGAAAGTAGTTTTAATGCCTAGTGTATTCTTGACCACGGCTAGGTCATAACCATGTTGCTTGATTTTCTTTCATATTGTTCAATTTTGATTTAGGATGTTGATAATGCAGTTTGCATGCACTGCTGGATTAGTAATTCATATGGAAATATTTGAGAATCATATGCAATTTAGCCACACTTCAAACGTGAGATTTGAGCCTAAGATAAGCATTTATCACAAATATGCTTTGAATTATTTTTGTTGAGTGTGTATTTCACTTGATTGTGTCTCTAGAACTTGCTCTGTGATACTTGTTGAAGTTACATAAACTTTTGAATATCAGATGATTTGGGCAACTTAAATTTTACACCTCATTTTCCTTCCTCAGTTAGCCACTTTTAGGGCCTTCAATTTTTCTTCATCACTTACATTTTACACCTCATTCCTTTCTTTTCACTATCTTCTTTCTTCACCCCCTTTGCTGAAATTTGTGTGATTCATTCTTTGTACAGGGATTAAAATGCATTGCCTTAGTTGACAATAGTGCACTAAGTTCTTTTTATCATTCTAGATGCTCCCTTCAATCCAAAAGTGTAAGCATGCAGGCTAATTATGAAACAAAAAACAAAAAACAAAACAAAACAAAACAAAACAAAACAAAAGAAAGATAATAATAAGAGTAGCCTGTCCGTTGATTTTATTCTCTGAGCATCTCCAACTTTATTGAAAACTTAGTAAGAATTGTTATGTTTAGAATTTGTTGCATTTAATCCTTTAATCCTTCTTGGTGCTTTAATTGCATGAATTTTCAGCATCTATGCCTCTTCTACCAAAAATTTCTTCCCTACCATCACTTTAGTCTCATTACAACCCTATTAAGACCCCCCTTGATTTTGGTGTTCAATGTTTAGTGGTAGCGGAGATGAGATTTATGAGCAAACTTATAGCAGACATATTCTTGTGAAGTTGCTTGAGGGATTTGTGTCTTACCTGTATACACTTTAAGTGATTTGAGTAATCTCTTTGAGGCATTGATTCTTAAATAATTTCCATTGAATTGCTGGCTAAGTTGTGTATGCATCATTATTATCTCTATTATGCATTAAGCTTTTTGCAATTTAATCGATAAATAAGTTTCACGGGGGATGTGTTAGGCATTATTAACTGTGGACTAGGTTTGGACTTTTGAGAAATTTTTGCTATCTGTTTGAGGACTGAGTTAATGTTTGCTTGAGGACAAGCAAAAGCTTAAGTGTGGGGTGATTGATATGTCTTATTTTACACAATTTTACCTAATATTTTATGTCCATTTTATATGTATTTGTTGTGTATTTTTATTCTAGGAATCACCTAAATGTGTATTTATTGCATTTCAGGCTTTTTATCAATCTATCATCAGCAAACGAGACTTTTCTGGAGTTAAAGCGGCTATTTTGGGTCAGTTGGGCCATTTTTCTCTTCTTGGGCCCAGCCAAAGCCCTTAATGGGCCTTTGGGGCATGAGCCCAAGGGAGGAGGCCGAGCAGCGTGCAAAAAGAGAGTTTTGGAAGCTTGGAACAGTGAATTTGGAGGAGGTTGGAACAGTAAGAACCACACACACCCTTCACGAACCCAGAGCGCAATCGAGGGACCCACGGCTCGCCTGACCGGTGCTCTGCGGCGGCATGACCCCACCTCGGCAGCAGGAGACGACAGAGAACCCACCACCACCACCCATTGCCGCTTGACAAAGAAGAACAAAGAAGAAAGATGCGTGAACCGAGAGGAAAAACTGCACCACATCGCGGCGTTTTGCGGCGTTTTTCGATCAACCCACTGCCCATCGACGCCTCCTGCAGCTTCAGGCAGCCTAGTCGCACCTTCTGAAGAACCATCGGCCGCCGTAACGCGACGGATCGCGTAACCCGAGACAGACCCGAGTGACGCGACCCGACCGCGTTTCGCGACCCATCCAACGTCACTTGCGTCATAGGCCACCGAAAATCATCCCTCCGTCGTGCGGTGCCCCTCCTGCAATCTTTCGCCGCTGCTCCAGTGGTTTTTAGAGCTATTTCCGATTGGGTATCCGTGACCCACGACCCGACCCGATTGTGACCCATTGGACAGCTTTAAAATTGCAATTTCTGGTCATTTTCCAGTAGCTTTCTAGTGACTATTCTGCACTGTTTCATTTGTTGTTCAGGAGAAGAGGGACATACATAAATTCTACATGGTTTTTCTCTTTGAATTGTGGATTTTCTGGGTTGTTTGGATGATGTTTATGTGGAACTAAATTGGCAAAACCTATTGGGTCCTGAACTATGTTGGTAGACTGAATTTAATTTCCATGGATGGTTGAATATTGATTTCGTGATCTCTGTTATTGTTATGAATGACTGTTTATGTTTTCATTGGCAAGATGTTGCATTGAAAGCTCTTTAGATTTCTCTTAATAATCGACAGATTTTAATTGAAATTGGACACCTGATTGTAACGGACAATTTGTCATCGCTTAGAACTAAGGTTAATAAATTGCTGGATTAAGAAGTAACGACTCTTAAGAATTGGATCGATAATGCTAATCTAAAATTAACCAGTAGGAAGAACCAGCCAGTGGTAGATTTTAGGTTTAAGAAATTCATTGAGACTGACAGAGAATTTGAATTTGCATTAGAATTCACTCACAGGTAGCAGAATCAGATTCAGTCATCCATTATCTTTCGTATTTACCAACTAGTTTAGGTTCCTAGTGGGTTTGTTGTTCTGTCTCAACTAATTCATCTTCTTGTTAATTAGCGTTGACTAGTGATTATTGCATTTAGCTTAGTTATTAGTTTGATTAGAATCGAAATTACTTTGAATTGGTAGGCTAAATAACAGAGAACAAATAGTAGCTCTGGGCTTTCCCGTTCCCGAGGAATACGACCTTGATTCTCACCATTGCACTAGGCTGCATCGATAGGTTCACTGCCTTAGGTGTTGTTGCTAGATAGCATTGGCAGCAAGCATCATTGTTAGAGTGAGAAAATGGTTTTTTTGCATGGATTTTGTATGAATATTGTTGTAATGCAAGCAAGGTGATGAAATAACTCCATTTTTGTTTGTTTTCTTACCTTGGCCGAATTACTAGGGTTATAAGAGTGCTGAATTTTTGGCCAAATTTTATGTTAGAAAGAGTGAGAGAAAGTACTAAAAAATGATAAGAGAGAGAAAGTATAATTAGATTTGCATTTAGGTACTTTTCTCATTGTTTAGCTTCACAAGTAGCCATGCAAATGTGCTTTAGTCACCTTGGCCGAATAAATGCATGTGAATGGTGCTGAATTTGCTCTTGAAAATGATTTAGAAACCATATAAGTTTAGTTCCAAGAAAGGAGGAGAGAGAAAATTATGGCAATTTATGTTTCAAGCAATGTTGCCAATTTAAAGTCTTACTTGTTCACCTTAAAATTGTGCATAAAATGTGAAATTGTGATATTAGATGTGTGATTATGTTTGGCATGAAAAATAAGCTAGAAAATTATGAAAAAGAATGGCCTAAAGTACACTTACGTAATTTTTAGGTGTGAGAAAGTGTTAGGCATAATTATGGGAATTGTCACTATGATGTTCCATTAAGGAGAGTAAGGCTAGAAATCTGCTAAAAGGGTTAGAAATACAAAGTATTCATGTTCATTCTACCTTGGCCGAATACTATGTGAAATTTTCTCTAGAGTGGCTAGATTTATGAATGAGTTGGAAATAGCCTAAGATGCCATCTAAATGGCCTATGTTAAGCGAAGAGAGACCAAAGATGCAAGGGTCAAGAATGAATGAATAATAGCATGCATTTTGCCATAAATAGTGAAATGTTTAAATTTATGCAAAAGTGATTGAATGGCAAAGAATGATTACTGTAATTGTGAAAGACAAGGTTAAAGCTTCCTTGTGGGGAATGATCTGGTGTATACTCCCAAGGAATTAAATGAGGAGGAATTATCTGGTGAATACCTCCTAAGATTAAAAGGCTGTGAAGGAATGATCTGATGTATACCTTCCAGGGAAGTGCCCTAAGGGGAATAATCTGATGTAAACCCCAATAAATTGAAATGTAGGAGGAATGATCTTGTATATACCTCCAAAGAGCACAGTTAAGTAGGAAGGAATGATTTCATGTATAGCTTCCCAGAATTGAGTAATTATGAAATGTTATGTATGTATTGCATGAACGTGATTTATGTGATTGAGATTATGTCATGTAAGCATTGAATGCTTATAGCCTATTCCTTGAATGACCTAACTGAGTGTGTATTTCATTTTTATAGCTACATCCACATATGTTTTCGTGATATGTCATATCCAAGTATCTATACGAGAATAGTTTTGAAAATTAACTGCATGTAAAGTATTTTATATATTATTATAGTGGTACATGTCAGTTATTTTAAAATAAACTGGTTGTTTATCTACTGGGAATGTATTTCTCATTATTGAACTGATATGTATCAGATGGTTAGATATTGCATAGTACTAGAGGTGGAGTTGGACACGGTGGAAATTCCTTTCTTAGGAGTTTTCACTATTATCAAGAATGTGTGTTATCACTATTTTTGAATTTCCAATAGAATAGATGAGTACGTAAATATATAGCTATAGCTCGACCTTTTGGAGTCCTAATTCTTCATTTATTTTGTTGGGTTTGGAATTAGGGCTGATATTTTTGGATGTATATAGAAAGAAAAAAGGCATATGTATAGGGATATGTGAAGGAACTATTCACTCATGGTATTTTGTAAAGGAGTATGAGTGGCAGACTTGTTGTCTCCTTACTCCTTATGGATGGGTACTTCATCTATCCCAGTGTATGTATACCAAATGATGTACTAAACAGTTGTATAATGTATGTATATTGGAAAAGTGTTTATATATTCTGTTATATTATTTAATATTTTATATTCCACTATGCCAAAGCATGTTACCTGAGCAAAAGAACCCAAACCTAATTGCATAATAAATCTATCATGGATTGGATGCTCAGGAGAAATAAATGTGATTAAATACTAAGATTAATGTAACCACTTATCTAAATAAGCGTTATGACGTTGTTAAGTTATGATAAGGGGTGTTACACTTAGAATCAACTGCTTGCTCTTAGGTCAAACAACCTTGTTTTAGGCACGAAGCTACCAGTTGACCACAGGATCCTAGAAGTCGACTAGTAGTGTAATATCCACCTTTTTATATTTTTAGATATGTTAATAATTCTTAAATTTTGGTTATTGCATACCTAAATCTCCAAGTTAAATTGCCATAAGTTTTTCTAAAGTAGATAGGGACCAAATTGAAAGGGAAGAGGAAGGCCTAAAGTGAAAAGAGAAAAGGTTCCTAAAATATCTAAGTGTAATGATGACGTTGGTAAAATATCTAGGCGCATTAATGACACTCAATCATGACGTCTCAAAATATCTAAAAACTAATAATTACTTTCAAAAAATCTAAAAGCTATGATTACCCTAGGAAAGTATCTTAGCGACAAAATGGTAATTTTAACCCAAGGGTAAAATGATAATTTCACACAAGGATAAAATGGTAATTTTTACCTCAAGGGTAAAAATAGTAATTTCACCTAAAGACTGCATGATGATTTTCTAGAAGACTTTCTCCTTACACTTTTTGAAATTATGAAGGTAAATGGAGGGTAAAAAGGTCATTTTCACATAAAGGGAAAAATAGTAATTTTGTCATAAGGGTAACATGGACATTTACTTAAATAATTCATGAAATTACATGGAAGGACAAACTCATAGAATTCAAAAAAAAGAAGAAAGGAAGGGTAAAATGGTCATTTTACACTATGGCAATTTGGTAAATTGCCATTAAAGGATTAAAATCTCATCTTCTCCATCAAGGGAAAAGTCAGTCGTGAAGGAGACAGACAAGAGGAAGAAGGTCGTGAAGGTGAAGAGGAAGAGGAAGAAGGAAAAAGCTAAGGATTCAACCTAAAAACACCATTTTTCTTGCAAAATCAATGTAGCTAAACAATCCTACCCCTTTTATTTTAAGTTTTATGGATTATTTTACTTGAATGGAAATTTCTATAGTTTTCATGATAAAGGGGATTTCTCTCTCTACATTCTTTTATGGTGAATTTTCTATTGGGTATTGATTGCATGATTATTTTAGATGTATTTATGAATGTTTTGGATGCTATTAAGATGAAAATTGTGAAGAAAAGGATTATTAGTTCACTTAAGTTTATGATGAAACCCTTGATGTTTGATAGCATAAAGTGTGGAAATTTGTATGAAAATGGAAGGGAATTAATGTATTTATGTTTGATTGATGTAAAGGATGGAAGAAAGGGAAGAAATAGCATGAAAGTGTCATTTCCCCCTTACTTTCCTCCTTTGGCTAAAAATGAGTGTGGAAGAAAATGGTTGTTTTTATACTTGAATGATGGAAAGGATGGAAGAAAAGGAAGAAATGGCATAAAAGCCCCATCTTTCCCTTACTTCCCTCCCTTTGCCAAGACCATCACTCTTAATTTCCTTGAAATTGGCTAAATTTTGTTAGTATAATTGTGAAGGAAAAATGTCAAATCATTATGTTAACCAATTTCAAGAGAAAAAGAAATGGGTGGCTATTTCATGATGTATTTTATGAATTGTATAAAAGGGAAGGAATGACCTCCCTTAGCCAAGACCATCCCCTTTTATTTCCCTTGAATTGGCTAAATTTTGTTAGTGTAATTGTGAAGGAAAAATGCTAAAATTTTATGTTGGCCAATTTCAAGAGAAAAAGAAAAATGGATGGCTATGGCAAGAGAGCTTGGCCAAGACTTCACCCTTTTTCCCTTATGTTGGTTGAGACTTAGAAGTGAAATTTTTAAAAGGAAATATGTTGAATTTTATGATGGCCAAATTCAAGAGAAAAAGAGGAATGAGTGATTATGGCAAGGTGTTATAATAATGTGTGTTATGCATTTCATAAATGGAATGTGTAAGCTTCCATATCCATGATATGTGTTATAAATTTCATGAAAGGAATGTGTATCCTTCCATATCCATACAATCCAATTTTGAAAGTGTTTTCAAACAAGAAAGGGTAATATTTTAGAAATGTAAGATAGGTGTCATGAAAATGAAAGTGAGGGAACAAAAACATGAAAGAAAAGAAAGGAGAGAAACTAGAGGAAGTATCTATGATGTATGCTTTTGGGTAGATATACTTGTGATCGAGTGACGAATTATCGGTATGGGATTTTCGTTGGGCATTCCATGATTGTGTTATAAATTTGGATGGTGAAACATCCACTTGGATATAAGAAATTTTAGGAAAACATCGTGATGGTTGCAAATTCTAAGTTAGTGAAACTTAATAAGGCCATAAAAAGGGACATTTACTTAGAATTTAGCATAACCATGTGTACAAGTCAAATCATCCTAAAGTATATGTATAGGATAGCGTGCTGAGAATATAACCCACTGGTAAGGGGTGGTGATTCTATAGCACCATGATCCGCCCAAAAGCGAAGAGGAAATGATCTGGATAAAAGTGATAGTGATCTTCGTGAGCTTAATTTAAAATATTAGTGATCTGTCTAAGGGCAGCGACCATTAAATGGGTACTTGGATCCACTAGGGGTCGCCTTAGATAGTACCAGTGGTAGAATTGTCACATGACTGGTTAAATTAACTCACTAATGTAGGTAGTGGTACGTGGAGTAGTTCATTGGGTGACTCCTCCAATACTCTTATGTTTCTTTTCCTAAGAAAAGTGGCATTAGCCATAATGTTATAATTTTTTCCCTTTATTCGCTAATTTTATGATCTTTATGATTTTATAATGATGAATGAAACATGTATATATTCATGATACCTATGTTATGCTTTCATTATGAAATGATGTTATGAATTAATATAAACTATGAACTCTATCCTTATATTGAATTATGTCATGCTTTCATAAATACATGCCATACTCATATATATGTGAATCATGCATAATATCCCAATAGATTGTATGGTATTTTAAAGAGAAGAATGTATAACATTTTTCGTGTTATCATGGTGGTACATGCCAGATGTTTTCAAAAGGATGGAGTGTTTTGCTATTGGGAATTTATTTCTCATAATTATCCTGGTATGTATCAGATGACTAGGTATACCCTACTACCAAAGCTAGAGGTAACGTTGATTGAAATACCCTTTCTAAGATCATTCACAATATGTCAGGGAGTATAGGTTCTGGTAGTATGTAAAAGTTATGTACAGTAATAGCGAAATATTAACAAGGGTTTAAGTGACAGGTTTGTTGCCTCTTTACCTTATGTACGGACCAAAACTTTATGTATGAGGAGTATATGTATTAATGAGGAGTATATATATAAATGATGTTTCATCTTTTGCTATGTTATTAGAAATTTTCGTTATATAGTATTCCACTATGCAATGTATAAATAAAGAATAGCTGAATAAAGGAACCCAAACCTAATCCAATATTAAATGGTAATTAAAAATCAAACTCAGATAATAATCAAGGATAAAAGTATGGGTAACACACCAGTTTTATAGCATGATGGTTTATAAAGTAAGCCTTTAATGGAAATGGCTATGAGATTAAGATGTTATAGGTAGGCTCCTAAACGAGAATTTGCATACGATAAACCCTTAATTCTAGATTTAAGGCTCAATCAACCATTTTAATCTTGAGATTAATAGAATAAAAAAATATGTCACATGAATCAAGAGGGAAAAGAAGATGAGAGATTATGAAATTAAGAAAGTATTCCTAGTGTGTGCATAAGCGATAAATAGGCTCAAGACTGAGTGACCAATAGTCGATATGAGATGACTATTGGCATTCCATGATTGATCCATGACTTTTGGGTGGTAAAACATCCACTCGACTAATTAAAGATAGTTTGAAAACACCATGATAGTTGCAAATTCTAGGTTAGTGTACCCTAAATAAAATGGAAAAAGGAGGATCACTGATGCGCTGCCAATGCAACTACACCTAAGGCAATAAACCTATCGATGCATCCTAGTGCAATGGTGAGTATCAAGGTCATATTCCATAGGAATGGGAAAGCCTAGACCTACTCCTTGTTCTTTATTATCTAGCCTATGAAGAAGAGTGGTTGATTTCTACTAAACTAATAATTAAAAGAAACCTTAAAAGAGCAATGACAATGAATAGAAAAAGGAATTTAACCAAGACAAGAAAAGCAACCCAAAGGGGACCTATACTAGTTGGCAAACACAATAGATAATAAACTATTGAATGGATTTTGATACCAGTGAATGGATTCTAAATTAAATCTAACTTTTTCTTAAGATAATTGAACTTCTAAACCTAAGAACCTATCACTATAATCTCTTCCTAATGATTGATTTTAGATTAACCTTATTGCTTTATTCTATCACTATTAAGGGTCATATGATCTTTACGTCTTAATCTGACAATTAATTAACCTCATCTCTAAGTGAAAGTGAATTGTTTCTTGCAATTAGGGTTTTAATTTTAGTTATAATCTCTTGATTTACCAAAAAAAATCTAATAGCATTCCATACAACGTCTTGTAAAGAAAACTAAGAATTCATTCATAATTTCAAGAAAGGTTACAAAATCAAAATTCAATGTTCATTCAAATTAAAACAAAAAGCCAACATAGTAAGGAACCCCAATGGGTTTAACGAGTCTAGCTACACATGTTCATGGGTACAATAGTCATCAAAATTGAATTCAAGAAGAAGTAAAGAAAAGAAAACATGTAAACCCTTTTCTTCTCTTGAAAAAAGGATGAATTGCCTCCTTCTTCAATCTTTAAGTGCCTAAAGTTGTGATTGTGCCTTGATGCAATTCCAATCTCCCAATCTCCTATGGAACTCCAAGGATGTAAGTTGGCTATTTAATGGTTTAAGGTATTCTCTTAGCCGTCACCTCTTTTAGCTTCCTAAAACACCTCACAGTTCCAAGCAAGATAGGTCTCCAAAGTCACGGCCTCTTCCAAGATTAATTTCACTTTTCATAGCCAAGATTAAGGTTTTTATAGAAAGATACTAGATGCCTTCAAGGAGAATCCTTAGTCAAGAAGGATTCTAGAGTTTTTCAAAAGGAAGGATAAGATAAGATAAGATAAGATAAGATAAGGTAAGATAAGTTGAGATAAGATAATATAGGATAAGATAAGTCAAAAGATGAGTGGATGAGAGGCATGGTAGGGTTTTTAAAAGAAATCATTGTAACATCTACTCCTAATATGAATAAAAGATGCTTGTTAGTTGCTAATTTTAGTTTAATGCTTGTATATGTTGCATTAATTACATATAGTTGCATTAGTGTAGGGACTTATTTGAAAGGAATAAAAGCTAAGTATAAATAAGGACTAAATCAAAAAGGGAAATTTTATTTAGGATAAAGTCACAAAATGGCCTAATGAAAAGAGTGCAATTAGCTAGACTTAAGAATTTAGAAACCCTAAACCCTAAAAAAACTAAAACTTTAGCACTTTCTAGAGAGAGAAAGAGAGGGCGAGTAAAAAGAGCAAGTGGTGAGTTAGGGTAAAAGGGAAGAGATTTGCTGATGGAAGCACAGATTTGAGGGTAGGGATTGTTCTTACAATAAGGGAAGGACCATTTTAACATTTTATACAAGCACATTGCTCGGGAAATCAAGGTAGCAACTCAACCTAACCCCATTTTCTAAAATGTTCAACTCTTTGCTGGAAAATGTTATGAATGTTGTGAGCGATGTTTGGGGTTTAACCTTACATTCTCTATTTTTTTTACTTTAATTAGGTGTTTCTTGCTGAATGGTCATTCTCATTTATGCTTGGAATTGATTATGGAAGTGGGATTATGCCCTAAGTGTGGAAATATGGTTTGATTTTAGTGTTGAGTGATGTTAAGTTGAGTTAGGTTTTTTATAAGTGCTATATGATTTTTAAATGCTGGTGTTTAGTTTTAGCTTAGGAAAATGGTTTGAAAACATGGTTTTGGGGCAAAACTTTGGATGTAGCAATAAGTTTTATGGTAGAAAGAATGATAGTAGCCGACTACTAGCCCCAAGAAGTCGAATTCCATGTTCTTTGTCTACCTAAAAAGCATTACAAAATGCTAGCAGCCGACTGCCAACACCTGAAAGTCGATTGTCGTATTCTTTATTTTCTAGAAAATTTTCCAAAAAGCTAGCAGCTAATTGTCAGGCCTAGTTTTTCCCAGAAACATCTCACAACAGGCTAACAATCAATTGCTAAGCCTCTAGTAGCCGATTGGTAGCTCACGATTGAGATAGATTCAAAATGGTAGTGAGGTATCAGCTGATTGGCAACCAGGGATCAGTTAATTCCTAGCCAAATGTTTTAGATAAGGAGCTCAATGACCTATTTTGATAGATAGTTAGCCTAAAATCTCACTCAAACTATGGATCAAAACATAGGATGTAGCGGGTAACATGTAAGATGTAAGATCACGTATCACTAGGATGAGAGGATCCTTATGATAGTGAAATAAGGAGAGCAAGAAAACATAAGCAAGGAAAGAGGGAAGTATTTTAAGTGTATGCATTAATAGTAGATAAACTCATGATTGAGTGACCAATTATCAATATGGGACGGCCATTGGGCATTTTATGATTGTGCCATGAATTAGGATGCTTAACAGCCAAGTAAACATATATGATTTCAAAAATGCCATGATGGTTGCGAACTCTAAGTTAGTGTAATCTTCCAAAGGCCATTTAAGAAACACATACTTAGAGTTAAGTATAACCTTAGACATGAGCTAAATCACCCTAGTGTATATGTTAAAGAATAGCATACCAAGAATGTGATCCATCAGAAAGGGATGGTGATTCTATAGCCCTATGATCTATGAAAGCGAAGTGGATAGGGCCCATCCAAATTTGGACAGTGATCCCATGAGTTGCTAACCAGTCTCATTTAAGGAAGGGAGATAAGTTGTGTATAGTCAACAATGATCCCGCTAGTTGTGAGATTATACTCAGATCTAGCTGAGGGATGTCTCAGATAGTATAAAAATTAATGTATGGCTGAATAGTCATGCACTCCTACATGTATGTAGTGGTACGTGGAGTTGTTCCTTGGGCAGTGCACCCGATAACTCGTATGCTATGTTTGTTTCTCTTGCTCATATGTTAAGTAAATGTATGCTTGTTACCCAATGGAATGTTTGATATGAAAGTTATGATGAAAATGATGATTAATGGACATCTCATATTGTAAAGTCTATATTTTTAAATGTACATGCATAGATATGAGCACATGACATGAAAGTATGCTCCTTACACTGCATCCCAATAGTATGTATTACATTTTTATGATAAAAATAATGTCAAAAATTTTTGTATAAGTACAATGGTATAGGTTAATGATTTTTAAGATAGGTTACATTGCTAATGAGATTAAATTCTCACATAAATGCTGGCATGTACAAGATGTGTTGGTCCTTGGCTAGAGATAAAGGTAACCTGGAGAGAGGTACCTTTATAGGGTACATTGAAATATTTATTTTGGATAGTATAGGTATATATTTATTTTGTGCTAGTCTTTATGATTTTTGAGAAAGACTAGTATAGGTTATCTCATGTATAGTCTATATTATAAGCATGGACATAGATTTACTTGAGTTTGTCAATAGATACATTGATGGGGTTTTGAGTGGCAGGCATGTTGCCTCCATACCCCAATAGCTAAATTGAAGTTTACTAATTAGTAATTATGCATGGTTGTGTATGGCTATTTAGAGTAAATTATGTATATAAATATGATGTGATATTCCATTGCTAGTTTTGAGTGAGAACCTGAGTGTCGAACCCAACCTAAACAGCACTCAATTAATCAACTTAGTAAAAATTTTAAATTTACTTGGGTGGAAGTAATAGTGACACACCATTATTATCATATTTACATATTATACTCCTTAAATTAATATGAAAGGAACTATAGGCTAAAGGGGTGTTACAATTATGATAAGTTAAAATCCCTTCAAAGATGATGATGTTTCTAGATAGATGATAATCCAAGATAAGATGATGATAAGTCAAAATAAGGTGATGATAAGCCAAGATAAGATGATGACAAGTCAAAATCAAGGCTTCCTCTCTTTTTTTGGACTTCTTTCCTTTTTCTCCCAAAATCCTTACATGGCCCACTTTGCATAAGGCCAATGTGGTTGTGCTTCAAGGCTTATGGGTTGTTTCAAGGTCTATGGATTGCTTTAAGGCCCACTTTATATGTTTCTAGGCTATTCAGGCCTCTTGTAACATCTACTCCTAATATAATTAAGAGATGTTTGTTAAATGTGAATTTAAATTAAATACTTTTGTATATTGCATTAATTACTTATAGTTGCATTAGTGTAGGGACTTAGTTGAAAGGAACAAAATTTTAGTTAAGATGTGGCTAAGGACTAAATCAAAAAGGGAAAGTTTAGCTAGGCTAAAGTCACAAAAAGACCCAAGGGCTAAAATGCAAATAGCTAAACTTAATAATTTAAAATCCTAACCTTAACACACAAATCAAACTTCAGCATTTTTCCTAGAGTGAGAGAGAAGGGCAAGTAGAGAGAGAAAGAGGATGAACTAGAGCAAGAGGAGAAGCTAAGCTTGAAGGAAGGGTGTTTTAAGGCTGGGGAAGATGTTTTCCAGCAAGGAAAGGACTATCTTAACACATTATACATGCACATTACTTAGGAAATCAAGGTAGCAACTCAACCTAACCCCATTTTTGAAATGTTTAACTTTTTATTGAAAAATGTTGTTATAGATGTTTTGAGTTAAGTTTGGGGTTTAAACTTATATTCTCTATGTTTTTTACTTCTATTGGGTGTTTTTTGCTGAATGGTTGTGCTCATTTATACTTGCAATTGATTGTGAAAGTGGACTTATGCCCTAAGTGCAAAAATGTGGTTTGATCTTAGTTTTGAGTGTTGTTAAGTTGAGTTTTGGGTCTGTTATCAATGTTATATGACATCTAAGTATTGGTGTTGAGTTCATAGCTTGAGAAATTAGGTTAGAAACATGTTTTTAGATCAAAACTCTAGATGTATCATTAAATTTTAGAGCAAACTGAATGTTAGTAGCTGATTGCCAGCCTTGGAAGTTAACTGTCGTGTTCTTGATTTTCCAAAAAGCTAGTAGCCGACTACCTCGCTCTAGCAGTCGACTATTGGGTCCAGTTTGAGGCTAGTAGTCACTGCCAAGCCTTTAGCATTCGATTGGTAACTCTCGACTAGGACAGAGTAAAAAGGACAGCGAGCTAGCAGTCGACTTGAAGCATGGGATTAGTCGACTTCCAACTCACTAGCTCAGATAATGAACTCATTGACCACTTTGAGAGGTAAAATAGCCTAAAATTTCACTCAAACTAATGATCTAAATGTGGATGTAGTAGGTAACCTGCAAAATGTAAGGTGACATGTCACTAGGATGAGAGGGTCCTTGTAATAGTGAAATAGAGAGAGAGTAAAAAACATAAGAAAGTAAGGCGTGGAGTGTAACACCCACTCCTAATACTTGATTTTTTGATGACGTTGTTATTATATTCATTATTAGTACTATTTATGGGATGTTAAAGATGATTCATCAAGGAGTTAGAATGGACATTTTCATGAATATATATAATCACTTTTGTTATAAAAAGTGAAATTGGGAATTTGGTAAGGAAGGATAAAATAATAATTCTATCATGAAGGGAAAATTTATTTATTCCTCTTATTTCATGAAATCACATTAAAGGATTTTCATTATTTTCATTTAAGAGAGAAGAAGAATCTAGTTATGTAAGAGATTATATGCAATGGATGCCAAGAAGGGCAAAATTGTAATTTCACGCTAAGGGCATATTAGTACTTTTACATAATGTAGAAAATCTAATCTCTATCTTAAATATTTCAAGAAAATAGAAAAATAGAAATCCTTACCTATTTATGCTGAAAAGAATAAAGAAAAAGGGTGAAAATGATAACCTTGACATAAAGGGCAAAAAGATAATTTTGCTAAAAGAAGGGTAAATTAGTAAATTCACAAAAATAACTTTTGTGAAATCTCATTTAAGTGATTTCTACACCATAAAGCCAAAAAGGGTGAAAAATGGAGCTAAAATGGCCATTTAGACTTAAATGGAAAAATGGCAATTTTCTTAGGGGCTTATGTGCAAATTTCAAAACGTTGAGGGACCATTCTATAATTTCAAAATTCTTAAGGGGCAGAAACGTCCCAGCCCATGGAAGTTGCACAAAATTACATTTCTAAGGAGAGTGAATGCCATTGATGAAAAAGAGAAGAAAAAGGGATAAAATGGACATTTTAACGCCAATGGCATTTTTGTAAATTACCTAAACACTAAATTTCAAACTTCTTCTTCCTTAAGGTGCTAGAAATGTCGAAGAAGGGAGGAGAAGAGAGGTCTGGCCGAATTGCTTCCTAGGCTTGGAGAAGAAGATTTTCACAGCAAAATAACTTGGAAATTCCACTTGTTTTACATTTTCAAGGTAGCTAAACATGGCTATACCATTCTTTTCTTGTTCTATGGTGTGTTTATGGTGTTCTTAATCTCGCAAGAAGGATGGTCTTTCTCTCTCTACATTCTTATGTTTGATTTGCATGAATGGGTCTGAAATATGTTGAAAACCACTTGTGTTTATGGCTATACACATGTTGAAATGCTTGAAAACTTAAGAGATGGCAAATTTTCATGGATGAAACCTTTGTCTTGAAAAAACCTAGCTTATGCCAAGGTTGAAATGGTGTCTTTAAGAGTGAGAAAATAATGTTCTGACATGGTTTTTGCTTGAATATTATTGTATTGTAAGCAAGATGGTGAGATAACTCCATTTTCTAGGTTTTCTCTCTTTGGCCGAATGCTAGGTCTCTTATGGGTGCTGAAATTTGGTTAAAATGGTGTTAGAAAAAGTGTGAGAAAGTGCTACAAAATGGTAAGAGAGAGAAAATCTAGGTAGGGTAATGTTTAAGCATTTTTCTCATTTTCTAACTTCACCTTAAATCATGTAAATGTGTTATACTTACCTTGGCCGAATGAACCCATGAAAATGGTACTGAAATCTCACTTGAATGTGGCTAGAAAACCTTGCAAAATTTGTCATAAGAAAAGAGGAGAGAGAAAATTTTGGTACTTTTATGTTTTTGTAAAGGAAGCATTTCAAATTTGTTACCATTTCACTTTAAAATTTTGTACAACCATGTGAATTTGTAAGATAATATGCATTGACAAATTTAGCATGAAAAATGGGCTAGAAAGAGGTATGGAAGAAGGGTTTAATGTACACTTATAAGAAAAAGAAGGTTTGAGAAAGCATTACCCATAATTAGGAAATGGTTACCATAATTTCTAATTGGTAGAATTAATGCTATAAATGAATCAAATGGGCTTGAAATGCCACTCCTTGATGCTTATCTTGACTTGGTCGAATGCTATGTGGATTTTTCCCTTAGAATAGCTAAACTTATGTGTTAATTGAAAGTAGCTTAAAGGGATATCCAAGAATATTTTATGCTATGTGAAAAGATGGAGAATGATGAAATGGTCAAGAATGAATGGTAATTAGCATACATTTTGCCATTGATAGAAAAATGTCCATAATCATGTGAAAATGATTGAGTAGCGTAAAAATGCTTAATTTGTTTGTGAATGACAAAGTCAAAGATAAAAGGGAGAAATGATCTGGTGAATACCTCCTAAGACAAAAAAATATGGGGAGGAATGATCTGATGTATACCTCTCTAACAAGCTACCTTGTAGGGAATGATCTGATGTGTACTCCCAAGGAATAAAATGCAAGAGGAATGATCTGGTGTAAACCTCCAGAGAACACAATGATGTGCAAAAGAAAGGTTTTATTTGTATACCTTTCCAAATTAAAGCATTTATGTATTGCTATGACTTGTATTGCAAGAATGTATGTTATGTGAGAATGGTTAAAGTAAGTTAATGTTAAAAGTTTGTCATCCATTTTATTAATGACATAACTTGTTGTATATCTCATGTTTATAGATGCATATATACACTTGTTACATATATATCATATCCATAGATTTGTATGAAAAGACTTTTGGATTGAACTGAATGTAGAGTTATTTTCTGTATTCGTACAGTGGTACATATAAGCTATTTTTAGAGGAATTGGTTTGTTTAGCTACTGGGAATATATTTTTCATTGTTATACTGATATGTATCAGATGCCTAGATACTGCCTAATAATGGAGATCGAGCTGGCCACAGTGGAAGTTCCCTTTTTAGGGACTTTCACTATCATAAAGGATATTTATGTCATATGTATCTTTGAATTTTCTTTAGAGTAGTCAGGCACTTTAGTATATATCTGTAACCCTTTTTATTTTGGGGTCTTGATTCTACATGTTCTTTTTGGGATAGAATTGGGACTGCTATTTTGGCTGTATATAAAACAAAAAAAGGGGCACTTACTGGGATGAAGATATATGAAGGAGTTATTCATCCTTAGTATTTTGGAAAGGAGTTTGAGTGACAAGCTTATTGTCTCCTTACTCCTTTTGGATAGATACTTCATATATCCTAGTAAATGTATATTAAATGATGTAACAGATAGTTTGTATATATATAATATGAAAGTTTTTATATATTCTATTGTGATGTATGAAAATTTTATATTTTGCTGTGCCAAGTATATTTACTTGAGCAAAAAAACCCGAACCTAATTGCATAATAAACTTATGATGGATTAAATGCTCGGGAAAAAAATTAATGTAATTAAAGACTAAGAATAATGTAACCACTTATCTGAATAAGTATTATGACATTGTTAAGATAAGATGAGGGGTGTTACATGAAGTATTCTAAATGAATGCATTAGTAGTAGATAGGCTCAGGATCGAGAGACCGATTGTTAGTATAGGACAGCAGTTGGGCATTCGACGGTTATGCCATGAGTTAGGATGGTTGTGAACTCTAACACATACTTAGAGTTAGGCATAACCATGGATATGAGCCAAATCACCCTAGTGTATATGTTAGAGAATAGCATACCGAGAGTATGATCCATCAAGAGGAGGTGGTGACTCCATAACCCATATTCTATGAAAGTGGAGTGGATAGGACTTGTGAAGAATCAGATATTGATCTCATAACTAGATAACCAGTCTTATTTGGGGAAAGGACAAGTTAGGTAAAGCTAACAACTATCTCGCTAGTTATAAGATGGTACTCGGATCTAGCTGAGGGACACCTCAGATAGTACTAAAAGTTTAGAGTGGCTGAATAGTCACACACTCTTTCATGTATGTTGTAACGACCTCTAATATCTACAGGCACACATCAAAGTTATCATGAAGCATGGAATTCTCACTTAAATTTTTCTTTTTCAATAACAGTTGGATCATTACTAGTTGAGTGTAACCCAAATAGACTCCTTTCTTGGTCCATTCAAGTTTCACACAACTACCTCTTATACGAAACATATTTAATACCACAATTTATACAACCACATACTTTGGAATATGAAATTTGAAGATATCCATTTATAAACAATTGAGATATGACTTTTAAAATAATACTACTACATTTAACTATCCATTAATAAAATACATCCTATGGTATCCATCAAAAAAACCATATATGTTTCATTACATATACACTTCTTGGTCTACATGCCGATTCAAATCCCCTATTTAAGGATCCAAGATCTACAGCTTTTCTAGGTTGTATTGCAGCTTCAAATCATATCTCAAGCCCAACTAATCTTTAGGCATAGCCTGGCCCTGATCATCTGAACAAATAACTTTATGAGATACAGTTATCCCAGTAGAGTAATCTATAGAGTTATAATTTTAGGAAACAGTTGAAAGTTCAATTGTACCATTTATGGTACAGAAAGCCTCGCCCCTATATCACACCAACATACAAGTAAATTGTAAAATTCATATTCAAATTTCATCAAACACATACAAATTAACATATTTTCATTAAAGCCATGCTCGAAAAAATTCATATTGAAATCATAGAGTATAGGACCATATTTTGGTCCAAACATCATACTCATAGTGCCTGTTATTTTATTTCAAACCTCATTTGCATAACAAGTTCCATGTTAATGCAAAGAGCACATAATCCTTCATATTTCTAGAAATTAATATGCATATTATCACAATCTTATAAATTATTATCTCATTGCATGCTATTTTCCAATCCCAAGCTATCATCATACTTCCTTTTATCCATGTCATTGGGATTGTTTTCATCACAGGGATTGTCCTCTCGATGATTATCACGCTTCCTTTTATCCATGTGATATTGTCACACTTCTTTTTATCCATGTGACATGACAATCTAACTTTCAGGGTGTCCCCTAACTTGTGCACCTCGCTAGTCTCATCCTTTACCTAACTATACAGTAATATATACAAATAGGCAACTAATACTTAAGGTTATAGAGTTTTAAACTTAAACCAAAATGTTTTTCCCTTTTAGACTATCCTCCCTTTACTCCTTAAAGTCTTTCATAAGGTTGTATTTGTTTAAAGAGTAACCTCTCACAAATATAGACCATTCAAGTAAAAAACTATTATATTCTTTAAAGTAGTTTGCTTGAAGGACACCTAATGACTATCTTATACTAGCCATTAAATGTCCACCCCAAGTTTTGTATGTCCCTATGAGCATACAACCTAATAGCTAAAATCAAAATAAGCGTCAGAGTCTATTTCATGCTTTTCAACATGCACAAGCATTTTCTCTATACTCATATGAAAACATTTCTAGTTCACAATAGTTTCATCAAATATTTACCATCTCTTGAAAACAAATACTCATGTCAAAACAAGCAATTCACATCATTATTTTAAATTAGGGGAGTGTAGATTACTCTACCTTAATCATTTGTTCTTCCTTGATCAAGGCTTCTCTATTTCCTCTTAGTATGAGTTAGAGGTGTAACATCTGCTCCTAGCGTGAATAAAGAGATGTTTGATAGTTGTTAATTTAATCTTAATATTTGTGTATGTAACATTAGTGCATATAGTTGCATCAGCCTAGGGACTAAATTGAAAGGAAATAAATGAAGGTTTAATAAGAGGTGGCTAAGGACTCAATTGAAAAGGAAAAAATGAGTGAGTCTAAGAGTGCAAAAGAACTTAGGGACTAGATAACAATTACCTAAACTTCCTTAAACCTTAGCTACAACCCTAAACCCCTTACACAATCCCAACTCTAGTAATTTTCAGAGAGAGAAGCAAGAGGGCACCTAGAGAGAGAAAAAGGCGAGTTAGGGAACAAGAGGGGAGTTTTGCTGAAGGAAAGGGCAGACTGAAGCTGAAGTTCTGCAGCAAGGTAGGATCATTTCTAACACATCAAACACACACATTCTGCAAGGAATTAGGGTAGCAATTCATCCTAAACCCCACTTCTGAAATATGCAGAAAACTTACTGATAAATGTGATTTTTGAAATGTTTAAAGTTAAGTTGGGGTTTTTAAACCTACATTTTATGTGTTTTAACTGCTATTAGGTATTGTGCACTGATTTACCTTGCTCATTTATACTTGTGAATGATTTTTTAAGTTGGGTGTTTGCCCTAAGTGAAAAAGAGGTGGTTTGATCTTGGTTTGAATATGTTAATCTATGTTATGGGCATTTTATGAATGAGAAATGATGTTGAATGTTGGCATTGAGTTGAAGATTTAAGAAAGTGATTTATGAACAAGTTTTTAGGGGCCAACTCTAAGTTAAACCAAAATTTTTCAAGCAAAACGAAAACTAGCATCCAACTGCTAGCCTTGGAAGTCGATTGCCATGCTCATCCTCTGCCTCGAAACGTGAGACATAACACTAGTAGCTGACTATCAAACCCTTGAAATTCGAATGTCGTGTTGTTCATTTCATAAAAAAATTCTAGATGGCCTATAGTTGAATGCCAGACCTCTAGAAGTCGACTGTTGAGGCTAGTAGCTAAATAACAAGCCCTAGCAGTCGACTGGTAACTCTCATCCAGAAATAGAAATGTTAGATAGTAAGCTACCAACTGACCGTTAGAGAGAGGTAAGTCAACTACCAGCTCTATGATATGTTTAATGAGCTTAATTAACCATTCTAAGAGGAGATTAGCCCAAATTTTCACTCAAACTAAGGATCTAACCTAGGGATGTAGTGGGTAACATGAATAAGATAGAGTCACAAATCACTTGGGTGACGAGACCTTTATGATAATTAAATAAAGAGAGAGCAGAAAAAAAAGGGAAAGAGAAAATTGTTCTCAATGTATGCCTTAGGGTAGATAGGCTTATGAGGACGGCTATTAGGCATTCCACGGTTGTGCCATAAGTTAGGATGGTTAAACATCCACTTGAACCTAGATGATTTTGGAAACACCATAATGGTTGTGAACTTTAAGTTAGTGTCATCTCCTAAAGGCCACATGAGAAACACATACTTAGAGATATGCATAACTATGGGCATGAGTCATTTTACCTTAGAGTATATGTAGAGAATAGCATATCGGGAGTGTGATCCACCTTGAAGGAATGGTGGTGATTCCATAATACTATAATCCGCCCAAAAGTAGAGAGGAAATGATCTGGGTAGAGTTGATGATAATCCCATGAGTTTATACCAACCCCATTTAGGATGAAAGGGAGGTAATCCCACTGGTTAGGGATGATTTATCAGAAAGGGCAGGGACCATTAAGGTACTTGGATCCACTGGCGGACGCCTCAGAATGTACAAAATTTAAGGCATGACTAGATAGCCATGCGCTCATTCATATAGACAGTGGTGCGTGGAGTTGTTGCTTGGTGACTCTTCCGATTACTCTTAGGATGTTTTATTTACTGTTCACACGTTATGAAAGTGAAATGATGACAAGTTTACTATCCTACATATATTTTATATGTTTAAATGTACATGCATAAATCTAAGCACATGTTTAAAAGTATGATTGCATGCATTACACCCCAATAATATATGCTATCTATTATATTTTAGGATGAAATAATTTAGTAGTTTTCTATGTAAGCACGGTGGTACAGGCTAGTAATTTTAAAGACAGGTTGCATTGCTTCTAAGATTTAATTCTCACGTTATTGCTAGTATGTATTAGATGTGTAGGTCTCGGGTTGGAGAGAAGGCAAAGTAGGAGTAAGTACCCACGATGGGGTATATAAAAGTAATCATTTTGAGATAAAATAGGCGCATGTTTTATTTACACTAGCCTTCATGATATTTTTGAGAAATGCTAGTGGTGATCCATTTTGTACTAGAAAGACATAGATGTAAATGAAGTGATGTTTAGATGAATTTATAGTGGAATGAGTGGTATGATTGCTGCCTTTATGTCTAATATTTAATTATCATATTTAATTAAGAATGCATTTATATATTTAGTTAATGTATATGAATGCTTATTATGCTACGAGAGTGATTAAAACCTAAGAGTAGAGACCCAACCCCAAATGTGCACTCAATTAATTAACTTGGTAAAAATTTTAAAAATCACTCGAGTAAAAGTAATTGTAAAACACCAATACATATATTATATCTATTCCTAGCCAAAAGGAACCATAGGGTAAGAGGGTGTTACATTTGGTTGGTATCAGAGCATGGCTGCCACGGTCAGCACATAGCTGACTCGGTAGTGGTAAATGCTAATTAGGTCGTATAGGTAGACTCCTCAAGATAGAGACAATTATAGGTTAGTTAACTAAGCCTAGGCAGTTGACTACTTATGTTATGTTTTGACTTGAGGAATGGAATGCTAGGTTTAGGGAATGTATAGTATTTCTTGTGAAGCCATATATTCTCTGATAAATATTTTGTTAATGAGACTGATCACCTTAATAATATTTGTTTTGAAGAGTAAGCTATGGTGCCTCCCAGGAGAAATGGTATAAGGGACAAGGATAGAGAGGCAAATTTGGCTAGGGTAATGCAGACCTTGATGGGGATGGTAGAGGCCATGAGGGAACAGATCGCTGTTACCACCTAACAGGCTGCTGCTGCCACAACAGGTGGCTACCACTGCTAAAGTACTAAGGCAGATGTAGGAGGATAGGAATGTAAATAGAAATCCTATCCCTAATGGCAAACCAGTGAGGGATCAGACCTACAAGGGATGGTTTAAGTTTCAGAAGACCAAACCTCTAACCTTTAGGGGTGACTTCAACCCAAAGCTTGCTGAAGAGTGGTTTGCAGAGATGGAAAAGTTGTTTATAGTGCTAGGGAATACAGAGGCCCAAGGTTCAGTTCTCCACCTACATGATGGTTGGAGAGGCTAAGCACTGGTGGAAAAGGGCCAAGCAGTTGATGGAAGCTCAAGGAGTCCAAATCACCTAGGGCTCTTTTAAGGATGCTTTCTTAGAGAAGTACTTTCCTCAAAGTGTGAGGAATGAGAAGGAGGTCAAGTTTACGAAGATTAGGCAGGAGGTATTTCTTTAGATGACTATCTTGCTAAATTTAAGGAGATTTGTATTCACTAAGATTGATTTGAGGTCAGGATACCATCAAATTAGAGTAAGAGGTAAGGGTATACCTAAGATCACTTTTAGGACTAGGTATGGGCATTATGAATTTCTTGTAATGACATTTGGTCTAACCAATGCTCCAACTATTTTCATGGATTACATGAATCACATCTTTAGACCCTACCTTGATCAGTACGTGGTAGTGTTCATTGACGATATTCTTATATATTCTAAAAATATGGAAGAGCATGAACAACGCCTTAGAATGGTGCTACAAGTGCTTAAAGAGAGGCAATTGTATGCAAACCTTGAGAAATGTGAGTTTTGGTTAGCAGAGGTGAGATTCCTAGGGCATGTGATCACCTAGGATAGGGTAGCAGTAGATCCTAGTAAGACTGAAGTTGTGGTTTATTAGGAGAGACGCACAATTGTGACTAAAATCTATAGTTTTCTTGGATTAGCTGATTACTATAGAAGGTTTATCTAAGGGTTTTCGCAAATAGCGATGCCAATGACAAAGTTGACCCAGAAGGATGTTCCCTTTAGGTGGGATTCTAAATGTTAGCATAGTTTCTAAACCTTGAAGGAAAGGTTAACCATTGAACCAATATTAATTATCCCAAACCCTTTGGAGAGATTTGAGTTATATTGCGATGCATCCAATAAAGGTTTGGGATGTGTCTTAATGTAAGAAAGGAAATTAGTAGCCTATGCTTCTAGATAGTTAAGGCCTTATGAGTATAACTACCTAACTCATGACCTAGAACTAGCAACCATAGTTTTTGCCTTGAAAATTTGGAGGCATTATCTTTATGGGTCTAGGTTTGAGGTGTTTAGTGATCACAAAAGTCTCAAGTACCTCTTTGATTAGAAGGAGTTGAATATGAGATAAAGGCAATGGATGGAGTTCACTAAGGATTATGATTTTTAGTTAAAATACCATCCAGGCAAAGCCAATGTGGTGGCAAATGCCTTGAGTAGAAAATCCCTCCACGTAGATCAGATGATGGTGAGTGAGATTACTTTAATCGAGAATTTTAAGAACTTGAGCTTATCTGCAATTAGACTACCAGATAGAATAGGTCTAGGAGAATTACAGATTGAGAGTGCCTTTAAGACTTAGATCCTAGAGGCCCAATGAGAGGATGAATTCTTAAGGTCTCTAAAGGACCCAAAGGAATTCCAGATGGAGGCCAACGGATTAATGACCTTCTAAAATAGGATTTATGTACTGAGTTTAGGGAATTTGAGGGAGTGAATCTTAGAGGAAGCTCATAAGAGCAATACATCATTCATGTTGGTGCCACCAAGATGTACCAAGATTTAAAGGGAAGATTTTGGTGGCCAGGCATGAAAAATCGCATCGCTAAGTATGTTGTTAAGTGCTTAGTATGTTAGTAGGTGAAGATTGAACATCATAAACCTATTGGATTATTGCAACCTCTTGATATCCCTGAATGGAAATGGGTAAGATCTCTATGGACTTTGTAGTAGGCTTACCCAGGACTCAGTCAAGAAATGATGCTATCTGGGTGATAGTAGACCGATTGACTAAGTCTACTCATTTCCTACCCATTAAGATTAATTTCTCCATAGACAAGTTAGCACAATTGTATATCCTGGAGATAGTGTGACTCTATGGAATTGCTCTTAGCATTGTCTCAAATAGAGACCTTAGATTCACCACTAGGTTTTGAGAGCTTTCCAAGAAGTCTTTGGTACTAGGTTGAGCCTGAGTACTACATATCATCCTCAAATAGATGAACGTTCATAAAGAACTATTTAGATCTTAGGGGATATGCTTAGGTTATGTGCCTTAGAGCATAAGGGAAGTTAGGATCAAAGCCTAGCATTAATAGAATTCTCATACAATAATAATTTCCATTCTAGCAAGGGATGCAACCCTATGAAGCCTTGTATGGGAGAAAGTGTAGATCACCTCTGTGTTGGTATGAGACAAGGGAAATACAATTGCCCAGACTAGAGTTGGTTCAGCAAACTATAGACCAAATTAGGATAATCAAAGAGAAAATAGCTAGAGCCCAAGATACACAAAAGAAGTATGCTAACAAGAGAAAGAGATCATTAGAATTCAATAAAGGAGATCATGTTTTCCTCATGGTATCTCCTATTACTAGTATAGGTAGAGCTATTAGGTCTAAAAAATTGAACCCAAGGTATATTTGGCCATTCCAAATCCTAAGAAAAGTTATTCAATCACCATATCAAAGAGCTTTACCTCCGTTCTTATTGTACCTCCATGATGTTTTCCATGTCTCACAACTTTGAAAATATATCCATGACCCAGTCCACATTCTTGATGCCAGTACAATACAGTTAAAAGAGAATTAAACTTATCATCCAAAACCATTTAGAATCGTTAGGAATGAGGTCAAGCAACTGAGGAACAAGGTTATCCCCTGGTTAAGGTTTTATGGGATCAACCATCTCCAGAAGAGGTGACATGGGAAAAGGAAGAGGACATGAGGAAGTCCTACCCAAAATTGTTTGAATAGGTGCATTTTAATTTCGAGGGTGAAATTATTTTAGAGGAGGGGAAAAATGTAACATCCGCTCCTAGCATGAATAAAAAGATATTTGATAGTTGTTAATTTAATCTTAATGCTTGTGTATGATGCATTAGTGCATATAGTTGCATTAGCCTAAAGACTAAATTGAAAGGAAATAAATGAAGGTTTAACAAGAGGTGGCTAGGGACTCAATTAAAAAGGGAAAAAGAGTGAGTCTAAGAGTGCAAAAGAACTTAGGGACCCGATAGCAATTACCTAAACTTCCTTAAACCCTAGCTATATCCCCAAACCCTTTACACACTTTTAACTCTAATCATTTTTAGAGAGAGTAGCAGGAGGGCACCTAGAGAAAGAAAGGGGTGAGTAAGGGAACAAGAGGGGAGTTTTATTGAAGGAAAGGGTGAATTGAAGCTGAAAATTAGTTCTGTAGCAAGGAAGGATCATTTCTAACACATCAAAAACACACATTTTGCAAGGAATCAAGGTAGTAATTCATCCTAAACTCCACTTTCAAAATATGCAAAAAAACTCACTGACAAATGTGATTTTTGAAATGTTTGAAGTTAAGTTAGGGTTTTTAAACCTACATTTTATGTGTTTTAACTGCTATTAGGTAATGTGTGCTAATTTACCTTACTCATTTATGCTTGTGAATGATTTTTGAAGTTGGTTGTTTGACCTAAGTGAGAAAGAGGTTGTTTGATCTTGGTTTGAATATGTTAAGCTATGTTATGGACATTTTATGAATGAGAAATGATGTTGAATGTTGGCATTGAGCTAAAGATTTAAGAAAGTGATTTAAGAACATGTTTTTGGGGGCTAACTCTGGGTTAAACCAAAATTTTTCAAGTAAATCGAGCGCTAGCAATCGACTACTAGCCTTGGAAGTCAACTGCTGTGCTTATCCTCTGCCTATAAATGTAAGATAGAACACTAGCAGCCAACTACCAGACCCTTGGAAGTTTACTTTCGCGTTCTTCATTTCCCAAAAAATTTCTTGAAGGCCAGCAACTGACTACCAGACCTCTAGAAGTCGACTCTTAAGGCTAGCATCCAATTGCCAAGCCCTAGCAGCCGACTAGTAGCACTTAGCCAGAAATAGAAATGTTAGACAATAAGCTAGGAGCTAACTACCACAGAGAGGGAAGTCAACTGCCAGCTCTTTGATATGTGTAATGAGCTCAATTGACCATTCTAAGAGGAGATTAGCCCAAATTTTCACTCAAACTAAGGATCTAACCTAAGGATGTTGTGGGTAACATGCATAAGATAGAGTCATGAATCTCTTGGGTGATGAGACCCTTGTGATAGTGAAATAAAGAGAGAGCAAAAAATAAAAAGGGACAGAGGAAAGTACTCCCAGTGTATGCCTTAGGGTAGATAGGCTCATGATCGAGTGACTGATCATCAGTATGGGACGGTCGTTGGGAATTCCATGGTTGTGCCATAAGTTAGGATGGTTAAACATCTGCTTGAACCTAGATGATTTTGAAAACACTGTAATGGTTGCGAACTTTAAGTTAGTGTCATCTCCCAAAGGCTGTATCACCCCTTATCTTACCTTAACGACATCATATAACATGTTCAGATAAGTGGTTACATTATTCTAAGCCTTTTATCTTCTGAATTTGCATGAGCATTTAATCCACCAATAATTTAATGTATAATTAGGCTTGGGTCCTTTTTCTTAGGTAAACATACTTTTGCATAGCGAAAATAAAATCTCATACATCATAGTAGAATTTATAATATTTTTCATATCATATATGATGACTGTCTATTACATCATTCATTGTACATATACTAGGATATATGAAGTACCTATCCATAAGGAGTAAGGACACAACAAGCCTATCACTCAAACTCCTCTTACAAAATACTAGGGATGAACAGGTTCTTCATATATCCTTTTGCCCGTAATTGCCCTTTTTCCCTTTTATATATACAGCCAAAAAATAGCAGTCCTAATTCTAACCTAAAATGAACATGTAGAATTAGGACCAAAATGAAGGGCTACACATACATAACTAAAGTGCCCCTTTTACTCTGGGGGAAGTTCTATAATAGACATAATATATATATCTTTCAGTATGGTGAAAGTCCCTAAGAAGGGGACTTCCACTATTGCTATGTCAATCTCCAGGATCAAATGATATCTAGGCATCTGATACATATGAGTACAATAATAAGAAATATATTCCCAGTAAACAAACCATTTCTTTCAAATAGCTTATATGTACCACTATACGAATACAGAATTGAAACATTCTATTTAGTTAAAAAATTCTTTTCATACAGTTCTATGGGTATGTCATATGTGAAACATGTGTGTATGCATCTATGAACATGGGATATGTAGCATGTGATAACATTAATGCAATATATGGTAAAATTTCAATGTTTATATACATTAACAATTAACAATTCAAGATTCTTCGAATAATATCATCTAGTTTAGGACCCCAGTGGGTTTGCTTTTCTGGAACTTGGTATTTCTCTTTCTTGAACAAGTGTCTCATCTTTCCTATGTAATTAGATAGTATTAGTTAGAATTAGTATAGTTTAATCACTATTTACCTTAGGTTAATTAACAAGAAGTAGTAACTCTGGGCTTTCCTGTAAAACCCCTTGTTCTCTTAAATTTTTAAATTATTGTTTCCTTAATTAATTGGATGAGTTTGCCATAAAATGTAACAAAATTGCTTTGGTAATGTAGTGTTTAGAATAAATGTTACAAGGGAAAGAATAAACCTAGACATTAAGTATCATGAAATGTTCATAAAAAGGAAACATGTGAAAATGGTCCCTTTTTTTCTTATGTTAGCGAATTGAGATGCAAGTATAAAGAGAAGTAAAAGTAAGGCTTAATTCATAGTAATGTGTTTTCTTCCAAGTTACAAGGAGCTTACAAGAAGGAAGATAATGCATTACAATTAAGGTGCTTGAGCTCTTTTTTTTTCTTCCTTTGGCCTAACCAAATAGCTAAAAGAAACAAAAGAAAGGTGGTTTAAAAATATATGTGTGTGCACGGTGAGAATCATTAGGAGGATCTTGATACTTATTCAAAAACAATACATAACCCATAAGCATTTAGTGAGAGGGAAAGCAGCTTGGCATTAATGCTACATCACATAAGCATTCAGTGACATAAAACCATAAGAAATAAACATTAGAAGAAAGGAAAACAAAAAGAGAACTCGGAAGAAAGGGAGGTAAGAAGTGACCGAAAGGGGAAGAAGCAAAGGCTAAGAGAAATTCAAGGAAATACCAAGGCACTTGCATTATTCTTGCATTAGTGAGGTAGCTTTGCAATTATATGGTTTTTGTTTCATGAATTCAAGCATACTTATCATGATTTAAAGCTTTCATGGAACATTAACTTTTCTCTCTACATTCTTTAAGATATCATTCTTTCTTTGGCTAAGCTTGTATGGTAAATTGGTTATGGTTGTTGATGTGATGGTGTGGATATTGTTATTTCCACGAAAGAATGATTGTTGATAAAAATTTAGCATGCATAATGAAAAACCCTAAGATGAGAATGTAACATCTGCTCCTAGTATGATTAAAGAGATGTATGTTAGTCATTAATTTAATGTTTAATGCTTGCGTATGTTGCATTAATCTCATATAGTTGCATTAGCCCAGGGACTAAATTGAAAGGAAATACATGAAGGTTTAGTAAGAGCTGGCTAGAGAATCAATTGAAAAGGAAAAATGAGGGAGTTTAAGAGTGCAAAATAGCACAAGGACCAAATAGCAATTTCTCTAAACTGCCTTAAAACCTAAATGAGCCTTAAAACCCACACACTTATAACCTTTAACATTTCTAGAGAGAGAGATAGAAGGGATGGGTAGAGAGAAAAAAGGGCAAGCTAGGGCAAGAAAGGAGAGATTTTGATGCAGGAAGGGAAAATTTCAGGCTAGAAATCAGTCCTACAGCAAGGTGATAGTCCTCCTAACACATTCAACACAAACACTTGCAGGAAATCAAGGTAGAAATTCATCCTAAACCCCTCTCTTTTTTGAAAATTTTACTGTTGTGGGAGTATGAATTTTTAAATGTTTGAACTAAGTTTGGGGTTAAACCTACATTTTGTATGCTTTTTTATTTCTGTGGGATGTTGTGTTGCTGAAATGTATGCTCATATATGTGCTTGTAATTGATTGGAAGGGCTAGGTTGTGTTCATTTAGAGATATAGAATATTTTTCCTTGAATGTGCCATGTTTGAGCTAATAGATGAGAAATTTTTTATAAGAGATAAATTTTGTTGTATGGAAATTAAGCTCATGTGTTTAGAATTGAAAATGGAATGCATTCTGGACTGGGTATTATCAAAATCAAATTTTCTGAACTACAGCAGAGCATAACAACTAACTGCTAAGTATAGGGCAGTCGACTGTCGTCTTCTTGGAAATCCAGAAGTACAGATAGAGGCTTAGCAACCGATTGCCAGATTTCTAGCAGTCGACTGACCATCCTCACATTCGATTGTCATACTCTTATTTTTGCCCAGGATGCATTCCATCAAGCGACCAACCGACTGCCAATGACTACTAGCTTACAATCTGGCACTTGAGGAATACAGAGAACCACCAGTCGACTGCTAGCCTTCCAGCAACCGACTGCTAGCCCTCCAACTTGCAAATAAGGTTTTTAATGGCAATTGAGCTTAGTAATTCTTCATACTAACTTAATTAAGGGCTCATAACATAGGTAAGCAAGGAAACTAGGATTTTTGGGTGATGAGACCCTTGGGATAGTGAAGTAAAGAGAGAGAAGAAAACATAAAAAGGGAAGAGGAAAGTATTTTTAGTGTATACCTTAGGGTAGATAGGTTCATGATAGAGTGACAGATTGTCAGCATAGAACGACTGTTGGGCATTCCACAGTTGTGCCATAAATTAGGATGGTTCAACATTTATTTAAACTTAAAAGATTTTGAAAACATTGTGATGGCTGCAAACTTTAAGTTAGTGTCATCTCCCAAAGGCCATATGAGAAATATATACTTAGAGTTAAGCATAACCATGGGCATGGGTCAATTCACCCTAAAGTATATGTAGAGAATAGCATACTGGGAGTGTGATCTACTTCAAAGGAATGGTGGTGATTCTATAGTACTATGATCTGCCTAAAAGTAAAGAGGAAATGGTCCGGGTAAAGTTGATGGTAATCCCATGAGTTATACTAGCCCCGTTTGGGACAAAAGGGAGGAATCCCACTGGTCAGGGATGATCTACTGGAAATGGGTAGGGAACATCAAGGTACTTGGATCCATTAGGGGATGCCTCAAAATGTACAAAGGTTAAGGCATGACTAAATAGGCATGTGCTCATTCATATAGACAGTGGTGTATGGATTTATTGCTAGGCGACTCTCCCGATTACTCTTAGGGTGTTTTATGTACTGCTCATATATTATGGAAATGAAATGATGGCATGTTTACTATCCCACATATGTTTTATAAGAAATGTTTTATGATGAGAATGATGAATGCACTTCCTATGTTTTAAAGATGATATGTTTTAATGAATATGCATATATATGAGTATATAACATGATTAAATGCTACATGCACTACATCCCAATAGTATGTGATATGCTTTATGAAAGAATGTAGAGTTTTTTGTGTGAGCACAGTAGTACAGGTCAATGGATTTCGTAACAGGTTGCATTGCTACTAACATGTACTAGATGTGTAGGTCCCCTTGGGCTAGAGAAAGAGGTAAAGTAGGAAGAAGTGTCCATTCCGAGCATACAGACTGTTTAATTTGAATAGCTTAAGTACATGATAGAATGGAGTTAGGCTTATGATATTTTGAGAAACGCTAGTGTAGGATTATTTCATATAGCCTATTCTAACTTATCTGTATAGGAATTAGGTTGGAGTCATGAATAGACTAATTGATGGGGTTATGAGTGGTAGGATTGTTGCCTCCATGCCCAATAGTTACTTGACTATATTTACTTAAGAATACATGTTTATGTATAGTTAATCCAGGTGTATTCTACATATATTTATTCCGCTACGATGTTGAGAGAACCCAAGAGTAGAGACCAACCCAAATGGCACTCAATTAATTAACTTGGTAAAAAGTTTAAAATTTACTCAGGTAGAAGTGATAGTAACACACTATTATTATGATAATTATATACATTATACCTTTAAACACTTAAAAGGAACCATAGGCTAATGGGGGTGTTATAGAGAAAGTGCTGAAATTTTGTGTTCTTGGATGGTTAATGTATGTTTTAGGTTATAGACACTTAAATGAAGGTTGCTAGTTAGAATTTGGTTTAAAATTATGACATTACTCTTTTTGGCTTACCAAACCTAAAAGTGGCCTTTGTAAGGTATGAATTTGCTTGCGAAAAATTGTGTAAGAAAGATTTCAATTTGGTTTTGGCTAAGAAAAAAAGAGAATGTATAGAAAATTCAGTTTTGCCTAATAAAGGTCCACATTATTATTGGGTTGTAAGAATGGAGAAATATGGGTAACCTTAAATCTCATATGTAACATGAACTAAGAAAGTAAGTAGAATAAATTGCTAATGGCATGATTACATAATTTGAATGTGGGAGAAAGTACCATAGAAATTTTAATGCATAGTACCATTAGGTTTAAATTATAGAAAGGATGGAAAAATGTGACAATGTGACATGAAAAACCCTAAGTTTTATTCCTTTCTCATGGTGGCCGAAACCAATCTTTCATTGTAATCTTGGTGGCCGAATCACTGCTAATTGTAAATGAATTAGAATGTACCTTATAATGGCTAAATGCAAAGGAAATTGGAAGGATAATAATAAGATAAATTTTAGTTGCTATGTGAATGTATAAGTGACCAAGTGTTCACCATTTTCATAAAAGTGGCCAAGAGTCCACCATGTGACCAAGTGTTCACAAGTTGTCATAAAAATGGCCAAGAGTCCACAATGTAACCAAGTGTTCACAATTCTTACAAAAGTGGCCAAGTGTTCACATTTTTGAAGTGTGGCTGAAGGTGTTTCATACTTTAAAGAATGGTAAGTTTTAAGAATGAATTGTATAGATGATCATTGTCTAGTTCAATTGTTAATATGTATACTTTCCTTGAAAATATGTCATATTTGAAATAGAAATGAACATCTTTGTCACATTGACATACCAATAAATCATGCAATGCTTACCAATGGGTGTTTGTGAATGAGACTATTTAAATGATTGGAATGTAGAAGAAATTCTTTTCTATGCTTGCACAGTGGTACATGTTAGTAAGATTTAAATACTGAATTGTTAAGCTATTAAGAAACTACTTTTCTCATTTATGTGTTGATATGTATCAGATGCAGATGTTTAGCATTTTCATAGAGATGGAAGTGGCACGAATGGAGGTCCCTGTTATTAAGAATCTTTTGTATCACTAAGGTTTGAGTGATAGAGATGTTGTCTCCTAACCCTATGAAAAGTTTCTTGATAGTTCTCAGTTAGATGAAATGATGTAATACTTATGAAAGGATATGTAATGTTTTATGAATTTATCTCTGATGTATTACAATTTATTTTCGCTGTGCCTATAAGTTTTGATCTGAGCAAAAGAACCCGAACCTAATCAACCTTAATAATATTGTGATGGTATGAATGCTCAGACATTATTAATAAATAATGAAGGATAAGAATAATGTACCGACCTTATCTATTTACATGTGAGGTGTTGTAAAACTAGATAAGGGCACTACATTTCCCGTTCCCATGGGATACGACCATGGTACTCACCATTACGGTAGGCTACGGTGACAGGTGCATTGCCTTAAGGTTTAGCTGCATAAAGAGCATTGGCAGTACATCAAGTTTTTGGCACAATTACCGGGGGCTCTTTTGTTAGAAAACTAGAGTGAATTTAGGAATTGTTAATTTAACCATTTTATTATTTTCAGTTCAATCATTAGCACTTATTTGTTTAAGCTATTCCTTTCTATTCAGTTACTTCTTCACTTTTTATTACTATTTTGTTTCCATATCATATTATTATCAGTTGGATATTATTTTTGGTCTCTTATAGTTTATGTCTAGAAGTTTTGACCCTGCTCCCCTAGAACCTCTATCTGAACTTGAATGATATCTCAATAGCTTGAGATCTCATTCACACCCTATTGAGGAAGAGCCAGTTTAGACTCCTATTCATACTTCGCAAGAGATGGCCAACAATAACAACAATAATGGTGGTAACCGAACAATTTATGATTTTTTGAGACCTTCATTAGAAGGATCACATACATACATTAATCAGCCTACCATCGCTATAAATAATTTTGAAATAAAGCCAAACATCATCCAAATGGTACAATAAACTGTACAATTTGGAGGGCTTCCCTGTGCGGACCCCAATGCATATATCGTCAACTTCTTAGAGATATGTGACACCTTGAAGATAAATGGAACCATTGATGATGCCATTAAGCTTAGGTTGCTTCCATTTTGTCTAAGAGATAGGGCCAAGAGATGGTTACAATCTCTCCCCCTAAATTTTATCACCAATTGGGATGCATTAGCTGAAAATTTTTTATATAAGTACTTTCTTCCTGCTAAGACTGAACAGATGTGCAATAATATTTCTTCTTTTGTGCAGATGCATGACGAGAGCATTATGATACATAGGAAAGGTACAAGAACATGCTATGATGTTGTCCACACCATAGACTGCCCCCGTATGGATGCAAGTAAAGACCTTCTACAGTGGTCTAAACCTAGCCACTAGGCAGATGGTAGATGCAATGGCAGAGGGCACTTTAAATAGTAAAACCGTAAACCAAGCACAAAATCTGATAGAGGAGATGGCCATGAACAATTACTAATGACAATCCTCTATAGATAGATCTGGACGACAAGGAGTGCCCCATCAAGAAAATCCCACATCACCCTTGGTAGCTCAAGTGGAACTTCTGGCCAAGAAAATAGACCAACTTCTTAGAGATATGTGACACCTTGAAGATAAATGGAACCATTGATGATGCCATTAAGCTTAGGTTGCTTCCATTTTGTCTAAGAGATAGGGCCAAGAGATGGTTATAATCTCTCCCCCTAAATTTTATCACCAATTGGGATGCATTGGCTGAAAATTTTTTATATAAGTACTTTCTTCCTGCTAAGACTGAACAGATGTGCAATAATATTTCTTCTTTTGTGCAGATGCATGACGAGAGCATTATGATACATAGGAAAGGTACAAGGACATGCTATGATGTTGTCCACACCATAGACTGCCCCCGTATGGATGCAAGTAAAGACCTTCTACAGTGGTCTAAACCTAGCCACTAGGCAGATGGTAGATGCAATGGCAGAGGGCACTTTAAATAGTAAAACCCTAAAGCAAGCACAAAATCTGATAGAGGAGATGGCCATGAACAATTACTAATGACAGTCCTCTATAGATAGATCTGGACGACAAGGAGTGCCCCATCAAGAAAATCCCACATCACCCTTGGTAGCTCAAGTGGAACTTCTAGCCAAGAAAATAGACCAACTTCATATGTCGGTGCAAGTAGCACAGTCAGGCTGTGAATTCTGTGGTAGCCCATATTATGGTATAAAATGCAATGTAGGAGGCATGTTTGCAAATTCATCTACTTTATTTTCTTTTAGTTTGGATTCTATTGATTTAGAGTAGGTAGATTATATAGGGACTACCTCAAGATAGCAAAATAACCCATACAGCAATATATACAACCCTTGTTGGAGGAATCAACCTAATTTTGGATTGAGGAAAAACAATAACCAGGCTCTGCTAGGATTTTAGAGGTTGTACTAGCAACAACATCATTAATAACTCCCTTCAAATTAATTCCCTTAAGGATAAGAAAAGAATGCTAACCTTGAGGGGCTATTGATTAAATTCATGTCCACTTCAGAGAATAGGCTACAAGAAACTGACACAGCTCTTAGAAATCAATAGGCCTCAATTCAAAACTTGGAAAATTAAATGGGCCAAATCTCTAAGATGATAACTGAAAGGCAGCTAGGCACACTCCCCAGCACCACCGAATCCAATCCAAGGGAGCACTACAAAGCCATCACTTTGAGGTTTGGCAATGAATTGATTGAGACTTTACCCTCGCCTAAGAAAAATGAAAAAATGTTAACTAAACCAATTAATGAAGAACCTAAATCGACAAAAAGAGAATCAATGCATGGAAAGAGGCAAAAAAGTCCAATGGTAGAATACCAGCCACCCATTTTATATCTTGTTACATTGAAGCAGGAAAAGGTTGATAAGCAATTTGGTAAGTTCCTATACCTATTCAAATAATTGACGATCAAACTTCCTTCTGTTGAAGATATTTTGCAAATGCCTCTTTATGTGAAATTTTTAAAGGAGATCTTAAGCAACAAAAGGAAGCTAGAATATTTTAGTCTAGTGACCCTGAACAAGGAATGCTCAATAATCTTACAAAACAAGCTGCCCACAAAGAAATGTGATCTAGGAAGTTTCACCTTACCCTATGTCATTGGTGAACTTTAAATCAAGGTTACCTTAGAAGACTTGGAAGCTAGCATAAACTTAATGCCAACCAACTTGTTTGATAAATTAGGACTGAGTGAACCAAAACCCAATAGGATGAGCATACAGTTAACAGACATAACCATTAAGTATCCTAGGGGTATAGTGAAAGATGTGCTTGTAAGAGTTGACAAATTCATCTTCCCTGTGGACTTTATAGTAATGGATATGATAGGTAAAAGCAATATACCACTAATTATAAGAAGACCATTCCTCCTAAAATCTAGAGCTCTTATAGATGTTTGTGATGGAATACTACAACTTAGAGTTAGGGATGAGACTGTTGTAACATGCGCTCCTAGCATGATTAAAGAGATGTTTGGTAGTTGTTAATTTAATCTTAATGCTTGTGTATATTGCATTAGTGCATATAGTTGCATTAGCCTAGGGATTAAATTAAAAGGAAATACATGAAGGTTTAGCAAGAAGTGGTTAGGGACTCAATTGAAAAGGGAAAAATAAGTGAGTCTAAGAGTGCAAAAAAGCTTAGGGACCCGATAGAAAATTCCCTAAACTCTCCTAAACCCTAGCTGCAGCTCTAAACCCCAACACTTCTAGCATACCAGATTTTTAGAGAGAGAAGCTAAAGGGGGTGACTAGAGAGAGAAAGGGGTGAGTTAGGGCTTGAGTAAGGAATTTTACTTAGAAATGAGCATATTTGAGGCTAGAGATCAGTGCTACAACAAGGGATGATCATTTCTAACACATCAAACACACATATTTTGCTAGGAATCAGGGTAGCAATTCATTATAAACCCCATTTCTAAAATTTTAGAAACACTTTGATGAAATGTGATTTTGAATTTTTTTTAAGTTAAGCTTGGGGTTTTAAAAACCTACATTCTCTGTGTTTTTATAGCTATTGGGTAATGTGTGTTGATCTACCTTGCTCATTTATGCTTGTGAATGATTCTTGAAGTTAGGTTTATGCCCTAAGTGAGAAATTTGTGGTTTGATCTTAGTTTAAGCATGTCAAGCTACGTTATGGGCATTTTATGAATGAGAAATGATGTTTGAATGTTGGCATTAAGTTCATGATTTAAGTAAATGATTTAAGAACATGTTTTTAAGACCAAACTTTGGGTAAAACTATGAATTTTCAAGTAAACTGAGCATTAGAAATTGACTACTAGCCTTAGAAGTCGATTGTCATGCTCATCCTCTGCCTAGAAACGCAAGATAGAACACTAGCAGCTGACTGCCAGACCCCTAAAAGTCAACTTTCATGTTCTTTATTTTCTATAAAGTTTCCAAAAGGCCAGCAGCCGACTGCCAGACCCCTAGAAGTTGACTGTCGAGGCTAGTAGCTGGCTGCCAATCCCTAGCAGTTGATTGGTAGCTCCTGGCTCTAAATAGAAATTTTAGATAGTAAGCTAGCAGCTGACTACCAAAAGGAGGGAAGTCTGCTGCCAGATCTATGATGTGTATAATGAGATCAATTGACCATTTTAAGAGGAAATTAGCCCATATTTTCACTCAAACTAAGGATCTATACCACAGATGTATTGGGTAACATAACATAAAGTCACGAATCACTTGGGTGATGAGACCCTTGTGATAGTGAAAATAAGAGAAAGTAGAAAACACAAAAGAGGAAAGTATTCTAAATGTATGCCTTAGGGTAGATAGGCTCATGATCGAGTGACTGATTATTGGTATTGGATGACTATTGGGTATTCTGCGGTTGTGCCAAAAAATGGGATGGTTAAAGATCCACTTGAACTTAGATGATTTTGAAAACACCATGATGGTTACAAAATTTAAGTTAGTGTCATCTCCCAAAGGCCACCTGAGAAACACTTAGTTAAAGTTTGGCATAACCATAGGCATGTGCTGATTCACCCCAAAGTATATGCAGAGAATAACGTATCGGGAGTGTGATCCACCTCAGAGGAATGGTGGTGATTTCGTAGTACTATGATATACCCAATAGCAGAGAGGAACTGATCGGGGTAGGGTTAACGGTTATCCTATGAGTTTAAACTAGCCCCTTTTGGGATGAAAGGGAGGAAATCCTGTTGTCATGGATGATCTCCTGGATATGGGCAGGGACCATTAAGGTACTTAGATCCACTGGGGACGTCTCAAAATGTACAAAAATTAAGGCATGACTAAATAGCCATGCGCTCATTCATATAGACAATGATATGGGCAGGGACCATTAAGGTACTCTAAGCATATGATTGAAAGTATGTTGTATGCATTACACCCCAATAGTATGTGCTATGTATTCTATCTATGATGAAAGAATGTAGAGACTTTTTGTGTAAGCACGGTAGTATAGGCTGGTAATTTTTAAAAGATAGGTTGCATTGCTACTGAGATTAATTTCTCACATGTGTTGGCATGTATCAGATATGTAGGTTCCCTTGGGCTAGAGAAGAAAGTAAAGTGGGAAAAAGTACCCACCATGGGTTGCATGAAATTGGTGATTTTGACATAGTATAGGCACATGTTATTATTGTACTAGTCTTTATGATTTTTGAAGAAGGCTAGTAAAGGTTTACTTTGTATAGCCTTTATTGAAGTAGTTGTATATGAATTAGTCTGAATTCATGAATAGACTAGCTGATGGAGTCATGAGTAGCAGGATTTTTGCCTCCATGCTTAATAGTTATTTAACTATACTTAACACAAAATGCATGTTTATGTATAGCTAATCCAAGTAGATTCTATATATATTCTATTCCGCTGCGAGAGTGAGCAAAACCCGAGAGTTGAGACCCTACCCCAAATGGCACTCAATTAATCAACTTGGTAAAAAGTTTAAAATTTACTCGGCTAGAAGTAATAGTAACACACTAATATTTTGATAATTACATATTATACACTTTAACTAACTAAAAAGGAACCCTAGGTTAAGGGTTGTTACAATTGTCACCTTTAATTTAGCAAAATCCATGAGGCAATCCATAGATCACGATGATGCTGTCTATTCAGTGGATGTCTTAGATGATGAAATCAAAGCCTATCTACAGGAATTCCTCTTGAGTGACATTCTACAAGAAGCCTCACAAGTAAAAGAAGAAGAAGATTTGACAAATGAATAAGTGTTGCAATAATTGACATACTTATTGGCAACTGAGCCCAACAACTCTATAAATACTAAACCTAATGAATTAACAGATAATATCTCCTCTATAGATAAGCAAGAGATAGACGAGGTAAAACCTTTAATCGAGGACCCTCCAATCCTTGAATTAAAGGAATTACCTAAACATTTGAGTAACGCCTACTTGGATGAAGTAGAGAAGCTTTCAGTAATCATAGCAGCAAATTTGACTCCTGTGGAGAGAGAAAGACTTTAACCTCTCTTAGGAAGTACCCTTAAGCTTTCGCATATAACATTTTAGATATCCTTAGAATAAATTCCAGCTACTATTTACATAAGATTTTAATGGAAGAAAGTTACAAGCCGGTGGTATATCCACAGAGAAGACTTAACCCCAACATGAAGGAGGTAGTAAAAAAAGAGGTGATTAAACTTCTTGATGTAGGTTTAATTTACCCCATCTCTGATAGCTCTTAGGTTTGTCCTGTGTAAGTAGTACCCAAGAAAGGAGGTACTACAGTAATAAAGAATGAGAAGTATGAGCTTATACCGACAAGGATGGTAACAAGTTTTCGAGTTTGCATAGACTACTACAAATTGAATGATGCAACCCAAAAAGACCATTTCCCCCTTCCGTTTATTGATCATATGCTTAAGCGATTGGCAGGTCATATATTCTACTATTTCCTCGATGCCTTTTTAGGATATTTTCATATACTATAGCTCTTGAGGACCAAAAGAAGACTACCATTGCCTGCCCTTATGGAACCTTTGCATATAGAAGAATGCCTTTTGGATTGTGTAATGCACCAGCCATTTTTCAGAGGTGCATAATGGCAATCTTCCATGACATGATTGAGGAGTCAATAGAAGTGTTCATAGATGACTTCTTAGTTTTTGAAAATTCCTTCACCCATTGTCTGAACAATTTAGAATGAATGATGGCTTGATGTGTAGAGTCAAAATTATTTCTGAATTAGGAGAAATACCATTTCATGGTGAAAGAAGGAATTGTCCTAGGTTACAAAATATCACATGCAGGATTAGAGGTGGACAAAGAAAAAGTCAAAGTCATATCAAAATTACCACCTCCCAACTCTGTTAAAACAATAAGAAGCTTTCTAGGACATGCTAAATTTTATAGGAGATTGATCATGGACTTCTATAAGATTGTCAATTACTTGTCAAGGACACTCCATTTATGTTTGATGATAATTGTCTACAAGCATCTGAGTTGCTGAAAGAAAAAGTGACCACAACCCTTATTATGATATCACTTGATTGGGGGCTACCTTTTGAGCTTATGTGTAACACCAGTGACTATGCAGTTAGAGCTATTTTGGGACAAAGGATTGATAAGAAATTCCAACCGATATATTATGCCATCAAAACATTGAAAAATGCCCAAGAGAATTACACCACAACTGAGAGGGAACTACTTGCAGTTGTATATGCATTTGATAAATTTTGGAGCTACTTGGGTATTATCTAAGACCATGGTCTATATGAATCACTCAGCTTTGAAATATTTGTTTGGAAAGAATAATACGAAACCTAGATTAATAAGATGGATATTACTACTGTAAGAATTCGACATAGAGGTCAAGGATAAAAAGGGCAACAAAAATTTAGCTACAGACCACCTATCAAGATTGGAGAACCCAAACCTCAATGTTTTAGATGAGAAGACTATCAATGACAACTTTCTAGAAGAAAACTTAGGTAATGCAGGTATACACAGACCTCCCTTGGTTCTTAATTTATGCTACCTATTTGGTTGCTAGAGTCTTACCAAAGGGTAGGACAACTCAGCAAAAGAAATGATTCTTTGTTGAGCTGAAACATTATATTTTGGAAGACTCCTTCTTGTTTTGAATCTGTACAGACTAGGTAATTAGATGATGCATACATGGGGAAGTGATTTGCCAGATCCTAAACCATTACCACAAGGGATCTATAAGAGGACATCAATCAGCAAAGCTTACTACTAGGAAGGTGTTAGAAGTAGGATTTTATTGGCCAACCATATTCTAAGATGCAAGAAAGTACATCTAGATTTGTGATGTATGCTAATATTCAGGTAACATATTTGCCCGGAATGAGATGCCCCAAACTAGCATACAAGTCACTAAAATCTTTGATGCATGGGGTATTGATTTTATAAGACTGTTTACCTCTTCCTGTAATAGATATATACTACTAGTAGTAGAGGACTTCTCTAAATGGCGGAAGCTTAAACCTTCCCCACTAATGATGCTAGGGTATTGAATAGGTTCTTGAAAAGACTATTTGCTAGGTTTGGCAAACCTAGGGCATTAATCAGTGATAGAGGAACCCATTTTTGTAACTACTAGTTGGAAAAAGTACTCAAACGCTATGGAGTATCCCAAAAATTCACTACACCTTATCACCCACAAACTAGTGGGCAAGTTGAAGTAACCAATAAGGGATTTAAAAGCATATTAGAATGAATTGTAAGAGTAAATAGGAAATATTGGGTAGACAAGCTAGATAATGCATTATGGGCTTTTAGGATAGCCTATAGGACATCCACTAGATTCACACCGTATAAACTCGTTTAAGTAAAATCCTGTCATTTACCTATTAAACTCGAACACAGGGCGCTATGGGTCCTTAGGACTTGTAACCTAGATGTTGTGTCTACAAGAAAAGAAAGACTTCAGTAGCTTAATGAGTTATAGGAATGGTGACAAAAATCATATGAGAATTCCTCCATCTACAAGGCTCGAACAAAGAAATGGCATGACAAAAGAATAGGGAGTCCAAGAACTTTCATATAGGGGAAAGAGTACTTCTATACAAATCACGTCTCCATTTCTTTCCAGAAAAGCTTAGAAGTCGATGGTCAGGACTGTATACAATTAGTCAAGTATTCCCTTATGGTGCCATTGAGATTTATCACCCTGATCAAGGAAATTTTAAGGTAAACAGGCATTGTCTCAAGCATTACCATAGAGGCCCATTGGAAATCTAGCTTCATGATATAATAAATAAATAAGTCCATTTAATAAACTAAAAAAAATATTTTTTTTTATAAATAATGTGTATATACACAAACGTCAAATTTTTTTTGTTTCTTTCTTAAAATTCAGTTAATTTATCCCTCAAAATACTTAGAAGGATGAAGGAACCCTTTTTCTAGAGTTTCTAGATGAAAGAAGGAAAATAGGCAAAGGCTTAAAAGGAAAATAGGTGAAAGATTTCACACTAATAAGTTATCATATTGACAAGTTATCATGTTTATAAGTTATTATGATAAGCTATCATGACTTCAAGAGATAACCTATCAGGTTGACAAGTGATTACCTATCACATGATAAGCTATCACTAGGCTATTTTCATGATGACATATCATAAGAGATAATTATCTTTATTTTTTTTGAAGAAATTTTTTTAATTATCTCTTAAGAGTTATCCATACATTTCGAATACTAATGGATTTGAACTCTTTTAAATCATCTTAAATTTAAAATTAAAATTTTTTTTCCAAATCTTTTCTTAAAAATTTTCAAAATTTATGAAACAATTTTAAAATACTCTTTCAATTCAAAATTTGTTTTAATTTCAAAATTGCCTTATCCCTTAGCTTTTCAAAAATTAAAGGGTGATCATGAAGCTTTCAAATTCTTTTCAAAACTCTTAGAAAATATGAAAAATTTCAAAGACATGATTGCATTATCCATATCTTTCAAAACTCTTTGAAAATTATGATCACCTTCATACAAATTTAATGGCCAAATCTTATCACAATTTAAAATCCTTCTTCAAGCGTGAATCACTCTCCTACTAGGATAAGGTTTGCTTTGCCTATATATACACCCCTAGCCATGAGACTCCCACACTAATTTCTGAGTTTAAATCCTATTGTTCTCTTGTGTGAGTGCTTGGCCATTTTTAAGCAACATTCACGCACAATACCTTCTTCTCATCAAGTAAGTCTTCTTTCCTTCTTCATTACATTTTTCATGTTTATTCTTTGATAATTACATAAATAAAATTCTTTATTCATTAATTCTCTTCTTTGCACATGAAATAAAGTGTTTTCATAATCACATATTATTCTTTGATACTCTCCTTTCTATATTCTTTACAATTCACATGCGAGAGATAAAAATTCAAATTTTATGTAAATGAATGCTTCATATACTTATTGAAAAAAATATTAAAATAAACTAAAATAAATAAAGGACCATGTTACATATCTTCCTTTAAAATTTTTTTAACTAACATATATCCTTCTCTAGGTCATGCACCAACACAAGAAAGTGGATCTTGGTTACATCTTAGCATACCAGATCTCTACTTTCATAGAAGATCTCAAGAAGAGTACAATATGCTTTGGCCTATACATCACTCGACTAGAAAGAAAGGTAGGAGTCCTGGATGATTGCATTAGTGATCTATCTCTAGTAGGACACATACTACTAGTGGGACTAAAGTAAATGATGAGCATACAGATGATCTACACATCCTAAGGCCATAACAACAACCTAGTTTACACGTTGGTGAGTCAGATGCAACCTAGACAATCGAGAAATGCTCTGGAAAATGATGCACAACCTACAAGACCAACTGATCCACCATCTCATAAAACAGCAACCATACAGTGGCCTTCCAACCAGTTCAATGCCTTAGCTGAAAAATTAGCCTAAATAACAGACATTTAGCAGTAAAATATTAATTCAAAGCCTTTTACCAAGAGATCAAAGAATGCCAGGATAGTCTCCAAAACACTTTCAGCAACGTCTTAGCAAGATTAGAGAGACATATCCAGTAGTCAGATCAGATGGCTTGTCAGATTCAAAGGTTAGTTGATGTACTACCTTTATCATCACCTTTTGTAGATTTAGACAACCTGGGCATCTACTTCGAGGATCTGCTGCCACCATCTCCTCATAACCCACCTGAGTAGTAAATTAGTAATGCTCTCCTTTACTTTATTTTTGTGTTTAGTTGTCAATGAGTTCTCCCCATTTTGTTACACTGAGGATAGTGTTTGTATTAAGTGTGGGGTGAACTTCTCTCAGTCTTAGTTTAGTTTATGAAGTATTTTTAGTTTTGTTATCTCAAATCAAATAAGTGTGAGCTTTTCAAAGTTTAGCCTTTTTTCTAAATAAATTTTTCAAAAAATTATTCTCTTATTTTCATATCTTTATTTCCTTTCAATTTATTGTCATATCTCTATTTCTTTTCAATTATTTTTATTATACTTTTTAGACTTCATTACTTCCAATAATCGCTTTTCTTTACACTAAGTCACAACATGGATACAATATAATACACATATAGAATCCTGTAAGTCAAACTTATGTTTAAATTCATAATAAACAATAATTATGTCTCATAGCTCCTATAGAAAAATAGTTCTGTGACACTTAGACACTTCAATATCTTTAATCATGTTCTACATTGCATAAACTCTTAATTGATGATATTGATAGGAAGATTTTCATGCGTCACTTGACTAGCAATTTAATTGAGAATTTTAGGAACCCTATAAATGTGAGGATTTGAGCCTAAGTGAGCATTCATTACAAAAATGCTTTAAATCTTCTTGTTGAGTGTGCATCTCATTTTATCATGTCTTTAGAACTTTCTTTGCAATGCTTGTCAAAGTTAAAATAATTTTTGAATATCGAAAATGATTTGGGCAACGTAGGTTACGCCACTGCTAACCAAAAAGCCTACCTTATGTGTTCCGTAGTTGACCTTGCTTGAGCCTTGACATATTCTCCACTACATACACCCTTACACCCTATATTCCACTTTCTACATTATCTTTCTTTGCCACCCTATATGTTGGAATTTGTATGGTTAGCTCTTCATATTTGGATTAAAATGTGGTACCTCAATAGAAGACAGTTCACTAAGCCATCTCTTCATTTTGAGATACCCCCTCAACCCAAGATTTAATATTAGAAAGACTACAAGACTGCAAAAAGAAAAAAATGGAGTAAAGAAAAAGAAAAGAAAAGAAGAAAAGAAAAGAAAGAAAGCAAAGGAAATATATATATGATGAAGATCAAAGCATTCTTCGTACTCTCTTGGGATATGGTATTCTATGATCTAGGAACTAAGTAAGAACTGTATTTACTACATTCGATCCTTAGAGTTTCCTTAGACCGCATGAGTTTCCAACATATGTGCCCCATTTCTTCCAAAAAATTTCTTCTCCTACCCATACCTTAAGCCTTATTACAACGCTGTGAAGACCTTTCAATCATGATATTCAATTTTTTGCAAGTAGTGGGGATGAGATTTATAAGCAAGCATATGGAAGACATGGTTTTATGAAGTTGCTTGAGAGATTTCACTCCACCTGTATACACTCTTGAGTGATATTGAGTGACCTCTGTGAGGCACTGGTTCCTAAATGAACAATGAATTGCTTGTTAAGGAACTGCATACAATCTTGTTGTTTCTATTATCTGTGAGGTTTTTGTATTGATAGAATTATGGTCAAGATTCATTTAGGGAGCATTAAGATTCATAGACTGTGAAGTATATATTGACTATGAGGAGCTATTATTGCTTTACAGGATTAAATAAAGGTTTGCTTGAGGACAAGAAAAAGCTTAAGTGTGGGGTAGTTTGATAGGCACATAATTATATAGTTTTAATAGACAAGTTTTACTTGCATCAAAGGTATGTTTTATGTGTTTAATGAAAAATTACCCAATTTTCCATCTTATTTCCATGTTATCTAAGCTTTAACCAGGTACAAAGCAATTTTAAAGCAAAATGGACTAGTACCAAGAGTCTAAAGGCTCAAAGCACCCAAAAATGCATCCTTTAGCAAGGCCAAGCATGAAGACTTCTAGAACACACCCTTCTATATGGCCATGCTACCCCTTGGCTTCTAGAACATGCCCTTCTACATGGCCAAGCCATATTGAAAGCATTCCTAAATGGCCATAGCAACCAATTCTAACCAAAGGAAGGCAAAAAACACACCATGGAAGCATCTCTTATAGATTACGATCACCAACATAGCCGTGCCCCTTTCTCTAGGCTATAGCATGGCCGTGCCATTTTTCAAGCCACTACACAGCCATGTCCTAGCCTTGAGATGCGCCATCCTTTCTTATAAATAGGAAAGAGTAGATAAGAAGCAAGGGAATAACATTTTTAGAAAGCAATTATAAAGAAAGTGAGCGCGTATACAAGGAGAGGAAGTGTGAGCACAAGTGGTTTGGATTGTGACAATCCCTTTTATTCCTTGGAGCTTGGCACTTTAATTCCCTTATCTCTCCATAAAGGTGGAGATTTATCCAAGAATTGAAGAAAGAGATCGAGAAACACCAAGAGGAGACTAGGATCATAATTAAAGAGAAGTTCAGAGTCTAGAGCATCCACCCAAAGCTCGACAGATGAGGGTGTTCTTGTTTCTATTTTCTTCTTCTTCTTTAATTATAATTCTTTTTGTTTTATTCATGAACATGAGTAGCTAGATCGATAAAACCCATTTGGGGTACTTAACTATGTTGATATTTTGATGCTAATTTATTTGAATTATAAGTTAGATTATGTGATCTTCCTTTGGTTAAATTTAATTTAGTTTTCATTACGAGATGTCATTGGGAAAACTATCAAGATTCCTCTCAAAAACTCGATAGATGACGTTTGGAATTGGAACATAACCAAAGAGAACAATTAATCTTAACTTGAAACTAGAGGCTGATTGATTGTTGGATTAGGAGGAATTCCTAATAGTAGTGAATTAATACTTTAATGCTGATATAAAATCTTCTATTAGGAAGAACCAGCCAATGAGAGGTTGTAGGTTTTGAAATCCATTGATACCAACAGAGAATTTGGATTTAAATTAGAATTCACGCACAGGTAGCATAATCAACTTCATAATTCAAGATTCTTCAAATAATATCATCTATTCTAAGACCCCAGTGGGTTTGCTTTCCTGGAACTCATTATTTCACTTTCTTGAACAAGTATCTCATCTTTCCTTCGTAATTAGATAGTAGTAGTTAATATTAGTATATTTTAATCACTATTTACCTTAGGTTAGTTAACAAGGAGTAAGTAGTAACTCTAGGCTTTCCTGTTTCCATGTGATATGACCTTGGTACTCACCATTACGCTAGGCTACACTAATAGGTACATTGCCTTAAGGTGTGGTGGCATTGGTAGCACATCACCACCTCTTCCCAAAGAAGCTCAGAAGCAGATGGTCAAGACCATATGTGGTTAAGCAAGTTTTCCCTTATGGTACAATTGAAATTTATCACCTTGACCAGGGAAAGTTCAAAGTAAATGGGCACCGTCTCAAGCACTACTATGGAGACCTAGTAAAGGTCGAGGTGTGATGTGCTGCCAATGCTCTATATACAGCCACACCTTAAGGCAATGCACATGTCAGTGTAGCTTAGCACAATGGTGAGTACCAAGGTCGTATGCCATGGGAATGGGAAAGCCCAGAGTTACCACTTGTTATTATTTAACCTAAGACAAATAGTGATTAAATTGTGCTAAATTCTAACTACTACTATATAATTACAGAGGTAATCAATGGCATTGATTGAGGAAATAAATTATCAAGTTAAGAAGGGCAAACCCATAGGGGTCCTAAACTGAGTGATATGCGACCAAAAAATTATGAATTATGAAATTGATTGTGTTACCTATAAGTGAATTCTAATTTAAACCCAAATTCTCTATCGGTCTCAAGGGGTTTCTAAAACCTACAACCTCCTATTGGCTAGTTCTTCTTAATAGGTGATTCTAGATCAACATTAGAGGTTTAATTCACTACTATTAGGAGTTTCTCCTAATCCACCAATCAGTTAGCCTATAATTCCAAGCAAAGATCGACTGTTCTCTTTAGTTAGTTTCCAATTCCAAACATCATTGATTAAAGATTTTGAAAGGAATCTAAATAGGTTTTCCTACGATGTCACATAATGAAAATTGAATTAAATCTTAGCTAAAGGAAGATCACATAATCTAATTTATAATTCAATCATATTAAACTCAAAATATCAACATTGTTTAAGAGACCCCCTCATGTCCATGAATAAAACAACAAGAGATATAATAAAAAGGGATGAAGAACAAAATCCAAATAGAAACACCCTTATCTATCGAGTTTTAAGTGAAAGGGTCTTGGCTTTAAAGTTCTCCTTGATTATTCTTTATTGCCCCTTGATACTTTCAAATCTCTTTCTTTAATTCATTGTTGAATCTCTATGGATGTTACCTTTGTATAAAGACAAGGGATAATGCCCCAAGGAATGGAATGGATTGCCACACTCCAAACCACTTTTTGTGCTCATGTTTTCTCTCCTTCAACGAAGGCCAATGAGAAATGCTCTTATTTCCTTACTACTCTTTATATGAAATTATATAAATGAAATTATGGTACCTATATGGTTTGAATATTTTATGAGGTATATGCCTTGTATGGTGTATATAGAGTAAGTAATGCATGTAATTATGAGTATCAAATATAAATTTTTCAAGGTCACCTAATAGGTACATTAATTGTATGATGATGAGAAGAATGTAAAATTTTTCGTAAGGGATTACGGTGGTACAAACTAGTTGTTTTATAAATTGGTTATTATTGTTACTAAGATTTATTCTCATTAAAAATGCTAGTTTGCATCAGATGCCTAGGTACCAGATATTATTAGAAGTGGAAGTTGAGTTGATGGAGATACTCTTCCTGGGGTATTTCCCTGTTATCAAGGAATTATGGGTTATAAATGTATGGGAAGTCCCTCCCACACCTTCAATTTATAAAGTTTTAGAAACATTTTGACATGCCTAATACCCTGAATCCTTGTTAAATTTTTTGAAAGGATCAGGAGGATAGATTTTTTATGTGTAGGATAAGGGCATATATGTATTAAGATATGTGAATTAGGAATTCACTAGCAATTTTTTGTTAAATAGGTATGAGTGATAGCTTGTTGTCTCCTTACCCTAGTTAACACATTTGCATATCCATAGATATATGTCCAATGTATGACATTTGTAATATTGTAAATGAATGTGAATGTATCTATAAATGTATATGTGTTTCATTTCGATTAATTCATTCTATTTTTAGCTGCGTAACGTGTGAGAACTCGAGTGTAGTAGCCCAGACTAATAGTACTTAATCATTTCACTTGGTAAAAGTTTAAAATTTGACTCAGGTGAAGAAAGTAGTAATTCACTAATCTTATAATATTATTATATTAATTAAATAACTAAAAAGGAACTATAGGATTTGAGGGTTACAGATTGCCTAAGAGACCTGACACAAGTGGTTCAAATATTACCAGTGGGCTTAATGTAACACCCTTATCTTTACATTACAGCTTCATAAAATATAATAAGATAAGTAGTCACATTGATCTTTACTTATTATTTTCTAGAATTGGCCTGAGCATTACTTCCATCAATAATTCATTATTTGATTAGGTTTGGGCTCTTTTGCTCAGGTTATCACACTTTAGCACAACAAAAATAAAAATCCATACATCACAGCAAAATTTGTAAAACATCACACATATAAATGTATATCAATTACACTATCTAATACACATTTTTGGAATATGTTAAGTATTCATTCATAGAGGTAAGGAGATAACAAGCCTGTTGTAACGCCCTTATCTAGTATTACACTTCCTCTAATGTAACCAGATAAGTTCAATATATTATTCTTAATCCTTTTATTTACAAAGTCTGAGCATTCATACCATTAAGTTTAAGTAAAGTGGATTAGGTTCGGATTATTTTGCTCAGGTCAAATCTCATACGTATAGTAGAAATAAAATATCATACATCACAGCGAAAATTTATAAAACTTCTATATTACAAATAGTAAATGTCCAATAAATGTCTGTTACATCCTTTGTAAACATGTATCAGGATAGATGAAGTACCTGTCCATAAAGAGTCAGGAGACAACAAGCCTATCACTAATACTTCTTTTACAAATAATAGGGGTGAACAAGTCCTTCACATATCCTTTTCCCAACAATTTCCCATTTCCTTTTCATATACACAACCAAAATGATAATCCTAATTCTAATCCAAAAATATATCTAGAATCAAGACCCAAAATAAGGGATTACAAGAATGCTTTCAACAAAAGAACTCCTTTCTTCCCCGCCACTGCTAAACGTCTGCATCTAATACATATTAGAATACAAATGAGAAACATAAGTTTCCTAGTAGCTTAATAATTCATTAGTGTAAAATGAACTAATATGTACCAGGGTACAAGCACTAAAAACATTTTTATCTACATTCTAGTTATTTAAAACATAGTCTCATTTATATAATAGTTGGCAAGCATTACATGATTATTTAAAATGTCAATGTGATAAAAGTAGGTATTCTCTTTCAAGTAAAACATTTTTCATGGAACACATGTTAAAACTGGAACAGACAATAATCATTCATGCATTTCATTCTTAAAACTTACCTTATCTCAATTTGTGGACACTTGGTCACCTTTGTAAATTAATTATGCACACTTGGGCACTACGTGGACACTTGGCCACCTTGATAAATTAATTTTGACCATAATTCATTACATTTTATAATCCATGTAAAATTGGCATGTGATTCGGCCACTAACATTCAAGTGAGCCATTAGTTTTGGCCATCACGATAGGGTAATAATTCTTATGGTTTTTCATGCCACATTGTTGAATTTTCCCTTTCTTTCTATGTTTTAAACTTAATGTTATCATGCATTAATTGTTATGGTACTTCTTCATTTAATTTGTGTGATCATTCCAATTAATAATGTATTCCACTTTCTTTCTTGGTTCATGCTACACACTAACCTCAAGGGTACATACTCATATAAATTTGTTCACATTTTGGTAATGGTGTGGGCTTTATTATGTGCAACAAGGTAACCTAGTTGACTACTCCTTAATTACCTATATTTTTTTCTTCCTCTTAGCCAAAACCAAAGTATAATTCTTCTTACACAATTTCACCAAGCCATTTCATACATCACAATGGCTATTTTCGGATTTGGTAAGCCATAAAAGCAATGTCCTAAATTTTAGACCAAATTCTAGCTAGCAACATTCATTTTAAGGCTCATAACATAAAGCATATACTAGCCATGCAAGAATAAAAATTTTAGCACTATCTCATGTTAAAGCTTTCTATGATACATGCTAAAATCTACTAACAATAGATCTTTCATGATAATGACAACATCCATTTTTAGCACATCAACAACATACCAATTCATCATACAAGCTTAGCCAACATGACATTCATCTTATCAAGAATGTAGAGAGGAAGATCATGTTCCATGAAAGCTTGGAAAACATGGTGACTATGTACAAAACTATGGAACCAAAATTAAAGAATTGCTAACCTACCTCAAGGATGAACTAAAGTGAATTTATCTTAGCTTCCCCTTGAATTTCCCTTGCTCCTTCTTCTTCCCTCGTCTAGCTAGCTCCTTCCCTCTTACAAAAGCTTTTCTTTTTCCTTGCCATGATACTTCCCTTTATCTTGGATACAATTGCCTTGAGTGGTGTATGTTCCTCTCTCTTCACTTCCCTCTCTCACTTATCTTTCTATTCAGCCAAGAATGGGACCTACATTTCTTCTCATTATGATTATTCCATGGTCTCATGTGCAATTAAGTGCAGCCCCCTTTTCTTGCAAATTTTGTGTTACTTAATCCAATATTCACGCTACTCTTCTTTTATTTTTCCCTCATATATTTTGTTTACATAGGAATGCTACCTCTTATCTCTTTTTCTTTTACTTAATGATGGCTGCAAGTGTACTTCTAAGTTAAAATCACATAGTTTACACTCTTTATATTTCCACCTTGTCACTCTAAGGAAAGGAGGAAGGGAGAGTCACATAATCTCCTCCCTCACACAAGCCATCCATCATGCAGGGCAATACAGTCATGCAAGGATTTGAACTATGCACTCTCCTTTCCCCTTCTCAATTTCTCTTTCTTCATGGCCATAACCGAATGGCATTCTATATTTTATGGATATGTGAGGTCAACTCTGTAACACCCTCTATCCTGTGGTTCCTTTTTGATATTTAAAAGCTATAGTATGAAAATAATTATCAGAGTGTTGGTGTTACTATTACCTCTACCCGAGCAAATTTTAAACATTTTACCAAGTTGATTTATTGAGTGCATTTGGGTTGGTCTCTACTCTCGGGTTCTCTCAATATCGCAGTGGAATAAATACATATAGCATACACCTGGATTAACTATACATAGACATGCATTCTTAATTAAATATGATCAATTAACTATTGGGCATGGAGGCAACAATCCTGCCACTCATAACCCCCATTAAATAGTCTATTCATTAAATCCAGCCTAATTCACATACAGATAACTTAGAATAGGCTATACAAAATAATCCTACACTAGCCTTTCTCAAATATCATGAAGGCTAGCTCAATCCTAACATGTACTTATACTATTGATATTAATAGTTTATATGCCCAGATTGGACACTTCTTCATACTTTACCTTCACCTCTAACCCAAGGGGACCTACACATCTGGTACATGCCAACACTATTGTGAGAAATAAATCTCAGTACCAATACAACCAGTTATAAAATTTGTTAACTTGTACCACCGTGCTCACACGAAAAATCTCTACATTCTTCCATAAAACATATAACATACTATGGGATGAAATGAATGCAGCATTTAATCATGTTATGTACTTATATGTATGCATGTGCATTTAAAACATATCAACTTTAAAACATGGGAAGTGTATTCATCATCATTCTCATCATAAAGCATTTCTTATAAAACATATGTGGGATAGTAAACATAACATCATTTCATTTCCATAACATGCGAGTAGTATATAAAATAACCTAATAGTAATCGGAAGAGTCGCCTAGTAACAACTGCACGCACCACTGTCTATATGAATGAGTTCATATCTATTTAGCCATGCCTTAACCTTTTGTACATTCTGAGGCGTCCCTCAGAGGATCCAAGTAACTTAATGGTCCTTGTCCTTTTCTGGCAGATCATCCCTGACCAGCAGGATTCCTCCCTTCTGTCCAAAATGGGGCTGTTATAACTCTCATAGGATCACCGTTAACTCTACCCGGATTATTTCCTCTCTGATTTTGGGCAGATCATAATACTATGTAATCACCATCCCTTTCCGATGGATCACACTCTCGGTACTCTATTCTCTACATATACTATAGGGTGAATCAGCCCATGGTCATGGTTATGCCTAACTCTAAGTATGTGTTTCTCATATAGCCTTTGGGAGATGATACTAACTTAAAGTTCGCAACCATCATAGTGTTTTTGAAATCATCTAAGTTCAAGTGGATGTTTAACCATCCCAATTTATGGCACAACTGTGGAATTCCCAACGACCGTCCCATACCTACAATTGGTTACTCGATCATGAGCCTATCTACCCTAAGCTATACACTAAGAATACTTTCCTCTTTACTATCACAAGGGTCTCATCACCCAAAACTCCTAGTTTCCTTGTTTACCTATGTTGTGAGCCATTAAATAAGTTAGTATGAAGAATTACTAAGCTTAATTGCCATTAAAAACCTCATTTCATAAATTGGAGGGCTGTCAGTCGATTACTGGAAGGCTAGAAGTCGGCTGGTGGCTCTTTGTAATCCTCCAGTGCCAATCAGTAAGCTAGCAACCGATTGGTGGCTTTCTAGAATGCATTTTGGGTAAAAATTTAAGCACAACAGTCAATTGCTCGGTCTGAGCTGGGGCGGGTTATTTGCTAGGAACTGGCGATCACCGCTAAGCCTCTGTCTGCACTTCTGGGTTTTCAAGAACATGACAGTCGACTGCGAGGATGGCCAGTTAACTGCTTAGTGTAGACCTGGGCCTAACAGTCAACTACTAGCAGTCGGTTGCTAAGCCTCTGTCTACACTTATGAGTTTTCTAGGAACACGCCAGTTGACTGCCCCTACTTAGTAGTCGGCTACTGTGCTCCGCTGTAGTTCAGAAAACATGATTTTGATAATACCCAGTCCAGAATGCATTCTATTTTCAATTCTAAATATATGAGCTTAATTCCCATACAACAAACTTTACTTTTCATTAAACATTTCTCGTCCATTAGCTCAAACATGGTACATTCAAGGAAATCTAGTCTATATATCTAAATGAACATAACCCAGCCCTTCCAATCCAGTACAAGAACATCTATAAGCATACATTCACCAACACAACATCCCATAGAAATAGAAAAATATATAAAATGTAGGTTTAACCCCAGACATAACTTTGAAACATTTAAAATCGCATCTATCAGCAAGTTTTCTGCATATTTCAAAAATGAGGTTTAGGATGGATTACTACCTTGATTCTTCCAAATGTGTGTGCTTGATGTGTTAGAAATGATTCCCCCTTGCTGTAGAACTAATTTCCAGCTTCAATCTGCCCTTTCCTTCAGCAAAAATCTCCCTCATTTACCTTAACTCGCCCCTTTCTCTCTCTACTACTTTTATGCGCTTCTCTCTAAAATCTGAAGGTTTGGAAGTGTGTGGGAGTTTTAGGGCTACAGCTATGGTTTTAGGAAGTTTGGGTAATTTGCTCTTTGGTCCCTGGGCTATTTTGCACTCTTGGCCTCACTTATTTTTCCCTTTTTAATTGAGTCCTTAACCACCTCTTACTAAACCCTCATTTATTTCCTTTCATTTTAGTCCCTTCAGCTAATGCAACATACACAAGCATTAAACATCAAATTAACAATTATCAAACATCTCTTTAATAATAATTGGAGCAGATGTTACAATCTCCTTACTCTTGCTGTGTATATATATTTATATACTTCACCCCTTATACGTAGACTGCTCCTTCATGCAAGGATTATATTCCATGCAAGGCACACATGAGTTTTCCTACGTTGTAGGCAACACAAGGGAAAGGAAGGAAACATGTATCACATGCCGGCTGCCATTCATTCATACACAATTTGACATCATATACATCATCACATCATTCATACCTTTATGCTTGTATTAGCACTTTAGTGCCATTCATTCCTCTACTAGGATGACTTTTTATTAGTACCGTCAAGTCCACCACTAGGTATCATATAGTACCATCATATACACCTCAAGGGGCATCTTATTAGTACTGTCATCCACCTTATCTTAGTACCCTTCAGCAGGAATATTATTAGTGTCGTCATTCAACCCTTTAGGTGGCATTTATTGCCCTTTTCTTTTTACCTTTAAGGGGAGATTTTATTAGTGTTGTCATCTAACCACTAGGGTAACATTCAATGCCTTCCATTATACCTTTAGGGAGAGATTTTATTAGTGTTATCATCTCACCCCTAGGGTAACATTCAATGTCAACATATTCACCTCAAGGGGGATTTTATTAGAGCCATAATCCACCCTATTTTGGTGACCTTCAATACCTTTCATTCCTCATTTGCATGTAATATCAAACTCAACATTTATATTCACGTAAATTTAAACATAAAGGTATCATTGGTGCAATACATGTAATTATCATTCACATTTCATCATATACATCCATCCTCTCTATTTCTCTAGCTATTGGCCATTTAAAAACACATTTTATCCTCTTTACCCTTTAGCATAGGAATTTGGTCATCCAGGGAAAAATAGGAAGATGCTTTTGGCCAAGGTGAGAAAAGAGTGAAATCTAGGGATTTTCAAGCTAGTTGTTCTCTTTCTTCCATCCTTTCTACCATTCAAGCATAATGGTACAATTTCCTTCCATTACTCATGGCATTTTTTTCATACTCAATGTGTGTAGCTATATGTATAGCCTTCATTTCCTTCATTTTCATGATTCATTTTTCATGCCATACATATATTTACATATACATCTTCACTGTCATTATAAAGACACATTTCAAAATGGTATTACATGGATATAAATGGAAAATTCACCAATGTAACATCATGAACCTTGCTTTCTCTCTCTTTCTCACTCATGACCATTTCATATACACAAATCCATGAGCATTTTCATGAAAATTTTACACATGACATCACGTGGTACTTTCGGTCACAAAGAGGAAAAGAGAGAAAATTAAATGGTTTCAATCCCTTGCTTACTTAGCTTCCATTTTCAAAATATAAAAGTCCAAAATAACACTTTACCTTTTATTTCCATGCAATTTCAAGCCATCTTCATCCATTTCAAAATTTGGGTTTTTCATGAAAATAATTACCAATCTTGAAAAATTCCATCTTCTAAATATTTCCTTCATACGAACATTCCAATATTCATAAACACAACCATATTCTCATACAAGAAAAAACCAATAGAAAAACTAGCCATAAAGAATGTAGAGAGAGAAAACCCTAACTTTCATGAAACTTCAAAACACTTAAAACAATCCATAAACATGAAATAAAGCATTTAGGAATTTTTTAGCTACCTTAAATTTGCAAGAATGGTGGAATTTCCTTGGTGTTTTCCCTTGTTTTTCTCCTTCTTCCTTGCCTTCTTCCCCTTTTGGCCAAGACACCTCCTCCTATCCTTCGAATTCTTCTTCTCCTTTCATGAAGAACAAGGTTAAATTAGGGTTTAGGTGAAATTGCCAAAATTTTCTTAGTATAAAATGACTATTTTACCCTTCTTACTTCTTTTTTTCAAGAATGGCATCCTCTCTCCTTCAAATTGTAATTTCATGTAGCTCTTTTGGATTGTGACCATTTTACCCTTCCACTTTTTCAAAACTTAGCAATATGTAAAACCCCCATTAACCTATGGTCCATTTTAAGTGTTTAAAGGTATAATGTATATTATTATCATAATAATAATGTTACTATCACTTCTACCTGAGTAAATTTTAAACTTTTTACCAAGTTGATTAAGTGAGTGCCATTTGGGTTGGTCTTTACTCTTAGGTTCTATCAACATCGCAGCGGAATAAATATATATAAAATGAACCTAGATTCACTATACATAAAAATGCATTTTTAATTAAATATAGTCAGTTAACTATAGGGCATGGGGGTAAAAATCCTACTACTCATAATCCCATCAATTAGTCTATTCATCAATCTAGCCTAATTCCTATACAGATAAGTTAGAATAGGCTACAAAAAATAATCCTACACTAGCCTTTCGTAAAATATCATGAAGACTAGCTCAAATCAATCATATACTTATACTATTCAAAGTAAGCAGTCTATATGCCTAGAATGGACACTCCTTCATATTTTACCTTTCTCTCCAACTTAAGGGGACCTACACATCTGGTACATGCTAACACTATCATGAGAAATGAATCTTAGTAGCAATGCAACCTATTACAAAATCCATTGACCTATAATATCATGCTCACACAGAAAACTCTACATTCTTTCATAAACATATCACATACTATTGGGATGTAGTGCATGTAGCATTTAATCATGTTATATACTCATACATATACATATTCACCAAAACATATCGTCTTTAAGACATGGGAAGTGCATTCATCATCATTCTCATCATAAAACATTTCTTATAGAACATCTGTGGGATAGTAAACATGTCATCATTTCATTTCCATAACATGTAAGCAGTACATAAAATGCCTTAAGAGTAATCAGGAGAGTCGCCCAGTAACAACTCCACGCACCACTATCTATATGAATGAGCGCATGGCTATCTAATCATGCCTTAACCTTTGTACATTCTGAGGCGTCCCCCAATGGATCCAAGTACCTTAATGGTCACTACCCCTTTCTGGCAGATCATCCCTGACTAGTAGGATTCCTCTCTTTCGTCCCAACTGCTTAGTACAAACTTGGGCCCAACAGTTGACTGCTAGGAATCTGGAAGTTAGCTGCTAAGCCTCTATCTACACATCCGAGTTTTCCAAGAACATGACAGTCAACTGCCCTATACGTAGCAGTCGGCTGTTATGTATTGCTGTAGTTCAGAAAACATGATTTTGATAGTACCCAATCCAGAATGCATTCCATTTTCAATTTTAAACACTTGAGCTTTATTTCCATACAACAATCTTTACTTCTCATTAAACATTTCTCATCCATTAGCTTAAACATGGTGCATTCAAGGAAAACTAGTCTATATCTCTAGATGAACAGAACTCAGCCCTTCCAATCAATTACAAGCACATATATGAGCATACATTCCAGCAACACAGCATCCCATAGAAATAGAAAAAGTATACAAAATATAGGTTTAACCCTAAACTTAATTCAAACATTCATAAATTCATACTTTTCCAACAACAGTGAACTTTTCAGAAAAGAGAGGGGTTTAGGATGAATTGCTACCTTGATTCCTTGCTAAATGTGTGTGTTTGATGTGTTAGAAGGCTCTCCCCTTATTGTAGGACTAATTTTCAGCTCCAAATCTGCCCTTTCCTTGAGCAAAACTCCCCTCTTATGCTCTAACACCTCTTTCTCTCTCTATTCGTCCTCTATTTCTCTCTCTAAAAATAATGAAAGTGAAAATGTATAGAAGGTTCAGGGTTTAGCTAGGGTTTAAGAGAAATTTTGGGTATTTCCTCTTTGGTCCCTGAGTTATTTTGCACTCTTGGAACCACTTACCTTTTCCCCTTTCAATTGAGTCCCTAATCACCTCTTGCTAAACCTTCATTTATTTCCTTTCAATTTAGTCCCTAGGCTAATGCAACTATATGAGATTAATCAAACATACACAAGCATTAAGATTAAATTAACAACTGACAAAAATCTCTTTAGTTATACTAGGAGTGGATGTTACACAATATGTCTTTGAGAAAAATTACCATATTACCCTTTATGTCAAAATGACCATTTTACCTTCATTGTTCCTCTTTTTTGAAAATGGTCAGCAAAAACTTCTTAAATAAAGTTTCATAAAGCCTCTTTTATGAAATTACTATTTTATCCTTCACTAGGTAAAATTATCATTCTGTCCTTAAGGCACAATTGCCATTTTGCCCTTTATGTCAACATAATTATTTTTATCCTTATTCCTTCTGTTTTCTAAAATAAAAGGGAAAAAGCCTTAAACACAATTCCATGAAGCACTTAAGTGAAAATTGATGTTTCTCCTTTATGATATAATTAGTATTTTTCCCTCTTTAGTAAAATTTACAATTTTACCCTTATGGTAAGGTTAGTTTTGCCTTGATGAAAATGTCCATTCTACCCTTATGGTAAATCATTCTTAACACTACATAAACAATGAAATCTTCATAAATAATCATTAATAATAATAATAATAATAATAATAATAATAATAATAATAATGTATCAAAAATATTGGAGGTAGGTGCTATAGTTAAGGCAAATGATAAATATGAGGATGATATTTGTATCCTGCGGCCTAACCAGTCTAGTGTACAAGTTGGTAAGTAAGACTCAGAGGCAGGTTAGAAGGCCCAGATATACAGATAGTCTAGAAAATGGCCCAACATATCCTACAACATCTCCAAGCCATAGGCCTAGTGGTCAGATCAATGCCTCATCAGACCAGTTAGCTAGGATCTCTGACATTCAAAAATAACACATTATAGAGTTTAGATCCTTCCAACAGGAGATTAGGGAACGCTAAGATGCCCTGCAGAATACTCTTCATCTGATCTTAGTAGGATTGGATAAATAGGAGCAACAATCAGATCAAATGGCTTCTAAGATCTAGAAATTGGTTGACAGACTTCCCCCTCATCGCCCTTTACTGATTTCAGAGTATCCCAATTTTGTTATACACTGAGGACAGTTTGTCCATAAATTGTAGGGTGACTCCTTCATAATTGTTTTGTTTTCATTTCAACCTTATTTTCTTTAATACTTAGTTTATTTTTTTTATTTTTCTCCTTTTCTCAAACTTATTTTCAATCAGTTTATTTCTTTCAAATAATCATTTTACACTGGTGAGAGGATTCATGACATGGATAAAATAAATAACTTCCTCTAATTAAGCTTTTTTTTTTAATTCTATGCATTTATTATAAAAAAATGATAGAGCAATGATTACATCTCATAGCTTATATCAAAAAATAGTTCTGTAATGTTTAGTGGTCTGGTGTGCTAAATTGTATTATAAATTGTTCAACTCTTGATTCATGATATTTACAATATAAATTGCATTCTATAACACCCCAATCTTATAGCTTTTCTTAAAAAAAATTTCTTGTATAAACCATTTAGCTATAAGACTATCATGTTATTCTTACTTATATCCTTGATTGTTACTTGAGTTTGATTTTAAATTACCATTTATTTATTTAATTAGGTCTAGGTTTCTTACTCTGGTATTCTCATACTTTATACAACGAAACTCTACATAATAAAATTTACTAGTAATACAGTGGAAGACATAATTTCATTAATACAAATATATTTCTCATACATGAAGTTTTGGTTAATACATCGGGTAAGCAGGCAAAAATCTTGCCACTCAAACCCACATTAATGACATTCTTATATCATTTCCTATATACTACCAGGACTCTTCTCCTCTTGCGAAGTTGTAAGTGACTATAAAGAAAGTATTTCAATCAACCTTTCTTCTACCTTCAATTGAAATTATGCCTGGTTATCTTATACATACTAGACACAATCATGAGAATTGCATTCTCAATAGCTAGACAATTATTTTTCTTTTAAAAACTCTAGTATATACCATCGTAGTGATACAGAAAAATAGTTTTACATTTTCTCATTTTAAATCATCTTTTAAATCTTACTAGGTTATGCATATACATTTTAGAAGAAGTATGGCATGCATATATATGAATGTATAATGTGACAGTTCACCTTAAAAGTCATTAGTCAAGGCATTTCAATATCATTCTTTTAAAATATAAATTCATTTCCAGTCAAAATAGGGAAAACATATCAGTCATTCATAAGGAAAACATTGCCAATCATGAGGAAAATATTTATCAGTCATTGGCTAGAAGCCACAGTCAATGAAATAAAACCTAAGAGTATCGGGAGTGCCACCCAATGGACCCTCCATGTACCATTACATACATGAGTGAGATAATTTTATTTTCGGTTCTATTCATGTGGCATTTTTGCCACTAGTACTATCTAAGGCGTCTCTCAGTGGATCCAAGTACCTATTCCAGTCTATGGTCACTGTCAAAAGATAGATCATTCCCTAGTCAATGGGATTTCTCCCAATATCCAATCAAAATTAAGCTCATAATATCACTGTCATTGAAACAAATAATTTCCTCTCTACTTTTAGGCAGATCATAGTGCTATGGAATCACCACCATTTTTTTAGTGGATTACTTTCCTAGTATGCTATTTACCACATATAAACTAGGATGATTTGGCTTGTATCCATGATTCTACTAAATGCTAAGTATATGTCCCTTTTTAATTTGACCATTTTTAAGGTACACTAACTTAAAATTTACCATCATCACTAATTCTTACATTCTTTGTGGAAAGCTTGATTGCCATCTATACCAACAATTGGTCATTCGGCTACAAGCCTATCTATCCTAGAATATATGTTAGAAATACTTCCTCTAAGTTCTTTTTCTTTCTAGTCTATGTTTCCCTTTATATTCTATGTTTTCCCTCCCATTCTATGTTTCCCTTTTTTATTTAAATATTCCATTTTTTTCCTTTCTTTCACCTGTGACAACCATTCGCTACTTACATTTACTAGAGTGATTGTGAAGTGTGGAAATTTTCATTAAAAATTTTTCCTTTTTTTTTCTTTTAACAACTGATACCACTCGGGTCGTCACTAGTTAAGAGTAAACTAAATAGACTCTTTCTCAGCCCATTCAAATTCCACTCAACTATCCATTATGCATAGGATGCACTAAGACCAAAATTTCCACAACCATGCGAATTTGTAATATTGTAACACCCCTTATCTTACCTTAACAACGTCATGTTACTTCCTTAGATAAGTGGTTACATTAATTCTAGTCTTTAAATATATTTAAAGTTCCTGAGCATCTAATCCATCATAGATTTATTTCGCAATTAGGTTTGGGTTCTCATGCTCAGGTGAAATGCTTTGGCACAGCGGAATATAAAACATTAAATACTACAGTAGATTACATACAAAAACTTTGCATATATACGTATACATATACATCATGACATCTATTTAGTACATCGTTTCATATACAGACACCGGGATAGATGAAGTACCCATCCTGAAGGAGTAAGGAGACAACAAGCCTGTCACTCATACCCCTTTTTCAAAATACTATGGAAGAATCGGTCCTTCATATATTCCTATACATATGCCTCTTTTTTTGCCTATATATAGCCAAAATATTAGTCCTAATTCCAATTCCCCAAAACAAGGAATTAGGACTCCAAAAAGTTGGGCTATAGCTATATATTTAAGTCATCATCTGCTCCATCGGAAATTCAAAAACGGTTATAACGTACACATTCTTGAGAATTGTAAAGGTACCCAAGAAAGGAATATCCACTGTATCTAACTCCACTTCAATTACCATGCAATATCTAACCATCTGATACATATCAGTTCAGTAATGAGAATTGTATTCCCAGTAGATAAACAACCAGTTTATTTTAAAATGATTGACATGTACCACTACAATAATGCAGAAAATAATTTACATGCAATTAAATTTCAAAACTCTTTTCATATATACACTTGGATATGATTCATTATGGAAACATGTGTGGATGCAGCTATAAAAATGAGATACACATTCAATCAATTCATTCATGGAATAGGCTATAAGCATTCAATGTTTAAATATCATAATCATATTCACATAAATCACATCTTTGTAATGCATATCATAACATATAATAAACCTCAGCTTTTAAGAGATATAAACCAGATCATTCCCCCTGCCTCTTCTTCCTTGGGAGTATACAGAAGATCATTCCCCACAAGGAAGCCTCTTTTTAGGAATGGATGCATCAAATCATTCCTCCTCATTAATACCTTGGGAGTATACAGAAGATCATTCCCCACAAGGTAACTTTCCTCGAAGGTAAACATTGAATCATTCCTCCCCTTCGCAGGCCTCAATTTCAGGGATCATTCACTGGGTCGTCCCTCCTCCTCATTTCAATTCTCTGGGGCACATATAAATCATTTCCTACCAAGGAACCTTAACCTCACATTTCACATTACATCAAGCAATTTCATGCCATTCTTGACCTCGCATTTTACATCACATCATGCATTTTCATGCTATTCTTTAACCTTGTGTTTCACATCACATCAAGCATTTTCATGTCATGCAAACGTCTTTTACATAAATGTAAACATTCCCTTGATAATAGCACAATAATGCCATGCAAACACTTTTACATAACATATGCCTATTCGGGTGGTACCTCAAGCCACTTCCAATGGACACATAAGATTGGCCATTCTAGGGAAAATGCCATATTACATTCGGCCAAGGCAAGGAAAATATGAGAATGTGGCATTTTTAACTCATTTGGTTCCTTTTTAGCATTATTCTCATCATCTAAGCATTTTGGCAACACTTTCAATAATTATGCCTAACATTTTCTCACACCTCAAATTTGTGTAAGTGTACTTTAAGTCATCCTTTTTCATGATTTTCTAACTCATTATTTATATCAATGATAACCATACATCTAATCTCACAATTTTACATTTTTAGGCATACCTTTAAAGTGAAAAAGTAAGACTTTAAATTGACAACATTACTTAAAGTATGACTTGCCATGATTTTCTCCCTCTTCTTCTCTTAGAACTAGACATATATAGTCTCTAAGTCAATTTTTTAAGAACAATTTCAGCATCATTCATATGCATTCATTCGGCCAAGGTGACTAATGCACACTTATTTGGTTATTTGTGAAGCTAAACAATAAGAGAAATACCCAAGTGCAAAGTTAATTGAAGTTTCTCTCTCTTACCATTTTCTAGCACTTTCTCTCACTAATTCTAACACACAATTTTGCCAAAATTCAGCACCAACATTAACCCTAGCATTCGGCCAAAGTGAGAAAACAAGCAAAAGTGGAGTTGTTCCATCAATTCCCTTCCAACACAACAACATTCATGCAAAAACCATGAAAAATACCATTTTCTCACTCTAAAAAGCACAAATTCAGCATTTACCTAATTTAGGGTTTAGAAAAATCAATTTCCATTCATGAAACCTTACCTTTTCATGAGTGTCCATACTTTCCAACATATCTATAGTCACAACCACAAGTGATTTCCAACATATTTCACATCCAAGTATGCAAATCTACCATACACATGTAGAGAGAGAAATTTCCACCTTTCTTACAATTTTGAAAACACCATAAATCTACCATGAAACATGAAAATAATTGCATGAGTATGTTTATCTACCTTGAAAAGCCAATGGATATGTAATTCCCCTTTTAATTTGATGTAAGCTTCTTCTCTTCCAAGGCAAGATGAACTTCAGCCACCTCCTTCTTCTTCTCCCTTTCTCACGCCATTTCTAGTAGCTAGGAGAAGAAATAGGTTGAATTAAAGTTGGACTTATTTACAAAAATGTCATTCTTGCAAATTTTGTCAATTTCATCCTTTTTCTTTTCTTTTTATAACAATGGCATTGTCTCTCCTTACCATTGTAATTTTATGCAACTTCCATGGGCTGGGAATGTTTTGCTCTTCCAGAATTTTGAAATTGCATAGTGGTCCCTCAACTTTCTGGAATTTGCATTTTAGTCCCTAAGAAAAGTGCACTTTTGCCATTAAGTCCAATTTGGCCATTTTTGCTTCCTTTTTCATTCTTTTCGGTTTCAAGGGGTAAAAATCACTTAAATAAATTTCCATAAGGCTCATTTCCATGAATTTACTAATTCACTTTTATTTTAGCAAAATTACAATTTTTCCCCTAAGGAAAAATTACCTTTTTACCCTTTATGCTAAAACTATCATTTCACTCTCATTCTTTCTTCTTTTGATCAAGAATGAGTAAGGATTTCTAATTCCCACCTTAATAAAATATTTAGGGTCAAACTACAATTTTCTCACATCATATAAAATTACCATCATAACCATGGTGTGAAATTACAATTTTACCCTTCTTAGGGAAAATTGTTCTTTAATATTAACATAAGTAAATTCTTGCATAACTAGACTCTTTTTCCCTCTTAAATGGAAATAATAAGAGTCCTTTGTCATAACTTCATGAAATAAGGGAATTAAACTAATTACTCAGTTCATGGTAAAATTACCATTTTACCCTTCCTTACCAGATTTTCAATTTCATGCTTTTATCACAAAAGTGACTATAAAATGATAAAAGTGTTCATTATAACTCCTTACTAAATCATCCTTAACCCTTCAAAATTAATACTAAAATAATAACAACAACAACATCATCATAAATTACTAGTGTTAGGAGCGGATGTTACAAATACAACCTTTTAAACCATTCATCATAATCAACTAAGTTACAATTTACATTTCAACAACATTTTTCTCTAATTTTTCATGACAATGTAACCCATATCATTCATCAAAATAATCATAAAATTTTCATTGTCATATATAAAATTCCCTAGCCTACATGCCATTAAACAGACCTATCTACAACTTGAAGTTTATGATCTTCCTAGTTGCCTTGCGGCCCTCATTCACATCTCAAGCCTAGCTACGTTCTAGGCATATCCCAGTCCTGATCTTCTGAACAAATAATTTCATGAGGTATGGTTATCCCAGTAGAGTAATTTACAATTTTGCGGTTTTATAAAATAGTTGAAAGTTCTGTGATACCCCCTTGAGTACCGAAAACCTCCCCCTTGTGATTACAATACACATGCGAATTGACATTTCATATTCAAGGCGAGAAATTCACATTTCAAATTTACTCATAAATGAACTAAGTTTATCAAAATCATAGGAGTATAGGAGAACCATTCACATTAAAAATCTTTATTTCAAAACACCTGTATTTCCACTTTAATTCCTATTTGCATAACACCTTTCATGTTACTACAAATATCACATAATTGGCAAGCATACGTTTCCCACAATTTAAATCCCCATCACAATGCATGTTCTTTCCCAATCTCAATTTTTAAAATATTCCAAGGGACCATTATCCCAAAGAATGTCATAGGACCATTTACCTATGGGACAGAGATTGTTAACATTACAGGGATCATTATCCCAACAATCATCATCAGATCGTTATCCATATGATTGAGAATCTAACTTATCAGGGTGTCCCCTAGCACATGCATATCTTTTGTTAGTCTCTTTATCCATAACTATACTGCAATGTATACAGGTAGGTGACTAATAATTAGGGTTATAGAGTATTTCCACTTAAACCAATCCATTGGCCCCGTATGGACTCTTCTTTCTTTACTCCTTAAGTCTTTCATAGGGTTGTATTGGTTTAAAGAGAAACCTCTAACATATATAGACTATTGCTATAAAAATAGTTACATCATATAAAAATTTGTCTGTGTAAGGAACACTTAATGACCATCCCATACTAGCCATTAAATGTCCACCCCATATTTCGTCTGCATTACAAGCATACAACCTAATAGTCAAATTAAAATAAGTGGCAAGGGGTTTATCTCATACTTTGAAACACATACAGGTATGTTTCCTTATACTCATATGAAAACATTTATGTTTCCTTATACTCATATGAAAACATTCCATTTCACAAGCATTTTAATTGAACATTTACCATTTCACAAAAATACATTTCATTCCAATTAATATAATTCACATTTTTACTTCAAAAAAGAGGAGTGTAGATTACTCTACCTTAACTGTTTATTCCTTCCTTGATCAAGGCTTCCTCTTTCCTGTTGGTATTTGCCTCAAAAATCACTTCCTGAGAAACAAATCTAGATTTCACACTAGTACTTCACAATTATGCACTTATTGCATCATGCTTTCTATGCATCTTAGGCTTAAGGTCTCACTATGAGATAGCTCTCCTCTTTTCTTTCCTATTGTAAGGTTACTTGTGACCCAACATATGAAATGCTCATGTATAATGACATTTGAGCCTTAATCTGACTAATGCTAGGGGTTTCTAAGCTCAATTCTTGTTTTAGAAATCATTTATCACATCAAGGGGCTGCTAATCGACTGCCAGGAAGCTAGCAATCAGTTGGTTGCACTTTGGAAGGCTGCCATATAATTGTCATAAAGCTGGCAGTCAGCTTGTGGCTCTCTAGAATTTTGGATTTCACAAAAAATTAGCCTGTCAGTCGACTATTAGAAGGCTACCAATCAATAGCTACGTAGAAATATGGACCCAACAATCGACTGATGAGGCTACCAGTCGACTACTACACCTTTGTATCAGTTTCTAGGTTTGTCAAGAACACAACAGTCGGCTAATGCATGCTGGCAGTTGACTGTTATGCTCTACGACAGCTTAAAAATTCTAGGTTTTTGAAATTAAAAGGTGTGATCTTAGTTTCTAACCATTTTCTCCCAAAACCCAACCATTTTCCAGTTCAAACATCAATCATACAAGCAGATTTTCACATGCAACTTGAGTAAACAGTAAAACCTAACTTGAAAATTTTGATTCAATCCTAGAAAATGCTAAATGGAAGTTAAGGATTGAAGCATTATAGCTCAAAACCTTTTCCTTTCTCCAAGCATCTTTAAAATCCTCATTTCACAAAAAAAATTAGAATTCCTAAAGAAAAGGGAAATTTCTCTATTTTTGCTAATCCTAAAATTTCAAAAAAATTGAGGGGTTCTTCTAAGTGTAGTAATCTACTCCTAAATGATGCTTAGGGTGTTTATTGAGTCATAGATGAAGAATTCTTACCTTAAATGCAGTTATGGAAGAATTCCACTTTGCTTTTCTTCCCTTTTCTCCTCTACTCGTGGCTTTCCTCTCCCTCTGAACCGCTAGAATGTGCTGAGAGGGAGGGAAGGAATGCATATGAGAGAGTTTAAAGGAGTGGCACTATTGGAGCCTCAGGGACCATCTTGCAAAATATTGAAATTGTTTTTAAGTCCTTGGGTTTCATAAGACTCATGTAAAGCACTTTTTAGCCATTTTCCATTCAGATCCTACCAATTTAGTCTCAATAATAAATTTTAAGGTATCAAATACTACAATCCTCCCCTTTCAGAAGAATTTTGTCCTCAAAATTTATACTTGCAAGTAGTTCTAGTTAATGTTGTCTCATTTTGTCCTCTTTTTCCCATGTCATTTCCTGGGTTGCTACATCCTACTAAAGTACCTTAACCAAAGGGATTACTTTATTATGGAGTTGCTTAGTCTTAAAATCTAGGATTTGAACAGGAGTAGATTCATAAGTTAAATTTTCCTTTAATACTATGGGCTAATTCCCCAATACATGAATGGGATCTGAGTTCTTAGTTGTGAGATGTGGAAGACATCATGAAAATTTGAAAGGTAAGGAGGTAAGGCGATTTGGTAGGCAACTGTACCAACTCTATTTAGGATCTGAAATGGTCCTAACATGGTTAGTGATACTCTCAAAAACACATGGTCTCCCTCATTGAATTCCAAAGGTCTCCTCCTATTTGCAAAGTTTTCCTATCTCTGCTACGTAACTCTAATCTTTTCCTTGATCATTTTTATCTGATTAGTAGATTCCTGTATGATCTCAGGTCCCAACACTATGCTTTCCCCTATCTCTACCCAACTTAAGGGTGATTTACAACACCTCCTATACAAAGCAGCATACAGTGCCATACTTATAGTAAAGTGATAATTGTTATTGTATACAAACTCTATCAAAGGTAGGTACCTATCCCAACTTCCTTCCTTTTCTAGCACACATACTCTTAACATATCCTCCAGGGTTTGTATCGTCTTTTCAGAATATCCATCGATTTGACAATGATAAGCAGTGCTAAATTTGAGTTGAGTTCCTAATGCTCTTTGTAGGGACTGCCAAAATTAGGATGTGAACCTAGGGTCTCAGTTTGACACTATACTAGAGGGTGTAACACCCCCATTAGCCTATGGTTTCTTTTAAGTGTTAAAAGGTATAATGTATATAATTATCATAATAATGGTATGTTACTATCACTTCTACCCGAGTAAATTTTAAACTTTTACCAAGTTAATTAATTAAGTTTCACTTGGGTTGGTCTCTACTCTCTACTTCTCTCAACATTTCAGTGGAATAAATATATATAGAATACACCTAGATTAACTATACATAAACATACATTCTTAAATAAATATAGTTAATTAACTATTGGGCATGGAGGCAACAATCCTACCACTCATAACTTCATCAATTAGTCTATTCATCAATCCAGCCTAATTCATATACAAATAAGTTAGAATAGGCTATACAAAATAATCATACACTAGCCTTTCTCAAAATATCTTAAAGGCTAGCTCAATCCTACCATGTACCTATACCATTCAAATTAAATAGTCTTTATGCCAAGATTGGACACTTGTTCATACTTTACCTTCATCTCCAGCCCAAGGGGACCAACACATCTGGTACATGCCAACACTATCATGAGAAAGAAATCTCAGTACATATGTAACCTACTACGAAATGTGTCTAGATCCGCTGCTTGACGCCTGCTTGGCATTTTTAGAGGTGATTTTTTTTCGTTGATAAAGTTTCTTACAACATAATTATTGCCACTATAAATTAATTATTTAAAAAAAAGTTATAGCAACAAAAATATTCATTGCAATAATATTAAAGCACACTTTAGCAACGAAAAAAAATCGCCGCTAAAAGCGCCAAGCAGGCGCTAAGCAGAGAAAAACAACAAAGGATCTAAAATATTATAAAATCCATTGACTTATACCATAGGGCTCGCATGAAAAACTCTACATTCTTTCATAAAACATATCACATACTATTGGGATGTAGTGCATATAGCATTTAATCTTGTTATATACTCATACATATGCAGATTTATCAAAACATATTATCTTTAAAACATAGGAAGTGCATTCATCATCATCATTCTCATTATAAAACATTCCTTTAGGGTATTCACATGCCTTTTGAGCAAAAGAAAACAATCACATCACATGAGCTATCAGGAGTGCCGCCCAGCAACAACTCCACGTACCACTACATACATGAATAAGCCATCCTTGTGACTACTGCATCACTATAGTAAAATAATACCCTAGTATATCTAAGGAATCCCCCAGTTAGATCCACTTGTACATTCTCTATAACTCATGGGATCACCATATTCCTTCAAACAGATCATATCCTCTCTACTTTCACAGATCATAAGGCCTAGGGATTACCACCATTCCTTCAAGGTGGATCACCCGCTAGACCTTATCCTTTCCGCTTCTACAGATCATTGGGCTATGGAGTTACCACCATTCTTTTTAGGTGGATCACCCTCTCGGTATGCTATCTTCAAACATATGCACTAGGGTGATTCAGCTCATGCCTATGGTTATGCTTTAACCTTAAGTATGTGTTTCTTACTGGCCCTTGGAAGACACACTAACATAGGGTTCACAACCATCACAGTGTATTTGAAATTATCTAAGTTCAAGTAGATGTTTAACCATCTAAATACATAGCATAACCATAGAATTCCAATAACCCTCCCTACCAAAAATTGGTCACTCAAATAATGAGCCTATCTACCACTAATGCATATGTCTAAGATACTTCACTTTTCTTTTTTTATGTCTCTCTGCTCCCTTTTTTATCACTATAGAAAAGACTATTCTCATCCAAGTGAAAGTGACTCTATCCTTTGCATATTACCAAAAACTCATAGTTTCCTTACTTACCTATGTTGTGAGCCCTTAATTAAGTTAGTATGAAGAATTACTAAGCTCAATTGCCATTAAAAACCTCGTTTCACAAGCTAAAGGGCTGCCAATCAACTATTGGAAGGCTAGTAGGCGGTTGGTGGCTCTCTATATCCCTCAGGTGCCAGATAGTAAGCTACCAGTCGGCTTGCTGGAATGCGCCCTGGGCAAAATACGGGCCTGATAGTCGACTGTTAGGATGGTCAGTCGACTGCTTAGTGCAAACTTGGGCCCAACAGTCGATTGCTAAGAATCTGGTAGTTGGCTGCTAAGCCTTTGTCTGCACTTTTAGGTTTTCCAAGAACACGACAATCGACTGCCCCATATTTAGCAGTCGGCTGCTATGCTTTGCTGCAGTTTAAAAAACATAATTTTGATAATACCCAGTCCTGAATGCAGTACATTTTCAATTCTAAACACATAAGCTTAGTTTCCATATAACAAACTTTCTTCTCATTAAACCTTTCTCATCCATTAGCTTAAACATGGTACATTCAAGGAAAATTAGTCTATATCTCTAGATGAACACAACCCAGCCCTTCCAATCCATTACAAGTACATACATAAGCATACATTCAGCAACACATCATCCTATAGAAATAGAAAAGCATATAGAATGTAAGTTTAACCCCTAAATCTCAATTCAAAAATTTAGAAATTCATATTTTCTAGCAACAGTAAACATTTTAGAAAAGAGAGGGGTTTAGGATAGATTGCTACCTTGATTCCTTTGAAATATGTGTGCTTGATGTGTTAGGAATAATTCTCCCTTGCTGTAGGGCTGATTTCTAGCCTCAAATATGCTCTTTCCTTAACAAAATCTCTCCTTTCTTTCCCTAGCTCGCCCTTTTCTCTCTCTACCTATCCCTCTATTTCTCTTTCTAAAATCTGAAGGTTTGGAAGTGTATGGGAGTTTAGGGCTTCAGCTAAGGTTTAAGAGAAAGTTAGGAAATTACATTCTAATCCCTGGCCACTTTGTAGTTTAAGTCTCCATATATTTTTCCTTTTCACTTGGGTCCTTAGCCTCACTCTTAACTAAGGAATTGTATTTCTTTCAAGTTGGTCCCCATACTAATGCAACTATATGTACTAATGTAACATACATAAGCATTAAATGTCAAATTAACAATTATCAAACATCTCTTTGATCATAATTAAAGCGAATGTTATAGAGGGTATCCCATGCAATGTCACAATCTCCTTAACATATAATTAGGCTAACTATTCCATGGAATACCTAATCTTGATAGGTAAGAAATGAGTAAATTTGGTCAACCTATCCACTATCACCCATATGGAATCATAACCGGCTGGGTTTCTAGGTTATCTTACCACAAAATCCATAATTATCTAATACCATTTCCTTTTTGTTATTTCTAGTGGTCTCAATAACCTAGCGGGTTTTTTATGCTTTATTTTTACCTATTGACAAGTAAGACAAGTATTCACATATTTTGCGATGTCCTTTTGCATTCCCAACCACCAAAAGTTTCTTTTCAACTCTTGGTACATCTTAGAAATACTTGGGTGAATAATGTAATGGCTACAGTGGGCTTCTGCTAACAATTTATCACATAGTCCTTGATAGTTTGGAATCACTATTCTATTTGTAAACATTAGTACTCCATCAATAGCTAAGCCAAAATCTAGCTGCTTTGAATAAATTCCTAGGGATTCTTCCTCTTGTTGAGCTTATCTAATTTATCCCCTCTATTCAAAACCAATCTAAAAATCACCCATCACCAACCTATTCAGGAGTGAAATCACATTAAGACTGAGATCCCTCAAGTCTTTCGGCAATTTCATCTCATCTATCATAAGGCTAGCTACGCAGGGACTTCCTACTCAATACATATGCTACCACATTAGCTTTCCCTGCATGATTAATAAGCACATAATTATAATATTTATTTGCTAAATTCCACTCACTTTAGGAGTATATTTTATGTGTTTTATGTAATTATGTTTCCACTTGTTTTCATGTTATCCAAGCTTTTCCTAGGTACAAAGAAGTTTTGAGCAAAATGAACCAAAACCAATTGTCTAAAGGCACAAAGCACTTCAAAATACATCTTGTAGCAAGGCCAAGCATGAAATCTTCTAGAACACAATTTACAACACAGCCATGCTACCTTAGATGTTCTAGAACATGCCCTTCCAAACCTTAAAGACATTTTAAACACCTTTCATACCATAAAGAAATTGAGCGGCAAAAGAAGAACTAGTACTTGCTAAAAGGCAGAAAGAACCAGTGGCATAATGCCAGCCACCCATACTATATCCTGCTAGACTAAAGCAGGGAAAGATTGATCAATAGTTTGGTAAGTTTCTAAACCTGTTTAAATAACTAACGATCAATCTACCTTTTATTGAAGCCATTTCGCATATGCCTCATTTTGCGAAGTTCTTAAAGGAGATTTTGAGTAACGAAAGGAAATTGGAAGACCTATGACTAATAACTATGAATAAGGAATGCTCAGCCTTTTTCCAAAACAAGTTTCTTGCAAAAAAATTCGATCCAAGAAGCTTTATCATGCCTTGTGTCATTGGTGAACTTCCGATTAAGGATTCCTTAGTCGATTTAGGAGCTAGCATTAACTGAACGCCAACTAGCTTGTTTGATAAACTTGGGTTGAGTGAACTGAAAACTACTAGGATAAACATACAACTGGCAGATAGAATAGTCAAGTATCCTAGGGTATAGTGGAAGATGTACTTGTAAGAGTCGATAAATTCATCTTTCCCATGGACTTCATGGTGATGGATATGACAGGTGAAAGAAACATACCATTGACCTTGGGAAGACCATTCCTCGCAACATCTAGACCAATTATAGATGTTTGTGATGGAAGGTTGCAACTCAAAGTAGGGGATGAGATAGTCACCTTCAACCTAGCTAACTTTATTCGATGATCCATGGATCATGATGATACTATCTACTCAATGGATGTCCTAGATGATGAAATATAAGCATATTTACAAGAATTCCTATTGAGCAACTCTTCTCAAAAGACTCCACCAGAAGATGATGGTTTGAAAAATGAACAGGTGTTGCAATGATTACAAAGTTTATTAGATAAAGAGCCCAGCAGCCCTATCCCTACTGAACCAGATGAAACTACAGACCATATCCTTTCCATAAATAGGCCAAAATAAAAAGAGGCAACACTTTCAATTGAGGACTCTCCAGCCTTAGAATTAAAACAGTTACTTAAACATTTAAATTATGCCTACTTGGAAAAGAAGAGAAGCTGCCAGTAATTATCGTAGCAAATTTAACTCATGAAAAGAAGGAGATGACCTTAGCCTCTCTTAGGAAATACCCTTGAGCTTTTGCATATAAAATATCAAATATCCCTAGGATAAACCCTAGCTACTCCTCTCACAAGATTTTAATGGAAGATAGCTATAAGCCGATGGTACAGCCAAAGAGAAGTCTGAACCCTAATATGAAAGAGGTAGTAAAGAAGGAGGTGATTAACCTTTTAGATGCAAGTTTGATCTACCCTATTTTTAATAGGTCTTGGGTTAGTCCTGTGCAGGTAGTGCTAAAGAAAGGAGGCATTACCATAATAAAGAATGAAAAGGATGACCTTATATCAACAAGGACGGTAACAAGTTATTGGGTTTATGTAGACTACTGCAGATTAAATGATGCAACTCGAAAAAACCATTTTCCCTTCCATTCATTGATTAGATGTTTGAACAACTGGTAGGTAACATTTTTTACTAATTCCTTGATGGTTTTTCAGGATACATGTAGATACTTATCGCTCTTGAGGACCAAGAGAAGACTACCTTTGCCTGCCCTTATGCAATATTTGCATATAGGAGAATGCCCTTTGGACAATGCAATGTACCTGCCACCTTTCAAAGGTGTGTGATGGTAATTTTCCATGACATGATTGAGGATTCGATGGAAGTGTTCATGGATGATTTTTCTATTTTTGACAATTTCATCATACATTGTCTAGCCAATTTAGAAGGGATGTTAGCTCATTGCGTAGAGGAAAACTTAGTTCTAAATTGAGAAAAATGCCATTTTATGGTTCAGGAAGGAATTGTCCTAGGTTATAAAATATTTCATGTGGGACTGGAAGTAGACAAAGCAAAAATTGAAGTTATATCAAAGCTTCCACCTCCTAGCTCTGTCAAGAAAATATAAAGTTTCCTAGGACAAGCTGGATTCTACAGAAGATCCATCAAGGACTTCTCCAAGATTGGCAGGCCTATGACTCAGTTGCTTGCTAAGAACACACCCTTTGAATTTAATGACAACTGCATGTAAGAATTTGAGTTACTGAAAGAAAAACTGACCACAACCCCCATTATGATATCACCTAATTGGGGATTGCATTTTGAACTTATGAGAAATGCCAGTGATTATGCAGTTAGAGCAGTTCTAAGCCAGAGAATTGAAAAGAAGTTCCAACCCATCTACTATGCCAACAAGACCATGCTACCTTACTGAAAGAAAAATGCCAGAGTCTGAAGGCTCAAAGCACCTTAAAATGCATCTTGTAGCAAGGCCAAGCATGAAATCTTCCTAAACACACTCTACCTCACGGCCATGCTACCTTAGATGTTCTATAACACACCCTTCCAAACCTCAAAGAAATCTTATGCACCTCCCTACACAACCATAGCAACCAATTCCAACCAAAAGAAGGTAAAAAATGCACTAAGGAGACTTAGTTTCTAGAGCACGGCCAACAACACGGCTGTGCTCCTTACATAGGTTACCACATGGCCATGCCATTTTCTAGGTAACTACACGTCTGTGTGGTAGCCTAAATACAGGCCTCCTTTGCCTATAAATGGAAGGAGACGTACAAACACAAGGACACTTTGAAGGTGTACAAGAGAGAGAAACTGAGAGTACTTGGAGTAGCTTGGAAAGTGACAATCCTTACTACTCTTTAAAGCTTAATACTTTAATTCTCTTGTCTCTTCGCAAAGGTCACAAGCCATAGAGATTTAATCAAGAACTGAAGGAAGATATTGGGCAGCATCAAGAGGTAACTAGGAGTATAATTAAGGAGGAGTTCAGAATCAAGTCTATTCATCCAAAACTTAATCGATAAGGGTGTTTCTGTCTCCATTTTGTTCTTCTTCCTTTATTATATTTCTTGTTATTTTATTCATGAACATGAGTTGCTAGATTGGTAGAACCCAATTGGGGTTCTTAAACTATATTGATATTCTAATTTTAATATGATTGAGTTATTAATTAGATTGTGTGATCTTCCTCTAGTTAAAGATTAATCATATTTTCATTACAAGACATTGTAGGGAAAACTATCTAGATTCCTCTCAAATACTCTAACCGATGATGTTTGGAATTGGAAAACTCACTAGAGAGAATAGTCAATCTTCAATCGAATATAGAGATTGACGACTGCTGGATTAGGAGGAATTCCTAATAGTGGTGAAGTAGAGCACTACTACTATTCTAGACTTGACCATTGGACACAAATAGCCAATGGAAGGTATATGTTTTAGAAATCCATCGAAACCAACAGGAAATCTATATTTGTTATAGAATTCACCCATAGGTAGAACAATCAATTTCATAATTCACTAACATTTGTTTACATATCACCTAGTTTAGGAGGCCAATGGGTTTGCTTTTCTAGAAACTTGATAATTTTCTATCTTAACACTTGCCTCACCTTCTCTCTATAGTGATAGTAGTAGTAGTTAGAATTAGTTTAATTAAAATCACCATTTGTCTTAGGCTTGATAACAACGAGTAAGTAGTAACTCTAGGCTTTCCCGTTCTCGTGGGATACGACCTTGATACTTACCATTGCCCTAGGCTACACTGATAGGTGCACTTCCTTAAGGTGTGGCTACATATAGTTCATTCGTAGCATATCAATGATACTTTAATTCAAAGTTAAAGTCCTTTAGATACTATACCCACCTCTTCTGCCTTATATTTAATTCCTTTTGATCAAACAAGTACCTAAGGCTCTTATGATCACTAAAAACCTTAAATTTAGCCCAATATAGGTAATGTCTACAAATTTTCAGGGCAAAAACTACGGTAGCTAACTCCAAATCATAGGTGGGATAGTTTTCCTCTACAAGTTTAAGTTATCTAGATGCATAGGCAACTACTCTCCTTGCTTGCATTAAGACGCATCTTAAACCTTTCCTTTATGCATCTGTGTATACCTCAAAGGGTTCTATTGAGTTTGGAATTACTAATACTGTAGCTACAGTTAGTCTTTCCTTCACAGTTTGGAAACTACGCTCACATTGTTCACTCCACTCAAACCCAACACCCTTTCCAGTCAATCAGGTTAATGACAGGGCTATCTGAGAGAATCCTTGTATAAACTTTTGATAAGAACTTGTTAATCCCCAAAAACTCCTAGTCTCAATGACTATTCTTGGTTTACTCTAATTTAGAATAACCTCAATTTTCTAATGATCCATTGAAATCCCTTGTTTATTCACCAAATAACCTTGAAATTTAACCTCCTTTAACCAAAGCTCAAACTTTGGCATACAACTGATTTTCCATCAACATCCATAGCATCACTTCAAGATGTAGTGTATGCTCTTCATGAGTCTTGGAATAGACTGAGATGTTATCTATAAATACCACCACAAACTGGTCTAAGTAGGGTCGAAAGATTCTATTCATATAGTTCATAAAGACAGTGGAGGCATTGGTTAGTCCAGATGGCATCACCATAAACTCATAGTGGCCATATCTAGTGCTAAATGTTTTCTTAGGAATATCTTTATTTCTAACCCTAATTTGGTGGTATCCTGACCTCAGATCTATCTTAGAAAAGATAGTAACCCCCTATAATTGGTTAAAAAAGTCATCTATTTGGGGTAAAGGGTACTTATTATTGATGGTCACCTTATTCAACTGTCGGTAATCTATATATAACCTCATGCTCTCATCCTTCTTCTTCACAAACAAGACAGGAGCTCCCTAAGGTGACACACTAGGTCTAATGAACCCTTTTTCTAACATGTCCTCTATTTGGACCTTCAACTCCTTCAATTCTATTAAAGCCATCCTATATGGTGTTATGAACATCGGGCTAGCACCAAGAATCAAGTATATGGTGAATTTAATTTCTCTCGGTGGGGGTAACTTAACTATCTCTAAAGGGAATACCTTTGAAAAGTCTCTTACCATAAGAATTAGGCTGAGTTTCTCTTAGAATTCTACCTAGGAGAAGTTAAGGAAAACCTCACTCATCTCACACACTCTGTCACTTCTACCCACTGGTAAGGGATCCAAATAGGTAATAGTATTTTCAAAATAATTTAAGAGAACTAGATTCCTAGCCAACCAGTCAATTTCTAAATGACATCGATTCCAGTTAAGAGTAGGCACACTAAGTCCATAACAAATAGGTGGTAATCAATAGAAATAGGACAATTTAAACAAATTTGAGGAGATATTGTAGATTCTCCTAAGGTCATGGAAATATGTAAATCATATGGCATGGTTTAAAAAGGCAAGTTTATTCTCCCAGCGTGTGGCACCCGAATCAAATGATATTATTAAGGAAAAATTATAAATCTTACCTCTACCCTGTATTAGTCCAAGTGATTTCTCAACATTGGCCTAATCTAGGGTAAAGACTCACCCTGGGATATGTGGCCTTAGCCCACCAGGGTTCTGTTGATTTCCATTGGTTGAACAATACCTCGCAATGAGCCCTGCTTTGCCTCACTTAAAGGATATCATCGGTATTCTGAGTCAGCAGGGTTCTTTCCTATGTCTATTTCCACACATAGGGCAGTTGGCAACCTCAGGGCATCAACTCTTACTATGAGATCCTTGGGGTGCTTTAAAGTTTCCCCCTTTGACATTCAAATTCCTTACATGTTATTTTTGGCGAGTAGCGAACCTCTGATTCATTTGCTACTTCTCTTCCAAACTTTTTCACAAAATTCAACACTTATTCACCAGTATTGCGAAATCCCTTATCTTTATTGGTGTTATTTGGATTCTCATATGCAAATATAAACCTGCTTCCAATTGGCTTGACTTCTAGGTTTCATCAAGATGTAGCCTTAGATAAGTGGAATACCTAGCCAGCTCTTCGAATTTGGCTAAATATTCCTCGAATGGCCTACCCCTTTGCCTAAGTTGCAGGAATTCCATCTCCTTGGCTTGCCTCACATTCTCAGGGAAGTACTTCTCCAAGAAAATCTTCTTGAAAGATTCCCAAGTCAAAGGAATGCCCCTACTCTCAATCAACTGCCTTGCCCTATTCCATATGTTTTTAGCATCCTCTTTCAGTGTGAAATCTGCATAAGTAACCTTCTATTCGTCAGTGCTATGTAGTAGTTGGAATATCTTCTCCATCTCCTTTAACCATCCTTCTGCTATCAAGGGTTCATAGGAGCCTCTGAATGCTGGTAGTCTTACTTTATGAAATTCTAGCCAACCCTAGTACATGTGGTTATCAATTCGATTATTCCCTTTATTAGAAGCTTGATGATTCTCCTGATACTGTTGCATGATGTTGGCGCTAGTGGTAGCCTGATCCTTTACTGCCTCCACCATCGTCCTAAACGTGCCTATCATTTCTCTCAATTCTTCATTCATCTCACTGCTACATCCAGGTCTTCCCACAATTCCCCTCCTAGTGTTTGCCATATTTTACTGATACAAAAGGAAAAAAGTGAGCCTTTAGTAACAAAACCTGACTATAGCACTACATTCACTCTTAATATACCAAGGGCTTTGATCAAAATCCTATGTATTCCAGAGGCTAAGATTTAAATCAACAATCCCTAATGCTGTATGCCTGGCCATTCCTTAATCTAAATCAAACTAATCTATAAAACCAGGGCTTTTATACCATCTTGTTATGATCCTTCACTACTTACATCTACCAAAGTGATCGTGAAGCATGGAAATTTTCACTAAAAATTTTTCCTTTTTTTCTTTTAACAATTGATACCATTTGGGTTGTCACTAGTTGAGTGTAACCCAAATATTCTCTTTCTCAGAATTTTCAAATTCCACTCAAATATCCCTTATGCACAGCATGCACTAATACCAAAATTTTCACAACCAAGCGAATCTAGAATACAACCTTCTAAACCATTCATCATAATTAACTAAGTTACAATTTACATTTCAACAAAATTTGTCTCCAATTTTTCATGACTACGTAACCCATATCATTCATCATAATAATCATAAAATTTTCATTGTCATACATAAAATTCCCTGGCCTACATGCAATTAAACAAACCTATCTACAACTTGAAGTTTATGATCTTCCTAGTTACCTTGCGGCCCTCATTCACATCTCAAGCCTAGCTAGGTTCTAGTTATATCCTGGCCTTGAACATCTGAACAAACAGCTTCATGAGATATGGTTATCCTAGTAGAGTAATTTACAATTTTATAGTTTTATAAAACAATTAAAAGTTCAGTGGTAACCCCTTGAGTACTGAAAACCTCTCCCTTGTGAAATAATTTTATCAAAATCATATAAGTATAGGAGAACCATTCACATTAAATATATTTATTTTAAAACACATATATTTCCACTTTAATTCCTATTTGCATAACATCTCTCGTATTACTACAAATATCACATAACTGACAAGCATACATTTTCCACCATTTACATCCCCATCACAATGCATGCTATTTCCCAATCTCAAATTTTAAAATATTCCAGGGGAACTTTATCCCAAAGAATGTTACAAGACCATTTACCCATGTGACTGAGATTGTTAACATTGCAGGGACCGTTATCCCGGCTATTGTCATAGGATCGTTATCCATATGACTGAGAATTTAACTTATCAGGGCGTCCCTTGCACGTGCACATCCTTCATTAGTCTCTTTATCCATAACTATACTGCAGTGTATCCAGGTAGGTGACTAATACTTAGGGTCATAGACTATTTCCACTTAAACCAATCCATTTGCCCCTATAGACTCTTCTTCCTTTACTGCTTAAGTCTTTCATACGATTTTATTGGTTTAAAGACCAACCTCTAATATATATAGACTATTGCTATAAAAATAGTTACATCTTATAAAAATTTGTCTGTATAAGGAACACTTAATGACCATCCCATACCAGCCACTAAATGTCCACCCTAAATTTCGTCTGCACTATAAGTATACAACCCAATAGTCAAATTAAAACAAGTAGCAAGGAATTTATCTCATGCTTTCAAATACATACAGGTATGTTTCCTTATACTCATATGAAAACATTCCATTTCACAAGTATTTTTATCAAACATTTCCCATTCCACAAAAATAAATTTCATTTCAATCAATACAATACACATTTTTACTTCAAAACAGGGGAGTGTAGATTACTCTACCTTAACCATTTGTTCCTTCCTCGATTAAAGCTTCCTTTATGCATTTATTGCATCATGCTTTCTATGCATCCTAGGCTTAAGTTCTCACTATGAGATAACTCTCCTCTTTTCTTTCCTATTGTGGGGTTACTTGTCACCTAACATATGAAATGCTCATGTATGACGACATTGAGCCTTAATCTGACTAACTCTAGGTGTTTCTAAACTCAATTCTTGTTTTAGAAGTCATTTTTAACATCAAGGGGCTACCAAAAAGCTAGCAATCAGTTTGTGGCTCTCTAGAATTATGGGTTTTGCAAGACACTAGCCTACCGATTGACTGTTGGAAGGCTACTGCTCAACTTTTAGGTAAAAATATAGACTCGACAGTCGACTGATGAGACTACTAGTCGAGTACTATGCCTCTGTATAGTTTCTAGGTTTGTCAAGAATATAACAATCGATTGATGCATGCTGGCAATCAACTGTTACATTCTGTGATAGCTTAAAAATCCTAGTTTTTTTGAAATCATTTAGCCCAAGATCTAGTATTTTTTGAGATTAAAAGGTGTGATCTTAGTTTCTAACCATTTTCTCCCAAAACCCAATCATTTTTGGGCACAAACATTAATTATACAACAAAATTTTCACATGCAAATTGAGTGAGCAATAAAACCTAACTTGAAAATTCTTATTCAAGCCTAGAAAATGCTAAATGGAAGTTAAGGATTCCAGCATTATGGTTCATGTTGCTTGCTTCCAATGCTATCTACCAACTACACCTAAGGCAGTGAACCTATCGATGCAGCCTAGTGCAATGGTGAGTATCAAGGTCGTATCCCACGGGAACGGGAAAGCCCAGAGTTACTACTTGTTTTCTATTATCTAGCTTGTAATTCAAAGTGATTTCGATTCTAATTAAACTAATAACTAAGATAAATGAAATAATCACTAGTCAGCGCTAATTGACAAGAAGATGAATTAATCAAGATAGAAAAGCAAACCCAATGGGAATCTAAACTAGTTGGTAAATACGAAAGATAATGGATGACTGAATCTAATTCTGCTACCTGTGAGTGAATTCTAATGCAAATTCAAATTCCCTATCGGTCTCAATGAATTTCTTAAACTTAAAATCTACCACTGGCTGGTTCTTCCTAATGGTTAATTTTAGATCAGCATTATCGGTCTAATTAACTACTATTAAGAGTCGTTACTTCTTAATCCAGCAATTTATTAACCTTAGTTCTAAGCGATAACAAATTGTCCATTGCAATTAGGTGTCCAATTTCAATTAAAATCTATCGATTATTAAGAGAAATCTAAAGAGCTTTCAATGCAACGTCTTGCCAATGAAAACATAAACAGTCATTCATAACAGTAACGAAGATCATGGAATCAATATTCAACCATCCATGGAAATTAAATTCAGGCTACCAACATAGTTTGGGACCCAATGGGTTTTACCAATTTAGTTCCACATAAACATCATCCAAACAATCCAAAAAATCCACAATTCAGAGAGAAAAACCATGTAAAAATTATATACGTCCCTCTTCTCATGAACAACAGATGAAACAGTGCAGAATAGTCACTAGAAAGTTGCTAGAAAATGACCAGAAATTGCAATTTCAAAGCTGTCCAAAAGGCCACAATCGGGTCGGGTCACGGGTCACGGGTCACAGATACCCGACCAGAAATAGCTCCAAAGACCACCTGAGCTACTGCAGAAGGTTGCAGGAGGGGCACAACACGACGGAAGGAAGATTTCTAGCGGCCAATGGAGCAAACAACGTCAGACGGGTCACAAAAGATGACCGGGTCGCGTTACTCGGGTCCGTCTCGGGTCACACGATCCTTCACGTTACGGCAGCCAAGGACTGGTCAGACGGTGCGACTGGGCTGCCTGAAGGTGCAGGAGGCAACGACGAGCAGTGGAACAGTCAGAAAATGCGCAGAGCAGCTCAAACTCAATCGAGTTCCAAAATGGGTCGCGCCTCTCTCTCGCGGATCTCCACCACGTTGGACGCCAAGAACGGGCACCGCAGAGGGCCGAGATGGTGGTGGCTCGGCCTCCCTCGACGGTGGTTGACCGGTCAGGTCTCTCACACGTTTGTGTTGCTGGGTGGTTCGCTCAATGGGTGTGGGTCGTGTTACTGTTCACTCTGCCTCTTGAACGATGGAACTCTCTTTTTTTCACTGTTTACTTTAGGCTTCTCCTCCCATTTCACGCATGGGACTCTACTTTTCACGCTACTGTTTTCTTTTTTTTTTTTCCATTTCATGCGTAAGACTCCACTTTTCACGATGGATTGTTTGCTTAATGGCTAGGCACTGTACACAATTGGCTCTTTTCTTTTCAATTTCACCCGTGGGTCTCTTGTATCTACTGTTCCTCTTCACTCTGAGTTTGGTAATAGATTCCACAGGTTTTTTCATTGCTCAATGTCAATTTCTCCACTATTTTCACGCTGCCTGGTCCCACGCATATTACTCAGATTTTCCTTCACTCTAAATTGTTTCATTTGCTGACAATGACTTGATAAAATTCCTGGAAACGAAAATGAAGCAAATTTAGGTGATTTTAATAATAAAATTACACAAAATGCTCACAAAATGGACAATTCACATCCAGCAATTTTGTATAGAATTGAACACATCAAATCACCCCACACTTAAGCTTTTGCTTGTCCTCAAGCAAACATTAACTCAGTCCTCAAATAGACAGCAACAATTTCTCAAAGTACAAACCTAGTCCATAGTTAACAATGCCTAACACATCCCCCGTGAAACTTAATCATAGACCAAATTACAAAACCTTGACACAGAATGGAGATAATAACGATGCATACACAACTTAGCCAGTAATTCAATGCCCAGTATTTAAGAATCAACGCCTCTCAGAGATTACTCAAATTACTCAAAGTGTATACAGGTAAGGCACAAATCCCTCAAGCACCTTCACAAGAGTACATCTACTATATACTTGCTCATAAATCTCATCTCCGCTACTACTAAACACTGAATACCAAAATCAAATGGGGGTCTTAACAAGGTTGTAATGAGATTAAAGTGATGGTAAGGAAGAAATTTTTTTTTGTAGAAGAGGCATAGATGCTGAAAATTCCTGCAATTGAAGCATCATGAAGGACTAAAGGATTAAATGCAACAAATGCTCAACATAACAATTCTTACTAAGTTTTTAATAAAGTTGGAGATGCTCAGAGAATAATATCAACAGACAGGCTACTCTTATTATTATCTTTCTTTTCTTTTCTTTTCATTTTTTTTTTCATTTTTTTTCTTTCATAATTAGCCTGCATGCTTACACTTTTGGATTGAAGGGAGCATCTAGAATGATAAAAAGAACTTAGTGTACTATCGTCAACTAAGGCAATGCATTTTAATCCCTGTACAAAGAATAAATCACATAAATTTCAGCAAATGGGGTGAAGAAAGAAGATAGTGAATAGAAAGGAATGAGGTGTAAAATGTAAGTGATGAAGAAAAAGTGAAGGCCCTAAAAGTGGCTAACTGAGGAAGGAATATGAGGTGTAAAATTTAAGCTACCAAAATCATCTGATATTCAAAAAGTTTATGTAACTTCAACAAGTATTACAGAGCAAGTTCTAGAGACACAATCAAGTGAAATACACACTCAACAAAAAGAATTCAAAGCATATTTGTGATAAATGCTTATCTTAGGCTCAAATCTCACATTTGAAGTGTGGCTAAATTGCATATGATTCTCAAATATTTCTATATGAATTACTAATCAAGCAGTGCATGCAAACTGCATTATCAACATCCTAAATCAAAATTGAACAATATGAAAGATAATCAAGTAGTATGGGTATGACCTAGCCGTGGTCAAGAATACATTAGGCATTAAAACTGCTTTCTAACATAAACTATGAGAAACAATGCCTACCCATTCATGACTGAATCATACATGCTCAAAAGACAATCAAAGACTTAAGTGCATAGAATCAAGCAAAAATCAAGTATCCTATCCTAGATATACTATCAGCACAAATACAGCATCAGCAAAAAGTAGCATCAATATGCGACGTCCTGAACTAGTAGAGGGAAAATGAGTCAAAATAATAAAGGCACACAACCCTACACTTGAGGATCACATTGTTCTCAGTGTATAGCCAAAGGGGATACCATAGAAGTAAAAGTAGAAAGCACAACAATAAGCACAGATAATCTAAAAGTTTTAATGTACCTTACCAAAATGAAAAAGAAGAAAATAGAAAAAAATAAAATAACACAGATAAAGTAAACAAAAAACATAGTGCTTATTTTTGTTTGAGTCTTTTAGCTGGACTCATTCCTTCTATCACTCTTTCAGGTAAAGAACCATTTGCACTCGCTCCTCGACCTCCAATGGGTCTCCATAGTAGTGCTTTAGTCTGTTCCCATTGACTTTGAAATCTCCTTTGTCAGGATGATGCAATTCCACTGTGCCATAGGGAAAGACTTGCTTGATCACAAATGGTCTTGACCATCGGCTCTTAAGCTTTCCTAGAAAAAGACAAAGACGTGAGTTATAAAGTAATACCCTATCTCCAACCTGAAAATCTTTAGAGCCACGCAACCTTTGATCATGCCACTTCTTGGTTCGAGCTTTGTAAATGGAAGAATTTTCATAAGCTTGGTGGCACCATTCTTATAACTCATCCAACTGCCATAACCTCTCTTTACCTGCAGAAATAACATCAAGATTGCATGTTTTAAGGGCCCAAAGTGCCCTGTGTTCCAATTCAACAGGCAAATGACAAGTCTTTCAATACACTAGCCTATAGGGTGTAAATCCAGTAGAAGTTCTGTAAGATGTCCTAAAGGCCCATAATGCATCATCCAATTTGGATGCCCAATCCTTCCTACTCACCCTACGGTTTTCTCTAAGATTCTCTTTAAACCCCTATTAGTTACCTATACTTGTCCCTTTGATGCATTGGGTGATAGGGTGTTGAAAACCTATGAGATACCCTGTAATGTTTTAGTACTTTCTCAAGTTGGGAGCTATAGAAATGGGTCCCTCTATCACTAATCAGTGCCCTAGGTGTACCAAACCTAGCAAACAATTTTTTTAGGAACCTAGTCACCACCCTGGCATCATTAGTGGGGAAAGCTTGAGCTTCTGGCCACTTGGAAAGATACTCAACAGCCACAAGTATATACTTATTACCAGATGAGGAAGGAAAAGGGCCCATAAAGTCAATACCCCACACATCAAAGATTTCAACCACTTGGATAATGGTTTGGGGCATTTCATCACGGGCAGAGATGTTACCTGACCTCTGACAAGCATCACAAACCTGGACATATGCTCTAGCATCCTGGAATATGGTTGGCCAGTAGAACCCTGGTTCAAGAACCTTTCTAGTAGTGTGGTTTTCAGCCTGGTGGCCTCCTGTTGGTCCTTCATGGCAGTGCTTCAGGATTTGGTGGATTTCCTCCCCATGTATGCATCTCCTGATTACTTGGTCTGCACAAATACGAAAAAAGAAAGGATCTTCCCAAATGTAGTATTTCAACTCAGCAAAGAATTTCTTCTTTTGCTGGGTAGTTATACCCTTTGGTAAAACCCTTGTAACCAAATAGTTAGCATAATCACAAAACCAAGGGGAATCAGTACATACCTGAACTGCCTCCAAATGCTCATCTGGGAAGTTATCATCAATGGCTCTCTCATCTAAGGCCTCCCATTTCGGATTCTCTAACTTTGATAGGTGATCTGCAGCCAAGTTCTCTGCACCCTTCTTATCCTTGATCTCAATATCAAATTCTTGCAAGAGCAAAATCCATCTAATGAGTCTAGGCTTAGCATCATGCTTACCGAACAAATACTTCAAGGCTGAATGATCTGTGTAAACCACAGTCTTGGATAGCACCAAATAGAAATGAAACTTGTCGAAAGCATAGACCACAGTAAGTAATTCCTTTTTAGTAGTGGTATAGTGCTCCTGGGCATCAGTCAAGGTCTTGCTAGCATAATAAATTAGCTAGAACTTTTTATCAATCCTCTAACCTAACACAGCTCCAACTGCAAAGTCACTAGCATCACACATTAGTTCAAAAGGCAGCCCCCACTTAGGTGAAACCATAATAGGGGCTGTGGTTAGTCGTTCCTTTAGTAACTCAAATGCATGCAGACAATCAGTATCAAAAATAAAAGGTACATCCTTGGTAAGCAACTGAGTTAAGGGCCTAGAAATCTTAGAGAAATCTCTAATAAATCTCCTATAAAAACCAGCATGCCCTAAGAAACTCCTAACAGCCTTAACTGAACTAGGGGGTGGTAGTTTTGATTTGGTCTCAACCTTAGCCTTATCCACCTCCACCTTGCATGTGATATCTTATGCCCAAGAACAATCCCCTCTCTCACCATAAAGTGACATTTTTCCCAATTAAGAACTAAGTTTGCTTCTATACATCTTGCAAGCATACGTTCTAAATTAAGCAAACAGTGGGAGAAAGAGTTACCAAAAACTGAGAAGTCATCCATAAATACTTCCATAGACTCCTCAATTATGTCATGGAAGATTGCCATTATGCACCGCTGAAAAGTGTCTAGTGCATTGCACAATCCAAAAGGCATCCTTCTGTAAGCGAACGTTCCATATGGGCAGGTAAAGGTGGTTTTCTCTTGGTCTTCAGGTGCAATGGGAATCTGAAAGTAACCTGAAAAACCATCAAGAAAGCAATAAAACATGTGACCTGCCAAACGTTTAAGCATCTGGTCAATGAAAGGAAGAGGAAAATGGTCTTTCCGAGTTACGTCATTGAGTCTCTTATAATCAATGCAAACCCGAAAATCTATTACCATCCTAGTGGGTATGAGTTCATCCTTATCATTCTTGACCACTGTCATGCCACCCTTCTTTGGTACAACCTGCACAGGACTCACCCAAGAGCTATCAGAGATAGGATAAATCAAACCTGCATCAAGAAGTTTAATTACCTCCTTTTTCACCACTTCCTTCATGTTTGGGTTCAATCATTTCTGTGGCTGCACCACTGGCCTATAGCTATCTTCCATCAGGATCTTATGGGAACAATAGCTAGGATTAATCCCAGGAATGTCCGCCATCTTGTAAGCAAAGGCCCTAGGGTATTTCTTAAGAGAGGTCAAAGTCATCTCCCTCTCCTCAGGTGTCAGGTCAGCTGCTATAATTACTGGCAGCTTCTCTGCCTCATCCAAATAGGCATAGCTCAAGTTCTTGGGTAACTCCTTCAATTCCAAGGTTGGGGGGGTCCTCAATTGAAGGTTTCACCTTCTGCACCTCTGACCTGTCAAGAGAAACAAAAGGATCAGTGAAGTTGTTGGGCTCAACAGCCAACAAGTGAGCTAGTTATCCCAACACTTGCTCGTTGGACAACTCATCCTCATCTCCTTGTAATGCCACCTGTAAAGGGTCATTAAGTAAAAATTCTTGCAATTCAAATTCAACCATAGCATCCAAGACATCTACAGAATATACAGTATCATCATGATCTCAAGATCATCTCTTAGAGGTAGCTAAGTTAAAGGTAAAAGTTTTATCCCCTACTCTAAGTTTCAATTTTCCATCACAAACATCTATAATAGCCCTACACGTTGTAAGGAAAGGCCTACCTAGAATCAAGGGTATGCTACTCTCACCCTCCATATCCATCACAACAAAATCCACAGGAAATATAAATTTATCAACCTTTACAAGGACATCTTCATTTATACCTCTAGGATATTTAACAGTTCTATCAGCTAATTGTATGTTCATCCTAGTAGGTTTTGGCTCACTTAATCCCAGTCTATCAAACAAGCTAGTAGGCATCAAATTTATGCTAGCTCCTAAATCAGCTAAAGCATACATGAAAGATAGATCACCAATTACACAAGGTACAGTAAAACTCCCTGGATCACTCCTCTTAACAGGTAGCTTGTTTTGTAAGATTGCTGAGCACTCCTTATTCAATGTCACCAGTCCTAAATCCTCTAGTTTCCTCTTGTTGCTGAATATTTCCTTCATGAACTTTGCATAGCGAGGCATCTGCGAAATGGCTTCAACAAAAGGAAGGTTAATCCTCAGCTGTTTAAATAGATCAAGAAACTTACCAAACTGTTGATCTGCTTTCTCCTGCTTTAGTCTAGCCAGGTATGGAATGGGTGGCTGGTACTCTCTTATGGGGCTCTTCTTGCCCTCAACTTGCATCAGCTTAGTTACCTTAGGCTCTTGGTCCTTATTTACACTTGTATCCTACACATCATTATGATCATTAGTAGGTAAAAGTAAAGGACCAGCTACTTGCTTACCTGATCTTAGAGTAATAGCCTTGCAATGCTCCCTTGGATTAGACTCAGTGGTGCTGGGGAGCGTCCCTGGCTATCTTTCAGCCAACACCTTAGAAATCTGGCCTATCTGGTTCTCTAAGTTCTGAATGGAGGCTTGTTGGTTTCTAAGTGTTGTGTCCATTTGCTGGAATTTGCTCTTTAAAGTGGATACAAACTTCATCATCAATTCCTCCAGATTGAGCTTCTTCTCCTACCCTTGAGGAAATTGACTTGGAAGCGACTCTTCTGCTTTGGGGTTCTTTGTTGGTGCTGGCCGAAAACCTAGTGGACCCTGGTTATTAGTGTTTCTCCATCCAAAATTTGGATGATTCCTCCACCCGGGGTTGTATGTGTTGCTATATGGATTATTCTGCTGTCTCGGACCATTCCCCATGTAATCTACCTGTTTAAAATCATAAGAAGCACTGTGACAAGAAAATGAAGAAGAGGGGTTAGCAAACATACCTCCTGCATTACAATTGACACCATAATGTGGGCCACCACAGAACTCGCAGCTTGACTGTGCTGCATACACTATCATCTGGAGTTGGTCAATCTTCTTAGCCAGAAGCTCCACTTGAGTTGCCAAGGTTGATATAGAGTCTGACTGGTTGACCACTCCCTGTCCTAGCCTATCCCTTGAGCATTGCCACTGATAGTTGTTCATGGCCATTTCCTCTATTAAACTCTGTGCCTGTTCAGGGGTTTTATTATTTAATGCACCCCCTGCTGCCGCATCCACCATCTGCCTTGTGATTGTATTTAAACCACTATAAAAAGTCTGCACCTGTATCCACACAGGCAATCCATGATGGGGGCAACACCTTAATAAGTCTTTGTACCTCTCCCATGCATCATACATACTCTCATCAGCCATCTGCACAAAAGAAGAAATGTCATTACGTAGTTTTGCAGTCTTAGCTGGTGGAAAATATTTGTACAAAAACTTTTCAGCCAAAGTCTCCCAACTAGTGATGGAGTTAGGTGGTAAGGATTGCAGCCATCTCTTTGCTCTGTCTCTCAAGGAAAATGGAAACAATCTAAGCTGAATGGCGTTATCGGTGGTTCCATTAATCTTGAAAGTGTTGCATATCTCCAAGAAGTTTGCTATGTGGGCATTAGGGTCTTCATTGGGCATTCCTCCAAACTGTACCGTTTGTTGCACCATCTGGATCACATTTGGCTTGATTTCAAAATTGTTAGTTGTTATTGTCGGCCGAGTAATGCACGTCTGTGTCCCTTCTAATGAAGGTCTAGCGAACTCGTACATCATTCTATTGGCTTCATCATTGTTATTTGCAGCCGCCATCTTTAGTGATGTAGGATTAGGGATCTCAACTGGTTCCTCCTCTAATAACAGTGAAACAGTCGTTCTGGATCAGATAGAGGGTCTACGGGTACAGGATTGGAACTCCTTGTCATAAACTACCTGAATCCAATAACAGTGAAACAGCCCACCAACCAGATCAAAAAGTGATAGACAAAAACAAAAAGTAAAACAAGACAGATTAAAACTAATAACAGAAACAATAACGAAACAAATAAAAACCCACTGAAATAGTAAAAAAATTAATCCAAATAAATAAAATAAACAAAGGACAAAATGAAACTAATAAAAACTAATAGTTGAACATAGAGAAAGACACACTAACCAGAAATAGAAACAAAACAGAAGAAATAAAGCTGCTGGAAAATGACCAGAAATTACAATTTCAAAGCTGTCCAATAGGCCACAATCAGGTCGAGTCGCGGGTCGCGGATACCCGAACAAAAATAGCTCCAAAGACCACCTGAGCTATGGCAGAAGGTTGCAGGAGGGGAACCACGAGACGAAGGGATGTTTTCTAGTGGCCAATGGAGCAAATGACGTCGGATGGGTCACGAAAGACGATCGGGACGTGTCACTCGGGTCCATCTCGGGTCAGGTTATCCGTCGCATTATGGCGGCCAAGGACTAGACAGACGATGCGACTGGGCTACCTGAAGGTGCAGGAGGCGACGGCGAGCGGTGGAATGACCAAAAAATGTGCGGAGCAGCTCGAACTCAGTTGGGTTCCCGAATGGGTGGTGCCTCTTTCTCGCGGATCTCCATCGCGCTGGACGCCAAGAACGAGCGCCACAGAAGGCTGAGAATGTGGTGACTCATCCTCCCTCGACGGTGGTTTGCTGGTCAGGTCTCTCAGATGTTTGGGTTGCTGGGTGGTTCACGTGATGGGTGTGGGTCACGTTACTGTTCACTCTGTCTCTTGCACGATGGAACTCTCTTTTGTTCACTATTCACTTTAGCCTTCTCCTCCCATTTTACTCGTGGGACTCCACTTTTCACGATGGATTGTTTGCTTAATGGCTAGGCACTGTACACAATTGGCTCTTTTCTTTTCAATTTCACTCGTGAGTCTCTTGTATCTACTGTTCCTCTTCACTCTAAGTTTGGTAATGGATTCCATAGGTTTTTTCATTGCTCAATGCCAAGTTCTCCACTATTTTCGCGCTGCCTGTGTCCCACGCACACTACTCGAATTTTCCTTCACTCAAAATTGTTCCGTTTGCTGACGATGACTTGATAAAATGTCTGGAAACGAAAATGAAGCAAATTTAGGTATTTTAATAATAAAATTACACAAAATGCTCACAAAATGAACAATTCACATCCAACAATTTTGTATAGAATCGAACACATCAGTTTAGAAACCTCTTCCTATTTCCAAGGATCTTCAAAATCGTCATTTCACACCAGAAAAATCAAAATTCTTGAAGAAAAGGGAAATTTCTTGATTTTTGCTAATCCTAAAATTTAAGCAAATTTGAGGGGTTCTAAGTGCAGTATTCTACTCCTAAATGATCCTTAGGGTGTTTACTGAGTCATAGATGAAGAATTCTTACCTCAAATCTAGCTATGGAAGAATTCCACTTTGTTGCGCTTCCCTTTTCTCGTCTGCCTGTGGATTTGCTCTCCCTCTGAATTAGTAGAATGTTCTAATAGGGAGGGAAGGAATGTATATGAGAGAGTTTAAAGGAGTGGCACTGTTGGAGCCTCAGTGACCATCTTGCAAAATATGGAAATTGTTTTTAATTCCTTAGGTTTCATAAGACTCATGTAAAGCACTTTTTAGCCATTTTCCATTCACATCCTACCAATTTATTCTCAGTTATAAATTTTAAGGTATAGATATTACATCATCTATCATGATACGACATTTCCATTTAAAATAAAACCCTTATGCGTTTGCTATCATTCACATAATTGAATTGTGTGGATATGGAAGGCCATTCATTCTCTTTAGGCAATTTATAAATTGCATTATGAAAATCCCATGACTTAACAACTTACTTCTCTTCCCTTGGAATTTATTAATACAAAATCTTTTACCCTTTACTTTACAATTTTATTACTATAAATTCAATCTATTCCAAAGGGGAAACAAGGAGGTGGTCTCGACCAAAAGGAGAAAATAAGGGAAAAGTGAGACTTTCATGGTACCCCTTCCCTTCTTTTCATTCTTTATATCATATAAATACAATTATATCACTTTTTCTTCCATTTCCATACAATTCCCATAATTCTTTTTCATACATATAAAGGGTTCAAGGTGAACTATCCATTCATTTATTCACCATTTTCATTCCCTTTTTCTTTTCAATAAATCTATGTATACACATAGGCATCCTTTTTATCAACAATCATATATGAACACATAGATATATTTTTTTCCTTCTCATTAGCATACACATTCAATGTTAAGACTCTATGATTATGGTAAACTTTTTTACCAAACACACCTTCAAATACATCATTATTCCTTTCTTTCTTGCCTTGACCGAAACCATGGTTCACTTACATGAAAAAATTTCATACCAAACTTCCCTTCATGCTCTCAGTCAAGACATGAGAAAAGAGTAAATAAGAGACTTTCAAGAAAACACCAATTCCCTCTTTCACCCTTGCTTGTAGCTAAGACAATAACAACATTTATGAGCCAAAATTGGACAAAATATTTTCCATGAAAATTGCTACAAGCTCTTGGCTAAAGAGGGGAAGGTAGGGAATTCATTTGCTTTCATACCAATTTCTCTATTTCTCTCATTTTCATCAATAAACAAGCATATAAATACCATTTCTTCACTATAACTATGAAAATATACACATTTAATAACCAAATCCAACAAGAGGGTTTCATGAAAGTGGTGAACCTAAACTTACAATATTACCATAAACCATTCAATCAATCATTGCAACATTCACAAACACATACATACAACACAATAAGCATAACCCAATAGATTTTTAAGCAAATAAGAATGTAGAGAAAGAAACCCCAAATTGATGGTAGCCATGGAAATTCTTCAAACATGAAAAAGACACCATGAATCATAAAATAAAGGGTAAAGGATTGTTAAGCTACCTTGATTTGTCATTAAAAATGGTTTCTCCTTTAATTTTCCTTCCCGTTCTCTTTTTCCTCTTCCTCCTTCACCTTCTCAGCATTCCTCCTCCTCTTCCTCACGCCCATTTTTTGCATTTTTGCTTTATGAAGAAGACGTGAAGCTTAAAGAGTTGGAAAAATGACCATTTTGCCCGTAGTGGCAAAATGACCAATTCACCCTTCAATATCCTTCATTTAGTCATGGGGTTTGTGAGAGGGAATCCTTGAAATTTTACACAATTTTTCTTGTCAAAATAACCATTTGTCTTTTTTTGTAAAATTACTATTTTACCCGTAGTGTAAAATTACCAGTTTGCCCCTTTAGGGTAAAAAGACTTTTTTACCCCTCACTTTGCTTCATAATTTTGAAAAGTGCCGTAGGGGGGACTCCATGAGAATTGTCATGATGAAATGACCATTTTACCCCTAAGGTAATTATTGCATTTTAGATATTTTGAGATGTCATGATTATGCGTCATAAATGCACCAAGATATTTTCCAACATAATGATGATGCTTCATAAATGTGCCTTGATTTGCATGCCAAAGGATAATGACGTTTAGATATTTTAAGAAACTTTTCTCTTTTCACTTTAGTCTCTTGAATTTTCTTTCAATTTAGTCCCTGTCACGTCTTTGGAATCCTAAGGCAAATTAAACTTGGATAGTTAGGTATGAAAATAATAACTTTATGATTTAATAACATACTGAGGACTTAAAAAGTGGATATTACAATTTCTCCCCTCTTTTTAAATAAATTTCATCTTTAAAATTTTATGCACACCTATATAAAGAATTTGAATTAGTGCTGCTAGTATTAGTACAACTCTTTTCCTGGATCATCTTAACTTAATCACATTAGTTGTACTAATTTAGGTCTAAATAATTACCTTTCTCTCATTTCAAACCATCATAAGGATGATCTACATTTCCTTTCATTATCTTCCTTCTTGAAATTCTCCAAATCTCTTAGGGACTTTAGATATTCACTTTCGTTTAAAGCTTTCATAATCTAAATTCTAGGATTATTTTTAATTCTCAGTTTGTTCAGATATGCTCTATCTGGTAGTACTTAAGTAAATTAGCTCAAATTACTAAATTTCTCCATTAGGCTTAATTCTTTGCCTACTAATCGAGCCATATGGAGAGATTTTCCATTTAAAACGTCTATCACTACATTTGCTTTTTCTTGGATGGTATTGATATGTCTTATTTTACACAATTTTACCTAATATTTTATGTCCATTTTATATGTATTTTTTGTGTATTTTTATTCTAGGAATCACCTAAATGTGTATTTTATTGCATTTCAGGCTTTTTATCAATCTATCATCAGCAAACTAGACTTTTCTGGAGTTAAAGCGGCTATTTTGGGTCAGTTGGGCCATTTTTCTCTTATTGGGCCAAGCCAAAGCCCTTAATGGGCCTTTGGGGCATGAGCCCAAGGGAGGAGGCCGAGCAGCGTGTAAAAAGAGAGTTTTGGAAGCTTGGAACATTGAATTTTTGAGGAGGTTGGAACAGTAAGAAACACACACACCCTTCACAAACCCAGAGTGCAATCGAGGGACCCATGGCTCGCCTGACCTGTGCTCTATGGCTGCGTGACCCCACCTCAGCAGCAGGAGACGATGTAGAACCCACCACCACCACCCATTGCCGTCGGACAGCAGCAGAACGGCGAGAAAGATGCGTGAACCGAGAGGAAAAACTGCTCCACATAGCGGCGTTTTGCGGCGTTTTTCGACCGACCCATCGCCCACCGACGCCTCCTGCAGCTTCAAGCAGCCTAGTCACACCTTCCGACGAACCATCGGCTGCCGTAACGCGACAGATCACGTAACCCGAGACAGACCCTAGTGACCCGACCGCGTTTCACGACCCATCCAGCGTCGCTTGCGTTGTAGGCCACCGGAAATCATCCCTCCGTCATGCGGCGCCCCTCCTGCAACCTTCCGCCGCTGCTCCGGTGGTTTTTGGAGCTATTTCCGGTCGGGTATCCGTGACCCACGACCCGACCCGATTGTGACCCATTGGACAGCTTCAAAATTGCAATTTCTGGTCATTTTCCAGTAGCTTTCTAGCGTCTATTCTGCACTGTTTCATCTGTTGTTCAGGAGAAGAGGGACGTATATAAATTCTACATGGTTTTTCTCTTTGAATTGTGGATTTTCTGGGTTGTTTGGATGATGTTTATGTGGAACTAAATTAGCAAAACCCATTGGGTCCTAAACTATGTTGGTAGACTGAATTTAATTTCCATGGATGGTTGAATATTGATTTCGTGATCTCCGTTATTGTTATGAATGACTGTTTATGTTTTCATTGGCAAGACGTTGCATCGAAAGCTCTTTAGATTTCTCTTAATAATCGACAGATTTTAATTGAAATTGGAAACCTGATTGTAGCGGACAGGAGGATGCCTTTTGGATTGTGCAACGCACCAGCCAATTTTCAGCGGTGCATGATGGCAATCTTCCATGACATGATTGAGGAGTCTATGGAGGTATTTATGGATGACTTCTCAGTTTTTGGTAACTCCTTCTCCCACTGTTTGCTTAATTTAGAAAGTATGCTTGCAAGATGTATAGAAGCAAACTTAGTTCTTAATTGGGAAAAATGTCACTTTATGGTGAGAGAGGGGATTGTTCTTGGGCATAAGATATCACATGCAGGGATGGAAGTGGATAAGGCTAAGGTTGAGACCATATCAAAACTACCACCCCCTAGTTCAGTTAAGGCTGTTAGAAGCTTCTTAGGGCATGCTGGCTTTTATAGGAGATTTATTAGAGATTTCTCTAAGATTGCTAGGCCCTTAACTCAGTTACTTGTCAAGGATGTACCTTTTGTTTTTGATAATCGATTGCGCATGCATTTGAGTTACTAAAGGAACGACTAACCACACCCTATTATGGTTTCACCTAAGTGGAGTGCCTTTTGAACTAATGTGTGATGCTAGTGACTTTGCGGTTGAGCTGTGTTAGGTCAGAGGATTGATAAAAAGTTCCAGCCAATTTATTATGCTAGCAAGACCTTGACTGATGCCCAGGAGCACTATACCACTACTGAAAAGGAATTACTTGCAGTGGTCTATGCTTTCAACAAGTTTCGATGCTATTTGGTGTTATCCAAGACTGTGGTTTACACGGATCATTCAGCCTTGAAGTATTTGTTCGGTAAGCATGATGCTAAGCCTAGACTCATTAGATGGATTTTGCTCTTGCAGGAATTTGATATTGAGATCAAAGATAAGAAAGGTGCGGAGAACCTGGCTGCAGATCACCTATCAAGGTTAGAGAATCCAAACTGGGAGGCCTTAGATGAGAGAGCCATTGATGATAACTTCCCAGATGAGCATTTGGAGACGGTTCGGTATGTCTCGATTCCACTTGGTTTTGTGATTATGCTAACTATTTGGTGGCAAGGGTTTTACCAAAGGGTATGACTACCCAGCAAAAGAAGAAATTCTTTGCTGAGTTGAAATACTACATTTGGGAAGATCCTTTCTTGTTTCGTATCTGTGCAGACCAAATAATCAGGCGATGCATACATGGGGAGGAAGTCCACCAAATCCTGAAGCACTGCCATGAAGGACCAACGGGAGGCCACCAGGCTGCAAACCACACTGCTAGGAAGGTGCTCGAAGCAGGGTTCTACTGGCCAACCATATTCCAGGATGCTAGAGCATATGTCCAGGTTTGTGATGCTTGTCAGAGGTCAGGTAACATCTCTGCCCGTGATGAAATGCCCCAAACGAGTATGCAAGTGGTTGAAATCTTTGATGTGTGGGGTATTGACTTCATGGGCCCTTTTCCTTCCTCATCTGGTAATAAGTATATACTTGTGGCTGTTGAGTATCTTTCCAAGTGGCCAGAAGCTCAAGCGTTCCCCACTAATGATGCCAGGGTGGTGACTAGGTTCCTAAAAAAATTGTTTGCTAGGTTTGGTACACCTAGGGCACTGATTAGTGATAGAGGGACCCATTTCTGTAGCTCCCAACTTGAGAAAGTACTAAAACATTACAGGGTATCTCATAGGTTTTCAACACCCTATCACCCACAGACCAGTGGACAAGTAGAGGTAACTAATAGGGGTTTAAAGAGAATCTTAGAGAAAACCGTAGGGGTGAGTAGGAAGGATTGGGCATCCAAATTGGATGATGCATTATAGGCCTTTAGGACAACTTACAGAACTTCTACTGGATTTACACCCTATAGGCTAGTGTATGGAAAGACTTGTCATTTGCCTGTTGAATTGGAACATAGGGCACTTTGGGCCCTTAAAACATGCAATCTTGATGTTATTTCTGCAGGTAAAGAGAGGTTATGGCAGTTGGATGAGTTAGAAGAATGGTGCCACCAAGCTTACGAAAATTCTTCCATTTACAAAGCTCGAACCAAGAAGTGGCATGATCAAAGGCTGCGTGGCTCTAAAGATTTTTAGGTTGGAGATAGGGTATTACTTTATAACTCACGTCTTCGTCTTTTTCCAGGAAAACTTAAGAGCCGATGGTCAGGACCATTTGTGATCAAGCAAGTCTTTCCATATGGCACAGTGGAATTGCATCATCCTGACAAGGGAGATTTCAAAGTCAATGGGCACAGACTAAAGCACTACTATGGAGACCCATTGGAGGTCGAGGAGCGAGTGCATATGGTGCTTTACCTAAAAGAGTGATAGAAGGAGCGAGTCCAGCTAAAAGACTCAAAAAAAAAAAAAAAAGGAAGCGTTGTGTTTTTTTTTATTTATTATTTATTTTTTCTGTGTTATTTTACTCTTGTCTATTTTCTTCTTTTTCATTTTGTTGAGGTACATTACAACTTTTAGATTTTCTGTGCTTGTTGCTGTGCTTTCTACTTTTATTTCTGTGGTATCCCTTTGGTGTAATCGAGGACAGTGTGATCCTCAAGTGTGGGGTGGTGTGCCTTTATTTTTATTTTTATTTTTATTTTTTTACTCATTTTCCCTCTACTAGTTCAGGGCGCCGCATATTGATACTATTTTTTGCTGATGTTGTATTTGTGTTGATAGTATATCTAGGACAGGATTCTTGATTTTTGCTTGATTCTATGCACTTAAGTCTTTGATTGTCTTTTGAGCATGTATGATTCAGTCATGAATGGGAAGGCATTGTTTCTCATAGTTTATGTTAGAAAGCAGTTTTAATGCCTAGTGTATTCTTGACCACGGCCAGGTCATACCCATGTTGCTTGATTTTCTTTCATATTGTTCAATTTTGATTTAGGATGTTGATAATGCAGTTTGCATGCACTGCTTGATTAGTAATTCATATGGAAATATTTGATAATCATATGCAATTTAGCCACACTTCAAACGTGAGATTTGAGCCTAAGATAAGCATTTATCACAAATATGCTTTGAATTCTTTTTGTTGAGTGTGTATTTCACTTGATTGTGTCTCTAGAACGTGCTCTATAATACTTGTTGCAGTTACATAAACTTTTGAATATTAGATGATTTGGGCAACTTAAATTTTACACCTCATTTTCCTTCCTCAGTTAGCCACTTTTAGGGCCTTCAATTTTTCTTCATCACTTACATTTTACACCTCATTCCTTTCTTTTCACTATCTTCTTTCTTCACCCCCTTTGCTGAAATTTGTGTGATTCATTCTTTGTACAGGGATTAAAATGCATTGCCTTAGTTGACAATAGTGCACTAAGTTCTTTTTATCATTCTAGATGCTCCCTTCAATCCAAAAGTGTAAGCATGCAGGCTAATTATGAAAAAAAAACAAAACAAAACAAAACAAAAGAAAGATAATAATAAGAGTAGCCTGTCCGTTGATTTTATTCTCTGAGCATCTCAAACTTTATTGAAAACTTAGTAAGAATTGTTATGTTTAGAATTTGTTGCATTTAATCCTTTAATCCTTCTTGGTGCTTTAATTGCATGAATTTTCAGCATCTATGCCTCTTCTACCAAAAATTTCTTCCCTACCATCACTTTAGTCTCATTACAACCCTGTTAAGACCCCTCTTGATTTTGGTGTTCAATGTTTAGTGGTAGCGGAGATGAGATTTATGAGCAAGCTTATAGTAGACATATTCTTGTGAAGTTGCTTGAGGGATTTGTGTCTTACCTGTATACACTTTGAGTGATTTGAGTAATCTCTTTGAGGCATTGATTCTTAAATAATTTCCATTGAATTGCTAGCTAAGTTGTGTATGCATCGTTATTATCTCTATTCTGCATCAAGCTTTTTGCAATTTGGTCGATAAATAAGTTTCACGGGGGATGTGTTAGGCATTATTAACTGTGGACTAGGTTTGGACTTTTGAGAAATTGTTGCTGTCTGTTTGAGGACTGAGTTAATGTTTGCTTAAGGACAAGAAAAAGCTTAAGTGTGGGGTGATTGATTTGTCTTATTTTACACAATTTTACCTAATGTTTTATGTCCATTTTATATGTATTTTTTGTGTATTTTTATTCTAGGAATCACCTAAATGTGTAATTTATTGCATTTCAGGCTTTTTATCAATCTATCATCAGCAAACGAGACTTTTCTGGAGTTAAAGCGGCTATTTTGGGTCAGTTGGGCCATTTTTCTCTTATTGGGCCAAGCCAAAGCCCTTAATGGGCCTTTGGGGCATGAGCCCAAGGGAGGAGGCCGAGCAGCGTGCAAAAAGAGAGTTTTGGAAGCTTGGAACAGTGAATTTTTATGGAGGTTGGAACAGTAAGAAACACACACACCCTTCACGAACCCAGAGCGCAATTGAGGGACCCACAGCTCGCCTGACCGGTGATCTGCGGCGGGTGACCCCACCTCGGCAGCAGGAGATGACGGAGAACCCACCACCACCACCCATTGCCGTCGGACAGCAGTAGAACGGCGAGAATAGACGCGCGAACCGAGAGGAAAAATTGCTCCACATCGCGGCATTTTGCGGTGTTTTCCGACCGACCCACCACCCACCGACACCTCCTGCAGCTTCAGGCAGCCTAGTCGCACCTTCCGACGAACCATCAGCCGCCGTAACGCGACGGATCGGCAACCCGAGACGGACCCTAGTGACGCGACCTGACCGCATTTCGCGACCCATCCAGCATCGCTTGCATTGTAGGCCACCGGAAATCATCCCTCCATCGTGCGGCGCCCCTCCTGCAACCTTCTGTTGCTGTTCCGGTGGTTTTTGGAGCTATTTCCGGTCGGGTATCCGTGACCCACGACCCGACTCGATTGTGACCCATTGGACAGCTTCAAAATTGCAATTTCTGGTCATTTTCCAGTACCTTTCTAGCGACTATTCTTCACTGTTTCATCTGTTGTTCAGGAGAAGAGGGACGTATATAAATTCTACATGGTTTTTCTCTTTGAATTGTGGATTTCTGGGTTGTTTGGATGATGTTTATGTGGAACTAAATTAGCAAAACCCATTGGGTCCTGAACTATGTTGGTAGACTGAATTTAATTTCCATGGATGGTTGAATATTGATTTCGTGATCTCCGTTATTGTTATGAATGACTGTTTATGTTTTCATTGGCAAGACGTTGCATTGAAAGCTCTTTAGATTTCTCTTAATAATCGACAGATTTTAATTGAAATTGGAAACCTGATTGTAGCGGACAATTTGTCATCGCTTAGAACTAAGGTTAATAAATTGCTGGATTAAGAAGTAACGACTCTTAATAGAAGTGAATTGGATCGATAATGCTAATCTAAAATTAACCAGTAGGAAGAACCAACCAGTGGTAGATTTTAGGTTTAAGAAATTCATTGAGACCGACAGAGAATTTGAATTTGCATTAGAATTCACTCACAGGTAGCAGAATTAGATTCAGTCATCCATTATCTTTCGTATTTACCAACTAGTTTAGGTTCCTAGTGGGTTTGTTGTTCTGTCTCAACTAATTCATCTTCTTGTTAATTAGCGTTGACTAGTGATTATTGCATTTAGCTTAGTTATTAGTTTGATTAGAATCGAAATTACTTTGAATTGGTAGGCTAAATAACAGAGAACAAATAGTAGCTCTGGGCTTTCCCGTTCCCGAGGAATACGACCTTGATTCTCACCATTGCACTAGGCTGCATCGATAGGTTCACTGCCTTAGGTGTTGTTGCTGGATAGCATTGGCAGCAAGCATCAGGTATTTTAATTTAATTTCATAATCTCTTAGAATTCCATCCATCTCTTTGATCTCACTTCTAATTCTTTTTTATCAAAGATATATCTGAGATTTTTGTGGTCACTAAATTTTTTGACTTTAAATTCACATAGTTAGTGTCCTGAAATTGCCAAATCCAATTCTTGTGTAGGTTAGCTTTCTTTATGAGATCACAATTCTCTAGAGATATTCGCTATCACTTTTCCTCTATATAGGAAAACACATCCTAGCTCATCTTGAGTGCATTGTAATGTAGTCTAAATTATCTTAAGGGATTAGAAGTTGTTAAAAATAGATACGATAGTCAATTCCTTCCTTTAGGGTTTTTAAATTTCATTTACATTTTGGATTCTATTCAAATGGAGTATTTTGCTTAGTCATTTTTGTCTGGAGGCATTGTAACACCCCAATCTTATAGTATTTCTTTAAGAAAGTATATTATTTTTAGTAAAAATATCCTCTGGCTACAAGATAGGTATGTTATCGTCACTTATATCCTTGATTGTTAGCTGAGTGTGATTTTATTTCTAATTAATAACTGAATAGGTTTGGGTTTCTTTACTCAGGCATTCTCAATATATACATTGCACAGCGGTAGACTACACAATAAAATTTACTAGTAATACAACGAAAGATAAAATTTCATTAATACAAATATATTTCTTATAGCAGTTTTGGTTAATAAATCTGGTGAGGAGGCAATAATCCTACCACTCAAACCCTTTTTCAATGATATTTCTTCATTATTGCTCATACTGCTAGGACTTATATCCCTTGTAAGATTGCGCATGACCATAGAAAGCATATTTCAACTAAAGTTACTTCTATCTCCATTTGTAGATTATACTTGGTTACCTGATATATACCAAGATAACTTATGAGAAATACATTCTTAGTAACTAGACAATCCTTTTTCTTCTTCTGAAAACAATGGTATGTACCACTGCAGTAATGCGAAAAATATCTCTACATTCTTTATTTTTAAAGCATCATTTATTCTATTGGGATGCAACATATAAACTACAGATGTGTATGGCATGTATTTATGAATATGCGACATAATAGTTCACCATAAAAATCATTGCATACACCAGTTCTATATCATGATCATGAAACAATTATAGTCATAAATAAGGAAAACATATTCAACATGTATCAGGAAAACAATTATTAGTCATATGAAAAACAATTATCAATCATTGGCTAAAAGCCACAGTCAATGAAATGGGAACTTAAGAGTATCGGGAGTGCCACCCAGTGGACCCTCTACGTACCATTACATACATGAGTGAGATAATTTTATTTCCAGTTCTAGTCATGTGACATTTCTACCACTGGTACTATCTAAGGTGTCCCTCAGTGGATCCAAGTACCTATTCTAGTCAATGGTTACTGTCATAAAGAAAGATCATTCCCCAGTCAGTGATCAATGTCATATAGATAGATCATTTTCTAGTTAAAGGGATTTCTTCTAATAGCTAGTCAAAATTAAGCTCATGGGATCATTGTCATTGAAATAAATCATTTCCTCTCCACTTAGGGTAGATCATGATGCTATGGAATCACCACCATATTTCGATTGGATCATATTCCCAGTATGTTATTTCCCATGTATGATCTAGGATGACTTAACTTGTACCCATGATTATGCCAAATTCTAAGTAAATGTCTCCCTTTTATTGGCCATCTAAGCTACACTAACTTGAATTTGCAACCATCACAATGTTTTTCTAAAATCTTTATTCTGAGTGGATGTTTAACCATACCAATTTATGACACAACCATGGAATGCCCAACGGCCGTCCCATACCGACAATTGATCACTCGGTTACAAGCCTATCAATCTTAGACCATACATGGGAAATACTTCCTCTAAGTTCTCTTCCTTTATAGTCTAATTTTTCCTTTCCATTTTATGTTTCCCATTTTATTTAAATATTCCATTTCTTTCCTTTCTTTCTTCTATCATGATACTATATTTCCATTTAGAATAAAACCCTTATGTGTTTTCTATCATTCACATAATTGACTTCTATGGATATGGAAGGTCATTCATTCCATTTAGGCAATTTACAACATATTTTGGCAAAATTCTAAATCTTAACCATCCACTTCTCCTTCTTTGATCTTACTTAACATAATATCCTCAAAATTTTACTTTACCATTTCATTGCTAAAATTTAAGCCATTTCAAGAGAAGGTAGGTGGAAGGTCTCGACCAAAAGGAGAAAATAAGGAAAAAGTGAGACTTTCATGGTACACATTCCCTTGTTCTCATTCTTTACATCATATAAATACAATTATATCACTTTTTCTTCCATTTCCATACAATTCCCACAATTCTTTTTCATTCACATTAAGGGTTCAATATGAACTATCCATTCATTTTCTTTTTCCTTTCAATATATCTATGTATACACATAGGCATCCTTTTAATCATAACAATCACATATGAACACAGATATATTTTTTTCCCTTTCATTAGCACACACATTCAATGCTAAGACTCCATGGTTATGGTGAATTTTTCATCAAAAAAACCTTCAAATACATCACTATCCCTTTCCTTCTTGTCTTGGCCGAAACCATGGTTCACATACATGAAAAATTTTCATACCAAACTACCCTTCATGCTCTCGGTCATGACATGAGAAAAGAGTAAATAAGAGACTTTCATGAAAACACCAATTCCCTCTTTCACCCTTGTTTGTGGCTAAGATAATAACAAATTTATGAACCAAAATTGGACAAAATCTTTTCCATGAGAATTACTACAAGCTCTCGGCCAAAGAGGGAAAGAGAGGGAATTCATGTGCTTTCATACCAATCTCTCCATTTCTCTCAATTTCATCAATGAAAAAGCATCTAAATACCATTTCTTCATTATAACTATGAATATCTACACATTCTATAACCAAATCCAACAAGAGGGTTTCATAAAAGTGGTGAACCTAAACTTACGATAGTACCATAAACCATTCAATCAATCATTGCAACATTAACAAACACATCCATACAACATAATAAGCATAGCCCAATAGATTTGTAAGCTAATAAGAATGTGGAGAGAGAATTCTGACATTCATGGCAGCCATGGAAATTCTTCAAATATTCAAAAGACACCATGAATCTTAAAATAAAGGGTAAAGGATTGTTAAGCTACCTTGATTTGCCATTAAAATGGTTTCTCCTTGAATTTTCCTTCCCCTTCTCTTCTTTCTCTTTCTCCTTCACCATCTCGGCTTTCCTTCCTTTGCTCCTCATGTCCATTTTGCATTCTTGGCTTGGTGAAGAAGATGTGAAACATAAAGGGGTGAAAAAATAACCATTTTGCCTTTGGTGGCAAAATAACCAATTTACCTTTCCATTTTCCTTCATTTGGCCGTGGGGTTTGTGATAGGGCATCCTTGGAATTTTATAAATTTTTTCTTCTCAAAATGACTATTTTGTCCTTTTGGTAAAATTACCATTTTTCCTTTTTATTCAAAATGAATATTTTACCCCTCACTTTGCTTCATAATTTCAGAAAGTGCTGTGAGAGGGACTCCTTGAGAATTTTCATTGTGAAATGACCATTTTACCCCTAAGGTGAAAATTACTATTCTTCCCTTGTGTGAAATTACCATTTTACCCTTGGGTAAAAATTGTCCATTTTGCCCTTGAATATTTTCCAACATAATAATGACACATCATAATGTGCCTCAATTCATGTGCCAAAGGATATGGACGTTTAGATATTTTCTAACATAATTATTACATGCCATAAATGCACCTCAATTTACGTGTAAAGTAATGATTAACTTTTGGACTTCAGTGAAACTTTTCTTCTTTTTATTTTAGTCCCTAAACTTTCTTTCCATTTAGTCTCTCTCTTATTTAGAAAAACCTAGGGCTATTTAAATACAATTATTTAGTATGCAATGGCTATATTTAAGATTTAATAACAGACCTGAGAATGTGAAAAGTGGATATTGCAATTTCTCCCCTTCCTTTAAATAAATTTCATCATCAAAATTTGATGCATACCTATATAAAGAATTTGAATTAGTGATCCTGGTATTAGTGCAACTCTTTTCCTGGATCATCTTGACATAATCACATTAGTTATACTGACTTACGTTTGAATAATTACCTTTCTCTCATTTCAAACTATCATAAATATTATCTACATTTCCTTTCATTTTCTTCCTTCTTGAAACTCTCCAAATTTGAATTAGTGGTAGATCAGATGGCCAGCGTCAGATGAGTCACAAAATCACAACTGGATCACGTCTCGGGTCATTCTCAAGTCACTCGATCTGGCACATTGCGATGGTCGATGGATGGATAGAAGGTCATGATTGAGTCACCGATGGATGGAGGAGCTACCACAGATAGAGAATGACCACTACATAGATGGGTTGCCTTCTCGAGTCGCGCAAGTTTGTCGTTGAAACTCCACTGATCTGAGGCATTCTAGTGACTGACATTGATGACAGTTTCCCGCTCATCATCCCCTGACACCGAAACATCTTCGCTCCGCCTTGGAGCTCTGCCTAAGACGATCACCCTCCATGCCTCCATGTCTTAGTCCTCTCTCTCGTGCAATGCACCATCCTCTCTATTGTTCCAAGCCTTTTCCTTTTTTTTGTTTAAAATGATGCACAAATATGCTTTAATAAATATGCTTCCTCACACGGGTCACCCACTCCATTTTAGCCCATTAAAGGCTTTAGCTCGACTCAATAAGAAAAATTAGCCCAAATGGTCCATTTTGGATGATCTAAAGGCTGTGTATGCCAAAAATTACTTTGTTTGCTGATGATGACTTGATAAAACACCTGAAAATGAAAAGGATATAAATTTAGGTGATTTTTTGAATAAAAACACACAAAATGCTCATAAAAATGGACAATTAATATCAAGCAAATATGTATAAAATAAGGCACATCAAATCACCCTACATGTAAGCCTATGCTTGCCTTCAAGCAAACACTAACTCAGTCCTCAAACAAACAGTAACAGTTAATAATACCTAACAAATCCCAAATCAAACTCAATCATAAATCAAATTAGATAACCTTAACACAAGATGGAAATAATGACAACGCATGCACAACTTAACCAACAATTCAATAACAAAAATTTAAGAGCCAATGCTTCACAGGGACTACTCTCACTCAAAGTGTATAAAGGTAAAGTACAAATCCCTTAAACAAATTTACAAGAATCTGCCTTCTATTTGCTTGCTAATAAATCTCATCCCAGCTACCGTAAAAAATTAAATAACAAGATTAAAGGGTTTTAACAAGATTGTAATATGGTTAAGGTAAAGGTGAGAAAAACTTTTGGGAAGAGTTGATTGATATGCTAGAACTCATGCAATTTCAACATCATGAAAACTCAAAGGATTAAAGCAACAAAGTGTTAAACACAAATATTTTCACCAAGTTTTCAATGAAACAGGAGATGCTCAAGGAGTAACATATCCAATGAGAAAGAGAATAAAGACTACTCTTCATATATATATATTCTTCATTTTTTTCTTTTTTTCTCAAAAATGCAATCTTGTTACTAAACAACTTTGGATTAATGGAAGCATCTAAAGAAAAGAATTAGTGAATTATTACCAATCAAGATAGTGCATTTTATCCAAATATGAAGAGTAAATCACATAATTTTTAGCATATAGGGTGAAAAAGAAGACGAAGTAAAGAAAAGTAATTTTAGGTGAAAAGGTGCAAAAGTGAAGAAAATTTCAAGGCTCAATAGTGGTCAGCTAAAGAAAACACAGAGGGTAGGCTTTTTGGCTAAAATTAGTGTATCCTAAGTTGCCTAAATCATCTCCTTATATTCAAAAGTTCATGCAACTTCAACCAACATTACAAAGCAAGTTCTAGAGGCAAAATAAAGCAAAATGCACACTCAAACAAGAAAGTCAGGAGCATACTTGTAATGAATGCTCAAAATAGGCTCAAATCTCACATTTAAAGTATGGTAAAATTGCATGTGGTTCTAAAAAAAATGTTAGCTGAATTGCAAGTCAAACAGTGCATGTAATTTGCATTATCAACATCCTAAATCAAAATTTTCATAATTTGAAAAAATAATTAAGTACCACCTATATAACCCGACCAAGATTACCGGTATGACTTGACCAAGATGACGCATTAGACATCACTAATTGCTTTCCAAACATAACAAGAGGAATAATCATTGCTTGCTTAATAAACTAAATCATGAATTCTCAATAGATAAACAATGACTCAAATGTATAAAATCAAGTATCCTAGGATGCAATATCAATATACAATCATCCACAGCTTAAAAAAAAAGAAAAAAAAAGTTAAAATAAAAGAAGCACACAACCCCACACTTGAGGATTACACTATCCTCACTATACAGCAAAGGGGTATCTCGAAATGAAAAATAAATGGATAAATCAATAACATATATCCACCCCACACTTTAGGGTCTTACCACCCTCAATGTACAGCCAGGTTGGTATCCCAAATTTAAAACATAAAGCAAGAACAAATAGAAAATCCAATAGTCCTAAAGTTATTATTCATAAAAAATAAAACGAAATTAAATTAAATTAAAGAATTTCTTAAGTCTTATCCACTCTGGGAAAAATGGGAGAGGCAGAGGAATCTTGTAAAATAGTACCCTAAGATGGTCTCTGAGAGAGACCAAAATTAAATCCCTTGCAATAGGGATCAAGTAACCTTCTCTAATAACTAACAGCTTCTTTGACCCATTCAAATACAAGTGTCCTAAATGCTTCAGCAAATCCTACAATTTTAGGACTAGGTGGTCCTCAATTGAAGTTCTAACCTTCTGAACTTCTGACCTGTCAAAAGAAATAAAAGGTTCAGTAGAGCTGCAAGACTTAGTAGCCAGCAAATCATCTAGTTTTTCTAACACTTGCTTGTTTGACAACTTTTCCTTATCTCCCTGCAATGCTACCTGCAAAGGGTTATTAAGCAAGAATTCCTGCAATTTAGACTCAATAATGTCATATAAGACATCCACAAGATAAAGAGGATCATCATGATCTAAAGAGTGTCTTAAAGAAGCTACTGAGTCAAAATAAACCTTCTCTTACTTTAGTCTAGCAGGGTTTGGAATAGGTGGCCTATATTCCTTAATAGGACTTTTATCCTCCACTTTTAATGGCCCACTTACCTCAAGCTCTAGCTTCTTACTGACTGGCATATCTTGCGTAATAGTATTATCATTAGTCAATAGCAAAGGGTCATATACTTACTTACTAAACATCAGAGTGATAGCTTTGCAATGCTCCCCTAGTTTAAACTCTGTGGTGCTAGGGAGTGTCTCTGGCTTTGTCTTAGCCAATGTCTTAAAAATCTGGCCTGCTTGATATTCTATGTTCAGAATGGAGGCCTACTGATTTCTAAGGGTTGTGTCTGTCTTGGACACAAATTTCATGAGCATTTCCTCTAGACTTGACTCCTCTTGTCCTTGAGGAAATTGATCGAAAGTGATTTGTTGTTAGAGTTGCTGATGGTACAGCCACTAAAAATCTTGTGGACCTTGGGTATTGTTGATCCATCTAAAATTTAGATGGTTACTCTACCCAGAGTTGTATGTATTGCTGCAAGGATCTTTTTGTTGACTTAGGGCATTCCTTATATAATCAACCTATTCAAAATCTGCAGAAATAGTGTAAGGAGAAAAGAGAGAAGTAAAGGATTAGCAAACATACCTTCGGTATTATAGTGTTCACTATAATGCGAGTCACCATAAAACTCAAAGCCAAACTATGCTGCCTGCTTTGGCATTAGACATTAGTAAATCTACTTGGCCAGAAGCTCTCTTTGTATTTGAGCTACCAAGACTAATATCGAATTCATGATCATAAATTACCTAAAACCAATGATGGCCAAACAACCCAACAACTGAATCAAAGAGTAACAAATAAAAAAATAAAAAAAAAATAGAACCAATAAAATAACATGAAATAAAATAAACCCAAAGGGGACCTGTACCATTTGAAAATTACAAAAGGGATGAAAGATTATTGAATCTGATGATGCTACCTATGAGTGGATTCTAAACCAAATTCAACTTCACTGTCATTACAATTGAATTTCTTAAACCTAAGAACCTACCACTGGAATGTCTTCCTAATGATTGATTTTAGATCATCATTACTATTTTAATCAAAACTATTAAAGGTCATAGTATGTTTACGTCTTAATCCAACAATTAATTAACCTTATTCTCTGCAATTAAGTTCCAATTTCAATTATCATCTCTCAATCTCAAAAAGAAATCTAATTAAGATTCACAAAAACGTCTCATAATGAAAACCTAAACAATACATTCATAATCACAAAGAAGATCACACAATTAGAATCAACAATCCAAACAATTTAAAATGGAATACCAACACATCCAGCAACCACAATGAATTTTACAAGTTTAGACACACATAACCACAGACAATTCCATCAAACAATCAATTATAGAAGAGATAAAAATAGTAGGAATTATGCACGCCCATGTCTTCTCAAATGCCCAATAGTAGCTGTATGGAATAGTTACCGAAAAACCACTAGAATCTCACACAAAAAACCCCTGAAAAATGCTCTAAATCTGTCTAAAAACTGGGTCACTGGTCGAGGGTTGGGTCCTTAGATACAAAATGAAAAATAGCTCCAACGACAGCTAGAGAGTAGGCAGAAGGTTGCAGACAAGGCACCGAGCAACAGAGGAGCAATTTTTGGTGGCAGATCGGATAGACAGTGTCGAACGAGTCGTAAAATCCCAATCGGATTACATCTCGGGTTGCTCGATCTGGTGCATTGTAGTGGCTAGTGGATAGAGAAAAGGTCACGGTTGAGTCACTGAGGGACAAAGGAGCTACCACAGATGGTGGATCAGAAGGAAAATGCCAAAGAATGGCTATGACACGGACGAGTTGTCTTCTCAGGTCGTGTGGGTCTATCATCGAAATTCCATCTATTTAAGGCATTTTGGTGGCCGACATCGATGGTGGTGTCCTATTCATCATCCCCTGACACCAGAATGTTGGTGTGCCACTGTGGAGCTCTAACCAAGAGGATCGTCCTTCATGCTTCCATGCCCCAATCCTCTCACTTGTGCAATGCACGATCCTCTCTACTATTCCAAGCCTTTTCCCTTTTTTTGGTTTCAAATTGCCGCATGAGTCTGCTTCCTCATCACCCACTCCATTTTGGCCCATTAAGGACTTTGGCTCAACTTAATAAGAAAATTAGCCCAAATGGTTTATTTTGGATGCTTTAAAGGCTGTCCAGGCCCAAAATTACTTCATTTGCTGATGATGACTTGATAAAATGCTTGAAAATGAAAATGAAAATGATATAAAATTAGGTGATTTTTGGAAAAAAAACACAAAATGCTCATAAAATGAACAATTAATATCGAGAAAATATGTATAAAATAAAGCACATCACTTACCCAAACACAAGATTGAAACCTGGGATGTATTGGTAACATTAAATATTTAAGATAAGACTTACTTGGACATGCTGGTCCTTGTAAGAATCACATTGGACATGGTGATCCTTGTGATAGTGAAAGAAAAAGAAAGGAATCCATGAAATAGAAAAAGGAGAGGAGTAATCCTAGGGTATGTATTAGGATAAGTAGGCTCATGATTGAGTGACCAATGGTTGGTATGGGACAGCCTTGGGAGTTCCATGGTTGTACCATGCGCTGGGTGGGTAACCATCCATTTGAACTTAGATAATTTTGAAAACACTATGATGGTTACAAACTCTAAGTTAATGCAATTTTCAAGGCCATTAAAGTAGACACGTACTAAGAGTTAGGCATAACCATGGCATGAGCCGAATCATCCTAGTATATATATTTGTGTATAGTGTACCAAGATACGATCCCAAGAGTTTGACAAGTAGTCCCTTATGGGGTAGAAAGGGAAATAATTCTCGCTGTATATGGAATGATCTACAATAAGGGCAGTGACCACACGGTACTTGGATCCACTAGGGGATGCTCCAGATAGTATAAAGAAAAATTTATGGTGGCTAAATTGTCACAAAGTTATGTATGGATGTATGAAGTGGTACGTGGAGGTAGTCGCTGAGTGACACTCCCAACAACTCTCAATTTACATGTATGATTTCTGTTACATTTTTAAAGATGAATATGTTGATGTTACCATATGAAATGTATAAGATAAAAGGTTTTATGATAAATTATGATATTGAGATTGTAACAACCCTAATCCTATGGTTCCTTTTAGTTAATTAAATAATATAGTATAATATAATATAGGATTAGTGAGTTACTACTACGTTTACCCAAGTAAATTTTTTTTTACCATGTTAATTAATTAAGTGCTACTAGTTTAGGAATTCTACACTTAGGTTATTCACACGTAAGATCGCAGCGAAAAATAATTAAAACAATTAAGATATATAAATATATACATATACGTCCACATACATAGTTTATTTATAATATTTACAAGTGTCACCCATCAGACATATACCTATGGATATATGAGTGTGTCAAATAGGGTAAGGAGACAACAAGCCTGTCACTCATACCTATTTAATAAAAGATTGCTAGTGGATTCCTAGCTCACATATCCTAATACATATATGCCCTCTCTGTGTACACCTAAAAATCATCATCTTGATCTTTTCAAAATAATGACAAAGAATCAAAGTATAGGGCATGTCAAAACACTATACAATACCTAACATTCCATGTAATAAGGGTGTGGGAGGTACTTCAAACAAGAAAATAACCCATAATTCCTTAATCACTGGGAAATATCCCAAAAAGGGTATTTCCACCATTTCCACTTCTATCTCTAGTAACACTTGATATCTACGCATCTTATACAAAACCAGCACTTCACATGATAATGAATCTCAATAGCAATAACAACCTAATTTTAAAAACTGCTAACCTGTACCATCGTACTTTTACGAAAAGCACTACATTCTTCTTATCATCAATTAAAACATTCTACCTATTGGGATACAATGTATGAATCATACAGTTATATCATCTCATGTCTCATACTTATACTATACATGACATACAAAATCATCATATATCCATTCAGTCAGATATATAGATTATAAGATTATATTTCATATCCATTAAATAGGATATATTTATATATCACATCATAATGGTAACAGGGCATCACATAGAAACAAGAGAATAAACAAGGAAATCAAAGCATAATCTCATAGCCAACGCCAAATCATGATCATCATAAGATTATACCAAGAGAAATCAGGAGAGTGACCAAGCGAACAACTCCTTATATACAACCCTCACTCACAGGTGAGTATCTCGTAGTTTGCAACTACCCACAGTTTTCAACTGCAATATATTCATAATCCAATAGCCCTTGACTATAATATATGTACATGTTGGAGAATCCCCCAGCAAATTGAAGTACATCCATCCACAATACCCCCACAAGGGTCTCTGTCCATCGCTCTGATAGATCATTCCCTACCTCTTAGAACCACAGGGTCCCTGTCCACCTCTCTGGAAAATCCCTCCCTGTATATATGGGATTACTATTCTCAATATATAATTTCCCCAAAACACTATTCGTAAGTCAATAGATTAGGGTGATTCAGCTTATACCATGGTTATGTATAACTTTAAGTATGTGAATTCTTTAATTGGCTATAAGGGAATTCACTAACTTAAAATTAATAACCACCACAGTGTTTTCAAAACCATTTAATTTAGCTGTGGAGTGCCCCAATGGTTGTACCATACCAATAACTGGTCACTTAATATGTACCTATCTACCATTATCCATAAACTAGGAATACTTTCTCATTTCTCTGGTAATTCTCATGCTCATTCCTTTTCAATTATCACATCATTCTTGCTCTCTATCTTTCATTCTCAACCTTCTTGTTACCCATTGTAAATTCTAGGTTTAAATCCCTTATTTGAGTGAAGTTTTAGACAAAGTATGCTTCAAACTAGATCATTAAGTTCATTTTTCCAAAACAGAGGCCTACTAGTTAACTTCAAGCCTCCTAGCAGTTGGCTACTAGCACTCTGGATGCATTTCTAAGCAACTGAAGAGTATGACAGTCAACTGGTAAGGGTTAGAAGTTAACTTCTACGTTATGCTCTATTTTTCAAATCCTCATTTGACCCAAATTTTTGCCCAAGAACCAATTTGTAATTCATTTTTTGACCCTTATTAACTCAATAACAGTGTGCAAGCATCATTTATCATATAAAAATAGCCCAAACTACTATTTAATCTTACTCAAATCTTGGATTAAACCCTAAATTCATTCAATAGGTAAAAACCCATTTTTCATAATCTAATTTCAACATGCATAAGTATATTCATACAGTTTAAAACACCCAATAGCTTTCATAAACATCAAGAATGTAGTTTTTAATCCCTCTTTTACTTCAGATAAAAAAAATATCACTTTTAGCATATGCACAGTAAATTCAAAATCAGAGGGAATAGGTTGTTTTGCTACCTTTTTTTATGTAAAAGCTGGTGTAAAATTATTAGATGAACTCTTAGATTGTACAACTATCAACTTCTTGCCTTGATTTACTGTAAAAATGCCACTTCCTTTGTAAATTCCACCTTTCTCTCTATAAAATGTTCCTCATTCTTTCTCTAGAATTCTGAAGTGAAGATGAGGAAATGGACCTTATAAGTTTTATCTCTATTTATAGGTGGTTCGAGAATTGCCAATTCTGATCATTCAACCCTAAATAATTATTTCTTCTGCCACATGCCAAATTACCATTTTGCCCCTAAACCATTGACGGTAAATCTTAAATTTCTAGTAGCTACAGTAACTTTCTCGACTAAAATTATGGTATGATACCCTCAATTAGGGAAAAATTTACAAAGCTTCCTTCATTCAACCTTTTCCCTCTCATTCAAGTCCTTACTCTTTTCTTTTCAATTTGGTCCCTCATTCTAATGCAAATACATGTAATCTAATGCAACAACCACAAGTATATAACTTATTTAAAATTAAAAGAACTTCTCTTAATAAATAGGAGGAGAGGATGTTATAGAGATGGCATCCTATGACGATTTAATCTCATATGTTTCAAATTATATGCATACACCCATGCACTAACTATGAAAGTATGATTCATGCATTGCATCCTAATAACACGTTATTTTTTGAATTTCAGATGAGAAATGCAGAGTATTTCTGTATGGTGGCATAAGCCAGCAGATTTTAAAATAGGTTTGCTTGCTACTGAGATTAAATTCTCACATAAATGCTAGCGTGTATCAAATGTGTAGGTACTAGTTAGAGATAGAGGTAACTTGTGAAAAGGTACCTTCTATGGATATTTTTGAGGAATCATAATTGAATAGCTTAGGCTTTTATTTTAATAGGCTTGCCTTCATGATTTTTTGAGGAAGTGTTAGTATAATTTATCTTATGTATAGCCTATAGCATATGTATGACCATAGGGATTGATTATACTAATTAATGAACATTTAAATGGGACCATGAGTGATAGGGATGTTGCCTCCATGCCCCAATAGTTATTCTATGTTAATCATGGAATTATTTACACATGATGCTTGTATATATACAACTAGAGTAACCTAAGTATCTTAATATTTTATTTTGCTATGAGATCTAGTGCAAACCTGAGAGTAGAGACTTGACCCAAATATCACTCCAATAATTAACTTGTAAAAATTTTGAAATTTACTCAAGTAGATGTAATAGTAATGCACTACTATTATAATATTTATATAATATATCTTCTAAAGAATTAAAAGGAACCATAGGCTAAGTGGGTGTTAAGGCGTTACATAGGGTTGGTATTAGAGCATGGCTACCACAGTTGGCACATAGCTAACTTGGTAGTGATAGATGCTAATTAGGTAGTAAGAGTAGATTCCTCAAGCTAGAGACTAATCTAGGTTAGTGGCTGAACTTAAGTAGTTGACTAACTTGCATTGCATTTTAACTTGAGGAATGAAATGCTAGGTTAAGGTGTATAATGTTTCCTATTAGAGCTATATATTCTCTTATAAATGTTTTGTTATTGAGATTGATCACCTTAATAATATCTATTTTGTATAGTAAAGTATGGTGCCTCCTAGGAGAAATGGTACACAGAACAAGCCTTAATAAGAATGGTGTAGGTTATGAGAGAATAAGTTGCCACTACCACCCAACAGGCAGCCAGTATGACTGAAGCCCTTAGGAAAATATAGGAGAACTGTAATATAGACTGCCATCCTCACCTAGAGGACAAACATGAGGAGGATTAGCCCTATAAAGGGTAGTCTGAGTTCCAAAAAGTAAGGCCTCTTTCCTTCAGGGGCAAGGTTGAGCCAAAATTAGTGGAAGAATGGCTACAAAAGATGGAGGAATTTTTTGAATTTCTAGGAATATCGATGTCTAAAAGGTCTCCTTTACCACCTATTAACTAGAAGGAAAGGCCAAATATTGGTGGAAAAGGGTGAGACAGCTAATGGAGTCTTAGGGAGTTTAGATTTCCTAGTAAGTGTTTAAGAAGGCATTTCTGAGAAAGTATTTTCCTCCAAGTGTAAGGAATGGGGGGAAGTAGAATTCATGCAGATAAAATAAGGGAATAGGTCCTTTGATGAGCACTTTGAAAGGCTTGAGGAGTTATCTAAATTCTCCTCCTATCTGAAGTGGAAGCCCGATGAAGCATGGAAGGCCATGCATTTGGATAACAATTTGAGCCCTGAGTTGCAGTATGAAGTTGCTTCTCAGGAAATTCGAGATTTTGCTACACTAGTTAATAAGTGTCGCATTGCCTTGAGAACTTTGGCAGTAATAAAGAATGGAAGCAAGAGTCCAACTTCCTCAAGAGAAAATCCCAACTACAATTTTCCACAAGAAAGAAAAGCAAGTTTGGCATAAACAAAATTGGAAAGAAGCCCATGGATGGGCAAGCTGCCTCAGATATCTAGCCCAAATGTGGGAAGAACCATGGTAGTAGGCCCTATTTGAAAGGTCAAAATCTTTGCTACAAATGCAGTAAGCCAGGACACTTCTTCAAGGAATACCCATTGGGGAAGAAGCCAACTGAGGCCTAGAAGCCTCTAACTAAGGGAAAGGTTTATACCCTCAAAGGTAAAGAAGTGGGCGAAACTGATGATTTGGTTAAAGGTGAATGTTTTATAAATGGAATGTCTTTAATTGTATTATTTAACTCTGGCGCTACCCATTCTTTTATTTCATGTGAATGTGTGAAGAAATTGAGTTTACCTATATCCCATTTACCTTATGAGATTACTGTTGCTATCGCTACCGGAGAGTAAGTTTCGACTTCCTTGACTTGTTTAAACTACCCCATTGTTGTGGGTAATAGACCTTTCATTGTTGATCTTATTTGTTTGCCTTTGAATAATTTGGATGTTATTCTTGGGATGAACTGACTGTCTTTTAATAAAGTGGTCCTAAATTGTTTTAAGAAGTCTATGACTCTTATGGATACTATACCTGTGAATAGAGGTACTAAGGAAAAGATCTAAAGACTATGTTTTTTGTGTTTTTCTGAGGTTCAGTGTAACACCCCTTTAGCCCATGGTTCCTTTTTAGTATTTAAAAAGATATAATGTGAAAATAATTATTAGAGTATTGGTGTTACTATTACCTCAACTCGAGTCCAATTAAAACTTTTACCAAGTGAATTAATTAACTATCATTTGGGTTAGTCTCTACTCTCGGGTTCTCTCAATATCACAGCGGAATAAACACATATAGCATACACCTGAATTAACTATACATAGACATGCATTCTTAATTAAATATAATCAATTAACTATTGGGTATAGAGGCAACAATCCTGCCACTCATAACCCTATTAAATAGTCTAACCATCAATCCAGCCTAATTCATATACAAACAAGTTAGAATAAGCTATACAAATAATCTTACACTAGCCTTTCTCAAAATATCATGAAAGCTAGCTCAATCCTAACGTGTACTTACACTATCCAAAATAAATAGTTTGTGTGCCTAGATTAGGCACTTCTGCATACCTTACCTTCTTACTCCAACTTAAGGGAACCTACACATCTGGTACATGTCAACACTATTGTGACAAATGAATCTCAGTAGCAATACAACCAGTTACAAAATTCGTTAACCTGTACCACCGTGCTCGCACAAAAAACCTCTACATTTTTTCATAGAACATATAACATACTATAGGGATGCAATGAGTGAAGCATTTAATCATGGTATATACTCATGTGTATGCATATGAATTTAAAACATATCAACTTTAAAACATGGGAAGTGCATTCATCATCGTTTTCATCATAAAACATTTTTCATAGGGTAATAAACATGCCTTTTGAGGGGAGGAAACAATCATAAGATACGAGTTATCGAGAGTGTCGCCCAGCAACTACTCCATGTACCACTGCATACATGAATGAGCTATCCTGGTGACTAACTGCGCCACTACAGTAATTGAGATATCCTCGCGACTAACTACGCCACTACGATAAACCTACTGCATAGTACTACCGAGGCGTCCCCCAGCCGGATCCAACGTACAATCTCAATAACTCACGGGATCACTGTAAAACCTCTGTACAGGTCCTATCCTCTTTGCTTCCATGGATCATGAGGCTATGGAATCACCACCCCTTTTCTAGTGGATCACGCTCCCGGTACGCTATTCTCTAACATATACACTAGGGTGATTCGGCTCATACCCATGGTTATACATTAACCTTAAGTAAGCATTTCTTTATGGCCCTTGGAAGACACACTAACTTAAGGTTCGTAACTATCATGGTGTTTTTGAAGTCATCTATGTTTAAGTGGATGTTTAACCATCCTAATACATGGCACAACCGCAGAATGCCAACGGCCGTCCCATACCGACAATTGGTCACTCGACTCATGAGCCTATCTACCACTAATGCATATGCCTAGGATACTTCACTCTTCCTTTTTGATGTCTCTCCACTCCCTTTTGTATCACTATCACAAGGACCATGCTCATCCAAGTGAAAAGTGACTCTATCCTTTGCATATTACCCAAAACTCCTAGTTTCCTTACTTACCCCTATTGTGAGCCCTCATTTAAGTTAGTATGAAGAATTACTAAGCTCAATTGCCATTAAAACCTTATTTCGCAAGTTAGAGGGCTGCCAGTCAACTGATGGAAAACTAACAGTTGGTTGGTGGCTCTCTATAATCCTCTGTGCCACTCAGTAAGCTAGCAGTTAGCTACCAGCGTGCTGGTAGTCGGCTAGCGGCTTTCTGGAATGCATTCTGGGTAGAAATATGAGCACGATAATCGACTGCTAGGGCTGCCAATCGACTACTTAGTGCAAACTTGGGCCCGATAATCGACTGCTAGGAACCTGGCAGTTGGCTGCTAAGCCTCTGCCTACACTTCTTGGTTTCTAAGAACACAACAGTTGACTACGAGGATGGCCAGTCGACTGCTTAGTGTAGACCCAGGCCCGACGATCGGCGCTAGGTGTCGACGGTCGGTACGCTAAGCCTCTATCTACACTTCTGGGTTTTCCAGGAACACGGTAGTTGACTGCCCCTGCTCAGCAGTCAGCTGCTATACTCCGCTACAGTTCAGAAAATATAATTTTGATAAACCCAGTCCAGCATGTATTCTATTTTCAAATCTAAACATATAAGCTTAATTCCCATACAACAAACTTTACTTTTCATTCAACATTTCTTGTTCATTAGCTCAAACATGGTACATTCAAGGAAATCTAGCCTATATATTTAGATGAACACAACCCAGCCCTTTCAATCTGTTGGAGCACATATATGAGCATACATTCAGCAACACAACACCCTATAGAAATAGAAAAACATTCAGAATGTAGGTTTAAGAGAGGTTTTATCAGAAAATCACATTTTAGAAAAGTTCTGCACATTTTAGAAATGGGGTTTAGGATGGATTGCTACCTTGATTCCTTGCAAATGTGTGTGTTTGGTGTGCTAGGATGACTCTCCCTTTGCTATAGGACGAATTCCCAGCCTCAAATTCACTCTCCCTTCAGAAATTCTTCCACTCCCTCTTGCCCTAGCTCTTTCTCTCTCTACTTACCCTTGATCTCTCTCTCTCTCTAAGTTTCTGAAGTTTGGGCATTATGGGAGGGTTTAGGGCTTCATCTAGGGTTTAAGAGAGGTTTTGGAAATTGCTATCTAGTCCCTGAGCAATTTTACACTTTTAGACTCACTTATCTTTCCCTTTTCAATTGAGTCCCTAGCCACCTCTTGCTAAGCCTTCATGTATTTCCTTTCAATTTAATCCCTAAGCTAATGCAACTATATGCACTAATGCAACATACACAAGCATTAAACATCAAATTAACAATCATCAAACATCTCTTTAATCATAATTGGATAAGATGTTACATTCAGAGTCACCATAACCTTGATTTTGTTCCTATACCTAGACAGTTTTCTGATGTATTTCCCGAAGAGATCTCTAGTCTTCCCCTAGAAAGAGAAGTAGAGTTTTCCATAGGGTTAGTTCCTAGGGCGAGACCAATCTCTCTAGCACAATATAATATGTCTCCCCTAGAGTTGTGACTGATGATGAGCCTATCTACCTTAAGGTATACACTTAGAATACTTTCCTCTTTCTACTTTTGTGTTTTCTACTATCTCTTTATTTCACTACCATAAGGGCCTCATCACCCAAGTGGTTCATGACTCTATCTCTTGCATGTTACCCATTACATTTTTGGTTTAGATCCTTAGTTTTAGCGAAAATTTAGGTTAATTTCCTCTTAAAATGACTAATTGAGCTCATTATCCATATTAGAGAGTTGGCAGTCGACTTCCCCCTTATTGGCAATCAATTGCTAGCTTACTGTCTAAAATTTATCCTCTTGACTAAGAGCTACTAGTTGGCTACTAAAGGCTTAGCAGTTTGCTGCTAACCTCAATAGTCAACTTCTAGGGGTCTGGTAGTCGGATGCTAGCCTACTATGATACTTCCTGGAAAATCAGGGCCCGACAGTCGACTGCTTGGGCATATCAATCGGCCACTAGCCTTCAAAGTGCTTTCTAGAAATTGAAGAACACAACAGTCGACTTCTAGAGGTCTGGCAATCGGCTACTAGCATTTTGTCTCACTTTTTTAGGTAGATTATGAGCATAATAGTTAACTTCCATAGTTGGCAGTCGGCTGCTAGTACTCATTCTTTGTGAAAAATCATGGTTTTACCTAGATTTTGGCCCCAAAAACATGTTTTCAAACCCACTTTTCAAGGTATGAACTCAATGCCAGCATTTACACATCATTTCCCATTCACAGTAGCCCAAAACATAGCTTAACATTTCTCAAACTAAAGTTAAACCATATTTTCTTACCTAGGGAAAAAGCCCACTTTCTAAAGTCATCCACAAGCATAAATGAGCAAAATAAATCAGCAAGCATTACCCAATAGCAGTCAAAAACGCAAAGAATGTAGGTTTAAAACTGCATACTTAACTTAAACATTCAAAATCACATTTTATCAAAAAAATTTCTACATATTTCAGAAATGGGGTTTAGGATGAGTTGCTACCTGGATTCTTGGCAAAATGTGTGTTTGATGTGTTAGAAATGATCCTCTCTTGCTATAGAACTAATTTCCAGCCTCAAATTTGCCCTTCCTTCATCAAAATTCCTCTTTTCTTGCCTTAGCTCGCCTCTTCTCTCTCTACCCATCGCTCTATTTCTCTCTCTAAAATATGAAGGTTTGGAAGTATGTATGAGCTTAGGGATCAGTTAGGGTTTAAGAGAAAGTTAAAAAATTACATTCTAATCCCTAGTCACTTTGTAGTTTTAGTCTCCATACATTATCCCTTTCCACTTGGGTCCTTGGCCATACTCTAACTCAACTTTTATTCCTTTCACTTAGGTCCCTACACTAATGCAATTATATGCCATTAATGCAACATACACAACCCATTGAATTAAATAAAAAATTAACAAGCATTTCTTTAATCGTAATTGGAACAGATGTTACATTCTCCCTTCCTTTAAAATAATTTTGTCCTCAAAATTAAAACGTACTTATTCATACACTTCTGGGTAGGACTTCCTTATATCCTCCCGTAACACCCCATATTCTTTCAATTATATTTAAATTAATGTTTCCTTAATTAATTAGATGAGTTGATATAAAATGTGATGCAAATGTTTTAGTGATGTGATGAAGAATAAATGTCACAAGGGAAAAATGGACCTAGGTATTAATTAGCATGTAATAAAAAGGGAACATATGTAATTAAGGTGTTTAACTAGATTTCCAAATTTCTCTTCCGTTCACTTAGCTTAATTATCAAAGGGGAAAAACAAATTTTAAATAGTTGTATATATACATGCACGTGGAATTTGTGAAGGAAAAGAATTAGCATCCATTATATGTATATAGATGCACATGCATTCGGTAGAGTAAAAAAAAAAAGAGCAAGAGGGGATTTAGTGTAAGTAAGGTGTTTAATTTCCTTCTTTATTTCCTTTAATTCCATTGCCTAAGTCTCATGTGAACTAGAAAGAAAAAGGAAAATATATATATGCATGTACGAATCTTGTGTGAAAAAGGGAGAAACGTGTAATGCAAGGTCTCTCCTCCTCCCTTGGGTTGCCTCCAACATGTCCAAGAATGGAACTCCACATGTGTCTTGCATGAAATATAAGTCTTAAATGAAGTGAGAAAGGAAAGAAAGAATGTAGCATTTAAAATATATGTGTGTACACATTGCATGATGGTGCAAAAGGGTAAAAAAAAAGAAGGAAAAAGACGTGCAGCCATGATAATTAAGAAAAGAAAAAGTAGTTAAGCAAGAAGTGCAGAATTTTTTTCAATAAACAAAGCCACCACCTAAGCATCACATGAACTAGGAAGAAAAATAAAATAAAATATGCATGTATATGTGGCTTGCGTGAGTAGGTTTGCATGAATTCATTTCCTCCTCCCTTGGTGCCACCACGTGAAGAAAATCATATGTATGCATAAAGAACAAAACGTGGGAATTTTGTGAGCCTTGCCAAGCCATACAGTCTTGCATGTAAGTAAGAAATGGTGTGACTTTCCTCTTTCTTCCTTCCTTTAACATGTCCAAGTGGCAAACCTAAAATTTCAAGGAAATGTAAAGTATACTTAAGTACACATGTGGCCAAATAGAAAATGTGAGGGACATGGGAGAGCATTCATGAAAGAGGGAGAGAGCAGCGTGGAAATGGGGTTGCACTTAATTACACATGTGGTACATGAATTCATCTCCCTTCCCTTCCCTTCCTTCCTCCCTTCAATGTGACTGAGTGGAATTACCACAAAGTGGAAGCAATGTGAAGTGTATCAGGAGTACACGTGCAGCCATGATCAAATAAGAATAATGAAAGAAGAGAATAAAAATGTGACTTCCCTCCTCCTTTCCATTAACGTGCTCGAGTGGCTAACCTAAAATTGCAAGGAAATGCAAATTGTACTTAGAAGTACACTTGTGACAATTAAACAACAATAATCAAGGATGGAAAAAAAGGGAACACACACCTTAAGCAAAGAGAAAAGATGAATTGAGATTTACATTGTGACATACGTGTATACACACACGGTGAGGAAGCACTTCATGCCTTAGAAAATACACACACACAAGGACGTGTATCCAAAAAGGAGAGAGGCCAGCGTGAGTTTTTAAGAGAACACAAAAATTTGTCAAGAAGGAGAGCTAGGTTGACTGAAGACAAGAAAGGAACAAAGAACCAAAGGAGCAAGGGCAAAATTCAAAGTAAGAGCTAAGAAACTTCCCTTTGGTTTCATCTTTGAGGTAGTTTAGCAATTCATTTGGACTTTTGTTCCATGTTTTAAATATATGCATCATGATTTTCCAAGCTTTCATGGAACATGGGTTTCTTGTCTACATTCTTGAAAATGTGAATGTCTCTTGGCTAAGCTTGCATGGTAAATAGATGTGGTTGTGGATGTGCTAAAATTGATATTGTTGTTTTATGAAAGGACCATTGTTAAAAATAAATTGTAGTATATTTAGTGAAAACCCTAAGGCATGATAAGGTTGGAAATTTTATATTATGTATGGCCAATGAATGTTACAAGTCATAGATATCAAAATAAAAGGGGCTTTCGTAAGACAGTAATTTTGCTTGCTGAAAATTGGTGTAAGAAAGATAGGAATTTGGTTAGCTAAGGAAAGGAGAAAAATTATGGCAGATTAGAATACAGAAAATTTGGCTTTGGCTAGTAAAGATTAACACTATTATTGGGATGTAAGAATAATTAAATATATGTAACCAAAATTTTAGTATCTAACTTGAACCCAAAAAGGTAAGTAGAATAATGTGACATAGAAATCCTAAATTGGATTATTTCTCTATGGTAGTTGAAACCATATTGTATTTCAAACCTTGGTGGCTGAATCTAATCAGGAATGCATTAGAATGTATTTTATGAGGACTAAATGCAAGAGAGATTAAAATGTTAAAATAAAAGAAAATGTAGTTGCTATATGTATGTATAAAGTGCCCAAGTGTGCACAATAAATTTTATAAAGGTGGCCAAGTGTCCACAAAGTGCCCAAGTGTGCAAAATAAATTTTATAAAAGTGGCCAAGTGTCCACAAGGTGCCTAAGTGTGCACAATAAATTTTATCAAGGTGGCCAAGTGTCCACAAGGTGCCCAAGTGTGCACAATAAACTTTATAAAGGTGGCCAAGTGTCCACAAAGTGCCTAAGTGTGCACAATAAATTTTATAAAGGTGGCCAAGTATCCACAAGGTGCCCAAGTGTGCACAATCAATTTATAAAGGTAAGTTTTAAGAATGAAATGCATAATTAATCCTTATTTCAATTTTTTTTTTTACATGTATGATCCCATAAAAAGATGTTTTACTCAAAAGAGAATATCTACTTTTATCACATTGACATTTCAATTAATCATGTACTGCTTGCCAATTGGTATATGTGAATGTGACTGTTTTAAATATCGTGAATGTAGATGAAAATGTTTTGGTGCTTGCACCCTGATACATATTAGTAGATTTTAAAAGAATGAATTGCTAAGCTATTGGGAAACTCGTTTTCTCATTTATATGCTAATATGTATTAGATTCAGTTGTTTAGCAATCTCAGGGAAGGATGGAGATACCATTAGAAGGCATACTTTTGGTAGAAATATTTGTGTAGTCTGATACTTTTGGGGTCTTGATTCTAGATATGGATTAGAATTAGGGCTATTATTTTGGATGTACTTAGAAAAGGGAAATGGGAAATTACTACGAAAAGGATATGTGAAGAACCTGTCCATCCTTATTATTTAAAAGGAGTTTGAGTGACAGGATTGTTGTCTCCTGACTCCTTATGGATGGGTACTTCATATATCCTGGTATGTGTTTACAAAGGATGTAACATACATTTATTTGACATTTATCAGTTGTAATATGTAAGTTTTAAATTTTTTCTGTGATGTACGGTATTTTATTTCCGCTGTGCATATAAGATTTGATTTGAGCGAAAGAACCCAAACCTAATTAAACCTTGCATATTTAATGGTATAAATGCTCAGATATTAAAAATGAATAAGGTTAAAAATAATGTACCAAACTTATCTATTTACAATGAAGGAGTTGTAATACTAGATAAGGGCGTTACACCTCCTCCTTCTCTCATGTTGCCTCTTATAGAGATGACTGATCACATAAAACCTTAACCAGAGGGATGACCTTGTTCCTCAATTGCTTAGCCTCATTCCTGATGATTCTTAATGGTTTCAGATGATAAGTTAAATTTTCTTTTAAATGTACTGTATTGGCATCAAGAATGTGGGATAGGTCATGGACATACTTTTGAAGTTTTGAGACATGGAAAACGTCATGGAGGTTCGATAACAACAGAGGTAAAGCTATTGGTATGTTGAATGACTATCTTTTCTCAGGATTTAGAGTGGCCCAATGAACCTTGGGTTGAACTTTTTGGACTTAATGGCCCTACCTATACCAATAACAAGCAATAATCTGAGGAAAATATGATCCCCTTCATTGAATTCTAGTGGTATTCATCTTTTATCAACATACTTCTTTTACCTATCTTGGGCTCTAGACATTTTATACCTGATCATCCTAATTTGTATTGTAGTTTACTGAACCAACTCTGGTCTAAGCAATGATCTTTCCCTTACCTCAAACCAACACAGAGGTAATCTACACTTCCTCCTATACAAAGCTTCATAATGTTTCATCCCTATACTAGAATGGAAACTGTTATTGTATGAGAACTATATCAATGCCAGGCTTTGATCCCAATTTCCATTAAGCTCCAAGGCACATGACCTAAGCATATCCTCTAAAGTCTAAATGGCTCTCTAAGTTTGTCCATCTGTTTGAGGATGATTTGTGGTACTCAAGCTTAACCTAGTACCAAAGGCTTTTAAAAAGCTCTCCAAAGCCTAGAGGTGAATCTAGGGTCCCTATCTAAGACAATGCTAGTAGGGATTCCATGTAGTCTCACTATTTCCTAGATATATAAATGAGCTAATCTGTCTAGGGAGAAGTTGATTTTATGGGTAGGAAATGTGCAGACTTAGTTAACCGGTCTAATGTCACCCAAATAACATCATTTCTTGACTAAGTTTGGGGTGAAACTACTACAAAATCCATGAAAATCTTATCCCACTTCCATTCAGGGATATCTAGAGGTTGCAACAATCCAGAAAATTTTTTATGTTCAATCTTTATCTGCTGACACACTAAAAACTTAGCAAAATACTCAGCAATGTGCTTTTCCATGCTTGGCCACCAAAATCTCCCCTTCAAATCTTGGTACATCTTGGTGGCACCAGGATGAACAGTATATTTGATCCTATAAGCTTCCTCTAAGATTCTCTCCCTCCAATATCCTTGGCTGGGGACATAAATCCTATTATGGAAGGTTATTAACCCATCCGTCTCCTTCTGGAATTCCTTCGGGTCCTTTAGGGACTTTAAGAATTCATCCTTCTATTAGGCCTCTAGGATCTGAGTCCTAAGTTTACTCTCAATCTACAACTTACCTAGATATATTCTATCCGGTAGCCTTATTGCAGATAAGCTCAAATTCTAGAAATTTTCAATTAAGGTCATTTCACTCACCGTCATCTAAACTATATGGAGGGATTTTCTACTCAAAGCATCTGCCACTACATTAGCTTTGCTTGGATGGTATTTTAACTTAAATTCATAGTCCTTAATAAACTCCATCCATCTCCTTTATCTCATGTTCAGCTCCTTCTGTGGTTACTAAATACCTCAAACCTAGACCTATAAAGGTAGTGTCTCCAAATCATTAAGGCAAACACTATAGCTGCTAATTCTAGGTCATGAGTAAGGTAGTTGAACTCATAAAGCCTTAATTGTCTAGAAGCATAGGCCACTACTTTCCCTCCTTGCATTAAGACACATCCTAGACCTTTCTTAGATGCATCGTAGTACAACTCAAACTTTTCCAAAGGATTTGGGATAATTATCATCGATGGAGTGGTTAACCTTTCCTTTAAGGTTTGAAAACTATGTTCACATTCAGAGTCCTGCATAAATAGAGCATCCTTCCATGTCAACTTAGTCATTGACATAGCTATCTGCGAAAACCCTTGGATAAACCTTTTGTAATAACTGGCTAATCTGAGGAAACTATAGATTTCAGTCACCGTTGTAAGTCTCTCCCAATACACCACCAGTTTAGTCTTACTGGGATCCACTGCTACCCAATCCTTGGTGATTACATGTCTTAGGAATCTCACCTCATCTAACCAAAACTCACATTTCTATAGTTTTACATATAGCTTCCTCTCCCTAAGAACTTACAATACAGTCCTAAGGTGTGGTTCATGCTTCCAGGGTCACTTTATTTTTCACGGTCTAATGGATCATCAATCCTAGGGAGTGGGTATTTGTTTTTCACGTCACTTTATTCAATTGCCTATAGTTTGTATACATTCTCATACTTCCATCCTTTTTCTTCACGAACAAGACTGGTGATCCCCATGATGAAGCACTAGCCTAATGTACTACTTCTCTATGAGGTCTTCTATTTGAACCTTTAATTCACTTAACTCTAAGAGAGACATCCTATGGTGCTATAGAGATTGGTCCCACCCCGAGAACTAACTCTATAGAGAAATCTATTTCTCTTTCTCGGGGAAGACTAGAGATCTCCTTGGGAAAGACATCAAAAAACTCTCTAACTATAGGGATATTATCAAGCTTATACTGACTCTCAACCTCAGAAGAACACAGAAAACATAATCTTTGGAACAGGTATAGTATCCATAAAAGTCACAAACTTCTCAAAACAATTTAAAACCACCTTATTAAAAGACAACCAATCCATTCCCAGAATAACATCTAAATCCACCAAAGGTAGACAAATAAGGTCAACAGCAAAAGGTTTACTTTTGAAAATGATAGGACAATTTAGACAAGTTAAAGAGGTCAAAACATGTTTTCTAACCACAGTAGAAATGGATAGATCATATTGCAATTTGGTTACAAGTAAACTTAATCTTTCCATACATTCATGGGAAACAAAGAAATGAGTGGAGCCAGAATCAAATAGTACAATTAAAGAAACATCATTTATGAAACATTGACCTTTCATAGAATCATCATTAGTCCAACACTTTGCCCTTGAGGGTGTAGACTCTCCCTCTAGTTAGAGGCTTAGGGGCTTCAGCTGGTTTCTTCCACAATGGGCACTCCCTGCTAAAGTGTCCTGACTTTCCACACTTGTAGGAGACATTTTGTCCAAGCAGACAGGGCTTACTCTCGTGATTCTTTAGGCACTTAGGGCAGTTTCCTGAAGTAGTTTGCTTACCCATAGGCTTCTTTCCAGACTGGCTCTTGTAACATCCTCTCTAATTATTATTGAAGAGATGTTTGATAATTGTTAATTTGATGTTTAATGCTTGTGTATGTTGCATTAATGCATGTAGTTGCCTTAGCTTAGGGACTAAATTGAAAGGAAATAAATAAGGGTTTAGTAAGAGGTGGGTAGGGACTCAATTGAAAAGGGAAATTATGTTGAGACAAAATGTGTAAAGTAAGCCAAGGACCAAAGAGAAAATTCCCCAAACTTCCTAAAACCATAGCTGTAGCCCTAAAACTCCCACACACTTCCAAACCTTCAAATTTTAGAGAGAGAAGTAAGAGGGGTGAGTAGAGAGAGAAAGGGGCGAGTTAGGGCAAATGAGGGAGATTTTTGCTGAAGGAAAGGGCTGATTGAAGCTAGAAATTAATTCTACAACAAGGGGTAATCATTTCTAACACATCAAGCACACACGTTTGCAAGAATCAAGGTATCAATTCATCCTAAACCCTATCTTTTTCTGAAATGTTACTGCTATTGGAAAATATGGATTTTTATATGTTTGAACTGAGATTGGGGTTAAACCTACATTCTGTATGCTTTTTTCCCTTTATGGAATGTTGTGTTACTGAATGTATGCTCATATATGTGCTTGTAATGGATTGGAAGGGCTGGGTTGTGTTCATCTAGGGATATAGACTAGTTTTCCTTGATTGTACCATGTTTGAGCTAATGGATGGGAAATGTTTAATGAAAAGTAAAGTTTATTGTATGGGAACTAAGCTCATGTATTTAGAATTGAAAATATAATGCATTCTAGACTGGGTATTCTCAAAATTATGTTTTACGAATCAGAAGAGCATAGCAAATGATCGCTAGGTAAAGGCGACTGATCGTCGTGTTCCTGGAAAACCCAAAAGTGTAGACAGAGGCTTAGCAGCTGACTACCAGGTTCTTAGCAGTCGACTGTCAGGCCCAGGTTTGCACTAAGTAGTCGATTGTTAGTCTTAGTAGTCGACTGTTGTGCTCATATTTTACCTATAACGCATTCTAGAAAGCCACCAGCTGGCTGCCACTGCTAGCTTACTCTCTAATATTTGAGGATCACAGGGAGCCACCAGCTGACTGCTAGCCTTCCAGCAGTCGACTGGTAGCCCTTTAACTTGCAAAATAAGGTTTTAATGGCAATTGAGCTTAATAATCCTTCATACTAACTTAATTAAGGGCTCACAATATAGGTAGGCAAGGAAACTAGGAGTTTTGGGTAATGATACCCTTGGGATAGTGAAAGAAAAAGAGAGCAAAAAACACAAAGAGGGAAAGAGGAAAGTATTATCAGTGTATGCCTTAGGGTAAATAGGCTCATAATCGAGTGATCGATTGTCAGTATGGGACGATCGTTGGGCATTCCACGGTTGTGCCATAAATTAGAATGGTTAAACATCTACTTGAAATTAGATGATTTCGAAAACACCGTGATGGTTACGAACTTTAAGTTAGTGTCATCTCCTAAAGGCCATATGAGAAACACATACTTAGAGTTAGGCATAACCATAACCATAGGCCGATTCACCCCATAGTATATGTAGAGGATAGCGTACTAAAAGTGTGATCCATCGGAAAGGGATGGTGATTCCATAGTATTATAATCTACCCAAAAGTGGAGAGGAAATGATTCGAGTAGAGTTGACGGTGATCCCACGAGAGTATACCAGCCCCATTTGGGACGGAATGGAGGAATCCCGTTGGTCAGGGATGATCTACCAAAAAGGAGCAGGGACCATTATGGTACTTGGATCCACTAGGGGATGCCTCAGAATGTACAAAAGTTAAGGCATGGCTGAATAGATATGCGCTTATTCATATAGACAGTGGTGCATAGAGTTGTTGCTGGGCAACTCTCTTGATTACTCTTAAGGTGTTTTTTGTACTACTCAGATGTCATGGAAATGAAATGATGTTATGTTTACTATCCCATATGTGTTTTATAAGAAATGTTTTATGATGAGAATGATGATGAATACACTTCCCATGTTTTAAAGTTGATATGTTTTAAATGCACATGCATACATATGAGTGCATAACATGATTAAATGCTACACTCATTTCATCCTATAGTATGTTATATATTTTATGAAAGAATGTAGAGGTTTTTTGTACGAGCATGGCGGTACAGGTTAATGGATTTTGTAACTAGTTGTGTTGCTACTGAGATTCATTTCTCACAATATTGTTGACATATACCAGATATGTAGGTCCCTTGGACTAGAGAAAGAAGGTAAGGTTTGCTGAAGTGTCCAATCTAGGCACACAAACTGTTTATTTTGGATAGTATAAGTACATGTTAGGATTGAGCTAGCCTTCATGATATTTTGAGAAAGGCTAGTGTAAGACTATTTTGTATAACCTATTCTAACTTATCTGTATATGAATTAGGCTAGATTGATGAATAGACTATTTAATGGGGTTATGAGTGACATGATTGTTGCCTTTATGCCCAATAGTTAATTGATTATATTTAATTAAGAATGCATGTCTATGTATAGTTAATCCAGGTGTATTCTATATGTATTTATTCTGCAGTAATATTGAGAGTAGAGACTAACCCAAATGCACTCAATAAATCAACTTGGTAAAAGGTCTAAAATTTGCTCGGGTAGGTGTAATAGTAACACCAACACTCTAATAATTATTTTCATACTATAGCTTTTAAATATCAAAAGGGAACCGTAGGATAGAGGGTGTTACAGGCTCTCCTTCCCCTTACCAAAGTCCTATGGCATCTTCCTCTTAAGGGGATTATACTCTTTCTTCCCTTTAGAAGCCTCTGTTAGGACCCTTGCCACTATACGACACTTATTTACTAATAGGGCATAGTTCTATATGTACATTGGAGCCACAATACTTTTCATCTTCGGATTCAGCCTAGCTTATAACTGCATGGCCTTTCATGCCTTGTCCTGCCTTAGCTACAAGTAAGAGGAGAACTTGGATAGCTCCTCAAACTTGGTAGGTAGTTATCAAAGGACATTTTGCCCTATCTTATCTTAATAAACTCTACTTCCTTATCGTTTCTCATGTTTTGGGGGAAATACTTCACCAGAAATACCTCCGTGAAGGATTCCCAAGTAATCTGGACTCCTTAGGCCTTCATCAACGGTTTGGCCCCTTTCCACCAATGGTCAACCTCCCCTGCTAGCATGTAGGTGGAAAAATGCACCTTTTGGGCCTCTATACTCGCCAAAATTGTAAACAATTTCTCCATTTCTTCAAACCACTCCTCAGCCAGCTTCAAGTTAAACTTACCCCTAAAGGTTAGAGGTTTGGCATTTTGAAACTCAAACCATCCCTTGTAGGTCTAAACCCTCACTAGTTTTCTCTTAAGGTTAAGGTTTCTATTTACATTTTGATCCTCCTACATCTGTCTTAGTACTTCAGCAGTGGTAGCCACCTATTGTGTGGCAGCAGCAACCTGTTCCCTTATGGCCTCCACCATCCCTATCAAGGTCTACATTACCCCTGCCAAATTTGCTTCTCCATCCTTGTCTCTTGTACCATTTCTCTTAGGAGGCACCATAGTTTACTCTTCAAAACAAACATTATTGAGGTGATCAGTCTCATTAACAAAATATTTATTAGAGAATATAAGGCTTCATAGGAAATATTATACACTCCCTAAACCTAGCACTCTATTCCTCAAGTCAAAACATAGGACAAGTAGTCAATTGCCTAGGCTCAGTTAACTAACCTGTAATAGTCTTTATCCTGTGGAGTCTACCCTAACTACCTAATCAAAGTTTATCACTACCGAGTCAACTATGTGCCAACCGTGGTAGCCGTGCTTTGATACCAACCAAATGTAACACCCCTTTAGCCTATAATCCCTTTTAGTTATGATTAGATATAATATATATATACATATTAGTGTGTTACTACCCTTATACCTGAGAGATTTTAAACTATTAAAGGTTACTTTAATTGAGTGCATTATATGTCAAGACTCTACTCTCGGGTTTTACTCATTCTCGCAGTTGAATAGAACATATATAAATTATACCTTAATTAATTATACATAAACATGTGTTCTTGGTTAAATATAATTAAATAACTATTAGGCATGAAGGTAACAGTTTTACCACTTATAACCCTATTACCTAATCTAAACATTAGTTCATATACATATAGCATAAGGTACTCTATACTAGTCTTTCCAAAAATCATAAAGAATAGCACAATGATAACATGTGCCTATACTATCCCAAAATAAATTAATCAATTTCGTGTACCCCCTAGTGGGTACTTCTTCCCATGTTACCTCTTTTTCAGCCACGGGACCTACATATCTGATACATGCCAACATTAGGGTGAGAAATGAATCTCAATAGCAATGCAACCTATCTTTAAAAATTTCCAGCCTGTACCGCCATGCTTACATGAAAAATCAGTACATTCTTTCATCATAAAAACATAATACATAGCATATACTATTGGGGTGTAATGCATGCAAGCATACTTTCAATCATGTGCTCAAATTTATGCATGTACATGTAAACATATCATCTTAAAAACATGGGATGTTCATTAATCATCATTCTAATCACCACTTTCATATAAAACATATGTGGGATAGTAAACATGCCATCTTTTCATTTTCATAATGTGTGAGCAGTACATGAATTTCTACCTGGATTCTTGGAAAATTGTGTGTCTGATGTGTTAGAAATGATCTTCCCTTGCTATAGAACTAATTTCTAGCCTCAAATTCGCCCTTCCTTCAGCAAAGTTCTTCCTTTCTTGCCCTAGCTCGCCCCCTCTCTCTATCCATCCCTCTGCATCTCTCTCTAAAATCTAAAGGCTTGAAAGTATGTGGAAGGCTTAGGGTTTAGTTAGGAATGAAGAGAAAGTTAGCAAATTGCATTCTAATCCCTAGCCACTTTGTAATTTTAGTCTCTATACATTTTCCCTTTTCACTTAGGTCATCCTTGGCCATACTCATAACTCAAATTTCATTCCTTTCACTTAAGTCCCTACACTAATGCAACTATATGCCATTAATGCAACATACACAAGCCATTGAATTAAATAAAAAATTAACAAGCATCTCTTTAATCATAATTAGAGCAGATATTACAACATTCAACTAATACATGCTATCAATCTACTGTTATGTCCTACGCTAATTCTAAAAACTACATTTTTGAAATTTCCTAGCCCAGATTTCATTCCATTTCAAGTTTAAAAATGTATGAGCTTAGTTTCCATGCTAAACCATCATTTTCCTCTAAACATTTCTCACTATTATGCTCAAACATCATGCTTCCAAGGAAAACTAGCATATTCTACTAAATGGAAAACAACCCAAACTTTTGATCATTTACAAGCATAAAAAAACATTTATGATATTGAAGTTAAAGATATAGAATGTAGGTTTAAACCCTAAACCATTTATCAAGCATCACCTAATAGATGTTAAAGACATATAGAATGTAGGTTTAAACCCTAAACATAGTTCAAATCATTCATAAACAGCATTTTTCACCAAAAGCAAGCATTTTAGAAATGGAGTTAGATTGAGTTGCTATTGGATTTCCTTGAAAAATATGCTGGATTTAGTGTTCAAATGCTTCTTCCCTTATTGTAAAACATTTTCCTTAGCCTTAAATCACCCTTCCTTCAAGCTTATCCTTTCTTCTTGCCCTAGTCCAGCCTCTTTCTCTCTCTAGAAAAATGATGAAGTTTGAGTTGTGTGTTAGGGTTTAGGGTTTTAGAATAATTAAGTCTAACTATTTGATTCAAGTTATAATCTATATAGGATTTCCAAAGTTATTAAGAATAAGTGATTGCCCTTCTTCGACCCTTACTGTCTAACCTGAGCTAACCACTGAGTTAAGTAGGTCATTTATCATACCAAAGATAAACAAGTGGGACTAAGTAAATTTATGATATCGGTGTGAATTCGGGTTTCTCCAGTTCAACTAACCCTTGGGCCACTTTATGACTTTGGCCAAACTAAACTTTCCCTTTTCGATTTAGTCCTTAGCCATATCTTAACTCAACTTTTGTTCCTTTCAACTAAGTCCCTATACTAATGTAGCTATATGCAATTGATGCAACATACATAAGCATTAAACTTAAATTGACAACTAACAGGCATCTCTTATTCATATTAAGAGCGGATGTTACACTGGTAGCTTCTAACAGTCAACTGTTATGTTCTTGAGTTGTCAAAAAATATAACTAGAGCCTTAGTAGTTGATTGACAACCTCTAGAAGTCATATATCATGATCATCTTTTCCAAAAAATTGCCAAGAACATAGTAGTTGAATGTTGAGGTCATGGCACTCGACTGGTAGCCCTCAGTTTGGAAAAATATGACAGGACAGTGAGTAGAAAGTTGATTGCCAGGTGAGTGTAAGTCGACTGGCTGCCCTCTGTTGTGAAATATGAACTCAATGACCTAGTTTAAAGCATAGTTAGCCCAAAACTTCACTCAAACAAGGGATTTGAATAGAAAATGTAGAAGGTAACCTAGGGTTTTGAAATTAAATGAGAAAGAGCAAGAATCATATGAGAATTGAGAAATGAGAATTGTATTCCTAGTATATGTGTTAAGGTAGATAGGTTCATAATTAAATGACTAATTGCGGGTATGAGATAGTAATTAGATATTCCATGGTTGAATTACTATTGGAATCATAGAATATTTTGAAAACACTGTGATAGTTACAAATTCTAAGTTAGTAAATTTAATGGCCAATTTAAAGGGTCACATACTTAAAAATTTCACATAACTATAGTATGAGCTGAATCACCCTAATATATATACTTATGAATAGCATACTAAGATATAAACTATCTAAAAAGGGACAGTAATCTCAGAAAATAGGGAGTCTTATTATATTTACTCATGTCGTGCAAACTCATATTGTGTGGTCTCATATTGTGTGGACTCTTATAAGAGGGACTCTTTTGTACTTGGATCCACTAGAGGATGCTTCAGATAGTACATGAATGTGATATAGTAGTCAAGAACTACCAATGGGCAAATGTCGTCAAAAAAAGTTATGAGTACATGATTTTCAGAAAAGGAGTTGTTCGCTTAGCGACTCTCTTGATTTCTCCTATTATATTATAATTATTATGATTTTTTTGGCTAAGGCCACTGAGGAATACTCTTATTTCCTTATTGCTCTTTGGTGAATGTAATCATGTTACCGGTATAATCTGATTATATTTTATGAATATATCTTGTGTGATGGGTATGGAATGAAGTGTGCATGCATTTACAAGTATGTTATATGATTATATTCATGCATGGTAACCCAAATAGCCATGATATTTTGTATAGTGATGAGAAGAATGTAGTATTTCCATATGAATACAGTGGCACAAATTAGTGATTTTTTAAACTGGTTGTTATTGCTATTGAGATTTGTTCTCATTAAAAATGTTAGTTTGTATCAGATGCCTAGATATCAGATGCTACTAGAGATGGAGTTAGAGTATGTAGAAGTACCCTTCTTAAGGTATTTCCCCATAATCAAGGAATTATGGGTATTAATAGTTGTACTTGGATCCACTGGAGAACACTTTAAATAATACATGAATGTGATACAGCAGTCAAGAACTACCAATGGGCAAATTTTGTAAAAAAAGTTGAGTACATGATTTTAAGAAATGGAGTTGTTTGCTTGGCAACTATAATATCCACTCCTAATATGAATAAAAGATGCTTTTTAGTTCTTAATTTCAGTTTAATGCTTGTGTATGTTGCATTAAGTGCATATAGTTGCATTAGTATAGGAACTTAGTTGAAAGGAACAAAAGCTGAGTTAAGATGTGGCTAAGGACTAAATTAGAAAGGGAAAGTTTAGATAGGCTAAAGTCACAAAATGACCCAAGGGCAAGAATGCAATTAGTGAGACTTTATAACTCAGAAACCCTAAACCTTAACACATAACTCAAACTTCAACATTTCTTAAAGAGAGAAAGAGAAAGGCGACTAGAGAGAGAAAGTGTTGAGTGAAGGTAAAGGGGAAGAGATTGGATGAAGGAAGAACATATTTAAGGCTAGGGATTGGTCTTACACAGCAAGGGAAGCACCATCTTAACAAATAATACATGACATTCTTCAGGAAAATCAAGGTAGAAACTCAACCTAACCCTATTTCTAAAATATTTTCTTTTGCTGAAAAATGCTATCTATAAATGATTTGAGCTATGTATGGGGTTTATACCTACATTCTATATGTCTTAAACTTCTATTGGTTGTTGCTTACTGAATGTCATGCTCATTTATGCTTGTAATTGATTGTGAAAGTGGGCTTATGCTTAAGTGGGAAAATATGGTTTGGTCTTAGTATTGAGTAATGTTAAGTTAATTTTTGGGTTGTTTTTAAGTGTTATATTATGTTTAGATGTTGGGGTGTGAGTTCATGGTTTGTGAAAATGGTTTGAACACATGTTTTTGGGGCAAAACTTGAGATACAGCAAGAAGTTTAAAAGCAGACAGAATGTTAGCAGCCAACTGCTAGACCTTGGAAGTTAACTACCTTGTTCTTCGTCTACCCAGAAAAGCATCACAGAACACTAGCAGCTAACTGCCAGCCCTAGAAGTCGACTACTGTGTTCTTTATTTTCCAAAATATTTTCCAAAAAGCTAGTAGCTGACTACCTGCTCTTATAGTCGACTTTCAGGTTTAGTTTTTCCCAAAAATGCCTCATCGAACGCTAGCAGTCGACTGCCAAGCCTTTAGCAGCCGACTGGTAGCTCTTGGCCAAGATATATTTGAAAGGTTAGTGAGCTAGTAGTCAATTTGTAGCATGGGATCAGTCGATTGCTAGCCCACTATTTCAAATACAGAGCTTAATAACCTATTTCAAGAGATAAGTAGCCTAAAATCTCACTCAAACTAAGGATCTAAACCTAAGATGTAGAGGGTAACATGCAAGATGTAAGATCACATGTCACTAGGTTGAGAGAATCCTCATGAAAGTGATACAAAGAGAGTGGAAAAACATAAGAAAGGAAGGAGTGAAGTATTCTAAGTGTATGCATTAGTGGTAGATAGGCTCATGATCAAGTGATCGATTGTCGGTATGGCATGGCTGTTAGGTATTCCACGGTTGTGCCATGAATTAAGATGGTTAAATGTCAATTGAAAATAAACAATTTTGAAAACATAGTGAAGGTTGCAAACTCTAAGTTAATGTCATCTTCCAAAGGCCATTTAAGAAACACATACTTAGGGTTAAGCAAAACAGTGGATATGAGCTAAATCGCCCTAATATATGTGTTAGAGAATAATATACCGGGAGTGTGATCCATCGGAAAGGGATGGTGACTCCATAATGTAACACCCCAATCTTATAGCCTTTCTAATAAATACTTATTTTATAAATCATCTCGCTATAAGACTGGTTTGTTACCCATACTTTTATGCTTAATTGTTACCTAAGTATGACTGTAATATTTGGGTAGGTTTAGGTCCTTTACTCAGGTACTTTATCCATACATTACATAGCAAAATACTATACAGTAAAAATGTAACAACAATACAGTGGAAGATGAAACCTCAATAATATTTATTCTCCTCATACATGAAGTTTGGTTAATACATAGGGTAAGGAGGCAACACTTGTAATAACCCAATTAAATAAATTAAATAAATGGGATAAAATGTTTCTAAAAACATCAAAATATTTTTGTGAAGTGATTAAGTAAATTATTCTGAGTCCATGGCTTAAATTAAGGAATTTTTTGGAAGAAAATTTTATCTGACAAGAAAATTTTATTTTTGTTGAGAAACTTAGCAGATAATTTTGGAAGGCTTATGATACCTTAAAAATTTTCAAATCCCTTCCATATTGTCCCATATTCTAGCCTAAATCAGAAAATGCATCCAAAATTTATCTAGGACAAAGTGAGAAAAGACTACAATGTCCTTGGATGCCCTGAAATCCTAAAATCCCTGTTCTTCCTGTCTATTTTTCCCTCTCACACTGCATTCCCTCCTTTCTCTCCTCCATACTGTCGCGCACCCTTTGCCCCCAAAGCTGTCACATGTCGCCGCTTCACCATGTCGCAATAGCTCGCCAGACTGCAGGGCTTCCATCAATGTCGCTAGGAGCTTCACTGAACTGCTAGGTTTGTGTGTGTGCAATATTTCCTATGGAGCCATATATTCTCTTATAAATATTCTGTTAATGAGAATGATTGTAACATCACTTATATTTTCTTAACAACATCATATAACATGTCTAGATAAGTGGTTACATTATTCTTAGCCTTTTATCTTGTTAATTTTCCCGAGCATTTCATCCATCCGAAATGTAATATATAATTAGGTTTGGGTCCCTTTGCTCAGGTAAACATAATTTTACATAGCGAAAATAAAATCTTATACATCACAGCTAAATTTATAAAAACTTTCATATCATATATGGTGATTGTCTATTACCTCATTCAGTACCCATATATCAGGATATATGAAGCACCCATCCATAAGGAGTAAAGAGACAACAAGCCTGTCACTCGAACTCCTTTTTGCCCAATACTATAGGTGAATAGGTTCTTCATATATCCTTTCCTCTGTAATTGCCCTTTTTCCCTTTTCTATATACAGCAAAAAATAGCAATCCTAATTCTAACCCAAAAAAAAAATTTAGAATCAAGACCCAAAATGAAAGGCTACACATACTTCAAAAAGGAACCTCCACCTATGGCCCCTTCAATATCTATGTCAATGCTATATTTCTATATTTGATACATATTAGCATATAAATGAGAAAAAAAATTTCCCAATAGCTTAACAACTCCACATGTTTAAAAAACTTGCTAATATGTATCATTGTGCAAGCACATAAAACATTTTCATCTACATTCCAGTTGTCTAAAACATAGGCTTATTCACATATACATATTGGCAAGCATTACATGATCATTAGGAATGTCAATGTGATAAGGATGGTGATTCTCATATATCATATTTTCAGCAAAAGCATACATGTAACCATTGAAATAGCCAGTGATTATCTATATATTCTCATTCTTAAAACTTACCTTGCTTGATAGTGTGAAGCACATTTGGTCACACCACAAGAAATGTGGAAACTTGGCCACTTTAGTAAGGATTGTGAACACTTGGTCACATTGTGGACTCTTGGCCACTTTATAAAATAATTGTGAACACTTAGTCACATTGTGGACTCTTGGCCACTTTATAAAATAATTGTGAACACTTGGTCACATTATGGACTCTTGGCCACTTTATAAAATAATCATGAACACTTGGTCACTCCTACATAAAATTAGTAACCATAATTTATTTTACTAATGTCCTTGACCTTAGCTAGGGTAAGAAACTTTATAATTCATTTACAAATAACATAGTAATTTGGTTTTCATATATAACCTAAAAGGTTACATTTGGCCATTATGGGAAGGGAATGAAATCCAATGTTTTACTTGTCACATTGCTATATTTTCACCTCCTTGCTATAATTTAAACTTAATGGTGCCATGTATAAAATTATATTTTAGTATTTTCTATCATATTTAAAATTATGTATTCATAATATGGCACCTTTTTTTCTACTTACTGCCTTGGCTTATTTTATGTCCAAAACTTAAGGTTCCATACATTCCTCATTCTACATCTCTTTATAAAATGTAAACAATGTACCATGTATTAATTCATTATGTAACAAAGTAACCATTTGCCATATGTTATTTTCTTGCTATATATATTTATCATTCTTTATTTTCTTCCCTTACTAAGCCAAAAGGTAACTTTTTTGTTATATTTTTCAACAGGACTTTTACATTTCCAAATGAAATAATTTCAGCCTAAGTAGGTTAGAAAGAGTCATACCATGGTTTCATGCCAAATTCTAGCTAACATTATCCCCTTGGTTACTTGTGACATAAACACATACATGGACCCTTCAAGAACACAAAATTTCCACACTTTACAATTCTAAAATTTCTCATTAGGCATGCTGAAATTTTCCATTAACCATACGCTCGTGACTTTAGCTATATCTACCACCACACATCAACAATCACAACCCATTCCATTCATCAAACAAACTTAGCCAATAGAAACATTACATCTTAAGGAATGTAGAGCTAGAGAAATTGATTCCATGAAAACTTTAAATCATACTACATAATTTAAATCATGAAATCAAAACATAGAATTGCTAAGCTACCTCAAGGATGAAATAAAATGAAATTATCTTGGATTCCTCTTTCAATTTCCCTTTGCTCTTTTGCTTCTTCCTTTCTCAGCCAAGTTAGCTCCTTCTTCCCTCACCGAATATGTTTTTGTGCCTTGTCAAATTCTTAAACTGCTCTCACTCTCACCCATGCACTTGCTGTATCCATCTAGCTATCTATGTTTAATGCAATCTCTCTTTTCTATGTTGTTTACTTGACTAAATGGGACGCTACCCTCCTTCTCATTCTTAATTATTATTATTTAATAGCCACACGTGTACTTAAGTACAATCCATTTCCTTGCAATCTTGTATTAACCACTCGGTCACGCTAAAGGAAAGGAAGGAGAGGGATTCACGCAAGCCACCACTTCACGCGAGAGACACCCTTCATGCAAGGTACACGGTTTAGCATTATATATGGATATAATTTAATTCCTTATATCTAGTTCCTATTTGGTGAACTCAAAAGGAATTGCTTTCACCGTACACACACATATATATTTAACTACTTTTATTTTGTTTATTTTATTTATTTGATTTGGCAAAACCATTCGGTCACTTGAGATTAAAGGCTAAATGGAAGAAAAGAAGGAAGTTTAATGCCACACATCTCTCTCTCTTTCTCTCTTCTCAATTTATATTGCCGTGTGGTTATATAAAATTCACATGCTTCTTCCTATTTTCCATTGGTTTCATGATCAAAGTTCGAGAATAACTAGTCAAACTCCTTTTTTCTACTTACATGTCACGTTCTCTTCTTCACCAATTGCCAAGCTCCTTCTAAGAGTCATTACCGTGCATATATATATATATTTAATTTAGCTTTTTCCTTTGGAAATTAGGCTAGATGAAAGGAAGAAAAGTAGGAATTAAATTAACCACCTCAAGCACCTTAATTTTCACATGTTTCTTTTTTATGAACATGCCATGTTACTTAATACCTAGGTCCATTCTTTCCCTTGTGACATTTATTCTACATTACATCACTAAAGCAATTTCATCACATTTATTAAGAAAACATAACATAAAAATAGCCATAAGAATGGGGTGTTACACATATTAGCTTAATAATGTTTATTTTGAAGAGTAAGGTATGACGCCTCATTGGAGGAATGGTACACGGGATAAAGATGGTGATGTGGACTTAGCTAGGGTTATACAAACCCTAATTGGAATGATAGAGGCCATGAGGGCACAGGTTGTTGCTGCCACTCAATAGGCACTACTACAGCCAAAGTACTAAGGAAAATGCAGGAAAATTGAAATGTAAATCGTAACGCTTACCTTGAGGGCGGGCATGTGGTGGATCAACCCTATAAGGGATAGTCTAAATTTCAGAATGCTAAGCCTGCTTCCTTTAGAGGTGAGTTTAACCTGAAGGTAGCAGAGGACTGGTTGGCAAAAATAGAGAAGTTGTTTACAATTATAGGAGTATAGAGGCCCAGAAGGTCCAATTCTCCATTTATATGCTGGCTGGAGAGGTCGAGCACTGGTGGAAAGGGGCCTAGCCATTAATAGAGGCTTAGGGAATCCAGATCACCTAGAATCCTTTTAAAGAGGTGTTTATAGAGAAGTACTTTCCCCAAAGTGTGAGGAATGATAAGGAAATAGAGTTTTTGAAGATTAAACAGGGTAACATGTCTTTTGATGATTACTTGGCAAAATTTGAGGAGCTATCCAAGTTCTACTCCTATCAGGAATTGAGGCAGGATGAAGCATGGAAGCCATTCACTTACAAGCCGCATTGTGTAACACCCTTATCTTTACATTATGGCTTCATAAAATGTAATAAGATAAGAAAGTCAAATTTAACTTTACCTTTTTAATTCATTAATTTTCCTGAGCCTTAGAATCCATCTAGAATTTATTATTTGATTAGGTTTGGGCTCTTTTGCTCAGGTTGTCATACTTAAGCACAATAGAGATAAAATTTCATACATCACAGTGAAATTTGTAAAACATTCCATAACTATATGTATATCATTTAAACTTTCTAATACACATCCCAGGATATGTTAAGTATTCATATATAGGGGTAAGGAGACAATAATCCTGTCACTCAAACCCCTTTTTTCCAAAAGAATAGTGGTCCTAATTCTATCCCAAGATACATATGGCAAAATTAGGACTAAAAGTGCAACATTACATAATTTTATTTACTCCTTAAATCTACTAGTTCGGTGCATCACCACACTGGATCTATGGATTTGATACATACTAGTACAATAATGAGAAATAATTTCCCAATAGCTAAATAAACCATACAGTTTCAAAATAACTGGCACGTACCACTATACGAATACATAAAATATTTCTACATTCCATTTCTTTCAAAATAGTTTCCATTCAATTCCATGGGCATGCTTTATATCAAACATATGCATATAAATTTGTGAATATGAGATTATCACTGTTTCATGCCATGAACATATTATATGGCATCACATTGTCATGCATTCATACACAATCTGTCATAAGATTTCATCACATCATTCATACTTTTTATATTCGTAGGGGTACCTTAGTGCCTTCAAGTCATTACCACAAAAGTGACTCTTTATAATGCCATTGAGTCATCGCCACTTAAGTGACTCTTTATAGTGCCATTGAGTTATTACCATTAGGGTATCATATAGTGCCATCACATGCACCTCAAGGGGGATCTAAAAGTGATATTCTCCATCCTTTCTTGGTGACCTTTAGGAGGACTTAAATAGTGTCATTGTCCATCCCTTCAGGTAACATTCATTACCTTTTCATTTATCTCTAGGGGAAGATGGAATAGTGTCATTCTCTCACCCCTAGGATAACATTCATAACCTTTTACATATTCACCACAGGGGGGATATTATAGTGTCGTTCTCCACCCTTTCTTGGTGACCTTTAATGCCTTTCATTTCTCATTTGCATGTAATTTCAAGCCATTCATTCATATTCATATAAATTAAAACATACTCATGTCAATGGCATAATACATTCAATTACCATTCATATTTAATCATTTCATCATTTCCCCCATTTCTCTTGACTAGGCCATTTGAAAACACACTTTAAAATTCTTTCCATTAACACATGATTTCGGCCATCAAGGGAAAAATGGCGTAATGTTCTTGGCCAAGGTAAGAAATGGATGAAAGATAGGGATTTTCAAATTATTTGTTCCCTTTCTTCCATCCTTTCTACCATTTAGGCATTAGGGTACAATTTTCTTTCATTAATCACGACACTTTCTCATTCTCAAAATATGCATATATATGTTTAGCCTTTCTTTTTTCTACTTCAATAACTCATTTATCATGCCAAACATATAAATATATATATTCTTTCATCTTCACATTTACAAGCACACTTTCAAGGTTAAATGGCATGGTTAGAAAATGGGAAATTTGCCAAAATCATGAAGATAACATAATTTTCTCTCTCTTCCTCTCTCATGACCAAGCACATAAAAATTTTTAGACATTTTTCAAGTAAACTTCAGCACCATTAAGCTTAGATGCTCTTGGCCAAGAGAGAAAATGAGAGGAAATGGAAGAGTTTCACTCTTTTGCTTACATGGCTTCCATTTTTTAGATATTCTTATGCAAAATCACCATTTCCTCTTTCATTTCCATATCATTTCAGCCATTTCCAAAGTTAGGTTTTTTCATGAAAATGGTACCAAACATGCCAAGATTCAATCTTCCATGATTTCTAGCATACAAACATTGCCATACTCACAAACACAACCATATTTCCAAACAAGCATAACCAAGTATAGAAAGCAGCTCTTATGGATTGTAGAGAGAGAAAACCCTAGGTCTCATGAGCATAAAAACACTTTAATCTTTCTATAAAACATGATACTAAGGTTATAGGATTTTTGTGTTACCTTGAAAAAGTAAGAAAAGTGTAATCTTCCAAGTATTTTGCCTTGTCTTCCTCTTCCTCTTTGTCTTCTCACCCTTTTGGCCAAGCCTCTCCCTCCCCCTTGTTCGACTTATTTTTCTCCTTAAGGAAGAAATGAATTAAATTAGGGTTTAGATGAAATTACCAAAATTCCCTTGGTGTAAAATGACCATTTCACCCTTATTACTTCTCTTTTTCAACAATGACATCCTTTCTCCTTTAAATTGCAATTTCATGGAACTTTCATGGAATATAACTACTTTACCCTTACATTTTTGAAAATGACAAATTTTCCCTTACACTTTCTTAAAAATTACATTTAGATCCTTGGGTAAAATTACCATTTTACCCTTTATGTCCAAATGGCCATTTTACTTTCATTTTTCCTCCTTTTCAAAAATTATAGGCACAAACTCACCAAATAAAGTTTTATAAAGCCTCTTTTATGAAATTACTAATTTATCCCTCTTTAGGTAAGATTACCATTTTGCCCTTCATGGCAACATACTTATTTTTACCCTTATTCCTTCTCCTTTTAAAAACAAAAGGGAAAATGCCTTCAAACACAATTTCATGAAGTATTTAAATGGAAAATTTGGTCTTTCTTCTTTATGAAAAATTACTATTTTGCCTTCTTTGATAAAATTACAATTTTACCCTTATGGTAAGATTAGTCCTATGTTGATAAAAATGTCCATTATACCCCTTTTGTAATTCATTCCTAACACCATATAAACCATTACATCTACATAACCTATCATTAATAATAAAAAGAATAATATATCAAAATTACTGGAGGCAGGTGTTACATTTCTCCCCTTCTTTAAAATAATTTCATCCTCAAAATTGATACATACCTCATGTGAATAATTTTGGGTAATTTCTCCTCATATCCTCTTCTTTCTCCCAGGTTGCTTCTTATGGTGATGTTTTATCCCATAAGACCTTCACAAGGGGAATGACTTTATTCCTCAAGGTCTTGACCTCCGTACCGATGATTTGTAAAGGTTTTGGCCGATAAGTCAAATTATCCTTTAATTGCAATGTACTGGTGTCAAGTATGTGTGAGGGATCAGGAATATATTTTCTAAGCTAGGATACATGAAAGATATTATGAAGGTTTGATATTGATGGTGGAAAGGCTATCTGGTATGCTTGTAGACCAACTCTCTTCAAAAATTGAAAAGGTCCAATGTATCTAGGACTTAGCTTTCTAGATTTCATTGCCCTACCAATAATAGTAGTTGGGCAGATTTTGAGAAAATATGATCTCCCTCATCAAATTCTAGTGGCCTCCTTCTTTTATCTGTATAACCCTTTTTCCTACCTTAAGCTTTGGCCATTTTCTCTCTGATCATTTTAATTTGATTAGTGGTCTGTTGTAATAACTCAGGTCCTAGCAATTGCCTCTCACCTATCTCGTACCAACATAATGGGGACCTACACTTCCTCCCATAAAGAGCTTCATAGGGTGCCAAACCTATACCAGAGTGGAAATTGTTGTTATAGAAAAATTCTATCAATGGCAAGCTCTTATCCTAATTCTCTTTATACTCTAAGGCACAAGCCCTAACCATATCCTCTAAAGTTTATATTGTCCTCTCTGTTTATCCATCTGTTTGGGGATGATATGCGGTACTAAAGTTCAACCTAGAACCAAAAGCTTCTACAGGGCTTTCTAAAATCTAGAGGTAAATCTAGGATCTCTATATGAGACAATGCTGATGGGTACTCCATGAATTCTCACTATCTCCTGAATATATAATTGAGCTAATCTATCCATGAAGAAATTGATCCTAATGGATAGGAAATGAGCTGACTTAGTCAATCTATCCACTATCACTTAAATGGCATCATTTCTTAACTAGGTTATGGGTAAACCCACCACAAAGTCCATTAAAATTTTGTCCCATTTCCACTCAGGAATATCTAATGGCTGTAATAATCTAGCAGGTTTTTGATGTTCAATCTTCACCTGTTGACATACTAGACATTTAAATACATGCTTCGTTATGTATTTTGTCATACCTGGCTACCAAAACTTTTCCTTCAAATCTTGATATATCTTAGTAGTGCCAGGGTGAATGGAATACTTACTTTGGTGAGCTTCCTCTAATATTTTATCCCTTAATCCTCTAGCTCTAGGAACATAAATTCTATTTTGGAAAGTTACTATTCCATGAGCTTGCTTCGTGAATTCCTTTGAATCCTTTAGAGACTTTAGGAATTCATCCTCTTTTAAGCTTTGATGTCCTACCAATGAACTATATGTAGCCACACCTTAAGGTAGTGCACTTGTCAGTTTAGCCTTGTTCAATGGTGAGTATCAAGGTTGTATCCCACGAGAACAGGAAAGCCTAAAGTTACTACTTACTCATTGTTATCTAGCCTAAGACAAATGGTGATTTTAATTAAACTAATTCTAACTACTACTACTTTGGCTATGGAGAGAAGGTGAGGCAAGTGTTAAGATAGAGAATTATCAAGTTTCTAGAAAAGCAAACCCATTGGGGTCCTAAACTAGGGAATGTTTCAAAAAAGGATAATAAATTATGAAATTGATTGTGCTACCTATGGGTGAATTCTATAACAAATCTATATTTTTGATTGATTTCAATGGATTTCTAAAATTATACCTTCCATTGACTATTTATGTCCAATGATCAAATATAGATCAATAGTAGTGCTTTAATTCACCTCTATTAGGAATTCCTCCTACTCTAACAATCTTCAACCTCTAAGTTTGATCGAAAATCAACTATTCTCTCTAGTTAGTTTTCCAATTCCAAACATCATCGGTTAGAGTATTGAGAGGAATCTAGAAAGTTTTCCCTATGATGTCTTGTAATGAAAACTTGATCAATCTTTAACTAAAGGAAGATCGTGCAATCTAATTTATAACTTAATCATATTAAAATCATAATATCAACATAGTTTAAGAACCCCAATTGAGTTCTACCAATCAAGCTACTCATGTTCATGAATAAAACAACAAGACTTATAACAAAGAAAGAAGAACACAATGGAAACAGAAACATCCTTATCTGTCAAGTTTTGGATGACTAGTTTTGACTTTGAACTCCTTCTTGATTTTGCTTCTAGTTGCCTCTTGATGATTCCCAATCTCTTTCTTTAATTCTTGAATGAATCTCCATGGCTCATACCTTTGTGAAGAGACAATGGAATTGAAGTGTCAAACTCCAAAGATTAGCAAGGATTGTCACGCTCCATGTTGCTTCAAGTGCTCATGATTTTTCTTCTCTAAATGCCTTCTCTATGCTTGTATACCTCTGGCTAATTATAGGCGAAGAATGAGTGCTTTTAGGCTCCCACACTATCATGTGGCTGCCTAGAAAATGGCATGGCCATGTGGTAGGGTGTGTTCTAGAAGACATCATGCTTAGCCTTGCCATAAGATGTATTTTGAGGTAATTTTAGCCATTAGACACTTGGTTTTGATCCATTTTGCTTCAAAATTGCTTAGTACCTAGTAAAAGCTTGGATAACATGAAAACAAGGTGGAAATATGGGTAATTAGACATAAAACACATAAATATGCTCTTAAAGTGAGTAGAATTTATCAAATAAAAATGTATAATTTTGTGCCTATCACATTACCCCACACTTAAGCTTTTGCTTGTCCTCAAGAAAACTTTCATTTAATTCATAAGAAACAATAATAGCTTTTCATAGTTAATACATATTCCACAGTCTATGTAACTCAATGCTACATGAATCTTAACCACAATTCTTGGTGTTGTAGGCCCTTCACAAATAATAGAGATAGTTAGATTGAATGCATTTCCTCAACAAGAAATTCAAATTTGATTAGGAACTATTGCCTCACAAAGATCACTCAGTGTCACTTAGAAGTGTATATATATGGAGTAAAATCTCTCAAGCAATTTCATAGTACCATGCTTTCCATATGCTTGCTTATAAATCTCATCTGCATTACTTGTGAAAATTTGAATATCATAATCAAAGGGTCTTGATAAGGTTCTAATGGGGCTTAAGGTAGAGCTAGGTGAAGAATTTTAGGAGAAAAGGGATACAGATATGTTGAAAACTTATGTGGTCTTAAGGAGATTCCAAGGATTAAATGTAGTAGACACAGTTTTCACTAAGCTTTTTGGTTCAGAGAATACCCTTTCCCAAGATAGTACAGAGATTGCTTTGATAATTATAATTTTTCTCTTGCTTTCTTTTTCCTTTCCTTTTCTTTTTTTCTTCCTTTCTTTTCTTTCTCTTCTTCATTTTTTTTTGTTTTTTACAGTCTTGTAATCTTTCTAATATTCACTCTTGGATTGAGGGGGTACCTCAAAATAAAGGGAAGACTCAGGGAATCCTTATCTATTGAGATACTGCATTTTAATCTAGATATGAAGAATAGACCACACAAATTTCAACATATAGGGTGGCAAAGGAAGATATTGTAGAAAGAAATGGAATTTAGGATGTAAGGGTGTGTATAATGAAGAAAATGTCAAGGCCTAATAATGGTCACCTAAGGGAAACACATAGGGGAGGCTTTTTTGGTCAATAGGGTGTAACCTAAGTTGCCCAAATCATATATGATATTCAAGAATTCATGTAATTTTGACAAGTATTACAAAGCAACTTCTAGAAGCATAGTAAAATGAAGTGCACCTTCAATAAGAAAAATGTAAAGCATGTTTGTAATGAATGCTCTCTTGGCTCAAATCTTCATATTTATAGGGTGTGGTTTCATAGGATTCCTAAAATTTTCAATAAAATTACAAGTCAAGTAATGCATGCATGTCTTCTTATCAATATTATCAGTTAAGAGTGTATGCAATGTAGAACATGATTAAAGACATTGGAGTATCTAAGTGTCACAGAGCTATTTTTATACATGAGCTATGAGATACAATTATTTTTTATTGTGAATTCAAACAAAGATTTGTAGGAGTGTGTGTGTTATAACTCCTATCCATGTTATGACTCAGTGTAAAGCATTTATTTGAAATGAATAAAATAATGAAGTTAAAATAAAATAACATGAAGTGAAAAATGAAATAGTATAACTTAAAAATTTTGAAAATTTTAGGCAATAATAAAGAGATATAAAATAAAGAAGATATAAAATAGTTAAAGAAAATAATAAAATAAATAAATATAAAAAAAATAAAAAAAAAATTTTATTTGAGTTATTTGATAAAGTAGCTTTAATAGATTAAACAAAACTGAAGTTAAATTGAAATAGACTGAATGGAGCCACCCCACATTAAAGACTGACATTGTCCTTAGTGTATAGTAAAGGGTGATCCCAAGAGGAAAATTAAACATAAAATCCAACAAGAGATACCCACCCCGCACTTGAGGGTCACACTTCTCTTAGTGTATGCAAAGGGGATATCCCAAAATAAAATAGATAGTGCAGAACGACATAAACAAACAAAAAGCCAGAGCTGGGAAGTTTACTTATAGCCCTCATCAGCCAGAGATAGGGGAGGAGGAGGCCTTCTAAATTGAAGGGCCTTAGGGTATTTCTGGCAAGAGTGTAAGGTTAAAGTGCTTAGGTGGTTCATTTTATTTCAAGATAAGGGGTCCTTAATTAAAGGTTTCACATCTTGCACCTTTGACTTGTTAATAGAAATAGATGATTTAGTGGGGTTAATGGGCTCTTTGGCCAACAAAGAGGCTAGTTACTCTAACACTTACTCATTAGATAACCTATCTTCATCTTCAGCTGCTTGAAAAGGGTTAGTAAGAAAATATTCTTGTAGTTCTCCCTATAACAAGTCATTAAGTAACATTTCCTATAAATGAGAGTCAGCAAGATCATCCAACACATCCACAAAATGCATAGTATCATTATAATCTAAGGATTGTTGCTGAGAAGTATCTAAGTTGAAAGTGACAATCTCATTATCTACTCTAAGTGTCAACTTTCCACCCAAAACATCTGTTAGAGCCCTAGGTGTTACAAGGAAAGGTCTACCTACAATCAAGGGTATGCTACTTTCACTTTCCATATCCATCACAACAAATTCAACGAGAAATATAAACTTGTCAACTTTTACCAGTACATTTTCAATTATACCTGTAGGATATTTAATAGTTTGATCAGCCAATTGTATAACTATCTTAGTAAGTTTAGGCTTATGCAATCCTAGTCTTTCAAACAAGCTACCAGGCATTAGATTTACACTAGCTCCTAGATCAGCTAGTGCATCTATAATAAACAGTTTACTGATTACACAAGGTCTAAAAAAACTCCTTGAATCATTTATCTTAATAGGTAGCTTGTTTTGTAGATTTGTTGTGCACTCCTCATTCAGTGTCACCAGCCCCAAATCCTTCCATTCCCTTTTGTTCATTCTCAACTGCTTGGATAAATCAAGGGACTTATCATAATGCTGATAAAATTTCTCCTGTTTCATTCTAACAGGGTATAGAATAGGTGGTTGGTACTCTCTTACAGGAATTTTCTTGTCCTCAACTAGCTTACTTACCTTAGGTTTTAGTTCCTTACTAAATGGCACATCTTGCGCAATAGTATTATCATTAGTCAACAAACAAAGACTAGATAATTCCTTACCTAATATTAAGGTAATAGCATTGCATTGCTCCCTCGAATTAGACTTTGTGGTGGTGGGGAGCGTCCTTGGCTATTTCTCAACTAGCACCTTAGATATCTGGCTTATCTGATTCTCCAAGTTTTGAATGGAGACCTGGTGATTTCTAATGGTTGTGTTCATTTGCTGGAGCCTACACTCTAAAGTGGGTAAAATCTTCATTATCAATTCATTTAGAGTAGGCTTCTTCTCCTACCCTTGGGGAAACTAATTTAGAGCAGATTGTTGTTAGGGTTGCTGATGGTTCAACCATTGATAATCTTGTGGGCCTTGGGTGTTGTTATTTCTCTAACTAAAATTTGGATGGTTTCTCCACCTATGGTTTTATGTGTTATTATAGGGTTACCCTACTATCTTAGGTCATGTCCCATATAATTTACTTGTTCACCTTCAGCTGAACCCAAGTTAGAAGAAAAGGAAGAAGAAGGGTTAGCAAACATGTCTCTTGCATTATAGTTTTCACCATAATGCGGGCCACCAGAAAAATTCACAGCTTGACTATACTGCTTGTACTGGTATATAGAGTTGGTCTATTTTCTTACCTAGAAGCTCCACTTGAGCTACCAAGAATGATGTAGAATCTGCTTGATGGACCACTCTCTATTGTCTAACTTTCTCTCTAAAGGATTGCCTTTAGTAATTGTTCATGGCCATCTCCTCTATCAGATTTTGTGCCTGCTCAAGGGTTTTGTTGTTGAGAGCTCCCCCTACTGCTGTATCTATAATATGCCTAGTGGTTGGGTTCAGTCCGCTATAAAATGTTTATACCTGAATCTATATGAGCAATCCATGGTGTGGGCAACAACTTATCAGGTCTTTGTACCTCTCCCATGTATCATACATGCATTCATCTTGCATCTGCACAAAAGAAGAAATATTTTTATGCATTTGTTCAGTCTTAGCAAGAAGGAAATATTTGTATAAAAAATTTTCTGCCAACTCATCCCAAGTGGTGATAAAATTTGGGGGGAAGGATTACAACCATCTCTTGGCCCTATCCCTTAAGGAAAATGGAAACAACCTAAGCCTAATGGTGTCATCGCTGGTTCCATTTATCTTAAAGGTGTTGCATATCTCTAAAAGGTTGGCAATATGAGAATTAGGGTCCTTTTTGGGCAAAACTCCAAACTTTACTATTTGTTGCACCATTTGGATGATGTTTGGCTTGATTTCAAAATTATTGGCTGCTAAGGTAAGCCAACTAATGCATGTTTGTGTCCCTTCTAATGAAGGTCTAGATAAATCATACATTGTTTGGTTACCATCATTATTATTATTATTGGCCATATCTTACTGAGTATGAACAGGAGTTTGAATTGGCTCTTTCTTAATAGGATGTGATCGAGACCTCAAACTATTGAGATATCGTTAAGGTTCAGATAGAGGTTCTCGAGGAACAGGGTCAAAACTTTTGGTTATAAACTATTAGAGATCAATATATAACTAATAATTTTAAAAATTAAAAGAAACAAAAATTGAATATAAAAAGATTTTAAAAAAACTATCCTCTTGCATCTGTCTTAGTACTTAAGCAGTGGTAGCCACCAGTTGTGTGGCAGCAGCAGCCTGTTCCCTTATGGCGTCCACCATCCCCATCAAAGTTTGCATTACCCTAGCCAAATTTGCTTCTCCATCTTTTTCCCTTGGACCATTTCTCCTAGGAGGCGCCATACTTTACTCTATAATATAGATATTACTCAGGTGATCAGTCTCAATAACAAACATTTATAAGAGAATATATGGCTCCAATAGAAAATATTGTACATTCCCCAAACCTAACACTCCATTCCACAGGTCAAAACATAGCACAAGTAGTCAACTGCTATGGCTCAGTTAACTAACCTGCATTAGTCTCTATCCTGAGGAATCTACCTATACTACATAATTAACATCTATCACTACCAAATCAGCTATGTGCTAACTGTGGTAGCCATGCTTTGATACCAACAATGTAATACCCCTTTAACCTATGGTTTCTTTTAACTATTTAAAGTTATAAAATATATATTTATCATAGTAATGGTGAGTTACTATTACATCTACCTGAGTAAATTTTTAAATTTTTACCAAGTTCATTAATTGAGTGCCATTTGGGGTTTGGTCAGGTTTCACTTACTCTTACAGCGAAATAGAATGTATAAAATATACCTAGATTAGCTATACATAAACATGCATTCTGAGTTAAATATAGTTAAATAACTATTAGGAACAGAGGTAACAATCCTACCACTCATGGTCCCATCAACTAGTCTAAACATTAGTTCATATACATCTAGTTTAAGATAGGCTAAACAAGATATATTCTATACTAACCTTTTCAAAAATCACCAACACTAGTACAAGTAAATATGTGCCTATACTATCTCAAAATAACTACTGTCATATACCCCAAGGAGGATACTTCTACCTATGTTACCTTCCAATCCAACTGGAGGACCTACACATCTGATACACGTCATCACTAAAGTGAGAAATAAATCTCAGTAGCAATGCAACCTGTCTTTTCAAAATTACCAGCTTGTACCATCATGCTTACACGAAAAAGCTCTATATTCTTTTGTTATGTAACATAATACATAGAATATACTATTGGGGTATAATGTATGCAATATAGTTTCAATCATGTCCTTAGATTTATATATGTACATTTAAATATATCATCTTTAAAGTATGGGATGTTCATTCATCATCATTCTCATCATCACTTTCATATAAAACATTTGTGGGATAGTAAACATGCCATCATTTCATTTCCATAACATGTGAGCAGTACAAAAAACACCCCAAGAGTAAATGGGAGAGTTGCCCAAAAATAACTCCATGTGCTACTATCTATATGAATGAGCACATGGCTATTTAGTCATGCCTTAACTTTTGTACATTCTGACAATCAGTTAATCGATCATGAGCTTATCTACCCTAAGGCAAACACTGAGCCTATTTACCCTATGCCATACACTGAGAATACTTTCCTCTTTCCTCTTTTGTGTTTTTTTCTCTCTCTTTATTTCACTAACACGAGGGTCTCATCACCCAAGTGATTCGTAACTCTATCTTATGCATGTTACCCACTACATCCCTAGTTTAGATGTTGAGTTTAAGTGAAAATCTGGGCTAATTTCCTGTTAAAATGGTCAATTGGGCTTATTACACACATCAGAGAGCTAGTATTTAACTTCATTCTTTCTGGCAGTTGGCTGCTAGCTTACTGTCTAAAATTTTTTCTTTTAGCTAAGAGCTGCCAATCGGCTATTAGGGCTTGGCAGTCGTCTGCTAGCCTCGATAGTTAACTTCTAAGTGTCTAGCAATCAGCTACTAGCCTTTTGGAAACTTTCTAGAAAACAAAGAACACGACAGTCAACTTTCAGGGGTCTAGCAGTTGGCTGCTAGTGTTCTATCATGCATTTCTGGGTAGAGAATGAGCACAACAGTCGACTTTCAAGGTTGGTAGTCGACTTCCAGGGCTGGTAGTCAGCTTTTAACACTCAATTTACTTGAAAATTCATGTTTTTACCCAAAGTTTGGGCCCAAAAACATATTCTTAAATCATTTACTTAATTCATAAACTAATTCCCGACATTCAAACATCATTTCTCATTCATAAAATGCCCATAACATAGCTTAACATGTTAAAAATAAGATTAAACCACATCTTTCTCACTTAGGGCAAAACCATAACTTCAAAAATCATTCACAAGCATAAAAAAACAAGTTAAATTAGCACACATTACCCAATAGTAGTTAAAACACACAGAATGTAGGTTTAAAAACCCAACTTGACTTTAAAATTTTCAAAAATCACATTTATCAGTAAGTTTTTTGCATATTTTAGAAATGGGGTTTAAGATGAATTGCTACCTTCATTCCTTCTTGAAATGTGTGTGTATGATGTGTAGAAATGATACTTCCTTGCTGTAGGACTGATTTCTAGTCTCAAGTTTGCTCCTTCCTCAATAAAATTTCCTCCTCAAGCCTTAGCTCATACCTTTCTCTCTCTAACTTCCCCCTTCAGCTTCTCTCTCTAAAAATTTGGTATGTTGAAAGTGTGGGGGTTTTGGGGCTTTAGTTAGGGTTTAACAAAGTTTTAGGAATTTGCTATCTAGTCCCTAAGCTCTTTTACACTCTTAGACTTATTCATTTTTCCCTTTTCAATTGAGTCCCTAAGCACCTCTTACTAAACCTTCATGTATTTCCTTTCAATTTAGTCCCTAGGCTAATGCAACTATATGCACTAATGCAACATACACAAGCATTAAGATTAAATTAACAACTAGCAAACATCTCTTTAATCATACTAGGAGCGGATGTTACAGCTATGGTAAGCCAACTAATGCATGTTTGTGTCCCTTCTAATAAAGGTCTCGCAAAATCATACATTGTTCAGTTTCCATCATTGTTATTATTGTTGGCCATATCTTACTTATAACACCCCAATCTTATAACTATTTGCATAAGTATAATGTTTATAAATCCTTTGGCTATAAGATTGGCATATTATATACTCTTTTGTCCTTTATACATAATAATCGATCAAACACAACATAAATTTAAACCATCATTTATATACTTTCCATATCCATTTCAAACTTACAAAGTTATTACATATACTATAGGATATATAGAGTTATACTATTTTCTTAGGGTAAGGAGGTAACAAACCTACCACTCATACCCCTACCAAAAACCTAGCAATGGGTCATTACCACATATCTTGTTATATATGCCCATTACATTTCATGTACATCAAAATAAGCTATCCTAATTCCATTCAAAAAAAAAACCATTTAGAATTAGGATAATGGGCTAACTAACTATATACATTCCAGTCATAACCAAAAAGTGTTATTTCTTCACTCCTCAACAGAGGAGGAAGAGGAACTTCTGTCATAGACATTACCCAGATTGCTTAAACCACTATAAACTATCCCAGAAATGGAACATCAACGTATGCTATCTCAAACTCCAACAATACTATATACCTAGGCATCTGATACATATCATATACAATTGTGAGAAATAATTTCTTAGTAGCTTAACAATCTAATTTAAAAATTTATCTGATATGTACCATCGTAGTGATACGAAAAACATTTCTATATTCTTTCTTTCTCCATAATAGGATATTCTATTGGGAAAATACTGTCAATATTTGATGATTATGTATGGCAATGTATTTAAGAGTAAATTTATGTAACAATATAAGTATGAATTTAAATATGGATATGGAAATTTATTTCACATACTAGTTCACCACAGAAACATATTATGGTGTCAAGATAGTAAAATACTTGTGTTAATAACATAGGGAAAACATTCATTAATAACTGGAAAAATGTTTATAAATCTTGGCTAAAAGCTATAAGATAAATAGGTAAGAGAATTTAAAAGTCTCAGGAGAGTCAATAAGTGAACTACTCCACGTATTACTACATACATGAATTAGATAATTTTCCTGCTATGTGACAATTTTGCCACTAGTACTATTTGAGGTGTCCCCCAGTGGATCTGAGTACTTAAACAGATTAATGTATTTTTATAGATCATTAATAGGGTGAAAATTTAATGCCATGGGATCACTACTACTACGTAGATCATTTCCTCTCTGCTTTCTGGGCAGCTCATGATGCTATGAAGTCACCACCTTAATGTTGGTGGTTCTACTCCCAGTACAACATTTCTTAAATATAATCTAGGATGACTAAGCTAGTACACATAGTTATGCTAAATTCTAAGTAGATGTTTCCTTTTATCTAGCCATCTAGGCTACACTAACCTAGAATTTGCAACCATCATGGCATTTTTTTTCTAAAATCTTTATTCCGAGTGGATGTTTCACCATCCATATTTATGAAACAACCGTGGAATGCCCAACGACCGTCTTATGCAGACAATTGGCCACTCGGTTACAAGCTTGTCTATCCTAGAACATATTTTAGAAATACTTCCTCCAATTCTCTTGTGTATCTTTCTATGTTTTCCTTGGTTTACTATGTTTCCCTTTTCTATCGGAATACAATTTTGCTATTTCTCTATTTTACTATCAAGATACAATAACTATGGTTAAAATATAACCTTTGCCCTTATGTGTATGCTAATGTTGTCATATTGGAATTGTTTGAATATGGAAAACTTTTTATACTTTTTAAACTCTTTCTCATGTTTATTTATGATAACGTTGCCTAAATCAATTTAATTATCCATTCTTGAAAAATAATAATAATATAAATCTCTAATAAAATTTTAATAAATTTCAAGAGAGAGTTTCATAATTTTGGCTTAAGGAAAATTCAAGAAAAATTGAATATTTTACAATTTAAATTTCCCTTTTTCTATTCTTTAAATAATACCATTAAAATGGTATAATCTCTTTTCCATAATCAATACATATTCCCTCATTTAAACATTACACAAAAGGGTGCTAGGTGAACACTTTCTATTATTTCACCAATCTTATTTTATTTAATTTCTAATATATCCATAAAACTCAATTAAACATTAACTCTTCAAAAATTAACTTCAATGTGCAAAAGGACATATTATTCTAGCCTTGCAAATATGTATCAGTGTGCAAGCACAAAAAACATTTTCATCCACATTCTAGTTGTCTAAAACATAGGCTTATTCACATATACATATTGGCAAGCATTGCATGATCATTGGGAATGTCAATGTGATAAGGATGGTCATTCTCATATATCATATTTTCAGCAAAAGAATATATGTAACCATTGAAATAGCCAGTGATTATCTATATATTCTCATTCTTAAAACTTACCTTGCTTGATAGTGTGAAGCACATTTGGTCACACCACAAGAAACGTGGACACTTGGCCACTTTAGTAAGGATTGTGAACACTTGTTCACATTGTGGACTCTTGGCCACTTATAAATTAATTGTGAACACTTGGTCACATTGTGGACTCTTGGCCACTTTATAAAATAATCATGAACACTTGGTCACTCCTCCATACAATTAGTAACCATAATTTATTTTACTAATGTCCTTTACCTTTGATAGGGTAAGACACTTTAAAATTCATTTACAAATAGCATAGTAATTTGGTTTTCATATATAATCTTAAAGGTTACATTTGGCCATTATGGGAAGGGAATGAAATCTGATGCTTGCTGCCAATGCTATCTAGCAACAATACCTAAGGCAGTGAACCTATCGATGCAGCCTAGTGCAATGGTGAGTATCAAGGTCGTATTCCTCGGGAACGGGAAAGCCCAGAGCTACTACTTGTTCTCTGTTATTTAGCCTACCAATTCAAAGTAATTTCGATTCTAATTAAACTAATAACTAAGCTAAATGCAATAATCACTAGTCAGTGCTAATTAACAAGAAGATGAATTAGTTGAGACAGAACAGCAAACCCAATGGGAACCTAAACTAGTTGGTAAATACGAAAGATAATGGATGATTGAATCTGATTCTACTACCTGTTAGTGAATTCTAATGCAAATTCAAATTCTCTGTCGGTCTCAATGAATTTCTTAAACCTAAAATCTACCACTGGCTGGTTCTTCCTACTGGTTAATTTTAGATTAGCATTATCGATCTAATTCACTACTATTAAGAGTCGTTACTTCTTAATCCAGCAATTTAGTAACCTTAGTTCTAAGTGATAACAAATTGTCCGTTACAATCAGGTGTCCAATTTCAATTAAAATCTGTCGATTATTAAGAGAAATCTAAAGAGCTTTCAGTGCAACGTCTTGCCAATAAAAACATACACAGTCATTCATAACAGTAATGGAGATCACAGAATCAATGTTCAACCATCCACGGAAAGTAAATTCAAGCTACCAACATAGTTCAGGACCCAACGGGTTTTACAAATTTAGTTACACATAAGCATCATCCAACAATTCAGAAAATCCATAATTCAGAGAGAAAAGCAATGTAAAAATTATATACGTCCCTCTTCTCCTGAGAATTAGATCAAACAAAGGCGTAATAGTCAGAAAAGTTCTTTGAAAAATGACCAGAAATTGCAATTTTAAAGTTGTCCAATGGGTCACAATCGGGTCAGGTCGCGGGTCACGGATACCCGACCAAAAATAGCTCCAAAGACCACTGAAGCTGCGGCGGAAGGTTGCAGGAGGGCCGCCGCATGACAGAGGGGTGATTTTCGGTGGCCTACGATGCAAACGATGTTGGATGGGTTATGAAACATGGTCGAGTCGCGTCACTCAGGTTTATCTCGGGTTACGCGATCCATCGCGTTACGGCGACCGATGGTTCGTCGGAAGGTGCGGCTGGGCTGCCTGAAGCTGCAGGGAGCATCGATGGGCAGTGGGTCGGTCGAAAAATGCCGCAAAATGCCGTGATGTGGAGCAATTTTTCCTCTCGAATCGCACGTCTTTCTTGCTGTTCTACTATTATCCGACGGTAATGGGTGGTGGTGGTGGGTTCTCCGTCATCTCCTGCTGTCGGGGTGAGGTCGCGCCGCCGCAGAGCACCAATCAAGCGAGGCGTGGGTCCCTCGATTGCGCTGTGGTTTCGTGAAGGGTGTGTGTCATTTTTTTACTGTTCCAGCCTCCTCCAATCATTGTTCCAAGCTTCCAAAAATCTCTTTTTGCACGCTCCTCGGCCTCCTTCCTTGGGCTCATGCTCCAAAGGCCCATTAAGGGCTTTGGCTTGGCCCAATAAGAGGAAAATGGCCCAAATGACCCAAAATAGCCGTTTTAACTCCAGAAAAGTCTCGTTTGCTGATGATTGATTGATAAAAAGCCTGAAATGCAATAAAATACACATTTAGGTGATTCCTAGAATAAAAATACACAACAAATACATATAAAATGGACATAAAATATTAGGTAAAATTGTGTAAAATAAGATATATCAAAATCCAATGTTTTACTTGTCACATTGCTATATTTTCACCTCCTTGCTATAATTTAAACTTAATGGTACCATGTATAAAATTATATTTTAGTATTTTCTATCATATTTAAAATTATGTATTCATACTATTGGCACCTTTTTTTCTACTTAATGCCTTGGCTTATTTTATGTCCTAAACTTAAGGTTCCATACATTCCTCATTCTACATCTATTTATAAAAAGTAAACAATGTACCATGTATTAATTCATTATGTAACAAGGTAACCATTTGCCATATGTTATTTTCTTGCTATATATATTCTCTTTCCCTTTTTACCAACAGAAATGGTGCCCTTTGCCTTTGCCTTTACATTTATCATTCTTTATTTTCTTCCCTTACTAAGCCAAAAGGTAACTTTTTCCTTTATATTTTTCAATAAGACTTTTACATTTCCAAATGAAATACTTTTAGCCTAAGTCAGTTAAAAAGAGTCATACCATGGTCTCATGCAAAATTTTAGCTAACATTATCCCCTTGGTTACTTGTGACATAAACACATACATGGACCCTTCAAGAACACGAAATTTTCACACTTTATAATTCTAAAATTTCTCATTAGGCATGCTGAAATTTTCCATTAACCATACTCTCTTGATTTTAACTACATATACCACCACACATCAACAATCACAACCCATTCCATTCATCATACAAACTTAGCCAATAGAAACATTACATCTTAAGGAATGTAGAGCTAGAGAAATTGATTCCACGAAAACTTTAAATCATACTACATAATTTAAATCATGAAATCAAAACATAGAATTGCTAAGCTACCTCAAGGATGAAATAAAATGGAATTATCTTGGATTCCTCTTTGAATTTCCCTTTGTTCTTTTGCTTCTTCCTTTCTCGGCCAAGTTAGCTCCTTATCCCCTCACCGAATATGTTTTTGTGCCTTGTCAAATTCTCAAACTGCTCTCACTCTCACTTATGCACTTGTTGTATCCATCTATCTATCTATGTTTAATGCAATGTCTCTTTTATATGTTGTTTACTTGGCTAAATGGGATGCTACCCTCCTTCTCATTCTTAATTATTATTATTTAATAGCCACACGTGTACTTAAGTACAATCCATTTCCTTAAAATCTTGTATTAACCACTCAGTCACACTAAAGGAAAGGAAGGAGAGGGATTCACACAAGCCACCACTTCATGCGAGAGACACCCTTCATGCAAGGTACACGGTTTAGCATTATATATGGATATAATTTAATTCCTTATATCTAGTTTCTATTTGGTGAACTCAAAAGGAATTGCTTTCACCGTACACACACATATATAGTTAACTACTTTTATTTATTTTATTTTATTTATTTGATTTGCCAAAAGCATTCGGTCACTTGAGATTAAAGGCTAAAGGGAAGAAAAGAAAGAAGTTTAATGCCACACGTCTCTCTTTCTTTCTCTCTTCTCAATTTATATTGCCATGTGGTTATATAAAATTCACATGCTTCTTCCTATTTTCCATTGGTTTCACGGTCAAAGGTAGAGAATAACTAGTCAAACTCCCTTTTTCTGCTTACATGTCATGTTCTCTTCTTCACTAGTTGCTTAAACTTCACTAATTGCCAAGCTCCTTCTAAGAGTCATTACCATGCATATATATATTTAATTTAGATTTTTCCTTTGGAAATTAGGCTCAATGAAAGGAAGAAAAGTAGGAATTAAATTAACCACCTCAAGCACCTTAATTTTCACATGTTTCCTTTTTATGAACATTCCATGTTACTTAATACCTAGGTACATTCTTTCCCTTGTGACATTTATTATACATTACATCACTAAAGCAATTTCATCACTTTTTATGATCAAGTCATCTAATTAATTAAGAAAACATAACATAAAAATAGCCATAAGAATGGGGTGTTACACTGATTAGCTTAATAATGTTTGTTTTGAAGAGTAAGCTATGGCACCTCCTTGGAGGAATGGTACATGGGATAAAGATGGTGACGTGGACTTAGCTAGGGTTATGCAAACCCTAATAGAAATGATAGAGGCCATGAGGGCACAAGCTACTGCTGCCACTCAATCGGCACTACTACAGCTGAAGTACTAAGGCAAATACAGGAAAATTGAAATGTAAATCGTAACCTTAACCCTAAGGGCAGGAAAGTGGGGGATCAGCCTTATAAGGGATAGTTTGAATTTTAGAATGCTAAGCCTGCTTCCTTTAGAATAGAGAGTTTAACCTTAAGGTAGCAGAGGAGCAGTTGGCAAAAATAGAGAAGTTGTTTGCAATTCTAAGAGTACAGAGGCCCAGAAGGTCCAATTCTCCACTTATATGCTGGCTGGAGAGGCCGAGCACTAGTGAAAGGAGCCAAGCCATTAATAAAGGCTTAGGGAATCTAGATCACCTACAATCCTTTTAAGGAGGTGTTTATGGATAAGTACTTTTCCCATAGTGTGAGGAACAATAAGGAAAAAGAGTTTTTGAAGATTAAACAGGGTAACATGTCTATTGATGATTACTTGGTAAATTTGAGGAGCTATCCAGGTACTCCTCCTATCTGCAATTGAGGCAGGATAAAGCATGGAAGCCATGCACTTACAGGCCGCGTTGTGTAACACCCTTATCTTTACATTATAGCTTCATAAAATTTAATAAGATAAGAAAGTCACATTTAACTTTACCTTTTTAATTCATTAATTTACCTGAGCCTTAAAATCCATCCAGAATTTATTATTTGATTAGGTTTGGGCTCCTTTTGCTCAGGTTGTCATACTTAAGCACAATGGAGATAAAATTCAATACACATAGCAAAATTTGTAAAACATTCCATAACTATATGTATATCATTTAAACTTTCTGATACACATCCCAGGATAAGTTAAGTATTCATATATTGGGGTAACGAGACAACAATCCTATCACTTAAACCCTTTTTTACAAAAGAATAGTGGTCTTAATTTTATCCCAAGATATATATGGCCAAATTAGGACTAAAAGTGCTACATTACATAATTTCTATTTACTCCTTAAATCTGCTAATTCAGAGCATAACCATACTGGATCTATGCATCTGATACATACCAATACAATAATGAGAAATAATTTCCCAGTAGCTAAATAAACCATACAGTTTCAAAATAACTAACATGTACCACTGTACGAATATAGAAAATATTGCTACATTCCATTTCTTTCAAAACGGCTTCCATTCAATTCCATGGGCATGCTTTATATGAAACATATGCACATGCATTTGTAAATATGAGATTATCACTGTTTCTTACCATAAACATATTATATGCCATCACATTGTCATGTATTCATGCATAATCTGTCATCAAATATGTCATCACATCATTTATACTTTTTATATCTACAGGGGTACCTTAGTGCCCTCAAGTCATTACCATAAAATTGACTCTTTATAGTGCCATTGAGTCATTACCACTAAAGTGACTCTTTATATTGCCATTGAGTTGTTACCACTAGGGTATCATATAGTGCCATCACATACACCTCAAGGGGGATCTAATAGTTCCATTCTCCACCTCTCTTGGTGACCTTTATAAGGACTTAAATAATGCCATTTTCCATCCCTTCAGGTAACATTCATTGTCTTTTCATTTATCTCTAGGGGAAGATGTAATAGTGTTGTTCTCTCACCCCTAGTATAAGATTCATAACCTTTACATATTCACCTCAAGGGGCGATATTATAGTGTCGTTCTCTGCCCTTTCTTGGTGACCTTCAATTCCTTTCATTTCTCATTTGCATGTAAATTTCAAGCCATTCATTCATATTCATATAAATTAAAACATACTCATGTCAATGGCATAATACATGCAATTATCATTCATATTTGATCATTTCATCATTTCCTCTATTTCTCTTGACATAAGCCATTTGGAAACACACTTTAAACTTCTTTCCATTAACACATAATTTCAGCCATTGAAGGAAAAATGGGGTAATGTTCTCGACCAAGGTAAGAAATGGGTGAAAGATAGGGATTTTCAAACCATTTGTTCCCTTTCTTCCATTCTTACTACCATTTAGGAATCATGGTACAATTTTCATTCATTAATCATGAAACTTTCTCATACTCAAAATATGCATATATATGTTTAGCCTTTCTTTTCTCTACTTCCATAACTCATTTGTCATGCCAAACATATAAATACACAAATTCTTTCATCTTCACATTTACAAGCACACTTTCAAGGTTAAATGGCATGGTTAGAAAATGGGAAATTTTCCCAAATTATGAAGATAACATAATTTTCTCTCTCTTCCTCTCTCATGACCAAACACATAAACATTTTTAGACATTTTTCAAGCAAACTTTAGTACCATTAAGCTTAGGTACTGTCGACCAAGAGAGAAAATGAGAGGAAATGAAAGAGTTTCACTCTTTTGCTTACATGGCTTCCATTTTTGAGATATTCTCATGTAAAATCACCATTTTCTCTTTCATTTCCATACCATTTCAACCACTTCAAAAGTTAGGGGTTTTCATGAAAATGACACTAAACATGCCAAGATTCAATCTTCCATGATTTCTAGCATACAAACATTTCCATACTCACAAATACAACCATATTTCCCAACAAGCAAAGCCAAGTATTATGAGCAAGTCTTATGGAGTGTAGAGAAAGAAAACCCTAGGTTTCATGAACATAAAAATACTTTAATCTTTCCATAAAACATGAAACTAAGGTTATAGGATTGTTAAGTTACCTTGAAAATGCAAGAAACGTGTAATCTTCCAAGTGTTTTGCCTTGTCTTCCTCTTCCTCTTTGTCTTCTCACCCTTTCAGCTAAGCCTCTTCCTCCCCCTTGTTTGGCTTCTTCTTCTCCTTAAGGAAGAAGATGACTTAAATTTAGGGTTTAGGTGAAATTACCAAATTGCCCTTGTTGTAAAATGACTATTTTACCCTTATTACTTCTCTTCTTCAACAATGGCATCCTTTCTCCTTCAAATTGTAATTTCAAGGCACATTTTATGGAATATGACTACTTTACCCTTCCATTTTTTAAAATGACAATTTTGCCTTTACACTTTTTTGAAAATTACCTTTAGGCCCTTAGGCAAAATTACCATTTTACCCTTTATATCTAAATGGCCATTTTACTTTCATTTTTCCTATTTTTCAAAAATTATAGGCACAAACACACCAAATAAAGTTTCATTAAGTCTCTTTTATAAAATTACTAATTTATCCCACTTTAGGTGAAATTACCATTTTTCTCTTCATGACAACATATTTATTTTTACCCTTATTCCTTCTTCTTTTTAAAACAAAAGGGTAAAAACCTTCAAAAACAATTTCATGAAGTATTTAAATGAAAATTTTAGTCTTTCTTCTTTATGAAAAATTACTATTTTGCCCTCTTTGGTAAAAGTACAATTTTACCCTTATGGTAAGATTAGTCTTATTTTGATAAAAATGTCCATTCTATCCCCTTTGTAATTCATTCCTAGCACCACATAAACCATTACATCTACATAAACTATCATTAATAATAAAAATAATAACATATCTAAATTATTGGATGCAGGTGTTATAGGTTGAATCCGGAATCAAGGAACATCGTGGTTCTGCTAGAGATACAGAATTATGCCACATTGGCTAATAAATGTCGCACAGTTTCAAAGGGATTGGCAGAGACTAAGAAAGGGAGGAGAGAGTCGAATCCCCTTAATAGGAAATCACAACCAAGTTTTGCTAAGGGAAAGGAGAGAAAGTTCGATAAAACCTAGTTAGGGACGAAGGCCATGGTTGGGCCAACTTCTTCAAACAACTGTCCTAAGTGTGGGAGGAATCATGGGAATAAGCCATGTTGGCTGAGACAGAATGTCTGTTACAAGTGTGCTAATTCAGGACATTTCGTCAAGGAGTGCCCATTGTGGAAGAAACCAGTTGAGGCCTCTAAGCCTCTAAATAAGGGGAGAGTCTATACCCTCGAGGGCAAGGAGGTAGGTTTTAACTTCCTTAACTTACTTAATGTGTGGAAAGATTGAACCTACCTGTAACTAAATTTCCCTGAGTTATCCATTTCTATTGCAGTGGTAAAGTAGGTTTTAACTTCCTTAACTTACTTAAATTTCCTAATCATTGTTGAAAGTAAACCTTTTATTTTTGACCTTATCTGTTACCATTAGTGGATTTGGATGTCATTCTTGGGATAGGTTGGCTATAACACCCCACAATTTAATTACTCTAAATTAATTGAATGGATGGAATTAATTGTAACATTTAATGATTAGTATGGAATGCTTGCTTCATAATTAATTAGATGAATTAACTTAAGGAGGGACACATTTTTCTTGCATAATTTAATGGCCCAAAATGGGTATATTAAAAGGTAAGTTGCATGAAAATTTGATGCTTAAATTAATCCTTTATTTTCCTTTTTAGTTACCTAGCCTAAGTATCAAGAGAGAAGCAATATAGGATGTAACTATTTAAAACATAGGCATGTGTGTGCCTTGCATCCCACGTGAAAGAAGGAATGGAAATTATAATTTCATGCATGAAGCCTCCAAATCACATGTGAACTAAGAAGGAAAGAAATTTCATGCATTTTGTGTGTGTGGGACCAATGGACAATACAAAGGAGGATGGGAAATTAATTCTATCAATAAATATGCATGCATGACTCACGATAATTGAGAAAGGAAAAGAGGGGTGCACACGTGAATTAAAGAGAGAAAGAAGGAATACAATATACATGTGGTACTACTTGGCAAAGAGGGAAAGGAAGGCTACACGTGAGCCACACGCCACCTCCCAAATTCTCCTATATAATTTGGTGTAGATTTTTAAGTGAAATAAAATGAAATGGGATTAAGTTGAGTGATAGAAGGAGCTTACGGGAAGGATGTGCCTAACGTGGGAAATATTGCAAGCATAAACCCAATTTTCCCTTTCCTTTTTGGACGCTACATGCAAGGGAAGGTGGTGTGAAGTGTGCAATAATTAAACAAAGGTGTAGCATTTTTTTTTGTTGCTTGTGAGAGTGGAAAATCTAAATTTGCAAGGAAGGGAATTACCAAGTGTGCAAGCAAATGCAAAGTGAACTTGCAAGTACACTTTGTGCAAAATATATATATATATATAAAGTGTGCATAATTTTAAGGTTAAAAAGAAAACTTGAGGGAGAAGGCTAACACCAAATTGCAAGCAAGGAGATGAAGCATGGCGTGAAGGAAGGAAACCAACACATTGAGCTTCCCTTCCCCTTCCCATTGACGTGTCCTGCTAACTGAATGGGAGCTTGGAATGAGAAAGGAGGGGCTGTACTTGAAAACACCTTTTGAAATGTTTAAATTCCTATTTCATGGACACACCTACACAACACAAGAGAGGGAGAAGGACAACTGCATTAGATTTCCCCTTTTCTTCTTCATGACATGTTCCATAGGAAAAGTAAAGAGATGCAAAAGTTCCACATGACACGTGGGGTAGCAAGAGACAAAAGAATTGGAAGAGATTTGGGTGGAGGGCAGCAAGACTTAAAGGAAAGAATAAAGACATGGAAGAAAATAATTTTATTTTCAAGTTTAAAAGAATGCTCACGCCACCTAAACATAAAGAAAAGGGAAATTTGACTCTCATTAGAGCATATACATGTCCCACCCTCTCAGCAAGTAGAAAAGAAAAGAGAGAAAGAGAAAAGGAAAGGAAGATGAGCACGTGAAGCAAGGAAAAGTAAGGGAGTGAGAGTTAATTTTCCATGCAACATAATCATACGTGAGACAAAGGAGAAAAAGAGACAACGAAAAAGAAGAGAAGAAGGGAAAAAGAGAGAGCAAAGGAAGCAAGGTAGGTTAGAAATTTATTAAATTCTATTTCCATGATCTAGTATGCATGATTAATGATTTTGCTTCCATGGAATTAGAATCCTTGTCTACATTCTTGATTTAGAAATAACGAATGACTTAGATTGCATGATAAATCTAGGAGATGGTTAATGCTTAAACCTAAAATGTGATTTTATGAAGGTCATGAAATAACTTAGAAGAAGAGCTCATTTCAATGCTTGGGTTACTTGACTTACTACTCTTAATATTAAAGTAGACTTGTGATTTTCATAATGAAATTAATGTTAGTAAGTGTAACAAAAGTAGGAAAGAAAAACATACCCAAAGTGATGGGGAAAACTTATGATTATTAATAATGATGCATATGATTATGGGAAAATAATTGACTATATTATTGATAGATATTTTTGTTATGGTTAACTTTAAGACTAATTAATGATGAACATTATTGGGGAAAAATAAAGACTAATTAATGATGACCATATTTATGGGAAATTTATGGCTAAATAATGATGACCTTGTTGTGGGAAATTATGGCTAGCAAGGTTGAATAATGTTGATTAATAATGATAAATATTATTGTTGTGGAAAAGAAATTTCCTCTTCTCAATAATATGATTTAAAAGGTGGAAAAGAGAAATTTTAAATAACAAGGTATGAAATTCTCTTGAATTCTCTTTAGGCCAAAAATCATGGAAATTTTTCCCTGAAAATTATTAAGGTTTTAGAATTGAAATATATTATTCAAAAATGAAGAATTAGATTGATTTAGGCCAATTTGTCATAAATAAATATGACAAATGGGTAATGTGTGCCAATAGAAAAGAAATACAATGAACATAAGAAAAACCTAGTAGCATTCACGAATTATGAGGTGTGGCAAGAGGTGCTCCACACCGATGACCTAGTGAGGTATGGCCGAAGGTGCTTCATGCCCATGAACTAGCGTTCATGATGAATTCATATACGTGGTTGAGTGTTCATGAATTACGAGGTGTGACCGAAGGCGCTCCATACTCGTGATCTAGTGTACCAATAATTTTATATATATGGCTGAGTGTTCACGGTTTACGAGGTGTGATCAAAGGTTCCCCACACAAGTGACCTAATGAGGTGTGGCCGAAGGTGCTCTATACCATGACCTAGTGTTCACGTAATACCCAAGAACGTTCATTTAATCCATAATGATAAGAATAAGAATTAAACGCATCAGCACTCTAAAAATTTCATAATAACACATGTAATTTTATAAGAATATGTGTCACTTGAAAAAGGAGTATCTAACTTTCTGTTGACTTCTAAATTTATCATGCAGTGCTTACTGGTTTACATTAATGTGTAACATTACATTTAAAATCAAGAATGTAGATTAAATGTTTTGGTGCTTGCACCCTAATACATATTAGTTGTGTTTTTAAAACCCTGAATTGTTAAGCTACTGGGAAACTTGTGTTTCTCATTCACATGCTAATATGTATCAGATCTGGACGTAGGGTCAAGCAGTAGCAGTCCTTTTAATTTAGGTGAGATTTTGTAATCCATATTTTGGGTCCTAGCTAGATTTGACTTAGAATAGGACATTTATTTTGGACTATATACATGAGATGTATATGGGCATCCTGGGGGACAGATATGTGAAGGATCGGTCTATCCCTAATTTGTAAGGGAGTCTGAGTGACAAACCTATTGTCTCCTAACTTTTGATGGATGGGTACTACATATATCCGGGGACAAGTTTATCAGTATGTAATGGACTTGATTGGACTTGTATTATTGGAATTACATGAAAGTTTATATTTCCACAGTAGTATAGAATTTATATTATTCCGCAGTGCGTGTGAGTTCTAATCTGAGTAAAAGAATCCCGAACTTAATCTGCTTAATATAATTTTAGTCGTGTAACTAGTCAAACATTAATTAAATAAAGGATAAGGATAATGTACCAAACCTATCTATTTATATCGGAGTTAATTGTAATACTAGATAGGGGCATTACATTGGCTGTCTTTTAAAAAGGTGGCCCTAAACTATTTTCATAAGTCTATGACCTTTATGGATGCTATACCTATGAATAGGCCTATGGAGGAAAAGATCCAACAATTACATTTTCTATGTTCTTCTATGGTTGAGAGTTAGCATAAGCTTTATAATATTCCTATAGCTAGATAATTCCCTGATGTCTTTCTCGAGGAGAACTCTAGTCTTCCACCAGAGAGAGAAGTAGAATTCTCTATAGTGTTAGTTCTTAGAGCAGGACCGATCTTTATAGAACACTATAAGATGTCTCCCTCAGAACTAAGTGAGTTAAAGATACAAATAGAAGACCTCATACAAAAGCAATACGTTAGGCCTAGTGCTTCATCATGGGAAGCACCGGTGTTATTTATGAAGAAAAAGGATGAAAGTATAAGAATGTGCATAGATTATAGACATTTTAACAAAGTGAAAGTGAAAAACAAATATCCCTTCACTAAGATCGATTTGAGGTTGGGATATCATTAAATCAAAGTGAGAAGTGACAATGTACCTAAGACCATTTCTAAGACTAGGTATAGGCATTATGAATTCCTTGTAATGCCATTTGGGTTAACAAATGCTCTAGCTATTTCCATGGATTGCATAAACCGCATCTTTATACCCTACCTCGATCAGTTTGTGGTAGTGTTTTCTTGTATATTTGAGAAACAACTATGTGCCAAACTTGAGAAGTGTGAGTTTTAGTTAGAGGAAGTGAGATTCCTAAGGCATGTGATTACCAAGGATGGGGTAGTAATAGATTTGAGTAAGACTGAAGCAGTGTTCCATTGGAAGAGACCTACAAAAGTGACTGAAATTCATAGTTTCCTCATATTAGCCAATTACTACAAGAGGTTTATCCAAGGGTTTTTACAAATAGTGATGCCAATGACTAAGTTGACCCAAATGGATGTTCCATTTATGTGGGACTCTAAATGTGCACATAGTTTCCAAACCTTGAAGGAACGGTTAACCACTGCACCTATATTAATTATCCCAAATCCCTTGGAAAAAGTTTGAGTTGTACTACGATGCATCCAAGAAGGGTCTAGGGTGTGTCTTAATGCAAGGATGGAAACTAGTATCCTATGCTTCCAAACAATTAAGACCCCATGAGGGAAATTACCCCACTCACGACCTATAACTAGCAGCAATAGTGTTTGCCTTGAAAATTTGGAGACACTAGCTTTATGGGTCTAGTTTTGAGGTATTTAGTGACCACAAAAGTCTTAAGTACCCCTTTGATCAAAAGGAATTAAACATGAACAAAGGAGATGGATGAAATTCATCAAGGATTATAATTTTGAATTGAGATACCATCCAAGTAAAGCCAATGTTGTGGCAGATGCCCTGAGTAGGAAATACCTCTATGTAGCCCAGATGATGGTGAGTGAAATGAGTTTGATCAAAAATTTTAGTAATTTAAGCCTATCCGCATTGACGTTACTAGATAGAATTTGTCTAGGTGAATTGTGGATTGGCAACAACCTTAGAACTCAAATCCTAGATGCCCAAAAGGAGTACGAATTCTTAAAGTCCCTAAAAGACCTAAAGGAATTCCATAATGAGGCCAATGGGATAATGACCTTTTAGGATAGGGTTTATATTCTGAGCCTAGGGGAATTAAGGGAGAAAATCTTAAAGGTAGCTCATAAGAGTGACTACACTATTCATTTTGGTGCCACTAAGATGTATCAAGACTTAAAGGGAAGACTTTTGTGGCCAGGCATGAAAAATCACATTGCTGAGTATGTTGTTTAGTGCTTAGTGTGTCATCAGGTGAAGATTGAACATCATAAAGCTGTTGGATTGTTGCAACCTCTCCATATCCCTAAGTGGAAATAGGATAACATTTCTATGGACTTGGTGGTAGGTTTACCTAGGACTCAATCAAGAAATAATGTTATTTGGGTGATAGTAGACCGATTAACTAAGTTTGCACATTTTCTACCCATTAAGATCAATTTCTCCTTGGAAAAATTAGCCTGTTTGTATATTCAAGAGATAGTAAACTTTATGGGATCCCACTAGCATTGTCTTAGATAGAGACCCTAGGTTTATCTCTAGATTTTAGAGAGGCTTCTAAGAATCTTTTTGTACTTGGTTAAGCTTGAGTACTGCTTATCATCCTTAAACAGATGGACAAACGAAGAGGACTATTCAAACTTTAGAGGATATGATTAGGTCATTGCCCTTAGGGCATAAGGAAAGTTGGGACCAAAGCCTAGCATTGATTGAATTCTCATGCAATAACAGTTTCCATTCTAGCATAAGGATCACACCCAATGAAGCATTTTATGGGAGGAATTGTAGATCATCTCTATGTTAGTTTGAGGTATGGGAAAGACAATTGCTTGGACTAGAGTTGGTACAACAAACTACAAACCAAATCATTTTAATCAGGGATAAGATGGCTAGGGCCTAAGATAGGAAAAAGAGGTATGCTAACAAGAGAAGGAGACTATTGGAATTTGATGAAGGGGATCATATCTTCCTTAGGGTATCGCCTATCACTGGTATAGGTAGAGCCATTAAGTCTAGAAAGTTAAATCCTAGATTTATTAGGCCATTCCAAATTTTGAGAAGAGTTGATCAATCTGACTACCAAATTACCTTACCCTTATTCTTATTAAACCTTCACAATGTTTTCCATGTCTCACAACTTTGGAAATATTCCATGACCCGTCACATATTCTCGATGCTAGTATAGTACAGTTAAAATAAAATTTAACTTATCATCGAAAACCCTTAAGAATCATCAAGAATGAGATCAAGCAATTGAAGAACAAGGTTATACCCCTGGTTAAGGTCTTATGGGCTCAGTCATCTCCACAAGAGGTGACATGGGAGAAGGAAAAGGATATGAGAAAGTCCTACCCAAAGTTATTTGAATAAGTACGTTCTAATTTTGAGGACGAAATTATTTTAAAGGAGGGGAGAAATGTAACATTCACTCTTAATATGAATAAGAGATGCCTGTTAATTGTTAATTTAAGTTTAATGCTTGTGTATATTACATTAATTGCATATAGTTACATTAGTATAGGGACTTAGTTGAAAGGAACGAAAGCTGATTTAAGATGTGGATAAGGACTTAATCAAAAAAGGAAAGTTTAGTTAGGCCGAAGGCACAAAATGACTTAAGGGCAAGAATACAATTAATGAGATTTAATAATTCAAAAACCCAAAACTCTAACACAACTTAAACTTTAACATTTTTTAGAGAGAGAAAGAAAAGGACGAGTAAAGAGAGAAAGTGGTGTGTTAGGGAAAAGGGGAAGAGATTGGACAAAGGAAGAATAGATTTGATGCTAGGGATTGATCTTACAGCAAGCCAAGGACCACCTTAACACATTATATACACATTATTTAGGAAAATCAAGGTAGCAAATTAACATAACTCTATTTTTGAAATGTTTACTTTTGCTAAAAAATGCTGTTTATGAATGATTTGACATATTTTTAGGGTTTAAACTAACATTCTATATGCCTTTAACTTCTATTAGGTGTTGCTTATTGAATGGTCATAGTCATGCTTATTTATGCTTGTAATTGATTATGAAAGTAGGCCTACGCCTTAAGTATAAAAAATGGTTTGGTCTTAGTGTTGAGTGATGTTAAGTTAAGTTTTAGGCTATTTATAAGTGCTATTTGATGTTTAAATGCTCAGGTTAAGTTCATAGTTTGTGAAAATAGTTTGAAAACATGTTTTCAAGGAAAAACTCTAGGTATAACAATAAGTTTTAGAGCAAACAGAATGCTAGCAATTGACTGCTAGCCCTTAGATGTCAACTGTCATGTTTCTTATCTACCTATAAAAGCATCATAGAATGCTAGTAGCTGACTACTAGCATTGGAAGTTGACTACTGTATTTATTATTTCTAGAAAATTTTTAAAAAGCTAGCAGCCGACTACCCACTTTAACAGTCGCCTGTCGGATCCAATTTTTCCCAAAAATGCCTCATAGTAGGCTAGCATTCGGTTGCCAAGCCTTTTAGCAGCCAATTGTTAGCTCTTGGCCAAGACATATTTAGAAGGGCAGTGAGCCAGTGGTCGACATGTAGTATGGGATCAGTTGACTGCCAGCCTACTATTTCAAATACGGAGCTTAATGACCTATTTTAAGAGATAAATAGCATAAAATCTCACTCAAAATAAGGATCTTAAAATGGGATGTAGAAGGTAACATGCAAGAAGTAAGATCAAGTGTTTCTATGATGAGAGGATCCTTGTGAAAGTGATACAAAGAGAGTGGGATATGGGACATATTTTCTAAGTTGCTTAGTCTTGAAATCTAGGATCTTAACAAGGGTAAACTTGTAAGTTAAATTTTCCTTTAATACTATGGGTTGATTCCCCAATACATGAGTGGGATATGGGACATATTTTCTAAGTTGTGAGATATGGAAGATGTTATGCAAGTTTGAAAGGTAAGGAGGTAGGGCGATTTTCTAGGCAACTGGATTGACTCTTTTCAGGATTTGGAATGGTCCTAAGAATCGTGGACTTAATTTCTTTGTCTTTAGTTGTTTACCAATACCTGTGGTAGGTGACACTCTCAAAAACACACAGTCTCCCTCATTGAATTCCAAAGGCCTTCTCTTCCTATTTGCATAGTTATCTTATCTCTGTTGGGTAACTCTTATCTTTTCCCTGATCATTTTTATTTGATCAATAGTTTCCTGTACAATCTCAGGTCCCAAAAATGTTCTCTCCCCCATCTCTACCCAACTTAAAGGTGATTTACAACTCCTCCTGTACAAAACAGCATACAGTGACATACCTATAGTACAATGATAACTATTATTGTATGCAAACTCTATTAAAGGTAAGTACCTATCCCAACTTTCCTTCTATTTTAGCACACATGCTCTCAACATATCCTTTAGGGTTTTTATAGTTCTCTCAGACTATCCATCGGTCTGAGGATGATAAGCAGTGCTAAATTTTAGTTGGGTTCCTAATGCTCCTTATAAGGACGGCCAAAATTGGGATGTGAACCTAGGGTCTCGGTCTAATACTATGCTAGATGGTACCTCATGCAATTTCATAATTTCCTCAAGGTATAGTTAGGCTAACTTTTCCATGGAATAACTGATCTTGATAGGTAAGAAATGAGCATATTTTGTTAGCCTATCCACTATCACCCATATGGAATCATAACCAGCTGGGGTTCTAGGCAAACCTACCACAAAATCCATGGTTATTTGATCCCATTTTCTTTCTAGTTTTTTTAGTGGTCTCAATAACCCAGTAGGTTTTTAATGCTCTATCTTTACCTGCTAACAAGTAAGACAAGCATTCGTATAGTTTGTGATGTCCTTTCTCATACCTGACCACCAAAATTTTCTTTTCAACTCTTGATACATCTTAGAAATACCTAGATGGCTATAATGTGCCTTTACTAACACTTTCTTCCTTAGTCATGATGGTTTACGATCACTATTTGGTTCCTAAACATTAATACCTCATTAGTGGCTAACCCAAAATCTGGTTGGTTTGCATAGATTCCTAGAGATTCATCCTCTTGTTGAGATTTTCTAACCTTTCCCTCAGTTCACAACATATTTGAAAATCACTCATTGCTAATTTATTTGGGAGTGAAATCACATTGAGACTAAAATCTCTAAAGTCTTCAAGTAATTTTATCTCATCCACCATGAGGTAAGCTACTGTAGGGACTTTCTACTTAATGCATTGGCTACAACATTAGCTTTCCTTGCATGATACTTTAGCACAAAATGAAAGTCCGTTATGTACTCTACCTACCTTCTCTCCCTCAAATTCAATTCCTTTTGTTCAAACAAATACCTAAGGCTCTTATAATCACTAAAAACCTCAATTTTAGTCCTATATAAATAATGTCTCTAAATTTTTAGGGCAAAAACCATAGTAGCTAACTCCAAATCATGGGTGGGATAGTTTTCCTCTACAGGTTTAAGTTGTCTAGATGCATAGGCAACTACTTTCCTTGCTTGCATTAAAATGCATCTTAAACCTCTCTTCGACGCATTTGTATATACCTTAAAAGGCTTTATTGGATTTGGGATTACTAATACTGAAGCGGTAGTTAGTTTTTATTTCAGTGTTTGGAAACTAAACTCACATTTTTTACTCCACTCAAACTCAACACCATCTCTATTCAATCGGGTTATTGGCAAGGCTAATTGAGAAAATCCTTCTATAAATTTTTGATAATAACCTACCAAACCCAGAAAACTTCTAATCTCTTTGATCGTTCTTAGCTGACTCTAATTTAGTACATCTTTAATCTTCTTAGGGTCTACCAAAATCCCTTTTCTATTTATCACATGACCCAAGAATTTGACCTCATCTAACCAAAACTCACATTTTTCCAACTTACCATATAATTGATTTTCCTTCAACATCTGTAGCACCATTGCAAAATGTTGTGTATACTCTTCAGGAGTTCTGGAATAGATTAAGATGTCATCTATGAATAACACCACAAATTGATCCAAATATGGTTAAAAAATTCTATTCATATAATCCATAAAAATAGCAAGAGGATTAGTTAGTCCAAATGGCACCACCAAAAACTCATAGTGGCCATATCTAGTGCTAAATGCTATTTTAGGAATATCTTCATTCCTAAACCTGATTTGGTGGTATCTTAACCTCAAATCTATCTTGGAGAATATCATGGCCCCTTGTAGTTAATCAAATAAATCATCTATTGTGGGCAAAGGGTACTTATTCTTAATGGTCACATTATTCAGTTATCAGTAATCAATGCACAATCTCATGCTCCTATCTTTCTTCTTCACAAATAGAATAGGAGCTCCCCATGGTGATGCACTAGGTCTAATGAACCTTTTTACCAACATGTCCTCTATTTAAACCTTCAACTCCCTCAGTTCTATTGGAGCCATCCTATAGGGTGTCATGGATATTGGGCTTGCACCAGGAATCAAGTTTATGGTGAATTCAATCTCTCTCGGTAAGGGTAACTTGACTATCTCTAAGGGGAATACCTCTGGAAAGTCTCTCATAATAGGAATTGAGCTAAGCCTCTCTTGGAATTCTACTTAAGAAAAATTAGGGAAAATATCATTCATCTCACACACTCTGTCACTTCTACCCACCTGTAAAGCATCCAAATAATTAGCGATCTTTTCAAAACAATTTAAAAGAACTCAATTGCAAGCCAACCAATCTATTTCCAAAATGATATCGATTGCAGTCAAGGGTAAACACACAAGGTGCACAACAAATAGATGGTCATCAATAGAAAGAGGATAATTCAAAAAAATTTGAGGGGAGATTATAAATTCTCCTAAGGGTATAGAAATATGTAAGTCATATGGCATGGTTGGAAAAGGAAAGTTTATTTTCCTCACCAATGTATCAAATATAAAAGACTGCATAGCACTCGAATCAAATAGTATTATCAAGGGAAATTATAGACCTTACCTCACCCTGCATCAGTCCTGGTGATTTCTCAACGTTGGCAACATCCAAAGTAAAGAATCTCCCTAGGGCTGGTGGCCTTGGCCCACTAGGATTTTGTTGATTTCCACCAGATGGACATTACCTTGTAATGTGCCCCATTTTGTGCAGTTCAAGCATGTCACCGATGTTCTGTATCGGTAGGGTTTGTTTCCATAATGGTACCTACATCTAGGGTAGTTGGCGACCTCAGGGTACCATTCCTACTATGTGATCCTTAGGTGCTTTAAAGTTCCCCCATTTAACATTCAAATTTCTTCCAGGCTATTTTTGGTGAGCAGCGAACCTCAGATTCATTTTCTACTTCTCTTCTAGATTCTTGCTTAGGATTCGACATTTGTTTAACAGTACTACAAAATCCCTGATCTCCATTGGGGCTATTTGTGTTCTCATCTGCCAATCCAAGCCTGTCTCCAGTTGGCTTGAGTTCTATGCTTCATCAGGATGCAGACTTAAATAAGTAGAATACCTAGCCAACTCTTCAAATTTGGCTAAAAATTCTTCAAATGACCTGCCCCTTTGTTTGAGTTGCAGGAATTCCATCTCCTTGGCCTACCTCACATTCTTGGGGAAATAATTTTCCAGAAAAATCTTCTTGAAAGATTCCAAAGTCAAAGGAATACCCCTACTCTCCATCAATTGCCTTGTCCCGTCCCACTAATTTTCTACCTCCTCTTTTAGCATGGAAATTGCATAGGTAACTTTTTGTTCATTAGTACTATGCAATGACTAAGATATCTTCTCCATCTCTTTTAGCCATCCCTTTACCATCGATAGTTCATAAGTGCCCTTAAATGCCAGTGGTCCTACTTTTTGAAATTCTAACTATCCTTGGTACATATGGTTATTATTGTGATTATTCCCCTCATTAAGATTTTGGCGATTCTTCTGATGTTTTCACATAATGTTGGCGCTAGTGGCAGTTGATCCCTTACTACCTCTATCATCATCCTAAATGAGTCTATCATATCTTACATTTCCTCATCCTTGTCAATCCTCCTTCATGACCTTTCGACAATACCTCTTGTATTTACCATAGTTTGCTAATACAAAAAGGAAAAACAATTAGCCTTTAGTAACAACACCTAACTATAGCAGTAAGTTTACTCTTAATATCCTAAGGGTTTTGATCATAATCCTATATAATCTAGAGTATAAGAATTCAAATCAACAATTCCTAAAGCAGCAAGCCTGGCCAACTTTAAACCATCAACTGGGCTAACCGATAAACCAGGCTCTGATACCAACTTGTAACGACCCCTCTTATATACTGATTATCAAAGTAATTAGGAAACGTGATATTTTCTCAAAAGAATTTTTTTTTCCTTTTTAAAGACTTATACTATTTGGGGTCGTTACTAGTTGAGTGTAACCCAAATAGACTCTTCTCTTAGCCCATTCAAATTCCACTCAACTACCTCTTATGCACAGCATGTCTAATACCAATATTCATATAGCCACATACTCTAGAATATAAAATTCTAAACCATCCAGCATGAACATTTGAGATATAAGTTATAGTAATCCTAATGAAATAATCTTAGTATTAACTATCACATTTTAGTATAGTTATCTACAATAGATAATTCCATATCCTACAACATTCATCCAAATGACCATATAATTATCATTGTATGCATAAAATCCCTAGCCTATATACCATTACAAATTTCTTGTTCATGAATTCAGAATTTACACCCTTCTAGGTTTCCTTGCAACTTCAGTACACATCTCAAGCCTAGCTAATTCCTAGGCATATCCTGGCCTTGATCATCTGAACAAACAACTTAATGAGATACAATTATCCCATTAGTGTAATTTACAATTCATGATTTACATAAAATAGTTAAAAGTTCAGTTGTACCCTTTTATGGTACAGAAAATCTCTCCCTTGGAGTTATAATAACACCATGTGAATTGAAATTTCATACTCTAAGTATTATCAATCATATGGAAAATTCACATTTCTCAGTTACTCATAAATCAGATAGTTTCATAAAAATCATAAGGGTATAAGGGAAATATTCTAGTCAAATCATTATTTCATAATACCTATATTTCCATCTCAAATCTCATTTGCATAACCTTTCTCATGTTACTGCAAATACCACATAAAAACTACATATTTGCTCAAATTCAATATGCATACATTTCCAACAATTAAAATTCTCATCACATTAAATGTAGTGTCCCAATCTTATTTTAATATTCACGAGAACCGTTATCCTGGTGAATGTCATAAGATTGTTATCCATGTGAATGAGATTGTTGTCATCATGGGACCATCATCTCGATAATTGTCATAGGAACCTTATCTATATGATTGAGAATCTAACTATCAGGGCTTCCCCTAGCACGTGCACATCATTCGTTAGTATCTTTATCTACAACTATACATCAATGTATACAGATAGGTGACAAATACTTGGGGTCATAGAGTTTTTCCACTTAAACCAATCTGTTTGGCCTATATAGATTATCCTCCCTTTACCCCTTAAGATTTTCATAGGGTTGTAGTGGTTTAAAGAGTAACCTCTAACAGATACAAACCATTATAGATGAAAATAGTTGCATTTTTACAAAAATAGTTTGCATAAGGAACACTTAATGACCATCCTATACCAACCATTAAATGTCTACCCTAAATTTTGTTCACACTTTAAGCTTACAACCCAATAGTGAAATTAAAACAAGTAGCAAAAGATTTATACCATGATTTTCCCACGTATACAGGTAAATTTCCTTATATGAAAATATTTCTATTTCATAATAGATTTCATCAAATATTTCCCTTTTCTAAAAAAATTTTATTTCAACAAAAATAATTCACATTATCACTTTAAAATAAGGGAGTGTAGATTACTTTACCTTAACCATTTGTTCCTTTCTTGATCAAGGCTTCCCTCTTTCCTTTTTGACTTAGCCTCACAGGTCACTTCTGAGAAATAATCTAGATTTCATACTAGTCCTTCTTAAATATGCATTTATTACAATATGCTTTCTATGCAACCTAGGCTTAGAGTTTTACTATAGGATTCCTCTAAATTTCTCCTATGAGATTTGATAACTTGACAACTCTTCTCTTTCCCTTCCTATTTTCATTTTACTTATCACCCAACCTATGTAATTCTTGTGTATGATGACACTTTGAGCCTCATTTAAGCCAATACTAGGGGTTTCCAAGCTTATTCCTCACTTTAAAAGTCATTTTTCATATTGGAGGGCTTCCAGTCGGCTACTATGAAGCTAGCAGTCGCTAGTTGCTCTCTCGAAGGCTGCTAGTCGACTGTTGTAAAGCTGGCAATCAACTAGTGGCTCTCTGAAATCTTAGACTTCGCAAGATACTAAGCCACCAGTCAGCTGATAGAAGGCTATTAGTCAACTGCTAGGTAGAAATTTAGACTCGACAGTCTATTTATGAGGCTATCGATTGAATGTTGCATCTCTGTATAAATTTTTGGGTTTTTTAAGAGCACGATAGTCAACTAGTCCATGCTATCAATCTGCTGCTATGTTCTTCGATAATTTGAAAAATCAAATTTTCACACTTTGCCAATCCAGATTCCACTACTTTTCAAATTTAAAAGGTGTGAGCTTAGTTTCTAACCATTTTCTCCCAAATTCTAACCATTTTCATGCTCAAATATCACTCATACAAGTCAATTTATATATCCAAAATGGATGAATAGTAAAAACTAACATTCCAAATTTGATTTAAGCCTAGAAAATGCTTAATGGAAGTTAAAGATTCTAGCATTTTAGTTTAGGAACCTTTTTCTATCTCCAAACAACATCAAAATCATCATTCTTGGCCAAGAAAACCAAGATTTTGAAAATATCCTAACTTGGCTATTTTTGCTATCTCAAAAGATTTTAGCATGTTTGATGCATTTTAGAGGAAGAAATTTACTCCTAAATGATGGCTAAGATGTTTACTAAGCTATAGGTGAAGACTTGTTACCTTAACTCCAGCTATGAGAGACTTCCTTTTAGTTTTCTTCTTCTTTCCCTTATGCTCGTTTTTCCTTTCTTCCCTTCTTCCATGGAGTTTTTTCACTTGTGTTGGTATGGAGGGAAGGAGTATGCTGAAGGATGGAAAAGGGTTCAAGTGCTAGAATTATAGGGACCTCTTAGCAAATAGGAAAAATTACTCTTTAGTCTCTCTCACTTTATAACCCTAAGTCCCTTGTTTCATTTAAGTCCCTAGAGTAAAATTCTAGTGTTATTCTTTTCCAAGGTTTACTTTAGAATTTGGCTACTTATTTCATTTGTATCATACCATCTTATCCTCAAAAATAAATTTTAAGGAACTGAATGTTACATGTGACACAGTTGTGCTTTGCGACTCGTTCGATGTTCTTGGTCAGGTCTATCATCTGTGACCGACCATTCATCCTTAGTCGACTCGTTTGCAGTCTCCCGTTTGACCTCTAATCACCATTAGTGTTGTTTCTCCAATGACCCATTACCCAACCTGCTGCTGTTTGGATAGTTTGACAGCTTCATATTTTGAGAGATTAGAAGTGTTTTCCTATGGTTTTTTGATGAAAGTTTGTACTGTTTCATCTGACATTCATGAGAAAAGGGCGTACATGTTTTTAACTCCTTCTTTCTTCTGTATAATTGATTTTTTGGTTGTTCTAACCATGAATATGAGTAGCTAGACTTGTAAAAACATTGAGGTCTTTGACTATGTTGGTATTTCTATTGTAATTTTGTTATGAACATTGAATTTGGTTTTGTAACCTTTCCTGAAATTATGACTGAATGTGTATTTTTTGCTATAGGGCATTGTATGGAATGTTATGTAGATTTCTTTTAGTAATCGACAGATTCTAACTAAAATTGGAAATTTAATTGCAAGGAACAATTAATTTTCACTTAGAAATAAGGTTAATTAATTGTAGATTAAGACGTAAACATCTTACGACCCTTAAAAGTAGTGGATTAAAATGATAATAATTATCTAAAATCAATCATTGGGAAGAGATTCCAGTGTTAGGTTTTTAGGTTTAAGAAATTCAATTGTAACGATAGTGAAGTTGAATTTAATTCAAAATTCATCCATGGGTAGCAAAATTAGATTTAATAGTTCATTATCTTTTATATGTTTGCCATCTAGTGCAGGTCCCCTTTGGGTTTGGTTTTTGGCTTGATAAATTCTCTTTCTCGTTCATTGTCACTGATTACTACTTATTGCATTTAGTTAATTATTATTTATTTAAAAATCAATCACTTTCATTATTAGGATAGATAACAGAGAACAAGTAATAACTATAGGCTTTCCTGTTCCCATGGGATGCGACCTTTATACTCACCGTTGCAATAAATTGCATTGATAGGTTCACTACCTTAGGTGTAGTTGTATTGGCAGTGCATCAAGTTTTTGAAAATTTTGAAAGAGGGGAAATCACCATAAAAAGGAGAGAGAAGGAGAACCAAGAGAGAAATCCTCCGCAGGAAGAAGGAGACGCGAACCATGTCGGTGTTGTAGCTCTGTTGTCTGCTGCTAGTGCATCTACCACCATTGCCACAGTCCCTCTTATTCTTGATGGGCATCGTAGGATGAGGAACTCGACATGGTCCTGGATTGATATAAGTTAGTTATGAAAGAATCACATCTAAAGAGCGGTTATTAATCCTTTAGTGTAACGTTGTCCTTATGATTTATTTAAGTGAATGAATGGCTATGACTAAACAAATATTGTAAAGAAGGAAGATTCTATTGCTAGAATCTTGATGTATGAATGAAAAGAATGAAGAATCTTGTTTGGTTTTTGCATGATGATGATTTATTTTACAAAAGAGTGAAGCAAGAAATCAAGAATATAAATTTTTTTCTTTTTCCAAGAATGGGGTTTCTTTATTAGGATAAAAAATAAAAAAGGAAAGAATGGTTCTTTAAAATCCTTATAAAATAATACTCAGTCATTAATAGCAAGAAAGAATCCATGAAGAAACCATAGAAAGAGAGAATGGATTAATGTGAAAGAAAGATACGAGATTCTATAGTTTCTAATTTGTGTGATGCCTAAAAGAAACCATAAAAAGATTTTCTCATATAACAATTGTTCCTTTAGGATCCTATTTTTTTTTTTTGATAGAATTTTATGAAAGGATGAATCTTGAAAGCTACAATGATGACACGGTAATTGTATGCACATAAGAGATCAAAGAAGCATGAATCTTGAAACAGAAATTATTAAAGAATGAATCTTGAAAACTATAAGCATGAATCATGAATATGAATTATGAATCTATATGAAAGAATTCATGTACGCAAAAAAAATGTGAAAATAATTTTTATTGAATGTTCATCAAAAGAGAAAGGAGAATTGAAGGAGAAAACAAACTTACTTGGAATGAAGACTAGGCATGAGAGAGAGAGCTAGGGAGGCTGAGAATGCAAGGGAGAGAAAATGAGAATTGGAATTTATTACTTTGTGTGGGAGTGCATGACTTAGAGGTTTTTATAGGCAAGGAAAAGCTTTGCCTAGTGGGGGGGTTTTCACGCGTGAGAGAAGAATAGGCAAGCTTCTGAATTTAATTTTTAGATAAGCATTACATATATATTTTTCTCTTTTTGAAAAAAAAGTGATCTTGCTCTTTTAAAAGATCCTAAGGTTTTTATTCTTAGGATAATTTGGATAATTTTAAGGATAACCCTTGAAAGATTTAAAAGAGCTTATCATTTTGAAGCATTTAAATAATTTTGAAAATTAATTCAAAGGCCTTTCATACTATAGATATATTTTTTTGAAGACTTACGAATAAGGTAACTTTGAATTTGAGATGGCTTATCATGATAGCTTTGAATTTTATTCCTAGCCATTCCCCCTTTTATTTGGACTCTTTGGCTACACTCTCTTTGTTTATCCAAGTAAGTTGGGAAAATTTTTCTTAACTTATGAACTAAATTTTGGAAAAATACAATAAACATAAAAGGAAACTATGTTTCTGTGTTATTTTTTTGAGTCCACTAACTAAACTCATTTAATTAGTAAGTCATGAAGGAATATTACCTAGTATTCTAGCAGGTCTCCATGATAATGCTTGAAGCAGTGCCCATTTACCTTAAAATTTCCTTGATTAAGGTCATGGATTTCAATGGCACCATAGGGAAATACCTGCTTGACTGTAAAGGTTCCTGACCATTGGCTCCTTAGTTTCCTTGGAAAGAAATGGAGACATGAGTTGTACAGAAGTTCCTTGTCCCCCACTTGAAAACTCTTAGACTTCCATATTCTTTTGTCATGCCATTTCTTTGTTTGAGCTTTGTAGATGGAAGAATTTTCATATGCTTGGTGTCGCAATTCCTCTAACTAATCAAGTTACCAAAGTCTTTCTTTTCCCAAAGAAACAACTTCTAGGTTACATGTTTTAAAGGCCCATAGTGCCCTGTGTTCTAGTTTAACAAGTAAATGGCAAGATTTTCCATAGACAAGTCTACAAGGTGTGAATCAAGTGGATGTTCTATAAGCTATCCTAAAAGCCCATAATGCATCATCTAGCCTAGCTGCCCAGTCTTTTCTATTCATTGCCATATTTTTCTCTAATATTCTTTTTAACCCCTTATTGGTTACTTTAACTTGCCTACTAGTTTGTGGGTGATAGGGTCTAGTAAAATTATGGGATACTTTATAGCATTTGAGTACTTTCTCTAATTGGTAGTTACAAAAATGGGTTCCTCTATCACTAATTAATGCCCTAGGTGTGCCAAACCTAGCAAATAGTCTTTTTAGGAACTTAGTGACTACCCTGGCATTATTGGTGAGGAAAGCCTAGGCTTTCGGCCACTTTGAAAAGTATTCGACAGTTGTTAGAATATATTTATTGCCATATGAGGAGGGAAAAGGTCCCATGAAATCTATACCCCATACATCAAATATTTCTACGACATTTATGCTTGTTTAGGGCATTTCATTTCAATCAAAGATGTTACCTGACCTTTGGCATACATCACAAGCCTGGACATACTTTCATGCATCCTAGAATATAGTCGACCGATAAAACCCTACTTCTAGCACCCTCCTAGCAGTATGGTTAGCTACTTGGTGTCCTCCTATTGGTCCCTTGTAATAATGGTTTAAGATTTGGTTGATCTCTTCCCCATGTGCACATCTCCTAATTACCTAGTCTATACAAATTTGAAATAAAAATGAGTCTTCCCATATGTAATATTTCATCTCAGCAAAGAATCTCTTCTTTTGCTGAGTCATCATATCCTTTAGTAAGACTCTAGCGACCAAATAGTTAGCATAATTTGAGAACCAAGGAAGGTTAGTGTACACCTGCATGACCTCTAAATGCTCCTCTGTAAAGTGTCATTAATTACCTTTTCATGCAGAGCCTCGAGGTTTGGGTTCTCTAGTCTCGATAAGTGGTCTGCAGCTAAATTCTTTGCACCATTCTTGTCTTTGACCTCTATGTCAAACTCTTGTAGCAATAATATCCATATGATTAATCTAGGTTTAGTATTATTTTTCCTAAATAAGTATCTTAGAGCTGAATGATCTGTGTAGACCATGGTATTTGAAAGTACTAAGTAGCTTCGAAATTTATCAAATGCATATACCACCGCAAGTAATTCTTTCTTAATAGTGGTGTAATTCTCTTGGGCATCATTTAATGCCATGCTGGCATAGTAGATGCATTGGAACTTCTTTTAAATTCTCTGGCCTAGAACTGCTCCAACTGCATAGTCACTGGCATCACACATAAGTTCAAAAGGCATTCCTCAATTAAGTGATATCATAACGGGGGCTGTGGTCAATTTTTCTTTTGGTAACTCAAATTCTTACATGCAGTTGTCATTAAATTCAAAGAACGTGTCCTTGGCAAGTAGCTGAGTCATAGGTCTAGCAATCTTGGAGAAGTCCTTAATGAATCTTCTATAGAATTTGGCATGTCCCAGGAAACTTCTTATTGCTATAACAGAGATAGGAGGTGGAAGCCTTGATATAACTTCAATTTTTGCCTTGTCTACTTCTAGTCCTATATGGGATGTGTTATGACCTAGGGCAATTCCTTCCTTAACCATAAAATGTCATTTTTCCCAATTTAGAACTAAGTTTGCCTCTACTCATTGAGCTAACATTCGTTTTAAATTAGCTAGGAAATGTGTGAAGGAATTGCCAAAATAGAAAAATCATCTATGAACACTTCCATTGAATCCTTAATCATGTCATAGAAGATTGCCATCACGCACCTTTAAAAAGTGGCAAGTGCATTGCATAGTCCAAAGGGCATTCTCCTATATGCAAATATTCGATAGGGGGAGGTAAAGGTAGTCTTTTCTTAGTCCTCAAGAGCAATAGGTATCTGAAAGTATCCTAAAAAACCATTAAGAAAATAGTAAAACATATGACTTGCCAATCACTCAAGCATCTGATCGATGAATGGAAGGGGAAAATGGTCTTTTTTGGTTGCATCATTTAATCTAAAGCAGTCTATACAAACCTGGTAACCCGTTACCGTCCTTGTTGGTATAAGCTCATCCTTCTCATTTTTTATTACCATAGTGCCTCTTTTCTTCGGCACTACCCAGGACTTGTTAGAGATAGGGTAGATTAAACCTTTATCAATAAGCTTAATTATTTCCTTCTTCACTAGCTCCTCCATATTAGGTTTTAAACGTCTCTGTGGCTGTACCACCGTCTTATAGATATCTTCCATTAAGATCTTGTGAGAGCAATAGCTGGGTTTTATCCCATGAATATCTAAGACTTTATATGCAAAACCTCGGGGGTACTTTCTAAGAGAGGTTAGGGTTATTTCCCTCTATTCAGGAGTTAAATCTTCTGCATGATTACTGGCAGCTTCTCTTCCTTGTCTAAGTAGGTGTAATTTAAATGTTTAGGTAACTCTTTTAATTCTAGGGCTGGAGAGTCCACAATTAAAAGTGTTACCTCTTTTTCTTCTTGCCTGTCTATGGAAAGGACATGGTCTGTAGTTTCGTCTAGTTTAAATAGGATAGGGTTGCTGGTATCCGCATCTACTAAGCTTTGCAGTTGTTGCAACACATATTCATTTGTCACACCATCTTCTTCTTCTAGTAGAGTATCTTGAAAAGAGTCACTAATAGGAATTCTTGTAAATATACTTTTATTTCATCATCTAGGACATCAATTGAATAGACAGTATCATCATGATCCATAGATTGTTGAATGGAGTTAACTAGATTAAAGGTGATTGTCTCATCCCCTACTCTGAGTTGCAACCTTCCATTACAAACATCTATAAGAGATCTAGATGTTGTGAGGAATGGTCTTACTAAGATCAGTGGTATGTAGCTTTCACTTGTCATGTCCATCACCACGAAATCTATGGGAAAGATGAATTTATCAACTCTCGCAAGTAAATCTTCCATTATACCCATAGGATACTTGATTTTTCTGTTTGCAAATTGTATGCTCATCTTAGTGGGTTTTGGTTTACTCAGCCTAAGTTTATCAAACAAGCTGGTCAGCATTAAGTTAATGCTAGCTCCTAAGTCAGCTAAGGCACCCTTGATCGAAAGTTCACTAATTACATAGGGTATGGTAAAACTTCCTAGATTGAATTTCTTTGTGTGCAACATGTTTTGTAAAATAACTGAGCATTCCTCGTTTAGAGTTACTAGTCCCAAGTCTTCCAATTTCATTTTGTTGCTCAAAATCTTCTTCAAAAATTTTGCATAACGAGGCATCTTCAAAATGGCTTCAAGAAAGGGTAGATTGATTGTTAGTTGTTTAAATAGATCTAGAAACTTACTAAACTATTGATCAATCTTTTCCTACTTCAGTCTAGCAGGATATAGTATAGGTGGCTGGTATTCTGCCACCGGGTCTTTTTACCTTTCACCATATACTGGTTCTTCTTTTGTCGCTTCATGCTCTTTCTCTATTTGTTCATTCAACATCATTTCATTATTGTTGGGCAAAGGTAAAGGCATAATTAATTCCTTGGCTAACCTCATAGTGATAGCTTTGCATTGCTCCCTTGTATTGGATTCAGTGGTGCTCAAGAGTGTGCCTGCCTGCCTTTCGATTAACATCTTAGACATTTGGCCCACTTGGTTTTCCAAATTTTGGATTAAGGCCCTTTGATTTTTGAGATCTCTATCTAACTATTGATGTCTATCCTCTGAAGTGGATATTAATTTAATCAGTAGTTCCTCAAGGTTAGGTTTCTTTTCTTGTCCTTGAGAGAACTGGTTTAGAGAGTTTTTTTGCTGAGATTGCTGCTGGTGCAACTTCTGAAATCCTAGTATTCCTTGATCATTGATGTTTTTCCATCCAAAGTTTAGGTGGTTCCTTCATCTAAGGTTGTATGTATTGTTGTATGGGTTGTTCTATTGTCTTGCGGTAGTTCCTATGTAATATATCTATTCTAATTCAACTGACCCAAATTTAGATGAATAAGAAGTTAAAGAGTTTGCAAACATACTACCTATATTACAAGTTAAGCTATAATGTGTGTAACATCCCCTACTTTCTTAACTATATTAAAAATATCAAATGGATATATATATTAATGTAGAAAATTTCTATTTCCTTTAACTTTATTTTAGACAATTAGATGAAAGAAAGAAAAATAGGTAAAGGATAAGGTAAGGAAGTTATGACTTTGGATGGTAAGGGAACAAAATCCTTCATTTATAATTAAACAACACATGTGGGAAAACATTAAAAAAAAAACAAAAGAGAAGGAAGCTTCATGCACAAAGAAGGGACGGACAGAAGAGTGAGAGTGAGATACTCTTCCTTCCCTCACTTTCCACTTTAAAGTGACTAAGAGAGTGCCTACAAAACGTGATGTGTGACCCCATTTTCCATCCTTTTGCTAAGCAAAAGAGGGAGGCATGAATAAGTGTAAACACAAGGATAATTAAAGCCCACGGACTACACTTATACTTAAAGAAGCATGGAAGGTGAGATCATAGAGTACACTTGTTCTTAAAGGAGAATGGGAGGTAGGATCATATCACAATCATAGGAAGAATTCGGTGCAGTAAAAATAAAGGAAAAGTCGTGCATAAACAGTCTACGCCCCTTGTTTCAATCCATGCAGCATTTAAATCCCACTATAGGAGGGAGAAGAGGCATGCATGCGGTGGAGAGGTGGAAAAGTGAGGAAAGGACGTGTGGAACTGCATTAATCCTTTTCCCTCACTTTGCTATTTCCTTCACGTAAGCTATGATGAGTAAGCTATTTAATCCCTCGCCTATAGTTTCTTTTCCTTCCCGTGACCTGCTTCTGCCAACCTAACCGAGAAGTTACTAAGGGAAAAACAATTATACAGCAAATGCCTCTTCCTTAGCCTATAGGAGGACCGACCCAGCTTAGAATAGGCATGATTAACTATACCTAGGTGTCACACATAAGGAAGAAAAAGAATTTATAAGAATGCAAGAAAGTCATTCGGTGGGAAAAAGAGAAAAGAAGGAGAAAGAAAAACTTGAGGAGAAGAGGAGGAAAATGCACGGATAAAATGAAAAGAAAGTAGCTGGACCAAAGCAGAAACATACACGTTCATTATCAATTCACAAGTACAAGGTAACTTAATAATTCTCGTATTTTTTATTAAGAAATAAAGAACCACGTAGAGAGAGATTCTAGGCCCTAAAATGATGCATGAAACGCCTACACCCCTCCTTGTACTAGGATAATATTCATATTTCCTAAATAGAGCGATGAACTGGAGAATTTAGGGATGTGGGTACTCCTTTAATGATTTAGTTAGGAGAAAGGGTAAGTTTGAAATCATTCTATATGCACCATATAATGGGAGTTTGCATGTGGATATACGCTGGTATAAAGTGGAGAAAGTTCGTAGACTAACCTGGCGTGTGGCTGGGCATGTGTAGCTAATTAGGGGATAGCATGAGTTGGTATAAGCTAGTACTATTGATAGAATTCCACGGAAGCTGACATACAATATGCATGGATTGGTAATATATATATATATATCAGGGAGGCAGTGCTGTGATTCCAATATGTAATGTGTCCGTAAATATGCCATGAACTAGATTACTGTGAATAGGAATTAAATTGCATAAGAGTCCATTAAGACGTTGGTACATGAGGTATGCATGAATTGATTATATATATATTAATGGTGTAGTGCTAGAGTTTTAACGTACCATCTGGTTGTAGTTGCTTCATAATTATCGTGAGTGGAATTTAGAGTATACCGGAAACTATTTAATGCTAGGTTACAAAAGTGCAAAAAAAAAAAAGAATGGGTACGTGGCAGGAGATTAAGGGCCAATTAATTAACTTAGACTCAAAGGGATAAATAAGAAACATAGTATTATAAACAGAACGACACAAGGATAGAAAATATATAGATATACTTTGTATGGGAGTTGGCATGAAATATAAATTGGTGAGAAGAAGGGAGGATCATAGGAATAAAATAAAATAAAAAGGGATTTAACGGCATAGACAATGATAATGTTAACGACAAATAAAACACTAATGTTACTAACTATAAAATTTACAGAATATAGTTAATTACGTATGTTGAAAGATCACCTGAGTAAAGTGGTTACGAACATATTATTTTGAGGTCAAAAATCAAAAATATAAAATGTTATGTATAGATGGTAGCTAGGGTAATAATGATGATAGAGATTTTGATAAAAGTGGCCAAGTGTCCACATAGTGCCCAAGTGTGCACAATGACCCTAGGAAGGTGGCCAAGAGTCCACAATGTGACCAAGTGTTCACAAATTTTAAGTGGCCAAGTGTCCACGATTATTACCGTACGATTAAATGTATGTTACTTATGCAAGGTAAGTTTTAAGAATGGAAGATGTATATATATATACAGGTAAATATTATTTAATTCTATTATTAGATATATATATACTCTTTTGGGAAATAATTATCCTATGCATGAGAATGAGCATAATTGCTAGATTGATATATAAATTGAGCCTACCATGATTGCTAATATATTCATATGAAAGAATTTAATTATGAAATAATGGGATGAGAAAAAAAGAAATAGAAGAAAAGGTGATTTTTCTGTGTTTGCACAGTGGTAAATGTCAGTACAATTTAAATTATGAATTGTTAAGTTACTGAGAAATTATTTTTCTCATTTGTGTGCTGATATGTATCAGATGCAAGTAATTAGTGAAGTTCTGAGTAAGATGGAACTAGCATTAAAGAAGGATTCTGTAAGAATGTTTTTGTAACTAAGGGTTTGAGTGACAAAAATTTTGTTGCCTCCTGACCCTAGGTTAAATGTTGATAATACTTGAATTAAGGCACTATTGTAGTATTTACAGACATATTGTAATGTAGTCACTTTATTCCTTGAAAAATATATTTTACCTCTGCTGTGCTTATAAGTTTTATCTGAGTCAAAGAATTTATAGTTATTAAATTATAATGGCATGGTGATGGAATGGACGCTCAGATATTAATTGTAAATAAACAAGGACAAGACTAAATGTAATGACTTTATCTATATTACAAATGCTATGTTGTAATACTGGATAAGGGCATTACAATGTGGACCACCATAAAATTCGCAGCTTGATTTTGCTGCTTGCACTGGCATCTGGAGTTGGTCTATTTTCTTGATCAGAAGCTCTAATTGACTTACAAAAGTGATGTGGCATCTGCTTGATAGGCCACTCCTTGCCATACAGATCTTTCTCTAGAGGATTGCCATTGGTAATTGTTCATAGCCATCTCTTTTATTAGATTTTGTGCCTGCTTTGGGGTTTTTATGTTAAGAGCTCCCCCTACTGCTGCATCCACCATCTGCCTAGTGGCTAGGTTCAGTCCACTATAAAAGGCCTGTCCCTACATCCATACGGTCAATCTATGGTGTAGGCAACATCTTATCAGGTCCTTGTACCTCTCTTATGCATCATACATGCTTTCATCATACATATGCATAAAAGAAGAAATATTGTTGCACATCTATGTAGTCTTAGCATAAGGGAAGTACTTGTATAAAATTTTTCTGCCAACTTATCCCAAGTGGTGATAGAATTAGGGTCCAGGGATTGCAACCATCTCTTGGCCCTATCCCTTAAGGAAAATGGAAACAACCTAAGCCTAATGGCATCATCAGTGGTTCCATTTATCTTAAAGTTGTCACATATCTCCAAAAAGTTAGCGATATGAGATTTGGGGTCCTCACTGTGCAAACCTCTAAATTGTACTATTTGTTGCACCATTTGGATGATGTTTGGCTTGATTTCAAAATTATTGTGTACTATGGTAAGCTGACTAATGCATGTTTGTGTCCCTTCTAAAGAAGGTCTAGCAAAATCTTACATTGTTTGGTTATCATCATTATTATTTTTGTCAGCCATCTCTTATGGTGTATGACAAAGAATCTTAACTTTTTCTTCCTCAACGTGACGTGAACGTAATCTTGAGTTATTGAGATATCATTCAGGCTCAGATAGAGGATTAGTAAGTTCAGGGTTTGTACTCTAAGTCATAAACTATTACAGATCAATATATAATTGATAATTTTAAAAAAATTGAAAGAAACAAAAATTGAACATAAAAGATTTACAAAAACTAACTAAACGAAACACAGTAAAATGGCTAAAGTAACAATTCCTAATTTTGCTCCAATTTTCTCACAAAAGTCCTCGGCAACGGTGCTAAAAAGTTAATTTGCTACCAATGAACTATATGTAACCACACCTTAAGGTTGTGCACCTATTAGTATAGCTTAGTACAATGGTGAGTATCAAGGTCGTATCCTACTAGAACAAGAAAGCCTAGAGTTACTACTTGCTCATTGTTATCTAGCCTAATACAATTGGTGATTTTAATTAAACTAATTCCAACTACTACTACTATGGCTATAGAGAGAAGGTAAGGCAAGTGTTAAGATAGAGAATTATCAAGTTTCTAGAAAAGCAAACCCATTGGGGTTCTAAATTAGGTGATGTTTAAACAAAGGATAATGAATTATGAAATTGATTGTGCTACCTGTGGGTGAATTCTATAACAAATTCAAAATTTTGGTTGGTTTTAATGAATTTCTAAAACTATACCTTCCATTGGCTATTTGTGTCCAATGGTCAAGTATAGATCAGGAGTAGTGCTCTAATTCATCTCTATTAGGAATTCCTCTTAATCCAGCAATTGTCAGCCTCTAGGTTTGAGCGAAGATTGACTCTTCTCTCTAGTTAGTTTTCCAATTCCAAACATCATTGGTTAGAGTATTTGAGAGGAATCTAGATAGTTTTTCCTAAAACGTCATTTAATGAAAACTTGATTAATCTTAAACTAGAGCAAGATCATGAAATCTAATTTATAACTCAATCATATTAAAATTAGAATATCAACATAGTTTAAGAAACCCAATTGAGTTTTACCAATCTACCTACTCATGTTCATGAATAAAATAACAAGAATTATAACAAAGGAAGAAGAATAAAATGGAAATAAAAAATCCTCATCTGTCGAGTTTTGGATGATTAGCTTTGACTTTGAACTCCTTCCTGATTATGCTTCTAGTTGCCTCTTGATGCTTCCCAACCTCTTTCTTCAATTCTTGAATGAATCTCGATGGCTCGTACCTTTGGGAAGAGACAATGGAATTGAACTGTTAAACTCTAAAGATTAGCAAGGATTGTCATGCTCCAAGTTACTCCAAGTGCTCACCATTTTCCTCCTCTGAATGCTCTCTATACTTGTGCTCCTCCTCCTATTTATAGGTAAAAGAGGAGTGCTTTTAGGCTCCCACATGGTCGTGTGGCTACCTATAAAATGGCACAGTTGTGTGGTAGGGTGGTAAAGGAGCACATTTGTGTGGTTAGCCATATTCTAGAAGCAAAGCTTCATTGGTGTATTTTTGGCCTTCTTTTGGTTGGAAATGGTTGTTGTGGCCATGTAGGGAGGTGCAAAAGATGTCTTTGAAGTGTGGAAGGGCGTGTTTTAGAACATCTAAGGTAGCATGGCCATGTGGTAAGGTGTGTTCTAGAAGATTTCATGATGGCCTTGCTACAAGATGCATTTTAAGGTGCTTTAAGCCTTTAGACACTTGGTTTTGGTCCATTTTACTTCAAATTACTTTGTACCTGGTGAAAACTTGGATCACATGGAAACATGTTTAATTATACATAAAAAAACATAAAATATGCTCCTAAAGTGAGTGAAATTTATCAAATAAAGATGTATAATTACGTTCCTATAAATTTTTAGGTTGTCTAAGTCAACAAAAGTTGACGAAGGTGGTAACCCATCAACTAGCTTCTGGATCTACGTAGCCATCTGATCTTATTGTTGGATATATCACTCTAGTCTAGCTGATATGCTGTTGCTGAATCTCTGCTATCTTGTCTAGGTGGTTAGTTGAGGTACTAATTTGGTCGTTGGGCCTATGAACTTGCTCTTCTACAAGAGATGGTGGCTCAATTACTCTTGCAGGTTCAGTTGGTTCGTCGCCATTTCCTAAAGTGTTGGGATCTCTAGGTTGTCTGACTTGCCTCTGACTTACCAATCTATAGACTAGATTGTTAAGGCTGCGAGATATGTAGATCATCTTCATGTTCATCATTTGCCTTAGACCTTCTGGTAATATGCGGCCTACTTGGGTGAGATCGCTAATGCAATCATCTAAGACTCCTACCTTCCTTGCTAATCGAGTGATGTAGGGGCCAAAACAAAGTGATATCCTCTTACCATTTGTGAAAAAGTGGAGATCTAGTTTGCTAAGATGAAATTGAGGTCCACTTTCTTATGTTGATGCATGGCCTACAAGAGAAACAAGTTAGTATGTGTCACTACTTTAAAGCTACCACCTATACTTATAAGAGTATGTACTAGTATAGAATAGAGGTACCTTAAGCCATCAGGGAGGTCGGTGGCCTTAGTGATGCTTGGGTTGTACAAATGAGGTGTGATCGCTATCTGATGCCACATGGTGTTAAAGGTAGTAGATAGACTATAAAGACATCCTTTATACCCTTTTCCATTGAGTTCATCCATTGTCCATAGGTCCAAGTGGCATTCGAAGTGAGGTATGGACATGGAGAAATCTGTACCTCCTAACTTGAAGGATATGGTATCGAGCTCAGACTAGTAAGTGATCTGACTCTTCAAGGAGAAGGTGTTACAGAACTCCAAGGTCAATTCCTTATAGGTAGGCTCATTGATGCTGAAAAGCCTTATGAATGGGGGAGTGTCTAAGAGCTTATAGAGATCCTCATCTAGGCTAACTGTATGGATGGCTCTTAGACTTATGCAGCATCCTGATCCTAGTGACTTAAAGCAAAGGTCTTGATACCTCTTATAATGTTCAGCCTCCTAGAATGTCAACAATCTATGACATAAAGGGGGAGAAGGATTGACTTCAGGTGTCCTTCTCCTCTTTGAGGTGTAATTGCAAGATGAAGATTGTGGCATGGTCCTAGATATGAATATGTTAACTAAATTCCTTGGACTTTTAAGAAGGTATTCAATCCTAAATATTAATTCTTTGCAAGTAAATGAAATGTGATCCTTATTGCAACTAGATGAAATGTATATGATAAAGCAATTTATTCATGAATCATTTTTCTCTTCTCTTTTGATTTTCCTAATAGGAGATTTTACGGATATTCTCAAGATAAATATGAAAAATATGTGAAGTTGTTTAAGAATAATTACTTAGAAGTTTATGAATAAGTGAAGAGAAGAAGGAAATTTTACTTGATTTTTACGTGATGATGATTTTCTAGTGACAATTATATATGCTAAGGGGAGAATTGTCCTTGAACTTTATTTAAATTTTCAAAATAAATATGTGAAGTTCCTTATTGGCAAGAATTTATTTTCATGATCACTAGAGAATGATTCTTGAAATTCCTAATTAACATGTAGCACGTTATTGATTATGCATAAAAGAAAAGAAACAACAAAAGAACTTACTTGATATGAAGAAGAGTTGTGTGTGAAAATTGTGCTCAAGAGTTGCGGATTTCACACAAAAGAGTAGGGAGAAAGTTCAAGCTTACTAATGAGGGGGAATGTCATAGCTAAGAGTGCTTAAATAGGAAAAGTAGCTGTGTTCAAGGACGAGTCCTTATTTGAAGGGGATTCACGAGTGAAGGAGAGGATAGGTTAGATTTATTTTGAAATTAATTAGGATAAGCCATATCTTTTTAAAATTCTTTTGAAAAAATTTAAAAAATGGATTTTTGATAACTCATTGTTTTTGAAAATGATCATGAATTTTAAAAAGGCTTTGAAAGATATTAGGACAAGTGAAAATCATGATCTTTCTAGAAGGATTTTCGAAAATGTTTGAAAATATATGATTATACTTCTTAATTTTTGAAAACTAAGGATAACTCTATTTATTTTGCAATGTTTTGAAAGATTATGATGACTCAAAATTTTTTAAAATTTCAAATTGCTTTTATGAATTTAAAGAAAAATAAAAAGAGTTATCTCTTATGATAAGCTATCACGTGAGATAGGCCTAGTGATAAGTTATCATGTGAGTTAAGTTTTCTTAGTGAAAGCTTATCATGGTTCAACCTAGTGATAGATTATCACTTGAGTTGATTTTTTTAATGATTGGTTATCACTTTGAAACCAACGATATCTTATCACTTGGGTAAATTTTAGTGATAGGTTATCCTGAATCTTTTATCCATAACCTTCCCTTCTTTCAATTGGAATTCCTGCATTTTGATACAAGGCTCCTTTATCCCTCCAGGCGAATTGAGGAATTTATTAACATATAAATTGAATTGTAAAGACTGAATTACAAGTGACAAAACAAAAAAAAAGTATTTACATTTTTTATGGGTCCATAGGATGGACTCATTTATTCATTACCTCTCTTAGAGCAAAATTACCTCAACCTCCAATGGGTCTCCATGATAGTGCTTGAGACAGTGCTCGTTTACCTTGAAATTGCCTTGGTTAGGTTAATAAATCTCAACTGCACCATAGAAAAATACCTGGTTGATCATGTAAGGTCCTAACCATCGGCTCCTAAGCTTCCCTGGAAAGAGATGTAGACTTGAGTTGTAAAGCAGCACTTTGTCTCCTACCTAAAAGTTCTTAGACCCGCGCATCCTTTTATCATGCCATTTTTTTGTTCAAGCCTTATAGATGGAAGAATTCTCCTAGGCTTAGTGGCGCCAATCTTTCAATTCATTTAGCTGCCATAATCTCCCCTTGCCTGTACAATTAACATACAGATTACATGTTTTAAGGCCCTATTGTAACACCCCCATTAACCTATGGTTCCTTTTAAGTGTTTAAAGGTATAATGTATATAATTATCATAATAATGGTGTGTTACTATCACTTCTACTTAAGTAAATTTTAAAATTTTTACCAAGTTGATTAATTGAGTGCCATTTGGGTTGGTCTCTACTCTTGGGTTCTCTCAACATTGCAGCCGAATAAATATATATAAAATACACCTAGATTAACTATATATAAACATACATTCTTAATTAAGTATAGTCAATTAACTATTGGGCATGGAGGTAACAATCCTACCACTTATAACCTCATCAATTAGTCTACCCATCAATCCAGCCTAATTCCTATTTAGATAAGTTAGAATAGGCTATACAAAATAATCCTACACTAGCCATTCTCAAAATATCATGAAGGCTAGCTCCATTCTACCATGTACTTAAGCTATTCAAATTAAACAGTTTGTAAGCTTAGAATGGACACTTCTTCATACTTTACCTCTTTCTCCAGCCTAAGGGGACCTATACATTTGGTATATGCCAACACTAAAATGAGAAATGAATCTCAATAGCAATACAACCTGTTATGAAATCCATTGACCTGTACCATCGTGCTCGCATGAAAAACTCTACATTCTTTCATAAAACATATTGCATAGCATATACTATTAGGGTATAATGTATAAAATCATACTTTCAAACATATGCTCGAATTTATGCATATACATTTAAACATATCATCTTTAAAGCATAGGATGTTCATTCATCATCAATCTCATCATCACTTTCATATAAAACATATGTGGGGTAGTAAACATGCTATCATTTCATTTCCATAATAATGTGAGCAATACATAAAACACCCTAAAAGTAATTGAGAGAGTTGCCTAGCAACAACTCCATGCACCACTGTCTATATGAATGAGCATATGTCTATTTGGTCATGCCTTAACTTTTGTACATTCTAAGGCATCCCTCAGTGGATCTAAGTACCTTAATGGTCCCTACCCCTTTTTGGTAGACCATCCCTGACTAGAGAGATTCCTCCCTTTTTTCCTTAAGGCTGGTATAACTCTTATGGGATCACCGTCAACTCTACCCGGATCATTTCCTTTCCGCTTTTGAGTGGGTCATAATACTATGTAATCACCACCATTCCTTCGAGGTGGATCACACTCACGGTATGCTATTCTCTACATATATTCTAGGGTGAATTAGCCCATGCCTATGGTTATGCTTAACTATAAGTAAGTGTTTCTCATATGGCCTTTAGGAGATGAAACTAACTTAAAGTTAACAACCATCACGGTGTTTTCAAAATCATCTAAGTTTAAATGGGTGTTTAACCATCCTAATTTATGGCACAAATGTGGAATGCCCAACAGTTGTCCTATACCGACAATCGGTCATTCGGCCATTAGCCTATCTATGCTAAGGCATACACTAAGAATACTTTCCTCTTTCCTCTTTTGTATTTTTAGCTCTCTCTTTATTTTACTATCATGAGGGCCTCATCACCCAAGTGATTCATGACTCTATCTTATGCATGTTACCCACTATATCCCTGGTTTAGATCCTTATTTTGAGTGAAAATCTGGGCCAATTTCCTATTAAAATGGTCAATCGAGCTCATTACTCATATCAGAGAGTTGGTAGTTGACTTTCCTCTCTCTAGCAGTCGATTGCTAACTTACTGTCTAGCATTTCTACTTTTGGTCGATAGCTACTAGTTGGCTGCTAGGGCTTGGCAGTTGGCTACTAGCCTCGACAGTCGACTTCCAAGGGTCTGACAGTCGGGTGTTGGCCTTCTAGAAACTTTTTGGAAAATGAAGAGCACGACAGTCGACTTTCAGGGGTCTGGTAGTTGGCTGCTAGTACTTTTTCACACATTTTTGGGTAGAGGATGAGCATGACAGTTGACTTCCAAGGTTAGCAGTCAGCTGCTAGCGCTCAGTTTACTTGAAAAATCATGATTTTACCCAGAGTTTGGCCCTGAAAACATGTTCCTAGGTAATTTACTTAAATCATGAACTCAATGCCATCATTCAAACATCATTTCTTGTTCATAAAATGCCCATAACATATCTTAACATGTTCAAACTATGATCAAACCACATCTTTTTCACTTAGGAAAAGAACCCAACTTCAAAAATCATTCACAAGCATAAATAAGCAAGATAAATCAGTACACATTACCTAATAGCAGTTAAAACACATAGAATGTAGGTTTTAAAAACCCCAACTTGACTTAAAACATTCCAACAATCACATTTATCAGTAAGTTTCCTGCATATTTCAGAAATGAGGTTTAGGATGAATTGCTACCTTGATTCCTGGCAAAATGTGTGTGTTTGATGAGTTTAGAAAGCTTTCCCCTTGCTGTAGAACTTATTTCCATATTCAAATTTGCCCTTTCCTTCAACAAAACCCTCCTAACTTGCCTCTTCCTCTCTCTAGTCGCCCTCTTGCTTCTCTCTAAAAATGATTAGAGTTAGAAGTGTGTAAAGGGTTTAGGGTTTCAGCTAGGGTTTAAGGAAGTTTGGTTAATTGCTCTTTAGTCCCTGATCTATTTTGCACTCTTAGACACCCTCATTTTTCCCTTTTCAATTGAATCCTTAACCACCTCTTACTAAACCTTCATGTACTCTGAGTGCCTTATGTTCTAATTCAATAGGTAAATGACATGTTTTTTTTTTTTTTGCATCTTCAGGTATGTTATTAAATCTTAAATTTGTTAATTGTATACCTAAATATTCATATATAAATTTTCCTAGGCTTTCTTAAAGAGGAGAGGGACTAAATTAAAAGAAAATTGGAAGAACTAAAGTAAAAAAAGAAAAGGTTCCTAAAATATCTAAGTGTAATGATGACGTTGGCAAAATATCTAGGTGCATTAATGACATGTAATCATGACATCTCAAAATATCTAAAAAGCAATGACTATGTTAGAAAATATTTGAAAAAATTATTTGAAAGCTATAATTACCCTAGGAAAATATCTTAGGGGTAAACTTGTAACTTTTTACCCAAGGGAAAAATGGTAATTTCACCCAAGGGTAAAATGGTATTTTTGACCTTAGGGGTAAAATAGTCATTTCACCTAGAAACACCATGACAATTTTCATAAAGGCCATCTCTCTACACTTTTTGAAATATTGAAGATAAATGAAGGGTTAAATGGTTATTTTGGCATAAAGGGCAAAATGGTCATTTCCCCCTCCATACTAATAAATCGTTTTCTTCATGAGAAAGGGGAAGAAAGTTACAGGCAAGAAAGATAAAGAGAGAAGCCAAGAGAAGGAAAAGAAGAAGAAGAGAAGGAAAATTCAAGGAAAAAACCAAGAAGAAACCACTTTTATTGGAAAATCAAGGTAGCTAAACAATCCTAAACCCTATAATTCATGTTTTATGGACTCTTTTGATGTCTTGGATAATTTTCATAGTTTCATGAATAGTAAGGGTATCTCACTCTACACTTTTATGCTTGAAATTGGGTTTTTCTTATATGGCTGTATAGATGTGTTTGTGATGGTTAGAATGAGATTTTGAAAGATAATTATTAGTTCACCATGTTCATGAAAAACCCTTTGTGTTGGATTGATTATGTAATGTGATGAATGGCATGAGTATGGAAGGGAAATGGTGTTTTCTTGCTTACATGTTGACGAAAATGGGAAAAAGGGAAGAAATGGTTTGAAACTCCTTTACTTTCCCTCTCTTCTTGCTTTGGCCGAGAGCTTTTTGAAGCACCATAAAGGAATTTTTGCATGATTTTGGTCCATGGGTGTGTTGGTTATTTCGACCATAAGCTAGAATGAGTGAGGAATCAATGCTTATGATGAAATTCCCTTGTTTCCCTTTTTCATGCAATTTGGCCGAGAATATTATGAAGGAATGTTGTCTGAAAATAGTTTATTTATGTGTGTAATGCTTCGGCCACAAGCAAGGAAAAATAGAGAAAAGGATGTTTGCAATGAATTGATTGATAAAGTTTCTTCTATAGCCATGATATTCTAGTCATGAAAATATATGCCAACCAAAGGGGTAATAATGTATTTATATATACATATTAAAAATATGTATATATAGATATGTTGTGAAAGTATGAGAATAAGAGAAATGGTGAAGGAAAGGATCATTAGTTCACCTAAAAGTTTGTTGTAACCCTTGACGTGTGATAGAATGAAGTATGGGATATTGGATGGAAATGAAAGGACATTGATGTAATTGTACTTATATGATGTAAAGGATGGAAGAAAGGGAACATATGGCATGAAAGCCCCATTTTTACCTCATTTTCCTTCTTGGCCGAGATTTTCCCTCCTTGTTTCCCTTGAAATAGGCTGAATTATGGTGATGAAATTGCAAGGAAAAATTGTTAAAGACATTATGTTAATCAATGACAAGGGAAAGAGGGATGGATGGCTAAGGCATGGGATTTTGATAATGTATGTTATGAATCATTTAAGAGGAATGAATGGCCTTCCAAGTACATACCATCCAATTATGAAAGCGTCATCAAACACATAAGGGTTATAATTTCAATGAGATTGTAGTATCATGAAAAATGAAAGAAAGGAAAGAGATGAAATAAATGAATGAAAAGGAAAACATAGAGAGGAAAGGAAAAGATAGAATAGAAAGAAAGAGAACTAAGAGGAAGTATTTCCTATGTATGTTTTAGGATAGATAGGCTTGTAACAAAGTGACTAATTGTTGATATGGAATGGCCATTAGGCATTCCACAGTGGTATCATAAATTTGAATGGGTAAACATCCACTAGGCATAAGAAGTTTAGGAAACACTGTGATGATTGTAAATTCTAAGTTAGTGAAACTTGGTAAGGCTAATAGAAAGGGACACTTACTTAGAATTTAGCATAATCATGGGTACAAGCTGAATTATCCTAGAGTATATATATATATAAAGTAGCGTATTGGGAATGTGATCCACTGGTAAGGGGTGGTGATTCCATACCACCATGATCTACCTAAAAGCGGAGAGGAAATGATCTGGGTAAAGTTGACAGTGATCCCATTAGCTTAATTTCAAATATAGCATCATGATCCACCCAAAAGCAGAGAGGAAATGATCTGGGTAAAGTTGACAATGACCCCATGAGCTTACTTTAAAATCTGCCTATGGGAAATAATCATTAGAGGGTACTTGGATCCACTAGAGGACGCCTCAGATAGTACCAGTAGCAGAATTGTCACATGAATGGAATGAAATTATCTCACTTATGTAAGTAGTAGTACATGGAGTAGTTCGCTAGGTAACTCCATCTTCCCAAACCTAATACTCTGTTCCTCAAGTTCAAAACAAAATACAAGCTATTCAACTACCTAGGTACAACCGACTAACCTAAAATAGTCTGTTACCTGAGGAATTCTACCCTGTTCCTAACCTAGGTAGCTGTGCTCTGATACCACTTAATGTAACACCCCTATCTAGTATTACCATTAATTCTGATATAAACAAATAGGTTCAGTACATTATCTTTATCCTTTATTTAATTAATGTCTGAGCTGTTATACAATTAAAATTATAACAAGCAGATTAGGTTCGGGATCTTTTGCTCAGATTAAAACTCATATGCACAGTGAAATAGATAAAAATATACTAAACTACATAGCAGAAATTAAAAACTTAATGTAATTCAATTAAATACATGTCCAATAATGTCCATTACATTTCTGTATATATGTACTAGGATATATGAAGTACCCGTCCGTCAGGAGTTAGGAGACAACAATCTTGTCACTCAGACCCCTTTTAAAAATTACTAGGATGGACCGGTCCTTCACATATCCCTTCCCTAGTTCTTTCTAATTTACATCTCATGCCTACTGTCAAAAGAATAATCCTAATTGTAAACTAAACATATTTGGACTATGACCCAAAAATAGGGGTTACAACATTTCTTAAACCTAAGAAAGAAGTTGATCTCCTAGCCAGCTATGCATCCGTATCTGATACACATTAGCATATAATGAGAAACACAAGTTTCCCAGTAGCTTAACAATTTGGATGTTTTAAAAAATAACTAATATGTATCAAGGTGCAAGCACCAAAATATTTAACTCTACATTCTTGAAAATAAAATATAGCATTGTTCATAAATATAAATTGGCAAGCAATGTATGATCAATTTAAATGTCACTGAGATAAAAATAATATTCTTTCAAATAAGACATCTGGCATCTTATAAAACACACTATCATAAAATTAACAAAGCATTTATGCTTATCATTCTTAAAACATACTTTTATATGAAAGAGGTGCACACTTGGGCACTATATGGACACTTGGCCACCTTTATAAAAATCTCTTGTTCACAATCATATAATTAACAAAACATCTATGATTATCATTCTTAAATCATATTTGATATAAAAGTTGTGAACACTTGGGCACTCGTGGACACTTGGCCACCTTAAAATTCTTTGTGCACACTTGGGCACCCTGTGGACACTTGGCCACCTTCCTAGGGTCATTGTGCACACTTGGGCACTACATGGACATTGGCCACCACCTAGGGTAATTGTGCATTATTAGGCACTCTGTGGACACTTGCCTGCCTTCCTAGGGTCATTGTGCACATTTGGGCATTACGTGGACACTAGGCCACCACCTAAGGTAATTGTGCACACTTGGGCACTCTGTGGACACTTGGCCACCTTCCTAGGGTTATTGTGCACACTTGGGCACTACGTGGACACTGGGCCACCACCTAGGGTAATTGTGCACACTTTGGCACTCTATGGACATTTGGCCACCTTTATAAAAATCTTTAACAAATCTCAGGGAAAATTTTCCTTTTATTGAAAAATAATACTAATGTACATCTCCTTAAAATTCAAAAATTTTAAGACTAAATGTCCCTTTCTTGGAAATTATTATCCATGTACACTTCTCATAAAAATTCTATTAATTTCATGAATGATTTCCCCTTTCGTTGGAAGTTACTATAAATGTACATTTCTTGTGAAAATACTAATATTTTCGAGAATGCTTTCTCTTGGAATTTAACTCTAATGTATAATTCTCATAAAAATTCTAGTATTTTCAAAAATAATTTATCCTTTCTTAGAGATTAATTCCAATGTACATTTCTTACAAAAATTCTATTAAATTTATGAATGATTTCCCCTTTCTTTGAAAATTACTATAAATGTACATTCCTTGCAAAAATACTAATATTTTCGCGAATACTTTCTCTTTTCTTGGAATTTAACTCTAATGTACAATTCTCATAAAAAATCTAGTATTTTTAAAAATGATTTCTCCTCTCTTGAAAATAAATTTTCTAATATAATTTTATCAATTTCAAGAATAATTTCCTTCCTTGAAAATAATGATAATATCCTTTCTTATAAAATTCTACTAATTCAAAAACAATTCCCTTTCTTCCAATAATAAATTCCCATATTTTTTTTTGAAAATACATATTGGTACATAGCTTCTAGATTCCAAGAATAAATTTTATAGACTTAGCCTTGGGAGTTTTTTTCACTTGGAAATTCCATTTTCTTTCTTGTGGTTTTTTACTTAATACACTTAAAACGTAGAGTTCTTTCTTTGTGGTCGCCATAAAGTTAACACCATTCAACCCTAATCTTTTTTTTCTAACAATATCTTCATGTTATCTCACCCATCAACATTCCAATAAACCACACACGCTAGCCAACATACATGCATTTCGGTTAAGAATGTAGAGACAACTTAAGTTCCATGGAAAGTTTGAATATAAACATTAGATTGCATAACCAGAACATGGAACAAAATTTTAAATTTTTAACCTATCTTGCTTCCTTTCTCTTTGACTAAATCTCTCTCTTCTTCTTGGTACACTTCCCGGCCCTTTTTCCTTGGCAATTGATCCCAATTAGTTTCCTAAGAAAATAATTCAAATCTTAGACAGGTTCTTTCTTTTAATTAGGCTTTCTTACCTCAATTTATTAAATTCCTAAGTCGGCCTAATTCTTAAACATTTTTAGGGTCAATTTTGATAGGAAAACAATCAAATTGGAGGATTTTAAATTATATCGGGGGTTTTGGAAGCTTGAAATTTAATTCCAACACTTTGCAAAAATTTTGGCAACGACAAACGGTAGAGCAAGGCGACGACGGCGACTAGGGTAAAAAAATACACCAGAATGTAGCCCACAACTCGAGGATGATGGATCCGATTTCCGTTCGACAAAACATGGTGATTTTGATGGCATTTTCCAGTGACGAAAATGGCGCTTGGACATAATTGTTTTCCTCCATTTCGGGCGTGTGGCGGCGGCGTTCCACTAGCTAAAAGCTGTCAGAGGAAGCTGGCAGCTCAGGGTACCCAACGGTGGCAACAGTGTGGTCGAACGACGGAGATCGTGATGGAGTTTGGATTTCAAGATGGGAGGAAAATGCAGCTATTTTCGGCCGCTATGGCGTTTATCGATGGTCTGGAATTGCAGGTGAAGGTCGATGGCGTCGAGTTGCACCAGTGGCAGGGTCTGGCAACAGTGCAGGGCGGCGATTCCGGTGACTGGAGGTGGTGCAAAAATGAGAGGGAGAGGAGAGAGAAATTGTATGAAGGAGAGAGAAAGGAAAGGAAAAATGAGAGAAAAAGGTAGAGTTTTGGAGTTTTAAGGCCTCAAGGGCATTTTGGTCTTTTTCCACTTTTCTTGGGGTAAATTTTAAATGCATTCTCTAATCCAGGCAAGAATATAGGCCCATATAGAAGGAATTTGAAAATCTTTTAAAGATTTTAAGCCTTCCAATTTACCTGCTAACTTCCCGAAGCTAGATCGAGTTTTCTCCGTCAGATAAGATTTTTATTTCGAAAAATTCTCAAATTTTAACTACAAAATCAGAAAAATATGCTTAATTCAATTGTAACAAAATCTAAAGTTATTTTTCTCAATTTAATTTATTTTTAAAAAAATTGAGTTATTACAAAATGTGTCCAAAAGTAGTGAGAGAACTTGCTATAAAATGGTAAGAGAGAGAAAATTTGGTTAGGATAATATCTTGACACTTTTCCCATTTTCTAACTTCACCAATAACCAAAAAAGTGTGACTTACCATCTTGGCCGAATGGATCCATGTAAATGGTACTGAAATTTCCTTGGAAAATGGTTAGAAAACCTTATAAGTTTAGTTATAAGAAAGGAGGAGAGAGAAAGTTATGATATTTTTATGTTTCTAGCAAATGTACCATTTTAAAGTTTTACCACTTGTCCTTAAAAGTATGCTTAAAAATGTGAAGTTGTAAAATTATGTGCATTGTAACATTAGGCATGAAAAATGAACTAGAAAAGTATGAAAAAGGAAGGCTCAAAGTGCACTTACCAAATTTTGAGGTGTGAGAAAGTGTTATACATAATTATGGAAATTTTTACCTTAATGTCTAAATAGTAGAAATAGTGCTATAATTGAACCAAATGGGTTAGAAATGCTAATCCATCATGTTTTTCTTGCTTTGGCCAAATGCTATATGCATTTTCCCTTGAATGGCTAAATTTATATGTTAATGGAAATTAGCCTAAGGTGCATTATAAAATGGCCTAAGCTAAGAGAAAAAGGAAAAATGATGAGATGATTAAATGTAAATGATATGTTGAATGCATTTTTGCCATTGAAGAAAATATGTTCAAAGTTATGTGAATATGATTGAATGGCTTAAAATGCTAGCTACAATTGTCAAAGAATAAAACCTTGTGGGGAATTATCTAGTGAATACTTCTAAGGAATTAAACTGTAAGGAGGAATGATCTGGTGTATACCTCCTAAGAATTAAAATCTTGTGGGGAATTATTTGGTGTATACTCCCAAGGAATTAAGCTTTAAGGAGGAATGATCTGGTGTATACCTCTAAAGAATACAACATTAAGGAGATCTTGTGATTATGTATAATGCATAAATGTGTCATAAATGTGAATTGTTAATGTGTATAAACTTTGAAATCTTACCATATATTCCATTAATGTTATCACATGCTGCATATCTCATATTCATAAATTCATACTCACATGTTTCACATATGAAATACCCATAGAACTGTATGAAAAACATTTTGGAAATGAATAGAATGTAGAAATCTTTTCTGTATTCATACAATGGCACATATAAGTTATTTTAAAGAAATGATTTGTTTAGCTACTAGGAATATATTTCTCATTATTGTACTAATATGTATCAGATACCTAGATATTGTCTAATCATTGAGCTCAAGAAAGCAATAGTGGAAGTCCCCTTCTCAGGGACTTTCACCATCATGAAAGATGTTTATATTATATCTCTTATAGAGATTCCCCCAGAGTAATTTAGGCACCTTATTTATGAAATTATAGCCCTTTCATTTTGGTCCTAATTCTATATGATCTTTTTGGGGTAGAATTAGGACTACTATTTTTGGATATAAAAAGGGAAAGGAGCACTTACTGGGGAAAGGATATGTGAAGAACCTATTCATCCATAGTATTTTGAAAAGGAGTTTGAGTGACAAGCTTGTTGTCTCCTTACTCCTTATGGATAGGTACTTCATTTATCCTGGTATATGTATACTGAATGATGTAATAGATATTCATCATATATAAAATGGAAGTTCTTATAAATTTCTCTATGATGTATGAGATTTTATTTTCACTATGCCTAAGTATGTTTACCTGAGCAAAAGAACCTAAACCTAATTATATATTAGATTACTGATGGATTAAATGCTCGGGAAAATTAACAAGATGAAAGGCTAAGAATAATGTAACCACTTATCTAAACATGTTATATGACATTGTTAAGATAAGATAAAGGGTGTTACATGTAACACCCCCATTAGCTTATGGTTCCTTTTAAGTGTTTAAAGGTATAATGTATATAATTATCATAATAATGGTGTGTTACTATCTCTTATACCCGAGTAAATTTTTAACTTTTTACTGAGTTGATTAATTAAGTTCCATTTGGTTTAATCTTTACTCTTGGGTTCTCTCAACATTGCAGCGGAATAAATATATATATATAATAACCCTGGATTAACTATACATAGACATGCATTTTAATTAAATATAATTAGTTAACTATTGGACATGGAGGCAACAATCCTGCCACTCATGCCACTATAATTTCATCTAAGCATCCCTTCATTCACATCTACGTCTAACAAGGCCATACAAAATAGACCATTACTAGCCTTTCCCAAAATATCATGAAAGCTAGTAAAAATAAAACAAGTGCCTATCCTATCTCAAAATGGTCACTTTTGTGTACCCTACAGTGGGTACTTACTCCTACTTTACCTTCTCTCCAACTCGAGACCTACACATCTTATACATGCCAACAATAACATGATAATTGAATCTTAGTAGCAATGCAACCTGCTACGAAATCCATTAACCTGTACCACCATGCTTGCACAAAAAAACTCTACATTCTTTCATAAAAAATATCACATACTATTGGGATGGAGTGCATGTAGCATTTAATCATGGTATGTACTCATACATATGCATATTCATAAAAAAATATCATCTTTTAAACATGGGAAGTGCATTCATCATCATTCTCATTATAAAAAATTTCTTAAAAAACACATTTGTGATAGTAAACATGCCATAATTACATTTCCATAACATATGAGTAGTACATAAAACACCCTAAGAATAATTGAGAGAGTTGCCCAGCAACAACTCTATGCACCACTGTCTATATGAATGAGCGCATGTCTAGTTAGCCATGCCTTAACTTTTGTACATTCTGAGGCATCTGCCAGTGGATCTAAGTACCTTAATGGTCCCTACCCCTTTTCGACAGATCATCCCTTACCAACGGGATTCCTCTCTTTCATCCCAAACGAGGCTGGTATAACTCTCATGGGATCACCATCAACTCTACTCGAATCATATCCTCTTCGCTTTTGGGTTGATTATAATACTATGGAATCACCATCATTCCTTTGAGGTGGATCACACTCCCGATACGCTATTCTCCACATATACTCTAAGGTAAATCGGCCCATACCCCTGGTTATGTTGAACTCTAAGTATATGTTTCTCATATAGCCCTTGGGAGATGACACTAGCTTAAAGTTCGCAACCATCACAGTGTTTTTGAAATCATCTAAGTACAAGTGGATGTTTAACCATCCCAATTTATGGCACAACTGTGGAATGCCCAATGGCTGTCCTATACTGATAATCGGTCACTTGATCATGAGCCTATCTACCTTAAGGCATACATTGAGAATGATTTCCTCTTTCCCTTTTTGTGTTTTCTGCTCTCTCTTTGTTTTATTATCATAAAGGTCTCATCACCCAAAACACCTAGCTTCCTTGCATACCTATGTTGTGAGCATTTAATTAAGTTAGTATGGAGAAGTACCAAGCTCAATTGCCATTAAAAATCTCATTTTGCAAGCTAGAAGGCTGCCAGTCGACTGTTGGAAGGCTAGCAGTCGGTTGGTGGCTCTCTATATTCCTCAAGTGGAAAACATCACTGGTGGCCTACTAGAACGCGTCCTAGGCGAAAATTAAAGCACGACAGTCGACTGCTAGGATGCCCAGTCGACTGCTTAGTGAAAACCCGAGCCTAACAGTCATCTACTAGGAATCTAGCAGTCGGCTTCTAAACCTCTGTCAGCACTTCTGAGTTTTCAAGAGCATGATAGTCGACTGCTTAGTGCAGACCTGGGCCCAACAGTCGACTACTAAGAATCTGGTAGTAAGCTGCTAAGCCTCTGTCTACACTTTTGGGTTTTCTAGGACCATGGCAGTCGACTGCCCCATACGTAGCAATCGGCTACTATGCTCCGCTACAGTTCAGAAAACATGATTTTGATAGTACCCAATCCAAAATGCATTCCATTTTTAATTCTAAATGCATGAGCTTAATTTCCATACAACAAACTTTACTTCTCATTAAACATTTCTCATCCATTAGCTTAAATATGGTACTTTCAAGGAAAACTAGTTTATACCTCTAAATGAACACAACCTACCCCTTCTAATCCATTACAAGCACATATATGAGCATACATTCAGTAACACAACATCCCATAGAAATAGAAAAGCATGCAGAATGTAAGTTTAACCCCAATATTAGTTCAAACAGTTAGAAATTCATATTTTATGGCAACAGTAAACTTTTCAGAAAAGAAAGGGGTTTAGGATGGATTGCTGCCTTGATTCCTTACAAATGTGCATGTTAGATGTGTTAGAAAGGCTCTCCCGTTGCTGTAAGATTGATTCCTAGCCTCAAACTTGCCTTTCCTTCAGCAAAATCTCTCCTTCCTTGCCCTAGCTCACCCTTTTCTCTCTCTGCCTATCCCTTTGCTTCTCTCTCTAAAAATGTTAAAGGTTAGAAGTGTGAGAGGGTTTAAGGCTACTGCTAGGGTTTAAGGGATTCTAGGAAATTGCTATTTTACCCTTTTAGACTCCCTCATCTTTTCCCTTTTCAATTAAGTCTGTAGCCATCTCTTGCTAAATCTTTATTTGTTTCCTTTCAATTTACTCCCTAGGCTAATGCAACTATATGCACTAATGCAACATACACAAGAATTAAACATTAAATTAACAATTATCAAACATCTCTTTAATCATAACTAGAGTGGATATTACATTACACATTACAATGTTTGCTATAATGTGAGCCAGTACAAAATTCACAGTTGGGCTATGTTGCCTTGACTGGCATCTAGAGTTAATCAATTGTCTTGGCTAGAAGCTAACCTGAGCTGCCAAGAGTGATGTATAGTCTACTTGATTGAACACTCTTTGTTGTCCATGTATTTTTCTAGAGGATTGCCATCGATAATTGTTCATGGCCATTTCCTCTTTTAGATTTTGTGCCTACACATGGTTTTATTATTAAGAGCGCCCCCTGCTACTGCATCCACTATCTGCTTGGTGGTTGGGTTTAGACCACTATAAAAGGTCTGCACCAGCATCCATATGGGCAGTCCATGGTGTGGGTAACATTTTAGCAGGCCTTTGAATCTCTCCCAAGCACCATACATGCTTTCATCATGCATCTGCGCAAAAGAAGAAATATTACTGCACATATGTGCAGTCTTAGCGGAAGGAAAGTATTTATATAGGAATTTTTCTGCCAAAGCCTCCCAAGTGGTGATGGATTTAAGAGGGAGGGATTGCAACCATCTCTTGGCCCTATTCCTTAAAGAGAATGGAAATAACCTGAGCCTAATGGCGGCATTGGTGGTTCCATTGATCTTGAAGGTGTCATATATCTCCAAGAAATTGGCGATATGTGCATTAGGGTCTTCTATGGACAACCGTCCAAATTGTATCATTTGCTGCATGATTTGGATGATGTTTGACTTTATTTCAAAATTGTTAGCCACTATGGTAGGCCGATTAATGCATGTTTACGTTCCCTCCAATGACAGTCTAACAAAATCATACATTGTTCAGTTACCATCATCATCATTATTATTATTTTCCATTTCTTGCGATGTATGAACAAGAATCTAAACTAGCTCTTCCTCAAGTAAACAAGCCCTTAAACGTCTTAGGGAACGTTTTGATTTGGGATAAGGTTCAAGGGGAGTAGGATCAGAACTTCTAGTCATAAAATACACAAGACCAAGAATAAAACATAGCTGACAACCTAAACAATATAGTACTAAAATAATAAGTAAAAAAAATTTGAGCTAGTAACTAAATAATAGGAAAACAAAAGATTAACTTAAACACGACATATTAAACACCTATTACTAAATTGAAAGAAAAGAATTATAAACAACATAAAGCAAAAATGGCTAAAGTAACAATTCCTAATTTCACTCTAGTTTTCTCACAAAAGTCCCCAGTAACAGCGCCAAAAACTTGATATGCTTTTACCAATGCTCTATGTGCAACTACACCTAAGGCAGTGTACCTATTGATTTAACCTAGTGCAATGGTGAGTACCAAGGTCGTATGCCATGAGAACGAGAAAGCCTAGGGTTACTACTTAATCCTTATTATCTAGCCTAAGACAAATGTTGATGGATTTTATCTAAGGCTAACTAACTACAAAGGGAATCAATGACACTTGATTATGAAAGGGAATTACCAAGTCAAGAAATGCAAACCCATCGGGGTCCTAAACTAGATGATGTATTCTCAAAAGATCTTGAATTATTAAATTGACTATACTACCTGTGTGAATTCTAAATTAAATCCAAATTCTCTATCGGTCTTAATGGATTTCTAAAACCTATGATCTCCCATTGGCTGGTTCTTCCTAAAGGTTGACTCTAGATCAACAATAGTGTTCTAATTCACTACTATTAAGTATTACTCTTAATCCAGCAATCAATCGACCTTAGTTCTAAGTGAGAATTGACTATTCTTGTTAGTTAGTTTTGAATTCCAAACATCATCAGTCAAGTTTTTGAGAGGAATCTAGGTAGTTTTTGTAACATACGCTTTAATTATAATTAAAGAGATGTTTAATAATTGTTAATTTACTATCTAATGCTTGTTTATATTGCATTAGCATAGGGACTAAATTAAAAGGAAAAAAATAAAAGTTTAACAAGAGGTAGCTAGGGACTCAATTGAAAAGGGAAAAGATGAGGGAGTCTAATAGTGCAAAATAGCTCAAGGACCAAATATCAATTTCCTAGAATCCCTTAAACCCTAGAAATAGCCCTAAACCCTCCCACAATTCTAACCTTCAGAATTTTTAGAGAGAGAATTAGAGAGACGAGTAGAGAGAGAAAGGGCAAGTTAAGGCAAGGAAGGAGAGATTTTGCTAAAGGAAAGGCATATTTGAGGCTAGGAATCAGTTCTACAACAAGGGGAGAGCCTTTATAACACATCCAACACAAACATTTACAAGGAATCAAGGTAGCAATTCATCCTAAACCCCTTTCTTTTCTGAAAAGTTTATGTTGCTACAAAATATGAATTTCTAACTGTTTAAACTGAGATTAGGGTTAAACCTACATTCTATAAGCTTTTCTATTTCTATGGGATGTTGTGTTACTAAACGTATGCTCATATATGTGCTTGTAATGGATTGGAAGGACTAGGTTATGTTCATCTAGAGGTACAGGCTAGTTTTCCTTGAATGTACCATGTTTAAGCTAAAGGATGAGAAATGTTTTATGAGAAGTAAAGCTTGTTGTATGGAAATTAAGCTTAAGTGTTTAGAATTGAAAATGGAGTGCATCTTGGACTAGGTATTATCAAAATTATGTTTTCTAAACTACAGCAGAGAATAATAGCTGATAGCTAAGTAGGATCAGTCGACTATCGTGTTCCTGGATAACCCAAAAGTCCAAATAGAGGCTTAGCAGCTGACTGCCAGGTTCCTAGCAGTCGCCTATCGAGCTCGAGTTTGCACTAAGCAGTCGATTCGCCATCTTAGCAATCGACTGTAGTACTCTAATTTTTGCCTAGGATGCGTTCTAGTAAGCCACCAGCTACTGGCAGCCGACTGGTAGCTTGCTATTTGCGACTTGAGGAATACAGAAAGCCCCCAGCTGACTGTTAGCCTTCCAGCAGTCGATTGGCAGCCCTCCAGCTTGCTAAATGAGGTTTTTAATGGTAATTGAGCTTGGTAATTCTCTACACTAACTTAATTAAGGGCTCACAACATAGGTAAGCAAGGACACTATGAGTTTTGGGTGATGAGACCCTTGTGATAGTAAAATAAAGAGAGAGAAAAAAACATAAAAATGGAAAGCAGAAATTAATCTCAGTGTATGCCTTAGGATAGATAGGCTCAAGATTGAGTGACCGATTGTTAATATGGGATGGTTGTTAGGCATTCCACAGTTATGCCATAAATTAGGATTGTTAAACATCCACTTGAACTTAGATGATTTCGAAAACACCATGATGGTTGTGAACTTTAAGTTAGTGTCATCTCTCAAGGGCCATATGAGAAAAAAATACTTGGAGTTTAGCATAACCATGGGCATGGGCCAATTCACCTTAATGTATATGTAGGGAATAGAATATCAGGAGTGTGATCCACCTCAAGGGAATGGTGGTGATCCCATAGTATTATGATTCGCCCAAAACCGGAGAGGACATAATCCGGGTAGAGTTGACAGTGATCCTATGAGAGTTATACTAGCCCCGTTTGGGACGAAAGGGAGGAATCCACTAGTTAGGGTTGATTTGCTAGAAAGGGGCAGGGACTATTAAGGTACTTGGATCTACTGGGTGATGCCCCAAAATGTAAAAAAGTTAAGGCATGGCTAAATAGACATGCACTCATTCATATAGACAGTGGTGCATGGAGTTGTTGCTGGGCGACCCTCCCGATTACTCTTAGGGTGTTTTATGTACTGCTCATATGTTATGGAAATGATATGATGACATGTTTACTATCACACATGTGTTTTATAATAAATGCTTTATGATGAGAATGATGATAAATGCACTTCCCATGTTTTAAAGACAATATTTTTTATGAATATGCATATGTATGAGTACACAACATGATTAAATGCTACATGCATTACATCCCAATAGTATGTGATATGTTTTATGAAAGAATGTAGAGTTTTTCCATCTAAGCACAGTGGTATAGGTCAATGGATTTCATAATAGGTTGTATTGCTATTGAGATTCATTTCTCACGATAGTCTTGGATGTACCAGATGTATATGTCCCCTTAGGTGGGAGGTGACGATAAAGTATGAGGAAGTGTCCAATCTGGGCATACATACTGTTTAATTTGGATAGCTTAAGTACATGGTAGAATGAAGCTAGCCTTCATGATATTTTGAGAAAGGCTAGTGTAAGATTATTTTGTATAGCCTATTATAACTTATCTGTAAATGAATTAGGCTAGATTGATGAATAGACTAATTAATAGGTTATAAGTGGTAGGTTTATTACCTGCATGCCCAATAGTTAACTAATTATATTTAATTAAAATGCATGTTTATGTATAGTTAATTCAGGGTTATTTTATATACATATATATTTATTCTGCTGCAATGTTCAGAGAACCCGAGAGTAAAGACCAACCCAAATGGCACTCAATTAATCAACTTGGTAAAAATTTTAAAATTTACTTCGGTAGAAGTGATAATAACACACCATTATTATGATAATTATATAGATTATACCTTTAAACACTTAAAAGGAACCATAGGCTAATGGGGGTGTTACATTATTAGTCTCAGAGTATGGCTACCATGGTCGGCACATAGCTGACTCAGTAGCGATAAATGCTCACTAGGTAGTATGGGTAGTTTCCTCAGGATAGAGACTATTAGAGGTTAGTTAGCTGAGCCTAGGTAGTTAACTACTTGTGTTATTTTTGACTTGAGGAATAGAGTGCTAGGTGAGATGTACATTAATTCCTGTGAAGCCATATGTTCTCTTATAAATGTCTGTTATTGGGACTGATCACCTCAGTAATATCTGTTTTGTAGAGTAAAGTATGGCACCTCCAAGGAGAAACGATATAAGGGACAAGGATGAAGAAGCAAATTTGGATGGGGTAATGCAAACCTTAATAGGGATGGTGGAGGCCATGAGGGAACAGGCCGCTACTGTCACCCAACAGGCTGCTGCTGCTACAAAATAGGCGGTTACCACTGTTGAAGTGCTGAGATAGATGCAGGAGGATAGGAATGCAAATAGAAACCCTATCCTTGAGGGAGAACCTATGAAGGATCAGACCTATAAGGGATAGTCTAAGTTCTAGAAAGCCAAACCTCCAACCTTTAGGGGTGAGTTCAACCCAAAGCTTGCTGAAGAATGGTTGGCTAAAATAGAGAAGTTATTTGTAGTTTTGAGGAGTACAAAGGCCTAAAAGGTTCAGTTCTCCACCTACATGCTGGTGGGAGAGGCTGAGCACTGGTGGAAAGAGGCTAAGTAGTTAATAGAGGCCCAATGAGTCTAAATTACTTAGAACTCTTTCAAGGAGATATTTTTGGAGAAGTACATCCCTCAGAACGTAAGGAATGATAAGGAAGTGGAGTTTATGAAGATAAGATAGGGCAATGTGTCCTTTCATGAGTACCTAGCTAAGTTTGAAAAGCTATCTAAGTTTTCCTCTTACTTGCAAGTGAGACAGGACGAGGCATAGAAGGCCATGCACTTACTGGCTAGGCTTAATTCGGATATGAAAAAGGTTATGGCTCCTATGGAAATAAAGAAGTACGCCAGTTAGCAAACAAGTGCTGCATAGTGGTGGGAAGCCTAGCAAAGGCTGCTAAGGGGAGGAAGGACTATAACCCCCTTAAAAGGAAAATGCCACAGGACCTTGCTAAGGGGAAGGAGGTCCAGACTGGGAAGAAGCCCATGAGTGGGCAAACTGCTTTAGGTAACTACCTTTAAGTGTGAGAAGAATCATGGGAATAAGCCCTACCTACTTGGACAAAACATTTGCTACAAGTGTAGCAAGCCAGGACACTTTAGTAAAGAATGCCCATTGTGGAAGAAACCAACTGAGGCCCCAAAGCCTCTGAATAGAGGGAGAGTTTACACCCTCAAGGGAATAGAGGTGGACCAATCTGATGATTCTATAAAAGGTCAGCGTTTTATAAATGATATTCCTTTAATTGTACTGTATGATTCTGTTGTTAATCATTCCTTTATTTCTCATAAATGTGCAAAAAAGTTAAGCCTACCTGTGACCAAACTCCCATATGAATTGTTTATTTCTACTGTGGCTGGAAAACATATCTTGACTTCCTTAACTTGCTTAAATTATACCATTGTTGTTGAAAATAAGCCTTTTTCTATTGACCTTATCTGTCTACCTTTGGTGGATTTAGATGTTATCTTAGGGATGGAATGGCTGTCTTTTAATAAGGTGGTTGTAAATTGTTTTGAGAAGTCTATGAATTTTATGGATACTATACCTATGAATAGGGGTACTAAGGAAAAGATCCAGAGATTGTGTTTCTTGTGTTCTTCTGAGGTTGAGAGTCAGCATAAGCTTGATAATATCCCTATAGTTAGAGAGTTTTTTGATGTCTTTCCCGAGGAGATCTCTAGTCTCCACCAGAAAGAAAGGTAGAGTTCTCTATAGAGTTAGTTCCTTGATCAGGATCGATCTCTATAGCACCATATAGGATGTCTAAAGTTAAGTCGCAATGTTCAAATAGAAGACCTTTCAGAGAAGAAGCTCATTAGAACCAGTACATCATCATGGGGAGAACCAGTGTTGTTTGTGAAAAAGAAGGATGAAAGTATGAGAATGTGCATAGACTATAGGCAATTGAATAATGTGACCATGAAAAAAAATACACACTCCCTAGGATTGATGATTTGTTAGATCAATTAAGAGGAGCAGTTGTATTCACTAAGATTGATTTGAGGTCGGGGTACCATTAAATCAGAGTAAGAGGTGAGAATATACCTAAGACCGCTTTTAGGACTAGATATGGGCATTACGAATTTCTTGTAATCCCATTTGGTTTAATGAATGCTCCAGCTATTTTCATAGATTACATGAATCGCATCTTTATACCCAACCTTGATCAGTTCGTGGTAGTGTTCACTGATGATATTCTTGTATATTCTAAAATAGGGAAGAGCATGAACAATACCTTAGGATGGTACTACAAGTGCTTAGGGAAAGGCAACTATATACAAAACTAGAGAAATGTGAGTTTTGGTTAGAGGAGGTGAGATTCCTAGGGCATTTGATCACCTGGGATGGGGTAGCAGTAGATACTAGTAAAATTGAAGCTATGGTTCATAGGGAGAGACTATGATAATGACTGAAATCTGTAGTTTTCTCAAATTAGATGGTTATTATAAAAGGTTTATCCAAGGGTTTTTGCAGATAGCAATGCCTATGACTAAGCTAACCAGGAAGGATGCTCCGTTTAGATGGGATTTTGAATGTGAACACAGTTTCCAAACCCTGAAGGAGAAACTAACCATTATACCAGTGTTAATTATCCCAAATCCTCTTGAAAAGTTTGAGTTGTACTATGATGCACCCAAGAAAGGCCTAGGATGTGTCCTGATGTAAGAAGGGAAGGTAGTGGCCTATGCTTCTAGACAATTAAGACCTCATGAGAGTAACTACCCTACTCATGATCTAGAACTAGCAGCCGTAGTTTTTGCCTTGAAAATTTGGAGGCATATCTTTATGGGTCTAGGTTTGTGGTATTCAGTGACCACAAAAGTCTCAAGTACCTCTTTGATCAGAAGGAGTTGAATATGAGACAAAGAAGATGGATGGAGTTCATTAAGGATTATGATTTTGAGTTGAAATACCATTTAGGTAAAGCCAATGTAGTGGTAGATGCCTTGAGTAGAAAATCCCTTCACGTAGCTCAGATGATGATGAATGAGATGAGCTTGATAGAGAATTTTAGAAATTTGAGTTTATCTGCATTGATGTTACTAGATAGAATATGTCTAGGTGAATTAGATATTGAGAGTAACCTTAGGACCCAGATCCTAGTGGCCCAAAGGGAGGATGAATTCTTAAAGTCTTTAAAGGACCCAAAAGAATTCTAAAAGGAGGTGGATGGGTTAATCACCTTTCAGAATAATGTTTATGTCCTGAGTCTAAGGGAATTGAGAGAGAAGATTCTAGAGGAAGCCCATAGGAGTAACTATACTATTCATCTTGGTGCCACTAAGATGTACCAAGACTTGAAGGGAAGATTTTGGTGGTCGGGTATGAAAAAGCACATTGCTGAGTATGTTGCTAAGTGCTTAGTGTGTTAGCAGGTGAAGATTGAACATCAAAAACCTGCTGCATTGTTGCAACCTCTTGATATCCCTGAATGAAAATGGGATAAGATTTCTATAGACTTTATAATAGGTTTACCCAAGACTCAGGCAGGAAATGATGTTATTTGGGTGATAGTAGACCGATTGACTAAGTCAGCTCATTTCCTACCCATTAAGATTAACTTCTCCTTAGATAAGTTAGCGTATTTGTACATCTAGGAGATAATGAGACTGCATGGAGTCTCTACTAGCATTGTCTCAAATAGGGACCCTAGATTCACCTCTAGGTTTTGGAGAGCTTTCTAAGAAGCCTTCGGTACTAAGCTAAGTTTGAGTACTGCATATCATCCTCAAAAAGATGGACAAACTAAGAGAACTATTTAGACTTTAGAGGATATGCTTAGATCGTGTGCCTTAGAGTATAAGGGAAGTTGGGACCAAAGCCTAGCATTGATAGAATTCTCATACAATAATAGTTTCCATTCTAGTATAGGGATAGCACCCTATGAAGCCTTGTATGGGAGAAAGAGTAGATCACCTTTGTGTTGGTATGAGGTAGGAGAGAGACAATTGCTCGAACCAGAGTTGGTTCAGCAAACTACAGACCAAATTAAGATTATCAGGGATAAGATGGCTAGAGCTTAAGATAGATAGAAGAAATATGCCGACAAAAGAAGGAGACCACTGGAATTCAATGAAGAGGATCACGTATTCCTTTGGGTATCTCCTATTATCGGTATAGGTAGAGGCATTAAGTCCAGAAAATTGAATCTAAGGTATATTGGGCTATTCCATATCTTAAGAAAGGTGGGTCAATTAGCATACCAAATAGCTTTACCTCCATTCTTATCGAACCTCCATGATGTTTTCCATGTCTCACAAGTTTGGAAATACATCCACCACCCATCCCACATTCTTGATGCCAATACAGTATAGTTAAAAAAAAATTTAACTTATCATCCAAAACCTTTAAAAATCATCAGGAATGAGGTCAAGCAATTGAGGAACAAGGTTATCCCTCTAATTAAAGTTCTATGGGATTAGTCATCTCTACAAGAGGTGACATGGGAGAAGGAAGAGGACATGAGGAAGTCCCACCTTGAACTATTCGAATAGGTACGTTTTAATTTTGAGGACGAAATTATTTTAAAGGAGGGTAGAATGTAACATCCGCTCTAATTATGATTAAAGAGATGTTTAATAATTGTTAATTTAATGTTTAATGCTTTTTTATGTTGCATTAGTGTATACAGTTGCATTAGCCTAGGGACTAAATTGAAAGGAAATAAATAAAGGTTTAGTAAGAGGTGGCTAGGGACTCAATTGAAAAGGGAAAAGATAAGGGAGTCTAAGAGTGCAAAATAGCTTAAGGACCAAATAGCAATTTCCCAGAATCCCTTAAACCCTAGCAGTAGCCCTAAACCCTCCCACACTTCCAACCTTTAACATTTTTAGAGAGAGAAGTAGAGGGATGGATAGAGAGAGAAAGGGATGAGCTAGGGCAAGGAAGGAGAGATTTTGTTAAAGGAAAGGCAGATTTGAGGCTAGAAATCAGTTCTACAACAAGGTGAGAGCCTTTCTAACACATCCAACACACACATTTGCAAGGAATCAAGGTAGCAATCCATCCTAAACCCCTTTATTTTTTTGAAAAGTTTACTGTTGCTACAAAATATGAATTTCTAACAGTTTGAACTGAGAATAAGGTTAAACCTACATTTTGTATGCTTTTCTATTTCTATGGGATGTTGTGTTGTTGAATGTATGCTCATATATGTGCTTGTAATGGATTAAAAGGGCTGGATTTTGTTCATCTAGAGGTATAGGCTAGTTTTCCTTGAATGTACCATGTTTGAGCTAAAGGATAAGAAATGTTTTATGAGAAGTAAAGTTTGTTGTCTGAAAATTAAGCTTACGTGTTTAGAATTGAAAATAGAGTGCATCCTGGACTGGGTTTTATCAAAATTATGTTTTCTACACTGCAGCGAAGCATAGCAGCCGACTGCTAAGTAGGGGTAATCAACTATTGTGTTCCTAGAAAACCCAAAAGTGCTAATAGAGGCTTAGCTGCCGACTACCAAGTTCCTAATAGTTAATTGTTGGGCCTTGCTTTGCACTAAGCAGTCAACTGGCTATCCTAATAGTTAATTGTCGTGCTCTGATTTTTGCCTAAGACATGTTCCAATAAGCTACCAGCCACTGGCAGCTGATTGCTAGCTTACTGTTTGCCACTTTAGGAATAAAAAAAGCCACTAGCCGATTACTAGCCTTCCAGCAGTCGACTAGCAGCCCTCTAGTTGGCAAAATGAGGTTTTTAATGGCAATTGAACTTGGTCATTCTCCACACTAACTTAATTAAGGGCTCACTAACTTAATTAAGGGCTCGATCATGAGACCCTTATGATAGTAAAACAAAGAGAGAGCAAAAAACATAAAAAGGGAAAGAGGAAAGTATTCTTAGTGTATGCCTTAGGGTAGATGGGCTCATGATCGAGTGACCCATTGGCGGTATGGGATGGTCATTGGGCATTTCACGGTTGTGCCATAAATTGGGATGGTTAAACATCCATTTGAACTTAGATGATTTCTAAAACACTGTGATGGTTACAAACTTTAAGTTAGTGTCATCTCCTAAGGGCCATATGAGAAACACATACTTAGAGTTTAGTATAACCATAGGCATGGGCTGACTCACCTTAGAGTATATGTAGAGAATAACATACTAGGAGTGTGATCCACCTCGAAGGAATGGTGGTGATTCCATAGTATTATGATTTGCCCAAAAGCGGAGAGGACATGATCCAGGTAGAGTTAACGGTGATCCCATGAGAGTTATACTAGCCCCATTTGGGACGAAAGGGAGGAATCCCGCTAGTCAGGGATGATGTGCCGAAAAGGGGCAGGGATCATTAAGGTACTTGGATCCACCGGAGGACGCCTCAGAATGTACAAAAGTTAAGTCATGGCTAAATATACATGTGCTCATTCATATAGACAGTGGTTCGTGGAGTTGTTGCTGGGTGACTCTCCCGATTACTCTTAGAGTATTTTATGTACTGCTCATATGTTTTGGAAATAAAATGATGGCATGTTTACTATCACACATGTGTTTTATAATAAATGTTTTATGATGAGAATGATGATGAATGAACTTCCCATGTTTTAAAGACAATATGTTTGATGAATATGCATATGTATACGTACACAACATGATTAAATGCTACATGCATTACATCCAAATAGTATGTGATATGTTTTACGAAAGAATGTAGAGTTTTTTTGTGCGAGCAATGTGTTACAAGTCAATGGATTTCGTAACAAGTTGTATTGCTACTGAGATTTATTTCTGACGATAGTGTTGGCATATACTAGATGTGTAGATCCCCTTGGATGGGAGGTGAAGGTAAAGTATGAAGAAGTGTCCAATCTGCGCATACAGACTATTTAATTTGGATAGCTTAAGTACATGGTAGAATGAAGCTAACCTTCATGATATTTTGAGAAAGGCTAGTGTAAGACTATTTTGTATAACCTATTCTAACTTATCTGTATATGAATTAAGCTGGATTGATGAATAGACTAATTGATGGGTTACAAGTGGCAGGATTGTTGCCTCCATGCCCAATATTTAACTAATTATATTTAATTAAAATGCATGTTTATGTATAGTTAATCCAGGGTTATTCTATATGCATATATATTTATTCTGCTGGGATGTTGAGAGAACCTAAGAGTAGAGACCAACCCAAATGACACTCAATTAATCAACTTGGTAAAAAGGTTTAAAATTTACTTGGGTAGAAGTGATAGTAACACACCATTATTATGATAATTATATACATTATACATTTAAACACTTAAAAGGAACCATAGGCTAATGGGGGCGTTACTTTCCCTACGACTTCTCATAATGAAGACTTAAATAATTCTTAATTGAAAGAAGATCACATGGTCTAATTTGTAATTAAAGCAAGTTAATATCAAAACATCAACATAGTTCAAGAACCCCAATGGGTTTTACCAATCTAGCTACTCATGTTCATGACTAGAATAATAAGAAAAATTGTAAAGAAAGAAGAGTAAAATTGGAATAGGTATACCCTCATCTATCGAGTTTTAGGTGAACAGTCTTGGTTCTGATCTTCTCCTTGATTAAACTCTTAGTTGCCTCTTGATGCTTCTTAATCTCTTCCTCCAATTCTTTGTTGAATCTCTACGGCTTTCACCTTTGTAGAGAAATAAGAAGATTGGATTGCCAAGGTCCACGAATGGAAAGGGAATGTCACTCTCCAATCCACACACACGCTCACAGCTTCCTCTATCTTTATATATATATATATATATTTTCTCTTCATCCACCTCCATTTTTATAGGCAACAATGGCTTGAAAACTAACATAGCTAAGCCATGGTCTTGGACGTGTTAGTGGCCAAGGGCGTGGTAGAGGGTTTGTCATGGAAGCTTCCATAATTGGTTGTGCCTCAAGGTGTGTTCTAGAATCCTTCCTTCAACATGGGCGTGCTTTAGGGTTTGTTAAGCCTTTGGACATTTGTTTTTACTCCTTTTTTCTCTTAAATTGTTTTATAACTAATTGGAACTTGGATAACATGAAAAAAAGGTGAAATTTTGGGAAATTCTCAATAAAACACATAGAAAATGCTCTTAATGCAAATAGAAATCATCAAATAAAAATGTATAATCATATGCTTATCACCTACTCACTAGTAAGGTATCTATAAAAGTCATAGATGTTTCTAAACAATCCAAGATCACATTATTTATAAACAACTAGTTCATCTTAAGAATAATATCCAAATCACTTAATAGCAAATAGATAAGATCAACAACGAAAGGTTTATTTTCAACAGTGATTGGACAATTTAATCAGGCTAAGGAAGTTAAAATTTGTACTCCTACAGGGGTAGAAATAGACAACTCATTGGATAATTTGGATACAGGTAAACTTAATCTCTTCACACATTTCAACGAAATGAAAGAATGGGTAGTGCCAGAATCAAATAGTATAATTAAAGATACATCATATATCAAACATTTACCTTTCATTAAATCATCAGACTGGGCCACTTTCTTCCCCTTAAGGGTATAGACTCTTCCAGTAATGGGAGGTCTAGTGGTGTCACCTTATTTCTTCCACTCTGGGCAATCCCTACGATGCAATTGAAGCAAATACCTTGTTACCACCAATAAGATCCATTATGAATTCTTCCACATTTGGACAAGAGTTAGGTACCGCCTGTTTTACCATTGGTCTCTTTCCTTTTTGAACTCCCCCATATCTGTTGTCTCAACTTATGCCAAATTTTTAGTGACTATGCGACACTTATTCACCAGTGTGGCATAATTTCTTATCTCCATTAGAGCAACTGCAATTTTCAATTCCGATCTCAATCCTACCTCTAAATGCATTACTTTCCAATTTTCATCTAGCTGAAGCCTCAGATAGGAAGAGAACTTGGATAATTCTTCAAATTTAGCAAGGTAGTCTTCAAAAGTCCTGCTACCCTATTTAAGCTACATAAACTCTATTTCTTTTTCATTCCTCACATTCTGAGGAAAATACTTTTATAGAAATACCCTCTTAAATGACTCCTAGGTAATCTGGACCTCATAAGCCTTCATCAACTGCTTAGCTCTGCTCCACCAATGCTCAGCTTCCCTGGGTAGCATATATGTGGAAAACAAGACCTTTTGAGCATTAGTACTCCTAAGAACCATAAACAACTTCTCCATCTCCATCAGCCATCCCTCGGCTAACTTAGGATTGAACTCACCTCTAAAGGCAAGAGGATTTGATTTGTGGAACTCTGACTAGCCATGATACATCGGGTTTCTTCTTATCCTTCATAAGGGTTAGGGTTAGCATGATTGTTATTCCGTTATTCCCAAAATTTCCTGAGGACTTGGGTAGTAGTAGTAGCTTACCCCCTCATAGCCTCTGCCACTCCCCTTATAGCTTGCATTACTCCTATCAGGCTAGCCTCACTCTCCTTCTCCTTTCTAGTATTCTTCTTAGGTGGGGCTATAGTTCACTCTACAAAACAAACATTACCGAGGTGGTTAGTCTCAACAACATATTATTTATAAGAGATCATATGGAAATAATAAGAAATACTGTCAACCCTAAACCTAGCACTCCATTCCTCAAGTTAAGACATAATACAAGTCATTCAACTGCCTAGGCTCAGCTAACTAGCCTGCGTTAATCTCTATATTGAGGAATATACCCTTCACTACTAAGCCAGTACTCAACTAGCCATGCTCTTATACCAACTTAGTGTAACGCCTCTAATCTTGTGGTTCCTTTTATTTAATTAAAAAATATAATATACAATATGATTGGTGAGTTATTACTACTTCTAATCGAGTAAATTTTAACTTTGACCAAGTTAAATAATTAAGGGCTATTGTTTTGGGAATTCTACACTCAGGATTCTCACACGTAATGCAGTAAAAAATAATTTGAATAAAATATACATAAATAATTTCAAATACATACACATGCATGTTTCATTTACATTAGTCATAATTTAGTTATACAAGACATATACCTATAGATATGTGAGAGTTATCAAATGGAGTAAGAAGGTAACAACCCTGCCACTCATACCCGTTTAACAAAAAGCCTACTAATGGATATCTACCTCACATATCCTAATACATATATGCCCTCATTATATACACCAAAAATCATCCTCCTGATCCTTCCAAAAATAATCATAAGGAATCATGGTATTGGGAATGTCAAAATTTTACTATACAAATCCTAAAACCTCGTACATTCAAAGTATGGGAGGCATTTACAACACAAAAATAATCCATAGTTCTTTAATTACTGGGAAATAACCCAGGAAGAGTATCTCCACCACTTCCACTTCCACCTCTAGCAAGACTTGGTATCTAGGCATCTTATACAAACTAGCATTTAATGAGAATAATTTCTCTGTAGCAATAAAAACCTGTTTTAAAATTTGCTGATCTGTACTGCCGTACTCATATGAAAATATACTACATTTCTTTCATCATCAGATAACACATAATGTGTATTGTGTAACACCCCTTATCTTAACTTAATAATGTCATATAATATGTTCAGATAAGTGGTTACATTATTCTTAGCCTTTTATCTTGTTGTTAGATTTGCCTGAGCATTTAATCCATCAATAATTTAATGTATAATTAGGTTTGGGTCCCTTTTGCTTAGGTAAACACACTTTTGCACAGCGAAAGAAAATCTCATACATCACAACGGAATAAAAAATTTCATATCATGTATAATCACTGTCTAATACATCATTTAGTATACATATACCAGGATATATGAAGTACCTATCCATAAGGAGTAAGGAAACAACAAGCTTGTCACTCAAACTCCTTTTTACAAAATACTATAGATGAATAGGTTCTTCATATATCCTTTCCCTCGTAATTTTCCCTTTTCCTTTTCCTATATATATCCAAAAATAGCAATCCTAATTCTAATCCAAAAAGAACATATAGAATCAGGACTAACACATATTTCAAAAAGGAACCTCCACCTATGCCCCCTCAGTCTCGATGTCAATGCTATGTCTCTGTATCTTATACATATTAGCATATAAATGAGAAACAAGTTTCCCAGTAGCTTAACAATTCAACATTTTAAAATTTGCTAATATGTACCAGTGTGCAAGTATAGAAAAACATTTCCATCTACATTCCAGTCATATAGTCTCATTTATATATACAGATTGGCAAGCATTGCATGATTATTTGGGATGTCAATGGATTAAGATGGTCATTCTTATACATCATATTTTCAGCAAAAGCATACATGTAACCATTAAAATAGCTAATGATCATCTATGTATTCTCATTATTAAAACTTACCTTTCTTGATAGTGTGAAGCACATTTGGTCACACCCTAAGAAGCGTGGACACTTGGCCACTTTTGTAAGACTTGTGAACACTTGATCACCTTGTGGACTCTTGGCCACTTTCATAAGATTAGTGAACACTTGGTCACATTGTGGACTCTTGGCTAGTTTCATAAGATTAATGAACACTTGTTCACTCATACATACAATTAGCAACCATAATTCACTTTTCTATTGCCCCTTAATTTTAGCTATTGTAAGATAATTCTTAACTCATTCACCAATAGCATAGTGATTTGGCTATCATAAATAACATAAGGAATTACATTCAGCCATCATGAGAAAGGAAGGGAATCTAATGGTTTACATGTCACATTGCCACATTTCCATATCTTTGTCATAATTTAAACCTAATGGTACTATGCATAAAAATTATTTTGGAATTTTCTATCATATTTAAAATTATGTAATCATACTATTGGCACTTTTTCCTACTTACTTAGCTTATTTTACATACTAGACTTACGGTTACACACATTCCCCATTCTTACATTTCAACATTAAAGGTGGATCCTTATTTTGTGAAAAATGGTAAATCATTTACTTTATATTAATCTACCATATTTTCTCTCCTTTTCTTAGCCAAAACCGAATTGTAATCTCTCTTACACAATTTTCAGTAATCAACTTCATACCATACAAAGGCCACTTTTGAATTTGGTAGGCCCACGAGAGCAATTTCATAATTTTAAACCAAATGCTAGCTAGCAACCTCCATTTTGGTGTCTATAACTTAAAGCATATACTAACCATTCAAGAATATAAAATGTCAGCACTATCTTATGGTAGGGCTTTCTACTATACATGTTGAATTTTACCAACAATTGTTCTTCCTTGAAAACCACAATGTCTACTTTAACACATCAACAAACATGACCAAATTAACATACAAGCTTAGCCAAAGAGACATTTACATCTTCAAGAAAGCAGAAAAATTAATGTTCCATGAGAGTTTGGAAAACATGATGAATATATCTTAAACCATGAAACAAAATTAAGAGAATTGCTAAGCTACCTCAAGGATGAAGAAAAATGGAATTTTCTTAGCTTTCCCTTTGAATTTTCCCTTACTTCTTTGCTTCCTTCCCTTTCGGCTAGCTCTTCCTCCCATCACAAAAGCTTTTGCTTTCCTTGCCAAGCTACTCTCTTGCTTCCCCGAGTGAATTTGCCATATGTGTCCATTTACTTCAATCTCTCTCTTGTATATTTTCTATTCCCTTACATTGAGTGCTACATGTGTACTTTAAGTATAATTCACATTACTTGCAATTTTGTATTACCACTTGGCTACGTTAAAGGAAGGGAAGGACAAAAATTCATGCAAGCTACCCATTGTACGTAAGCTGCTCCTTTCACGTAAGACTATGTTTTAGCATTATACATGCATATTTAATTCCATCATTCGATTGCATTGGAGATGACACAAGGGAAGGAAAAAGAAAACTAGTATTACACGTCTCTTCCTTCTCTCTCCCATCTCCCCACCATATGTCCTCTTCCATTCCCCCTACTCTAGCATTTGATATAGCCAAAAATGGATGCAAAGAGATCAAGGAAGAGTACCATTTTCACATGTCTCTTTCCTCTCTCCCACGTTTTCGTTTCACTAAGTATATATATATATTTAAATTATATACTCTTCTTTCCTTTCCCAATTATGCTTGCCATGAGGTTATATAGCTTTGACTAAAGTCCACATTCTCTCACTCCCTCTTACTTTTTTTGCCATTCGGTGACTAATGAATTCAAGGAAAGACATTAAACACCTCACTCTTTATGTAAACACCTCACTTATTTTTCTCCCACCGAAGGGTTCCTCCTTTTTAATCATGATGCTGAAATTTTCCTCATTCATTCATACATATGTCTATGGCTAAAGTAAGACAAAAATAATAAAAGGGAAACTTAGGAAGTAAGTGTCACACATCCCTTCTTCTTTAAAATTCATTTTGGTTTCAATGTGACAAACTTCTAAAAATGTTACTACACTTACTTAGCATATTACCTTTCCATTCTCCTTTCTAATTTCTCTACCAACCACTATAATTTGCATACTTTTTTCTTTCTACTCATATTATATTTTTTTCTTTTCTCTTAATTGATTATTAGCTTATCCCTTATCTCTTGTAAGCTCCTTGTACTTGTATTTCAATTTTGTTAAACAAGAAAGGAAGGTATTCATTTTCGACATCTTTATCCTAAACTCTATATCACTTAATCAATTTCATTATATTGTATGGCAACTCATCCAATAAATTCAGGAAACATAACATAAAAATAGTCATAGGAATGGGGTGTTACATATTGGGATACCATGCATGAATACCATTATATCTCATACTTATGAATGCCACATCACATATCCCCCATACAAGGTACATCATAATGGTAATAAGGTTATATCCACAAATAAACACAAAGCATACACAAGGAGTCCAGAGCATATCACCATGGCCATTACCAAAACATGATCATAACAAGAGAAATTCGGAGAGTCACTGAGCGAATTACTACTCGTATCAAACCCTTACTAACAGGTGACTTTTTCGTAGTCCACGACTACCCGTAGTTCTCAAATTTTATCTATATATTATTCAGCAGTTCTTAATTACAATTCATGTATATGCTAGAGCGTCCTCTAGTGGATCCAAGTACATCTATCCACAATACCCCCATGAGGGTCCCTACCCGTCTCTTAGCAGATCATTCTCTATCACCAAGAATCACAGGGTCCTTGCTCGTCTCCTAGCAGTTCCTTCCCCATATATACAGGATTACTATTTTTCACAAATCATTTTCCAAAGCACTATTCACAAGTATATAGACTAGGGTGATTCGGCTTATTCCATGGTTATGTTAAAATTTAAGTATGTGATTCCTTTAATTGGCCATAGGGGAGTTCACTAACTTAAAATTAATAACCATCATTGTGTTTTCAAATTCTTTAATTCAACCATGGAATGCCCAACAGCTATCCCATTTTGACAATCGGTCACTCGACATGAACCTATCTACCACTATCCATACACTAGCAATACTTTCTCATTTCTCTTGTATATCTCATGCTCATTCCTTTTAAATTCTCATCTCATTCTTGCTCTTGCTTTTTCACTTTCAACCCCTATGTTACCCATTATACATTCTAGGTTCAAATCCCTTGTTTTAGTGGATTTTTGGGCTAATTACACTTCAAGCTAGGTTATTGAGTTCATTATCCAAAACAAAGGCTAACCAGTCGACTTCCACCACCTGGCAGTTAAATTTCAGCTCATAGTCTTACAAAATTTTCCAAACCCAAGGGCTACCAGTCAATTATTATGGACTTGACAGTTGACTGCTCTGTTCCTAACAATTTTTTAGAAAAGATGAGCATGATAGTTGACTTCTAAGGCCTGACAGTTGATTGCTAGAGCTCTATATGTATTTTTGGGTAACTAAAGAACACAAAAGTCGACTTCCAAGAGCTGGAAGTCAGTTGCTATGTTATAATCTATTTTTCAAAGTGACTGTTGACCTAGTTTTTACCCAATAATTGGTTTGTAACCCACTTCTAATAATCAACAACTCAATACCAGTATAAAAGCATCATTTGTCACATAAAAATAGCCCAAGTTAGCATTTAAACTCACTTAAATCTTGGATTCAACCTTATTTTCATATATAGGTAAAAAACCACTTTTCATAATCTAATTTATGCAAACATAAGTACATCTATGAAATTTAAAACACCCAATAGTAGTTAAAAACATTAAGAATGTAGTTTTTAGCTTCCTCTCTGGCTTAATAACATGAAAATCATAATTTTCAATATATGAACAGTAACTTTCAAAATAAAGAAGATTAGGTTGTTTGTTTACTTATTTCATGCAAAAGCTAGAGTTTTAATCTCTGATGTCCTCTTAGATTTCTCTATTACACACATCACTTCGGATCACTCTAAAAATTCCACTTCCTTTTTAGTTTCTCACTTTCTCTCTCTATCCTTTTCTCTCTCTTTAAATTTGAAGTTCATGGTGCATATGGCAAGGTTATGATATTTTCAGCTTAAAATGACCATTTCTTTGGCCACATGCAAAATTACCATTTTGTCCCTAAATTAACGGGCAATTTCAAAAATCTAGTAGCTACAATAACTCTTTTGGCTAAAATTATTGTTAGCTACCTTTGAAATATTGAAAACCTATATAACTTTTCTCACTAAGCCTTTCCCTTTCATTCAAGTCCCCGTTCTTTTCTTTTTAGTTTAGTCCCTCACTCTAATGTAGTAGACACAATCATTTAACTAAATTAAAAATTAACAAACATCTCTCATAAATTGAAGGAGCGAATGTAACACAATCTAACGCTTAACCATATGAACATATTTTTTTAAAAATCAACTACATAAATAAAACTTAGTACTGTTTTTCATCTTTACAGAATCAAGAACTCAAACCCTCAAACTGATAAATCACTAAACATAAAATCCTCAGCCCAACCATTCATATTTGAAAGGGAAAATAATAGGAATATAGAATCAATGACTTACATGAGGATTGGTTGTGGATGAAAAGTGGCAATGGCAAATACCCTCAAGCCAATCCTTGGGAGTGCACACACGGCTGATATTTCATGAAGAAAAGCAAGAAGAAAAATACCAAGCTTTTCGCTTCAAACTCATAGAAGTTAGATGTTGCATCAACCTAAATGCCATCCTCTCAGTTGGCTTGGTTGTAAAATTAACCATTCTCTTTGATACACTCCCTTATGCAAGGTTCTTTAACATTAGCGAACCTACATATAGGGAGCTAACCCTAGAATTATACAGTACCTTCTCCTTATAGGAGCACATCACTGACTGGGATGAACTGAACACCATTGCATTTTGATCAGGAGACATAGATTTTTACATGTCCATACCATACTTCAGGTGGCATCTAGGCCTGTGGATAATGGAAGAATTGAATGGAGGTATATACAAAGGATGTCTTTACACTCCAATAGTTACTTCCCACACTATGTGGAATTAGATAAGCACTAGACTAGCTGGTTCACCCTTAGTAGCACTAAAGCAATGAACCTTCCAGATAGTTTAAGGTACTTTCATTCCATTCTAGCTTATACTCTTATAGGTCGCACAGAGAAGTTCAATGAAGTAACTCCGACAAACCTATTCATCCTATGGGCAATGCATTAACATAGAAAAGTGGATCTAGGGTATATCTTAGCTACCCAGATCTCCACTTTCATAGGAGATGTTAGACAAAGTATAATATACTTTAGTCCCTACATCACTCGACTGGCAAACAAGGTCGGAGTCCTATATAAGCATATCCACAATATAACTTTAGTAGGACACACACTACCTATGGATCCAGTATGGCAATAATCAGTAACGTTTCCCTATACCCTCATTGCAGATGTCCAGGAGTTCTCCCCATTTTTGCAACCCTAAGGATAATGTTTGTCTTAAGTGTGGGTTGACTCATCGTGTTTTCTTTTTAGTTTTAATTTTCTTTGTTTTACTTTGTTCTTACCTCGTTCATCACACTTTACATTTCAAGTAAGTGTATCACAATAAGGTGCTTTCAATGTGCATTTTAAAGTGACTCATACTAATGATTGTCATTTTCTTCAGCATTGCTTTATACTAAGTCATAACTTGGATAAAAAATATAACACACACTTGCAATCCTGCAAGTCAAACTCTTGTTTTTAAATCCATATTAAACAATAAATGCATTTCATAGCTCATATAGAAAAATAATTTTATGGCACCTAGATGCTCCCACATCTTGCACCATGTTCTACATTTCATACACTCTTAATTGATAATATGGATAAGAAGACATGCATGCATTACTTGACTAGCAATTTTATTAAAAATTTCAGGAACCTATGAAACCACACCCTATAAATGTGGGAATTTGAGCCAAGAGAGCATTCATTACAAACATGCTCTACATTTTTCTTGTTGAGGGTGCATTTCATTTTACTATACTTCTAGAACTTACTTTGTAATACTTGTAAAAATTACATGAATTCTTGAATATCAGACATGATTTGGACAACTTAGGTTACACCATTGATGACCAAAAAGCCTACCGTATGTGCTTCCCTTAGTTGACCATCATTGAGCCTTGACATGTTTTTCATTATATACACCCTTACACCCCATTTTCCACTTCTTTTTACATTATCTTTTTTTGTCACCCTATATGTTAGAATTTTTGTGACCAACTCTTCACATCTGGATTAAAATGTAGCACCTCAACAGATGATAAATCACTGAGTCTTTGAGATACCTCCCTTTAATCCAAAACTAAATATTAGAATGCAAGACTGCCATGAAAAAAGTTAGAGCAAAGGAAAAGAAAAGAAAAAGAAGCCAAAAGAAGAAGAAAAATATATAAGCAGTCTTTGTACTCTCTGGGGAAATGGTACTCTTTGAACTAAGAAATTAGTGAAGAACTATGTATACTGCATTCAATCCTTGGAACTACATTGAGTCACATAAATTCTTGCATAAGTTTTCAACATATCTATTACCTTTTCTTCCAAATCATTCACCTACCTTTACCTCAAGCCCCATAACAACCTTGTCAAAGCCCTTTGATCATACTATTCAAGGCTTTCACAAGTAGTGGAGATGAGATTTATAAGCAAGCATACATAAAACATGGTACTATGAAATTGCTTGAGAGATTTCAATCCACCTACATACACTTTTGAGTGAAATTGAGTGATCTCCTAGAGGCAATAGTTCCTAATTGAAAAACAATTTGCTTGCTGAGAAAATGCATACAATCTAACTATTCCTGTTATTTGTAAAAGGCTTGCAACACCAAGAATCATGGTCAAGATTTATGTAAGATCGAGTTACATAGACTGTGAAGTATATATCAACAATAAAGGACTATTATTACTTTACAGGATTAAACGAAAGTTTGCTTGAGGACAAGCAAAAGCTTAAGTGTGGGGTAGTATGATAGGCACATAATTATACATGTTTATTTGATAAATTCCACTCACTTTAGGAGTATATTTTATGTGTTTTATGTATAATTACCCATGTTTCCACCATGCTTCCCCTATGTTTCCATGTTATCTAAGTTTTCACCAGGTACAAAGCAGCTTTGAAGTAAAATGGACAAAAACCAAGTGTCTAAAGGCTCAACGCACCTAAAAATGCATCTTGTAGCAAGACCAAGCATGAAATCTTCTAGAACACACCCTACCACACGGCCATGCTACCTTAGATGTTCTAGAACACGCCCTTCCACACTCCAAAGACATCTTGTTCACCTCCCTTCATGGCCATAGCAATCATTTCCAACCAAAAGAAGGCCGAAAATGCACCAAGGAGGCTTAGCTTCTAGAACACAACCAACCACACAGTCGTGCTCCTGCACCACCACACCACACAGCCATGCCATTTTCTAGGCAACCACACAGCCGTGTGGGAGCCTAAAACCACTCTTGCTTCACCTATAAATAGGAGGAGGCGCACAAGCATAAGGAGCATTTAGAGGAGGAAAATTGTGAGCACTTGGAGCAGCTTAGAGTGTGACAATCCTTGCTAATCTTTGGAGTCTAACACTTCAGTTCCATTGTCTCTTCACAAAGGTACGAGTTGTGGAGATTCAATCAAGAATTGAAGAAAGCGATTAAGAAGCATCAAGAGGAAACTAAAAGCATAATCAAGAAGGAGTTTAGAGTCAAAACTAGTTATCCAAAACTCAACAGAAGAGGATTTTTTGTTTCCATTTTGCTCTTCTTCCTTTGTTATAATTCTTGTTATTTTATTCATAAATACAAGTAGCTAGATTGGTAGAACTCAATTGGGGTTCTTAAACTATGTTGATATTTTGATTTTAATAAGATTAAGTTATAAATTAGATTGCATGATCTTGCTTTAGTTTAAGATTAATCAAGTTTTCATTACGAGACATCGTAGGGAAAACTATCTAGATTCCTCTCAAATACTCTAACCGATGATGTTTGGAATTGGAAAACTAACCAGAGAGAACAATCGATCTTCGCTCAGACCTAGAGGTTGACGATTGCTGATTAGGAGGAATTCCTAATAGAGGTGAATTAGAGCACTACTGCTGATCTATACTTGACCATTGGACACAAATAGCTAATCAAAGGTATAGGTTTTAGAAATCCATCGAAACTAACCAAAAATCTAGATTTGTTATAGAACTCACCCACAGGTAGCACAATCAATTTCATAATTCATTATCCTTTGTTTAAACATCACCTAATTTAGAACTCTATTAGGTTTGCTTTTCTAGAAACTTGATAATTCTCTATCTTAACACTTACCTCACCTTCTCTCTGTAGCTATAGTATTAGTAGTTAGAATTAGTTTAATTAAAATGACCATTTTCTTAGCTTAGATAACAATGACTAAGTAGTAACTCTAGGCTTTCTCATTCCCATGGGATACGACCTTGATACTCACCATTTCACTAGGCTACATTGATAGGTACAATGCCTTAAGGTATGGCCACATATAGTTCATTGGTAGCACATCAAATATATATTTTGAGGATCTTCTGCCACCATCTCCTCAGAACCCACTAGCGCAGTAATTGAGTAACGTTTTCCTTAACTTTATCGCTTTATCAATTAATTCTTTGTCAATGAGTTCTCCCCGTTTTGTTATACATTGACGATAATGTTTCTCTCAAGTGTAGGGTGAATCCTTTCATTATTTTTCATTTTATATTTCCAATCTTTGTTTCAGTTAGTTGTGTTTCAATTTAACTTTTTCAATATATTAAAAATAACTATTTTTTCAAGTATTTTAATTTATATCTTACTTTAATTTTTATCTTTAGTTCGTAAGTATTTTAATTTTAATCTTTAATTCCTTTCAATTAATTTATATCTTTAGTATTTTAATCTTTTTTCATTTCAAACAATTCAGTTTTTTAATAATTACTTTACACTGATTCATAACATGGATAGAATATAAGACACACACACGCAACTTCCTACAAGTTAAAACTCTTGTGTGAATTCATGATAAATCAATAATTGCATCTTATAGCTCATGTAGCAAAATAACCCTATAACACTTAATGCTCTAAATGTGCTTAATTATGTTCTATATTGCATAAACTCTTAATTCACAATATTAATAAAATGAATTACATGCACTACTTGATTGACAATTCAATTGAAAAATTTTAAGAACCCTATCCAACTCTTACACTTCAAATGTGAGATATTAAGCCTAATCTAAGCATTCATTATAAATATGCTCCTAACTTTCATGTTTGAGTGTACATTTCACTTACTCATGTATCTAGAACTTGCTCTGTAATACTTGTTAAAGTTACATGAACCTTTGAATATCATAAGATGATTTGGGCAACTTAGGATACACTACTTTCGGCCAAAAAGCCTACCCCTTGTGTTTCCCTTAGTAGTCACAATTGGGCCTTAACTTTTCTTTTCTTCATTACTTACACTTTTACACCCCATATTCCTTTTCTTTCCATCATCTTTCTTTGTCACCCTTTATATTGGAATTTATGTGATCTACTCTTCATATATGGATTAAAGTTCCTTATCTTCAGTGGTGATAGTTTACTAAGTCCTCTCGTCATTTTGGATGCTGCCTTCAATCCAAAATTGTATGTTATGGAGACTGCAAAATCGCAATGAAAAAAATATATGAAAAAGAAAAATAAAAAGAAAATAAAAGAAAAGAAATATATATATAATATCAAGGTAATTGCTAAAAGAAACCTAAATAGCATTCACTACAACATCTTGTAAAGAAAACTTAATCATTCATTCATAATTGTAAACAAGATCACATAATTAAATTCAATGTCTATAAAATTCAAACAAGAATAAAAACACAATCAAGAACTCCAATGGGTTTTACAAATTTAGCTACTCAGTCCAAAAAGCTAGGAAATCAATTATACAAAAGAAAGAAAGAGTTGAAATCATGTACACCCTCTTCTTTCAAATGCAGGATAGAATAGTATAGATGATTGCCGAAAAATAATAGGATAGTCACTGGAAAGTTCTTCTAATCTCTAAAATGTGAATCTGTTAGACTACCCAAGGAGTAGCATGGGTCAGGTTATGGGTTAATGGAGGAACAACACCAACAGGAAATTGGAGGATTGACAGATGGCTGCAAACAAGTCGCTAAGGATATACAAACGGCTGTAGATGATAGAACCAATGAAAACCTTGAATGGGTCACAAAACATGGACAAGTTGCTCTCTCAGGTTGGTCATAGGTTGTGCCAAAATGCCATAGATGGGTTACAATTTGGTGGCCAAAGTCAATGGCGGTGTCTCAACAGTCGTTCCTTAATCACCAAAGTCATTGCACTGCCACGCTAAGGAAGATCGAAGGTTGAAATCACGTGCCCTAGCCGAGCCTTATGGAAGTAAATTGCACCCTATTGCCAAACAAAAACTCTCTGAAAACTCTCTCGACCTCACTCAGAATGTTGCAGATTGATCTTCCCGATGCATCGCAAATCAAAATCCTGAAGGGCCTGAATTCTCTCATAGAAACCTTACTCATGGATTGCTCTAATTGCGTGAAAGCTTCCCTCATCTCACATTCAATGTGCGACCTACCTCTCTTAGTCCAACATGGGCATGCTGCATGGCCCAACACGGTAGAATTAGCCCAAAGGTCCAAAAAAAGCACTCTATAGGTTGTCCAGGCCCAAAGTTGCTCCATTTACTGATGATGTCTTGATAAAATGCTTGAAAATGAAAAAGGAGACAAACTTAGGTGATTCTTGGAATTAAAACACACTAAATGCTTGTAAAATGGGCAAATAATATCAAGAAAATATGTGTAAAATAAAGCACATCACTAAAATACTTCAAGAAGTGATCATCGGACTTTAGGAAGGTTGCCATAACAAAACCTATGACTTACTACACAAAAGGCATTTTAAGGGGACACTTCACTGTGGTGAAGTGCACAACGAGCACTTCTCTGAATTTGTAGCATGGTGTTTAATTTTTCTACCCTTTTCATCCATCCCTAAGCCTCCTAAGGCATTTTAGGGTTCAAAACTCCTAAGATTTACACTTTACAATCCCTTAGTCATGTCCTAGTGGCTAAACAAGGAAAACCTAAGTCTATATACACAAACACTTAACTCATCCATAAATTTTCATGCAAGATAACACAACACCCACCTCATGGATTTCTCTCACCCAACATCAAAACTTCCTCTCACCTATAGTTTAATAGTGGATCTAAAAGATTTTACTTCTAATCCACTTAGCCCAAACAATAAATCAAGACTAAAGGATGATACAACACACATAGGAGTATGAAGAGGCTTCTTACCTTGAAGATTTGTGGAAGAGAAAGGAACTCTTGCTAGGTTGATACTACTTCCTCTTCCTCACTTGGAGCCAGGTCCCAAGCAAGATGAAGTTGCTTCCTATTCATTTCATAAAGCTAGATCTTGAGTTTTCATAGAAGATGAAGGAGAAATGGAAGAAGAGATGAAAGAAATGAAACTTTCTCTCTCTAGATTTCCTCCTTCTTTGTCTAGTTTTCCTTCTCTCTCTCACTCTAAAGCATGGGCTTGTGTTTGGTGGAGTGAGGTAGGAAGTTGTCGAAGGGGAGGGGGTGAAGACTTAAGGGAGAAAACTTGGAGAAGGGATTGGGATAAATAGTGTTATATAGAGGAAATTAAGTTTTTTTAGTAATTTAGTTAGTGAATTATAATTAAAGTGTAGTTTAGATAAGGAATTTGTTCCTATGCAAGTATTTCTTAGAATTTTCCAAAATCTGCAATTTAGCTTCCCAAAACATCCTAGTTGTGATTTTATCAATATTTCAATTAAGTGGTAAAATTTCATTGAGAACAACATATAATTAAATTTTCATCAAGTTAATTAGTTATAATGATGTTTAATTATCCAAAATTTGACATTTAATTATCCTATCAAATTTTGGAGTGTTACATATAGCATCAAACTCTCTTATTAACCAAATAAGAGTTGGGGGTACAAGTTTTCCTACCTCTACTTTGGGATTTTCTTTCACTTCTTAGAAGCTGGATATTAATTTTTCATCCTCAGTCTACCTAGCAATTCAATGAAATTTCACTATCCTCAATACATATTCTCAGCCAATAGTACACAAGCAAGAGCTTCCACATTCCCAATCATACCTTTCAACATTTACTATTTATTGTACATTTAGACATATCAATGTACTTTATTTTTGTTTAGTTGGCAATGCTACAACATAGTCTTCTGTCTAGATTCCTAACGCTACAACATAGATGTTACATATATTTTTCTTCTAGATTTTATTTTCTTTCCCATCTTAATTTAACACCTTAAGCTTTACTTTTGTGGATTCTCTTCTAATTTATTCATCTTTTATTACCCTATTTTATATTTAATTTACTTGAAATTTCATGCTTTACTCATCTCATGGAGATAATTCTTACCATTCTCATTTCTTTATCTTTCTAAACTAGTTAAACTACCAAAACATTTCATTATGTTTTTAACCTATTTATAATGTGGCTCCATTTTTAAGTGATTCTTTCATTTCAATCATTCTTTGATAAATTTCCATAATTTCCTCGTGACCTTCGAATTTCACAATCATATCCCATTAATTTATCATTATTATATTCAAATATGTCTAATTACCCTAAATTTCTAGCATTTACACAATTTCCCAAATTTCATACTTTTTATATTTTTATCCTTTTTATAGGTAAATCTTTACTAAATTATGTTACAAGGCTTACTAATGAATTTCTTCCATCTTTGTACTTCTGGCCAATCTATTATTTATGTTACAGTCTAGAATTTATGCCATTTTCTTGGTTTCCACCAAGTTTTATGAAAATTTCACTTAGCCCCTCTACTCTCTAAAATTAAAAACACACTCTAGATAAGTCCTAAGATTATTCAATTTCATATAGTAGCCACAAAATATCTAAAACTTACTTGCTCATAGTTTTTACCAAATTTTCACTTAATACCCAAATTTTCTAATATTTGCACTTTAGTCCCTAATGTAGTTTTTATTTCTTATCAACTTAATTTATTATGGAAATTATCATGTTTTATTTATTTTCAGTCCAGAACTGCCAAGATTTCCTCAAAATCCTAGAATATTTTCTTTTTTTTAAGTTTTATGGATGGGAGCAGTTTTGTAACGACCCCCTAATACAACATACACTATCCTCTATCAGTCTAGCGAAAGCAAATGGGTCCTTGAAATGGTTATTCCTGATGTGGGAATGTTAGGGGATCGCTACTGATTGAGTGTAACCCAAATGGACTTCCCATTGTCCATTCGGATTCTGTTCAACCCTAATTCACCTGCAGCTATGCTAATTATACATACATATATCATAGATTACTCTGGAATGAAAACTAAAATCCATCGATACATCATACAAGCATTCATACAAATTCCAACTTAATTTCACAAGTTTACAACAGTAAACCCTACCGAAAATCCGGTAGAGTTTCCTCTGTACTTCGAGTGTATCCCAAATACAACAGTCATCCTATTTACAGATATACAGCCAGTCCAATAACAACAGAAAACATAAATTACAGAAGACCAATACACAACAACATCAATATAAATATATACAATGCAATTCAAGCCTAGACTAAGCTGTTCTTCTTTCTATCATCAAAGCATCGCCCAGCTAATGTCTAGGTTCCTGTCCCTATTCCTGTTCATCTGAGTAAACAACCTGGTGAGATATAAAATCCCAGTAGAATAGTTTGCAGTTTAAATACAATTCAAAATCTAGTTGAATACTCAGCGGTGCGAGAACCAAAAATAACTTCCCATAATCAGTTCGAAATCAGTGAAATACCCTATCTTTAAAATCATTTTATCACATGGAAATCGCGACAAATACTCAAAATCATAAAAATCCATTTCTTTGAAAATCAGTAATCGAAATCAAGTTAAATCCCATGCCTAGTGTATCTAAATCCATATAGGCCACAAGTCTTCTGCGACCAAATCTAAATCGTCTAATTGCATGTCATCTAGAGAGATTACCTTTCTTATCGTTGGGTGTGATCCGTAACACCAATCACCCGAATCTCACCTATGTTGTGAGTGTGATCCATAACACCAATCACTCACTCAAGGACCGGGTGAGAATCAACATCTAGGGTATCCCCTAGCATGTGCACATACGCCAATTCTCATCCTCATACAGTCTATTCAAACTCACATGCTTACGGTCGGCTATTCCTCAGGGTTCTAGGGTATTACGCCTAAATCATAACATTTCCCCATGTAGGCTATCCCCCCTTATACTCGTAAAACCATTCTTAGGGTCGTCCTAATTTATCGCATAATCCCTAACGCAGTACAGGCTAACTCTGGTAAAAACAATATCATTTAGAAACTCCCTATACTCAGGAAACTTAAGGGCTATCCCATACCGGTTATCAAGTACTCTACCCTAAGTAAACCTGTCCTAATGGCATATAAACTCTATAAACAATTCATCTAACATACAAATGGGGTTTTCAGCACACAGGCATGTAATTTAGTCTATCAAAAGCAGCACGTAAATCCATGCAATCAAATCTAATCGTTCAGGTATTCACTAAGTCAAATCTAGAACTCGGGAAGTGTAAATCATCCTACCTGGTCTCCTGTTGCTCCAAATCAATTCAGAACTTCATGAAATCCTGGTTTTCGAGCCAAATTAATTCCCTAGACATTTACACGAATATTTAAACTCGTCACGTCATCCGTTTTACGATTCTAAGTCCAATTACCCTATTACTTAGGTCAATTTATTTCCTAATCATGTTCGGCAGCTAATTCAATCAAAATTCCTTAGTTTTTCGGAAATCAGACCTTACCAGTGTTGTCGGATGATGGAAATCTATCTCGGGGTGGTCTAGGTGTCTCCCGATGTATATCTAGATTCTCCAGCACGGCGGCGCACGGCAGAGGGGTGCGGTTGGCCTCGAAATTCACACCAAGGTGAAGCCTGCAAGACGAGGAGTCCGAATATGGTGGTGGCGAGGCGATTCACGGCTGTTTGGACAGTGTCTTTTGGCCCCGAAGTTCCATGCACGGTAAATGAAAAATGCCTCGATCCAGGCGCGTCGGACCTCCGTTCAATGTCGGTGAATTGGTGGAGGAAGCTGGCAGCTCAGGCTACACGCTGGTGGTGGCAGTGACAGACAACGGTGGTTGACGATGGCGATCTTAGTTGGCGAAGTTTTCACGCGATGGAGGAGGAAAACGTCATTTTTTGGCGGCGCTAGTGGCTGTTGGTGGCTGTTGGAGGTTAAGGGTGGCGAGGGTAGTCAATTTGTATGCCAGGTGGTGGCTCACGGTGGCTCAGGTGGAGGCGCGCAGTGGAGGAAGGAGGAGAGTGAGGAGAGAGAGAGAATTGTGCCAAATGGCGGGGTTTCGAGAAATTTAAAGCTTCCGAGGGTGATTTCAACTTTTCCTGGACCACCAGGGGAAACTTTGGGATGTCAGCTTCCATCCAGACGTTGGCACGAGTTCCCATGCAAAGCTTTTGGCCTCTGTTAGTGAAATTGAAGCATGAAACATCGTCTGTCAGTTACTGATCGCCGGATTGCATTTCTTTCCATTCAATTGTGTTTCTGACTTCGAACGACCTTCCGTTTCAAATCGTCATCCTCGAAAGTCATGCTAGGCTTCGCTTACATGAATTTATTGTAAAAATCAGGTTTTATCTTTTAAAAATAGTTTCGGTTATTACAAGTTTAATTTTCATTTTAGTCCTTAAACTTTATAAAATAGCCCATATTACTCCCAAAATTTCACTTATTTAATTCTCCAACATTACTAAAGTCATACTCATCATAAAATCCCAATCTTATGAATTTTACGCCACATCCACAGAAATTTTAAAATTTTCCATTTAGTCCCTATATTTTCCTAACTTTGAAAACAACCCCTAGAGGTCTCTAAAATTTTCCCTATTTACACAAGAGCATCCAGGGCACTAATAATTACAGAAAAGTAGCAAATTCACAAAAACTTCATCTATTAACTAGGATTTTTCTGAAAATTGAATTTTGATCCCTTTTCACCCAAATTCATGGTTTCATATGGTTTTTCCCTAAAATTTCATCTCCATCATATAAGTTTCAAAATTTCCAATAGAATATATGAATTCTAGGAATTACAGCAGCAACAATAAATTTCCCAAATATACAATTTGACCCTAATTTCATGAAAATGCATACAAAATTGTTTTCAGACCTAGATTGAAACATGAAACACTTCCACATGATTTTTTGGATGTTCCAAATAATCACAATCAATTCTAGTACCAGACACCACGGAAGTATTAAAGGGAAACATACATAAGGAGAAAGAATAAGAATGAAAAATATGTAAGATAATAGATCAAGTATCCTACCTAGTCGTTAGCTTCCTCTCCCAAGCTTAAAGTTCCTTAGGTGAATTTCTTGCTAGCTTTCTCTCCCTATTATCCATGGCTCTTCCTCTTTATGGAAGGATGAAGACAAAATGGCAACTTACTCAAGAAATACTCCTCTCTCTCATTTCTCTTTCTTTCTTTCTTTCCCTCCATGTCTCTCCCTCTCTCTCTTTCTCAAATTTAATCTCTCTATTTTTCTCCTTCTATCTTTTTTTCTTTCTATTTCATCTCGTCCTTATCCTCTCCTTTCTATTAATGGATGAGGCTTCCTCTTAAGCTTGCAAGTGGGTGAGGGAAAGAAGAGTATTTGTCTCACACTCTCTCTTGGGTAATATGAGTAAAAAGAGTAGAGTGGATAATGTTTACTTACAAAACTAAATAAATCCCAACCATGATGGTAGTCTCAAAATATCCTATACTCATGACTTTGATTTAATTATATGGGTGGAAAAAGGGACACATGTCTCTCATTTTTGCCAAACTTAAGGGGCAAGTTTTTTTTTCTCCTTTCCTAGTCCCACGTAACTCTCTCTCCCCTTTATTGTATGTATTATAAATTATATTATATCATATTAATTTATTTCATTTTTATGTAGAATTTAATTATTAAATTAAAGATCACATTTTCTTTGTGATTTTTCTCATTTTTCTCTTATCTTATTTTATTGGTTTCCTTTTTAAATTTGTTTCTTTTAATGACTGAGGGTGGGTATACCTCATTTAAAATTTAATTGTATATTTAGTAGCAAATTCTAGTAATTTGAACAACTAAATATTTATAACAAAATTAGCATAATTAAGCAATTTAATTGTGCCAAATTGCTCCTAATTGGAATTTAGTGAATTTTCTATCAGTTTTATTTATTTTATTTTATTTTGTTCTATCATTTTAGAAAATTTTTTGCATAATATTTATGTTAGGTCTAATTAATCAAGATTATTTTAACAAAAACTCAATCAATTAATTTTATTCTTGTATAATTATCATAATCTCTTAGTTATTAAATTAAATGAGTCTTATTTACTCTACTACTCATTCAAAACTTAGTCAAGAAGAAATAATCATTAGTCCTAAGGGCATTTTTGGATCTAGGTTATTCAAAAATCCCATTTTTTTCCTCCATCTATTTCACTTAGCGATGACTTAGAAATCTTAAGGGAAATTGGTGAAATTTGTATTTTCATCCTTATCTTTTTTGTTTTTACTTTATATATATTATTATTTTATATTCTAATTAAACATTCTAATTATTTATTCATTGATAAACTTTAAATTTCATCTTACGTAATTACAAATCCTAATATAATTAAATATATTTTCCTTAAATTAATTTGTTCCCAACTTCCCTATAGCAACCGGGCTTGTGAGGCATATGTAGCCTCATACTATCATAGAAAATTAAATTTATGACTTTAATTATATATTTAAGGAGTGGATGTTACATTTTACCCCAAAAAAGAGGTTTATCTTGAAAGCAATATTGTCCCATCACAATAGAATGGGTGAAAATAACTTGCAACTCAAGATAGAGGTATTGTGATCCGGTGAGTGGATATGATATGTGACCCAAGATAGAGGCACAATGATCTCCACCATAGTAGAATGGTCTTTTTAAGAGATTAAGGGATGCTCCAAAGGTAAAAGCTAGCTAACCCTTAAGAGGAAAGAACTTACATAATGTTTGCTAGAAAATAAAGAATGTATTGCCCAAGTAGAGCCATATGAAAAGAATTTTATGATTGGCCAAGCAAGCCATATTAACGAAGGTTATTTACATTATCCATTACATTATATGTCTATATTGTCGTATATTTAATGATATGAAGTATGGATATATCCATGAATGGCCACTAAATGATGAATTTTTCAATGCTTGACATCCCCTAGTGTTTCTTAAAAATAGAGCATAAATGTAGCAGTTGACTTCCAGCCTTGGAAGTCGACTGTTGTGTTTATCTCTACCCTAAAAACACAAAATTAAACCTAGCAGTCGACTGTCAAGCCATGAATAGGTGACTTCTATGTTCATAATTTCCTAGAAACCTATGATCTTAGAAACTGAATGCTAGCCCTTTAGCATTTGACTGCCATCTCTCAGGTTTGGATTCATTTTTGGGTTGAGAGCTACCATTTGACTACTAGATCTCTAGTAGGCGGGTAGGCTCTTATTTTGAATAATGGGAAAATGGACTTAATTCTATGTTTATCGTATAAATCCACTCAAACTAAGAATTAAAACACAAGAGAATAATATAGGAAAATGGGTTGAGAGGAAATAGCAGAAAGGAGAGTTAAAAGTATTCCTAGTATATGCGTTAGAGATGGATAGGTTTTGGATTGCATGTCTGATATACCATTGCTAATCCCATAATTGAACCATAAATTGGGATGGTACAAAATCCATTCAATCATAAGATTATTGAGAAAACACTGTGTTGGTTGTTAATATAACACCCCAATCTCATAGCCATTTCCTTTATAAAAGTATATTATTTTCAGTTTAAATCTTTTGACTAACAGATTTGTATGTTATTTTCACTTTTATCCTTATTTACTACTTGAGTTTTATATTTAATTTTCATTTAATGTTGGATTAAGTTTGGGTCCGTTTTACTCAGGTATTCTCATACATTGCATAGTAGAAGTCTTTATAGTAAATATTACTAATAATATAGCAGAAGTTAAAATACCGGTTATATTTATATACATTCTTCATACATAAAGCTCTAGTTAATACATAAGGTAAGGAGGCAACAACCCTGCCACTCAAACCCTTGTTATTATTTTGCTAATACCATGCATAAATTTTTCATACTACCAGGACCGATCTTCCCTTCAACTTTAGTGATAGTCTTTGCCTGGTCATTTGATACATACCAGGATAATTATGAAAACCTCTAGCATGTACCACCATAATAATATGAAAAGCATTCTACATTCTTTTTGGTTTTATACCATATAATCTATTGGGATATCATGCATGATTCATATATATATATCAGGATGGCATGTATTTATGAAAGTGTAATATGATTCGATATAAGGATAAAGTTCACCATTCAGATTATTTCATAATATCATTTCATAATGGAAGCATAACATAGTCATCATGAATATACATACATATATATATGTTTCATGCATTATTATAAGATCACAAAGATCATAAAATTAGGGAAAAGAAAAATAATTATAATATTATGGCTAATGGCATTTTTCTAAGAAGAGAAACTTAAGAGTATCGGGAGAGTCACCTAGTGAACTACTCCATGTACCACTACCTACATGAGTAAGATAATTTTCTCCTATGTGACAATTTTGCCACTTGTACTATCTGAGGCGTCCCTTAATGGATTTGAGTACCTCTTGTTGGTTACTGCCTTTCAATTGATCATTAATCTATGAAAATTAAGCTCATAGGATTACTGTTCCTATATGTAACACTTGTAACACCCCCTTAGCCTATAGTTCCTTTTAAGTTAATTAAGGATTATAATATATAAATATCATAATAATGGTCTGTTACTATTAGTAAATTTTAAACTTTTACCAAGTTGATAAATTGAGTGCCATTTGGGGTCTGGTTCTTACTCAAGAATCGCAATAGAACACTAGATCATATACATATAAATAATTTACTCTAAATAACTATACATAAACATGCATAATTATTCATCAGTCAACTTTAAGTTTGCTATTGGGGTATGGAGGCAACATCTCTGCCACTCAAAGCCCCATCAAAATATCTACTAACAATTTCTAGTTAATCCATTTACATCTAAGTTAATATAGGCTATACAAGAGATAATCTATACTAGCCTTTCTCAAAAACCATAAAAGACTAGTACAAAATGAATATATGCCTATACTACTCAAAATATATACTTTCATGTACCCCTATAGTGGATTCATCTTCCCAATTACCTTCCTCTCTAGTTAGGGACCTACACATCTAGTACATGCTAATATTTATGTGAGAACTTAATCTCAGTAGCAATGCAACCTACTTTGAAAACTACTAACCTGTACCATTGTACTCATACAAAAAATCTCTACATTCTTTTCATCATGAAACATAATACATACTATTGGGATGCAATGCATGTAAGATACTCTCATGTCATGTGTTCAGATTTATGCATGTACATCTAAAACATCTAAACTTTGAAATATGGGATGTGCATTCATTATCATTCTCATCATAACTTTTGTTTGAAACTTTCATATAAACATATTGTAGGGCATAAGCATGCCTCTACATTTAACATATGAGCAGGAAAAACAACATATCATAGGAGTTATCGGAGTGCCGCCCAGCAAATAACTCCATGTACCACTTTCTTTATTTCATGAGTTTATGACTATTCAGTCACTTTTAAACTTTAAATTTTTGTATATTCTAAGGCATCCCTCAGCAGGATCCGAGTACTATCTCATAACCATCAGGATAGTTGTCAACTTTACCCAACATTTCCATTCCTCAAATGAGACTAGTTATCAACTCATGGGATCACTATCAACTCTACCTAAATCATTTCCTCTTTTTGCATTTTGATAGATCTCAATACTATGGAATCACTATCCCTTTCTGATGGATCATGCTTAACTCTAAGTACGTGTTTCTTAAATGGCCTTTGGAAGATGATGTGCTACTAATGATCTATATGTAGCCATACCTTAAGAAAATGCACCTGTCAGTGTATCCTAGCGCAATGGTGATTACCAAGGTCATATCCAACGAGAATAGGAAAGCTCAGAGTTACTACTTACTCGTTGTTATCTAGCCTAAGAAAAATGGTGATTTTAATTAAACTAATTCTAACTACTACTACTACTTTGGCTATGGAGAGAAGGTGAGGAAAGTGTTAAGATAGTGAATTATCAAGTTCCAGAAAAGTAAACCCATTGGGGTCCAAAACTAGATGATATGTAAACAAAGGATAATGAATTATAAAATTTGATTATACTACCTGTGGATGAATTCTATAGCAAATCTAGATTTTTGATTAGTTTTGATGGATTTCTAAAGCCTATACCTTCCATTGGCTATTTAGGTCCAATAGTCAATTATAGATCAGCAGTAGTGCTCTAATTCACCTCTATTATGAATTTCTCCTAATCCAGCAATCCTCAACCTCTAGGTCCGAGCAGAGATCGACTATTCTCTCTAGTTAGTTTTCCAATTCCAAACATCATCAGTTAGAATTTTTGAGAGGAATCTAGATAGTTTTCCTTACGATGCCTCGTAATGAAAACTAAATTATTCTTTAACTAGAGGAAGATTACACAAACTAATTTATAATTCAACCATGAAAAACTCAAAATATCAACATAGTTTAAGAACCCCAATTGGGTTCTACCAATCTAGCTACTCATGTTCATCAATAAAACAACAAGAATTATAACAAAGGAAGAAGAACAAAATGGAAACAAAAAATCCTCATCTATTGAGTTTTGGATGACTAGTTTTGACTCTGAACTCCTTCTTGATTATGCTTTTAGTTGCCTCTTGATGCTTCACAATCTCTTTCTTCAATTCTTGAATAAATCTTCACGACTTGTGACCGTTGTGAAGAGACAAGGGAATTGAAGTGTTAAGCTCCAAAGATTAGCAAGGATTACCACACTCCAAGCTTCTCTAAATGCTCTCAGTTTTCCTCTCTCTTTTTATGCCTTCAATTCATTCCTCTCCTTCTTGTGATTCCTCCCATTTATAAGTAGGGGAGGTGCCTTTCTAGGCTTCCACATGGTTGCACCTAGAAAATGGCATGGTTTTATGGTAGCCTATGTAGGGAGTATGGCTTGTGTTGTAGGCTGTGTTCCAAACAGAATCCATCCGCGACGTGATTTTGGTGATCTCTTGGTTAGAGATTGTTACTCTAGCTGTGCAGAGAGGTACATAAGATGTTTTTGGCATGTGGAGAGGTGTGTTCTAGAAGCTTTAAGGTAGTATAGGTGTGTGGTAGGGTGTGTTCTAGAAGACTTCATGTGTGGCCATGCTACAAGATGCATTTTGAGGTGCTTTGAGCCTTTAGAAACTTGGTTTTGGTCCATTTTTCTTTCAAATTGCTTTATACCTGGTGAAAGCTTGGATAACATGAAAGCAAGATGGAAACACAAATAATTATACATAAAATACATAAATATGCTCCTAAAGTGAGTAGAATTTATCAAATAAAAATGTATAATTATGTGCTTATTAGAAGATGACACTAACTTAAAGTTCACAACCATCATGCTGTTTTCAAAATCATCTAAGTTCAAGTGGATGTTTAACCATCCTAATTTATGGCACAACTGTGGAATTCTTATAGCCGTCCCATATTGACAATTGGTCACTCAATCATGAGCCTATCTACCATTATGCATACGCTTAAAATACTTTCCTCCATCCTTTCTTATGCTTTTTTCTCTCTTTATTTCACTATCACAAGGATTCTCTCATCCAAGTGACTCATGACTCATAACTCTATCTCTTGCATGTTACCCACTACATCCCAAGTTTAGATCTTCAGTTCGAGTGAAATTTTGGGCTATTTGCCTCTTAAAGTGGTCTTTAAGCTCATTATCTATGTCAGACGACTGGTAGTCAACTGGTCCCATGTTGGTAGTCGGCTACTAGCTCATTGTGCATTTTAATCTTTCTTGGTTGAGAGTAATCAGTCGGTTGCTAAAGGCTTGATAGTCAACTGCTAGTGAAAAACTGGCTTAAAAGTTGACTGCTAAAGCAAGGCAGTTGGCTGCTAGCTTTCTGGGAAATTTTTTGGAAAATAAAGAACATGGCAATCGACTTACAGGGTCTAGCAATCGACTGCTAGCATTCAAAACTTGTTTCTATCTAGACGAAGAACATGACAGCCGATTCTAGGGCTGGCAGTTGGTTTGTAGCGTTTGATCTTGCCCTAAAACTTATTGCTACACCTAGTGTTTTGCCCTAAAATATGTGCTCAAACTATGAACTTAAAGCCAACATTTGGACATTATATAGCATTCATAATAAACCCAAAACTTGACTTAACAGCACTCTAAACTAAGATCAAACCACATTTTTGCACTTAGCGCATAAGCCCACTTTCACAATCAATGACAAGTATGAATGAGCATAACTATCAACAAGAATCACCCAATAGCAGTTAAAAAGATAGAGAATATAGGTTTACACCCCAAACTTAACTCACAACATTCATAAATAATATTTCTACCATCAAAGCTGAACATTTTAGAAATGTGGTTTAGGTTAAGTTGTTACCTAGATTTCCTGAGTAATGTGCATGTATAGTGTGTTAAGATGATCTTTCTCTTATTGTAAGACCAATCCCTAGCCTCAAACCTATCCTTCTTCTAGCAAATCCCTTCCCCTTTGCCTTAACTCACCACTCTCTCTCTCTCACCCTTCTCTTTCTCTCTCTAGAAAATGCTACAATATGGGTTGTGTGGGCTAGGGTTTAGGGTTTCTGAAATTTAAGTCTCATAAATTGCAATCATGCCTTTTGCCCCTTTTGTGACTTTGGCCTCACTCAGTTTTCCCTTTTTAGTTGGATCCTGAGTCATGCTTTAACTTAACTTTTATCCCTTACAACTAAGTCCCTGCACTAATGTCACTATATGCAATTAATGCAACACACACAAGCATTAAACTTAAATTAATAACTAAGAAACATCTCTTAATCATATTAGGAGAAGATGTTACACTATACAAATCATTTCCTCTCTGCTTTTAGGTGAATCATGATGCTATGGAATCACCACCGCTTAATGGTGGATCACATTCTTAGTACGCTATCCTATACATATACTTTAAGATGATGTGACTTGTACATATGGTTATGCTAAATTCTAAGTAAATGTCCCTTTTTCATTTGGCCATATTAAGTTACACTAACTTAGAATTTGCTACCATCACAGTGTTTTCTAAAATTCTTGTATATGAGTAGATGTTTTACCATCTAAATTTATGACGTAACCATGGAATGCCCAACGACCATCCCATACTGACAAATGGTCATTTAGTCACAAGTCTATCTATCCTAAAGCATACATTAAAGACACTTCCTCTAGTTTCTCTTATTATATCTATTCCTATTTCCCTTTCTTTATTTCCATTTTCATGATACCTATCTTATACTTTTACAACATTACCCTTTCTTGTTTGACAACATTTTCAACTTAAATTGTATAAATATGGAAGGTTATACATTCCTTCTATATAATTTATAAAATACAACATAAAAGTCTCTTGCCATAGTTACCCAGTTCCCTTTTCTCTTAGAATTAGTTAACATAAAGGTTTAGCGTTTTTCCTTCACAATGATAGAAATAAAAATTTCCAATCCAATAGAAATATAGTGGTGGTCTTGACCTAGCTAGGAAAATGAGGGGAGAGAGGGAATTTCATTTTAGAACATCATTCCTCACTTTTTCTTGCTTATGGCCGAAAACAACCAACACACACAAGGACTAAAATCATGTAAATATCTTTCATGGTGCCATATGATGCTCTTGGCCACTAAGCAAGGAAGGGGAAATTAAAGGAGTTCCAACCCATTTCTCCCATCTTTTCCATCATACAAACATGTATACATCAATTTCCTTCCATTTCCATACAATTTCCACACTTTATGCTATCAAACATCAAGGGTTTCATTACAAACTTAGGTGAACTAATAATCCTTTCCTTCACCATTTTCATTTTATTTTGCTTTCAATATATTGATGCATACATATAAATGTTCCTTTCTCATATTATATCTATACATATACATAAATATATCTTTTACCTCTTGTTGGAATATACATTCAAAGTTAGGATTTCATGATTATGGAAGGTATTTTATCAAGTAAACCATTATAAATATCATTATCTCTTTCTCTCTTGTCTTGGCCAAAACCATAAGCACATAAAGGAACAATTTTCATAAAAGCATATTTCAAGATCCTCTGGGCCAAACACAAGAAAAATGGGAAATAAGGGGTTTCATCAAAATACCAATCCTCTTTCTTTCTCTTGCTTATGACTAAAATTTTAACTACACATATAGGTTGAAATTTGGCAAAGTTCCCTTCATGGAAACTCACCATGTTCTTGACCAAAGCAAGAAGAAAGGGAAAGTGAAGGAGTTTCATACTGATTCTTCCCTTTTTCCCAATTTCATCACTATTTAAGCATGAAAACACCATAAATGTCAATTCTAACATTACATAATCAATCCAAACAAGAAGGGATTTCATCAACATGGTGAAAGAAAATCATAAACTTTCTATAAAATATTCAATCAATCATTCTAACACTCACAAATACATCCATGTAATCATACAAACATAACCCAGTAGAAATTTAAGCTTAAAAGAATGTAGAGTGAGAAACCCTTACTATTCATGGAAGCCATGGAAATTGTTTAAACACTTAAAAGAATCCATGAAACATGAAATTAAGGGTGTAGGATTGTTTAGCTACCTTGATTTGCCAATAAAAGTGCTTTCTCCTTGGAGTTTCCTTTACTTTTCCTTCTTCTTCTTCCTTCTCAGCTTCTCTCCCTTTCCCACTTTGCCGTTACTTTTCCTCACTTTTAATTGAGAATGGAGATTTAAGAAGATGAAGGGGCAAAATGACCATTTTACCCTTCATTTTCCTTCATAATTCCAAAAAGTATCATGGCATAAGCTTTATAAGAATTGTCATGAAATTTCCTAGGTAAAATGACTAATTTACCCTTAAGGTAAAAATTATCATTTTGCCCTTTATGTCAAAACGACTAATTTACCCCTCACTTGACTTCATAATTTTGAAAAGGGTAAGAAGATGGTCTTGAGGGAAATTTTCATGAATTATCTAAGTGAAATTACTATTTTTACCCATGTGGTAAAATTACTATTTTACCCTTGGGCGAATTTACCATTTTACCCTTGGGTAAAATTTACTATTTTATCCTTAAGATAATTCTTAAAGTCATCGTGACTTTTAGATATTTTCTTCAAATATTCTTTGACATAATCACTGTGTTTTAGATATTTTCCAGGTTCATAATTATGCATCATAAATGCGCTAGATATTTTGGAGACATAATGATTACGCTTTATATTTTTTAATAACTTTTCCTTTTTTCACTTTAGTCTCTAGACTTTTCTTTAAGTTTGGTCCCTCTCCCATTTTAAAAAACCTAGGGCAATTTAAATACAGTCATTTATGTATGCAATTGCTAAATTTATAAATTTAGAATATGCCTAGAGATATGAAAAAGCGGATATTACAGTCAACGCTAAGTTAGTATACTTTAGTGGCCATAGAGTTTCCTACTTAGAGTTAGACATATGATGATTGGGAACCTATCATCCTAGTATATATATTAGTGAATCATATACCCAAAAAATGATCCATTATTATAAGGTAGTGATTCTTTAGCAGCATTAACTTGTTGCGACAGTGAGTGGTATGATTTGGCCCAATAAAAGGGGTGCAATGACCAGTGAGAGAGATTAATGTTAGTACCTAGATAAACTAGAAGATGACTACATGACAAACTCATTCAATGAGTGCTATGACTATTTGTACATTATGGTTATTAAGAGGGGTCAAATTCCATTAGTGTGTTCCTTTGGGCAGTCCCCATCTTGGGGATTATTAACCAAAAAGTCTCCTAACCCTCAGTTTTATGATATTGATTAGCAAGTGTCCTACTTGACTTATATGATGTGATATCTCTTTCTTGTACCTATATGTATGTCTATATTACTATGTTCTGAAGAGGAATGTATTGAGCATGCCTATAAAGGTATTTATACGAACATTTTAGTGCATTTCATGATTACATGACATAACATATCACTGCATGGCATCCATTATGAGATATTGATTTGGAAAGAAACATAGAATGCATGGTTTTTTGTGTAAATTCATGGCTAATACCATTAGCGGTAATTTTTAACCTAGTATACTTGATTACTAAGATTTTATCTCACCTATGCGTTGATGTGTCTAGATGGCTATGTATATGTTCCTATTAGAGTTAGAGGCCAAGTTTTAGAGGTACTCATCTTAGGGTACTTTCTGATTATTAGAGAAGTGATGGTATTGATGGTGATAGGATCTCTGACACCACTTATGGGTTGAGAAGTATGGCATGTGTAATGACCCCTTTATCCTACTAGACATATATCAGAGTATATATGTGTAGAAGCATAAGAATCTACAGTAAATTTTTTTATTTCCCACATCAGGGAACATCCTGTTACTGGTTAAGTGTAACCAAAATAGACTCTCTCTCCGTCCATTCATATTTCACTCAACCACCTATCTTATGCAGCATTTCTAGTATCACATTATATTATCACATACTACTCTGGAAATATAAATTCTAACAGCCATTCAAAGATAATTGAGATATACTATACCCAAGATACTCAATCCATACATACATCCACGATTTAATTCATCATGCATTAGATTCATTATACAAATTCTAAATCTCAGAAATTAAATACATATACAAATATTGAGCCTATTACAGCCTCAACTCTGAACTATACACTTCTTCGATCTTTGCTTGGAAGCCTTGGCATTCTTCTCATGCCTAGCTATATCCTAGGCATCCCTTGTTCCTGATCATCTGAGCAAACAATTTTATGAGATTTTATAAATCCCAGTAGAGAAATTTACAGTTAAATACTTTCACAATTGCATACTTAGCTGTGACTAAGCACAAAAAATGTCTCCCCACCATTCATTTCAAAAGCAAGTGAATTACTACATACTTTTATACTTATAAGAAACATGGGAAATAAATGCAAAATTGATCATGAGTATAGCATAATAAATCTAAAAATCATGCATTAAAATCAGACCTGAAAATCCTAATATAATAATGTATCACACATCTCATGTGATCAATTATCTCAATTGCATGTCGTTTTATCTAAAAACATGGTTTTGGTTGGGTGTGATCCGTAACACCAATTAGTCAAAAACAACGCCCTATTTTGTGAGTGTGATCCATAAAACCAATCACCCACTCAATGATAGGCGACAACCAACTTCCAGGGCATCCCTTGACATGTGCACATTGCTAGTCTCATCTTCATACAGTCTATATGGTAATACATACACATAGGTCAAGGTTATAGAATACTATATTTAAACCACAACATCACCTTGTATAGGCTATCCACCCTTTACTCCTTAAACCTTTCATAGGGTTATCCTGGGTTAATGAATAATTCCCAAGAGATTCAGACCAATTTAATGAAAATAATCAATTTATAAAACGATCTGCATAAGGGATAGTCAACGGCCATCTCATACTAGCTACTGAATATCCACCCTAAGCTAGTTTGTCCCTATGGCATATAACCTAATAGCCAAATCTAGCAAACATGTAAAGAGCATCTTATACACAAGCAAATATTTTCTATACTTATATGAAAATCTTAAATAAATCAATCATGTTTAGCAGTCATTCCCATTCAATTCACAAATCATACTTAAACAGAAATCCACCACTATTAATTAAAAGTCAAGGGAGTGTGATTACTCTACCTTTTTACCGTTTGCTTTTCTTTTGAACAAGATTTTCCTCTTTCACCTTTAGGTTGTCCTCACAAATTATTTCCTGAGGCAAACAACTCAAGTCTTATGCCATATCCTTTCTATCATGCACTTATGTAAAGCCTATCTTAAGGTTTCACCATGGTTTCCTCTAAATTCCCCTTTCTTCTAGTCATTTCTTTGGTTTTCTGTCACTTATCTCATGTAATTCTCATATAGGATGATGTTTGAGCCTTATTCCAATCAAAACCAGGGATTTCTAAGCTTAAATCATGTTTTAAAAACCATTTTTCACATCAGGGGAGCTACCATTCAGCTGCCAAGAGCTGGCAGTCGGTTGATTACTCTCTGGAAGGTTGAATTTTGCAAAATAGGGACCCAACAGTTGACTATCGCATGCTTGGCAGTCGATTAGCGCACCTATGTGTGTAATTCTCAGTATTACAGTGGCTCAACAGTCGACTGATGCATGCCTGACAGTCGATTGGCACACCTCTGTGTGTGATTCTGGCTTTATAGTGGCTCGACAGTCGACTGGTGTATGCCTGACAGTCGACTACTGAGATGCTGTATATAATTCTGGGTTTGCAAAGAACACGACAATCGACTGGTGCATGCTGGCAGTTGACTATTCTGTTCTTTGACAGTTCCAAAATGTTGGTTTTCACCAAATGTAGCCTAGATTACCAGTCCTTAACATCTAAAAATTACATGAGCTTAGTCCCTACTCATTTTCGAGCAAAACCCACAAGTTTCTAGGTCCAAAACATCACTCAAGTAAGAGAATCTACATGCAAAACGAGTGGAAGAAAAACCTAACTCAACATTCTGATTTAAGCCTCACACTTGCTAAATGGAAGCAAATAACCTCCGCATTTTAGCTCAGAACCCTATTTCTAACCTCAAACAAGCCTTAGAATCAGTTTATCCAGTCTAAATCTCAGAAAATTTGAAATTTCTTATTTTTACTATTTTCATTTTCTTTCTCAAATCACAGTAGATTAGATGAGTTTTAAGGAAGGAATCTATTCCTAAATGAGATGTAAATGATTTCCTAAGACTTAAATGGAAGATTCTTACCTCAAATCTGAGTTAGGAGGCTTCAATCTTGATTTTCTTCTCTTTCCCCCTTTCTCTCCTCTTGCCTGCGTACTTACTCTCCTCCTCAGATGCAGAAATGTGTTGATAAGGAGGGAAATGGTGCATATGAAGGGAGAAAGGAAATGGTATTGTAAACTTGCTCAGGGACCATCTTGTAATTAATAAAAATTTACATTTTAGTCCCTCCTATTATAACCTCTATTTCCTTATTTCCTTTAAATCCTAATAATAATTCCCACATTATTGTCATCAAAAACATTTCTAGGGAGGCAGGTATTACAGCATGAGATGGTTTGTTTCTTTTTGTATGATCCCATTCCCTTCCTTAGCTTATTATAATTTTGGAAAGGCTAAAGGGATAATATATATTGTATAGGTGCTTTAACCTATATTTTATAATGGGCTGGTGGTCTTGAAGAGATCCTCTAGTATATCCAAAGCTCTCACATTTATTTTAAGGATGTGTGTATATCTATATATTTTAGCTATATGTATAGAGATTCTTATAAATATGGAAAAGCTTTTGTATGTGTATGTTAATCTTCTAGATTTACTTCCTTTGACGTAGTGTGACAAGTGAGATACCTGAGAGTAAACCCTAAATTGAAACTCAATTAATTAATGATCCTGGGTAAATATTAAAAATGAACTAGGGTAGATAAATGAAGTGATAAGAAAGTAGCACACCACTCTTATGGGATAATATAAATAGCACTTGTAGGGGTGAGGTGTTACCATGTTTCCTTTGCCATCTCCTCCAAAAGTGACTTTCCCTTCATTTTTGTGTCAAAAAGAAATTGAATTTGGATTTATCTCTAGTCATGTGCTTTGAACAACCTCTATCCAAGTATCACTTGTTATTTTTTTAGTCTTCAAACATACCTACAAGGCAATTCAACCTTTGTATTTAGGTATCCAAACCTTTTTGGGTCCTTGAATGTTAGTTTTCTCTTTGGAAACCCATACTTTCTTGTGTTTAAAAGGTCTATGCTTCTTATAAGCATAAATTTGAGAATTATCACCTTTTTTTTTCCACAATGAAAACATGTGGTGAAGGACATTTTTTGAGAATTTTTTGTAATATTTTTTCCTTGTTTTTGGATTATATCCTATACCGACTTTGTTAAATGCACATTTTTTTGTCTATGAATTATATTATCTATTCCTTTTGTGAATTTAGCTGGAGTATTAGTCAAATCTTATTTTTCTAATTTTAATTTATCATATTCATTGCAATTTTGAGAAATTGTTGATGAGGCTTCAAGTTTCCTTTCCAAGATTAAATTCTTTTCTTTCAAGGAAGAATTTTTATTTTTCTGAGTAATTAACTCCTTTTCTAAGGTTAAAATTTTCTTTTCTGAAAAACTCAACTTTTTCAGTCTAAAGGCGGTGTATTTTGAAAGATTAAATTGATGAATAAATTAGCTAAATGCAAAAGTCTGCAAAGAGCCTATATCTCATGTAATGTAACGCAGATCATGAGACAAATTAATTTAAAATTCAATTTTTTGCTGCCCGTGTTTTTTTATTATGGAAGAAACTAACAATACAGATAATAAGTATCTAATAATTTTTTAGTCGAAAAGTATTTTTAAAAATGGTAGAGAAAAAAATTTTCTGATAAAAATAGTTGCTTCAGACGTGATACTTTAAGGACTAAGGAGGTCCCATATAGGATGTCTCATTAGTTATGATCTAATGTCACACGTTTTAGTGTGCAAAAAGCAGCAGTTAGATTCCGACCAAGGCAACAACAAAAACGAATATGATATTATAATAACACAAAAGCAACTTATTATAACTTTAACATTATAGTAATATATATAGAGAGAGAGAGAGTTCCCTGCCTACCATATGTACCGCATAAGGAAGAAATGAATATATGCTTTACTTTACCAGCTTCGTCCTTAACTACACAACTGTGCTCAGATATTGTTAAAATTCTCATAATTTTGTTCTTGTTACTAATACAATTTTATAGCAAAAAGAAACTTATATTCCTTATCTTCCGACATGGAGGTAGAGTTTGGTCTCAAGATTACCAAAACCAGAGACGACATCACATCCATTTCTCACTTCCAGTTTGCCAAAGACAGAGCAGGACCTCTCTTCTTGTCTAAAGAAACGGATACGAAGTTCATCCTCTATGCACATCTCAAAGGTTTCGTAATTTACCCGTCTAGCCTCTTCCGAGCGAACTTCAAATTTTCCTCTTTTATCATTTTTTCATAGGATTTTAAGTATCATTTTTAAGTCTCTGTTATTAGATTTTTTTTTTTTAATAAAAACATGAATACATGATTAGGGCTTTCAAAAAAAATTATTCATAATGACATATTTATTGGTATCAAAAAAAGAATATATGACATAATTATTGGAAAATATAGCTAACATCAGAGTAATGTTACTGCAGTCCCTTTTCTTCATATATTAATATATATGATGGTAAATGGCTGAGTATGCAGGGTATAAGAAAGAGAATGTTGAGATCAAGATTAGCGAAGATGGCAGTGAGATTTGGGTGAGTGGGGAGAAGGCAGTGCAGGAAATGACGATGATACCCTTGAAGAAGGAGGAGATGAAAAAAAGAGGGTTCAGAAAGAAGTTCAAAATCCCGGAAAAGGTGGTTTTGGATGGCATCAAGGCAAGCTATAAGGAAGAGGAATGGGAGTTGACAATAGTGATGCCAAAAATGGTGAAGGGAATTACTGGGGTTGGGATTGAGGAAGTGAAGGAGGAACAAGAAAAAGAAGAAGATGATGATAGAGAAAGAACAAAAGAAGAAGAGCAGCACTCTGTGGAAGAGGAGGTGAAGAAGGAGGAAGAAAAGGTTCAAGAAAAAGAAAGAACAGAAGATGCAAAGCAAAATAATGAGGTTCCAGAGAAGGACAAAAACCAAGAGATCAAGAAGCAGCGTCCAAGAAAACAATGGAAGCCATGCCCTCCTTTATTACTTGGCGGATCTACCTTTCTAGTGACTCTTCTTTTTCTTGTTATACAATACATTAGATTGAAAAAGAAGTGAAGTTGGGTTCGTCATTCTTTTTGGTTTCGAGGAACGAAGAATGGCTTACTCTTTTCGCGACTGCACCACAGCCTTTGGGTCAAGTTTGTGTTTCAACATTCAACTCATATCACGTTGGTAGTGACAGTTGACACACCGGCGCCACTTGAAACTATCCTCCTATTTGCTAAAATAATGCAACCATACAGGGACATTACTAGAAGACAACAATTATGTGCGTGTTTCTATTTTTGTATTTTTAATATGAGTAATTTATGTAGATAATCTCTCAAAATGTTATACCTTTTAGGTTAAATTATTTTTGGTCTTTTACACATTTTTTAATTTAATTCTACCATTTAAAATTTATACTAAATACATATAAATTATTGTAAAATTAATTAATCATTATTATTAAATTTCTATCAACATTTCATTAAACTTTTTAATATAGCTTTCACTGGTATACTATCATTCATTCTAAATATACATTATTTATATCAACAAAAAATACATAAATTTTTTTGGTTAAAAGATTTCGTAAGTGAGTTTCTTTTCTCCCCTAGTCATTGAGCTTGCACAAAGATATTTCATCGTAAACTGGTTGCTTACTATCTTTGTCTTATACTGTCTAGATTCGCCTCTAGATTTGGTTTTAACACCTAGTGAGGATAGTCTCTTGTTTTGAAATGATTAAAACACCCACCAATACTTAAAAAAGCAGAAACCATAGAACATGAGTGCACTTAAGCTATGATAGTTAGTGCTTTCAAGTCTTTGCCACTTCATTCCCTTATCCAATTTACACTAGACGAAAGCTCATTAACCACGAAACCACCTGCTCATCATTACTCACCGTCATCACTAGCAATATATTGCTAATAACGGTGATTAATCGTTGGCTGAAACCAATAATGCGTATATGCATTTATTGAAAATCACTATACCGAGACGTTTTTTGGCCCATGAACGAGCTAAGGCTCTAATATTCGAATTTTGTGAGCAAGATAAGTTGATGCATTTCAACAATATCTTTTCCAATTGGCTAAGCCAAGTAGAGTGAACTTGAGTGTCTAGTTACCTTCTCCATGCCCTGTTTTAACACTCAACCGAGAAGAGGACGGTTTTCTATATATTTACGTTAAAGAAAAATGGAGCATAAAGAATCCATACATACTCTCAAAAATGCTAGGCTTTAATTAATACGGAAAATAACATATAGGAAGCAAGGTGGACTGAATCAAGTGAGTCTGCAATTGAAGATGATCATGGAGAACAAAACGACCTTGACAGAACTGCAAACCCATGATCACCACCACACACTCATGAAGCAAGAGGACCAATGCTTAAAATTAATCTAAGCATTATAGAAGTAAACAAATCCTTTTGGTCACAATGCTTAATTGGAATACTTGCAAAACGTGATCAACTATGCTTGGCATCTCCTTGTTAGAGTAACAGCAGTTAGTAGATATGCATATAGGTATGTCATTCATTTTGAATAGAGGATCCATTCTTCATGCATACAGTAGGTCCATGGTTTGTGCATGGAGCTCTACTAATGCTATTTTCTCTGGAGAATAATATGGTATTATGTAGAGTCATTGTCACTGAGATACCAATTTGGGACTTGCCTCTAAAATGTCAAATTCCTAGAGTTTCTAAGAAGCTATGAGAACTTGTATGGAAATTTTAGAAGTAGAAACACCATCCCTACCTCTAAACATCATATTATGGGAATTAGGGTGAGAGTTTCACTAAATCATACCCCCCTTATAGGGATTCTTTTGTGCTTAGATTCAGAATAACACATCTAGGTTTGATGTAAATATGAAAAAATCTACAAATTGTTTAGATTGTGTAGAAAAATTAAACATACAACCTCTAGTGTGATTGGCCACCATAGCATGTTACTTTGGCACTTGAAGCTCAAATGGACCATTTACAAGAACAATTTGGAGTGGAGATAGGATTGAGTATCTCTAAGATACACTTCATCCCAAAAGTGAAAATGATGTAGAGCTAAACTTTCTACGGCAGAAGTTCATGAATAAGGCACAGAGAGAAAGCATTTTTCCATTACTTGTTGAAAGGTTAAGGGAAAAATAGTAATTGCAGAAAGGGGAGGGAAATACTTTGGAATGATTGAAATTTTCTCCACAAGAGTCTGAGATAACAAACGCAAAGATGGTGCTGGACTTGTAGCTTCTACCTCTTCCTCACTCAATAGGAGCTGTTGTAACAGATGAAGGAGTTTTTGAAGAGAAATGGGTAAGAAACAACTCAATGCTAGATATGAATGAATGTGGAACTATAAGACCATGAAAGGGTTCAACTTTTGAGTATAGGGAGTCAAGTAGTAGCCAACAAGGGAATCAGATGGCTCAAGAAGGAAATAACAAGATTATGGAACCAATATTAGAAGAATGAGATAAGGATGATAAAATAAAGCCACCTGATTCAATGGATAAAGAAAAAGAAGCTAATCACCAAACTTCAACTATTGAAAGAATATCCTTCTTAAATGATATAATGACAGAGGAAATCCAAAATGAAACTATTTTGAATATTTGTAACCAATTTACTTACCCCCAAGCTATTGAAATAGTTTTCTTGGGGGATAGAAATGAAATTTAAATTACTAACAATTTCATTCTGAGATCATTACAAGAATAAGTAAGCCGAGTTGCTATTTGGGCAACAATTGATAGAGAGAATCATAAACTAAGCTTTTGAATCGCACCCATTAGTGGAAACTTGCTGGGTTACAAAGCTCCAAGATTGAATATAATTTCATTTTCAAATAACAAAGAAAAAGTAATATGAACATATAAATCATAATATATAGGGAAACATTTCATTAACATAAGGCATCTTACCATAATTCATAAATTGCAAGCATCGGGAGCATCACCCATCTCCATGGAAGGCATTGACCAATGAACTATCCTTCCCTTACCTTTCTACATACTATTATAGCTACCCATTATTGAGCTTACATCATGGCCCCAAACTAAAGTACTATCTAAGATGTCCCAAAGTATATCTAAGCACAAAAGAACATACTACCAAAAAGATCTTTACAATCTCATAGGATCCTCATCTTAGACAATTCATCTCCACTCTATCCCAAATAGATCATAAAGCCAAGAAATCACCATCCCAGATAGATTATACTTATAATACGCTACCCACAAGCATATGTTGACTCCATTAAGCAAACACTTAAGAAAAGGTTTTGATGATTACAAAAAAATTGAAATATTTCAAGTACACATCCAGTCCAATAGCTCACCAAATGATTGAAGAAAGATTACACTATTAGATAGTATGCTGTGACTAAATGTGTAAATGTAAAACAGAAACTTGACCTCTAAAAATTCTGTTAAACTTTTGAGGTTTCTTTCCAAAGACTAAGTGGCTCTTACACAATGAATTTTTCTTGATAAACACCATTTTTCCATCTAGCAGTCGACTTGCACATTATAGCAGTCAACTGGTAGAAATAGGAGACTTGGAAAATTCAAAAAGAAGGCTACAAGTTGACTGCCAAGACTCTATCAGTCGACTTCTAGTTAACAGAGAGCTACTAGTCGACCGCTAGACCCATAGCAGCTGACTACTAGACCACTACAAGCTAGAAGCCTTTTACTGAAGGCTCGATAGTCGACTGCCATGTGATAGCAGTCGACTACAAAAGCACTGTAATGTAAAAATTCTTTTCTAGAATGCCACCAGTTGACTACTGCCTGCCTGCACAACGAAATTTTGAACTAAAAAACATGGAAGTCAACTAGCAGATTATAGAAGTGGGCTTATAAGGTACAAAGATGACATCAGGCAAAGTACAAACGACTATTTTTACAGAGATACATTCTGATTTGTTTATGAACGATTTCTTAACGTTTTCTCTTGAAAAAAACTCTATAAATACAACCTTTGGAAAGCCTTAAAACAATTAAGTTACACATTCTGAAAAAAAATTCTCTAAAAAATTGTTTGAGCTCTGATTTCTATTATTATCTATAGTTCTTTATTTGTAATATCTACTCTGAAAGAGAGAAAGTTTCTTTGATTAAGCAACTTCTTTCATCTAGAAAGTTGAGAAATATTTAAGGAAAGGTTTTCTTTGAAAGAGCAGAAAAAAGAGAAAGTGAGAAAGATCTATAGTGGCTCACAAGTGCCTTATTTGAACTTGTGGTGATAATGAAAATCCCAAGTTGTGCTTAGGGATTGGATTAAGCTTTGTTGGATAAGCTAAACCAGGATAAATCATTGTCTCCTTTACATTTTTGCACATCATTCTATGATCTTACATTGAGCACTTTACTTTACTGCTCTAACTTTTACTTGCTCTATTTTTGTAAATCTAATCGAACTATTCCCTACATATGCTATTTAAAATGATATAGCTCTTTCATACATCTGCCTTAGAGCTCTTTAGCTGTTTATTTAGATTTCAAAAGGCAAAAAATTTGCAACACCCAATTCACCCCCCTCTTGGGTGCCAGCCATTCCTAATAGCATATACAATAGACTGATTCAACCTAAGCTATTGTTGAGCCTAACATATACTTTTATAAAACCTTTAATGATTGAATTGATGTTTTACCATCTTACCTTATGGCTCAATCATGGAATGCCCAAAGGTGGTCCCATATCGACTACTTAGGCCTATAAACTAATAGTGCATATACTAAAGGTACTTCCTTTAATATATAAATTCAAGCTCTCATTATCTCTTTCCCTATATTTTTACTCAAGTTCCATATTATCCTTCAATCATAATCTACTCACTTGGGTAGATTTTTTAGCATTAATACATCAAATTAGGATACAACTAAGCTCATTTCATATTCTAGACCATGTCAGTTGACTATTAGGAATCTAGTGATTGATTGAGAGCTTTCTAGATAAATTTATTCAAGTAAGAGGTCTTGCAATCGGCTAGTACCAAGCTAAAAGTCAGTTGGTAACTCTATGTTTACAAGTTAGAATAACTTAAGGGAAACCAGTTAACTAGTAGGGACTTAGACGCTGACTGTTTTATCTCTGGTCAGAAATCTGAGCAATGGATAACCCGATGGTTAACTTCTAAAGACTTAGTAGTTGACTATTATGTTCTACGCAATTTAGGGTTAATGAAGAGCACAAAAATTGCCTACTATAAGGGTGGTAATTGACAAGTAGGCCTTGCTTTATTTTAAAAACTTGGTTTTCTCACTTTAAATGCCCTTTTTTCATGTTTAAAGCCCATAAACTTAGTTCCTATCCCATAATTCACCTCATAATAGAAAAATACAGCTCAAACTCAACTAAAAACACACCCAAAGAGTGATTAGAGTCATACCCACATCTTATGGCAAAACCCATTTCTCAAATTTACACACAAGCAATCACAAGTACATACAACCAGTAATCAACTTCCAATAGCATCCAATTAAACATCAAATGTAAGTTTTGAACTCTCTCTCAACCTTAGGATTAAAAAAAATGAATTCCAATCTTTGAATGAATAGTTGAAAAACGTTAAGAAAAAGAAGAGAAAGATGTTATGCTTACCTCGTTTCTTAGCTTAATTTAATTTTTTAATGTCATAACTATAGTCTCTAGGTGATTTTTTTTCAAATATGTGAATTAGTACTAGTATTCTAGCTCCTTCCTCCTTTAGTTGTCTTCTCTCTCTCTTTCTCTCTATATCTCAATTTTTCTCTCTAGTTTTTTCTTGGAGTGAACTTCTAGCCACTCTCTCTATATCTCCCCATCTCATCCATATTTATCCTAGGCAAAAAATTGTCTTATTGGACTCTAAGGGTATAATAGCCCAATCTTATAGCCTTTCTCTTTAATGGTTCCTTACATTAGTCATTTAGCTACAATAATGGTATGTTATCTTTACTTTTATCCTTGATTATTACCCAACTTTAATCACCATTTAATTTTTGATTAGGTTTGGCTTCCTTTACTTAGGTATTCATTTTTACATTTACAGCTAAGCTCAATGAGTGAAATTGCCATAATCATAATAACACCAATGCAGCCAAAAGTAAAGTTCTTTCATTTATTCATTCATAAAATATTTACAATGTCATACATATATTTCTAGATATATAAAGTCTATTCACTTCTTCAGGGTAAGGAGGCAACAAACATGTCACTCAGACCCTTTACAAAATTTACTTACTAGTGGATAAAAATTTCACATATCCAAATATATATATGCCCTTCTCAGTATGTACATCAAAAAATGATTTACCCTAATTCTATTTCAAAACATATGAAATTAGGATAAAGAGTTCTAATGATTTACTTACATGATTTTTGAAAAAAGAGAAAACATAATCCCTGCCCTCATTGGAGAGGAGGGATTTCCATCACTATTACCAACTAGACTCCTTGAAAAACTATAAAGGAATCTAGAAATGAGACCTCTACTAGAGCTCCTTCCACTTTAATCCAAATCATGTATCTTGGCATCTGATATATACCAGTTACAATTGTGAGAAATAATTTCTCAATAGCTAGACAATTAACTTTTAAAAACATTTTGGTATGTACTACTGTAGTGATACGAAAAATATTTCTACATTCTTTACTTTGTAATACATTATATTCTATTGGGATGTAGCATTTAGATTATATCTGTATGGAATGTATGGCATGTATTCATGAGTATGCAGAACGATAGTTCGCCACAAACATCAGTCATATAGTACATTAGTAGCAATTAAGTATCATGAACATTCCATTCATAAATAAGGACAACATTTATCAGTTATTAGCTAAAATCCACAGTCAATATAAGAGAAGCTTAAGAGTATCGAGAGAGTCACCTAATGAACTACTCCATGTACCACTACTTACATGAGTGAGATAATTTTTCTTTCCATTCATGTGACAATTCTTCCACTAGTACTATTTGAGGCATCCCCCCGTGGATCCAAGTACCCCTTAATGGTCCCTGTCATTTAGACAGATCACCCCTTGTCTAGCGGGATTTCACCCTTTCATCCCTAAAAGGGTTGGATAAACCATTCATTCAAAAATTAAGCTCATAGGATCACTATGGTCTCACAGATCATTTCCTCTCTACTTTTAGGGTGGATCATGATGCTATGGAATCACTCCCCTTATCGATGGATCACATTCCCAATATGCTATTTCCTATATAAAATAAAAGGATATGTACCATTGGCTTTATGTTTTATAAATTTACTTATTTTATTTTTCTTTTCATCAATTTAAATATGCACTCTCATTGTGATATTATTGATTGTGGCCAAGGCATTAAGGCCTAACTTGGGCAGAGTGAGAGTCCTCCAATACATGCTTCCCTATAGAAGCAAGTTGAAAAGAGCCCAAATCCTAAGTGGGTAAGATAAGATCCTTAAGTTGAGATGGAAAATAATCCAGTACCTTATCGGTAATCAATTCTGCCTAAGCTGCTTCTTAAATCTCTTATGTCTAATGTCTATAAGCATTTGGTCATAACTTGTTTCTTTGCAAGCTTCAAACAATTGGATGCAATCCCATTCAAAGCACTCATGTTAGGGAAAGAGGAGGTGACCACACACTGAATTAGACCTTCATTTTTGGAGACAAGTCATGCATTTTCTTTTGAAAAATAGAGACAATGAGCAAGGCAATAGAGAAGAAAAAAGTATGATTGCAAGAGAGTCTGAGAGAGGGGTTTGTTGCATCCTTAAACTAGCTTCATCATCGCAATAGCTGTTCACAGCAGAGCACCGCCCTCGTTGCCTTGTCGGACGATGACTGAAGACTCAACATACTGTGTCGTTGCTCCTCATCTACACTTTCGTATGTTACTCTCAGTTTGGTCGAGAGAGGTGAGTTTTCATTCCTCTATTTTCTTTTAATTTTTCTTCTCTTCTTCATTGATTCATGGATGTTGCTTGAGTGTTATTTCACTTCCCACTTTAAGATTTCTTTTCCCATTTTCCTCCCTACTCAGTCTTGTTTGTGTGGTTAAGTGTGTGTTTGCATTGTGTTATCTTTTCGATGGGTTAAATCTTTGTTTTGATCACTGAACTAATGGTTTGTGTGGATGAATGGATTCTGAGCATTTTCTATATTTTATTTTTTCACTCTAGCTTCATTTTTTTTCTTTTTTATACTTTAAGATATTATTTGGGTTCATGTGATTGAGCTATTATTTTTCCATTTTTATGTCTTATTTTGCTCTAAGTAAATGTCCCTTTTTATTAGCCACTCTAGGTTACACTAACTTAGAATTTGCAACCATCATGGTGTTTTCACAATCTCTTTTACCGAGTGGATGTTTAACCTTTCAAATTTATGACACAATCATGTATTGCCCAACGATCGTCCTATACTGACATATGGTCACTCGATTACAAGCCTATCTATCCTAGAACATACATTGGAAATACTTCCTCTTAGTCCTCTTTCCTTTCCATTCAATGTTTTCCTTTCCTTGCTTTCATTTCATTCCTTGCTTTTCATTTTCATGATACTTCCTCTCATTAAAATATAACCCTTATGTGTTTGCTAACACTTTCATGATCGAATTGTATGATGTCGAAGGCCATTGATTCCTTTTAAAAAATTCACAACATACATTATTAAAATCCCATGCCTTAGCCATCCACTTCTCTTCCCCTTGCAATTGGTTAACATAATGTCTTTAAAATTTTCCCTTGCAATTACATTACCAAAATTCAGCCCATTTCAAAGGAAACAAGGAGGGATGTTCTCGAAAAAGAAGGAAAGTAAGGGAACAATTAAGGTTTCATGCCATATATTCCCTTTCTTCGATCCTTTACATCATACAAGCACAATTACATCAATTTCCTTCCATTTCCATACAATTTCCCATAATTCATTCTATCACACATCAAGGGTTACAACATTCTTTTAGGTGAACTAATGATCCTTTCCTTCACCATTTTCATTTCACTTTGCTCTTAATATATCTATATATACATATAAGTATCCTTTTATCACATTATATATATATGTATACATAAATATATCTTTCCTCTCTTATTGGAATAAACATTCAAGGTTAGGATTTCATGGTTATGGAAGGAAATTCATCAAGAAATCATTATAAATATCATTATCTCTTTCTCTCTTTCCTTGGCCGAAGCAATGAACACATATATAGACATTATTCATACAAAAATCCTCTATGATGCTCTTGGTCAAGATACAAGAAAAGGGGAATTAAGGGAGTTTCATTACAAACATCAATCCCTCTTTCTCTTGCTTATGGCCAAGACAATAACCACACTTATGAACTAAAATCATGCAAAATATTTCCCTTAGCATTTCATCAAGCTCTCGGCCAACAACCAAGGATAGAGAAATTAAGGGGTTCCAAACCATTTCGTCCCTTTTTTTCCCATTTACATCATCATACAAGCATGAAAACATCATTATCCCTCCATATCGATGCCAATCATAACCACACATAATCAATTTAACAAGAAGGGTTCTTCATGAAACATGGTGAAATAAACCACAAACTTTCAATATTCCATTCTAGCAATCACAAACACATCCATATAACCATATAAGCAAAACCCAATAGATTTTCAAGCATAAAAGAATGTAGAGTGAGAAACCCTTACTATTCATGACAGCCATAAAAATTTTCAATGATTTAAATGAAGCCATAAAATATGAAATAGAAGGGTTAGGATTGTTTAGCTACCTTGAATTTGCAAGAAGAGTGGTATCTTCTTGGCTTTTCCTTCACTTTTCCTTTTCTTCTTCTTCTTATTCTCCTCTCGGCTTCTCTCTCTTTTTTTCCCTTTGCTGTCACTTTCTTCTCTTTTCTCATGAAGAAGACAATTTATTAGCCTTTAGGAAAAATTGACCATTTTGCCTTTTATGCCAAAATAACCATTTTACCCTCCATTTGTCTTCATAAATTCAAAAAGTGTAAGGAGATGGCCTTGAAGAAAATTTTCATAAAGTTTCTAAGTGAAATGACTATTATATCCTAGGGTGAAATTACCATTTTGTCCCTAAGATATTTTTCTAGGGTAATTTTGACTTTCAGATATTTTTTCTAGATATTTTCTCAAAGTAATCATTACTTTTTAGATATTTTCAAACATCATGATTATGCATCATTAATACACCCAAATATTTTCTAAAGGTAATAATTACATTTAGATATTTTGAAAACCTTTTTTTCCTTTTCACTTTAGTCCTTCGACTTTTCTTTCAATTTAGTCCCTCTCCACTTTAGGAAAATCTAGGGCAAGTTATGTATGAACATTTAGGTATGCAATAGCAAAATTTAAGAATTAATAGCATACCTAAATATATGAAAAGTGGATATTACAAGGTGAAAACTATAATTTAGTCCCTTAGGATAATTTGTAATTATCTAAACTAAAGGGTAAAATTACATTTTCACCCTTGAGAAATTAAGCAGGAAATCTTCAAATTTGTATGTGCTACAATAACTGAAATCTACACATTTTAAATTTTTGTATTTATTAAAATTTTTAATTTAAATGATAAGCTATTAAAGTTATAATCATTTTAAATATTGTTAAATAATTAAAATGTAAAAATAGAAAAATTTATTAATTTTGATGGAGTAGAATTAAGTAAAATAATTCCACTTAAACAAAGAAAAATCTAGTCAACTTTTTAAATGGCTTTTAGTAAAATTGTAATGCATATATTAAATATTTGGTTGGAAATTTAAAATTTCTAAATTTCTAAATGTTTATATTTATTAATATTTGATATTTAAATATTAATATATATGGTCTTTTTCACCAAAAAAAGATCTTTTTTAAAAATTAATAAAATTCAAAAAACCAATGTAATCTATCTGGTACCTAGAAAGATTACAAAATATTTTTTTAATTATTAAATGAAATCTGTCCCTTATAGGGATAGATTAGCACCTATTCGGCCTAACATGAACAAACCTTAATTCGTCCCTATAAGGGAAAAATTATGGCCTATCTACCTTGACACGAATAGACCTATATGTGTTAGGCAAGAAAGGATTAATTTGTCCCTTATAAGGAAAGATTACAGGGTAGGGAGTTGGTTAAAATAACCTTTTTTACATGTGGCATACAATGATTCATCCAGGCCAGATTATTTATCTACAAAATTTGCTTAAAACTAATCTTCTCCACTTCTTCAGCATCATTCAAATTCTACTTGCTTTAGTTTTTCCATGTCCAACCATCTTCAATTTCTCACTTCATTCACCCTTTCTTGTTGTTCTTCTTATTCTTCAAGTGTCGCTAGTGGTGGTCTATAAGCGATCTACATATTTGAGATATGTTGTTTTTTTTTAATTTTGGAAGTGATTTAAGATAACATCCAACTAACTTTTATTTTGACATTTTATGGTCCCATTTATCATTATATATAGTTTTTTTTAATAGACTAGTTCTATTTGTGATCCAGTTCTTTACAAGCTAAAATTGAATATTTGTCATGGAAAATCACTTTTGGTTAGTTAATTTTTGTTTCATTTTATAAGAAGTTTTTGTGATTTGTATGATAGGTTTAAAAATATATAAATATATTTATATAGATTTTTGACATATGAAAATAAAATATAAACTAATAGATATTTGTAGTAATGTATGTTGAATATATAGATGCAATATGTGCATTGTGTAGTTTTTGTAAAAAATTTTATTGAATACATGGATGCAAAATGCTTGATCTTAACTTATATGCATAAAATAAAATTTTAATAATTTTTATTGTTAAAAAATTTTAATATATTTATCTTTAGTATGTTGTAGACGCATTGTTAATAGTTTTTTAAGAAATGGACTATTAATTATTTTTTATTTGGTTTTTTAATATTTTTGTTAATATAATGCATTATTAATATTATGTAGCATATAGAATGTTTGATATTTAAAAATATTTTTTTGGTAAAGGTTATTTGCAATTTTTTTTTTTAAGAATATATGTATCTTGTTGTTTGTAATATTTTTTTAAATATGTGGCAATATAAATATATTTGGATTTTTATTATTTAAGACTTTTTAATACATGACATTTTTTTACTTTGGTTTTTAAGAATATACGTATATGTATTTTTAATATTTTTTTATTGCATGACATTTTTAATTTTTTTTTAGTATATGGAATTTTTAATATTTAAGAATTTTTTTCAATAAATCATCATTGTACTAAAAAAATCTTCAAAAATAGAGGGAAAATGGATATTTAACTACCTTGATCTTCTGAAATATAAGTTGATGATAGTCCATACAAGCTATATAACAATCCTAGGAGGTTTCTCAAGCTTTAAATCAACACTTCATGGCTTTGATCCCTCTTCCTCTCTCTAGAGCTTGCTATTTCCCTCTCTTGAAGATGGCCCTTTCTCACTCTAAGGTTAACTCTCTCTAGCTAAAGGTGTTTCTACTTTTCTCTCCACTCCTTGGTTTCTATTCTAGTTTTCACTTTAGCCCTTGTAACCTTATGTGTAACCTTTTGCACGAACATAAGAATTTTAGCACAAATCAAATGATATTGATTATTTAAAGACAGGTGTTACATTTTTTCCCTCCTTAAAAAAATGTTATCCTTAAAATTCAGACTTACCTATTCAAATACTTTAGGATAACATAGCCTCATGTCTTCTTGGGGTGATGCTTTATCCCATTACACTTTCTCCAATGGCATAGATTTTTTCCAAAGATGTTTCACCTCAGTCCTAATGATTCCTATGCTTAAGATGATAGGTTGAATTATGTAACACCCCTTTAGCCTATGGTTCCTTTTAGATATTTAAAAAGATATAATATGAAAATAGTTATCAGAGTATTGGTGTTACTATTACCTCTACCCGAGTTCAATTAAACTTTTACTACGTGAATTAATTAACTGTCATTTGGGTTGGTCTCTACTCTCGGGTTCTCTCAATATCACAACGGAATAAATATACATAGAATAACCTAGATTAACTATACATAAACATGCATTTCTAATTAGATATAGTTAGTTCACTATTGGGTATGGAGGCAATAATCCTGCCACTAATAACCCCATTAAATAGTCTAATCATCAATCCAGCCTAATTCATATAAAGACAAGTTAGATTAGGCTATACAAAATAATCCTACACTAGCCTTTCTCAAAATATCATGAAAGCTAGCTCAATCCTAACGTGTACTTATACTATCCAAAATAAACAGTTTATGTGCCTAAATTGGACACTTCTGCATACCTTACCTTCTTACTCCAGCTCAAGGGAACCTACACATTTGGTACATGTCAACACTATTGTGAGAAATGACTCTCAATAGCAATACAACCAGTTACAAAATTCGTTAACCTGTACCATCGTGCTCGCACGGAAAACCTCTACATTCTTTCATAGAACATATAACATACTATGGGGATGCAATGAGAGAAGCATTTAATCATGGTATATACTCATGTGTATGTATGTGCATTTAAAACATACCAACTTTAAAACATGGGAAGTGCATTCATCATAAAAAATTTTCCATAGGGTAATAAACATGCCTTTTAAGCAGGAGGAAACAATCATAAGATACGAGTTATCGGGAGTGTCGCCCAACAACTACTCCACGTACCACTACATACAAGAATGAGCTATCCTGGTGACTAACTGCGCCACTACAGTAATTGAGCTATCCTCATGACTAACTACGCCACAACGGTAACCCTACTGCATAGTACTATCAAGGCGTCCCCCAACCGGATCCAACGTACAATCTCAATAACTCACGGGATCACTGTAAAACCTATGTACAGGTCCTATCCTCTCCGCTTCCACGGATCATGAGGCTATGGAATCACCACCCTTTTTCCAGTGGATCACGCTCCCGGTACGCTATTCTCTAACATATACACTAGGGTGATTTGGCTCATGCCCATGGTTATGCTTTAACCTTAAGTAAGCGTTTCTTTATGGCCCTTGGAAGACACTAACTTAGGGTTCGCAACCATCATGGTGTTTTTGAAGTCATCTATGTTCAAGTGGATGTTTAACCATTATAATACATGACACAACCACAGAATGCCAATGGTCGTCCTATACCGACAATCGGTCACTCGACTCATGAGCCTATCTACCACTAGTGCATATGCCTAGGATACTTCACTCTTTTTTTTTTATGTCTCTCCGCTCCCTTTTGTATCACTATCACAAGGACCATTCTTATCCAAGTGAAAAGTGACTCTATCCTTTGCACATTACCCAAAACTCCTAGTTTCCTTGCTTACCCCTATTGTGAGCCCTTATTTAAGTTAGTATGAAGAATTATTAAGCTCAATAGTCATTAAAAACCTCATTTCGCAAGTTATAGGGCTGCCAATCGATTGTTGGAAGGCTAGCAATCGACTGGTGGCTTTTTGGAATGCGTTCTAGTTAAAAATATTAGTATGACAGTCGACTGCTATGACTGCCAGTTGACTGCTTAGTGCAAACCTGGGCCCTATAGTCGACTGCTAGAAACTTGGCAGCCAGCTGCTAAGCCTCTGTCTGCACTTCTGGGTTTCCAAGAACACAACAGTCAACTGCGAGGATGGCCAGTCGACTGCTTAGTGTAGACCCGGGCCCGACAGTCGACTGCTAGGTGTCTGGCAGTCGGCTGCTAAGCCTCTATCTACACTTTTGGGTTTCTGGGAACATGGCAGTCGACTGCCCCTACTTATCAGTCGGCTGCTATGCTCCGTTGCAGTTTAGAAAACATGATTTTGATAAAACGCAGTCCAGTATGCATTCTATTTTCAAATCTAAACATATGAGCTTAATTCCCATACAACAAACTTTACTTTTCATTAAGCATTTCTTATTCATTAGCTCAAACATGGTACATTCAAGGAAATCTAGTCTATATATCTAGATGAACACAACCCAGCCCTTCTAATCCATTGCAGCACACATATGAGCATGCATTCAGCAACACAACATCCCATAAAATTATAAAAGTATACAGAATGTAGGTTTAACCCCAATCTTAGTTCAAACATGTAAAAATCCACATTTTCCAACAACAGTAACATTTCAAAAAAATATAAGGTTTAGGATGGATGGCTCCTTTGATTCCTTGCAAATGTGTGTGTTTGGTGTGTTAGGATGACTCTGCCCTTGCTATAGGATGAATTCCCAACCTCAAATTCGCCTTTCCCTTTAGAAATTCTTCCTCTTCCTCTTGCCCAAGCTCTCTCTCTCTCTTTCTACTCGCCCTTGATCTCTCTCTCTCTAAATTTTTAAAGTTTGGGCATTATGGGAGAGTTTAGGGCTTCAACAAGGGTTTAAGAGATGTTTTGGAAATTGCTATCTAGTCCCTAAGCTCTTTTGCACTTTTAGACTTGCTCATCTTTCCCTTTTCAATTTAGTCCCTAGCCACCTCTTGCTAAGCCTTCATGTATTTTCTTTCAATTTAGTCCCTAAGCTAATGCAACTATATGCACTAATGCAACATACACAAGCATTAAACATCAAATTAACAATCATCAAACATCTCTTTAATCATAATTGGAGCGAATGTTACAAATTATCCTTCAGTTGTACTATTTTGGCATCAAGAATATGTTAAGGATCCAAAATATATTTATGAAGTTGTGAAACACAAAAAACATTGTGAATGTTAAAACATAGGGTGGTAAGACAATCTAGTAAGCAAATCAACCAACTCTTTTCAAAATTTGGAATGGTCTAATGTATCTAGGGTTTAGTTTCCTAGACTTTTAGCTCTAACAATACCAGTTATTGAGGAGAATTTTAGGAAAATATGACCCTCTTCTTTCAATTCTAGTGATTTGCTTCTCTTATTAGCATAAATTTTTTTCCTATCTTGATTTATGGCCATTTTCTTCTTGATCATCTTGATTTGATTAGTAGTTTGTTAGACTAACTCAAGTCCCAATAATTGTCTCCCCTACAATTTAAACCAACATAAAGGAAACCTGAACTTCCTTCCATATAAGGCCTCATAGGGATCCATCCCTATGCTAGAATGGTAACTATTTTTGAATGCTAGAATGGTAACTATTTTTGTATTAAAATTCAACCAATGGTAGATTTTTATCCCAACTTCTTCTCTATTCTGAAGCACAGGCCCTAAGCATGTCCTCTAAAGTCTAGATTGTTCTCTCAGTCTGTCATCTATCTGAGGATGATAAGCAATACTAAATTTTAGCTTAGTACTGATATAACGCCCCTATCTAGATTACTCTTAATTCTAATATAAACAGATAGGTTTGATATATTATCTTTATCCTTTATTTAATTAATGTCTGAGCAATTATACCATTAAATTAATTTAAGTAGATTAGGTTCGGGATTTTTTGCTCAAATTAAAACTTACATGCATAGCGGAATAACAGAAATTCTATACTACACAGTGGAACATTAACTTTCATACAATTCAAATAATAAGAGTCCAATAGTGTCCATTACCTTACAATCAACATATATCAGGATATATGAAGTACCCATCCCTAGGAAGTCAGGAGACAACAATCCTGTCACTCATACCCCTTTAAAAATTTTTAAGATGGACTGATCCTTCACATATCCCTTCCCCGGTTCTTCCCTAATTACATATCAGGTCCACTGCCACAAGGATAATCCTAGCTCTAAATGAAGTGTGTCTAGACTAGGTCCCAAAAATAAGGGTTACAACTTTTCTTAAACTGAAGAAAGAACTTCATCTCTCGACCTGCTATGCTTCCGTATCTGATACATATTAGCATATAATGAGAAACGCAAGTTTTCCAATAGCTTAACAATTTGGATGTTTAAAAATAACTAATATGTATCAGGATGCAAGCACCAAAACATTTAATTCTACATTCTTGAAAATAGAATAAAACATAACTTAATTCATAAATAAAATTGGCAAGCAATGTATGATGAATTTAAATGTCAATGAAATAAAAATAACATTCTTTCTAGTAAAACATCTGGCATGTTATAGAACACATTATCATCAAATTAATAAAGAATTTATGCTTATCATTCTAAAAACATGCTTTTGTATAAAAGTTGTGCACACCAAGGCACTATATGGACACTTGGCCGCCTTTATAAAAATCTATTGTGCACATTTGGGCACTTATGGACACTTGGCCACCTTTATAAAATCTCTTGTGTACACTTGGGCACTTGTAGACACTTGGCCACCTTTCTAGGGTCATTGTGCACACTTGGGCACTATGTGGACACTTGGCTACCTTCTTAGGGTCATTGTGCACACTTGGGCACTATGTGGACACTTGGCCACCTCTTAGGGTCATTGTGCACACTTGGGCACTGTGTGGACACTTGGCCACCTCCTAGGGTCATTGTGAACACTTGGGTACTATGTGGACACTTAGCCACCTTCCTACGGTCATTGTGCACACTTGGGCACTATGTGGACACTTAGCCACCTCCTAGGGTCATTGTGCACACTTGGGCACTATGTAGACACTTGGCCACCTTTATAATTCTTTAACAATTCTCAGGGGAACTTTTCCTTTTATTAAAAAATAGTACTAATGTACATCTCCTTAAAATTCAAAAATTTTAAGAATAAATATCCTTTTCTTGGAAATTAATATCAATGTACACTTCTCATAAAAATTCTATTAATTTCATGAATGATTTCCCCTTTCGTTGGAAATTACTATAAATATACTTTTCTTGTGAAAATACTAATATTTTTGAGAATGCTTTCTCTTTTCTTGGAATTTAACTCTAATGTACAATTCTCATAAAAATTCTAGTATTTTCAAAAATAGTTTCTCCTTTCTTGGAGATTAATTCCAATGTACATTTCTTACAAAAATTCTATTGATTTCATGAATGATTTCCCCTTTCTTTGGAAATTACGATAAATGTACATTTCTTGTAAAAATACTAATATTTTTTAGAATACTTTCTCTTTTCTTGGAATTGAACTCTAATGTACAATTCTCATAAAAAATCTAGTATTTTCAAAAATAATTTCTCCTTTCTTGGAGATTAAATCTAATGTACATTTCTTACAAAAATTCTATTAATTTCATGAATGATTTCCCCTTTCTTTGGAAATTACTATTAGTGTACATTTCTTGTGAAAATACTAATTTTTTCAAGAATACTTTCTCTTTTTTTGGAATTTAACTCTAATGTACAATTCTCATAAAAAATCTAGTATTTTCAAAAATGATTTCTCCTTTCTTGGAGATTAATTGCAATGTACATTTCTTACAAATAAACTTTAATATTTTCAATGATAATTTCTCCTCTCTTGAAAATAAATTTTCTTATATATTTTTATCAATTTCAAGAATAATTTCCTTCTTTGAAAATAATAATAATATCCTTTCTTATAAAATTCTACTAATTCAAAGACAATTTCCTTTCTTCCAATAATAAATTTCCATATTCTTTTTTGAAAATGTATATTGGTGCATAGCTTCTAGATTCCAAGAATAAATTTCATGGACTCCGCCTCGGGAGTTTTGTTCACCTGGTAATTCCATTTCCTTTCTTGTGGTTCTTTACTTAATACACTTAAAATGTAGGGTTCTTTCTTTGTGGTCACCATGAAGTTAACACCATTCAACCCTAATCTTTTTTCTAACAATATCTTCATGCTAGCCAATATATATACATTTCAGTCAAAAATGAAGAGACAACTTAAGTTCTATGGAAAGCTTGAATATAAACATTAGATTGCATAACTAGAATATGGAAAAAAAGTTTAAATTGTTAACCTACCTTGCTTCCTTTCTCTTTGACTAAATCTCCCTCTTCTTCTTGGTACATTTCCAAGCCCTTTTGACTCGGCAATTGATCCCAATTAGTTTCCTGAGGAAATAATTTAAATCTTAAACGGGTTTTCCTTTCGATTATGCTTTCCTACGTTAATTTATCTAATTCTTAGGTTTGCCTAAACCTTAAACATGTTCAGAGTTAATTTCAATAGGAAAACATCAAATTAGAGTATTTTAAATTGTATCGGGGGTTTCGAAAGCTTTAAATTTGATTCTAGCAACTTTCCAGCAATTCCAGCGATGGCACACGATGGAGCACGACAAAATATAGAGGCTCACGGCAACACACGATGGCTGATGGCGGCTGGGGTCAAAAAATACTCTAAAATGTAGCCCGTAACTCGAGGATGCCAGATTTAATGTCCATTCAAAATTTTTTTGGCAACGAAGTGGGCGATCGAACAGAGCTATTTTCCTCCGTTCACGGTGTGTGGCGGCGGTATTCCACTGATTGGAAGCTGGTGGAGGAAGCTGGCAACTTAGGCTATCCAATGGTGGCGACGGTGTGGCCGGACGACATCGGATGGTGGAGATCACGGCAGGGCTTTGAAATCCATGATAGAGGGAAACGTAGCTATTTTCGCCCGCTGTGGCTTCCGTCGGTAGTCAAAAATAGCTGTTGGAGGTCAACGACGTCGAGCTGCATAGGTGGCAGGGTCCAGCGGTGGCCCAGCATAGTGGTTTCGGTGGTTGAAGGTGGCACATGAAAATAAGAGAGAGGAGAGGGAAAATGTGTGGAGGAGAGAGAGAGGAAAGAAAAAATGAAGGGAAATTATGAGGTTTTGGGGTTTTATGGCCTCTAGGGGTATTTTGGTCTTTTTATCACTTTTCCTGGGGTAAATTTTGAATGCATTTTCTTATCTAGGCAAGAATATAGACCCATATGGAAGGAATTCGGAAATCTTTTGAAGATTTTAAGCCTTCCAAATTATCTGCTAAATTCCTGAAACCAAATCAAGTTTTCTCTATCAGATAAATTTTTACTCCAAAAAATTCTAAAATTTTACTCGTAAGCTCAGAAAAATACGCTCAATTCAATTTCAACAAAATCTAAATTTATTTTACCCAATTTGATTTTATTTTAAAAATCAAGTTATTACAACCAAAGGCTTCTTGTAAAGCTCTCCATAATCTATATGTAAATCTAAGGTCTCTATTTGAAACAATACAAGAGGAAATCCCATGAAGTCTCACTATCTTTTGGATATATAATTGGGCTAGTCTATCTAATGAGAAAGTGATCTTAATGTAACACCCCTAATCCTATGGTTCCTTTTAATGAATTAATATAATATTTAAATAGGATTAGTGAGTTACTACTACTTCTACCAGAGTAAATTTTTAACTTTTACCAAGTTAATTAATTAAGTGCTACTAGTTTGGGAATTCTACACTCGGTATACTCACATGTAACATAGTAGAAAATAATTACAACATTTGAAATAAAAAAATAAATATATGTATTTACATTCACATGCAAGATTGATTTACATTAGTTATTGTTTTTATGCAACAGACATATACCTATAAATATGTGAGAGTGTCAACTAAGGTAACGAGACAAAAAGCCTTTAACTCATACCCATTTAACAAAAACTGCTAGTGGATACCTATCTCACATTTTCTAATACATATATGCCCTTACTTTCTACATCCAAAAATCATCATCCTGATCCTTTTCAAAAATATTAATAAGGATTCAAGGTATCGAGAGTGTCAAAAATACATTATTCAGACCCTCTACCTCGTGCAGTCAAGGGGTAGGGGGAACTTCTAAGACAAAAGTAATCCATAGCTCCTTCACCACTAGGAAATACCCTAAAAATGGTATTTCTACTATCTCTAACTCCATCTCTAACAGGACCTGGTACCTAGGCATCTGATACAAACCAGCACTTCACATGAGAATGAATCTCAGTAGCAATAACAACCTATAACACCCTTCTCTTTATATGACAACGTCATAATATGTAATAAGACAAGTGGTTACATTATTCTTTACCTTATTTTGTAGAAATGAGCCAGAGCATTAAATCCATTAATAATTGATTATTTGATTAGGTTTGGGTGCTTTTGCTCAGGTTAACATACTTTAACACAACAGAAATAAAATTCCATACATTAAAGTGAAATTTGTAAAACATTCCATAACAATATGTATATCATTTAAATCTTCTTATACACATCCCAGGAGATATTAAGTATTCATATACAGGGGTAAGGAGACAACAATCCTATTACTCAAACCCCTTTTTCCAAAAGAATAGTGGTAAATTCTATCTTAAGATACATAAGGAAAAATTAAGACTAAAAGTGTTACATCACATAATTTCTATTTACTCCTTAAATCAGCTAGTTTGGTGCATTACCAGACTAAATCTATGAATCTAATACATACCAGTACAATAACGAGAAATAATTTTTCAGTAGCTAAACAAACCATACATTTTCAAAATAACTGGCATGTACCACTATACGAAAAATATTTCTACATTCCACTTCTTTTTAAAATAATTTTCATTCAATTATATAGGCATGCTATATGTGTAACATGTGTGTATGTATCTATGAATATGAGATAATCAGCATATCACGTCATGAACAAAATACATGATAAAACATTAAAATCTAACATCAATCAATAAATCACATTTATAAAAATTCATGCATCATTAATTATCACAACATCATACTTTACCTAGAGCCATCCTTTAATACCATACTAGGGTGTCTTTTTATTAGTGCTGTCAAGTCCACCACTAGGGTACTATATAGTGCCATCACATACACCGAAAGGGGATTTTATTAGTAACATTATCCACCCTATCTTGGTGACCTTTGGGGGATTTCATTAATGACGTCATTCACCTTCTTTAGGTAAATTTCTTTGCTTTCTCTATTGCCTCTAGGGGAGATTTTATTAGTGTCATCATCTCACTACTAGGGTAACAATCATTACATTTCTTTCTGCGTCTAAGGAAGATTTTATTAGTGCAGTCATCTCACCACTAGGATAACATTCATTGCTTTTCATGTTCACCTCAAGGGGAATTTTATTAGTGCTGTCATTCACCTTATCTTGGTGACTTTCAATGCCTTTCCTTTCACAATTGCAAGTAGCATTTCAAGTCATTCAATCACATTCACATAACTTTGAACATATTCATGTCAATGGCATAATGCATGCAATTAATCATTCACAGTAAATCATTACATCATTTTCCCCATTTCACTTAACATAGGCCACTTTAAAAATACTTATTAAGCTACTTTCCATTAAAACATAAATTTAGCCATCTAAGGGAAAAATATATGTAACATCCACTCCTAATGTGATTAAGAGATGTTTGATAATTGTTAATGTAATGTCCAATGCTTTTGTTTGTTGCATTAGAGCATATAGTTGCATAAGTGTTGGGACCTAATTGAAACGAACAAAATGTTGAGTTAAGAGTATAACCAAGGACCCAAGTGAAAAAGGAAAAGTTTAACTAGATAGATGAACAAAGTGGGGCAAGGACTAGAGTGAAAGTAAGGAAAATTATATTCAGAAGACCTAAACCCTAGTCTCACATTTCTAGAACTTCAGCTTCTAGAGAGAGAGAGAAGAGGGTAAGTAGAGAGAGAGTGGACAGAGTTAGGGCTAGGAAAAGAAGATTTCTTAAAGTGAAGGTTGATTTGAGGCTAGGATTCGGTCCTACAACAAGGGAGGATCATTTCTACACATCATACACACATTTCAGCAAGGAATCAAGGTTATTCATCCTAAACCCTATTTTTTAAATATGCAAAAAATTTACTGTTGAATGTGATTTTAAAGGTTAAAGTTAAATTTGGGGTTTTAAACCTACATTTTATATGTTTTAATTGCTATTGGGTAATGTATGCTGATTTACTTTGCTTATTTATGCTTATGAATGATTGTGAAGTTGGTTTTTGCCCTAAGTGAGAAAGATATGGTTTAATCTTAGTTTAAACATGTTAAGCTATGTTATGGGCATTTTATGAACGAAAAATGATGTTTGAATGTTGGCATTGAGTTTATGATTCAAGTAAATGATTTAAGAACATGTTTGTAGGGCCAAACTCTGGGTGAAACCATAATTTTTCAAGTAAATCGAGTGCTACCAGCCGACTGATAGCCTTGGAAGTTAACTACCATGCTCATCCTTTACCTAGAAAAGTGAGACAAAATTTTATTTCTTCATTTCCCAGAAAGCTTTCCAGAAGGCCAGCAGCTAATTGCCAGACCCCTAGAAGTTAACTGTCGAGGTTAGCAGCAGATTGCCAAGCCCTAAAAGCTGACTGGTAGCTCTTAGCCAAGAATAGGGATTTAAGACTGTAAGCTAGCAGCCGATTGCTAGCAAGGGGGAAGTCAATTGCCAGCCCTCTGACATGGAAAATGAGCTCAATTAACCATTTTAAGAGGAAAATAGCCCAAAGTCTCACTCAAACTAATGATCTAAACCTAGTATGTAGTGGGTACATGCAAGAGACTAAGTGACACATCACTTGGATGATGAGATCCTTGTGACAAGTGAAATGATAGAGTCACAATTCACTTGGATCATGAGATCCTTGTGATAGTGAAAGAGAAAGAGCAGAACATATAAGAGCGAAAAGAGGGGAGTATTCCAAGTGTATGCTTAGTGGTAGATAGGCTCATGATCGAGTGACCCATTGGTCAATATGGGACAGCTATTAGGCATTTTACGGTTATGCCATGAATTAGGATGGTTAGATATCCACTTGAACTAAGATGATTTTTGAAAACACTGTGATGTTTGTGAACTTTAAGTTATTGTCCTCTTTTAACAGCCATTAAGAAACACGTACTTAGAGTTAAGAAAAACCATAGGCAAGAGCCGAATCACCCTAGAGTATATGTAAGAATAGCGTATAGGGAGTGTGATCCATCAAAAAGGGATGGTGATTCCATGGTATTATGATTCACCAAGAAGTGAAGAGGAAATGATTCGGGTAGAGTTGACGGTGATCCCATGAGTTGATATAACGTTGGTGACTAACCCACTGGTTATGAGATGGTAGTCAGATTCAACTGAGGGACACCTTAGAATGTACAAAAAGTTAAAGTTAAAAGTTAGAGTTAGTTATATGGTGGTTGAATAGTCACAAAATCATTCATATAGATAGTGGTACGTGGAGTGTTCATGGGGCGGTGCTCAGGATAACTCTTGTGATGTTTTGTTTACTTGCTCATACGTTTAAAGTAAAGTAATGGCATGTTCATACCCCATAGTATGTTTTATATGTGAAGTTATGATATTGAGATGACATCCTATATTTTAAAGTTTACATGTTAAGAGCACATGTATAAATATGAGCAAATGTGATGAGAATATACTGCATGCATGGCATCCCAAATGGCACACAATATGTACATGTTTTATGATGAAAGAATGTAGAGATTTTTCATGTGGTCATGGTGGTATAGGCTGGTAATTTTAAAGGTAGGTTGCTTTTCTACTGAGATTTAATTCTCACATAAGTGTCAACATTTATTAGATGTGTAGGTTTCATTGGGCTAGAGAGGAAGGTAAAGTATGAAGAAGTGTCCATTTTGGGCACATAAAATTTTTTATTTTGGATAGTATAGGTACATGATAGAATTGAGCTAGTCTTCATGATATTTTTGAGAAAGGCTAGTGAAGGATTATTTTGTATAACCTATTTTGAATTATTTGTATATGGATTAGCCTGAATTGATGGATAGATATTGAGGTGGAAATTGAGTGGCAGGATTGTTACCTTCGTTTCCCAATATGTTGAGTTAAGATAAATCTATGAGTATTATGCATGTTGATGTATAGTTAATTAAGATAATTATGTACATGTACATGATATTTGTTCTACTATGATGTTAAGGGAGCCTGAGAGTAGAAACCAACCCAAACTACACTCAATTAAACAACTTGGTAAAAATTTAAAAATTTACTTGGGTAGATGTAACGGTAACACTATTAATATGATTATTATATATATATTAAACCTTTAAATCAACTAAAAGGAATCGTAGGCCAAATGGGTGTTATAAGAGACATTACATATTAGTTGTTATCAGAGTATGGCTACCACGGTTAGCATATAGTTGACTTGGTAATGGTAGATGTTGATTAGGTAGTAAGGGTAGATTGCTCAGGATAGAGACTATTACAGGTTAGTTAGCTAAGCCTAGGCAGTAGACTACTTGTTATGTTTTGACTTGGGGAATGGAGTACTAGGTTTAAGAATGTACAGTATTTCCTGTGGAGCCATATGTTCAAGAATAAATGTTTGTTATTGAGGTTGATCACCTTAGTAATATCTGTTTTATAGAGTAAAGTATGGCACCTCCAAGAAGAAATGGTATAAGGGACAAGGATGGTAAAGAAAACTTAGCTGGGGTTATGCAAACTCTCATAGAGATGGTAGAGGCCATGAGAGAACAGGCCGCTATTGCTACTCAGTAAGTTGCTGATGCCATCCAATTGGTGGCTACCATAGCTGAAGTACTCTGGTAGATGCAGGAGGATAGAAATGTAAATTGAAACCCTAACCCTGAGGGCAAACCAGTGAGGGATTAGGCCTATAAGGGATTGTTTGAATTTTAGAAGGCTAAACCCTAAGCTTTAGGGGTGAGTTTGACCCAAAGATTGCTAAAGAGTGGTTGGCTAAAATAGAGAAGTTATTTGCAGTGCTGGGGAATACCGAGGCCCAACAGGTCCAATTCTCCACTTACATGCTAGCAGGAGAGGCTGAGCATTGGTGGAAAGGGGCCAAGCAGGAGGCCTAAAGAGTCCAAATCACTTGGGATTCTTTCAAGGAGGCATTCCTAGATAAGTGGTTACATTATTCTTAGCCTTTTATCTTGTCAATTTTCCCGAGCATTTAATCCATCAGTAATTTAATATGTAATTAGGTTTGGGTCCTTTTTCTTAGGTAAACATACTTTTGCACAGCGAAAATAAAATCTCATACATCACAGCAAAATTTATAAAAACTTTCATATCATATATGATAACTGTCTATTACATCATTCAGTATACATATACCAGGATATATGAAGTACCCATCCATAAGGAGTAAGAAAACAACAAGCCTGTCACTCAAACTCCTTTTACAAAATACTAGCGACGAATAGGTTCTTCGTATATACTTTCCCCTGTAATTGCCCTTTTTCCCTTTTTTATATACAGCCAAAAAATAGCAGTCCTAATTCTAACCCAAAAAAACATATTGAATCAGGACCAGAATGAAAGGCTACACATACATAACTAAAGTGCCCCATTTACTCTAGGGGAAGTTTTATAATAGATATAATATATATATCTTTCAGTATGGTGAAAGTCCCTAAGAAGGGGACTTCCACTGTTGCTATCTCGATCTACAAGATCAGAGAATATCTAGGCATCTGATACATATCAGTACAATAATGAGAAATATATTCCCAGTAGCTAAACAAACCATTTCTTTAAAATAACTTATAAGTACTATTGTATGAATAGAAAACATTTCTACATTCTCGTCAGTTTCAAAATTCTTTTCATACAATTCTACGGGTATGTTATATGTGAAACATGTGTGTATGCATCTATGAACATGAGATATGTAGCATGGGATCACATTAATGAAATATATGGTAAGATTTCAATGTTCATATACATTAACAATTCACACTTATAACACATCCATGCATTATAAATGATAATATCTCCTCAGTGACTTATTCTTTGGAGGTATACACTAGATCATTCCTCTTTAAAGCTTAATTCCTTAGGAGTATATGCTAGATAATTCTCAACAAAGTTTTAATTCTTTAGAGGTATACACCATATTATTCCTCCTTACAATTTAATTCCTTGGGAGTATACACCAGATAATTCCCTACAAGGTTTTATTCTTTGACAATTGCAACTAGCATTTCAAGCCATTCAATCATATTCATAGAACTTTGAACATATTTTCATCAATGGCAAAAATGCATTCAACATATCATTTACATTTAATCATCTCATCATTTTTCCCTTTTTCTCTTAGCTTAGGACATTTTATAATGCACCTTAGGCTACTTTCCATTAACATATAAATTTAGCCATTCAAGGGAAAATGAATATAGCATTCGGCCAAAGCAAGAAAAGCATGATGGATTGGCATTTCTAACCCATTTGGTTCATTCCTAGCATTATTTCTACTATTTAGACATTATGGTAACAATTTCCATAATTATGCATAACACTTTCTCACACCTCAAAATTAGGTAAGTGCACTTTGAACCGTCCTTTTTCATACTTTTCTAGCTCATTTTTCATGCCTAATGTTACAATGCACATAATTTTACCAATTTACAGTTATTAAGTACACTTTAAGGTGAAGTGGTAAAACTTTAAAATAGTACATTTTCTAGAAACATAAAAATACCATAACTTTCTCTCTCCTCCTTTCTTATAACTATATTTATAACGTTTTCTAACCATTTTCCAAGGAAATTTCAGCACCATTTACATGGATCTAATCGGCCAAGATGGGTAAGTCACACTTTTTTGGTTAATGCTGAAGTTAGAAAATGGGAAAAAGTGGCAAGACATTATCATAACCAAATTTTCTCCCTCTTACCATTTTATATCAAATTCTCTCACTACTTTTGGACACATTTTCAAGAAAATTTCAGCACACTCACCATGACAACCATTCAGCTAAAGAGAGACAAGCATAGAAATGAAGTGTTTTCACCATTTTGCTTGTAACACAATCATAAACAAATAGATCTCATGCAAAATCACCATTTTCTCACTCTAATACACAACATTTCAGCCATGGTAAACATTAGGGTTTTTCAAGAGTTAGGTTCCAATCTTGAGAAATTTCTATCTCGTGTTATCAAGCATTTCAACATATCCATAGCCATAAACACAACAAGATTTCATCATACACAAACCCCATTCAAGTAAATCTTCCATAAGAATGTAGAGAGAGAAAAGCCATCTTTCTTACAAGTTTAAGAACACTTTAATCACACCATAAAACAAGAAAAGAATGGGCTAGGCATGTTTAGCTACCTTAAAAAAGCAAGATTAGTGAAATCTCTAAGTTATTTTGCCTTGAAATCCTTCTTATCCAAGCTTGGATATATGTTTGGCCAACACCCTCTCCTCTTCTCTTCTTCGACTTCTTCTTCTCCTAAAGGAAGAAGAAGACTTAAATTAGGGTTTTGGTGAAATTACCAAAATGCCCTTGGTGTGAAATGACCAATTTACCCTTACTACTTCTCCTTTTCAAGAATGGCATCCACTCTCCTTAGGAATGTAATTTTGTGGAACTTCCATGGACTGGGATGTTTCTACCCTTAAGAATTTTGAAATTCTAGAATTGCCCCTTATCTTTTTAGAAAATTACCAATATGTCCCTAAGGAAATTACCATTTTACCCTTTATGTCCAAATGGCCATTTGAACCCCATTTTTCACCCTTTTCGAATTTAATGGGCAAAAATCACTTAAACAATATTTCTTTAAACTTAGTTTTGTGAAATTACTAATTTACCCTTCTTTTGGAAAAATTACCTTTTTGCCCTTTATGCCAATGTTATTATTTTTATGCTTATTCTTTCTCCTTTTGAAAATAAAAGGGTCAAGACTTCCCTATCCTATTTCCATGAAGTATTTAGGTAAAAATTAAATTTTTCTACCTTATGCAAAATTACTAATATGTCCTTGGGATAAAATTACAGTTTTTCCCTTTTTAGGAAAAATTGCCATTTTGCCATCAAAGTGGACATAATCACTTTCCAAACTAAATTCTTCTTCTCTATTAAATGAAAATAATGAAAGTCCTTAAATATAATTTCATGAAATAGGAGAATAAAAATTTTGTTTCCTATTTATGGTAAAATTACTATTTTACCCTTCCTTACCAAATTTTTAATTTTGACCCATTTTAAGGCAAAACTGATTCTATCTTGATGAAAATGTCCATTCTATCTCTTTGATAAACCATCCTTAGCATCACATAAATAATATTAATAACAATAACAACAATGCCATTATAAAATGCAAAGTATTAGGGGCAGGTATTACACTTATTGGGCCTTAGATCGGGCTAGAGCAGCGTGTATTAGGAGAAAAAAGGAGAGAGCAGTGCGTTTTTACAAGAACAAACTCGAGAGAGACACAAACCTGTGCATCGCACAAGAAGGAGAGCCGAGAGCGTGAGGCATGAATGATCCTTCTGGGCAGAGCTTTACGATGGTTTGACCTCACTCTGGTGATAGGAGACGACGAGCAGGAATGTGCCAGAATGGTAAAGTTTTGGAAAGCAACCCACGTAACTCGATTTGCAACCCATCTGAGTACGTGACCATTCTATGGTGTTTTTTAGTTGACCCACCCTCTGCAGCTGTTCCTGGAACTTTAGGTAACTTAATTGCAACCTTCCCTTAGCTTGTTGGTCACCGTAATGCCCAAGATTGGGAGATCCGAGACGGACCTGAGACGCAACTCAATTAGGATTTTGCAACCCGGTTGGTATTTTTTGTTTGATCTGTAGTCAAAAATCACTCCTCCATCACTCGGTGCCTCATCTGCAACCTTCTGACTCATCTTCGATCGCTATTGTAGCTATTTTTCATTAGGTACCCAAGAACTTGAGATCTGACCCATTTTTTAACTTGACCCACGACCCATTTTTTGTACAGATTTGGATTGTATTTTTTTGGCAATTTTTTGGTAGTTTTTCAATGAGATTTCAGTGGTTTTCTAGCGACCATTCTGTAAAGTAACCATTAGGCATTTGAGAAGACAGGACTTGCATAATTTTTACTATTTTATCTCCTGTATAATTGATTGTCTGATGGATTATCTGTTGTTATGTGTGGCTAAATTTGTAAAATCTATTAGGGCTCCTAACTATGTTGGTATTCTGTTTTAATTTGTATGGATATTGTTTTGATGCTGTGATCTTTTTTTACAATTATGCATGTATTATTTTATGTTTTCATTACGAGACATCGTTATAAATGCTAATTAGATTTTTTTTTAGATCAAGAGATGATAATTGAAATTGGAACCTAATCGCAGAGAACAATTAATTTTTGCTTAGAGACGAGGATAATTAATTACTGGATTAAAGAGTAGTTATTCTTAATAGTGGTGAATTAAAATGATAAGGCTAACCTGAATTCAATCATTAGGAAGAGATTCTAGTGGTAGATTCTTAGGTTGACCTGAATTTAATCGTTCGTTGTCACTGGTTACTATTTATTGCACTTAGTTAATTATTAATATTAGTAAAAAAAATCAATCGATGTAATTGCTAGGCTAAATAACAGAGAACAAGTAGTAACTCTGGGCTTTCTTGTTCCCGTGAGATACAACCTTGATACTCACCATTGAACTAGGATACATCAATAGGTTCATAGCCTTTGGTGTAGTTGTATTGGTAGCAAGTAGAACATCAAGTTTTTGGCGCCATTGCCGAGGGCCTTTTGTGAAAACAAGAGTGAAATTACTATTTGTTACTTTAACCACTTTTATTTGTTCTATTTTGTTTTTGTTTCTAATTAGTTGTTTCTTTCATTTCATTTAGTTATTGGCTTTTATTAGTTTTATTTTGTCTTTTGTTTATTTTATTTTTGATTAAATATTTTTCTATTTATTTGGTTTTTATTTGTTTTGTTCTTGTTTCGATTGTTGTTTTTTATCTGTTTTGTTTTATTTTTGTTTTGGTTTATTACTCTTTGATCTAGTTGTTAGGAAATTTTGTTGTTGTTGGATTCAGGTAGTTTATAACCAATGGTTCTAATCCTGTACCTATAAACCCTCTATTAGATCCAGAATAACTGTTGTGGACTCATGCACACCATCGTCAAGTAGAGGTACCAGTTGAGGTAATGAAGGAGGAGCCAGTTGAGATCCATGATCATACACTACCAAAGATGGCGACTGAAAATAACAATGTTGATGCCAATCAAATGATGTACGAGTTTGCTAAACCTTCACTGGAAGGGACACAGACGTGCATGACTCAGCCTACAATAGTATCTAACAATTTTGTGATCAAGCCAAATGTGATCCAAATGGTGTAGCAAACTGTACAATTTAGAGGGATGCCCAGTAAAGACCCTAATGCTCACATAGCCAATTTCTTGGAGTATGTGACACTTTCAAGATTAATGGAACTACCGATGACGCCATTAGGCTTAGATTATTTCCTTTTTCCTTAAGAGATAGAGCAATGAGACGGCTACAATCCCTACCACCTAACTCTATCACTACTTGGGATACTTTGGCTGAAAAGTTTTTGTACAAATATTTTCCAATAACTAAGACTGCAAAAATGCGTAACGACATTTCTTCTTTTGTGCAGATGGCTGATGACATTATGTATGATGCATGGGAGAGGGACAAAGACTTGCTGAGGTGTTGCCCATATCATGGATTGCCTGTGTGGATGCAGGTGCAGTCTTTTTATAGCATTTTAAATACAGCCACAAGGCAGATGGTGGATGAGGTGGCAGCGGGTGTGTTAAATAATAAAATCCCTGAATAGGCGCAGGATTTAATAAAAGAAATGGCCATAAACAACTATCAGTGGCAATCCTCAAGGGATAGACTAGGTCGGCAGGGAGTGGTCAACCAATCAGACCCTATATCAACTTTGGCAGCTCAGGTGGAGCTTTTGGCCAAGAAGATCGACCAACTCCAGATACTAGTACAGGCAGCACAGTGAGCTGCGAGTTTTGTAGTGGCTCGCATTATGGTGTCAATTGCAATGCGGGAGGTATGTTTGCTAACTCCTTTTCTTCATTTTCTTGTCACAGTGGTCCTTCTAATTTTGAATAGGTAGATTACATGGGGAATGCCTCAAGATAGCAGAATAATCCTTATAGCAACACCTACAACCTGGGTGGAGAAATCATCCAAAATTTGGATGGAGAAACAATAATAACCATGGTCTACCAGGTTTTTAGCAGTTGCACCAACAAAAATTTGCTCCAACAACAAGTTGATCTAAATCAATTTCCTCACAAGTAGGAGAAAAAGTTTAATCTAGAGGAATTGGTCATGAAGTTTGTGTCCACTTCAGAGAGTAAGTTCTAACAGATGAACACATCCCTTAAAAACTACCAGGCCTCCATTTAGAACTTAGAGAACCAGATAGGCCAACTTTCTAAGGTGTTGGTTGAGAGACAGCTAGGGACGTTACCCAGCACCACAGAGTCTAATCCAAGGGAGCATTGCAAGGCTATTACTCTGAGATCCGGTAAGCAAGTATCTGGTCCTTTATTTTTAACTAATGATGATAATACTTATGTGCAGGATGTAACAGTCAGTAAGGAGCTAGAGCCTAAGGTAAATATGCCAACGCAAGTTGAGGATAAGAAGAGAGTACCAACCACCCATTCCATACCCTGCTAGATTGAAGCAAGAGAAGGTTTATCAGCAGTTTGGTAAGTTCCTTGATCTATTCAAATAGTTAAGGATTAACCTTCATTTTATTGAAGCTATTTCATAGATGCCTCTCTATGTGAAGTTCTTAAAGGTAATAATGAGCAACAAGAGGAAACTAGACGATTTGGGGCTGGTGACACTGAATGAGGAGTGCTCAGAAATCCTACAAAACAAGCTGTCTGTTAAGAGACGGGATCTAGGGAGTTTTACTGTACCTTGTGTAATTGGTGAACTGTCTGTTATAGATACTCTAGCTTATCTAGGAGTTAGCACAAATTTGGTGCCTACCAGCTTGTTTGATAGACTAGGATTGAGTAAGCCAAAACCTACTAGGATGAATATATAATTAACTGATAGAATTGTTAAATATCTTAGAGGTATAGCAGATGAGCCCAACAACTCTATTAACCCTTTTGTTTCTCTTGATAGGTCAGAGGTGCAGAAGGTGAAACCTTTAATTAAGGACCCCCTTGGCCTTGGAATTGAAGGAATTACCTAAGCACTTAAGTTACGCCTATTTGGATGAGGCGGAGAAGCTGCCAGTAATTATAGTAGCTGACTTGACACCTAAGGAGAGGGCGATGACTTTAACCTCTCTCAGGAAATACCCTAGGGCATTCGCTTACAAGATGGCAGACATTCCTAGGATTAATCCCAGCTATTGTTCACACAAACATGAAGGATAGTTATAGGCCAGTGGTATAGCCATAAAGACGGTTGAACTTAAACATGAAGGAAGTGGTGAAAAAAGAGGTAATTAAACTTTTTGATGCAAGTTTGATTTATACTATTTCTGATAGCTTTTGGGTGAGTCTTGTGCAGGTTGTACCTAAGAAGGGAGGAATGACAGTGGTCAAGAATGAGAAGGATGAGCTCATACCCACTAGGAGGGTAACAGATTTTTGGGTTTGCATTAATTATAGGAAGCTCAATGTTACAACCCAGAAAGACCATTTTCCTCTTCTTTTCATTGACTAGATGCTTGAACGTTTGGTAGGTCACATGTTTTATTACTTTCTTGATAGTTTTTCAGGCTAATTTTAGGTTCTCATCGCACATGAAGACCAAGAGAAGACTACCTTTACCTGTTTATATGGGACATCCGCTTATAGGAGGATGCCTTTTGGACTATGCAATGCATTGGCTACTTTTCAATAATGCATGATGGCGATCTTCCATGACATGATCGAGGAATCTATAGAGGTTTCTATGGATGACTTCTCAATTTTTGGTAACTCTTCCTCTCATTATTTACTTAATTTAGAGTGTATGCTTGCACGATGTATAGAAGCAAACTTAGTTCTTAATTGGGAAAAGTGTCATTTTATGGTGAGAGAGGGGATTGTTCTTGGGCATAAGATATTACATGCAGGGATGGAGGTAGATAAGGCTAAGGTTGAGACTATATCAAAACTACCACCCCCTAGTTCTGTTAAGGCTGTCAAGAGTTTCTTAGGGTATGCTGGTTTTTATAGGAGATTTATTAGAGATTTCTCTAAGATTGATAGGCCCTTAACTCAGTTGCTTGTCAAGGATGTACCTTTTTTGTTTGATGCTGATTGTTTGCATGCATTTGAGTTACTAAAGGAATAACTAACCATAGCCTCTATTATGGTTCCACCTAAGTGGGGGCTGTCTTTTGAACTAATGTGTGATGGTATTAACTTTGCAGTTGGAGCTGTGTTAGGTCAGAGGATTGATAAAAAGTTCCAACCAATCTATTATGCTAGCAAGACCTTGATTGATGCCCATAAGTACTATACCACTATTAAAAAGGAGTTGCTTGCAGTGGTATATGCTTTCGACAAATTTTGATGCTATTTAGTGCTATCCAAGATCATGGTTTGATATAGACAAATTTTGACAAATTAGATGGATTTTGCTTTTGCAAGAATTTGATATAGAGATCAAGGACAAGAAGGGTGTGGAGAACTTGGCTGCAAATCACCTATCAAGGTTAGAGAATCCAAACCTGGAGGCCTTAGATGAGAGGACCATTGATGATAACTTCCCAGATGAAAATTTGGAGGCAGTTTAGGTATTTACTGATTCACCTTGGTTTTGAGATTATGCTAACTATCTGGTTGCAAGGGTTTTGCCAAAGGGTATGATTACTGAGCAAAAGAAGAAATTCTTTGCTGAGTTAAAATACTACATTTGGGAAGATCCTTTCCTGTTTCATATTTATGTAGACCAGGTAATTAGGCGATGCATACATGGGGAGGAAATCTGCTAGATTCTGAGGCATTGCCATGAAGGACCAACAGGAGGCCACCAGGCTACAAACCACACTGCTAGAAAGGTGCTTGAGGTAGAGTTCTACTGGCTAACCATATCCTAGGATGCTAGAGTATATGTCCATGTTTGTAATGCTTGTTACAGGTCAGGTAATATCTCTACCTATGACGAAATGCCCCAAACAAGTGTGCAAGTGGTTGAAATTTTTTATGTTTGGGGTATTGACTTTTGGGGCCTTTTCCTTCCTCATCTGGTAATACGTATATCCTTATGGCTATTCAGTATCTTTCCAAATGGCCAAAAGCTTAGGCTTTCCCCACTGATGATGCTAGGGTAGTGACTAGGTTCCTTAAAAAATTGTTGACTAGGTTTGGTACACCTAGGGCATTGATTAGTGATATAGAGACCCATTTCTGTAGCTCCCAACTTGAGAAAGTACTTAAACGTTATGAGGTATCTCACAGGTTTTCAACACCCTATCACCCCGCAGACCAGTGGGCAAGTAGAGATAAACTTCAAGAATAAATTCCCCTTTCTTGGAAAAAGAATAGTAATGTACATTTCTTATAAAACTCTAATAAGTTCAAGAATAAATTCCCCTTTCTTGGAAAATAATATTAAGGTGCATTTTTTTATAAAATGCTAATAAACTTTAAGAATAAGTTCCATGGACTTGGCTTAAGGAAATTGGTTACTTTGCACTTCAAATTTCCCTCTTTTATTCCTTAACTAACACCATTAAAATGGTATAGTCTCCTTTCTCCATGGTCATTTTTCTCACTAATCACAACCAAACTTTCACACCCATTTAATGTAAAATTTCATCTTCTACTTGGCCAAAAAGAGTTTCATGGGGAATAACGGTTCTCAAACTCATACATCCATTTCTATCATGACAATATTACTAACTATTCATAATCCTTACATAATAACAACATTCATTTCATCACATCAACCAACATCCCAATCAATCATATATGCTTGTCAACATAACATGCAACTTATCAAGAAAGTAGGGAAGACAATCATGTTCCATGGAAAACTTGAAAAAAAAAATGGTGGTTACACCTACTAAAACATGGAACATAATTTTTGAAATTGTTAACTTACCTCAAAGATGACTAGGATGGAATGATCTTGGCCTTTCTTTGAACTCCTCTTACACCTTGCTTCCTTTTGCTTTGGCTAGATCTCTCTCTTCTTGCCTTGACCGTATGCAAGTGATTGTGGCTACTCTCATTTTCTTTTCCTTTGCCATGTATGTGTGTGTGTCCAAATGACACTCTCCTCTTCTCTTTTCTTTTCTTTTTTCTTTTCTTGTTTGCAATACATATTTACTTAGTGTTCATGCCAGTTCACTCTCATTGTTCACATTATCTATAAAAAATGTATAGAACAAATTGGGAATTGCGTGTGGCCTAAGTGCACCCTCATTGTCCTTGCAACTTTGGTGTTTCTTAACCCAATCTTCATGCTAGCCTTCCTCTCTCGTCATCTTTTCCATTCGTGTAGTGGGCTACATGCTTTTCTCCTCTTTGCTCTTAATTATTCTAATCATCCTTTAGCTCCACATGTGGTTTTATTCTAGCCTTAGTGCAACCCCCTTTTTCCTCCATTATTTTTGGTTTATCATTAATTTAACATTGCTTATGACATATGTGTACTTTCAAGTACAATTTGCTTTGCTTGCAAGTTTATCCTATCCCTTTTTTTCCACACCATCTCTCCCTTTTTTTTCTTAATTATCCATGTATGCATGTGTACTTGTAAGTACACCTTGTATTGTTTGAAATCTTGATATTTCTTGTAGTTTAAGTGCAGTCCCATGTTCCCAAGTTAAGCCTTCTCCCCTTCCTCCATAACTCACATTGCATCCATTTTTTTTAATTAATCTTCAAACAAAATCCTGCACCTTTTTTCCCTTGTTCACTCGGTCACGTAAGGAAGGGAGGGAAGTCCACATAATGCAAGCTGTATACTCCCTCTTATTGGCTACTCGGTTACGTTAAGGGGAAGGTGATCACGTTGCATTTTTCCTTTCCTTCGTTCATTGCATATAGGAGTGTTAACTTGTTTCCTTTCTCCCCTTGATTGCGGTGGCGTGTTGCACTTTTTTTCCCCTTGGTCATGCCACCCTCATTCCCACTTTCATTGTTTCATGGGAACTCATGCCATGTACATGCACTCATTTTCCTTGCACTTCTTTTATTTCAACAAATCTCCCTCTCCTTGCAGTTCACGTGTGTTTTCATATGCATATTTAATTGCTATTTATTCATTGCATTCCTAAATGTTCCTAGACGTGTGGTTCATGTACTTCTTTTAAAAATTCCTGCACTCCTTACTTAATTATTTTCCTTTCTTACTTATATTTTCCTAACCTCACATGTCATCAAGTATAGCCCTTTATCCATTGCCATTCTCCTATTACCCATTGGCCATTTGAGATTAAGGCTAAAAGGAATGTTATTTCCTCTTCTCTCTTTTCCTTTTGGCCGTGTAGTTTAACATATATATACATATGATTTAAAATTCACATGCTCTATCAATTTCACATGTAGGTTTGCAATTGCCATACACTTCTTCTTCTCAATTACACGTGTAAGTTTTATATGAATTTTTTATTTGCTTTTCTTTTGTCACTGAAGCTAGGTGATACAAAAGGAAGAATAGGGAATGATACAAAAGGAATAACAGGGAATTAAATTAAATACCTAATTTTGTACAAGATTATCTTTTGGCATACCTATTTTTGAGCCATTAAATTTTGCAAGAAAATTCACCCCACTTTATGATAACTCATCTAATTAATTATGAAGCATTTAATTTATAACTAATCAAAGAATATGGGGCATTATGTAACAACCCATAATTTAATTAGCCTAAATTAATGGTCTTCAATTAAATGGATAGAATTAATGGTGTCATTTAATTAGTATGAATTGCTTGCTTGCTAATTAATTAAATAAATTAGCTTAAGGAAGGGAAAAATTTTGCTTGCATAATTTAATGGCCCAAAATGGTTAGATTAAAAGGTAATTTTGGATGAGAATTTGATGCTTAATTTAATTATTTATTTGCCTTTTTGAGTTATCTAGCCTAAGTACCAAGAGAGAATCAAAATAAGATGCAACTATTTAAATATAGGCATGAGTGTGCCTTGCATGTATCTTGCATGAAAGAAGGGAATGGGAATTTTATTTTATGCATGGAAATTCCAAGTCACACAGGAACTAAGAAGGAAAGAACTTTCATGTCTCTTGTGTGTGGGACCAATGGACAATAGGAAGGAGGAAGGGAAATTTATTTATGAATAAATATGCATGCATCAACAATGGTGCAGAATTTTATTGCAAAAAAATAAAATATATATATAGGCATGAACTCCACAGCGATGTAGACATGAGGGAATGGAAGTAAAATACAAAATATTACAATTAGGTGGTGTGTTCCATGACTTTCTCTCCCTAGGTGCCACCCATTTGATGGAATTAAACATGCACAATTTTTTTTTAGGAAAGAGAAGTGCAGCGTGAGAGGAGAATGGAAGAAAGAAGAGAATGCTAGTATGAGATTTCCTCCCTAGGTATGAGCTAGTGTAAGTGGAGTGTAAAAGAAGTAAAGTGTAGTTAGAAGTACACATGTGACAATTAAGTAAGAGGAAATCTTTGCAAGGGTGGCGTGGCAAATAATTAAAGACAAAGACAAGTGGAGAAGGTGCATCATGAAGGTGAGGGAAAATACAAAAAATTTTTCTAGGAGAAATGAGGCAGCATGCATGTATAAGGTGGCGTGAGTTTTGGTGGAAAATGCACAAGTTACATATGCTTTATCCAGTCGTACGCCTTGCTTGGAAGATGCAACTTACAAGAATTCCCCTCCCTCCTTGACGTGGTCGAGTAGAACAATGGGTGTAAGTTGCTTGGGAAATGGGTTGTACCTAGGTGCATATGTGGCAGCATTGTATGAGGGAATAGAAAAGAGGGAATGGAAATTGGGAATTGGTAATTTTAAAATGGATGCTGCACATGCACAAAAAAAAAAGGGAAATGAGGGAACACCATATGCTTTGGGAAAACACACCCACGGGAAGGAATGGAGCAGCTTGAAATTAGGGGAAGTAAACCAAAATATACAAGGAAAAGAGAAAATAAAGAGAGGTTGTATTAATAACAAAAAAAACACACACGTGAAGAGGGAAAGGAGGGTTTAACATGAAAGAGAGGAGAAAGAAGGAGGGGAAGCATGTAGCCTTTATTGAATAGGAGGAAGTGGAATTTGGAAATTTATCTTTCTTGCACATGCCACCTAAGCTTAAAGAAAAGAGAGTCAAGACTCTCATTTGGTCCTACACATACCCCACCCTCTCGGCAAGCAAGAAGAGGGAGAAGGAAAGAAAAAAGGGGGGGAGTTGGAAGGTTAAATTTCCATAAACACAAAAAACCACACGTGAAGGGAAACAAGAGGAAGTTCAAAGTTCATTTCATGCATGCTACACAACCTCACGTGAAAGAGAGAACTAGAGAAAAGGGAGAGGGAGGGCGTGAGACATCAAGGGGAAAAATTAAGAGACCAAGGAAAGAAGAAGCAAGGAAGAACTCAAAGGAGAAGCAAAGGAAACCAAAGGAAGGGCCAAGAATATTCTCTCTAGCACACCATCAAGGTAGGTTAACAATTCAAACCTTTGTTCCATGTTCTAGTTATGTAATCCAATGTCTATATTCAAGCTTTCCATGGAACTTAAGTTGTCTCTATATTCTTGATTTAAATCTATGTTTGTTGGCTAGCATGTATAGTTATTGAATTGTTGATGGATGGGATAGCATAAGGATGTTGTTGGAATATGGATTAGGGTTAAAAGTTGTGATGACCACAAAGGAAAGAAACCCTAATCTTTTAAGTGTATTAAGTAAAGAACAAAAAGAAAGGAAATGGAATTGCCAAATGAATAAAACTCCCTAGGCTAAGTCCATGATATTCATTCTTGGAATTTATAAGCTATGCACTATGATTTTGATTCAAAACATGGAAATTTATTTTTGATGACACAAGAGAAAATTTAGATTATTATTGTAAGGAAAGTAAGTATTATAAAAAGGCTAGAACTATTCGTAAGAAATAAATGTTAGCAATTATTTCTAAAGATGGAGAAAAGAAACTATTATGGAAATTATTAGATTTTTTAGAAAGAAAATGTACATTGGAATTAATTTCCAAGAAAAAGAAATTATTCATGAAATTATTAGAGTTTTTAGAAAGAAAATGTACATTGGAATTCATTTCCAAGAAAAAGAAATTACTCATGGAATTATTAGAATTTTTAGAAAAAAATTGTACATTGGAATTAATTTCCAAGAAAAAGAAGTTATTTTGGAAATTATTAGAATTTTTAGAAAGAAAATGTACATTGGTATTAATTTTCCAAGAAAAAGAAAATATTATGGAAATTATTAGAGTTTTTAGGAAGAGAATGTACATTGGAATTAATCTCCAAGAAAAAGAAATGATTCATGAAATTATTAAAATTTTTAGAAAGAAAATGTACGTGGAAATTGATTTCTAAGAAAAAGGAATCTTATTCTTGAAGTTATTAGAATTTTAAAAGGGGATTGTACACTAATAATGATTCTCAAGGAAAGAAAATTTTCCCTAGATAATTAAAGAAATGTTAAAGGTGGCCAAGTGCCCACCTAGTGCCCAAGTGTACACAATGACCCTAGGTGGTAGCCACGTGTCCATATAATGCCCAAGTGTGCACCATGACCCTAAGAAGGTAGCCAAGTGTCCATATAGTGCCCAAGTGTGCACAATGACTATTAAAGGTGGCCAAGTGTCCACATGTGCCCAAGTGTACACAAAGAATTTTAAAGGTGCTCAAGTGTGCATAGATATAGTACACAGAAAATTCAAGAAGGATAAGCCTAAATAATTTGTTAATGTTATGATAATGTAAGTCATAACATGTTTATTTGCAAGTATGTTATTTTCATCCTATTGACATTTTAATTGACTATATATTGCTTTCCAGTTATATTTTGAATTATGCTATATTTTATGCTAAGAATGTAGAATTAATTATTTTAGTGCCTGCACCCTAATACATATTAGTTGTTTTTTTTAAACTGAATTGTTAAGCTACTGGGAAACTTGCGTTTCTCATTATATGATAATATGTATTAGATGCAGACGCATAGTTGGGATAGGAGTTTGAGTTCTTTTTGGGTTAAGAAATTTTTGTAACCCCTATTTTTTTTGGGTCTTAGTCTAGACATACTACTGATAAATCTAGAATCATTCTTTTGGCAGTAGTCCTGAGATGTATTTAGGAAAGAACAAGGGAAGGAATAGGTGAAGGATCAGTCCATGTAGACATACTATTGATAGATCTAGAATCATTCTTCGCATATCCTGATACGAGTTTATTGTAATATAATGGACATTATTGAACTTACATCATTGAATTGTATAAAAGTTTAAATTTCGCTGTGTAGCATAGAACTTCTTTTATTCCACTGTGCATTCAAGTTTTAAATCTGAGCAAAAGATCCCGAACCTAATCCATTTAATATAAATGAATGGTATAATAGCTTAGAAGTTAATTAAATAAAAGTACCAAACCTATCTATTTGCTTCGGAGGAATGGTAATACTAGATAGGGGTGTTACATATTACTTTGCTCCCCTCCTTAAAAATAATTTTTTCCTCAAAATTTATACGTACCTTATGGAAATAATTTTGGATATGTTCTGTGCATGTCCTCCTCTCTTTCCCATGTGGCTTCTTGTGGTGCCATCCGATCCCACAAGATCTTTACCAGGGGAATGGTCTAATTCCTAAGGGTCTTGACCTCAGTACTGATGATTGGTATAGGTTTTGGCTAATATGTTAGATTATCCTTCAATTGCAAAGTACTGGCGTCAAGTATGTGTGAGGGGTCAGGTATGTACTTTCTGAGTTGGGAGACATGGAAAACATTATGAAGGTTGGACAAGTGTGGTGGTAAGGCTATCTGGTATGCTGATGGACCCACTTTCTTCAATATTTGGAAAGGTCCAATATATATGGGACTTAGCTTTCTAGACTTCATAGCTCTACCAATCCCAATAGTTAGGGATACCTTCAAGAAAACATGGTTCCCTTCCTCGAATTCTATGGGTATTCTCTTCTTGTCAACATAGCTCTTTTGTTTATCTTGAGCCTTCACCATTTTCTCTTTGATCATCTTAATTTGATCAGTTGTCTGCTACATCAACTCAAGACCTAACAATTGCCTCTCACTCACTTCATACCAGCACAATGGGGACCTAGACTTCCTCCCATAAAAGGTCTCATAGGGTGCCATACCTATGCTAGAGTGAAAAATATTATTGTAAGAAAATTCAATTAGTGGTAGACTCCTTTCCTAGTTTTTTTGGTACTTTAAAACACAAGCCCTAAGCATATCCTCTAAGGTTTGAACAATTCTCTCCGTTTGTCCATTTATTTGAGGATGATATGCTGTGCTAAAACTTAGCTTAGTTCCAAAGGCTTCTTGTAGCGCTCTCCAAAACCTAAAGGTGAACATGGGGTCCCTATCTAAGATGATGTTAATGGGTACACCATGAAGCCTCACTATCTCTCGAATATATAGTTGGGTTAGTCTATCTAAGGAATAGTTAATCTTAATGGGTAGGAAATGAGCAGACTTGGTTAACCTATCTACTATAACCCAGATAGCATTATTCCCTAATTGGGTTCTAGGTAGACTTACCATGAAGTCTATTGAGGTCTTGTCCCACTTCCACTCAGGAATGTCTAAGGGTTACAATAACCCAGCAGGTTTTTGGTGTTCAATCTTTACTTGCTGACACACCAGACACTTTGCTACGTGCTTCGCTATATGCTTCTTCATTCTTGGCCACCAGAACATATCCTTTAAGTTCTTATACATCTTAGTGGCTTTAGGATGAACAATGTATTTACTTTGGTCAGCTTCTTCTAAATTTTTATCTGTCAGTTCACCTGTCTTAGGAACATACATCCTATTCTGGAAGGTAACCATTCCATCGGCCTCTCTTATGAACTCCTTTGAATCCTTTAAGGACTCTAGGAATTCATCACCTTTCTGCGCTTCTAAGATTTAGCCCTAATAGTGTTTTCAATTCTTAACTCACTTAGGCAGATCTTATCAGGTAACACCAGAGTAGACAACTTTATGTTCCTAAATTTCTCTATCACGTCCATTTCACTCACCATCAGTCGAGCTACATGGAGGGACTTCCTACTTAGTGCATCAACCACAATATTTGCCTTGCCTGGATGATATTTTAGTTCTAAATCATAATATTTAATGAATTCCATCCACCTCTTTTGCCTCATATTCAATTCCTTTTAGTCAAAGATATACTTGGGACTTTTATGGTCACTAAATACCTTGAACCTAAACCCATAGAGGTAGTGTCTCTAAATCTTCAAGGCAAACACTATAGCTACCAACTCTAGGTTATGGGTGGGATAGTTCCTCTCATGCGACCTTAGTTTCCTAGAAGCATAGACTACTACTCTACCTCCTTACATTAGGTCACATCCTAACCCTTTTTTGGATGCATCACAGTATAACTAAAAATTCTCAAAAGGGTCTGGGATAATTAGGACAGGTGTAATGGTTAACTTCTCCTTCAAGGTTTGGAAGCTTTGTTCACACTTTGTGTCCTACACAAATAGAACATCCTTCTAGGTTAGCTTGGTCATAGGCATTGCTATTTGCGAAAACCCCTGAATAAATCATCTACAGTATCCTACTAGGCCTAGAAAACTCCAGATTTCAGTCACAGTAGTAGGCCTTTCCCAATTTACTACTGCTTCGGTCTTACTAGGGTCAACTGACACTCCCCTATTAGAAATCACTTGCCCTAGGAACTTGACTTCTTCCAACCAAAACTTGCACTTCTCTGAATTAGCACACAGTTGCTTCTCCTGGAATATTTGCAGCACTATCCACAGGTGCTGCTCATGCTCTTGTCTATTCCTAGAGTACACTAGTATGTCATCAATAAACACTACTACAAACTGATCGAGGTAAGATCTAAAGATGCAGTTCATGTATTCTATGAAAATAGCTAAAGCATTTGTTAGGCCAAAGAGCATCACAAGAAATTCATAATGCCCATACCTGGTCTTAAAGGTAGTCTTAGGTATATCTTCCTTCCTAACCCTGATTTGATGATACCACGATCTCAAATCAATCTTAGAAAAGATAGTGGCCCCTTTCAGTTGGTCTAATAGGTCATTGATCCTAGGGAGAGGATACTTATTCTTTATCGTCACCTTATTCAGCTGCCTATAGTCTATACACATCCTTATACTTTCTTCTTTCTTCTTGAAAAATAACACAGGGCTCCCCACGATGACACACTAGGTCTAATGAATTACTTTACTAAGAGGTCCTCTATTTGCTCCTTTAACTCACTTAATTCCATCAGGGAAATCCTATAGGGTGCTATAGAAATTGGTCCTACCCTAGGGAATAAGTCTATGATGAACTCTATCTCTCTCTCGGGTGGGAGACTAGTAATCTCTTTTGGGAACACATTTGGGAATTCATTGACTATAGATATGGTTTCTAGCTCTTATTGAATTTCCACCTCTGAGGAACATAAGAAACCCATTCTTTGGTTTTTCCTCTCTATCCCCACATTTATTGGTCTGGTTTCTATGAAAGTCACAAACTCAGCTAAATAGTCTAAGAAAACATTTTTTGAAGAGAGCCAGTACATACCAAGTATGACATCTAGGTTGACTATGGGTAAACAGATAAGGTCTACAATGAAGGTTCTATTTTCAATTACAATGGAACAGTCCAAAAAAATCAAGGATGTGGACACGTGTTCATTAGTAGGTACTGCTATAGAAAGTTCATAAGGCAAGGTGGTTGTGGGTAATTTCAAATTTTGAACACAATCTACTGAAATAAAGGAATGGGTGGCACTAAAATCATACAACACAATTAAAGGGATATCATTAATATTACACATACCTTTCATCAAATCTTCAGACTAAGCCACTTCTTTACCTTTCAGGGTATACACCCTTCCCTTGGTAAGGGGTCTTGTGGGTTCCTCTGGCTTCTTCAATGTTGGACAAACTCAGGATATATGCTTTAGCTTCCCACACTTGTAGCACATGTTCTGACCCATCATACATGGTCTGTCTCTATGATTCTGCTTGCACTTTGAGCAGTTAGTCTGAGTAACTAGAGCATTCATCGACCTCTTCCTAGTCTGATTCCTCGAGAACTTTCCATTACGACCCATGTTGAACTCAGATGGGTTCTTCCTCTTAAGGAACCCTGCTTCCTATCTTCCCTTCTTCAATGCAACTAAGGACTGGAAGGCTATTCTACACTTGTTTACTAACATCAGGTAGTCTCTGATCTCCTGTGCGGCTACCTCATGATACAACTCTGGGTATAAGCTATTCTCCAAGTGCATGGCTTTCCATGCCCTATGCGGTCTCCACTTCAGGTAGAAAGAGAATTTTGACAACACTTCGAACCTGGCCAGATACTCTTCAAATGACCTACCACCCTATTTGATCTGTATAAACTCGCCTTCCTTAGCATTCCTCTCGCTCTGGGGAAAATACCGCTCTAGGAATGCATCTTTGAAACTTTCCCAAATGATCTGGGTCCCATGGGCCTCCATCAGTTGCTTCATCCCCTTCCACCAATATTTTGCCTCTCTTTCCACCTGGTAGGCGGCGAAAGATACCTTTTACGGCTTTGCGCTTCCTAGTACCTTAAATATCGCCGCCATCTTTTGTATCTATTCCTCAACCTTCTTCGAGTTTACTGCCCCAATAAAGACAAGAGGTCTGGCTCTAAGAAATTTGGTCCAGCCTCCACCAACTTGGGTTCTAATTTGTTTAGCCTTAGTTTTGGTGTCTTCTTTCCCATCGATTTGGGCTTGATAGAGTGCTTTAACTGTGACTATGGCCTGGGATCTCATAGCGTCGGCCATATCCCTTATGGTCTACCTAACTTCATTCAAATCTACTTTCGTGTTTTGAGCTTGAGCTCTGCTTCTCCATGTTAATGTCATATCGTCACTCTACAAAACAAGTATTACTGAGGTGATCAGGCTTAATAACAAATGAGTAAGTAGGTAACATATAACACCAACAGGAGCTTCCATCTTCCCAAACCTAATGCTCCATTCCCTAAGTTTAAAACAAAATGTAAGTTAGCCGACCACCTAGGTACAGTCAACTAACCTGAACTAGTCCCTTCCTTGAGGAATTCTACCCTGTTTCTAACTTAGGTAGCTGTGCTCTAATACATCAATGTAATGCCCTTATCTAGTTAATTATGAAGCATTTAATTTATAACTAATCAAAGAATATGGGGAGTTACACTTTACCTGCAAGAGTGATAGAAGGAACAAGTCCATCTAAAAGACTCAAACAAAAAGAAGTAGTGTTGTTTTTTTTAATTATTTACTTTATTTGTGTTATTTAATTTTTTCCTATTTTCTTCTCTTTCATATTTTTTAGGTACATTAAGACTTTTGGATTATCTTTGCTTATTGCTACACTTTATGCTTTTATTTCTATGGTATTCCCTTTTCTGTACACTGAAGGCAGTGTCCTTTTCAAGTGTGGGTAGTTATTTATTATTTTGATGCTGTAGATTACTGATGTTGTATTTATTTTGATAGTGGTTATAGGATATGATACTTGATTTTTACTCGATGTTATGCATTTAAGTTTTATTTATCTTTGGAGCATTTATAATTCAGTCTTTGAATTGACAAGAATGGTTTCCCTTAATTTATGTTGAATACAATTAGTGATGTCTAATGCGTCATCTAGGCCAGGCCATATCGGTGTTACTTAGTTATTCTTCAAATTATTTAATTTTGATTTAGGATGTGGATATTGCAATTTGCATGCACAACTTGATTAATAATTCATATGGAAATATTTTTACAACCATATGCAATTTTATCACACTCTAAATGTGAGATTTAAGCCTATTTTAAGCATTCATTACAAGTATGCTCCTGACTTTCTTGTTTGAGTGTGCATTTTTCTTGATTTTGCCTTGAGAACTTACTCTGTAATGCTTGTTGAGGTTTCATGAACTTTTGAATTTCAAGAGATGATTTTGGGAAACTTAGGATACACTACTTTTGGCCAAAAAGCCCACCCTCTGTGTTTCCCTTAGTTGGCCACTATTGAGCCTTGACATTTTCTTCACTTTGTGCACCTTTTCTCCTCATATTGATTTTTCTTACATCATCTTCTTTTTCAGCCTATATGCTAAAAATTGTGTGATTTACTATTCATATTTGGAATAAAGTGCATTGTCTTGATGGATGATAATTCACTAAGTCTTTTCTTCAGATACTCCCTTCAATCCAAAGTTGTTATATACATATTTATGTAGAGCAGACTTTATTCTCTTTCTTATTGGATATGTTACTATTTGAGCATCTTTTGTTTCATTGAAAAATTGGTGAAAATTTTTGTATTTAAGACTTTGCTAAATTTAATCCACCAAAGCGGACAATATTTTCAAGTGGGTAGCTTGGACTGTTACAAATGGTATTAGAGTTAGGACCTAGATAGGTTTGCTAGTGGGGATACTAGGTCTCTTAGGGGGGTGGATTATAAAGTCTCATATTAGTAGGAGAGGGGAATGAAGCATGCCTTATAATGGTGTGGATACCTCTCCCTTGTAGACACGTTCTGCTCTCTTGGAATGATCTGGCATATGCCAGGGAGGAGGAATAAAAGCTTAAGTCCCCAGAGGTTGGGACAAAGAGGACAATATCTCCAGGTGGGACCAGGGCCCTACATTGTTGCTGCTCAACCTTGAAGACACATTTTCCCCCTTAAGCGGGGAGAAGCAAAACTGTGAGGTGGAATGATCTGGTGCATACCACCAAAGCAGACAATATCTGCAAGTGGGTAGGTTGGACTGTTACAAATGGTATCAGATCTGGGACCCAGATCGGTGTGCCAACGGGGACATTGAGCTCTCTTAGGGGGGTGGATTCTAAAGTCCCATAACGGTTGGAGAGGGAAAAGAAGCATGCCTTATAAGGGTGTGGATACCTCTCTCTTGTAGATGTGTTCTCCTTTCTTGGAATGATCTGGTGTATACTAAGGGGAGGAACAAAACCTTGAGTTTCCAGAGGTTGGGACAAAGAGGATAATATCTCTAGGTGGGACTAGGGCCCTAAGTTGTCACAGAAGAACCCTAAAGACGCATTTTCCCTCCTTAAGCGGGGAGAAGTGATGTGTCTTATTTTGGATATAATTTCTTGATGTAAATTTTCCATTTTAAGAGAATTTTATGTGATTTTATTCTAAAAATCACCTAAATTTGTATTATTTTCATTTTCAAGTATTTTATCAAGTCATAGTCAGCAAACAGAGCAATTTTGAGCCTGAAAAGCCTTTGGAGCACCCAAAATGGGCCATTTGGGCCAATTTTGCTTATTAGGTTAAGCTGAAGCCTTAGACTAGGCTAAAAGCAAGTGAACCAAGCTAAAAAGTTTGTAGAACCAAGAGGAGATGGGAGGCATCATGCATTAAAGGCTTGAAATTGTGCATTGCCATTTTTTAGCATCGCATTCATGAGGAGAGTATTGCATGAGAGGTGAGAATCGTGGAGCTTAGTGTAAACAGAGGTGGTTCTGGGTGGAGTCCACAGTGGCGCGACCTCACTTTGGCAACAGGGGATGATGGGTAAGCCACCACCACTGTGCATAGCCACCAGAAAGCCCTAGATCCGCAACAAATTGAACGACCCAACACCGCAACCCAGTTTAAGACCCGTCCACCTTGTAGCTTCTCCATGCATTTTTCAGCCGACCCACTACCCGCTATTGCTCCTTACAACTTTAGGCAACCTAACCGCAACCTCCCTCATCTCATTGGACGCTAAAACAGCCCAGATCGTGAGATCCATGATGAACCCGATTGGTGACCCATCCGTGTTTGAAGCTTATTCCAGCGTCGTCTGTTTAAGCTACCACTAAAAATTGACCCTCTGTCGCTCAGCCCTCCCTTATGACCTTCCACCTCAGCTTCTACTGCCGTTGCAGCCATTTTCTATCAGGTACCCAAAACTCGGGATCTGATCTGGTTAACCCATGACCCGCGACCCTTTTCTAGACAGATTTGAGCTGTATTTTTTTGGAGGTTTTCTTGCAATTTTTCAAAAAGATTTTGGTTGTTTTCTGGTGATCAATCCATGCAACTACAATTAGGCAATTAAGAAGACAGAGGAATGCATAATTTTTACTATTTTTATCTCTGTATAATTGATTATCTGAAGGATTGTCTAACGGATTTTCTGATAGAATTGACTATAAATATGTGTGGCTAAATTTGTAAACTCCATTGGTGTTCTTAACTTTGTTGGTATTATGTTTTAATTTGTATGGATATTGATTCTGATGTTGTGATCTTGTTTGTGATTATGCATGTATTATCTAAGTTTTCGTTATGAGATGTCGTTGTGAATGCTAATTAGATTTCTTTTTGAGATCGAGAGATGATAATTGAAATTGGAAACTAATCGTAGAGAATAGTTAATTTTTACTTAGATATGAGGTTAATTAATTGCTGGATTAAGGAGTAGCTATTCTTAATAGTGGTGAATTAGAATGATAAGGCTAATATGAATTCAATCATTAGGAAGAGATTCCAGTGATAGATTGTTAGATTTAGAAATTTAATTGTCTTGAGAGGGAAATTGAATTTAACTTAGAATTCACTCACAAGTAGCATCATTAGATTCAATAGACCATTATCCTTTATGTGTTTTCCAACCAGTACAGGTCCCTAGTGGGTTTGCTTTTCTTGCGTTGGTATATTCTCTTTCATTCTTTGCAGCTAGTTATTCTTTATTGCATGTAACTTAGTCATTAGTTTAATTAGAACATAATCAATCGCTTTAATTGCTAGGCTAGATAGTAGAGAACAAGTAGTAACTCTAGGCTTTCCTGTTCCCGTGGGATACAACCTTGATATTCACCATTGCGCTAGATTGCATCGATAGGTTCACTGCCTTAGGTGTAGTTGCATAGGTAGCATTGGCAGCACACATCAAGTTTTTGGTGTCGTTACCAGGGACTATTTGTGAAAACTAGAGTGAAATTGCTATTTGTTACTTTAGCCACTTTTATTTGTTCTATTTTATTTTTGTTTCTGGTTAGTTGTGTCTTTCTTTTCATTTAATTATTGGCTTTCATTAGTTTCATTTTGTCTTTTGTTTATTTTATTTTGGATTAATTATTTTGTTATTTTTAGTTAGCTTTTATTGTTGATTAAGTGGGTGCCATTTGGTTGGTCTCTACTCTCAGGTTCTCTCAAATCGCAGCAGGATAATTATATATAAAATACACCTGAGTTAACTATATATAAACATGCGTTCTTATTCAAATATAATCAATTAACTATTGGGTATAGAGGCAACAATCCTGTCACTCATAACCCCATAAATTAGTATATTCAGCAATCCAGCCTAATCCCTATACAGGTAAGTTATAATAGGCTATATAAAATAATCCTACAGTAGCCTTTCTCAAAATATCATGAAGGCTAGCTCCATTCTACCATGTACTTCTACTAATCAAACTAAACAATTTGTATGCCCAGATTGGACACTTCTTCATACTTTACCTTCTTCTCCAGCCTAAGGGGACCTATACATCTGATATATGTCAGCACTATCATGAGAAATGAATCTAAGTAGCAATGTAACTTGTTACGAAATCCATTGACCTGTACCACCGTGCTCGCATGGAAATCTCTACATCCTTTCATAAAACATATCACATACTATTAGGATGTAATGCATGTAGCATTTAATCATGTTATATACTCATACATATGCATATTCATCAAAACATACCATCTTTAAAACATGGGAAGTTCATTCATCATCAATCTCATCATCATTACTTTCATATAAAACATATGTGTGATGGTAAACATGCCATTATTTCACTTTCATAACCTATGAGCAGTACATAAAACACCCTAAGAGTAATCAGAGAGTCGCTCAGCAATAACTCCACGAACCACTGTCTATATGAATGAGCACATGGCTATCTAGTTATGCCTTAACTTGTGTATATTTTGAGGCATCTCCTAGTGGATCCAAGTACCTTAATGGTCCCTGCCCCTTTCTGGCAGATCATCCCTGACCAGTGGGATTCCTTCTTTTCATCCCAAACGGGGCTAGTATACTCTCATGGGATCATCATCAACTCTAACCCGAATCATTTACTCTTTGCTTTTGGGTGGATCATAATCTATGGAATCACCATCCATTTTTAATGGATCACACACCCAGTACGCTATTCTGTACATATACTCTAGGGTGAATCAGCCCATGCCCATGGTTATGCTTAACTCTAAGTATGTGTTTCTCATATGGCTTTTGGGAGATGACACTAACTTAAAGTTTGCAACCATCACAGTGTTTTCGATATCATCTAAGTTCAAGTGGATGTTTAACCATCTCAATTTATAGCACACCCATGGAATGCCCAACAGCCATCCCATACCGATAATCAGTTACTTGATCATGAACCTATCTACCCTAAGGCATACACTGAGAATACTTTTCTCTTTGCCTTTTTGTGTTTTCTACTCTCACTTTGTTTTGTTATCACAAAGGTCTCATCACCTAACACTCCTAGTTTCCCTGCTTACCTATGTTGTGAGCCCTTAATTAAGTTAGTATGAAGAATTACTAAGCTCAATTGCCATTAAAACCCTTATTTCGCAAGCTAGAGGGATGCCAGTCAGTTGGTGGAGGGTTAGCAGTCGGATGGTGGCTCTCTATATTCCTTATATGCCAGAAAATAAGCTAGCAGTCGCTGGCAGCCAGCTAGTCGCTTGCTGGAATGTGTCCTGGGCAAAAATAAGAGCATGTGATCGCCAAGATGGCGATCGGCTTAGCGAACTTCGGGCAAACGGTCAATTGCTAGGAATCTGGCAGTCAGGTGCTAAGCCTCTATCTGCACTTATGGGTTTCCAGGTAATACCCACCTCTCTGGAAATGTTTTTGATGACAATAATATGGGAATTATTATTAGAATTTAAAGGAAATAAGGAAATGAAGGTTATAATAACAGGGACTAAAATGTAAATTTTTATTAATTGCAAGATGGTCCCTGAGCAAGCTCACAATACCATTTCCTTTCTCCCTTCATATGCACCATTTCCCTCCTTATCAACACATTTCTGCATCTAGGGAGGAGAGGAAGCACCCAGGCAAGAAGAAAGAAAGGGGGAAAGAGAGGGAAATCAAGATTGAAGCCTCTGAACTCAAATTTGAGGTAAGAATCTTCCATCTAAGTCTTAGGAAATCATTTACAGATCATTTAGTAATAGATTCCTTCCTTAAAACGTATCTAATCTATTGTGATTTGAGAAAGAAAATGAAAATAGGAAAATATAGGGCATTTCAAAATTTTTTGTGATTTTAGGTAAATAAACTGATTATGAGGTTTGTTTGAGGTTAGGAAGTGATTTTTAGACTGAGATACATGATTTATAGCTTTTATTTGTTAATTTCTAGGCTTAAAATTAGAAAGTGTGAGTTAGGTTTTTATTGCACTCATTTTTCATGTAGATTCTCTTATTTGAGTGATGTTTTAGACTTAGAAACTTGTGGATTTTTCTCAGAAATGAGTAGGGACTAAGGTCATGTAATTTTTAGATGTTATGGACTAGTAATCTGGGCTGCATTTGGTGAAAACCAACATTTCAGGACTGTCAAAGAACAGAACAGTCGACTACCAGCATGCACCAGTCGATTGTCGTGTTCTTTGCAAACCCAGAAGTGTATACATCAACTCAGTAGTCGATTGCCAGGCATGCACCAGTCAACTTTCAAGCCACTGTAAAGCCCAGAATCACACACAAAGGTACGCCAATCGACTGCCAGGCATGTGACAGTCGACTGTCGGGTCCCTGTCTTGCAAAATTTAGTCTTCCAGAGAGCAATCAGCAGACTGCTAGCTCTTGGTAGCCGACTAGTCCCTAAAGAGAAAATGGTTTTTAAAACATGATTTGAGCTTAGAAATCCCTATATTTGATGAACTGTTAGTCAAATGGCTGATGTGTATATGGATTTAGTGATTATGACTTAACATATCTCAATTGTCGTTGAATGGCTGTTAGAATTTATATTCTAGAGTAGTATGCGATAATATATTGTGATACAAGAAATGTTGCACCAGATAGGTGGTTGAGTGTAATCTGAATGGACGGAGAAAGAGCCTATTTGAGTTACACTCAACTAGTAGCAGCCCTTTGACGTTCCCTAATATGGGAAATGGAAAAATTTATTCTGCATATTTTATGCTTTCGCTAGTATATACTCTGAAGTATGCAAACTAGGACAAGGGGGTCGTTACACCAGGAACATGACGGTTGGTTGCCCCATACGTAGCAATCGGCTATTATGTTTTGCTGCAGTTTAGAAAAAATGATTTTGATAGTACCAGTCTAGAATGCATTCCAATTTCAATTTTAAACACATGAGCTTAATTCTTATGCAACAAACTTTACTTCTCATTAAACCTTTCTCATCTATTAGCTCAAACATGGTACATTCAAGGAAAACTAGTCTATATCTCTAAATGAGCATACATTTAGCAACACAACATCTCATAGAAATAAAAAAGTATACAGAATGTAGTTTAACCCTAAACTCAGTTCAAATATTCAAAAATTCATAATTTTCCAACAACAGTGAACTTCTAAAAAAAGAGAGGGGTTTAGGATGGATTGCTACCTTGATTCCTTGCAAATGTGTGTGTAAGATGTGTTACGAAGACTATCCCCTTGCTATAGGACTAATTCCTAGCCTTAAATATACCCCTTTTTCCTTCATAAATCTCCTTCCCTACCCTAACTCACCTCTTTCTCTCTCTACTCGCCCCTTCTGCTTCTCTCTTTATAAATGCTAAACGTTGGAAGTGTGGGAGGGTTTAAGGCTTCAGCTAAGGTTTAAGAGAAAGTTTGGGTATTTGCTCTTTGGTCCTTGTGCTATTTTGCACTCTTGGTACTACTCACTTTTCCCCCTTTCAATTGAGTCCCTATTCACCTCTTGCTAAACCTTCATTTATTTCTTTTCAATTTAGTCCCTTTGCTAATGCAACTATATGCACTAATGCAATATAAACAAGCATTAAACATCAAATTAATAATTATCAAACATCTCTTTAATTATAATTAGAGTAGATGTTACAGGTTTCTCCATGCCCAATAGTTACTTAAGAATATTTATCGAATTAAGTATGCATGTTTGTGTATAATTATTTAGTGTAAAATATATGTGTATATTTTTCGCTGCAATTCTTGAGTGAGAACTCAAGTGTAGAACCCGACCCAAATGGCACTCAATTAATATACTTGGCAAAAAGTTTAAATTTAATCAGGTAGAAGTAATAGTAATATACTCAATTATGATATTTACATACTTTACCCTTTTAATTAATATAAAAGGAACTATAGGATAAGGGGGTGTTACATAGAGTTGGTATCCGAGTATGGCTACCATGGTTAGCATATAACTGGCTCAGTAGTAAAGGTAGATTCCTAATAATAGAGATTACAACAAGTTAGTTAGTTGAGCCTATACAGTTGACTACTTGTGCTATATTTTGACTTGAGGAATGGAGTGCTAGGTTTGGGTGTGTACAATATTTCCTGTGGAGCCATATATTCTCTTTTAAATATTCTGTTAATAAGACTGATCACCTTAATAATGTTTGTTTTGAAGAGTAAGCTATGGCACCTCCTAAGAGAAACGATACACGAGATAAGGATGGTGAAGTGAACTTAGCTGCGGTTATGCAAAACCTAATGGGAATGGTAGAGGCCATAAGGGAACAAGTAGCTGCTGCCACTCAACAAGCAGGTACTACAGTTGAGGTACTCTGGTAGATGTAGAAGGACTGAAATGTAAATCACAACCTTAATCCTGAGGGCGAACAAGTAAGGGATCAGACCTATAAGGCATGGTCTGATCTTCAAAAAGCCAAACCTCCTTCCTTTAGGGGCGAGTTTAACTTGAAAATGGCAGAAGAGTGGTTGGTAGAGATAGATTATATGCCTTATTTTATATATATTTTCTTGATATTAATTGTCCATTTTATAAACATTTTGTGTGTTTTTATTCCAAGAATCACCTAAATTTATATCCTTTTCATTTTCAGGCGTTTTATCACGTCATTACAAGAAACAGAGTAATTTTAGGCTTAGACAGCTTTTAGAGGAGTCAAAATGAACCACTTGGATTAATTTTACTTATTAAGTTGAGCCAAAGCCCCTAATGAGCCAAAATGGAGTGGGTGACCTGTGTGAGGAAGTAGACCCGTGCAACAATTTCAAACAAAAAAGAAATGGCTTCGAATAGTAGTGTATTGTGTAAGAGAGAGAGCTGAGAGCTTGAGGTGTGAAATAGAGTTTTTGGGTGAAGCTCAATAGTGGGGCGATAACATGCTAGTGCCAAGGGACGATGAGCAGGGCATCGCTGTTGTCTTCAGCCACCAGAACATCACAAATTCGTGGAGCTTTGTCGATAGACCCACCGACCTAAGAAGGTAACCCGTCCGTGTTGCGGATGTTCTGTGGCATTTTTCATTCGATCCACTATCCATTGCTGCTCCTCCGACTCTCAGCGACTTAACCCTGACCTTCTTTTCATCCACCGACCATTGCAATATGCCAGATCTAGCAACTTGAGATAGACTCGAGACACGATCTAGTTGTGATTTTGTGACTTTTCTGACGTTGTTCATTCAATTTGACACCAGAAATTGATCCTCCATCGCTCAGAGCCTCATCTGTGACCTTCTACTTATTCTCTTGTTGCTGTTGGAGCTATTTTCGTCGAGTATCCGATGACCCAACCTAAAAATTTTGACCCATTTTTTGGATAGATTTGGAGCATTTTTCAAGGGAGTTTTTGACGAGATTCTCGTGTTTTTTCTGGCAGCCATTCCGTATAGCTACTATTGAGCATTTGAGAAGATAGGGCATGCATAATTTCTGCTTTTTTTATCTCCTTTATAATTGATTGTCTAATGGATATTCTGATGGAATTGTTTTTGGTTATGTGTGGCTAAACTTGTAAAACCCATTAGGGTTCCTGACTGTGTTAGTATTTTGTTTTAAATTGTATGGATTGTTGATTCTGATTGAGTGATCTTCTTTGTGATTACGAATGCATTGTTTAAGTTTTCATTATGAGAAGTCGTTGTGAATGCTAATTAGATTTCTTTTTGAGATCGAGAGATGATAATTGAAATTAAAACTTAATCGTAGAGAATAATTAATTTTTGCTTAGAGATAAGGTTAATTAATTGCTAGATTAAGACATAAACATCTTACGACCCTTAATAGTAGTGGATTAAAACAATAATGCTAATTTAAAATCAATCATTAGGAAGACATTCTAGTGGTAGGTTCTTAGATTTAAGAAATTCAATTGTATTGACAGTGAAGTTGAATTTGGTTTAGAATCCACTCACAGATAGCATCATTAGATTCAATAATCTATCATCCCTTTTATAATTGCCAACTGGTACAGGTCCCCTTTGGCTTTGTTTTCCTTCTCTTGAGTAATTTCTTCTTGTTTCTTGTCGCTGGTTATTGTTTACTGCATTTAGTTCATTATTAGTTTAGTTAAAAATCAATCACTTAATTACTAGGCTAGATAACAGAGAACAAGTAGTAACTCTGGGCTTTCTCGTTCCCGTGAAATACGACCTTGATATTAACCATTGCTCTACACTGCATCAGTAGGTTCACTGCCTTAGGTGTAGTTGCATTGGTAGCGCACATCAAGTTTTTGGCGCCGTTGCCAGGGAATCATTTGTGAAAACTAGAGTGAATTTGCTATTTGTTACTTTAGCCATTTTTATTTTATTTTATTTTATTTGTTCTATCTTGTTTTTAATTTTTTTATTTGTTACTCTTTAAGTCAGTTGTTGGGTTTTTTGGCTATCATTGGTTTGGGGTAATTTATGACTATGAATTCCATATCAATCTTAGCATATTATATACAAAGAGAGCTTTTGGCCAAGAAGATTTACCAATGCTTGATGCTAGAGCAGGTAGTACAGTTTTGGCTGTGAGTTCTGTGGTGACCCGCATTATAGTGAACACCATAATGCCAAAGGTATGTTCACTAACTCTTCCACTTCTCTCTGTTCTCCTTACATTATTTTTGCTTATTTCGAATAGGTCAAATATATGGAGAATGCCTTAAGTCATCAAAATGATCCTTACAGTAATATATACAATGCTGGGTGGAGTAACCATCCAAATTTTGGATGGATCAACAATACCCAGGGTCCACAAGATTCTCAGTGGCTGCACTAGCAGCAACTCTAAGCATTTATCACTCTAACTTCTGGTGTAACGCCCTTATCCAGTATTACATTTCCTTCGGTGTAAATAGATAAGTTTGATACATTATTCTTATCCTTTCATTTCAATCGTCAGAGCATTTATACCATTACGTTTTAGTAAAGTGGATTAGGTTTGGGTTCTTTAGCATAGATCAAATCTCATACGCACAGCAAAAATCAAATTCAATCTATCATAGTGGAATTTATAAAACTCACATACAATACAAATAATAAATGTCTATTAAATTTTTATTACATACCTTGTAAACATGTACAAGGATATATAGAGTACCCGTCTATAGGGAGTCAGGAGACAACAGGCCTGTCACTCAAAAATCCTTTAAAATAATAGGGATGGATCGGTCCTTTACATATCCTTTCCCCAGCAATTTCCCATTTTTCCTTTCATATACACAGCCAAAATAATAGTCCTAATCTAATCCAAAATATATCTAGAATTAGGACACAAAATAAGGAACTACAAAAGGCTTTTAACCAAATAGGACTCATATCTTCCCTGACACTGCTAAGCGTCCGCATCTGATACACATTAGGATATAAATGAGAAACACAAGTTTCCTAGTAGCTTAACAATTCATTATTTTAAAATCTACTAATATGTACTAGGGTGCAAGCACCAAAACATTTACATATATATTCTCGATATTTGAAAACATCACCTTATTCATAATTACAAATTGGCAAGCATTTCATGATTATTGGAAATGTCAATGTGATAAAAGTAGATATTCTCTTTCACATAAAGCATCTTTTCATGGAATTATACATGTTAAAAGAAAATTGAAAACAACAGTGATCGATTATATATTTCCTTCTAAAAACTTACCTTCTCGCAATCATCTTAAGTATTGTGGACACTTGGCTACCTTTATAATTTAGCTGTGCACACTTGGGCTCTTCGTGGACACTTGGCCACCTTTATGAATTAATTGTGCACACTTGGGTACCTTATGGACACTTGGCCACCTTTATAAAATAATTGTGCATACTTGGGCACTATGTGGACACTTAGCCACCTTTATAAATTAACTATGCACACTTAGGCACTATGTGGACACTTGGCCACCTTTATAAATTAATTGTGCACACTTGGGAACCTTGTGGACACTTAGGCATCTTTATAAAATAATTATAACCATAATTCATTTACCACTAGCATATTAATTTGGTTACCATATATAACATAAAAGATTACATTCGGCCATTATGGATAATGAATGAAATCTAATGGTTTACATGTCACATTACCACATTTTCATATCCTTGCCATAATTTAATCCCCAATGGTACTATGCATAAAATTATTTTGGAATTCAAAATTATGTAGTCATACTAATGGCACTTTTTCCTACTTAATTTCTTGGCTTATTTTTCATACTAGACTTAAGGTTGCACACATCCCCCATTCTTGCATTTCAACATTAAAGGTAGACCCTTATTATGTGAGAAATGGTAAACCATTCACTTGATATTAATTCACCATATTTTCTCTCCTTTTCTTAGCCTAAAACCGAATTGTACTCTCTCTTACATAATTTTCAGCAAGCAATTTCATACCTTGCAAAGGCCATTTTGATTTTGGTAGGCCTACAAGAGCTATGCATAATTTTAAACTAATTACAAGTTAGCAACCTCCATTTTGGTGTCTATAACTTAAAGCTTATACTAATCATTCAAGAATATAAAATTTCATCACTTTCCTATGTTCGAAGTTCCCATGGAACATGCTAAATTCTACTAACAATAGTTCTCTTATGATAATAACAACATCCATTTTAGTACATTAACACCCACCTCTATTTATCATGCAAGCTTAGCCAAGAGACATTCACTTTTGCAAGAATGTAGAGAAGTAATTAATGTTCCATGAAAGCTTGGAAAATCATAATGCATATATTCTAAAACATGGAATAAAAGCCAAGAGAATTGTTAACCTACCTTAAGTGGCACAAAAATGATGAAAGCCTCCTAGTGTTTCTCTTGAATTTCCCTTGCTCTTTTGCTCTTTTGCTCCTCTCTTTCTTTTCCATTGCCATATGTATTGGTGTGTTTTCTAAAACATGAAGTGCCCTTTCTTTCTCTCTTGCCCTGTGTGTATGCATGTATGTTAAAAATGAAATTTCAATTCCATTCCCTCTTGTATATTGTCTAATTGGCTTATGGGATGCTGCCCTCCTTCTCCTTAATTATTATTATTATTATCCAATAGCCCTACGTGTAGTCTAGTGCAGCCCATTTCCTTAAATTTTTGTATTCTCACTTGGTTAAAGGGGACGCTACCTTCTTTTTCATCATTAGCATTCCACGACCTCACACTAATTAAGTGCAGCCCCCATCTTTTTTTTTTACAATTTGGTATTTTATCTAACATTCATACTGCCCTCTCCCTCTTTCTCTTACTTAATTATGGCTGCAAGTGTGCCTTTAAGTGCAATCCACCTTGATTACACTCTTTATATTTCCACTTGGTCACACCAAGGAAGAGAGGAAGGGGAAGCCACGAAATCTCCTCCCTTACGTAAGGTGTACGACTGGCAACTACATGGTTGGAATTATAATTCATTTCCCATATAACTCATCACTTGATGGTGAGAAAAAGGAATTCATACAACCTTCTCATGCAAGCACACATCCATGCAAGGCATATGTTAGTCTCCATTCTCGTGCATATTAAAGATAACACAAGGAAGAGGAAGAAAACTTGTGTCACGTGTTTCCTCCTTCTTTCTTCCATCTCCCCCACCGATCGTACTGCTCTATTCCCAATTGTCCTTGTCATATGGCCACCCAATTGTGTGTTTCTTCACACAATTCTGCACTCTTGATTCGCACACACACATGTATATTTTATTTTAGATAAATTCTATACTCTCCTCTCTAACTTGCTGCATGCAGATACATATAATTGACTCCACCCCTATCACGTTAGCCATTCCCTTCACGCAAGTCTCATGCATGCATATTTAATTTCATCATTAGGTGGAAAAGTTACATTTACTAGTATTGTACCTTTATACATATCCATCCTCTTTTTCTTCCCAATTCATGTGATGGTTAGGTGGTGGCTTTGTTTATTGAAATAAATTCTACATCCTTGATTAGCCACTTTCCTTTTGTATCTTTTATTTATTTGGTTTGGCACACCACTCGATTATATAATCCCTTACCCTTGAGTGCCACACGTTTTTTTTCCCTTTTTTTTTCAATTGCCGTGTACACTTATATTTCTACCAATTGCATGTGTATATCAAATGGGTGTTAGCTCTTTTCTCTCTTCTCTATCTCTATTGCTATAAGTTGTATAATTTGGTCTACTCCATGGAATGCCTATTCAGTTGAATCAAAAAGAAATAAAAGGAAAGAATTTAAGTATCTCAATTTTTATGTAATGTTATCCTTTAGCACATTTATTCTAACCATTAAATTACTTAAGCAATTTCATCCAATTAATTGAGGAAACATTAATTTAGACTAATCAAGAGAATATGGGGTGTTACATCTGGTAAGCAAGTATCTGACCTTTTGTTATTGACTGATGATAATACTATTATGTAAGATGTGCCGGTCAGTAAAGAGCTAGAGCCTGAGGTAAGTGGGCCATTGAAAGTGGAAGACAAGAGTCTTATAATAGAGTATTGGCCACTTATTTCATACCCTGCTAGACTGAAGCAGTAAAAGGTTTATTCTGACTTAGCAACTTCTTTAAGACATTCTTTAGATCTTGATGATCCTATTTATCCTATAGATGTGTTAAATGGCGTTATTGAGTCTGAATTATAGGAATTCTTGCTTAATAACCCTTTTTAGGTAACATAGTAGGGAGATAAGGAAGAGTTGTCCAACGAGAAAGTGTTGGAACAACTAACTCATTTACTAGCTACTGAGCTTAAAAGCTATACTGACCTTTATATTTCTTTTGATAGGTCAGAGTTGTAAGAGGTGAGACCATCGATGGAGGACCCCCCAAGTCCTGAAATTGAAAGAATCACTTAAGCACTTAAGCTGCACTCATTTGTATGAGGTGGAGAAGCTACAAATGATTATAATGACAGACCTAATCCTTACTGTAGAGGATATAATTTTGGCCTCTCTTAGAGACCATCTCAAGGCACTTATTGATAAGATTCCTCCTTCTCTCCTGTTTCCACTAGAGTGGGACAAAACTTAAGTAATTCTTTTATTTTATTTTATTTCATTTTATTTTCTGCTAATAATAACTTTAAGACTATTAGATTTTCTGTTTGTTCATGCTTTATGATTTTAATTTGGGATACCAACCCTATAGTACACTGAGGGCAATATAACCCTCAAGTGTGGGGTGGGTATATGTTATTGATTTTTCTGTTTCTTTTTCTTTTGGGATATCTCCTTTGTTGTACACTGAGGACAGTGTCTTCCTCAAGTGTGAGGTGGGTACCTATTATTTAGATTCTATTTTTATTATTTTAGGATTTTTCTCTTGTGTTAGCTTAGGATACTATATTTTGATACTTGAAATTGTTGGTACTATATTTATGCTAAAAGTAGATTTAGTACAAGATACTTAATTTTGCTTGACTCTATGCACTTAAGTTTTGTTTGTCTTTGAAGTATTTATAATTCAGTTTACGAATTAGTAGAAATTGTTTCCTTTAATTCATGTTAGAAAAATGTAACGCCTTTATCTAGTATTACAATTCCTCCAATGTAAATAGATAAGTTCGATACATTATTCTTATCCTTTTATTTACAACATTTGAGCATTTGTACCATTAAGTTTGATTAAAGTGGGTTAGGTTTGGGTTCTTTTGCTCAGATCAACTCATACACATAGTAGAATTAAAATACCATACATCACAATGAAAATTTAAAACTTTTATATTACAACTGATAAATGTCAAATAAATGTCTATTACATCCTTTTTAAATGCATCCCAAGATATATGAAGTACCCATCCATAAGGAGTTAGGAGATAATAATCTTGTCACTCAAACTCCTTTTAAATAATAGGAATGAACAGGTCCTTCACATATCTATGCCCTAATAATTTCCAATTTTCCTTTTCTATGTACAACCAAAATAATAGCCCTAATTCTAATATATCTAGAATCAGGACCCCAAAAGTGTAGGACTATAAAAATATCTCTATCAAAAGCATGACCTTTAATGCTATCTCTATCCTTCCCTGAGGTTGTTAAGCAGGTGGATCTAATACATATTAGCATATAAATGAGAAAACAAGTTTCCCAGTAGCTTAGCAATTCATTCTTTTAAAATCTACTAATATGTACCAGGGTGCAGCACCAAAACATTTTCATCTACATTCTTGGTATTTAAAACATAGTCTCATTCACATATACCAATTGGCAAGCAGTACATGATTAATTGAAATTTCAATGTGATAAAAGTAGATATCCTTTTTCGAGTAAAACATCTTTTCATGGGATTATGCATGTTATCACTAAATAAACAAAAATCATTTATGCATTTCATTCTTAAAACTTACCTTTATAAATTAATTGTGTACACTTGGGCACTTTGTGGGCACTTGGCTACCTTGATAAAATTAATTGTGCACACTTGGACAATTTATGGACACTTGGCCACCTTTATAAAATTTAATGTCCACACTTGGGTACCTTGTGGACACTTGGCCACCCTTATAAAATTTATTGTGCACACTTGGGCACTTTTTGAACACTTGGCCACCTTTATAAAATTTATTGTGCACACTTGGGCACCTTTATAAAATTTCTTGTGCACACTTAGGCACCTTGTGGACACTTGGCCACCTTTATAAAATTTATTGTGCACACTTGGGCACTTTGTAGACACTTGGCCACCTTTATAAAAAATTGTGCATGCTTGGGCACCTTGTGGACACTTGGTTACCTATATAAAATTTATTGTGCACACTTGGCCACTTTGTGGACACTTGGCCACCTTTGTAAAATTTATTGTGCACACTTGGGCACTTTGTACATACATATAGCAACTGTATTTCCTTTTATTTTTATCATGATAATAGTCTCTTGCATTTAGTCCTCATAAGATACATTCTAATGCATTTAGTATTAGATTCGGCCACCAAGATTTGGATTAACATATGGTTTCGGCCACCATGGAAAAATAATTCTAATTTAGGATTTTTTCCATCTTTGCCATAAGTTAAACTTTCTCCCACATTTAATTGGTGCAACCATTACCATTAATCATTTAATTTACTCATTCTCTTAATTCATATCACATACTAGGTCTAAGACTACACACTACTTTTAAGGTCACACCCTTACTCCACTTTTACAATTTAATATTAATGTGGGCTTTATTATGTACAAAGAGATTAACTAATTAACTATCCTCAATTGGCTATATTTTCTTTTAAAACTGAATGGTAGCTCCCTTTGCACAATTATCATAACAAAATTTCCTAACTTACAAAGAATATATATATGCTCCCCTAGAACATATGCTAACCATACAAGTATACAAATTCCAGCATTAATATAATTTAAAGTTTTCCATTATTCATACGAAATTTTAACAACAATAGTTCTTCTATAGAGGCCACATTAGCTACTTTAACATAAGGATACATTAGCCATGCAAGAAGAAAAATTCCAGCACTATTTTATGTTAAAAATTTCCATATCACATGCTAAATTTCACTAGCAATGGTTCTCTCATGATAATACAATATCTATTTTAATACATCTATAAACATATCTATTTGCCATGCAAGCTTAGCCAAGAGGCAGTCACATTTCAAGAATGTAGACAAGTAACTCATGTTCCATGAAAGCTTTGAAAAATCATGATTCATGTACTCTCAAACATGGAACAAAAGTTAATGAATTGCTAACCTACCTCAATGATGAACTAAGATGGGATTAGCTTGGATTCCTCTTTGACTTTCTCCCTTTACTTCTTCTTTGATCCTTTTCTCCTTTCTTTCTTGGTCAACTTTACCTCCCTCTCTCTTCTAAATGTATGTGTTTTTCTTTGTGTAAAGCTGCTCTCTCTCCCCCTCTCCAAAGTTTTCTTTTATTTTCTTTCACTTATGCTACTCTCTTTCTTTCCCTTTTTTCTTTTTCTTTTATGGCCTTACGTGAACTTTTAGTGCTGCCCACTTTTCTTAGAATTTTGTGTTACTTAATCCCCTCACCAAACTTTTTATTTTCCTTATTCCTCACGTTGCACTCCCCTTCTTAGCAATGACATGCTGTGTGTGCCTTTCATCTCTCCCTTTTCATTTTCTATTTGGGTAATGGGAGGTTGCACACTTTTCTCTTTCTTATTTTTAATCATTATCATTCACTAGCCATATATGTACTTTTAAGTACAATTTCCATTCCCTTGCAATATTGGGTTAGCTACTCGGGCACGTCAATGGACAGGAGGAGGGAAGTCATACAACTTCATTCCTCACGCTGCTCTCCCCCTCTCTTGCTTTATCCTTATGCAATTTCCCCTCTTATTTCCATTCCTCTTTTCTCCTTGATTATAGTGACGTGCTGCACTTTATGTTCCCCTTTTTTCTATCTTTAACTATTCTTTACTTACCACATGTATACTTTAAGTATAGCCCTTTCTTGCAATCTCACCTTAACCCATTTGGTCATGCCACCTCCCTTTGCACGCTGCACTTTCCTTTCCTCCTCTCACTTCTTTTGCTTTGTGGCATTACTGAGTGGGGTTTTTACATTATGAAATGGTGAGGCCATCTCTCTAGCACGCTACATACATATATGAATATTTAATCTCATCCCTTATACATAGGCTCCTTCCTTCACGCAAGCCTCATGGTTTATGCAAGGCACACATGAGTCTCCTTTCTCGGGTATGTTGGAGGCAACTCAAGGGAAGGGAAAGAGACTTGTCTTACATGTCTCTTCTTCCTCTCTTCCACCTCCCACCAACTGTACCCTTCCATTCCCAATTGTCCTTACCTTATGCCTATCTTTGTGTTTTTACTTTACACATTTTGTACTCTTTGTTCCACCATACACCCACACATTTGACTACTTTTCTTTTGTCTATTTTACCCATTACTTGGCAACACCATTCGGTTCCTTGAGAAAGAAAGTTGAAGGCCAGATGTCACTCTCTTCTTCTATTTTATCTTCATCACTTAATTGGAAGCATTATTTTAATTGGCATAAGAATTAAAAATGAAATCCCTCTTTCTCACTTATCTTCTCGATTGCAATAAAGAAAGAGTAGTCAATATTGGCTATATTCCATTCCTTCCCTTTCTTAAGGCCGAAGTCATCATCATCCTTCTTAAATTTTAGCTTCACAAGATTTCCTTTCTCAATTGCCTTGCCATACATATACATATATATATTTTTTAAAATTTAGTTTTTCTCCCACTCACATTTTAATTATAATTTGATTACCACAAGGAAGAAAGTGTTATCCTTTAGCATATTTATTCTAAATATTAAATCACACAAGTGAATTCATCCAATTAATTAAGGGCACATTAATTTAAATATAACTGAGAGAATATGGGGTGTTACAAAAATAGTTAGTCATGTCTAATGCATTATCTCAGTTAAATCATACCGGTCACCCTGATTGGGTTATACCAGTGGTACTTAATTATTTTTCAAATTGTAAAATTTTTTATTTAGGATGTTGATGATGCAAAGTGCATGAATTTCTTGATTTACAATTTAGTTGAAATTGTTTTGAGAACCATATGCAATTTTACCACACTCCAAATGTGAGATTTGAGCCTATTTTGAGCATTCATTACAAGTATGCTCCTGACTTTCTTGTTTGAGTGTGTATTTTGCTTTATTTTGCCTCTAGAACTTGCTCTGTAATGCTTGTTGAAGTTGCATGAACTTTTGAATATCAGGAGATGATTTGGTCAACTAATGATACACTACTTTTGGCCAAAATGCCACTCTCTATGTTTCCCTTAGTTAGCCACTGTTGAGCATTGACATTTTCTTCATTATATACACCTTTACACTTCACATTTCCTTTATTTGTATTGTCTTATTTTTCACCTTACATGATAGAAATTGTGTGATTTACTCTTCATGTTTGGATTAAAATACATTGTTTTGATTGAGGATAGTTCACTAAGTCCTTTGTTCATTTTAGATGTTCTTTTCTATCCAAAGATGTATTTTAGGAAGATTACAAACTGCAATTTAAAAAAAAACAAAGTGAAAATGATAATATATATATATATCAGAGCAATCTCATTCTCTTTCTCTTTGGATATGTTACTCTTTGAGCATCATCTTTTTCATTGAGAACTCAGTGGAAATTGTGTTTAACACTTTGCTGCTTTTAATCCTTTGATTCTTCATCACGTTGAAATTGCATGAGTTCCAGTATATCTACTACCTCTTCCTAAAAAAAGTTTTCCTCACCTTTACCTTAACCACATTACAACCTTGTTAAGACCCTTTAACCTTGGTATTCAATTTTTCGCAGTAGTGGAGATAAGATTTATAAGCAACAATATAGAAGGCAGATTCTTGTAAATTTGTTTGAGCAATTTGTACTTTACCCTTATACACTTTGAGTGATTTGTGTGATCCCTGTGAAGCTTTGCTTCTTAAATTTTTGTTATTGAATTGTTGGTTAATATGTGTATGCATTGTTATTATTTCCATCCTATGTTAAGGTTGTGCAATTTGATTTATGATTGAGCTTCACTTGGGATGTGTTAGGTATTATTAACTGTGGATTAGATATGATTTTTTAGGAACTATTACTATTTATTTGAGGACTAAGTTTGTGTTTGCTTAAGGACAAGTAATGTAACACCTCTTATAACACACCTTTACCTATGGTTCCCTTTTAGTTAGTTAAAGGATATAATATGTAATTATCATAATATTACAGTGTTACTATTACTTCCACCCAAGCAAATTTTAAACTTTTACCAAGTTGATTAATTAATTAGTTGAGCGCCGTTTAGGTTGGGTTCTACACTTGGGCTCTCAAAACTTTTGCAGCAGAGTGTTAGGTCACATATATAAATATATATATATACATAATTCATCCTGAATAGCTAGACACAGACATGCATAAATACTCATTGATTAGATTTAACTTAACCTATTTGGGAATGGAGGCAACAATCCTGCCACTCAAACCTCATTAAAATTTCTATTCGTGAATTAAGACTAATTCATATACAACTAATTCAATATAGGCTATACAAAGTAAATCTTTACTAGCCTTCCTCAAATTTCATGAAGATTAGCACAATAATGACATATGCCTATACTATTTCAAAATAACTATTTCTATGTACCCCATAGTGAGTACTTCTTGCTACTTTACCTTCTCCTCCAGCACAAGGGAACCTACACATCTGATACATGCAAGCACTCATGTGAGAAATTAATCTTAGTAGCAATACAACCTGTCTTTAAAAATTACCAGCCTGTATCACCGTGCTTACACAAAAAATCTCTACATTATTTCATTATAAAACATAATACATAGCATGCACTATTGGGGTATAACGCATGTAACATACTTTCAATCATGTGCTTAGCTTTATGCATGTACATTTAACCATATCATCTTTCAAATAAGGGATGCCCATTCATCATCATTCTCATCATCAATTTCATATAAAACATATGTGGGATGGTAAACATGCCATCATTTCATTTTTGTAACATGTGAGCAGTATATAAAACATCATAAGAGTAATTGGGAGAGTCTCTCAGCAACAACTCCACGCACCACTGTCTATATGAATGAGTTTGTGACTATTTAGCCACCATTTAGCTGATTCTAGCTTTCATCTTTAACTTTTGTACATTCTGAGGCATCCCTCAATGGATCCAAGTACCTTAATGGTCCCTACCTCTTTCTAGAAAATCATCCTTGACCAGTGAGATTTCCTCCCTTTCATCCCAAACAGGGCTGGTATAAACTCATGGGATCACTATCAACTCTACCTAGATCACTTCCTCTCTACTTTTGTACGAATCAAAGTACTATGGAATCACCATCCATTTTCGATAGATCACACTCCTGGTATGTTATTCTCTACATATGCTCTAGGGTGAATCGACTCATGCCCACGGTTATGCTTAACCCTAAGTATGTGTTTCTTATGTGGCCTTTGGGAGATGACACTAACTTAAAGTTCGCAACCATCACGGTGTTTTCAAAATCATCTAAACTCAAGTGGATGTTTAACCATCCCAAATTATGGCATAATCGTGAAATGCCTAATGGTCGTCCCATACTAAGAATCGGTCACTTGATTATGAGCCTATCTACCCTAATTCATACACTTAGAATATTTTCCTCTTTCCTCTTTTGTATTTTTTACTCTCTCTCTCTTTATTTCACTATCACAAGATCTCATCACCCAAGTGGTTCGTGACTCTATCTCTTGCATGTTACCCACTACATCCCTGATTTAGATCCTTAGTTTGAGTGAGAATTTAGGCTATTTTCCTTTTAAAATGGTCAATTGAGCTCATTAAACACATAAGAGAGCTGGCAGTCGACTTCCCTCTTGTTGGCAATCGGTTGCTTGCTCACAATCTAAGATCCTTGTTCTTAGCCAAGAGCTACCAATCGGCTACTAGCCTCAATAGTCGACTTTCATGGGTCTGGCAGTTGGTTGCCCCCTTTTTGGAAACTTTCTAGAAATTGAAAAACATGACAATCGACTTACAAGGTTTGGCAATTAGCTGCTAGCATTCTGTCTCAGATATTTGGGTAGAAGATGAGCACGACAGTCGACTTCTAGCGCTGGAAATCAGCTGCTAGCGCTCGGGTTACTTGAAAAATTATGGTTTTACCTAGAGTTTGGCCTCAAAAACATGTTCTTAAGTCATTTACTTAAATCATGAACTCAATGCTAACATTCAAACATCATTTCTTGTTCATAAAATGCCCATAACATAGCTTAAATGTTCAAACTAAGACCAAACCACATTTTTCTCACTTAAGGTGAAAACCCAACTTCACTATCATTCACAAGCATAAATGAGCAAGGTAAATCAACACACATTACCTAATAACAGTTAAAAACATATAGAATGTAGGCTTTAAACCCCATATTTAACTTTAAACATTAAAAATCGTATTCATTAGAAAATTTTTTGAATATTTCAGAAATGGGCCTTAGGAAGAATTGCTACCTTGATTCCTTGTTGAAATGTGTGTGTATAATGTGTAGAAATGATTCTCCTTTGTTGTAGGACTAATTTCTAGCCTCAAACTTACTCCTTCCTCAGTAAAATTCCTTCTTCTAGCCCTAGCTCGCCCCTTTCTCTCTTTAGCCGCCACCTTCATCTTCTCTCTTTAAAAATTTGGTATACTAGAAGTGTGGGGGTTTAAAGTGTAATACCCAGTCCTTGGAATCTCTAACAATCATGCTAATTTTGAAATGGCAAACGAGGATTTAAATGAAATAAGGAGGTTGAAATTTTTATAAAAGGGACTAAAATGTAAATTTCTGTTAATTACAAGATGATCCCTAAGAAAGTTTATAATGACACTCCCTTTCTCCCTTCATATACACCATTTCCCTCCCTAGCACCACATTTCTATGTCTGAGGAAGAAGAAAGGAAGAGCACAGACCAGAGGAGAAAAATGGGAGGAGAGAAGGAAGTCAAGATTGAAGCTCTAGAACTTAGATTTGAGGTGAGAATCTTCCATCTAAGCCTTGGTAAATCATTTACATCTCATTTAGGAATGGATTTCTTCCCAAAAATGCATCCAATCTGTTATAATCTGAGGAAGAAAATAAGATTTGGAAAACTTAGGGCATTTTAGATTTTCTGAGATTTAGACCAAATAAACTGATTCTGAGGTTAGTTTAAGGTTAGGAAATGATTTTCAAACTAAGATGCATGATTTATAGCTTCTATTTGTTGATCTCTAGGCTTAAAATCAAAATTCTAAAGTTAGGTTTTTCTTCCACTCAGTTTGCATGTAGATTCTCTAATGTGAGTGATGTTTAGGACCTAGAAATTTATGGGTTTTGCTACGAAAACATGTAGGGATTAAGCTCATGTGATTTTCATAAGTTATGAACTAGTAATCTGGGTTGCATTGGTTGAAAACCCGCATTTCTGGACTGTCAAAGAATAGAACAATCAACTGCCAGCATGTACCAGTTGATTGCCGTGTTCTTCATAAACCTAGAATTTTACTCAGCAGCTTAGTAGTCGACTACTAGGCATAAGCTAGTCGACTGCCGAGCCACTGTAAAACTCAAAATTGAATAAAACAGCTAAGTAGTCGACTATCGAGCGGGCACTAGTTGATTGTCGAGCCACTGTGTAGCCTGGAATCACACACAGAGGTGTACCAATCAACTGCCAGGTGTGCACCAGTCGACTATCAAGTCCCTGTCTTGCGAAATACAGCTTTCCAAAGAGAAATCAGCCGATTGCCAGCTATCGACAGCCGACTAGTAGCTTTCATGATATGAAAAATTGATTTTAAACTATGATTTAAGCTTAGAAATCCTAGGTTTTGATTGGAATAAGGTTAAAATATCATCCTATATGAGAATTTCATGAGAAGAGTGATAGAAAACCAAAGAAATAGTTAGGAGAAATGGGGAACTAGAGGACACCTTAGTGAAACCTTCAGATAAGATTTGCATAAGAGCATGACAGAAAGGATATCAAATGAGATTTGAATTTTTTGCTTCAGGAGATGATTTGTGAGGATAATTCAAAGGTAAAAGAGGAGCAGACGGTAAAGGTAGAGAAATCTACACCCCCTGATTCTTATTAATGATTGTGAATTGCTGTGTAAAAAATATGTTTTGTATTGATTGGGAATCATTGCTAAACATGATTAATTTGATTTAGATTTTCTAAGTATAGAAGAGACTTGCCTGTGATGCTTTTTGCATGTTTGCTAGTTTGGCTATTAGGTTGTATGCCATAGGGATAGACTAGCTTAGGGTAGATATTCAGTAGCTAGTATGGGACGTCTGTTGAATATCCCCTATGAAGACTGTTTATAAATTGATTGTTTTAATTGAATTAGTCTACATTTGTTGGGAATTATGCATTAAACTAGGACAACCCTATGAAAGGTTTAAGGAGTACAGGGTGGATAGCCTATACGGGGTGGAGTTATGGTTTAAGTATAGTATCCCATGACCTTGAGTATTAGTCGACTGTGTGTATATGTTGCCATATAGACTGTATGAGGATGAGACTATAAGTGTGCACATGCCAGGGAATGCCCTAGAAGTTAGCTCTTGCCTATCCTTGAGCAGGTGATTAGTGTTACAGATCACACTCGCAAAATAGGCGTGTTTTTAGGTGATTGGTGTTACCGATCACACCCAACCAAAACCTTGTTTTTGGATAAAATGGCATGCAATTGAGATGATTAATCACATGAGATGTGTAATAGATTAATGTATGAGATTTTTCAGGCATGATTTCAATATGATTTTCAAACTTAAGATGCTATACTTCCTGTATGTTTTGCATTTATTTCCCGTATACATTTTTGTTGTAATATTCAGTAATTCACTTATTTTCTAAATTGATTTTGGGGAAAATTATTTTTTGCGCTTAGGCACAACTGAGGCAATAGCTATTTTTGGAAAGTATTTATTTGTAAATTACTCTACTGGAATTTTTATATCTCATCAAGTTGTTTGCTCAGATGATCAGGAACAAGGGAAGCCTAGAAGATAGCTAGGAAGGAGAGTGGATGCTAAGACTACCAGGCAACGCCAGAGGATTTGTATAGTGTTGGATTGAAATTGTAGTAGATTATTGGATTGTATATGTTTTGGCTTTAGAAATTGTACCATGAAGCTGATAAATTATGGTTGTATATATATATATGAAATTATTTTATGGCAATAGAATATCTCAATTTATTTCTAAATGATTGTTAGAATTTTATATTCTAGAGTAATGTGTTGTAATAAATTATGATATTAGAATTGCTGCACAAGATAGGTGGTTGAGTTAAATTTAAATAGACTGTGAGAAAGGTCTATTTGGATTACACTCAACTAGTAGCGGCCCTCTGACGTTCCCTAACATAGGAAATGGAAAATTTATTCATTATATTTTTATGTTTCCACTAGTATATACTTTGATATATGTCTAGTAGTATAAGGGGGTCTTTACAAGGATGGTATCAGAGCTCGATTACAAGTTCACCTAGTCATAATTGAGGATTTAGGTTGAATTGCATTTAACCTAGTCTGCAACATTAGGAAATTGATTGATTTGACTTTAGAATATATAGGATTATGATCAATAATTGAGATATTAGGTATGACTGTGTGGCCATAGCTAGGTGTTGTTACTGAAACTAACAATTTTCCTTTGTGTATTAGCAAGCTATAGCAAACTCTCGCAGAGGCATAGTTGGAAGGCATGGGGAAAGTAGTAGCAGGGATGATGACATGAGGGAGATGATGGCAGATGCGATGAGAGAGTAAGCTGCCACAAGTGCCAACATGGTGAGACATTACCAAGAATGGCATCGGGGTCATGACGATGGGAATAATAGAAACAACAACCAATTATACCAAGGCTAGATTAAGTTCCAGAGAGCAGGACCACCAGCATTCTTGGGCACTTGTGAGCCGATGGTTGTGGAAGGATGGTTAAAGAAGATGGAGAAAATCTTTCAATTGTTGCATAGTACAGATGAACAACAGGTTACATATGCAACATATATATTGAAGGGAGAGGCCGAACATTAGTGGAGCAGGGCCAAACAACTCATGGAAAGCATAGGCACTCCATTCACATGGGAATCTTTTAAGGGGATTTTCCTGGAGAAATATTTCCCTAAGAGTGAGAGGCAGGCCATTTGAAGAATATCTAGCCAAGTTTGAAGAATTGGCTAGATACTCCACTTACCTGAGGCTACATTATGACGAAGCCTGGAAAGCAAGCTAGCTAGAGGTAGGGTTGAACTTGCAGATGAAAACGCAGATAGCCTTGATGGAGATAAAGGACTTTGCGATGCTGGTGAAAAAATTTTGAATCCATAGTAAGCATTTGGAAGAAAGGCAGAACATGAATCAAAGGATGGGAGGCCGACAGAAACAACCAGCTAAAAATCTAAACATGAAGGGGGAAAAATTTTAAACTGTAGCAAGGGTCGTCAAGCAGGAATAGATGTCCTAAAACTGCTAATTGACGAAGTGTGGGACAAAGCATGGGAATTAACCTTGTTGGCATCAGACGCAGGTAAGATGCTATAAATATAGAGGCACAGGACATTATACAAGGTATTGTCCAATCAATGGAAGCCAGCAAAATCCAAGTGGGCCAAGACCGCAAGCTTCGGGAACAGTCTTTACTCTGGACGGAGCCAATGTTGATAAGTCACCTAGATTAATGCAGGGTAGAGGTAAGATTTATAATTTTCCCTTGATAGTATTGTTTAATTCAGGTGTAATACACTCTTTTATATCTGATACATGTGTGGAAAAATTGAACTTACCTTTACAAACCATGCCTTTGGACTTGTGTATTTCTACACCTTTAGGAGAAAGAACTATATCCCAACAAATATGCCTAAACTGTCCCCTTTCCATTGATGATACCTTATTTATTGTGGACCTTGTATGTTTACCTTTGACTGGGATCGATGTCATTCTAGGAATGGACTGGTTTTCTAGGAATTGAGTCTTGTTAAATTGTTCTAAAAAGACTATCTCTTATTTGGATACCTTACCGGTAGGTGGGAGTGACAAGACGTGTGAGATAAGTGATATCTCCCTTAACCTCACTCAAGTGAAATTGCAACAGAAGCTAAGCCTAATTCATATTGTGAACGATTTTCCAGAGGTATTTCCCTTGAAGCTAAGTAGGTTAACCCCACCCAAAGAGATAAAATTCACTATAGATCTAATTCTGGGTACAGGCCCGATAGTCATGAATCCGTATAGAATGGCCCTAGTGGAACTGAGGGAGTTGAAGGTCCAAATAGAGGATTTATTGGAGAAGGGATTCATCAGGCCAATTGTGTCATCCTAGGAACTCTTGTCCTATTTGTAAAGAAGAAAGATGGGAGCATGTGACTATGTATAGGTTACAGAAAACTAAACAAGGTGACCATTAAGAATAAGTACCCATTACCTCGAATTGATGACCTGTTTGATTAGTTGCAAGGCGCAACAGTCTTTTCCAAAATAGACTTAAGATTGGGATACCACTAGATTAAGGTTAAGGAGGAAGATATCCCTAAGACAGCATTTAACACATGGTATGGTCATTATGAGTTTCTAGTGATGCCTTTTGGATTGACCAATGCCCCAACTGTCTTCATGTACTATATGAATAGAATTTTTTGACCCTACTTGGACAAATTTGTAGTAGTATTCATAGACGATATCTTAGTCTATTCCAAGACTCACGAAGAGCATGCGTAACATCTTAGCACGGTGCTATAGTTGTTGGAAGAAAAGCAATTATATGCTAAGCTAGATAAGTGTGAGTTTTGGCTAGAGGAGATGAAATTTTGGGTCCTGTGGTAAATGGGGAAGGAATTTCGGTAGACCCTAAGAAAATTGAAGCAATATTAGATTGGGGTCAGCCAAGGACGGTCACTAAAGTTAAAAGTTTCTTAGTTTTAGCAGGCTATTATAGGAAGTTCATACAAGGATTTTCCCAAATAACCCTGCCATTAACCTAGCTAACTAGGAAGGGAGTTTAGTTTGAATGGAATGAGCAGAGTAAGCATAGTTTCCAAACCCTAAAGGAGAAATTAACTACAGCTCTAGTGCTCATAATCCCAAAACCCCTAGAGCCATTTACGGTTTACACACATGCATCAAGAAAAGGCTTAGGATATGTCCTGATGCAAGACCAGAGAGTAGTTGCTTATGCATCTAGACAATTAATACCTGTAGAAGAAAACTATCCTACCCACGACTTAGAATTAGATGCTGTAGTATTTGCCCTAAAGATTTGGAGACACTACTTGTACGGGGCTGTATTTGATGTTTTTAGTGACCATAAGAGTCTTAGGTACTTATTTGATAAAAAAGAATTCAATATGAGGCAGAGAAGGTGGGTAGAATACCTAAAGGACTTTAATTTTGAGTTGAAGTATCATGCAGGGAAAGCCAATGTGGTGGCTGATGCATTAAGCAAGAAATCCTTGCAAGTGGCTAGTTTGATAATAGATGAGATGAGATTACTTGAGGACTTTAGGAATCTTAGACTCAATGTAATTTCCTTTCTGAAGAGACTGGTGATGAGTGACTTCTTGATAAACTGTACTTGAGGGAGCAGATTAGACAAGCCCAACTAGATGATGAATCACTAGGAGTCTACATGAACCAACCTGATTTTGGGCTAGCCCTTGATAGAGTACTAATGTTCAGGAAAAGGATAAATATGTTGAAACATCAGGAACAAAGGGAGAAAGTGTTAGCAGAGGCTCATCGAAGCCACTATACCATTCACCCAGGTATTTCCAAAATGTATCAGACTTAAAAAGAAATTTTTGGTGGTCGAATATGAGAAAGGACATCGCAAAATATATGAATACTAGTCTTACTTGCCAACAAGTTAAGATAAAGCATCAAAGACCCACAGGACTATTAAAACCATTGGAAATACCAGAGAGGAAATAAGATCAAGTAACCATGGATTTTGTAGTTTGACTACCTAGAACACCAGCTGGTTACAATTCCATTTGGGTAATAGTAGATAGATTGACCAAATCTGCTCACTTATTGCCTATTAAGATTAGTTATTCTATAGAAAAGCTAGCTCGGGTATACCTTAAGGAAATTGTGAGGTTACACAGGATACCATTAGGAATAGTATCAGACCGAGACCTTAGGTTCACCTCAAGATTTTGGCAGTCCTTACAGAAAGCATTAGGAACCCAACTTAAGTTTAGCACTGCCTATCATCCTCAGATCGATGGACAGTCTGAGAGAATGATCCAAACCTTAAAAGATATGTTGAGGACGTGTGTGCTAGAATAGAAGGGAAGTTAGGACAAGTACCTACCTTTGGTAGAATTTGCTTATAATAACACTTTTCACTACTGTATGCCACTTTATATGGGAGAAGTTGTAGGTCACCCCTAAGATAGGTAGAAATAGGGGAGAGTACCTTGATAGGACCAGAGATTGTTCAGGAGACCATTAATCAAATTAAGATAATTAGGGAAAAGATGAGGGTAGCTCAATAGATTCAGGAAGTTTATGCTAATAGAAGGAGACGACCTTTGGAGTTTAATAAGAGAGATCATGTGTTCTTAAGAGTGTCACCTATTATGGGTATTGGGAGACAAATAAGGACAAAGAAACTAAGTCCTCAATTCTTAGGACCATTCTAAATCCTGCAAAGAGTCATTCCAGTTGCCTACCAAATAGCCTTACCTCCCTACCTGTCAAACTTTCATGATGTCTTTTACGTCTCGCAACTCCAAAAATATGTCCCAGATCCCATGCATGTGTTACGGAATCAACCAATAGTATTGAAGAAAAATTTAACCTATGAATATACTCTTGTCTAAATCCTAGACTTTAAGACTAAGCAATTTCAGAATAAAGTAATTGCCTTGGTCAAGGTATTATGGCAAGATGTAGCAACCTAGGAGATGACATGGGAGAAGGAGGACGAAATGTGACAATGCTATCTGGAACTATTTACAGGTATGAATTTTGAGGACAAAATTCTTTTAATAGGGAGAGGATTGTAATACTCAGTCCCTTGGAATCTCTAATAATAATGGTAATTTTGAAATGGCAAATGAGGATTTAAATGAAATAAGGAGGTTGAAATTTTTATAAAAGGGACTAAAATGTAAATTTTTGTTAATTGCAAGATGGTCCCTGAGCAAGTTTACAATGTCATTCCCTTTCTCCCTTCATATACACCATTTCCCTCTCTGGCACCACATTTCTATGTCTGAGGAAGAAGAAAGGAAAAGCATGGGCCAGAGGAGAAAAAGGGGAGGAGAGAAGGAAGTCAAGATTGAAGCTCCATAACTCAGATTTAAGGTAAGAATCTTCCATCTAAGCCTTGGGAAATCATTTGCATCTCATTTAGGAATATATTTCTTCCTAAAAATGCATCCAATTTGCTATGATCTGAGGAAGAAAATGAGATTTGGAAAACTTAGGGCATTTCAAATTTTTTGAGATTTAGACCAGATAAAATGATTTTCAAGTTAGTTTGAGGTTAGGAAATGATTTTCAGACTAAGATGCATGATTTATAGCTTCCATTTGTTGATCTCTAAGCTTAAAATTAGAATTCTAAAGTTAGGTTTCACTTTCACTCGGTTTACATGTAGATTCTCTGATGTGAGTGATGTTTTGGACCTAAAAATTTATGGGTTTTGTTTAGAAACATGTAGGGATTAAGCTCATGTAATTTTCATATGTTATGGACTGGCAATTTGGGCTGCATTGGTTTAAAACCCATATTTCTAGACTATTAAAGAATAGAATAGTCGATTGTGAGCATGCACTAGTTGACTATCGTGTTCTTTGTAAACCCAAAATTTTATTTAGTAGCTTAGCAGTCAACTACCAGGCATAAGCCAGCTGACTGTCGAGCCACTGTAAAACTCAAAATTGAACACAACAGCTTAGCAGTTGACTATTGGGTGAGCACCAGTTGATTGTCGAATCACTGTGAAGCCCAGAATCATATATAGAGGTGCACTAGTCGACTGCCAAGCGCACACTAGTCGACTGTCGGGTCCCTATCTTGCGAAATACAGCTTTCTAGAGAACAATCAGCCGACTGCCACCTCCCGGCAGCTGACTAGTAGCTTTCATGATGTGAAAAATTAATTTTAAAATATGATTTGAGCTTAGAAATCCTAGGTTTTGATTGGAATAAGGTTTAAATATTATCCTATATGAGAATTTCATGAGAAGAGTGATAGAAAACTAAAGCAATAGTTAGGAGAAGTAGGGAACTAGAGGAAACCTTAGTGAAACCTTAAGATAGTATTTGCATAAGAGCATGATAGAAAGGATATGGAATGAGATTTGAATTGTTTGCCTCAGTAGACGATTTGTGAGGATAATTCAAAGGTAAAAGAGGAGCAAACAGTAAAGGTAGAGTAATCTACACCTCCTAATTCTTATTAACAATTGTGAATTTTTGTGTAATAAATATGATTTGTATTGATTGGGAATCATTGCTGAACATGATTAATTGGATTTAGATTTTCTGAGTATAGAAGAGACTTGCCTAAGATGCTCTTTGCATGTTTGCTAGTTTGGCTATTAGGTTATCTGCCATAGGGACAGACTAGCTTAAGGTGGATATTTAGTAGCTAGTATGGGATAACCATTGAATATCCCTTTTGTAGATTGTTTATAAATTGATTGTTTTAATTTAATTAGTCTGCATTTGTTAGGGATTATGCATTAAACTAGGATAACCCTATGAAAGGTTTCAGGATTACAAAGTGGATAGTCTATACGGGGTGGAGTTGTGGTTTAAGTATAGTATCCCATGACCTTGAGTATTAGTTGACTGTGTGTATATATTGCCATATAGATTGTATGAGGATGAGACTAGCAGTGTGTACATACCGGGGGACACCCTGGAAGTTAGCTCTCGCCTATCCTTGAGCGGGTGATTGGTGTTACGGATCACATTCGCAAAATAGGGCACGTTTTTGGGTGATTGGTGTTACGGATCACACCCAACCAAAACCTTGTTTTTAGATAAAATGGCATGCAATTGAGATGATTAATCACATGAGATTTGTGATAGATTAAAGTATGAGATTTTTCAGGCATGATTTCAATATATTTTCAAACTTAAGATGCTATACTCCCTGTATGTTTTGCATTCATTTCCCGTATACATTTTTGTTGAAATATTCAGTAATTCTCTTATTTTCTAAATTGATTTTGGGGAAAATTATTTTTTGTGCTTAGGCACAGCTAAGGCAATAGCTATTTTTGGAAAGTATTTATTTGTAAATTATTCTACTGGAATTTTTATATCTCATCAAGTTGTTTGCTCAGATGATCAGGAACAAGGGATGCCTAGAAGATAGCTAGGCAGGAGAGTGGATGCTAAGACTATCAGGCAGCGCAAGAGGATCTGTATAGTTTTGGATTGAAATTGTAGTAGATCATTGGATTGTATATGTTTTGGTTTTAGAAATTGTACCATAAAGCTGATAAATTATGGTTATATATATATGAAATTATTTTATGGCAATAGAATATCTTAATTTGTTGCTGAATGGCTGTTAGAAATTTATATTCCAGAGTAATGTGTTGTAATATATTATGATATTAGAATTGCTGCACAAGATAGGTGGTTGAGTGGAATTTAAATGGACTGTGAGGAAGGTCTATTTGGATTACACTCAACTAATAGCAGCCCTCTAATGTTCCCTAAAATGGGAAATGGAAAATTTATTCGGTATATTTTTATGCTTTCACTAGTATATACTCTGATATATGTCTAGTAGTATAAAGGGGTCGTTACATAAAGCTTCAGCTAAGGTTTAGGGGAGTTTGGGGAATTTTCTATCTAGTCCTTCAGCTCCTTTGCACTCTTAGACTCACTCATTTTTCCCTTTTCAATTGGGTCCTTGGTCACCTCTTACTAAACCTTCATGTATTTCCTTTCAATTTAGTCCCTAGGCTAATGCAACTATATGCACTAATGCAACATATACAAGCATTGGATATTAAATTAACAATTATCAAACATCTCTTGATCATATTAGGAGTGGATGTTACAAGCAAAGGCTTAAGTGTGGGGTGATTTGATGTGCCTTATGTTATATATATTTTCTTGATATTAATTGTCTAGTTTATGAGCATTTTGCTTTTTATCAAGCAAACAGAGTAATTTGAGGCCTGGACAACCTTTAGAGCACTCAAAATGGACCATTTGGGTTAATTTTCCTTATTGGGCCAAGCCAAAGGCCTTAATGGGCCAAAATGGAGTGGGTGACTCGTCTGTGACCTTCCACTACTCTCTAGCCGCCGTTGGAGCTATTTTTCATCGAGTATCTGAGTACTTGACTTGTGAACTGCGAGCCATTTTTTGGACAGATTTTGGAGCATTTTTCAGAGGGTTTTCCAATGAGATTCCAGTGTTTTTTTGGCAGCCATTCTGTACCGCTACTATTAGGCATTTGAGAAGATAGGGGAGTGTATAATTTCTAATATTTTTATCTCCTATATAATTGATTATCTTATGGATATTCTGATGGAATTGTCTATGGTTATGTGTGGCTAAACTTGTAAAACTCATTGGGGTTCCTGACTGTGTTGGTATTCTATTTGAAATTGTATGGATTATTGATTTTGATTGTATGATCTTCTTTGTGATTATGAATGCATTGTTTAAGTTTTCATTACGAGACGTCATTGTGAATGCTAATTAGATTTCTTTTTGATATTGAGAGATGATAATTTAAATTGGAACTTAATTGTAGAGAATAGTTAATTTTTGCTTAGAGATAAAGTTAATTAGTTGCTGGATTAAGACGTAAACATCTTATAACCCTCAATAGTAGTGGATTAAAACATTAATGCTGATCTAAAATCAATCTGTAGGAAGAAATTCTAGTGGTAGGTTCCTATGTTTAAAAAATTCAATTGTAATGATAGTGAAGTTAAGTTTGGTTTAGAATCCACTCACAGTAGGATCATCAGATTCAATAATTCATCATCCCTTTGGTAATTGCCAACTGGTACAAGTCCCCTTTGGGTTTGTTTTCCTTGTCTTGAGTAATTTCTTCTTATTTCTTGTCGCTGGTTATTGTTTATTGCATTTAGTTAATTATTAGTTTAGTTAAAAATCAATCGCTTTAATTGTTAGTCTAGATAACAGAGAAAAAGTAGTAACTCTGAACTTTTCCATTCCCTTGGGATACAACCTTGATATTCACCATTATACTAGGTTGCATCGATAGGTTCATTGCCTTAGGTGTAGTTACATTAGCAGCGCACATCAATGGCGAAGCTATTTGTAGTGCTAAGGAGTATAGAGGCCTAGAGAGTTCAATTCTACACTTACATGTTGACTGAGGAGGCCGAGCACTATTGGAAGGGGGCCAAGCAGTTAATGAAGGCCCAAGGAGTCCAAATTACCTGGGATTCTTTCAAGGAGGCATTTTTGGGAAAATAATTCCCCCATAGTGTGAGGAATGAGAAAGAGATAGAGTTTATGAAGATCAGATAAGGTAACATATCCTTTGATGATTACTTGGCAAAGTTTGAGGAATTGTCCAAGTTCTCCTCTTATCTAAAGTTGAGGCAGGATGAAGTATGGAAGGCCATGCACTTAGAGGCTGGTTTGAATTCAAAATTGAGGAGCACTGGGGCTCTGTTAGTGATATGAAACTATGCCATATTGGCTGCCAAGTGCCACATAGTTTCAAGGGGCCTAGCATAGACTGGGAAGGGGAAGAAAGAGTTCAACCCCCTTAATGGAAAGCCATAACCAGATTTTCTCAAGGGAAAGGAGAGCAAGTTCAATAAAGCCCAGTCATGGAAGAAGCCCATGGTTGGGCAAACTGCTTCAAAAAATTACCCTAAATATGGGAGAAATAATGGGAATAAGCCATGTATTATGGGACAGGGTATTTGCTTCAAGTGGGGCAAGCTGGGACATTTCATCAAGGAGTGCCTGTTGTGGAAGAAACAAATTGAGACCTCTAAGCCTCTGACTAGAGGGAGAGTCTACACTCTCAAGGGCAAATAGGTAGACTAATCCAATGATTCCATTAAAGGTTAGTATTTTATAAATGATGTTTCCTTAATTGTACTATTTGATTCTAGCGCCACTCATTCTTTTGTTTCCCTTGAATGTGTGAAAAGATTGAGCTTACCTATAACTAAATTATGTTATGAGTTATCCATTTCTATTACGGCTAGAAAACATGTTTTGACTTCTTTAACTTGCCTAACTTGACCTATCATTGTTGTTGACCTTATTTGTCTACCTTTGGTGGATTTAGATGTCATTCTTGGGATGGATTGGCTATCTTTTAATAAAGTGGTCCTAAATTGCTTTGAGAAGTCAGTAACTTTTATGGACATTATACCTGTGAATAAGGGTATAGAGGGAAATATCTAACGATTATGTTTCCTATGTTCTTTTGAGGTTGAGAGTCAGCATAAGTTTGATAGTATCCCTATAGCTAGAGAATTCCCTGATGTCTTTCCTGAGGAGATTTCTAGTCTTCAACCACAGAGAGAAGTAGAATTCTCTATAGAGCTAGTTTTCAGGGCAGGACTGATCTTTATAGCACCTTATTGGATGTCTCCTTTAAAGCTAAGTGAGTTAAAAATGTAAATAGAAGACCTCCTAGAAAAGCAATTCATTAGACCCAATGCTTCATCATAGGGAACACTGGTGCTATTTGTGAAGAAAAAGGATGGAAGTATAAGAATGTGCATAGATTATAGACAATTGAACAAGGTGATTGTGAAAAACCAATATCCCTTCCCTAGGATTGATGACTTACTAGATCAATTAAGAGGAGTAGCTGTGTTTACTAAGATCGATTTAAGGTCGGGGTACCATCAAATCAGAGTGAGAAGTGAGGATATACCTAAGACTGCTTTTAGGACTAGATATAGGCATTATGAATTTCTTATAATGCCATTTGGGTTGATAAATACTCTAACTATTTTTATGGATTACATGAATCACATCTTTAGACCCTATCTTGATCAATTCGTGGGTAGTGTTCATTGATGATATTCTTGTATATTCCAGAAACAAGCAGAAACATGAACAACACTTAGGGTTATGTTGCAAGTACTTTGAGAGAACCAACTGTTTGCCAAACTTGAGAAGTGCGAGTTTTGGCTAGAGGAAGTGAGATTCCTAGGACATGTGATTACCAAGGATGGGGTAGCAATAGATCCAATTAAGACTGAGGTGGTGGTCCATTGGGAGAGGCCTACAACAGTGAAAGAAATTTGTAATTTCCTTGGATTAGCCGATTACTACAAAAGGTTTATCCAAGGGTTTTCACAAATAGCGATGCCAATGACCGAGTTGACCCAAAAGGATGTTCCATTTAGGTGAGATTCTGAATGTGAGCATAGTTTCCAAACCTTGAAGGAAAGGTTGATTCCTTCACTGGTATTAATTATCACAAATCCTTTGGAAAAGTTTGAGCTATATTGTGATGTATCCAAGAAATTTCTAGGGTGCATCTTGATGCAAGAAAGGAAAGTAGTGACCTACGCTTTTAGACAATTAAGGCCCCTTGAGTGCAATTATCCCACTCACGACCTAGAGTTAGCAGCCATAGTGTTTGCCTTGAAAATTTGGAGGCACTACCTTTATGGGTCTAGGTTTGAGGTATTTAGTGACCACAAATGTAACAACCCCCTTGTCTACAACCTACATAAAACACAATATACTTTATGTGGAACTGTAAAGAACCTTAAAATTTTTTTTCCCTTTTCTATTTTGGAAATTCTAATGGGTCATTATTGGTTGAGTGTAACCCAAATAGACTCTTTCATCGGTCCATTTAGATTCCACTGAACCACCTTCCCTGTGTAGCATAACTAATAACATCATCAAGGTATACAATACTCCAAAATATAATAGTCTAAAACATTCATTCACAATAATTAAGATATGATTTACAAATAAATACAGACTTCTTGATTCTATGTTTGACAATTTCCTCACATTCATTAACATGACTATAAAATTAGTATTATATATATATTTACAATTTTAGGCCTACATTCAAATCTGGCTTAACATTGTGCAATTCTTCTAGTATTGTCTTATAGCCATGACATTCCCTTCATGCCCCACTAACTCCTAGGCATATCCTATATCTAGTCATCTGAACAACTGAACAAGCAACTTAATGAGATATATCAATCCCAATAGAGCAATTTATAGTTAATACAATCATAAAGATAGTTGCAAATCCAATTGTAACTCTGGCACAAAAAAAGTCTCTCCAAAATCAACTCTAACACAAGTGTGAATCACCAAATAGTTCAATCCAACAAATATGGGAAATTATGTAAATTATATGAGTATCGTATCAATTTAATAGGAAGACCATTGTTCTCAATAATGCCTGTAAATCCTTGTTTTTTTATTTTTTCATAACAAATCCATGTTGATGTATAATCACCTATCATGTGACTAACAGCTCAATGCATGCCATTTTATAAAAAAAATTTGGTTTTTCTTGGGTGTGATTCATAACACCAATCACCTGAAAACAATTGGGTGTGATCCATAACACCAATCACCTAAAAACAATGTCCTATTTTGTGAGTGTGATCTGTTACACCAATCACCCACTCAAGGATAGGTGAGTACCAACTTCCAAGGTATCCCTCGACATGTGCAAACTGCTAGTCTCATCCTCAATCCTGACTATATAGCAAATACATACACACAGTTGACTAATACCAAGGGTTATAGGATATTACACTTAAACCAAAATGTCACCTTGTATAGACCATCCACCCTCACTCCTTAAGTCTTTCATAGGTTTGTCTTGGTTTAACGAGTAACCCCTAACAAATATAGACTAGTTTGATGAAAACAAGTAAATTCTAATGAGTAGTCTTCATAAGGGACACTCAACGGCCATCCTATACCAACTATTGAATGTCCACCCTAAGTTTCGTCCATCCTTATGAGCATATAACCTAATAGCATCAAGCAACAAAGAGTATCTCTATATAGGTAATATTTCTATACTCTTGCATTTCAAAAATTAAATTTCACACACATTTCTCATTTCAATAAAGTAATCTCATTTACAGCAAGTAATTCACAACATTATTTTAAAGTAAGGGAGTGTAGATTACTCTACCTTTATCGTTTGCTCCTCTTTTGACCAAGATTTTCCTTTTTTACATTCGAATTGCCCTTACAAATCGTTTCCTGAGTCAATAGGTTAAGTTTATGCTCTAGTTTTCCTTAAATATGCATTTATACAATTATATATCTTAAGGTTTTACTAAGGTTTTCTCCTAATTTCCCATTCTCCTTGTTATTTCTATGTTACTTATCACTCAACACATGAAATTCCCATGCATGATGATATTTTGAACCTTATTCAAATCAAAACCAAGGGTTTCCAAGCTCAATTCATGTTTTAAAACCTCTTTTCACATCAGGAGACCTACTAGTCAGCTGCCAGTGTGATCGGTGATTACTTTACAGAAAATTTGGACTCTGCAAGACTATAACTTGACAAACAACTGTTGCATACCTAGCAGTTGACTACCGCAACTCTATGTACGCTTTTGGGCTTACAAGGGCCTAACAGTCGATAATGCACATCTAGCAGTCAACTACCTTGCCTATGGATGCAAATTATAGGCTTACCAAGAACATGATAGTCAACTAGTGCATGCGGGTAGTTGACTATTCTATTCTTCAATAGTCCTGGAATGCTGGTTTTCTCTAGATTTTAGCCTAGATTTGTAGTTCATAACAAATTTGAAATGTATGAGCTTAGTCCTTAACCATTTCCGTGTAAAACCTATAACTTTTTATATCCAAAATATCAATCATTCAGAAAATCCAACATGCAAACCGAGTGAAAGAAAAACCTAACTTACAAAAATCTGGTCTAAATCTTTAAATTTCTAAATGGAAGTAAATAAGCCTAGCATTTCAGTTCAGAAGTCATTTCCTAACCTCAAGCAAACCTCAAACTCAATTTCTCCTACTCAAAGTCATCATAAATAAAAAAATGCCTTATTTCCTATTTTCACTTTCTCCCTCAAATTTTAGCAAATTGTGGGTTCTAAGAGAGGAAATCTACCTCTTAAATGATGCTCTGATGATTATCAAGCTTTGGAAGAAGAGTTCTCACCTAAACTCTAACTATGGACAAATTTCCCTGGATTTCCTCCTTTTTTCTGCTCTTGTCCGATTCTCTTCCTTTTTTCTTCCCTGGAGTTTCTGTTTCCTCTTTTGGTGTGGGTGAAGAAACACATATATGAGAATAAAGGGTGAAATAGCCATACTTTAGGGACCTCCTAGCAAAAATAAAAGAATTGCACTTCAGTCTCTCATATTTTAACCCTAATTTCCTTATTTCATTTAGGTCCATTGGAGAAAGATTTCCAAAATTATTTCTAAAAATAAGATTCAAGAAAGCAGGTATTATAATCCTCCTCCCCTTAAAAGAATTTTTCTCCTAAAATTCATACTTGTAAACAATTTCGCATAATGTTATCTTAAGTCTTCCTCTTTCTCCCACGTAATCTCCTGGGTTGCTACATCCTGCCAAAGTACCTTAACCAAGGGAATTACTTTATTCTAGACTTTTTTAGTCTTAAAGTCTAGGATTTAGATAGGAGTAGATTCATAAGTTAAATTTTCCTTTAATATTATTGGTTGATTCCTCAATACATGCGTGGGATCTGGGACATATTTTCGAGTTGCAAGACGTGGAATACGTCATGTAAATTTGATAGGTAGGGAGATAGGGCAATTTGGTAGGTGACTGGACTGACTCTCTACAGGATTTGAAATGGTCCTAAGAATCTGGGTCTTAATTTCTTTACCCTTATCTGTCTACCAATACTTGTAGTGGGTGACACTTTTAGAAACACATGGTCTCCTTCACTGAACTCTAAGGGTCTTCTCCTTCTATTGGCATAGGTTTATTGTCTCTGTTAGGAAATCCTTATCTTTTCCTTGATCATCTTGATTTTATCAGTGGTATCCTGTACAATCTCTGGGCCCAATAGTGTGCTCTCTCCCATCTCTACCCAGCTCAAGGGCGATTTGTAACTTCTTCCACACAGAGCGGCATACAGTGCCATACCTATGGTAGAGTGATAACTATTATTATAGGCAAACTCTATCAAGGGTAGGTACTTGTCCCAATTTCCTTTCTGTTCTAGCACACATGCCCTTAACATATCCTTCAAGGTTTGTCAGAGGGTGGTAAGTAGTGCTAAACTTAAGTTGGGTTCCCAATACTTTCTATAGGGATTACCAAAATCTTGATGTGAACCTAGGGTCTCGGTCTGATACTATTCCTGATAGCACCCCGTGCTACCTCATAATCTCCCTAAGGTATATTTACGCTAGTTTCTCCATGGAGTATCTAATATTAATAGGCAAGAAATGAGCAAATTTGGTCAATCTATCTACTATTACCCATATAGAATCATAACCACCTGGGGTTTTAGGTAGTCGAACTACAAACTCCATGGTTACTTGATCCCATTTTCTCTCCAGTGTCTCTAGTGGTCTTAATAAACTTACAGGTATTTGATGCTCTATCTTTACCTGCTGAAAGGTGAGACAAGCATTCACATATTTTGCGATGTCCTTTTGCAGACCTGACCACCAAAAGTTTCTTTTCAACTCTTGGTACATCTTGGAAATGCTTGGGTGATTAGTGTAATGGCTACAATGAGCCTCTCTTAACAATTTCTCCCTTAGTTCCTGATGTTTGGGGACACTATTCTGTTTCTATAAATCAATATTCCATCAATGGCTAATGTAACACCCTATATTCTCTTGATTGGTTTTAAATTAATGTTCCCTTAATTAATTAGATGAGTTTGCAAGAAAGTATGATGAATTTACTAGTGTAATTTAATATTTAGAATAAATATGCTAAAGGATAACACCTTTCTTGTGGTAGCTGAATTACAATGTGAGTGGGAGGAAAACACCACATAAAAACTTGGGTGCTTGAGGTGCTTAATTTAATTTTTATTTTCTTTCTTCTATCTAATTGAATTGCCAAAGGAAATAATGAATTGGACTTTGGTCAAAACTAGATAAAACCACACGGTAATAGAAATGGAGAAGAGAGAAAAGAATTTAACCTCTATTTAAATATATATATACATGCATCCGGTGAAGCAAGAGTGAGTGAGAGAATTTAAATTCTTCTTAATGATTCCACCATGCAACGCTATAGGAACTATAGAAATTTCTTTATCCTATATCACTATACGACAAAGAGGAAGAGAGGAAAGAGGCATGTGGCATTTGCCTTCTTGCTTTCCTTCTCTTTGTCCGTGTCCAAGGCCACCGAGAGATGAGAGTCAAGATGCTTGAGACAAAGGAAAGTGCAGCACTCAAGTATAGCTTGTGTGAGCCTTACATCTTGCGTGGAGTGTGTAGCTTTCGTGACTTCCCTTCCTCACTTCCTTCAACATAGCCGAGTGGTAATACAAAGTTTGCAAGTAATATAAATTGTACTTAAAGTACACGTGTGGCACTCAATGTAAGGGAAGAGAAAATATGTAAGAGATAGATTTAATTACATGTGCACACGGTAATTGTATTCGGGAGGCAAGAAAGCAGTTTGGCAAGGAAAAAGAAAAGCTCTCGTGAAGGGGAAAGAGTTAGTTTAACCGAGAGGGAAGGAGGCACAGAAGTAATGAAAAAATTCAAAGGGGAAGCCAAGACAATTCCATTTTATTTCATCCTTAAGGTAGCTTAGCAATTCTATGTCTTGATTTCATGATTTAAACTATGTGGTATGATTTAAAGTTGCATGAAATCAATTTCTCTAGCTCTACATTCCTTGAGATGTAATGTTTCTATTGGATAAGTTCTACATGATGAATGGAATGGGTTGTGATTATTGATGTATGGTGGTAGATGTAGCTAAATTCATGAGAGGATGGTTAATAGAAAATTTCAGCATGCCTAATGCAAAACCTTAGAATTAGAAAGTGTGGAAATTTATGTTCTTAAATAGTTCATGTATGTTTTTAGCTTAAAAATACCCAAAGGAATCATGCTAGCTAGAAATTTGACTTGAAATCATGATATTAATCTCTTTAACCTACTTAAACTGAGAGCATCCCTTTTTGACATATAGAAGTGTAGCTGAAAAATATGTAGGAAAAGTTACCTTTTGGGTTTGGTAAAAGGAGGAAGAAAAGAATGATAAATGGATGTGTGTTGCCTTGTTTATTATTTTCATATGATAAATTTGTATATGGTAGTGTCCTTTAAATGTAGGGGGGATAACATGTATGTAATTATAAAGTGTAGCATGTAAAATAAGCCAAGAAAAGAGGTAAAAAAAATAGAAAATTGTATTGTTACCTAACTTAAATGTGAGAGAAGGTAGCATAATAATTTCAAGGTATTGCATTAATAGATTTAAACTATAGAAAGGATGGAAGAATGTGATAAATGGGATATGAAAAACTTTAGATCCCACCTTTTTCATGATGATTGAAACAATCCCTCATTTTAAATTGTAGCGACCGAATACATATGCAATGGTAAATGACTTATAAGATATCTTATAATGGCTAAAGTCAAGGGAAAATGAGAAAGTTATAGTTAGATGAATGGTGATTGCAATTTATTCCTATCTATGCCATTAATGTTCTTATACTAAAAATTTTATGAGATTATGGATGGCTAATCTGAGTCCACAATGTGACCAAGTTTTCACAATCCTTACAAAGGTGGCCAAGTGTCCACATTCCTTGAAGTGTGACCGAAGGTGCTTCACACTTTGAGGCAAGGTAAGTTTTAAGAATGAGAATATATAGATGATCATTAGCTATTTTAATGGTTATATGTATACTTTTACTGAAAATATGATGTATGAGAATGACCATCTTTATCACACTGACATTCCAAATAATCATGCAATGCTTGCCAATTTGTTACATCAATGAAACTATGTTTTAAACGATTGGAATGTAGATGAAAATGTTTTTTGTGCTTACACACTAGTACATATTAATGGATTTTAAAATATATAATTGTTAAGCTACCAAGAAACTAGTTTTCTCATTTGTGCGCTGATATGTATCAGATGCAGACGTTTAGCAATGTCGAGAAAGGATGGAAGTAACATTCAAGGGAGTCCTTTTGTAAGAGCATTTTTGTAGTCCTTCATTTTGGGTCCTGATTCTATATATATTTTTTGGATTAGCATTAGGACTGTTATTCTTGGTTGTATATAGTAAAGGAAAAAGGGTAATTATTAGGGAAAGGATATATGAAGAACCAGTTCATCCTTATTATTTTGTAAAAAGATTTTAAGTGACAGGCTTGTTGTCTCCTGGCTCTTTGTGGACTGGTACTTCATATATCTAGTATATATTCACAGAAGGATGTAATAGATAGTCATTATATAATATAAAAGTTTTATAAATTATGCTATGATGTATGAATTTTTAATTCCGCTATGCTTATAAGTTTTGATCTGAACAAAAGAACCCGAACCTAATCCACTTTAATAATACTTAATGGTATAAATGCTCAAACGTTGTAAATGAATAATTAAGGTCAAGAATAATGTATCGAACTTATCTAGTTACATCAAAGGAATTGTAATACAGCTAATCCAAAATCGAATTGGTTCACATAAACCCTTATGGATTCATCCTCTTGTTGGGCTTGTTTAATTTGGTCCCTCAAATCACAACTAATCTGGAAGTCACTCATTACTAACCTTTGTGGAAGGGAAATCACATTAAGGCTGAGATTCCTAAAGCCCTCAAGTAATCCCCTCTCATATACCATCAAACTAGCTACTTGTAAGGACTACCTGCTTAATGCATCAGCTACTTCATTAGCTTTTCTTGCATGATACTTCAATTCAAAGTTAAAATCCTTCAGATATTCTACCCACCTTCTTTGCCTTATATTCAATTCCTTTTGATCAAATAAATACCTAAGGCTCTTATGATCACTAAAAACCTCAAATTTAGCCCCATACAAATAATGTCTCTAAATTTTTAGGGCAAATACCATGGAAGCTAGTTCCAAATCATGGGTGGGATAGTTTTTCTCTACAGGATTAAGCTGTCAGGATGCATAAGAAACTATTCTCCTGTCTTGCATTAAGACGCATCTTAAACCTTTATTTGATGCATCTATATAAACCTCAAATGGCTCTATGGGGTTTGGGATTACCAATATTGGAGCGATAGTTAATTTTTTCTTCAAGGTTTGGAAAATACGCTCACACCGATCACTCCATTCAAAATCGACACCTTTCTTAGTTACTTGGGTCAATGGCAGAGCTATCTGGGAAAATCCTTGTATGAATTTCCTGTAATAACTTGCCAAGCCTAAGAAACTCCTAACTTTGGTGACCGTCCCTGGTGGACCCCAATCTAATACTGCTTCAATTTTCTTAGGGTCTACTGAAATTTCTTTTCCATTTATCACGTGACCTAAGAATTTCACCTCCTCTAACCAAAACTCACATTTCTCTAACTTAGCATATAATTGCTTCTCTTCTAACATATGCAGAACCATACCAAGATGTTGGGTATACTCCTTGTGAGTCTTGAAGCAGACGAAGATATCATTTATGAATACCACTACAAACTGGTCCAAGTAGGGTCAAAAAGTTCTGTTCATCTAGTCTATAAAGATAGCAAGGGCATTGTTCAGTGCAAATGACATCACCAAGAACTCATAATGACTATACCTGGTGCTAAATGTCGTCTTAGGAATATCCTTATCCCTAACCCTGATCTGGTGGTATCCTAACCTTAAGTCTATTTTAGAGAATATGGTAGCATCTTGCAATTGATCAAATAGGTCATCTATTTGGGGTAAAGGGTACTTATTTTTAATAGTCACCTTATTCAATTGCTAGTAATCTATAAATAACCTTAGGCTTCCATCTTTCTTCTTCATAAATAGGATCGGAGCTCCCTATGGTGACACACTTGGCCTAATGAACCCCTTGTCCAATAAATCCTCTATTTAGACCTTCAATTCCCTAAGTTCTACTAGAGTTATTTTGTATAGGGTCATGGATATCGGGTCTGCCCCAAGAATTAGGTCAATAGTAAACTTAATCTCTTTCAATGGGGGTAACTTGCTTATCTCTATAGAAAACACTTCCAGGAAATTGTTAATGATAGGAATTAGACTAGTCTTTCTTGCAACTCTACCTAAGAAAGGTTAAGGGATATATCATTTACCTTACATGTCCTGTCACTCCCACCTATTAGTAAAGTATCCAAATAAGTAATAGTCTTTTCAAAATAGTTCATCAAAACCCTATTCCTAGATAACCAATCCATCCCTAGAATGATGTCAATTCCAGTCAGAGGTAAACACACAAGATCCACAATAAACAAGGTATCATTAATGGAAAGGGGATAGTTTATGCAGATTTTTGGGGATATGGTAGTCTCTCTTAAAGGTGTGGAAATGTGTAAGTCAAAAGGCATGGTTTGAAAAGGTAAATTTAGTTTTCCCACACATACATTAGATATGAAATAGTGTGTAGCACTTGAATCAAACAATACTATCAAGGAAAAATTATAAATCTTACCTCTACCCTGTATTAATCTAGGTGACTTTTCGACATTGGCTTTGTCTAAAGTAAAGACTCTCCTTGAAGCTTGTGGTCTCGGGCCACCAGGATTTTGTTGGTTGCCATTAGCTGAAAAAATCTTGTAATATTTCTTGCGTTTCTGTACTTGTAGCATATGACCAGTGTTTTCTACTATTAAAGCTTATTCCCATGCTTGTTCCCATATTTAGGACAATTTGTAGCTTTAGGATGTCGATTACTACTAGATGACCCTTGCTGCAATTTAAAGTTACCCCTCATTCACATTCAGATTTTTTGTGAGTTATTTCTGCCGCCCAACAAATGTTTGGTTTGCATTTTGCTTCTTCTCCAGACTTTTACTGAGGATACGACATTTATTTACCAGCACGAAGAAGTCTCGTACCTTCAATGGGGCTATTTGAGTTCTCATTTGTAAGTACAAACTTGCCTCCAGTTAGGTTGACTTCCAAGCTTCATCCGGGTGCAACCTTAAGTAGGTAGAGTATCTAGCCAGCTTTTTAAATTTGGCCAAGTACTCTTCAAATGGCTTGCCCCTTTTTCTGAGTTGTAGGAACTCAGTCTCTTTTGCCTGCCTTGCACTTTCAGGGAAGTATTTCTCTAGGAAAATCCCTTTGAAAGACTCCCAAGTAATAAGGATAGCCCTAGCTTCCATCTGCTATTTGGCCTCATTCAACCACCTTTTTGCTTCTCCCTTTAGCATGTATGCTGCATAGGTAACCCTTTACTCATCTGTGCTATGCATCAATTGGAAGATTTTCTCCAGCTCCTTGAGCCATCCTTCTACCATCATGGGCTCATAGGCGCTAGTAAATGCTAGTGGTCCAACCCTTTGGAACTCCAACCAGCCTTAGTACATCTGATTGTTGTTCCTATTATTCCCATCATCATGGTTCTAATGGTCCTCCTTATACAGCCTCATCACATTGGCACTAGTGACAGCCTACTCTCTTATAGCCTTTACCATTATTCTCAATGAATCCATCATATCTCTCATTCCATCATCATCCTCCCTATTTTTGTTCTCTCGTGCTCTTTTGGCAGTGCCTCTCCTAAAATTTGCCATGGGTTGCTGATATGAAAAGACAAATAATTAGTTCTTAAAAATTAGCACCCAATCATGATGATAAAAATCATTCCTAGTATCTCAATTACTTTGATTAAATCCCTATGTATTTTAGAGTAAAATTCAATTCAAAAATTCTTAACACTGCAAACCAGGCCTTTCCCTAAGTCAGTAGCCTATAAATAGAGTAAACCCATAACCAGGCTCTGATACTAACTTTGTAACGACCCTTTCTTTGTAACCTACATACAACACAGTATACTTTATGCAGAAGCATAAAGAACCTTAAAAATAATTTTCCCTCTTCTATTTCAAGAATTCCAAGGGGTCGTTACTAACCTAAATAGACTCTCTCATCAGTCCATTCAGATTCTACTTAACCACCTTCCCTATACAGCATAACTAATAACATTATCAAGCCATAAAATACTCTAAAATATAATAGTCTAAAACATTCATTCACAATAACTGAGATATGATTTACAACTAAATACAAACTTCCTGATTCTAAGTTCGAAAATTTCCTCACATTCATCAACATGACAATAAAATCAGTATTATATATATATTTACAATTTTAGGTCTACAATCAAATCTAGCTTAACATTGTGCAATTCTTCTAGTATTGTCTTGTAGCCATGATGTAACATCCCTATCTTATAGTTTCCTTTTATTTATTTTACCTTTAATTATCCTTTAACTATAAGATTAGTATGTTACTCTTCCTTTTTATCCTTATTAATTATCTAAGAAAATCATTTCCTTTTTAATTAATATCTGATTAAGATCAAAAATATCTTCCTCAAGTAAATAACACATACATTGCACAATGAAAAGCTAAATGCATATAAAATTTATCAGTAATGCAATGTAGATTTTAATTAATATCTGATTAAGATCGAAATTCTCTTCCTCAAGTAAATAACACATACATTAGACAACGAACAGCTAAATGGATATAAAATTTATTAGTAACATAGTGTGGAAATTTTAAAACTGCATTCATTCCATATATTTTTATAACCATTTTAGTCATACATATATTTTTGGATATGTTAAATGGTTACGTTATCCTTTTACAAAACAACCATTACCTATTATCACTTTCACATATCCAGACATATATGCCCTCATTAGTATGTACAACAAAATGACTCATCCTGATTCTTCTCAGAATATACACGAACAGTTAGGGCAAGAGGACTATATTCTAACTATTTACATCATGTATCCAAAAAGATAGTCATTCGGGCTCCTCTACATAGGAGGAACCTCCATTATCTTACATACATATTCTAAACATAGGTAAAAGGGCCCAGCCAGGGTATCTCCACTAGTGCTATGTCAATCTCTAGCGGAATCAAATACCTTGTCATTTGATACACACCAGTTCTATTTGTGAGAATTTAAAATTCTCATTAGCTATACATTCCAAAAAAAAAATACTAGTATGTACCACTGTAATGATATGGGAAAAATAGTTCTACATTCTTTTATTTTTAAAATACAATTATTTCTATTGGAAAAGCATATAACTAACTCATTACTGTGTATTGCCTGCATTCATGAATCTATGATATGGCAATATTTTATATGTTCACCACCCTTTTGCTTTCATAGTATCATGATTATGTAATCATTTTTATATATACAGTGAAAACATATCAATATTCATAGAAAACAATTTATGATTTGAAGGAAAACAAATACAATATCTTTGGCTAAAAGCCACATACAGTAAAAGAGAGAAAATTTTTGGCTACTCCACATACTACTACTTACATGAGTGAGAAAATTTTCCCTCTGATGATAATCTAAAACTTTATCTATGGTACAATCAGAGGCGTCCCTTAATGGATCCAAGTGCCCCTTTTATATTCTGGTTACTACCCATTTTTTTTACGGTAGAATAATATTGTATTAAAAATTTACTCACGGGATCACTATCCTCTTTACGCAGATCATCTTCTCTCTGCTTTTAGGCGGGTCATGGTGCTATGGATCACTACCACTTTTCTAGTGGATCATTTCCTAGTACGCTATTTGTTATATATAAACTAGGATGATTCAGCTGGTAACTATGACGTTGCTAAATTCTAAGTAAATGTTCCCTCATTATATTTGGCCATATTAGGTCACACTAACTTAGAATTTGTAGTCATCACTACATTTCAATATATGTGGAATAACCAACTATTATCCTATACTAATAGTTAGTCATTCAGTTACAAGCCTATCTATCCTAGATTATATATTGGAAATACTTCCTCTAAGTTTTCTTTACTACAATTTTATGTTTTCCTTTCTTCTTTTTCTATGTTTTCCCTTCCTTTGTCTCTTAACTTTATCATCATACCACATTCATCATCTAACTGGGAGCCAAAATTATGCACAATTAAATTTGTATTAGAAAGAAGGATTTTCTTAATCAAGATGAGAAATCAAGGGAAATTATTTATTTCTCACTTGAATTTTCCCTTTTCTCATTCTTCCTATTTTTTTTAAAAATGCTATCATTTTCTTTTCCTTTTAATAGTATACAAATTTCCAATGTAGCTTTTCTTTATACTTTATAGGTCCCCTATGGTGAACTTTCTTATATTTATTTTGCCATATCATTTCTTTTCATTTCTAACTTAGTTAAGCATACAAAAAATTTATCTTTTCTAAATTAAAACTATAGGTATGCTTACATATAAATTTTTCTTTATTTGAAGTCATGTATTTTAAACACTAATTTGCCGTGATTTATTAATTTGGATGTTATAAAATTTATTACCAACATCCATTTTCTTTTCCTTTATACTTTGACCAAAAATTCCATTAATTATTTGTAAAGCTTTTATTAAAAATATCCTTTCTTTATTTTAGGTCAAGAAGCCTAAAATGAGAAAATGGGATAATGGTTTGAGTTTAATAAAGTTTTCCTATTTTCTTGCCTAAAATCTGTGAAGCCAAGGCACTTTAGCAACTAAAATTTTGCACTATATATTCTTTTTCTTTCACTACACCTTCACAGTTTTACACAAGAAAATTGGAAAAATTGTAGCTTTCCACCAACTATCACACGTCCCTTTTTATTCTTAACCGTAACATCATGTATAAAGCCATTCCATCAAGATTCAGCATTTTCCCTATATCTACAATTACATCCACGTCCAAGAAAAAGGGAAAATTGGCAATTCTCACAATTTTCACCTAAACACATCAATTATCCCACTTTCTTCATTCTTTAGCCATAAAAAACTAATTACCCATTACAATCATGACAAATTTAGCATTTAAACATGACTTCCATGGAATTTGGGACTTTATGGAAAGTAAATCATAAATTTCAAAAATTTGCTATAACACTTTAATAACTCCAATCTTTTCATGAAAATACATCCATATCACTTTCTAAGCCATTTCCAATAGAAATCTCAATATTTTAAGAATGTAGAAACACCATTTTTACTATTCATCACTATTCACTCCCTTCATGAACATCCATGAAGGCTTGGAAAAATAAGAAAAGAGTGATAAAGGAATGTAAAGCTACCTTATTTGTGAATTTCTATAGTTTTTTCCTTGAATTTCCTTCACTTTTCTTCTTCCTTCTTCATCCTTCAAGTTTCACGTTTTCTTCCTTTTTCTTCCTCTAATTTCACGTTAGTTTTGGCTAAATGGAAGGGAAGGAAGACGTGTGAATGCTTTTAAAGGGTAAAAGACCATTTTCCCTTTAATGGTAAAAGTCCATTTTACCCTTTTAGTTTTTCTTAAAATTCTATGAAATTGGTAGAAGGTTATATTGGTAATTTTAAAATTTTTCCTTTACCAAAACACTTATTTTATCCTCTTGGTAATTTACCAATTTACCCTTGGTGGCAAATTACCATTTTACCCTTAGTGGTAAATTTCCATTTTACCCTTGCTTTAGCTATATTTTTGAAATTTATGGAAAAAAATCTTAATAGAATTTATCATAATTTTTATAAATATTATGATTATTTTCCCCTTGAAATAAAACTTTTTATTTCATTCAGGATAAATTTACTATTTTGCCCTTGGTTTAAATTTGACTGTTATGCCCCTGGGATATTTTTTCAGAGTCATCATGGCCTTTAGATATTTTCCTCAAATATTTTCTAGAAAAATTATTATTTTATTATAAATATCTAATATTTTTCTAGTGTAATGATTACGCGTATTAAATATGCCTCAATTTATGTGCAACATCATTATGATGCTTAAAATTTAAATAAACTTTTCACCTTTTCAATTTAGTCCCTTAACTTTTCCTTTCAATTTAGTCCCTCCCTTGTTTATAGAAAATTATGATAATTAAATTACGATTATTTAGGCATGGAATTTCTAAATTACGAATTTAGAACATACCTAAAATTAAGAAAATGTTAGAAGAAATGCAGATGTTACACATGACATTCGCCTCATACCCCGCTAAGTCCTAGGCATATCCTATTCCTAGTCATTTGAACAAGCAACTTAATGAGATATATAAATCCCAGTAGAGTAATTTACAATTAATACAATCATAAAGACAGTTGCAAGTTTAGCTGTGACGTTAGCATAGAAAACGTCTCTCCCAAATCAATTCTAACACAAGTGTGAATCACCAAATAGTTCAATCCAACAAATATGGGAAATTATATAAATTTATATGAGTATCATATCAATTTAACAAGAAGACCATTGTTCTCAATAATGCCTATAAATCATTTTTTTTTCTTTTTGCATAACAAATCCATGTTGATGCATAATCACTTATCATGTGATTATCAGCTCAATGCATGTACTTTTATAAAAACATTTTGGTTTTGCGTAAGTGTGATCCATAACACCAATCACCTGAAAACAATTGGGTGTGATCCAAATAATGTCCTATTTTGTGAGTGTGATCCTTCACACCAATAACCCACTCAAGGACAGGTGAGTACCAGCTTCCACGGCATCCCCCAGCTTGTGCACACTGCTAGTCTCATCCTTAATCTCGACTATACGGCAAATATATACACACAGTTAACTAATACCAAGGGTTATAGGATATTTTACACTTAAACCAAAACGTCACCCAGTATAGACCATCCACCCTCACTCCTTAAGTCTTTCATAAGGTTGTCTTGGTTTAATGAGTAACCCCTAACAATAGACTAGTTTAATGAAAATAAGTAAATTCTTATAAGTAGTCTGCCTCAACGGCCATCCCATATCAGCTATTGAATGTCCACTTGAAGTTTCGTCCGTCCCTATAAGAATATAACCCAATAGCTAGTCTCATCAATCAGTAAAAAGTATCTTTATATAGGCAATTTTTCTATACTTATGCATTTCTCAAATCAAATTTCACACACATTTCCCATTCCAATAAAGCAATCTCATTTACAACAAGTAATTCACAATATTATGTTAAAGTAGGGGAGTGTAGATTACTCTACCTTTATCGTTTGTTCCTCTTTTGAACAAGATTTTCCTTTTTTACCTTCGAATTGTCCTCACAAATTGTTTCCTAAGGCAATAAGTTAAGTTCATGCTCTAGTTTTCCTCAAATATACATTTATGCAATTCTATATCTTAAGGTTTCACTAAGGTTTTCTCCCAATTTCCCATTCTGCTTGTTATTTCTATGTTACTTATCACTCAACACATGAAATTCCCATGTATGTTGATATTTTGAACCTTATTCAAATCAAAACCAGGGGTTTCCAAACTCAATTCATGTTTTAAAACCACTTTTCACATTAGGAGAGCTATCAGTTGGCTTTTAGGGGGCTGGCATTCAGCTATTGCTCTTTGGAAGGCTGGACTCCGCAAGACAGTGGCTCAACAATCGACTGCTGCAGCATGCCTGGTAGTCGACTGTCGCACCTCTATGTGAGCTTCTGGGCTTACAGAGCCTGACAATCGACTAATACACGTCTAGCAGGCGATTGCCTTACTTCTAGATGTAAATTCTAGGCTTGCCAAGAATAAGACATTCGACTGGCGCATGCTGGCAGTCGACTTTTTTGTTTTTCGACAGTCTAGGAATGCCTATTTTCTCAACATTTCAGCCCAATTTTCTAATCCATAACAAATTTAAAATGCATAAGCTTAGTCCCTAACCATTTCCATGTAAAACCCATAAATTTTTAGGTCTAAAATATCAATCATTAAGAAAATCCAACATGAAAACTGAGTGAAAGAAAAACATAACTTACAAAAATTTGGTTTAAATCTTGAAATCGCTAAATGGAAGTAAATAATCCTATCATTTTAGTTTGGAAGTCATTTCCTAACCTCAAGAAAAACTCAAACTCATTTTCTCCTACTCAAAATCATCAGAAATCTAAAAATGCCCTATTTTTCTATTTTCACTTTCTCCCTCAAATTTCAACAAATTGTGGGTTCTAAGAGAGGAAATCTACCTCCTAGATGATGCTCCGATGATTATCAAGATCTAGAAAAAGAGTTCTTACCTTAACTCTAGCTATGGACGAATTACCCTGGATTTCCTCCTCTTTTCTCCTCTTTCCTGATTCTCTTCCTCTTTTCTTCCCTGGGGTTTCAGTTTCCTCTTTTGGTGTGGGTGAAGAAACACATATATGAGAATAAAGGGTGAAATAGCCATACTTCAGGGACCTCCTAGCAAAAAAAAATAAAACTGCACTTTAGTCCCTCATATATTAACCCCAATTTCCTTATTTCATTTAGGTCAATTGGAAAAATATTTCCAAAATTATTTCTAAAAATAAGATTCAGGGAAGTGGGTATTACAGGAAAAGTCTCAAGTACCTCTTTGACCAGAAGGAATTAAACATGACATAGAGGAGATGGATAAAGTTCATTAAGGACTATGATTTTGAATTGAGATACCATCCAGGTAAAGCAATGTTGCGGTGGATGCCTTGAGTAGGAAATCCCTCCATATAGCTGAGATGATGGTGAGTGAGATGAGTTTGATAGAAAGTTCTAGTGAATTGAGCTTATCCGTGTTGGTGCTACCAGATAGGATATGTCTAGGTGAATTGCGGATTGAGTTTGAGTTTGATAAAGGACCCAAAGGAATTCTATAAGGAGGCCAATGGGATCATGACCTTCTCGAATAAGGTTAATGTCTCGAGTCTAGGGAAATTAAGGGAGAAAATCTTAGAGAAAGCCCATAAGAGCAACTATACCATTTGCCCTGCTGTAACTAAGATGTGTCAAGACTTGAAGGGAAGATTTTGGTGGCCAGGCATGAAAAAGCACATCACTGAGTATGTCACTAAATGCTTAGTGTGTTAGCAGGTGAAGATTAGACATCAAAAACTTGATGGGTTGTTGCAACCTCTAGACATCCCTGAGTGAAAGTGGGATAAGATTTCCATAGACATTATGGTAGGTTTACCTAGGACTCAGTCAGAAATGATGTTATTTGGGTGATAGCAAATTGATTAACTAAGTCAGCGCATTTCTTACCCATTAAGATCAATTTCTCTTGGGATAAATTAGCCCGTTTGTATATTCAGGAGATCATGACACTTTATAGGATCCCAACTAGCATTGCCTTCGATAGAGACCCCAGGTTTACCTTTAGATTTTGGAGAGCTTTCCAAAAAGCTTTTGGTACTAGGTTAAGCTTAAGTATCGCCTATCATCCTCAAACAGGTGGACAAACCGAGAGGACTATCCAGACTTTAGAGGATATGCTTAGGTCATGTGCCTTGGAGTATAAAGGAAGTTAGGACCAAAGCCTAGCATTGATAGAATTCTCATACAATAACAGTTTTTATTCTAGTATAGGGATGACACCTTATGAAGCTTTGTATGGGAGGAAGTGTAGAATAGATCTATGTTGTTTTGAGGTAAGGGAAAGACAATTGCTCAAATTAGAGTTGGTTTAGCAAACTACGAACAAGAATAAGATTATCAGGGATAAGATGGATAGAGCCCAAGATAGGAAAAAGAAATATGCTGACAAAAAAAGGAGTCCACTGAAATTTGATTAAGGGGATCATTTTTTCCTTAGGGTATCGCAATTACTAGTATCAGTAGAGCCATTAAGTCCAGAAAGTTAAATCCCAGATCTATTAGGGCATTCCAAATTTTAAAAAGAGTGGGTCAATTAGCCTACCAGATAACCTTACCCTTATTCCTGACAAATCTTTATAATGTTTTCCATGTCTCATAACTTTAGAAATACATCCATAATCCATCACACATTCTTGATGCCAGTACAGTACAGTTAATGTGTTACCAATGAACTATATGTAGCCACACCTTAAGTCAGTGCACTTGTCGGCATAGCTTATCGCAATGGTGCATACCAAGGTTGTATCCGATAGGAATAGGAAAGCCCAGAGTTACTACTTAATCATTGTTATCTAACCTAGGAAGGATGATGGATTGTTAATTAACTAAATCTAACTATCACTATCTTGACTTCAGAGGGAAAGTAAGGCAAGTGTTAAGGTGGCGAATTATCAAGCTCCAGAAAAGCAAACCTATTGGGGTCTTAGACTAGATAATATGTAAACAAAGGATTATAAGTGATGAAATTGATTATGCTACCTGTGTAAAATAAATCCATATTTTTAGTTGATTTCAATGGATTTTTAAAACCTATACCTTCTATTGGCTATTCGTCTCCAATGGTCAAGTTTATATCAGCATTAGTGCTTATTAGGAGTTCCTCCTAGTCTAGCAGTTGTCAACCTCTTGGTTTGAACAAAGATCAACTATTCTCTCTAGTTAGTTTTCCAATTCCCAACATCATCAGTTAAAGTATTTGAAAGGAATCTAGATAGTTTTCTTTACGACGTCTCATAATAAAAACTTAATTAATCTTTAACTAGAGGAAGATCACATAATTCAATTTATAACTCAATCATGTTTAAATCAAAATACCAATCTAGCTACTCATGTTCATGAATAAAACAACAAGAAGTATAACAAGTGAAGGAGAATAGAATGGAAACAAAAACATCCTCATTTTCCTAGTTTTGGAAGACTAGTTTGGATTTTGGACTCCTTTCTTGATTATGTTTCTCGTTACCTCTTGATGCTTCCCAATCTCTTTCTTCAACTCTTGATGGACTCTCCATGGCTTGTGACCTTTGTGGGGAGGCAAGGGAATTGAAGTATTAGGCTCCAAAGATTAGCAAGGATTTTCAGACTCTAAGCTACTCCAAGTGCTCTTGGTTTTCCTCTCCTTAGATGCCTTCAAGTGATGTCTTTCTCTCCTTGCGCCTTTTTCTATTTATGGGCAAGGGAGGTGCCTCTCTAGGCTTCCACATGGCCATGTGGCAGCCTATAAAGTGGCATGGCTGTGTGGTAGCCCAAGGGGAGAGCATGACCATGTTGTAGGCCGTGTTCCAGAAGACATTCCTCCATGATGTATTTTGGCCATTTCTTGGTTGGAGATTGATGCTATGGCCATGTAGAAAGGAGCGTAAGATGTCTTTGGCATGTAGAGAGGTTTGTTCTAGAAGATTTAAGGTAGCATAGGTGTGTGATAGGGTGTGTTCTAGAAGAATCCATGTGTGCCTATGGAATCTATGTGTGCTCATGCTAAAAGGTGTATTTTGAGGTGCTTTGAGCCTTTAGACACTTGGTTTTGGTCCATTTCTCTTCAAAACTATTTTGTACTTGGGAAAAGCTTGGATAACATGAAAACAAGTGGAAACATGGGTAATTAAATAAAACACATAAAATATATGCCTAAAGTGAGTGGACTTTAGCAATTAAATATGTTAATTATGTGCTTATCATAATACCCCACACTTAAGCTTTTGCTTGTCCTCAAGCAAACTTTTATTTAATTCATAAGAAACAATAACAGCTTTTCATAGTTAATACCTACTCCACAGTCTATGTAACTTGGTGCTACATGAATCTGAACCATAATTCTTGGCATTGCAGGCTCTTCACAAATAACAAAGATAGTTAGATTGAATGCATTTTCTCAACAAGCAATTCATTATTTGATTAGGAACCACTGTCTCACAGAGATTACTCAATGTTTCTAAGAAGTGTATATGGGTGAAGTGAAATCTCTTAAGCAATTTCATAGTACCATGTCTTCCATATGCTTGCTTATAAATCTCATCTCCACGACTTGCGAAAACTTGAATATCATGATCAATGGGTCTTGACAGGGTTATAATAAGGCTTGAGGTAGAGGTAGAGGTAGGTGAAAAATCTTGGGAGACAATGGTATAGATATATTGAAAACACATGTGGTATTAAGGAGATTCCAAGGATTAAATGTTGTAGACACAATTTTCACTGAGCTTTTTAGTTTAGAGAATACCCTTTCCCAAGATAGTACCAAGACTGCTTTGATACTTTTTTTTTCCTTCTTGCTTTCTTTTTCCTTTCCTTTTCTTCCTTTCTTCCTTTCCTTTTTCTCTTCTTCATATATTATTATTATTTTTCTTTTTGCTTTCTTTTTGTAGTCTTTCAGTCTTTCTAATATTCAATCTTAGATTGAAGGGCTATCTCAAAATAAATGGGAGACTCAGTCAATCCTTATCTATTGAGATAGTGTATTTTAATCTAGATATAAAGAATAGACCATACAAATTTCAACATATCAGGTGCCAAAGAGAAAGTATTGTAAAGAAAAATAAGTGGAGTATGGTGTGTAGGGGTGTATATATGGAAGAACATTCCAAGGCTCGAGAATGGTCAACTAAGGGAAACATATAGGGTAGGCTTTTGGTCAATAGTGGTGTAACCTAAGTTACCCAAATCATGTCTAATATTCAAAAATTCATGTAATTTTGACAAGTATTACAAAGCAAGTTCTATAACCATAGTAAAATGAAGTGTACCCTTAGCAAGAAAAAATTTTGAGCATATTTGTAATGAATGCTCTTTCGGCTAAAATCCTCACATTTACAGGGTGTGTTTGCATAGGCTCCTAGAATTTCATTGAAATTGCTAGTTGAGTAATACATGCATGTACTCCTATCCATATTATCAACTAAGAGTGTATTCAATGTAGAACATGGTGCAAGATATGGGAGCATTTAGGTGCCATAAAAATTTTTTTCAATGAGATATGAAATGCATTTTTTGTCTAATATGGATTTAAAACAAGAGTTTGACTTTTGACTTGCATGATTGTAAGTGTGTGTTTTATATTCATGTTATGGCTTAACTATAAAGCAATGCTGAAGAAAATGACAATTTCAAGAAAATGAAAATTGCTAATATGATATACTTTGGAATGCACATATTGGATCACACTTTATTGTGATGCACTTATTTGAAATGTGATATGTGATGATCAAAGTAAAGACAAAAAATAAAGAGTAAAACTAAAAAGAAAGAACAACTATGAGGAGTCCACCCCACACTTAAGAGAAATACTATCCTCAGAGTTGGATAGATGGGGGAAACCCCTGGACACCTGCAATGAAGTATAGAGAAACATTACTAATTAGTACCATTTTGGATATATGGGTAGTGTGCGTCCTATTGAAGTCAGATCATGGATTTGCTCATGTAGAACTCTGACCTTCCTCACCAATCGAGTGATGTAGGGACCAAAGCATAGGATACTTTGCCTGACATCTCTTGTGAAAGTGGAAATCTGGGTTGCTAAAAGATACTCAAGATCTACCTTCCTATGTTAATCATTGCCCAGAGGATGAGCAAGTCTATTGGAGTAATTTCATCAAAGTTTTTTACCCAGCTTCTAAGAGTGTGATATAAGATGGAATGAAAATACCTTAGATTGTTTGGGAGGTTCCTTTCTGTAGCGCTGCTAAGGGTGAAACTTCTAGAATAGTTGGTGATTTAATTTCGCATAAGGTGCGGGGAAAAAGTTTAAATGTAGAGGCATCCTCTATATATGTCCTTATTAAGTTCTTCTGAAGTCCAAAGGCCTAGGTGCCACCCAAAGTGTAGTATGGACATATATAAATCTGTTCGTCCTAACCAAAAAGAAATGGTGTCTTGGTCATTCCACTCATAAACATACTCTTTTAGATAGAATGTGCTATAGAATTCCAAGGTTAACTCTTTGTATGCAAGTTCGTTAATGCTAAAGAACCTTTCATGCTGAGGTGTGTTCAGGAGGCTGATCTATTATACAGTCAAGGCAGCAGGGATGATGCAACGTCTAGCTCCTATGAGTTTGAACCAGAAAGCTTGGTATTTTTATTCTTGCTCATCTTTATAAAAGGTCAATAGTAGGTGGTGATTCCAAAGGTCAGCTTCAGAGGTCCCCCTTCTTCTTGAGGTGACACTATAATAAGAAGAACTTGATGTGGTCCGATGAGTGGTTCCTCCACTTCTGGATGTGACACTGGAGAATGAAGAGCTCGACATAATCCTAAATTTACACTAGTTAGTTATAAAGACATTAAGAATCTAGGGCAAATATTTATTCAATGTCTATCCTATTGATTTATTGAGCTTTCTTGATTAAACCAAAAGAAGAAAGATTCTATTGCTAGAATCTTGATGCATCCAAAGAAATCAAGACTTTTTGTATGATTTTTACATGATGATAATTTATTTTATATGAGAATTAAGAAAAGAATTCAAGAATATGATTCTTTATTTTTCAAGAATAGATTTTCTCTATCAAGATTCTATCTTTGAAGTTCTTTATGGATGCAAGAACAATGCATGGCCATGTATAGAAAGAAAGATTCTATCAAGAAACCATAGAAACCATCAAAAGAAATAAGATTTATAGTTTCTAGTTTATGTGTTACCTAAAAGAACCGTAAAGAAATTTGCTTGCATTTCAAGGTTCCTTTTGAATACTATATTGTTCATGACAAAATTTTTGCTTTTATGTTCAAGAAAGGATGAATATTGAAGGCTAAAATGACACGAAAATGCATAAGAGATATCAAAGAAGCACGAATCTTGGAGAAGAAATTATTTAGAGAATGAATCTTCAAAACAATGCATCATGAAATTGAGAAAAATTAAACATGAAAGACTTATGAATCTTGGAACTATATGAATGGAGAATGAAAAAGAATTACGCATGGTATATGATTCTTGAATTAAGGAACAGAGAAAAGAGAATTAAGGAAGAAACATACTTACTTGGAGGGAAGACTAGGCATAAGAGAGAGAGAGAGCTAGGGGGATCAAAAATGTAAGGAAGAAAATAAGAGAGTTACTTACCAAATGCACAGCCTTCTCCCCCTTATATATGCACGGATTCTCCTTTTTTGGCTTCTCCTTCTTCTAGTGGGACACATAATTCACATACCAAGAAAGGGTAGACTAACATTTTTATATTTTAATTTTAGGATAAGCCATTTGTTTTAAAATAAACACTAAGGATTTAATCTTCAAGATGATTTAAATTACCTCTAGGATACTCTTTAAAAGATCTTTAAGAAAATCTCACCCTTTAATATTTAAATAATTTTGACTTTTATTTCAATGGCCTTTTAATCAAGTTTTCAAAGTTTTTTTAAAAAATAAGGCCTATTGAAATCAAAATGGCTTATCATGTTAGCTAGTCCTTCTATTTTTCTGAACTCCTCAGCTTTATTATATATTTTTTTCTTATCCAAGTAAGTTGGAAGAAAGTTTTTATTAACTAATAAATTGAAAATTATATACATATATATATTCACAATGTATGAAACAAAAAAGAATTAAATTTTATTTTATTCTCATTTATTTATTTTTATTATATATATATATATATATTGAGTCTACTAACTGACTTATTTAATTACCAGGTCATAAAAGAATATTACCTTGTCTTTTATTGGGTCTCTATGATAATGCTAGAGATGGTGCCCATTTACCTTAAAATTTCCCTAGTTAGGGTCATAAATTTCAATGACACCATAGGGAAATACCTGTTTAATTGTAAAAGGTCTTAACCATCGGCTTCTTAATTTTCTTCTAAAGAAGTGGAGACGTGAATTGTACAAGAGTACCTTGTCTCCTACTTGAAAACTTTTAGACAAGCATATTCTTTGATCATGCCATTTCTTTGTTCAGACTTTGTAGATGGAGGAATTTTCATATGCTTGGTGTCGCCATTCTTCCAACTCATTAAGCTGCCATAATCTTTCTTTCCCTGAAGAATCCACATCAAAGTTACATGTTTTAAGGGCCCATAATGCCCTGTGTTCCAATTCAACAGCTAAATGGCAAGATTTTCCTTACACAAGTCTGTATGATGTGAATCTAGTGGACGGTCTATAGGCTTTTCTAAAAGCCCATTATGCATTATCTAACTTAGCCACCTAGTCTTTTTTGTTTTTTCCCACTGTCTTTTCTAAGATTCCTTAACCTGCCTACTAGTTTGTGGGTGATAGGGTGTAGCAAATCTATGGGTTACTCTATAGCATTTGAGTACTTTCTCTAATTGGTAGTTACAAAAGTGGGTTCCCTTACCGCTGATTAATGCTCTAGGTGTGCCAAACCTAGCAAATAGTCTTTTTAAGAACCTAGTTAGTACCCTAGCATCATTGGTAGGGAAAGCCTGGGCTTTCAGCCACTTTGAGAAGTATTTAACCGCAACTAGAATGTACCTATTACCATATAAAGAGGGGAAGGGTCCCATGAAATCTATACCTTATACATCAAATATTTCTGCTACATGTATGCTTGTTTGGGGCATTTCATTTCGGGCAAAGATATTACCTGACCTTTGACATGCATCACAAACCTGGACATACTTTTGTACATCTTAGAATATAGTTGGCCAATAAAATCCTGCTTCTAAGACCTTCCTGGCATTATGGTTAGCTGCTTGATGTCCTCATGTTAGTCCCTTGTGATAATGGCTTAGAATCTTGTTGATTTCTTCCTCATGTACACACCTTCTAATTACCTGGTCTGTATAAATTAGAAATAAAAAAGGGTCTTCCTAAATGTAATACTTCAGCTCAGCAAAGAATTTCTTCTTTTGTTGAGTTGTCATATCCTTTGGTAAGACTCTTGTGACTAGATAGTTAGCATAATCAGAGAACCAAGGGAGGTCAGAATATAACTGCATCACCTCTAAGTGCTCTTCTGGAAAGTTATCATTTATTTCTTCTTCATCCAGAGCCTCGAGGTTTGGATTCTCTAGTCTCAATAGGTGGTCTGTAGCTAAATTTTCTGCACCCTTCTTATCTTTCACCTCTATGTCAAACTCCTGCAGCAATAATATCCATTTGATTAGTCTAGGTTTAGCATTATTTTTCAAAGATAAATACCTCAGAGCTGAATGGTCCATGTAGACCATGATCTTTGAGAGTACTAAGTAGCTCTGAAACTTATCAAATGCATATACCATTAGAAGTAGTTCCTTTTCAGTAGTAGTGTAGTTATCTTGGGCGTTAGTCAATGTCTTGTTGGCATAGTAGATGGGTTAAAACTTCTTATCAATTCTTTAGCCTAGAATTGCTCCAACCACATAGTCACTGGCATCACACATTAGTTTAAAAGGTAATCCCTAATTAGGAGATATCATAATAGAGGTTGTGGTCAGTCTCTCTTTTAATAACTCAAATGCCTACATACAGTTACTATAAAATTTAAAAGGTGTGTCCTTGGCAAGTAACTAAGTCAATGTCTAGCAATCTTGGATAAGTCCTTGATGAATCTCCTGTAAAATCTAGCGTGTCCTAGGAAACTTCTTATTGCTTTCACAGAGCTAAGAGGTGAAAGCTTTGATATGACTTTAATTTTTACTTTGTCAACTTCCAAACCTGCATGAGATATTTTTTGACCTAGGACAATCCCTTACTTAACCATGAAATGGCATTTTTCCCAATTCAAAACCAAGTTTTCTTCTACACAATGAGCTAACATCTATTCTAAATTTGCTAGACAATGTGTGAAGGAATTTCTGAAAATAGAAAAATCATCCATGAACAGTTCCATTGAATCCTGAATCGTGTCATAGAAGATTGCCATCATACACCTTTGCAAAGTGGCAGGTGTATTGCACAGTCCAAAGGGCATTCTCCTATAAGCAAATGTTCCATAGGTACAGGTGAAGGTAGTCTTCTCTTGGTCCTCAGGAGCGATAAGTATCTGAAAATATCCTGAAAAAACCATCAAGAAAGCAAAAAACATGTTACATGCCAATCTCTCAAGAATCTGATCAATGAATGGAAGGGGAAAATGGTCTTTTCGATTTACATCATTTAATATGCGGTAGTCTATACAAACCCGATAACTAGTTACCATCCTTGTCGATATAAGCTCATCCTTCTCATTCTTTATTACTCTAGTGCCTCCTTTCTTTAGCACTACTTGCATAAGACTAACCCAGGAGCTATTAGAAATAAGGTAGATCAAACCTGAATCAAGAAGCTTAATCACTTCCTTCTTCACTACCTCCTTCATATTAAGGTTTAGACGTCTCTATGGCTATACCACCAGCTTATAGTTATCTTCCATTAGAATCTTGTGAGAGCAGTAGCTAGGATTTATCTACTTTCTAAGAGAGGCTAGGGTCATTTCCCTCTCTTCAGGAGTTAAATTTGCTACTATAATCACTGGAAACTTCTCCTACTTATTTTAGTAGGCATAATTCAAATGCTTAAGTAACTCGTTTAATTCTAAGGCTAGAGGGTCCTCAATTGAAAGTGTTACCTCTTTTTCTTCTGGCTTATCTATGGAAAGGATATGGTCTATAGGTTTATCTGGTTCAGATAGGGCAGGGTTAATGGGCTCTGTACCTAACAAACTTCTCAATTGTTGCAACACTTGTTCATTTGTCAGACCATCATTTTCTAGTAGAGCCTCTGGAGAAGAGTCATTCAATAAGAATTCCTATAGATATGCTTTTATTTCATCATCTAGGACATCCATTGAGTATATTGTATCATTGTGATCCATGGATTATTGAATGGAGTCTACTAGGTTGAAGGTGAGTGTTTCATCTCCTACTTTGAGTTGCAACCTTCCATCACAAACATCAATAAGAGCTCTAGATGTAGTGAGGAATGGTCTTCCTAAGATCAGTGGTATGTTGCTTTCACCTATCATATCCATCACCATGAAATTCACGGGAAAGATGAACTTATCGACTCTTATAAGCACATTCTCTACTATACCACTAGGATATTTAATTTTTCTATCTGCCAATTGTATGCTCATCCTAGTGGGTTTTGGTTTACTCAGCCCAAGTTTATTAAAAAAGTTAGTTGGCATTAAGTTGATGCTAGCTCCTAAGTCAGCTAAAGAATCTTTGATCAGGAGTTTACCTATTACACAGGGCACAGTAAAGCTTCCTAGATCAAGTTTCTTTGTAGGTAACTTATTTTGTAAAATGGCTCAGCATTCCTCATTTAGGGTTACTAACCCAAGATCTTCTAAGTTCCTTTTGTTGCTCAAAATCTCCTTAGGGTTGAACAAAAAGTAGATTGATTGTTAGTTGTTTAAATAAATCTAAAAACTTATTGAACTGTTGATCAATATTTTCCTACTTCAGCCTAGCAGGATATGGAATGGGTGGCTGATATTCTGCCACAGGGCTTTTCTACTTTTCACCATGAACTGGTTCTTTTTTAGCCGCTTCTTACTCTTTATCTATCTGTTCGGTTGACATTTTTCATTATCCTTTAGTATGGGTAATGGCTTACTCAATTCCTTACTTGACCTGAGTGTGATAACTTTGCATTGCTCTCTTGGATTAAATTCAATAGTGCTCGGGAGCGTGCCTAGCTGTCTTTTTGTAAACATTTTGGACATTTGGCTTACCTGGTTTTCTAAATTTTGGATCTAGCCCCGTTGATTTCTAAGATCTCTCTCTGTCTATTGTTGCTTGTCCTTTGAAGTGGCTATAAATTCAATTAATAGTTCTTCAAGGTTGGGTTTCTTTTCTTATCCTTGAGAGAACTAGGTCAAAGGATTTTTCTGAGATTTCTGTTGATGCAATTTCTAAAATCTTGTGGTCCCTGATTATTGTTGTTTTTCCATCTAAAGTTTGGATGGTTCCTTCACTTGGGGTTGAATGTATTGTTGTATGTGTTATTTTACTGTCTTGGGGCAATCCTCATGTAATCTACCTGTTCTAATTCAGTAGACCCATAGATAGATGAATAAGAAGTTATAGGGTTTGTAAACATACTACCTGTATTGCAATTTAAACTATAGTGTGAACCACCACAAAATTCACAGCTTAGTTATGCTGCTTGTACTAGCATCTAGAGTTGGTCTATTTTCTTGGTCAGGAGCTCTACTTGAGTTGCCAGAAGTGTTGTGGCATCTACTTGATGGGCTACTCCTTGTCATACTGTTCTTTCTCTTGAGGATTGCCTTTGGTAGTTATTCATGGCCATCTCTTCTATTAAATTGTGTGCCTGCTATGCGGTTTTGTTGTTCAGAGCTCCCCCTGCTACTGCATCTACCATCTGCCTAGTGGTTGGGTTCAATCCAGTATAAAATGTTTGTACCTGCATCCATACGGGCAGTCCATGAAGTGGGAAACATCTGTGCAGTTCCTTATACCTCTCCCATACATCGTACATGCTTTCATCATCTATCTGCAAAAAAGAAGAAATATTATTGCACATCTGTGTAGTCTTAGGAGGAGGGAAGTACTTGTATAAAAATTTATCTGCTAACTCACCCTAAGTGGTGATAGAATTAGGGGGGAGGGATTGCAACCATCTTTTGGTCCTATCCCTTAAGGAAAATGGAAATAACCTAAGCCTGATGGCATCATCGGTGGTTCTATTTATCTTAAAGGTGTCACATATCTCCAAAAAGTTGGCGATATGAGAATTAGGGTCCTCACTAGGCAAACCTCCAAATTGTACTATTTGTTGTACCATTTGGATGATGTTTGGCTTTATTTCAAAATTATTGGCCACTATGATAAGCTGACTAATGTATGTTTGTGTCTCTTCTAATGAAGGTTTAGCAAAATCATTCATTGTTTGGTTACCATCATTATTGTTATTATTGGGCATCTCTTGTGGTGTATGAATAGGAACTTGAACTGGCTCCTCCTTAATGTAACGTGAACATAATCTCAAGTTCAGATATCGTTCAGGCTCAAAAAAAGGATTAGTTGGTTCAGGGTTTGTACTCCTGGTTATAAACTATTAGAGATAATTCATAATTTAAACACTAAAAGAGGCAAACTTAAAAAAAAAATAACTAAACAAATTAAATGCTAAAACAAATTAAATTAAATTGGCTAAAGTAACAATTCCTAATTTTGCTCTAGTTTTCCCACAAATGTCCTTGACAACGGCGCCAAAAACTTGATGTGCTACTAATGGACTATATGTAGCAACACCTTAAGGCAGTGCACCTGTTAGCGTAGCCTAGCGCAATGGTGAGTACCAAGGTCGTATCCCATGGGAATGGGAAAGCCCAGAGTTACTACTTAATCATTGTTATCTAGCATAGGAAGGATGATGGATTTTTAATTAACTAAATCTAACTATCACTATCTTGACTTCAGAAGGAAAGTAAGGCAAGTGTTAAGGTGGCGATTTATCAAGTTCTAGAAAAGCAAACCCATTGGGGTCTTAGACTAGATGATATGTAAACAAAGGATTATGAGTTATGAAATTGATTATGCTACCTGTGTAAAAAAAATCTTGATTTTTGGTTGGTTTTAATAGATTTCTAAAACCTATACCTTCCATTGGCTATTCGTGTCCAATGGTCAAGTTTAGATCAACATTAGTGCTTATTAGGAGATCCACCTAGTCCAGTAGTCGTCAACCTCTTAGTCCGAGCGAAGATCAACTGTTCTCTCTAGTTATTTTTCCAATTCCCAACATCATTGGTTAGAGTATTTGAGAGGAATCTAGATAGTTTTCTTTATGATGTCTCGTATTAAAAACTTGATTAATCTTTAACTAGAGGAAGATCAAATAATTCAATTTATAACTCAATCATGTTTCAATCAAAATATCTACATAGTCTAAGTACTCCAATTGGGTTCTACCAATCTAGCTACTTATGTTCATGAATAAAATAACAAGTATAACAAGGGAAGGAGAATAGAATGGAAACAAAAACATCCTCATATGTAGAGTTTTGGATGACTAGTTTGGATTTTGAACTCCTTTCTTGATTATGCTTTTAGTTGCCTCTTGATGTTTCCTAATCTCTTTCTTCAACTCTTGATGGACTCTCCACGACTTGTGAACTTTGTGGAGAGGCAAGGGAATTGAAGTATTAGGCTCCAAATATTAACAAGGATTGTTAAACTCCAAGCTAGTCCAAGTGCTCTCGATTTTCCTCTCTTTATATGCCTTCAAGTGATGCCTATCTCTCCTTCCACATGGCCGTGTGGTAGCCTAGAAGGTGGCATGTCTGTGTGGTAGCCCAAGTGGAGAATATGGCCGTGTTGTAGGCCATGTTCCAGAAGAAATCCCTCTGTGATGTGATTTTGGCCATTTTCTTGGTTGGAGATTAATGCTCTGGCCATGTAGGAAAGTGCATAAGATGTCTTTGGCATGTGGAGGGGTGTGTTCTAGAAGATTTAAGGAAGCATGGACATGTGATAGGTTGTGTTCTAGAAGAATCCATGTGTGTCCATGCTAAAAGGTGCATTTTGAGGTGATTTGAGCCTTTAAACACTTGGTTTTGGTGCATTTCTCTTCAAACTGCTTTGTACCTAGGAAAAGCTTGGATAACATGAAAACAAGTGGAAACATGGGTAATTATATAAAACACATAAAATATACCCCTAAAGTGAGTGGACTTTAGCAAATAAATATGTATGATTATGTGCTTATGAACAGCTAAAAGAGAATTTAACTTATCATCCATAACCTTTAAGAATCATCAAGAATGAGGTCAAGCAATTAAGGATCAAGGTTATCCCTTTGGTTAAGGTCTTATGGGATCAGTCATCTCCACAAGAGGTGACATAGGAGAAGGAAGAGGATATGAGAAAGTCCTACCTAAAATTATTCAAATAGGTACGTATCAATTTCGAGGACGAAATTATTTTAAAGGAGGAGAGAAATTTAACATCTACTCCTAATATGATCAAGAGATGTTTGTTAGTTGACTTAAGTTTAATGTTTGTGTATGTTGCATTAATTGCATATAGTTGCACTAGTGCAGGGACTTAGTTAAAATGATTAAAAGCTGAGCCAAAGTATAACTTAGGACCAAATTGAAAAGGGAAAACTAAGTGAGGATAAAGTCACAAAATGGCTGAGGACCAAAATGCAAATAGTGAGAGTTAATAATTAGCAGTCCTAAAACCCTAAAACACAATTCCAAACTTTAACATTTCTAGAGGAAGAGAAGGACAAGTAGAGAGAGAAAGTGCTGGATTAGGGTAAAGGGGAAGGGATTTGTTGGAAGAAGACTAATTTGAGGCTAGGAATTAATCCTACAGTAAGAAGAAGATCATTTGAACATAATGTACACGCACATTTTCAGGAAATCTAGGTAGCAACTCAACCTAAACCCCATTTTTGAAATGTTAAGCTTCTTGCTGCAGAAATGTGATTTATAAATGTTTTGAGTTAAGTTTGGGGTTTAAACCTGCATTCTCTGTGTTTTTAATTGCTATTGGGTAATGCTTACTGGATAGTTATGCTCATTTATGCTTGGCATTGATTGTGAAAGTGAGCTTATGCCCTAAGTATGAAAGTATGGTTTAATCTTAGTAATAAGTGACATTGAGTTTAGTTGTGGGTTGTTTATGAGTACTATATGATGTCTAAATGCTGATGTTGACTTCATAGCTTAAGAAAACAATTGAAAACTTAGTTTTGGGGTAAAATTCTAGATGAGCCAGTGAGTTTTAGAGCAAACCAAACACTAGCAGTTGACTACCAATACTAGAAGTTGACTGATGTGTTCATCATTTGCCCAAAAAGGCAAGACAGAATGCTAGCAGCTGACTACCAATTCGTGGAAGTCAATTATCGTGTTCTTTATTTTTCTAAAAAACATTTTGAAGGCTAACAGCTAACTATCATGCTCTAGCAGTCAACTATCGAGCCCATTTTCTCTAGTAGTTAACTGCCAAGCATTTAGCAACCAATTGATAGCTCTCAACCAAGACAGAGTGAATTGGACAATGAGCTAGCAATCGACTGCCAGCATAGGATCAGTCAACTGCTAGCCCTTTTTTTTAGATAATGAACTTAGTAACTATTCTAAGAGGTAAATATCCTAATATCTCACTTAAACTAATGATCTAAACCTAGGATGTAGTAGGTAACATGCAAGGGATAGAGTCATGAGTCACTAGGATGAGAGGATCCTTGTGATAGTGAAATGAAGAGAGCGAAAAACATAAGAGAGAAAGGAGGAAGGTATTCTAAGCGTATTCATCGTGGTAGATAGCCTCATGATCGAGTGACTAATTATCGGTATGGGACGACCATGGGACATTCCATAGTTGTGCCATAAAGTAGGATGGTTAAACATCCACTAGAATTTTGATGATTTTGAAAATAGCATGATGGTGGAAAACTTTAAGTTAGTGTCATCTTTCAAAGGCCATCTAAGAAACACATACTTAGAGAGTCACCCTAGTGCATATGTTAGAGAATAGCGTACTGCGAGTGTGATCCTTTAAAAAGGGATGGTGATTCCATAATATTATGGTTTGCCTAATGGTGGAGAGGAAATGATCCAGATTGAGTTAACGGTGATCCTATGAATTGATAACCAGTCTCATTTGAGGAAGGGAAATGTTAGACAGAGTTGACAACTATCCCGCTAGTTATGAGATAGTACACAAATCCGGCTAAGGGACACCTCAAAATGTACAAAAGTTAAAGTTAAAGTTTATAGGTGGTTGAATAGTCACAAACTCATATATAAGGAAAGCGGTACGTGGGGTTGTTCGCAGGGCGACAAGTAATAACCCAATTAAAAATTAAATAATTGGGATAAAAAATAATGGGAAACCTTGAAATATTGTTAGGAAATGATTAAGAATATTTTCCTAAGCTCGTAGTTTAAATTTAAGAATTTTTCGGAATAAAAATTTTATCTGATGGAGAAAATTTTATCTGCCTTCGGGAACTTAGCAGATATTTTTGGAAGGCTTAAGATCCTCAAAAGATTTCCAAATCCCGTTCATATTGTCCCATATTCTTGCCTAAATCAAGAAATGCATCCAAAATTTATCTAGGGCAAAGTGAGAAAATACCAAAATGCCCCTAGATGTCCTAAAATCTCAAATTTCCTTATTTTTCCTTATTTTCCCCTTTTGCTCCCTCTCTCTTGCACAATTTCCCTTTCATTCCCACTCAAAATTGCGCTACCCTTAATCCTCTAGAAACCACTGCTCGTCGTCGCTAGAATCGCTGTGCTGCGCCACAATCATACTGCGCCACCTATGTAGCTCGTTTCCATCAAGCTCCTGCTACCATTCCCAGCCATTAACGGACGTCACAGCCACCGAAAATGGCGTCTTTTCCAATCGGCTTTGCATCTTTAATTCGGCTAAAAAATTTCACTGTTCAACTGTACCGCCACCACCAATAGCTAGCCCAAGTTACCCTCTTCCTCCGTCAGCTGCCAAACGACAGAGAAACGCCACCACGTGCCACAACCGAAGAAGAAACGTTTTAGAGCAGCTGCCGCGTTTCATTGGAAAATCACAGTTAAACTGCAATTTTTCGCCAAACCAATCCCAGATTTGTCATCCTCGTGCTTTGGGCTACATTGTGGACTAATTTTGGTCGTCAGATGCTGTCTGTTGTCGTGCTCCGCTGTGCTCCACTGTGCGCCTTCTTCGAAGTAGCTAGAAAGAAGTAGGGACCAATTTTCAAACTTTCGAAACCTCCGATATACTTTAAAATACTCTAATTTGATGTTTTCCTGTAGATTTTAATTTTGATTATGCCTAGATATTATACCAAAGTAAAAATTAGGCATTTAATTATAAGAAAGTGTAATTGAAAGGAAAATTGCATAATATTTGAATTATTTCCTCAGGAAACTAGTTGTGAGAACAACCTTTAAGGAAAAAAAGGAAAACCCTGGTTTGAATAAGAGCAAACAGTAAAAGGTAAAGTAATCTATACTCCCTTGACTTTTAACTGACGTTGTGAATTTCTAATTTAAGTATGTTTTGTGTTGAATGGGAATGAGTGCTGAAAATAATTGAATTACATGAGAATTATATAGATGAGTATATAAGGTTACCTGTGGATTGAGAATGCTAGTTGCATGTTTGCTAGATTTGGCTATTGGAATTATATGCCATAGAGATGGACTAACTTAAGGTGGATATTCAATAGCTGGTATGGGATGACCATTGAATATCCCCTATGTAGATGGTTTTGTAAATTGATTGATTTTATCTGAATTGGTCTGCATCTGTTAGGAATTATTCGTTAAACCAAGAAAATCCTATGGAAGGTTCAAGGAGTAAAGGGTGGATAACCTATACGGGGTGATGTTTTGGTTTAAGTATGATATCCTCTACCTGTAATTATTAGTTGACTATGCGTATGTAATGCTATATAGACTATACGAGGATGAGAATTAGCTATTGTGCACATGCTGGGGGACACCCTGGATGTTGGTTCTCACCCGGTCCTTGAGTAGGTGATTAGTGTGACGGATCATACTCATAATATAGGATGTTGTTTTTGGGTGATTGGTGACAGATTACACCTAACTAAAACCATGTTTTCAGATAAATCGGCATGCAACATGAAATGAATAATCGCATGAGATGTGTGATAGATGAATATATAAGAATTTCATGCATGATTTTCAATATGATTTTTCAGATTAAAGATATAATACTCATTATACTATTTTGCATTGATTTCCCATATCCACTTTGAATTTATAAGTATTTAGTGATTCACATGTATTTAAACTATTTTGTGGGGAGACGTTTTCTATGCGTTGTCACAGCTAAGTATTCAACTATTTTGTAAATATGTAATTGTAAATTACTCTATTGGAATCTAATAATCTCATTAAGTTATTTGCTCAGATGACTAGGAATAGGGAATGCCTAGGAGATAATTGGGCAGAAGAAGGATGGCAGGACATCTTTGGAGAATTACAACGCTGTTATGTGGATGTAAAAATTAAGCTTGAATTTATATATAAATCTGTATTACTAATTTTTTGTTAGATATATATGTTGAATTTGGGCTGTTGTATAAATGGGAAAATGTTCAATTTTAGGGAAAACTTTGCCGAATTTTTGGTAGATAATGTTTTAGGAGAATAGATGTGTATAATGAATTTGATGAATTATAGTCTTATTTATTGACGTATGAATGGATTCAGTACCATGATATAGTATATCTCAATTGTATCTGGATAGTTGTTAGAATTTATATTCTCGAGTATGATATGGTTTATAATGTGATAATAGAAATGTTGAACAGGATTTATGGTTGAGTGGAAATTTGATTAGACTGTGACAAGAGGCTATTTGGGTTACACTCAATTAGTAGCGACTCTCTAACGTTCCCTAATTGGGAAAAGTGAAAAATTTATTTAGAATATTGCATGCTTCTGCTATTCTAATAGATGAATGTATAGGATGATTAAGGAGGTCGTTACAGACTGGTATCAAAGCCCGATTTATCGATTTATTGGTTATGAATTTTTTTGAGTTTGCATCTTTAGGACTTGAAATTGATTTCAATCTGGAATATATAGGATTTGATCTAAAATTGAGATATTAGGAATAAATTTGCTACTGTGCTAATAATTTGTTGCTATTAAAGGCTAACTAATTCATTTTCTATGTCAGTTAGCCATGGCAGATGCTAGTAGAGATACTACGAGGAGGCCAAGAGGAAGGCCACGAAATATAAGTCAAACGGACACAGGGAATAATAGTAGGGAGGATAATGTTGAGATGAGGGATATGATGGACTTTATAAGGAAGATGGCAGAGGCTATAAGGGAGCAAGCTTCCACAAGTGTTAATATAATAAGGCAATACCAAGAGGACTGTAATGCCTTTATCTAGTACTACAACTACTCCGATATAAACAGATAAGTTCGGTACATTATTCTTAACCTTAATTATTCATTCACAACATCTGAGCATTTATACCATTAAGTATTATTAACGTGGATTAGGTTCAGGTTCTTTTGCTCAAATAACCATACTTTATGCATAGCGGAATTTAACTTTCATACATCACAACAAAATTTATAAAACCTTTATATTACAAATAATAAATGTCAAATAATAAATGTCTGTTACATCCTTTTGTGAACATATACTAGGATATATGAAGTACCCGTCATAAGGAGTCAGTAGACAACAATCCTGTCACTCAAACTCCTTTTACAAAATACTATGGATGAACTGATCCTTCACATATCTGTTCCCCAGAAATTGCCCCTTTTCTATACTATATACAGCAAAAAATAATAGTCCTAATTCTAATCCTCCAAAAATAATATATAGGATTAGGACCTAAAATAAAGGATTAAAAAAATGCTCTTAACAAAATACTATGGATGAACCGATCCTTCACATATCCGTTCCCTAGAAACTTCCCTTTTTCTATAGTATATACAGCCAAAAATAATAGTCCTAATTTTAATCCAAAAATAATATATAGGATTAGGACCCAAAATAAATGATTAAAAAAATGCTCTTAACACAAGGACTGCCTTTAAGGCTACTTCCATCCTTTCCCGAGATTGCTAAACGTTACGTTTGTATCTGATATATATTAGCATATAAATGAGAAAAAAATTTCCCAGTAGCTTAACAATTCATCATTTTAAAATCTACTAATATGTACCAGTGTGTAAGCACAAGAACATTTTCATTTACATTCCCATTATTTAAAACATAGTCTCATTCACATACACAGATTGGTAAGCATTGCATGATTATCTGAAATGTCAATGTGATAAAAGTGGATATTATCATTTCAAGTATAACATCTTTTCATAGAGTTAGTCATGTAAAAGCTTAAATAAACAATGATCATCTATACATTTTATTCTTAAAACTTACCTTGGCTCAAAGTGTGAAGCACATTCGGTCACACTCCAAGGAATGTGGACACTTGGCCACCTTTATAAAATAATTGTGAGCACTAGGTCACATGTGTGAAGCACCTTCAGTCACACCTAAAGAATTGTGGACACTTAGCCACCCTTATAAAATAGTTGTGAACACTAGGTCACTAGTGTGAAGCACCTTCGGTCACACCTCATTAGGTCACGAGTGTGAAGCACCTTCGGTCACACTTTAAGAATTATGGACACTTGGCCACCTTTATACAATAATTGTGAACACTAGGTCACAAGTGTGTAGCACCTTCATTCACACCTTACGAGATCACAAGTATGAAGCACCTTCGGTCACACTTTAAGAATTATGGACACTTGGCCACCTTTATAAAATAATTGTGTTACCATTGGCTATTGTTATGTGGTCTTAACTTAGCCATCCATAATCTCATAAATTTTTTAGCATAAGAACATTAATGGCATAAATAGGAATACATTGCAAAACACCATTCATCTAACTATAACATTTCTCATTTATAAGATATCATATAAGTCATTCACCATTGCATATGTATTCGGTTACTACAATTTAAAATGAGGGATTGTTTTGGCCATCATTACAAGATAATACTCCCTAAGGTTTTCATACCACATTGTCAAAATTTTACCTTCTTTTTATAATTTAAACCTAATGATATCATGCATTAATTTCTAGGGTACTTTCTTCCACATTTATTTTTTGTAACCATTTCCATTAATAATTTATTCCACTTGCTTTCTTGGTTCATGCTACACACTAAATTTAAGGTTACACACCTATCTAAATTGTTACATTTTAATAATAACGTGAGCTTTATCATGTGCAAAAAGTGAACTAGTTAATTATACCTTAGTTAACCATATTTTCTTTCTTTCTCTTAACCAAACCGAAGTGTAATCCCTTTTACACAATTTTCATCAAGCCATTTCATACCTTACAAAGGCCACTTTCAGATTTGGTAAGCCAACATGAGAAATGTCATAAATTGTAAACCAAATTCTAGCTAGCAACCTTCATTTTGATGTCTACATCTTAAAACATATACTAGTCATGCAAAAAAAAAATTTCAGCACTATCTTATGTTAGAGCTTTCCATGATACATGCTAAATTTTACTAACAATAGTTCTTTTATGATAACAACAATATCCATTTTAGCACTTCAACAAACACATCCATTTTACCATACAAGCTTAGCCAAGAAACATTCACATTTTCAAGAATGTAGAGAGGAAACTAATGTTCCATGAAATGATGCATATATTCTAAAACTTGGAACAAAATTAAAAGAATTGCTAAGCTACCTTAAGGATGAATTAAAATGGGATTGTCTTGGCTTTTCCTTTGAATTTCCCCTTTACTTTTTGCTTTCCTACCTCTCGGCTAGCTCCTTTCCCCTCACAAAAGCTTTTTTGTGTTTTATCTAATACTCATGCTGCTCTCCCTCTCTCCCTCTCTGTATGCATGTGTATCTATCTTTTATGAAAATCCCCCTCTTGTATCTTATCTAATCAGCTAAATGGGATGTTACTCCCCCTTCTCATTCTTGATTATCATTGTTTAGTAGCCACACGTGTACCTTAAGTACACTTTATTTCCTTGAAATGTTAGGTTCGCCACTCGGGCACGTTAAAGGCAAGGAGGAGAGGGATGCACGCAAGCCACCCCTTTTCAAGCAAGACGTACAGCCATAGCAAGGGACCCTTGAATACCACACTTTCCTTCCCTCCTTCTCATTAGTTATTGTCATGCATTCCTATAGGTTTGATTAAATATTCAATTTCTCCTACCTTCATTCCATTTACTGAATGTGTAACGCCCTTATCTAGTATTACAACTCCTTCGATTGTATCCAGATAAGTTTGGTACATTAGTCTTAACCTTAGTTATTCATTTGCAATGTCTGACCATTTATACCATTAAGTATTATTATTATTGATTAGGTTTGGATTCTTTTGCTCAAAAAACCATACTTTATGCACAGCGAAAATTAAATTCAATACATCATAGTGGAATTTATAAAACTTAGATATAATACAAATAATAAATGTCCAATAATAAATGTCTATTACATCCTTCTGTGAACATATACCAGGATATATGAAGTACCCGTTCATAAGGAGTTAGGAGATGACAAGCCTATCACTCAAACTCCCTTTAAAATAATGGGGGTGAACAGGTCCTTCACATATCCTTTCCCCAATGATTTCCCTTTCTCCTTTATATACACAGTCAAAAATAACAATCCTAACTCTAATCTTAAAATGATATAGATAGAATCAGGACCTAAAATAAGGAATACAAAATGCTCTTAACAAATAGGGACTTCCACCTTCCGCCGGCATTGCTAAAGGTCCGTATCTGATACATATTAGCATATAAATGAGAAAACAAGTTTTCCAGTAGCCTAACAATTTATCATTTTAAAATTACTAATATGTACCAGTGTGAAAGCACAGGAAAACTTTTTCCATCTACATTCTAGTCATTTAAAACACAGTTTCATTCATATATAACGATTGGCAAGCATTGCAAGATTATTTGAAATGTCAATGTGATAAAAGTAGATATTCTCATTTCAAGTATAACATCTTTTCATGGGATCAAACATGTTAAAACTGAAATAAATAATGATCAGTTATACATTTCATTCTTAAAACTTACCTTATCTCAAAGTGTGAAGCACCTCCAGCCACACCTCAAGAATTATGGACTCTTGGCCACCTTTATAACATAGTTGTGAACACTAGGTCCCGAGTGTGAAGCACCTTCGGTCACACCTCACTAGGTCACATGTGTGGAGCACCTTCGGCCACACATCATTGTGGACACTTGGCCACCTTTATCATTATGAACACTAGGTCTCGGGTGTGAAGCACCTTTGGTCACACCTCACTAGGTCACATGTGTGGAGCACCTTCGGCCACACCTCAAGCATTGTGGACACTTAGCCACCTTTATCATTTTGAACACTAGGTCCTAGGTGTGAAGCATATTTGGTCACACCTGACTAGATCACATGTGTAGAGCACCTTCGGCCACACATCAAGCATTGTGGACACTTAGCCACCTTTATCATTGTGAGCACTAGGTCTCAGATGTGAAGTACCTTCGGTCACACCTCACTAGGTCACATGTGTGGAGCACCTTTAGCCACACCTCAAGCATTGTAGACACTTGGCCACCTTTATCATTGTGAACACTAGGTCCTGAGTGTGAAGCACCTTTGGTCATACATCAAGAATTGTGGACAATTAGCCACTTTTATAACATAAGTAGCAACCATAATTCATCTTACTATTACCCTTAAATTTAACTATTATGAGGCATTTTATGAATCATTTACCAATGGCATAATGGTTTAGTTATACTAATTAATCTACTATGTTACATTCATCCATCATGGAGGAGGAATGAAACCTAGGGTTTTTTCAAGTTACATGGTCACCCTTTTACCTCTTTTCTATAATTTAAGCTTCATGATACCATGCAATAAAATGTCTATGGTACTTCCTCCCACATTCAATTTATGTAACCATTGCCATTAGGAATTTATCTTACTTATTTTCTTAGTTCATGCTACATACCAACTTTAAGGTTACACACATTTCTCAATTTTTTTACCTTTTAATATTAATGCGGGCCTTTGTTAAGTGCAAAAAGGTAAACTAATTAACTATACCTTAATTAACCATATTTCTTTCTTTCTCTTTACCAAACCAAATTGTAAACTCATTTACATAATTCTCATTAAAATATTTCCTACCCTACCAAGGCCATTTTCAGATTGGCAAGACAATAAGGGAGATGTCAACTTTTTCATCACACACTAGCTAGGGATTTTTAGTTTGGTATCTCTAACTTAAAACATTTATTAACCATACAATAATATAAATTTTCCAACATTATCTTAAGTTAGGGCTTTCTATTATACATGCTAAATTTTTCTTTCAACAATAACCCTTCCATAAACAACAATATCCATTTTAGCACATTAACAAACATACCAATTTACCATACAAGCTTAGGTAATATGACATCATATCAACAAGAATGTAGAGAGGAGACTAATGTTCCATGAAAGCTTGGAAAAACATGATGCACATATTCTAAACCATGGAACAAAATTTAAAAGAATTGCTAAGCTACCTTAAGGATGAAACCAATTGGAATTATCTTAGTTTCCCTTACTCTTTTGCTTCTTCTTCTCTCGACTAGCTAGCTCCCTTTTTCCCCATTGAATATGTTTAGGTGTTTTCTCAAAGGTGAAGTTGCTCTCTCTCTTTCAAAATGCTCTCCTCGTGTCCCTCTTAATTCAATTCATCTTTTTCCATTCGGTTAAGTGGCATGCAGCACTTCTCTTTTTTGCATCCTTAATTATTATTATTTAATTGCCACATGTATACTTAAGTACAACCATTTCCTTGCAAACTTAGCCCATTCAATCATGCCAAGGAAGAGAAGGAAGTCACGCAATGCAAGTTGCACACTCCACTTCATGCAAGGCTATACGATACATGCAAGGCACACATAAACTACACATCTCACACAAGACTCACGTTAGGCATTATGCACGTGTATGCAGCCCCATTACTCGGTGATGCCAAAAGAGAGAAAGGAAAAGGGATTCACGTAAGTTATACGATTCACGCTGCATGCCTTACTTGAGTGCTGAACTTTCCTTTTTTATATTTTATCTATTTAATTGGCAAGCCATTCAGTTAGGATAAGGCAAAAGGAATGATAGGAAGAAGGAAAGAGTGAAATTTCCACACGTTTCTTCTTCCTCCCTCCCACCTTGCCGCTTCACTAGATATGCATATATATATTTCAATGCTACACACTTCTTTCCTTTCCAATTGGACGTGTATATATATTTTTAATTTAGCTTTTTCCTTTGGAAATTAGGCTAGGAGAAAGGAAGGAAAATAGGAAATTAAATCAAGCACCTAAATTTTTCACATGTTTCCTTTTTATAAACATTTCTTGCTACTTAATACCTAAGTCCATTCTTTCCCTTGTGATATTTATTCTTCATTACATCACTAAAGCAATTGCTTTACATTTTATGGCAAACTCATTTAATTAATTAAGGGAACATCAATTTAAACCAATCAAGAGAATATACATTTCTCCCCTCCTTGAAAATAATTTTGTCCTCGAAATTTATACATACCTCATGTGAATAATTCTGGATGCTCTCTGCGCATGTCCTCCTCTCTTTCCCAAGTGGCTTTCGGTGGTGATGTTTGATCCCATAAGATCTTTACAAGGGGAATGGTCTTACTTCTTAGGGTCTTGACCTCAGTACCGATAATTTGTAAAGGCTTTGGCATATATATTAGATTATCATTTAATTACAGAGTACTGGCGTCAAGTTTATGTGAAGGATTAGGTATGTATTTTCTGAGCTGGGACACATGGAAAACATTATGAAGGTTTGACAAGTGTGGGGGTAAGGCTATCTGGTATGCTGATAGACCTACTCTCTTCAATATTTGGAAAGGTCTAATATATCTGGGACTTAGCTTTCTAGACTTCATAGCTCTACCAATACCAGTAGCTAGGGATACCTTCAGAAAAACATGGTCTCCTTCCTCAAACTCTAGGGCTCTTCTTCTCTTGTCAGCATAGCTCCTTTGTCTATCCTAAGCCTTTGCCATTTTCTCCCTAATCATTTTAATTTGATCAATTATCTATTGCATTAACTCAGGACCTAATAGTTGCCTCTCACTCACTTCATACCAACATAATGGGGACCTACACTTCTTCTCATATAAGGCTTTATAGGGTGCCATACCTATGCTAGAGTGGTAACTATTGTTGTAGGAAAATTCAATCAATGGTAAACTCCTATCCCAGTTTCCCTTATACTCTAAAACACAAGCCCTAAGCATATCCTCTAAGGTCTAAATTATTTTCTCTGTCTGTCCATCTATTTGAGGATGATATGCCATGCTAAAATTCAGTCTAGTCCCAAAGGCTTCCTGTAGGGCTTTCCAAAATCTAGAGGTAAATCTGGGATCCCTATTTGAGATGATGCTAATGGGTATACGATGAAGTCTTACTATCTCTTGAATATATATCTGTGCTAATTTATCCAAGGAGTAGTTAATCTTAATGGGTAGAAAATGAGCAGACTTAGTTAACCTATCCACTATTACCCAAATAGCATCATTCCCTGATTGGATTTTAGGTAGACCTACCACAATATCCATTGAAATTTGGTCCCACTTCTACTTAAGAATGTCTAATGGCTATAGTAGCCTAGCAGGTTTCAAGTGCTCAATCTTTACCTACTGACATACTAGGCACTTAGCTACGTGCTCCACTATATGTTTCTTCATACCTAGCCACTAAAACCTCTCTTTCAAATCCTGATACATCTTAGTGGCAACAAGATGAATAGTGTATTTACTTTGGTGAGCTTCCTTTAATATCTTATCCCTCAGTTCACTCATCTTAGGAACATAAATTCTATTATGTAAAGTTACCATTCCATTAGCCTCCCTTATAAACTCCTTTAAATCCTTTAGAGACTTTAGGAATTCATCACCTTCCTAAGCTTCTAAGATTTAGGCCCTAAGAGTGTTCTCAATCCTTAATTCACTCAAGCCAATTTTCTTAGGTAACACTAGAGTAGACAAACTCAAGTTCCTAAATTTCTCTATTAAGCCCATTTCACTCACCATCAGTCGAGCTACATGAAGAGACTTGTTACTTAATGCATCTGCCATATGTTTGCCTTGCCTGGATGGTACTTCAATTCAAAATCATAGTCCTTAATGAATTCCATCCATCTCCTCTATCTCATATTCAATTCCTTTTGGTCAAAGAGGTACTTAAGACTTTTATGATACTAAATACCTCAAACCTAAACTCATAAAGGTAGTGTCTCTAATTCTTCAAGGCAAATACTATGGTTGCCAACTCTAGGTCATGGGTAGGATAGTTTCTCTCATGCGGTCTTTGTAACACCTCTATTTTCTTAATTATTTTATTTCACTATTTTCTTAAAGTAACAGAATAAAAGATGAAGAAAATACCTTAGTAATCTAATGTTTAGAGAAAAATGTAATAAGGGGGGAAACGGAGGTGATGAAAGAAGGGATGTATCGTAATGTGAGAATTTTAATTTCTCTTCATCTTACTTTAGCTAAATAATTTAGAATAGAGGGAAAGAAAACTCTATATATATTAATATAGATTATTAGGATAGGAAAGACAAGGGTGCTTAGTTATAAAGGATGAGGTGCTTAAAAAGCTTCTTTCTCTTACATAAATTGATATAACTGAATATAAAAGAATATATGTAACTTAAACTAATTTATGTGCATGCATATAAGTAGTAGCAATTAAGAAGAATGAAAGAAAGGAGGCTAGCGTTCAACATACATCACAAGTAAAAAGGAAAGTTACAAGGGAGAAGACGTGTGGAAATTACTCTCTTTCTTCCATCTCATCACTCTTTTTACTCACATTAGCCGAATAGGTAAGTGCATGGAGGCTTTCGTCGAAGAGGTGAAAAAAGAAAGAGAGACGTGCTACCACAATTCTCATCCTTTCCTGTCATTTTATCTTACGTCCAATGGAACCTACCTATCTACCTATAGTCTATGTGATAATTCGGTGAAGAGGTGAGGTGTCATCTATAGCCTATGTGACAATTCGGTGAAGAGGTGGTGTGTGTATATGTCCAAGAAAGGGAGGAGTAATATATCATTTAATAAGATAAAATTTATAAATGGGAAAAGAAGAATGCATGCATTCGGTGAAACATAAATTAAATAAGAGAGAGAAGCTTGAGACGTGGAGAAAAGAAAGAGATACAAGCATTTGAGAAAAGGGAAGCTACGGATGTTAGACAAAATTCTTTAAGCAATAGGAAAGGAAGGAAAATTGTTCAAAAAGAAACCAAGAAGAAGGCAAACTCCAAACACTAAAAATCTCTTCATCCTTCTTGTGTTTTAAGGTAACTTAGCAATTTAATTCCATTCCATCCCATTGTTTCTTAATTGTAGAATATATATCTATATGTCTTCATGGTACAGGAGTTTTTGAAAAGTGAATATACATTGTTATATATATATACCCTCACGGTGCAGGAGTTGTTGAAAGGTAAATATTTATATAACCTCACGGTGTAGGAGTTGTTGAAAGGTAAGTATACTTTGTTATATGTGTAGAAGTATGAATTCCAATTTGATTAAGTGTGTATGAGAGAGTGGGAGAATTCTCGAGAAATTGTGGTTATATTCATAAGCAAACGTAGGAAAAGAGAAATCCAGAGTTTACAACCGAGAAGGAAAGATTTCTTGAGAGCTGGTTAGCACACTCATAAGGAAATATGGGAAAGGTAGAATTCAGAATGTAGGATGAAGGAACTCGCCAAAATTAATATAGGAAAGGGATGTATTTATATAAGAAAAATTTATTCTAATTTAGAGAGAAGAATTGATGAAATCGTATGAGAAAAATCTGTTTGAATTTAGAAAAGCTTAGGAAGAAAAATATAATTGATAATGATGTGTAAAGGAGTGGAGAAATTGTATAAAAATTTATGTCAAGAAGTATAAGACCATTAAAATAGAAAACCAAAGGAAATAAATTCTGCAGAAATATAATATAACGTAGGAAGGACTAATTATATAATTGGAGAAATAAGATACAATTTAAATTATAGGGAATTAAGTAAAGAATGATAATTATTGATGATAAAAGAATTAATTCTAATAAAAGAAATTTGGTTTTGCCTGGTAGTAATTTATATTACTATTAATATATATAAGTGATTAAATATAAGGACTCTGATGTGTCTGATTCTATACAAAATTGCTGGATGTGAATTGTCCATTTTGTGAGCATTTTGTGTAATTTTGTTATTAAAATCACCTAAGTTTGCTTCATTTTCTTTTGCAGACATTTTATCAAGTCGTTCTCAGCAAACGGAGTAATTTAGAGTGAAGGAAAATCCAAACAGCGTGTGTGGGACCTAGGTAGCGTGAAAATAGTGGAGAAATTGGCATTAAACAATGAAAAGCCTGTGGAATCCATTACCAAACCCGGGAGTGAAGAGGAACAGTAGATACAAGAGCCACACAGGTGAAATTGAAAAAAAAAAAAGAGAGCCAATTGTGTACAGTACTTGGCCATTAAGCAAACAATCCTTTGTGAAAAAGTGGAGTCCCATGCGTGAAATGGAGGGGAAGAAAACAGTAGCGTGAAAGAGTGGAGTCCCATGCGTGAAAGAGGAGAGAAGACCAAGGACCCACGCGCGTGAAATGAAGAAAAGAGAGGCTGAAGTGAACAGTAAAAAAGAAGAAGGAGCTCCATCGTGCAAGAGGAGGGGGTGAATAGTACCCAGCTTGAATCCATCGTGCAGGAGAAAAAGCATCGCGACCCAAAAGCAAACCCATCCACCCGTGACCGACGCTCGTGCCGATCAATCGTCGAGGGAGGCCGAGTTGCCACTGGAGAGACTCCGCGGACGGTCCTCCACCGTCTTGGCCTCTTGCCGTCCGTAACGCGAAGAAGGTCGCGACCCGTGAGAGGATCCAGTCACTTTTGGAGCTACTCCCGTCCCCGTTGGTCCACGACACCACTGGAAAGTGACTCTCCGTCAACCAGCGCCCCCACCGCGACCATCTGCCCCAGCTCAGGCCGCCGATTTGGGCATTTTCTGGCGGGTACCCGTTTGGCTCGTAACCCGACCCGTTTAGCTCGCAACCCGACCCGTTTGACTAGGATCCACCCGTCGACCCGTGTAGCTTTTGAACAGCACTGGATTTGAATTTTCTGGTGAATTTCTGGCAGTTTTCTAGGGAGATTCGAGTGGTTTTCTAGCAACTAATCCGTGTAGTAATCATTGGGCAATTGAGAAGATAGGGGCGTGGTTAATTTATACTATTTTTATCTCCTGTATAATTGATTGCTTGATGAATTTTCTGATGGATTGCCTACTGTTGGACTGTTTGCTATCTGTAAATATGTGTGGCTCGATTTGTAAAATTCATTGGGGTCCTTACTGTGTTGGAATGCTATTTTAATTTCATGGATGTTGAATTTACTGTGTGATCTCCTTTACAATTATGAATGTATGTATTAGCGTTATTTACGAGACGTCGTGGTAATGTTAATTAGATTCCTTTTTGAGATCGACGGATGATAATTGGAATTGGAAAACTAATTATAAGGGACAATTTGTTATCACTTAGAACTAAGGTTAATAAATTACCGGATTAAGAAGTAACGACTCTTAATAGTGGTCAATTAGACCGATAATGCTGATTTAAAATTTACCATTAGGAAGAACCAACCAGTGGTAGATTTTAAGTTTAAGAAATTCATTGAGACCGATAGAGAATTTGAATTTGCATCAGAATTCACCCACATGTAGCATAGTTAGATTCAGTAATCCATTATCCTTCGTGTGTTTGCCAACCAATGTAGGTTCCCTGATGGATTTGCATTTCTTGCCTCCGTGTATTTTCTTCAATTTCTTGTCGCTGTTAGTTTATTATTACTTGTAGTAGACATTAGTTTAGATAAAAATCAATCACTCTGACTTTTAGGCTAGATAACAGAGAACAAGAAGTAACTCTGGGCTTTCCCGTTCCCGAGGAATACGACCTTGATTCTCACCATTGCACTAGGCTGCATCGATAGGTTCACTGCCTTAGGTGTTGTTGCTAAATAGCATTGGTAGCTAGCATCAAACTGTTAATCATCCTAAATAATATGAATTAAAAGAATGCCTAAGTATAATGGAATATTAAAAATAATTCATATTTCAATGTGGTAAGATATTTGAAGTACTATGTTAATCCCAATAGTATTCTAGCTGGTCTAGGACAAGTAAATGCAAAGGATATTGAAACACAAGAATAATGGTAGTTGTAGTTGCTGTGTATATGTATAAGTGACCAAGAGTTCACTGATCTCATGAGAGTGGCCAAGAGTCCACAATGTGACCAAGAGTTCACTAATCTCGTGAAAGTGGCCAAGAGTCCACTAAGTAACCCAGTATTCATAAATTTCGAGTGGCCAAGTGTCCACAATTGTTATAGTAATATTAAATGCATGTTACGCATGCAAGGTAAGTTTTCAGAATGAGAAATATGCATATATATATATATCTACCTGTAACCGTTAATTGATTCCATTATTAGATATATATATTTTCTTCTGAATAAGAATTATCCTCTACATGTGAATGAATGTGATTGCTATAGTAATAGATTAATTGAATTCCCTATTATTGGTAACATATACACATGAAAGCACTGAATTATGAAATGATGGGATGTGAATAATAGTAATAAAAGAAATGAAGATTTTTCTGTGCATGCACAGTGGTACATGTCAGTACAAAGTTAAATTGTGAATTGTTAAGTTACTGAGAAATTAGTTTCTCATTTGTGTGCTGATATGTATCAGATGCAAGTAATTAGTGAAGTTCTGAGTGATACGAGACTAGCAATAAGGACAAAATTTTGTAATAATAATTTGTAACTACGGGTTTGAGTGATAGAAATTATGTTGTCTCCTGACCCTAAGTTAGTAACATTGAGAGTAAGGTACTATTGTAGTATTTACAAACATATAGTAACATAGTCACTTTATCCACTGTAAATTGTATTATCACTTGGCTGTGCTTATAAATTTTATCTGAGTCAGAGAGTTGATAATTTAGAATGGAATGATATATAGAAGATAAAGACGCTCAGATGTTAATGATGAATAAATAAAGGTAAGAATAAATATAAAGACTTTACCTGGTTACCAAAGCTAAGTTGTAATATTGGATAGGGACGTTACAGTCTTAACTGCCTAGAAGCATAGGCTACTACTCTCCTTCCTTGCATCAGGACACAGCCTAACCTTTTCTTAGATGCATCATAGTAATTTTCAAATTTTTCCAAAGGGTATAGGATAACTAAAACGGGTGCAGTGGTCAATTTCTCCTTCAAAGTTTAGAAGCTTTGTTCACACTTTGTGTCCCATACAAATGGAACATCCTTCTGGATTAGCTTGGTCATAGGCATCGCTATTTGTGAAAATCCCTGAATAAACCATCTACAGTATATTGCTAAACCCAGAAAACTACGGACTTATGTTATAGTAGTAGGCCTTTCCCAGTTTACTACTGCCTCAGTCTTACTAAGATCCACTAACACTCCCTCTTTAGAAATCACATGCCGTAGGAATTCACTTCTTCTAGCCAAAATTTGCACTTCTCTAACTTAGCATACAACTGTTTCTCCCTGAGTACTTGCAGCAGTATCTTGAGATGTTGTTCATAAACACTATTACAAACTGATCAAGGTAGGGTTTAAAGATGCGGTTCATGTAGTTTATAAAAATAGATAGGGCATTTGTCAGGCCAAAAGGCATCACAAGAAATTCATAGTGACCATACCTAGTCCTAAAGGCAGTCTTAGGTATGTCCTTATTTCTAACTTTGATTTGATGATACCCTGATCTCAAGTCAATCTTAGAAAAGATAGTGTCCCCTCTCAATTGATCTAATAGGTCATCAATTCTAGGTAGAGGATATTTATTCTTCACCATCACCTTATTTAGCTACCTATAATTTATACACATCCTCATGCTCCCATCCTTCTTCTTGACAAACAACACAAGTGCTCCCCACGATGACACACTGGGTCGGATAAATTGTTTTGCTAAAATGTCCTCTATTTTCTCCTTCAATTCATTTAATTCTATCAGGGACATCCTATACGGTGCTATGGAAATTCATTGACTATAGGAATAGTTTCTAGCTTTTTCTAACTTTCCACTTCTGAGGAACACAAGAAACCCATTCTCTGGTTTTTCCTCTCAATCCCCATATTTACTAGTTTAATATCTATGAAAGTCACAGACTTAGCTAAATAGTCCAAGATGACATTATCTGAAGAGAGCCAGTCCATACCATGGATAATGTCCAATTCAATCATGGGTAAACAGATAAGGTCTACAATGAAGGTTTTGTTTTCAATCACAATAGAATAGTTGAAACAAATCAATGAAGTAGGCACATGTTCATTAGTAGGTACTGTTATGGAAAGTTCGTAAGGCAAGGTGGTTATTGGTAATTTCAATTTCTGAATACAGCCTACTAAAATAAAGGAATGGGTGATGCTAGAATCATACAATACAATTAAAGGAACATCGTTAATAAAACACATACCTTTCATCAGATCTTCAGACTAGGCCACTTCTTTACCCTTTAGGGTATACACCCTTCCCTTAGTAAGGTGTCTTGTGGTCTCCTCTGGCTTCATCAGGGTAAGAAAATTTTAGGGGATATGCCTTGGCTTCTCACATCTATAGCACACGTTCTGCCCTATTAGACACGACCTATCTCTGTGATTCTTCCCACATTTTGAACAGTTGTTTCGAGAAATATTTATCAGCCTCTTCCCTGTCTGGCTCTTAGAAAACTTACCATCACAGCCCCTATTGAATCCAGATGGGTTCTTTCTCTTGAGAAACCTAGATTCTTGCCTCCCTTTTTTCAGTGCTGTTAGAGACTTGGAGGCTATGCGACAGTTGTTGACCAAGGTTGGGTAATCCCTGATCTCTTGGGATGCCACCTCATGATACAGCTCTGGATCCAAATTTTTCTCCAAGTGCATAGCTTTCTATGCCTCATCCAATCTCTACTTTAGGTATGAAGAGAATTTTGATAATTCTTTGAACCTAGCTAGATGCTCTTCAAATGGTCTGCCACTCTATTTATTCTACCTAAACTCCCTCTCCTTAGCATTTCTCTCACTCTGGGGGAAATATTTCTCCAAGAATGCATCTTTAAAATTCTCCCAAGTGATTTGAGTCCCTTGGGCTTTTATCAGCTGCTTCATCCCTTTCCACCAATATTTAGCCTCCCCTTCCAACTGATATGCGGTAAAGGAGACTTTCTGTAGCTCAGCACTTTCCAGTACTTCAAATAACTCTTCCATCTTCTACACCCACTCTTCAGCCTTCTTCAAGTTCATCACTCCACTAAAGACAAAAGGCCTGGCTCTTTGGAATTCAGTCCAGCCTCCACCAACTTGGGTTCTCATCTATTCAGTCCTAGTTAGAGCTGCGACTGCGGCCTGCTGTGAGGAAGCTGCAGCCTGAACTCTCATGGCCTCGGCTATACACCTCATTGTTTTTATCAGCTCATTCACATCTACCTCAGCATTTTAGGCCTGTGATCCACTTCTTTGTGTCGGTGCCATACTGTCACTCTACAAAACAAGCATTACTGAGTTGATCAATCTTAATAATAGATTATTAAGCAGATAACATATAACACCAATAGGAGCTTCTATCTTCCCAAACCTAATACTCAATTCCTTAAGTTCAAAACAAAATACAAGTTAGCCATTTCTATCCTAGGTAGCTGTGCTCTGATACTAACTTAATGTAACACCCTTATCTAGTATTACAACTCCTCTAATTTTATCCAGATAAGTTTGGTACATTACTCTTAACCTTAATTATTCATTTGCAACATCTGAGCATTTATACCATTAAGTATTATTATTATGGATGGTGTGCTACCAATGAACTATATGTAGCCACACCTTAAGGCAGTGCACCTGTCAATGTAGTCTAGTACAAGGTGAGTATCAAGGTAGTATCCCACAGGAACAAAAAAGCCAAGAGTTACTACTTACTTGTTATATAGCCTAAGACAAATAGTGATTTAATCAAACCAAGTCTAACTACTACTAGCTATAGAGAGATGGTGAGGCAAGTATTAAGATAGAGAATTATCAATTTTCTAAAAAAGCAAACCCATTAGGGTCTTAGACTAGATGATATGTACATAAAAGATAATGAATTATAAAATTGATTATGCTACCTGTATATAACAAATCCAGATTTTTGGGTGGTTTCGATGGATTTTTAAAACCTATACCTTCCATTGGCTATTTGTGTCCAATGGTCAAGTATAGATCCGCATTAATGATTACTAGGAGTTCCTCCTGGTCCAGTAATTGTTAACCTCTTGGTCTGAGCAAAGATCAACTGTTCTCTCTAGTTAGTTTTCCAATTCTGAACATCATCGGTTAGAGTATTTGAGAGGAATCTAGATAGTTTTCCTTATGACATCTCATAATAAAAACTTGATTAATCTTTAACTAGAGGAAGATCACATAATTTAATTTATAACTCAATCATATTAAAATTAAAATATTAATATAGTCTAAGAACCCTAGTTGGGTTCTACCAATCTAGCTACTCATGTTCATGAATAAAACAACAAGAAATATAATAAAGGAAGAAGAACAAAATGGAGACAAAAACACCCTCATCGGTCAAGTTTTGGATGAATAACCTTGACTCTAAACTCCTCCTTAGTTATGCTCCTAATTTCCTCTTGATGCTTCCCAATCTCTTTATTCAATTCTTGATTAAATCTCCACGGCTTGACCTTTATGAAGAGACAAGGGAACTGAAGTATTATACTCCAATGATTAGCAAGGATTGTCACACTCTAAGCTGGTTTAAGTGCTCTCAGTTTTCCTGTCTTGATCTCCTTTGAAGTGATGTCCCTCCTTCTTTGCACCTTCTCCTATTTATAGGCAAGGGAGGCACCTCTCTAGGCTTCCACACAGCCATATGGTAGCCTAGAAAGTGGCATGGCCATGTGGTAGCCTAAGTGGAGGGCATGGTCGTGTTTTAGGCCATGTTCCAAAAGAAATCCCTCTGTGATGTGTTTTTTGCCATTTCTTGGTTAGAGATTACTGCTCTGGCTGTGTAGGAAGGTGCATAAGATGTCTTTGTATGTGTAGAGGTGTGTTTTAGAAGATTTAAGGCAGTATGGGCGTGTGGCAGGGTGTGTTCTAGAAGACTTCATGAGTACCCATGCGAAAAGGTGCATTTTGAGGTGCTTTGAGCCTTTAGATGCTTGGTTTGGTCCATTTCTCTTCAAAACTACTTTATACTTGGTAAAAGCTTTGATAACATGAATTCAAGTGAAAACATGGGTAATTATTCATAAAACACACAAAATATAACCTTAAAGTGAGTGAAATTTAACCATTAAATATGTATAATTATGTGTTCATCATATTACCCCACACTTAAACTTTTGCTTATCCTCAAGCAAACTTTCAATTTGTTCATAAGAAATAGTAATAGTTTTTCATAGTCAATGCATACTCCATAGTCTATGCAACTTGATGCTATATAAATCTTAACCATGATTCTTGGCATTGCAGGCCCTTTGCAAATAACAGAGATAGTCAGATTGAATGCACTTCCTTAACAAGCATTTCATTATTTGGTTAGGGACCACTGCCTTATAGAGATCACTCAATGTAACTAAGAAGTATATGGATGAAGTGAAAACTCTCAAGAAATTTCATAGTACCATGCATTCCATATGCTTGCTTATAAATCTCATCTCCACTACTTGTGAAAACTTGAATATCATGATTAAAGGGTCTTGATAGGGTTGTAATGGGGCTTGAGGTAGAGGTAGGTGAGGAATTTGAGAGAAAAGGGTATAGATATGTTGAAAATACATATGGTTCTGAGGAGATTCAAGGATTAAATGCAGTAAACACAATTTTCACTAAGCTTTTTTTCTCTTTTTTAGAGAATACCAAGATAGTACAGAGACTGCTTTGATAATTTTATTTTTCTCTTGCTTTATTTTTCCTTTCCTTTTCTTCTTTTCTTTCTTTCTTTTCTTTTTCTCTTCTTCATATATATATATATTGCTTTTTGCAGTCTTGTAATCTTTCTAATATTTAGTCTTGGATTGATGGGGTATCTCAAAATAAATGAAAGACTCAGTGAATCCTTATCTATTGAGATACTGCATTTTAATCCAGATATGAAGAACAGACCACACAAATTTCAACATATAGGGTGGCAAAGAAAGGTAATGTAAAAAGAAGTGGAAAATAAGGTGTAAGGGTGTATATATTAAAGAACATGTCAAGGCCCAATTATGGTCAACTAAGGGAAACACATAGGGTAGGCTTTTTGGTCAATAGTGGTGTATCCTAAGCTGCCCAAATCATATCTGATATTCAAAAATTCATGTAATTTTGACAAGTATTATAAAGCAAGTTCTAGAGACATAGTAAAATGAAATGTACCCTCTACAAGAAAAATTTAGAGCATGTTCGTACTAAATGCTCTCTTGGCTCAATTGCTCACATTTATAAGGTGTAGTTTTATAGGGTTCTTAAAATTTCTCATAAAATTGCCAGTCAAGTAATGCATGCATGTCTTTTTATCCATATTATCAACTAAGAGTGTATGCAATGTAGAACATGATTAAAGATATTGGAGCATTTAAGTGTTATAGAACTATTTTTCTTTATGAGCTACGAATTACAATTATTATTTAATATAAATTGGAACAAAAGTTTACTTTTAGGGACTTGTGTGCTTTCTAAGTCCTACCAATGCTTTGGATCAGTGTAAATCAGTTTATTTGAAAGTAATGAAGTTAAATAAATGAAATAAATAAATAATTAAATAAAAGAAATAACTTTTTTTTTTTGAAAAATTAGGCAATAAATAAAGAAATATAAAATAGAGAAGACATAAACTGGTTCAAGAATATAATAAAATAATTAAAAAATATTTTTTTTATAAAAAAGTAAAGAAAAAAATTGAAGTAAAATTGAAATAAACTAAAATAAAATTGCAATAAACTAAAATAAACCGAAAGGAGTCACCCCACACTTGAGACAGACACTGTGCTTAGTGTATAACAAAATGGGGAGGACTCATTGACAAACTGAAAGTATAAAATGAGACGAAGGAGAATGTTACTGATTTACTGTGTTGGTGGATTCTTAGGAGATGGTGGTAGAAGACCCTCAAAGTAGATGTCCAGGTAATCTAAGTTGGTAAGGGATGGTGCTAGTGCATTAATTGGCCTATGGATCTGAGAAGTCATCTTATGTGACTGCTGGATATGGCTCTCTAATTCAGCTGAGATATATCTGAAAGTACTCTGGATAGTATCCTAGTGTTCTCTGATTTCTTGCTAAAAAGCTCTGAATTCAGTAATATGTTGTTGCTGAATTTTTGCTAACTTGGCTAATTGATCAGCTGAGATGCCGAGGTTTTTGGGCCTAGGGACTTCTATTGCTACAGGAGATGGTGGATCATCTATTCTTGACGGTTGTGCATCATTTCTTATACCATCTCTAGGCTGTATGACCTAATTTTGGTTTACCAACTTATAGACTGGACCATTATGGCCATGGAATGTGTATATCATTTGCATATTCATCATTTACTTTAGACCTACTGGTTGTATGCATCCTACTAGAGTGAGGTCATTTATGCAATCATCTAGCTCCTATCTTCCTTGCTAGCCAAGTGATGTATGGGCCAAAGCATATTGTACTCTTGACATCTTCTATGAAAGTGGAGATATGGTTTTCTAAAATGAAACCAAGATCCACTTTCTTTTGTTGATGTATGGCCCATAGGAGGAATGAGTCTGTCTGGGAGATAACTCCGAAGCTATCCCCTCTACCTGTAATAGTATAAACTAAGATGGAATGAAGGTACCTTAAGCCATCAGAGAGGTTAGTGGCCTTAGAGCTGATCAGGTTGTACCAGCTAGGCCTAAGTGCTATCTGATTCCACATTATGTGGGAGGGAGCTGTTGGAGCATAGAGGCATCCTTTGTACTCATTTCCATGTAATTCTTCCATTTTCCATAGGCCTAAATGCCTTCTAAAGTGAGGTATGGACATAGAGAAATCTACTCCCCTTAAGCGGAATGAAATGGTATCTGGCTTTGTCCACTCAACTATATGCTTCTTTAAGGAGAAGGTGCTACAAAATTCCAAGGTCAACTCCCTATACGTAGGTTCGTTAATGGTGAATAGCCTTGCAAAGGGTAGTGGATCTAGGATTTCATGGATTTCATCAGTTAATCCTACTATTAAGATGTCTTTTAGGTTGATGCAGCGTCCGGCTCCTATCATATTATAGCAAAAGATTTGGTACTTCTCCTCTTGCTCTATTTTATGGAATGCCAGCAATCTATGTTTCAGGGGAGGAGAAGGGTTTACTTCAAGGTCCCTTCTTCTCTTTGAAGATACATTGTGAGCTAAATATTGCGACATTTCCCTAGATAAATAGAAGTTAGCTAAAGAAAGAAGATAGGTACATCCTGAGTATAAATTTTGCATGTAAATGTAACATGGTCCTTTATTGTTTTATTTGTGAAAATATATATATAAATAATTACAGGATAAACAAATTTCTTCACTTGAATCTTGATGAATATAAGAAAGAACATTCTTGTTTGTTGCGTGATGATGATTTATTCAAGAATACAAAAATTCATTTATTCATATGAACGAATTATTTTTTTTAACTATATGAAAAAGAAACAACTAAAGAATTTTGTGTCCCTAGAGAGTTTCTTTAGGATTCTTTCTTATGAAATAATGAGTTTTGTATACCTAGAAGAGAAGAAATAATGAATGAATCTTACTTATGAAAAAGAATGAAAAAGAAATTATGAAACACATTAATTGAAAAGAATGAATCTTGAATTTTATGTGAAAATTATACGAAGAATTTTTTTTCTTTTTGAATAATTTGAGCATAAAAGAAAAGAATTGAAAGTTGGAATCAAAGAAGAATAAATTATTTAAACATAGAATAAGATTAAAGAACTACTTGGAATGGACAATGTTTGTGTGAGATTTTTGCTTAGAGTAGTCGAGTATTCACACAAGGGATAAAAGGAGTTTGAAGCTTGCCAATTGGTGCGGGAGTGTGTCACGGTTAATCCATTATATAGGTAAAGGAAATCATGTCCTCTTAGGAGAAGGATTCTAAGCGTGAAGAGGGGGAAGGGATAAGCTTTTGAAATTAAATTTGCATAAGCCATATCTTTTGACAAGAAATTAAAAGGATTCTTGATAACTCTTTTTGTATTTTTTAAAATTGATCATGTTCTTTTTGAAAATGTTTGAAAGATCCTAAGGATAAGTTGATTTATGAATATGTTTAAAATTTTGATGATTACATTACCCTTAAGAACTTGTGGATAATTTAAAGTATAATTAAAACTTTTGAAAGAATAGAAACAATTTAAAACAGCTCCCTACTTATTTGTAATTTTGAAAATTAAGGATAAGGCAAAATTGAAACAAGTTGAAATTAATTCAAAGGCCTACCATTTTAAAAAAATTTAAGGATAAAGCAACTTTGAATTTGTTTGTAAGTTTTAAGATAACGTAAAATAATTCAAAGAAGCTTTATATTAAAATTTTGATGATAAGCCTTTAATTTTCAAAGTTTAAAGAAATTCACATTGTCTTACTTTTCAAAATTTATGTCTTATGTTTTTGAAAGTTTTTAAGATGAAAAAGAATTCAAAATCCCTTCATCCTAATTTAAAATCTTTGAAGACCAAAATTACTCTTTTAGGGAAATTTTCAATTCGAAAAGTATAAGATGATTAATTCAAAATTTTTTTCGAAAACTTGAGACTTTTTTTAAAAAACAATTTCAAAATTTTGAAAGGTTTGAAAATATTTAAAATTAAAATTTGCTCTCATGAAATCTTTGAAATTAAATTCCAAAAGGTTATCTCTTATGATAGGCTATCATAATCTTAATGATAGGTTATCATGTGAGTTTGATCTTTCAGTGATAGCTTATCATTGATAAGTTATTACTTGAAGCCATGATCACTTATCACTTGACACCATGCTAACTTATCATTTGAAATCATGCTAGCTTATCACTTGCGCGATACGTTATCATGAATCTTTTAATCCTAGCCATTCCCCTTTCAGTTGGAGTCCTTAAGGCACAGTTTCTTTATTTCTCCAAGTAAGTTGGGAAATTTTATTGGTATGTGAGCTAAATTTTGGAAAATAAGATAAAACAAAAGAAGAATATGTTTTTTTTCTAAGTCCACTAATTGAACTCATTTATTTATTGGGTCATGAAGGAAGATTACCTGGTCCTTTATTGGGTCTCCATGATAATGCTTGAGATGGTGCTCATTTACCTTGAAATTTCCTTGATTAAGGTCATGAATTTCAATAGCACCATAGGGAGATACCTGCTGACTGTGTAAGTGTATCACCCCTTATCTTATCTTAACAACGTTATAATACTCATTCAGATAAGAGGTTACATTGTCCTTAGTCTTTAATTTCATTAATTTTTCCTGAGCATTTAATCCATTAGAACTTTATTATGCAATTAGGTCTAGGTTCTTTTACTCAGGTAAACATGCTTTGGCATAACGGAATAAAAATATATACACCACAGCAGAATTAGAAAAGAACTTTTTACACTATACATATATTATCATAACTATTTTGTACATTGTTCTGTATACATATACTAGGATAGATGAAGTACCCAATCCTTAAGGAGTAAGGAGACAACAAGCCTACCACTCATACTTCTTTTACAAAATATCATGGAGGAATAGGTTCTTCATATATCCTTATACATATGCCCTTTTCCCTCTATGTATAGCCAACAAATGATAATCCCAATTCTAACCCCAAAAAGACTATATAGAATCAAGACCAAAAAGAAAGGGCTATGACTATATGCTTAAGTGTCTAATTTACTCCAAAGGGAACTCAAAGATAGATATAACATAGATATCCTTTATAATAGTGAAAGTTCCTAGAAAGGGAACTTTCACAGTGGCCAGCTCAATCTCCATTATAAGACAATATCTAGGCATCTGATACATATCAGCACAACAATGAGAAATATATTCCCAGTAGCTAAACAAACCAATTTATTTAAAACAACTGTAATAATACATTCAATTATGTACCACTGTAATAATACAGAAAACACCTCTACATTCAATTAAAATTTCAAACTCGTTTCATATAGACCTTTGGGTATGATATATGTGAAACATGTTTGTATGCATCTATAGACATGAGATATGTAGCAAATTATGTCATTCATGGAATGGAAAACAAGCTTTCAATGCTTATAAGTCTAAATCATATTCACAAAAGTCACATTCATGCAATACAACTTATGGCTACACAGAAATACTTTACTTTGGAAAGGTATACACCAGATCATTCCGTTCCACATCATTATGTTCTTTAGAAGTTTACACCAAATCATTCCTCCTGCATTTTATCCCTTGAGAGTATACATTAGATCATTCCCCGCAAGGTAACTTACTAGGGAGGTGTACATCAGATCATTCCTCCTCATAACTTTAGTCTCAAGAGGTATTCACCAAATCATTCCTCCCTGATCTTTAACTTTGGCATTCATAATTGCATTTAAGCATTTTCATGCTAGTCAGTTACCTTTACATGAATTTAGACATCTTGCTATCAATGGCAAAATTTCATGCTACTTACTATTCATTCTTGACCATTACATCATTTTCCCTCTTGTCACTTAACATAGGCTAATTTTAATGGCACCTTATGCTATTTTCAATTAACATAGAAATTTAGCCATTCTAGGGAAAATTATACAAGGCATTCGGCCAAGGCAAGGGAATCATGAGAAAATGGCATTTTTAACTCATTTGGTTCATTTTTAGCCTTTTTCTTACCATTTAAACATTATGGTAACAATTCCCATAATTATGCCTAACCCTTTCTCACACCTAAAAATGAGGTGAGTACACTTTAGGCCATCCTTTCTCTTATTTTTCTAGCTCATTATTCATACCAAACATGACAATATACCTAAGCTCACAACTTCACACGTTTATACACACTTTCTAGGTGAAATGGAAAACTTTTTATTGGTAAAATGGCTAAAGCGTAGAATTACCATAACTTTATCTCTCTTCCTTTCTTGGAACTAAATTTATAGGGTTTCTAGGCCATTGTCAAGCAAAATTCCAGCACCACTTACATGCATCAAATTGGCCAAGATGAGTAAGTCACACCTTTATGGTTAATAGTGAAATTAGAAAATGGGAAAAATGCTTAAACACTAACTTACCTAGATTTTCTCTCTCTTACCATTTTCTAACACTTTCTCACACTTTTTCTAACACCAATTTAACCAAATTTCAGCACCCTTACATAAGTAACAATTCGGCCAAAGTGAAGAATGCAAGGAAATGGAGTTATTTCACCATCTAGCTTACAACACCATCATATTCAAGTAAAAACCATGCAAAAACATCATTTTCTCACTCTATAAAATACCATTTCAGCCTTGATATAGTTAGGGTTTTGCAAGACTAGGGTTCCATCCATGAAAATTCACCTTATGTACCTCTGCCCTATCAAAGGAAAGAGAGAGATCAATATAGTTGCTAGGCTCAGTAGCCAGTAAAGCAGCTAGTTGTTCCAATACTTGCTCATTGGACAACTCTTCCTCATTTTCTTGCAATGCTATTTTTGCTGGGTTATTATGCAAGAATTCTGAAGTTTTGACTTAATAGCATCATCTAAAACATCCATAGAATAAACAGGATCATCATGATCTAAGGAATGCCTTAAAGAAGTAGCTAAGTCAAAATAAACCTTCTCTTGCTTTAGTCTAGCAGGGTATGGAATAGGTGACTGGTACTCTATTATAAGACTCTTGTCCTCCACTTTCAATGGCCTATTTACCTCAGGCTTTGGCTCTTTACTGACTGGCACATCCTATACAATAATGTTATCATCAGTCAATAGCAAAGGGTCAGATACTTGCATACTAGATGTCAAAGTGATAGCATTGTATTGCTCCCTTAGATTAGACTTTATGGTGCTGGGGAGAGTCTCTGGCTATGTCTCAACCAATATCTTAAACATCTAGCCTACTTGGTATTCTATGTTCTAAATGGAGGCCTATTGATCTCTAAGGATTATGCCCATTTGTTGGAAATTGCTATCTAAAGTTAGACATATACTTCATGATCATTTCCTCCAAATCAAATTCATTCTCTTGCAATTGAGAAAATTGATTCGGATCAGTTTGTTGTTAGGGTTGCTTCTAGTGTAACCACTAAAGATCTGGTGAACCTTGGGTATCGTTATTCCATCCAAAATTTGGATAGTTACTCCACCTAGAGTTATATGTACTGTTGTAAGGATTGTTCTGCTAACTTGGGGAATTCCCAATATAATCGACCTGATCGAAATCACCAGAATCAATGTAAGGATAAAAAGAATTGAAGTGTTAGAAAACATACCCCCCTCATTATAGTGTTCACTATAATGTGGGCTACCACAGAATTCACAGCAAAACTGTGATGCTTGCTTTGGCTTCAAGAGTTTGATCATCTCCTTGGCCGAAAGATTACTTCGAGCTGTCAGAAGCTCCCCTTGGGCTTCCAAGAATGACATATAGTTCATGGTCACAAACTACCAATTGGTAAAACAACCCAATAACTAAATAAAAGAAGAAATAAATAAATAAATAAAATAAATAAAAATAAAAAATAAAATAAAATAAAATAAATAAGAGTGGCTAAAGTAACAATTCACAAATTCACTCTATTTTTCACAAAAATGTCCCCAAAAACAATGCCAAAAACTTGGTGTGCTACTAATGAACTATATGTAGCCACACTTTAAGGCAATGCGCCTGTCAGTGTAGTCTAGTAAAAAGGTGAGTATCAAGGTCATATCCCACGAGAATGGGAAAGCCTAGATTTACTACTTACTTGTTGTTATTTAGCCTAAGATAAATAGTGATTTAATTAAACTAAGTCTAACTACTACTAGCTATGGAGAGAAGGTGAGGCAAGTATTAAGATAGAGAATTATCAAGTTTCTAGAAAAGCAAACTCATTGGGGTCTTAGAATATATGATATGTACACAAAAGATAATGAATTATAAAATTGATTATGCTACCTGTGTATAAAAAATCCAGATTTCTGATTGGTTTTGATGGATTTTTAAAACCTATACCTTCCATTGGCTATTCATGTTCAATGGTCAAGTATAGATCAGCATTAATGATTATTAGGAGTTCCTCCTGGTCCAGCAATTGTCAACCTCTTGGTCTGAGCAAAGATCAACTGTTCTATCTAGTTAGTTTTCCAATTCCAAACATCATCGGTTAGAGTATTTGAGAGGAATTTAGATAGTTTTCCTTATAACGTCTCATAATAAAAGCTTGATTAATCTTTAACTAGAATAAGATCACACAATTCAATTTATGACTCAATCATATTAAAATCAAAATATCAATATAGTCTAAGAACCCCAGTTGGGTTCTACCAATCTAGCTACTCATGTTCATGAATAAAGCAATAAGAAATATAATAAAGGAAGAAGAACAAAATGGAGGTAAAAACATCCTCATCGGTCGAGTTTGGATGAATAGCCTTGACTCTGAACTCCTCCTTGATTATACTCCTAATTGCCTCCTGATGCTTCCCAATCTCTTCATTCAATTCTTGATTAAATCTCCATAGCTTGTGACCTTTACGAAGAGATAAGGGAATTGAAGTATTATGCTCCAAAGATTATCAAAGATTACCACACTCCAAGCTAGTCTAAGTGCTCTCAGTTTTCCTCTCTTGATCGCCTTCGAAATGATGCCCCTCCTTCTTTAGGCCTTCTTTTATTTTTAAGCAAGCGAGGCACCGCTGTAGGCTTCCACATGGCCATGTGGTAGCCTAGAAAGTGACATGGTTGTGTGGTAGCCTAAGTGGAGGGCATGGCCATGTTCTAGGACGTGTTCCAGAAGAAATCCCTCCGTGATGTGTTTCTGGCCATTTCTTGGTTGGAGATTGTTGCTCTGGCTGTGTAGGAAGGTGCATAAGATGTCTTTGTCATGTAAAGAGGTGTGTTCTAGAAGATCTAAGGCAGCATGGGCATGTGGCAGGGTGTGTTCTAGAAGACTTCATGAGTGCCCATACGAAAAGGTGTATTTTGAGGTGCTTTGAGCCTTTAGATGCTTGGTTTTGGTCCATTTCTCTTCAAAACTGCTTTATACCTAGGAAAAGCTTTGATAACATGAATTCAAGTGAAAAAATGGGTAATTATTCATAAAACACACAAAATATACCCTTAAAGTGAATGGAATTTAGCCATTAAATATGTATAATTATGTGTTCATCAATGGATTAGGTTCGGGTTCTTTTACTCAGATAATCATACTTTATGCACAGTGGAAATTAAATTCAATACATCATAGAAAAATTTATAAAACTTACATATAATAAAAATAATAAATGTCTAATAATAAATTTCTATTACATCCTTCTGTGAGCATATACCAGGATATATGAAGTACCCATCCATAAGGACTCAGGAGACAGCAAGCCTGTCACTCAAACTCCTTTTAAAATAATGAGGGTGAACGGGTCCTTCACATATCCTTTCCCTAATGATTTCCCTTTTTCCTTTACTATACATAGCCAAAAATAATAGTCCTAACTCTAATCTAAAAATGATGTAGATAGAATCAGGACCCAAAATAAGGAATAGAAAATGCTCTTAAAAAAAAGGGACTTGCACCTTCCCTCAGCACTGCTAAATGTCCGTATCTTATACATATTAGCATATAAATGAGAAAACAAGTTTTCTGGTAGCTTAACAATTCATCATTTTAAAACTACTAATATGTAGCAGTGTGCAAGCATAGAAAAATAGTTCCATCCACATTCTAGTCATTTAAAATACAATCTCATTTATATATACCAATTGGCAAGCATTGCATGATTATTTGAAATGTCAATGTGATAAAAGTAGACATTCTCATTCCAAGTATAACATATTTTCATGGGATCAAACATGTTAAAACTGAAATAAACAATGATCGGTTATATATTTCATTCTTAAAACTTACCTTATCTCACAGTGTGAACCACCTTCGGCCACACCTTAAGAATTGAGGACTCTTGGCCACCTTTATAACATAGCAAGTGTGAAGCACCTTCGGTCACACCTCACTAGGTCACATGTGTGGAGTACCTTCAGCCATACCTCAAGCATTGTGGACAATTGGACACCTTTATCATTTTGAACACTAGGTCCTAAGTGTAAAGCACCTTCAGTCACACCTCACTAGGTCAATGGTGTGAAGCACCTTTAGCCACACCTTAAGCATTGTGGACACTTGGCCACCTTTATCATTGTGAACACTAGGTCCCGAGTGTGAAGCACCTTTGGTCACACCTCACTAGGTCACATGTGTGGAGTACCTTCGGCCACACCTCAAGCATTGTGGACACTTAGCCACCTTTATCATTTTGAACACTAGGTCCTAAGTTTGAAGCACCTTTGGTCACACCTGTAACACCCCTATCCAATATTACAATTAATTCTGATATAAACAAATAGGTTCGGTACATTATCCTTATCCTTTTATATAATTAATGTCTGAGCAGTTATACCATTAAATTATATTAAGTGGATTAGGTTTGGGATCATTTTGTTGGTTTAAAACTCATGTGTACAGCGAAATAAAAGAAATATTGTACTACACAATGAAACTTTAACTTTCATGTCATTCAAATAATACAAGTCCAATAATGTCCATTACATGCTGATAAACATGTCCCCGAATATATGAAGTACCCGTCCATCGAAAGTCAGGAGACAATAGGTCTGTCACTCAGACTCCCTTACAAATTATAAGGATGGACCGGTCCTTCACATATCCGTCCCCCAAGATACCCCATATACATCTTATACATGTAATTAAAATAAATGACCTATTCAAATCAAATATATCTAGGACCCAAAATAGGGGTTACAAAAATTTCTTTAGACCAAAATAAAATAGCTACCTCTCAACCATGCTACGCGTCCGTATCTGATACATATTGGCACATAGATGAAAAACACACATTTTCCAATCGCTTAACAATTCAGGGTTTAGAAATCAACTAATATGTATCAAGGTGCAAGCACTAAAACATTTTATTCTACATCCTTGATATTAAGACATAACATTATTCATAAATACAAATAGGCAGGTACTACATGATAAATTTAGAGGTTAATGTGCAAATTAGATATCCTATTTTCAAGTGGAAGATATTCTCATAAAATTATGTGCGTTATTGCAAAATTAACAGAGTACTTATGCACCAACTCTTTACACTTACCATAATGGATTAATTGAATGCCTTGGGTTGTTATGTGGACACTAGGCCACCGTTATGAAATCATCGTGAACACTAGGTCACGGGTATGGAGCACCTTTGGCCACACCTCACAAGTCACTCGTGTGGAGCACCTTCGGCCACACTTCGTAAATCATGGGCACTCGGCCACATATATAGATTAATCATGAGCACTAGATCACGGGTATGGAGAACCTTTGGCGACACCTCTTAATTTGCAGACACTTGGCCACATTTCTTTTCCTAGTTGTGACCTTCCTATGATTTCCCTTGTTAGTTAGTTTCCTTTTTTCTATAGGCATACCATACCTCTAGTTATGTTCATTTATGACAATTTTTTTTGCCTACATTAACTTAATTCTCTATTATTAAATAATATATATATTCCTCCTTTCAAGTTTTACTAAATTTCCAACGAAAAATTTCCATGTTTTTAGGCCTAAGGAAATTCAAGTTTTATCATTAAATTTTTTTACTCTTTACATTTTTTAATTAATACCTTAAAAATGGGATAATTTCTCTCCTATACTTAGCTCATCTTTAACTAGCCAAATTTTCCTAACAATGTTCATCAATTATTCATCCATAATTTTCCATAACACTAATATTCCTCATTGCTAACCATTATTTTTCCTTGACAACATTCCCTATTTATTAGCTATAATTTCCCCATAACAATGGTCATCCTTCACTAGCCTTAATTCCCTAATGACAATATTCATCATTTATCTAGTCAAATATTTTCCCATGATCATGAGTATCATTATTACTAACCATAATTTTTATTATGGAAGTCAAAAGTATATTCCAATGCTAAGAGTCATAAACCAAACAACACATGCCATTACCATACTCACTTGTTCTGGGCTCTTTCATGATTTAAGAAAATAACATTATTATTTTTTTAGCATCAATCCCCTCATGTATTTATCATGCAAGCTAGTCAAGGGTCACTATTCTTTCAAGAATGTAGAAAAGTATTCAAGTTCCATGGAAGCAAATCATCATACATGTACATTAGATCATTGAACTAGAATTAAAGAATTGTTAACCTACCTTAATTCCTTTGCTCTTTTCCTTTTCTTTGACTAGAGTCCCTTCCCTTCTTTCCTTGACCAATTATGTGGCTACTCTTCTTTGTTTTCCCCTTGCCATGTAGGTATGTGTGTGTAGGTCCACTTGTTGAGTGCTTTCTCTTTCCTTTCTCTCTTCTTTCCTTTACACGTATGGTTGTTGCATGAAGTTCTGCACTTCTCCTCTCCTTCCATGTGTGAGTGTTGTATGTATTTCCCACACAAGAATTTCAATTCTCTTTCCTTCCTCAGGTGTGGATATTGCATGAAATTCCCCACTCTTTTTGTCTCTTGCTTAGGTGGCATATGCATGCATTCATCTACTAAAAAATTTCTTTTCTTATGAAACTTAGTGTAGCCCTTTTCCTTGCAACTTTGGTTTATCTCCTTGAACAAGTTAGTGGAAAGAGAAAATCATAAATAACTCTTTCATCTTTCCAAACTCTACACTTTTCCCTCTCTCTTTGTACTCGATCACGTAAGGAAGGAAAGGAGAGATCATAGACTATTTCTTTCCTAAATCAACGCTGCACTTGCTTCCTTTTTTTCCTTTTCCTTTTTGTGTGTGTGTGTGTGTGCATGGAAATATAAAATTTCCAATTATCTCTTTCATTTTCTATTTAACCATGTGCACTTGCTTATGTTCACGCCGTCCTCTCCTTCCTTTCTTGCTAATCATGGCTACAAGTGTACTTTTAAGTACACTATTGCTTGCAAACTTGGCATGATTTAGAGTTTAGGTGTAGCCCCATTCTCCTCATGTGGGACTCTCTTTCCTTTCTCTACAAGTCACGTTACATCCTCTTCCTTGATTATCAATCTTTAATAATTCATGTTGCCATCTTTTTCCTTACTACCACTTCCACACTACACCTCTTTCCTTTTTCCCTTCCTTTGCCATGAGGAAGCAAGAAAATTATACACCTTTTGCTTTTATTTGTTGCATGCATTTTTTGTGTATAATTCCCTCCTTTCTCCTTTCTTCTAGCGTGTGGGAGGCATGGAAGTGCTGCACATTGTACTTTCTTTCTTGCAAATTTGGATAACTCTTTTGTGAATTCCTTTCTTTCTTTTTCCTAATTTTCATGGCTGCACTATGTGTCCTTGTAAGTACACTTTTCTTGTCTTGTAAGCTGCCACATCTCATTAGGCATGCCACCCTCATTTTTCTCTCATTCTATTCTCCTTTCGGCCAAGTTAGGGAATGTGGGATGATGCACTTACTCCTTCCTTTTTTTTGATGAAGTTGCCATGTGCATGCATACTTCCTTATAATAAAAATAAAGCTCCAAAATCCCCTGCTCTTTCATCCATTCTCCCTTCCTGTACACACCTACATACATTTCACTAAATTTGAATTTGCATCTCTCTTCTAACTTGCTATGGTTACTTGGTTACTTGAAAGGGAAGTCAAGGGAAGGATAACTAACTTCCCAAGTTACCTTCTTTCCTTCTTTTCTCAAGCGCACGTGTGTCTTCCCCAAGGCATAGTTTGTAAAAAATTTCTACATTTCCCCCACTTTTACCTTCCCCTCCGAGTGCATAAGTAATATATATATATATTCTTTTCCTTCCTCATGCACATGATGTTTAGGTGGCAAAATCAAGGGAAGAAAGGAAATTAAGTGCTTCACTCACACCAAATCCCCTCTTGCTTATATATTACTCCATTGATTGCATGTGCACTTATTTATTTAAAGGATGCTAGCTCCTTTCCCCTCCCACTTCATGTGAAACCCATGCAAGACTACAATTCATTACACTCCTTTTATTTCAAACAATCCTCCTTCATGGCATCTCCTCTTCCACATGTGCATGTTGAAAGGCTTCACATTTTTCTTTCTTTCCTCATTTCGGCTAAAATATAATGGTACTCTAAATGAAACATCTCAATAATTGAAAGCATATTTATTTTAAATATCAAAATCACACAAGAAAATTTTATCCAATTAATTAAAGAACATAGTTTAGGCTAATTAAATTATGGGATGTTACAACACCTCACTAGGCCACATGTGTGCAGCACCTTTGGTTACACATTAAGAATTGTGAACAGTTGGCCACTTTTATAACATAATTAGTAACCATAATTCATCTTAATATTACCCTTAAATTTCACTATTATGAGGCACTTTATGACTCATTTTCCAATGGCATAATGGTTCGGTTATACTAATTAATCTACTAGGTTATATTCAGCCATCATGGGGGAAGAATGAAACCTAGGGTTTTTCATATTGCATGGTCACCACCCTTTTACCTCTTTTCTATAATTTAAACTTAATGATACCATGCACTAAAATTTCTATGGTACTTCCTCCCACATTCAATTTATGTAACCATTGCCATTAGGAATTTATTCTACTTATTTTCTTGGTTTATGCTACATACTAACTTTAAGGTTACACACATTTCTCAATTTTTTTACCTTTTAATATTAATGTGGGGCTTTGTTAAGTGCAAAAAGGTAAACTAATTAACTATACTTTAATTAACCATATTTCTTTCTTTCTCTTTGCCAAACCGAATTATAACCTCCCTTACACAATTCTCATTAAAAGATTTCCTACCCTACCAAGGCCATTTTCGGATTTGGCAAGATAACAAGGGAGATGTCAACTTTTTCATCACACTAGCTAGGGATTTTTAGTTTGGTATCTTTAACTTAAAACATTTAGTAACCATACAAGAACGTAAATTTTCTAGCATTATCTTAAGTTAGGGCTTTCTATTATACATGCTAAAATTTTCTTTTAACAATAACCCTTCCATAAACAACAATATCCATTTTAGCACATCAACAAACATACCAATTTACCATACAAGCTTAGTCAACATGACATTCATATAAAAAAGAATGTAGATGACAAGTACATAATTATACATGTTTATTGGCTAAATTTCACTCACCTTAGGAGTATATTTTATGTGTTTGATGTATAATTACCTATATTTTTGCTTGTTTTCATATTATCTAAGCTTTTCCCAGGTATAAAGCAATTTTGAAAGGAAATGGATCGAAACCAAGCATCCAAAGGCTTAAAGCACCTCAAAATGCACCTTTTCGCATGGGCACTCATGAAGTCTTCTAGAACACACCCTGCCACATGCCTATGTTACCTTAAATCTTCTAGAACACACATCTCCACATGACAAAGACATCTTATACGCCTTCCTACATGGCCAGAGAAACAATTTTCAACCAAGGAATGGTTGAAAAATCATCACAGACGAATGTCTTCTAGAACATGGCCTACAACACGGCCATGTCACTCACATGGCCATGTGGAGGCCTAAGGAGACACCTTCCTTGCCTATAAATAGGAGGAGGCATAAGGGAGGAGGGGCATCACTTCGAAGGCGATCAAGAGAGGAAACTGAGAGCACTTGGAGCAGCTTGGAGTGTGACAATCCTTGCTAATCCTTGGAGCTTAATACTTCAATTCCATTGACTTTTCACAAAGGTCACAAGATGTGGAAATTCAATCAAGAATTGAAGGAAAAGGTTGGGAAGCATCAAGAGGTAATTATGAGCATAATCAAGGAGGAGTTCAGAGCCAAGGCTATTTATCCAAAACTCAACCGATGAGGGTGTTTCTATCTGCATTTTGTTCTTCTTCCTTTATTACATTTCTTATTATTTTATTCATGAACATGAATAGCTAGATTGGTATAACCCAATTGGAGTTCTTAGATTATATTGATATTTTGATTTTAACATGATTGAGTTATGAATTGAATTGTGTGATCTTTCTCTAGTTAAAGATTAATCAAGTTTTTATTACGAGACGTGGTAATAAAAACTACCTAGATTCCTCTCAAATACTTTACCCGATGATGTTTGGAATTGGAAAACTAACTAGAGAGAACAGTTGATCTTCACTCGGACCAAGAGGTCGACAACTGTTGGACCAGGAGAAACTCCTAAAAAGCTTAATGCTAATCTAAACTTGACCATTGGACACAAATAGCCAATGGAAGGTATAGGTTTAAGAAATCCATTGAAACTAACTAGAAATCTAGATTTTTTTTACACAAGTAACACAATCAATCTCATAACCCATTATCTTTTGTTTGCATATCATCCAGTCTAAGATCCCAATGGGTTTGCTTTTCTAGAAACTTGATAATTCTCTATCTTAACACTTACCTCACTTTCTCTCTGTAGCTCAATAGTAGTAGTTAGATTTAGTTTAGATAAACCACTATTCTTCTTAGGCTAAATAACAACGAGTAAGTAGTAACTCTGGGCTTTCACGTTCCTGTGGGATACGACCTTGATACTCACATTTGTACTAGACTACACTGACAGGTGCACTGCCTTAAGGTGTGGCTACATATAGTTCATTGGTAGCACATCAAGTTTTTTGCGCCATTGCCAAGGACCTTTGTGTGAAAACTAGAGTGAAATTAGGAATTTTTACTTTAGCCATTTTATTTTGTTTTTCCTTTACCATTTTAATTTGTTTAGTTTTTCTTTAATTTTTGTTTCTTTCAGTATTTAAAAATTATCAATTATCTTTAACAGTTTATGACTAGGAGTACAAACCCTAAACCAACTAATCCTCTTTCTGAACCTGAACGATATCTTAACTCGAGATCACGTTCACGTCACATTAAGGAAGAACCAGTTCAAATTCCTATTCATACGCCGCAAAAGATGGCTAATAACAATAATAATGAAGATGGTAACCGAACAATGTATGATTTTGCTAGACCTTCATTGGAAGGAACACAAACGTGCATTAGTCGGCCTACCATTGCTGCTAATAATTTTGAAATAAAGCCAAACATCATCCAAATGGTGCAAGAAACTGTACAGTTTGGAGGGCTACCTAGTGAGGACCCTAATGCACATATCGCCAATTTCTTGGAGATATGTGACACCTTTAGAATCAATGGAACCGCCAATGACGCAATTAGGCTTAGGTTGTTTCCATTCTCTCTAAGGGATAGGGCCAAGAGATGGTTGCAATCCCTCCCTCCTAACTCCATCACCACTTTAGATGCTTTGGCAAAAAAATTTCTCTATAAATATTTTCCTCCCACTAAGACTGCACAGATGTGCAATAATATTTCTTCTTTTGTGCAGATCAATGATGAAAGCATGTATGATGCTTGGGAGAGATACAAAGACCTGTTAAGATGTTGCCCACACCATGGAATACCTGTATGGATGCAAGTGCAGACCTTTTATAGTGGTTTCAACCCAGCCACTAGGCAAATGGTGGATGCAGCAGCAAGAGGAGCTTTAAATAATAAGACCCCTGAGCAGGCACAAAATCTGATAGAGGAAATTGCCATGAACAATTACCAATGACAAACCTCTAGGGACAGACGGTAGGGAGTGGTTAACCAGATAGATTCTACATCGGTCTTGGCAGCTCAAGTGGAGCTTCTGGCTAAGAAAATAGACCAACTCTAGATGCCAGTTCAATCAACACAGCCAGGCTGTGAATTTTATGGTGGCCCATATTATGGTGAAAACTGTAATGCAAGAGGTATGTTTGCAAACTCATCAACTTCATTTTCATCTAACTTGGGTTCTGCTGACTTAGAATAGGTAAATTACATGGGTAATTCCCCAAGACAGTTGAATAACCCATATAGCAACACATATAACCCTAGGTGGAAAAATCATCCAAATTTTAGCTGGAGAAACAATAACACCCAAGGTCCACCAGACTACCAGTGGCAAAGAAGAAGAAAGCGCAAGTCGCTCTAAATCAATTTCCTTAAGGGCAGGAAAAGAAGCTTAGTTTTGAGGAATTTATGATGAAGTATATGTCCTCTACATACACAATCCTTAGAAATCAACAGGCCTCTATTCAAAACTTAGAAACTCAATTAGGCCAAATATCTAAGTTGTTGGTTGAAAGACAGCCAGGGATGCTCCCCAGTACCACAGAGCCAAACCCAAGGGAGCATTGCAATGCTATCACTCTACTATCAGATAAGCAAAAGCCTAGTTCTTTATAATTAATCAATGATACTACTATTGTACAAGATAGGCCAGTCAATAAGGAACCAAGATCAGAGGTTAGCAAACCAGTGCAAGCTAATGACAAGAAAAGCCTTATGAAAGACTGCCAGCCACTTGTTCCATACCCTGCTAGACTAAAGCAGGCAGAACTCTTTCAACAGCGTGGTAAGTATATTGATCCACTTGAACAGCTGAAAAGTAACAAATAGAAACCCAAGGATTTGGGGCTGGTAACAATGATTGAGGAGTGCACATCAATCCTACAAAATAATCTACCTATTAAGAGGCATGATCCAGGGAGTTTTTCTATACCTTTTGTAATTAATAAACTACCTATTATAGATGCTTTAGTTGATTTAGGATCTTGAATTAATCTGATGCCTACTAGCTTATTTGATAGATTAGGATTGAATAAACTAAAAGCTACTAGGATAACTGTATAATTAGCTGATAGGACTATTAAACATCCTAGGGGCATAACTGAGAATGTCCTAGTAAGAGTTGGCAAGTTTATATTTCCTGTTGACTTTATTGTAATGGATATAGAAGGTGAAAGTAACATACCCCTAATTCTAGGCAGATCTTTCCTTGCAACATCTAAGACTCTTATAGATGTTTTTGATGGAAAGTTAACGCTTAGAGTAGGGGATGAAACTATAACTTTTGATATAACCACTCCTCACTTGCAGGAAATATCACCTAATAACTCTTTGCAAAAGCAACTACATGAGAACTTGCTTTTTGACCCTTTGTAGATAGCTAATGAGTCTAGCAGTGATACTAACCCTTTTATTGCTGTTAACAGATCAGAGGTACAAAAGGTGAAACCTTTAATTAAGGACCCCCTTGTCCTAAAACCAAAAGAACCACCTAAGCACTTTAGGTACACATATATGGATGCAGTGAAGAAGCAGCCTGTGATCATAACAGCTGAGTTAACACCAGATAAGAAGGAATTAACTTCACCCCCTCACTAGAAACACCCTAGAGCCCTTCCATTCAAAAGCCCTCCACCTCCTCCAGCTCTGCCTGATCAGGGTAGTAAGTAAACTTCCCTTTTTCTTCATCCTTCTCTTTAACTTTATTTTCGTTCATGTACCTTAGTTTTTTTTTACTATTTTCTTTCTTTGTGTATCTTTCCAACTTATTTATTTTCTTTTGAGATATCCCCTTTGCTATACATCAACGATAATGTTTGTCTTAAGTGTGGGGTGACTCCTAGTTTAATTTCAAGTTTTCTTTCTTCTCAAATAAATTTTCTAATTCAATTTCAATCTAATTTTTGAATACAATTTGATTTGATCTCAAATAAATTTTTTTTAAAAAAAATAATTTTTAGTATAGTAGTTCTTAGTTTGATTAGTTTACATTCTCCTTTGTTCATTCAGTTTATGTTAGTTTACATTATTCTTTTTACTTTACTTTTTTACTTTGTTCATAATGCAAATAAGTGCTTTCTTATATGCATTCCAAAGGGTATCATACTAGTGATTGTCATTTTCTTCACCATTGCTTTATATTAATTCATAACATGGATAAAATATAACACACACTTATACTTTTGCAAGTCAAACTCTTTTAAATCCATATTAGACAATAAATGCATTTCATAGTTCATATAGAAAAATAGTTCTATGGCACTTAGATGCTCCCACATCTTACACCATGTTCTACATTGCATACACTCTTAGTTGATAATATAGATAAGAAGACATGCATGCATTACTTGACTGGCAATTTTGTTGGAAATTTTAGGAACCCTATAAAACTACACCCTATAAATGTGAGGATTTGAGCCAAGAGAGCATTTAGTACAAACATGCTCGAATTTTTTCTTGTAGAGGGTGCATTTCATTTTACTATGCTTCTAGAACTTGCTTTGTAATACTTGTCAAAATTACATGAATTTTTGAATATTGGATATGATTTGGGCAACTTAGGATACACCACTATTGACCAAAATGCCTACCCTATGTGTTTCCCTTAGTTAACCATCATTGAGCCTTAACTTGTCCTTTCATATATATACACCCCTACACCCCTACACCCCATATTCCATTTCTTTTTGTTTTACACTATCTTTCTTTGCCACCCTATATGTTGAAACTTGTGTGGTCTGTTCTTCATATCTGGATTAAAATGCAATATCTCAATTGATAAGGATTCACTGAGTCTCCTCTTTATTTTGAGATACCCCCTTAGTCCAAGATTGAATATTAGAAATACTACAAGACTGCAATAAGAAAAAGAAAAAGAATATATGAAGAAGAAAAAAAAATGAAAGAAAAGAAAGAAAAAAAAAAGAAGAAGAAAAAAAAGGTATCAAAGCAGTCTCTATACTATCCTTGGAACGCATATTCTCTGAACTAAAAAGCTTAGTGAAAACTATGTCTATCGCATTTAATCCTTGGAATTTCCTTAGGATCACATGCATTTTCAACATATCTGTATCCTTTTTTCCTAAATTCTTCACCTACCTCTACCTCAAGCCCCATTACAACCTTGTCAAGATCCTTTGATCATAATATTCAATTTTTCGCAAGTAGTGGAGATAAGATTTATAAGCAAGCATTTGGAATGCATGGTACTATAAAATTGCTTGAGAGATTTCACTTCACCTATATAACCTTTTGAGCTACATTAAGTGATCTCTGTGAGGCAGTGGTTCCAAATCAAATAATGAAATGCTTGTTAATGAAGTGCATTCAATCTGACTATCTCTGTTATTTGTGAAGGGCCTGCAATGCCAAGAATCATGGTTAAGATTCATATAGCATAAAGTGGCATAGACTGTGGAGTATGTATTGACTATGAAAAGCTATTACTGTTTCTTATAAACAAAATGAAAGTTTTCTTGAGGATAAGAAAAAGTTTAAGTGTGGGGTATTATGATAAGTACATAATTATACATATTTATTGGCTAAATTTCACTCACTTTAGGAGTATATTTTATGTGTTTGATGTATAGTTACCCATATTTCCACTTATTTTCATGTTATCTAACTTTCCTAGGTATAAAGCAGTTTTGAAAGGAAATGGATCGAAAACAAGCATCTATAGGCTTAAAGAACCTCAAAATACACCTTTTCGCATGGGCACTCAAGAAGTCTTCTAGAACACACCCTGTCACATGCCCATGCTACCTTAAATCTTCTAGAACACACCTCTCCACAAGACAAAGACATCTTATACACCTTCCTACATGTTGGGGTTCTTAGACTCTATTGATATTTTGATTTTAACATGATTGAGTTATGAATTGAATTGTGTGATCTTCCTCTAGTTAAAGATTAATCAAGTTTTTATTACGAGACGTGGTAATAAAAACTACCTAGGTTCCTCTCAAATACTCTACTCGATGATGTTTGGAATTGGAAAACTAACTAGAGAGAACAGTTGATCATCGTTTAGACCAAAAGGTCAACAACTGCTGGACCAGGAGAAACTCCTAAAAAGCTTAACGCTGATCTAAACTTAACCATTGGACACGAATAGCCAATGGAAGGTATAGGTTTAAGAAATCCATTGAAAACAATCAAAAATCTGGATTTGTTTTACACAGGTAGCATAATCAATCTCATAACCCATTATCTTTTGTTTGCATATCATCTAGTCTAAGATCCCAATGGGTTTGCTTTTCTGGAAACTTGATAATTCTCTATCTTAACAGTTGCCTCACTTTCTCTCCGTAGCTCAATAATAGTAGTTAGATTTAGTTTAGATAAACCACTATTCTTCTTAGGCTAAATAACAACAAGTAAGTAATAACTCTGGGCTTTCCCGTTCCCGTGGGATATGACCTTGATACTCACATTTGTACTAGACTACACTGACAGGTGCACTGCCTTAAGCTGTGGCTACATATAGTTCATTGGTAGCACATCAATAGAGAGGACACCAATGTTCCATGAAATCTTAGAAAAACATGATACACATATTCTAAACCATGGAACAAAATTTAAAAGAATTGCTAAGCTACCTTAAGGATGAAACCAATTGGAATTGTCTTAGCTTCCCTTACTCCTTTTCTTCTTCTTCTCTCGACTAGCTAGCTCCCTTTTTTGCCACCAAATATGTTTGGGTGTTTTCTAAAAGGTGAATTTGCTATCTCTCTCTCTCTCTCTCTCTCTTAAAATGCTCTCCTCGTATCCCTCTCAATTTAATTCATCTTTTTCCATTCGGTTAAGGTGGCGTGTAGCACTTCTCTTTTTTTCATCCTTAATTATTATTATTTAATCGCCACATGTTTACTTAAAGCCATTTCCTTGCAAAATTATCTTAAACCATTCGGTCACGCCAAGGAAGAGAAGGAATTCATGTAATGCAAGCTACACACTCCACTTCATGCAAGGCTGTACGGTTCATGCAAGGCACACGTAAACTGCACATCTTACACAAGAGTCATGTTAGGCATTAATCATGTGTATGCAACCCCATTACTCGGTGGCGCCAAAAGAGAGGAAGGAAAAAGGATTCACATAAGCTGTACAGTTGATGCTGCAAGCCTTACTTGAGTGTTGCACTTTCCTTTTTTATATTTTATCTATTTAATTGGCAAGCTATTCGGTTAGGATGAGGCAAAAGGAATGATAAGAGGAAGGAAAGAGTGAAATTTCCACACGTTTCTTCCTCCTCCCTCCCACCTTGCCGCTTCACTAGATATACATATATATATTTCAATGCTACATACTTCTTTCCTTTCCCAATTACACGTGTATATATATTTTTAATTTAGCTTTTTCCTTTGGCAATTAGGCTAGTAGAAAGGAAGGAAAATAGGAAATTAAATCAAGAACCTAAATTTTTCACACATTTCCTTTTTATGAACATTTCTTACTACTTAATACCTAGGTCCATTCTTTCCTTTGTGACATTTATTCTTCATTACATCACTAAAGAAATTGCATCACGTTTTATGGCAAACTCATTTATTTAATTAAGGGAACATCAATTTAAACCAATCAAGAGAATATAGGGTGTTACAGAATGCGTATACATGTATATTTAATTCCATCATTTGGTTGCATTGGAAATGACACAGGGGAAGGAAAAAGAAAACTTGTCTTCACACGTCTCTTCCTTCTCTCTTCCACCTTGCCACTTCACTTGATGTGTATTATATATATATATTTAAATGCTATACTCTTATTTCCTTTCCCAATTATGCTTGCCATGTGGATATATATAAAAAGGAAATTCACATCCTTCTTCTTATTTTCCATTAGTTACATGGTTAAGGGTGGAGAGTAAGTAGTCAAATTCCCTTTGTCTACTTATGCACATTCTCCCCTTCACCAATTACACGTGCATATATTTTTAATTTTCTATACTCTTCTCTCCTTGGTTAACTCAGTTAGGTAAAAGGAAGGAAAGAAAAATTAATTCAAGCACCTCATAGTTTATTTAAGCACCTTAATTCTATGTAGTGTTTTCCTCCCTACTCATATTATAATTCGGTTACCACAGGGAAGAAGGTGTTATCCTTTGTCATATTTATTCTAAATATTAAATTACACAAGAAATTTCATCATAATTTATAGCAAACTCATCTAATTAATTAATGAAACATTAATTTAAAACTAACTAAGAGAATATGGGGTGTTACAAGGACCGTTAGAACTAGGATAATGGGAATAACAATCAGATGTACTAGGGCTGGATAGAGTTCCAAAGGGCAGGATCGCCAGTGTTCTCAGGTGCATGTGGGCCCACGATGGTGGAGGAATGGGTTAAGGAAATAGAAAAGACATTCAGACTGTTGCATAGCACCAATGAACAGAAGGTGACTTATGCAACATACATGCTCAAGGGAGAGGCTGAGAATTGGTAGGATGGAGCCAAACAACTAATGGAGGCTTGAGGCATCCCCATCACCTGGGAATCTTTCAAAGGGATCTTCCTAGAGAAATATTCTCCAAAAAGTGTCAAGCAGGCCAAGGAGATAAAGTTCTTGCAACTTAGACAACAAGGGAGACCTTTTGAAGAGTACTTAGCCAAATTTGAAGAACTATCCAAATATTCCACCTATATGAGGTTAAACCCTAATAAGGCTTGGAAGTCAGCCTAACTAGAGGGTGGCTTGGATTTATAGATGAGGAATCAGATAGCCCCATTGGAGGTTCAAGACTTCTCTATGTTGGTGAATAAGTGATGAATCTTTAGCAAAGGCCTAGAGGAAAAATAGAATGCAAATCAGAGATTTACTTGTCGAAAAAAGCAACTAGCTAAGAATTTAACTGTGAAGGGTGGAAACTTCAAACCTTAGCAAGGGTTTTCTAGTAGCAACCGATGCTCTGAAGCTGCTATCTACCCAAAATGTGGGACCAGGCATCAAACACCAATAAGATGTTACAAGTGTGTGGGTACAGGGCACTATGCCAAATATTGTCCAACTGGTGGCAACCCGCAGAATCTTTTGGCTAAAGACTGCAAGCTCTGGGGAGATTCTTTGTAACACCCTCTATCCTATGGTTTCTTTTTGATATTTAAAAGCTATAGTATGAAAATAATTATCAGAGTGTTGGTGTTACTATTACCTCTACCCCAAGAAAATTTTAAACTTTTTACCAAGTTGATTTATTGAGTGTATTTGGGTTGGTCTCTACCATCGGGTTCTCTTAATATCGCAGTGGAATAAATACGTATAGCATACACCTGGATTAACTATACATAGAAATGCATTCTTAATTAAATATAATCAATTAACTATTGGGCATAGAAGCAACAATCCTGTCACTCATAACCCCATTAATTAGTCTATTCATCAATTCAGCCTAATTCATATACAAATAAGTTAGAATAGGCTATACAAAATAATCCTACACTAGCCTTTCTCAAAATATCATGAAGGCTAGCTCAATCCTACCATGTAATTATACTATTGAAATTAAATAGGTTATATGCCTGGATTAGACACTTCTTCATACTTTACCTTCACCTCCAGCTCAAGGGAACCTACACATCTGGTACATGTCAACACTATTATGAGAAATGAATCTCAGTAGCAATACAACTAGTTACAAATCCATTGACCTGTACCACCGTGCTCGCACGAAAAACCTCTACATTCTTTCATAAAACATATAACATACTATGGGATACAATGAGTGTAGCATTTAATCATGTTATATACTCATATGTATACATGTGCATTTAAAACATATCAACTTTAAAACATGGGAATTGTATTCATCATCATTCTCATCATAAAGAATTTCTTATAAAACATATATGGGATAGTAAACACAACATCATTTCATTTCCATAACATGCTAGCAGTACATAAAAAACACTAAGAGTAATCGAGAGAGTCACCCGGCAACAACTCCACGCACCACTATCTATATGAATGAGCGCATGTCTATTTAGCTATGCCTTAACCTTTTGTACATTCTGATGCATCCCCCAGCGGATCCAAGTATCGTAATGGTCCCTATTCCTTTCTAGCAGATCATCACTGACTAGTGGGATTCCTCCCTTTCGTCCCAAACAGGGCTAGTATACTCTCATGGGATCACCGTCAACTATACCTGGATCATTTCCTCTCCGCTTTTGGGTGGATCATAATACTATGGAATCACCATCCCTTTTCGATGGATCACACTCCCGGTACGCTATTCTCTACATATATTATGGGGTGCATCGGCCCATGGTCATGGTTATGCTTAACTCTAAGTATGTGTTTCTCATATGGCCTTTAAGAGATGACACTAACTTAAAGTTCACAACCATCATGATGCTTTTGAAACCATCTAAGTTCAAGTGGATGTTTAACCATCACAATTTATGGCACAACCGTGGAATGCCCAATGGTCGTCCCATACCGACAATCTGTCACTCGATCATGAGCCTATCTACCCTAAGGCATACATTTAGAATACTTTCCTCTTTCTCTCTTTGTGTTTTCTACTCTCTCTTTCTTTCACTATCCCAAGGGTATCATCACCTAAAACTCCTAGTTTCCTTGCTTACCTATGTTGTGACCCCTTAATTAAGTTAGTATGAAGAATTACTAAGCTCAATTGCCATTAAAAACCTCATTTCGCAAGCTAGAGGGCTGTCGGTCGACTGTTGGAAGGCTAGTAGTTGATTAGTGGCTCTCTGTAATCCTTAAATACTAGACAGTAAGCTAGCAGTCACTGGCAGCCGATTGGTGGCTTTTTGGAATGCGTTCTGGGTTAAAATATGAGCATGATAGTCGACTACTAAGATAGCTAGTCGACTGCTAAATGTAAACCTGGGCCCGATAGTCGACTGCTAGAAACCTGGTAGTCGGCTGCTAAGCCTCTATCTGCACTTATGGGTTTCCAAGAACACGACATTCAACTGCGAGGATGGCCAATCGACTGCTTAATGCAGACCCGGGCCTGACAGTCGACTATTAGGTATCTGGTAGTCGAATGCTAAGCTTCTGTCTACACTTTTGGGTTTTCCAGGAACACGGCAGTCGATTGCCACCTACTTAGCAGTCGACTGCTATACTCTGTTGTAGTTCAGAAAACATGATTTTGATAATACCCAGTCTAGAATGCATTCCATTTTCAATTATAAACATACAAGCTTAATTTCCATACAACAAACTTTACTTTTCATTAAACATTTCTCATCCATTAGCTTAAACATGGTACATTAAAGGAAAACTAGTTTGTATCCCTAGATGAACACAACCCAACCCTTCCAATCCATTACAAGCACATATATGAGCATACATTCAACAACACAACATCCCATAAAAGTAGAAAAGCATATAGAATGTAAGTTTAACCCTAATCTCAGTTCAATCATGAAGAAATCCATATTTTCCAACAACAGTAATATTTCAGAAAAAGATATGGGTTTAGGATGGATTTCTACCTTGATTCCTGTTAAATGTGTGTGTTTGATGTGTTAGAAATGATCCCCCTTGTTGTAGAACTAATTTCTAGCTTCAATAAGCCCTTTTCCTTCAACAAAATCTCCCTCCTTTGCCTTAACTCGTCCTTTTCTCTCTCTACTTGCCCTTTATGCTTCTCTCTCTAAAATATGAAGGTTTGGAAGTGTGTAGGAGTTTTGGTTGCAACTAGGGTTTAAGGGAAAGTTTGGGAAATTACTGTTTGGTCCTTGGTTTACTTTACAAAATTTGTCTCAGCATAATTTCCCTTTTCACTTAGGTCCTTGGCCTCACTCTCAACTAAGGAATTGTAATTCTTTCAAGTTGGTCCCTATAATAATGCAACTATATGCACTAATGCAACATACCCAAGCATTAAGCGTCAAATTAACAATTATCAAAAATCTCTTTAATAATAATTAGAGCCGATGTTACATTCTCCCTTCCTTTAAAATAATTTTGTCCTTGAAATTAAAACGTACCTATTTGAATAGTTCAGGGTGGAACTTCCTCATGTCCTCTTCCTTCTCCCATGTTTCCTCTTATAGAGATGACTGATCCCATAAAACCTTAACCAGAAGGATGGCCTTGTTCCTCAATTGCTTGACCTCATTCTCGATGATTCTTAATGTTTTTGGATGATAAGTTAAATTCTCTTTTAACTATATTATACTGGCATCAAGAATGTAGGATGAGTCATGGATATACTTTTGAAGTTGTGAGACATGGCAAACATCATGGAGGTTCGATAAGAACGAGGGTAAAGCTATTTGGTATGCTGATTGACCAACCTTTCTTAGGATTTGGAATGGCCTAATATACCTTGGATTCAATTTTCTAGACTTAATAGCTCTACCTATACCAATAATAGGAGATACCCTAAGGAAAACATGATCCCCTTCATTGAATTCCAGTGGTCTTCTTCTTTGTCAACATACTTCTTTTGCCTATCTTGGGCTCTAGCCATTTTATCCCTGATCATCCTAATTTGGTATGTAGTTTGCTGAACCATCTCCGGTTAGAGCAATTGTCTTTCCCCTACCTCATACCAACACAGAGGTGATATACACTTTCTCTTATATAAGGCTTCATAAGGTGCCATCCCTATGCTAGAATGGAAACTGTTATTGTATGAGAATTCTATCAGTGCTAGGCTTTAATCCCAACTTCCCTTATGCTCTAAGGCACACGACTTAAGCATATCCTCTAAAGTCTAAATGGTTCTCTTAGTTTGTCCATCAGTTTGAGGATGATATGCGATACTCAAGCTTAGCTTAATGATGAAGGCTTCTTGGAAAGCTCTCCAAAATCTAGATTTAAATCTAAGATCTCTATCTGAGACAATGCTAATAGGGACTCCATGTAGTCTCACTATCCCTGGATGTACAAATAAGCTAACCTTTCTATAGAGAAATTAATCTTAATGGGAAGGAAATGAGCAGACTTAGTTAATCAGTCTATTATCACCTAAATAGCATCATTTCCTAACTGTGTTCTTGGCAATCCCACTACAAAATCCATAGATATTTTATCCCACTTCCATTCAGGGATATCAAGAGGTTGCAATAACCCAGCAGGTTTCTGATGTTCAATCTTCACCTACTGACACACTAAACCAAATTCCTTTTGTATGTGATTTCTAAGAGGTGTTTCCTTTAGAGATAAGTAGGTTACCACTGTCAAGAGAGATAGAGTTCACCATTGACCTGATTTTGGGTATAAGCCTAATAGCAATGATCCCATATAGAATGGTCCTAATGGAATTAAGGGAACTAAAGGTCCAAATAAAAGATTTATTAGAGAAGGGATTCATTAGGCCGAGTGTGTCACTATAGGGAGCTCCTATCCTATTTATAAAGAAGAAAGATGGGAGTTTGAGGTTATGTATAAACTATCGACAGTTAAATAAAGTAACCTTGAAGAATAAATACCCTTTACCCCAAATAAATGACCTATTTGATCAATTGCAAGGCACAACGGTATTCTCCAAAATAGACTTAAGGTCAGGATACCACTAGATTAAGGTTAGGGATGAAGATATCCCTAAGACAACATTTAGCACTAGGTGTGGTCATTATGAGTTCTTGGTGATGTTGTTTGGACTGACCAATGCACCTGTTATCTTTATGGATTACATGAATAGGATTTTTAGACCCTACTTGGACCAATCTGTATTCATAGATGACATCTTAGTCTATTCCAAGACTCACGAAGAACATGCACATCATCTAAGCACAGTATTACAGATGTTGGAGGAAAAAAAGTTGTATGCTAAGTTAGAGAAATGTGAGTTTTGGCTGGAGGAAGTGAAGTTCTTAAGTCATATGGTAAATGAGGAAGGAATTTCAGTAGACCCTAAGAAAATTGAAGCAGTATTATATTGGGGTCAGCCAAGAACGATCACTGAGGTTAGGAGTTTTTGGGATTGATAGGATATTATAGAAAGTTTATACAAGGATTTTCTCAAATAGCCCTGCCATTAACCCGGCTGACTAGGAAGGATGTTGATTTTGAATGGAGTGAGCATTGTGAGTATAGTTTCCAAAACCTAAAAGAAAATTTGACCACCGCTCTAGTTTTAGTAATCCCAAAACCCCTAGAGCTATTTACGGTCTATACAGATGCATCAATGAAAGGTTTAGGATGCGTCTCAATGCAAGATAGGATATTAGTTACTTATGCATTAAGACAACTAAAACCTGCAGAGGAAAACTATCTTACCCACAACTTGGAATTAGCTGCCATGGTATTTGCCCTAAAGATTTGGAGACATTATCTGTACGGGGATGTGTTTGAGGTTTTTAGTGATTACAAGAGCCTTAGGTATTTATTTAACCAAAAAGAGTTAAATATGAGGCAGAGAATATGGGTAGAGTATCTAAAGGACTTTAACTTTGAGTTAAAGTACCATGCAGGAAAAGTGACTGTTCTAGCTTATGCATTAAGTAGGAATTCGTTACAAGTAGCCAGTCTGATGGTGGATGCAATGAGATTACTTGAGAACTTTAGGAATCTTAGCCTCAATGTAATTTCATTTTCGAAAAGATTAGTGATGAGTGACTTCTTAATAAGATGTGATTTAAGGGATCAAATTAGACAAGTCTGACTAAAGGATGAATCATTGGGAATCTATATGAGTCAACCTAATTTTGGGTTAGACCTTGAAAGAGTGCTAATGTTTAGGAAAAGGATAGTAATTAAAAACCATCAGGAACTAAAGGAGAAAGTATTAGTAGAGGCTTATTGAAGTCACTATACCATTCATCCAGGTATTTCCAAGATGTATTAAGACCTAAAAAGGAATTTTTGGTGGTCGGGTATGCGAAAGGATATCACGAAATATGTGAATGCTTGTCTTACTTGTCAGCAAGTTAAGATAGAGCATCAAAGACCTGTAGGGTTATTAAGGCCACTAAAGATACCAGAGAGGAAATGGGATTAGGTAACCATAGATTTCATAGTTGGACTACCTAGAACACCAACTGGTTACAATTCTATTTGGGTAATAATGGATAGATTAACCAAGTCTGCTCACTTCTTACCTATCAAGATTAGGTATTCCATGTAAAAACTGGCCCAAGTCTACCTTAAGGAGATTGTGAGACTGCATGGGGTACCATCGGGTATAGTATCGGACCGAGACCCTAGGTTTACCTCAAGATTTTGGCAATCCCTATAGCAGGCATTAGGAACCCAACTTAAGTTTAGCACCGACTATCATCCTCAGATCGTTGGACAATCTAAGAGAATAATTCAAACCTTGGAAGATATGTTAAGGGCTTGTGTGCTAAAACAGAAGGGAAGTTGGGATAAATACCTAACTCTAATAGAGTTTGCTTCTAATAACAGTTATCACTCTACCATAGGTATGGCACCATATGTTGCTCTGTATGGGATAAGTTGTAAATCGCCCTTAAGTTGGGTAGAGATAGGGGAGAGTACTCTGTTGGGACTAGAGATTGTACAAGAGACTACTGATCAGATCAAGATGATCAAGGAAAAGATGAGGATTGCCCAACAGAGACAAGAAACCTATACAAATAGGAGAAGGAGACCCTTAGAATTCAATGAGAGAGAGCATGTATTCCTGAGAGTGTCACCCACTATAGGTATTGGTAGATAGATAAGGACAAAGAAATTAAGTCCTCAATTCTTAAGAGCATTCCAAATCCTATAAAAAGTCAATCCAGTCACCTACCAAATTGCTTTACCTCCCTACCTGTCAAACTTGCATGATGTATTCCATTTCTCACAACTCCAGAAATATGTCCCAGATCCCTCACATGTATTGGAGAATCAACCCATAATATTAAAGAAAAATTTGACTCATAAATCTACTCCTGTCCAAATCCTTGACTTTAAGACTAAGCAACTCTAAAATAAAGTAATACCTTTGGTTAAGGTACTTTGGCAAGATGTAGCATCTCAGGAGATGATGTGGGAGAAGAAGGACGAGATGTTGTATACATGTATGAATTTTGAGGACAAAATTCTTTTAAGGGGGGAGAATGTAATAACCTGATTAAAATTAAATAACTAGGATAAAAAATAACGGGAAACTTCAAAATATTGATGGTAAGTGATTAAGAATATTTTTCTGATCTCGTAGTTTAAATTTGAAAATTTTTTGAAATAAAAATTTTATCTGATGGAGAAAATTTTATCAAGCTTCGGGAACTTAGCAGATATTTTCGGAAGGCTTAAGATCCTTAAAAGATTTCCAAATCCCTTCTATATTGTCCCATATTCATGCCTAAATCAGGAAATGTATCCAAAATTTATCTAGGGCACAGTGAGAAAATACCAAAATGCCCCTAGATGTCATAAAACCTCAAATTTCCTTATTTTTCCTTAATTTCCCCTTTTTCTCCCTCTCTCTCACACAATTTCCCTTTCATTCCCACCCAAAATCGTGTTGCCCTTCGTCCTCCCGAAACTACCACTCGCTGTCACCAGAACCACCGTGCTGTGCCACCACCAAACTGCACCACTTGCACAGCTCGTCACCGTCAAGCTCTTGTTGCCATTCTTCGCCATCGACGGATGCCACAGCTACTGAAAATGGCATCTTTTCCAATTAGCATTGCATCTGTAATTTAGCCAGAAAATGTCACTTTTTAACTGCATCGCCACCACCAACAGCTAGCCCAAGTTGTCCTCTTCCTACGTCAGTTGCCAACCGGTGGAGAAACACTGCAACGTACTGCAACCAAAGAAGCCGCCCTGTTTCGTCGAAAAAATTGTTGTTAAACTGCCATTTTTTGCCAAACTAGTCCCAAATCCAGCAACCTCATGCTTCGAGGTATGTTTTGGACTAATTTTTGTTGTCAACCAATGTCTGCTGCCATGTGCCACTGTGAGCAGCCATGTGTTGTCGTGCGTCATTTCCAAAGTATCTAGAAAGAAGTAGGGATTAATTTTCAAACTTCTGAAACCTCCAGTATAATTTAAAATACTCCAATTTGATGTTTTCCTATAGATTTTGATTTCGATTATTCTTAGATATTAAACCGAAGTAAAATTTTGGCATTTAATTATAAGAAAGTGTAATTGAAAGGAAACTTGCATAAAACTTGAATTATTTCCTTAGGAAACTAGTTGTGAGAACAACCTCTGAGGAAAAAAAGGAAAACTTTGGTCTGAATAGGAGCAAACAGTAAAAGGTAGAGTAATTTATACTCCCATGACTTTTAACTGACATCGTGAATTTTTTATTTAAGTATGTTTTGTGTTGAATAGGAATGAGTACTAAAAATAATTGATTTACATGAGAATTATATAGATGAGTATATAAGATTGCCTGTGTATTGAGAATGCTTATTGCATGTTTTCTAGATTTGGCTATTGGGATTCAATAGCTGGTATGGGATGGCCATTGAATATCCCCTATGCAGATAGTTTTGTAAATTGATTAATTTTATTTGAATTGGTCTGCATTTGTTAGGAATTATTCATTAAACCAGGACAACCCTATGAAAGGTTCAAGGAATAAAGGGTGGATAACCTATATGGGGTGATGTTTTGGTTTAAGTATTATATCTTATAACCTTGAGTATTAGTCAACTATACGTACTTAGTGCTATATAGACTGTATGAGGATGAGAATTAGCTATTGTACACATGCTAGGGGATGCCTTGGATGTTGGTTCTCACCCAGTCCTTGAGTGGGTGATTGGTGTGACGGATCACACTCACAATATAGGACGTTGTTTTCGTGTGATTGGTGTTACGAATCACACCCAACTAAAACCATGTTTTCAGATAAAACGGCATGTAACATGAAATGAATAATCACATGAGATATGTGATAGATGAATATATAAGAATTTTAGGCATGATTTTCAATATGATTTTTCATATTAAAGATATTATACTCATTATACTATTCTGCATTGATTTCCCATATCCATTTTGAATTTATAAGTATTTAGTGATTCACATGTATTTAAACTGTTTTGTGGGGAGACATTTTCTGTGCGTTTTCACCGCTGAGTATTCAAATGTTTTGTAAATATGTAATTATAAATTACTTTACTGGGATCTAAAAATCTCATTAAGTTGTTTGATCAGATGACCAGGAATAGGGAATGCCTAGGAGATAGCTGGGAGAAGAAGGATGGTAGGATATCCTTGGAGAATTATAACACTGTTATGTGGTTGTAAAAATAAGCTTGAATTTATATATAAATTTGTATTGCATATTTTTAGGTGATATTGATGAAATCGTTGGATATATATGTTGAATTTGGGCTATTGTATAAATAGGAAAATGTCCAATTTTTAAGGGAAACTCTGCCAAATTTTCGGTAGGAAATGTTTTAAAAGAATAGATGTGTATAATGAATTTGATGAATTTTAGTCTTATTTACTGATGTATGAATGGATTTAGTACCATGATATAGTATATCTCAATTGTATCTAAATGGTTGTTAGAATTTATATTCCAGAGTATGATATGGTTTATAATGTGATAATAGAAATGCTGCACAGGATTTATGGTTGAGTGGAATTTGAATGAACTGTGAGAAGAGTCTATTTGGGTTACACTCAAGTAGTAGCGACTCTCTGATGTTTCCTAACTTGGGAAAAGTAAAAATTTTATTTAGAATATTATATGCTTTCGCTATTTTGATAGATGAATATATAGCATGATTAAGGGGGTCGTTACACGACACTCACGATAACTCTTATGATGTGTTATTATTCTTGCTCATATGTTTAAAGTAAAGGCATGTTTACTACCCCACAATATGTTTATATGAAAGTTATGATGAGAATGATGATTGCACATCCCATATTTCAAATTTTAAATGTTTTTGTTGTACATGCATAAATCTGAGCATCTGACATGAGAGTATGTTGCATACATTGCATCCCAATAGTATGTGTTATGTTTTTATGATGAAAAGAATGTAGAGGCTTTTTGTATAATTACGATGGTATAGGTCAGTGAATTTCAAATAGGTTCCATTGCTACTGAGATTAAATTCTCACACATGTGCTGGCGGGTACCAGATGTGTAGGTTCCTGACTAGAGAGGAAGGTAAATTGGGAAGAGGTACCCATTATGAGAGTACATAAAGGTGCATATTTTGAATAGTATAGGCATGTATTAAATTGGTGCTAGCCCTTACGATTTTTGAGAAAAGCTAGTATAGATTATCTCTTGTAGAGACCATCTTGACTTGAATGTATATGGATTAACTAGTAACTATCAATAAGAAATTTCATAGGGTCATGAGTGGCAGGGTTGTTACCTCTATGCCCAATAGTTACTTAAGAATATTTATCGAATTAAGTATGCATGTTTGTGTATATTTATTTAGAGTAAAATATATGTGTATATTTTTCATTACGATTCTTGAGTGAGAACCCGAGTGTAGAACCTGACCCAAATGGCACTCAATTAATATACTTGGCAAAAAGTTTAAATTTACTAGGGTAGAAGTAATAGTAACACACTCAATTATGATATTTACATACTATACCCTTTTAATTAATATAAAAGGAACCATAGGCTAAGGAGGTGTTACAAAGGACATTTCCAACTAATGTAGATTCATGTTGAGACAAACTATTTAACTAAAGAGGTAGAATTTTATTGCAAAGTATTGACAAATGATTTGGCTGAAAATGAAGGCAACAAATTATAAACCTGCATATAAAATTATTTTTTTTATAAGAAATGTAATTATTCATATTTTGGGAAAAAATTTGAGATTGCTAGTGGCAGAAGAAAGCTATAATGGAGATATTCATCACTAAAACCATGCAAAGACTCTTTAGAGAGTGTAAGACTTGATTGCACAAACATTACCAACACTTGAAGACTAATGAGGAGAGGGTGGTTAATCAGCCTAGTGATGTTAACTATGAAAATTAGAAATGATAGGTAGAGAATTATAATTTTGATAAAGTTAAGGTAACACAAAAATAATATATTTTGAATGAGTTATTTAAAGTTTGTTAGTTTGAAGAATGTTTCTTACCTATAAGTAATCAAATAAATAAGAAAAATAGGGGGAAAAAATGAAACACACATGTGGCCCTCGATCATTTACAAAAATAGAGGAATCTACAATGAAAATATAACATTTGAAGTTTTTAAATTACTTACTTGTAGAAATTCATAGAAGGATTTCATGGTTACAGGTATCTTTACTGTACAAGGATCCTAAAACTTGAGAAAATGAATCAATTGTTCAAGTGTGGGAACTCCAATGTACTTATAGAAAGAAAGATGTGGACATTGAATGTATGGACATTGAATTTTGATTTTGTAACCTTTCTTGCACTTATGAATGAATGCTAAATTTTCTATTTAAGACATTGTATGGAATATTATTTAGATTCCTTTTAGTTGCATCGACAGATCCTAACTAAAATTAGAACCCTAATTTCAAGGAACAATTAATTTTCACTTAGAGATAAGGTTAATTAGTTATCGGATTAAGAACTAACAACTCTTAATAGCGATGAATTAGAACAATAATGTTGATCTAAAATCAATCATTAGGAAGAGATTTCAATATAGGTTCTTAGGTTTAGAAATTTGATTATCTCAATAGAGAAGTTGAATTTAATTGAGAATTTATTCATGGCTATCAAAATTAGATTCAATAGTTCATTATCTTATGTGTGTTTGCCAACTAGTATAGGTCCCCTTTGGGTTTGCTTTTCTTATCTTGATTAAATTCTTTTCTCATCTATTGTCATTAATCTTTGAAAAGTTGCTTTTAATCATTAGTTATTAGAAATCAATCACTCTTCTTCTTAGGCTAGATAACAAAGAACAAGGAGTAGGTCTAGGCTTTCCTGTTCTCGTGGGATACGACCTTGATACTCATTATTACACTAGACTACATTGATAGGTTCACTGCCTTAGGTGTAGTTGCATTAGTAACTCATCAAACCCCCAACCTATTGAACCCCCAAATAATCGATGTAAATGGAATGAAAATAATAGGTTGAATTAAAAATAAGAGTGAAATTCGCCACAAGGGATTACCTTGATAAGAATTAATTCTTGATGCAATAGATGCAGTAAACCAAAAAGTATGAGATACTCTTCATTTCAAATAAAATTAGTAACTCACCTTACATGCATGAAAAATAAGTATTTATACTCTCCAAATAAAGAAATAAACCCTAAAAGAAGCAAATGAGCCTTTATAAATTAAAGCCCAATAAAAATAAACACTAAAGAAACAAATAGGCTTGTTCTAACACTTAAAAATAAAGCCCAAACAAAAATAATAAGTCTGTTATGCCATAATTAGCCTATTGATTATTTAGGCCTAATTTCAACAGCCCAATAATTAATTAAACACATATTGGACCCTTGTGACAAATCTACTCCCATTTGATTACATAAAGTCCCATTGGCCTTCATGGAGTCTTGATCTTGCACATGCTTAACCATCTTCCCACATAAGTCTGAAGTGATTCCTTGAACCTCTTGGCTCTCATTCTTGTAAATGATCATGGAGGTAAAATTATATCATCTTTCATGCCTTCATGCCTCTTGCCTTCTATGCTCACATCATTTCCTCCTTCCTCAAAATCATCCTCGAATCTAAATCAAAGTCAAAAGAGAAGGATCAGAAATGGAAAAAGTAGCACTAACATTGTACTCACTTGGAAAATCTATTTTGTATGCGTTGTTATTGATTTGCTTTAGCACTTAGAATGGTTCATCACCCCTTGTGTAACATCTGCTCCTACTATTTCTAAGAGATGTTTGCTAGTTATTAAATAAGTTAAATGCTTGTGTATATTGCATTAGATTGCATGTAGTTGCATTAGAGTAAGGGACTATATTGAATAGAAAAGGATAAGGACTTGAATGAAAAGGAAAAGTTTAAGTTGAAGAAGCTATGTAAGCTTTCATTGGTCCAAGGGTAGCCAAAGCATAATTTTAGCCAAAAAAGGAGTTATTGTAGCTAACTAACTTTTGAAATTTCCTGCCAATGGTTTAGGGGCAAAATTATAATTCTCCATATGGCCAGAGAAGTTGCTAATTGAGGGCGGATGATAAAAACTCAACCCTGACATTGGATAAGGGTTGTAGTTTCCCTAACCACATAAACCACCTATATATAGATGCCAAACACCAAAACCCTCACCATTTCCACCCTAAATTCATATTTCTAGAGAGAGAGAAAATGAGTTAGAGAGAGAGTGAGAAAGTGAGAAGAAAAAGGATTTTAGGACAAAGTTTGACATTTCCAGGAGCAAGAAATTATATTAGGGAAGTTCTAGGTGAGCATCTACACATCATTAATAAGAAACAAGGTAGCAAATAATCTCATTCTATCTATTTTGAAAAATATTCTTCACTTGGTTGAAAATGGTGATTTTGATACTATTAAGTTAAGAAAGGGATTTAAACCTACATTCTTTATGTTTTTAACTTCTATTGGATGTTTTATGCTGATTAGATGTACTTATATATGCTTGTTTCAGAATTTGTGAAATGGGTTGCACTTTTCACTTGGGTTAAATTGAGTTGAATCCATTGTGATAGATGATTTTGAGCATATAAATGAGTTTTGATGTAGGATAAAGGATGATTTAGTATTAGAAACTAATCGCATGCTTTTTTTAGACTTAAAAGAGGTGAAATCAGAGCTAAGTAAGCCTCTTTAGTAGGAAAAATGAAACCTCAAGATCTTACAAGTTGACTTCTATGTTCTTCAGCTTGATATTTTCTAGAAAATGCAGGTAATAGCCGACTGCCAGCTCCTAGCAGCCGATTGTCAGGCCTCTAGCAACCAACAATCAGCTTACAAAAGCTTAACGGTCGACTACCATGTGGCTGCAAGTCAACTGGTAGCTCTCTATTAGCCAATAGTTAACTCATATTGTTCTAGTAGTCGACTTGTAGCATCTTGTTTGTGTTTTTCAATACTTCATTTCTATAATTTGACTACTATGAGGTGTAAGTTGATTGATAGGTGGAAAAGCATTGTTTTTCATGAAGTGTTTTTTGAAAGAGCCACCTAATCTTTAAAATGAAACCTCAAAACTTTAGAACAAGTTTGTGAGTCCAAGTTTCCATTTTCTTAAAGGCTATGCTTAATAGAGTCAACAATAATGTCATTACATAAGAAAAATTACAGTTTTTAGGTAACATGTAACATGAGATTGAAAGGAAAGAAAGGAAAATGTAAAAGAGAAAAGAGCAGAGTATTCTAAGTGTATTCATTAGTGGTAAATAGGCTCATGGTTAACTGACCAATTATCGGTATAGGATGATTGTTGGGCATTCCATGGTCGAGCCATAATTTGGGATGGTAACACATTCATTCAATCATAAATGATTTTGAAAACACCATGATGGTTGCTAATTTTAAGTTAATAAATTGTTCTATTGCCAAAAAAAAGGAGTTTCGTACTTAGAGTTAAGCATAACCATAGCATGATCCGAATCACCCTAGAATATATGCTTGTGAATAGTGTGCTAGGAATGTGATCTATCAGTAAGGATGGTGATTTCATAGCCTCATGATCCACAAAGGCAGAATAGGGCAGTGATCTCATGTAACCTTCCCAGTCCTATAGTTTATTTCAATTAAGTAAATAATATAATATAATATAATATAATATAATATACAGGATTGGTGAGTTATTGCTACCTCTACCTGAGTAAATTTTTAATTTTTACCAAGTTAAATAATTAAGTACTATTAGTTTGGGAATTCTACACTCGGGATCTCACATGTTACATAGCGAAAAATAGAATGAATTAATGGAAATGAAACACATATACATGTATAGATACATTCACATTCATTTACAATATTACAAATGTCATATATTAGACATATATCTATGGATATATGAACGCATTAACTTGGGTAAGGAGATAACAAGCCTATCACTTATACCTGTTTAAAAAAAGACCGCTAGTGAATTCCTAATTAAAATATCATAATATATATATATGCCCTTATACTATGCCCAAAAAATCTATCCTCCTGATCCTTTCCAAAAATTTAACAAGGATTCAGGGTATCGGGCATACCAAAATGTTTCTAAAACTTTATACATTCAAGGTGTAGGAGGGACTTCCCATACATATATGACCCAAAATTCCTTGACAATAGGGAAATACCCTATAAAGGGTATCTCCATCAACTCAACTTCCACTTCTAGTAATATCTGGTACCTAGGCATCTAATACAAACTAACATTTTTAATGAAAACAAATCTCAGTAACAATAATAACCAATTTATAAAACAACTAGTTTGTACCACCGTAATCCCTTACAGAAAATTCTACATTCTTCTCATCATTATACAATTGATATATCTATTGGGTTGCCTTACATAAAATTACATTTGATACTCATAATTGCATGCATTTTTACTTGATATACACCACATAGGGCATATACCTCATAAAATATTAAAATCATACAGGTAATATAATTTCATTCATCAACTTCATATAAAGAGTAGTAAAGAAATAAGAGTATTTCTCATTGGCTTTGCTATCATCATAATAACTATTATATAATAATAATAATAAGAGAAATCAAGAGGGTCATCGAGCGTGCCACTCCATACTTTTAAATATATACTCATAGCTTTTTGGCAACATATGCCTATTGGCAGTCCTCGACTATAACATCATATTTGTGTACATTCTGGAGTGTTCTCCAGTGGATCCAAGTACAATAAAGTCCCCACATTGAGTCCACACATTAAGTACATAATAGGGTCTCTAAAATGCCATTCATAAGCATATACATTAGGGTGATTTAGTGCATACTATGGTTATGTGAAATCCTAAGTATGTGACCTTTTATTTAACTTGACCAATAAGTCACTAACTCAGAATTTACAACTATTAGGATAATCGCAGAATTTCTAATCAGATTTTGGATCCTCTGCTTGGCACTTTTAGCTGTGATTTTTTCCGCTACTAAAGTGTGTTTTAATATTACTATTGCTATAACTTTTGTATAAATAGTAGCAATACTTTTTGTTGCAATAAATTTTAGCAGTAAAAAAAATCACCGCTAAAAGTGCCAAGCAGGGAGTGCCAAGTAGAGAATCCGGATGCGTCCAATCACCATCTCATACCAATAATCAATCATTCAGTTATGAACCTATCTACCACTAATACATATACTAAGAATATAATTCTCAATTCTCTCATGCATTTTTGCTATTTCCTTCTCAATTTCATCATACTCTTGCTCTTTTTCATTTAAATTCAAAGTACATGTTACCCTTTTGTATTCTAGTTTTAAATCCCTTACTTAAATTGGGTTTTTGGACCAAATACCTTTCAAACATATCATTGAGTTCATAATTCACTCATAAAAGCTAGGAGTCGGTTGGTACCCTACTGATAGTTGATTGGTAGCATTCTGTCTAATTTTCAAAATTCAAACCCGAGAGCTATCAGTAGACTGCTATAGGGATGGAATTCGGCTTCTAGCTTACTATTGGGCCTGATAGTCGACTATTAAAGCATGGCAGTTAGCTATTGGCCTTTTAGGAAAAATTTTGGAAAATGAAGAACACGACAATCGACTTCTAGAGCTAGCAGTCGATTGCTGGAGCTCTGTATGCATTTTTTGGGAGCTCAAGAACACGAGAGTCGACTGCTACAGACTACCAATCGGATGCTACATTATGCTCTATTAAAACTTATTTGTAAAGCCATTTTGAAATTTATGAACTCAAGATAAACTTCCAAGCATCTTTTAACACGTGAAAATAGTCCAAAACACCATTTAATCTCACTCAAATCTAGGATTAAACCTCATTTTTGTTCAAGTAGAAAAACCCACTTTTTAGAATCAATTTTAAGCATGCATAATTATCTTCAATTGATTCAAAACACCTAATAGTAAGTAAAAACATTAAGAATGTAGTTTTAAATCCCTTTTTCCTTCAAAAAACTTTAAAATCATCAAGTTCAGTTATATGAATAGTAAATTCAAAAATAAAAAGGGATTGGGTTATTTTGCTACCTTAAATTCTTGTTTAGATGCTAATTAACGTATTGGATGCCTTCCTAGACACTTTTATAGATTCAAACCTTGCTGAAAGTGGAGATTTAGCTTCTTTTCCCTCACTTTCTATCTCTATTTGACTACTTTTCTCTCTCTAAAAGTGGTTTTGAATTTTAGGTAATGAGGAGGTCTAACTTTTGGCCTTATATAGGCAACCTAAAATTGACAATTTTGATCCTATTCTCTGATTATTCGGCCTCAAAATGGTAAGTTTTAGGCTATATTCATAATTACCATTGTGCCCCTGAACCATTAGCGGGAGAATTCCAAAAATCAGTTGGCTATAGTAATTCTTTTGGTCAAAATTGAAATTCTTATACTTGAACTTTTACACTTTTCAATTTAGTCCCTCTCCCCTTTCTAATCAATTTTCTCATTCTTTTCTAGTCCAATTCTAGCACTAATGCAACTATATACAGTCTAATGTAACATACATAAGCAATTAATTAAAATTAACAAACATCTCTCATAGAAATAAGAGCGGATGTTACATCTCGTGATTCATACCAGCCCCTTTGTGGGATAAAAGGGAAATAAGGTATTCAAAGGGATATCGATCCCGCTTGTCTGGGATGATCTGTCAAAGTTGGCAGGGACAGTGAGTGAGTGTGGGATGATCTGTTAGAGAGGACAGGGATCAAAGTGTGGTTAATTCTTAATTTTGATTTTTGCATACCTAAATTTTCATGTTCAAGTTACCTTAAGTTTTCACAAGGTGGATAGGGACTAAATTGAAAGAAAGTTTCAAGCACTAAAGTGAAAAGGAAAATTTTTTTAAAAATATCTAAAGTGTCATGATTACTTTAGAAAATATTTGAGGCATAATAATGATGCGTATTAATGACGTTACAAAATATCTGAAAAAAGTAATGATTACTTTAGAAAATTATCTAGGAAAATATCCTAAAAGTAATGATTACCTTAGGAAAATATCTTAAGGACAAAATGATAATTTTTCCTAAAGGGTAAAATGGTAATTTCACTCAAAGAATTCATGAAATTTTGTTGGATAGAAAACTCTATATTTTTGAAAAAGAGAGGAAAGAAAGGGTAAAATGGCCATTTAACACTAAGGGAAATATAGTAATTGTCCCTTTAGTAAATTAAAAATCCAAGGAGCATGAGAGGGAGGAAGAAGAAGAGGAAACTATGAAGGAAGAAGGGAGGAAGGAGAAGGAAAAGCCAAGGATTCAACACAAAAAAACCATATTTCTTACACACTCAAGGTAGCTAAACGATCCTAATCCTCTTATTTCCATTTTCATGGATTATTTTTCTTGAATGGAAAATCTATGGCTTTTCATGTGAAAGAGGCTTTCTCTCTTTAAATTCTTTTATGATGAATTTGCTATTGGGTATTGATTGTATGATTGTTTTAGATGTATTTATGAATGTTTTGAATTTTATTAAAATGAAAATTGTGAAGGAAAGGAATATTAGTTCACCTAAGTTTATGATGAAATCCTTGTTGTTTGATGGCATAAAGTGTAGAGATTGGTATACAAATAGAAGGAAAATTGTATATTTATGCTTATATGATGGAAAAGATGGAAGAAAGGGAAAAAATGGCATGAAAATCTATCTCTTCTCTCATTTTCCTAGCTTAGCTGAGACCTACCCCTTTTTCCCTTGTGTTGGCCGAGACTTGGTAGTGTAATTGTGAAGGAAGTATGTTAAATTTTCATGTTGGCAAATTTCAAGAGAAAAAGAGAAATGGGTGGTTATGGCAAGAGGTTTTAATGATGTATGTTATAAATTATATGAAAGGGATGAATAACCTTCCATATCCATAAAATTCAATCTTGAAAGTGTTATCAAACGAGAAAGGGTTATATTTTTCAATGTGAGGAAGGTATCATGAAAATTAAAGTAAGGGAAAACATCAAAAGAAAAGAAAGGAGAGAAACTGGAGGAAGTATCCTTAATGTTTGCTTTAGGATAGATGGACTTATGACTGAGTGACCAATTGTCAGTATAGGATGGCCATTGGGCATTCCACAGTTGTGTTATAAATTGGGATGGTAAAACATCAACTCAAGTACAAGGATTTTAGAAAACGCCATGATGGTTGCAAATTCTAAGTTAGCATAACTTAATAAGCCAATAAAAGGGACATTTATTTAGAATTTAGCATAACCATGTGCAAAAGTCACATTATCCTAGAGTATATGTATAGGATAGCATACCGGGAATAGGATCCATCTGTAAGGGGTGGTGATTCCATAGTGATGTGTCTTATTTTATACATATTTGGTTGAATTTATTTATCCATTTTATGAGCATTTTATGTAATTTTATTCTAAAAATACCTAAGTTTGCATAATTTTCATTTTCAAGCATTTTATTAAGTCATCATCAGCAAACAGAGCAATTTGGGCCTAGACAACCTTTAGAGCACCCAAAATAGACCATTTGGGCCAATTTTGTGTATTGGGTTGAGCTAATGCCCTTATTGGTCCTTGAAAGTTGGTGGACCGAGCAAAAATGAGGGGATCTCGCAGTAATTTGAAAAAGATAAAAGGAAAAGGCTTGGAATAGTAGACCCGTGTGCATCGCATGAGGGAAGGAGACTATGACATTGAGGTGAAGGGCAATCCTCCTGGGCAGATTTCCATGACGATGTGGCAACATTTTGGTGTCAAGGGACGAAGAACGAGATGCCACTGTCGACGTCAGCCACTGGAACGCACCAGAACGGTGGAGTTTCAGCTACAGATTGCACAACTCGAGACCACAACCCATCCACGTTTGTAGTTGTTTGTGACATTTTTTGTCCAATCCACCATCCATGGCAGCTCCTCCATCCCTCGACAACTCAATTGCAACCTTCTCTCAACTCGTCGGTCACCATAAAGCCCTAGATCGGGAGATCCAAGACAGACCCGAGACGCGACCCAGTTGGGATTTTGTGACCCGTTCAATGTTTTTTGTCCAATTTATAGCCAAAAATTGTTCCTTCATCATGCGACCTTTCCCCTGCTCACCGATCGCCATTGCAGTTGTTTTTGTTAGGTGTAACACCTCATATTCTTTGATTTATTTTCAACTAAATGCTTGCTCAATTAATTGGGGTAAGTGGCCATAAAATATGACACAAATTCCTTAGTGATGAAATAAATGTCACAAGGGAATTAAATTATGTAGCAATGCATGCACGAGTGAAACCAAAAGTGTGCAAAAATTTTATTATCTAGGAATGCTATGAATGGTGATGAAATATGCACATGAAGATACACATGACTTAAAAGGAAAAGGGAGAGAGTAGTGCAGAATATTAATTTAAATAGGCATGGAGAATCAAGAAAGGCATGGCAATAAAGACACGTGCAAATGGGTGGAAGGAGGAGGGAAATGTTTGCATGAATTTCATGCATGGTTCACGTGAATTGAGAAAGGAAAGAATGAGTGCAACATTTAAAAAGAAAAAAAGAAATCATATATATATATACATGCATATCACACTACTCATCCAAGAGGGAAGGGGGAAGACGTGCGAAACTAGTTAATCTCCCTTGACTTTTCTTCTAAGCAACCAAATGAGCATGAGAGGGAAGGAATTAAGCAATTACAGCAAGGCCCACGTGTGCAGCTAGGAATATCATGGGTAATGCCACAACACAATGTAAATTGTAAAGGGGGGAAGAAAACAATGTAAGCAATCGGCAAAAGCAAGGTAAGGGGCTGCACAAAGTACAGCTCAAGTTGGTGTGTGAGGCAAGATTCATCCTTTCCTTTTATGCTACTTAGCATACCCGAAAGAAGGGAAAGGCGTGTACGTGTGATGTGTGGGAGAAGTAGGAAAGAAAAAAAAAATAGAGAAGAATCTAACTATAGACATGCATGAGTAGCTTATGGATAAGAGAAAGAGAGTGATGTGTGTGAATAATCTTCCTTGACTTTTCCTCAAGATAACCAAGTAACCATGAATAGATGGAGGAAATAGATATATATAAAAGTATGCTGGAAGTCCAAGAGATGGTGTAGATTTTTAATTGAAATAAAATACAAGAGAAATGCATATAGGAGTATAAATGGACAGCTTGCAACACGTAACACTCTTCTCCTCTCCCTCTTGCTTGATCTAGTGGCTAACTTAGGCTTGCAAGAGAAGTAAAGTGTGCTTAAAAGTACACATGTGACAAGAAGACAATAAAATAATAATTAAAGAGCAAGAAGAGAAGTGGCATCCATTTGCCTAAGAGACAATGTGCATAAGGGATGAGTGAAGTGTGAAATTTAAATTTTTCAAGGATAGTGGCATTTCCCTTCTAGTTAATTGCCACATACACAAGAGAGAGGGAAAGCAAGGGGGACTCGGCAAAGAAAGGAAATAAAAAGAGAAAGAGAGAGGGCACATGCCACCTAAGCCAAGAAGAAAGGAAATTGAGATGTTCATTGGTGGCATGCAAACATATAGACACACAGACTATCCCTAAAAAGAGAGGAGTGAGCGTGAGCCTTGGGAGGACACACACACTTGGGAGTAAAGGAGCAAGAAAAGTCAAAGGAAGGGGAGCTAAGCATCTTAGTCATCTTCAAGGTAGGTTAGCAATTTATTAAATTCTAGTTCCATGATTTAGTATGCATGTTTAATGATTTTGCTTCCATAGAATTAGAATACTTAGTCCATCTGCATACCAAATAGCCTTGCTCCCATCATTTTCAAACCTCTATAATGTTTTCCATGTATTCCAACTTAGAAAATATATTTCTGATCCCTCACACATTCTTGACACCAGTAAATTATAATTAAAGGATAATCTGACATATAAACCAAAACCTTTGCAAATCATCGGTACTGAGGTCAAGAACCTGAGGAATAAAACCATTCCCCTGGTAAAGGTCTTGTGGGACAAAACATCACCACATGAAGCTACTTAGGAGAAGGAAGATGACTTGAGGAGAACCTATCCAAAGTTATTCACATGAGGTATGTATCAATTTCAAGGACAAAATTATTTTAAAAGAAGGGAGAAATGTAACATCCGCTCCTAACATTTGCATTTTTTGATGAAGTTGTTAGTATTATTAATATTATCTATGGGATGCTAAGGATGAATCATCAAGGAGATAGAATGGACATTTTCATCAATATATAATCACTTTCGCTATAAAAAGAATGAAATTGAAAATTTGGTAAGGAAGGGTAAAATAGTAATTTTACCATGAAGGGGAAAATTAATTTAATTTTCCTATTTCATGAAATCATATTAAAGGAATTTCATCACTTTCATTTAAGAGAGAAGAATCTAGTTATGTAAGTGATTATGTACAATGGATGCCAAAAAGGCAATGTTCCTTAAAAAGGGGCAAAATCGTAATTTCACTCTAAGGGCATATTAGTAATTTTACATAATGTAGAAAATTTAGTTTTTACCTTAAATATTTCAAGGAAATGGAAATTAGAACCCTTACTTATTCTTACTTAAAAGAAGAAAGAATAAGGATGAAAATGATAACATTGGCATAAAGGGAAAAAAGGTAATTTTGCCTTAGGGCAAAATTGTAATTTTTTAAAAAGAAGGATAAATTAGTAAATTTGCAAAAATAAGTTTTATGAAATTCTATTTAAGTGATTTTTACACAATAAAGCTGAAAAGGGGTGAAAATGGAGCTAAAATGGTCATTTGGACTTGAATGGAAAAATGGAAATTTCCTTAACGGCATATTTGAAAATTTTGAAAAGTTGAGGGACCATTCTGTAATTTTAAAATTCTTGAGGCGCAGAAACGTCCCAGCCATAGAAGTTGCACAAAATTACATTTCTAAGGAGAGTGGATGCCATTCTTGAAAAGGTGAAGTAATAAGGGTAAAATGGTTATTTTATACCAAGGGTATTTTGGTAATTTCACCAAAACCCTAATTTAAGTCTTCTTCTTCCTTAAGGTGCTAGAAATGTTGAAAAAGGAAGGAGAAGAGAAGGCTGGCCAAATTTCTTCTTAGGCTTGGAGAAGAAGATTTTCACACCATAAAAACTTGGAGAATTCACTTCTTTTGCATTTTCAAGGTAGCTAAATATGCCTATGCCATTCTTTTCTTGTTTTATGGTGTGTTTATGGTGTTTTTAATCTTGCAAGAAGGATGGATTTTTCTCTCTCTACATTCTTATGGTTGATTTGCTTGAATGGGTTTGAAATATGTTGAAAACTACTTGTGTTTATTGCTATACCAAGGCTGAAATGGTGGTTTTAAGAGTGAGAAAATGATGTTCTTGCATGGTTTTTGCTTGAATATGGTTGTATTGTAAGCAAGGTGGTGAGATAACTCCATTTTCTTGGTTTTCCCTCTTTGGCCGAATGCTAGGTATCTTATGGGTGCTGAAATTTAGTTAAAATGGTGTTAGAAAAAGTGTAAGAAAGTGTTACAAAATGGTAAGAGAGAGAAAATCTAGTTAAGTTAATGTTTAAGCATTTTCCCCATTTTCTAACTTCACCATACACCATGAAAATGTGTTACACTTATTTTGTACAAATGGACCTATGTAATAGTGCTGAAATCTCATTTGAAAGTGGTTAGAAAACCTTGCAAAATTTGTCATAAGAAAAGAGGAGAGAGAAAATTATGGTACTTTATGTTTTAGTAAAGGAATTATTTCACATTTCTTACCATTTCACTTTGAAATTGTGCATAGCCATGTAAAATTGTAGAATAATATGCATTGACAAATTTAACATGAAAAATGGACTAGAAAGATGTGTGAAAGAGAGGTTAATATACACTTAAAAGAAAAATGAGGTGTGAGAAAACATTACCCATAATTATGGAAATGGTTACCATAATTCCTAATTGGTAAAAATAATGCTAGAAATGTACCAAATGGGTTACAAATGCCAATCCTTCATGCTTATCTTGCCTTGGCCAAATGCTATGTAGAATTTTCCCTAGAAGGCTAAATTTATGTGTTAATTGAAAATAGCCTAAGGTGCCATCCAAAATGGCCTATGCTAAGTAAAAAGAGGGAAAATGATGTAATGGTCAAGAATGGATGGTAAATAGCATGTATTTTGCCATTGATAGCAAGATGTCTAAATTCATATGAAAGTGATTGAATAGCATAAAAATTCTTAATGTGTTTGTGAATGGCAAAGTCAAAGATCTAAGGAGGAATGATCTGGTGAATACCTCTTGAGACCAAAATCTTGAGGAGGAATGATCTAATGTACACCTCTTAAGAAAGCTACCTTGTGGGGAATGATCTGGTGTATACTCCCAAGGAATTAAGGAATTAAGTGCAGGAGGAATGATCTGATGTATACCTCCTGAGAACACAATCATATGGTAAGGAATGATCTTGTGTATACCTTCTAAGAGTAAAGCATATATGAGAAATTAGGATTCGTATTACATGAATTTGTTCTTTATGAGCATGATTAAAATATGTAAACATTGAAAGCTTGTTATTCATTCCATTGACGATACCACATGTTGCATATCTCACGTTTATATATGCATACACACATGTTTCACATATATCATACTCATAAATCTGTATGAAAAGAATATTTGTAACTGAACTGAATGCAGAGCTATTTTTTGTATTCGTATAGTGGTACATATCAGCTATCTTTAAAGAAAATGGTTTGTTTAGCTACTGGGAATGTATTTCTCATTGTGTGCTGATATGTATCAGATGCCTAGATACTGATTAATCATGGAGATCGAGCTAGCAATAGTGAAAGTTCCCTTCCTAGGAACTTTCACTATCATAAAGGATATTTATATTATATCCATCTTTGAATTTCCTTTAGAGTAGTTAAACACTTTAATATGTATCTGTAGCTCCTTCATTTTGGGGTCCTAATTCTACATGCTCTTTTTGAAATAGAATTAGGACTGTTAATTTTTTTGGCTGTAGATAGTGGGAAAAAGGGGCACTTACTGGGAAAAGGATATATAAAGGATCTATCCATTCTCAGTATTTTTGGAAAATAGTTTGAGTGACAGGCTTGTTGTCTCCTTACTCCTTTTGGATGGATACTTCATATATCCTAGTATATGTATACAAAATGATGTATCAGAAAGTTATTACATATATGTATATAATATACAAGTTATTATAATTCTTCTATGATGCATAAAATTTCATTTCGTTGTGCAAAAGTATGTTTACCTAAGCTTAAAGAACCCCAAACCTAATTATATTTTGAATTACTGATGGATTGAATGCTCGGGAAAAATTAACAAGATAAAGGCTAAGAATAATGTAACTACTTATCTGAATATATTATATGACGTTGTTAAGATAACGTAAGGGGTGTTACAATGTGTTTCTTAAATGGTCTTTGGAAGATGACACTAACTTAAAGTTCGCACTCATCACAATGTTTTCAAAATCATCTATGTTCACGTGGATGTTTAACCATCGTAATTCATGGCACAACCATGGAATGCCCAATAACCGTCTTATACTGACAATCGGTCACTTGATCATGAGCCTATTTATCATTAATGCAAATGTTTAGAACACTATCCTCTTTCCTTCTCTATGTTTTTCGATCTCTCTATTTCACTGTCACGTGGATCCTCTCATCCTAGTGACTTATGACTTTATCTCTTGCATGTTACCCACTACATCCCAGGTTTAAATCTTTAGTTTGAGTAAAATTTTGGGCTATATACCTCTTAAAATGGTCATTGAGCTCATTATCTAAGTTAAAAGGCTGGCAGTCAACTAGTCCCATGTTGGCAGTCGGCTGCTAGCTCACTATCCATTTTACTCTGTCTTGGCCAAGAGCTATTGATCAGCTACTATAGGCTTGGCAGTCAACTGCTAGCCTCAAAAGTTGACTGCTAGGGCGAGGCAATTGGTTGCTAGCTTTTTGATAAATTTTTGAGAAAATGAAGAATACGACAATTAACTTCCAGGGTTTGGCAGTTGGTTGCTAGCATTCAAACTCGTTTTTGGGTATATGAAGAACACGGTAGTCGACTTCTAGGGTTTAGCAGTTAGTTGCTAGCATTCGATCTTGCCTTAAAACTTACTGCTATAACTAGAGTTTTACCCCACAACATGTTCTCAAAATATGAACTCAAAGACAACATTTAGACTTTATACAGTATTCATGATAGATCCAGAACTCAACTTAACAGCATTCCAACTAAGATCAAACTACATTTTTCCACTTAGGGAATAAGCCCACTTTCATTATCAATGACAAGCATAAATGAGCATAACTATTTAGCAAGCATCACCCCAATAACAGATAAAAACATAGAGAATATAGGTTTAAACTCTAAACTTAACTCAAAACATTCATAAATCACATTTTCCCAACAAAGAGCTAGGCATTTCAGAAATGGGGTTTAGGTTGAGTTACTACTTGGATTTCTTGAGTAATGTGTGTGACTGATGTGCTAAAAAGGACTTTCTCTTGTTGTAAGACCAATCCCTAGCCTCAAATCCATCCTTCTGCCAGCAAATTCCTTCCCTTTTACCCTAACTTAGCACCCTCTCTCTACTCACCCTTCTCTTTCTCTCTCTAAAAAATGCTAAAATGTGAGTTATGTGGGTTAGGGTTAGGGTTTTTGAATAATTAAAGCTAGCTAATTGCATTCTGTCCCTTGTCCCATTTTATGACTTTGGCCTCACTCAATTGTCCCTTTTTGATTTAGTCCTGAGTCATGTTTTAACTTAGCCTTCTTTCCTTTCTACTAAGTCCCTATACTAATGCAATTATATGTAATTAATGCAACATACACAAGCATTAAACTTAAATTAACAACTAACAAGCATCTCTTAATCATATTAGGAGCGAATGTTACAATATGAGTGGATAAATGATAAATAGTTAATAGTCTCACATATTTATAGGTATATGTCTTTTGTAAAGGATTTATATATGTGAATTTATTTCATTTATTTCCACTGCTTTATGTGTGAGAACTCGAGTGTAGAAACCTAAACTATTGGCACTTAATTATTTAACTTGGTAAAAGTTAAAAATGTACTCAGGTAGAGGTAATAGTAACTCACTTATATTATATTATATTATATTATATTATATTATATTAATTAACTAGAAGGAACTATAGGATTAGGGGTGTTAGATAGAGTTGGTATCAGAGCATAGTTGCCTAGGTTATAAGGGTAGAGTTCCTCAAAGTAGAGACAAGTTCAAGTTAGTTGGCTGAACTTAGGCAGTTAACTGGCTTGTATTGTGTTGACTTAAGGAATGGAGTGCTAGGTTTGGATATATAGTATTTCTTATTGGTGCTATGTCTCCTCTTATAAATATTGTTATTGAGACTAATCACCTCGATAATTTTTTTTATAGAGTGAAATATGGCCCCACCTAGGAGGAATACTGAAAAAGAGAGAGAGAATGAGGCTACTCTGATAGAAGTGATGCAGGCTATGATGGGAGTGGCTGAAGTTATGAGAGAACAAGCTGCTGCTGCTACCCAAGTCCTGCAACAATTTTAAGAAACTGGGAACAATAACCATCCTAACTCTAACCCTAATGAAGGACAAGTGGATAACCTAATTTATCATGGATGGTCAGAATTTCAAAAAGTTAAACCTCCTTCCTTTATGGGTGAGTTTGACCCAAAGGTAGCTGAAGAATGGTTAAGGGATATGGAAAAGTTGTTTATGGTCCTCAAGAACACAGATGCCTAGAAAGTATTATTTTTCACTTACATTCTAGTTGGTTAAGCAGAGCATTGGTGGAAAGGGGCAAAATAATTAATAGAGGCTCAAGGAGTCCACATTACCTAGGAATCCTTTAAAGAAGTATTATAACATCCTCTTCAATTATGATTAAAGAGATGTTTGATAATTATTAATTTAATGTTTAATGCTTGTGTATGTTGCATTAGTGCATATAGTTGCATTAGCCTAGGCACTAAATTGAAAGGAAATACATTAAGGTTTAGCAAGAGGTGGCTGGGGACTCAATTGAAAAGGAAAAAGTTGAGGGAGTCTAAGAGTGCAAAATAGCTCAAGGACCAAATAAAAATTTCCCAAAATCCCTTAAACCCTAGCAATAGCCCTAAACCTTCCCACACTTCCAACCTTCAGTATTCCTAAAGAGAGAAGCAGAAGAGGCGAGTAGAAAGAGAAAAGGGCAAGTTAGGGAAAAGGAGGCGAGTAACCCTAAACCAATTCAGCCTTAACAATGGTCTCTCACCCACCTCATACCAACACAAATGGGATCTACACTTTCTCCCATACAAGACTTCATATGGCGCCATCCCTATACTAGAGTGGTAGCTATTATTATAGGAGAATTCTATTAATGGCACACTTTGTTCCAAATTCCCTTTGTACTCCAAAGTACAGGCTCTAAGCATGTCTTCTAGAGTTTGGATGGTCCTTTTTGTCTACCCATCAGGTTGGGGATGGTAAGCGACACTAAAATTTAGCCTAGTACCGAAAGCTTCTTATAAAGCTCTCTAAAATCTAGAGGTAAATCGGGATCTCAATCCAAAACAATACTAGTGGGAATTTCATGCAGTCTCACTATCTCTTGAATATATATTTGGGCTAATCTATCTAAGGAGAAATTGATTATGATAGGTAGGAAATATACTGATTTGGTTAATCTATCCACAATTACCTAGATAGCATCTTTCCCTGACTAAGTCTTAGGTAATCCTACTGCAAAATCCATTGAGATCTTATTTGATTTCCACTCAGGAATGTCAAGGGGTTGTAGTAACCCTGTAGGTTTCTAATGTTCAATTTTAACCTGCTGGCACACTAGACATTTGGCTACATATTCTACTATATTTTTCTTTATGCCTAGCCACCAAAACCTTCTCTCAAGATCTTGATACATCTTAGTGGCTCCAAGATGGATAGTATACTTACTTTGGTGAGACTTTTCCAATATGATTTCTCTCAATGCCCCCATTTTAGGAACATATATCCTATGCTGTAATGTTACTACTCCATCATTCTCTTTTATGAATTCCTTGGAATCCTTTAGGGATATAAGAAATTCATCATCCTTCTAAGCTTTAAGAATTTGACCTCTAAGGGTATTCTCAATTTTTAGCTCACTTACATAGACTCTATTTGGTAACACCAGCATAGGCAATCTTAGGTTCCTAAACTTTTCTATTAATTTCATTTCGATAACCATCGGTCAAGCTACATGGAGAGACTTCCTACTTAGTGTATCAGCCACAATGTTTGCCTTGCCTGGATGGTTCTTCAATTCAAAGTCATAATCCTTAATGAATTCCATCCACCTCTTTTGCCTCATATTCAACTCATTTTGGTCAAAGAGGTATTTGAGACTTTTATGGTCACTAAATACCTCAAACTAGACCCATAGAGGTAGTGTCTTCAAATCTTCAAGGCAAATACTATGGCTGCTAACTCTAGGTCATAGGTAGGATAGTTTCTCTTATGTGGTCTTAACTGCCTAGAGGCATAAGCTATAACTTGCCCCCCTTGCATCAGTACACATCCTAACCCTTTCTTAGATGCATTATAGTATAACTTAAATTTCTCCAAAGGGTCGAAGATAATTAAAATGGGTGTAGTGGTCAATTTTTTTCCTTCAGGGTTGGACAAACCCAAGAGATATGCCCTGGCTTCCCACAACTGTAGCACACATTCTAACCCATCAAGCATATGGTCTTCATGACTTTGCCCACATTTTGAACAGTTATTCTGGGCAATCAGAATGTTCATCGACCTCTTCTCGGTCTGGTTCCTCAGGAACTTCCTATCACGGCCCCTGTTGAATCCGGATGGGCTCTTTCTCTTGAGAAATCCAGATTCTTGCCTTTCCTTCTTCAGCACTGCTAAGGACCAGGAGGCTATGCGGCACTTGTTAACTAATGTCAAGTAATCCCTGATCTATTGGGATGCTACCTCATGATACATTTCCAGATCCAGGCTATTCTTCAAGTGCATGGCTTTCCATGCCCCATCCGGTCTCCACTTCAGGTAGGAAGCAAATTTTGAAAACTCTTCGAACTTGGCTAGAAGCTCTTCAAACGGCTTGCCGCCTTGTCTAATCTGCATAAATTTCCCTTCCTTAGCATTCCTCTCACTCTAAGGAAAATATTTCTCCAAGAAGGCCTCCCTGAAATTCTCCCAAGTGATCTGAGTCCCTTGGGCCTCCATTAATTGTTTCATCCCCTTCCACCAATATTTTGCCTCCCCTTCCAGTTGGTAGGCAACGAAAGAGACTTTCTACTTCTCAGTGCTTCCTAGTACTTCAAATAACTCCTCCATCTTCGTTACCCATTCTTCGGCCTTCTTTGAGTTCATCACTCTAGTAAAGACAGGAGGCTTGGCTCTTTCGAATTCAGTCCAGTCTCCAATAACTTGGGTTCTCATTTGTTCGACCCCAGCCTGGGTATCTTCGCTCTGATCAGTCTGGGCCTGACAAAGTGCTTCGACTGTGACTGTAGCCTGGGCTCTCATAGCTTCTGCCATATCTCGCATAGTTTGCATAACCTCATTCAATCGACCTCTGCATTTTGAGCCTAGGATCTACTCCTCCGTGTTAATTCCATATCGTCACTCTTCAAAAGAAGTATTACCGAGGTGATCAGGCTTAATAACAAATGATTAAGTAGGTAACATATAACACCAACAGGAGCTCCTATCTTTCCAAACCTAGTACTAGATTCCTCAAGTTCAAAACAAAATACAAGTTAGCCAACCGCCTAGGTACAGCCAACTAACATGGACTAGTCCTTTTCTTGAGGAATTCTACCCTATTTCTATCCTAGGTAGCTGTGCTCTGATACCAACTTAATGTAACGCCCTTATCTAGTATTAGAATTTCCTCTGATGTAAACAGATAAGTTCGGTGTATTATTCCTTTCCTTTTATTATTAAATTTTGAGTGGTTATACCATTAAGTTTTATTCAAGTGGATTAGGTTTGGGTTCTTTCGCTCAAATAACTATACCTTATGCACAACGAAAATTAAAATACCATACAACACAGTGAAAATTTAAAACTTCTATATTACAAATAGTAAATGTCCAATAAATGTCTATTACATCCTTTGTAAACATGTTTCAGGATATATGAAGTACTCATCTATAAGGATTCAGGAGACAACAATTGTGTCACTCAAACCTTTTTTACAAATACTGGGTGAATAGGTCCTTTACATATCCTTTCCCCAGTAATTTCTCATACCCCTTTATGTACACAGCCAAAATAATACTCCTAATCCTAACTTAAAATTATCTTTAGAATCAGGACCCCAAAATGAGAAATTACAAAATGTTTTCAACAAAGAGGGCTCCAATCTTCATCGGCACCGCTAAGCGTCCGCATCTGATACATATTAGCATATATAAATGAGAAATACAAGTTTTTCAATAGCTTAACAATTCTAGGTTTAAAAGTCTACTAATATATACCATGGTGCAAGCACCAAAATATTTACATCTACATTCCCGGTATTTGAAAACATAGTCTTATTCACAAATACAAACTAACAAGCATTGCAGGATTATTAGAAATGGCAATGTGATAAACATAGGTTTTCTCTTTTAAGTAAACATCATTTCATGGGATCATATGTAACATCCCATAATTTTAATTAGTCTAAAATTTATGTTCTTTAATTAATTGGATGAAATTACTTTTGTCATTTAATGATGAGAATAAATAAGCTAAAAGATAGCATTGCCAAAATTTAGGAGCTTTATTAATTTTCCTTTTTGATTAACCAAATTTTCAGAGAGAGGAGAGCACAACCAATTTAAGAATCTCATGCACGTCCAAAATAAAATTGGTGAAGGATAAGAGTCCTTAATTGTTTTATATATTTTCACCCATTGCATGAAGTGGCAACCAAATGGGACCCCATGTGTGCCTTGCATGCCATGCAAGTCTTGCATGTACGGGAGGGTTTCACATGAACTAGGAAGGAAATAAAATACATGTATCTTGCGTGGGACTAAGGGACAATAGGGAAGATTTTAAATATATATATATACATGTGTGTGTGCACGTAAAAATTAGAAAAGATATACATATGTGTGTGCACGTACAAATTGGAAAAAAAAAAAAGAGAGAGTTAGTCAAAGAGAAACGAACACGTGTGAGTTAGATAAATTAGGAAAGAGAGAAGTGCAGAATTTTAAATATGCATGGGTTTGTCTTGCATGCAAGGGAGTATATACGTGAAGTGAGAAGGGAAAGGTACACAAGGGATGCAACAACTAAATATATATGCACATAAGGTGGAGTAAAAAGGAAGCAAGAGTGCAAAAGCTCCTAAAGCCATGTGAGGTATGGAATTATAATTAAGAAGAGAAAACATCAAGTGCAATGTTTATTTAGAATAAAAACCATGTATGAATGCAAGATTTTCCCCTTTCTCCTTTAACTTTTTTAAGTAGCTAACCTAAACTTGCAAGGAAGTGACAATTCTACTTCAAGTACAATGGGAACAACCATGAAATGAAAAAAAAAAAAAAAATCAGGCATGTGGCATCTTCCCTTCATTTTAGCCGAATGGACTTTGAGGAAGAGAAGAAGGGAAGGTGGCGTGAAGGCTGAATGGAATTGGAAATAAGAGAAGGAAAGTGTAGTAAACAATGGGAAGAGGTAACTTGCAAGCAAAGAAAAGTATACTTGCAAGTACACCTAGTGCAAAATTTTGTGTGAGGAAAATGAGATTGTGTATGCAACAAGAAAACCCCATAAATTATAAAAAATAAAAGGGGTGCAACCATGAAATAGATAGAATAAAAGGTGCAGAATTTTCATGCACCACACGGCAAAGACAAGGAAAAAGGGGAAGAAAAATAAGGTGCAGCGTGAGGTTCAAGGGAATGAAGAGAGAATTGAAAGTTTTATATTGACTATATACACACCCACCCCACACGACAAGGGAAAGGAAAAAGGAAGCAAATACAGCGTGGAAATTGGGAGAAGTAAACCAAAATGAGCAAGGAAAGTAAGCTGCACTTAGGCCACGTGTAACAAGGGAAAGAGCAAGTGGAAGAGGGAAGCATGGATATTAAACAATAATCATAATTAATGAAAAGAGTGCAGCGCCTCATATAGCCAAGAGGTGAGACAAAACACATAGCCTTGTGGGTAGATGAGAGATGGCGTGAATGAGTGGGAAATTGCATTTTAGGAATGCTTGCATATGCCACCTAAGCAAAAGGGGACAAGAGGTGTAAAATTTCTTTTCACACTCATGCCATACCCACACGTGAAGAAAGAAAAGAGAGTTGAAGAAAAAAAAGACTAAGCTTCACATGATAAGGAGGAAAAATTAAAATAGAATAAAGGAAGAAAAGTGTGGAGTGGCATGAGGGAGAAGAAACTAGAATGGTTTTCTAATATGGATGCATGCCACCTAAGCAAGAGATAAAAGAGTTGGGAATTTCATGCAATACCCACACATGAAGGAAGGAAAGAGAATTGAAATTTCTTGGGTGGGAGATACATACAACACACACACGTGGAAGGAGAAGGGAAGTTGAAATTCTATGCATGCAACACACTCCCACACGGCAAGAAGAGAGAAAAAGAGAAAAGAAAAAAAAAGAGAGCACCTTGAGAGGAAGGGGGAACACATGAACTTCAACAAGAACACCAAAATTTTGAGGAGGAAGAAGCAAAGACGATCAAGAAGGAAAGCCAAGGGAGCAAAGAATCAAAGAGGAAGCCAAGCAAAACCATCTTAGGTCACCAAAGAGGGAGGTTAACAATTTGAGATTTGTGTTCCATGCTTTAGTTTATGAAACCAACATGCTTTTCAAGCTTTCTATAGAACAAAATTGTCTCTCTACATTCTTGAAAATATATATATATGATAGCTAAGCATGTGTAATTAATTGGGATGTTGGTGGATGAGATGGCATGCATATTGTGGTTGGAAAAGGATTAGGGGTTAGATGATGCTAAATTCATGATGACCATAAAGGAAAGGAACCCTACCATTTAATGGTGTTAGTAAGGAATAAAAGAATGAAATCTCCCTAGGCCAAGTCCATGAAATTTATTCTTGGAATTTATAAGTTATGCACCGTGATATTGATTCAAAACTTATGGGAATTTATTTTTGAAAGAAAGGAAAATGTTCTTGACTTAGTAGAATTTTTAAGAAAGGATATTTTGTAATTTCCAAGAGAGGAGAAATTATCCTTGAAATATTAAAATTTTCCATAAGAAATGTGCATTAGAATTAATTTCCAAGGAAGAAGAAATTATCCTTGAAGTATTAGAATTTTTTATAAGAAATGTACATTAGAATTAATTTCCAAGAAAGGAGAGGTTATTCTTGAAATATTAGAATTTTTCATAAGAAATGTACATTTACACTAATTTACAAGAAAGGGGAAATTATCCTTGAAATTAAAAGAATTTTCACAAATGAAGTACATTAATAATAATTTTCAAGAAAGAGGAATTTTATCCTTGAAGATATTGGAATTTAAAAAAAAAAAAAAGGATGTACACTAGTAATAATTTTCAAGAAAAAGAAAAATTCTCTTGATAATTGATAAAGAATTTTAAGGTGCCTAAGTGTCCACATGTACCCAAGTGTGCACAATGAACTTAAAAAGGTGGCCAAGTGTCAACGGTGCCCGAGTGTGCACAACTAATGAATAAAAGTAAATTAAGAATGATAAGCATAAATGGATTTTGAAACCTTATGATAACGCAATTTTATAGCATGAAAGATGTTTTATTTGATAGAAATATTGTCTTCTCACATTAGCATTTAAATTGATCATACCTTGCTTGCCAATCTATGTTTATGCACAATATTATGTTTTTATTTTGAGAATGTAGAATTAAATATTTTGGTGCTTACACCCTGATACATATTAGTTGTTTTAAAACTGAATTGTTAAGCTACTAGGAAACTTGTGTTTCTCATTTATATGCTAATATGTATCAGATGCGGATGCATAGCAAGGCTGGGAGATAAAGGTTTCTTTTGGTCTAAGAAAATTTTTGTAACCCCTAGTTTGGGTCCTATTTCAGATATATTTAGTTTAGAATTAGGATTAATCTTTTAGGCAGTAGACATGGAGATGTAAACAGGAAAGAACCGAGGAAGGGATATGTGAAGGACTGGTCTATCTTAGAAATTTGTAAAGGAGTTTGAGTAACAGGATTGTTGTCTCCTGACTTCCTATGGACGGGTACTTCATATATCCTGGTACATGTTTACATAATGTAATCAACATTATTGGACATGTATTTATTTAAATTACATGAAGGTTTTAATTTTTGCTGTGTAGTTTAGTATTTCTTTTTATTCCACTATGCATACGAGTTTTAATCTGAGCAAAAGATCTAAAACCTAATCCGCTTAATGAAACTTAATGGTTTAACTGCTCAAAAGTTAATTAAATAAAAGGATAAGAATAATGTACCGAACCTATCTGTTTGCATCAAAGAATTGTAATACTAGATAGGGGCGTTACATCATATATGTGCAAAACTGGAATAACTAATAATATTTTTCACATTTCATTCTTAAAACTTACCTTTCCTTAAAGTGTGAAGCACTTTTGGTCACCCTTCAAGGAATGTGGACACTTGGCCACCTTTATAAATCGTCGTGAACACAAGGTCATGGATATAGAGCACCTTCGACCACACCTAAATAGGTCACAGGTGTGGATCACCTTCGGTCACACCTCATGAATTGTGGACACTTGGCCACCTTTATAAAATTTCTTGTGTATCTTTCTATGTTTTCCTTTGTTACTATGTTTTCCCCTTTTTATCAGAATAAAATATTTCTATTTCCCTATTTTACTATCAAGACACAACAACTATGGTTAAAGTATAACCTTTTCCCTTACATGTATGTTAACGTTGTCATATTGGAATTGTTTGAATATGGAAAACTTTTTATCCCTTTCCAACCTCTTTGTCATATTTATTTATGACAATGTTGCCTAAATCAATTTAATTCTCCATTCTTGAAAAATAATAATAATATAAATCTCTTCTAAAATTTTAATAAATTTCAAAGGAGAGTTTCATGATTTTGGCCTAAGGGAAATTCAAGAAAATTGAATATTTCACCATTTAAATTTTCCTTTTTCTATTCTTTAAATAATACCATTAAAATGTATAATCTCATTTCCATAATCAACACATATTCCCTCATCTAAACATTACACCAGAGGATGTTAGGTGAACACTTTCTATTATTTCACCAATCTTGTTTTGTTTAATTTCTAATATATCCATAAAACACCATTAAACATTAACTCTTCAAAAATCAACTTCAATGTGCAAATGGACATATGGTTGGGATATTTTTACCTATGCAAAATAGGGAATTTAATTTTGATAATGAAAATATTTGTTTTATGAAAGGAAATTACTTTATTTTATGGTTTGGGCTTCTAAAAAAGAACAAGCTTTAGAAAGTTCAAGTCATTTTAATGATTTTAAGCCTAAAATAATTTTAAGCCCAAAATCTAGTTATGTTGCAGCCCAATTCATTTTAGAAAGTCTAAGTGATTTTAATGATTTATTTTCTTACTCTCTTGGCCCAACATACATCTAAAAAGTCCAAGCCCATATTCCAAAATAAAATGGTTTCTAAATTTGGTTAGAATACATTTTGTCCAAAATGCTCAAAGACCTAAAGAATTTTGTATTAAAATACTTAAACATAAATTCAGCATTCTCCAAAAGTAAAAGGAGTAGCTGGCCATAGTGCTATGTTTGACAGACACCAAAAAAGAAAAAGCAAATTCTCTGCTCTCTACCCGCATGTTACTCAAGAAGAAAGAGTTTCTATAAAAGGGAATTTTTGTCTTAAGTATCAAAGAAGCTTTACGTTATCCAAGACAAATAGTGAAGTCAGAAAAATTGGTGGCTCTCATGTGTGAAACACTCTACAACCTATTATTAGCTAGGGCTTTCTGCCAAGCTTCAAAACGCCTCAAGTTTGATGGGTAGAGCATCTAGCATTAATTGTTTAGATTCAAAGTTTGCTTGCAACATCCTTCTAGCATTTATCAAAGACTCCAATGGGTAGAAATCAAATATCTTAAATTTTGGTGCATTCTCCATTCAGAAGTGAAGTGGTTGGGCATATTAAAAATATTGAGAGATCACTTCCCATCTTTATGAAACTTTTCATCTATTATTTATTTCTTATTTACCCTTTATGAGTTAGTTGGTTACACTTTTGTTGTAACTTTAATTCTCTTCATCTCTTGGTCTTTCTGTCTAGGTGTCTAGTGAAAACCTAAGATAGTTGCTTAAGAGATTTAGTGTTGGATTTAAATTAGTAGGTTGTTATTTGAAGTTTTTTGGAGGAGTTTATAAGTTTTATCATTGAGAGATACTTAAAGGTGTAAAAAAATGTGTGTTTAGCCTTCATAAGGGTTGCTAGGTGTATATTTACATAAAAGGGGTGTATGTTGATCCCTTGAGTAATGTTACTTAAGAGTATTTCTAGTGTATTTCTCAGGTTATATTTGGTGCTGATCCTTCATAGGGTTTCCAAGTGTATACTAGAATAAAAGTAGTATATGCTAATCCTTTGAAAGAAGGTTACCATGTTGTCTTGTTTGGTGATTACCCAATTAGTGAATTTCCTTGCTTTGTGCTTAAGGAGAAGACGTAAGATCATAGTTTTGATGTGAACCTCTATAAATTCTGTGTGTAATCTTCTCCATACTTCTTCTCACCATTAACCTAAGAGTTTCACTAAGTGGTTTTCAAACTTAAAGTTTTCCCCTATTAACATTAACTTCTTTGTAAAATAGGAACCTAACTCTTAGAATGTACCTAACTAATAGTTTTTCTAAACTTTTAAAAATCAATTTTTTGAAGAAGAAAACCAATTCAATCGTCTTTCTTGATTTATGGTCTGGCTAACATTTATCTTACCACCAAACCTCTCATATCCATTGAAATGGATTTATGTTTGATGGGGGTGAGAATAGTATGAAATTTTTTTAGAGTAGTATCCACTACCCAAGTCTCACATCAAGTAGTCGGGTATTTAAGTGACTTAGTTCTTTCTCCACAATAGCTAGCTTTTGAAGGAGAGTTTCTCAAGTCACTTAGGTTCTATTAGTGTTCCCCTTACATGCTTAGAGGTGCAAGAAGTTGTGGACAAAAGAAAACAATTAGACATTGATACACAATAAATATTAGTGAATAATATCCATAACGAATGAGTAAAAATGAGATATGGAGACTATAATATGCAATGTTCAAAGAAAGGAAAATAAAACTAACAACGGATAAGGAGAGCCCCAATGGTGGCTGAACTGCAATTGTGGTTTGACAGTAACGTGGGAGTCCATTGACAATTGTTAGTGAGTAAACACAATGGTCAACGAGCAAGATTGTGTTGGGTTTTGAAGTGTTGGGTTTCATTGAAGCTACAATGAGTTTTGAAGTGTTGGGTTTTTTTTTCAATTTTTCCGTTTTTTGTTGTTTTCATTCATGGTTTAGTGGTGACAAGTACAAGGCCACTGAATTCCCTTTCAATGGTGACAAAGAGTCGCCATCGAAAGTTTTTGTATGGTGACTCGTCTAAAATACCTCCAATAAGATTCCCTCCCCCAGCATTTTACTTCACGGGTCTTCTTACTTTTTGTCACAACTTTAGGTGGTGACGTGGAAAAGTTTTCTATGGCAACCTATGTTAGTAGCCACTCAAGGAATATAAGGGAGACATTTAAATTTCAAGGGAGGTTTTTTCAGATTTTTGGCAACCTTTAGATGATATTTTGTGAATAAATATTTTGCAATCCAAATACTACAACTAATGCAGCGTTAGATGTGGCTTTAGTTAATCTTTCAAATGTGATATATTATGTGACTTCCCTAAATGTTTGGTTTGACATTTGTTAGATTCCTTAAATATTTATATTGCCTTTAGTGTCTTAAGCTTGCTAAACTTAGACTTGATGTCGGCTTTGTTTATGCATTAGTCATGATCCAATGGTTTTAGTCGCGACAAGATTCACCTTTAATAATATTGCATACTACTCAGTTGGGAAATTCTTACTTGAGAAATTGGACAGAAGCTAACAATAGGAGAATATAGATCCAGTTGTGATAATTTCCAATTTTCATTTTCCATTTTCTGCAGAGCATCTAAGAAAGGCAGACACTAGAATACTATCTCCCTAAAAGTTAAAACCCTGGCTTTGATTAATGAATTTATATTTTGAAGGCAACTGCTATAGCAAACTTTTTGTAAGATCATTTTTCCCAACAAAAATTCTAGGGACTGAGAAAAAGAAAATGCTTGACTGTCATCAGTGTCAACCAAAAGTTAATTTACATAGAAAAAAAAAAAAAGAACAAAACAAAACAAAATCTGTAGGAGAAAACTTCCTTGGACGTTTGTTTACTGTAATGCTTTCCAGTAGTTAGTCCATACAGCTCGAATAAAAATAAACAGTTCAGAAAATTGGAGGAAGATAACAAGATTTTACAATATTTTGTTTAGAATACAATTTTAGGTATACGAACCAAAGGTAAAATGTATCTACTACAATATGTATGAACAAAATCAGCTCCATTGAGGATGGAGCAATTTGCAAAAAATATTTTATTACAATAGCAAAATCACAAGGTAAACCAACAGACCAACAGCACGGACTCAAAAAGTCTATTTCCAATATCCTAAATTCGATTTATAAAGTTCTAAAATTAAAAGAAATCTCCCCCTTTCCACTATAATATTGGTATAATCTTTCACCAAAAAAATAACATGTTGGTATCATCCTCAAATTAGAATTTTAGATTACCGTGATCTGCTATCTTCTTCCTTTCTCTTCTATTGTCCACCTCGTATTTATCTTTTACTTGTTCTTAATTATGTTATCTGTGAAAGCAAAATTAGGCTATTCTCTCCAATTTGTATGTTTAATACCGATGTGTACAAGTACAACAAGCTACTCAGGCATCAGAATGGTTTAGCCTACCTAGAGAGTCAAGCCCCTCTGTTTGGCCACGCACAATTCTATGGAACACCTCCCTCACATGGCGCTCCAAGGGGTCCAGCCCATCTTTTAAAGCTTCATAAACTCGTGAAATTTCCTGCACTCTCTGTCTAACCTCTCCTTCTTTTTCCTCTGTCAATGGGAATTGTACAGAATCAACCAATTCGATCATCACTCTAGTACATTTCTCAATTTGATGAATCTCTTTAAGCAAACCACAAGAGTTTCTCCGCTCTCGCTTCTTCGACTCCTCCATGATCCGTTCATATAGTGATAGGCATGGAGTTGCCCATGAAAATTGCCTTGGAATAGAAAAATGGACATGGAGTCCCCGATCCTGGCATGGAATTGCTGCTATAAGAGCCCACATTACAAACAAAAGTATCGAATTCATAGTAAAAATAGGCGATACAAGCCCATTAGAGACCATGAGATCATTCCCTCTTGGGTGATTCAAGTTGTTCCCGATTGCTTGGAGTTGTCTAGCAGCAGACCAAGTGCGAGAGATACTCCATGAAAGTGATCGAAAATGACCCATAGAACGATAATGATTATTATGATGATGGTCTCTGCCAACAGTATTGCGACTGAAGGATCGGTTCCGGTTTGCCAGGGAGACATTTGAATCCTTATCATCAAACATCCCATTTGCCAAATCTGTAAGGGCCTTCTTAGCACGACGAAATTGGCCTTCACCAATACTTTTCTGATGGTTCAATGCACAAAGCACAATCTCCAATAACTTCTGCCATTGCCGAATCTGCTCGATCCCGCCTCGTATCGCATTACACACATCTAGAGCTTTCACACTTCGCTCAAAGAAATCACCCACCAAACGATCCACAGGGGGTTTGACCACTTGAGCTCTGTGATTGTGAAGAATATACCTAAATTCCTCTTGAACGCAGAGAAACAAATCAAGCAGCTTCCCAATCCATGAGAGGGAAAGCAAATCATCTTGATCAACCAAAGAGAGATCAAGAATTCTGTCACTGACCTGTTTCTGAAACGACTCAAGCTCCTCGTCCAAGGATGAGTTTTGATAGTGTGAAGTTGTGGACCCTTCCATGGAGTGAAATTGAATCTGATTGCCACGCAGACTTAAAACCGAACGGCCAAAATGGTTTATTGAGGGAGACGAACGTTGACAGTCCGTCGCGTGCATTCTCACATAGCTGGCTCTTTACCACACTATTGAAACCCCCCTTCGCAATCATAATTTCACAGACCCATTGCCAAAATCCTCAACTGAATCCCTGAAATTAAAATTTTCTTTATCCTTCAATTAGAAATTTTTTCACTTAATTTGATTTTGAACCCACAATAATGGAACAAAAAAATTGAAAAATCAAACCTTGAATTTCAATAGAAATCAGAAACTTTCAAAGCTAGAAAGAAAACCAAACAATGGATTTCGAGAACAAGAGAGAAATTCGGAGAGAAGTGAGGATAGAACCCTAATGCGAAGGAGAGGGGATCATATTGGGGATAATTGGACCGCGTTTAATGGAAGTTGGAAAAGGAAAACACTAAAAAAGTAAAAAAACAACAAAATTAAAAATAATATTATCTTAGATGCATTAGCATTAAGTTCTGTTAATTAAGATCTTAATTTTTAATCCGTGGGTAGTTTATGAATAATAAAGGTCAAGTGAGTTAGTCTTACATCCACCTCACACGTCTCAGACACGGATCTAAGATTCTGAGTTAGCGTGTAGGACAAGCGTCGTGTCAGTGTCCTCGATTGTAGTTGTACAAATTTACTGGAAGCTGTGTCTTAAAAAGATTTTTAAATATATATCATAACATTTTATATATATCTATAAATATATATATTAATAATAAAAGAATTACTTTATCATGTGTTATTTTTTAAGATTATTAATTTTAATAATATTTTTTGTTATTTTTTTTATTTAATGTATTGATATTTGACAATTTTTTTAAGAAAAATCATCATTATCATATCATTTTTAGAATTATTACTCTTAAAATTTTTTTTATTAATTTACTTTTTAGCTCTTTATTTAATTTATTGATATTTGACAAATTTTTTTCTTTTTTTTTTGCATCATTTCTACTCTAAATTAATATTTCATAACATTTTTGCAAGTTATTATGTTTAGTAAATTAATTTAAGGTCATTTATATTGACTAATTAGCATTGCCTAAAAATTGATATATAGATGAAAATGAATTTTGAATTTGAAATTTTTAGGAAAAAAGATAAGAAAAATTTATTTTTAATTAAAATTTCAAAATTATTTTTACTATATTAAAGATAAAAATTTAATATTAATTATTTATATTTTTAGAAATTAAAAAAGAAAAAAATTATATTTTTTCAAACGTATAATCCTATTTAAACTTTTAATATTATATATAAATATATATGTATGTATATATCTATATATGAAGAATTTATAATTTTTAATTAAATTAAATTATTTTTTAAATCATTAATATCATTAACTAATAATTTAAAATAAATGCATAATTAATATGAGATATTTATGATTAAATTTTGTATAAAAATAATTAATATGTAATATTCTATCATTTAATTTAGATATGCACATTTTTTAAAATTTTAAATTGCAATAAAAATATTTTACATTATTCTTTTTAAAATGATTATAAGATACGAAAATATTTCATAATGATACATTATTATTATTTGTTATTCTAAATGTGTCTAATAATTTTACGTTAAAATATTATATTGGTAATAAATATTAATTTTTTAATAATAATAATTAATTTCTAAGTTTTAAATATTATCCCTACAAAAAATTATAAATAAAAAAATATTTCAACTTTTATATTGTATTAAATTTCTAAGTGATGTGAAAATATATATCTAATAACTTTATTTAATATAATTCAATGTATTAATTTTTGCTAAGGGGTGTTCACAGATTAGATTAGTTTAAGTTGAAAAGTTTTTTAATTCAAACCAATTAACGTATAATGAATTGATTGAAATAGATTGTAACAAATTTATTATAGAACTAGAATTGAAATATATAATATTAAAATGAATTGCGGATTGTTTTGGGTTAGGTTGCAGATTGAGTTTTTTTAAAAATAAAAATATATTTTTATATTTAATTTTTTAAAATAAATTATAAATATAAGAAATGAATGATTATTTTTTATCTATAAAAGAACTAAAATAAATTAATATTAAAATTATATCATTTTTTATTTACAAGTAATAAGATAAATTAACATTAAAATCATGTTACGATGATGTCTAATTTATATATATTATATTTTAAATGATGATACTTTTAATTTATTTTAAAAAAATTAATTTAGGTTAAAACAGATTAATTTTATTTAATTCATAACTTGAACTATTAGTAACAAATTGAGAAAAAATGAATATGAATCAACTTATCAACCCAATCTAAATCAATCTAATTATACGAATTGGTTGAATTTAATGAGTTTGCGAGTTAGTTTTACAATAATTTTGATATATATAAATTTTATTTTATTTATTACCAAATTTATCATATTCTACCTTAAATAGTTTTGTATATTCAACATACTTATATTTTGATTTGCAAAATAACAAAATGACTAAAACAGTTTTATATGTTAGATACTAATATTTTTGTTTATAAAATAACGTGATGTAAATTAATATATTTATCTCTCAACTAAATATTTTTATAAATTTTTAATTTATCATATTTTGATATTTTGTATCTTCTTTTGTATTTATTTTATAATTTTTAATATTTTTAATAATATTTATTAGATTCTATTATTAATTATTACATAAAAAATTTCGTGCAACCCACGGGCCACACTGGTTAGTTAATAATTGCAGTACATGCTGTGCCACGCGGTAGATTGTCATGACTTGGTAGTTAATAGAGTCAAAATAATCATAAGTCTAAATGAGAGAGTAAACTAAGCTTTTTAAAAAAATATTAAAAATTAATAAAATAAATTTAAAATAAATATAATTTTACAATTATTTTACATATCATAACAACATTTTATACTTATCATATAAAAAAAATTACTTTAAAATAAAGATAATACTAATTTTTAAAATAAATACACTAATCTAGACATAAAATTTTTATCATAATAAATTTAATTGCATTTTATTTTTAATATATTGTAAGAAAATAAAATTTTAGTGATATTGATTTTTATTTTTATTAAAAATTAATTTAAAAATATTTAAAAAATTAGCTTACAAACTAACCTATTTCGGATGCAAGTCAAAATAGATAAATTTGCACTCGTCCGACCCATTTATAGTTGGCCTATGATAAGTTTGCCAAATTGTATTGTTTTGACAATGTTATTAATAACATAGGATGTGAGATAAGATCACTCTTGTCAAAATACGATTTAAATCGTAAAATCGTGCTGACCCATTTATGGTTCGCCTATGATATGGTTGCCAAATTGTATCATTGTGACAATGTTATTAATAACATATGATGTGGGACAAAATCATTGTTGTTAAAATAGCGATTTAAATCGTATAATCGCACACTTTTATAATTTCACCTTAAGAAAACGTGTCGAAACGCAAGAAAAATCGAAAGCAGATGAACTCAATTGAAATCGCATAAAATCGAGTGAAATCACAATTTTGCAAGTGAGTTTACGTTTTTTACAGAGTGGAAGAAAAGCTCATTCTGTTTGTTCCTTGAAGGCCCATTGACTTCAAAGCAACTTACCCAACAACTGGACCTACTCCAGCGCAAAAGTCATCACCAAACTAACCTGAACTTACTGCTGGTTGAGGGAAGAAGTTGTCTTGATGCCATTGCTAATCCTCTGTCACTATGACTTGAGAATTAGTTGCTGTCTAACTTGCTGATTTGTTGCTTGTTATTTGAATCAAAGAGTTGTTGGTTGAGGGAGGCACAAGCTGTTGCTGACACCTTGACAAAGCTACTTACTGGTTTCGAATGAAAACGAACGAGCTGCTAAGGAACAAAGCCACAACACTGTCCTCTGCTATGCTACACATCTAGACGAAGACAACATTGCTTAGGTGAGTTCAGTATTTTACTACTGGTTTAGCCATTTGTGTTAGAAATGTTATTGCTTATTAACATATTGATGGTTTAGGTACTAGGTGTTGCTAATTTGTGCTGATTTGTTATGGTTTATGTTGGTTTTTATTGGTTTGGGATGGTTTGTGTTGATTTGAGATGGTTTGTGCTGATTTGTGATGGTTTATGCTAGTTTATTATCATAGTAATGAAATAATAAATGGATAGTTTGATTGGGTATTGGTGCTGTCAACTTTTCTATAAATTACTATATTGATATTTTAACATTGCATTTAAAAATGGATACTTCATTTGGTTTGATCTAGTTTATTAAAATATTTCTTGCATTTTGATAGGGTTCTATTGCTATCAATTTTTCTTTAAATTAATAAATAAATACTTAAACATTTGAATTTATATTTATTATGATAAGAAAATATATATATATTATATTTAATAATTATTTATTAATATAAATAAATTTTTAAGACTTTACATGTCGAGTTTATCTTCCTTCATAAATTTACTTAAAATTTCAAATATGACAATCTTTAACAAAACAATATGACAATGGGAGTCATTTTTTCTTTTGGATGGGCTATAAATAGAACTAATCAAAGGTTGAGCTTTCTTATGTATATACTACAAAAATAAGGGCCCAAGGTCGAGCCTATTTTTAATATGAATTATGTGGGCTGGACTCAACCCAATTATCAAGAAAAAATCTAACTTGACTTGAATTTAAAAATTACTAAAAGAATAAAATTGATTATAAATCATATTTTTCATTTAACATAAGTTAAAATAAAAAATAGTATAATTTTTACAAATTATAAACTTAAAATATAAAAATTAATAAATAAAAAATGTATTATGTTTCACTCATTCATCAAAAAATCATATGAATACGTAAGAAATATTAAGTGAAATAGAAAAAGAAATATTAAGGTTTTTTCATTTATAAAAAATATTAAGTTTAATTGAAATTTTTTGTTATTTTATATTGTTAACCAGGTAATAAACTAAGAAGGGAGTAGTTGAATAGGTTTACTTTTAAAATCAAAACTTTTTAGTGTCTTTTCAAAAGATAGTAAGTTAAGTGTACGTTAAAAATTAGGTGACTAATAAATCTTTTCAAAAGTTGAAGTTTTCAACAAAAACTTATAAGAAAAAGTTCTTGTAATATTTAAGTTGAATGTATAAGAGAAGAGTTGAAAAGATTACACTTAGAATTTATAAAGGTTCAAATAAAAACTTTGATCCTATATCCTCTCCCAAGCACACTAACACAACAAGGATATTCAATAAAACTGGGTAATCACCAAAGTATACAACTTGGTATCATTCTTCTAAGGGATCAATATACACCACTTTTATGCTAATATACACTTGGCAACCATATGAAAGATAATCGCACTTGCTTTTACACCACTAAGTATCTCTCAATGAAAAAACCTAGAAATTCTCCCAAACAATTTCAAACCAAGAGCATACTTATTTAAACCCAACATTAAATCTATTAACCAACTATTCTAGATTCTCAACAAACACCTGTTAGGAATGGCTAACACCCAATTCACCCCCCTCTTGAGTGCTTAAAAAAAATGTTGACTTTCAAAAGTTAGGAGATTTTAAATAAGTGAAAACTTTAGTACAATCTACTACAAAATACTTTGTAAAACCTTGAAACTTAAAGAGACAGTTCAAAATAGAAAACAATTCAGATTATACAGTAAAATAGAGCTCAAGACAATAAAACAGAGTATCTTAAAGTAAAATTATGATATTTAAATTTGCAAAAATTTAATTTCTGGAAAATAAATGAACACATATATTTATCCTTGTTTAACTTATCCCACAAATTCTATATCCAGTTCCCAAGGGATTTTCACTATACTCCACAAGTTTTAAATGGGTATTTTTGAACCACTATAGCAATCTCAGTACTTTCTTTCTCTCAATACACTTAAGCGAAAACCTTTCTTTAAGAATTTTACACACTTATTTTATAGAAGAAAAGAATATATCAAAAGAAACTCTCTTTTTAGAGTAGATAATACAAATGAAATGTTATAGGCAAGTTTAGAACAACGAGCTTAGAAGGAAAGATTAAAATACATTTATTTTATAGAAGAAAAGAATATATCAGAAGAAACTCTCTTTTTAGAGTAGATAATACAAATGAAATGTTATAGGCAAGTTTAGAACAGCGAGCTCAGAAGGAAAGATTAAAATTCGGATTAAAGATTTTCTCTTGGTTTTTTTAGACTTCCCAAAGACCCTATATATATAGATTTTTCTCAAGGATAGCCGTTGGAGACCATATCTTTGCATATCTTCAGAAAAATAGTCATTTTGTACCTTATTGTACTATTTTGTACTTCTGGTAGTCGACTTGCACAGGCTAGCAGTCGATTGTCATGTTCTTAAATTCAAATTTTTTTAGAACATGGGTTATGGCAGTCAACTAGGTTCGGGAGTCAGTTGAGTGTGGGAAAGGTTTTAGGCACCCCACAACACCCACCTAAAGGACGATTATCCTAGGACAAATGAGTTAAACTCAATTGTCCTAAACTCTTTTTTTTTTACCACATTTGATATACAGAAAACCATAAACAATAAAAATAAAACTAAAACAAAAGAAGGAAACATAGCATGCAAGAGAGTAGGCTGATGAACACTTTATCTAGATATTTAAACACATGCAAAACAACATCAAACTTTCAAATTAAACCCAAAAGTCAAGATCAGGCTCAAGAAATATAAAAAAACCATTATTATATTAAAAAAAAACAAAAACAACATGGAAGATAACATTTCTTCCAAATACCTAAATATTTAGCACAACTTTTTATTGGCCAATTGCATTCGTTGAATTCCACTAATCAAGAATCAATGAAGGAACTAAAAGCTATTAACATGTTTCAGCTTATCCTTTCTCATCAACCTCATGGATTGAGATTAATGAATTCATAAAATATAACTGATAATCACACAAACATAAATAGTGTCTACTTGAAGAACATGAATTTCCTCTCAGTCACTTTCCCAAATGAAAGCTTAGATCTTCAGAAACATATTCAAATAAGCTAAAAACAAACATCACACAAAAGAAAGAAATTCCCACATCACTAGAAGTGATTCGTCGAGAGCCAACAAGAACCACAATCCAATTGAACAACAATGAGTTTCCTCTTACTCACTTTCCAAATTGAAAGTTTGGGTCCTCAGAAACATGTTCAAAAGAATTGAAAACAAACAAGCACACAACATCAAAAAAACATAATAGTTCCTATAAACAATGAAATTGGTCATGAGACATACCTAGACAAAGCTACACATAAACAACACAGATAGTAAGGAAAGAACTCAAAGACACCTATGAGACAAACTCTCCTATCACAACATTGGCATGCAAGAGGGAGAAAATCAAGCAGAACAAAGAGGAATTAAACAAGAGAATAGAAAAAATATTTACAAGGGGGCGGACTTAACCTAGGGCCTACGTACCTAATAAATTGGGATTAAAGTCCACATAGTTCGAAATATAAGACCATAACAAGAGGAAATCTTAGCAAGTTTGGTGAAAAGAGGAAGAAATAAATGATCAACATGATCTCACAAGCAAAATAGTTCAAAAGATTCGTATGTGTGTTTTAGTTTGTGAAACCAAATTACCTTCATGCTCTTACTCTTTTCATTTTCTATTTTCTACTTTTTATGGATTTTTTTTAAATAAAAGACACTTTAACACATTAAAACATATTCACCAAAGTTTGACAGAACATAGAAATAAAAATGGATACTTAAAAGAAGCTATAAAATATTAAGACATGTCTACTGAAAATTAGATAATGTAGACACAAACAACACTTTATTTAACCTTTGAAGGACAACAATTAAATGTGTTTTCATATGCAAAAAAAAAAACCTAATTCCATGATAGATACCATGGAAACATACGAACTAGATTGAACAACAATAAGCTTTAACCAAACATGTGAAATCTAGTCAAAATGCATGCTAAAGTCCACAGGATGTGAAACACCCAAATGTAAAAGAAAATGAGTTATACCACTTCATGAAAAGCATGAAAATAAGCATAAGAACATGGTAGTAAAATTTGGACAGCTTTGAACTATCAAATTTTGCACAAAATTGCATCAAAGTTCATATTATAGATTAAATCAAAAGCCATCATCTAAGATAGCAGAACAAATATTTCTCAAGAACAAAACTAAATCAAATTATATTACCAATCCTTGAGAACATTGGGTATCCATTTATCCTATCCAAACGTTAGACTAAATTTATACTGAAAATCAATTCAAAAACTAGCATAGTTTGGACAATATGCTATACATTTTTCAAGCCTAAAATCAATCTAAATTTACCTCAAAATCCATAGTAACAGACCACCCCATTTGGATAGATTTATGATTTCATTTGGTTAACAACTGTGAATCAAAATGCAGGATAGAGACTCAACCATCAATGATATTTCTCAAAGAAAAAGTAAGCTTCATTTCCACAGAAAATATAAATTTACATGGAAGAAGAAATTTTACATCATTTGGCTCCATTTTTAAACCATTTCAACCATCCAAAGCAACTCATAATAGAAAAAGAGAGTACCAGACACATTACTCAGCACTTTAGCTAAATTCTTATCATTTTAACTATCCCAAAACATATTCATACTAGAAAACAGAGCATCAAACCAATTACCTGACATTTTAACAATTTTCTTAACACTATAGAGACAAAAGCTTAACAATTCGAATGGATACTATATAAAAAAATGCGAACAAAATAGGATTCAATATTCCTACCCATCATTTAGTAATCAGAATGTTGTTTTTATAAGCTTATATCAAAGATAAACCAATAACAACAAAATCAACATTCACACAAAAAACCAAAAATGCAAAAATGATATTCAGAGAAGAGAAAACACCCAACATAACAAGAATAGTATATTATCAAAAATCATCAATTGAAATAGAAGAGAACAAAAAATGAGAGAAATCAATGAACCAAAAGGAGATGTGAGTTTCACCTCTCTCAGCAGTCACAATATGCACTTACGTAATGTAAATTATGCCTCAACATAATGTTCATTTGCATAGTACCAATCACAATGAAAATAGTACAACAATCATTCGTGCTAAAACAAAACTACAGTATAACAAGATTAGGTTAGAGGGCTTACCTCTCTCGATCATACAGAACCCCTCCCTATGGATGCATTTCAGCATATCATTCCATCCCTAAAACAAGTTTGAATGGGCAGGAACAAGTAAAATAATGAGAAAAAAATGCTTACCTCTCTTGGGCAAACCACGAGGAATCCACAGATGTGTAGAAGCACTGTTGCTCAGCTCAACAACTGAGGGATGGACTGGAGATGCAACGGACCTTCCAAGCTCTCACTCTTTTATTTTGTATTTTTGGCTTTTATAATTAGGTAAAAAGGGTTTAAAGATGAGAGGTAAAATGGAGAAATCAAATTAAAATTTCCTACCATTTTCTATTATTTTTATTTGTCTTTTACTTAAAATCAAAATTTTTGTTTTGTTTGTCTTATTATTATTTTATTTATTTATTTATAAATTTTTATTATATTTTGAAATGAAGGAAAATTTCTAAAACCTACTTAATCAATTTGAAATTTATTTTTATTATTTTCATTTATCTTTTGTTTATAAAAAATGTCCAAACAATATGGTGTTCATATACCTCTTGTCTCAACAGCCATTGAATGAAATTGTTGTGCAGCATTAGCCCCATACCTTTAGGGCATACCCCTTAGTTCTTGGGTGCCAACCTATGATCACCATGGATCATATCCTCTCAATGGATCACTGCACATTTTCAATTTGGTATATATAATAATCTTAATTTTCTTAAGAATTCCTAATTTTTTTTCAAATTAATTATTATTAATTATTAATCAATCCAATTCAAATAGGTATACAAAAAATACTATATTTATGGATTTACAAAAGAAAAATTGTAGACTTCAAATAAGAAGATTTTGTTGATTCATTTATAAATCTTATGGATATATCATTGAATTAGTATCATGCCTCAGAATAAAAGGTAAGACAATGCGTGTATATGTGATTTGTACATATCCACATTTTTGAAAGAGTAGAATAGTCTAATTTAGAAAAACAAATAGATAAGCAAATAGATAAGATAGATATATGGCTAATTAAAGAAAAATTCATTTTGAACAATAAATGTCTTTCACATCCAACTATAGTAATGAATAAACTAGCATAATTTTTGAGTCTGGGCCATTTCTTAGTCCTAGTGTGGCTGATCATCCTCTCGGACCAGCTACTGATCATCGCCTTGGTAAGCTATTACCTCACCAACTAGCTAATCTGGGGCTCTATTGGGCTAAATCCTATCCACTTCGTACCCTTGATAGGTTAATGTTGCCTAAGAATCATCACCCTTTATTGGTCAATCACTTTCTAGGTACATGATTTGCTAACATATATACTAAGATGATAGGGTTCGGGTCATGGTAGGTCTAACTCTAAGTTGTAGGGTTTTGAAAAGTAGAAGAGCCCAAAGAATTTGAAAATTTTATTCAAAACCTAACCATGAATAGGGATAACGATTTTTAGCTCTTGGTGGCTGCGGCGCTGTCTTCAGGTTATTAAATCACAAGCACAAAACTGCGCCCATGCTTTAGAATGTCCACATGAACTGGATGAACCACTCCTCACTTAACCTCTGCTAGAAGGTATGACTACACATACTTAGGTATACCACTTTTCGTCTCGCCATATCATATACATAGGCAACATGTGACTATGTAACCCTAGTTTCCTAAGGAATGTTTATAGGCTTAAATTAATTAACCTTAGTCTAACTAGGTTAACCTTAAGCCCAATATGTAATATAATATGCTAAATCTCAAAGAGACCATCTTAATATTACTTTAATATTGAGATGCTAAATATAATATAATATAATATATAATTATATTATATTGTATTAGACTAAATTACATTATATTAACCTTAATTCATCCTGCTCTTTTGTGCGACCCTATAGGTTCTTATTACATTGTAGTTACCAAAAACTTTTTTCAATCACAAATAATGAACGACATTTAGCAATGCATCACTACTACCTAAGTAATAAGAATGTATGTGATTTTAGGGTTTTGAAGGCTATGGATCTTACAAAAAAGCATAAACGAAGTAGAAATAGAGTTTTTACCTTATCGTGGCTGGGATGTTGATTACAATTTGTTGAATCATGAGCATGAACCTTGTGTCCATGCCTCTACGGTATCCACACGAGCAAGATGAATCAATTCCTTTCTTCGTCTTTGCTAGAAGGAACGCCTACTCCCCTTTTACTCTTATTATAGGCAAAACATGAATCCTAGTATGATAGGGAACTTTTATGGGATTTATGTCATTATTCCTAGTCAAACTAGGTTAACCTTAAGCTTTGGGCTTAAATTAATTGATCCTAGTCCAACTAGGATAAGTTAAGCCCAATATCTGATTAATCCTCATCCAACTAGGTTAATCCATAAGGCTAGGCTTAAATTAATTATTCCTAGTCCAATTAGGTTAACTTAAGCCCAATATGTAATATAATATACTAAAACCTAAAAGGAGACCATCTTAGTATTACTTTAATATTAAGATACAAAATATAATATATATATATATATTATATTAGGATAAATTATATTATATATATTAACTTCACTTCATCCTGCTCTTTTGTGCGGCCCTATTGGTTCTAATTATGTTGGCAGTGACAAAAAAACAACCTTTTCAAGATAAAAAATAGTGAGTGGTATCTAGCAATGCATTAATGCTACCCAAGTAATAAGAATGTTTGTGATTCTAAATCTGTGACCAAAATCTTTATGTAACTTAATCCCTTTTGTACGGATATCTAGGTTAAACTTGGGGCATGGAAGATGTCATCCCCTTTTAAATTCAACTCATGTTTCTTGATCTATGAGTGGACTAATTAATAAAAAATAAATCAATATTATATATTGATCTATTTGAGTATGGCCATGAATTTCTTTGTCTCTTCTTAATCAAGGGGCCCATAGATGTCTCACCTCCAAAGGAAGGACAAAATCCCTATCTACATCATTCATATCCCTTTATATGATAAGTGACATACCCAAATTCTGCCTATTAGGTCACCTTATTAAAGATGACTTCAAATAGTACTGCAATATATAACTTATCATATAGGAATCATGGTTACTTCAGATCAAAGGATTGTATACAATATGGTCATTGTGAGAAGTGCTTATGACAATCCATAAAAATCCATGCAGTGCTCTCACTGTGGCTCATTCTAGTATATGTGCTCTCTAACAAATACATACATGTAATGACTTGACATCTCATATCTATGACTTTAGTCGTCAATCAACGTACATGCTAGTCTTACATATTATTGCTATCCCAGTTTGCAATAATACTTGGCTAGGGACAATTTTAAGAATAATAAATTATTCTAAGGACATTAATGTATTTAAATATGATGTTTAGATATATCAAAATATAATAACTGAAATACCTTTATATTAAATGTAATAAAATGTGTACAATCAATCATCTTATGATTTGCCTCTTGGGCATACACCAACAATCTTCCAGTTGCACTAGAGCCAATCATTCATGTATCTAATACCATAGGACCTAGTGTGACTTTCATGCTTCTGCTGAGCCAAAGGCTTAGTCAATGGATCAATGATAAGCATATCTTCACATCTCCTCGATCAATGATTTCTCGAATGAAATGGCTGCACCAGAGGCTTATTCAATGGATTAGATATGTTTGGACCAATGGTGAGATCTAGGTTCATTAGCTTGTGCAATAGCCCCATTATTATCACAATAAAGATTTACAATGCTAAGGACAACCTCAAGTTCAGTGATGAACTTTTTGATCCAAAAACAGCCTCCTTTGCTACATTAGGGGCACCAATATACTCAGCCTCTATAGTGGAATCAAAGATTGTCTCTTGCTTTGAACTTTTCTAGCTTACAACACCTCATTCATACAAAACACATAACCTAATTGTGACCTAAAGGCATCTTTATCTGAATGGAAATTGGCATCGGTGTAACCCCTTACTACCAATTCCTTCTGGACACCATATTTTAAGAATGCATCCTTAGTGCTTCTTAAGTACTTAAGGATATTCTTGATTGTAGTCTAGTGAGCCTCTTCTAGATTTGACTAGTATTTACTCATAATGCTCAGAGCATACAAGATATCTAGGTGAGTACATAGTATGGCATACATGATAGATCCAATTATTGATGCATATGGAATCTTGTCCATACTCTCTTTCTCCTATTGATTCATTGGACATTGAGTTTTGGAGAGACCTAACCCATGTGACATAGGTAAGAATCCCCTTTTGGATTCTTGCATTTTGAACCATTTTAGCACTTTGTCAATGTACGTACTCCAAATTAGGCCAAGCAATTTTTTAGATCTATCTTAATTAATTTGATTCCTAACAAATAGGTAGCTTCACCTAAGTCCTTCATCAAAAAATAATTCCCTAACTAGCTTTTAAAATCTTATAGTGTAGGGATATCATTTTTGATGAGTAGTATGCCATCCATATAAAAAATAAGAAAAATAATTGTGCTCCCATTGACCCTTTTATAAACATAAGATTCATCTTTATTTTTTATGAAACCAAAGTCTTTGAATGCTTCATTAAAACAAATATTCCATCTTTGTGAAGCTTGTTTTAATCCATAAATGGATTGTTGCAACTTACACACCTTTCTAGCATTTTTAGGAGTGACAAAACCCTAAAGATATGTTGTGTACACATCCTCATAAAGTTTCCCATTTAGGAAAGAAGTTTTGGAATCCATCTTCTAGATTTCATAATCATAGAAAGCTAAAATTGCAAGAAAGATCCGGATGGGTTTAAGCATGGCAATGGGAGAGTAAGTTTCATCATAGTCAGTACCATGAATTTGCTTAAAACCTTTGGTGACCAATCACCCTTTGCACCTAATGGGTATTACACCTTTAGGTGGTCAACCCAAGTCCAAACTTGGTTTGCATACATGGGTTCCATCTTAAATCTCATAGCCTCAAGCCACTTGGCTGAATCTGGGATTGTGACAGCTTATTGGTAGGTTGTAGGCTAATTTAGATCCATCAGAATAACATCTCCATGTTGAGGCATGAAAAATCCATATCTCTGAGGCTCATTATGAATCCTACAAGATCTATGCAGGCCTTGTGTTACTTAAGCAAGCTTTTGTTCCACAACAAGAATCTTGTGGACTTTGTTCGAGTTGTATACTAGGTTCAGTGCTTTCTTATAAGTGATGAATTTCTTCAAGTTATACTTTCCTCCCATTACTTTTCCTTGAAATAAATTCCTTCTCAAGGAAAATGATAGTTCTTACGACAAATACTTTTCCTTCAGAAGGATTATAGAAATAGTATCCTTTAGTTTCCTTTGGATATCCCAAAAAATAACACTTATCTAATTTGGGTGCTAACTTGCTTAATACTTAAAGTTTTACATAAGCCTCGCAACCCCAAATCTTCATAAAAGACATACTGGGACACTTCTCGTTCCATCTCTCATATGGTATCTTTTGAATTGCTTTAGAAGGAGCACAGTTAAGGATGAAAGCAGTTATTTCTAGAGAATGACCCCAAAAGGAAGGGGGAAGATCTATGTGACTTCTCATAGATTGTACCATGTCTAGTAAAGTACAATTTCTCCTTTATAAAACACCATTCCACTATAGTGTTCCTGGTGGAGTGAATTGTAACATCATCTCCTACTATTTTTGAGAGATGTTTATTAGTTATTAAATAAATTAAATGCTTGTGTATGTTGCATTAGATGACATGTAGTTACATTAGAGAGAGGGACTAAATTGAAAAGAAAAGATTAGGGACCTCAATGAAAGGAAAAGGTTTAGTGAGGAAGGTTATAAAGGCTTTCAATATTCCAGGGGTAGCAAACAATAATTTTAGCCAAGAGAGATACTGTAGCTACCAGATTTTTGAAATTTCCCACCAATGGTTCAGGGTAAAATGGTAATTTGGCATATGGCTAGAGAAACTATCATTTTAAGATGAATGATCAAGAAGTAGGATGAGAGTTGAAATTTTCGGACCACTTATAAATAAGGCCAAACTTCATAACCCCTATTTTTGTAACACCCCTTATCTTACCATAACAACATCATATCACAAGTTCAGATAAGTGGTTACATTATTCTTAGCCTTTTATCTTGTTAATTTGCTTGAGCATTTAATCCATCAGTAATTTAATGTCTAATTAGTTTGGGTCCTTTTGCTCAGGTAAACATACTTTTGCACAACGAAAATAAAATCTCATACATCACAATGAAATTTATAAAAACTTCATATCATATATGATGACTGTCTGTTACATCATTCAGCATACATATACTAGGATATATGAAGTACCCATCCATAAGGAGTAAGGAGACAACAAGCCTATTACTCAAACTCCTTTTCACAAAATACTATGGATGAATAAGTTCTTCATATATCCTTTCCCCTATAATTGCCCTTTTTCCCTTTTTTATATATAGCCAAAAAATAATAGTCCTAATTCTAACCCAAAAAGAACATATAGAATCAGGACCAAAATGAAAGGCCACACATACATAACTAAAGTGCCCCATTTACTCTGGGGGAAGTTCTATAATAGACATAATATATATCTCTTTCAGTATGGTGAAAGTCCCTAAGAAGGGGACTTCCACTGTTGCTATCTCGATCTCTAGGATCAAACAATATCTAAGCATTTGATACATATCAGTACAATAATGAGAAATATATTCCCAATAGCTAAACAAACCATTTCTTTAAAATAACTTATATGTACCACTGTATGAATACAAAAAATATTTCTACATTCTACTCAGTTTCAAATTTTTTTTTCATACAATTCTATAGGTATGTCATATGTGAAACATGTGTGTATGCATCTATGAACATGAGATATACAACATGGGATCACATTAATGAGTAAGATTTCAATGTTCATATACATTAAAAATTCACCTTATAACACATTCATGCATTATACATAATCACAAGATCTCCTCAATATTGTATTCTTTGGAGGTATACACCAGATCATTCCTCCTTAAAGCCTAATTCCTTGGGAGTATACACCAGATAATTTCCCACAAGGTTTTAATTCTTTGGAGGTATACACCAGATTATTCCTCCTTACAGTTTAATTCCTTGGGAGTATACACCAGATAATTCCCCACAAGGTTTTAATTCTTTGGCAATTACAGCTAGCATTTCAAGTCATTCAATCATATTCACATAACTTTGAACATATTTTCATAAATGGCAAAAATGCATTCAACATATCATTTACATTGAATCATCTCATCATTTTTTCCTTTTTCTCTTAGCTTAGGCCATTTTATAATGCACCTTATGTAATGCCTTTATCTGGTATTACAATTCCTCTTATGTAAACAGATAAGTTTGGTACATTATTCTTATCCTTTTATTATTATCGTCTGAGCATTTATATCATTAAGTTTTATTAAAGTGGATTAGGTTCGGGTTCTTTTGCTCATGTAAACATAATTATGCACAGCATAAATAAAATATCATACATCACAGCGAAAATTATAAAACTTCTATATAACAATAAATGTCCAATAAATATCTGTTACATCCTTTGTAAATATGTGCCAGGATAGATGAAGTACCTATCCATAAGGAGTCAAGAGACAATAAGCCTATCACTCAGAGTCCTTTTATAAATAATAAGGATGAACATGTCCTTCGCCTATCCTTTCCCCGACAATTTCCCATATCCCTTTAATATACACAGCTAAAATAATAGTCTTAATTCTAACTCAAAAATATATCTAGAATCAAGACCCAAAATAAGGAATTACAAGAAATGCTTTTGACAAAAAGAATTCTTATCTTCCTCGGCACTACTAGACGTCTGCATTTGATACATATTAGCATACAAATAAGAAACACAGGTTTCCCTATAGCTCAACAATTCATCATTTTAGAATATACTAATATGTATTATGGTGCAAGCACCAAAACAATTACATCTACATTCTCGGTATTTGAAAAAATATCCTTATTCATAAATACAAATTGGCAAGAATTGCATGATTATTGGAAATGTCAATGTGATAAAAATAGGCATTCTATTTTAAGTAAAACATCATTTCAGAGAATCATACATGTGCAAAACTGAAATGAATAATAATCATTTTCATGTTTCATTCTTAAACTTACCTTTCCTTAAAGTGTGAAGCACCTTGGTCACACTTTAAGGAATGTGGATGCTTGGCCACCTTTATAAAAGTTGTTGTAAACCCTAGGTCATGGGTATGGGTCACCTTCGGCCATACCTCACTAGGTCACATGTAGAGAGCACCTTCGGCCACACCTCATGAATCGTGGATACTAGGCCACCTGTGTAAAATCATTGTGAACACTAGGTCATGGGTATGGAGCACCTTCAGCCACACCTCACTAGGTCACACTTATACTAAATGACACTATGCATTAAAATCTTTATGGTGTCTTGTATTTAAATTATGCAATCATGTCATTGACAATTTTGTCTATTTTTATCATTTTAATATCTCTTGCATTTAGCTTTCATAAAACACATTCTAATGCATTTCGTACTAGATTTGGCCACCAAGATTTGAAATACAATATAGTTTGGCTGAAATGGAGAAATAATGCCATTTAGGATTTCCATGTTACGTTATTCTAGTTACCTTTTTTGGGTTCAATTTACATATTAACATCATGGTTACATATATTTAATTATTCTTACACCCCATTAGCAATGTGGATTTGTATTAGCTAAAGCCAACTCTGCTATATTTTAATTGCTTTATCTCAATTTATCATAACTCCTTTCTTTCCCTTAGCCAAACCGAGTTGCAATCTAACTTAAACAGTTTTAGGCAAGCAAATTACTATCTTACAAAGAGCCATTTTTGGTTTTAGCATACTAACAAGAAAAAATTATAATTTTTAACACTACATTCTAGCTAGAATCCTCAATTTAGGTGTCTACAACTTCACACATATATTAACCATTCAAAAATGCAATATTTCAGCCCTATCTCATGCTAGAATCTTTCATTATGCAAGCTGAAATTTACCCACATCAGTTCTTTTCATGCAAATGGCAACATACACTCCATCACTCCTACAACATAACTAATTTATCATATAAGCTTGGCCAACATGAAATTCATATTATTAAGAATGTAGGAAAGAAAATAATGTCTCATGAAATCTTGTAAAAACATGGTGAATATATATTAAACCATGGGACACAATTTTTAAGAATTGCTAACCTACCTCAAAGATGAACTAAAGTGGAGTTTTCTTAGCTTTTCCTTTGGAGTTCTCCCTTTGCTCTTCACCTTTTCGCCCAACTCTTTCTCCACTAAACTAAAATGTATTTTTGTGTGTCTTCCCCTAAATGTGAGCTGCTCTCCCCCTTAAAATGCTCTCCCAAGGCTTTTGTATTTCCTCTCACACTCACGCCACTCTATCTCCTTTTTGGATGCCCTTCCCGTGTGTGTGTGGTTCTTTCCAACATATGAAATGCTCTCTCTCTCCCTTTTCCTCCTGTCGTGTGTGTGCATGCAAGTATAAAAATATAAATTCCAATTCCATTCCCTTTTGTCCATTCTCTTTACATTACAGCCACTCGTGAACTTTCAAGTACAACCCATATTGTTTGCAAGTTAATTTATCCCACTCGGCTAAGTTAAAGGAAGGAAGGGAGGGAGGGAAGTCACACCATTTCTCACCTACACACAAGGCTGTAAGGCTTGGCAAGTCTCCCACATTTTGTTCTTTATGCATAAATATTTTCTTCATGTGGTGGCACCAAGGGAGGAGGAAATGAACTCATGCAAACCACCTCCCTCGCATTCTCTATTTGGTCACACGTGTACTTAAGTACACTTTACATTTCCTTACAACCTTGGTTTAGCCACTTAGACACGTTAAAGGAGGGAAGGAAGTCATAATTTATTCTCATCTTTCATTATTTTTATTTAATCATGGCTGAACATGTACTTTTTAGTACACTTCACATTGCTTCCACTTTTGCAATCCCACTTGGTCATGTTTGAAGGGAGGAAGGAAAGCCACGCCATCTCTACCCTTACACGTATGAGGCATCTCCCAAGCACTATACTTCTCACGTTAAGCCTTATGTATGTTTAATTTAAATCAATTTTGCACCTTGTATGGCTTATGCAAGCTATTTCCTTTTCTCTTCTTGATTCTATTTCCCCACTACACGTATACATACAAATTTTCATATTTCATGAAATCTCTTGTATGTTATCTAGCTAGCAATGCCAAGTGAGTTAAGAGTAAAGTGCTGCATGTATTTTCCTTTCTCACTTCACGTAAGACTTCCATTTCATGAAAGAAACATATAGGGTTCCATTCTTGAGCGTGTTGTAGGCAACAAAAGGAAAGGTAAGGAGACTTACATCACACGTTTTCTCCTTCTCTCTTTCATATCCCCCACCAACCATACACACACATATGCATGATTTATTTTAAACAAATTCTTCACTCTTCATAATACACGCACACATTAAGCTATTTTATTTTTTTTCCTTGTCTTATTTTACTTATTAATTAGCAAAGCCATTCAGCCACTTGAGAAAAAGGGAAGGGAAGCAAATTTAATGCCACACACCACACTCTATTGCTTCCATTCCACTCTATCAAATGCATTTGTACATATATATATATTGGATGCTAACCCTTTTTCTTCCCTTCATTAATTGCACATGCATGTATTTTAAGTTGGCTATACTCTTTACTTTTGGTAATTCAGTTAGGTAAAAGGGAGGGAATAAGAAATTAAGTCATGCACCCAAATTTTCACATATTTCCCTTGTGACATTTATAGTTCCTTACATCACTAAGGCAATTGTATCGCATTTTATGGCTACTCATCAAATTAAATTAGGAAAGCATTTAATTGAAAACCAATCAAGAGAATATGGGGTGTTACATTTCTCCCTTCCTTAAAAATAATTTCGTCCTTGAAATTTATACGTACCTCATGGGAATAATTCTGGATATGCTCTGTGCATATCCTCTTTTCTTTCCCAGGTGGCTTCCTGTGATGAGGTCTGATCCCACAAGATCTTTACTAGGGGAATGGTCTTATTCCTTAAGGTCTTGACCTCAGTACCGATGATTGGTACAAGTTTTAGCTGATATGTTAGATTATCCTTTAATTGCATAGTACTGGCGTCAAAGTATATGTGAGGGGTCAGGTATGTATTTTTAGAGTTGGGAGACATGGAAAAGGTTATGAAGGTTTGACAAGTGTGGTGGTAGGGCTATCTGGCATGCTGATGGAACTACTCTCTTTAATATTTGGAAAGGTCCAATCTATCGGGAACTTAGCTTTCTAGACTTCATAGCTTTACCAATCCTAGTAGTTAGGGATACTTTTAGAAAAACATGGTTTCCTTCCTCAAACTCTAGGGGTCTTCTTCTTTTTTAAACATAACTCTTTTGTCTGTCCTCAGCCTTTGCCATTTTCTTCCTAATCATTTTAATTTGATCAGTTGTCTATTGCACTAACTCAGGACCTAACAGTTGCTTCTCACCCACTTCATACCAACATAATGGGGACCTACACTTCCTCCCATATAAGGCTTCATAAGGTGTCATACCTATGCTAGATTGGAAACTATTGTTGTAAGAAAATTCAATTAATGGTCGACTTCTTTCCCAGTTTCCTTGGTACTCTAAAACACAATCCCTAAGTATATCCTCTAAGGTTTGAATTGTTCTCTCCATTTGTCTATCTGTTTGAGGATGATATGCTGTTCTGAAACTTAATCTAGTTCCAAAGGCTTCCTGCAGGGCTATCCAAAACCTAGAGGTAAATCTGGGATCCTTATCTAAGACGATGCTAATGGGTACACCATGAAGTCTTAATATTTCTTGAATATATAGTTATGCTAATCTACCCAAGGAGTAGTTAATCTTAATGGGTAGGAAATGAGCAAACTTAGTTAACCTATCCACTATTACCCAAATAACATCATTCCTGGATTGGGTTCTAGGTAAACCTACAACAAAATCCATTGAAATCTTGTCCCACTTCCACTTAAGGATGTCTAAGGGCTGCAACAACCCAACAGGTTTCTGGTGCTCAATCTTTACCTGCTGACACACTAGGAACTTAGCTACATGCTCTGTTATATGTCTCTTCATTCCTGGCCACCAAAACCTCCCCCTTAAGTCCTGATACATCTTAGTGGCCACCAGAACCTCCAAGTTATTTTGCCTTGAAATCCTTCTTCTCCAAGCCTAGAAATGCTTTTGGCTAGCACCCTCTCCTCTTCTCTTCTTTGACTTCTTCTTCTCCTAAAGGAAGAAGACTTAAATTAGGGTTTTGGTGATATTACCAAAATGCCCTTGTGTGAAATGACCAATTTACCTTTACTACTTCTTCTTTTTAAGAATGACATCCACTCTCCTTAGGAATGTAATTTTGTGGAACTTCCATGGGCTGGGACGTTTCTACCCTTAAGAATTTCCAAATTCTAGAATTGCCCCTCATCTTTTTGGAAAATTACCAATATGTCCCTAAGAAAATTACCATTTTACCCTTTATGTCCAAATGACCATTTTAACCCCATTTTCACCCTTTTCAAATTTAATGGGCAAAAATCACTTAAATAAAGTTTCATAAAACTTATTTTTGTGAAATTACTAATTTACCCTTATTTTAGAAAAATTACCATTTTGCCCCTAGGACAAAATTACCTTTTTGCCCTTTATGCTAATGTTATTATTTTTACCCTTATTCTTTCTCCTTTTGAAAATAAAAGGGTAAAGACTTCCCAATCCTATTTCCATGAAGTATTTAGGTAAAAATTAAATTTGTTCTATCTTATGCAAAATTACTAATATGCCCTTGGGATAAAATTACGATTTTGCCCTTTTCAGGGAAAATTGCCATTTTGCCATCAAAGTGGACATAATCACTTTCCAAACTAGATTCTTCTTCTCTCTTAAATGAAAATAATAAAAGTCCTTAAATATAATTTCATGAAATAGGAGAATAAAAATATATTTCCTCTTTATGGTAAAATTACTATTTTACCCTTCCTTACCAAATTTCCAATTTTGACCCCTTTAATGGCAAAAGTGATTCTATCTTGATGAAAATGTCCATTCTATCTCTTTGATGAAGCATCCTTAGCATCACATAAATAATAACAATAACAATAATAATAATAATAATAATAATAATAATAATAATAATAATAATAATAATAATAATAATGCCATTATAAAATGCAAAGTATTAGGGGTGGGTGTTACAATTTTCACCTTGAACTTTAGAATCTAGAAAGAGAGAAAGAGAGAGAGAGTGAGAAGGAAGTGGAAATTTTAGTGTGATTTGAAGCAAGAAGCTTGTAGTAGGGAAGTCTAGGAGGATATTTGAGATTAACACTCTAGCTTTTTACAAGAAAGAGGGTAGCAAACAACTTAATCTTCTCTATTTCAAAATTATTGTTCATGTATTGAAAATTGTGTTTTCATGTTATTTAAGCAAGAAAGGAAGTTAAAACTACATTCTTGATGTTTTTAACTGCTATTGAGTGTTTTAAACTGCATGGATGTACTTATGTATGCTTAAATCAGATTATGAAAAATGAGTTTTTACTTATGGATGAGAAATGAGGTTCAATCCAAGATTTGAGTGAGATTAAATGGTAATTTGGGCTGTTTATATGTGTTAAATGATGCTTACATGCTGGTATTGAGTTGATGATTATCAAAAATGGTTTACAAACAAATGCTTGGGCAATATTTTAGGTCAGAAACCAATTTGAAAAATAGAGTATAACATAGTAGCTGCCTGATAGCTCTTAAAAGTTGACTGTCATGTTCTTAAATTACCCAGAAATGCATACAAAGCATTAGCAGTGGACTGCCAGCCATTGGAAGTTGACTGTCATGCTAAACTTTTCCCAAAAAATACCAAGAACATAATAGTTGATTGTCGGGTCCATGGTAGCTGACTGGTAGTCCTCAGGTTTGGAAACATTTACTGGACAGTGAGTGAATAGTTAATTGACAGCTGATGGAAGTCAACTGTCGGCCTATGTTTTGGAAAATGAACTCAATAACCTAGCTTGAAGTGTAATTAGCCCAAACTCCACTCAAACAAGGGATCTAAACCTAGAATGTGTAATGGGTAACATGTGGTTTGAAAGTAAAAGAGAAAAAGCCATAATGATATGAGAATTTAAAAGGAATAAGCATAAGTCATAAAAGAGAAATGAGAAAGTATTTCTAGTGTATAGATATGTGGTAGATAGGCTTATGTCGAGTGACTGATGGTCAGTATGGGATTGTCATTGGGCATTTCATGGTTGAATACCAAATGATTTCAAAAACATCGTGATGGTTACTAATTTTAAGTTAGTGAACTCATCTATGGCCATTTAAAGGAGTCATATATTTAAAGTTATACATAACCATGGTATGAGCCAAATCACCCTAGTCTATATACTTGTGAATAGTATTTTAGGAGATGATCTATTTCTGTTGATAAGAGAAATAGTAATCCTGTATGTATAGGGGAGGAAATGCCAAAGAGATGGGCAAGGACCTTGTTGTTACTAGTGATACAAGGGAGGATCTGCTAGAGGTGGGCAAGGATCTTGTTGGACTTGGTGAATTAGGGGAGGAACTACTAGAGAGATGGGCAGGGACATTAGTGGGGGTGTTGAGGATGGTTGTACTTGGATCCACTAAAGGATGCTCCAAATAGTACACTGATTACAGTCAAGAACTGTGGTCCATTGAGAACTACAGGTAGTCATGGACTATGAGAAATTCATTGATGGCTGATGATTTAATACGAAGAGTTGTTCGCTTGGTGACTCTTTTGATTTCTCTTGTTATGATAATGATTTGGCAATGGCCATGATGATATGCTCTAAATTCCTTGTCTTTGCTCTATATCTATATGTGATTATAACCCTGTTACTATTATAATCCGATGATATATCCTCTGTGATGGATATATGATGAGTTGTATTTGCATTCATAAGTATGAGATGTAATTGTATAATTTGTGCACGACATCCTAATAGACATGATGTATTATCTGATGATAAAAAGAATGCAGAGTATTTAAGTAAAAGTACAGTGGTACAAATCAGCAATTTGTAAAACAAGTTGTTATTGCTACTAAAAAATTATTCTCATATAAATGTTGGTTTATATTAGATGCCTAGATACCAAGTATTGTTGGAGGTGGAGGTACCTTTCCTAGGATATTTCCCAATCATTAAAGAATTATGGGTTATATTTGTGTTGAAAGTTCTTTCCACACCCTGACTGATGAAGTTTTAGGGTCTATACAGTAAATTTTTGACATGTAACATGCCCAATACCTTGATTCCTTCTTATTATTTTTTGAAAGGATCAGGATGATGATTTTTGGTGCATCAAAATGAGGGCATATATGTATTAAGATATGTGAGATAGGCATCCATTAGTAGGCTTTTTGTTAAATGGGTATGAGTGATAGGGTTATTGCTTCCTTATTCTAGTTGACAAATCTTACATATCTATACGTATATGTCTGGTGTACAGAAGTTATAATTGTTGTAAAGGGATTATGTATATATTATGAAGGTGAATGTATATTCTTATATATTTTATTTCAATTATTTCTGCTATGTTATGTGTGAGAACTCGAGTGTAGATATCCCAAATCAATAGCACTCAATTATTTAACTTGGTAAAAGTTAAAATTTACTTAGGTAGAGATAGTAGTAACTCACCAATCCTATAGTATATTATATTATATTATTAACTAAAAAGAACCATAGGATTGAGGGTGTTACATGAGTTGTCATACAATACCACAATCTTTCAAATAGTCATCAAACTCTTGACTTAAGTGTAACGCCCTTATCTAGTATTACAATTCCTTCGATGTAAATAGATAAGTTCAGTACATTATTCTTATCCTTTCATTCATAATGTTTGAGCATTTATACCATTACATTTTATTAAAGTGGATTAGGTTTGGGTTCTTTTGCTCAGATCAAATCTCATATGCACAGCAGAAATAAAATATCATACATCACAGCAGAATTTAAAAATTTCATATTACATACAATAAGTGTCCAATAAATGTCTATTACATCCTTTGAAAACTTATACTAGGATATATGAAGTACCCATCTATAAGGAGTCAGGAGATAACAACCTGTCACTCAAACTCCTTTTAAATAATGGGGATGAATAGGTCCCTCACATATCCTTTCCCCAGTAATTTCCTGTTTCCTTTTTCCTTATGTATAGCCAAAATAATAGCCCTAATTCTAATCCCAAAAGTGCAAGACTATAAAAATATTTCTATCAAAATTATTCCTTCTAATGCTATCTCTATCCTCCCCCGAGCTTGCTAAATAACTGGGTCTGATACATATTAGTATATAAATGAGAAAACGAGTTTCCCAGTAGCTTAGCAATTCATTCCTTTAAAATATACTAATATGTATCAGGGTGCAAGAACCAAAAAATTTTCATCTACATTATCGGTATTTAAAACATAGTCTCATTCACATATACCAATTGGCAAGCAGTACATGATTAATAGAAATGTCAATGTGATAAAGGTAGATATTCTCTTTTGAGTAAAACATCTTTTTATGGGATCATATATGTAAAATCAAAATTGAAATAACAAGGATCAATTATGAATTTCATTCTTAAAACTTACCTTGATAAATTGATTGTGTACACTTGGGCACCTTGTGGACACTTGGCTACCTTGATAAATTAATTGTGCACACTTGGGCACTTATAGACACTTGGCAACCTTTATAAAATTTATTATCACTTGGGCACTTGTGGACACTTGGCCACTTTAATAAAATTTTTTGTGCACACTTGGCCACCTTTATAAAATTTATTGTGCATACTTGGGCACTTATGGATACTTGGCCACCTTAATAAAATTTTTTGTGCACACTTAGGCACTTTGTGGACACTTGGCCACCTTTATAAAATTTATTGTGCACACTTGGGCACTTATGGACACTTGGCCACCTTAATAAAATTTATTGTGCACACTTGGGCACTTTGTGGACACTTAGCCACCTTTGTAAAATTTATTGTGCACACTTGGGTACCTTGTGGACACTTAGCCACCTTTATAAAATTTATTGTGCACACTTTGGCACTTTGTGAAAACTTGGCCACCTTTATAAAATTTATTGTGCACACTTGGGCACTTTGTGGACACTTAGCCACTTTAATATAATTTATTGTGCACACTTAGGCACTTTGTGGACACTTGGCCACCTTAATAAAATTTATTGTGCACACTTGGTCATTTTGTACATATATATGGCAACTACATTTTCTTTTATTTTAACATTTTAATCTCTCTTGCATTTAGTCCTCATAAAATACATTCTAATGCATTCCTTATTAGATTCGGCTACCAAGGTTTGAAATACAATATAGTTTCAGCCACCATGGAGAAATAATCCAATTTAGGATTTCCATGTCACGTTATTCTACTTACCTTTTTGGGTTCAAGTTACATACTAAAATTTCAATTACATATATTTAATTATTCTTACATCCCAATAACAATGTGAATCTTTATTAGCCAAAGCCAAATCTTCTATATTCTAATTTGTCATAATTTTTCTCCTTTCTTTAGCTAACCAAATTCCTATCTTTCTTACACTAATTTTCAGCAAGCAAAATTACTATCTTATGAAAGCCACTTTTATTTTGATATCTATAACTTGTAACATTCATTGGCCATACATAATATAAATTTTCCAGCCTTATCATGCCTTAGGGTTTTCACTAAACATACTATAATTTATTTTTAACAATGATCCTTTCATAAAATAATAGTATCAATTTTAGCATATCCACAACCACATCCATTTACCATGCAAGCTTAGCCAAGAGACAATCACATTTTCAAGAATGTAGACAAGTAACCCATGTTCCATGAAAGCTTGAAAATCATGATGCATATATTTTAAAACATGGAACAAAAGTCCAAATGAATTGCTAACCTACCTCAATGATGAACTAAGATGAGATTATCTTGGCTTCCCCTTTGATTTTCTCCCTTTACTTCTTCCTTGTTCCTTTGCTCCTTTCTTCCTTGGTCAAATTCGCTCTCTCCCTTATCTTTGGATGAAATTGTCATGTGTGTGTGCTTTTCCTAATATGAAGTTCTCTCTCTTTCTTTCCAAACACTCTTCTGTGTCCCTCTTAATTCCATTCATCTTTTCTATTTGTTAAGGTGGTGTGTTCTATAATGCCCGATCCCTTGGAAATTTTAATAATGATGATAATTTTGAAATGTCAAATGAGGATTTAAAGGAAATAAGGAAATGGAGGTTATAACAAGAGGCACTAAAATGTAATTTCCTTTTTTGCCAGGAGGTCCTTGAAGTTCAGCTATTTCACCCTCTCCTCCTATATATGCTTATGGGCTTCCCTGGTGCTAAAAGAAGGCACCGAGCAGTCAGTAAGGAGAGGAAGAAGAGAGGAGACTGAGCAAGGAAAGGGAAAAGAGAAGGAAAGCAAGATTGAAGCTTTGGAACTCGAATTTGAGGTAGGAAATTCCTCAACTATAACTTATTTAGCTTTTCAAACATCATATAGCTAGATTCTCTTCAATGAGAACACCCAAATCTGTCAGAATCTAAGAGAAAGTGAAACTAGGAAAAACTTAGGGATTTCGGGTTTTCTGAGATTTAGGCCAGATAAATTATTTTTTTTTAGGTTAGAAATAGGTTTCTGAATCGAAATATTGAGAAAATCTGCTTCCACTTAGCCATTTCGAAGCTTAAATCAAAGTTTCTGAGTTAGATTTTTCTTTCACTCGGTTTACATGTAGATTCTCTGATGTGAGTGATGTTTTGGACCTATAAATTTATAAGTTTTGCTCGAAAACATGTAGAGATTAAGCTCATATAATTTTCATATGTTATGGACTAGTAATCCGGGATGTATTTGATGGAAACTCGCATTTTTGGACTGTCAAAGAATAGCACAGTCGATGGCCAGCATGCACCAGTCGACTGTCATGTTCTTCGTAAACCTAAAATTTTACTCAGCAGCTTAGCAGTCGACTGTTAGGCATGCACCAGTCGACTGTCGAGCCACTGTAAAACTCAGAATTGAACACAGCAGCTTAGTAGTCGATTGTCGAGCCACTCGTGAAGCCTAGAATCGCACACAGAGGTGCGCCAGTGATCGCCAGCGCGGGCGGTCGGCGCGTGACTAGTCATTGTTGGGTACCTGTCTTCGCAGTCTGACCTTTTAGAGAGCAATCAGCAGAATGCCAGCTCTTGGCAGCCGAATGGTAGCTCTCCTGATGCAAAGAAATGATTTTTTAACATGATTTGAGCTTAGAATCCCTGGGTTTTAATTTGAATAACGTTCAAATATTATCCTATATGAGAATTACATGAGAAGAGTGATAGAAAGCCCAAGAAATAGTTAGGAGAAGTGGGGAACTAGAGGAAACCTTAAGATAGGATTTGCATGAAAGCATGATAGAAAGGATATGGAATGAGATTTGAATTGTTTGCCTCAGGAGACGATTTGTGAGGATAATTCAAAGGTAAAAGAGGATAGCCCTGTTCAAAAGAGGAGCAAATGGTAAAGGTAGAGTAATCTACACCCCCTGACTCTTATTAACAATTGTGAATTGCTGTGTAATAAGTATGATTTGTAGATTGAGTGAGAATGATTGCTAAACATGATTAATTTGATTTGGATTTTCTGAGTATAGAAAAGATTTTCCGTGATGCTCTTTGCATGTTTGCTAGTTTGGCTATTGGGTTATATTCCATAGGGACTGACTAGCTTAGGGTGGATATTTAGTAGCTAGTATGGGATGACTGTTGAATATCCCCTATGTAGACCATTTATAAATTGATTGTTTTAATTGAATTAGTCTGCATTTTTTGGGAATTATACATTAAATTAGGACAACCCTGTGGAAGGTTTGAGGAGTAAAGTGTGGATAGCCTATACGGGGTGGAGTTGTGGTTTAAGTATAGCATCCCATGACCTTGAGTATTAGTCGATTGTGTGTATATATTGCCATATAGATTGTATGAGGATGAGACTAGCAGTGTGCACATGCAGGGGGATGCCCTAGAAGTTAGCTCTTGCCTATCCTTAAGTAAGTGATTAGTGTTACGGATCACACTCGAAAAATAGGGCGCATTTTAGGGTGATTGGTGTTACAGATCAAACCCAACCAAAACCTTGTTTTCAGATAAAACGGCATGAAATTAAGATGATTAATCACATGATATGTGTAATAGATTAATATATGAGATTTTTCAAGCATGATTTCACATGATAGGGTGGGTACTTCATCTATCCCTGTGTCTGTATATGAAACGATGTACTAAATAGATGTCATGATGTATATGTATATGTATATATGGAAAGTTTTTGTATGTAATCTACTGTAGTGTTTAATGTTTTATATTCTGCTGTGCCAAAGCATTTCACCTGAGCATGAGAACCCAACCTAATTGCAAAATAAATCTATGATGGATTGGATGCTCGGGAACTTACAATATAATTAAAGACTAGAATTAATGTAACCACTTATCTAAGGAAGTAATATGACGTTGTTAAGGTAAGATAAGGGGTGTTACAACTTCCCCTCTTGTTCTTAAGATCTTCTAGATAAACTTTGCAATTCCTCTTCCAATGTCTGGTCTCACCCTAGTGGAAGCACTTTCCTTGTTTAGTGTAACACCCCCTTAGCCTATGGTTCCTTTTATATTAATTAAAAGGGTATAGTATGTAAATATTATAACTGAGTGTGTTACTATTACTTCTACCCAAGTAAATTTAAACTTTTACCAAGTATATTAATTGAGTGCCATTTGGGTTGGGTTCTATACTCGGGTTCTCACTCAAGAATCGCAGCAGAAAATATACATATATATTTTAATCTAAATAACTATACACAAACATGTATACTTAATTATATAAATATTCTTAAATAACTATTGGGCATGGAGGCAACAACCCTGCCACTTATGACCCTATCAAATTTTCTATCGATAGTTACTAGTTAATCCATGTACATTCAAGTCAAGATAGGCTATACAAGAGATAATCTATACTAACCCTTCTAAAAAATCATAAGGGCTAGAACCAATTTAATACATGCCTATACCATTCTAAATATGCACTTTAATGTACCCTCTTGAGGGGTACCCTTCTCAATTTGCCTTTCTCTCCAATCAAGAACGTACACATCTGGCACACACTAGCACACGTGTGAGAATTTAATCTCAGTAAAAATGCAAACTGCTTTGACAACTACTAACCTATACCACCGTACTCATACGAAAAAATCTCTACATTATTTCATCACAAAAACATAAACATACTATTAGGGTGCAATGCATGCAGCATGCTCTCATGTCTTATGCTCAGATTTATGCATGTACATCTAAAACATCTAAACTTTGAAATATGGGAAGTGCATTCATCATCATTCTCATCATAACTTTTATATGAAACATTGTGAGATAGTAAAAATTCCTTTACTTTAAAAAAATAAGCAGGAAAAATAACACATCATAAGACTTATCAGGAGCGCTGCCTAGTGAACAACTCCACGTACCACTGTCTGTATGTATGAGTTTGTGACTATTCAGCCACCCTTTAGCTAGAACTCTAGCTTTGTGGTGTTGTCCAAGACAAGAGAAAGAGATAGTGGTATTTATAATGGTTTACTTGAAATATTATCTTCCATAATCATGAAATCCTAACTTTGAAGATGTATTCCAACAAGAGAGAAAAGATATATTTATGTACATATATATATAATATGAGAAAGAAATATTTATATGTATGCATAAACATATTGAAAGTAAAACCAAATGAAAATGGTGAAGGAAAGGATTTTTAGTTCACCTTTTTTCATGATGAAATCCTTGATGTTTGATAGAAAAAAGTGTGAAAATTTGTATGGAAATGGAAGGGAGTTGATATATCTATGTTGTAAAAGGGGGGAAAAGTGAAGAAATGGCATGAAAGTCCCATTTTCCCCTCACTTTCTCCCTTTGGCCGAATTGGAAAAGAAAGAGAAATTTATATATTTATATTTGTATAATAAAATGGGAATTTATGTATTTATGTTTGCTTAATGGAAAAGATGGAAGAAAGGGAAACAATGATTACAAACTCTCTTAATTACTTGTCTTTTTGCATATGGCTAAGAGCTCAAGGAAAGTTTTACATGAATGAGATTCTTACAAGTGTTTCTCTCTTAGGCCATAAGTATGGAAAAAAGAAGAAGAAGAAGATGATGTCTTAAAATGATGTGCTTTAAATTTTCTTTCTTTCTTCATTTCCCTAGCTTGGCCAAAACAACCCTTCTTATTTCCCTTGAATTGGCTGAATTTTTGGTATTGTAATTGTGAAGGAAAAATGTTAAATTTTTACATTAACCAATTGCAAGAGGAAAGGAGAAGTAGGTGGCTAAGGCAAAATATTTTAATGATGTATGGAAAGTAATGACCTCCCTTGGCCGAGACCTCACTCTTTTTCCTTGTGTTGGCCGAGACTTGGAAATGGAAATTTTAACAGGAAATATTGGCATTTATGTTGGCCATACTCAAGAGGAAAAAAGGTGTGAATTAATATGGCAAAGGGTTATAAAGATGTGTGTTATGCATTTCATGAAAGAAATGTCTAATCTTGAAGAAATGTCTAATCTTCTATATCTATGATTTATGTTATGAATTTTATATGTAACCTTACATATTCATACAATTCAATTTGAAAGTGTTGCCAAACCAGAAAGAGTAATATTGTGAAAGTGTAAGATAGGTATCATGAAAATGAAAATAAAGAAAGGGAAATAGGAATAGAAATAGTAAGAGAAACTAGAGGAAGTGTCTTTAATGTATACTTTAGAATAGATGGACCTGTGACCGAGTAACCAATTGTCGGTATAGGATGGCCGTTGGGCATTCCAAGGTTATGTCATAAATTTGGATGGTAAAACATCCACTTGGATACAAGAATTTTAAAAAACACCGTGAGGTTGCAAATTCTAAGTTAGTGTAACTTAATATGACCAAATGAAAAAGGGAGATTTTGCACAAGTCACATCATCTTAAAGTATATACGTACTAGGAATATGATCTACCATTAAGTGGTGATGATTTCATAGCATCATGATCTGCCCAAAAGTGGAGAGGAAATGATCTATGCAACTAGCAGTAATCCTGTGAGCTTAGTTTTCATAGGTTATTGATCTGTCAAAAGGCAGTGACTAATAACTAACAAGGGTACTTGGATCCACTGAAGGACACCTCAGATAGTACCAGTGGTAGAATTGTCACATAGGAGAAAATTATCTCACTCATGTAAGTAATGGTATGTAGAATAGTTCAATGGGTGACTCTCCCGATACTCTTAAGCTTCTCTACACAGGAAAATGGCATTAGCCATAATATTATAATTATTTTCCTTTTCCCTAATTTTATGATCTTTGTGATCTTATAATGATGCATAAAACATAAATTTATATATGTATATACTCATGAAACCTATGTTATGCTTCCATTATGAAAGGATGTTATGAAATGATATAAATGGTGAACTCTATTCTTATATTGAATTATGTTATGCTTTAAATACATGCCATCCTGATATATATATGAATCATCAATGATACCCCAATAGATTATGTTATGCATTAAAGAAAAAGAATGTATAATGTTTTTTGTATTATTACAGTGATACATGCCAGAGGCTTTCAAAAGACTAGATTGTTTGGCTACTAAGAATTTATTTCTCATAATTATCCTAGTATGTATCAGATGACCAAGCATAGACTATCACTGGAATTGCAGGGAAGATGGATTCTGGCAGCATGTATAAGTTATGCATAATATTAGCAAAATAATGACAAAGGTTTAAGTGGCAAGATTGTTGCCTCCTTGCCCTATGTATCCACCTAAACTTTATGTATGAAGAATATATATAAATATGAATGGTATTTTCAACTTCCATTGTATTATTAGTAATATTTATTGTGTAGACTTTCACTATGCAATGTATAAGAATAACTGAGTAAAAAGGACCCAAACCTAATCCAATATTAAATGATAATTAAATATCAAACTCAGGTAATAAATAAGGACAAACGTGAAATTGTAACACCCGTAACACCCCCTTTAGCCTATGGTTCCTTTTAGTTATTTAAAAGGTATAATATATGCATATTTTAATAGTAGTTTGTTACTGTTACATCTACTTGAGTAAATTTTAAACTTTTACCAAGTTAATTATTTGAGTGCCATTTGGGTTGGGTTCTATACTCGGGTTCTCATACATAGCAACAAAATATCAGATTAAATACATATACATAATTCCTCCTAAGTAGCTATACACAAACATACATAAATACTCATTCATTAACTTTAATTTAACTTATTAGGGTATGGAGGCAACAACCCTGCCATTCATGACCCCTTCAAATTTTGTATCCATAAATTCATACTAATCCATATACATATAAATCAATATAAGCTACAGAAGAGATATTCTTTACTAGCCTTTCTAAAAACTATAAGGACTAGTACAAGTTAAACAAGTGCCTATATTATCCAAAATAGACATTTTCAAGTACTCCCATGTAGGGTACTTCTCTCCTGCTTACCTTCTCCTCTATCCAAGGAACCTATACATTTGGTACACGCCAGTACTCATGTGAGAAATAAATCTCAGTAGCAATGCAACCTATTTTAAAAATCCACTGACCTGTACCACTGTACTTATACGGAAGACCTCTATATTCTTTTCCATCATAAGGCATAATACATACCATATGCTTTGGGGATGTAATGCATGCAACATACTTTCAATCATATGCTCAGATTTTTTCATATACCTTTAAACTTTGAAATATAGGATGTTCATTCATCATCATCTCATTATAACTTCTCATAACTTCTCAGATAAAGCATATTGTGGGATTGTAAACATGTCATTACTTGAAACATATGAGTAGGAAAATAACACATCATAAGAGTTATTGGGAGCGTCGCCCAGTGAACAACTCGACGTACCACTGTCTATATGCATGAGTTTGTAACTACTCAGCTACCCTTTAGTTATAACTCTAGCTTTAACTTTAACCTTTTGTATATTTTGAGGCATCCCTCAGCCAGATCCGAGTACCATCCCATAACCAGTGGGATAGTTATCAACTCTTCCCAATGTTTCCCTTCCTCAAATGAGATTGGTTATCAACTCATGGGATCACTATCAACTTTACCCGAATCATTTCCTCTCTGCTTTTGGGTGGATCATAATACTGTGGAAGCACCATCGCTCCTTGATTGATCACACTCACAGCATACTATTCCCTACATATACACTAGGGTGACTCGGCTCATATCCATGGTTTTGTTTAACTCTAAGTATATGTTTCTTAAATGGCCTTTAGAAGATGACACTAACTTAAAGTTTGTAACCATCATGGTGTTTTTGAAATCATCTAAGTTCAAGTGGATGTTTAACAATCCAATTCATGGCACAATTTTGGAATGCCAACGACCATCCTATACCGAAAATTGGTCACTCGACCATAAGCCTATCTACTACTAAGGCATACGTTTAGAATACTTTCCTCTTTCCTCTCTTATGTTCTCTGCTCTCTCTTTGTTTAACTATCACAAGGATTCTCTCATCCTAGTGACTCGTGACTCTATCTCTTGCATGTTACCCACTACATTCCAAGTTTAAATCATTAGTTTGAGTGAGATCTTTGGCTATTTATCTCTTAAAATGATCATTGAGTTCATTATCCAAGTCAAGGGGCTGGCAGTCGACTACTCTCTCGCTGGCAGTCAGCTGCTAGCTCACTGTCTAATTTCTCCTATCTTGGCCGATAGCTACCATTTGGCTACTAAAGGCTTGCCAGTCGACTGCTAGCCTCGATAGTTGACTCCCAGGGGCTGGTAGTTGGCTGCTAGAATTTTGGAAAATTTTTTGGAAAATGAAGAACATGACAGTCAACTTCTAGGGGTTGGCAGTTGACTATTAGCGTTTTGTCTTACTTTTCTGGGTAGAGGATGAACATGACATTTAGTTGCTAACACTCGGTCTATCCTAAAAATCATTGTTTCACCCATATTTTTGCCCCAAAAACATGTTCTCAAACTATTTTCACAAGCTATGAACTCAAAGCCAACATTTAAACATCATTTAATATCTATAACAAACCCAAAACTCAACTTAACATATCTCAAAGCTAAGATCAAACCACATTTTTGCACTTAGGGCAAAAGCCTACTTCACAATCAATGACAAGCATAAATAAGCATAACCATTCACCAAGCATTACCCAATAGCATTTAAAAACATAGAGAATGCAGGTTTGAACCCCAGAATTAAATTAAAACATTCAAAAATCACATTTTTCAACAAGTTGCTGCATATTTCAGAAATGGGGTTTTAGGTTGAGTTGCTACCGTGATTTCTTGAGCAATGTGTGTGTATAGTGTGTTAGAATGGTCTTCCTCTTGCTGTAGGACTAATTTCCAACCTTAAATCTATTCTTCCTTTAGTAAATCTCCTCCTCTTTGCCCTAACTCGCCCCTTTCTCTCTCTACTCACCCCTTCTCCTTCTTTCTCTAGGAATTTGGCTGATGCTTGGTTTATGTTGGGGTTTCAGGGTTTATGTTGGGGTTTCAGGGTTTATGAATATTAACTCTTCCTATTTGCATTCTAATCCTTAGCTCATTTTTTATTTTAGTGTAGTTGAAGTTTTACTTTTCGTTAGGTCCTTGGCCACACTTTGACTCAGCTTATCTTTCTTTCAATTAAGTCTTTACACTAATGCAACTATATGCAATTAATGCAACATACAAAAGCATTTAAATTTAAATTAACAACTAACAAATATCTCTTAATCACATTAGAAGTGGATGTTATAGAAATAATGTAACGCCCTTATCTGGTAATACAACTCCTCTGATGTAACCAGATAAGTTTGATACATTATTCTTATCCTTTATTTAATTAATGTCTGAGCATTTATACAATTAAGTTTTATTAAGCGGATTAGTTTTGGGTTCTTTTTGCTCAGATCAAATCTCATATGCACAGTGAAAATAAAATACCATGCATTACAGTGAAAATTTAAACTTCATATAATTCAAATAATAATGTCCATTACATTTTGGTAAACATGTACCTAGATATATGAAGTACCCGTCCATAGGAAGTTAGGAGACAACAAGCCTGTCACTCAAACTCTCTTACAAATTGCTAACGATGGGCTAGTCCTTCACATATCCTTACCCAGTGATTCCCTTATACATCTCATATACACAACTAAAAGAATAGTCCTAATTCTAAACCAAAATATAATTAGACTAGGACCCAAAATAGAGGTTACAAAAATTTTTCCTTTAACCAAAATGAAACTCCTATCTCCCCGGCCCTGCTAAGCGTCTGCATCTGATACATATTAACATATAAATGAGAAATGCAAGTTTCCTAGTAGCTTAACAGTTCAGGGTTTAAAATCAACTAATATGTATCAGGATGCAAGCACCAAAATATTTAATTCTACATTCTTGGTATATATATAAAAACACAGCATGATTCATAAATATAAATTGGCAAGCATTGTATGATCAATTTAAATGTCAATGTGATAAAGTACTATTATTTTCAAATAAAACATCTTTGTATGTTATTAAACACGATAACATAAAATTAACAAAACTATTTATGCTTGTCATTTTTAAAAATTACTTTTATATAATAGTTTTGCACACTTGGGCAATATGTGGACACTTGGCCACCTTTATAAAATCTCTTGTGCACACTTGGGCACTATTTGGACACTTGGCCACCTTTACAAATCTTTGTGCACACTTGGACACTTGTGGACACTTGGCCACCTTTATAAAATCTCTTGTGCACACTTGGTCACTATGTGGACACTTGGCCACCTTTATAAATCTTTGTGCACACTTGGGCACTTGTGGACACTTGGCCACCTTTATAAAATCTTTAACAAGTTTCAAGGGCAATTTTCCTTTTCTTGAAAAATAATACTAGTGTACATCTTTTTAAAATTCTAATAAACTTTAAGAATGACTTTCCCTTTCTTGAAAAAGAATATTAATGTACATCCCTTAAAAATTCTAATAACTTTAAGAATAAATTCCTCTTTCTTGGAAAATTAATATTAATGTGCATTTCTTGAAAAATCCTAATAATTTCAAGCATAAATTCCCCTTTCTTGGAAATTAATATTAATGTACATGTCTTATAAAATTCTAAATACTTCAAGAATAATTTCCCATTTCTTGGAAATTAATATTAATGCACATTTCTTATAAAATTATAATAATTTCTAGCATGAATTCCCCTTTCTTGGAAATTAATTTTAATGTACATTTCTTATAAAGTTCTAATAACTTTAAGGATGAATTCTCCTTTCTTGGAAATTAATATTGATGTGCATTTCTTATAAACTTCAAGAATAATTTCCCATTTTCTTTTAAAATAATATTATGGTGCATTGCTTATAAATTCCAAGAATAAATTCCATGGACTTGGCCTAAGGAAATTGGTTAAATTGTAATTCAATTTCCCTCTTTCATTCCTTAACTAACACCATTCAAATTGTATAGTCTCCTTTCTTCTGTGGTCATTTTTCTCACTAATCACAACCAAACTTTCACACCCATTAAATGAAAAATTCATCTTCTACTCGGCCAACAAGAGTTTCATGGGGAATAATGGCTCATAAACTCATACATTCATTTCTATCATGACAATATCACTAACTATTTATAATCCTTTCATAATAACAACATTCATTTCATCACATCAACCCACATCCCAATCAATCACACATGCTTAGCCAACATAACATACATCTTATCAAGAATGTAGGGAAGACAATCATGTTCCATAGAAACTAAAAACATCATGATTTCATATATTAGATCATGGAACACTATCTTAAAATTGTTAATGTACCTTAAGGATGACTAAGATGGACTTAGCTTGACCCTTCCTTTGACTTTCCTTGCTCCTTTACTTCCTTTCTTGATCACCTTCACTCCTTCCTCCTCACAACTTTGGTGTTTGACCTAGCCTTACGCCCTTACTCTTTCTTTCTCTTTTTCCTTTCTTTCTTTCCGTGAAGTGTGTGGTTTTCTCTTCCCCAATATTCAAGGCTCTCTTTCTCTCTCCTTTTTAGGGATGTGTCTGTGTGTGTATATGCATTTAGGCTACTCATGAATTTTCAACTTCATTTTCCCTTGGCTATTTAGGTGATGGGTGCCCCACATGCATCTCATGTATTAAACTTAAAATTTCTAATTCCATTGCTTGCAAGGCTCATGTAATTCCCATGCACATTTTCCTTTATTCTATTTGTTTTTTTTGCCTAGTGCACGTGAAGTTTGGTCCCTTTTCTCAACTCTCTCTTGTCTCTTTGCTTGGGTGACGTGTGCATGCATCCATGTATATTAAAAAAAATACCTTTTCCAATTTCTTTTCCCTCATGCATTCGGTCAATGGGTTGCACACTCTTCTCATTCCTAATTAAAATTATTTCTTAGACACCTTGTACTTGTAAGTACAATTGGCCTTGCTTGTACGTGTGATTCATCCCATTCCTTCATGCCACCTTGTTTGCAAGTTGCACTCTTTTTCTCCTTGAATTCTTTCTCCTCTTGCCGTGTGTATGCTTCCTTGCATTAAAATACAATTTCCATTCCATTTCCTTTTGTCTACTTTCCTTACATTACAGCCATATGTGTACCTTTAGGTACCATTTCCTTGCAACCGTGGTTTATCTCCTTCACAAATTAACGTTGTACCTTCCTATTTTTCTCCTTTAAACTTTTATTTTCCTTACTCCACACGATGCACTCTTTCCTTTTTAATTATTATGGCTGCTGCATGTGTACCTTTAAACAAAATCCTGCACCCTTTTTCCCTTGTCCACTCGGTCACATAAGGAAGGAAGGGAAAGAGATCATGAATCACTTCTTCCACACGCCACACACACGGTTTCTCCCTTCTTTTCTTTTTCCTTGCTTTATCTCATTTCCCCACTAGCATTTTTTTATGATTTTTTGAGGCTTCCTTAAAGCATACGTGTCTTCCCAATTTTATGCTGCACTTCCTTCCTTTTTCCTTTCCTTTGCCATGTTGGAGCATGAAAAATTCTACACCTTGTACCTCCTTACTTGCAAATTTGGTAGTTCTTTTCTTAATTGTTTTCTTTCCTTGTTTCCTAATTCCCATGGCTATACTAAGTGTACTTGCAAGTACACTTTTATTTTCTTGAAAGTTGCCTCATCCCATTGGTCACTCCACCTTCCTTTCTTCTCAAATTCAAATTTCCATTCGACCAAAATGAAGGGAAGGACGCCACTTGCATTCATTTCTTTTTTCCATTTCATGGTTGCACCTTCCCTCTTCTCCTCACCATGCCACATGTTTTTGGTACCTTCCCTTTTGCATCACGTAAGGCCAAAGCTTGTGCATATAAAGTATTAAATTATTTCCTTTCTCCATGAATATTTAAACTAAAAAAAATTTTGCACTTACTCTTTTTCTTTGTTTTACTTGTTGCATGAACAATCCTATATTTTATTCCTCCCTTGTACCTAAATCACTCCTCTCACGTAAAAACCATGCATGCTTAACCTTCCCCACTACACATATACATGCATACTTATATTTAGGTAACACATATATGATATAGAGGCCACCTTCACGCAAGACTTGCATCTCATGCAAGGCAAACGTGGTTCCACTTGTCAAATCATCCAATGGTGCATATTTATATATATTGGATTGTTTCATTCTTCTTTCTTTCCCCTTTTTGTCTTGGCCACGTGGGGTATATACATGAAATATAAAACTTATATTCTTCACCAATTGCATGTGTGGGTTTATATGCCTTTTTGATTTGCTTTTCTTTTGGCACTTAAGCTAGGTGATACAAAAGGAAGGATAAGGAATTAAATTAAACACCTAATTTTATACAAGATTATCTTTTAGCATACCCATTTTTAAGTCATTAAATTATGCAAGCAAATTCACTCCACTTTATGATAACTTATCTAATTAATCATGAATCATTTAATTTATAACTAATCAAGGAATATGAGGTGTTACAAATAACATACCAATCTGGTAGCTAGAGGATGTATACTGAAAATAATATATTTTACAAAGGAAATGGTGATGTGAATAGGTTGTTATACTCAAAGTCCACGATAGCCAACATAAGGCAACAAAAATCTAAAGCGTCATCATGATGCTTATAAGCATCCCTATCGGCATAAGATGCACCTATTTTTGGTGGTTGAGGAATGGGTCCCTCTAGGATATAGAGCTTTCGCTCATGCTTGAGGACTATCCTCAAATTCCTATACCATTCTAGGAAATTTGTTTGAGTTAATTTTTCCTTCTCAAGGACTAATTACAAATGGTAAGTAATTTTATGTGTTTGCCATAATATCTACCACATAAATATGCAAAGTAAATATTACATTTGAACATTTAATAAGTACTTTAAATTAAATGTTCCTATTAATATTTTGTTCAAATTAACAACCCTTAATTTTAATTTAAAAAACCATAACACTTGGGTTTTCTTAGTGGGCCAAGATCTATATTTCACCGATTATTGAGTTAGATTTGGCTAAATCACCCAAAATAGATTATTTAGGTGAACAACTTTTGCCAATTACATCCTATGTAATTCTTGGATAGTTGGGTGAAAAATCCTTGTTTAAGAACATCTAATGAACTTATGCCCAACTCCATGCTTCTAGGCTTCAATCCTATTGAGTACCCTAGTTAAGTCAAGAACCCAATTTTGGCAGTCTGGATATCACTAACTTATCATATCGCATCTCACCAAGATAAACTAGGTACTTTACTTTGGAAAACCTACCGAATGTTGATCAAGGCCTTGATGAGTGCCAAGTATCGAGAGGCATCACATATTATCATTGACTTAATTTTATAATGAGGGACTTTAACTAATTTAAGATCTCACCAATATCATATTCAATTTATCTCATGCATAAGTTATATCTCATATTGTCATACACAATCAATCATATCTCATACACCATATTTGCATCATATTATCAACATATAATTTAATGCAAAATAATATGTGACATAATATGGCCCATCCTGCCTAAATGCTTTCAAATCTAATTAAGGATTTTACTAAAAAACTAAGACTCTCAAGACTTATTCTTGAATTTGTAACGCCCTTATCTAGTCTTATTGTTAACTTCGATATCAAGAGATAGGTTTGGTACATTATCTTTATCCTTCATTTTATTAAAGTCTGAGTAGTTAAACCATCATATTATATTATGCGCATTAGGTTCAGGATCCTTTGCTCAGAATAAAACTTACATACACAGTGGAATAAAATATTACACTACACAGCAGAAATTAAAACTTTCATGTGATTCAAATAAATACATGTCCAATAATTTTCATTACATGCTGATGAGACATATCCCCAGATATATGAAGTACCCAACCATCAGAAGTCAGGAGACAATAGACCTGTCACTCAGACTCCCGTATAAATGAAGGGTGGTCCGGTCTTTCAGATATCCGTTTCCCTTGTATACCCCCAATGCAGCTTATATATATAATCAAAATAATGTCCTATCCTAAATCATATCTAGCTAGGACCTAAAATAGGGGATTAAAAAAAAAACCTTACTCGAACAAAAAGAAGCAGCTATCTTGTGGCCCTGCTACGCATCTGTATCTAATACATATTAGCACTTAGGTGAGAAACATAAGTTTCCCAATAGCTTAGCAATTCAAAGCTTTAAAATCAACTAATATGTACTAGGGTGTAAGCACCAAAACATTTAATCTACATTCTTGATATTAGGCATATTATTGCACATAACTATAAACTAACAAGCACTGCATGATAAATTTAGAAGTTAATAAAAATTAGATAATTCATTTTCAAATGAAAACGTATTCTTATAAGCTTACCAGTGCTATTACAAAATTATCTGAGCGCTTATATGTGTTTCGTGAACACTAGGTCATGGGTGTGGAGCACCTTTAGCCACACCTTCCTAGGTCACCCGTGTGGAGTACCTTTGGCTACACCTCGTAATTTATGGACACCCGGCCACGTATATAGCGTAGTCGCTAGCACTAGGTCTTAAGCATGGAGCACCTTCGGCCATGCCTCACTAGGGCGCCCGTGTGGAGCACCTTTGGCCACACCTCATAAATCGTGGACACTTGGCCACGCACATAAAATCATCGGGACACCAGATTACAGGGATGGAGCACCTTCGGCCATCCTCCCTAGGCCTCTCGTGTGGAGCACCTTCAGCCACACCTTGTAATTTGTGGACACTCAGCCACGCATATAGCATAATTACGAGCACTAGGTTATGGGCATGGAGCACCTTCGACCATGCCTCGCTAGGTTGCTTGTGTGGAGCATCTTTGGCCACACCTCGTAAATCGTGGACACTCGGCCACACATATAAAATCATTGTGAACACTAGGTCACGGGCATGGAGCACCTTCGGCCATGCCTCACTAGGTCGCTAGTACACGCTGGGCCACCTTTAACCTTTCTTATGAAAATTTAATTTAAGAAAAAATTTCTATTTCCCTTAGAAACAATTTCTAAGGTCCATTTTCATTTTAATAATCTCAATATTAATTTTTTTTTATGGGAGTTGATTTCCATATGCATTTTCTTCCTAAGAAGTTTAATAATTTTAATAATAATTTTTGATAATTTACCTTGCTTGGAAACTAATACCCATGCCTATTATCTTTCTAAAATGCTAGTATACAAATTTTCTCTTTCTTGGAATTAGTTCTATTGTACATTTTATCTCTAGAAGTTCTAATAATTTCCCTAATAATTTCTATTTCTAGGGAATTAATTCCTTAATTCCAATATATGTAATTTTTTTCTAAAAAATTCTAATCACTTTCATGATAATTTCTTTGACCTAGAAATTAATTCCCCTATATATTTTTCTTTTAAAAACTCTAATAATTTTCCTAAAAATTTTCTTTCTATCCATGTCATCCTTATGGGTCCCAAACCACAAAAATAAAATTTATCATGATATATTTATCACTACTTAATCTCATAGTTGATCTTAACAATAATTTCCAATACCCACCTAGTCATTTATTTCCTATAATCACATGCATTATTATTAACAATCGTGAATGTTCAATAACCCCATTAATCTCATTATGGAAATCACAAGTTCATCACAAGATTAAGAGTAATAAATCAAGCTATTTAAACCATGAAATAAATTTCTAAATCTAAGTCCTCTCATGATCTTAGGAAAAAATTAATTTAGAGATTAGTATTAGCCACCTTCTATCTTTATCATGCATACTCAATCAAGTTTATTCCAAACCAAGAATGTAGGTGAATACTCTAGTTGCGTGGAAATAAAATTTATGAAACATGTATACCACCTCATGGAACTAAGATAATTGAATTGCAAACCTACCTCTTTGGTTCCTTTTCTCTCTCTTTTTCCCTTCTTTTCTTCTTCTCTAATTCATCTTTTTCTCCTTGCTTCCCTTTCCTCATGTGGGCATGTGTAGGTGATATGAAAGGAATGAAATGCTTCTCCTCTTCTCTCTTCACGCGTGAGCCTTCCACACAAGAATTTCCCGCTCTTTAACTTCTTTCTTATGTGGCGTGTGTATGCATTCTTTTAATAATAAGATTTCCCAATTCCATTTCCTTATTTTTTGATTAAAAGTTGCATACTCTCTCTCTCTTTTTCTCTTCTCCTTCATGCCAAATTTCCCTTCACGTGTGTGCCTATATTTCTTGCAAGTACACTTTGTCCAAGCCAAGGAAAGCTGCCCTCTTTATTTTCTTTTATTGTCTATAGGTTATATGCATGAAGCCTTCCCCTTCACATGTGATTTTTGGCATATAACTCAATTTTCAATTCCTTCTTGTCTCTTTTGGCCTAGGTGGCGTGTGGATGGTTGCGTGTATGGTTTCTTTGCCAAAAATTCTGCACACCTTTGCCAATTATATATACATATATTTTTACACAAGTGTACTTGCAAGTACACTTTGTCTTTGCTTGCACACTTGGTAATTGTTCTTCTTGCAAGCTTATATTTCCCACTTCCACGAGTAACCTTGGTGCCATGTCATGAAAAATTTTCTACACCTTTTATCTATTCTTCCTAACCAAAATTCCCTTCACATGAAGCTTCTTGTGCCCCTTCCAAGAAAAATTATGCACCATTTATAATTCTTCCTCCTTGCCATGTTTTCATGTCTCTCATCTTCCCATGTGTATATTTTACTAAAAAAAATTCTGCAGTTAATTAGGATTGCTTGTTGCCTTGGTGTTCCTTTTTTCTTGCAAGTGTAGGCTTGTCCACTCTCACAAGCAATCAAAGAAATAAAAGTGCTGCACCTTCATTAAATTATTGCACACTTGCCACTACTTTTTTGTCCTCCCATGTGGCGTCCAAAAAGAAGGGAAGATTTGGCTTTTATGCTAGCTTTTCATGTGACACATTCATATATATATATATATTAATTTTGCACTAAAATTTTGCATCATATTGATGTATGTCTATTTATTCATAAATTAATTTCCCTTACTCCCTTCTATTGTCCATTGGTCCCATACACAAGATATATTGAATTTCTTCCCTTCCTAGTTCACGTGTGACTTGGAGGTTTCATGCATGAGATTGTAGTTTCCATTCCCTCTTTTCATTTGGGATAACATGCAATGCATATACCTATATATATCTTACATGACTACATCCTATATTACTTTTCCCCTTGGTATTTAGCCTAAGTAACTAGAAAGGAAAATAAGGAATTAATTTTAAGCACCTAATTTTCATGTAAGCTTACTTTTCAATATAACCATTTGGTCCAATAGATTATAGAAGCAAAAATATTTCCCTTACTTAAGTTAATTTAATTAATTAGCACGCAAGAAATTAATTAATGATACCATTAATTCTATCCATTTAATAGAATACCATTAATTTAGGCTAATTAAACTATGGGGTGTTACATTTCTTCCCCCCTTACAATAATTTCATCTTCAAAATTCATACATACTGCATGAGAATAACTCTAGATACGCCTTGCGTATGTCCTCCTCCCTCTCCTAGGTAGCCTCCTGTGGTGCTGTTGGGTCCTATAAAACCTTTACCAAGGGAATGGCCTTATTCCTTAGGGTTTTGACTTCAGTACCGATGTTTTGAATAGGTCTCGACTGATAAGTCAGATTATCCTTTAATTGTAGAGTACTGACGTCAAGTATGTGGGAGGGGCCGGGTATGTACTTTTGAAGCTGGAAGACATGGAAAACATTATAAAGGTTGGACAGGTGTGGGGGTAAGGCTATTTGGTATGCTGATGGACCCATTCTTTTCAATATTTGGAAAGGTCCAATGTATCTGTGACTTAGCTTTCTAGACTTCATAGCTCTACCAATCCTAGTAGTTGGGGATACTCAGAAAAACATGGTTTCCTTCCTCAAATTCTAGGGGTCTTCTTCTCTTGTCAGCATAGCTCCTCTTCCTGTCCTGAGCCTTTGCTATTTTCTCCCTAATCATTTTGATTTGATCAGTTATCTGTTGCACCAACTCAGGGCCTAACAACTGCCTTTCACCCACTTCGTACCAACACAACGGTGACCTACATTTCCTCCTATATAGGGCCTCGTAGGGTGCCATGCCTATACTGGAGTGGAAACTATTATTGTAAGAGAACTCAATTAGTGGAAAACTCTTTTCCTAGTTCCCTAGATATTCTAAGACACAAGCCTAAGCATATTCTCTAGGATTTGGATGGTTCTCTTCGTTTGCCCATCTGTTTGAGGATGATATGCTATACTGAAATTCAGCTTAGTTCCAAAGGCTTCTTGCAATGCTTTCCAAAACCTAAAGGTGAACTTGGGATCCCTATCTGAGACAATGCTAATGGGTACCCCATGAAGTCTTACTATCTCCTGAATATATAATTATGCTAGTCTATCCAAGAAGTAGTTAATTCTAATGGGGAGAAAGTGAGCGGACTTGGTTAACCTATCCACTGTAACCCAGATAACATCATTCCCTGATTGGGTTCTAGGCAGTCCTACCACGAAGTCTATAGAAATCTTGTCCCACTTCCACTCAGGGATATCTAAGGGTTGTAATAACCCAGCAGGTTTCTGATGTTCAATCTTGACTTGCTGACATACTAGGCACTTAGCTACATGCTCCACTATATTCTTCTTCATTCCTGGCTACCAGAACCTACCCTTTAAGTCCTGATACATCTTGGTGGCTCTAGGATGGACAGTGTACTTACTTTGGTGAGCTTCCTTTAAAATCTTATCCCTGAGTCCTTCTGTCTTAGGGACATACATCCTGCCTTAGAAGGTTACCATCCCGTCGACCTCCCTTGTGAACTCCTTTGAATCCTTTAGGGATCCTAGGAATTCATCCTCCTTTTGGGCTTCTAAGATTTGGGCTCTAAGAGTGTTCTCAATCCTTAACTCACTCAGACAAATCTTATTCGGTAACACCAAGGTGGACAACCTCATGTTCCTAAATTTCTCTATTAAGTCCATCTTGCTCACCATTAGATGAGCTATGTGGAGAGACTTCCTACTTAGTGCATTAGCCACAACGTTTTCCTTACCCAGATGGTATTTTAACTCAAAATCATAGTCCTTAATGAATTCCATCCACCTCCTTTGTCTCATATTCAATTCTTTTTGGTTGAAGAGGTATTTGAGACTTTTATGGTCACTAAATACCTCGAATCTAGACCCATAGAGGTAGTGTCTCCAAATCTTTAAGGTAAACATTATAGCCGCTAACTCTAAGTAATGGGTAGGGTAGTTTCTTTCATGCGGCCTTAGCTACCTAGAAGCATAGGCCACTACTCATCCTCTTTGCATCAGTACACATCCCAACCCTCTCTTTGATGTATCACAATACAACTCAAACTTCTCTAAAGGGTAAGGGATAACTAGCACAAGTGTGGTGGTCAACTTCTCCTTCAGGGTTTGGAAGCTTTGTTCACACTTTGTGTCCCACACAAACAGAACGTCCTTCCAGGTCAACTTGGTCATTGGCATCATTATTTACAAAAACCCCTGAATGAATCTCCTATAGTACCCTGCTAATACCAGAAAACTTCTGATTTCAATCACTATTGTAGGCCTTTCCTAGTTCACCACGGATTCGATCTTACTAGGATCTACTGACACTCCCTTATTAAAGATCACATGCCTTAAGAACTTGACTTCTTTCGACCAAAACTCACACTTTTCAAGTTTAGCATATAGCTGCTTCTCCCTGAGTATTTGCAGCAATATTCTGAGGTGCTGCTCGTGTTCTCGTATGTTCTTGGAATACACGAATATGTCATCTATAAACACTATGATGAACTGATCGAGGTAGGGCCTAAAGATGCGGTTCATGTAATCCATGAAGACGGCTGAGGCATTTGTCAGTCCGAAGGGCATTACGAGGAATTCATAGTGCCCATACCTAGTCCTAAAGGCAGTCTTGGGTATGTCTTCCTTCTTAACCTTAATTTGGTGATACCCTAATCTCAGGTCAATCTTAGAAAAGATAGTAGCCCCTCTCTGTTAGTTTAATAGGTCATTGATCCTATGGAGAGGATACTTATTCTTTATGGTTACCTTATTCAGCAGTCTATAGTCTATTCACATCCTCATACTCCCGTCCTTTTTCTTAACAAACAACACAGGAACTCCCCACGATGACACACTGGGTCCTTTAACTCCTTTAACTCCACACACACACACTGGGACATCCTCATGCAAGCTTAGATTTCCCACTTCCACAAGCAACCTTGGTGCCATGTTATGAAAAATTTGCTGCACCTTTTGTCTATTCTTCCTAACCAAAATTCCCTTCTTCACGTGAAGCTTCTTGTGCCCCTTCCAAGAAAAATTCTGCACCATTTAGAATTGTTCCTCCTTGCCATGTTTTCATGTCTCTCATCTTCCCATGTACATATTTTACTAAAAAAATTCTGCACTTAATTAGGATTGCTTGTTGCCTTGGTGTTCCTTTTTCCTTGCAAGTGTAGGTTTATCCACTCTCACAAGCAATCAAAGAAATAAAAGTGTTGCACCTTCATTAAATTATTGCACACTTGCCACCACTTTTTTTTCCTCCCATGTGGTGTCTAAAAAGAAAGGAAGAGTTGGCTTTTTATGCTAGCTTTTCACGTGACACATTCCTATATATATATATATATATATATATATTAATTTTGCACTAAAATTCTGCATCATATTGATTCTTGTCTATTTATTCATAAATTAATTTCCCTTACTCCCTCCTATTCTCCATTGGTCCCCTACACAAGATATATTGAATTTCTTCCCTTCCTAGTTCACGTGTGACTTGGAGGTTTCATGCATGAGATTGTAGTTTCCATTCCCTCCTTTCACATGGGATAACATGCAAAGCATATACCTACATATATCTTACATGATTGCATCCTATATTTCCTTTCCCCTTGGTATTTAGCCTAAGTAACTAGAAAGGAAAATAAGGAATTAATTTTAAGCACCTAATTTTCATGTAAGCTTACTTTTTAATATAACCATTTGGTCCATTAAATTATGGAAGAAAAAATATTTCCCTTCCTTAAGTTAATTTAATTAATTAGCATGCAAGCAATTAATTAATGATACCATTGATTCAATCAATTTAATAGAAGACCATTAATTTAGGCTAATTAAATTATAGGGTGTTACAGAATTCTCCTACACAGTTGTCTCTATACAGACCCTTTCTCCTTTTTCTCTTTCTCTTATCAACTCATTGTTACAATTATTTTTTTAAAGAAACCTTGAGTTACATACGAGGGGAATAAGATGAAAAGAGAATGTACAAGAGAAAATAAGAAGGGGACGACACACAGGCCATATTTAAAGATAAACATATTCCATAATCTAAGGTTATACTATGCATAATGCATATTGAACATACACAAGTTAAATTATATATCAAGTAATGATTTTTTTTTTTTTTGTAAAACGAATTATGTCCACTATGAATTATGACAATCCTTATCATATAAGGATAGGGATAATTAAAATTTAAATTATAATAATTCTTATCATATAAGGATAAGGATAATTCAAATTCAAATTATGATAATCCTTATCATATAAGTATGAAGATAATTCAAATTTAAATTATAACAATCCTTATCATATAAGGATAAAGATAATTTAAATTAAAATTAAAATAATCCTCATTATATATAAGGATAATTCAAATTTAAATTATAATAATTCTTATCATATAAGGATAAAGATAATTCAAATTTAAATTAAAACAATTCTTATCACATAAGGATAAGGACAATTCAAATTTAAATTACAACAATTCAAATTAAATCAAACGTAGGCTTCATCACATGTGAATTCATGATGCGAATTATATGTAGGTAATCAATCATGAATTTATACATGACAAACATGAGTTAAATGGATTAAACAAAATCATATTGTTTCGAATCAAATGTAAATTATATATGGATCATAGAGATCAACCACATTCTTATTGCTACAAATTGCATGATTCAAAATTTTAAACAATATCATGCAATGTAACCAAACATCAAAGTCATGAATCAACGTGCATGCTAGTCTTACCATATTATTGCTATCCCAATTTTTCATAATACTTGACTGGGGACAACTTTAAGAATAATAAATTATTCTAGGGATAGTTAATGTATTTAAATATGAAGTGCAGATATATCAAAATATAATAATTGAAATTCCTTTATATTAAACGTAATAAAAATGTATAGTCAATCATCTTATGATTTAAACAGTCGGCTAGTAGCTTACTGCCAAAAAATTAGACTTGAACCCAAGACCTAGCAATTGACTACTATGTTCTTGGGTTTCTTGGAAAATCATGAACATGGTAGTTGGCTTTTTTGGATAGAGATGGATAGAAAGTTGGTTGCCAGGGTTGGAAATCGACTACTACATTCTTCTTTATTTTTAAAAGTCATTGTTTGATTCATTTTCAACCTAAATTAGGTGTTTTAATTAAAAATATATTCATAGACCTATATCATACTCTTAGGTGTAACTTATAATTCAAAAATAGAGAAAAATCATGCATAATTCAACTCAAACCAATCAAGATGACATTTAAGAAAGGGAAAACCATACCCATTCATTTAATCCACAATTTCAAGTAATTTAGATACATACAATCATAACACAGAAAACATCCACTAGTAATTAACACATAATGTATGTTTTTAAACCCCAGATATCAAAGAATTTCACAATTTTAGTTTTAGACCCATCACATATTTCAAAACCATAAACTATTTTAGTTTACTTGATTACCTTGGTTTCCTTAGAAATTTTGTGTGTAAGTTGTGTCTCTAATCTTGATTTACACCTTCTCTAATTGTTTCTCTTGGTTTCCTTCTCATATTCCCTTTCTTCCTTTGTTCTCTCTCTACTTGAACTTTCTCTAGTTTGTGATTTTCTAGCCATTTTCTCTCTCCACTCCCTAATATATATGTTATCAACATCCTGAAGAAGAATTTGAGCAGTTTTTTGAAAATATTTGCCAATTGGTCTATGGGGCCAATTTGCAATTAAATAAACCTTTGGGAAATTTTATACCCTCATGCCATTCTTCAATTTTATTTCTCCTAGTGTAACATCCACTCTTTCTATTTATGCGAGATTTTTTGTTCATTAAATAAGTTAAATGCTTGTGTATATTGCATTAGATTACATGTAGTTGCATTAGAGTGAGGGACTAAATTGAAAAGAAAAGGATAGGGACTTGAATGAAAAAGGAAAGGTAAAGTTGAGGAAGTTATGTAGCTTTCATGAGTACAGGGGTAGCAAAACATAATTTTAGCCAAAAGAGGAGTTATTGTAGCTAACAAATTTTTGAAATTTCCTGCCAAGGTTTCAAGGAAAAAATGGTAATTCTCCATATAGCCAAAGAAGTTGCTAATTGATGCTGAATGATCAAAACTCGACCTTGACATCGGAGAAGGGTTATAGTTTCTTGACCACTTGGACCATCTATAAATAGATGGAAATATCAAAATCTTCACTATTTCACCCTAAATTCAGACTTGGTAGAGAGAGAAAAAGAGGTTTTAGAGAGGGAAAGAGAGAAAGTGAGAAGGAAATGTGAATTATAGTACGATCTAAAGCGAGTATTTACAGCAGGAAAGTTTAGGAGGACGTCTAGTGTAACAACCACCTCTAATACTTTGCATTTTATAATGGCATTATTATTATTATTATTATTATTATTATTATTATTTATGTGATGATAAGGATGGTTCATCAAAAAGATAGAATGGACATTTTCATCAAGATAGAATCACTTTGGTTATAAAAGAGCGAAATTGGAAATTTGATAAATAAGGGCAAAATAGTAATTTTACCATGAAATGGGAAAATTAATTTTATTTTCTTATTTCATGAAATTACATTTAAGGACTTTCATTATTTTCATTTAAGAGAGAAGAAGAATTGAATGTGTGAAGTGATTATGTCCACTTTGATGGCAAAATGGTAATTTTCCCTAAAAAGGGCAAGGTTGTAATTTTACCGCAAGGGCATATTAGTAATTTTATATAAGGTAGAAAAAATTTAATTTTTACCTAAATACTCAATGGAAACTGAATTTAGAAGTCTTTACCCATTTAATTTCAAAAGGGGAAAGAATAAGGTTAAATACAATGGTATTGACATAAAGGGCAAAAAGGTAATTTGTCCTATGGGCAAATTGGTAATTTTTCAAAAGAAGCATAAATTAGTAATTTCATAAAAATAAGTTTTATGAAACTTTATTTAAGTGATTTTTGCCCATTAAACTCGAAAATGGTGAAAAATGGGGTTAAAATGGCCATTTAGACATAAAGGGTATAATGGTAATTTCCTTAGGGACATATTGGTAATTTTCCAAAAATATGAAGGGAAATTTTGGAATTTCAAAATTCATAAGGATAGAAATGTCCTAGCCTATGGAAATTTCACAAAATTATAATCCCAAGGAGAGTGAATGCCATTCTTGAAAAGGATAAGTAGTAAAGGTAAATTGGTCATTTTACACCAAAGGCATTTTGCTAATTTCACCAAAACCCTAATTTAGGTCTTCTTCTTCCTTTAGATGCTGAAATTGTCAAACAAGAGAGGAGAATAAAAGGCTATTCGGAAGCACTTCTAAGATTGGGGAAGAAGGATTTCAAGGCAAAACAACTAGGATATTTCACTAATCTTGCATTTTTAAGGTAGATAAACATGGCTAAACCCTTATTTTCTTGTTTTATGGTTTGATTAAAGTTTTCTTAAACTTGCAAGAAGGTTGGGTTTTCTCTCTCTACATTCTTATGGAAGATTTACTTGAATGGGATTTGCATATGATGAAATCTTGTTGTGTTTATGGCTATGGATATGTTGAAATGCTTGATAACTTAAGAAATAGGAATTTCTCAAGAATGGAACCTAACTCTTGAAAAACCCTAATGTTTGCCATGGCTGAAATGTTGTGTATTAGAGTGAGAAAATGGTGATTTTGCATGAGATCTATTTGTTTATGATTGTCTTGCAAGCAAAATGGTGAAAAAACTTCATTCCCATGCTTGTCTCTCTTTGGTCGAATGGTTGTCATGTTCAGGGTGCTAAAATTAGCTTGAAAATGTGTCTAAGAAGAGTGAGAGAATTTTCCATGAAATGGTAAGAGAGAGAAAATTTAGTTAGGTTAATGTCTTGACACTTTTCCTATTTTCTAACTTCACCATTAACCTAGAAAGTGTGACTTACCCATCTTGGCCAAGAGGATCCATGTAAATGGTGCTGAAATTTCATTTGAAAATGACTAGAAAATCTTATAAGTATAGTCTTAAGAAAGGAGGAAAGAGAAAGTTATGGTATTTTTATGTTTTTAGCAAATGTACCATTTTGAAGTTTCACCATTTCACCTTAAAAGTGTGCTTAAAAATGTGAAGTTGTAAGATTATGTGCATTGTCACATTTGGCATGAAAAATGAGCTAGAAAAGTATAAAAAAGGAAGGCTTAAAGTGCACTTACCTAATTTTGAGGTGTGAAAGTGTTTTGCATAATTATGGAAATTGCTACCATAATGTTCAAATGATAGAAATAATGCTACAAATGAACAAAATGGGTTAGAAATGCCAATTCTTCATGCTTTTCTTGTCTTGGCCGAATGCTATGTGGATTTTTCCCTTAAATGGCTAAATTTATGTATTAATAGAAAGTAGCCTAAGGTGCATTTTAAAATGGCCTATGCTAAGTGAAATGATGAGAAATGATGAAATAATTAATTATGAATGATAAATTTCATGCATTTTGCCATTGATAAAAAGATGTTCAAAAATCATGTGAATATGATTGAATGGCTTAGGAACGCTTCTTGCATTTGAGAAAGGAAAGACATGAAAAGTCATTAACCAAGGGTGGAGCACAATACTTTTATATCCCCCTTAAGGAGGAATGATCTGGTGAATACCTCCAAAGAATAAAACCTTAAGGAGGAATGATTTGGTGTATACCCCTAGGGAATTAAAATTTAAGGAGGAATGATCTAGTGTATACCTCCAAAGAGAGCAATATCTTCGTGTAAGGCTAGAGCATTATGTTATCACTATGCAACCCTAATAGATGTGTTTGTATATTACTAAAAGATGGTTTTAAGCTAAGTATGATGTTATGATTATTTATAATGCATGAATGTGTTATAAGTGTGAATTGTTAATGTATGTGAAATGTTGAAATCTTACCATATAATCCATTAATGATATTACATGTTGCATATCTCATATTTTTAGATGCATACACACAAGTTTCACATATGGCATACCCAAAGAATTGCATGAAAGAGTTTTAAACTGAATAGAACGTAGAAACATTTTCTATCTTAGTACAGTGGTACATATTAGTTATTTAAAAAGAAAAGGGTTTGTTTAGCTACTGGGAATATATTTCTCATTATTATGCTAATATATACCAGATACCTAGATATTGCCTGATTTTGGAGATAGAAGTAGCAATAGTGGAAGTTCCCTTCTTGGGGATTTTTACCATATTGAAAGATATCTATATTATGACTATTATAGAACTTCCCCCAGAGTGAACTGGGCACCTTAGTTATGTACTTATAGCCCTTTCATTTTGGTCCTAGTTCTATATGTTCTTTTCGGGTTAGAATTGGGACTACTATTTTTGGCTGTATATAAAAGGGAAAAAGGGGTAAGTACATGGGAAAGGATATGTGAAGGACCTGTTCATCCATGGTATTTTGTAAAAGGAGTTTGAGTGACAGGCATGTTGTCTCCTTACTCCTTATGGATGGGCACTTCATAATCCTAGTATATGTATACATGATGATGTAATTGACAGTTATCATATATATAATATGAAAGTTTTTATAAATTTCGTTGTGCAAAAGTATGTTTACCTGAGCAGAAGAACCCAAACCTAATCAAATATAAAATTACTGATGGATTAATTGCTTAAGAAAATTAATGAGATAAAAAGGCAAATAATAATGTAACCACTTATCTGCTCATATTATATGACATTGTTAAGCTAAGATAAGGGGTGTTACATCTAGCATCATTTACAAACTTTTTCAATAAGCATTAAGGTAGCAAACAACCTAATCCACTCACTTTTGAAAGTTGCTACTTATCTTTCTAAAAATGGTGATTTTAGTGTTATTTGAATAAGAGAGGATTTAAACCTACATTTTTTTTTTAACTTCTAGTGGGTGTTTTATGCCAATTAGATGTACTTAGAAATGCTTGTTTTAGATTCCATGAGATGGGTTACACTGTTCATCATGGTTGGCTTGAGTTTGAATCCATTGTGATGGATGAATTTGAGCATATATATGAGTTTTGATGCAAGATAAATGATGATGTTGTACTAGAAACTAATCTCATGATTTTTCTAGACTTGAAAAGAGGTAAAATAAGGATTTTGTAATATTTCATAGTAGCAGGATGAAGCCTTAAGATCCTACAAGTTGACTTCCATGTTCTTCAACCTATAATTTCCTAGAAAATGTAGGTAGCTGCTGACTGCCAACTCTTTAGCAGCCAACTATCAGGCCTCCATCAATTGACTATTAGCTTACAGAAGCTTAACAATTAACTGTCGTGTGGCTGCAAGTTAACTGGTAGCTCTCTATTAGCTAATAGTCAACTGCTATTGTTCTGGTAGCCGACATATAGCACCCTGTTTGTGTTTTTTAGAACTTTATTTTTATAAGCTTACTGCTATAGGGTATAATTCGAATGGTAGGTGGAAAAAGTGTTGTTTTTCATGAAGAAAGTTTTTTGAAAGAGCCACCTAGACTTTCAAATGAAACCTCAAAAGTCTAGAAGAAGTTATGGAGTCCAAGTTTCTATTTTCTTCAATCTATGCTTAATAGAGTCAACAATAGTGTCATCACATGAGGAAATTATAGTTTTTAGGGTAACATGCAACATGAGGTTAAAAAGGAAGAGAGAAAAATGTAAAAGAGAAAATAGAAAAGTATTCTAAGTGAATACATTAGTGGTAGATAGACTCATAGTTAAGTGATTGACTATTGGTATCGAATAATCATTGGGTATTCCACGGTCAAACCATAAATTTGGGATAGTAAAACATCGACTCAATCGTAAATGATTTAGAAAATAATGTGATGGTTGTGAATTCCAAGTTAGTGAACTCTTTTATGGCCAAAGAAAGAAGTCACATACTTAGAGTTAAGCATAACCATAGCATGAGCTGATTCATCCTAGAATATATGCTTGTGAATAGCGTGCTGGAATGTGATCCATCAGTGAGGATGGTGATTTCGTAGCCTCATGATCCGTAAGGGCAGAGTAGGCATGATTTGTCAGAGGTGGCAGTGATCTCGTAAGTCTACCAACCCCTTTATGGGATGAAAGGGAAATGAGGTATCTTAAGGGATATCGATTCTGCTAGTCTGGGATGATCTATCATAGTTGGCAAGGACCAAGTAGCGAGTGTGGGATGATTGGTCAGAGAGAACAGGGACCATAGTATACTTAGGTTCAGATTCTCTAGATAGTACAGGGCAGACAGAGGGCTACTAGATGGTTAGGGGCCATGAGACTCGACTCAAAACTCACTCATGAGTGCTAGTGGAGCACGTGGAGTTATTTATTAGATAACTCTCCTGATGGCTCATATGAAGATATGGCATTGGCCATTGTGATATGATTGTTTTCCTTATGTTATAAATGTGAATATGCTTATGTTATCATGGTTTATATATGTCATGAAATGAAAAATTATATATTGTTGACATTTGGTGAACTGTAATGAACTGTAACGATACATGCATTCATAAGTACATGCTATACATGTGATGACACTAGAATGGCATAAATGCATAAATCATGAATTGCATCGCAATAGATATTGTTTTCTAATTGATGATGGAAAAGAATACAGTGTATTGTCATATAATTATCGTGGCACAAGCTTATGATTTTAAAATATATTATTTCGCTACTAAGATTTATGCTCACATAAATGTTGGTGTGTATCAGACGCCTAGGTACTAGATTCTATTGGAGATAGAAATGGAGGTAAGGGAGATACCCTTTTTGGGGTATTTTACAGTAATTAAAGAAATATGGGTTGTCTCAGTTATTGAAGTTCCTTCATCACCTCCACCGACAAGAAGGGTAGAATTACAAGACTAGTGAAGAAACCATAATTTTTTTACATGTAAACATGAGAAGTTGATGCGTGCTGCCAATGCTATCTAGCAACAACACCTAAGGCAGTGAACCTATCGATGCAGCCTAGTGCAATGGTGAGTATCAAGGTCATATTCCTTGGGAAAAGGAAAGCCCAGAGTTACTACTTGTTCTCTGTTATCTAGCCTAGCAATTAAAATGATTAATTTTTATCTAAACTAACGTCTAACTATAAGCAATAATAAACTAACAGCGACAAAAAATAGAAGAAAATACACGGAGGCAAGAAATGCAAATCCATCAGGCAACCTACACTGGTTGGCAAACACACGAAGGATAATGGATTACTGAATTTAACTATGTTACCAGTGAGTGAATTCCAATGCAAATTCAAATTCTCTGTCGATCTCAATGAATTTCTTAAACTTAAAATCCACCACTGGCTGGTTCTTCCTAATGGCAAATTTTAAATCAGCATTATCTATCTAATTCACCACTATTAAGAGTCGTTACGTCTTAATCCAACAATTTGTTAACCTTAGTTCTAAGCAATAACAAATTATCCATTACAGTTAGTTTTCCAATTCCAATTATCATCTGTCGATCTCAAAAAGGAATCTAATTAACATTACCACGATGTCTCGTAAATAACGCTAACACATACATTCATAATTGTAACGGAGATCACACATTAAATTCAATATCCATGCAAATTTAAACAGCAATCCAACACAGTTAGGGACCCCAATGAATTTTATAGTTTCAGCCACACATATTTACATATAACACACAATCCAATAGCAAACAACCCATCAGACAGTCAATTAAACAGCAGATAAAAACAGTAAAAACTTATGCAATCCTATCTTTTCAATTGTCCAATGGTGTCTCTACAAAAGGGTCACCAGAAAACCATCGACAAGGGACTAGAAGATTGTCAGAAAATGCCAGAAACAATGAAGTACAAGGCTGCCCAAAAAAAAGGGTCGGGTCAGACGGGTCGGACCCCAAGCTCTCGGGTACCCGACGGATCTGCTCCAAATCTGCTCCCTTCCGGTCGGCTGGGTGGCAGCGGACAGCTGGGGAAAGCTGAGATGGCACACTGATGGCGGAAACGTACGAAAGTCCGACGAGAAAACGCGAACGGGTCGCGAAAAGCAACGGGTCGCGAGCCTTCTCTCGCGCTACGGATGCCGTGAACGGCGCCGCGGACAACCAAGGTGGTGGAGGACCGTGCGCGAAGCCTCTCTGGTCGTTGGTCGGCCTCCCTCGGCAGCGGTGGTGCACAAGCTTACTCCCTTCGCACAATGGGTCTTCACGCTTCACTGTTCACTCCCCACTCTATTTCACGATGGAGCTCCTCTTCTTTTTTTTCTCTTTTCTTTACTGTTTTCTTTCGCCCCTTCTTGTCACGATGGAGCTCCTTTTTTTCTCTCTTTTTTACTGTTCACTTCAGCTTTTTGCACGATGGAGCTCTTTTTTTTCTCTTTTTTTACTGTTCACTTCAGCTTTTTTGCACGATGGAGCTCCTCTTGCATGATGTTTGGATTTTCCTTCACTCTAAATTACTCCGTTTACTGACGATGACTTGATAAAAATGCCTGAAAATAAAAATAAAGCAAACTTAAGTGATTTTAATAACAAAATTACACAAAATGCTCACAAAATGGACAATTCACATCAAGAAATTTTGTATAGAATCGGACACATCAAATCACCCCACACTTAAGCTTTTGCTTGTCCTCAAGCAAACATTAACTCAGTCCTCAAACAGACAGCAACAATTTCTCAAAAGTCCAAACCTAGTCCACAGCTAATAATGCCTAACACATCCCCCGTGAAACTTATTTATCGACCAAATTGCAAAAACCTTGATGCAGAATGGAAATAATAACGATGCATACACAACTTAGCCAGCAATTCAATGGAAATTATTTAAGAATAAATGCCCTAAAAAGATTACTCAAATCACTCAAAGTGTATATAGGTAAGGCACAAATCCCTCAAGCAACTTCACAAGAATATGTCTACTATAAGCTTGCTCATAAATCTCATCTCTGCTACCACTAAACATTGAACACCAAAATCAAGGGGGTCTTAACAGGGTTGTAATGAGACTAAAGTGATGGTAGGTAAGAAATTTTTGGTAGAAGAGGCATAGATGCTGAAAATTCATGCAATTAAAGCATCAAGAAGGATTAAAGGATTAAATGATTAAATGCAACAAATTCTAAACATAACAATTCTTACTAAGTTTTCAATAAAGTTGGAGATGCTCAGAGAATAAAATCAACAGACAGGCTACTCTTATTATTATCTTTCTTTTCTTTTCTTTTCTTTTGTTTTTGTTTTGTTTTTGTTTTTGTTTTTTTGTTTTTGTTTTTTTTGTTTTTTTTTGTTTTTTTCATAATTAGCCTGCATGCTTACACTTTTGGATTGAAGGGAGCATCTAGAATGATAAAAAGAACTTAGTGCACTATTGTCAACTAAGGCAATGCATTTTAATCCCTGTACAAAGAATGAATCACACAAATTTCAGCAAAAGAGGGGGGGTGAAGAAAGAAGATAGTGAAAAGAAAGGAATGAGGTGCAAAATGTAAGTGATGAAGAAAAATTGAAGGCCCTAAAAGTGCCTAACTGAGGAAGGAAAATGAGGTGTAAAATTTAAGTTGCCCAAATCATCTTATATTCAAAAGTTTATGTAACTTCAACAAGTATTACAGAGCAAGTTCTAGAGACACAATCAAGTGAAATACACACTCAACAAAAAGAATTCAAAGCATATTTGTGATAAATGCTTATCTTAGGCTCAAATCTCACGTTTGAAGTGTGGCTAAATTGCATATGATTCTCAAATATTTCCATATGAATTACTAATCAAGCAGTGCATGCAAACTGCATTATCAACATCCTAAATAAAAATTGAACAATATGAAAGAAAATCAAGCAACATGGGTATGACCTGGCCGTGGTCAAGAATGCATTAGGCATTAAAACTGCTTTCTAACATAAACTATGAGAAACAATGTCTGACCATTCATGATTGAATCATACATGCTCAAAAGACAAACAAAGACTTAAGTGCAAAGAATCAAGCAAAAATCAAGTATCCTGTCCTAGATATACTGTCAACACAAATACAACATCAGCAAAAAAAAAAAAAAAAGCATCAAAATGCAACGTCCTGAACTAGTAAAGGGAAAATGAGTCAAAATAATAAAGGCACACCACCCCACACTTGAGGATCTGCTTGTCCTCGATTAATCTGAAAAGGGATACCACAGAAATAAAAGCAGAAAGCACAGCAACAAGCACAGAAAATCTAAAAGTTTTAATGTACCTCAACAAAATGAAAAAGAAGAAAATAGACAAGAGTAAAATAACACAGATAAAATAAATAAAAAACACAGTGCTTATTATTTTTTTTTTTTGAGTCTTTTAGCTGGACTCACTCCTTCTATCACTCTTTCAGGTAAAGCACCATATGCACTCGCTCCTCGACCTCCAATGGGTCTCCATAGTAGTGCTTTAGTCTGTGCCCATTGACTTTGAAATCTCCCTTGTCAGGATGATGCAATTCCACTGTGCCATAGGGAAAGACTTGCTTGATCACAAATGGTCCTGACCATCGGCTCTTAAGCTTTCCTGGAAAAAGACGAAGACGTGAGTTATAAAGTAATACCCTATCTCCAACCTGAAAATCCTTAGAGCCACGCAGCCTTTGATCATGCCACTTCTTGGTTCGAGCTTTGTAAATGGAAGAATTTTCATAAGCTTGGTGGCGCCATTCTTCTAACTCATCCAACTGCCATAACCTCTCTTTACTGAAATAACATCAAGATTGCATGTTTTAAGGGCCCAAAGTGCCCTGTGTTCCAATTCAACAGGCAAATGACAAGTCTTTCCATACACTAGCCTATAGGGTGTAAATCCGAGAAGTTACGTAAGTCGTCCTAAAGGCCCATAATGCATCATCCAATTTGAATGCCCAATCCTTCCTACTCACCCCTACGGTTTTCTCTAAGATTCTCTTTAAACCCCTATTAGTTACCTCTACTTGTCCACTGGTCTGTGGGTGATAGGGTGTTGAAAACCTATGAGATACCCCATAATGTTTAAGTACTTTCTCAAGTTGGGAGCTACGAGAAATGGGTCCCTCATCACTGTCGATTGCCACTAGGTGTACCAAACCTAGCAAATAATTTTTTTAGGAACCTAGTCACCACCCTGGCATCATTAGTGGGGAAAGCTTGAGCTTCTGGCCACTTGGAAAGATACTCAACAGCCACAAGTATATACTTATTACCAGATAAGGAAGGAAAAGGGCCCATGAAGTCAATACCCCACACATCAAGGATTTCAACCACTTGCATACTCGTTTGGGGCATTTCATCACGGGCAGAGATGTTACCTGACCTCTGACAAGCATCACAAACCTGGACATATGCTCTAGCATCCTGGAATATGGTTGGCCAGTAGAACCCTACTTCAAGCACCTTCCTAGCAGTGTGGTTTGCAGCCTGGTGGCCTCCCGTTGGTCCTTCATGGCAGTGCTTCAGGATTTGGTGGACTTCCTCCCCATGTATGCATCGCCTGATTACTTGGTCTACACAGATACGAAACAAGAAGGGATCTTCCCAAATGTAGTATTTCAACTCAGCAAAGAATTTCTTCTTTTGCTGGGTAGTCATACCCTTTGGTAAAACCTTTGCCACCAAATAGTTAGCATAATCACAAAACCAAGGGGAATTAGTACATACCTGAACCGTCTCCAAATGCTCATCTGGGAAGTTATCATCAATGGCTCTCTCATCTAAGGCCTCCCAGTTTGGATTCTCTAACCTTGATAGGTGATCTGTAGCTAGGTTCTCCGCACCCTTCTTATCTTTGATCTCAATATCAAATTCCTGCAAGAGCAAAATCCATCTAATGAGTCTAGGCTTAGCATCATGCTTACCGAACAAATACTTCAAGGCTGAATGATCTGTGTAAACCACGATCTTGGATAGCACCAAATAGCATCGAAACTTGTCGAAAGCATAGACTACTGCAAGTAATTCTTTTTCAGTAGTGGTATAGTGCTCTTGGGCATCAGTCAAGGTCTTGCTAGCATAATAAATTGGCTGGAACTTTTTATCAATCCTCTGACCTAACACAGCTCCAACTGCAAAGTCACTAGCATCACACATTAGTTCAAAAGGCAGCCCCCACTTAGGTGAAACCATAATAGAAGCTGAGGTTAGTCGTGCCTTTAGTAACTCAAATGCATCTGGACAATCGATGCTCGAAAACAAAAGGTACATCCTTGACAAGCAACTGAGTTAAGGGCCTAGCAATCTTAGAGAAATCTCTAATAAATCTCCTATAAAAACCAACATGCCCTAAGAAGCTTCTAACAGCCTTAACTGAACTAGGGGGTGGTAGTTTTGATATGGTCTCAACCTTAGCCTTATCCACTTCCATCCCTGCATATGATATCTTATGCCCAAGAACGATCCCCTCTCTCACCATAAAGTGACATTTTTCCCAATTAAGAACTAAGTTTGCTTCTATACATCTTGCAAGCATACGTTCTAAATTAAGCAAACAGTGGGAGAAGGAGTTACCAAAAACTGAGAAGTCATCCATAAATACCTCCATAGACTCCTCAATCATGTCATGGAAGATTGCCATCATGCACCACTGAAAAGTGGCTGGTGCGTTGCACAATCCAAAAGGCATCCTCCTGTACGCGAACGTTCCATATGGGCAGGTAAAGGTGGTCTTCTCTTGGTCTTCAGGTGCAATGGGAATCTGAAAGTAGCTTGAAAAACCATCAAGAAAGTAATAAAACATGTGACCTGCCAAACATTCAAGCATCTGGTCAATGAAAGGAAGAGGAAAATGGTCTTTCCGGGTTGCATCATTGAGTCTCCTATAATCAATGCAAACCCGAAAACCTATTACCGTCCTAGTGGGTATGAGTTCATCCTTATCATTCTTGACCACTGTCATGCCACCCTTCTTTGGTACAACCTGCACAGGACTCACCCAAGAGCTATCAGAGATAGGATAAATCAAACCTGCATCATGAAGTTTAATTACCTCCTTTTTCACCACTTCCTTCATGTTTGGGTTCAATCGTCTCTGTGGCTGCACTGCTGGCCTATAGCTATCTTCCATCAGGATCTTGTGTGAACAGTAGCTAGGATTAATCCCAGGAATGTCCGCCATCTTGTAAGCAAAGGCCCTAGGGTATTTCCTAAGAGAGGTCAAAGTCATCTCCCTCTCCTCAGGTGTCAAGTCAGCTGCTATAATTACTGGCAGCTTCTCTGCCTCATCCAAATAGGCATAGCTTAAGTGCTTGGGTAACTCCTTCAATTCCAAGGTTGGGGGGTCCTCAATTGAAGGTTTCACCTTCTGCACCTCTGACCTGTCAAGAGAAACAAAAGAATCAGTTAAGTTGTTGGGCTCAACAGCTAGCAAGTGAGCTAGTTGTTCCAACACTTGCTCGTTGGATAACTCATCCTCTTCTCCTTGTAATGCCACCTGTAAAGGGTCATCAAGTAAAAATTCCTGCAATTCAGATTCAACCACATTATCCAAGACATCCACATAATATACAGTATCATCATGAACTAAAGATTGTCTCTTAGAGGTAGCTAAGTCAAAGGTAACAGTTTCATCTCCTACTCTAAGTTTCAATTTCCCATCACAGACATCTATAATAGCCCTAAGCGATGCTAGGTAAGGCCTACCTAGAATCAAGGGTACGCTACTCTCACCCTCCATATCCATCACAACAAAATCCACAGGAAATATAAATTTATCAACCTTTACAAGGACATCTTCAACTATACCTCTAGGATATTTAACAGTTCTATCAGCTAATTGTATGTTCATCCTAGTAGGTTTTGGCTCACCCAATCCCAGTCTATCAAACAAGCTAGTAGGCATCAGATTTATGCTAGCTCCTAAATCAGCTAAAGCATCCATGACAGACAGATCACCAATTACACAAGGTACGGTAAAACTCCCTGGATCACGCCTCTTAACAGGTAGCTTGTTTTGTAAGATTGCTGAGCACTCCTCATTCAATGTCACCAGTCCCAAATCCTCTAGTTTCCTCTTATTGCTCAGTATTTCCTTCAAGAACTTTGCATAGCGAGGCATTTGCGAAATGGCTTCAACAAAAGGAAGGTTAATCCTTAGTTGTTTAAATAGATCAAGAAACTTACCAAACTGTTGATCTACTTTATCCTGCTTCAGTCTAGCCGGGTATGGAATGGGTGGCTGGTACTCTCTTATGGGGCTCTTCTTGCCCTCAACTTGCACCAGCTTAGTTACCTCAGGCCCTTGGTCCTTATCGACACTTGTATCCTGCACATCATTATGATCATCAGTAGGTAAAAGTAAAGGACCAGCTACTTGCTTACCTGATCTTAGAGTGATAGCCTTGCAATGCTCCCTTGGATTAGACTCGGTGGTTCTAGGGAGCGTCCCTGGCTGTCTTTCAGCCAACACCTTAGAAATCTGGCCTATCTGATTCTCTAAGTTTTGAATGGAGGCTTGTTGGTTTCTAAGTGCTGTGTCCGTTTGGTGGAATTTGCTCTCTGAAGTGGACACAAACTTCATCATTAATTCCTCCAGATTGGGCTTCTTCTCCTGCCCTTGAGGAAATTGATTTGGAGCAGCTTCCTGCTGGGGTTGCTGTTGGTGCAACCGCTGAAAACCTGGTGGACCCTGATTGTTAGTGTTTCTCCATCCAAAATTTGGATGATTCCTCTACCCGGGGTTGTATGTGCTGCTATATGGATTGTTCTGCTGCCTCTGAGCGTTCCCCATGTAATCTACCTGTTCAAAATTAGAAGAACCACTATGAGAAGAAAATGAAGAAGAGGGGTTAGCAAACATACCTCCCGCATTACAATTGACACCATAATGCGGGCCACCACGTAACTTCGCTTGATCAGCGTCTTTGCATGCACTGGCATCTGGAGTTGGTTAATCTTCTTAGCCAGAAGCTCTACTTGAGTTGCCAAGGTTGATATAGAGTCTGACTGGTTGACCACTCCCTGCCGTCCCAGCCTATCCCTTGAGGATTGCCACTGATAGTTGTTCATGGCCATTTCCTCTATTAAACTCTGTGCCTATTCAGAGGTTTTATTATTTAATGCACCCCCTGCTGCCGCATCCACCATCTGCCTTGTGGCTGTATTTAAACCACTATAGAAAGTGCACTTTGCATCCACAGGCAATCCATGATGTGGGCAACACCTCAGTAAGTCCTTGTACCTCTCCCATGCATCATACATACTCTCATCAGCCATCTGCATAAAAGAAGAAATGTCATTACGTAGTTTTGTAGTCTTAGCTGGTGGAAAATATTTGTACAAAAACTTTTTAGCCAAATTCTCCCTAGTAGTGATGGAGTTAGGTGGTAGGGATTGCAGCCATCTCTTTGCTCTATCTCTCAAGGAAAATGGAAACAATCTAAGCCGAATGGCGTCATCAGTGGTTCCATTGATCTTGAAAGTGTCGCATATCTCCAAGAAGTTAGCTATGTGGGCATTAGGGTCTTCGCTGGGCATCCCTCCAAACTGTACCATTTGTTGCACCATCTGAATCACATTTGGCTTGATTTCAAAGTTGTTAGCTGCTATTGTAGGCCGAGTAATGCACGTCTGTGTCCCTTCCAATGAAGGTCTAGAAAACTCGTACATCGTTCTATTGGCTTCGTCATTATTATTTGCAGCTGCCATCTTTGGTGATGTAGGATCAGGGATCTCAATGGGTTCCTCCTCCAATATCTCAACTGGCACCTCCTCTTGACGACGGTGTGCACGAGTCCACAACAGTCGTTCTGGATCGGATAGAGGGTCTACAAGTACAGGATTAGAACTCCTGGTCATAAACTACCTGAATCCAATAACAGTGAAACAGTCCACCAATCAGATTAAAGAGTAATAAACCAAAACAAAAAGTAAAACAAGACAGATAAAACTCAATAACAGAAACAATAACGAAAAAAATAAAAACCTACTAAAATAATAAAACAAATAATCCAAATAAATAAAATAAACTAAAATAAACAAAGGACAAAATGAAACAAATAAAAACTAATAGTTGAACGCAGAGAAAGACACACTAACCAGAAACAAAAACAAAACAGAACAAATAAAAATGGTTAAAGTAACAGATAGCAAATTCACTCTAGTTTTCACCAAAAAGTCCCCGGCAACGGCACCAAAAACTTGATGCGTGCTGCCAATGCTATCTAGCAACAACACCTAAGGCAGTGAACCTATCAATGCAGCCTAGTGTAATGGTGAGTATCAAGGTCGTATTCCTTGGGAACAGGAAAGCCCAGAGTTACTACTTGTTCTCTGTTATCTAGCCTAGCAATTAAAATGATTAATTTTTATCTAAACTAACGTCTAACTATAAGCAATAATAAACTAACAGCGAAAAGAAATAGAAGAAAATACACAGAGGCAAGAAATGCAAATCCATCAGGCAACCTACACTGGTTGGCAAACACACGAAGGATAATGGATTACTGAATTTAACTATGTTACCTGTGAGTGAATTCCAATGCAAACTCAAATTCTCTGTCGATCTTAATGAATTTCTTAAACTTAAAATCCACCACTGGCTGGTTCTTCCTAATGGCAAATTTTAAATCAGCATTATCTATCTAATTCACCACTATTAAGAGTCGTTACGTCTTAATCCAACAATTTGTTAACCTTAGTTCTAAGCGATAACAAATTATCCATTACAGTTAGTTTTCCAATTCCAATTATTATCTGTCGATCTCAAAAAGGAATCTAATTAACATTACCACGATGTCTCGTAAATAATGCTAACACATACATTCATAATTGTAACGGAGATCACACATTAAATTCAATATCCATGCAAATTTAAACAGCAATCCAACACAGTTAGGGACCCCAATGAATTTTATAGTTTCAGCCACACATATTTACATATAACACACAATCCAATAGCAAATAACCCATCAGACAGTCAATTAAACAGCAGATAAAAACAGTAAAAACTTATGCAATCCTGTCTTTTCAATTGTCCAATGGTGTCTCTACAAAAGGGTCACCAGAAAACCATCGACAAGGGACTAGAAGATTGTCAGAAAATGCCAGAAACAATGAAGTACAAGGCTGCCCAACAAAACGGGTCGGGTCAGACGGGTCGGACCCCAAGCTCTCGGGTACCCGACGGATCTGCTCCAAATCTGCTCCCTTCCGGTCGGCTGGGTGGCGGCGGAAAGCTGGGGAAAGCTGAGACGGCACACTGATGGCGGAAACGTACGAAAGTCCGACGAGAAAACGCGAACGGGTCGCGAAAAGCAACGGGTCGCGAGCCTTCTCTCGCGCTACGGATGCCGTGAACGGCGCCGCGGACAGCCAAGGTGGTGGAGGACCGTGCGCGAGTTGGTCGGCCTCCCTCGGTGGCGGTGGTGCACGAGCTTACTCCCTTTGCGCGATGGGTCTTCACGCTTCACTGTTCACTCCCCACTCTATTTCACGATAGAGCTCCTCTTCTATTTTTTCTCTTTTCTTTACTGTTTTCTTTCGCCCCTTCTTGTCACGATGGAGCTCCTTTTTTTTTTCTCTTTTTTACTGTTCACTTCAGCTTTTTGCACGATGGAGCTCTTTTTTTTCTCTTTTTTTACTGTTCACTTCAGCTTTTTTGCACGATGGAGCTCCTCTTGCATGATGTTTGGATTTTCCTTCACTCTAAATTACTCCGTTTACTGACGATGACTTGATAAAAATGCCTGAAAATAAAAATAAAGCAAACTTAAGTGATTTTAATAACAAAATTACACAAAATGCTCAAAAAATGGACAATTCACATTAAGAAATTTTGTATAGAATCGGACACATCAGAAGTATACATGCCCAATACCCTGATTCCTTACTATATTTTTGGAGAGGATCAGGATGATTAATTTTGATGTACATGGAATGAGGGCATATATATATTAAGATATGTGAAAAAGGTATCCACTAGTAGGTTTCTGAAATGGGTATGAGTGGCAGGGTTGTTGCCTCCTTTCCTTATATGATAAAGGTCTCACATATCTATAGGTATATGTCTTGTGTAAGGAATTATGACTTTTGTAAAAGAATTATGTATGTGAATGATATGAGTATATCTATATATTTTTACTTCATTTATTTCCACTGCGTTACCTGTGAGAACCCGAGTGTAGAAATCCCAAACCAATTGGCACTTAATTATTTAACTTGGTAAAATTTAAAAATTTACTCAGATAAAGGTAGTGGTAACTCCCTAATCTTATATTATATTATATTATATTATATTAATTAACTAAAAGGAACTATAGGATTGGGGGTGTTACACCTAGGGCTCAATTTCTTTAGTGATTTCTACTTTGGCATACCACTAACCATTTGGGTTTACTTCCTTTAATGTGACACTTTTCTATATCTTATTTATCTAATTGTGCCACACATGTGAAATTGGCTATTTCTCACAACCAAGACCCTATTCAAGTCTGGTTTCTCATTCAATCTCTCACATTCAATTTACTTTGATCCTAAGTGAACTTGTATATCAAACAAATGCAAAAACTGTCAATTAAAATTACATACAATTAATTTTAAGTGCTTGTAGTGGGATGTTACACATATGAAGTAGTTGTAAGGGTCTAGAGGTGGACAAAAAGTCTTTTGATTTAAAAGATCCTTCAAATTTTTTTACTTGTCCAAGAAATTTCACCTCCTCAAGCTAGAATTTAAAATTTTCTAGCTTAACATATATTTTCTTCTCTCTTAGTACTTATAGTACAAACCTAAGATGTTCCTCATGCTCTTCCCTATCCCTTGAATATACAAGAATATCATCAATAAATATTGCTATGAATTTATCAAGGTGGGGTTTAAAGATGTGATTCATGTAATCAATAAAAATAGCTAGAGCATTAGTAAGACCAAATAGCATCACTTTGAATTTAAAGTGACCATATCTGGTTTAGAAAGTAGTCTTAGGAATTTCTTCCTCTCTCACCTTGATCTGATGATACCTTGATTTCATATATCTTGGAGAATGTAGTTGTTCCTCCAAGTTGGTCTAGTAAATCATCTATCTTAGGGAGTGGATACTTATTCTTTACTATCACCCTATTCAACTATCTATAGTTTATACACATCCTAAGGCTTCCATCCTTCTTCACAAACAACACCAATGCTCCCCATGGTAAAGCACTAGGTCTAATAAACTATTTGGATAGGAGGTCTTCTATTTGAGTTTTAAGCTCTTTATGTAACAACCAAAAAGGTTTTTAAAAGATAAAACCTAATTTTTGATGCTAATTTTAATCAAACGAAGCTTGGCACAACTTTTGAGGATGGTGATTTGAAACGGAAGGTTGTTCGAAGTCAGAAACACGATCGAATGGAAAGAAACGCAATCCGGCGATCAGGAATTGACAGACGATGTTTCGTGCATCAATTTCACTGACATAGGCCAAAACCTTTGCATAGAAACATGTGCCAATGTCTGGAAGGAAGCCGACACCCTAAAGTATCCCCGGGTGGTCCGAGAAAAGTCAGAATCGCCCTCGGAGGCTTTAAATTTCTCAGAATCCCTCCATTTCCCTCAAATCTCTCTCTCTCCTCACCTCACTTTCTCTCTCCTCTCTCTCCTCCTTCCTCCACCGTGCGCTGCCACCACAGCCACCGTGAGCTACCACCAGGCATACCAACCGATAGCTCTCACCATCCACAACCTCCAGCAACCACCCACGGCCACCAACGGCCGCCAGCGCCGCTGAAAAATAGAGTTTTCCACCTCCATCGCGCGAAAACTTTGCCAGCTGAGATCGCCGCCGTCCACCACCATTGGCAGTCACCGCCCCCACCATCGTGTAGCCTGAGTTGCCAGCTTCCTCCACCAGCTTGCCGACGTCGAACGGAGGTCTGACGCACCCGAATTGAGGAAATTTCCATCCGTCGTGCGTAAACCATCGTGGCTAAAAAATGCCATCCAAACGGCCGTGAACCACCGTGCCACCACCATATTCGGACTCCTGGTCTTGCAGGCTTCACAGTGGTGTAAATTTTGAGGCCAACCGCAACCCTTCGCCGTGCGCTGCCGTACACCAACGTGTGTTGTTGTGTGCTGCCGTGCTGGAGCATCTGGATATACATCGGGAAAAGTTGAGACCACCCTGAGATAGAATTCCATCATCCGATCACATTGTTAAGGTTCGAATTCCCAAAAACTGATGAATTCTGATTGAAATAGCTATCGAACGTAATTAGGAAATAAATTGACCTAGGTATTAGGGTAACCAGACTTAGAATTGTTAAACGGATGACGTGACAAGCCTGAATATTCAATTTAATGTCCAGGAAATTAATTGGGCTCAGAAACTGAGACTACGTGAAGTTCTGAATCGATTTGGAGCGATAGGAGACCAGGTAGGATAATTTACGCTTCCTGAACGTTAGAATTGACCTTGTGGATACCTGAACGATTTAGATTATTATCATGGATTTGCGTGTTGCTTTCGATGGAATAAATTGCATGCCTGTGTGCTGGATATCCTAATTGCATGTTAGAAGTTTTGTTTATCGAGTTTATATGCCCTTATGATGGATTTACTTAGGGTAGGGTACTTGATAGCCGGTATGGGACGGCTATTAAGTATCCCGAGTATAGGGAGTTTGTAAATGAAATTGTTTTTACCTGATTTTTCCTGTACTACGTTAGGGATCACGCGATAAATCAGGAAGACCCTAAGAAAGGTTTAAAGAGTATAAAGGGGGATAGCCTACACGGGGAAACGTTGTGATTTAGGCGTAATACCCTAGAACCCTGAGGAATAGCCAACCGTGAGCATGTGAGTTCGAATAGACTGTATAAGGATGAGAACTGGTGTATGTGCACATGCTAGGGGATGCCCTAGATGTTGATTCTCACCCGGTCCTTGAGTGAGTGATTGGTGTTACGGATCACACCCAACAATAGGAGAGATATTCTCTCTAGATGACATGCAATTAGATGAAGATTTAGACTTGGTCACAGAGGATTTGTGGCCAACGTGGATTTAGATACACTAGGCATGGGATTTTATCTGATTTCGAGTATTGATTTCAAAAGAAATGGATTTTTATGATTTTGATTATCTACCGCAATTTCCATGTGATAAAATGATTTTTACAGATAAGGTATTTCACTGCTTTCGAATTGATTTCGGGAAGATTTTTTCGGTGCTCGCACCGTTGAGTATTCAACCAGATTTTGAACTGTATTTGAAATGTAAATTATTCTACTGGGATTTTATATCTCACCAGGTTGTTTACTTAGATGAACAAGGACAGGGACAGGGACAGGAACCTAGATGTTAGCTGACGATGCCTTGGTGATAAACAGAAGAATGGCTTAGTCTAGGCTTGAATGTCATTGTATATATATTTTGCTGATGATGATGTATATTGGTTTTCTGTAATCTATATTTTTTGCTGTTACTGGACTAGTTGTGTATCTATAAATAGGATAACCACTGTATTTGGGATATACTTGATATACAGAGGAAACTCTGCCAGATTTTCGGTAGGGTTTACCACTGTAAACTTGTGAATTTAAGTTAGAATTTATATGCATGCATAATTTGATGTACATATGGATATTAGATTTCATTCCAAAGTAAATTAGGATGTATGTACGTATAATTAGCGTAGCTGCACGTGAATTAGGGTTGAACGGAATCCGAATGGACAACGGGAAGTCTATTTGGGTTACGCTCAACCAGTACCAATCCCCTAACATTCCCACATCGAGAATAACTACTTAGAAATACCCATATGCTTTCGCTATGTAAACATAGGATTGTGTATGTCTTATTAGGGGGTCGTTACACTTTGAGTTCTATGGGGGACATTCTATAGGGGGCTATAGATATAGGGTTTAGGTTAGAGAACTCTACTTCCCTTTCGAGTGGTAGATTTGACAACTCACCTAGAAAAACATTAGGGAATTCCCTAACAATAGGGGTTTGGTTAACCTTATCCAATAGTTCTACCTCAAAAGAACCTAGAAAACCCATCACTTTACTTATATCCTCAATACCACTGTTCACAACATTGATATCTATAAAAGTCATAGGTTTACTACTAAGTCCAAGACCACATTATTTTCAGATAATTAGTTCATCCCAAAATCAATATCCATATCAAACATAGGTAAATAAATTTAATCAACAAGGAAGGACTTGTTTAACAGGCTTGAGAACTAACAAAATGATCTCCTATAGGAGTATAGACATTTACATCATTGGGGAGGGAAGTTATAAAGAGCTTTAGATCATTCACAACCTTATCAGAGATAAAAGAATGAGATGCACCAGAGTCAAACAATACAATTAAAGATATATTACTTATCATACACTTACCCTTAATAATATCATCCGAATTTGACATCTCCTTACCCTTCATAGTATACACTTGGGCTTGAGTCTAGGGTCTAGGCCCACCATTTATCTTCCTACATTGTGGGCAGTCACGTGAATAAAGTAAAGCATACATTTTAACTTAGTGGATAGGGTTTCTTCCCATGGTTCTTTCTACAAAAGTTAGCAGTGTTTTGATTCATTTGTGATCTCTTCCCCTCTTGGTTCTTACTGAATTTTTGGTTTCTAGGTGGAGGAAAATGGTTTGGTTTCTTTCTAAGACTATTGGATTTATTCCTTTCCTTGCCTTACTCTCCCATATTTTTTGCTACTATCCGGCACTTATTCACCAAGGTGTCATAATTGTGAATTTTTAGAGGAGAAATTAGTTTTTCATTTCTAGGTCTAACCTAGCCTCCAAATGTATAAACTTCCATGCCTCATCGAGGTATATCTTAGATAAGAGAAAAACTTAGATAACTCCTTGAATCTAGCTAGGTATTCCTTAAAGTTTTTACCATTCTATTTTAGTTGCATGAACTCTATTTGTCTCTTATTCCTCACATTCATAGGAAAATATTTCTCAAAGAAAACTGTTTTAAATATATCCCAAGTTAATGAAGTACCTTGGGCCTCCAACAACTTCTGGGCCCTCTTCCACCAATACTCATCTTCTCCTTCAAGCATATAGGTAACAAATTCTACCTTCTGCTCATCAATGTTACTTAATACCTTAAATCGCTTCTCCATAACTTTTATCCACTCATCATCCAAGTTAATATCATACTCTCCCTTAAAGGTTTTGGGTTTGGATTTTTGAAATTTAGACCAAGCTTTATAGTTTTGGTTTCCTTCGGGCTTATGCTGAGGCATAAAGTGCCTTTCCTCCTGAGATGTGTGCAGTAGTTGGGCAGTAGCAATGGCTTGTACTCTCACTGTAATATCTGCTTTTCAAATCTTTAGGTATGTTATTAGTTCTCAAATTTGGTTATTGCATACCTAAATGTCCATGTTTAAATTGCCCTAGGTTTTCCAAAGTGAATAGGGGCTAAATTGAAAGAAAGTTACATGGACTAAAGTGAAAAGGAAAAAGTTCCTAAAAATATCTAAAGCGTTATGATTTCCTTAGAAAATATCTGGGCATATTAATTATGCATAATTATGACATTTGAAAATATCTAAAATGTAATGATTACTTTGGAAAAATGTCTAGGAAAAATATCTAAAAGTCATTATTACCCTAGGAAAATATCTTAGGGACAAATGATAATTTTTACCCAAAGGCAAAATGGTAATTTCACCCAAGGATAAAATGTTAATTTCACCCAAGGGTAAAATGGTAATTTTTACCCCAAGGGTAAAATAGTCATTTCACATAAAGAATTCATGATAATTTTCTTGAAGGCTATTTCTTTACACTTTTTGAAATATAAGGATGAATAAAGGGTCAAATGGTCATTTTGACACAAAGGGCAAAAAGGTCATTTTTCCCCTAAATTAATAAAAATTCTTCCTTTCATGAAAAGAGAAGAAAGTGATGGAAAGGGAGAGAAGGGGAAAGGCCGAGAGAAGGAGAAAAAGAAGAAGAAGGGAGAAACTAGAGGTAAAGGCAAGCAAGAACTCAAATTTCTTGGCCATGATCTCACCCTTTTTCCTTGTGTTGGCCAAGACTTGGAAATGAAATCTTGAAAGGAAACATGATGAATTATGCTGGCCACATTCAAGAGAAAAAGAGGAATGAATGAGTATGACAAGGGGTTATAATGATGTGTGTTATGAATTTCATGAAAGGAATATATAACCTTCCATATCCATATAATCCAATTTTGAAAGTGTTGTCAAACAAGAAAGGGTAATATTTTAGAAATGTAAGATAGGTATCATGAAAATAAAAGTGAGGAAAGGAAAAAATAAAAGAAAATAAAGGAGAGAAACTACAGGAAGTATCTTTAATGTATGCTTTAGGATAGATGGACTTGTGACCGAGTGACTAATTATTGGTATGGAACAGCTGTTAGGCATTCTACGGTTGTGTCATAAATTTGGATGGTAAAACATCCACTTGAATACAAAGATTTTTTAAAAAACCATGATGGTTGCAAATTCTAAGTTTGTGTAACTTTGTATGGCCAATGAAAAGGAAATTTACTTAGAATTAGCATAACCATATGCACAAGTCACATCATTCTAAAGTATATATATATAGCATACTAGGAAGGTGATCCACCGATAAAAGGTGGTGATTCCATAATATCATGATCCACTAAAAAAGCAAATAGGAAATGATCTGTGTAAGATAATAGAGATCCAATGAGTTTAATTTATAAGATTAAACCTCAACCAACCCCATTAGGGACGAAAGGGGAATAATACCGTTGGTGGAATCAATCTAAGAGATGATTCATTGAGGTTATACCTATAAGATGAAACCTCAACTAGCCCCATTTGGGTTAATTCCACTGGTGGGATCGATCTAAGCAACAGTTCATTGAGGTTATTCATCAACATTATACCAGCCCCATTAGGGACAAAAGGGAATAATCCCATTGGGAGGATCGGTCTAAGAGACGGTCTAATGAAGGGTACTTGGATCCACTAGGGGACATCTCAGATAGTACCAGTGGTAGAATTATCACATAATTGGTTAAATTAACTCACTCATGTAGGCATAATTTCTGGTATGTTCTAAAATCTTAAATGTAGAAATTGCATACCTAAATCCGCTTCTCATATTGGTAGTGGTAGTGTTTATTGATGACATTCTTGTATATTCCACATTCTTGTATATTCTAAAATAGAGAAGAGCATGCCCAACATTGTAGGAGTATGTTATAGTTGATTAGATACAAGCAGAGGCATGCCAAACTGGAGAAAGGTGACTTCTAGTCAACGGAGATGAGATTCTTAAGATATGTAAGTACTAAGGATGGAGTCTCAGCATATTCTAGTAAGGTGGAGGTAGTAGTAAATTGGAAGAGACCCACTAAAGAGATTGAAGTCTATAGTTTCCTTGGATTGGTAGGTTACTACAAGCGATCGTTTTAAGGGTTCTCGCAAATCACATTACCTTTGAAAAAAATGACTAAGAAGAATACTCTATTTGAATGGAATCCAAAATGCAAACATAATTTCCAAACCCTAAAGGAATTAAATACCACACCTATTTTTAACAATTTCTAATCCCTTAGGATATTTTGGATTGTACTGTAATGCATTCAAGATGAGCCTAAGATGTGTTTTCCTATAGAGAAGAGAAGTGATAGTGAATGCCTCTAGATAATTGCGATCTCATGAAGAAAACTAACCTACCCATCAATTGGAATTGGCAATTTGGAGACACTAATTGTATGGGTTTAAAGTTGAGATATTTAGTGACCACAAAAATCTTAAATATCTCCTTGATAAAAAAATTGGACATGAGATTGAGGAGATGGATGGAATTTCTAAAGTATTATGAAATTTAATTAAAATACCATCTAGGAAAAAGTAAATGTAGTGATAGACATTTTTAATGGAAAATCTCTCCATATGGCTCGATTGGTATTCAAAGAATAGAACCTAATAGAGAAATTTAGCAATTTGAGCTTATTTACTCGAGTACTACTAGATAGAGCATATCTGAAGAAATTGAGAATTTTAAACAATCCTAGAATTCAGATTTTGAAAGCTCAGAAAAGAGATGAATTTCTAAAGTCCCTAAGAGATTTGGAGAATTTCAAAAAGGAAGATGATGAAAGGAAATGTAGATCATCCTTGTGATGGTTAGAAATAAGGAAAAGGCAATTACTAGGGCCTAAAATTGTGCAACTACTGTGATCAAAATTAAGAAAATCAGGGAAAAAGTGGCTAAGGCCCAAAATAGGCATAAGAATTGTACTAAGAAAAGGAGCATTTATCCAAAATTCTTTATATAGGTATGCATCAAATTTCGAGGAAAATTTTATTTAAAAGGAGGGGAGAAATTGTAATATCCGCTTCTCATAATTCCAGGTATGTTATAAAATCTTAAATTTAGCAAATGCATACCTAAATGAATGTATATAAATAACCCTAGGTTTTCTTAAAGAAGACAGGGATCAAATTGAAAGAAAATTATAGGGACTAAAGTGAAAATAAGAAAAGTTTCCAAAATATCTCATATGTCATCATTATGTTGGAAAATATCTTAGCACATTTATGACGCATAATCATGATGTCTTAAAATATTTAAAACACAATGATTATGTCAGAAAGTAACTGAGGAAAAAATATCTGAAGGCCATGATGATTCTAAAAAAATATCCTAAGGACAAAATGGGTAAAATAATAATTTTTACCTTAGGGGTAAAAATAGTCATTTCACCTAGAATCTTCATGAAAATTTTCATGAAGGCCATTTTCCTACACTTTTCAAAATTTTAAGGATAAATGGAGGGTAAAATGGTCATTTTCTATAATGGCAAAATGGTAATTTTTACCATAAGGATAAAATGGACACTTCACTCAAATAATTCATGAAATTACCAAAAAGGACAAACTCCTTATTTTTGAAAAAAAGAGAAAGGAAGGGTAAAATGGTCTTTTTACACCAAGTGCATTTTGGTAATTTACCATTGACGAATTAAAACACCCATTTCCTCCATGGAAGAGAGGAGGCCGAGAAAAGAGAGAAATATAAAGAGAGGTAGTGAGGAAGAAGAAGGAAGGAGAGGTGAGAAATCAAGGAAAAACCACCTAAATTGCTAAATTCCACCACTTTCATATGTGAAAACTCCATTTCCTTAATAAAAGGAAAAGAAGGACGTGAAGAAGGGAAGAGAGAAGATGGCCGAGAGGAAGAGAAGAAGAATATGAAGAGGAAAAGTGAAGGAGAAGGGAAGCCAAATTAAGATTTATTGCTAAATCAAGGTAGCTAAACCATCCTACCCCTTTTATTTCAAGTTTTATGGATTATTTTGCTTGAATGGAAATTTCTATGGTTTTCATGAAAAAGGGGATTTCTCTCTCTACATTCTTTCATGGTGATTTTGCTGTTGGGTATTAATTGTATGATTGTTTTGGATGTATTTATGAATGTTTTGAATGTTACTGAAATGAAATTGTTAAAGAAAGAAATGATTTAGTTCACCTGGTTCATGTTGAAACCCTTGATGTTTGATAGCATAAAGTGTGAAAATTTGTATGGAAATGGAAGGAAGTTGATGTATTTATGTTTTAATGATGTAAAGGATGAAAGAAAGGGAAGAAATGCATGAAAGTCTCATTTTCCCCTTACTTTTCTCCTTTGGCCGAATTGGGTATGGAAGAAAATGGTAGTTTTCTTGCTTGAATAATAAAAAGGATAGAAGAAAAGGATGGAAGAAGAGGAAGAAATGGTATAAAAGCCCTATCTTTTCCCCACTTCCCTCCCTTAGCCGAGACCACCACTCTTGTTCCCTTGAAATTGGTTAAATTTTGTTAATGAAATTGTGAAGGAAAAATGTTAAATCTTTATGTTAACCAATTTCAAGAGAAAAAGAAGTGGGTGGCTATTTCATGATATATTTTATAAATTGCAAAAAGGAAAGGAATGACTCCTCTTGGCCAAGACCATTCCTTCTTATTTCCCTTGAATTGGATAAATTTTGTTAGTGTAATTGTGAAGGAAAAAGGCTAAATTTTCATGTTAGCCAATTTCAAGAGAAAAAGAAAAATGGATGGCTATGGCAAGAAAGCTTGGCTGAGATCTCACCCTTTTTCCCTTATGTTGGCCAAGACTTGGAAGTGAAATTTTAAAAGGAAATATGTTGAATTTTATGATGGCTAAATTCAAGAGAAAAATAAGAGTGAGTGATTATGGAAAGATATTATAATGATGTCTATTATGCATTTCTGTGTAACCTTCCATATCCATACAATCCAATTTTGAAAGTGTTGTCAAACTAGAAGGGGTAATATAGTAAAAGAATAAGATAGGTATCATGAAAATGAAAAAGAAGAAAGGGAAATAGGAATAATGATAATAAGAGAAACTAGAGGAAGTATCTTTAATGTATGCTTTAGGATTGATGAACTTGTGACCGAGTGACCAATTGTCATAATGGGACGGTCGTTGGGCATTCCATAGTTGTGTTATAAATTTGGATGGTAAAACATCCACTCAGATACAAGAATTTTAGAAAATACCGTGATAATTGCAAATTCTAACTTAGTGTAACTTAATATGGCCAAATGAAAAAGGAACATTTACTTAGAATTTAGCATAACCATGTGCACACACTATAAGAAATATAACTTTCAGTGGCGATAGAAAAAGTTACCATTGAAAGTCCTCTTTTAGTGGTGACTTTTTTGTGTCGCCACTAAAGATCTTCAGTGGCAACAATTGAAATTTCGCCACTATAAGGGGTTTCAGTGGTGACAGTATATGTTGCCACTGAAAGTCTTCAGTGGCAACTTTTTAAATGTCACCACTAATGCATCAAAGAAAAGGTTGAAAAACTTTTGAAGCTATTTTTTTATTTTTTCTTCTCCCTCTAACACATTTCACCATAAATTTCATATTCCCTCCTTTTTTCTAAAATTTCTTCTCGTCTCCCCTTTCTCTTTTCTTTCCTTCATTTTTCTAAATGCCCTAAGTAATGAAACCCACACATTTGGAGCTCATTTCACGCCTCTCTCTCTTTGGAATCTTCATCTTTTTCCTCTTTTCCTTCGTCTTTCTTCCGCTTTTCCCTTCTTCTCCAATTTAGGTTCACTTTCTACCACTACCAACACTCACTAAGGTTGCCATCAGTCAGTCATCAGCCTTCCCCACCGCCATTCATCATCTAGATAGCACATAACAACATTCATCTACTACAGAATGGAGGAACTCAAAGCTCTAATTGCTGGACCTTTTAGGCTGCGAAAATGAGGGAAAGTTTGGGGTTTTTGTTAGAAAATTTATAAGTAGTTAAAATATTTCATATATTTTGTGTTTTGCATTTGTTTGAGTGAGCCTTGTAACTCTATTGTTGCTAAAAAATTACAGAAGAGAGAGAGAGCCACAGATAAAGAGAGAAAGTGCAGTAAAAAGCACTTAGAAAGCTCAAAAATAGAGGAAAATGCAAGTAAATTGAGCTAGGATAACTTAGCCTTTGATTTGCACATTTTGAATGCATTGTGCTTCTTTTTCTTTCCTCTCATTGCTGATCTAATGGTTGTAATAGGATTGATTTTAGCTTTTAGAATTCCTAAAAAACTCAAAGAAAGCTTTGTATACTTCAATTTAAGCTTAGAATACCATTTTGAGGCATTTCATGAAATTGGGACTAATCTAAAATTTTTTTAAATTTTTGGGGCATTGTTGCAACCTAAAAATTAGATATGTTGTTAGAAACAATGGAATGATGGGATAAAAGTGAAAAATGGGAGAAAAGAAGTGCAAAACATTTTTGGAGAAGAAAGGGATTAAACTGCAAATTTTAGAAATTCTGGGTAATGAACTAAAATTTCATAAATTTTGGTATTTTCTATGATATTGAGTTACATGGAGGCTTTCATATAAATTAAGGAGACTTTTGAGACCTCTAAGGACTACTTTCAAGAATAGGAAAGTTTTAAGGACTAAACTGAAAAGATTCTTTTTATTTTGTTTAAGAAGAAAAAACCCTGTAATTTTGAAATTCTAAGTTGGGTTAAGTTTATTTAGTCTTCCAAAAGCATCATAACAGTCCTAAGCAGGTAACTAGAATACAAGCTGTGAACTAGAATAAAACCTTTTTATTTATTTGACCAAACTTTTTTTAACAAAAGTCAAGGAGATTGAAATAAATGTTAACTTAGACAATATTGTTCATGATTTTGTTCCATTAAAAGAAATTCAAGGAAGGAACACAGATATAATAGGTTAGAGATTGTTACTTTAATTATTCAAGTTTATAAATTAGTATTTAGTGTGCATATTGTCTTGTCTTTTGTTGATGATGTATATTATGTTTTTTTCTATAATCTATGACTCATGTAATTTTATTATCATGAGACTAATCATACTTATCCTTAATGTTTCTATTTTAAACAGGGACAAAATTCAAGAAGGAACAAAGTTCTACACAATAATGATACTTTGAATGTTTTATATTTTATTCCAATTAGTTGTGTAATTATTATAAATTATGTCATTATTGATAGTTGTAATATTAGTAATTATTAACAACAATGTAACATTACTTTTGTGTAATATAATAGTATTTTGTTTTATAATTTTCTTTTGTGATACTCTTAAGGTCACAAGAAATATAAAAATGAAAAAAAATATAAAAAACAAAATAAATGTACAATATAGATGATTCAATGGCGACATAAGAAAGTTGCCACAAAAAGGGGCTTCAATGGCAACATTGTGTTGCCACTGAAAGAAGCTTCAATGGCGACATTTTCCATCGCCACTGAAAGGAGCTTTAGTGGTAACATTTTCTATCGCCACTAAATCCAAGTTTCTATGGCGACTTTTGGCTTAAAATTTGAACTTCTGTGGCAACAAATTTCCTTTTTTAGTGGCGAAAAATGTCGTCACTATAAGTATTTTCATTGGTGACTTTTTTTTGTTGCCACAAAAGACCTTCAATTGCGAAAGTTTTAGTGGTGACAAGTGACAATTATTTTGTCGCCACTAAAGATTTTCAGTGGCGACTTTTCTACTTTTAATGGCAACTTTTGTCACCACTGAAAGTGAAAATTTGTGTAGTGACAAGTCATATCATCTTAAAGTATATGCATAGGATAGCGTACTAGGAATATAATCCACCATTAAGCAGTGGTGATTCCATAGTGTAACACCCACCTCCAATATTTTGATTTATTTTTATTATTAATAATAATGATTATTTATGTAGATGTTATTGTTTATGTGGTGTTAAGAATAATTTACCATAAGGTTAGAATGAACATTTTCATCAAGGTAGAACTAACCTTACCATAAGGGTAAAATTGTAAATTTTACCAAAGAGGGAAAATAGTAATTTTACCATAAAGGAGAAATATCAAAATTCCACTTAAGTGCTTCATGAAATTGTGTTTGAAGCCTTTTACCCTTTTATTTTAGAAAAGAGAAGGAGTAAAGGTAAAAATAATTATGTTGACAAAAAAGGAAAAATGATAATTTTACCTAGGGAAGGATAAAATAGTAATTTCATAAAAGAGTCTTTATGAAACTTTATTTGAGAGGTTTTTGCCTACCATTTTTGAAAAAGAGGAAAAATGAAGGTAAAATGGTCATTTAGACATAAAGGGTAATATGGTAATTTTTCTCAAAGATATATTGGTACTTTTAAAAAAGTGGAAGGGTAAAATGGTCATGATCCATAAGAGTTCCATGAAATTACAATTTGAAGGAGAGAGGATGCCATTCTTGAAAAAGAGAAGTAAGAAGGGTAAAATAGTCATTCTACACCAAGCGCATTTTGGTAATTTCACCTAAACCCTAATTTAAAAGTCTTCTTCATGAAAGGAGAAGAAGTTGAAGAAGAGGGGAGGAAGGTGTGAGGCCGAAAGGAAGAAAAAGGGAAAGAAGAAGGAGAAACCAAGGGAAAACATTAAGGAAATTCCACTTTTTTTTGTAAATTTAAGATAGCTAAACATTCCTAAACCCTTTATTTCATGTTTTATGGATTGTTTTAAGTGTTTTAAAGTTTCATGAAAGTTGAGATTTTCTATCTCTGCATTCCTTATCTATTGGGTTTTTCTTGTATGAGAATATGGTTGTGTTTATGAATATTGGAATGTTTATATGAAGGATGTAACACCCCCATTAGCCTATGGTTCCTTATACGTGTTTAAAGGTATAATGTATATAATTATCATAATAATTGTGTGTTACTATCACTCCTCCCCCAAGTAAATTTTAAACTTTTTACCAAGTTGATTAATTGAGTGCCATTTAGGTTTGTCTCTAATCTCGGGTTCTCTCAACATCGCAACGGAATAAATATATATAGAATACACCTAGATTAACTATACATAAACATGCATTCTTAATTAAATGTAGTCAATTAACTATTGGGCATTGAGGCAACTGTAACACCCCATAATTTAATTAGTCTAAACTAATAGTCTCCAATTAAAGGGGTAGAATTAATGGTGTCATTTAATTAATGGCTTGCTTGCTAATTAATTGAATGAATTAGCTTAGGGAAAGGAAAATTTTACTGGCATAATTTAATGGCCCAAGATCGTTATATTAAAAAGTAAACTTGCATGAAAATTTGGTGCTTAAAATTAATTCTTTGATTCCTTTTATTTACCTAGCCTAAGTACTAAGTGAGAAATAAAGTGAGATGCAATTATTTAAATATGTGGGCATGAGTGTGCATTGCATGTATTTTTCATGTAATCCACGTGAAAGGAAGGAAAATTTTCATGTACTCCATGTATGGCTCACATGAATGGAGAGGGGAAAGAAGGATGCAAAAAAAAAAGGTATATAAGTATATAAGTATATATGTGTGTGTAGGTCATGCAACCTAAGGAAAGGAAAAGGGAAACACAAACCAACACATGGATAGGTGAAGCCCCACGTGAAGTATGAAGGAAAGAAGACACAAGAACCTTAGCTGAGACTAAGGGATAATAGGGAGGAAGAGAAATTTAATTTATAAATAAACATACATGCAACAAAATGATGCAGAATTTTAATATATATATATATATATTATTAGTACACGATTAGGAATCCTTGGACGGGTGAAGGACGAATAGCAATTGAAGACCATGAATAAGCACACGTGAATAAAGGTTGAGAAGAGGATATGAAAGTGAACAAGAATTAAACTAAAGTGCAGCATTTTTCTCTTACTTATAAGTGTGGATAATCTAAATTTGCAAGAAAGGGGAAAACCAAGTGTACAAGCAAAGGAAAAGTGTACTTACAAGTACACTTTATGCAAAGAAAGAAATATATATAAAGGTGTACCATGCAAGGTGTGAAGGACATGCCACCCTCCATCCTTCCTTGAGGAATAATCAAATAAGGAAATGAGAAGGAATGTCGCATGGTTCATGTGAAGAAAGGAAGGCAGCACGTTGTGTTTTTCTCTTTCCCCCTTTGACGTGTCCCACTAGTCGAATAGAGGTTAGAATAAGAAAAGAAGAAAGAAAGGTAGATGTTTGAAAGAAAAGAGGAAGGTTGCAGCCCCAAACTGTACAACACATAAACCCTCTCTTCTTTCTTTCCATTTGACACCACCAAGAATGAAGTGGCATGCATAGGACGCTAGACTTGCGTAGGGAGAAAGGAACTCATATAAGTATGATTAAATATCAAAGCATGGTAGCCTGATGTGTCCATACGTGCGCGAGGAAGGGACATGGTGTGACCTTTGTTTTTCTTTTTCTTAGAGGGACGTTCCTTCCTCCCTTTTCTTGACTGAAGGGTTAACCAACCCACCCAATACTCCATCATGAAAATTGTGCTTAAAGCACACGTGGGACTAGTAGACAATAATAATTAAATTTGAAAGAGGAGTAGTTTCCCTTGCTGTATGAACAATAGAAGTAGGAAATGGAAATACAATTTTTATGGTAACATTCCCACACACTAACACATGACAAGAAAGGAAGAGAAAGCACTTAACCTATACACACACACTTACTCGGAGAAAAAGGAAGAGAAAAAGGAGGAGAAGGAGGACTAGCCGAATTGGCAAGGTGCACAAGGTAAGGAAGGAACCAAGAAGCAAAGTAGCAAAGGAAATTCAAGAGAAAGCCCAAGAGTATTCTCTCTAGCACACCATCAAGGTAGGTTAGCAATTCAATCATTTTAGTCCCATGATTTAGTATACATGCTTCATAATTCTGTTTTCCATGGGACTAGAGTGTTCGTCTACATTTTTGAGTTTTGAATAAAACTTGATTGAGTATGCATGATAAATATAAGAGGTGGTTAAGGTTAAAGAATTTAAGGATGTTAATCCCCCACAAGCATGAAGGAAATTAGCTCAAGAGATCATCTTATTATTGAAGAGAACTTTTGAATCTCCTAATGGAATTAATGTCAATACATGTAACCTATGCAACAAAGAATGCCTTGCTCAAAATGAATGATAACTAATAATAATGTATAGGACTATGGAAAATTTATGATTTCTATTTATATTGCATGAGATTAGGGGAAATTTGTGAATATTAGTAGTATTACACGAGACTAGAGGGGATCGATGACTATTAATGATATTGCATGAGGTTAGGGGGAACTTATGATTAGTAATAATACTACATGTAATTATGGAAATTTTTATGGCTATTACTAGTATTTTTAGCAAGAAATTATATTAGAACTAATTTCCTAATAGAAGGGAATGGAAGTTATTAGAATTCCTAGAAAGAAAATGTACAATAGAATTAATTCCAAGAAAGAGAAAATTAGTATATTAGAATTTTTAGAAAGAGAATATATATGGGAATTTATTTCAAAGCAAAGGAAATTATTATGAATTATTATTGAATTTATTGAAATTTTAGAAGGAAAAAATGCACATTTGTATTAATTTCCAAGAAAAGAAAATTATTATTGAAATTATTGAAATTCTTAGAAGAAAAATGCACATTGGAATCAACTTCCAAGAACAGAAATTAATATTGAGATTATTAGAATTTTATAGGAAAATGTACCTTAGAAATTGTTTCTAAGGAAAATAGAAACTATTCCTTAAATATTGAATTTTTCATAAGAAATGGTAAAGGTGGCCAGCGCCACATAGTGCTAAGTGTGCACCAATGACCTATTGAGGCGTGGCTGAAGGTGCTCCACACGGGTGACCTAAGGAGGTGTGGCCGAAGGTGCTCCATACTCGTGATTTAGTGTCTCGATGATTTTATGTAAGTGGTTGAGTGTCCACGATTTACGAGGTGTGGCCAAAGGTGCTCCACATGGGCGGCCTAGCGAGGCATGGCCGAAGGTGCTCCATACCCAAGACCTAGTGCTCGCAATTATGCTATATACGTGGCCAATTGTCCACAATTTATGAGATGTGGCCAAAGGTGCTCCACACGAGCGACCTAGCAAGGCGTGGCCGAAGATGCTCCATACCGACAACCTAGTGCTCACGATTACACTATATACGTGACTGAGTGTCTATGAATTATGAAGTGTGGCCGAAGGTACTCCACACCCGTGACCTAGTGTTCACGTAACACGCATAAACACTTTGATAATTCTGTAATAAAGCGGTAAGCTTATGAGAATACATGTTATTTGAAAAATATATCTAATCTTTGTTAACTTCTAAATTTATCATGCAATGATTGCCAGTTTATAGTTATGTGTAATATTATGTCTAAAATCAAGGATGTAGATTGAATGTTTTGGTGCTTGCACCCCGGTACATATTAGTTTCTTTTAAACTATGAATTGTTGAGCTATTGGAAAACTTATGTTTCTCATCTATGTGCTAATATGTATCAGATACGGACGTTTAGCAGGGCCACAAGGTAGCAGTCTCTGTTTGATTGAGTATGATTTTTGTAATCCCTTATTTTAGGTCCTAGCTAGATCTGACTTAGAATAGGACAATATTTTGACTATATAAATGAGTTGTATTTAGGGTATACAGGGGAAACGGATATCTAAAGGACTGGACTATCATTCATTTATACAGGAGTCAGAATGATAGACCTGTTGTCTCCTAGCTTCTGATAGTCGGGTACTTCATATATCCAGGGAAGTGACTTATCAGCATGTAATGGAAATTCTTAGACCTATATTTATTTGAATTACATGAAGGTTTTAATTTCCGTTGTGTAGTGTAGTATTTTTATTCCGCTGTGCATGTAAGTTTTTATTCTAAGCAAAAGATCTCAAACCTAATCCGCTTAATATAATTGAATGTTATAACTGCTTAGACACTAATCAAATCAAGGATAAGGATAATGTACCAGACCTATCTCTTGATATTAGAGTTAACAATAAGACTAGATAGGGGCATTACAACAACAATTCTGCCACTCATACCCCCATCAATTAGTCTATTCATCAATTTAGCCTAATTTCTATACAAATAAGTTAGAATAGGTTATACAAAATAATCCTACACTAGCCTTTCTCAAAATATCATGAAGGCTAGGTTACTTCTATCATGTACCTATACTATCTCAAAATAAGCTACTATTATGTACCCCACGGAGGGTACTTTTTCCCACTTTACCTTCTTCTCCAGCCCAAGGGAACCTACACATCTAGTACATGTCAACACTAAAATGAGAAATGAATCTCAGTAGCAATGCAACCTGTTATGAAATTCATTAACCTGTACCATCGTGCTCACACGAAAAACTCTACATTCTTTCATAAAACATATCACATACCATTGGGATGTAGTGCATGTAGCATTTAATCATGTTATATACTTATACATATAAATATTCATCAAAACATATCATCTTTAAAACATGGGAAGTGCATTCATCATCATTCTCATTATAAAACATTTCTTATAAAACACATGTGGGATAGTAAACATGTCATCATTTCATTTCCATAACATGTGAGCAGTACATAAAACATCCTAAGAGTAATCGGGAGAGTCGCCTAGCAACAACACCACACACCACTTTTTATATGAACAAGTGCATGGCTATCTAGTCATGCCTTAAATTTTACACATTCTGAGGCGTCCCCAGTGGATTCAAGTACCTTAATGGTCCTTGTCCCTTTTTGACAAATCATCCCTGACCAGTGGGATTCCTCCCTTTTATCCCAAACGGGGCTAGTATAACCCTCATAGGATCACCGTCAACTCTACCCGGATCATTTCCTCTCCGATTTTGGGCGGATAATAATATTATGGATTCAACATCCCTTTTCGACCTGGTACGCTATTCTCTACATATACTCTAGGGTGAATCGGCTCATACCCATGGTTATGCTTAACTTTAAGTATGTGTTTCTCATATGGCCTTTAGGAGATGACACTAACTTAAAGTTTGCAACCATCACGGTGTTTTTAAAATCATCTAAGTTCAAGTGGATGTTTAACCATTCCAATTTATGGCACAATTGTGGAATGCCTAATGGCCATCCCATACTGACAATCAGTTACTCGATCATGACCCTGTCTACCCTAAAGCATACACTGAGAATACTTTCCTTTTTTTCCTTTTTTGTGTTTTCTGCTCTCTCTTTATTTCACTATCCCAAGGGTCTTATCACCTAAAACTCCTAGTTTCCCTGCTTACCTATGTTGTGAGCCCTTAATTAAGTTAGTATGAAGAATTACCAAGCTCAAGTGCCATTAAAAACCTCATTTGGCAAGATAGAGGGCTGCCAGTCGACTGCTAGAAGGCTAACAGTCAGCTGGTAGCTCTCTGTATTACTCGAGTGCCAAACAGTAAGCTAGCAGTCACCGATAGGTGGCTTGTTGGAATGCATCCTGGGTAAAAATTAGAGCACGACAGTCGACTGCTAGGATGGCTAGTTGACTGCTTAGTGCAAACTGGGGCCCGATAGTCGGCAGCTAGGAAACTGGCAGTCGGCTGCTAAGCCTCTATTTGCACTTCTGGGTTTTCTAAGAACACGAAAGTCGATTGCCCCATACATAGCAGTCGGATGTTATGTTTCATTGTAGTTCTAAAAACATGATTTTGATAGTACCCAGTCTAAAATGCATTCCATTTTCAATTTTAAACACATGAGCTTAATTTTCATACAACAAACTTTACTTCTCATTAAACATTTCTCATCCATTAGCTTAAACATGGTACATTCAAGGAAACCTAGTCTATATCTCTAGATGAACACAACCCAGCCCTTCCAATCAATTACAAGCACATATATGAGTATACATTTAGTAACATAACATCCTATAGAAATAGAAAAGCATACTGATGTGTGTTAATCTGCTTCTATGCAACCACACCTAAGGCAGTGAACCTATCGATGCAGCTTAGTGCAATGGTGAGTATCAAGGTCATATTCCTTGGGAATGGGAAAGCCTAGAGTTACTACTTGTTCTCTGTTATCTAGCCTAGCAATTAAAGCGATTGATTTTTAACTAAAATAATAATTAACTACGAGCAATAAACAATAACCAGCAACAAGGAATGAAAGAGAATATACCGAGGTAAGAAAAGTAAATCCATCAAGGAACCTACACTAGTTGGTAAAAACACAAAGGATTATGGATTACTGAATTTCACTATGCTACTGTAAGTGGATTCTAATTTCTCTGTCAATCTCAATGAATTTCTTAAACCTATAAACCTACCACTGGTTGGTTCTTCCTAATGGTTGATTTTAAATTATCATTATCGGTCTAATCCACTACTATTAAGAATAGCTACTCCTTAATCCAACAATTAATTAACCTCATCTCTAAGTGAAAATTAACTATTCTTTGCGATTAGGTTCCAATTTCAATTATCATCTCTTGTTCTCAAAAAGAAATCTAATCAGCATTCACAATGATTTCTCATAATGAAAACTTAAATAATACATGCATAAACGCAAAGGAGATCACAACATTCAAACCAATATCCATACAGATTAAACAGAATACCAACACAGTCAGGGACCTCAATGAATTTTACAAATTCAGCCAAACATATTTACAACAGCAAAAAATTCCAACAGCAGATAATCCATCAGACAATTAATTAAACAGCAGATAAAAATAGTAAAAATTTATACAAGTCCTATCTTCTCAATTACCCAATGGTCACTGTACAGAATGATCACTAGAAAACCACTGAAATCTCACCAAAAAATGCCAGAAAAGTGCCAAAAAATATTAAATCCAAAGCTGTCCAAAAGCACCACGGGTCGTGGGTCGGGTCAAAATGGGTCAGATCCCGAGTTCTTGGGTACCCGAAAAAAAATAGTTGAAACAGCGACTGGAGCTGAGGAAGGTCGCAGGTGAGGCACTGAGCGATGGAGGACTGATTTTTGGTGGTAGCCCGGACAGGCGATGCCGGACGGGTCATAACACGCTGGTGGATCGCGTCTCGCATTTGTCTCGGGTCCATCATAGATCTCGCAATCCTGGGTGTTGTGGCAACCGGTAAGCTGGGGGAAGGTGCAATTGAGTTGCTTGAAGTTTTAGGAGGTTACATCAAATAGTGGGTCGCCCGAAAAATGTCACGGAGAAGCTTGAGCTCTCTTGGGTCACAAATTAGGTCCGCGTCTTTTCTCGCAGATCTCCACCATTCTGGCATGTTCTAGTGGCTGTCTTAGACAGAAATTTCCTGCTCGTTGTCCCCTGACATCAAAATGTCGTTGTGTTGCCGTGGATAGCTGCCTAGATGGATCGCGTTTCTCAACTCTCTTTCGTGCTCGATGGAAAATGCACACACAAGTTGGTTCCCCTTTCATTATTCTAAGCTCCTTTCTTTTCTTTCATGCAGTCCACTCTTCCTTCTTGGTCTGCTTCCTTTCAAACCCGGTTCACCCTTTTTCAAGGCCCAATAAGGGCATTAACTCGGCCCAATAAGTAAAATTGGTCCAAATGGCCTATTTTAGGTGCTCTATAGGCTGTCTAAGCTTGAAATTGCTCCATTTAATGATGATGACTTGATAAAATGCCTAAAAATAAAAATAATGAAAACTTAGGTGATTTTTAAAATAAAATTACATAAAATGCTCATAAAATGGACAATTAATATCAAGCAAATATGTATAAAATAAGACACATCAAGTCACCATGCACTTAAGCTTTTGCTTGTCCTCAAGAAAACACTAACTCATTCTTTAAAAAAACAACAATTGTTCCTAAAAAATATATCTAAACCACACTTAATGATACCTAATACATCCCAAGTGAAACTCAATCATAAATCAAATTGCACAACCTTAACACAGTGTGGAAATAATAACAATGCATACACAACTTAACTTGCAATTCAATAACAAAAATTTAAGAACCAAAGCTTCACAGGGATCACTCAAAGTGTATAAGGGTAAAGTACAAATCCCTCAAGTCATTTTACAAGAATTTGCCTATTATATGCTTGCTCATAAATCTCATCTCCGCTACTGTGAACAACTGAATGCCAAGATCAAAGGGTCTTGACAAGGTTGTAATGTGGTTAAGATAAAGGTGAGGAATAATTTTGGTAAGAGATGATAGATATGCTAGAAGTCATGCAATTTCAACATGGTGAAGACTCAAAGGATTAAAAGCAGCAAAGCACTAAACATAAAAATTTTCACCAAAGTTTTAAATGAGTAGAGGGATGCTCAAAGAGTAATTTATCCGAAAGAAAAAGAGAATAAAGACTGCTTTAATTATATATATATATCTTTTTTTCTTTTTTATTTTTTTTATATATATTTTTGCAATCTTGCTAATAAAAAAATTTGGATTGAATGGAGCATCTGAAGAAAAGACTTGGTGGATTGTTACTAATCAAGACAGTGCATTTTAATCCAAACATGAAGAGTAAATCACACAATTTCCAACATATAAGGTGAAAAAGAAGATGATGTAAAGAAAATTAATGTGAGGTGTAAAGGTGCAAAAAGTGAAGGAAATGTCAAGGCTCAAAAGTAGCCAACTAAGGGAAACACTGAGGGTAGGATTTTTGGCCAAAAGTAGTGTACCCTAAGTTGCCCAAATCATCTCCTGATATTTAAAAGTTCATGCAGCTTCAACAAGCATTACAGAGCAAGTTCTAGAGGCAAAAAAAAAGAAAAAAGCACACTCAAACAAGAAAGTCAGGAGCATACTTGTAATGAATACTCAAAATAGGCTCAAATCTCACATTTGAAGTGTGGTATAATTGCATATGGTTCTAAAAAATTTTCAACTGAATTGTAAGTCAAGCAGTGTATGCAATTTGCATTATCAACATCATACATCAAAATTTTCACAATTTGAAAAATAATTAAGTACCACCTATATAACCTAACTGGGGTGACTAGTATAACCCAACCAAGATAATGCATTAAACATCACTGACTGTTTTCCAAGATGAATTAAGGGAAACAATTTCTACCAATTCATAAACTGAATTATAAATGCTTCAAAGACAAAAAAAACTTAAGTGCATAGAGTCAAGTAAAATCAAGTATTCTGTCTTATATCTACTACAACATAAATACAACATCAAAAAAAAGTAGCATCAATATGCAATATCCTGAACTAACAGAAGAAAAAGGAGTCAAAATAATAGAAGCACACTATCCTACACTTGAGGATTATATTGTCCTTAGTGTACATCCAAAGGGTATCCCAAAAGAAAAAGAACTAAAAAATCAATAACATATACCCACCCCACACTTGAGGGTCATATTACCCTTAGTGTACAAATGGGTTGGTATCCCAAATTAAAACATAGAGCATAAATAAACAGAAAATCCAAAAGTCTTAAAATTATTATTTGCAGAAAATAAGATGAAATAAAATAAAATTACTTAAGTTTTATCCTACTCTGGTGGAAACGGGAGAGGAGGAAGAATCTTGTAAACGAGTGCCTTAATATGGTCTCTAAGAGATGCCAATATTATATCCCCTTCAGTAAGGGATCAAGTCAGCTGTTATAATCATTTGTAGCTTCTCCACCTCATACAACTAAATGCATCTTAAGTACTTAGGTGATTCTTTCAATTTCAGGACAAGGGGGTCCTCCATCAAAAGTTTCACCTCCTACAATGCTGACCTATCAAAAGAAACAAAACGGTCAGTATAGCTGCTAGGCTCAGTAGCCAGAAGATGAGTTAGTTGTTCCAACACTTGCTCATTGGACAACTCTTCCTCATCTCCCTGCAATGCTACCTGCAAAGGGTTCTTAAGCATCCTACAATTCAAACTCAATAATGTCATCTAAGACATCCACAAGATAAACAGGATCATTATGATTGAAAGAATGTCTTAAAGCAGTTGTTAAGTCAGAATAAACCTTGTCTTGCTTCAGTCTAGTAGGGTATGGAATAGGTAGGCTATATTCCCTTATAGGACTCTTGTCCTCCATTTTCACTGGCCCACTTACTTCTGTCTCTGACTCTTTACTGACTGGCACATCCTATTCAATAGTATAATCATTAGTCAATGGTAAAGGGCTAGATACTTTCTTATTAGATGTCGAAATGATAGCATCGCAATGCTCCCTTGGTTTGGACTCTATGGTGCTGGGGAGCATCTCTGGCTGTGTTTCAACCAACATCTTAAAAATTTGGCTTTCTTGATATTCTATATTCTAAATGGAGGCCTACTAATTTTTAAGGATTGTGTCTATCTGTTGGAACCAGCTCTCTAAAGTGGACACAAAATTCATAATCATTTCCTCCAAATTGGATTCATTCTCTTGCCCTTGAGGAAATTGATTTAGAGCAGTTTGTTATTGGGGTTGCTGTTGGTACCACCATTGAAAATTAGGTGAATCCTGGGTAGTGTTATTTTTCCAGCTGAAATCTAGATAGCTCATCTAACTAGAGTTGTATGTATTACTGCAAGGATCGTTTTACTGACTTGGGGCATTCCCCATATAATCAACCTGTTCAAAACCAACAAAAATTGTTTAAGGAGAAAAGAGAGAAGTGGAAGGGTTAGCAAACATACCTTCGGCATTATAGTATCCACTATAATGTGAGTCACCACAGAATTCAAAACCAAATTGTGTTGCCTATGCTAGCATTAGGGATTGGTAAATTTGCTTGATCAGAAGCTTCCTTTGTATTTGAGCAGCCAAGACTAATAAAGAATCCATGGTTATAAATTACCTGAAACCAATAACACTGAAATAACCCAACAACTAGAACAAAGAGTAATAAACCAAAACCAAAAAAATATAAAACAAAGCAGATAAAAACCAACAACAGAAACAAAAATAAAATAAATAAAAACCAACTAAAATAGCAAAATAATTAATCCAAAAAAAAATAAAATAAATAAAACACAAAATGAAACTAATAAAAGCTGATAACTAAATGAAAAGAAAGACACAACTAACCAAAAACAAAAACAAAAACAAAATAGAACAAATAAAAGTGGTTAAAGTAACAAATAGCAATTTCACTCTAGTTTTCACAAACAGTCCTTGGTAAAAGCGCCAAAAACTTGATGTGTGCTACTTTGCTTCTATGCAACTACACTTAAGTCAGTAAACCTATCGATGTAGCGTAGTGCAATGGTGAGTATTAAGGTCATATTCCTTGGGAATGAGAAAGCCTAGAGTTACTACTTGTTCTTTGTTATCTAGCCTAGCAACTAAAGTGATTGATTTTTAACTAAACTAATAATTAACTACAAGCAATAAACAATAACCAGTGACAAGGAACGAAAGATAATATACTGAGGCAAGAAAAGCAAATCCATCAGGGAACCTACACTAGTTGGTAAACACATAAAGGATTATAGATTACTGAATCTGACTATACTACCTGTGAGTGGATTCTAATTTAAATTCAAATTCTCTATCAATCTCAATGAATTTCTTAAACCTACAAACCTACCACTGGCTGGTTCTTCCTAATGGTTGATTTTAGATCAGCATTATCGGTCTAATCCACTACTATTAAGAATAGTTACTCCTAAATCCAACAATTAATTAACCTCATCTCTAAGAAAAAATTAACCTTCTCTACGATTAGGTTCCAATTTCAATTATCATCTCTTGATCTCAAAAAGAAATCTAATCAGCATTCACAACGACGTCTTGTAATGAAAACTTAAACAATACATGTATAAACACAAAGAAGATCACAACATCAAAACCAATATCCATACAGATTAAAGAGAATACCAACATAGTCAGGGACCCTAATGAATTTTACAAATTCAGCCACACATATTTACAATAGCAAATAATTCCAACAATAAATAAATCCATCAGACAATTAATTAAATAACAGATAAAAATAGTATAAGTTTATGCAAGTCCTGTCTTCTCAATTGCCCAATGGTCATTGTACAAAATGATCGCCAAAAAACCACCGAAATCTTGTCAAAAAATTTCTAAAAAAATTCCAAAAAAATTAAATTCAAAGCTATCCAAAAGCTCCACGGGTCGCGGGTCGGATCTTGAGTTCTCAAGTACCCGATGGAAAATGGCTGTAATGATAGTTAAAGTTGACGCAGAAGGTCACAGACAAGGTTTTGAGCAGTAGAGGACTAATTTCTGGTGGTAGCCCAGACGAACAATGCTGGACGAGTCACAAAACGCTCTTGGATAGTGTCTTGGGTTCATCTCGGGTCCATCACGGATCTCACAATCCAAGGCATTGTGACAGTCAGTGAGCTGGGGGAAGGTGCAGTTGAGTTGCCTGAAGTTTTAGGAGGTGAAGGTAGATGGTGGGTCGATTAGAAAATGCCACGGAGAAGCTCAAGCTCTCTCAGGTCATGAATTGGGTCCATATATTCTCTCGCGAATCTCTACTGTTCTGAAGCGTTCTGGTGGCTAGCTTGGATGGCGGTATCCCACTCGTTGTCCCCTGACACTAGAACATCATTGTGTCATCATGGATAACCGCCCAGATGGATCACATTTCTCGATTCTCTCTCTTGCGCTTGATGGAAAATGCACGCATGAGTTAGTTCCCCTTTCACTGTTCTAAGCTCCTTTCTTTTCTTTCACACGGTCCACTCTTCCTTCCTAGTCTGCTTCCTTTCAAACCTGGTTCACCCTCTTTCAAGGCCCAATAAGGGCATTAGCTCAGCATAATAAGTAAAATTAGCCCAAATGGCTTAGTTTAGGTGCTCTAAAGGCTACCTAGGCTCAAAATTACTCCGTTTGCTGATGATGACTTGATAAAATGCTTGAAAATAAAAATAATGCAAACTTTGGTGATTTTTAAAATAAAATTACATAAAATTCTCATAAAATGGATAAGTCACATCAAGTAAATATGTATAAAATAAGACACATCATGTACAGAATGTAGGTTTAACCCCAATCTCATTTCAAACATTTAGAAGTTCATATTTTCCAGCAACAGTAAACATTTTAGAAAATAGAAGGGTTTAGGATGGATTGCTACCTTGATTCCTTACAAATGTGTGTGTTTGATGTGTTAGGAATAATCCTCCCTTGCTGTAGGGCTGATTTCTAACCTCAAATATGCTCTTTCCTTAGTAAAATCTCTCTTTTCTTGTCCTAGCTCGCCCCCTTTCTCTCTCTACCTATCCCTCTATTTTTCTCTCTAAAATCTAAAGGTTTGGACGTGTGTGGAGTTTAGGGCTTCATCTAGGGTTTAAGAGAGGTTTTGGTATTTGCTCTTTGGTCCCTCATCTATTTTTCACTCTTGGAATCACTCACTTTTCCCTTTTCAATTAAGTCCCTAGCCACCTTTTGCTAAACCTTCATGTATTTCCTTTCAATTTAGTCCCTAGGCTAATGCAACTATATGCACTAATGCAATGTACACAAGCATTAAACATCAAATTAACAATTATCAAACATCTCTTTAATTATAATTGGAGTGGATGTTATAAAGGAAATATTGAGAAAATGGAAATTTTCAAGAATGGTACTTATTTTCATGAAAAACCCTAATTTTGAAATGGTTAAAGATGACTTCAAATTGCATGGAAATGAAAGGTAAAATGTTATTTTGAACTTGTATATTTTGGAAGTGAAAGTTAACGAAGCAAGGGATTAAAACTCTTCAATTTTCTCTCTTTTTCTCCTTGTGGACGAAAGCACCATGTGAGGTTATGGCAAAAATTTTCATGAGAATGTTCATAGATTTGTGTATATAAAATGCTTATGAGTGAGAAAGAGAGAGAAAGTAAGATTCATAATGTTACATTGTCAATTTTGCCTTTCATACCCATGTAATTCAATCTTGAAATGTGTCTTTATGATGAAAGTAAAGATGTATGTATGTGTAAATATATGTATGACATGAAAAATGAATCATGAAAATGAAGGAAACGAAGGCTATACATATAGCTACACACATTGAGTATGAAAAAGTACCATGAGTAATGGAAGGAAATTTTACCATTATGCTTGAATGGTAGAAAGGATGTAAGAAAGGGAACAAATAGCATGGAAATCTCTAGCTTTCACTCGTTTCTCACCTTAGCTAAAAGCATCTCCCTATTTTTCCCTTGATGGCCGAATTTATATGTCAATAGAAAAGAGACTAAAATATGTTTTAAAATGGCCAATATCAAGAGAAATGGAGAGGAAGAATGTGTATGATGAAATGTGAATGATAATTGCATGTATTTATGCCCTTTATAAATTTATGTTTGAATTCATATGATTATGAATGAATGATTTGATATTACATGCAAATGAGGAATGAAAAGTATTGAAGGTCACCAAGATAAGGTGGATGATGGCACTAATAAAATCTCCCTTGAGGTGAATATGAAAGGCACTAAATGATACCTCAGGGGTGAGATGACGACACTAATAAAATGAAAAGGCATTAAATGTTACCCTAAGGGTGAGATGATGGCACTAATAAAATCTCTCTCTAGAGGTGAAAGGAAAGAAAATGGGTGCCACCTGAAGGGATGAATGACAACACTAATAATATTCCCCCTGAAGGGCACCAAGACAGGGTAAATGACGACACTAATAAAATTTCCCTTGAGGTGTATATGATGGTATTGAATGTTACCCTAGTGGTGAGATGATGGCACTAATAAAATCTCCCCTAGTGTGCACCAAGATAGAGTGGATGACGGCACAAATAAAATCTCCGTTGAGGTGTATATTGTAACAGCCTTAATCTTATGGTTCCTTTTAGTTAATTAAATAATATAATATAACATAGGATTGGTGAGTTACTACTACTTTTACACAAGTAAATTTTTAACTTTTACCAAGTTAAATAATTAAGTGCTATTAGTTTGGAAATTGTACACTCAGGATGCTCACATAATCTCGCAGCAAAAATAATTAAAATAAAACATAAAATATATATTTATATATTTTCATTCACATACATAATCCATTTACATTCATATTAGTTTCTATGCAATAAAAATATACCTCTAGATATGTGAGAGTGTCAACTAGGGTAAGGAGACAACAAGCTTGTCACTCATAGCCATTTAACAAAAGACCACTAGTGGATGCCTATCTCACATATCTTAATACATATATGCCCTCAATTTATACACCAAAATTCACCATCCTGATCCTTTTCAAAAATGATAATAAGGGTTCAAGGTTTTTGGCATGTCAAAACACACTACACAGAACCTATACATCATGCAACAAAGGTGTAAGAGGAATTTCTAGTACAAAAATAATCCACAGTTCCTTAAGAATGGTATTTCCACTACCTTCACTTCCATCTCTAGTAGGACTTGGTACCTAGGCATCTGATACACACCAGGATTTTATATGAGAATGAATTTCAGTAGCAATAACAACCTAATTTTAAAAATTGTTTATTTGTACCACTGTACTTTTACTGTAAACTCTACATTCTTCTTATCATCAATTAAAACATTATGCCTATTGGGATACAATGCATGAATTATACAGTTATATCATTTCATGTCTCATACTCATACTTATGCAATCATTACATATCTATCCCATAGGACATACATATATCATCAAATTATATCACATATCCATCATATAGGATATACATCACATTATAATGATAACAGGGCATCACATAAAAACAAGAGCATAAATAAGGAAATTAGAGCATATTCTTATGGACAATGCCAAATCATGATCATCACAAGATCATACCAAGAGAAATCAGGAGAGTCACTAAGCGAATAACTCCTCACATATAATCCTCACTCACAGGTGATTTTCTTGTAGTCCATAACTACCCACAGTTCTCAACTGTAATATATTCATAATCTGGCAGTCCTCGACTACAATATATGTACATGCTGGAGTGTGCTCTAATGGGTCCCTACCCACCTCTCTGGCAAATCCTTCCCTATATATCTGGGATTACTATTCTCACCAGATCATTTCCCTAAACCACTATTCACAAGTCTATAGACTAGAGTGATTTAGCTCATACTATGGTTATGTATAACTTTAAGTAGGTGAATCCTTTTATTGGCCATAGGGGAATTCACTAACTTAAAATTAATAACTACCACGATGTTTTCAAAATCATATAATTTAACCGTGGAATGCCCTAATTGTTGTCCCATACTAACAATTGGTCATTTAGTATGTTCCTATCTACCACTATCCATATGCTTGGAATACTTTCTCATTTCTCTTGAAATTCTCATGCTCATTCCTTTTTAAAATCTCATCTATTTCTGGCTCTTTTTCTTTCATTCTCATCGTTCTTATTACCCATTATATATTCTAAGTGTAAATCCCTTATTTGAGTGAAGTTTTGGGCTAAATATGCTTTAAACTAGGTTATTGAGTGCATTTTTCCAAAACAAGGGCCTGTCAGTTGACTTCCACCCTCCTGGAAGTCAACTTGTAGCACACTGCCTCAAAAATTTCCAAACCTAAGGGCTACTAGTCGACTGCCCTAAGTAACCCCCCAATCCTATAATCATTTTTAATTTTTAGTTATTTAATTAATATAATAATACTATAAGATTAGTGAATTACTACTTCCTTTGCCCGATTCAATTTTAAATTTTTACCAAGAAAAATAATTAAGTACTATTAGTTTGGGCTACTATACTTGAGTTCTCACACATTACATGATGGAAAATAGAACGAATTAATAACATGAACTACATATATATTTATAGATACATTCACATTCATTTACAATATTCATACATGTCACCCATCAGACATATACCCATGGATATGTGAGTGTGTTAACTAGGGTAAGGAGACAACAAGCATGTCACTTATACCCATTTAACAAAATTGCTAGTGATTTCCTAGCTCACATATCCTAATACATATATGCCCTTATCTTATACATAAAAAATCTATACTTCTGAAGGGTATATGCATGTCAGAATGTCTCTAAAACTTTACACATTCAAGGTGTAGGAGGGACTTCCCATACATATATGACCCATAGTTCCTTAACAACTGGGAAATACCCCAGGAAGGGTATCTCTACCAACTCTATCTACACTTCTATCATTATCTGATACCTAAGCATCTGATACAAACTAACATTTTTAATGAGAATAAATCTTAGTAGCAATAATAACCAGTTTATAAAATAGCTAGTTTGTACCATCGTAATCCTTTATGAAAAATGCTTCATTATTCTTATCATCATACAATTGATATATCTATTAGGTTACCTTTCATAAATTACATTTGATACTCATAACTACATGCATCATTTACTCGATATGTACCACACAGGGCATATATCTCTAAAAATAGTCAAACTATACAGGTAACATAATTTCATTTATATAACTTCATGTAAAGAGTAGTAAGGAATTAAGAGCCTATCTCATTGGCCTTCGCCATCATCATAATAATCATCATGTAATAACAATAATAAGAGAAATCAAGAGGGTCGTCAAGCAAGCCACTCCATACTTTCAAATATATACTCGTAACTTTTGGCAACATATGCCTATTGGCAGTCCTTGATTGTAACATCACATTTGTGTACATTCTGGAGTGTCCTCCAGTGGATCCAAGTACCATAGAGTCCCCACATTGAGACCACACATTGAGTACATACTGAGGTCCTCAAAATGTTATTCATAAGCATATACATTAGGGTGATTCAGTGCATACTATAGTTATGTGAAATCCTAAGTATGTGACTTTTTATTTAACTTGGCCATTAAGTCACTAAGAATTTACAACTATCACGATAATCGCAGAATGTCTAATCACTGTCCCATACCAACAATTAGTCATTCAATTATGAACCTATCTACTGCTAATACATATACTAAGAATACAATTCTCATTTCTCTTATGCATTCTTGGTCTTTCCTTATCAATTTCATCATGCTCTTGCTCTTTTTCATTTAAATTCAATATACATATTACCCTTCTCATATTCTAGGTTTAAATCCCTTATTTGAATTGGATTTTTGGACCAAATACCTTTCAAATATGTCATTGAGTTCATAGTTCATTTACAGAAGTTGACAGTAGGTTGATACCCTGATGACAGTTGACTGGTAGCATTCTGTCCAATTTTTAAAATTCAGATCTGAGAGTTATCACTCGACTGCTATAGGGCTGGCAGTTGTAATATCCTCAATTCTATTATATCAGGTACGTCTTAAAACCATGAATTCAATATTTTCATGCTTAAAAAATAGTCCAAAAATCATTTTTATTGCCTTAAACAAAAGAAGGACTAAACTGAAAGGAAATGATTAGGGACTAAAATGAAAGAAAATTATTTTCATAAAATCTCCTAAAAATAAGCACATAAATCGAGGTGCATTTATGGCGCGTCATGATAAAGTTTGAAATTGGTGCCAATGTCATGATTGCTTTAAGAAAAATATCTAGGGGTAAAACAGTCAAAATTTATCTAAAAATATATATATAATTATTTATTTATTAGATAAAGTGGCTAATTTTATCTGAAAAAAGTATGAAATTGCCTCTCGAATATTTTTTCAAATTTTTGAAAAAAAAATAGTTTGGGACTTAAGAGGGGTAAAATGGTCATTTTACCATAAAGGGCAAAATGATAATTTTGACACCAAAGTTAAAAAGGTAATTTTATCACAAGGACATAAGGGGAATTTTACCTATAGAAACACTTTAAAAATCTCTAAAATATCCTTGTATGTCAAGGTTTCAAGAAGGAAAAAGTGAGGGTATTTTGGTCATTTTGCCACTAAGGGCAAAATGGTCATATTAGCCATTTAAAATAAATCTCACTTCTTCTTCTCCTCCTCCTTAGCAAAGATGACATGAAGGCTCTTTGGAAGGTAGAAAACTGTGGGTTTCATAAGGGAGAAAAGGGAGAAGAAGCCAAGGAAACTTCAAGTTTTATCCACCAAAAATTATAAACCAAGGTAGCTTAGCATTCTTCCATCACTTATTTCATGTTTTTAATGGGTTTTTCAAGCTTTTGAGATTGTCATGGCTAAATGAACAGTACATGAATAGTTATGTTCTTAAGTTTACATTCTTAAATTCTCAAAATTTCTATGGATCAATGCTTAGAAAGTAGTATGGAGTTGTTTGTGATGGTTAATTTCAATTATGAAAGTGTTTATGTTCATTTTCCAATTTTTGTTTCATTTGCCCTCAAACCCCCAAATTCATGAATGTCACGCCAAATTGTTTGTTTTTCCTTGATTGTTATGGATAAATGGTGATTGATTGTTTATGGATGATGAAAATGGGATTAAAGGAATGATTATATGAAAAATGACAATTTTTGCATAAAATTCCTCTTTAGGTCGTGGCTAGCAAAATGAGATTTGAAAAATTGTTTGAAAAATTTTATAGTAGCTTATTGGTAATTCAAGTTATGGCCGATGGAGGGTAAAATAAGTGTCAGTTGGTTGAAATGCCCAATTTTGCCTAAAAATCCTATCTTGGCCGAGAGTATGCATATTTTTGGTGAAGGAAATGTGCTGAAATTTCTATGTGTGTGTCTTGGTTGAGGCAAGAATAATTGGAAATTGTTTTTGATGCAAAATGATCTCATTAAATTCCATGTAGCCTACTTGACCAATTTTGTGACATGGAAATATTTATGGAAAATTTTGTACACAAATGTAATGAAATTGGTCAAAGTATACAAAGGAAATAATATAATGTTGCAATTAAATTTTAATTAATATTTTGTGCAATCTTGGCACTTCTAGCAATTTGTGTGCATGCTTAAGTGTGGGGAGATGATGATTATACACACCTTGGGTATGTATAATAAGGTGAGAAAGGGAGAAAATGGAATAATAAGTAGGAAATGAAAAAAGTTCACCTTTGAAACCCTTTAAATGCAATAAAATGTGAAAAAGGGAATTTAGTGTAAATGGGAAGGAAAAGTAATTTATTTTGCTTATTATATGGCAAGAGTGACAAATAGAAATTTTTAAGTATGAAAATCTTAATTTTCTTAAGGATAATTCCTAACCAAGAATGAACCTTCCTTTTTATACAAATTCAAGAATGGAATTGTTATTGAGATTTAAAGGTTTTCTTTTTAGAAAGTGAGAATGATAGTATCATAATAAATTAGGAAAGAAAAGGATTGATTTATGACATAGATAAGGGAAAACATAGAATGGTATTGGAAAATATTGAATGGAAGGAAAATATTTGAATGTTCAATAAAAAGAAACATAAAGGAAGTGATTCCAATATATGTTTTGGGTAGATAGGATTATAACCAAGTGACCAATTGTCAGTATGGGATGGCCGTTGGGTATTCCACAGTTGTGTCATAAATTTGGATGGTGAAACATTTGCTCAGAATGAAAGAATTTTGAAAACAATGTGATGATTGCGAATTCTAAATTAGTGTAACCTAGATGGCCAATTGAATAGGGCACATTTACTTAGAATTTGGCAAAATTATGGGATTAAGCCTAATCATCCTAGTTGATATATATGAAATAGCATACTAGGAAATGATCCATGATGTAGGTCATGGTAATATATGGCATCATGAACTGCCCATAAAGCAGGGAGAAGATGATCTATGTGAATAATAGTGATTCCGTAGACTGAACCCTGGGAGAAATTCCCACTTAGATCTGTCTTTATAACATGATCACTGAAAGTGAATGGGTACTCAAATCTACTGAGGGACGCCTGAGATGTATCAATGGCAGAATTGTCACACACTTGATAGAGCGACTATCTCATTCATGCACGCTGTAGTATGTGAAGTAATTTATACTTTCGATACTCTTGTGTCTCTCTGAATTGAAAATATGGCTTTTAGCCAAATATGAATTTTTTATTTTCCTTATAAATAATATAGTTTTCCATGAATGGCAAATGTTGTTTCTCCTGAATTATCTATGGATGAATGGAAATTTAATGAATGTACTTTCCTGATTATGGTACTAAATGGTATATACACTATGACTGTGACTGAAATTGATACTATTTTTGTTTTATAACTGATATATTATAGATATAGCTCATAAACTTTATCCCATACATCTGATTGGCTTATTTATAGCATTTTCTAGAAATAATGGAATTTAAGAATAAAGAATGTAAACTATTTTTCATACCCATACGATGGTATATACCATAGCTCAGAAATGAAATGTGGAATGCGTAGTTACTGAGAAATTATTTTCTCATTATTTTCTGGTATGTATCAGATGAATAGGACCATTATGGTACTACAAGACAGAAGGGATTAGCTATCCATCCCAAGAAATGGAATAATATAAATTATGTTAGAGATACATGTAAGTATATGGATATGTAAAGCATACATATCAAGTTTATGAAAAATAGTTGAAAAGGGTTTGAGTGGTAGGTTTGTTGCCTCCTTATCCTATGAAAACAAGAAAATTACATATATCCTGCAGTATATGTAACAACATTGTAACTTTGAATTGGATATAAATGTATGTAAAGAAAAGCTCAAATATTATCCTGAATTTCTATGGACTGTAATGTATGATTATTAGACTTCCAATGTATTGACGATTGAATGTGATACCTAAGTAAGGATCCAAACCTAATTAAATGTATACTATAAATGGATATTTATAGAACTTAGGTAAGATATAAAGGACAAAAGTGTATATAACACACCAGTCTCATAAGTAAAGGATTTTTCAATAAATAACATTTTAATATGGCTATGAAATTAGGGGTATTATAGCAGTCAACTGCTAGCTTATTGTTGGGTCCCGACAGTCAACTGTTGGAGGCCACCAGTTAGCTGCCACCTTTCTGGAAAAATTCTTAGGAAAAGGATGAACATGCACTGTTCGACGAATGAATTTTTTAGAAAATTTTGAACGTAGCAGTCAACTTTTAGAGGCTAGCAGTCAACTACTCAAACTCTATATAAATTTTTGGGTAACATAAGAACATGAAAGTCGACTTCTAAGGGCTATTAGTCAGCTACTACATTATGCTCTGTTTTAAAACTTGCAGTTGACCTAGAATTTTTATCCAAAAATTTGTTTGTCAAGCCATTTTGAAATTCATGAACTCAAGATAAACTTCCAAGCATCATTTTTCACATAAAAATAGTCCAAGACACTGTTTAATCTCCCTCGAATATGGGATTAAATCTTATTTTTGTTCAAGTAGAAAAAAACTCACTTTTTAGAATTGATTTAAAGAATGCATAGGTATCTTCAACTGATTAAAAATACCAAATAGTAAGTAAAAACATTAAGAATGTAGTTTTAAATCCCTTTTTCCTTCAAACAACTTTAAAATCATCAAATTCAGTTCTTTGAATAGTAACTTTGAAAATAAAAAGGGATTGGTTATTTTGCTACCTTAAATTCTTGTTTGGATGCTGCTTAATGTATTGTATGCCTTCCTAGAAACTTCTCTGGATTCAACTCTTGTTGAAAGTGGAGATTTAGCTTTCTTTTCCTCACTTTCTCTCTCTACCCAACTGCTCTTTCTCTTTCTATAAGTGGTTCTAAATTTTGGGTAATAGGGAACTCTACTTCCAGCCTTATATATAGATGACCTAAACTTACAAAATTTGATCCTAATCTCTGATCATTCGGCCTCAAAATGGTATGTTTCAAACTATATATATAATTATCATTTTCTCCCTGAACCATTGGTGAGATAATTCTAAAAATCAATTGACCACAGTACTTCTTTTGGCCAAAATTGAAATTCTCAAATTTAAACTTTTACAGTTTTCATTTTAGTCCCTCTCCTCTTTCTAATCAATTCTCTCATCCTTTTCTATACCAATTCTGGCACTAATGCCACTATATGCAACTATATGAAATCTAATGTAACAAACACAAGCAATTAATTAAAATTAACAAACATCTCCCATAGAAATAAGGGCGAATGTTACTCCCTAGCCTGACAGTCGGTTTCTACGTTCTTGACAAATTTTTGGAAAAATATGAGCACAATAATCAACTTCCACAAGCTGGCAATCGACTGCTAGCATTCTGGATGTATTTTTAAGCAACTGAAGAACACGACAGTCGACTGATAGGGCCTATAAGTCGACTGCTATGTGATACTCTATTTTTAAAAATTATGGTTAACCTAAATTTTTTCCCAAGAACTTGTTTGTAAATCATTTTGTACCCTCATCAACTCAATACCAGTATACAAGCATCATTTATCATATAAAAATAGCCCAAACAACCGTTTAATCTCACTCTAATCTTGGATTAAACCCCATTTTCACTCAATAGGTAAACACCTATTTCCCATAATCTAATATCCACATGCATAAGTATATTCATGCAATTTTAAACACCCAATAGCATTCAAAAACACCAAGAATGTAGTTTTAATCCCTCTCTTACTTTAAACAACAGCAAAATCACCATTTTCATCAATATGAACAGTAATTCAAAATTAGAGGGATTGGGTAGTTTTGCTACCTTATTTCCTTACCGGTGAACTAATTTTGTGCTAGATGCCTTCCTAAACACTCTTCTGGATTCAATTCTTGTTGAAAATAGAGATTTGATCTTTTCTCCTTCACTTTCTCTCTCTACTCGGTCTCTTTTCTCTCTCTAGATTTCAGAATGCAAGGTGAGAAATGGAGCTTCTAGGACTTGACCTTATTTATAGGCAGTTCAAAAATTGCCAATTTTGATCATAATTCTTAATTATTCAACTCGAAATGATAATTTCGTCGACTGCATGCCAAATTACCATTTTACCCCTGAACCATTGGCGGGCAAATTCAAATTTCTGATTTTTATAGTAAATCTTTTGGCTAATATTACAATATGCTACCCTTGAATATGAAAAACTTATATAGTTTCCCCCACTTAGCCTTTTCCTTTCATTTAAGTCCTAACTCTTGTATTTTCAATTTAGTCCCTCACTCTCATGCAACTACATGCAGTTTGATGCAACAAACACAAGCATTTAATTTATTTCAAATTAACAAGCATCTTTTAATAAATAGGAGGAGCATATGTTACATATATGATGACACTATATGTTACCCTAGTGCACTAATAAAATGTCACCCTAGTAGAGGAATGAATGGCACTAAAGTGCTACTATAGGTATAAAGGTATGAATGATGTGATGATGTATATGATGTCAAATTGTGTATAAATGTTATGTAATTATGTTCACGACATGAATTATTGTTAGTTCTATACTCATAAATGCACATGCATATATTTCATACAAAGCATGCCAATACAATTGAATAAAAATGTGTTTTGAAAAAATGGAATGTAGAAATGTTTTCTGTATCCATACTGTGGTACATACCAATTATTTTTAAAGTGAATGGATTATTTAGCTACTGAAAAATTATTTCTCATTATTGTACTGGTATGTATTAGATGTATAATGCCAATGTTTGAGATTCCTACAACGGACTAGCAGGCTTAAGGAGTAGGCATAATTTTGTAGTTGTAGCCCTTTTTGTCCTAATTCTCAATATGTTCTTTTTAGGGTAGAATTAGAACTACTATTCTTTTGAATGTATATAATGGAAAAAGGGCACATACATGAACTAGATTCTATTTGGAAAGGGGTTTAAGTGGCAGGCTTGTTGCCTCCTTATCCCTAAGAAAGAATACTTCACATATTCTGGAATATGTATCAGACAGTGTAATATATATTTATAAATATGTGTGTGTGTGTAGTATTTTACATATTTTACTATGATGTATGAAATTTTATTTTCATTGTGTTAAAGTATGATAACCTGAGCAAAAGGACCTAAACCTAATCAAATAATCAATTGTTGATAGAATTAATGCTCAAGCCAATTTTTGAAAATAATAAGATAAAGGTAAATGTAACTACTTATCTTATTACATTTTATAGAGCTGTAATGCAAAGATAAGGGTGTTACACATAGCATAATGATCCACCCAAAAGTAGAGAGGAAATGATCTGTGCAGTTAGTAGAGATCTCATGAGCTTAATTTTCATAGGATTTGTTGAAAGGCAGTAACCAATAAGGGTACTCGGATCTGCTAAGGGACGCCTCATATAGTACTAGTGGTAAAATTGTCACATAGGAGAAAATTATTTCACTCATGTAGGTAATGGTACGTGGAGTTGTTCATTGGTTGGCTCTTCTAATACTCTAAAGTTTCTTTTCTTAGAAAAATGGCATTAGCCATAATCTCATAAAAATGGCATTATCCATAATATTATAATTATTTTCCTTTTCCATAATTTTATGATCTTTATGATCTTATAATGATGCAAGAAACATATATTTACATTTATGTATATATTCATGACACCTATGTTATGCTTCCATTAAGAAATAATAAAAATGGTGAATTTTATAACGACCCCCAAATCCATAATACACTATCCTCTATCTAATTAACAGAAGCATATGGGTTTTCAAAATAGTTTTTCCCAATATGGGAACGTTAGGGGATTGTTACTGGTTGAGCGTAACCCAAATAGACTTTTTTGTCATCCATTCAAATTCCGTTCAACCTTAATTCAAATTTGCAGCTATACTAAATATACATACAATCACCACAATAAGCTCTGGAATATTAAAACTAATAACCGTAAATCAGGCATACATACATTCATATGAAATCCATCAAAATTTCTAAATTTTAGTTATAAATTCTTACCAAAAATTTGACAGAGTTTCCCCTATATTTTGAATGTTACCCAAATACAAATAGTCAACTATTTCCAATATATACATCGAATCAAATCCAATCCAATAGATAAAACCAGCAACAGTCAGAAACTACCAATAAATACATAAATCCAGCAACAGAATCATTAATAATATATATATACAAATCAGATTCAAGCCTAGGACTAGGCTGCATGTCTGTCTGTTATCAAGTCTCTGCCCAGCTATCTTTTAAGCCCTTGTCCCTGTTCATTTGAGCAAACAACTTCATGAGATATTTAAACCCCAGTCGAGTAATTTACAGTAAATAGTTATTTAAAAAAACTAGTCGAATGCTCAGCGGTGCAAGCACCGAAAATAACTTCCCATGTTTATTCAAAAATCAGTGAAATACCCTATATTTTAAAATCGTTAAATAACACAGAAATCGATGCAATTATTCAATGAATATAAAAGTATATTTTTTAAAAATCTGTAACCAAAATCAAATCAAATCAAATCTCATGCCTGGTGTTTCTAAATACACATTGGCCACAAAATCTTATGCGACCGTATCTGAATCTATCTAATTACATGTCGTCTTAAGAAAATCCATTTCTTATCGTTGGTTGTGATCCGTAACACCAATCACTCAAAATCTCGCTTATATTGTGAGTGTGATCCGTAACACCAATCACTCACTCAAGGACCGAGTGAGAATCAACATCTAGGGCATCCCCTAGCATATGCACGTATGCCAATTCTCATCCTCATACAGTCTATTCGGAATCACATGCACACGGTCGACTATTCCTCATGGTTCTAGGGTATTACGCCTAAATCACAACGTTTCCCCATATAGGTTATCCTCCCTTATACTCTTTAAACCTTTCTTAGGGTTATCCTGGTTTACTGCATAATCCCTAATGAATGCAGGCTATATCTGGTTAAAATGAAACATTTATAAAATCTCCTGCACTCGGGATACTCAACGGTCGTCCCATACCGGCTGTTAAGTACCCTACCCTACGTTAATCCACCCCTATGGAATCTAAATCCGATAACCAAATCATCTAACATGCAACAGAAAATACCAGCACACAGGCATGCAATTATATCGATCGAAGGCAACACGTATTTCCATGCAATCAATCTAAAATTGTTTAGGTATTCAGAGAATCAGTCTAAAGTTCGGGAAGCGCAAATTACCCTACCTAATTTTTGTTTGCTCCTAATTAATCCGAGACTTCTCGTATCTTCGAAAATCTAAGCCTAGTCAATTTCCTGGGCAATTAAATTAATATTTAGTCTGTTACATAATCAATTTCACTTTCCTACATCCAATTACATGATTTCCTAAGTCGATAAATTTCTTATACTCATTCGGCATCCAATTTAGTCAAAAATACATTAAATTAGGGTGATTTAGATTATATCGGGGGTTTCAAAAGGTGGGAATTTACTTCTGGCATCTTTCTAGCTTCTTCGGCTGTAGCACACAGTAGAGCACAGCGGCGCATAATGGAGAGGTGCGGTTGAGTTCGAAAATTACACCAGAGTGAAGCCCTCAAGATGAGGAGTCCAAATCTGGGGTTGGCGTGGCAGTTCTCAGCCATTAAGGTGGCATTTTTCAGCAACGAAGTTTCACACTGGGCGTGTGGTTGCTCTGTTCGATGGCTGTGAGCTATGGGAGGAAGTTGGCAACTTAATCTTGACAATGGTGGGGGCAGTGACGGTTAACGGCGCTGAACGGTGGAGGTCATGGTGGCGCAAGAATTTCATGATTGAGGGAAGAAAACTCCTTTTTTCGGCGAGGATGGCAGGCGTTGGTGGCCATAGGTGGTTGCTGGAAGTTATGGGTGGTGAGGCACGTCAGTTGGTAGGTCAGACGGTGGTCCAGGGCAGCGATGGTGGCCGTGCGCGGTGGTGAGAGAAAGAGAGAGAAGAGAGAGAAAATAGAGTGAAGAGAGAGAGAGTGAAGGTGGGAAAATGATGGAATTTGTGACATTGAGGGAGTTAAAAGCTTCCGGGGGTGATTCCGTCTTTTGCCACATCACCCAGGATAACTTCTGGATGTCATCTTTGATCTGGTCATGGACACAATTTCCCATGCAAGCGTTTCAGCCTCAGTCTGAAGAACTAAAGTCTGAAACTTTATCTATCAGATTCTTAACGTTGGGCTGCGTTTCCTTCCATCGGCTTAGGTTTTTGGCTCAGAAAAATTCCCAGGTTTCAACCGTCAACTTCGAAGATTGTGTCAAAATCAATTTTAATGAAATCACGATAAGTTTTATACAGTTTAGCTATTTTAAAAATTCTATTTATTACATTCTCCCCCCTTAAAAGAAATTTTGTCCCCAAAATTCATACTTGTGAATAGCTCTGGGTATCATTGCCTCATCTCGTCGTCCTTCTCCGAGGTCATCTCCTGTGATGCTACATCTTGCCAAAGTACCTTAACTAAAGGGATTATCTTATTCCAGAGTTGCTTAGTCTTAAAGTCAAGGATTTGTACAGGTGTAGATTCATAAGTTAAATTTTCCTTTAATATTACAGGTTGATTCCCCAATTCATGCGCAGGGTCTAGGATGTATTTGCAGAGTTACGAGACGTGAAAGACATCATGCAAGTTGGACAGGTTTAGAGGTAAGGCAATTTGGTAAGCGACTAGACTAACCCTTTGTAGGATTTGGAATGGTCCTAGGAATCTAGGGCTTAGTTTTCTGGTCCTTACTTGTCTACCGATACCCGTGGTAGGGGATACTCTCAAGAAAACGTGTTCTCCCTCATTAAATTCTAAAGGTCTTCTCCTCTTATTAGCATAGGATTCCTGTCTTTGTTGGGCCACTCTCATCTTTTCTCTGATTATTTTGATTTGATCAGTGGTCTCTTGTACAATCTCAAGTCCCAACAATGTACCTTCCCCCATTTCTACCCAATTTAGAGGTGATTTACAATTTCTCCCATACAGAGCAGCAAAAGGTGCCATACCAATGGTAGAGTGATAACTATTATTGTATGCAAACTCTATCAAAGGTAGGTATTTATCCCAACTTCCTTTCTGTTCTAGCACACAAGCCCTTAACATATCTTCTAGAGTTTAGATTGTTCTCTCAGACTGCCCGTCAGTTTGAGGATGATAGGCTGTGATAAACTTAAGATGGGTTCCTAATGCTTGTTGTAGGGATTGCCAAAATCTTAAAGTAAACCTAGGGTCTCTGTCTAAAACTATACCAGATGGTATTTCGTGTAACCTCACGACTTCCCTAAGGTATACTTCGATCAATTTTTCTATGGATTATCTCATCTTAACAGGCAAAAAGTGAGCAGATTTGGTTCGTCTATCTACTATCACCCAAATGGCATCATAATCGGCTAGTGTCTTAGGTAAACCTACTATAAAATCCATGGTTATTTGATCCCATTTCCTTTCTGGTATTTTTAGTGGTTTTAGTAGCCCTGCGGGTTTCTGATGCTCTATCTTGACCTGTTGACAAGTCAGATAGGCATTCAGGTAGTTCATGATGTCCTTCCTTATGCTTGGCCACCAAAAGTTCCTCTTCAAATCCTGATACATCTTGGAAATACCTGGGTGGATAGTATAATGGATTCGATGAGCCTCTGCTAACACTTTTTCCTTTAACTCCTGATGGTTTGGAATTACTACTCGTTTCCTAAACATCAATACTCCATCAAGGGCCAGTGTAAAATAAGGTTAATCTGCATATACCTCCAAGGATTCATCCTCTAATTAGGCTTGTCTAATCTGCTCTCTTAGATCGTAGGATATCAGGAAGTCACTCATCACCAATCTCTTCAAAAACGAGATTACATTGAGGCTGAGATTCCTAAAGTCCTCAAGTAACCTCATCTCATCGACCATTAGGCTAGCTAATTGCAGTGACTTCCGACTTAATGCATCTGCTACAACGTTAGCCTTCCCTGCATGATATTTTAATTCAAAGTTAAAATCCTTTAAGTACTCTACCCACCTTCTTTGCCTCATATTCAGTTTCTTTTGATCAAACAAGTACCTAAGGCTCTTGTGATCACTATAAACCTCAAATACAGTGCCGTATAAGTAATGTCTCCAAATCTTTAGGGCAAATACAATAGCAGCTAATTCCAAATCGTGGGTAGGGTAGTTCTTCTCTGCAGGTTTCAATTTTCTTGATGCATAAGCCACTACTTTTCCATCCTACATTAAAACGCATCTTAAACCTTTCAATGATGCATCTGTATATACTGTAAAGGGTTCTAAGGGTTTCGGGATTAATAATATAGGAGTGGTGGTCAATTTTTCTTTCAAAGTCTAGAAATTATCTTCACACTGCTCGCTCCATTCAAATTTTACACCCTTCTGAGTCAACCGGGTTAATGGCAAGGCTATCTGGGAAAATCCTTGAATGAACTTCCTATAATAGCCGGCTAAACCTAGAAAACTCCTACTCTCAGTGACCGTCCTCAGTCTACCCCAATCTAATACTGCTTCGATTTTCTTAGGGTCTACTGCAATCCTTTCTCTATTTACCACGTGACCTAGGAATTTCACTTCCTCCAACCAAAACTCACATTTTTCCAACTTAGCATACAATTATTTCTCTTCCAATATCTGTAGTACCATGCTAAGATGTTGGGCATGCTCTTCGTGAGTTTTGGAATAGATCAAGATATCATCTATGAATACCACAACAAATTGATCCAAGTAGGGTCTAAAGATTTTGTATGTAATCCATGAAGACAGCAGGTGCATTAGTCAAACCAAACAGCATCACTAGAAACTCATAGTGGTCGTATCTAGTACTAAACATTGTCTTAGGAATGTCTTCCTCTCAAACCCTAATCTGGTGGTATCCCGATCTTAAATCTATCTTAGAGAACACAGTCACACCTTGCAACTGGTCAAATAAATCATCGATCTGTGGTAATGGGTATTTGTTCCTAATGGTCACCTTGTTCAGTTGTCGATAATCAATACATAATCATAAACTCTCGTCTTTCTTCTTTACGAATAAGACAGGAGCTCCCCATGGTGAGACACTCGGCCTAATGAACCCTTTTTCTAACAATTCCTCTATTTGGACCTTTAATTCCCTTAATTCGACTGGGGCCATTTGGTATGGAGTCATGGCTATTGGGCCTACACCCGAAATCAAGTCAATGGTAAACTCTATCTCTCTAGGAGGGGGTAGCCTACTTACTTTCAAAGGAAACACCTCTGAAAAGTCGCTAACAATTGGGATTAGATTTAGCTTATCCTGCAATTCTACCTGAGAGAGATTAAGGGATACATCATGTAACACCCCTTATCATAACTTAACAACGTCATAACGCTTGTTTAGATAAGTGGTTACATTAATCCTAGTCTTTTAATTACATTTATTTCTCCTGAGCATCCAATCCATGATAGATTTTTTATGCAATTAGGTTTGGGTTCTTTTGCTCAAGTAACATGCTTTAGCATAGCAGAATATAAAATATTAAATAATACAACAGAATATATAAAAACTTTTCTAATATACATACATTATACAAATGTTTAGTACATCGTTTGGTATACATACACTGGGATAGATGAAGTACCCATCCATAAGGAGTAAGGAGACAACAAGTCTGCCACTCATACTCCTTTACAAAATGCCATGAGTGAATATGTCCTTCATATATCCCTATACATGTGCCCTTTTTCTTTCTATATACAGCCAAAAATATAAGCCCTAATTCGACCCAAAAAAAAAACTAAGAATTAGGACTCCAAAAGGTCAGGCTATAGCTATATATTTACGTACTCCTCTATTCTATAGGAAACTCAAAAATAGTGATAACATACACATTCTTGACAATAGTGAAAACTCCTAAGAAAGGAATTTCCACTGTGTCCAACTCCACCTCGATTACCATGCAAAATCTAGTCATCTGCTACATATCAGTTCATAAGTGAGAAATATATTCCCAGTAGATAAACAACCAGTTTATTTTAAAATAACTGACATGTACCACTATAATAATACAAAAAACACCCTACATGCGGTTTAATTTCAAAACTCTTTTCATATAAACACTTGAATATGATTTATCATGAAAACATATGTGGATGTGGCTATAGAAATGAGATACACATTCAAGTAGGTCGTTCATGGATTAGACTACAAGCATTCAATGTTTACATGTCATAATCATAATCACATAAACCTCGTTTATACAATACATAACATAACATTACATAAATTCTCCATTCTGGGAAGGTATATAAAAAATCATTCCCTTCCAGTTAACTGTACTCTTTGGAGGTATACACTAGATCATTCCCCCTGCATTTCCTTCCTTGGGAGTATACACCAGATCATTCCCCCTTCATTTTCTTCCTTGGGAGTATACACCAGATCATTCCCCATAAGGAAAATTTAACCTTGCCTTTCACATTACATCAAGCATTTTGATGCCATTCAAGCACTTGTACATAAATATCAACATTCTATTAATAATAGCAAAAGATATGCTAAGTATTATCCATCCTTGACCATTACATCATTTTACTTTTCATTCACATAACATAGGCCGATTCGGGTGGTACCTCGGGCCACTCCCAATGGACATATAAGATTGGCCATTCTAGGGAAAGTGCTATATTGCATTCGGCCAAGGCAAGGAAACCATGAGAATATGGCATTTCTAACTCATATGATTCCTTTCTAGCATCATTCTCATCATTTAAACATTTTGACAACAATTTCACTAATTATGCCTAACACTTTCTCACACCTCAACATTGTGTAAGTGTACTTTAAGTCATCCTTTTTCATGCCTTTCTAACTCATTATTCATATTAATAATGACAATACCTCTAATCTCACAATTTCACATTTCTTAAGTATACTTTTAAAGTAAAAAGGTAAGAATTTAAATTGGCAACATTACTTGAAATATAAATTGCCAAGATTTTTTCTCTTTTCCTTTCTTAAAACTAGACATATATAGTTTCTAAGTCATTTTCAAGAGCAATTTCAGCATTATTCATATGCATTCATTCGGCCAAGGTGATTAAAGCACATCTATTTTGGGTACTTGTGAAGTTAGACAATGGGAAAAGTACCTAAATGCAAATCTAACTAGACTTTCTCTCTCTTACCATTTTCTAGTAATTTCTCTCACTCTTTCTAACATAAAATTTGGCCAAAATTTCAGCACTCTTATAACCCTTGTAATTCGGCCAAGGTGAGAAAACAAGCAAAAATGGAGTTGTTTCATCACTTTGCTTGCAATACAATAATATTCATGCAAAAAGACCATTTCTCACTCTAACAACCACAAACTCAGCCTTGACACCAATTAGGGTTTAATAAAATCAAGTTCCATCCATGCAAATTCACCATTTCATGAGTTTTCATGCTTTCTTACATATCTATAATCATAACCACAAGTTATTTCCAACATATCTCATATCCAAGCATACAAATCCACCATACACATGTAGAGAGAGAAATTTTCATCATGCTTACAAGTTTGAAAATACCATAAACATACCATAAAACATAAAAATAATGGCATAGTATTGTTTATCTACCTTAAAAAGCTAATAGATGTGTGATTTCCTTGTTGATTTGGTGTAAGCTTCTTCTTCTCCAAGGTAAAAATGCAATTCGGCCACTTCCCCTTCTTCTCCACCTTTCACGACATTTCTAGTATTTAGGAGAAGAAATAGGTAGAATTAAAGTTTGACGTATTTACAAAAATGCCACTCTTGCTAAATTGTCAATTTCATCCCTTTTTTTTGTTTTTTTTTTAACAATGGCATTGTCTCTCCTTGTCATTGTAATTTTGATGCAACTTCCATGGGCTGGGACTGTTCTGCCCTTCCAAAATTTTGAAATTGCATAGTGGTCCCTCAACTTTTTGGAATTTGTATTTTAGTCCCTAAGAAAAGTGTTTTTTTGCCATTAAGTCCAAATTGGCCATTTTTGCTCCCTTTTTCATTCTTTTCGATTTCAAGGAGTAAAATTACTTAAATAAAATTTCATATGGCTCATTTCCATAAATTTACTAATTTACTTCTATTTTTGGTAAAATTACAATTTTGCTCCTAAGGCAAAATTACCTTTTTGCCCTTTATAATAAAACTATCATTTCACTCTCTTTCTTTCTTCTTTTGATCAAGAATAAGTAAGGATTTATAATTCCCACCTTCATAGAATATTTAGGGTAAAAACTAAATTTTTCTCACCTCATATAAAATAGCTATCATACTCAATGTGAAATTACAATTTTACCCTTTTTAGGGAAAATTGCCTTTCAACATCAATGTAAGTAATTTCTTGCATAACTAGATTCTTCTTCTCTCTTAAAATAGATTCTTCTTCTCTCTTAAATGAAAATAATAAGAGTCCTTTGACATAACTTCATGAAATAAAAGAGTTAAACTAATTATTCATTTCATGGTAAAATTACCATTTTACCCTTCCTTACCAAATTTCCAACTTCATTCTTTTATCACAAAAGTGATTATATAATGATAAAAATGTTCATTCTAACTCCTTAATAAATCATCCTTAATCCTTCACAAATAATGCTAACAATAATAATAACAACAACGTCATCATAAGATACAAATGTTAGGAGCGAATGTTACACATCACCTATCTCACATGCACTTTCACTCCCACGTATAGGCACGGTATCCAAGGAAGTGATTGTCCTCTCGAAACAGTTTAATAAAACTCGATTCCTAGTTAACCAATCCATTCCCAAAATGATTTCGATCCCAGTCAAAGGTATACACACTAGGTCCACGATAAACAGGGTATCATCAATGGTTAAAGGACAGTTTAGGCATATTTACGGAGATATGGTAGTTTCTCCCAAGGGTGTGGATATTTATAAATCATAGGGCAGGATTTGTACAAGTAAATTTATTCCTTCTACGCATGCATTAGAAATAAAAGAGTGTGTAGCACTTGAATTAATATAATATTATCAAAGGAAAATTATAGATTTTACCTCTACCCTGCATCAAACCTGACGACCTGTCGATATTGGCCGCATCCATAGTAAAGACTCTCCCTAGAGCCTGCGGTCTTCGACCACTTGGTGTCTGCTAACTTCCACTTGAGGGACAGTACTTTACCATGTTTCCTGTACCCCTACACTTGTAGCACTGAACTGGAGTCTGATGCCAACAGGGTTGATTGGGATGCCTGGTCCCACACTTCAGACAGAGTGCACTATCGGGTCATCTACTGCCGCTGCTTCAAGACCCTGGTTGCTGTTTGAACATCCCGCCTTTCACATTGAGATTTTTAGCTGGTAGTCTCAGCCTGTTACCTGTTCGCTGTGTCATGTTTTGCTTCTGTTCTAAATTTTTACTCAGGATCCGACACTTGTTCACCAGCACTGCAAAGTCGCTAATCTCAAGCAGGGTAAGCTGTGTCTTCATCGGTGGATCTAGGCCCTCTTCCAATTGACTTGCCTTCTAAGCCTCGTCATAATGCATCCGCAGATAAGTGGAATATCTGGATAGTTCTTCAAATTGCTCCAAATATTACTCGAAGGGTCTACCTCACTGTGTGAGCTTCAAAAAATATGCTTCCTTGGATTGTCTGATGCTCTCAGAAAAGTATTTATCCATAAAGACCCTCTTAAAAGATTCCTAGGTGAGCTGAATGCCCCTGCTCTCCATCAGCTTCTGGGCACCTGTCCACCATCGTTCTGCTTCTCCCTTCAACATATATGTTGTATATGTTACTTTTTGTTCTTCGTTACATTGCAATAGACGGAAGATCTTTTCTATCTCTTTCAACTATGCTACCACTGCGGCTAGGTCAGAGGCATCTAAAAATGGAGGTGGACCTGCTCTTTGGAATTCAATCTATCATTGATACAATAGATTGACATTTTGAGTGTTTCCATTGTTTTTGGTTTGCCTATCCTCCTGTTGCTGCCTCATTACATTGGTGCTTGTGGTAGCTTAGTCCCTTATGATATCGGCCATCATTCGTATAAAATCCATCATCTCTCGCATGTCGATGTTAGTCTCTATGCTGCTACTACCTAAAGCGCCCTGATTTTTGTGCCTTGGCCTTCCTCTTGGCCTGCATGTGTTATCCCTGCTAGGTTTTGCCTTGGCTATCTAACATAGAAAGAAGATGATTAGTCTTTAACAACAAAAGTTAACGGCAAAATGTTAAATTCATTCCTTCACTTATCAATTCAAAATCAGGTCCTAAATATTTCAGAGTTAAATCAATCAAAACCCTAAAGCTGCAAGCCCAAAGATTCACAACCACTAGCCCACTAAATCAGACAACCAACAAATCGGGCTCTGATACTATAATTGCAACGACTCCCAAATCCATAATACACTATCCTCTATCTGAGTAGTGGAAGCATATGGGATTTCAAAATAGTTTTTCCCGATATGGGAAAGTCAGGGGATCGCTACTGGTTGAGCATAACCCAAATAGACTTTTCCATCGTCCATTCAAATTCTGTTCAACCCTAATTCAAATTTGCAACTATACTAAATATACATACAATCACTACAATAAGCTCTGGAATATTAAAACTAATAATCGTAAATCAGGCATACATACATTCACATGAAATCCATTAAAATTTCTAAATTTTAGTTATAAATTTCTGTCAAAAATTTAACAGAGTTTCTCCTGTATTTTGAATGTTACCCAAATACAAAAAGTCAACTATTTCCAATATATACATCAAATTAAATCCAATCCAACAGATAAAACCATCAACAGTCAGAAAACTACCAATAAATGCATAAATCCAGCAACATAATCATTAATAATATATATATACAAATCAGATTCAAGCCTAGGACTAAGCTGCACGTCTTTCTGTTATCAAGTCTTTACCTAGCTATCTTCTAGGCCCCTGTCCCTATTCATCTGAGTAAACAACTTCATGAGATATTTAAATCCCAGTAGAGTAATTTACAATAAATAGTTATTTAAAAAAACTAGTCGAATGCTCAGCGGTGCAACCACCGAAAATAACTTCCCGTGTTTATTTGAAAATCAGTTAAATACCCTATCTTTTAAAATCGTTAAATAGCACAAAAATCAATGCAATTATTCAACGAATATAAAAGTCTATTTTCTAAAAATCTGTAACCAAAATCAAATCAAATCAAATCCCATGCCCGGTGTTTCTAAATACAAGTTGGTTACAAATCTTATGCAACCGTATCTGAATCTATCTAATTACATGTCGTCTTAAGAAAATCGATTTCTTATCGTTGGGTATGATCCGTAACACCAATCAGTGACTCAAAGACCGGGTGGGAATCAACATCTAGGGCATCCCCTAGGATGTGCACATACACCAATTCTCATCCTCATACAGTCTATTCAGAATCACATGTACACGGTCGACTATTCCTCAGGGTTTTAGGGTATTACGCCTAAATCACAATGTTTTCCCATATAGGCTATCCTCTCTTATACTCCTTAAACCTTTCTTAGGGTCGTCCTTGTTTATTGTGTAATCCCTAATGAATTCAAGCTATATCTGGTTAAAATGAAACATTTATAAAATCTCCTTCACTCGGGATACTCAACAGCCGTCCCATACCGGCTGTTAAGTACCCTACCCAAAGTCAATCCACCTTTATGGAATCTAAATCCGATAGCCAAATCGTCTAACATGCAACAGACAATACCAGCACACAGGCATGCAATTATATCCATCGAAGGCAACACGTATTTTCATGCAATCAATCTAAAATTGTTCAGGTATTCATAGAATTAGTCTAAAGTTCGAGAAGTGCAAATTACCCTACCTGGTTTTCGTTTGCTCCTAATCAATCCAAAACTTCTCATATTTTCAAAAATCTGAGCCTAGTCAATTTCCTGGGAAATTAAATTAATATTTAGTCCATTACATAATCAATTTCACTTTGTTACATCCAATTACATGATTTCCTAAGTTGATAAATTTCCTATACACGTTTGGCATCCAATTCAGTCAAAAATACGTTAAATTAGGGCGATTTAGATCATACCGGGGGTTTCGAAAGGTGGGAATTTATGTTTGGCATCTTTCTGGCTTCTCCAGCAGCGACACATGGAGAAGCATGGCGGCGCACAGTGGCTCACAGTGGCGCACGACGAAGAGGTAGAGTTGAGCTCAAAAATTACACTAGAGTGAAGCCCTCAAGTTGAAGAGTCCAAATCTGGGGTTGGCACGACGGTTCTCGGCCGTTAAGGTAGAGTTTTTCGATGGTGAAGTTTCACGCATGGCGGAAGGAGATTTCCTCGATCTGAGCGCGTCGCAAATCCGTTCGATGGCTGCGAGATGTGGAAGGAAGCTGGCCGCTCAGCCTTCACAATGGCAGGGGCGGTGACGGTTAACGACACTGGACGGTGGAGATCATGATAGCGCAAGAATTTCATGATGGAGGGAAGAAAACTCCTTTTTTGGGCGAGGGTGGCGGCCGTTGGTGGCCGTAGGTGGTTGTTGGAAGTTATGGGTGGTAAGGTACCTCGGTTGGTAGGTCAAATGGCGATCCACGGTGGCGGTGGTGGCCGTGCGCGGTGGTGAGAGGAGGAGAGAGAAGAGAGAGAAAATAGAGTGAAGAGAGAGGGTGGAGGTGGGAACATGATGGAGTTTGTGACGTTTAGGGAGTTAAAAGCTTTCGAGGGTGATTCCGTCTTTTGCCACATCACCCAAGATAACTTCTGGATTCCATCTTTGATCTAGTCATGGACATGATTTCCCATGCAAGCGTTTCAACCTCAGTCTGAGGAACCGAAGTTCGAAACTTTATCTATCATATTCTTAACGTTGGGCTGTGTTTCCTTCCATTGGATTAGGTTTCTGGCTCAGAAAAATTCCCAGGTTTCAACCATCAACTCCGAAGATCATGCCGAAATCAGTTTTAATGAAATCACGATCAATTTTATTTAGTTTAGCTATTTTAAAAATTCTGTTTATTACAAATTTTATCCTTATATTGAATTATACTACACTTTCATAAATACATGCCATTCTGATATATATGAATCATTCATGATATCCTAGTAGATCATATGGCATTTTAAAGAAAAGAATGTAGAATTTTTTCACTGTTATCACAATGGTACATGCCAAGGGTTTTCAAAATAATGGATTGTTTAGCTACTGGATATTTATTTCTCATAATTATCCTAGTATGTATCAGATAACCAGGTATAATCTACAAATGGAGATTGAAGTAACGTTGGTTGGAATATCCTCTCTATGGTCATTCATAGTTTTGCAAGGGGTATAGGTCCTGGAAATATAGAGGAATAATATAGAAATATTATTGAAAAAGGGGTTGAGTGGCAGGATTGTTTCCTCTTTGCCCTATGTACTGACCAAAAATCTTATGTATAAGGAGTATATATAAATGATGTTTTATCTTCCGCTATATTATTAGTAAATTTTAATGTGTAGTATTCCGTTGTGCAATGTATGTATTGAGAATATCTTAGTAAAGGAACCCAAACCTATTCAATTATTAAATATAAATTTGAATCACACTCAGGTAAAAGTAAGGGTAACACACAAGTCTTTTAGCAAGATGTTTATAACATAAGCATTTAATGGAAATAGCTATAAGATTGGGGTGTTACAAAGAGTAGTTCACTGGGTGACTCTCCTGATACTCTTATGTTTCTTTTCTAAGAAAAGTGGCATTAGCCATAATATTATAATTATTTTCCTTTTTCCTTGATTTTATGATCTTTATGATCCTATGATGATGAATGGAAATGTGTATATACCCATGATACCTATATGATGGTTTTCATTATGAAATGATGTTTCGAAATGAGATTACTAATGGTGAACTATCTTGACATTGAATTATGTTTATGAAATCATAAATACATGCCATATATGTATACATGAATCATACATGATATCCCAATAAATTATATGGTATTTTAAAGAAAAGAATGTAGAAATGCTTTTCGTATCACTACAGTGGTATATACCAGAGTTTTTAAAAGTGGATTGTCTAGCTGCTGGGAATTTATTTCTCATTATTATCCTAATATGCATCAAATAACTAGGAATAATCTACAAATGGAGATAAAAGTAATGTTGGTAGGAATATCCTCTCTATAATCATTTGTAGTTTTGCAAGGGATATAGGTTCTGTCAGTATATGGAAAATGGTATAGGAATATTATTGAAAAGGGTTTGAGTGGCAAGATTGTTGCCTCCTTACCCTATGTATTGACCAAAAACCTTATGTATGAGGAGTATATATGAATGATGTTTTATCTTCTACTATGTAATTTTTGAAAATTTTTGTATAGTCTTCCAATGTGTAATTTATGTATTGAGAATGCCTGAGTAAAGGAACCCAACCCTATTCAATTTTAAAATAGAAATTTGAATCACACTTGGGTAAAAGTAAGGATAACACACTAGTCTTATCGCAATATGTTTATAACATAAACATTTAATGGAAATGGCTATGAGATTGAGGGCTTATATTAATGATACTTAAATAATGTTGGTATGATGTATAAATGATATATGTGGTGAACTGTTATTTTTTATATTCATGAATACATGCCATATACACACATATGTTCCATATATTTCATCCCAATAGAATAAATTATATCATATAGTAAATAATGTAGAAATGTTTTCCGTATCACATGGTGGTACATACTAGAGTTTTCAAAATGGATTGTTTGGCTACTAGGAGTTAGTCTCATATTATTACTGGTATGTATCATATGTATAGGTATATGATCTGGCTTAAGGTGAATGTGGCCTTGGTAGAGATACCATTCTTAGGGGTCATTCACAATCCTACAAGGCATCTGGATAGTCACAATTATGGAGGTCCCTCCTCTCCAGTGAGGATAGGAAATATGTCTTTCTTTTTGGAAATCATGTAATTAGATAGACAGTGGCCCTCTTATCCTAATTCTTATATATTTTTGGGATAGAATTAAGATAAATCAATTTTTGGATGTATATAATGAGAAGGGTATATATATTTTTATGTGAAAGTACTAATTATTATAGGTAAATTTTGTTAAGGGTCCGAGTGGTAGGTTTGTTGCCTCCTTACCCAAGAAATTGACTGAATTTTTAACAACTGCTCCTAGTATGATTAAGAGATACTTGTTAGTTGTTAATTATAAGTTTAATGCTTTTGAATGTTGCATTAATTGCATACAGTTGCATTAGTGCAGGGACTTAGTTGATAGAAATAAAAGCTGAGTCAAAGTGTGACCAAGGAACTAATTGAAAAGGGAAAGTTCAGTTAGGCTAAAGTTACAAAGTGGCCAAGAACTAGAGTGCAATTAGTGGGAGTTACTAATTCATAAACCCTAACCTTAGCACACACAATTCACACTTCAACATTTTCCTAGAGAGAGAGAAGGCTAAGTAGAGAGAAGAAGAGGCTAAACTAGGGCAAGAGGAGGATAAGCTTAAAGGAAGGGTGATTTGAGGTTAGGAATTGGTTCTATAGCAAAGGAAGGGCCATTTTAACACATTATACACGCACATTTGTTCAAGGAAATCAAGGTAGCAAGTCAACCTAACCCCATTTTTGAAATGTTTGCTTTTGCTAAAAAATACTATCTATGAATGATTTGAACTATGTTTGGGGTTCAAACCTACATTCTATGTCTTTAACTTCTATTGAGTGATGCTTGTTGAATGGTTGTGCTAGTTTATCCTTGTAAATGGTTGAAATTTTAGGTTGTTGTTCATCTAGTAGACTATACTAGTTTTCCTTGGATGTATAATGTTTGAGCATCATAGTGAGAAATGTTTAGAGGAAATTGATGTTTTCGAATGGAAACTAAGCTCATACATTTTTAAACCTAAAATGGAATGAAATCTGGGTTGGGTAATTTCAATATGTACTTTTCAGAACTAGTGTAGGATGTAACAATTGACTGATAGTAGGTATCAACCAACTAGCGTGTTTTTGAGAAATCAAAAAACGCAAACAAAGACTCACCAGTCGACTGGCAGCCCTATTAGTGGAATGTTAGGTCTGAGTTTTCTGCATAGCAGTCAACTGGTGACCTCCAACAACCGATTGTTGTGTTCTTCATTTTACCCAAAAATCATTTTGTAGCCTATCAGTCGACTGCTAGCCTTCTAACAGTCGACTGCTAGCCTTCTAACAGTCGACTAGTAGCCCACTATTTTGCGAACCAAGGATTCCAAAGAGCAACCAGCCAGTTAAAAGCTCTCAATCAGTCTACTGATAGCCTTCCAACTTATGAAACATGGCTTTTATCAAATATTGAGCTTAGTAATCCTACATACCACTTTGATTAAGGCACATAATGTAGCCATACAAGGAAACTACATACTTTTGAGTAACATGCAAGATGTAAGGTCACTGTTGTAACACCCTTATCTTTACTTAACAATGTCATAAAATGTGAATAGATAAGTGTGTCATATTTAACTTTTCCATATTAGCTTATAAATTTTCTTGAGCATATAATCCATTAATATTTATTTATTGGATTAGGTTTGGGTTCTTTTACCTAGGTTAACATACTTTAGCACAACAGAAATAAAATTTCATACATTATAGCAGAATTTGTAAAACATTCCATAACTATATGTATATCATTTAAATCTTCTAATACATATCCTAGGAGATATTAAGTATTCATATATAGGGGTAAGGAGACAACAATCTTATCACTCAAACCCCTTTTTTCCAAAAGGATAGTAGTCCTAATTCTATCTCAAAATACATATGGCAGAAATTAGGACTAAAAGTGCTACATCACATAATTTCTATTTACTCCTTAAATCAGCTAGTTCAGTGCATCACCACACGGGATCTATGCATCTGATACATTCCAATACAATAATGAGAAATAATTTCCCAGTAGCTAAACAAACCATTTACTTTCAAATAACTGATATGTACTACTATATGAATACAAAAAACATTTCTACATTCTATTCATTTCAAAACCTTTTGCATTCAATTTTGTGGGCATGCTATATGTGAAACATGTGTGTATGCATCTATGAATATGAGATAATCAGCATATCTTGTTGTTAACAGAATATATGGTAAAACATTAACATCTTACATCAATCAACAAATCACATTTATAAACATTCATACATCATCAATTATCACAACATCATACTTTATGTGGAGCCATCCTTTAGTACTATTCTTTCCTGACCACTCGGGTGGCTTTTTATTACTGTCATTAAGTCCCCCACTAGGGTATCATATAGTGTCATCAAGTCATTACCACTAGGGTGACTCTTTATAGTGCCATTGAGTCCCACCACTAGGGTATTATATAATGCTATCACATACACCTCAAAGGGGATCTAATAGTACCATTCTCCACCCTTTCTTGGTGACCTTTAGGAGGACTTAAATAGTATTGTTGTCCATTCCTACAAGTAACATTCATTGCCTTTTTATTTATCTCTAGGGGAAGATATAAATAGTGCCATTCTCTCACCCCTAGGATAACATTCATAACCTTTTCATATTCACCTTAAGGGGGATCTAATAGTGCTATTCTCCACCCTATCTTGGTGACTTTCAATGCCTTCCCTTTCACAATTGCAAGTGGCATTTCAAGCCATTTGTAACACCCCATATTTTCTTAGTTAGTCTAAACTAATTTTTCCTCAATTAATTGGGTTTACTTGTGTAGCTTGGTGTCTAGAATAAATAAGAGCACTTTCTTGTTTGAAATTCTTGATACATTTAACATGATTGCATTAATTTCTTTTTTTTCTAACCAAAGCACTAAAAGAAAAAGGAGTATAACCAATTCAAAATTTCATGCATGTCCAATTGGTGAAGAATAAGAGTTTTATATTTTATATATAAATCCACGTGGCTAAGACAAAAATGAAAAAGGAAAGAAAAATAAAGCATTTAAAAATAATATATATATACCCATCAAATGAAGTGGCAAAGTGGAACCCACGTGTGCCTTGCATGAAATGAAAGCCTTGTGTGAAGGAGGGGCCTACGTGAATCCTTTTCCTTCCTTCCCTTGTTTCCCTTTCCAACGCAAGATGGCAAAGAAATGTGTGAATCTTGCATGAGAGAAGAAGCATACGTGTTGGGTATAGAGCTAAATAGGGATCCATGCATGCATAATGTTAAAAGCATGGGTCTTGCGTGAAGAGCATAGCTTACTTGCAAGGAGGGAATTAATTATATATAAATGCATGCAACAAGTAAAACAAAAAAAAAAGTGCAGAATTCAAACATAAATGTACAATGTACTATGCTGCCTTGTGAGTAGTGTGTGTCCTTTTCTTTTCTTCTTTTGGTGCCACAAAGAGAAAGAGTTAAGTATGCATGGGTGTGTCTTGCATGAAAGGGAGATTTCACGTGAAGTGAGGAGGGAAAGGACGTGCAGCCATGATAATTAGGATAAAGAAAATAATTAAGCAAGGGGTTCAAAATTTTCTTGAGTAAAATATATATGTGGGAGCAAAGAGGATTGGATATAAGAAGTGCCACCCAAACCATGTAGCTTGTATGGCCTAGAAATGGGTAAGCTTATGTGGAGAAGAAACTGTATGATTTATGTGTAGAATGTAGCTAGCGTGGACCTCTTCCTCCGTTTTCCTTTCCTTTGGCGTGAAAAGTGGGCAAGGGAAAGAGCATAAGGAAAGCTAAAATGCCATTAACCCACGTGCAGCCATGAAATGTTAGTAAGGAAAAAGAGGGTAGCGTTATACTTTTCTTGGCCAAGTAGGATTACCCAACTAGCAAGCAAGGTGGGTTGTACTTGAAAGTACATTTGTAGCTATGAAATCTTAATTACATACACACACACGGCGCAAGAGGAGGGGAGAGCAGCATGGGAGATGGAGATGCATGGTTTCCCTCTCTCCTTCCCATCGACGTGCCCAAGTAGCCAAACCAAAGAGTGTAAGGAAGTGTAACTAAGGGTACACGTGTAGCATAAGACAACTAAAACTAAACAAATAGAAAATAAAAAGGGGAGAAGGTGCAGTGTGAATGTGGGAATCGGCAGCACTTAGAAGAAAGAAATTAAAAGATAAAAAAATGAGAAAGGAAGAGGGGGCTTGCATGACCGAGTAGACTAAGGAAATTGTGCTTACAAGCACACCACAATAATCAATGAAACACACCACCTAAGCAAAGAGACAAGAGGATTTGAGATTGTTTTTTTAAGAAACATGCAACACACACACGGGAAGAAAGAAAGGAAAGAGCATCCCACACCTTAAAACATACACACCCACACATTCAATCAAGGAAAGGAGAGAGAGAGAACTAGCTGAGTTGGCAACATACATAAGGAAAGAGGGAGATCAAAGGAAGGGCTAAGATCACTTCATCCTAGTCATCTTTGAGGTAGGTTAACAATTTCTAAATTTTTGTTCCATGTTTTTGTATATGCCATCATCATGCTTTTACAACTTCTATGGAACATTATTTTTTTCCCTACATTCTTGATGAAATGAATGTTGTGTTGGCTAAGCATGTATGATAGATTGGTGTTGGTTGATGTAATGAAAGGATTATTGTTGTTTATGGAAGGATTATGGTTAGTTAATAACATTTTCATGATGAACTATGGTTGAACATGATAGAAATGGAAGCATGAAATTGGAAACCATTTTTTGCCTTAAAAGTCCCTTTTTGGCCGTGAACAAAGGGAAGGAAATTCATTGGAAATTTTTGATGAAAAGTAAGGCTTTAGACAAGGCTAGAATAATAAAAGTGACGAAAATACTTTTGTTACATTGATAGTGTGAAATTTTTCCTTAGCCATGCAAAAATGAAGTGATGTTCAAATATTCTAATGGAAAGGGAAAATATGTCCATTTGCACATTGAAGAAATTTTTGGAAGAATTAATGTTTAAATTGTCTTATGGATATATTAGAAATTAAATAAGATAAGGTTGGTGAAATAATAGAAAGTGTTCATCTAGCATCCTCTTGTGTAATATTTAGATGAGGGAAAATGTGTTGATTATGGAAAAAGGGATCATACCATTTTAATGGTATTATTTAAAGTATAGAAAAGGAAATTTAAATTGTAAAAATATTTAATTTTTTTGAATTTCCCTTAGGCCAAAACCATGAAATTCTTCCTTTAAGTTTATTAAAATTTTATAAGAGATTTATAGCATTATTATTTTTCAAAAAGGGAGAACTAAATTGAGTTAGGCAATATTGTCACATATAAATATGAGAGAGTTTAAAAAGGGATAAAAGGTTTTCTATAGTTATAAAGGTGGCCATGTAACATTTGCTCCAATTATGATAGATGTTTGATAATTGCCAATTTGATGTTTAATGCTTATGTATGTTGCATTGATGCATATAGTTGCATTAGTATAGGGACCAACTTGAAAGAATTACAATTCCTTAGTTGAGAGTGAGGCCAAGGACCTAAGTGAGATGGGAAATTGTGTTAAGACAAAATGTGTAAAGTAAACCAAGGACCAAAGAGCAATTTCCCAAACTTTCCCTTAAACCCTAGCAGCAGCCCTAAACCCTCTTCATTCCTCCAAACCTTCAGTATCCTAGAGAGAGAAGCAAAAAGGGCGAGTAGAGAGAGAGGGTGTAGAGTTAGGGCTGGGAAGCGAAGGTTTCTGAAGTAAAAGGTGATTTAAGGCTGGGATTTGATCCTACAGCAAGAGAGAATCATTCCTAACACATCATATACACACATTTCACAGGAATCAAGGTAACAATCCATCCTAAACCCCTATCTTTTTCTGAAATGTTACTATTATTGGAAAATGTGGATTTCTACATGTTTGAACTAAGATTGGGGTTAAACCTACATTCTGTATGCTTTCTAATTTTATGGGATGTTGTGTTGTTGAATGTATGCTTATATATGTGCTTGTAATGGATTGGAAAGGCTGGGTTGTGTTCATCTAGGGATATAAACTAGATTTCCTTTAATGTACCACGTTTAAGCTAATAAATGATAAATGTTTAATGAAAAGTAAAGTTTGTTGTATCGGAATTAATCTCATGTGTTTATAACTAAAAATGGAATGCATTCTGGATTGGGTATTATCAAAATCATGTTTTCTGAACAACAACAGAGCATAGCAGCTGACTGCTAAGTAGGTGGCAGTTGACTTCTGTGTTCCTGGAAAACCTAAAAATTTAGACAGAGGCTTAGCAGCCGACTGCCAGATCCCTACCAGTCAACTGTCAGGCCCAAGTCTGCACTAAGCAGTCGACTGACCATCCTCGTAGTTGACTATCATGTTCTTGGAAACCCAGAAGTGCAAACAGAGGCTTAGTAACCGACTGCCAGGTTCCTAACAGTTGACTATCGGGCCCAGGTTTTCATTGAGCAATCGACTAGCAGTTTTAGCAGTCAACTATCATGCTTATATTTTTACCCAGAACGTATTCCAGAAAGCCACCAGCCAATTACTAACTTAATTTTTGGTACTCGAGGAATACAGAGAGCTACCAGCTGACTGCTAGCCTTCCAGTAGTCTACTGGCATCCCTCTAACTTGCGAAATGAGGTTTTTAATGGAAATTAAGCATAGTAATTCTACATACTAACTTAATTCAGGGCTCACAACATAGGTAGGCAAGGAAACTAGAATTTTTGGGTAATGATACACTTGGGATAGTAAAGTAAAAAGAGAGCAGAAAACACAAAGAGGGAAAGAGGAAAGTTTTCTCAATGTATGACTTAGGGTAGATAGGCTCATGATTGAGTGATCAATTATCGGTATGGGACGACCGTTGGGCATTCCAGGGTTATTCCATAAATTGGGATGGTTGAACATCCACTTGAACTTAGATGATTTTAAAAACACCATGATGGTTGCGAACTTTAAGCTAGTGTCATCTCCCAAAGGCCATATGAGAAACATATACTTAGAGTTAAGCATAACTATGACCATGGGCTGATTCACTTTAGATTATATGTAGAGAATAGCGTACTGGGAGTATGATCCACCTCGAAGGAATGGTGATGATTCTATAGTATTATGATTTACCCAAAAGCAAAGAGAAAATAATTCGGGTAGAGTTGACGGTGATCCCATGAGAGTATACCAGCCCCATTTGGGACAAAAGAGAGGAATCCCGCTGGTCAAGAATGATTTGTCAAAAAGGGGCAGGGACCATTAAGGTACTTGGATCCACTGGGGGACGCCTCAGATTGTACAAAGGTTAAGGCATGGCTAAATAGACATGCGCTCATTCATATAGACAGTGGTGCGTGGAGTTATTACTGGTCAACTCTCCCGATTACTCTTAGGGTGTTTTATGTACTGCTCGCATGTTATGGAAATGAAATGATGTTATGGAAATGAAATGATGTTATGCTTACTATCCCACATATGTTTTATAAGAAATGCTTTATGATGAGAATGATGATGAATACACTTCCTATGTTTTAAAGTTGATATGTTTTAAATGCATATGCATACATATGAGTATATAACATGATTAAGTGCCACACTCATTGCATCCCATAGTATGTTATATGTTTTGTGAAAGAATGTAGAGGTTTTTCGTGCAAGCACAGTGGTACAGGTCAATGGATTTTGTAACTGGTTGCATTGCTACTGAGATTCATTACTCACAATAGTGTTGACATGAACCAGATGTGTAGGTCCCCTTGGGCTGGAGAAAAAAGTTAAGGTATGCAGAAGTGTCCAATCTAGACACACAAACTATTTATTTTGGATAGTATAAGTACATGTTAGGATTGAGCTAGCCTTCATGATATTTTGAGAAAGGCTGGTGTAGGATTATTTTGTATAGCCTATTCTAACTTATCTGTATATGAATTAGGCTGGATTGATGAATAGACTATTTAATGGGGTTATGAGTGGCAGGATTGTTGCCTCCATGCCTGATAGTTAATTGATTATATTTAATTAAGAATGCATGTCTATGTATAGTTAATCCAGGTGTATGCTATATGTATTTATTTCGCTGTGATATTGAGAGAACCCGAGAGTAGAGACCAACCCCAAATGCACTCAATTAATTAACTTGGCAAAGATTTTAAAAGTTACTCGAGTAGAAGTGATAGTAAGACTAACACTCTGATAATTATTTTCATATTATATTTTTTAAAAATATCTAAAAGGAAACGTAAGATAGAGGGTGTTACAGGCTAAGTGTCCACAATGATTTTATAAAGGTGGTCAAGTGTCCACATAGTGCCCAAGTGTGCACAATGATTTTATAAAGGTGGCCAAGTGTCCACAAAGTGCCCAAGTGTGTACAATGATTTTATAAAGGTGGCCAAGTGTCCACAAAGTGCCTAAGTGTGCACAATTATTTGATAAAGGTGGCCAAGTGTCCACTTAGTTCCCAAGTGTGCACAATGATTTTATAAAGGTGGCCAAGTGTCCACAAAGTGCCCAAGTGTGCACAATATTTGATAAAGATGGCCAAGTGTCCACATATTGCCCAAGTGTGCACAATTATTTTATAAAGGTGGCCAAGTGTCCACAAAGTGCCTAAGTGTGCACAACTAATGTATAAAGGTTAAGTTTTAAGAATGATAAGCAAAAATGATCTTTGTTCATTTTTTCATAACATGTTAATAGCATACAGAGATGTTTTACTGGAAAAGAAAATTATTTTACCACATTGACATTTCCAATAATTATACAATGCTTGCCAATTTGTATTTATGAATAATGCTATGTTTTTAAATACTAAGAATGTAGAAGTAAACATTTTGGTGCTTGCATCCTGATACATATTAGTTAACTTTTTTAAACTCTAAATTTTTAAGCTACTAGGAAAATTGTGTTTCTCATTTATATGCTAATAGGTATTAGATGCGGACACTTAGCAGTGTCAAGGAAGATAGAAGTTCTTTTTGGTCCAAAGTAATTTTTTGTAACCTCTTATCTTTGGCTCTTGATTCTAGATGTATTTTGGGATTAGAATTAGGACTATTATTTTGCCTGTGTATATGAAAAGGGAATGGGAAATTATTGGGAAAGGGATATGTGAAGGACATGTTCGTCGTGTATTTATAAAAAGAGTTTGAGTGGCAGGATTGTTGTCTCCTGACTCCTTATGGACAGGTACTTCATATATCCTGAAATATATTCTCTGAAGGAAGTAATGAACATTTATTATTGGACAATTATCAGTTGTAATATAAAAGTTTTAAATTTTTTCTATGTAGTATAGCCTTTTGATTTCGTTGTGCATACGAGATTTAATCTGAGCAAAAGATCCCGAACCTAATCCACTTTAATAAGACTTAATGGTATAACTGCTCAGACTTAATAATAAAAGGATAAAAATAATGTACCAAACTTATCTGTCAACATCAGACAGATTGTAAGACTAGATAAGGGCGTTACACCATTCAATCACATTCACATAACTTTGAACATTTTCATATCAATGGCATAATGTATGCAATTTATCATTCACATTTAATCTTTACTTCATTTTTCCCCATTTCACTTAATATAGGCCACTTTAAAATACATCTTAGGCTACTTTCCATTAACACATAAAATTAGCCATCCAAGGGAAATATATATATAGCATCCGGCCAAGGGAAGAAAATGGTGAAGAATTGGTATTTTCAAGCCATTTGTTTCATTTCTTCCATTCTTTTTACCATTTAAACATTATGGTAACATATTCAAAAATTATACATAACACTTTCTCACAACTCAAAATATGCATATGTACATTTAACCTTTCTTTTCCACACTTTTCTAGCTCATTTTTCATACCAATCATGTAAATGCACATAATCTTTCATCTTTACATTTACAAGCACACTCTCAAGGTTAAATGGTGGAACTAGAATATGGTAAAAGTACCAAAACATCAACTTAACATAATTTCCCTCTCTTAATGACTCATAACAAATTCTTCCACCATTTTTAGAAACTTTTTCAAGGTAACATTTTCACCAATATACATGGACGCATTTGACCAAGTGAGAAAGTAAGGGAAAATAGAACAGTTTCATCATTTTGCTTTCAAGACTTTCATATTCAAGTAGATCTCATGCAAAATCACCATTTTCTCACAATTTTCCATACCATTTCAACCATTTCAAGAATTAGGGTTTTTCAAGAATGAGGTACCAAGCATGGAAAATTTCAATCTCTTATGTTTTCAAGCATTTCAACATGTTCATATTCATAAACACAACAAGATTTCAACATAAGCAAAACCCATTCAAAGAAATTCACCATAAGAATGTAGAGAGAGAAAACCCTTGGTTTCATGAACATAAAAACACTTTAATCTTTCCATAAAACATGAAACTAAAGTTATAGGATTATTAAGCTACCTTGAAAATGCAAGAAATGTTAAATTTCCTAAGTATTTTGCCTTGTTTTTGCACTTATTTTCCTTCCCTTGTGAGTATTTTGGCCAAGCCTTCCTTTTACCCTTTTATTTTAGAAAGGAGGAAGAATAAGGGTAAAAATAATAGTATTGGCATAAAGGGTAAAATGGTAATTTTTCCTTAGGGTTAAATGGAATTACATTTAAGTTTTATGAAGCTTTATTAAGGAGTTTTTGCCTACTAAACTCAAAAAGGATGAAAAATACGGTTAAATTGGCCATTTGGACATAAAGGATAAAATGGTAATTTCCTTAGGGACATATTGGTAATTTCCTAAAAATTTGAAGGGCAAAACTTTCATTTCAAAAATATAAGGGTAGAATGGTCCTAGCCTATAGAAGTTCCATAAAATTACAATTTTAAGGAGAGAGGATGCCATTCTTGAAAAAGAGAAGTAGTAAGGGTAAAATGGTCATTTTACACCAAGGGCATTTTGGTAATTTTACCAAAACCCTAATTTAAGTCTTCTTCTTCCTTTAAAAGAGGAAGAAGTCAAACACAAGGAGGAGAAGAGGGGCTAGCTGAATCCATTACCAAGGAAGGAGAAGTGCAAAATCAAACCAAAACAATTGTAAGATTACACCTTTCTTACATTTTCAAGGTAGCTAAACATGCGTAAAGCTTTATTTTCTTATTTTATGGTATGTTTAAGGTGTTTTAAGGTTTCAAGAAACTTAAGGCTTTCTCTCTCTACATTATTATGGTGGATTTCTTGAATGGGTTTTTCTTATGTTAAAATCTAGTTTTTATGAATATAAACATGTTGAAATGCTTGAAAACATAAGAGATTGAAATTTTCCATGATTGGTACCTAGTTCTTGAAAAACCTAATTCTTGAAATGCTTGAAATGGTATGAGAAAGAGTGAGAAAATGGTGATTGTGTATGAGATCTACATGAATATGAAAGTCTTGAAAGCAAAATGATGAAACTATACCATTTCCTTTCACTTTCCTCCTTGACCGAATTGTTTCCTTGTGTGATGGTGCTGAAATTTGCTTGAGAAATGTTTAATAATGCTTATATGCTTGAATATGAGAAGGAAGAAGAGACAAAATTATGTTATCTTGAAGATTTTGCAAGTTTACCACTTTGTAACCATGCCTTTTAGCTTTTAAAACGTACTTGTGAATGTAAAGATGTAAAATTATGTGCATTCTCAAGTTTGGCATGAAAAATGAGTTTGGAAAGTATGGAAAAGAAAGGATAAAAGTGCAAAAGCATATATTGAGATGTGAGAAAGTGCTATGTTTAATTCTTGAAAATGTTACCATAATTCCAAAATGGTAAAAGAATAGGAAAAATGAAACAAATGGCTCAAAAATACCAATTATTCACCTTTTTCATACCTTGGCCAAATTCTTTGCACACTTTTCCCCTGAATGGATAAAATTATGCGTCAATGAAAGGAGGTTTAAATGGGTGAAAAATGGCATTATGCATTGCCCTTAACAATTACTTATCAAAGGGCGAAAAATGGCACTATATATTCCCCATAGCATTTACTTATCAAAGGGTGAAACATGGCACTATGTATTGGCCTTAACAATTACTTATCAAAGGGTGAAAAATGTCACTATATATTACCCTTACCATTTACGTATCAAAGGGCGAAAAATGGCACTATGTATTCCCCTTAACAATTACTTATCACAGGGTTAAAAATGATGCTATGTATTCCCCTTAACAATTACTTATCAAAGGGTGAAACATGGCACTATGAATTCCCTTTAACAATTACTTATCAAAGGGTGAAACATGGCACTACATATTCCCCTTAACAATTACTTATCAAAGGGTGAAAAATGGCGCTATCTATTCCCCCTAACAATTACATATCCAAAGGTGAAAAATGGCACAAAGTATTCCCATTAAAAATTACTAATCAAAGGGTGACAAGTTACACTATGTATTCCCCTTAACAATTACTTATCACAGGGTGAAAAATGATGCTATGTATTCCCCTTAACAATTACTTATCACACGGAGAAAAATGATGCTATGTATTCCCCTTAAAAATTACTTATCAAAGGGTGAAAAATGGCACTATGTATTCCCCTTAAAAATTACTTATCACAGGGTGAAAAATGATGCTATCAATTCCCATTAACAATTACTTATCAAAGAGTGAAAAATGGCACTATGTATTTGCCATCAAAGTTACTTAACAAAAGGTGAAACATGGCACTATGTATTCCCTTCAACAATTACTTATCAAAGGGTGAAACATGGCGCTATGTATTCCCCTTAATAATTACTTATCAAAGGGTGAACATGGCGCTATGTATTCCCCTTAACAATTGCTTATCAAAGGGTGAAAAATGGTGCTATGTATTCCCCTTAACAATTGCTTATCAAAGGGTGAAAAATGGCGCTAAGTATTCCCCTTAACAATTACATATCCATGGGTGAAAAATGGTACAAAGTATTCCCCTTAACAATTACTTATCGAAGGGTGAAAATGGTACTATGTATTCCCCTCAACAATTACTTATCAAACGGTGAAACAGGGAACTACGTATTCCCCTTAACAATTACTTACCAAAGGGTGAAACAAGACACTATGTATTCCCTTTAACAATTACTTATTAAAGGGTGAAAAATGGCGCTATGTATTCTCCTTAACAATTACTTATCGAAGGGTGAAAAATGGCACTATGTATTCCCTTTAACAATTACTTACCAAAGGGTGAAAATTGACAGTATATATTCCGCTTCACAGTTAATTTACCAAAAGGTGAAAAATAGCACAATGTATTCCCCTAAACAATTACTTACCAAAGGGTGAAAAATAGCACTATGTATTCCCCTTAACAGTTACTTACCAAAGGGTGAAAAATGACACTATGTATTTCCAGTAACAATTACTTACCAAAGGGTCAAAAATGACACTACGTATTGCCCATAACAATTACTTATCGAAGGTTGAAAAATGGAACTATGTATTCCCTTAAGAATTAATTATCAAAGTGAGAAAAATGACACTATGTATTCTCTTCAATAATTACTTATCGAAGGGTGAAATAAGGTGCTATGTATTCCCCTTAACAATTAATTATCGAGGGGTGAAAAATAGGGCTATGTATTCCCCTTAACAATTACTTATCCATGGGTGAAAATTGGCAATATGTATTCCTCTTAACAAATACTTATCGAAATTGTGTAAAATGATGCTACGTATTCCCCTTAAGAATTACATATCCAAGGGTGAAAAATGACACTAAGTATTCCCCTTAACAATTACTTATCGAAGGGTGAAAAATGGCACTACGTATTCTCTTTAACAATTACTTACCAAAGGGTGAAAAATGACACTATATATTCCCCTTAACAGATACTTACCAAAGGGTGAAAAATAGCACTACGTATTCCCCTTTACAGTTACTTATCAAAGGGTGAAATATGGCACTATTGATTCCCCTTAACAGTTACTTACCAAAGGGTGAAAAATGGCACTCTGTATTCCCCTTAAGAATTACTTATCGAAGGGTGAAAAATGGCACTATGTATTCCCTTTAACAATTACATACCAAAGGGTGAAAAATGTCACTATATGTTCCCCTTATCAGTTACTTTACAAAGGGTGAAAAATAGCACTACATATTCCCCTTTACAGTTACTTATCAAAGGGTGAAAAATGACGCTATGTATTCTCCATAACAATTACTTCCCAAAGGGTGAAACAAGGAACTTTGTATTCCCCTTAAGAAATATTCATCAAAGGGTGAAACATGACACTTTGTATTCCCCTTAACAATTACATACCAAATAGTGAAAAATGGCACTATGTATTCCCCCGAACAATTACTTATCAAAGTGTGAAAAATGGCACTATGTATTCCCCTGAACAATTACATATCCAAGGGTGAAAAATGGCACAATGTAATCCCCTTAAAAATTACATATCAAAGGGTGAAAAATGGCACGATATATTCCCCTTAACAAGTACTAATCAAAGGCTGAAAAATGCCACTATGTGTTCCCCTTAACAATTACTAACCAAAGGCTGCAAAATGGCACTATGTATTTCGCTTAATAGTTACATATCAAAGGGTGAAAAAAGACACTATGTATTCCCTATAACAGTTACTTATCAAAAAGTGAAACTTGGCCCTATGTCTTCCCCATAACAATTACTTATCGAAGTGTGAATAACGGCGCTATGTATTCCGCTTAACAATTACTTATCCAAGGGTGAAAAATGGTACTATGTATTCCCCTTAACAACTACTTAAAAATTGGCACTATGTATTCCCCTTAAGAAATACTTATCAAAGGGTGAAATATGGCACTATGAATTCTCATTAAGAATTAATTATCAAGTGCTAAAAAATGGGACTTTGTGTTCCCCTTAACAATTACTTATTGCAAGGTGAAACATGGCACTATGTATTCCTCTTAACAATTACCTATCAAAGGGTGAAAATGGCACTATGTATTCCCCTTAGCAGTTACTTATCAAAGGGTCAAAAATGACACCATGTAGTCCCTATAATAATAACTTATCAATGGGTGAAACATGGCACTATGTATTCCCCTTCACAATTACTTACCAAAGGGTGAAACATGGCACTATGTATTCCCCTTAACAATTACATACCAAAGGGTCAAAAATGGACCTATGTATTTCCCTTAACAATTACTTACCGAAGTGTGAAAAATGGCACCATGTCTTCCCCTTAACAATTACTTATCCAAGGGTGAAAAAAGGCACTATGTGTTCCCCTTAACAATTTCTTAACCAAGATTGATAAATGGCACTATGTATTCCCCTTAAAAATTACTTACCAAAGAGTGAAAAATGGTGCTATGTATTCCCCTTAACAATTGCTTATCAAAGGGCGAAAATGACACTATGTATTCCCCTTAACAATTAATTATCAAACGGTGAAAAATGACACTATGTATTCTCCTTAACAATTAATTATCAAACGGTGAAAAATGACACTATGTATTCCCCTTAACAGTTACTTATCAAAGAGTGATACATGGCACCATGTATTCCCCCTAACAATTACTTATCAAAGCGTGAATTGTGGCACTATGTATTCCCCTTAACAAATACTTACCAAAGGGTTAAAAATGGCGCTATATATTCCTTGTAATAATTACTTATCAAAGCGTGAAATATGGCACTAGATATTCCTCTTAACACTTACTTTTCTAAAGCTGAAAAATGGCACTATGCATTCCCCTTAACAAATACTTCTCAAAGCGTGAAATATGGCACTACGTATTCCCCTTAACAATTAATTATCAAAGGGTGAGAAATGACACTATGCATTCCCCTTCACAGTTACTTATCAATGGGTGAAAAATAACACTAATTCCTACAAAAATTACTTATCAATGGGAGAAGCATGACACTAAGTATTCCTCTTAACAATTACTTATCCAAGAGTGAAAAATGACACTATGTATTCCCCTTAACCATTACTTACCAAAGGGTGAAAAATGGCACTATGTATTTGACTTACCAATTACTTATCAAAGGGTGAAAAATGACACTATGTACTCCCTTTAACAATTAATTATTAAAGGGTGAAAAATGACACTATGTATTCCCCTTCATAGTTACTTATCAAAGAGTGAATCATGGAAAAATATATTCCCCCTAACAATTACTTATCAAAGGATGAATCTTGGCGCTATGTATTCCCCTTAACAATTACATACCGAAGGGTTAAAAATGGCTCTATGTATTCCCCATAACAATTACTTATCGAAGTGTGAAAAATGGCATTGTGTATTCACCTTTAACACTTACTTATCCAAGGGTGAAAAATGGCACTATGTATTCCCCTTACAATTACTTTACCAGGGGTCAAAAATGGCCCTACGTAATCCCCTTAAGAAATACTTACAAAGGTTGTAATATGGCACTATGTATTCCCCTTAAAAATTACTTATCAAAGCGTGAAGAAAGACACAATGTATTCCCTTTAACAATTAATTATCAACAGGTGAAAAATGACACTATGTAGTCCCCATAACAATGACTTATCAATGGGAGAAACATGGTACTATGTATTCCCCTTAACAATTACTTACGAATGGGCGAAACATGGCACTATGCATTCTCCTTAACTATTACTTACCAAAGGGTCAAAAATGGCACTATGTATTCCCCCTAGCAATTACAATTAGAAGTGTGAAAAATGGCAAAATGTATTCCCCTTAAAAATTATTTATCCAAGAATGAAAAATGTCACTATGTATTCCCCTTAACAATTACTTACCCAAGGGTGAAATATGGCACTATATATTCCACTGAACAATTAATTATCATACAGTGAAAAATAAAACTATGTCCTCCCCTTAACTACCAATTAACAAAGGGTGAAAAATGGCACTATGTATTCCCTTTAACAGTTACTTATCAAAGAGTGAAACATGACACTGTATTCCCCCTAACAATTACTTATCAAAAAGTGAATCATGGCACTATGTATTCCCTTTAACAATTACTTACCAAAGGGTAAAAAATGGCACTATGTATTCCCCATAATAATTACTTATCGAAGTGTGTAAAATGGCACTGTGTATTCGCCTTAACACTTACTTATCCAAGGGTGAAAAATGGAACTATGTATTCCCCTTAACAATTACTTAACCAGGGGTGAAAAATGGCACTATGTATTCCCCTTAACAATTACTTATCCAAGACTGAAAAATGGCACTATGTCTTCCCCTTAACAATTACTTACCAAAGTGTGAAAAATGGCACTATCTCTTTCCCCTAACAATTACTTATCCAAGGGTGAAAAATGGCACTATGTATTCTCGTTAAGAATTACTTATCCAAGAGTGAAAAATGCCATTATGCATTCCCCTTAACAATTACTTACCAAATGTGAAAAATGGCACTATGTATTTCTCTTAACAATTACTTATCAAAGGGTGAAAAATGACACTAAGTATTCCCGTAAGCAGTTACTTATCAAACAGTGAAACATGGCACTATGTATTCCCCTTAACAATTACTTATCAAAGGGTGAATCATGGCACTGTGTATTACCCTTAACAATTACTTACCAAAGGTTGAAAAAGGGCACTATGTATTCCCCTTAACAATTATTTATCAAAATGTGAAAACTGGCACTATGTCTTCCCCTTAACAACTACATATCCAAGCGCAAAAAATGGCACTATATATTCCCCTTAACAATTTCTTATCAAAGGGTGAAAAATGACATTATGTCTTCCCCTTAATAATTAATTATTAAAGGGTGAAAAATGACACTATGTATTCCCCTTCATAGTTACTTATGAAAGAGTGAATCATGGAAAAATATATTCCCCCTAACCATTACTTATCAAAGGGTGAATCCTGGCGCTATGTATTCCCCTTAACAATTACATACCGAAGGGTTAAAAATGGCTCTATGTATTCCCCATAACAATTACTTATCGAAGTGTGAATAATGGCACTGTGTATTCACCTTTAACACTTACTTATCCGAGGGTGAAAAATGGCACTATGTATTCCCCTTAACAATTACTTAACCAGGGGTGAAAAATGGCACTACGTATTCCCCTTAAGAAATGCTTACAAAGGTTGTGACATGGCACTATGTATTCCCCTTAAAAATTACTTACACAATGTATTCCCTTTAAAAATTAATTATCAAGGGGTGAAAAATGACACTATGTAGTCCCCATAACAATGACTTATCAATGAGAGAAACATGGTACTATGTATTCCCCTTGACAATTACTTACGAATGGGTGAAACATGGCACTATGTATTCCCTTTAACTATTACTTACCAAAGGGTCAAAAATGGCACTATGTATTCCCCCTAGCAATTACAATTAGAAGTGTGAAAAATGGCACTATGTCTTCCACTTAACAACTACAAAATCCAATAGCAAAAAATGACACTATGTATTCCCCGAAACAATTACTTATCAAAGAGTGAATCATGGCACTATGTATTCCCCTTAACAAATACTTACCAAAGGGTCAAAAATACCACAATATATTCCCCTTAAAAATTACTTATCGAAGAGTGAGAAATGGCACTTTGTCTTCCCCTTAACAATTACTTATCCAGGGGTGAAAACTGCCACTATGTATTCCCCTTAACACTTACTTATCCAAGGGTGAAAAACGACACTATGTATTCCCCTTAACAATTACTATACCAGGGGTGAAAAATGGCACTAAGTATTCCCCTTAAGAAATACTTACAGAGGTTGTAATATGGCACTATGTGTTCCCCTTAACAATTACTTATCAAAGCGTGAAGAAAGACAAAATGTATTCCCTTTAACAATTAATTATCGAACGGTGAAAAATGACACTATGTAGTCCCCATAACAATGACTTATCAATCGGAGAAACATGGTACTACGTATTCCTCTTAACAATTACTTACGTATGGGTGAAACATGGCACTATGTATTCCCCTTAACTATTACTTACCAAAGGGTCAAAAATGGCACTATGTATTCCCCTTAGCAATTACATACGAAAGTGTGAAAAATGGCATTATGTGTTCCCCTTAACAATTACTTATCCAAGCGTGGAAAATGGCAAAATGTATTCCCCTTAAAAATTACTTATCCAAGAATGAAAAATGGCACTATGTATTCCCCTTAACAATTACTTACCAAAGGGTGAAATATGGCACTATATATTCCCCTAAACAATTACTTATCAAAGGGTGAAAAATGACACTGTGTCTTCCCCTTAACTATTAATTAACAAAGCGTGAAAAATGGCACTGTGTATTCCCCTTAACAGTTACTTATGAAAGAGTGAAACATGACACTATGTATTCCCCCTAACAATTACTTATCAAAAAGTAAATCATGGCACTATCTATTCCCCTTAACAATTACTTACCAAAGGGTAAAAAATGGCACTATGTATTCCCCTTAACAATTACTAAACCAGGGTTGAAAAATGGCACTATCTGTTTCCCCTAACAATTACTTAACTAAGGGTGAAAAATGGCATAGTGTATTCTCATTAAGAATTACTTATCCAAGAGCAAAAAATGCCACTATGCTTTCCCCTTAACAATTACTTACCAAATGCGAAAAATGGCACTATGTATTCCCCTTAACAATTACTTATCAAAGGGTGAAAAATGGCACTATGTATTACTCTTAACAATTACTTTTCAAAGGGTGAAAAATGACACTATGTCTTCCTCTAAACAATTAATTATTAAAGGGTGAAAAATGACACCATGTATTCCCCTTAACAATTACTTATCAAAGAGTGAAACATGGCACTATGTATTCCCCCTAACAATTACTTATCAAAGGGTGAATCATGGCACTATGTATTCCCCTTAACAATTACTTAACCAGGGGTGAAAAATGGCACTACGTATTCCCCTTAAGAAATACTTATCAAAGGGTGTAATATGGCACTATGTCTTCCCCTAAACAATTACTTCTCCAAGGGTAAAGAAAGACACTATGTATTCCCCTTAACAATTAATTATCAAAGGGTGAAAAATGACACTATGTAGTCCCCATAGCAATGACTTATCAACGGGAGAAATAAGGTACTATGTATTCCCCTTAACAATTACCTACGAATGGGTGAAACTTAGCACTATGTATTCCCCTTACCAAATGGTCAAAAATTGCACTATTTATTCCCCTTAGCAATTACATACCGAAGTGTGAAAAATGGCACTATGTGTTCCCCTTAACAATTACTTATCCAAGGGTGAACACGGCAAAATGTATTCCCCTTAACAATTACTTATCCAAGAATGAAAAATGGCACTATGTATTCCCCTTAACAATTACTTACCAAAGGGTGAAATTTGGCGCTATATCTTCCCCAAAACAATTACTTATCAAAGGGTGAAAAATGACATTGTGTCTTACCCTTAACTATTAATTAAAAAAGTGTAAAAAATGGCACTATGTGTTCCGCTTAACAGTTACTTATGAAAGAGTGAAATATGACACTATGTATTCCCCCTAACAATTACTTATCAAAGTGTGAATCGTGACACTATGTAGTCACCTTAAAACATACTTATCCAACGGTGAAAAATGGCACTATGTATTCCCCTTAAAATTTACTTAACCAAGGGTGAAAAATGGGACAATGTATTCCCCTCAAGAAATACATATCAGAGGTTGAAATAAGGCACTATGTATTCCCCTTAACAATTACTTACCAAGGGGATAAAAATGGCGATATGTATTCCCTATAACAATTACTTATCGAAGTGTGAAAAATGACACTACGTATTCGCCTGAACACTTACTTATCTATGGGTGAAAAATACCAATATGTATTCCCCTTAACAATTACTTATCAAACGGTGAAAACTGACACCATTTAGTCCCCATAACAATTACTTATCAGTGGGAGGAACATGGCATTATGTATTCCCCTTAACAATTACTTACCAAAGGGTGAAACATGGCACTATGTATTCCCCTTAACACTTACTAATCCATGGGTGAAAATGACACTATGTATTCCCCTTGACAATTACTTAACCAATGATGAAAAATGGCACTATATTTCCCCTTAACAAATACTTACCAAATGGTCAAAAAAAGGCACTATGTATTCCCCTTAACAATTACTTATCAAAGGGTGAAAAATGACACTATGTCTTCCGCTTAACAATTACTTATCCAAGAGTGAATAATGGCACTATGTATTCGCCTTAACAATTACTGACCAAAGGGTGAAACATGGCACTATGTATTCCCCCTAACAATTACTTATCAAAGGGTGAATCATGGTACTATGTATTCCCCTTAAGAATTACTTACCAAAGGGTTAAAAATGACACTATGTATTCCCCTTAACAGTGACTTATCAAAGAGTTGAACATGGCACTATTTATTCCCCCTAACAATTACATGTCAAAGGGTGAATCATGGCACTATGTATTCCCCTTAAGAATTACTTACCAAAGGGTTGCAAATTGCGCTATGTACTCCCCATAACAACTAGGTATCGAACTATGAAAAGTGGCACTATTTATTCGCCTTAACACTTACTTATCCAAGCGTGACAAATGGCACTATGAATTCCCCTTAACAATCTCTTATCCAAGGTTGAACAATGGCACTATTTATTCCCCTAAACAATTACTACCCAAAGGGTGAAAAATGGCACTATTTATTCCTCTTAACAAATTACTTATCAAAGGGTAAAAAATGACACAACGTCTTCCCCTTTACAATTAATTATCAAAGGGTGAAAAATGCAAATATGCAGTCTCCTGAACAATTACTTATCAAAGAGAGAAACATGGCACTACGTATTCCCCCTAACAATTACTTATCAAAGGGTGAATCATGGCACTATGTACTCCCCTTAACAATTACTTACCAAAGGGTCAAAAATAGCACTATGTCTTCCCCTTAACAAGTACTTATCCAAGTGTGAAAAATGACACTAAGTATTCCCCTTAACAATTAATTATCCAAGAGTGAAAAATGATAGTATGAATTCCCATTAACAATTGCTTACCAAAGGGTGAAAAATGGCGTTATGTATTCCTCTTAACAATTACTTACCAAAGGATGAAAAAAGGCACAATGTATTCGCCTTAACACTTACTTATCCAAAGTTGAATAATGGCACTACGTATTCCCCTTGACAATTACTTAACCAATGGTGAAAAATGGCACTATGTAATGCCCTTGACAATTACTTAACCAAGGTTGAAAAATGGCACTATGTATTCCCCTAAACAATTACTTAACAAAGGGTGAAAATGGCACCATGTATTCCCCATAACAGTTATTTATCAACGGGTGAAAAATGACACTATGTTGTTCCCTTAACAATTACTTATCACTAGGTGAAACATGGCATTATGTGGTCCCCTTAACAATTACTTGCCAAAGGGTGAAAAATAACACTATTTTTTCCCCTTAACAGTTACTTATCAAAGAGTGAAACATGGCTCAATGCATTCCCCCTAACAATTACTTATCAACCGGTGAATCATGGCACTATGTAGTCCTCTGAACAATTGCTTACCCAAGGGTTAAAAATGGAGGTATGTGTTCCCCTTAACAATTACTTATCGAAGTGTGAAAAATGGCACTATATCTTCCCCTTAATAATTACATTTCCAAGGGTGAAAAATTGCACTATGTATTCCCCTTCATAATTAATTTTCCAAGAGTGAAAAATGGCACTTTGTATACCCCTTAACAATTACCTACCAAAGGGTGAAAATTGGCACTATGTATTCCCCTTAACAATTGCTTACCAAAGGGTGAAAAATGGCACTATGTATTACCCTTAACAAATACATACCAAAGGGTGAAAAATGGCACAGTGTATTCGCCTTAACACTTACTTATCCAAAGGAGAATAACGTCACCATGTATTCCCCTTGACAATTACTTAACCAAGGGAGAAAGATGGCACTATGTATTGCCCTTGACAAAGACTTAACCAAGGTTGAAAAATGGCCCTATGGATTCCCCTTAAAAATTACTTATCAAAGAGTGAAAATGGCACTATGTATTCCCCATTACAGTTATTTATCAACAGGTGAAAAATGACACTATGTTGTCCCCTTAACAATTACTTATCAATAGGCGAAACATGGCACTATGTGGTCCCCTTAACAATTACTTACCAAAGGGTGAAAAATAACACTATTTATCACCCTTAGCAGTAACTTATCAAAAAGTGAAACATGGCACTTTGTATTCCCCCTAACAATTACTTATCAATGGGTGAATCATGGTACCATGTAGTCCTCTGAACAATTACTTACCCAAGTGTTCAAAATGGACCTATGTATTCCCCTTAACAATTACTTATCAAAGTGAGAAAAATGGCACTGTGTTTTCTACTTAACACTAACTTATCCAAGGGCAAAAAATGGAACTTTCAATTCCCCTTAACAATTACTTAACAAAGGGTGAAAAATGGCTCTGCGTATTCCCCTTAACAATTATTTACCAAAGGGTGAAAAATGGCACTATGTCTCCCCCTTAACAGTTTATTATCAAAGGGCGAAAAATGACACTACGTATTCCCCTTAACAGTTACTTATCAAAGAGTGAAACATGGCACTAGGTGCTCCCATTAACCATTACTTACCAAAGGGTTAAAAAATGCGTTATGTATTCCCCTTAACAATTACATATCAAATTGTGTAAAATGGCACTATGTATTCACCTTAACACTTACTTATCCAAGGGTGAAAAATGGCAATATGTATTCCCCTTCACAATTACTTAACCAAGGGTGAAATATGGCACTATCTATTCCCCTTCACAATTACTTAACCAATGGTAAAAAATGACACTATGTATTGCCCTTGACAATTACTTAACCAAGGTTGAAAAATGGCACAATGTATTCCCCTAAACAATTACTTACCATAGGGTGAAAATGCCATTATGTATTCCCCATAACAATTATTTATCAACAGGTTAAAAATGACACTATATTGTCCCCTTAACAATTACTTATCACTGGGTAGAACATGGCACTATGTGGTCCCCTTAACAATTACTTTCCAAAGGGTGAAAAATAACATTATTTATTCCCCTTAACAGTTACTTATCAAAGAGTGAAACATGGCTCAATGCATTCCCCCCTAACAATTACTTATCAATGGGTGAATAATGGCACTATGTAGTCCTCTAAACAATTACTTACCCAAGGGTTAAAAATGGAGCTATGTGTTACCCTTAACAATTACATATCGAAGTGTGAAAAATGGAACTATGTCTTCCCCTTCATAATTACTTATCCAAGGGTGAAAAATTGCACTATGTATTCCCCTTCACAATTAATTATCCAAGAGTGAAAAATGGCACTTTGTATTCCCCTTAACAATTACCTACCAAAGGGTGAAAATTGCCACTATGTATTCCCCTTAACAAGTGCTTACCAAAGGGTGAAAAATGGCACTATGTATTCCCCTTAACAATTACATACCAAAGGGTGAAAAATGGCACAGTGTATTCGCCGTAGCACTTACTTATCCAAAGGAGAATAATGGCACTATGTATTCCCCTTGACAATTACTTAACCAAGGGAGAAAGATGGCACTATGTAATGCCCTTGAAAAATACTTAACCAAGGTTGAAAAATGGCATGATGTATTCCCCTTAGCAATTACTTATCAAAGAGCGAAAATGGCACGATGTATTCCCCACAACAGTTATTTATCAACAGGTGAAAAATGACACTATGTTGTCCCCTTAACAATTACTTATCAATAGGTGAAACCTGGCACGATGTGGTCCCCTTAACAATTACTTACCAAAGGGTGAAAAATAACACCATTTATTCCCCTTAACCGTAACTTAACAAAAAGTGAAACATGGCACTATGTATTCCCTCTAACAATTACTTATCAACAGGTGAATCATGGTACTATGTAGTCGTCTGAACAATTACTTACCCAAGTGTTCAAAATGGACCTATGTATTCCCCTTAACAATTACTTATCAAAGTGAGAAAAACGGCACTGTGTTTTCTACTTAACACTAACTTATCCAAGGGCAAAAAATGGCACTTTGAATTCCCCTTAGCAATTACTTAACAAAGGGTGAAAAATGGCACTGCGTATTCCCCTTAACAATTATTTACCAAAAGGTTAAAAATGGCACTTTGTCTCCCCCTTAACAGCTAATTATCAAAGGGTGAAAAATGACACTATGTATTCCCCTTAACAGTTACTTATCAAAGAGTGAAACATGGCACTAGGTGCTCCACTTAACCATTACTTACTGAAGGGTTAAAAAAGGCACTATGTATTCCCCTTAACAATTACTCATCAAAGTGTGAAAAATGGCACTATGTATTCTCCTTAACACTTACTTATCCAAGGGTGAAAAATGGCAATATGTATTGCCCTTGACAATTACTTAACCAAGGGTGAAATATGGCACTATCTATTCCCCTTGACAATTACTTAACCAATGGTGAAAAATGGCACTACGTATTCCCCTTAACAGTTACTTATCAAAGGGTGAAAAATGAGACTATTTAGTCCCCGTAACAATTACTTATCAATGGGTGAAATATAGCACTATGTAGTCCCCTTAACATTTACTTACCAAAGGGTGAAAAATGGCACTATATGTCCCCTTTAACAGTTACTTATCAAAGTGTGAACAATGGAACTATCTATTTCCCTTAACAATTACTTACAAAATGGCTAAAAATGACACTATGTATTCCCCTTAGCAGTCAGTTATCAAAGAGTGATACATGGCATTATGTATTCCCCCTAACAATTACTTATCAAAGGGTAAATCATGGCACTATGTATTCCCCTTAACAATTACTTACCAAACGGTTAAAAATGGAGTTATGTATTCCCCATAACAATTACTTATTGAAGTGTGAAAAATGGCACTATGTATACACCTAAACACTTACTTATCCAAGGGTGAAAAATGGCACTACGTATTCCCCTTAACAATTACTTAACGAAGGGTGAAAAATGGCACTATGTATTCCCGTTAACAATTACTTACCATAGGGTTAAAAATGACACTATGTATTCCCCTTAAGAGTTACTTATCAAAGAGTGAAAAAATGGCACTATGTATTCCCCCTAACAACTACTTATCAAAGGGTAAATCATGGTAGTATGTATTCCCCTTAACAATTACTTACCAAATAGTTAAAATGGCGTTATGTATTCCCCATAACAATAACTTAGCAAAGTGTGAAAAATGGCACTATGTATTCACCTTAACACTTACTTATCCAAGGGTGAAAAATGGCACTATGTATTCACCTTCACAATTACTTAACTAAGGGTGAAAAGTGGCACTATGTATTCCCCTAAAAAATTACTTACCAAAGGGTGAAAGTGGCATTAAGTATTCCCCATAACAGTTATTTATCAACAAGTGAAAAATGACACTATGTTGTCCCCTTAACAATTACTTATCACTAGGTGGAACATGGCACTATGTAGTCCCCTTAACAATGACCTGCCAAAGGGTGAAAAATAACACTATTTATTCCCCTTAACAGTTACTTATCAAAGAGTGAAACATGGCTCAATGCATTCCCCCTAACAATTACTTATCAACCGGTGAATCATGGCACTATGTAGTCCTCTGAACAATTACTTACCCAAGGGTTAAAAATGGAGGTATGTGTTCCCTTTAACAATTACTTATCGAAGTGTGAAAAATGGCACTATGTCTTCCCCTTAGTAATTACATATCCAAGGGTGAAAAATTGCACTATGTATTCCCCTTCACAATTAATTATCCAAGAGTGAAAAATGGTACTTTGTATTCCCGTTAACAATTACTTACCATAGGGTTAAAAATGACACTATGTATTCCCCTTAACAGTTACTTATCAAAGAGTGAAACATGGCACAATGTATTCCCCCTAACAACTACTTATCAAAGGGTAAATCATGGCAGTATGTATTCCCCTTAACAATTACTTAACAAATGGTTAAAAATGGCGTTGTGTATTCCCCATAACAATAAATTAGCAAAGTGTGAAAAATGGCACTATGTATTCACCTTAACACTTACTTATCCAAGGGTGAAAAATGGCACTATGTATTCCCATTAACAGTTACTTACCAAAGGGTTAAAAATGATACTATGTATTTCCCTTAACAGTTACTGATCAAAGAGTGAAACATGGCACTATGTATTCCCCTAACAATAACATATCAAATGGAAAATCATGGCACTATATATTCCCCCTAACAATTACATACCAAATGGTTAAAAATGGCGCTCTGTATTACCTACAACAATTACTTACCAAAGGGTGAAATATGGCACTATGTATTTCCCTTAACACTTACTTATCGAAGGGTGAAAAAGGACACTATGTAGTCCCCTTAACAGTTACTTATCAATGGATGAAACATGGCACTATGTAGTCCCCTTAACAACTTCTAACCAAAGGGTGAAAAATGAGACTATGTAGTCCCCTTAACAATTACTAATCAAAGGGTGAAAAATGGCACTATGTATTCCCCTTAACAATTACTTACCAAAGGGTAAAAAATGGCACTATGTATTTCCCTTTACCGTTACTTATTGAGGTGTGAAAAATGGCACTATGTATTCGCTTTAACACTTACATATCCAAGAGTGAAAAATGGCACTATGTATTCCCCTTAACAATTACTTAACCAAGGGTGAAAAATGGCACTGTTTATTCCACTTAACAATTACTTACCAAAGTCTAAAAAATGGCACTATGTATTCCCCTTAATAGTTACTTATCAAAGGATGAAAAATGACACTATGTAGTCGCCTTAACAAATACTTTTTGATGGGTGAAAGATGTTTCTATGTATTCCCCTTAACAACTACTTACCAAGCGGTGAAACTTGGCTCTATGCATTCCCCTTAACAACTACTTACCAAGGGGTAAAACATGGCTCTATGTATTCCCCTTCACAATTACTTGCCAAAGGGTGAAAAATGACACTATGTAATCCCCTTAACAGTTACTTATCGAAGAGTGAAACATGGCACTATGTAGTCCCCTTAAAAATTACTTAAAATAGGGTGAAAAATGACCCTATGTAGTCCCCTTAACAATTACTTATCAAAGGGTGAAAAATGGCACTACGTATTCTCCTTAACAATTACTTATGAAAGGGTAAAAAATGGCACTCTGTATTCTCCTTAACAAATACTTTTGAAAGGGTGAAAAATGACACTATGTATTCCCCTTAACAGTTACTTATGAAAGGGTCAAAAAGGGCACTCTGTATTCTCCTTAACAATTACTTTTGAAAGGGTGAAAAATGACACTATGTATTCCCCTTAACAATTACTTACCAAAGGGCGAAAAATGGCACTATGTATTCCCCTTTACAATTACTTATTGAGGTGTGAAAAAAGGCACTATGTATTCACCTTAACACTTACTTATCCAAGGGTGAAAAATGGCACTATGTATTCCCTTTAACAATTACTTAACCACGGGTGAAAATTGGCACTCTGTGTTCCACTTAACAATTACTTACCAAAGGGTGAAAAATGGCACTATGTATTCCCCTTAACAGTTACTTATAAAAGGATGAAAATTGACACTATGTAGTCGCCTTAAAAATTACTTATCAATGGGTGAAACTTGGCACTATGTATTCCCCTTAACAATTACTTACCAAGGGGTGAAACATGGCTCTATCTATTCCCCTTAACAATTACTTACCAAAGGGTGAAAATGGCACTATGTATTCCCCGTAACAATTACTTATTGAAGTGTGAAAAATGGTGCTATGTCTTCCCCTTAACAATTACTTATCCAAGGGTGAAAAATGGCACTATGTATTCCCCTTAACAATCACTTATACAAGTGTGAAAAATGGCACTATTTATTCCCCTTAACAATTACTTACCAAAGGGTGAAAAATGGCACTATATATTCCCCTTAATAGTCACTTATCAAAGGGTGAAAAATGGCACTATGTATTCCCCTTAACAGTTACTTATCAGAGAGTGAAACATGGCACTTTGTATTCCCCTTAACAATTACTTTTTAAGGGGTAAATCATGGCATTATGTATTCCCCTTGACAATTACTTACCAAAGGGTGAAAAATGAAACTATGTATTCTCCTTAAAGATTACTTAACAAAGGTGGATAAAAATGGCACTATACATTCCACTTAAAGTTTACCGAACAAAGGTGGATAAAAATGGCACTATACATTCCACTTAAAGGTTACCAATAAAGGGTAGACAATGGTACTTTGTATCTTAACATCCGCTTCTAGTATGATTAAAGAGATGTTTGTTAGTTGTTAATTTAATCTTAATACTTGTGTATGTTGCATTAATTTCATATAGTTGCATTAGCCTAGGGACTAAATTGAAGGGAATTACATGAAGGTTTAGTAAGAGGTGGCTAAGGACTTAATTGGAAAGGGAAAAATGAGTGAGCCTAAGAGTGCAAAGGAACTTAAGGACCAGATAACAATTTCCTCAAACTCTCCTAAAGCCTGGCTGAAGCCCTAAACTCCCACACTCCCAACATACCAAACTTTTAGAGAGAGAAGATGAAGAGGCGACTAGAGAAAGAAAGGGATGAGCTAAGGCTTGAGGAGGGAATTTTACTAAAGGAGCAAATTTGAGGCTCAAAATCAATCCTACAGCAAGGGAGGATCATTTCTAACCCATCAAACACACACTTTTTCCAAGAATCTAGGTAGCAATTCATCCTAAACTCCATTTCTAAAATATGCAAAATATTTACTAATAAATGTGATTTTTGAATTATTTTCCCTAAGGGAGAAAGAGGTGGTTTGATCTTAGTATGAACATGTTAAGCTATAACATCCACCTCTAATACTTTGGGATTTATTATGTCATTATTGTTATCATTGATTGAACATTAAGATGTTATTATTTATGTAATAATAATAATGGTTCATTAAAGGGATAGAATGGACATTTTCATCAAGATAGAACTACTTTTATCATAAAAGGGTAAAATTGGAAATTTTGGTAAAGAAGGGCAAAATAGTAATTTTACTATTAAGGAAAAAATAAATTTTATATAATTATTTTATGGAATTACATTCAAGGACTTTTACCATTTTTATTAAAGAGAGAAGAAGAAATAAGTGTAGAAGTGATTATGTCCACTTTGATGGCAAAATGGTAATTTTTCCTAAAAAGAAAAAATTTGTAATTTTGTCTCAAGGGCATATTAGTAATTTTTCATAAGATAGAAAAATTAAATTTTCACCAAAGTATTTCATGGAAATATTATTGGTAGGCCTCTACTCTTTTATTTTAGAAAGGAGGAAGAATAAGGGTAAAAATCATTATATTGACATAAAGGGCAAAATGATAATTTTACAAAGGAAGGGTAAATTAGTAATTTTATAAAAAGAAGTGTTATGAAACTTTATTTAAGGAGTTTTTGCCTACCAAACTCTAAAAGGATGAAAAATGAGGTTAAATTGGCCATTTGGACATAAAGGGTAAAATGGTAATTTTTCTTAAGGATATATTGGTAATTTTCCCAAAAAGATGAAGAGAAAAACTATAATTTTGAAAAACATAAAGGCAGAATAGTCCTAACCTATAGAAGTTTCATAAAATTACAATTCTGAGAGAGTGTGTGCCATTGTTGAAAAATAGAAGTTATAAGGGTAAAATGGTCATTTTAGCACCAAAGGTGTTTTGGTAATTTTCCAAAACCCTAATTTAAGTCATCTTCTTCCTTAAGAAGGGGAAGAAGTCATGCAAAGGGAGGCTTGGCCGAAATACTCACAAGGGAAGGAGAAGAAGTGCAAAAACAAGGCAAAACACTTAAGAAATTCAACATTTCTTGCCTTTTCAAGGTAGCTTAACAATCCTATAACCTTAGTTTCATGTTTTATGGAAAGATTAAAGTGTTTTTAAGTTCATGAAACCTAGGCTTTTCTTTCTCTACATTCTTATGGTGGATTTCTTTAGATGGGTTTTGCTTATGTTGAAACATGGTTGTGTTTATGAATATTGGTTTCTTGATATGCTTGAAATCATGAAAGATTGAAATTTTCCATGGATGGAACTTGCTTCATGAGAAACCCTAACTTTTGAAATGGTTGAAATGGTATGGAAAAGAGTGAGAAAATGGTGATTTTGCATGAGAACATCTTGCAATTGAAAGCTTTGTAAATAAAAGAGTGAAACACTTCCATTTTCTCCCATTTCCTCTCTAGGCCGAGAGCACCCATGGCAAATGGTGCTGAAATTTACTTGAAAAATAACTAAAAATGCTTATATGTTTGGTCATAAGAGAGGAGGAGAGAGAAAATTATGTTATCTTCATGATTTTGGCAAATTTACCATTTTCTAGTTTCACCATTTAACCTTGAAAGTGTGCTTGTAAATGTGAAGATGTAAGATTATGTGCATTTTCATGTTTGGTATGAAAAATGAGTTAGGAAAGTGTGGAAAAGAAAGGTTAAATGTACACATGCCTATTTTGAGGTGTAAGAAAGTGTTATGTTTAATTATTGAATATGTTACCATAAAGCATAAATGGTAAAAAGCATGGAAGAAATGAAACAAATGACTTGAAAATACCAATTCTTCACCTTTTTCTTGCCTTGGCCGAATGCTATGTATGTTTTTCCCTTGAATGGATAAATTTATGTGTTAATGGAAAATAGTCCAATGTGTGTTTGGTGATGGCCTGTGTTAAGTGAAATGGGGAAAATGATGAAAAGATTATATGTGAATGACTAATTGCATGCATTATGCCATTGACATGAATATGTTTCAATTTATGTGAATGTGATTGAATGGCTTGAAATGCTACTTGCAATTGTGAAAGGAAAGGCATTGAAAGTCACCAAGATAGGGTGGAGAACGGCACTATTAGATCCACCTTGAGGTAAATATGCAAAGGTTATTAAATTTATCCTAGGTGTGAGAGAACAACCCTATTTATATCTTCCCCTAAAGATAAATAAAAAGGCAATGAATGTTACCTGAAGGAATGGACAACAACACTATTTAAGTCCTCTTAAAGGTCATCAAGAAAGGGTGGAGAATGGCACTATTAGATCCTCCTTGAGGTGTATGTGATAGCATTCTATAATACTCTAGTGGTGGGACTTAATGGCACTATAAAGAGTCACCTTAGTGGTAATGACTTAATGGTACTATATAATACCCTAGTGGTGGGACTTAATGGCACTATAAAGAGTCACCCTAGTGGTAATAACTTGATGGCACTATATGATACCTTAGTGGTGGGACTCAATGGCACCATAAAGAGTCACCCTAGTGGTAATGACTTGATGGTACTATATAATACCCTAGTGGTAGGACTCAATGACACTATAAAGAGTCACTTAAGTAGTAATGACTTGATGACACTATATGATACTCCTAGTGGTAGAATTGACAGCATTAATAAAAAGCCACCCTAGTGGTCAGGAAAGAATGTTACTAAAGGATGGCTCCAAGTGAAGTATGATGTTGTGATAATTGATGATGTATGAATGTTTAAAAATGTGATTTGTTGGTTGATGTAGGATGTTAATGTTTTACCATCTATTTTATTCATGATATGATATGTTGATTATCTCATATTCATAAATGTATACACACATGTTTCACATATAGCATTCCCACAAAATTGAATGAAAAGGTTTTAAAATGAAAAGAATGTAGAAATGTTTTATGTATTCGTATAGTGGTACATATCAGTTATTTGAAAGTAAATGGTATGTTCAGCAACTGAAAAATTATTTCTCATTATTGTACTAGTATGTGTCAGATGCATAAATCCAGTGTGGTGATGTACCAAACTAGCTAAGTTAAGGAGTAAATAGAAATTACGTGATGTAGCACTTTTAGTCCTAATTTCTGCCATATGTATTTTAAGATAGAATTAAGACTACTATCCTTTTGGAAAAAGGGGTTTGAGTGATAGGATTGTTGTCTCCTTACCCCTATATATGAATACTTAATACATCTTAGGATGTGTATTAAAAGATTTAAATGATATACATATAGTTATGGAATTTTTCACTATGATGTATGAAATTTTATTTTCGTTGTGCTAAAGTATGTTAACCTGAGCAAAAGAACCCAAAAATAATCAAATAAATAAATATTGATGGATTATATATTCAGGCAGATTTATAAGCTAATATGGAAAAGTTAAATGTGACACACTTATCTATTCACATTTTATGACATTGTTAAGTAAAGATAAGGGTGTTACATAAGCTATGTTATGAGCATTCTATGAACAAGAAATGATGTTTGAATGTCGGCATTGAATTCATGATTTAAGTAAATGATTTAATAACATGTTTTTAGGGCAAAAATCTGGGTAAAAACCATAATTTTTCAAGTAAACCGAGGGCTAAAAGCTAACTGCTAGCCCTAGAAGTTGACTGTCGTGCTCATCTTCTGCTTAGAAATGCGAGACAGAGCACTAGTAGCCAATTGCTAGACCCCTAGAAGTTGATTGTTGTGTTCTTTATTTTCCAGAAAGTTTTTAGAAGGCTAGCAGCTAACTGCCAAACCCCTGTAAGTCGACTGTCGAGGCTAGCAGCCGACTGCCAAGCCCTAGCAGTCGAATGGTAGCTCTCAGCCAAGAGGAGAAAGTTTAGATAGTAAGCTAGAAGCCAACTACCAAAAAGGGAGAAGTCGATTGCCAGCTCTCTGATGTGTGTAATGAGCTCAATTGACCATTTTAAGAGCAAATTAGCCCAGATTGTAACAACGGGAAAGATTCGAAAGAGTTTTTAAAGGATTTTAAAAGATAAAACTTGATTTTAACCCTAATCCCAATCAAAAAAAGACTGACACGTATTTCGAGGATAATGACTGGACATAGAAGGTCCTTTGAAGCCAGAAACACGATCGAATAGAAAGAAATGCAATCCGGCGATCAGAAACTGACGGAAGGAGTTTCGTGCGTCACTTTCGTTGACGGAGGCCAAGACTTTTGCATGGAAATGCGTGCCAACATCTGGAAGGATGCCGACACCCTAAAAGATCCCCGGGTGGCCTGGGAAAAGTCGGGATCGCCCCTGGAGGCTTTAAATTACGCGAACTCCCGCCATTTCTCTCATTCCACTCTCTCTCCTCACCACACTCTCTCTGTCCTCTCTCTTTTCTCTCTCCACTTTCCTCCACCGTGAACGGCTGCCACAGCCACCGTGGGCCACCACTAAGGGTACCAACCGACAGCCCTCACTGCCCACAACCACCAGCAACCAACCACGGCCACCAACGGCCGCCGGAGCCGCCAGAAAAATGCCGTTTTTCCCCTCCATCGCGCGAAACTTCCCCAGCTCGAATCGCCGCCGTCCGTCGCCGTTGATCGTCACCGCCCCCACCACCGTGTAGCCCAGCCGCCACTTCCTCGATGGCTTCTAAGACCGTCGAAAGGAGGCCGGACGCGCCCGGATCGAGGTAAAAAGCCGTCCACCGTGCGAGAAGTTTTGTGGCCAGAAAACACCACCCAAACGGCCGTGAACCTCCATGCCACCATCGTATTCGGACTCCTGGGCTTGCAGGCTTCACCGTGGTGTGATTTTTTAGGCAAAGCGCACCTCGCCATTTGTCTTGTGCCATGCCGTCTGCCGCCGTCTTGTGTCGTGTGCCGCCATCTTAGAACTTACGGACATGTATCCCCTAGAAAACGAGACCACCGTGATGTAGAACTCTATCATCCGAGCACAGTGGTAAGGTCCGTTTTCCCAAAAACTAATGTTATATGGTGAAATGGTCGCGAACGTAATTAGGTAATTAATTAACCTAGGTAACTGTGTAATCGAGTTTAGGATTGAAAATTGGATGACGTGACGAGCTTAAATATTTAATTTGATGTCCAGGAAATTAATCAGGCTCAGAAACCGAGACTGCGTGGAATTCTGAAGTGATTTAGAGCATTCGGAGACCAGGTAGGATAATTTACACTTCCCGAACCCTAGAACTGATTTAGTGAATACCTGACTGATTTAGACGACTTGTATGGATTTGCGTGCTGCTTTCGATGGGATAAATTGCATGCCTGTGTGCTGAAAACCCTAATTGCATGTTAGACACCTTGTTTATCGAGTTTGGATGCCTTTAGGACGGATGTACTTAGGGTTGGGTACTCGATAGCCGGTATGGGACAGTAGTTAAGTATCCCTAAATGCAGGAAGCTTTTAAATGAGATTATTTGTATCAGATTTAGCCTGTACTGAGTTAGGGATTACGCGTTAAACCAGGATGACCCTAAGAAAGCTTTAGGGAGTATAAGGGTGGATAACCTACACGGGGAAACGTTGTGATTTAGGCGTGATACCCTAGAACCCTGAGGAATAGCCGACCGAGTGTATGTAAGTTCGAATAGGTATGCGAGGATGAGAATTGGCGTATGTGCACATGCTAGGGGACGCCCTAGATGTTGATTCTCACCCGGTCCTTGAGTGAGTGATTGGTGTTACGGATCACACTCGCAATATAGGCTTGATTCGGGTGATTGGTGTTACGGATCACACCCAACGATAAGAGAGGTATTCTCTCTAGACTACGTGCAATTAGAATATGATTTAGATTCGGTTACAACGGATTTGTAGCCAACGTGGATTGAGATACACAGTGCATGGGATTTCACTTGATTTCGATAACTGATTTTAAAAGAAATGGATTTCATGATTGTGATATATTGCCGCAATTTCCATGTGTTTAAACGATTTTAAAGATAAGGTATTCCACTGTTTTCAAACTGATTTCGGGAAGACGATTTTGGTGTTCACACCGCTGGGTATTCAACTGGTTTTTGAATGATAATTGATTTGTAAATTATTCTACTGGGATTCATATCTCATTACGTTGTTTACTCAGATGAACAGGGACGAGCGGGGAGCCAGACGATAGCCGAAGCTGACTTGAGGATAGACGGAGAATAATTAGCTTAGGCTTGAATTATTTGTATATATACTTGATGATGATGTTATTTAACGGATTCTGTTTCTTGTAAATTCTGAATGGATTAGACTAAATGTACATATAACGTTTTAGATAGTATGTATGGATTTTAGTGATGGATTGATGTTGCTGTGTATGGATTTATATTAGTTATGTTTACTGCTGTTGTTGGATTGGCTGTTGATTTATAAACAGGTGATTTTGTATTTGGGATATGATCAATTTACAGAGGAAACTCTGCCGGATTTTCGGTAGAATTTACCGCTGTAAATTTATGGATTTGAATTGAAATGTGTATGAACGTATGACGTGGCATGTATATGAGTTTTAGATTTCATCCCAGAGTTATTATTGATGATGTACGTATGTGTATTTAGTTAGGCATTAATGCGAATCAGGGTTGAACGGAATCCGAATGGACAGCGGAGAATCTATTTGGGTTATGCTCAACCCGTAGCGATCCCCTGACGTTCCCACATAGGGAATAAACATTCAAAATACCCCATATGCTTCCGCTAATCAGATAAGCATCACGTATGACGTATTAGGGGGTCGTTACAATTATGGTATCAAAGCCAGGTTTGTTGGATCTTCTGGTTTAGTGGGTCTAGGACTTTAAATCTCTGGGCTTGCAGCTTTAGGGTTTTGATTGATTTGACTCTGGAATGATAGGACCTGATTTGAATTGATAATGAACGGAGTGAATTTTATGTACTACGTTAACTATTCTTTGTGTGGTGATCTGTTTGTTTCTGTGTCAGATAAGTATGGTAGAATCTAGCAGGGACGCCACACGTAGGCCTAGGGGAAGGCCAAGGCACAGAAGCCAGGGTGCGTCAGGTAGTGGTAGCATGGAGACTGAGGTTGACATGCGTGAGATGATGGAATCTATCAGATTAATGGCCGATGCCATGAGAGACCAGGCCACTACCAGTGCCAATGCAATGAGACAGCAGCAGGACGATAGACAGACGAGAAATGACGGAGCCACCCAACAGGTGAATCCACTATACCAGGGATGGATTGAATTCCAGAGAGCAGGTCTATCTCTGTTCACAGGTGCCTCCGATCCAGCTGCTGTGGAAGCTTGGATAAAAGGAATTGAAAAGATTTTCAGGTTGTTGCAGTGCGACGATGAACAGAAAGTCACATATGCAACATATATGCTGAAGGGCGAAGCAGAACTTTGGTGAACAGATGCCCAGCAATTGATGGAGAGCCGAGGCATTCCACTGACTTGGGAATCTTTCAAGAGAGTCTTCAGGGATCAATATATCCCTGAGAGCGTGAAACAAGCAAAGGAAGCACAGTTCCTGAAGCTCACCCAGGGAGGCAGGCCGTTTGACGAGTATCTGAAACAGTTTGAGGAATTATCAAGGTACTCTACTTACCTGCGAATGCATTACGATGAGGCTTGGAAAGCGAAACAACTAGAAGAAGGCCTTGATCTACCTATGAAGACTCAGTTGGCTACCCTAGAGATTCGAGACTTTGCCACACTGGTGAATAAGTGCGAATTCGAGTAAGAATCTAGAGCAGCAGACTTCGAGAATATGACCACAGACAGGGGAACCAACCAGGACAAGCGCCCGAAATCTGAATGTAAGCGGCATGTTTAAGCGCAACCAGGGCTTCTAGTAGCGATGGGAGGCGACGATAATACTCTTTGTCCAAGTGTGGTACCAGACATCCAAATCAACCCTGCTGGCATCAGACTCCCCTCCAGTGTTATAGATGTGGAGGCACATGACACATGGCCAGATACTGCCCTTCCACGGGGAATCAGCTGACGGTAGCCGAAGACCACAGGCTCCAGGGAGAGTTTTTACCATGAATGCTGCCAACGTCGACAGGTCCTCAGGTTTGATGCAGGGTAGAGGTAAAATTTATAATTTTTCTTTAATAATATTGTTTGATTCGGGTGCTACGCACTCATTTATTGCTGATGCATGCGTAGAACGAATGAGATTACCTGTTCAAACCACATACGTGACCTATATATATCCACACCCTTGGGAGAAGCCACTATGTCCCCACGAATATGCCTAAATTGCCCTTTAACCATTGAAGATACCTTGTTTCTTGTGGACTTAGTGTGTATACCATTGTCAGGGATCGACGTTATTTTGGGAATGGATTGGTTGACTAGGAATCGGGTCTTGTTGAATTGTTCCGAAGGGACAATTACTTATCTAGATACCGTGCCTGTGCGTGGTAATGACAGAGCTTGTGAGATAGGTGATATGTCCCTCAATCTTTCTGAGGTAGAGTTGCAGGATAGACTAAGTCAAATCCCAATTGTTAATGACTTTCCGGAGGTCTTTCCTTTGGAAATCGATGTGCCACCACCTAGGGAGATAGAATTCACCATTGACCTGATTCCGGGAGCAGGTCCAATAGCTATGACCCCGTATCGTATAGCCCCCGCAGAATTGAGAGAATTAAAAGTTCAAATCGAAGACATGTTGGAGAAGGGGTTTGTTAGGCCGAGTGTATCACCATGGGGAGCTCCGGTCTTATTTGTAAAGAAGAAAGACGGGAGTTTAAGACTGTGTATTGATTACCGACAATTGAATAAGGTGACCATTAAGAACAAATACCCATTGCCACGTATTGATGATTTGTTTGATCGATTCTTGGCGATTGTATTTTCTAAGATAGATTTAAGGTCAGGATACCACCAGATTAGGGTTAGAGAGGAGGATATTCCTAAGACAGCATTCAGGACGAGATACGGCCACTATGAGTTCTTAGTGATGCGTTTGGATTGACGAACGCACCCGCTGTCTTTATGGATTATATGAACAGAATTTTCAGACCCTATTTAGACCAATTCATTGTGGTATTTATTGACGATATCTTAGTATATTCCAAGACTCACGAAGAGCATGCCCAGCATCTTAACACGGTGTTCTGAGATCTTGGAAGAGAAACAACTGTATGCAAAGCTGGAGAAATGTGAGTTTTGGTTAGAAGAAGTGAAATTTTTAGGACATGTGGTAAATGGGAAAGGGATAGCGGTTGACCCAAAGAAAATCGAAGCAGTATTAGATTGGGATCGACCTAGAACGGTCACCGAGATTAGGAGTTTCTTGGGTTTGGCTGGCTATTATCGAAAATTCATTCAAGGATTTTCGCAGATAGCAGTGCCATTGACCCGATTGACTCGGAAAGGGGTAGATTTTAAATGGAGCGAACAGTGTGAGACTAGTTTTCAGATTCTGAAAGAGAAATTGACCACCGCTCCTGTACTAATTATTCCGAAACCCCTAGAACCCTTTACTGTATACACAGATGCATCTTTGAGAGGCCTAGGTTGTGTTTTGATGTAGGATGGGAAAGTTGTGGCTTATGCATCGCGACAATTGAAACCTGCAGAGGAGAACTATCCCACCCATGACTTAGAATTAGCTGCCGTTGTGTTTGCCCTAAAGATTTGGAGACATTATCTGTATGGCGCGATATTCGAGGTGTATAGTGATCATAAGAGCCTTAGGTATTTGTTCGATCAGAAGGAATTAAACATGAGGCAGCGTAGGTGGGTAGAATATTTAAAAGACTTTGATTTTGAATTGAAATATCATGCAGGGAAAGCAAATGTTGTAGCCGATGCATTAGTAGAAAGTCACTACAACTAGCTAGTTTAATGATTGGGGAGATGAGGTTACTTGAGGATTTTGGGAACCTTAGCCTCAACGTAATCTCGTTTCCGCAAAGATTAGTGATGAGTGACTTTTTGATAACCTGTGAATTGAGAGAACTAATTAGACAAGCCCAACTTGAAGATGAATCCTTGGAGGTATATGCAAACCAACCCGATTTTGGATTAGCACCTGATGGAGTCTTAATGTTTAGAAAGAGAGTAGTAATTCCGAACCATCAGGAATTAAAGGAAAAAGTGTTAGCAGAAGCTCACAGAAGCCATTACACTATTCACCCCAGTATTTCCAAGATGTATCAGGATCTAAAGAGAAATTTTTGGTGGCCTGGTATGCGGAGAGATATCACGGATTACGTAAATGCCTGTTTGACTTGTCAACAGGTTAAGATAGAGCATCAGAAACCCGCAGGGCTACTTAAGCCATTAGAAATACCAGAGAGAAAATGGGATCAGATCACTATGGATTTCGTGGTTGGATTACCTAGAACACCAGCAGGATTTGATGCCATTTGGGTGATAGTGGATAGGTTGACCAAGTCTGCACACTTTTGCCTGTTAAAGTGCGTTACTCCATGGAGAAATTAGCCGAAGTATACCTTAGGGAAATCGTGAGATTACATGGAATACCGTCAGGTATAGTATCTGATCGAGATCCTAGGTTTACTTCGAGATTTTGGCAATCCCTACAGCAAGCTTTAGGAACCCAGCTTAAATTTAGCACAGCCTATCATCCTCAGACTGACGGGCAGTCTGAGAGGACTATTCAAACCCTAGAAGATATGTTGAGGGCTTGTGTGCTTGAACAGAAAGGAAGTTGGGATAAACACCTGCCGTTGATAGAGTTTGCATACAATACTTGATTATCACTCTACCATCGGCATGGCACTGTATGAGGCTCTGTATGGGAGAAGTTGTAAGTCACCCTTAAGTTGGGTAGAAATGGGGGAGAGTGCACTGTTGGGACCCGAGATGGTGCAAGAAACCACTGATCAAATTAAAATGATCAGGGAAAAGATGAGAGCTGCCCAACAGAGGCAAGAGTCTTATGCTAACAAGAGAAGAAGGCCTTTGGAATTTAACGAGGGAGATCACGTATTTCTGAAAGTGTCCCCCACCACGGGTATTGGTAGACAGATAAGGACTAAAAAACTAAGTCCTAGATTTCTAGGACCATTCCAAATTTTACAAAGAGTTGGTCCCGTTGCCTACCAAATTGCTTTACCTCCCCATTTGTCCAACCTACATGATGTTTTCCACGTCTCCCAACTTCGTAAATATGTCCCAGATCCTGCGCATGTATTAGAGAATCAACTGATAATATTAAAGGAAAATTTGACTTATGAATCTACTCCTGTTCAAATCCTTGACTATAAGACTAAGCAGCTTCGAAGTAAAATAATCCCTCTAGTTAAGGTACTTTGGCAGGATGTAGCATCGCAGGAGATGACGTGGGAGAAAGAAGATGAAATGAGACAAAGATATCCAGAACTGTTTTCAGGTATGAATTTTGGGGACAAAATTTCTTTTTAAGGGGGGGAGAATGTAACAACGGGAAAGATTCGAAAGAGTTTTTAAAGGATTTTAAAAGATAAAACTTGATTTTAACCCTAATCCCAATCAAACGAAGACTGACACGTATTTCGAGGATAATGACTGGACATAGAAGGTCCTTTGAAGCCAGAAACACGATCGAATAGAAAGAAATGCAATCCGGCGATCAGAAATTGACGGAAGGAGTTTCGTGCGTCACTTTCATTGACGGAGGCTAAGACTTTTGCATGGAAATGCGTGCCAACGTCTGGAAGGATGCCGACACCCTAAAAGATCCCCGGGTGGCCTGGGAAAAGTCGGGATCGCCCCTGGAGGCTTTAAATTACGCGAACTCCCGCCATTTCTCTCATTCCACTCTCTCTCCTCACCACACTCTCTCTCTCCTCTCTCTTTTCTCTCTCTACTTTCCTCCACCGTGAACGGCCGCCACAGCCACCGTGGGCCGCCAACAAGGGTACCAACGACAGCCCTCACTGCCCACAACCACCAGCAACTAACCACGGCCACCAATGGCCGCCGGAGCCGCCGAAAAAATGCTGTTTTTCCCCTCCATCGCGCGAAACTTCCCCAGCTCGAATCGCCGCCGTCCGTCGCCGTTGACCGTCACCGCCCCTACCACCGTGTAGCCCAAGCTGCTAGCTTCCTCCAGTAGCTCGGTGCCGTCGAAAGGAGGCCAGACGCGCCCGGATCGAGGTAAAACGCCATCTGCCGTGTGAGAAGTTTTGTGGCCGAAAAACACCGCCCAAACGGCCGTGAACCGCCGTGCCACCACCGTATTCGGACTCCTGGGCTTGCGGGCTTCACCGTGGTGTGATTTTCAAGCCAAACTGCACCTCCTCGCGTGCGCCGCCGTGCACCATCGTGCGCCGCCGTGTGCCGCCGTGCCAAAGCTTCTGGACGTGCATCCCGAGAAAACGAGACCACCGTGACGTAGAACTCTATCATCCGAGCACAGTGGTAAGGTCCGTTTTCCCAAAAACTAATGTTATATGACTGAAATGGCTACCGAACGTAATTAGGCAATTAATTAACCTAGGTAACTGTGTAATCGAGTTTAGGATTGAAAATTGGATGACGTGACGAGCCTAAATGTTTAATTTGATGTCCAGGAAATTAATCAGGCTCAAAAACCGAGACTGCGTAGAATTCTGAAGTGATTTAGAGCATTCGGAGACCAGGTAGGATAATTTACACTTCCCGAACCCTAGAACTGATTTAGTGAATACCTGACTGATTTAGACAACTTGTATGGATTTGCGTGCTGCTTTCGATGGGATAAATTGCATGCCTGTGTGCTGAAAACCCTAATTGCATGTTAGACACCTTGTTTATCGAGTTTGGATGCCTTTAGGACAGATGTACTTAGGGTTGGGTACTCGATAGCCGGTATGGGACGGCCGTTAAGTATCCCTCGTACAGGAAGCTTTTAAATGAGATTATTTGTATCAGATTTAGCCTGTACTGAGTTAGGGATTACGCGTTAATCCAGGACGACCCTAAGAAAGGTTTAGGGAGTATAAGGGTGGATAACCTACACGGGGAAACGTTGTGATTTAGGCGTGATACCCTAGAACCCTGAGGAATAGCCGACCGAGTGCATGTAAGTTCGAATAGACTGTACGAGGATGAGAATTGGCGTATGTGCACATGCTAGGGGATGCCCTAGATGTTGATTCTCACCCGGTCCTTGAGTGAGTGATTGGTGTTACGGATCACACTCGCAATATAGGCTTGATTCGGGTGATTGGTGTTACGGATCACACCCAACGATAAGAGAGGTATTCTCTCTAGACTACGTGCAATTAGAAGATGATTTAGATTCGGTTACAGCGGATTTGTAGCCAACGTGGATTGAGATACACAGGGCATGGGATTTCACTTGATTTCGATAACTGATTTTAAAAGAAATGGATTTCATGATTGTGATATATTGCCGCAATTTCCATGTGTTTAAACGATTTTAAAGATAAGGTATTCCACTGTTTTGAAGCGATTTGGGAAGACGATTTCGGTGTTCACACCGCTGGGTATTCAACTGGTTTTCGAATGATAATTGATTTGTAAATTATTCTACTGGGATTCATATCTCATTACGTTGTTTACTCATATGAACAGGGACGAGGCGGGAGCCAGGCGATAGCCGGCGACTTGAGGATAGACGGAGAATGATTAGCTTAGGCTTGAATTATTTGTATATATACTTGATGATGATGTTATTTAACGGATTCTGTTTCTTGTAAATTCTGAATGGACTAGACTAAATGTACATATAATGTTTTAGATAGTATGTATGGATTTTAGTGATGGATTGATGTTGCTGTGTATGGATTTATATTAGTTATGTTTATCTTTGTTGTTGGATTGGTGTTGATTTATAAACAGGTGATTACGTATTTGGGATATGATCAATTTCTGAGGAAACTTCTGCCGGATTTTGGTAGAATTTACATTTGTAAATTTATGGATTTGAATTGAAATGTGTATGAGCATTATGACGTGACATGTATATGAGTTTTAGATTTCATCCCAGAGTTATTATTGATGATGTACGTATGTGTATTTAGTTAGCTGCGTGTGAATCAGGGTTGAACGGAATCCGAATGGACAGCGGAGAATCTATTTGGGTTACGCTCAACCCGTAGCGATCCCCTGATGTTCCCACATAGGGAATAAACATTCAAAATACCCCATATGCTTCCGCTAATCAGATAAGCATCACGTATGACGTATTAGGGGGTCGTTACACAGATTCTCACTCAAACTAAGGATCTAAACCAGGGATGTAGTGGGTAACATGCAAGAGATAGAGTCATGAACCACTTGGGTGATGAGACCATTGTGCTAATGAAATAAAGAGAGAGAGCAGAAAACACAAAAGAGGAAAGAGGAAAGTATTCTAAGTGTATGGCTTAGGGTAGATAGGCTCATGATCGAGTGACTGATTGTCGGTATAGGATAGCTGTTGGGCATTCCAAAGTTATGCCATAATTTGAGGATGGTTAAACATCCACTCGAACATAGATGATTTCAAAAATACCATGATGGTTGCGAGCTTTAAGTTAGTGTCATCTCCCAAAGGCCACATGAGAAACACATGCTTAGAGTTAAGCATAACCATAGGCACGGGCTGACTCACCGTAAAGTATACATAAAGAATAGTGTGCCGGGAGTGTGATCCATTGGAAAGGGATGGTGGTTCCATAGTACTATAATTCGCCCAACAGTAGAGAGGAAGTGATCTAGGTAGAGTTGACAGTGATCCCATGAGTTTATACTAGCCCCATTTGGGACAGAAGGAAGGAAATCCCACTAGTCAAGGACGATCTTCCAAAAAGGGGTAAGGACCATTAAGGTACTTGGATCCACTGAAGGATGCCTCAAAATGTGTAATGCCCTTATCTAGTATTACAATTCCTCCGATGTAATTAGATAAGTTTGGTACATTACTCTTATCCTTTTATTATTAACGTCTGAGCATATATTCCATTAAGTTTTATTCTTACAGATTAGGTTCGGGTTCTTTGACTCAGATAATCATACCTTATGCATAGAGAAAATTTAAAATTTCATGTAGCACAATGAAAATCATAAAACTTCATGCAACATAGATAATCTATGTTCAATACAAATAATCTATGATCAATAATGAATGTCTAGTACATCTTTCTGAGACCATATACTAGGATATATGAAGTACCCGTCCATAAGGAGTCAGAAGACAACAATCCTGTGACTCAGACCGCCTTACAAATAATAGGGATGAACAAGTCCTTCACATATCCTTTTCCCAATAATTTCCCATTTACCTTTTCCTATACACAGCTAAAATAATAGTCCTAATCCTACCCAAAAATATATTTAGGATTAGGACCCCAAAATAAGGAATTACAAAAAATTTTGACAAAAAGAGCTCCTATCTTCCCCAGCTTTGCTAAGCATCTGCATCTGGTACATAATAGCATATAAATGAGAGACACAAGTTTCCCAGTAGCTTAATAATTCAGGGTTTAAAAACTCACTAAGGGTGCAAGCACCAAAACATTTGCATCTACATTATTAATTTTTTTAAACTATAACCCTATTTATAAATATAGATTGGCAAACATTCCATGATAAATTTAGATGTCAGTGAATAAAAATAGATTTCCTCTTTCAAGTGAAACATGTTCTCGTAGAATTATGCATGTTATCAGGAAATTAAACAGGAAATAGTTTATGCATTTCATTCTTAAAATTTACCTTTATAAATTGATTGTGCACACTTGGGCACTAGTGGACATTTAGCCACCTTTTTAAAGTTTTTTGTGCACACTTAGGTACTTTGTGGACACTTGGCCACTTTTATAAAATTCTTGTACACACTTAGGCACTTTGTGGACACTTGGACACTTTTATAAAATTCTTGTGCACACTTGGGCACTTTTGTGGACACTTGGCCACCTTTATAAAATCTTATGGACACTTGGTACTCTTGTGGACACTTGGCTACCTTTATAAAATTCTTGTGCACACTTAGGCACTCTTGTGGACACTTGGCCACCTTTATAAAATTATTGTGCACACTTGGGCACTTTTGTGGACACTTGGCCACCTTTATAAAATTCTTGTGCACACTTAGGCACTTTTGTGGACACTTGGCCGCCCTTATAGATATGGAAAACATTTTATCCCTTTTTAAACTCTTTATCATATTTATTTGTGACAATGTTGCCTAAATCAATTTAATTCTCCACTTTTGGAAAATATAATGCTATAAATATCTTATAAAATTTTAATAAATTTCAAGAAAGAATTTCATGGTTTTGGCCTAAGGGAAATTCAAGAAAATTAGATATTTTACAATTTAATTTTCCTTTTCTATTCTTTAAATAATGCCATTAAAATTGTATGATCCCTTTTTCCATAATCAACACATTTTCACTTATCTAAACATTACTTAAGAGGATGCTAGGTGAACAATTTCTATTATTTCACCAACCTTATCTTATTTAATTTCTAATATATCCATAGGACACAGTTAAACATTAATTCTTCAAAAAAAAATTTCTTCTATGTGCAAATGGACATATTTTCCCTTTCCATTGGAATATTTGATCTTCACTTGATTTTGCATGGTTATGGTAACAATTTCACACTCTCAATGTGAGCAAAATATTTTCATCACTTTTCTTATTCTAGCCTAGCCTAAAGCCTTACTTTATATAGAAATTTCCAATGAATTTCCTTTCTTTTGTTTTTGGCCAAAAAGGGAGTTTTATGGAGAAAAATGGTTTTCAACACCATGCAACCATTTCTATCATATTCAACCATAGTTCATTATGAAAATGTCATTAACTAACTATAATCCTTCCATAAACAACAATATTCATGTCATCACATTAACCAACATCCCAATCAATCATACATGCTTAGCCAACATAACATGCATTTTATCAAGAATGTAGGGAAGACAATCATGTTCCATGGAAAACTTGAAAAAGCATGGTGAATGCATATACTAAAGCATGGAACACAATCTTAGAAATTGTTAACCTACCTCAAAGACGTACTAAAATGGATTTAGCTTAGCTTTCCCTTCGACTCTTCTCCCTTTACGTCTTCCTTACTCTTTTGTGCCTTTCTTTCTTGGCTAATTCTTCCTCTCTCCCTTAACCGAACGTGGGTTTGTGTGTTTCTCTCTTAAAATGTCCTCTCTCTTTTCTTTATTTTCTTAGCTAGTAGGAATCACATGTAGTTTAGATGTTTTCTTCAAGTATGAAATGCTCTTTCTCTCTCTTTCTCCTCTCCCTTCCTCCCGTGCATGTGAGCATGCATATATATCCAAATACTAATCCTAATTTCATTCCCTCATGTATTCAGTCAATGGGATGCTACTTCCCCTCTTTACTCTTGATTATTCTTATTATCTATGAGTCCCTCGTGTGGTTTTAGTTTACACTCCTTACTTGTAAACTTTGGGTTACTTCTTCCCAAATTCACGCAACGTCTTCCCCCTTTTTCTTCCCTTTGCCGTGTGGGTGTGTCTTTCATCTTTTCCTCTTTTTTTTTCATTTTCTATTTGGTTAAAGGGGCTGCATGCTTTTCTCATTCTTCATGTATTTTTTTTCCTCCTTCTCCTTAGTTAATTATTATTAAAAAAAAGTCTGACGTGCAGCCCCCTTTTTCCTTGGGATCTTGTGGTTTACTCAATGTATTAGTCACATGTGTAATTTTAAGTACGATTTACTTCTCTTGCACTCTTCCCTTGTCCACTTGCTCATGCCAAAGAAGGGAAAGAAGAAGAAGAACCTATGCAGCTTCATTCCTCATGTAATGTATGGCTCCTCCTTCCCTTACATTTTCTACTCGGCCTAAGAGATGGATGCCACCTTTATTTTTCTTAATGTTATTTCATGGTTGCACTAAGTGTACTTTAGAGACAAATTTTGCTTGCCTTCTCACCTTAACCCCTTTTTCATGCCACTTCTCACCTACACATAAGACTTTAACTCCTTTCTATCTTCCTTTGGCGTGTGGAAGGTAACACAAGGTTGGGGAGGAAACTTGTACCACACATTTTCTCCTTTCCTAGCCATGTGGGTGCATTCTTTGTAAGAAAAAAAATTCTACACTCTTGCTCCCCTTTTACTCCACCGAATGTACATATAATATACATATATTTAATTGTTTCATCCCTTCTTCCCAATTGCACATGTACCTCTCTCAATGTAGGTTTAATTTAGAAAAATTCTACACTCTTGATTAACTACTTTCCTTTCTTAATTATATTTCCATAACCTCACATGTCATCAAGTGCAGCCCATTTTCCATTGCCATTCTCCTATTACCCATTGGTCACTTGAGATAAAGGCTAAAGGGAATGCTATTTTCTCTTCTCTCTTTTCTTTTTGGCTATGTATTTTAATATATATATATATATATACATACATACAATTTAAAATTCACATACTCCATTAACTTCACGTGCATGTTTTCAATTGCCATACACTTCTCTTCTTGGAAATTCGGCTACTAACAAGGAACATTAATCAAGCTCTTCAACTTTTGGCAATGTTATTTTTAGCACCTTTATTCTAATCATTAAATGACACAAGCAATTTACCACACTTTATGGCAATTTATCTAAATAATTAATAAAACATAAATTTAAATATAATTGAAATAACACAGGGTGTTACATAATGTACAAAAAGTTAAGGCATGACTAAATAGCCATGCGCTCATTCATATAGACAATGGTGTGTGGAGTTGTTGCTAGGCGACTCTCTCGATTACTCTAAGGGTGTTTTATGTACTGCTCACATGTTATGAAAATGAAATGATGGCGTGTTTACTATCCCACCTATGTTTTATATGAAAGTGATGATGAGAATGATGATGAATGAACATCCCATGCTTTAAAGATGATATGTTTAAATGTACATGCATAAATCTGAGCACATGATTGAAAGTATGGCAGCATGCATTACACCCTAATAGCATGTGCTATGTATTATGTTTTATAATGAAAGAATGTAGAGATTTTCCATGTAAGCATGGTGGTACAGGTTGGTAATTTTAAAAATAGGTTGCATTGCTACTAAGATTAATTACTCACATGAGTGATGGCATATATCAAATGTGTAGGTTCCCTTGTATTGGAGGAGAAGGTAAAGTGGGAAGAAGTACTCACCATGGATACATGGAAATAGTTATTTTGAAATAGTATGTGTATGTTATTATTGTGCTAGTCTTTATGATATTTTGAGGAGGGCTAGTAAAGATTTACTTTGTATAGCCTATATTGAATTAGTTGTATATAAATTAGTCTGAATTCATGGATAGACATGTTGGTGGGGTTCAAGTGGCAAGATTGTTGCCTCCATCCCCAAATAGGTTAAGTTAAAGCTAATCAATGAGTATTTATGCATGTTTATGTATGGCTATTCAGGAAGAATTATGTATGTATATATATATATGTGATCTAACATTCTGCTGGCAGAAGTTGTGAGAGCCCGAGTGTAGAACCAACCTAAACGATGCTCAACTAATTAATTAATCAACTTGGTAAAAGTTTAAAATTGACTCGGGTAGAGGTAACAATAACACACTAATATTATGACAATTACATATTATACCCCTTTGACTAACTAAAAAGGAATCATAGGTAAGGATGTGTTACGGGACGTTACATTTAGTTGGTATTAGAGCATGGCTGCCACGGCTGGCACATATTTGACTCGATAATGGTAAGTGCTAATTAGGAAGTATGGGTAGATTCCTCAGGATAGAGACTATTACATGTTGTTTAGCTGAGCCTAGGTAGTTGACTACTTATGTTATGTTTTGACTTGAGGAATAGAGTGCTAGGCTTAGGGATTGTACAGTATTTTCTGTGAATCCATATATTATCTGATAAATATTCTGTTAATAAGACTAATCACCTCAATAATGTTTATTTTGAAGAGTAAGCTATAGCGCCTCCCAGGAGAAATGGTACAAGTGACAAGGATGGAGAAGTAAATTTGGCTAGGGTAATGCAAACCTTAATGGGGATAGTGAAGGCCATGAGGAAATAGGCCACTGTTGGCACATAATAGATGGCTACCACTACTCAAGTACTAAGGCAGATACATGAGGATAGGAATGTAAATAGAAACCTTAACCCTGAGGGAAAACCGTTGAAGGATCAAACCTATAAGGGATGGTCTGAGTTTTAGAAGGCCAAACCTATAACCTTTAAGGGTGAGTTTAACCCAAAGCTTGCTAAAGAGTAGTTGGTTGAGATAGAGAAGTTATTTGTAGTGTTAGGGAATACAGAGGCCCAGAAGGTTCAGTTCTCCACCTACATGCTAGCTGGAGAGGCTAAGCACTAGTGGAAAGGGGCTAAGCAGTTAATGGAGGCCCAAGGAGTCTCAATTCTTGGACTTCCTTCAAGGAGGTATTTCTAGAGAAGCAAAATGTAAGAAACGATAAGGAAGTGGAGTTTATGAAGATAAGACAGGGCAACATGTCCTTTGATGACTACTTGGCAAAGTTTGAGGAGCTCTCTAAGTTCTCCTCTTATCTACATTTGAGGCAAGATGAAGCATGGAAGACTATGCACTTACAACTCAGCTGAATCTAGAGTTAAAAAAGCTTATGGCTCTAATAGAGATAAAGAATTATGCCTTGTTAGCAAAAAACTACCGCATAGTGGTAAGGGGCCTAAGGGGAGAAAGGAGTATAACCCTCTTAAGAGGAAAATTCCATAAGACCTTACTAAAGGGAAAGAGGTCCAGACAGGGAAGAAGCCCATGCGTGGGAAAACTGCTTTGAATGGCTGCCCCAAGTGTAAGAAGAATCATGGGAATAAGCCTTGTTTGCTTCGAAAAATGCCTACTAAAAGTGTGGTAAGCCAAGACACTATAGCAGAGAATGCCCATTGTGGAAGAAACTAGCTGAGGCCCCTAAGCCTCTAACTAAAGGGAGAGTCTACACCCTCAAGGGCAAAGAGGTGGACCAATCCGATGATTCTATTAAAGGTCAGTACTTTATAAATGATATTCCTTTAATTGTACTATATGATTCTGGCGCTACTCATTCCTTTATTTCTCATGAATGTGTGGAAAAGTTGAGCTTACCTGTGACCAAACTACCATATGATTTATCTATTTCTACTGTAGTTGGAAAACATGTTTTGACTTCCTTAACTTGCCTAAATTGTCCCATTATTGTTGAAAATAAGCCCTTTGTTGTTGACCTTGTCTGTCTGCCTTTGGTAGATTTAGATGTTATCTTAAGAATGGATTGGATGTCTTTTAATAAAGTGGTTTTAAATTGTTATGAGAAGTCTGTGACTTTTATAGATACCATACCTGTGAATAGGGGTACTGAGGAAAAGATCTAATGACTATGTTTCATGTGTTCTTCTGAGGTTGAGAGTCAACATAAGGTTGATAATGTCCCTATAGCTAGAAAATTTCCCGATGTCTTTCCTGAGGAGATTTTTAGCCTTCCACTAGAGAGAGAAGTAGAATTCTCTATAGAGGTAGTTCCTAGGGTGGGACCGATCTCTATAACGGTGACTGAAATTCGTAGTTTGCTCTAATTAGTAGGTTACTAAAGAAGGTTTAACCAAGGGTTTTTACAAATAGCGATGCCAATAACTAAGTTGACCCAGAAGGATGTTTCATTTAGGTGGGATTCTGAATGTGAACATGGTTTCCAAATCTTAAAGGAGAGATTAACCACTGCACTAGTATTAATTATCCCAAACCCTTTAGAGATATTTAAGCTTTATTGTGATGTATCCAAGAAAGGTCTGGGATGTGTCTTGATACAAGAGGGAAAAGTAGTGGCCTATTCTTCTAGGCAGTTGAGACCCCATGAGACTAATTACCCTACTCATGACCTAGAACTAGCATCTATAGTTTTTGCCTTGAAAATTTAGAGGCATTATCTTTATGGGTCTAGATTTAAGGTATTTAGTGACCACAAAAGTCTCAAGTACCTCTTTAATTAGAAGGATTTAAACATCAGACAGAAGAGATGGATGGAGTTCATTAAGGACTATGACTTTGAGTTGATATACCATTCAGGCAAAGCCAATGTTTTGGCAGATGCCTTGAGTAGGAAATCCCTCCATGTAATTCAAATGATGGTGAGTGAGATGACCTTGATTGAAAATTTTAGGAATCTGAGTTTTTCTACTATAGTATTGCCAGACAGGATGCCTGAGTGAATTGAGGATTGAGAGTAACCCCAGAACTCAAATCATAGAGGCCCAAAGGAAAGATGAATTCTTAAAGTCCTTAAAAGACCCAAAGGAATTCCATAAGGGAGCTAATGGGGTAATGACCTTTCGGAATAGGGTTTATATCCCATGTTTAGGGAGTTTGAGGGAGAGAATCTTAGAGGACGCCTATAGGAGCATCTTGGTGTCACTAAGTGTACCAAGAATTGAAGGGAAGATTCTGGTGGCCAGGCATGAAAAAGCACATCGTTGAGTATATTGCTAAGTGCTCAGTGTGTCAGCAGGTGAAGATTAAACATCAAAAACCTACTGGATTATTGCAACCTCTTGATATCCCTGAGTGGAAGTAGGATAAGATATCTATGGATTTTGTAGTAGGTTTGCCCAGGACTCAATTAGGAAATGATGCTATTTGGGTGATAATAAACTGATTGACTAAGTCTGCTCATTTCCTCTCTATTAAGATCAATTTCTCCTTAGACAAATTAACACAATTGTATATTCAGGAGATAGTGAGACTTCATGGAATCCCTACTAGCATTATCTTAGATAAAGATCCTAGATTCACGTCTAGATTCTAGAGAGCTTTCCAAGAAGCCTTTGGTACTAGGTTGAGTCTGAGTATCGCATATCACCTTTAAATAGATGAACAAACTGATAGAACTATTCAGACTTTAAAGGATATGCTTAGGTCAAGTACCTTGGAGTATAAGGGAAATTGGGATCAAAGCCTAACATTGATGGAGTTCTCATACAATAACAGTTTCCATTCTAACATAGGGGTTACCCTATCAAGCTTTGTATGGGAGAAAGTGTAGATCACTACTATGTTGGTTTGAGGTAGGGAAAAGACAATTACTCAGACCAGAGTTGGTTCAACAAACTACTAACCAAATTAGGATGATCAGAGATAAAATGGCTAGAGCCCAGGATAGGTAAAATAAATATGCTGACAAAAGAAAGAAACCACTAGAATTCACTTAAGGGGATCACGTTTTCCTCAAAGTGTCAACTGTTACTGGTATAGGTAGGGCCATTAAGTCCAGGAAGTTGAATCAAAGATTTATTGGGCCATTCCAAATTTTGAGAAAAGTTGGTCAATCAGCTTACCAAATAGCCATACCTCTATTCTTATCAAACCTCTATAATGTTTTCCATGTCTCGCAACTTTGAAAATACATCCATGACCCATCCCACATTCTTAATGCCATTACAGTACAATTAAAAGAAAATTTAACTTATCATCCAAAACCATTAACAATTATTGGGAATGAGGTCAAGCAATTGAGGAGCAAGGTCATCCCTCTGGTTAAGGTTTTATGCGATCAGTCATCTCCATAAGAGGCAACATAGGAGAAGGAAGAGGAAATGAGGAAGCACTACCCCGAATTGTTTGGATAGGTACGTTTTAATTTCAAGGATGAAATTATTTTAAAGAAAGGGATAAATGTAACATTTGCTCCTAGTATGATTAAAGAGATGTTTATTAGTTGTTAATGTAATCTTAATGCTTATGTATGTTGCATTAATTTCATATAGTTGCATTAGCCTAAGGACTAAATTGAAAGGAAATACATGAAGGTTTAGCAAGAGGTGGCTAGGGACTTAATTGAAAAGGGAAAAATGAGTGAGCCTAAGAGTGCAAAGGAATTTAGGGACCAGATATCAAATTCCTTAAACTCTCCTAAACCCTGGCTGAAGCCTTAAACTCCCACACTCCCAACATACCAGATTTTTAGAGAAAGAAGATAAAGGGGATGGGTAGAGAGAGAAAGGGACGAGCTAGGGCTTAAGGAGGGAATTTTACTGAGGACGGAGCAAATTTGAGGCTAGAAATCAGTCTACAGCAAGGGCAGATCATTTCTAACACATCAAACACACACATTTTTCCAAGAATCCAAGTAGTAATTCATCATAAACCCTATTTTTGAAATATGCAAAATGTTTACTAATAAATGTGATTTTTGAAATGTTTGAAGTTAGGTTAGGGTATTAAAACCTACATTTTATATGTTTTAAACTGCTATTGGGGAATGTGTGTTGATTTACCTTGCTCATTTATCCTTGTGAAAATTTTTTGAAGTTGGGTTTTTGCCTAAAGGAGAAAGAGGTGGTTTGATCTTAGTGTAAACACGTTAAGCTATGTTATGGGCATTCTATGAATGAGAAATGATGTTTGAATGTTGGCATTGAGTTCATGATTTAAGTAAATGATTTAAGAACATATCTTTAGGGCCAAACTTTAGGTAAAAATCATAATTTTTCAAGTAAATTGAGCGCTAGCAATCGACTGCCAGCCTTGAAATTCGACTGTCGTGCTTATCCTCTGCCCAAAAATGTGAGACAGAGCACTAGCAGCCAACTGCCAAACCCTTGGAAGTCGACTGTCGAGGCTATCAGTTGACTACTAAGCCCTAACAGCCGACTGGTAGCTCTCAGCCAAGAGGAGAAAGTTTAGACAGTAAGCTAACAATCGACTACAAGAAAGAGGGAAGTCGACTGATAGCTCTCTGATGTGTGTAATGAGCTCAATTAACCATTTTAAGATCAAATTAGCCTAAATTCTCACTCAAACTAAGGATCTAACCTAAGGATGTAGTAAGTAACATGCAAGAGATAGAGTCACGAACAACATGGGGGATGAGACCCTTGTGTTAGTGAAATAAAGAGAGAGAGGAGAAAACACGAAAGAGGAAAGAGGAAAGTATTCTAAGTGTATGGCTTAGGGTAGATAGGCTCATGATCGAGTGACCGATTGTCAATATGGGACGGTCATTGGGCATTCCACCGTTATGCCATAATTTAGGGGTGATTAAACATCCACTTAAACTTAGATGATTTCAAAAACGCCGTGATGGTTACAAACTTTAAGTTAGTGTCATCTCCCAAAGGCCATATGAGAAACACATACTTAGAGTTAAGCATAACCATAGGCATAAGCCGACTCACCCTAGAGTATACATATAGAATAACATGCCAAGAGTGTGATCCATCAGAAAGGGATGGTAATTCCATAGTACTATGATCCGCCCAACAGTAGAGAGAAAGTGATCTGGGTAGAGTTGACAGTGATCCCATGAGTTTATACTAGCCCCGTTTGGGATGAAAGGAAGAAAATCCCACTAGTTAGGGATGATCTTCCATAAAGGGGTAAGGACCATTAAGGTACTTGGATCCACTGGGGGATGCCTCAGAATGTACAAAAAGTTAAGGCATGACTAAATAGCCATACGCTCATTCATATAAACCATGGTGCATGGAGTTATTGCTAGGCAACTCTACCGATTATTCTAAGGGTGTTTTATGTACTGCTCACATGTTATGAAAATGAAATGATGGCATGTCTACTATCCCACTTATGTTTTATATGAAAGTGATGATGAAAAGATGATGAATGAACATCCCATACTTTAAAGATGATATTTTTAAATGTACATGCATAAATTTAAGCACATAATTGAAAGTATGGCTGCATGCATTACACAAATGAACATCCCATTCTTTAAAGATGATATGTTTAAATGTACATGCATAAATCTAAGCACATGATTGAAAGTATAGCTGCATGCATTACACCCCAATAGCATATGCTATGCATTATGCTTTACGATGAAAGAATGTAGAGATTTTCCATGTAAGCATGGTGGTACAGGTTGGTAATTTTAAAAACAGGTTGCATTGCTACTGAGATTAATTACTCACACAAGTGCTGACATGTATCAGATGTGTAGGTTCCCTTGTGTTGGAGGAGAAGGTAAAGTGGGAAGAAATACCGACCATGGAGTACATGGAAATAGTTATTTTGAAATAGTATAGGCATATGTTATTATTGTGCTAGTCTTTATGATATTTTGAGAAGGGCTAGTAAAGATTTACTTTGTATAGCCTATATTGAATTATTGTATATGAATTAGTCTAAATTCATGGATAGACATTTTGGTGGGGTTCAAGTGGCAGGATTGTTGCCTCTCTCCCCAAATAGGTTAAGTTAAAGCTAATAAATGAGTATTTATGCATGTTTGTGTATGGCTATTCAGGAAGAATTATGTATATATATATATGTGTGTCTGATCTAACATTCCGCTACAAAAGTTTTGAGAGCCTGAGTGTAGAACCAACCCGAACGATGCACAACTAATTAATTAATCAACTTGGTAAAATTTTAAAATTAACTCGGGTAGAGGTAACAGTAATACGCTAATATTATGACAATTACATATTATACCCTTTAACTAACTAAAAGGAATCATAGGTGAGTGTGTTACAGGACGTTACATGTATCCCCTTAAGGTTTATGCAAAGGCACTAGTAAAAGTCACCTTAGTGGTAATAAATTAATGTCCTCAATGTGTTATTACCGATATAAAAAGAATGAACGCATAAAGATGTATTTTATGGATTAATGAAGCATGACTATGTAATGCCATGCATTATGTTCATAATATGAAATGATTTTAGATTCATATTCACAAATGCACATGTTTATATTTCACATAAAGGATGCCCTTATAATTACATGGAGATTATTTTGAAATGAACATAATGTAGAAATATTTTCTGTATTCATACAATGGTACATATCAGTTATTTGAAAACAAATGGTTTGTTTAGATACTTGGAAATTATTTTTCATTATTGTACTGATATGTATCAGATGCCTCGATATAGTGTTTGGATGGAGATCAAAGTGGCCACCATAGAGTTCCATTTTTGGAAACCTTTACAATATTAAAGGATATATATATATTTGCTATCTTTGAAATTCCTACTGCAGAAACTTAAACTTAGAAATGACTGTGAATACGTAGCTGTAGCCCTAATGGTTCTAATTCTATAAATATATTCTTTTTGGATAGAATTAGGACCACTATTCTTTTTGGCTGTATATAACGAAAAAGGGAATTTTTTTAGGAGATGATATATGAAGAATATATCCATTAGTAGGAGTCTTTTTGGAAAAAGGGGTATGCGTAACAGGCTTGTTGTCTCCTTACCCTCAGAAAAAGTTCTTCACATATCCTGGTTTATGTAAGATACAGTAACAGCATAGTTAATGGTATATATATATATATGTTTATGATATATTTTATTTATTCTACTGTGATAAATATAATTTTAATTTTGATGTGTTGAAGTTTGTTGACCTAAGCAATGGAACCCAAACCTAATCAAATATTAAATTATTGATGAATTGAACGCTCAAGAAAATTTATAAGCTAATATGGAAAAGACAATGTGACACAGCTATCTATTTACAATTTATGACATTGTAAAGTAAAGATAAGGGTGTTACAGAGCTAACCTACCCAAGGAGTAGTTAATCTTAATGGGTAGGAAATGAGTAAATTTAGTTAATCTATCTACTATCACCCATATAGCATCATTCCCTAACTAGGTTCTAGGTAAACCTACCACGAAGTCCATAGATATCTTATCCCACTTCCACTCAAGAATTTCCAATAGCTGTAGTAATCTAGTAGGTTTTTTATGTTCAATTTTCACCTGCTAACATACTAGACACTTAGCCATATGTTTATCTATATGCTTCTTCATACTTGGCCACCAGAACCTTTCTTTTAAATCTTGATACATCTTAGTGGCTCCTGGATGAATAGTATATTTACTTTGATGGGCCTCTTCTAATATCATATCCCTCAATCCTCCAGCTCTAGGAACATAAATTCTATTCTGGAAGGTTACCATTCCATAAGCCCCCTTCATGAACTCCTTTGAATCCTTTAGAGACTCTAAGAATTCATCATCTCTTTGAGCTTCTAGGATTTGAGTCCTAAGAGTGTTTTCAATCCTTAGCTCGCTTAAATAGATTTTGTTAGGTAACACCAGAGTAGTCAAACTCATGTTCCTAAATTTTTCCATCAGATCCATCTCACTCACTATCATTTGAGCTATATGGAGGGACTTCCTACTTAATGCATCTGCCATAATATTTGCCTTACCTGGATGATACTTCAATTCAAAATCATAATCCTTAATAAATTTCATCCATCTCCTCTGTCTCATGTTCAGCTCCTTCTACTCAAACAGGTACTTGAGACTTTTATGGTCACTAAATACCTCAAATCTATACCCATAAAGGTAATGTCTCTAAATTTTTAAAGCAAATACTATGGCTACCAATTCTAAGTCATGGATAGGATAGTTTCTCTCATAAGGTCTTAATTACCTAGAAGCATAGACTACTACCCTTCCTCCTTGTATTAAGACACATCCTAAACCTTTCTTAGATGCATCACAATATAATTCAAATTTTTCTAAAGGGTCTAGGATAACTAAGACAGGTGCAGCGGTTATTTTTTCTTTCAAAGTTTGGAAACTTTGTTCACATTTTGAGTCCCATACAAATGGAACATCTTTCTGGGTTAGTCTGGTCATTGGCATTGCTATTTGTGAAAACCCCTTAATAAATTGCCTATAGTATCCTGCTAACCCCAGGAAACTCTAAACTTCAATCACAGTAGTAGGCTTTTCCCAGTTCACTACTGCATTAGTTTTACTAGGGTCCACTGACACACCATCTTTAAAAATCACATGCCCCAAGAATTTCACTTCTTTCAACCAAAACTCACACTTTTTTAGTTTAGCATACAGTTGTTTCTCCCTAAGTATTTGCAACATTGTTATAAGGTGTTGTTCATGCTCTTGTCTGTTTCTAAAGTATACCAAAATATCATCAATAAACATAACCATGAACTGATCAAGATAGAGTCTAAAGATACAGTTCATATAATCTATAAAAATAGCTAGAACATTTGTCAAACCAAAAGGCATTACTAAAAATTCATAATGTCCATAGCTAGTCCTAAAAGCAGTCTTAGGTATGTCCTCCTCTTTCACCCTAATATGATGGTAATATAACCTCAAATTAATCTTAGAAAAGACAGTGGCTCCTCTCAGTTGATCTAATAGGTCATCAATCCTAGGGAGGGGGTATTTGTTCTTCACAGTTACTTTATTTAACTATTTATAGTCTATACACATTCTCATGCTTTCATCCTTCTTCTTTACAAACAACATCGGTGCTCTCCATGATGAAGAACTAGGTCCAATGGACTATTTATCTAAGAGACCTTTTTATCTGTACTTTTAGTTCTCCCAATCCTAAGAAAGACACAAGAAAGTTATAATCTCCCCGGAAATACTTCAAGAACTCACATATTACAGGGATATCAAAACACAAGAAATTTATCCTATTCAGAGAATAACACGCAAATCCACCAAAAGTAAGCAAATAAGGTTAACAACAAAGGATTTGTATTTAACAACAATTGGTCAATAGGTTAAAGAAGTGAAAATAAATAATTCCCAAAGTAAGCTAAATATAATCACTTGTCTATTATTTACCTTTCCATAATTCATTTGGCTACACCACTTCCTTACCCTTAATTGAATGGTTAAGGATCTTTATTGGCTTCTTCAACATCAGGCAATCTCTAGCATAATGTCCTGGCTTGCCATACTTGAAACAAGCATTCAGTCCCAACCAACATGGCATACCTCCATGGTCCTTCCCACATTTGCAGCATATTCCTTGATGAACTCTTGGTTCCTTCAACCTGGGACAATTCCTAGCATAATGTCCTAGCTCACTACATTCGAAACAAATGTTCTTTCTACATGTTAGACAATTTTTAGGTATCACTTGATTCACCAATGACTTTTTAACTCCTAGACCTTTACATCTTCTTCTATTAGGGTAGTTATTGTTTCTACTTCCCTGAAATTGTCTCAAAATCTGAGTAATAGCAGTTGCTTGTTTCTTTATAGCTTCAGCCATCCCCGTCGTCGCTTCCATTGCCCTTGCTATACTAACTTCACTTACTTTCTCCTATTTGGTATTTCTCCTAGGTGAAGCTATATCTCACTCTACAAAATAAATGTTACAGAGGAGATCAGTCTTAATAACATAATATTTAATAGAGAACATATGACATTCATAGAAAATACCATCTACCCAAACTAACTACTTCATTCCTTAAGTGAAAACAAAATACAAGTTAACCAACCGCCTAGGTATAGCTAACTAACCTGAAATAGTCCCTTCCTTGAAGAATCTACCCTTTTCTAACCCAGGTAACTGTGCTCTAATACCACTTTAATGTAACATCCCTATCTTTACTTAAAAACGTCACAAAGTGTGAATAGATAAGTGTGTCACATTTAACTTTTCCATATTAGCTTATAAATCTACTTCAGCATATAATCCATCAATATTTATTTACTTGATTAGGTTTGGGTTCTTTTGCCCAGGTTAACATACTTCAACACAGCAGAAATAAAATTTAATACATCATAGTGAAATTTGTAAAACATTCCATAACTATATGCATATCATTTAAATCTTCTGATACAAATCCCAGGAGATACTAAGTATTCATATATAGGGGTAAGGAGACAACAATCCTGTCACTCAAATCCCTTTTTCCAAAAGGATAGTAGTCCTAATTCTATCTCAAAATACATATGGTAGAAATTAGGACTAAAAGTGCTACGTCACGTAATTTCTATTTATCCCTTAAATCAGCTAGTTCGGTACATCACCACACTTAATCTATGTATCTGATACATACTAGTACAATAATGAAAAAAAATTTTCCAATAGCTAAACAAATCTTTTACTTTCAAATAACTAATATGTACTATTGTACAAATACAAAAAATATTTCTATATTCTATTCATTTCAAACCTTTTTGCATTCAATTATGTGAGCATGCTATATGTGAAACATGTGTGTATGCATCTATGAATATGAGATAATCATTATATCTTGCCATGAATAGAATATATGGTAAAACATTAACATCTTACATCAATCAACAAATCACATTTATAAAGATTCATACATCATCCATTATCACAACATCATACTTTACTTGGAGCCATCCTTTAGTACTATTCTTTCCTAACCACTAGGGTGGCTTTTTATTAGTGTCGTCAAGTCCACCATTAGGGTATCATATAGTGCCATCAAGTCATTACTACTAGGGTGACTCTTTATAGTGCCATTAAGTCCTACCACTAGGGTATCATAGAGGGCCATCAAGTCATTACCACTAGAGTGACTCTTTATAGTACCATTGAGTCCCACCACTAAGGTATCATATAGTGCCATCAAGTCATTAACACTAAGGTAACTCTTTATAGTGCCAATGAGTCCCACCACTAGGGTATTATATAATGCCATCACATACACCTCAAGGTGGATCTAATAGTGCCATTCTCTACCCTTTCTTGGTGACCTTTAGGAGGACTTAAATAGTGTCGTTGTCCATTTCTTCAGGTAACATTTGTTGCCTTTTTATTTATCTCTAGGGGAAGATATAAATAGTGTTGTTCTCTCACCCCTAGGATAACATTCGTAACTTTGCATATTCACCTCAAGGGGGACTAATAGTGCCATTCTCCACCATATCTTGGTGACTTTCAATTCCTTTCCTTTCACAATTACAAGAAGCATTTCAAGCCATTCAATCACATTCACATAACTTTGAACATTTTCATATCCATGGCATAATGCATGCAATTTATCATTCACATTTAATCTTTACTTCATTTTTCCCCATTTCACTTAACGTAGGCCACTTTAAAATACATCATAGGCTACTTTCCATTAACAAAAATTTAGCTATCCAAGGGAAAAATATATATAGCATTCGGCCAAGGCAAGAAAAAGGTGAAGAATTGGTATTTTCAAGCCATTTGTTTCATTTCTTCCATTCTTTTTACCATTTAAGCATTATGGTAACATATTCAAAAATTATACATAAAACTTTCTCACACCTCAAAATATGCATATGTACATTTAACCTTTCTTTTCCACACTTTTCTAGCTCATTTTTCATACCAAACATGTAAATGCACATAATCTTTCATCTTCACATTTACAAGCACACTTTCAAGGTTAAATGGTGGAACTAGAAAATGGTAAAAGTACCAAAATTTCAACTTAACATAATTTTCTCTCTCATACTAACTCATAAAAAATTCTTCCACCATTTTTAGACACTTTTTCAAGGTAACATTTTCACCAATATACATGGAAGCATTTGACCAAGTGAGAAAGTAAGGGAAAATGGAATAGTTTCATCATTTTGCTTTCAAGACTTTCATATTCAAGTAGATCTCATGCAAAATCACCATTTTCTCACTCTTTTCCATACCATTTCAACCATTTCAAGAATTAGGGTTTTTCAAGAATTAGGTACCAAGCATGGAAAATTTCAATCTCTTATATTTTCAAGCATTTCAGCATGTTCATATTCATAAACACAATAAGATTTCAACATAAGCAAAAACCATTCAAAGAAATTCACTATAAGAATGTAGAGAGAGAAAACCCTTGGTTTCATGAACATAAAAACACTTTAATCTTTCCATAAAACATGAAACTAAAGTTATAGGATTATTAAGCTACCTTGAAAATGCAAGAAATGTTAAAATTCCTAAGTTTTTTGCCTTGTTTTTGCACTTATTTTCCTTCCCTTATGAGTATTTTGGCCAAGCCTCCCTTTGAATTGTAATTTTACGACTTCTCCCCCTTCTTAAGAAGAAGATGACTTAAATTAGGGTTTAGGTGAAATTACCAAAATGCCCTTTGTGTAAAATGACCATTTTACCCTTACTACTTCTCTTTTTCAAGAATGGCATTCCCTCTTCTTAGAATTGTAATTTTATAGAACTACTATAGGTTAGGACCATTCTGCCCTTATGCTTTTCAAAAGTACAGTTTTTCCCCTTAAATTTTTAGGAAATTACTAATACGTCCCTAATGAAATTACCATTTTACCCTTTGTGTCCAAATGGCCATTTTAACCTCATTTTTCATCCTTTTCGAGTAGTGGGAAAAAACTTCTTAAATAATGTTTCATAAAACTTATTTTTATGAAATTACTAATTTACCCTTCTTTAATAAAATTACCATTTTGCGCTTTATCTCAATATAATTGTTTTTACCCTTATTCTTCCTCCTTTCTAAAATAAAAGGATAAAGGTCTTCCAATACTATTTCCATGAAATATTTAGGTAAAATTTAATTTTCCTATCTTATGAAAAATTACTAATATGCCCTTGAGACAAAATTACAACTTTCCCCTTATTAAGGAAAAATTACTATTTTACCATCAAAGTAAGCATATTCACTTCCAAACTTAATTCTTCTTCTCTCTTAAATGAAAATGGTAAAAGTCTTTAAATGTAATTCCATGAAATAATTAGATAAAATTTAATTTCTCCTTTATAGTAAAATTACTATTTTACCCTTCTTTACCAAATTTCCAATTTTACCCTTTTATGATAAAAGTGGCTCTATCTTGATGAAAATATCCATTCTATCTCTTTAATGAACCATTTTTATCATTACATAAATAATAACATCCTAATGTTTAATCAATGATAACAATAATGTCATAATAAATCTTAAAGTATTAGAGGCTGATGTTACATGTGTCACTAGGATGAGACGATCATTGTGATAGTGATACAAGAGATCAGGAAAACATAAGAAAGAAAAGAGTAAAGTATTCTAAGCATATGCATTGGTGGTATATAAGCTCATGATCAAGTAACCAATTGTCGGTATGGGACTGCCATTGGGCATTCCACAGTTGCACCTTAAATTAGGATGCTCAAACATTCACTTAGACATAGATGATTTTGAAAATGTTGTGATGGTTGTGAACTTTAAGTTAGTATCATCTTCCAAAGGCTATTAAAGAAACACATACTTAGAGTTAAGCATAAACATAGACATGAGTTGAATCACCCTAGTATATATGTTAGAGAATAGCATACTGGGAGCGCGATCCATTGGGAAGGGATGGTGATTCCACAGCCTCATGATTTGTCGAAGCGGAGAGGATAAGACCTGTACAGAGGTTTTATAGTAATCCCGTGAGTTATTTAGATCATACTTAGATCTAGCTAGGGGACGCCTCAGATAGTACTTATGCAGTAGAATTACTGTAGTGGCGCAGTTAGTCACCAGGATAACTCATTCACGTATGTAGTGTTACGTGGAGTTGTTTGTTGGGCGACGCTCCCAATAACTCTTAGGATATGTTTGCTTCTCCTGCTCATATGTTAAATGTAAAGGCATGTTTATTACCCTATGAAATGTTTGAAAGGAAAGTTATGATAAAAATGATGATGAATGGACATCCCGTATTACAAAGTTTATATGTTTTAAATGTACATGTATAAATGTGAGCACATAACATGAGAGTATACTGCATGCACTGCATCCCAATAATATGTATTACATTTTTATGATGAAAAAAATGTAGAAATTTTTCATATAAGTACGGTGGTACAGGTCAGTTGATTTCAAAACAGGTTGCATTGCTACTGAGATTAAATTCTCACATATATATTAGCGTGTACCAGATGTGTAGGTCCCTGGCTGCAGATGAAGGTAACATAGAGAGAGGCACCCTCCATGGGGTACATGGAACTATTTATTTTGGATAGTATAAGTATATATTCATTTTGTACTAGTATTTATGATTTTTTAGGAAGGCTAGAATAGATCATCTCTTGTATAGCCTATATTAACTTAGATGTATATGGATTATCTAGCAACTATTAGTAGGTAATTGATGGAGTCATGAGTGGCAGGGATGTTGCCTCCATACCCCTAACTAGTTAATTTAAAGTTAATTAATGAGTAATTATGCATGTTTGTATATATCTAGTTAGAATAAATTATGTATATGTATATGATCTAGAATTTTGCTGCGAGTCACGAGTGAGAACTTGAGTGTAGAACCTGACCCAAATGGCGCTCAATTAATTAACTTGGTAAAAAGTTTAAATTTACTATGGTAGAAGTAATAGTAACACACCATTATTATGATCATTATATATTATACTTTTTTAATTAATATCAAAGGAAACATAGGATAAAGGGGTGTTACAGACTTCACATATCTAGAAATATATGTGTAACGTTGTAAATATTTGATGAATGAATATATAAATGAGGTACCTTCTGTTGTATTGTTGTCATTATTATGTTTCCATTATTTAGTCTTCCGTTGTGCAATGTATAAATAAATGCCTAAGTAAAGGAACCCAAACCTAATCAAATATTAAATGGTAATTAAGATCATACTCGAGTAATAATTAATGATAAAAGTGAAGATAACACATCAGTCTGTAGTTAAATGGATTATGTAAGAAACAGCTAAAGATAAAGGCTATAAGATTGGGGTGTTATATTCACAGCTTCTGCCATTACCTACAAGGCTTGCATCATTCCATCCATGCTAGCCTCAGTTCTATTAGCATTTCTAGCATTCCTATTAGTTAGTGTCATTGTTTCCTTCTACAAAATAAATATCACTAAGGTGTTCAGTCTCAATAACATAATATCTTATAGAGAAAACAAGGCATACCATAAAATACTAGCTATTTAAACCTATACTTCATTCTACCTAGGTTAAAGCAAAGCTCTAATACCAACATTGTAACATCCCACCCTTACAAGTCTTATTAATACATAGAATCTTCCTATAAGGGTGGTATGTTACTATCTTGTCACTTAACTTATCTACCAGAGTTCAATTTCAAATATTTACCCAAGATCCTTTATTTAATTGAGTTGGTTTTAGGATTTACTCTTGGGTATCTCACTTGTCACATAGCATCAACAAAAGTCTAAAGCGGTGTGCGTGTGTGTGTATACATATATATATTCCTTAACCATAGTAACCATCAAAACAAGAAACCATGACCAATCATAGTTCTATCTAAATATATATATGTATGTATGTATGTATATACATATATATGTATGTATATATATATGCATCATATAGAAAGACGAGATGAGGGCTTTAAAGATGACATGCCCATCTCTCAAAGGTCTTCTTTCCACAATCTGATGCATATCAAAAGCCTCTATTTACATCCCACAGTTTTACAATCATATCAAAATAAAACACCCACTCGACATCTATACATCCTAAGACAATCCCTTTAGCTTCCAAAAATAGCTTGCTAAGGGGTGAGTAAGGTAACATGAAAAGAAAAGAAAGCCATCATCAGCTCCTAGCCCACTAGAGCATCGGAGGTCCTACTACCAACCAAATCACTATGTCTCCAAAAATCAAGAAGTACCTTAAGCTAATTACCTCTAATAGCTCCACCTCCATCTCCAAAAATATACTATATCTAGCCATCTAGACACATCAAAGCACATGTGAGATAAAATCTTAGTAATCAAGTAAACTAGGTTAGGAAATTTACCATTAAAGGTACCAGCTATGAAGGACACAAAAAATCATACATTTTGGTCATATTTACAAAACAATTTTATAATTTGGAATCCATGCTATGTTGTGCTATGCCATGTACTATGAAATGCACTGATATGTACAAAAATATACTTCCATGGGCATGATTAATATAATTCTCATTAGAACACAATAATATAGACATACAAGCAAGTATAAGTAGGAACATCCTATTATTCACATAAGTAGGCACAAAGGCCAATCATTATCATATCATTGAGAGATGGCGAACTTGTCAGTTGACAATTCCTAAGGTAGGGAAAGGAACACACCAATGTCAGTTACCCCTCTTACTAACCATAATGTACCGTTAATCATAGCATCAATTGAGTGCTTTCATTATGCAGTCACTAGCCATATACCCTTAGAGCATCCCCTAGCCTTTGTGTACCAACATTCATTGCTCTTATAAGTCACTATGCCCCCTTACTAGGATAAATCATGCCATTCACTGGTCATTGTGCAGCAAGTCAATACTGCTAAAAAATCACCACCTTCTAATGATGGATCATTTTGTGGTACATGATTCACTACCATATATACTAGGATGATAGGTTCCCAATCATGGTTTTTTTAAATACAAGTAGGCAACTCTATGGCCACCAGAGTAAAGTAACTTAGAGTTAACTACCAACACGACATTTTTGTAATAATTCTAAGATTGAATGGATGTTGTATCATCCTAATTTACAATTCAACCATGGGATTTGCAAAGGTCATCCCATACCAACTATTGGTCATCAAATCTAAAACCTATCTATCCATAGTGTATATACTAGGAATACTTTCATCTCTCCTTTCTTTTATTTCCTCTCAATCGCTTATCCTAGATTACCCTCATGTGTCCTATGTTTAGTTTAATTGAATATCTAGCCTTCTAGTTGGCTTTAGGAGAGGATTAAGTCCAGTTATAATTTCTGCAAAATAGAGGCCTACCATTTCACTTCTTGGAGCTAGTACTCGACTTGTAGCTCTCAGATAAAAATGGAATTTAAACCCAAGAGCTGGCAATCGACTTCTATAGGGCTAGCAGTTGGCTACTATGTTCTTAGGTTTTCTAGGAATCCAAAAATGTGGTAGTCAACTACTCATAGCGTGGCATTCAGCTGCTACATCTGAATCTTAGATTCTGAGCAGAGCCAGAACACGATAATTGACTACCTCTTTTAGGAAGTCGACTGCTACCTGTATGCTTTATTTTTAAATTTATGATTTTATTCACCTTTGGCCCTTAAAGGTACAAGTCAATCAAAAATAAAATCATGAACATAATCCTCTTGCTAGTGCACATTATATACAACAAGAATAACATTAAAACAAGATCAATCAAGCTCAAACTCAATAATTCAACATACTAACAGAAAGATAAAAGCAAACTCATTCCATTTTATTCAAATTCGTAATTCCAATCACATGCAATAGTTTAAACCCTAAAATGCAATTTTACACCCCCAAAAATAACTCAGAAGCATGAATCATAGCTTTACTTGAAAAGGCAAAAATGGTTTTCATGAAAGTGAGGGTCCGGTTTAACTTGATTACCTTATTTCTTGGCAGTTTTAGTGCATTGATTTGCTTTAGAAACAAGTACAGATGGTTGATAATTAGTTCATTTAAGTTTCCCTCAACTTCCTCCTTAATTTCCTCCTTTCACTCACACTTTCTCTATCCTTAAGGATACACTCTCTCTAGGTTGATATTTTCTAAAGTTTCACTCTCCTCAAAGGCTACTAAAAATGTTGGCTACTTTTGAATTAAGGATTTTAGCTACTATTTGAAAGTCTTTGCCAATTAATCCTTGGCCAATTGTGCAATTTTATAATTTATGGGGGAATTTTCCCACTATTGTACTTAGATCTCAATATGGGCTGAATGATCTGTGTAAACCATGATCTTGGATAGCACCAAATAGCATTGGAATTTGTCAAAAGCATAAGCCACTACAAGCAACTCCTTTTTCAATAGTGGTGTAGTGCTCCTGGGCATAAGTCAAAGTCTTGTTAGCATAATAAATCGGTTAGAACTTCTTATCAATACTCTAACCTAAAACAACTCCAACTACAAAATCACCAGCATCACACATTAGCTCAAAAGGCAGCACCCAATTAGGTGAAACCATAATAGGGGCTATAGTTAGTCGTTCCTTCAGTAACTTAAATGCCTACAAACAATTAGTGTCAAAAACAAAAGGAACATCTTTGACAAGCAACTGAGTTAAGGGCCTAGCAATCTTAGAGAAATCTCTTATAAAAACTAGCATGCCTAAGGAAACTCCTAATAGCATTAACAGAAGTAGGGGTTGCGAATTTGGATATCATCTCAACCTTAGCCCTATCTACCTCCATTCCAGCATGTGATATTTTATGCCCAAGAACAATCCCTTCTCTCACCATAAAATGGCATTTTTCCCAATTAAGTACGAAGTTTACTTCTATACATTGTGCAAGCATACGCTCTAAGTTAAGCAAACAATGGGAGAAAGAGTTACCAAAAATTGACAAGTCATCCATAAAAACCTCCATAGACTCCTCGATCATGTCATGGAAGATAGCCATCAAGCACCGCTAAAAAGTCACTAGTGCATTGCAAAATCCAAAAGGCATCCTCTTGTAAGTGAATGTTTCATTTGAAAAGGTAAAGGTAGTCTTCTCTTGGTCCTCAAATGCAATGGGTATAACACCCCAATGTCACAGCTTCTCATATGAACACTTACTTAATTATTCATTTGTCAAAAGACTGAGATATTATATTTATCTTTATCCTTACTTATAACCAGAGTAAAATTATTACGTTGTAATTTTTATTGTATTAGGTTTGAGACTCGGTACTCAAGTTTCTTACTTAAATACATCACAGTGGAAACTAAATATTAAAACATTCATATACTAGAAATATCATTCATATATTTTCATACAATAGATGCAATGTCATACATATATTTCTAGATATGTTAAGTGTTTACAATATTCCAGGGTAAGGAGGCAACAAACCTACCACTCAAACCCTTTTTACAAAATATCTATCAACTACTATTACTTTCACATATCCATACATATATGCCCTTATTAGTATTTACAACCAAAAATGACTCATCCTGACTTTTCTCAAAAAATATATGCAATCAAGATGAGAGGGCTATATTCTAGTTATTTACATTTGCTGATAAAAGATAGATAGTCAGGCTCTTATAAACAAGAGGAACCTCCGTAGCAAACACTACATATATATTCTGCATGTAAGTGAAGGGGCCCAACCAAGGTATTTCCACTAATGCAATATCCACTTCAAGCCAGATTAGATATCTTGCCATCTAATACACACTAGTTATTATAGTGAGAAATAGATTCTTAGTAGTTAGACATTCCTTTTTCTTTTAAGACATTGGTATGTACCACCGTAGTGATACGGAAAAACATTCTACATTCTTTACTTTCAAATACATCTATTTCTATTAGAATTCAAGGTATAATTCATTCATATGTATGGCGTGCATTTTAGAGTAAAAACTACATTAGTATATCATGTAAGTTCATCATATAGATATCCTCATAGTATCATGAACATAATACATATTAGTCTTGCATAGGGAAACAACATCAATATTCATAGGAAAGCAATCATAATACATAAGAAAAATAGGCATATGTCATTAGCTAAGCCACATACAATGATAAAGATACTTAAGAGTATTAGGACAGCCACTAGGTGAACTTATCCATGTACTACTACATACATGAGTGAGATAATTTTCTCTATATTTGTGGTGTGACTAATGTCATTGGTATAATCTGAGGTGTCCCCCGTGGATTCAAGTACCTCTCTATATCATAATTACTGCCTTTTAAGCAAATTAATAACATGTTGAAAATTAAGCTCATGGGATCACTGTTTCGTATAGACAGATCATTTCCTCTCCGCTTTTGGGCAGATCATGGTGCTATGGAATCACCACCCCTTTCCAGTGGATCATATTCCCAATATGTAACATCTGCTCCTAACATTTGTATCTTATGATGACATTGTTGTTATTATTATTGTTAGCATTATTTGTGAAGGGTTAAGGATGATTTATTAAGGAGTTAGAATGAACATTTTTATCATTATATAATCACTTTTGTGATAAAAGAATGAAGTTGGAAATTTGGTAAGGAAGGATAAAATGGTAATTTTACCATGAAATGAATAATTAGTTTAACTCTTTTATTTCATGAAGTTATGTCAAAGGACTCTTATTATTTTCATTTAAGAGAGAAGAAGAATCTAGTTATGCAAGAAATTACTTACATTGATGTTGAAAGGCAATTTTCCCTAAAAAGGGTAAAATTGTAATTTCACACAATGAGTATGATAGCTATTTTATATGAGGTGAGAAAAATTTAGTTTTTACCCTAAATATTCTATAAAGGTGGGAATTGGAAATCCTTACTCATTCTTGATCAAAAGAAGAAAGAAAGAGAGTGAAATGATAGTTTTAATATAAAGGGCAAAAAAGTAATTTTACCTTAGGGGAAAAATTGTAATTTTGCCAAAAATAGAAGTAAATTAGTAAATTTATGGAAATGAGCCTTATGAAATTTTAGTTAAGTGATTTTACTCCTTGAAACCGAAAAGAATGAAAAAGGAAGCAAAAATGGCCAATTTGGAGGCAAAAAAGACACTTTTCTTATGGGACTAAAAAGTAAATTCCAAAAAGTTGAGGGACCACCATTCAATTTCAAAATTTTGGAAGGGCAAAACAGTCCCATCCCATGGAAGTTGCATAAAATTACAATGACAAGGAGAGACAATGCCATTGTTAACAAAAAAAGGATGAAATTGACAATTTAGCAAGAGTGGCATTTTTGTAAATAAGTCAAACTTTAATTCAGCCTATTTCTTCTCCTACATACTAGAAATGTCGTGAAAGGTGGAGAAGAAGAGGAAGTGGCCGAATTGCATTTTTGCCTTGGAGAAGAAGAAGCTTACACCAAATCAACAAGGAAATCACACATCTATTAGCTTTTTAAGGTAGATGAACAATCCTATGCCATTATTTTCATGTTTTATGGTATATTTATAGTGTTTTCAAACTTGTAAGCATGATGGCAATTTCTCTCTCTACATGTGTATGGTAGATTTGCATGCTTGGATATGAGATATGTTGGAAATAATTTATGGTTATGATTATAGATATGTAAGAAAGCATGGAAACTCATGAAATGGTAAATTTGCATGGATGGAACTTGATTTTATTAAACCCTAATTGGTGTCAAGGCTGAGTTTGTAGTTGTAAGAGTGAGAAAATGGTATTTTTGCATGGATTTTGCATGAATATTGTTGTATTGCAAGCAAAGTGATGAAATAACTCCATTTTTTCTTGTTTTCTCACCTTGGCCGAATTACTAAGGTTATAAGAGTGCTGAATTTTTGGCCAAATTTTATGTTAGAAAGAGTAAGAGAAAGTACTAGAAAATGGTAAGAGAGAGAAAGTCTAGTTAGATTTGCATTTAGGTACTTTTCCCATTGTCTAACTTCTCAAGTACCCAAATGGATGTGCTTTAGTCACCTTAGCTGAATGAATGCATATGAATAATGCTGAAATTGCTCTTAAAAATGACTTAGAAACTATATATGTCTAGTTTTAAGAAAGGAAGAGAGAGAAAATCATGGCAATTTATATTTCAAGTAATGTTGCCAATTTAAAGTCTTACCTTTTTACTTTAAAAGTATGCTTAAAAATGTGAAATTGTGAGATTAGATGTATTGTCATCATTGATATGAATAATGAGTTAGAAAGGCATGAAAAAGGATGACTTAAAGTACACTTACACAATTTTGAGGTGTGAGAAAGTGTTAGGAATAATTATTGGAATTTTTGTCAAAATGTTTAAATGATGAGAATGATGCTAGAAAGGAATCAAATGAGTTAGAAATTCCATATTCTCATATTTTACTTGCCTTGGCCGAATGCAATATAGCACTTTCCCTGGAATGACCAATCTTATATGTCCATTGGGAGTGGCCTGAGGTACCACCTGAATCGGCCTATGTTATATGAATGAAAAGGAAAATGATGTAATGGTCAAGGATGGATGATACTTAGCATATCTTTTGCTATTATCAGTAGAATGTTTATATTTATGTACAAGTGTTTGAATGGCATCAAAATGCTTGATGTAATGTGAAAGGAAAGGTTAAATTTTTCTTAAGGGGAATGATCTGGTGTATACTCCCAAGGAAGGAAATGAAGGGGGAATGATCTGGTGTATACCTCCTAAGAAAACTTCCTTGTGGGGAATGATCTGGTGTATACTCCCAAGGAAGGAAATGTTGGGGGAATGATCTAGTGTATACCTCCAAAAACTATAGTTAAGTGAAAGGGAATGATTTTATGTATACCTTCCCAGAATGGAGAATTTATGTAATGTTATGTTATGTATTGTATGAACGCAGTTTATGTGATTATGATTATGACATGTAAACATTGAATGCTTGTAGTCTAATCCATGAACGACCTTCTTGAATGTGTATCTCATTTCTATAGCCACATCCACATATGTTTTCATGATAAATCATATTCAAGTGTTTATATGAAAAGAGTTTTGAAACTAAACCGCATGTAGAGTGTTTTCTGTATTATTACAGTGGTACATGTCAGTTATTTTAAAATAAACTGGTTGTTTATCTACTGGGAATGTATTTCTCACTTCTAAACTGATATGTAATAGATGACTAGATATTACGTGGTAATCGAGGTGGAGTTAGACACGGTGGAAATTCCTTTCTTAGGAGTTTTCACTATTGTGAAGAATGTGTATGTTATCACTGTTTTTGAGTTTCCTATAGAATAGATGAGTACCTAAATATATAGCTATAGCCCGACCTTTTGGAGTCCTAATTCTCAATTTTTTTTTTGGGTTCAAATTAGGGCTGATGTTTTTGGTTGTATATAGAAAGAAAAAGGGCACATGTATAGGGATATGTGAAGGACCTATTCACTCATGGTATTTTGTAAAGGAGTATGAGTGGCAGGCTTGTTGTCTTCTTACTCCTTATGGATGGGTACTTCATCTATCCCAGTGTATGTATACCAAACGATGTACTAAGCAGATGTATAATGTATGTATATTAGAAAAGTTTTTATATATTCTTTTGTATTATTTAATATTTTATATTTTGCTGTGCCAAAGCATTTACTTGAGCAAAAGAACCCAAACCTAATTGCATAAGAAATCTATCATGGATTGGATGCTTAGGAGAAATAAATGTAATTAAAGACTAGGATTAATGTAACCACTTATCTAAATAAGCGTTATGATGTTGTTAAGTTATGATAAGGGGTGTTACATAATATGCTATCTCTAATATATGACCTGGGATGATTTTATTTGTACTTATGATTATGCTAAATTCTAAGTAAATGTCCCCTTTTTATTGGCCATTTTAGGTTACACTAACTTAGAATTTGTAATCATTACTGTAATTCCATATTTTGTGGAATAACTAACTGTCGTCCCATACCGATAGTCAATTATTCAGTTACAAACCTATCTATCCTAGAACATATACTAGAAATACTTCCTCTAAGTTCTTCTCATTAATAATCTATGTTTTCCTTTCTTTGTATGTTTTCCTTTATCTTTTCTTTGTTTTGTAAAGTCTATCATAATACTAAGTCTTTCTTTATGTATGCATTTCTAAATATTCTTGCTCTTTAATAATGCATACATATCTATACACATATGATATTTGTCCTTCCATTTTACAATTACATATAATACAAGGATGTCATGAAATTAATAATTTACACAACAGGTAATTCTTTAATGGCAAGAAAAATATTATAAGTTTTTCATGAGGATAACTTTTTACTTCAATCAAGATGCCTAAAATGAAGAAATGAGATAAATTTTATAAAACATATTTTTCTTTTATTTTCCATTACTTGTAACTAAAAGCTAGTCAAATGGGATTTTCTTGTATGTTAGGATGATAGTTTCTTGGTCAAGTGGAAGGAGAAAAAGAAGGGCTATGAGATTTTCCTTTACCCCTTACCTTATACCTTTAATTAATAAGAAAGAGACCAAGAAAAAATGTAATTTTATTAAAACATTACCTTCCCTCTTCTTTCCCTTCTTCATTACAAAATGAAAAGCAAGAATATGTTTAAAACAAAGATTAAAAATTTTATTCTTCATCCACTTGTGTTTTTGGTTATAATAAAACAAAAGAGATGTCAAATTTGTATTTGCAAAGTTACTCTCCCTTTTCTTCCCTTATAACCAAGCCATCACTCTCATCAACCATGACAAATGTTTTTCTCTCCATTTTCACAAACTTGTTCGGTTAAGATAAAAAAAAAAACTAACATCATTTGATTAAATATTACTATTAAAATCATATTTTTCAATTCCTTCATTTGACTTCTTGGCTAAACAAAATAAAGAAAGAAAAGTGAGAAGCCAAGTAGATCACGTTTCCTTCCTTTCTTCTTTTCTTCATCACCAAGTCACCTTCCTCCTTTTTACAAAATTCCATTTCCAATTACTCAAGCTTCTCAGTTAAAAGAAAAAAAAAGTTAATAAATTAAATATCAATTTCCATTTCTCTTTCCCACCTCTTCACCGAATGGAATAACATTTTTCATTAAAAAACAATTTGCAAAATTTCCACTCCACTCACATGCCAAGATCGAGACATTCATTATCATTCTTTACAACCAATTTCTCTTTCTCTCTATTACATGCCTCCTCTTCGCCAAGCAACAAAGATTTTAGGAAAAATGTTGCTTTAATCAAATGGGATTATTTATCTCATTTTCATCATTTATAAGGCATAAAACATCATTTACCCATTATTTTCATGACAATTGATGCATTAAAAGCTCACATCCATGGAAATTAAATCTTTTATGAAAATGGAAGGAATTTTCTCAAATTGATCATAACACTTCAATCCATTCCAAGAACACCTAAAAATGCATCCATACAACACTTTAAACATCTTTCCAATAGAAAATCAAGCAAAATAAGAATTTAGAAAATTTTTCTACTATTCATGGAAGCCATTAATGGAAGAGAAAAGCTTAGAAATTTACTTAATCCATGAAAATAATAGCATAGGAATGTCTATCTACCTTTATTTTGCAATGGAAATGGACTTTCTTAGTTGTTTCCTTCACTTCTTCTCCTCCTAACTCCTTCAACTTCACAGCTTGCTTCTCTTTCACCTTTCCTCATGTTGGTTTTTGCCAAAAGGAAGAAGAAGTGGCTTTATTTTGGGTGTAAAATGACCATTTTGCCCTTGGTAGCAAAATGACCAAAATGCCCTTCCAATTGGTGAAAAATGGCGTGAGATGAAGGGGCAAGTTTTATTGGAATTGCACAATTTCACTTTTACCAACATGTTAATTTTGCCCTTTTAAAAAATTACCATTTTACCCCTAGATATTTTCTAAAGATAATCATTACTTTTAGATATTTTATCTAGATATTTTCTAAAGTAATCATTACTTTTTAAAAAAATATCTAGATATTTTTCTAGTGCCATGATTACGCATAATAAATGTGCCTCGATTTGCATGCCAGTAATAATGATGCTTATTATTTTAATAAACTTTTCTCCTTTTCACTTTGGTCCTTTTTATTTTCTTTCAGTTTAGTCCCTCCTTTGTTCATAAAAAATTAAGACAATTTAATTACAATTATTCAGGCATGAAAATACTAATTTAGGAATTTAAGACATACCTGAAATTGAAAAAATGCGGATATTACAATGGGAATATGAAAATAACCAAAAATACCATCAAGAAAGCAATAAAAATATGTGACCAACCAAATGTTCAAATATCTTATCAATGAAAAGAAGAAGAAAATGGTCTTTTTGAGTTACATCATTGAGCCTCTTGTAATCAATGCAAACCTCAAAAACCTTTTATTGTTCTAGTGGGTATGAGCTCATCCTGCTCATTCTTGACCACTGTCATGCCACCCTTCTTAGGTACAACCTGCATAGGACTCACCCAGGAGCTATAAAAAATAAGGTAAATCAAACTTGCATCAAGAAGTTTAATTACCTCCTTTTTCATCACTTCTTTCATATTTAGGTTCAATCATCTCTATGGCTGCATCACTAGCCTATAGCTATCTTCCATCAGAATCTTGTTCGAACAATAGCTGGGTTGATCTTAGGAATGTCTGCATTAACCTTATCTCTAAGTGAGAATTAACTATTCCTTGCTATTAGATTTTCAATGTCAATTAGAATTTCTCAATTACTAAAATAAATCTTAATAACATTTAACACAATGTCTTGTAAAGAAAACTACACATTCATTCATAATTGCAAAGAAGATTATAAAATCAAATTCAATAACCATGCCATTCAAAACATCAATACCAACATAGTCAGGAACCCCAATGGGTTTAACAGATCTATCTACAAATATTCATAGGTATAGGTAATACAACAAGAAATTCAAATATACAGGAGAAAGAAAGAGTAAAAAAATGTACAACCCTCTTCTCTTGAATGTCAAATGGAACAATACGAATGGTGGTTAAAAAACCTATTTCAATCTTTAAGATCATGGACTCCATGAACTGCCCAATAGACTACTCGGGTTATCCAAAGAACAGATGAACGACCATGGATGATTCGCCTAAGGATGGACGAATGGCCACGGACAGTAGATCTGATGGAAAGCCACAGACGAGTCACAAAACATGGATGAGTCGCGCTCTATGGATAGGTCACACTCCATGGACGAGTTGTTGATTAGGTGGCTAAAGTCAACGGAGGTGTCCTGACAGTCATCCCCTAGTCGTTGGAAATCGTCATGCCGCCAGTCCAAGGAAGGTGATGTATCAAAATTGGAGAACCCTAGAGGAGCCTCACAGAGAAAGGTCATGAAAAATGTCGCATATGTAACAACTCCCTTATCTTACTATTCATATATCAGAGTATATACTAGCGGAAGCATAAAAATATACTAAATAAATTTTCACTTTTCCAAATTAGGGAACGTCAGAGGGTCGCTACTGGTTGAGTGTAACCCAAATAGACCATCCTCGCAGTCCATTCAAATTCCACTCAACCACTTATCTTGTGCAACATTACTAATGTCATAATATATACTACACATATTTCTCTGGAATATAAATTCTATCGGCCATTCAAAAACAATTGAGATATCTTATTGCCACAAAATAAATTCATATATATATATATATACAACCATAATTTATCAGCTTCATGGTATAATTTCTAAAACCAAGACATATACAATCCATTAACCTATTACAATTTCAATCCAACACTATACAGATCCTTTGGCATTGCTTGGTAGCCTTAGCATCCACTCTCCTGCCTAGCTATCTTCCAGGCATCCCCTGTTCCTGATCATCTGAGAAGATAACTTGATGAGATATAAAATCCCAGTAAAGCAATTTACAAATAAATACTTTCAAAAATAGTTGCTGGCTCAGTTATGACTAAGCACAGAAACAATTTCCCCCAAAATCAAATTAGAAAATAAGTGAATTACTGAACACTTTAACTAAAATGTATACAGAAAATCAATGCAAAACATACAGGGAGTATATAATCTCAAGTTTGAAAATTATACTGAAATCATGCCTGAAAAATCTCATATATTAATCTATCACACATCTTTTATGATTAATCATCTCAATTGCATGCCATTTTATCTGAAAACAAGGTTTTGGTTGGGTGTGATCCATAACACCAATCACCTGTTCAAGGACAGGCGAGAGCTGACTTCCATGGCGTCTCTGGCATGTGCACACTACAGTCTCATCCTTATACAGTCTATATGGCAATATATACACACAGTTGACTAATACTCAAGGTTATGGGATGCTATACTTAAACCATAACTCCACCCCATATAGGCTATCCACCCTTTACTCCTCAAACCTTCCATAGGGTTGTCTTGGTTTAATGCATAATTCCTAATAAATGCAGACTAATTCAATTAAAATAATCAATTTATAAACGGTCTGCTAGGGGATATTCAATAGCCATCCCATACCAGCTACTGAATATCCACCCTAAGCTAGTCTGTCCCTATGGCATATAACCCAATAGCCAAACTAGTAAACATGCAAAGAGCATCACAGGCAAGTTTTTTTATACTAAAAAAATCTAAATCAAATCAATCATGTTCAATAATCATTCCTAGTCAATCTACAAATCATATTTATTACACAGCAATTCACAATCGTTAATAAGATTCTGGGGCTGTAGATTACTCTACCTTTACCGTTTGCTCCTCTTTTGAACAGGGCTCTCCTCTTTTACCTTTGAATTGTCCTCACAAATCGTCTCTTGAGGCAAACAATTTAAATCTCATTCCATATCCTTTCTATCATGCTCTCATGCAAATCCTATCGTAAGGTTTCACTAAGGTTTCCTCTAGTTCCTCACTTCTCCTAACTATTTTTTAGGTTTTCTATCACTTTTCTCATGTAATTCTCATATAGGATGATATTTGAACCTTATTCAAATTAAAACCTAGGGATTCTAAGCTCAAATCATGTTTAAAAATCATTTCTTTGCATCAGGGGAGCTACTAGTCAACTGCCAAGAGCTGGCAGTCGGCTGATTGCTCTCTGGAAAGCTATGCTCCGCAAGACAAGGACCCGACAGTGGATTGTGTACGATTATGGGCTTCATAGTAGCTCAACAGATGACTAGTGCCCGCTCGACAGTTGACTGCTAAGTTGCTATGTTCAATTCTGAGTTTCTGATGGCTAAGCGATCGGATGGCGCATACTGCGATCGACTACTAGGCTATTGAGTAAAATTCTGGGTTTGTAAAGAACACGACAGTCGATTGGTGCATGCTAGCAGTCAACTGTTCTGTTCTTTGACAGTTTAGAAATGCAAGTTTCCATCAAATGCAGCCCAGATTACCAGTCCATAATATATGAAAATTATATGAGCTTAATCCCTACATGTTTTCGAGGAAAACCCATACATTTCTTGCTCTAAAAACATCACTCACATCAGAGAATCTACATGCAAACCGATTGGAAGAAAAACCTAAGTCAAAAACTTTGATTTAAGCTTCGAAATGGCTAAGTGGAAGCAGATTTTCTTAGTATTTCGATTCAGAAACCTATTTCTAACCTAAAAAATCAATTTATCTGGCCTAAATCTTAGAAAACCCAAAATGCCCTAATTTTTTTTCCTATTTTCACTTTCTCCTAGATTCTGACAAATTTAGGTGTTCTCATTGTAGAAAATCTAGCTATATGATGTTTGAAAAGCTAAATAAGCTATAGTTGAGGAATTTCCTACCTCAAATCCTAGTTCTGGAGCTTCAATCTTGCTTTCCTTCTCTTTTCCCTTTCCTTGCTCAGTCTCCTCTCTTCTTCCTCTCCTTACTGACTGCTCGGTGCCTTCTTTTGGCACCAGGGAAGCCCATGAACATATATAGAGGAGAGGGTGAAATAACTGAACTTCAGGGACCTCTTGGCAAAATAAGGAAATTGCATTTTAGTCCCTCTTGTTATAACCTCTATTTCCTTATTTCCTTTAAATCCTCATTTGACATTTCAAAATTATCATCATTATTAAAATTTCCAAGGGTTCGGGCATTACAGCATCCCTCAGTACTATATTATTGCCCAACACTGCCTGTGCTACCTCAACACAACTGTGTTCCAAGTGCTGCAGCCAACATTGGTGTGCTCCAGGCCATGCTTTTGGTGTTGCAGCCAGCACGGGTGTGCTCCAAGTGATGCTCCAAGTTATGCTGAGGCGCTGCAGCCAGCACAGACGTGCTCCAAGCCCATTTTCTGAGCTGTTTAAACTCAAAAATTGCTTTATTGTTGATGATGTCTCCTGAAATGAAAAAGGATACAAAGTCAGGTGATTCTTGGAATAAAAATACAAAAAAAATACTCATGAAATGGACAAATAACATTAAGTAAATGTGTAAAATAAGGCACATCAATGGTGTACCAAAAATTTTGAAATATCTTAAAAAATCTTCAGATAAGAGGCATTTTCAACAATATCAAAATAAAAAGACTCTATTAAGATAAGATACTCAACAACAATTATGCAACCTCAATAATGGTGGACTTTACCCCTTTTCAAATCCACGGACTTCAAAGAGTTTCAATTTCAATTTTAAAGATTTATATGAGGCAGCTCAAGTTTAAGAGGAAGGCATCACTTGCAATTACCCTTTAGAGAGCTTCTACTCCTTACTCTTCTCATCCCTTAAACAATTTTCATTTTATTTTGTAATTTTCAAAGTTTGTTTGAAAAGTTGCATTTTTTCAAGATTTGTATCCAAGTTTTGTAAGTTTTCTATCTTGTTTAAGTTTGAATTCAAGTTTTATTAACGTTTCCATATACAATTTCATTTCCTAAATCTAATTTCTAGTTTCATATTATATCACCTTTTACTTTATTTATTTTATGAGCTATTATCAACCCAATTATGATAAATTTTTTTTATTAAATAGATATTGAATATTGAATATCAAATAGATTATTTAATTATAAGATGTTAAATATCTAATATTTATATATTTTAAATATTTTAAATATTTTAAGTATTTTAAATATTGAAAACTTTTTAATATAAATATTTAAAATATATTTTTTTGAATTGGGTTAGAGTATCATGCAAATAGGACCGATGGTGAGGTCTGGGCCTGAGTCCTGTCGCCACCAAAATAAGGGTCGGCTTGTGGTAGGGAAGAGCGTTTGAAGGCTGAAGATGTTAGAAGCAAAGAGTCTGAAGAAAGCCGTGGTTCCATCTACTCTTATACAGGATCTATCTCCTGGAAGCCTGCAGTCTACTCGTCTCGCTCTTCATGTATAAATTACCCCTCCTCTCAACTCTCTTTCTCTCACATTTCACTTTTTTTTTCCTTTTAATGTACGCTCTAACTTTTTTCAGGTTAGCGAAGATCCCCGTTTTTGTTTGCTCTACTTAGCTTCCGCTTGTCTCATTTATAAAATCCAGGTATTCTGTGTTGTATGATAGTCTTAAGATTCATTGTCTTTGATGATGAAGTATAGAATTTGAGGGAGAATGATTGTGTTTATCTGGGTCTTGTGTAATTGGTTGAATTAGTAAAGTGAATCATCGTCGTTTTGCTTTGTTTCCTTTATTGATATCTATAAAGCACCAAAGCCTCTATTTTCATGCGTGTCACATTTTGATATTACCACGAAGAATTGTTGACACGCTTCCGACAAACATATGGAGGTTTCATGAAAGAAAATTTTCTTAACTCAAAATAAGCAATGCAGCTTAAATACACGCCAAACACAGCTCTAACTCAAGCCAAATATAATTTGGACGTGGATGACTCAGAAAAAGGGAAAAGGACCACGAAAAAGAAGAATGAAAAACTAGAGACTTTATCTTCATAAGATAATTAAGGTTCTTTTCTAATGACTTTACCTAATACTTGAATAATGTGAATAATAAAGTTTAACAACTTTTGATTTAGTAGGTATTTTTTAGAAAACAGTAGTATATGATGCTTAGAATATAGAAAAATGCTGTTTGTGCTTTTCTTTATATATATGCTATGTTGTTTCATTTTCTTTTTTTTTTAAATTTGACATGCCAACGTTTCCAATTTCTATATGCTTAATGGGTTGATATTAATGCAATTAAATTGGTGCTTGGTGATAAGTTCAGTTATTTAGTAGTCGATAACCAATAGAAAACTTTGTTGGATCTCTGACTATGAGTATAGATCATTGACATGAATGTGTTAATGCTAGGTTGTTGCTCGAAAGTAACGTGTTGTATGACTTGAGTAGTGTCAAATGAGTAAGAACTACTACATGATGCGCAGATGTAATGAAATAAAAAGTAGGGACTCCCACATTTTCGTGGAAGGGTATGGGTGAAGAAGGTAATCCATAATAGTACAATACGTTTTGTGACTTGGAATATTGGTACACTCATAGGCAAAGAAATAGTAGACATTTGGATTGAGAAAAAGATAAATGTAATGTGCCTACAAAAAACTAAATGGGTAGGAGATAAAACAAGAGAATTAGACACTTTGAGGTTTAAGCTTTGGTATGTCGGAAAGACAAAAGTTAGGAATGAAGTAGGTATAATTGTAAATAAAGAGTGGAGGGACAAAGTAGTGGATATAAAGAGAATAAGAGATAAGATAATTATTCTAAAGCTTGTAGTGGATCGGGACACCTTGAATGTTAATGGTGTTTATGCACAAGTAGGTTTAGAAGAATGTCATAAAATTAAATTTTAGGAGGACTTAGAAGGTTTAATATAAGGAATATTGTGCAAAGATTTTTTTAGGAAGAGATCTAAATAAATATGTGGGGAGTGAAGCTAGAGAATATGAAGGTTCCTGTGAAGGAAATGCAGACATGTGTTTTAGAAAGAGGGTACAATATTTCATCACTCATAAGAGTGGAGCGACGTGTTACCAATCAATTTCTTCTTGGTAAGGAAATCAGATAGAAAACATTGGGTCGATTGTAAAGTCATATTTGGGGAGACCTTAACTATCCAACATAAGGTCTTGGTTATGAATGCACATGCTAAGAAGAGTTCAAAGAAACAATAAAAAAATAAGCCTTAGCATAAGGTGGTGGCATTTGAGAGATGAACTGCATGAGAGTTTCTAGAAAAAGTTGCTAGAAGAGGGCATTTGAGAAGCACAAGGAATTAGGAATGTTGCAAAAGAAACGTTGGGTATATCAAGAGATTTCGGACCAAAAGGGAAAGAATCTTGGTGGTGTGTTGCAAATGTGTAGGATAAGATTAAGGTTAAAAGAGGGTGCTATAAAAGCATGATACTCATGCAAGGATAATGTAAATTGGGAGAAGTATTAGGTAGCTAAGAAAGACGCCAAGAAGACAGTGTTTGAGGCAAGAGATAGAGCTTTTAAAAGGTTATACCAATCCTTGGGAACAAATGATAGGGAAAGAAGAATACTTAGACTTCCTAAGAGTAGGGAGAGAAAGACATGATGAATAGTGAAATGTATTAAGGATGAAGAAGTTAATATCTTGGTAAGGGAACAAGATATCTAAGAACAATGAAAAAATTATTTTCACAAACTTTTCAATGAAAGACACATGTCTTCTTGTTATGCATGTAAGTTAAGTACTAAAGAGGAGGACAAAAGTTATTAAAGGAGAATCCAAGAGTTTGAAGTAGTACCTGTGTAGGAGAGAATAGATAATGACAAAGAAATAGGACCAAATAATATACCCATGAGGTGTGGAACCACGATTTGTGTGAGAACACATGGTGGACCCATGATGAATTTCCCTATAACCATAGGATTACACCGAGATTCAGCTTTGAACCCTTACCTTTTTAACTTGGTATTGCATGTGCTTATTTCCAAAAGGCAGTGCCACAGTGCATGCTTTTTGTTGATAATATAATCCTTGTTGAAGATTTGAAAGAAGTAAACAAAAAATTAGAGGTGGAGACAAGCTTTGGAAACATTTGGTTTTGGATAATTTAAAGTAAAATGGAGTATATAGAACGTAAATTTAGTGAAATGTACATTAAATTTAGGGTGGAGGTGAAACTTGGATATCATTCTATATAACAAGTCACAAGTTTTAGGTATTTGGGAATTATCATACAAAATAATGGAGAAATAGAGTGGGAATTAAACCATAAGGTCCAAGCGAGATACATTAAATGGAGGAAGGCTTCAAGTGTCATCTACGGTAGAAAAGTACCTCTCAAACTTCAGGGAATATTTTATCGCACATATGTAAGACCTGCTTATTTGTGATAGAAAAGTACCACTGAGGCTTAATCTGCATTGTTATATGGTACTAAATGTTAGGTGATAAAAAGTCAACATGAAAAAAATTTAACGTTGCAGAAATGAGAATGTTGCGTAGTGAGTGGTCACACTAGAAATGAAAAAATTAGGAATAAGTTCATTAGAGAGAAAGTCGAGCTAGTCCTTATCATAGAAAAGTTAGTAGAAACATCCCTTAGGTGGTTTGGTCATGTACAAAAGAGACCATTAGAGGCTCCTTGAAGAGTTGACCATATGACAGATAGTCTAATAACTAGATGTAGGAGAAGACAAAAGAAAATAATAGGAGAAATTATTATGATGAATTTAACTATTAATAATCTAATTGTAGAAATGAGTAAGGATAAAATATGTTGCCGTCGCTTGATCTATATAACTCCACTTAGTAGGAGACTCTGTTGTTATATATAAGACTTGCATTGTATAGTATCAAATGTTGGGCGATAAAAAATTAACATGAGTAAAAGTTCAATGTTACAAAAATGAGAATGTTGCATTGGATGAGTGGACACTATAGAAATGATAGGATTAGGAATGATTGCATTAGAGAGAAAGTTAGGATAGCACCTATCATAGAAAAGTTGATTGAAATGTGCCTTATGTGGTTTGATCATGTATAGATGAGGCTATTAGTAGACCAAAGAAAACAATAGAAAAAACTATTAGGATAAATTTAACTATCAACAACCTAAGCATAGAAATGAGCCAAAAGAGAACATGGTGTTGCTAGATTCGTGTAATCGACCCTACCTATTGAGAAAAGACTTTGTCTGTTGTTGTTTGACCAATGGAATAATAAAGACTTGGGTTGAATGATGTTGTTGTAGAATATTTTTTATATTTGTTAGGGCCTTAAAAGCATTCATCTTGTGTTATAGTTTTATTCATGTCACTGTTTTATTTAAACCTCCTTTACTTCTAAATATCTTGATTTCTTTTCTATTTATATTTATGTATGTCTAGATTACATTGGAAGAATCTTCAGTCTGTAAAGGAAAAGAAAGTCTCTTGATCCCTGAACAAACAGAGGTACAAAGTCTTATGAACTATACAGAAAAAATACTTGCTGCTTGCCATGATCAGTTTTGTTATATGATACTTCAGAATCAGTGTGTGATTGTTTAGTTTCTTTTAGGGATGGTGATAGGTTCGGATATTTGGGTATTGGACAGTATCCGTTCGAAAAAATATTTGATATCCATCGAATATTGAATATTGAATGGGTAGACAAGTAAAATGCAACTATTCATCAAGTATTGGCTGGGTGCGGATATTGACTTCAAAACCTTATAACCATCCAAGATGAAGGGGTGGATAAGATATCCGATATTTAATACCCAAATAATATATATTATTAAATATAATATATGTTGTTAAATAAAATTTTATTCTTTTAATTAATGTATTATTGGAATTGTTGTTTAGAATTTCATTTTATGATAATTATGTATGATATTTTTTTATTGTAAAATGATTTTTTATAGCCATTTATATTATTTGAAATTTTTTTATTGGGTGTATATCGGGTATTGGGTGTCGGATAGATTAGTTGATTATAGGGTATCTATTATCCATTACATTGTATTTTTTTAATGGTTCAGGTATAGGATGGCTTCGGATACAAATATTAGAAATGATATTTTTTTTGAATTTAGTTGGGGTTTGGATATTGGATATTTTGGACGGATATGGACAATAAAAACATGGACTGGTACCTGCCCATTGCTATTCCTACTTTCTTGGTAGTTACTTGTTAATCTGGTGATCTTCTGGTCTCTGGTAGGTTGCTGACTCTTTGTTAGTGAACCGCTGCCCTCATCGTTCAGAAATTCAGAGTATTGTTCTTGCTGAAGCTGAGAGTAAGTAATTTTGAATTACTATTTTTATTTTTAAACTTTGTTTAGCCCCCTTACAATGAATTTCAATTAGTACATAAGTTTCTAATTTAGCTTTTTTATGTTTTTAAAAGCAAATCTTAAGTTGTCAAGTTACACTTGACATGGTTGACTTGAATCACAGTTGAAGAAGGTAGTAATGCCATTTTTTTTTTCTTTTTTTCCATTTTATAATAGCTGCTTGTTCTATGATTTTGCCATTGATCTGAAAGCAAATGCTGTGATATACTTGGGAGGTGAAATCCTTTAAGATTAAGTAATATTTTTACACAATTAATGGGTGTCACATAAAAGATTGGTCACATGAAAGTTCTAATATTGATCAGGTATGGTAAACCTTAAGGTGGTGTTTTGTACATCAGAATTTTCATTCCTGAAATACTTGGAAACCTCTGTTGGATATGGGGAAAAACAAATATTTAGATGGTACCAATGGATTTTTCTGGCAACAGAGCTTGCAACTATACTATGTGAAGACCAGGCTTAGAACAAATTGATTGTCTAAATTTGATAGTTCTTCTATTTGATTACTTAAGACTTTGATTTTATAAACAGCTGTGGTATTTCGGAAAAGTATTCCTAGGGATGATACGTAGAATGAAATATTCGATATTAAAAATTATATTGTTCATTGTTGACCAAAAAGGTGGAAACCATTTCTATACACTACAATGTAGGTATGGCAATTCATAATCTAACGGTCCTTTGTCTATTAACCCAATCCAAAGTAGCTATTAGGCATTTGCATGTCTCCTGGGAACTGGTGTATCTCAACATGGATTTGGGTTTGAACCTCAAACTAAATGTTGAAGTCATATTATATCTAATGAGATTGATTGTGATGGAACCCCCATTGAAAAGGCATATATGAGGAGAATAAAATATAAGGATGGAGAGCCCAGCCCAATTAACAATAATATCAGTGTTCACTCTAGAGAGAAAAGAGGGGCAGAGATGGAAATTGAGAAAGATGTAAGTAACTCTGACACGGATGCTAGCTGAAGGGGGATATTATGGGAGAGCAGACTGCCAGGGGAGGAAAATTTGGAAGGGACTTGGGAGAGTGCTAGCCTCTTGAAAGCTAGCTTTGTCATTTTATTTTTCCTTGTTTTTCTACTATTTTGGTGCTGCTGTATTTTCTGTTTTCCTGGTGTGTTTGTGCTGCTATTTTCTGTTTTCCAGTGCTAGTTGCTACTGTTTTATGGTGTATTTTTCCTTTATCGAGGTTTCCTTAATACTATATTAGTATTATTCAGTCATCTAGACGGGGTTCCTATCAGATTGTTTCTTGCCGTGGGAAGGCTCTGGTTGTTTATATGACTTGTTCTATGTGTAAATTTTTTTTTTTTTTTTGGGGCTGAATATCATATGCATCAGCCCCCAAGTAGTGCTCAAGTAATCTCTCAGTTTGGTCATCCCATCATAAAATTTGCTTTCCCTAATTTTCATGTCGAATTTTGTTATTTTATACGAATAACTTTACCTAATACTAGTTAGTTGTTAATTTTATTGTACTTGTTATTTGTGTTATACATTAGTCAACACTTAAAGTTTTGATTGGTAGGGAAATCAGAAAGACAATAAATCAGTAAATGCTCACAAGACTTGGATGATGTAGGGAAATTATCATATGTAGAAATAGTTGTTTCTCATAGTTTTATATGTTTTCATCGTTGCCATCAGCTACTAAAGCCCAATTCAGTTATGGGAAACACTTTCCAGATTGAGAGAAGATTTCTGCAATATTCACTTCTCATTTATATTTGTTACTTTAATATTTTGGGTGATAGTGAAGCAAAAAAACTTAACAAATCATTGATAAAATTACGTTCAGCATGGGACACATTTATGCTTATATATATATTGAACTAATCTCAATATATGAGACGTTTACTTTACAAAAGACTTTGCTAATATTTAATATTTGATGAGTTCATTTATTAATCTATAATGGATAAACTTATGCTTATGCCTTGAAATTAAACCTATTTGGAAAGAAAATTCTAATACACTTTCACTTCACCAAAATAAATAAAATTTTGTTTTATTAATATATTTGTAAGTTAATGTGCTAGCATGATTTACATCAATATATCTGTTCTATTTGTTAACTTTGATTTTCAGATCATGGTTACTTATTGTTGGGAAGTGTGGATTCATATGGTCATCTTATTGTATCTAAATTAGATACTTCAGGTGAAGGTACGTTTTTCTTTGTTGTTATCTTTTTAATAATGTCATTCCTTTTGATGAGAATTACTTTGAAGTTAAGAATTGTCATTAATAAGAAAACTTACTGGTGCTCACTCACAGAGAATGCCTAACAAATTTTATATTCTCTTTGAATTTATGAATATACTTTTATTAATGAAATTAGTTTGCGGCGATGGTGTTACCTTCCAAGAAGATGAGAAAAATGTAATTTTCCTTTAAGTCGGAAAAAAGTTATTTTTTTTTTTGCTAGTATGACAACGAGAAAAGATTGTTTGTTGTTTGTTGTAGTAGTATAACAACAACAAATAAAGCATTTTTCCACTAGATGCAGTCAACTACATGGATCAAGCGACATTAACGTGTTTTATTTTGGCTCATTTCTACAGTTAGATCGTTGATAGTTTATTTTTACTTTCCTAGTAGTAAACAAATCAATTAATCATACAAAATAACTATAATTATTTGGATAGATGATGTAATTGCTTGATAAGAGGTCTATTAGTGTTGGGTTTATATATTAATGACATACCTCTTTTCTATCTGCAGTATAGTAGTGATGAGAGCTGATTGAATGACTATATAATGACTAGGATATGACTGTATAATAACTAGGATATAGCAATAATATTATTTTGTAATTAGGTGTTCTAATTCCTTAGAGTTTAATGCTTTATCTTGTACCATTGTACAATAAATACTATGCTCGTGTAGGTCAGAATACATTGACTACATTTCCCACAGGGGGTTTTCTCTTTGTCTCTCTTCCCTCTCTCTTTATTCATATGGTATTTGAGCCTTGAAGAGAAAAACCCCAGGCCACTTCAATTAGTCAGCCCCTTTAGTGCCTATGCCATCATTCCAATCATTGTGTGTGTCTCCTTTGATCGAAACTCCCTTGCGAACATCTCAGGCCACTGATGCTTCTTTGACCACTGAACTTGCCCTAGAGCCAGATTGGAAATCCTGTAGCATTGTCCACACACCCGCACATGAGAGCGAGTGATGCTGTCTTTTTGACCACTGTTAACATAGAATTGGTTGCTGACCACTAGAGAGTGATGGAAAACCTTGGAAAACATATTTTAGAAAAATAAAAAAGAATTAATGCTGTCTAGGGAATATTGGATCTTGTTCTTTTGTTAGTTGTTATGCTTTTAATTAGTTTTTTTGGAAGTTGTTGCTATGCTTTTTTAAGTTTTGACTTGGGCTCCCTATATAAAAAGCCCTCTCACTTAATGTAAGTTAGCCTTGAATTTCAGAATAGAATACTCAGATTGTTGCTCTCATTTCCCTCTCCATTTCTCCTTTCTCCCTCTACCCTTTCATATTCTTCCTCTCCCTTCCCATCATTTCTTTCTCTCTTTTACTGGTCCTACATCAGAGAATCAAGCTAAGTCCTTCTTCTCTACTGTTTGGACATGCCTTGTGGTATTTCTCATCTATTCAAGGTTGTGCATGGGTTAAGTTAGTTTTGGTTAGAGGTATGATTCCATCCGAAATGACCAAATGGCTTTGGGTTGGAATGGGTCAATTTCTGCTAAAATTGGCTAGCGAACCTGAACCAGCCCAACTTGATAATAAATGGGTTGGATGAGGTTGGGTTGGGTGTTGATGCCTTTTATTTTTAATCCCCTTCTTTGGTAGTGTTGGATTTGGATTAGCTTGGGATTTCTCCGAGTTGATGATGAATTGTTAGCAATTTTTAGACCAAATTTTGTTCACAACATCAAATTACATTAGCCTATTTTTCTTATTAATAAATGATAGTGCATTTTATTGGAATTTAACAAGCATCATGTAAATAATAAATCAAAATAAGACTCTTTAAATACATTAAACATCCATTATTGATTACACCTAAAAAAAAAAAAACAAAATTATACAATAACTAATTAGTTAAACATGCATTACATAACAATAATAGTTTATCACAATAAAAAATTACAATCAAAGATCACAATTTGTCATCAATAATTAGTTAAACATCCATTATCTCATAGTAATAGTTTTTCACAATACAAAGTTACAATCAAAGCTCACTATTTCACATCACTAATTAGTTAAACATCCATTACAACTAAAAATAAAAAACAAGACAATTTTAAAACTAACAAACCATCAACTACCAAACAAGGAGATGGTTTGGTTAGGACCCAGACGTCAGAATGAATAGTCATAAAGGGAATTAAGCTTTTATTATTAATTAAAGGACAAGAGTTTATAGTATGTTTGGCATATTCACAAGCATCACAAAACAATGTGTCACTTGGAATACTGGAAAACAAACTAGGAAATGGTTTCTTCAAAACAAAAAAAGATGGATATCCTAACCCCTTATGTCATTGTTCTATTTCTTGGTTGACATACTTATTAACTCCAAAAAAGGCTTGACCTGAGTCTTGAATACCATTGAACAAGTACAAGTCATCACGCAATCTACCATTGCCAATCCTTCTCCATGTTTGAAGGTTCTAAAAAGCACAATGATTAGTGAAGAACACGATTATACAATTTACATCTTTGGTGATGGAACTGACAGATAAAAAGATTAACAAGAAACTCAGGTACATGAAGCACATAAGAGAGTTTAATATTAGGTGTACAAACCATCGAACCAGTTTCACAAACAGGAGTTACAAACCCATTAGTAATTCAGACATTCTTCCCTTTAAGACATGAAGAGTAGTATCGAAGGCCTTTAGAAGAACATGTCATGTGACTATTCGCACTAGAATCAATGATCCAAGAAAGAAGATGAGCAATAAAGGCAATGCTTGAGTGCGTATAATTTGATGTGCCAATCGTGGAGGAGTCAAATTTGGTTGAATTTCGTCAGCAGAAAGAGTAGAACTAGAGTCTGTCCCCTTGAGTGTCTCAATAATAGATGCCAATTGTGCAAGTGATCTTTATCAGAGGTGGTTGCCTTCAGTTTCTCATGAGAGACTGTCAATTTGGACTTCTCTGTCGATGCTTGATAAAGCATGACATTGCATCGACTTTCATCTTGTAGAACATAAGAGTATGCATCCTCAAGAGAAGGGAAAGGACTTTTAGCCAGAACTTGGACCTAAAACTAATCATATTCCAGGTTCAAACTAGTTAGAAAATCATAAACCATTTCTTTCTCAGTCAGTTTTTGGAACAAAATAACATCTTCAATACACGTTTTTGAGAGATCTTGATAGTAATCCCACTTTTTCCATAACAAAAATAACAAACAAAGCCTTTTCTTGCTAAATGGGGTTGGTTATATGGATCAAACAATGCTAACATGTTTTATCTTTGCTCATTTCTATAGTTTGATTATTAAAAGTTAAATCTATCTTAATAATTTTTCTTATTGTTTTCTTTGGTTTTCCCCTACTTCTAGTTATTGGGCAATCTTTCATTTAGTTGATTCTTCGTGCAGAAGCCTCTAATGGTCTCCTTTGTACATGACCAAACTACTTAAGAAGTGTTATCCAGACTTTCTCTCTAATGAACTCATTCCTAATCCTATCTTTTTTACTGTGACCACACATCTAACACAAAATTCTCATTTTTGCAACGTTGAACTTTTGCTCATATTGACTTTTTATTGCCCAATATTTAGGACCATACAACAATGTAGGTCTTATAGCTGTACGATAAAATTTTCCCTTAAGTTTAAGTGATACTTTTCTATCACAAATAACTCTTCAAGCCTTCTTTCATTTCATCCACTCAGCTTGAACCATATGATTTACGTCATCCTGTATTTCTCCATTATTTTGTATTATCATTCGCATATACTTAAAATTTGTGACTTCTTGTATAGAATGATCTCTAAGTTTCACCTCTACCTTAGAATCAATGTCCTTTTTACTAAATTTACATTCCATATATTATGTTTTGTTTTGACTTATGGAACCCATATGTCTCCAAAGTTTGTCTCCACCTTTCTAATTTTTCGTTTACTTGTTTGGAATCTCTAATAAGAACTGTATCATTAGCAAGAAAATACACTTTGGTGCTACCTCTTGGATTCATTCAATGAGCACATCCAATACCAACCTTGATGTAATCCTATGATTATGGGAAAATCCTTTGTGGCTTTAACTAGTTTTCTCACATAGGTCATGGCCCCATTGTAGATGTCTTTAGTTGCTCAAATATAAGCCACACAAAATCCTTTCTTTTCTAATGCCTTCCATAATACCTATCTTAATACTCTATCATAGGCCTTTTCTAAATCAATGAAAACTATATATAGATCCTTATGAGATTTTGATAGAGCCCAGATACTGAGTTGGTTGTTTGAATAGTACTGTAGTTTTATTGATAGCAAAATAGAGCAAAAAACAGTGACACTTATACACTCACAGCATCACTATACTCACAAGGTAACAGCAAAGTATAGAAAACAGTAGCAAAACACACTCACGACAGCACTTTCTCACAGTACAATAGCAGAAAATAGAAAAGAAAATGCAACACATGAAACAGAGCAAAAGCAGTAAAGGGATGCTAGCTTTTGAGAGGCTAGCACTCTCCCATTCCCTTCCTTTTTCTTGGATGCCCCCTCTCCCTACTCTCCATCCACTACTAATACCCCTTGTGTCCTATGGTTATGGGCCTCAACCTCATGCACTTCAGCATAATTAGTTAGGGAGTTAGTTACAGCTTGGCTCCCCTTCATCAGCTCCCTCATTGCCTTTACCCCTTCTAGAATAAACCCTCAACGTTGCTTTAGTTTCTTGTTTCCCATTCTTACCCTTTCTCTTATAGTAAGTGTGATTTTGCGGTTTATCAGATTTCTAATATCTCTCCATCAATCTTCTTAATAAATAATATTGGTTCTATGATTGACCTCCCTGATATGAAACAAAATTGGTTCTTTGTAATTTGCTTGTCCAACCTCAATTTCTGCTTAATAACCTTCTCCCATTACTTCATAGTATGACTCATTAGTTTGATCCCCCTATAATTTGCACAATTTTGTATGTCACCCTTGTTCTTATATACTGAGATTAAAATACTTTTTCTCCATTCATTCGGCATCTTTTTGGGAACTCAATATCACATTCAACAACTTTGTTAACCAACTTATACCTTTTCTTCCTAAACTCTTCCACACCTCAATGAGCATATTATTAGGTCCTATTGCTTTGCCACTATTCATTCTCTTCAATGTCTATACTACTTCAAACTCTTGGATTCTTCGATAGAAAGTATAATTGAGATCCTCTTGTTTATTACTTAGCCTATTAGCATGACAAGTAGAAATGTGTCCTTTATTAAAATGTTTGTGCCATGGATAAGTAATAATCGGTAATGGTTAGTTCACCTTGCTTTGTGCAATGGATTTTATTTCTGATGTCAAACACCTGGGAGAATAGGCACGTTTGGTGGAAGTCTTGAGTTTTTCAGCAGTATCAAGTAATAAATAATGTTTAGAAATTCGGGTATGCATAGTATTTAAGAGCCATGTCATCACAAGTAAAATTTTAGATTCCCATTGAGCATAGGTATTATCAGAAAGAGCAGGGGATTTTTATCTCTAGTAATGTTACTAAGTAATTTCAGAGATTTAAGAAATAGTAAGCATGCCCTTGACCAAGCAAGATAAGTACCAGCTTAATCTAAACGGGCAATTGGTGGTTTGCCAAAGGGCAAAAGTTGAATGAGACATAATGTATGTTTTCCTTTTCCTTATATACTTGATTGAGTTCTAGTCAATGACACTTCTAGTGCATTGTTTTACTAATTATATTCACTTGATTGATACTTTCTAGTTTCTAGCATTTAGAGGAACAAATATATCTTATTATAATATCATTGGATATTATAAGCCACAGCTTACACTCTTTTCCCATTAAACCTTCATTTTAAAACCAATGACTATATAATTAAAGTTTTCTTGTCTTTTCTTGCTGGCTTCTGCTTTATTTTTATTGCTGCTTTGAGTCATAATAACTAACGACTGATAGTGTTGGATGTGTCTCTGCAAATCTTAAGATGTTGACAGGCTTACATATTCAGTATTGCCTCATGATTGTGGAATTGGGGAAGGCAGTTGGTCAGGACTTTGCTTTAGCCCAAGTCAATTGTCTATGGTGAGATCTTATAGCCAAATTAAGAACTTTGCAAACTTGATTATCTCATAATGGTGGTTCATTCTATCGCAAGGTTTTTGTGCCCAAAAGATAGATGTTAAAGAACAAGGGAGTACATTTATAGTTAACAACTAAGAAAATATGGAAGCCAAAATTAAATTTTTGAAGTGTAAATAGCTTAAAAATGATTTCACATCACATACTAATAGTTTACTGCAGATAATTTGTAAATAAGTGTCATGTATGTTCTGTTTGTAAGTTCTTAGTCCTATCTTTGTAAGAAAATAATTGAACTGGAGTTGAGCTGTGGCAGTGGCCAGAACTTCTATTAAGATGGTTATGAAATATATTATTTGGTATTCTTGTATTGAAAAAATTATTAAATTGGGAAAAAAAAAACAGGGAAAGGAAGGACCTGTTTGAAAGCTATTCTTAAAAACAGTTTTTTATTTTTAAAAGCAGAAAAACAAACAAATCTGTTTGATCTTTATCAATAGCAAAAAAATAATGTGTTTTGAGAACAATAAACACAAAAGAACTAAAAGATGTTTATGAATTCATGTTTTTTAAAACAGAAAAAATACAGAAAACAAGTATTTTCATTAATTGTATATATATATATATATAAATTTGTGAAAACAATACTAACATGAATTCTCAAAACTAATTTTATAAAGGAGTTTCAAAAACTAGAAAAACAAAAACAGAATAGAAAAAGGCCCTAAATGCTTTCCTTTTCTATCTTCTAGTTTGGAAGTTTGACCAATTCCTGCCCTATATATGGGTTTCCCAAACATATTGATTGGTTAGTTCATACAGGCAGCTGTTGCTCGTAGTTATTGCAAAACCATTGATATTTACGACCAGGATATCCACATTCGCACATTAAGAACGTAAGAATGCTCTACAACACTTTATTTTCTTCTATTTATTTTTTAAATTTAACATTATGGAACGAGAATTATCTGCTGCCATTTACTTCTCCATTCCTTCTTGTTTCAGTGTGTTCGAATATATTGTTTTACTTCTGATAACATTCATTTCAACATCATACAATATATGATTTATTAAAAGTGATACCCATGTTCCCTGTATACAGTGGCATAATATCTCCTAAATTTTGTAATAATAATTACCACGCCTCAGAGTGATGGACATGTAGTGACACTAAATTTTGATTTTGAACTTCTTTTGTTTTGTTTTGTTTTTTTCTCCTTTTGCCTTCGAATTTGAACATTTCTGAGATATGAATTGCAAGTCATTCATTTTAAATTCTATCTTTTCTTTCATTTTCCCCGCCCATGTTTTGATTGACACTATACAAGCTGTATGTCATAACTTGCATTAGGTTGCTGCCATAGGGTATTCATTAAAATTTCATTGTTTTCTTTAATATTATAGTTAGATCAATAATTCCATGCATGATAAAAAAAAAAAAGTCTTGAATTTGTTGTTCTCATTGATTGTCTGCAAAATTTTATTGTCAAATTACTTTCTATTGTATGGGAATTTTGTCTCTGGATAGCTCTTAATGATTGAATTGAGTAGCTAGTAGTGGTAGACTACACTATTTGGCTTTTGCTTATTTAGTCTTTGCTCAAATTCACCTTTTTTTTTTTCTTAATTGAAAGCCCTCAGTTTATAACATTAATGTTTCTTTAGTTTGCTATGATGGATGTGTTAGTTTGAATTTGGAACTCTTTACTAGCTTACTTTTGCATGGCTTCTTTGAGAGACAATTGACAGCTGTTTACTGCTATCAACAATTTGCATGAATTGAATTCTTGTGTTCATTTTCTCTTCTTGGCTTTTTAGAATGGCATGACTAATATTTTTTCCATTTTTGGTAAGTTGTGCTAAATTTTGTATTTGTTGACATTTCTTTTTAAGCATGACTTTCAGTTAATTTGACTTCTTGCAGGCTCTGGTACCCTTCTTCTTTAGTTTTCTTGCAAAATGTAGTTAATGGAGATAGAAGTTCTATCTTAGGTGTTACTGAAGGTTGTCAGGTAAATAAATATATTAGCTTTTATCTAATATTTATGTGACAAGGGTTTTTGTTTTTCATGTTTTTCTTTCTCTGCAAATAATTTTGTGCATCATTTGGTAATATAATTGCAGCTGTCTATATGGGACTTGAGAATGAAAGAAAATGGTGGTTGTCTACATCGAATATGTGGTTCCCCTGGCGATATCTTCTATTCTGTTTGTAGTTCTTCAACTGGAAACATTGCTTTGGGTGGAGCTGATCGCACATTGACTATCTATGATCCTCGCAAGTCAGTTACTGTTATGATTTTCTAGTTAAAAGAAAGGCAAAAGTCTATTTTTAGTCCTTAAAGTTTCGCTCAAGTTTCATTTTAGTCCCAAATGTTTTTGAGTAGTTTAAAAAGGGGTTCAATATAATCCTTTTTTGTAAATGTTCTTAACTCTGATGAGAAAAGGTTTTATTTGTTTTTGTTATTGTTGTTCTTAACTCTGGTAACCACCAATTGATGTTTTCTTAGTTTTTCCATTGTCAACCTCAAGCAAGTTATATGGGTGGGAAAATCAACACTGTAGATCAAGATGTTGTAAAAAAAGACCAGGATAAATTTTCTAAGGTACTTCTGAATGACTTCATTCATCAATGATTGAAAAATAGATAGGGCATTTGTAAGTCCAAAGGGCATTAATAAAAATTCATAGTGAACTTCATGGGTTCTAAAGGCTGTCTTGTGCTCATCCTCAGTCTCAACCCAAATTTGGTGATATCCCGATTTCAAGTTCAGTTTAGAGAACACCGTTGCATCTCCAGTTCATCTAAGAGCTCATCAACATCTGGGATTGGAAACTTATCCAGTGTAGTGATCTTGTTTAGTGCCATATAGTCCATGCAAAACTTCCAACTTCATTTTTTTTTTTTTTTAAACAAGTAACACTGAGATAGAGAAAGGGCTATTACTCGGTCTAATTATACCAACCAAGATCACCTCTTTCACCATTTTCTCAACCTCATACACTGAGCTAGAGAAAGGGCTATTACTCTGTCTAATTATACCAACCATCATCTCTTTCACCATTTTCTCAACCTCATCCTTCTGTGAATAAGGATACCAGTATGGCTGAATATTTGGAGGCTGGGTTCCCGATTTCAGTTCAATAGCATGGTTCTTCACCCAATTTGGAGGTAATCCTTCAGTTCAATAAACTTTTGGGAAATGAAACCTGGGCGAAACTTTTGGAACTAAAAGAAAACTTTTGCCTAAAATAAATTGGAAGTGGTTCAATGATCATGACTACATTGACTAGTGTGATTCTTATCATATGTCAGTGGCATATTTGGCTGCAAAATTCTTTAACTCTTACTGTCCATTTGTTAAGCAGAAATGTGGAAATGGAAATTAAGAATAAGACTTTTTTACTTTCACCTGAAACAGATTAATCCTAACCTATGAATTACATCTTTGACGTAGATGGTCAGCATTATCCAGATGGGTGCACTGTTCAAAATATGAGGTGAGTTTTGATGATGTACTCTGCCTGGGTCCTTCTCTATGTTTCATTTTCTTCTTTTGATGAATGTTTCTAAGAGAAATAATATTAGAAATTCTGAGAGTTTGAAATTTGCATTATATGCAGCTATTGTATGCACTTATATATACCAAAAGTTCAAGTTGGATAACTGTGGGCCATGATGCATCTTTGAATTCTATCATTCTTTCTTTGTCCAAGGGACTGAATTACATCCTAAGTAGTTTTAATTTTATTTGACTACGCTGTATAAGTTTATAAAATGACAGTTGTACCTATTTATAGTTTTTGTATGTCATAGAATAACTTATTTTCATGGTTGATTTTACTCTGGGTAGTTGGGTAATCCAGTTAGAGTATTTGTCGAAGTTATCAAATGAGTAATTATGTTTTCTTTGCAGCAATTGGGTTCAAGAATTTCTTTTTCATTCTATCAGAAGAGTTAGTGGAATATTTATTTCTCATTTTTGTGTATCTCAGCCTCTATATTCTTTTTACGTACATGGATTGTGAATGAGGAAGTAAGAAATTAATATATTTTGTTCATTAAATGTAGATTCAAGCTCGCTGAAAGTAATTAATAATATTGTACTTACGTAATTGATAGCCAAGGTGATCATTGTGGTTCAAGGTCTTCAGAACCGAGGGTTTATGTTCATCCTTTAATGAGGATATTGATGGGAAGGGGGTGGGGGCAGATGGAGGGATTTGTCACTACAAAATGCTTCAGCCATTATAAGTAGGCATTTTAACTATGAAAAACTCTAACTTTTTGTCAATTGCTTCAACTTTTCATTTGCTGTGCTGAGATTTCCCATGTTTCTACGGCAGCACTCATGTTTAGTGGGTATAACATGCTGGTATAGATGACTATTGTTGATTATGTTTTCATTATTGCTGCAGATAACAGGGCTGGCTTTCTCTGCAGTTGACCCTGACTATATTTATGTACAAGGGGTTGATTATGAGGTAATTCTTTATGCAGTTTCTGATGGTAAATTGTATCTCATGGGTGATATTTCACTTAATACTTTTCAGGTTAAAGCACATTTTTATTCCCCTAAGTTTCTCTCAAATTTTGATTTTGTCCTTGAAAGTTTAATTTGGTCCATTAGTCCTCCATTTTTTAAAAATGTTTCATAGTATCTTTTTCCCTAACTTTGGTAACTCCAATAAATTTGTCCTTTGTGCTATTGATGTGGCTTTTATTCTTTGCGTGGGACCATCCTAGTCAGCAAATCATCTTCCTCCTTTTTTTTCTCTTCTATTTTCTTCTCCTCTCTCCTCTCCTTTCTTGTCTTTCTTTTGTTCTTTTCCTCTTTCCACCAGTGTGTCTCCTCAGATCAAACACAGCTTGAACACCAGATTTATTAGGCTAAAAAAAAATCAAATTACAGAGCAGTAGATTCTGTAAGCCCATTAGTTTCCTCCGAAATAGAAAATCAGTGGATTCAAATTCAATTTTTAATTTCTTGAACCGCTCCAAATAACATGCGCACACGTATAAAGGAAAGAAGCTAATGCCTTGATTCAAGATAATGATGAAATAAAAAACAATTTCTCAACAAATAACTATAGAACCTCAGCTTACATATGTGTCTGAATGATGATGTCCAGTTATTTTATTATGTTTATAACTCGGAAATCCAGAGATGCACAAAGAATCTGAGGAAGCTGCGAATGGCAACCAGCCAATTGAAATACTCCACTGGCCCCTATTCATATTTAACTTGAAGTACAGTAGTAACAATCCTCAACTAAAGCAACAGTCTTATCCCTTCCAAAATGTTTGGCCAAGCTACTAACATGCATTTCCCAAACTAGAAAATAACACACAAGTATGTGGAATACATAACAACAACAAACTAAGCCTTTCTCTCGCAGCTACATGGATCAAACGACACTAATGTGCTTTGTCTTGATTCATTTTTATAGTTTTTTTCAATAGAAAAAGAAAGAATTGTATTTAAGAAAGAAAGTACATTAGAAGAGGACAAGAAGTCCTCTAAAGATAAAGAAAAAAACCAACAAAAGAAAAAAAGACACCAGCTCAACAAAGCCTTCTAATATCTTTGAAGATTCATAATTGAGATTGGAGACACCTCTAAACAAACCATTTGACGAAACCAACAAGGAAGGCAAAAGGGTGATTCTATCCCACAGATGATGAGGCAGGAGGAATTTATTATAGACTCTAGCATTCTGCTCCAACCAAAGACACCACAAAGTTGCAAGAACTGCACATTGCCAAAGAGCTTTATTATTCTTCAGAGTATAGTTATTTGGTGGTAATTCTTGAATCTTCCCTTTCCCCTTTCTGGTGTAAAGCTGGGTCTCTTCTGTTTTTTGGTTTGGCCCACTTCCATTGTCCTTCCCCTTCTAGCATATGTGGCCCAAGTTACAGGCCCATCATTACTCTCCCCAACAAGTTTCACCTTGTTCTCAAGGTGAAATTGAGGGAATTGCAGCTTGATGACATCAAACTTTTGCAAAGTACATTCAAATTCCTGTAGCCCCTTCCACTTAATTAGGACTTCTACTTCCCCATTAGTAAGCTTCCTACCTTTTTGACTTCTACAGGCTGTACTTGCAGTTCTAGGTCTTCTGTGAGAAATGGAGGTATCTCTTGAGTGGGAGTGGTAGGCTGAATTGCTTTCTTTAATTGAGAAACTTGGAATACAGAATGTATTCTAGCAGTAGGAGGGAGGTCTAAGCCCTAAACAACTTCTCCATACTTAGCTTTAACCCTATAGGTCCCATAATACCTTGGAATAAGCTTTTCATTGGGCTTTTTGGCCAAGGATTTCAGCTTGTAGGGCCTCATCTTCAAATACACAATCTCCCACCTCAAATTGAAGTTACCTTCTATGCTGATTAGCTTGGTGCTTCATCCTCTGTTGAGCTTTCTCCAAGTGTTCTTTTAGCTCAACCAGAATTCTGTTTCTAAAAGTAATATGCTCATTCACCTCCTCCACCGGAGAAAAACAATCCTCCATTTTGAATAAAGTCAGTGGCTCCCTTCGATGAAGGGCCTTAAAAGGTGTCATACCAGCTAAAATGTTGTAAGTGTTGAACCTGTATTCTGTCCACATGATTCATCTACTCCATTGCTTAGGTTTCCCCTCAGTGAAGCACCTAAGGTATGTTTCCAAGGTTCTGTTAACAAGTTCAGTCTGAACATTGGTCTTTGGGTGGTAACTAGAGCTATAATTCAACATGGTCCCACCCATTTTAAACAGCTCCTTCCAGAAATGACTAATGAAGACCCTATCTCGATCCAATACTATTGATTTTGGAAAACAATGTAATCTGGTAACCTCTTTGCAAAATCTTTCAGCCACCTCCTTAGCTATAAAGGGATGTGACAAGGGAAGAAAATGAGCACATTTTGTGAGTCTATGAACTACCACCATCAAGGTATCGAATCCTTGAGATTTAGGTAGCTGCCAATAAAATCCATACTGATGTCTTCCCACACCTGCTGTGGTGTTAGTAAGGGCTGGATTAATCCCACTGGACTCATGGCTTGGTACTAACATATCTCACACTTTACATACTCTAGAACATCCCGTTTCTTTCCCTCCCTGTAAACATTCCCTTCCAGTCTCATATATATGCCTAAGTACCCAGAATGTCCTCCTAAAGGAGAAGCATGAAACTCCCCAATTAGTTTAGGAATTCTTGATGATCCCCTCAGTAATACTAACCTATCATGATACCTTAGACAACCATTCTTCAAGCTGTACCCGGCTGGTGGTTTCTCCCCAGTGATGATCTTCTGTTTAATAGAAGTGAGCTTTTCGTCATCTTGTACTTCCTTATCCCACTCTAATTCATCATACCTCCATATCGAGAAAGCCTTCAATTCCATGACTCCTCCTCTTAATAAGGCATCGGCAGTCTTGTTTTCCAACTTAGGTTTATACTGAATTTCAAAATTATAATCCATGAGTTTGGAAACCCACTTTTATTGGTTGGGATCAAACACTCTTTGTTGTAATAAAAACTTGAGTGCCTTGGTAAAAATTTGTGCCCTAACAAATAGTGTCCCCACTTCTTAACCATAAACACTATCACCATTAATTCCCTTTCATATACAAAACTATGGTGTGCTCTCTTGGAAAGAACTTGGTTGTAATAAGCTATTGGTCGCTTGTTTTGCATCAGGACAACCCCCACTCCTATACTGGAAGCATCGGTCTCCAACTCAAAAGGTTTAGAGAAGTCTAGCATAGCTAAAACTAGAACCAAGGTCATAGCAATCATTAGCCTCTCAAAACCTCTATGCTTCCTCACTTCATTTGAAAGCGTCCTTATTTAATAATTCAGTTAGTGGAGCTGCTAATTTACTATAGTCTTTCACAAATCTCCGGTAGTACCCTATAAGCCCCAAAAACTCTCTCAGGGACTCCATGTCTTTTGGAATTGGCCAGCTTACCATGCACTCAAGTTTACTAAGATTGGCTTGTACCCCTTCAGTTGAAATGATATAGTTGAGATATTCCAACCTATTCTTACCAAAAGTGCATTTCTTAACATTGATCATTAGTTGATTTTGCTTTAGTATTTCCAAGGCTATTCTTAAGTGTTTGATGTGAGAGGACATATACAACAACAACAAACAACTAAGCCTTTTCCTTCTAAGTGGGATCGGTTATATAGATTAAGTGACGCTATCATGTTCTATCTTTACTCATTTTTATAGTTAAGTTATTAATACTTATGTCCAGTCTAATTGTTTCCCTTATTATTTTCTTTGGTCTTCCCTTACCTATAATTATTTAACTATTTTCTATCTGCTCAACTCTTCGTACAGAAGCCTTTATTGGTCTCCTCTGTACATAACCAAACTATCTAAGGTGTGTTTTTAATAACTTATTTATGATAGGTACTAACTTGACTTTCTATCTAATATACTTGTTCTTAATCTTATCCTTCTTAGTGTGACTACTCATTTAATGCAAAATTCTCATTTCTGCCATGTTGAATTTTTGCTCATGTTGATATTTTATCGCCTAGCATTTAGAACCATACAACAATGCAGGTTTTATAGCTATACGATAAAATTTTTCCTAAAGCTTGAGTAGTACTTTTTTATCACAAATAACACTTGTAGTCTTTCTCCATTTTATTCACCCAGCTTTAATCCTATAATTTACATCCTTCTCTATTTCTCCAATATTTTGTATTATAGTTTCCAAATACTTGAAACTTGTGACTTTTTGTATGGGATGATCTCCAAGCTTCACCTCTGTCTTAAAATTAGTTTCTCTTTCATTGAAATTACATTCCATATATTTTGTTTTGTTGCAACTTATACAGAACTGGTATGTCTCTAGAGCTTGTCTCTGCCTCTCTAATTTTTCGTTTATTTCTTCTCTGGAATCTCCAACAAGGATTATATCATAAAAAAAAAAGCATACATTGTGGTGCAGCCTCTTGAATATGTTCAGTGAGCAGATCCAATACCAAGTTAAAAAGGTAAGGACTCAAAGGTGAACCTTGATGTAGTCCTATGGTGATAGGAAAATCTTTCATGACTCCACCTTGTATTCTCACACAAGTCGTGGCCCTATCATACATGTCTTTAATTGCTTGAATATAACCTACCCGGACTCCTTTCTTTTCTAAAACCTTCCATAACACTTCTCTCGATACTCTATCATAGGCCTTTTCTAAATCAATGAAGATCATATATAAGTCCTTGTGAGATCTCTAATGTCTTTATCAATCTCTTCAATAAATATATCGCCTCTATAGTTGACCTCCTTGACATGAAATCGAATTGGTGCTCTATAAATCTTGTATCTAGCCTCAATCTCTGTTCAATAACCTTCTCCCATAAATTTATAGTATGACTCATGAATTTGATGCCCTTAGAATTTGCACAATTTTGTATGTTACCCTTATTCTTATACACTGCCTCAATATTTGGACTTGTCAAAGAAAACCAGTATAAATTGCCTCAAATGCTCCTTAAAAATGTCATTCATTAGAAATTGAAATGTAGAAGGGGCGTTGGTTAAGCCGAAAGGCATTACCATAAATTTGTAATGCCCTTCATGTGTGCGAAAGGCTTTCTTCTCTTCATCACCAGCTCTGATTCGAATTTGGTGATAGCTTAACTTCAAGTTTAACTAAGAAAAAACAATGGCAGCTTCTAACTTATCCAAAAGTTCATCAAGTGCTAGAATAGGGAATTTGTTAGGTACTGTGATCTTATTTAGAGCACGATAGTCAACGCAAAATCTCCAGCTATTGTCCTTCTTCCTCACTAACAGTACAGGACTAGAAAATGGGCTACTGCTTGGCCTGATGATTCTTGCTTCCAACATCTCCTTTACTAGGCCCTCAATTATCCCTTTTTGAGAATGGGGATATCGATAAGGTCTTATGTTAGGTGGGTGTTCTCCCTCTCTGATTATTATCGCAAGGTCTCGGGTTCGTGTGGTGGTAGTCCCTTAAGTGGTTCACACACCTCAGAGAACTCATTCAGCACTTGCTTTATGTCATCATCTACCACTTCTTTTGCCTTGTTTTGCAAGTTGACTTCTCTTATTTCCACCATAAAATCTTGTCCACCTTTTCTAATAGATGGCAACACGAATATGAATGATACTAAAGTCTTGGATAAAGATAGGTCTCCTTTCAAACAAACTAGTACATCTCCTTCCTTAAATTTCATTATAAGTTGTCTCCAATTTACCTGCACCTCTCAAAGGGATTCTAGCCATTCCATGCCTAGGATTAAATCTGTACCTCCCAGATCGAAGAGATAGAAATCTTGTTGAATCTTTACCCCTAGTAAATCCACATTCAACTTCTGGCAAACCCCCTCTCCTTTTACTTGATAGCTAGCTCCCACAGTCACTTCATAAAGGCTGTCTTTTCTTTAGGGATTTCTAGTTTCTCCACTAAAGAAGATGGGATGAAGTTGTGGGATGCCCCATTATCAATCATGATGAGCACCTTGCTTCCCTTATCTTCGCCTTTCAACTTCATCGTTCTGCCTCCCGTAATTCCCATAATTGAATTTAATGAAAGAGCCATTGACTTTCTGCTTTAGTCTCCTCTTCCTCCTTCCTTGTTTCGGTCAACTCCAGGTCCTCCTTTTCGATATCTCCTACTGATTTAGAGAGGATGATGATGTTGAGCTGCTTATTCTTACACTTATGGTTGGGTCCGAACTTCTCGTTACACCTAAAAGCATAAACGCAGCTCACGCTTCTTACTAATTTCTTCATCTGTCAGTCTTCAATACCATCTTTTGTTGGAATTGGAAGTTGTCAAGCTGTGTTTCTCCTCCTCTCCTTTCTTTTCTATGTTTCGATTAGAGTTTGAAAGGTGACACTTTTGGGCGGGTTTAGGGTTAGGTAGATTGGTGATCTGATTGAAAGTAGTTCTTGGGCTGTTCCACTTTGGGCCTTGTAATTGCTTTAAGGCCTTACTAAATTTATCTTCTCTTAATTTTTCCATGACTAAGTTTCTTTAATTTTGTGGGCTAGGTCCATCACCTCATTCAATGTTTGGGCCTTGGTCATCCTGAGTTTGGCTTGTATCTCCTCCTTCAGTCCATTATGGTAAGCTCTAATTAGCATCTCCTTAGGAGCGTCCTTCAACGGTGCTAAGAGAAGCTCAAATTTCTCTCTACTCAGCAGTTGTTCCATCCTACTTTAGAGCCATCAGCATTTTGTATCCATTTCCCAACTGAGTGATGAAACCGCCTCAAAATTTTTCTTATAAACTCATCCCACATCTGTATTGGACTCCTAACATCCAACAATTGAGACTAGTTCAGAGCTCACCCCTCTAAACACACAGCAGTGGCTTCCATCTTCTCGCTCTTGCATATGATTTAGGGAAAAATAACGCTCTACCCGAAACAACTTTTTGTATATAGAGAATATCGCAGCAAAATGTATATAGAGATGGTGTACTACACATCTTTTTGTATCTACCTGAGTTACATTTTAAATTTATACTCAGAATTCTTAATTAGTTCAATTTTAAGTTTAAGGTTACACTCGGGATTCTCACTTGTATGTTTACATGTATATATTATAGATGTATATAACAACAGAAAACTTATATACAAAGTTGGTAAACTCATGTACGCACTTCAAGTAGGTTCCACTCTCTATTTACTATATATATATACAAGTTCCCTAGGGCCTTCTCATACAGGCCACGGATTGTGGAACACTAAAAAGATGGTTATCTTTGTTCCTACTCTAACCTACTAGAGGCGGTAGTGCATCTACAATATAAATCATGATTTATCTTATTCTTATGTAGTATCATATTTCTAGCAAATGGACTACTTCGATTTTCACCTCAACGGTAACTGAAAATCTAGGTATTTGGACATATCAAGGCACATGTGAGACATAAATCTCAGTAATCAAAAGAAATCAAGTTTAACAGGGTACCAGCTTTAGAAAACACACAAAACTCTTGTATTCACATTCATTTAAACACAAATTCATTGGATGATATGCAATTACTATTTTATGTCATGTCAACTATATCATTTGGTGGGAATTATCATATATATTCATGCTTTATATCATCGAAATACAGTAATATGAACATTTCATATTATGATTAATAGAAATAACTTTCAATCAGATGGCTCTAATGGCCAATCACAAAATCATTTTCACATGGTTCTTTGTGGCCATTCATAAAACAACTTTCAAATGGCTCTACACGGCCATTAATAAAATAACTTTCATAAAACAATCATCCAGCAAAGATTGTTTGAGTTCTTTATTTTATATAGGTTAGTTAGCTTTTACTTTTAAGGCGTTCCCTAACCATTTTTGAAAGACCATACTACTAGATGGAGATTATTGTGCCTCTTCTGGGTCACAGATCATTTACATACACTAAATCACTGCACTTCTCTATGAGTTACAGATCATATTCACTCGCACTATATCGAGGCGGGCCAATGTTGCCTTCATTTAATACTTCTCTAATATATACCCTAATTTGACAAGTTCCCTGATTATGATTGATTTAACTTTAAGTAGGTTACTCCATAGCTATTTGGGGACTAACTTGGGGTTAACTATCAACATATTGTTTTTTAATAATTCTTTGAAAAGTTCAGTGGCTATTTTAATTTAGAAAACGTGAAATTTTCAATAATCGTCTTATACTAACCATCGGTCCTTCAATCCAAAACTTATCTAGACTGTATCATATAATAAAAGTATTTATATTCAATCTTTTTAGTTATTCTCCTTCAAAATTTGTCCTATATTTCTTTTCAAATACTATATCAAAACTTTGAAATGATTCCCTAACTTTTAAATGATGTTTCAACAAGATAAGAGGTATAAAAACATCAAATTAGAAAAAGCCTTTCAAGCATATTGTGCAGCTCGCCGCAGCGAAGTAATCACTTAGCTGCGACTAAGTACACAGAGGCACTTCGTTGTAGCAAAAAAGCATGTTTGTCACGGCGAAGTTGCCATAGATAGTTAGCCGTGACGAAGATTCATTTTGGTCGTGAAGAAGTCTCCAGAACTTTGCGATTTTCAAAAAAATTTTGCATAAAATTTGAGTTTAAACAATCTTTGGCCAAAAAACACTACATGAAAATTTTAGGAAGTTGTTTAGGACTAACTCTGGACTCTTTTCCTTTTCCAAAACATCACCATATAACAAAATCAAGTTTTCATAGGTTAGGAATCAAAATCCATCACAAAAGCATGTTCATGGGAAAAAATCTCTCACCCACTCTTTCAATCATGTTTTCAAGCATAGGTTAGCCTAAAAAAGGCTCCTCAAGCATACATCCACCATATAAATTCATGAATATAAGTTTAAATCTCCCTATTTCAATTCAAAACAAAGGTTTTCTATAGAAAGACATGGGTTATTGCACTTAAGGGAGAATGAGAAGATTTCTTTGATTACCTTGAAGTTTTGTTCAAGTTGATGTTCCTAGAAGTTGTATTGCTATTCTCTATTTCAGATCTTCCAAGTTTTAGAGCTTAAATTTCCTTGCTTCTTGGGTTCTCTTTATCTTCACGTCTCTTTCCCTCTCTTTCTCTTTTTCTCTCTAAAGTGAATGAAGAAGATGAAGAAATGAAGCTTTCCTTCATCCTTAGGGTATACATAGGGTTACATGAGGACCAAAAGGTAGTTATGTAAAATTAAAAAATAATTGTTAACTAGTCTTTGGGTCAACAATGAATTTCAGTTATCTTAAAAAGTTTTTCCTTTAATGTACCACTTTTTCACTAAATTCTCTAAATGTTCCATTTTTTATTATCGGGTCTTTAATTCCTTATTCGCCCCTTTGGGTTAAATTAGCCAAACATATCATTTTTGTAAAACTTGATTTTCTCCTAATCTATACCTCATTTTGACTTGTTTTCATAATCAATTGACTCGTTACTTAATTCTCTAGCATTCTATATCACTTTTTCATAACAAATATATCTCTAATATTCGGTGTCTAAATAGCTTAGGGGATGTTACACAAAACAAAGCAACATATTATGTAACGGCTGTAGTAATATTCCCTTAGCCTATGGTTCCGTTTATGTTACTTAAAAGATATATATAATAAATATATATTATATTTATATATATTATATTATATTTATAGTAGTGTGTTACTGTTATATCTATCCCGAATAAATTTTAAACTTTTATCAAGTTGATTAATTGAGTGTCATTTGGGATCGTGTTCTACACTTGGGCTCTCACACATAGCAGCGGAATATCAAATCCAAGACATTTACATAATTCATTTTAAGTAGCTATACACAAACATACATAAATAATCATTTATTAACTTTAATTTAACTCATTAAGGTATAGAGGCAATAACCCTGCCATTCATGACCCTTCAAATTTTATATCCATAAATTTAGACTAATCCATATACATTTCAATCAATATAGGCTATATTCATAATAGAGTTTTGCCCCTAGAGTTTTATCCCTAAAAACATATTCTCAAACTATTTTCTCAAGCCATGAACTCAAAGCCAACCTTTAAACCTCATTTAAAATTAATAACTTGCTCAAAACTTAACTTATCATGTCTCAAACTAGGATTAAACCACATTTTCTTACTTAGGGCAAAAACCCACTTTCACAATCATTCACAAGCATAAATGAACATAATAAATCAACAGGCATTACCCAATAGCAGTTAGAAACATAGAGAACGTAGGTTTTAAACCTTAGACTTACCTTTAAACATTCAAAATCACATTTATCAATAAATTTTCTGCATATTTTATAAATGGGGTTTAGAATGAATTGCTGCTTGATTTCCTAAGCAATAGGCGTGCATAGTGTGTTAGAATGGTCCTCCTCTTGCTGTAGAACTAATCCTCAACCTCAAATCTGTTCTTACTTCAGCAAATCTCCTTCCCTTTGCCCTAACTCGCCCTTTTCTCTCTCTACTCGCCCTTTTTCTCTCTCTAAAAATACTGAAGGGTGAGTTGTGTGGGTTATGATTTTAGGGTTCTTGAATATTAACTCTCCTTATTTGCATTCTAGTCCTTGGGCATTTGGTGAATTTGGCCTAACTGCACTTTTCCTTTTCAATTGGGTCCTTGGTCACATTTAATTTTTCTTTCTTTCAACTAGGTTCCTATACTAATGTAACTATATGCAATTAATGCAACATACACAAGTATTTAAATTTAAATTAAGAACTAACAAATGTCTCTTATACATATTAGGAATAAATGTTATATTTTTCCCTTCCTTTAAAATAATTTCGTTTTCGAAATTAGAACATACCTATTTAAACAATTCTGGGTTGGACTTCCTCATTTCCTCTTCTTTTTCCCATGTTGCCTCTTGTAGAGATGACTGATCTCGTAAGACTTTAACCAGAGGGATAAACTTGTTCATCAATTGCTTAACCTCACTCTCGATTATTCTTAAGGGTTTGGATGATAAGTTAAATTTTCTTTTGTTTATTTTGGCCTTAGCCATCTTATCCCTAATCATCCTGATTTGGTCTGTAGTTTGGACCAACTCTAGCTCGAGTAATTGTCTTTTTTCCTACCTCAAATCAACGTAGAGGTGATCTACACTTTTTGTCATTTAAAGTTTTGTAGGGTACTATTCTTATGCTAGAATGAAAACTGTTATTGTATGAGAATTCTATCAATGCTAGGCTTTGGTCCCAACTCCCCTTATGCTTCAAAGCACATTACCTAAGTATATCTTCTAAAGTTTGGATAGTCCTCTCTGTTTGTTCATCCTTTTGAAGATAATATGCGGTACACAAACTTAATTTAATGTCAAAGGCTTCTGGGAAGGCTCTCCAAAATCTAGAGGTAAATCTAAGGTCTCTATTTGAGACAATGCTACTCACTATCTCTTGAATATACAAACGAGCTAATTTGTCTAAGGAGAAATTGATCTTAATGGGTAAGAAATGTACAGACTTAGTTAATCAGTCTACTATCACCCAAATAGCATCATTTCCTGACTGAGTCTTGGGTAAACTTACCACAAAGTCTATAGATATCTTATTCCTTTTCCATTTAGGGATATCAAGAGGTTGCAACAACCCAGCAGGTTTTTGATGTTCAATCTTCACCTACTGACATACTAAGCACCTAGCGACATTTTTTCAGCGATGTGCTTTTTCATGCCTGGCCTCTAAAATCTTCCCTTCAAGTCTTGATACATCTTAGTGGCACCAGAATGAATAGTATAGTTCTTTTATGGGCTTCCTCTAATATTTTCTCCCTCAATTCCCCTAGACTCGGGACATAAACCCTACTCTGGAAGGTCATTAACCCATCGGTCTCTTTATGGAATTCCTTTGGGTCTAGGGACTTTAAGAATTCATCCCTTGTTGGGCCTCTAGGATCTGAGTCCTAAGGTCATTCTCAATCCATAATTCATCTAGACATATTCTATTTGATAGCATCGATGTGGATAAGCTCAAATTGCTGAAATTTTCTATTAAACTCATCTCACTCCCCATCAACTAAGTTATATGGAGGATTTCCTAATCAAGGCATCTGCCACAACATTTGTTTTGCTTAGATGATATTTTAACTCAAAGTTATATTCCTTAATAAACTCTAAATCTTCCAGGCAAATACTACGACTGTTAATTCTAGGTCGTGAATAGGGTAATTGCTCTCATGGAGCCTTAATTGTCTAGAAGCATAGGCCACTACTTTTTCCTCTTGCATCAAGACACACCCTAGACCTTGGATGCATCATAGTATAACTCAACCCTATCCAAAGGATTTGGAATAATTAGCACAGGTGCAGTGGTTAACCTTTCCTTCGAGGTTTGGAAACTATACTCACATTTAGAATTTCACCTAAATAGAACATCTTTTCGGATCAACTTGGTCATTAACATCGTTATTTGCGAAAACTCTTGGATAAATCTTCTGTAGTAACTTGCTAACCCGAGGGAACTACGAATTTCAGTCACCGTTGTAGGTCTCTCCCAATGAACCACTGCTTCAGTCTTACTTGGGTCTACAGCTACCCCATCTTTGGTAATCATATGTCTTAGAAACTTTACTTCCTCTGATCAAAACTCGCATGTCTCGAGTTTGACATACAACTGTTTTTCTTTAAGTACATGCAACACAATCCTAAAGTGTTGTTCATGCTCTTGTATATTTTTAGAATATACAATAATATCATCAATAAACACTACCACGAACTGATCATGGTAAGGTCTAAAGATGCGATTTATGTAATCCATGAAAATAGATAGAGCATTCATCAAACCAAATGACATCACAAGAAATTCATAATGCCCATACCTAATCTTAGAAGCGATCTTAGGTATATCCTCACTTGTTAACTCTGATCTGATGGTATCCCGACCTTAAATCAATCTTAGTAAATAGAGCTGCTTCTCTCAATTGGTCAAGTCGTCAATCTTAATGAGGGGATACTTGTTTTTCACTGTCACTTTATTCAATTGCTTATAATCTATGCACATTTTCATACTTCCATCATTTTTCTTCACAATTAACATCGATGCTCCTCATGATGAAGCACTGAGCCTAACGAATTGCTTTTCTAGGAGGTCTTCTATCTGTACCTTTAACTCACTTAATTTTAACGGAGACATCCTATTAGAGATCGGTCTCGTTCGAGATATTAACTCTATAGAAAATTCTACTTCTCTCTCTCGTGGAAGGCTAGAAATCTCCTCAGAAAAGACATCAGGGAATTCTCTAACTACAGGGATGCTATCAATCTTATGCTGACTCTCAACCTCAGAAAAACATAGAAAACATAATCGTTGGATCATTTCCTCTGTACCCCTATTTACAGGTATAGTATAAATAAAATTTAGGACTACCTTATTAAAAGACAGCCAATCCATTCCAAGGATGACATCTAAATCTACTAAAGGCAGACAGATAAGGTCAACAACAAATGGTTTACTTTCAACAATGATAGGGCAATTTAGGCAAGTCAAAAAAGTCAAAACATGTTTTTCAGTCGCAGTAAAAATGGATAATTCATATGACAATTTGGTTACATGTAAGCTCAATCATTCCACACGTTCATAAGAAACAAAGTAATGAGTAGCGCCAGAATCAAAAAGTACAATTAAGGGAACATCATTTATAAAACTAATTTTTTATAAAATCATGGAATTGGTCTATTTCTTTGTCCTTGAGAGTGTAAACTCTCCCTCTAGTTAGAGATTTAGAGGTCTCAATTGGTTTCTTTCACAACGGGCACTCTTTAATAAAATGTCCTGGCCTACCACACTTGTAGTAACCATTCTGTCCTAACAAACATGGCTTGCTCCCATGGTTCTTCCCGCACTTGGGGCAGTTGTCTGAAGCAGTTTGCCCAACCATAGGCTTTTTTACGGACTGGGCTTTTCTGAACTGACCCTCCTTTCCCTTGGCAAAGTCATATTGTGATTTTCTTTTAAGGGGATTGAACTCTTTCTTCCCTTTCCCCGTCTCTGCTAAACCCTTTGCCACTATTCGGCACTTGTTAGTTAATACGGCCTAGTTCTTTACCTCAAGCGGAGCCACAACGCTCCTCAATTTCGAATTCAGCCCGGCCTATAAGTGCATGGTCTTCCATGTGTCATCCTGCCTCAATTTTAGATAAGAGGAGAACTTGGCGAGCTCCTCAAACTTTGTTAGGTAATCGTCAAAGGACATGTTGCCCTGTATAATCTTTATAAACTCTGCCTCTCTATTGTTTCTCACATTTTGAGGAAAATACTTCTCCACGAATACTTTCTTGAAGGAATTCCAGGTAATTGGGACTCCTTGCGCCTTCATCAACTACTTAGCCCCTTTTTACCAGTGCTCGGCCTCCCCAGCCAGAATGTAAGTGGAGAAATGAACCTTCTGAGCCTTTGCATTTCCCAGCACTGCGAATAGTTTCTCCATTTCCTCCAACCATTCTTTGTCAACTTGTAGGCTTAATCCTTCACTGGTTCTCTCTCGGGGTAAAAGTTACGATTCTCCTGCATTTGCGTTAGTACTTCAGCAGTGGTAGCTGCCTATTGGATGGCAACAGGGGCTTACTGGGTGGCAGCAATGCCTTGTTTCCTCATAACCTATACCATCCCCATTAGGGTTTGCATAAGTCCAGCTAAATTCGCTTCATAATCTTTATCCCGTGTATCATTTTTCTTAAAAGGTGCATAGCTTACTCTTCAAAAGAAACATTATTTAGGTGATCAGTCTCATTAACAGAATATTTATAAGAGAAAATATGGCTCTAAAGGAAATACTATATATTCCAAACCTAACACTCCATTCCTCAAGTCAAAACAAAACACAAGTAGTCAACTGCCAAAGCTCAGCTAACTAACCTATAGTAGTCTCTATCCTAAGGAATCTACCCATACTACCTAATTAACATTCCTCACTACCGAGTCAGTTATGTGCTAACCGTGGTAGCCATGCTCTAATACCAATTAATATATAACGCCTGTAGTAACAACCCATTAGCCTATAATAGTGTGTTACTGTTACATCTACTCGGGAAAATTTTAAACTTTTACCAAGTTAATTAATTGAGTGTCATTTGGGATCAGGTTTTACACTCAAGCTCTCACACATAGCAGCAGAATATCGAATCCAAGACATACATAATTCATCATAAGTAGTTATACACAAACATATATAAATACTCATTCATTAACTTTAATTTAACTCATTAGGGTATGTAGGCAACAACCCTGTTACTCATGGCCCCTTCAAATTTTGTATCCATAAATTCAGACTAATCCATATACATTTAAATCAATATAGGCTATGTAAGAGATATTTTTTACTAGCCTTTCTAAAAATTATAAAGACTAATACAATTTAAACATGTGCCTGTATTATTCAAAATAAACATTATAAATGATTGTGTGAAAAATCTATTTGCTGAAGCCTTTGGTAAATACATCAGCAAGCTGTATTTTTGATGTCACATAAAATAGACTTAGGGTTCCATTAGTAACCTTCTCTTTAATAAAGTGCCCGTTAATTTCAATGCGTTTGGATCAATCATGTTGAACTAGATTATGAACTATACTATTGGCAGTCTTGTTATCACAATACAAGAACAACTCCTTTTCCAACAGTCTCAATTCTAATAAATTTTATACCTACAAAAGTTCACAAACTCCTTGTATCATAGCTCTATATTCAGCTTTTACACTGGATCTAGCAACAACACTTTACTTCTTACTTCTCCAAGTAACTAAGTTTCTTCCTATAAGCATACAGTATACAGATGTAAAGGCTTCTATCTGTGGCCATGCTTAGAGAAAAGTAATCCTTTCCTTGGGCTAGATTTTAGATACCACAAGACGCAAAAGCATGCGTATATGGGATTCTCAAGGATCATGCATGAATAAACTGACCAAAATGGCAGCATAAGCTATATTTAGTCTAGTAAATAAGTTTCCCAACTAATCTTTGATATCTCTCCTTATCAACTGACTCTCTAACTCCTGATTGTAGTTTGTGATTACTTTCAATAAGGGATTCTACTGGTTTATACCCTATCATACCAGTCTCTTCTAAGAGATTCAGAATATATTTCCTTGAGAAATAAAGACTCCTCTCTCTGATCTAGCAACCTCAATCCCCAAGAAATACTAGAGTTTACCAAGATCTTTAATCTCAAATTCCTATGCCAATAACTTTTTCAAGCGAGAAATCTCCTCTTTGTCATCTCCAATCATTACTATATCATCAACATAGACTATGAGAAGAGTGAGTTTGCCCCTTATATGTCTTATGAAGAGAGTATGATCAGCATTGCTTTGTTGATAGCCAAAGGAAATCATGGCATTACTGAACTTGTCAAACAAAGCTCTCGGGGACTGTTTCAGTCTGTATAGAGACTTCTTCAGTTTACACACCTCCCCTTGGCTCTGTTCATTATCAAATCCCAGCAGGATTTTCATATACATTTCTTCTTCCAAGTCTCCATGAAGAAATACATTCTTCACATCAAGTTGGTGTAAGTCCTAATTGAGATTAGTTGCACAGGATAACAAAATTTTAATGGAGTTCATTTTCGTAACAGGAGTAAAGGTCTCCTGATAATCCACTCCATAAGTTTGTGTGAATCCCTTGGCCATTAGTCTAGCTTTGAACTGTTTTATCGAACCATCAGCTTTATGTTTCACAATGAAAACCCATTTGCAACTCATTAAGTTTTTATCTGGTGGAAGAGGGACCAAGTCCTAAGTTTCATTTTTGGTCAAAGCCTTCATTTCTTCAATCATTGCTTGCTTCCACTTGGGATCTATTTCCTTCCAATTTTGTGGTATAGACACAGAGAAAATAGATAAAGCAAAAGCTCTAAATGATGGGGATAGGGAGTCATAGAAAACAAAGTTAGACATAAGATGTTTCTTACAAGACCTGACTTGTTTTCTGTGAGTAATAGGTAAATCTAATTCATTAGGAAATGTAAATAACTCACTAGCGGAGGAGGATTCAGAGGATTCGACAAAATACATGATGGCTTCTTCAGCTCTGTCAGCCTAGTTCCTCCTTGAGTATGTTAACAAGTCAAGTTTGTGCAATCTCCCAACAGTCTCTCCCTGAACTTCATTCTCTCTTATGTCTTCTAGATCAAAGAGATCAAAGAGAACCTCTTTTACTTTATTAATCTCCTCGTGAAGAGGTGATGAGAGTGTGCTAAAATAGGGTTTAATTTCTTAAAAGGTAACACCCATACTAACAAAGGTTTTTTGGAGGGTGGATGGTAACTTTTCAATTTCTAAGTAAGGGAATACTCTATAAAAACACATTTAAGGGCTTTAGGATAATGTTTTCCAGTATTTCTAGTGCGAACAAAACAATTACAACCAAACACTCTAGGGGGAATAATATAGTCACTTTTACCTTTTAAAACTTCAAGAGGACTCTAAAAGCAAGAGTTTTTAGAGGCATTCGGTTGATAAGGTATACAACAGCTAAAACGACATCCCCCCATAAGGCTTAGGCAACTGCATAGTGAAGATAATGGATCGGGCGACTTCTAGTAGGTGTTTGTGTTTCTTTTCAGCCACTCCCTTTTGGGCATTAGTGTAAAGACAATTCGTTTGATGGATAATTCCATGATTTTCCAAGTAGATCCCGAAGTGTTTATCCACATACTTAGTGCCACTGTTAGTTCTTAAAATTTTGATTTTAATATCAAATTGAGTACAAACTATCTTATGAAATGATTGAAAGCAAGAAAAAACATCATTTTTTGCCTTTAACAAATAAACCTCAGTGGTGCGAGTATAACAATCAATAAAAGTGACACACTATCGACAACCAGATATAGAAACAGTTTGAATAGGATCCCAGACATCAGAAATAGTCATAAGCAGAATCAAACTTTATTATTACTCAAAGGATGAGAGTTTCTAGTATGTTGGGCAAATTCACAAGCATCACAAAACAAAGTTTCAACATGAAGGTTTGGAAACAAATTAGGAAAATTTCTATAAAAGAAAAAACGATGGATTGTCCTAATCGCTTATGTGACAGGATTATTTTTGGATTGACATCCTTATTAACTGCAAGAAAGGCTTGACCTAAGTTTCAAACACCATCGATCACATATAAGCTATAACGCAACCTACCACTGCCAAACCTCCTCCCTGTGTGGAAATCCTGAAAGACACAATGACCAGGGAAAAACACAATTTTACAGTTTAGATTTTTGGTGATAGAACTGATAGATAAAAGATTAACAGGAAAATCAGGTACATGAAGCACAAATGAGGGTGTAATATTATGTGTACAAACCATAGAACTAGCTCCACAAACAGAAGATATAGACCCATTGGCTATTCAAATATTTTTCCCTTTAGGACATGAAGAGTAGCTGCACAGACCTTTAGAAGAGCCGGTCATGTGTCTATTCGCACCAAGATGGAAGATTAGTAGTAAAAGCCATACTTGAGTGCACATAATTAGAAGTGCCAACAGTAGAGGTGTCAAGCTTGGTTAGGAGACAATAGAGATGCTGAATTTCATCAGAAGAGAGAGAGGCTCTAGAATCTGCATCCTTGGGTGTCTTAACAGCATCGGCTATATTCACCTGACCCTTGGATGAGGTGATCTATTTACTTACACAACCTCGAGTCAATCAACCATGTATCTTCCAATAGATCTCCTTGGTATGCCTCAGCTTATCACAGTAATCACACTACAAGTGATCTTTATTAGAAGTGGTTTCCTTAGGTTTCTCATGGGAGACGGTTAGATTGAACTTCTCAATTGGTTCTTGATAAAGCATGGCGCTACATCGACTTTTCTCTTGTAGGACATAGGAGAAAGCATCCTCAATAGAAGGGAAAGGAGATTTTCCCAAAATTTGAATTTAGATCTAATCATATTGTGGATTCAAACTAACCAGAAAAGCATAAACCCTCTCCTTTTGAATCAACTTGTGAAACAAAATAGTATCCTCATTACATTTGGTGTGGAGATCTTGATAATAACCCAACTCTTGCCACTAACCACTCAATTCAGAATAATAATTAGTAGCTGTCAACTCTCCTTGCTTAGTGGCTTGGATCTTTGTCCTAATCTCAAACACCTGGGCATCATTCCCTTTGCGAGAATAGGTACATTTGGTAGAAGTCTAGATTTTTTCAGCAGTATCAAGTAGTAAATATTGTTTAGAAATCTAGGAATACATATTATTTACCAGACATGTCATAACTAGAGAGTTTTCAGGGTCCTATTGAGTGTTGGTATCATCAAAAATAGCAGGAGATTTTTTATCTCCAGTAATATAGCCAAGTAATTTTCGAGATTTGATCTATAGTCAGCACGCCCTTAACCAAGCAAGATAGGTACCAGCTTCATCCAACTTAACGGTATTAATTTGGGTAAGTGAAATTGTCGAGATATGATTAGATTTAAGTGGATATGAGTAGTTTAGATTTAGAAATAATTAGAAGAGAAATCTGTTGTATTTAAAGCCCTTAAATCAAGGGATTAGGATAGACTGATTTAGTTCTTAGAATTTTGGGATTAGATTAGATTATTTCCTTTGTTTTCTTCTCTGTAACTCTATATATTTGTTGTACAATAGTCCAGAATGAAGAGAATTATTTTTCCCATTCATTTCATGTCATGGTATCAGAGCCAAGTTCAAAAAGAACCCTCTGATTATCTCCAGCGTAGTGTTCTGGTTGTGCTTTCATCGCCAACCTCCACCCTCCATTTTTTGCCTTAATTGCTAAAGCTTTTTGCAAACCTTAATTGTTGTTTTTCTTCCATAATGTCAACATCTAAGACATCTATCACCCAAAGATCTAACTAATCCAAAGAAGCGTATACAATCTAGAAAATTGGCGACTTATAGAATATTAGCACCTCCTACAGATTCAATGGGAAGAATTACCTCAAGCGGGCTCAATTTGTCTGCACCTACCTGAAAGAGAAATGCAAATTCAGTCACATTCTGGGTACTGGTTCAGTAAAGAATGATGCTACTTTTGAAGCATAGGATGATAAAGACCCAATGATAATGTCGTGGTTGTGGGACTTAATGGATCCTGAGATTAGTGATACCTATATGTTCCTATCCACTGCTAAAGACATTTGGGACTTCATTCAACGTACTTATTCGAAGGCCAATGACGCTGCACAAGTATATGATATCAAGATCAAAGCAGCAGCTACAAAGCAAGGTGAGAAAACTGTTAATGAATATGCAAATACTCTGCAAACTCTGTGGTAGGAATTGGACCACTAGGATATTTGAAATGAATTGCATAGAGGATGCGGCAATCCTAAAGAACTTCATTAAGAGGGAACGAGTATATGAATTTTTGGCTAGCCTAAAATCTGAATTTGATCAAGTTAGAATCCAAATATTAGGAAAAGCTGATACACTCTCTATTGGAGAGACCATTTCCCTTGTACAGGCTGAAAAGAGCAGGAGAAATGTGATGCTGGAACCACCCCAAAGTATAGATGGGTTTGCATTCGCTATCAAAACAGATTTTCAGGAGAAAGGAAAAGGAGATGACAGTAAAGCAAATCAGAAGGACAACCTTTGGTGCACTTATTGCAAGAAACCTAGGCATACTAAGGAGAAGTGGGGAAGTTACATGGAAAGCCCCCTAGCTGAGAATGGAAGGGACAGCAAAGGTCTCAGGCTTATATGGCTGAACAATCAAAAGTTGAAGAAAATTCTATGGGAACATTTAATAGTGAAGAAATAGAGCAACTAAGGAATTTATTAGACTCCCTTGAAAAACCTTCTGGAGCTTGTTCACTTGCATTCTCAAGTAAACTCTCATCCTCCTTTTTCATAAATGCCTCAAAATTGTGTTATGATTGCAATTGGATTATAGACTATGGAGCCACAAATCATATGAACCCTACCTCTCAATTTTTCCACACATACACTCCTTGCTCAAGTAACTAAAAAATTATTGTGGCTAATGGTTCTCTTGCTATTGTTGCTGGAATTGGTAATATATATATCACTCTTAACTTTGTCCTTAAGAATGTTTTTCATGTCCCTCCAATTTCGGCCAATCTTGTGTCTATCCAAAAACTCACTCATGACCTTAACTGTTCTTTTACCTTTTCCCAAAACACTGTGTTTTTCAGGAACAAGGCACGAAGAAAAGGATTGGACTTGCTAAGGAAAGAGGCAACCTTTACTATCTTGAACCATCCCAAGGAAGTACCAATGACCTATCTTTCTCATTGTCTTACCTAAAGTCCTCTAATAAAAATTCCATTTGGATGTATCACTTACTGCTTGGTCATCTTCCTTTAAAGTTTTAAGAGTCATGTTTCCCATCTATTTCAAGGATTAGATATTTTAGAATTTCATTGTGATGTATGCGAATTTGCTAAACATACTCGATTACCTTTTTCTATTAGCAATAAAAGAAGCTCTAATCCTTTTGATTTAATTCAGTGATGTTTGGGGACCTTCATCAATCCAAACATTATTGGAGCTAGATGGTTTGTTTCCTTAATTGGTGATTAAACTCAGGTTACATGGCTCTTCCTCCCTAAACAAAAAACTGATGTCAGTTCTATCATTCCCAATTTTCATTCTATGGTTCAAAATCAATTTGGAGTGAAAATAAAGAGGTTTAGAACAGATAATGCTAAGGACTGCTTCAACCAAACCTTACTCTCCTTTCAATGTCGAGGAATTATTCATGATTCTTCTTTTGTCAATAGCTTCAACAAAATGGGGTTGCAAAAAGAAAAAATGGACACTTGTTGAATACTACCCGTGCACTACTTTTCCAAGGGAATGTTCCAAAAAATTATTGGGGAGAAGCTGCTCTAATTGTCACCTATTTGATAAACCACCTACCCTCAAGTGCTCTTGACAACAAAAGCCCTATGGAAATGCTGAATAATTTCCTCATTTTAGAACCTCTAATAATCTGACACCAAAAATCTTTGGATGTACAGCCTTTGTCCATATCCATAGCCATCAAAGGGGAAAGCTTGAACCACGAGCCACCCTTGGGTTACTCTTCTACCCAAGAAGGGTACAAATGTTACAACCCTTAATCAAAAAAATTCTATATTTCAGCTGATGTGACATATGCCGAAAATATCTTTCTTTCCTAAATCCCCACCTCAACAAGGGCAGTCTCCTACTCAAGAAACCGAAGAATATTTTAAACCTATAAATAACCTTGATCTCCTTGCTAGCCATGAACCAAAAATGTCAAAATTACCTACTGTGACTAATTCCATTCCTCTTCCCACTCCTACTTTCACTAATCTTACAAATTACTTTCCTAGCTCCTAAAGGGTGTATTCAAAAAGTAAAGCTGTCCCTGAACTAACTCAAGTTCAAGAATCCAACTCAGAACTTGTGAATGAAGTCATGGTAAGCTCTCCTTTACCTACTGATCCTACCGACTCTTTTGATATTGATATAGACCTTCCCATAGCAATAAGAAAAGGCACTAGAGAGTGCACCAAGAGACCTCTATACCCATTATCTAATTATGTCTCTCTCAACCACTTGTCCCCAACCTATAAAAACTTTTTTGTGAGTCTAAATACTATTGCTATTCCTAAGACTGTTTCTGAGGTAGCTCTAAAAAGGGAATGGAGAGATGCCATGAGAGAGGAGATGACAGCTCTAGAGAAAAATAAAACATAGGAGATTGTTGACAAACTGAAGGGGGTGAATATAGTTGACTGTAAATGGATTTTTTGGATAAAGTATAAAGCCGATGGGTCTCTTGAGAGGTATAAAGCAAGGCTTGTGGCAAAAGGATACACTCAAACCTATGGCATTGATTACCAAGAGACTTTTGCTCCAATAGCCAAGATGAACACTGTTAGAATTCTACTGTCCCTAGTTGCACATTTTGATTGGCAACTGCTACAATATGATGTAAAAAATGCTTTTTACCACGGGGACTTAATGGAGGAGATCTACATGAATATACCACTTGGATTTGAGTGTGAATTGGGTAAAGTATGTAAGCTTAAGGCGCTTTATAGCTTGAAACAGTCACCAAGATCTTGGTTTGGTCATTTTACTAGAGTTATGAAATCCTCTGGTTACCACCAAAGCCAAGGACATCACACTCTCTTTATTAAGCATTCGGCTGAAGGGGGTAACTGCTCTCCTAGTGCATGTAGATGACATCATAGTCACTGGAAATGATGAAAAAGAGAAGACAGAGTTGGAATGTAGATTACTAAAGGAATTTGAAATAAGAGTTGGGAAAGTTAAAGTATTTCCTTGGCATTGAAGTTGCATACTCATCTCAAGGAATCTTTATATCACAGCAAAAATATGTTACAGATTTATTGCTGGAAACAGGAAAATGAGGATGTAAATCGGTCTCATCTCCCATGGACCCGAACCACAAGTTAAGTGAAGCTAAGGAAGAATGACTATTGATAAAGCTATGCATCAAAAATTGGCTGACACTTATATATCTTGCCCATACTAGACTTGATATAGCTTATTCAGTGAGTGTGATAAGCCAATTTATGCATGACCCTAGAGAATCTCATCTACAGGCAGCATACAGAGTACTACACTACTTGAAGGGCAATCCGGGAAAGGGAATTTTGTTCAAAAGACACAATACTCTTACTCTTGAAGCCTACACGGATGCAGACTATGCTAGGCCTCTAGTGGATAGAAGATCAACTATCGGGTACTACACTCTTCTTAGAGGAAACTTAGTAATTTGGAAAAGCAAAAAACAAAATATTGTAGCAAGGTCATCAGCAGAATCTAAATTCAGAGCTATTGCCTAAGGAATATATGAACTACTTTGGCTTAAAATAATTATGGATGATTTGAAGATTAAACTTGAAGGCACTATGAAGCTGTACAGTGATAACAAATTTGCATGAGAAGACAAAGCATATTGAAATAGATAGACACTTCATCAAAGAAAAACTGGAGGCAGGATTAGTGTGCATGTCTTACATTTCCTTTGACTTACAACTAGCTGATATCTTAACTAAGGGACTTCACAGCTCGAGATTTATGAGACTCTTATCCAAGTTGGGAATGGAAGACATTTATTCCCCAACTTGAGGGGGGGTGTCGAGATATGATTAGATTTATGTGGATATGATTAGTTTAGATTTAGAAATAATTATAATAGAAATTTATTGTATTTAAATCCCTTAAATCAAGGGCTTAGGATAGGCTGATTTGGTTCATAGAATTTTGGGATTAGATTAAATTATTTCCTTTTTTCTTCTCCTTTCTAACTATATATTTGCTGTACTATAGTCCAGAATAAAGAGAATCATTTTTTTCCATTCATTTCTTGTCAGAAATATTCTCTAATGCCTTAGTGTCTCCTATAAGAATCAACACCAAAAAGAGGGAAGAAGTAGAAAAGAGCCCAAGAAATGAAGAGAAACAGGCAAAAAAAAATTCAAACCACAAAAACCAAAATCGACAGCTGGAGTGTGCGGCAGTAGACGGCAACCAGATTTGTTGGGTTTTGCTGGCAAGACGATGGACTCCAATTGTGGCTGTGGTGAGACAAAGGTGCGAAATGCACGGGATTTGAGGCAAAATGCTATCTATACAGAACCAATCCGAGAAGCAGGTGGCAGTCGATTGGATGATGGGCGGTAGTATTGGGGCGATGATGATAACAGAGAGAGAAAACTCGACCTCCGAGATGTGGATGGTGAAGGGAGGAGAAGAACTCAAACCCCTTAGGTATACCCAAGAATCCTAGTGCTGTAGAAGGGGAAAAAATAGCCCTTCAATGCAGTGCCGGCTGTGATACCATGAAGATTTTGAGTGACTAAATATTTATGTATTACTCAAATTGTAGGTTTACACTAATGGAAAATGAATTTATACACAATGTTCTTATTCTAAATTATGAAATAAATCAAATCTACAATAATTACATACTTAGTCTAATAAAACTTTCTTATAAGCACGCTATCAGAGTAATAGCCTAATTAAGATAGTCAACAAGTTTGCCCTTCAAATGTCACCAATTTATCCTAAGGCTTATTTTTTTATCATTTCTTTCGACTCTTTTCTTAACATGAACGTTCGTAACCAAGACCTTATGTTGAACAGTTAAGCTCTCCCCAATTATAACTTTGCAGTTGATGTAAAGTTTTTTATCTAATTTTCTTAATGAAAACAAATCAATTCGGGAACATGCCCTAAACCCTAAAGCATGTTTTGGCTATAGTGAAGCTAAAAGCTAAAGCAAAATCTAAGATTGTTTTACTCTTTGCATTTACCTCTCTGATGCCATATCTTCTATGAAAGCCTTCATATCCTCTAGCTTCACTATCCACATGCCCGTTTAGATCTCCTAATAAAATCTTCTCTTCCAATGATATTTCCTGTATTAAACCTTCTAGGTCCTTCCAAAATTTAATCTTATGGTGTTCTTTTAATCCTACTTGTGGTGCATAAACACTAATAACATTAAAGGTGTCTCGATCCACTACAGGTTTTAGAGTAATTATCTTATCTCTTATTCTTTTTATATTCACTACCTTGTCCCTACACTCTTTATCTACAATTAAACCTATCCCATTCCTAACTTTTGACCTGTCTATGTAAGCTTAAAACCGATAGTGTTTAGTTCTTTTACGTTATCCCTTACCTATTTTTTGTTTCTAGTAGGGACATTACATTTATCTTCCTCCTAATCACAATGTCTACTATCTCCATTGTTTTACTTGTAAGTGTGCCAATATTTCATGTCCCAAAATGTGATCTACTCTTGTGGACTAGCTTCTTTACCTCACCCGTCCACGAAAATGTGAGGGTCCTTACTTACTTTTCACTGCATCAGGGCGTTGATATAGTTGCTCTGCTCATTTGACACTGTACTTAAGCTATACAGTGCGTTGCTTTCAAGCAATGTAATATTTTCACATCATTGAACCACATTCATAAAGATTCGACAACATTTTACGCTGGCTTTTTAACCACCTAATGCAACCCTCCTCTTTTATATGGGCTTGGGACCGGCTCTGAAAGCCAAACATAGCATAGGTAGAGTTATTGGACCAATTAAACATAAAGGACGAAATTGAAACTTGAATAAAAACTTTTGGGATGAAATGTTCACTTTAGCCTACTTATTAACTAATGTAGGCTAAAGATGGATAGTGACATGAGGAGGGATTATAATTTGGGAGTTGAGGTGCTTAAAATTTAGAATAGCAATGCTTGTAAGTATTTGAATCAAAATTAAAAGTGTGTTGATTCTTTAATTGTGTTCATATCACTTGCAAATTGTTAAAATTACTTGAGGTGCTATTTGTCAAGGAACTTTAAGGGAAAGCTAGTATTCTTTAAAAATTTGTTATTGACAGATTTGATTAATTGGAATTACACCAATAAGATTTTATTAATTTTTGATGGTGTAATATATATTCTTCAATAATTATTGGTTTACTGTGATTCAAACTCAGTTTAACTAGGAGGAACATAAAATGAACTCCGGATTTTGGTAATCTGCAGCTGATATTTATGCACTTTTAAACTGTTTTGTCCTTTAACTGATCCATGGTGTTTGAGATGGATGTAATGAGAAGCACTTTTAGTATAGATGTAACTTTTCATATTAATATCTCTTACAGTAAGGTAATTATTCGAATTAAAACAGAACATTTCTTTCAAGAATCTCCATTTAATTTTGCTTTGCTTCATTTTGTTTGTTGACTATGTCCTTACCTAGTTCACTCTGAGACACGTAAGATTTGATTGGGTGAAGGTGTCTGGTTATTGGGTTATCAACTATGTGGGATGATATGTCAAGTAAAGTTCAAGCAAGGTGTTGCTTCCACTGGTGTCTTGTATCATTATTTTTTTCAAGAAAAGTAGGTTTTGTGGTTGAACTTCTATTTTCTTTTGGTTAATAATTATATCTAAACAACAAACAAAGTCTTTTTCCACTAAGTGGAGTCGGCTATATGGATCAAACGATCCCAACATGTTCTATCTTTACTCATTTTTACAATTAGATTATTAATAGTTAAATCTATTATAATAGTTTCTCTTATTATTTTATTTGGTCTTTCCCTACTAGTTATTAGACTATCTTCTATCTAGTCAACTCTTCATACAAGAACCGTTAATGGTCTCCTCTGTACATGACCAAACCACTTAAGGCACGTTTCTACTTTTTTATGATAGATGTTATCCCAACTTTCTCTCTAATGTGCTTATTTTTAATCATATCATTTCTAGTGTGACCACTCATCTAATGCAACATTCTCATTTTTGCAAAGTTGAATTTTTACTTATGTTGACTTTTTATGGCCCAACATTTAATACTATACAATAATACAGGTCTTATAGCTGTATTATAAAATTTTTTCTTGGGCTTGAGTGGTATTTTTCTATCACAAATAATACTTGAGGTCTTCCTCTATTTTATCCACCTATCTTGAACCCTATGATTTACGTCCCCTCTGTTACTCCATTATTTTATATTATGGTTCTCAAATACTCAAAACTATGATTTCTTGTATGAAAGTGTCCCTTTCACTGAATTTACATTCTATATATTCTTTTTTGCTTCGACTTATACGAATCCGTATCTCTCCAAAGCTAGTCTCTATTTCTATAATTTTTCATTTACTTCTTGGAATTTCTAACAAAGACTATATCATCAACAAAAAACATACACCTTGGTATTGCCTCTTGGATATGTTTAGTGAGCACATCCAATACTAAGTTAAAAAGGTAGGGGCTCAAAGCTGAACTTTGATGTAGTCCTATATCTATGCTTTAAAAAAATCATATCACTTACAAATTCTCTTATTTTACTACTAAGTCTACCTTTTAAATTTTTTATAAAAAATTGTTAGCTGCAAGTTTATTTAAAAACATGGACGTATATGACTCTACAGTTTGGTAGGAATGAGGCTCCATTTGTGGAACTGCTACTTATATGAAAGTGTACTATAGTTCCGTTGTTCTGGAAGTACTGGACCTAGCCAGAAGTCTATTGAGGTCATTTGCACGATCTGTGTTTTTAAAAATGTGAATGGATTATGTTTGGCAGATTATGGTTTTCTCAGCTTAGTAGCTGGTTTAGTGTTTTTTTTTTTCTTTAATCACAATGATTTGGGTGGGAACAATTTGTTTATTTGTTCACAATGGTCAGAAGCAGTAGACATTGCTCTTCCATGGAAAGTTCAGATATGTTTACAGTATGATGTATCAAATGTTGAGGAATTGGTGCTAAATAATGTAGCAGCTCATTTTATACTGATTTTCTATAACCTATCAGACTGATTATATTTTGGTTTGGAATAGAAGTTTGGCTGGATATTCTTGTAGGTGTTCATAAATCATAGTGCTCTAAATTTCGAGTAACCAATGCAGGTCTTTTGTGGTCAATGGAAAGAAAGCAGCAAGTTGTTTTCATTTAGAGGAGACTCAAACTGGCTTGGCTTTAGTAAGGTACTCTCATTTAGCTCATAGACATATATGGACTGCAGATGTGCTTATATTTGGTCCCGTTTAAACCCATTCTTATTTATCCTCTTAGCATAATATTAAGCAATTAAGCATTCTTTACCATTTTTTTTTAATCACTCTTGGCTTTGTTAAACTTGATTTGCTTTAGTTGTTTAGAGTTGCATATAAGATCTGTTTGCAGACTCATAATAGTTTGTTACTTTAGCATGGTATCTTTTGATTATGAATGTTGTTGTAGGATCTGTTTTCATTTTCTCACTTTGTAAGAGTAGATTTGTTTCAGTTCTTTGTTGCATTTTACAAACTTCCATTATAACCTAAATTCATTGTTTATCTATCAGCACCATCATGAGATTTGTTTGAATTAAGAATAAACAAATGCATCTCCCCTAAAACGATAATAGTGATAAGAAAATATGCATATTCATGCTCTTGCACAAACTCAAAAGACTTCAAGCGAACCACTAGACCACTCATATTTTGGCGATGGACACAAAAATAAAAGTAATTTTAAACAGACAAGCGTGAATTAGCCATGTATCTAATTTTTATAAAAATTAGTTATGTGTTCAGCCATTTATCTAATTTCTGCAACAACTAGGTAGGTAACTTCTTACTCAATCCTTACAATCTTTTCTAGTTTTACCTCGACCAAGCATACAATTAGTGAGGGGAAGGTTCTTTGTGTTTCCTTCTTCCTAAGCTTTCTTTTTGTTTGTTAATATTTACTGGCTTGTACTTAGTCTCGGCAAATTGCTGCATTCTAATATTTTTTTTTGTTGCAGTGTCCCGACAAGGATGTTTTGGGTGGATGGTGTGATTCGAATAGCATATTCATAGCCGATGTTGCTGGCTTGTGAGACTGAAAAAATAGCATCTGTTCAGTAATCTTATCACCGACGTATATGGGTTTGTAGCTTTGGTGTAACAATTGAATTCTTATGCATGCAGCAACACGTGCAATTTTGAGTTGATACATGATAATGTCAATCCTGTGAGCTCATAATGCCGAGTGAAATATGCTTGTTCTCTGCTTCAAAGTTTGACATCGTCATCATTTGAAGCTCACAATTTGTTTTAATAATTTTGAAAATATCAAGATTATTTCAACCGGTTTACATGAGGTCCTTGGTGTGATATATACACGAACTTGGTCCATAGGGTGTAGAGATACTTTTGCTGCCTGAAGATGATATGCTTTTCCTCTGCCTCTCTCTCATTTGTTCTGGAGTGTTAGTTTCAAAGACAAAAAGATTGAATGGGAATTCTAGCTCTCTTTTTTCCCTTTGTGCTATTTAAAGTTATAGAATGGACCGAATCATGTACACAAGCAAATAACATAAAGTCTAGTTAACTACACTATTCTAACAGTTCCCCTTAAATTGGAGCATAGATATTGATCATACCGTCTTTATCACGAAGAAAATCAATTCTTGTCCTGTTTAGTGTTTTGATAAGAAAATCTACAATTTGATCTCCTAAACATAGTTGAACTTTCTCCCTAATAAAATTACAATCTATTTCTATATGCTTCGTTCTTTCATGAAATTCAGGATTAGAAGATAAATGTATAGCTTCCTAATTATACCACCATAGCTTCATTGGAAGAACTATTTCCAATCAAGTTCACTCAAAAACTGCTAAATCCACATAAACTCACTTGTTTGGGCTATAGCCTGATATGTGCTGACATAGGTATTCACACAAGCATGTGCTGAGACGTAGGTATAGCAATGACTTCCAAAGCCTTGGTGTTGGCTCCCTGCACTTGTTCAGGGTACTCCAATCGAATCTAACTCCTGATCTGAGATGGTAGGGACAATTCTTCAATTCTTACAACGTTGGCCTTAGATGTAGTGTTCTTGGAAGTCCTTTTGGGTACCATTGTCAACCCTGAGCAACAATTGAAGTCAAGAAGCCTAAATATGTTTTCGAATGCCCATGCCTGGCTTGTCAAATGTTACTAATGACGCTACTATGATGGGCTTACCAAGGATACACTAAAAAATAAAGCCAGTGTTGTAGCAATCTTATTAATATTAGCCCATCGGCTTTGATAATTCGGAGAGAGTGGACTTAACTCTTAATAGTGACATCGATTGTAGCCTTTGTGCCTTATGGTGCGTGAATGTGTGTCTCCTTCTGTTTGTGCTCTGGTTGTATGCTTGAGCCCCTCTTGTTGAGTGTGCGAATGGCCTCCTCTATTGGTTACTGAGATGATCCTAGAAGTAGTCTATTATGGTTAGATTTTACCGTCTGTTTACCTAGCGCAGTGTGAAGCGACACCTGGCTTGTGAAGACTTGGAAGTTGCTCATTGAGGCTGTGGACTTTCCTAAGTATAGGGCCTAAGGCATCGATAACACCTGCCATTCATTTTACAAGCACATGTAAGTAAAACCAGAATGATTAACCCTTAGCAGTAGTATTTTTCCAAATAAGTATAAGCCTACCATCTAAGTTCCCTCATCGTTAAAATGATGCTTTAATTTATATTATATTACATTATATTATATATTTTATAGGTATACATACCTATTCAGTGGAGGATAAAAGGTTATATAATTTTATTCCAGCTAAAACTTATAATTTCTCTAAATATATTCCAAGAGTGTGTGTGAATCATACATACAGAAGGGGATTGAAGAAACTTATTGTTAATGGGAAAAGCACAACAAATTTTGATTTATCAATGAAGATACAGAGTATAAACCCACCAAAATCCATTGAATTTTTTGTTCTAAAATAACTATATATACATCTTTGCATTTTATAAGAAAAATCAAGCAAAATAAGAAAAAAATAATCAAAACTTAAAAGTTGCTTCTGACGTTTGGGCCATTTGTTGTCGCAAAATGTTGCCGCCATTTTCATCATATTTTGCTATTGTAACATTCACTTCTTTAATACCTTATTTCTTTATTTATTTCGAAAATGTGTGACTGCATGTGTTTGGCATTACCGAACCAGAGAATTTTTTGTGAAAATAAATTTAAATAAAATTAGTAAATAAATTACATAAATAAATAAATATTTAAAAAATATTGGAAAATAGAGCCATTCTACCACGCTAAATTTTATTATAAACCAGGTTAATTACAATACTGAGGTTAGTTGTTACAGTTGCTATCACAAGTTGTAGTTATAGTGGCACTTCGTTGCAAGTTTAAGGTGCAGTAGCCATTCTATAAGTTGCAATGGAAGAAAACAATTTGGGGAAGTAGTCAAACATGTTGATGAGTTTATCCTTGTAATTTTCCTTTTTTTCTTTTTTAATTAGGACAAACCATCCGGAATTGATAATCCTACGACTCCTATTACAGCAATGTGGAAGGGACACAGATATTTTGATTAAGGTACAAATATCAAAGTTCCTAACCTGAGCACCCACCTTATAACCACCTTTAATGATCTTCGCTCGGTGATTTTGTTTGCAATCGGTGTTGTTTCTCTGCTGATTTAGAATGCTTTGCAAACTTCTACGAAGTCCCAATAACAGAACTTTGTGAATAGGTGTATCCTCCTCTGTCCCATATCCGAGATTAAGCAAGACTTGATCATTCTCTCTGATAATGATTATAAGCATCTTATTAGTTATTCTAGAGTTCTTCCTGTGTTAAGAACTCAATAGCTACTGAATAATACCACTGAAAATATATATTCAAATATGTAATACAACTCAACGTTCAGAACAGAAAGAGTAAAAGAAAGAAAAAATACTCAACAATACTCTCAAGAAAAATGAAAACAATCTCCTTATTCGAGTCAGAAAGAAACTCCACAATATTCTCCAAATTCTTCACACCCAACACTTGGATCCTTGTCTTCAAGGTTAATGGTTGGAAAGGCTTCCGTAAGATGCTCCCAGTCCTCCCAAGTAGCCTCGACTCTAGTGGTACCCGTACATTCTACCAAAACTACTCGTCTAAGCTGTCCTCTTTTTATACTATTCTTCTCGTCAACTATAGCAACTAGTTGAGAATTGAAAATATCAACCAAATTTGGTAATGTAGGCTCCTCACTTGATACTATGCCATGAAATTCCTTAAGTAAGGAGACATGGAACACGTGATGGATTTTTGCCTCTGCTAGCAGCTTCAACTTGTAAGCAACTTGATCGATTATAGCTAGTATCTGATAAGGCCCAAAGTACCTCCTTGCCAACTTATGATTGATTCTTTGGGCTACTATCAACTGTCTATAAGTATGATGTTTCAAGCGTACCCAATCCCCTACCTTGAATTCTTTCTCCTTTCTTTTGAAGTCTGAATGTTGTTTCATTCCTGGTTGAGCCTTATTCAAATTGATCTTCAATATCCAGTGTGTCAGTTCTCGTTGCTGCAACTCATCATCTACTACTTCTACACTTGAGCTTCCTGCCTAATAGCTAGGAATAGGGCTTGGGTTATCACCATAGAAGGCTTGGCTCGGGGTTATCTCGGTTGATGAGTGAAAACTAGAGTTATAATGTAGCTTCACCCATGCCAAATACTCATACCACCTCTGTGGTTGTTCAGCTACAAAGGCTCTGAGATACTATTTGAGGCACCTATTACGTACCTTAGATTAACCATCGGTTTGTGGATGGTATGCACTGCTGTAATGCAAAGTAGTGACATTGAACTTCAACAGATGCTTCCAAAAATGGCTTAAAAAATGGGATCATGATATGAAATTATTGTTTTTGGAAAGCTGTGTAGTTTGACCACAATTTTCACCACAAGTATGGCTGTGTGTCCTACTGATTTTGGCAACCCCACTATAAAATCTATGGTGAGATCTGCCCATTGTTTATTAGGTACCGGTAGAGGCTGTATGATGTGCTACCAACGATCTATATGTAGCCACACCTTAAGGCAGTGCACCTGTCAGTGTAGCCTAGCGCAATGGTGAGTACCAAGGTCATATCCCACGGGAACAAGAAAGCCCAGAGTTACTACTTACTCGTTGTTATTTAGCCTAAGACAAATAGTGATTTAACTAAACTAAATCTAACTAATACTATTTAGCTATGGAGAGAAAGTGAGGCAAGTATTTTTAAGATAAGGAAATATCAAGTTCTAGAGAATTGAACCCATTGGGATCCTAAACTAGTTGATATGCAAACAAAGGATAATGAATTATTAAATTGATTGTGCTACTTATGGGTGAATTCTACAATAAATCCAGATTTTTGATTGGTTTTGATGGATTTCTAAAACCTATAACTTTCCATTGGCTAGTTCTTCCCAATGTTCAAGTCATAGATCAGCAGTAATGCTCTAATTCACCACTATTAGGAATTCCTCCTAATCCAACAATCATCAACCTCTAGGTCCAAGCTAAGATCAACTGTTCTCCCTAGTTAGTTTCCCAATTCCAAACATCATTAGTTAGAGTTTTTTTAGAAGAATCTAGATAGTTTTCCCTGCGACGTTTCGTAATGAAAACTGAATTGATCATTAACTAAAGGAAGATCACACAATCTAATTTATAATTCAATCATGTTAAAAATAAAAATATCAACATAGTTTAAGAACCCCAATTGAGTTCTACCAATCTAGTTACTCATGTTCATGAATAAAACAACAAGAATTATAATAAAGGAAGAGGAACAAAATGGAAACAAAAACATCCTTATCTGTCGAGTTTTGGATGAGTAGTCTTGATTCTGAACTCCTCCTTAATTATGCTTTCAATTGTCTCTTGATGCTTTCCAATCTCTTTCTTCAATTCTTGAATCTTCATGTCTTGTACTTACAAAGACAAGAGAATTGAAGTGTTAAGCTCCAAAGACTAGCAAGGACTGTCACACTCCAAGCTACTCCATGTGCTCTCAGTTTTCCTCTCCTTAAATCCTCCTTAAGCTCTTAGGCCTCCTCCTATTTATAGGCAAAGGAGGCATGCATTTAGGCTCCCACACGGCCGTGTGGCTACCTAGAAAATGGCACAGCCGTGTGGTGGCCAAGTGAGGGAGCACATCCATGTGGTTGGCCGTGTTCTAGAAGCTAAGCCTCCTTTATGCATTTTTAACCTTCTGTTGATTGGAAATGGTTGTTATGGCCTTGTAGGAAGGTGCAAAGGATGGCGTGTTCTAGAACATCTAAGGTAGCATGGTCATGTGGTAAGGTGTGTTCTAGAAGATTTCTTGCTTGGCCTTGCTACAAGATGCATTTTGAGGTTCTTTGAGCCTTTAAACACTTGGTTTTGGTCTAATTTTCTTCAAAACTGCTTTGTACCTAGTGAAAACTTGGATAACATGGAAACATGGTGGAAACATGGGTAATTATACATAAAACACATAAAATATACTCTTAAAGTGAGTGGAATTTATCAAATAAAAATGTATAATTATGTGCCTATCACATTACCCCACACTTAAGCTTTTGCTTGTCCTCAAGCAAACTTTCATTTAACCTATAAGAAATAATAATAGCTTTTCATAGTTAATACATACTCCACAGTTTATGTAACTTGATGCTACATGAATCTTAACAATAATTCTTGGTGTTGCAGACCCCTCACAAATAACAGAGATAGTTAGATTAATGCATTTCCTCAACAAATAATTCATTGTTTGATTAAGAACCATTGCTTCACAGAGATCACTCAATGTCATTCAGAAGTTTATATAGGTGAAGTGAAATCTCTCAAGAAATTTCATAGTACCATGCTTTCCATATGCTTGCTTACAAATCTCATCTCCACTACTTGCGAGAACTTGAATATCATGATCAAAGGCTTTTGACAAGGTTGTAATGGGGCTTAAGGTAAAGGTAGGAGAAGAATCTAGAAAGAAAGAAGGGTAATAGATATGTTGGAAACTTATTTGAAGACTCATGTAATTAAATGAAGTTCCAAGGATTGAATGTAGTATACATAGTTCTTCACTAAGTTCTTTGTTCAAAGAGTGCCATTTCCCAAAGAGTATGAAGACTGCTTATATATATTTTTTCTTCTTTTGCCATCTTTTTCTTTTTCTTTTCTTTTCCTCTTCTCCAATTTTTTTTTCATGGAAGTCTTGCATTCTAATATCCTTGAAGGGAGGTATCTCCAAATGGAAGACTCTGTGATCTATCATATATTGAGGTGCTGCATTTTTAATCCAGATGTATAGAGTAGACCACATAAATTCCAAAATATAGGGTGGCAAAGAAAGATAATGTAAAAAGAAGTGGAAAATAGGGTGTAAGTGTGTATATAATGAAGAACATGTCAAGACTCAATGATGGTCAACTAAGGGAAACATACAGGGTAGGCTTTTTGGTCATCAGTGGTGTAACCTAACTTGCCCAAATCATGTTTGATATTCAAGAATTCATGTACTTTTGACAAGTAGTATAAAGCAAGTTCTAGTAGCATAGTAAAATGAAGTACACCGACTACAAGAAAAATTTAGAGCATGTTTGTAATGAATGCTCTCTTGGCTCAAATCCTTACATTTATAGGGTGTGGTTTTATAGATTCCTAAAATGTTCAATAAAATTGCTAGTCAAGTAATGCATGCATGTCTTCCTATCCATATTATTAGCTAAGAGTGTATTAATGTAGAACATGGTGCAAGATGTGGGAGCATCTAGGTGCCATAGAACTATTTTTCTATAAGCTACGAAATGCATTTATTGTCTAGTATAGATTTAAAAACAAAAGTTTGACTTGTAGGATCGTAAGTGTGTGTTATATTTTATCCATGTTATGACTTAATTATAAAGAAAAGCTGAAGAAAATGACAATCACTATTATGATATACTTTTGGAATGCACCTTAGGTAGCACTTTATTGTGATACACTTATTTTGTAATACCCGTAACACCCCCTTAGTCTATGGTCCCTTTTAGTTCCCTAAAAGATATAATATATATATTATAATAGTAGTGTGTTACTATTGCATCTACAAAAGAAAAATTTTAAAATTTTTACAAGTTAATTATTTGAGTGTGATTTGGGGTTGGGTCTCTACTCTCAAGTTTACACTCAATCTCGCAACGGAATAAAATAACGTGATATATAAGTTACTCTAACTATGTATACAAGCATCATGCATAAATACTCCCATAATTAACATAGGATAACTATTTGAGGCATTGAGACAATATCTCTGTCACTCATGGTCCCATCAAACATGTCTACACATAAATCCTAGCTAATCCATATACATCTAAATTAATATAGGCTATACATGAGATAAATTATGCTAGCACTTCCTCAAAAATCATGAAGACTATCCTGATAAATTAAAAGCATATACTATCCTGAATAACTTTCTCATAATACTTAGGATGGGCACCTCTCCTCAAGTTACCTCCATCTCCAACCAGTACCTATACATCTGATACACACCAGCATTCATGTGAGAATTGAATCTCAGTAGCAAGCAAACCGGTTTTAAAATCTATTGACTTGTACCACCATAATTATATAAAAATACTCTACATTCTCATCTCAACATTCAAAAAATAACATGTACTATCGGGATACAATGTATGAATCATGCTTTCATAGATTGTGCTTAAGTGTATGCATGTGCTTTAAAAGATGTGAACTTCAATCATCATGGGATGTCATTTCCATATCATGCTTTATCATAAAACTTCCATCTCATACATTTCATATAGTAACACCAACATATTTATTTCAAAAACATGAACAGGAATCAAACACATATTGAGAGTCATTGACTACCTCCATGTACCACTTTATACCTATATATATAACTTTGTGACTACTCAACCACCATACATTTTTTGTTGTACTATTTGGAGTGTCCCCAAGTGAATCCAAGTACCATGTGGCCACTACCCTTACCGTAGATCATTCCATATATAGTGGGAATTTACTTCCCTTCCTACCCCATAAGGACTGCCTATGATAGTGGTCACTGCCCTTACTGTAGATTATTCCATATACAATGGGAATTACTTCCCTTCCTACCCCATAAGGGACTACTTATTTAGCTTATAGGATCATATCTTGATATACTATTCACTAAGGTATACACTAGGATGATTCGGCTTACACCATGGTTATTCCTAGCTCTAAGTACGTGTCCACTTTAATAGCCTTGAAAATTGCACTAACTTAGAGTTTGAAACCATCATGGCATTTTTAAGAACTATCTAAATTTAAGTGGATGTTTAACCATCTAATTCATGGTTAAACTATGGAACTCCTAAGGTCATCCCATACAAACCATTGGTCACTCAATCATAAGCCTATCTATCCTAATACATACCCTAGGAATACTCCACTCCTTTTCTTTTCCATGGATTCCTTTCTTTTTCTTTCTTTATCATAAGGATCGCCATGTCCAATGTGATTCTTACAAGGGCCATCATGTCCGAGTAAGTCATAACTTGATTATTACCTATTAACATTACATCCCAAGATTCAATCTTATGTTTAAGTGATGTGTGCATGTATCCATGTATAAAAAAAAATACCATTTCCAATTACTTTTCCCTCATGCATTCGATCAATGGGCTGCACACTCTTCTCATTCCTAATTAAAAGTGTTTCTTAGACACCCTGTACTTGTAAGTACAATTAGCCTTGCTTGTATGTGTAGTTCATCCCATTCCTTCACGCCACCTTCCTTTTTCCTCATGTATTCAGTTTCCTCCTTCTCCTTAGGTAATTACTATTATTATTAACAAGAAGCCCTCCCTCACGTGTGGTTTTTGTCCATGCATATCATCATTCCAGCCTCTATTCCCTTCATTCACGCAGCACTCTTCCTTTTTCCTTTCCTTTGCCTTGCGGGAGTATGAAAAATTATGCACTTCTCTCTTGCTTTACTTGCCACATACATCCACGTGCATAATTCCTTCCTTTCTCTCTTCTTCTAGCGTGTGGAAGTCATCAAAATTCTGCACCTTGTACCTTTTTGCTTACAACTTTGGTAACTCTTTTGTTAATTGCTTTCTTTCTTTTTTTCCTGATTCTCATGGCTACACTAAGTGTACTTGTAAGTACACTTTCCTTCTCTTGCACATTACCTCATTCCATTAGTCACTCCACCTTCCTTCTCTTTTTCCCATTTCCATTCGTCTATCACGCCACCTCCCCACTTTTTTTCTAATTCAATTTCCATTCGAGCAACATAAGGAAAGGATGCCACTTGCACTCATTTTTCTTCTTTTTTTTTTTCATTTCATGGTTATTCCCCTTGTACTTTGAGTAAAATTTGCAATTCCTTTAGGTTAGCTACTAATACAAGCTAAAGGAGAGAGGGAAAAGCTTACCTTACACGTTTCCCTCTTTGCCTAGCCATGTGGATGCAATTTCATGAAAAAAATTTTGCACCCCTTTTCTTTAACATATTCGATCACGTAAGGAAAAGAAGGAAGGAATGGCTCCACCTTACATGTATTCATGCATGGTTTCACCTAAATAAATGCTGCACCCTTTTTCCTCTAGTCATACGACCTTGTTTGGAGGAAAGAAAGGAAGGAATGGCTATATGTGTCCCTTCCTAAATGTGTGTGTACTCAAATAAATTCTGCACTTGTTCCTCCTTACTACTGCACCGATATATATAAGTATATTTTTTTTTTTAGAAGTTAAGCTCTTCTCCCAATTGCCTTTACCGTGTATATATATATTTTAAATGCTATGTATTCCTTTCACTTCTCAATGGTCATAACCGTATGGATATATATATATTTAAAACTCCTTTTTGCTTTTGTTTTACTTCATCAAATGTATGTGCATATGTACCCATATTTAATTGTTGCCTCCCTTCTTCCCAATTGTACATGTGAGCTTATATGTATTTTTAGTTTGCTTTTCTTTCCTTCCCCAATTCAGCTAAAATGGAGAGGTAATCTAAATCAAATACTTTAACAAATTGAAAGAACATTTATTCTAAGTACCGAAATCACACAAGCAATTTCATCCAATTAATTAAAGAACATTAATTTAGACTAATTAAAATTATGGGGTGTTACAATTTGGGCTAGCAGTCGACTATCCCCTCGCTGACAATTGGTTGCTAGCTCTCTATCTAAAATGGGAAGCTAACCCAAGAGCACCCAGTCGACTGTTATAGGCTTGACAATCGACTAGTAGCTCATTTTAAGCCCGACAATCGACTGCTAAGGTCAAGCAGTCGGCTGATGCGTTCTGTCTGATATGGGAAGCCAACTCAAGAGTAGCTAGTCAATTGTTATAGGCCTAGCAATCGACTAGTAGCTCACTGTGAGCTCGACGGTTAGCTACTAAGGTCTGGCATTTGGTTGATGCATTCTGTGTAAAATTTTTAGGTAATGAAGAACACGACAATTGACTTCCAGGGTCTGGTAGTCGACTGCTTGTGCTCTGTACTACGTAAAAATATATGATATACCCATATTTTTAGCCCCAAAACATAATCACAACTCATTCCAAAGGTTTATGACCCCAATGCTAACATCTATACCTCATTTACATCACTAAATAGCCCATATTCTAGCTACATTCCACCCAACACATAGATTGAACTTCATTTTTTCACTTAAGGAAAAACTCAACTTTTATACATTAGTTACAAGTATAACAAGCACACCCATTCAACAAGCATTACCATAGACATTTAAAACACATAGAATGCAAGTTTTAACCCCAATACAACTCAAAACATTCATAAACATCAATTTTCAGTTAAGAGAAACATTTCATGAAAGGGGGCTTAGGTTTTGTTGCTACCTTGGATTTTCCTTGCAATGGGCGTGTATTTGATGCTTAAATGACACTTTCCTAATAGTAAAATACTTCCCTAGCTTCAAATTCGGCCTTCCTTTAAGCCAAATGCCTTCCTCTCCTGCCCTAAGTCACACTCTCTCTACTTGCCCTTCTCTTTCTCTCTCTAAGTTTGCTAAAACTTGAGTAATATAAGGGTGTTTAGGGTTCAGCTAGGGTTTAAGTGTAGTTTAGGTATTTGCATTTTAGTCATTTTGGTCATTTTACAACCTTTGCTTGGCTATAATTTTCCTTTTCAATTGGGTCTCTAGTCACCTCTTCACTCAACTTTTATTTATTTTCATATAGGTCCCTGCACTAATGAAACTATATATTGTTAATGTAACATACGCAAGTATTAAACTTAAATTAACAACTAACAAGCATCTCTTAATCATATTAGGAGCCAATGTTACATTTCTCCCTTCCTTTAAAATAATTTCATCCTCGAAATTAGAACAGACCTATTCAAAAAACTTTGGGTAGAACTTTCTCATGTCCTTTTCCTTCTCCCATGTCACCTTTTAGGGATATAACTGATCCCACAACACCTTAACTAGAGGGATAAACTTGTTCCTCAATTGCTTGACCTTATTCCCGATAATTTGCAAAGGTGTTAGATGAGAAGTTAAATTTTCTTTTAACTATACTGTACTAGCATCGAGAATGTGTGATGGGTCATGGATATACTTTCAAAGTTGTGAGACATGAAAAATGTGATGGAGATTTGACAAAAATGGAGGTAAGGCTATTTGGTAGGCTAACTGACCAATTTTCCTCAAAATTTAAAATGGTCTTATAAATCTTGGATCTAACTTTCTAGACTTCATGGCTCTACCTATACCAGTAACAGGTGATACCCTAAGGAAAACATGATCCCCTTCATTAAATTCTGTTGGCCTCCTTCTCTTGTCAACATATTTCTTCTGCCTATCCTAGACTCTAACCATTTTATCCCTGATCATCCTGATTTGGTCTGTAGTTTGCTAAACTAACTCTGGCTCGAGTAATTGTCTTTCCCCTACCTCAACCCAACACAGAGGTGATCTACACTTACTCCTATACAAAGCTTCATAGGGTGTCATCGCTGTACTAGAATTGAAATTGTTATTGTATGAGAATTCTATCAATGCTAGGCCTTGGTCCCAACTCCCCTTATGCTCCAAGGCACATGACCTAAGCATATCCTCTAAAGTCTGGATAGTCCTCTCTGTTTGTCCATCTGTTTGAGGATGATAAGCAGTACTCAAACTTAACCTATAGTACCAAAATCTTCTTGGAAGGCTCTCCAAAATCTAAAGGTAAATCTCGAGTCTCTATCTGAGACAATACTAGTAGGGATCCCTTGGAGTCTCACTATCTCCTGAATGTACAATCGAGCTAGCTTGTCTAAGGAGAAATTAATCGCAATGGGTAAGAAATGCGCAAACTTAGTTAATTAGTCTACTATCACCCAAATAGCATCATTTCATGATTAAGTCCTGGGTAATCCGACTATAAAGTCCATGGAAATTTTATCCCACTTCTAATTAGGGATATATAGAGTTTGCAACAACTCAGCAGTTTTCTGATGTTCAATCTTCATCTGCTAACACATTAAGCACTTAGCAACATACTCAGCGATGTGCTTTTTCATGCCTAGCCACCAAAATCTTCCTTTCAAGTCTTGATACATCCTTATGGCACCAGGGTGGATAGTGTAGTCACTCCTATGAGTTTCCTCTAGGATTTTCTCACTTAATTCCCCTTGACTTGTGACATAAACCCATTTCTGGAAGCTTATTACCCTGTTGACCTCCTTATGGAATTCCTTTAGGTTCTTCAAGGACTTTAATAATTCATCCTCCTATTGGGCCTCTAGGATCTAAGTCCTAAGGTCACTCTCAATCTGCAATTCACCTAGACAGATTCTATCTGGTAACCTTACTGTGGATAAACTTAAGTTCCTAAAATTTTCTATCAGACTCATCTCACTCACCATCATCTAGGCTACATGGAGAGACTTCTTACTCAGGGCATCTACCACAACATTGGCTTTATCTGGATGGTATTTCTATAACACTCGCCCTTAATACTTCGCATTTTATAATGGCATTGTTTTTATTTTTGTTGTTGTTGTTGTTGTTGTTGTTGTTATTATTATTTATGTGGTTCTAAGGATGGTTCATTAAAGAGATAGAATTGACATTTTCATCAAGATAAAATCACTTTTTCCTTTCCCAAGGGGTCAAAATTGGAAATTTGTTAAGGAAGGGTAAAATAGTAATTTTACCATAAAGAGGAAATAAATTTTTATTCTCCTATTTCATGAAGTTATATTTAAGGAATTTCATTATTTTCATTTAAGAGAGAAGAAGAATCTAGTTTGGGAAGTGATTATGTCCACTTTGATGGAAAAATGACAATTTTCCCTGAAAAAGGAAAAATCATAATTTACCCTAAAGGCATATTAGTAATTTTGTATAAGGTAGAAAAAATATAATTTTTACCTAAATACTTCATGGAAATAGGATTGGGAAGTCTTTACCATTTTATTTTCAAAAGGAGAAAGAATAAGGGTAAAAATAATAACATTGGCATAAAGAGCAAAAAGGTAATTTTTCCAACAGAAGGGTAAATTAGTAATTTCACAAAAATAAGTTTTATGAAACTTTATTTAAGTGATTTTTGCCCATTAAATTCAAAAAGGGTGAAAAATGGGGTTAAAATGGCCATTTGGACATAAAGGGTAAAATAGTAATTTCCTTAGGGACATATTGGTAATTTTTCAAAAAGATAAGGGGCAATTCTAGAATTTCAAAATTCTTAAGGGCAAAAACGTCCTAGTCCATGGAAGTTCCACAAAATTATATTCCTAAGGATAGTGGATGCCATTCTTGACAAGGAGAAATAGTAAGGGTAAATTGGTTATTTCACACCAAGGGCATTTTGGTAATTTTACCAAAACCCTAATTTAAGTCTTCTTCTTCCTTTAGGAGAAGAAGAAGTCGAACAAGTGAGGGAGAAAGGGTGCTGGCCGAACACACATCCAAGCTTGGAGAAGAAGGATTTCAAGGCAAAACAACTTGGAGTTTTCACTAATCTTGCATTTTTAAGGTAGCTAAACATACCTAGCCCATTCTTTTCTTGTTTTATGGTGTGATTAAAGTGTTCTTAAACTTGTAAGAAGGATGGGTTTTCTCTCTCTACATTCTTATGGAAGATTTACTTGAATGGGGTTTGTGTATGATGAAATTTTGTTGTGTTTATGGCTATGGATATGTTGAAATGCTTGATAACACAAGAGATAGAAATTTCTCAAGATTGGAACCTAACTCTTGAAAAACCCTAATGTTTACCATGGCTGAAATGTTGTGTATTAGAGTGAGAAAATGGTGATTTTGCATGAGATCTATTTGTTTATGATTGTGTTGCAAGCAAAATGGTGAAAACATTTCATTTCCATACTTGTCTCTCTTTGGCCGAATGGTTGTCATGGTGAGGATAAAACACCCTCTATCCTACTATTCCTTTAGTTATTTTAAAAGTATAATATGAAAATAATTATCAAAGTGTTGGTGTTACTATTACTTCTACCCGAGAAAATTTTAAAACTTTTTACCAAGTTGATTAATTGAGTGCATTTAGGTTGGTCTCTACTCTCGGGTTCTCTCAATATCACAGCGGAATAAATACATATAGCATACACCTGGATTAACTATACATAGACATACATTCTTAACTAAATATAACCAATTAACTATTTGGCATGGAGACAACAATCCTACCACTCATAACCCTATTAAATAGTCTAATCATCAATCCAGCCTAATTCATATACAGATAAGTTAGAATAGGCTATACAAAATAGTCATAAACTAGCCTTTCTCAAAATATCATGAAGGCTAGCTCAATCCTAACATGTACTTATACTATCTAAAATAAACAGTTTGTGTGCCCAGATTGGACACTTCTACAAACCATACCTTCTTTCTCCAACCCAAGGGGACCTAAAAATTTGGTACATGTCAACATTATTGTGAGAAATGAATCTCAGTAGCAATACAACCAGTTACAAAATTCGTTAACCTATACCACCATGCTCGCATGGAGAACCTCTACATTCTTTCATAAAACATATAACATACTATGGGGATGCAATGAGTGAAGAATTTAATCATGTTATATACTCATATGTATGCATGTGCATTCAAAACATATCAACTTTAAAACATGAGAAGTGTATTTATCATCATTCTCATCATAAAATATTTCTTATAAAACACATGTGGGATAGTAAACATAACATCATTTCATTTCCATAACATGCGAGCAGTACATAAAACACCCTGAGAGTAATCGGGAGAGTTGCCCAGCAACAACTCCATGCACCACTATCTATATGAATGAGCGCATGTCTATTCAGCTATGCCTTAACCTTTTGTACATTCTAAGGCGTCTCCCAGTGGATCCAAGTACCGTAATGGTCCCTACCCCTTTTTGTCAGATCATCCCTGACTAGCAGGATTCCTACCTTTCATCCCAAACAGGGCTGGTATAACTCTCATGGGATCACCGTCAACTCTATCCGGATCCTTTCCTCTCTGCTTTTGGGCGGATCATAATACTATGGAATCACCATCCCTTTCCGATGGATCACACTCCCGGTACGTTATTCTCTATATATACTATAGGGTGAATCGGCTCATGGTCATGGTTATGCTTTACTCTAAGTAGGTGTTTCTCATATGGCCTTTGGGAGATAACACTAACTTAAAGTTCGCAACCATCATGGTGTTTTTGAAATCATCTAAGTTTAAGTAGATGTTTAACCATCCTAATTTATGGCACAACCGTGGAATGCCCAACGGCCGTACCATACCGACAATCGGTCACTCGATCATGAGCCTATCTACCCTAAGGCATACATTAAGAATACTTTCCTCTCTCCCTCTTTGTGTTTTCTACTCTCTTTTCTTTCACTATCCCAAGGGTATCATCACCTAAAACTCTTAGTTTCTTTGCCTACCTATGTTGTGAGCCATTAATTAAGTTAGTATGAAGAATTACTAAGCTCAATTGCCATTAAAAACCTTATTTCGCAAGTTAGAAGGCTGTCAATCGACTGTTGGAAGGCTAGCAGTCAGCTAGTGGCTCTCTGTAATCCTTTGGCAGCTTTTTGGAAAGTGTTCTAGGTAAAACTATGAGCACGATAGACGACTTCTAGGACTGCCAGTCGACTGCTCAGTGCAAACCTAGGTCCGATAGTCGACTTCTAGGAACCTATCAGTCGTCACTAAGCCTCTGTCTGCACTTCTAGGTTTCCAAGAACACGACAGTCGATTGCGAGGATGGCCATTCGACTGCTTAGTACAAACTTGGGCCCGACAGTCGACTACGAGGATGGCGGCCGATCGCTTAGTCTGCACTGCCCGACAATGATCGCTAAGTATCTGGCAATCGACTGCTAAGCCTCTGTCTACACTTATGGGTTTTCCAGGAACACAACAGTTGACTGCCCTCGCTTAGCAGTTGGCTACTATGCTCCACTGCAGTTCAAAAAATATAATTTTCAAAATACCCAGTCCAGAAAGCATTCTATTTTCAATTCTAAACATATGAGCTTAATTCCCATACAATAAACTTTACTTTTCATTAAACATTTCTCATTCATTAGCTCAAACATGGGACATTCAAGGAAATCTAGTCTATATCTCTAGATGAACACAACCCAGCCCTTCCAATCCATTACAAGCACAATATGAGCATACATTCAGCAACACAATATCCCATAGAAATAGAAAAATATACAGAATGTAGGTTTAACCCCAATCTCAGTTTAAACATGTAAAAATTCATATTTTCCAACAACAGTAACATTTCAGAAAAAGATGGGGTTTAGGATCGATTGCTACCTTGATTCCTTGCAATTGTGAGTGTATAATGTGTTAGAAATGATCCCTCCTTGCTGTAAAACTAATTCTCAGCTTCAATCTACCCTTCTTTTAGCACAATCTCTCCTTTCTTGCCCTAGCTCGCCCCTTTCTCTCTCTACTCACCCCTTCTACTTCTCTCTCTAAAATCTGAAGGTTTGGAAGTGTGAGGAAGTTTTGGCTATAGCTAGGGTTTAAGGAGAAGTTTGGAAAATTGCTCTTTGGTCCCTAGGCTGTTTTGCACTCTTGGCCTCACTTACTTTTCCCTTTTCAATTGAGTCCTTAACCACCTCTTACTAAACCCTCATTTATTTCTTTTCAATTTAGTCCCTAAGCTAATGCAACTACATGTATTAATGCATCATACACAAGCATTAAATATCAAATTAACAATTATCAAACATCTCTTTAATAATAATTGGAGCAGATGATATAGAGGATGCTGAAATTTGCTTGAAAATGTGTCCAAAAGTAGTGAGAGAACTTGATATAAAATGGTAAGAGAGAGAAAAATGGTTAGGATGATGTCTTGATACTTTTCCCATTTTCTAACTTCACTATTAACTAAAAGTGTGTGACTTACCCATCTTAGCCGAATCGATGCATGTATATGGTGCTGAAATTTCATTGAAAAATGGCTAGAAAACCTTATAAGTTTAGTTATAAGAAAGGAGGAAAGAGAAAGTTATGGTATTTTTATGTTTCTAGCAAATGTACCATTTTAAAGTTTTACCATTTCATCTTAAAAGTGTGCTTAAAAATGTGAAGTTGTAAGATTATGTGCATTGTCACATTTGGCATAAAAAAATGAGCTAGAAAAGTATTAAAAAAGGAAGGCTTAAAGTGCACTTGCCTAATTTTGAGATTTGAGAAAGTGTTATGCATAATTATGGAAATTGTTACCATTATGTTCAAATGATAGAAATAATGCTAGAAATGAACCAAATGGGTTAGAAATGCCAAATCTTCATGCTTTTCTTGCCTTGGCCGAATTCTATGTAAATTTTCCCTTAAATGGCTAAATTTATGTGTTAATAGAAAGTAGCCTAAGGTACATTTCAAAATGGCCTATGCTATGTGAAATGAGGAGAAATGATGAAATGATTAATTATGGTTGATAAATTGTATGCAGTTTTACCATTGTTAAAAATATGTTCAAAAGCATGTGAATGTGATTGAATGGCATAGGAATGCTTATTGCATTTGAGAAAGGCAAGATTAAAACCCTGAGGATGAATGATCTAATGTATACCTCCAAAGAATAATACCTTGTGGAGAATGATCTGGTGTATACCTCCAAAGAATAAATCATTTAGGAGATATTATGATCATTTATAATGCATAAATGTGTTATAAGTGTGAATTGTTAATGTATATGAACATTGAAATCTTACCATATATTTCATTAATGTGATCCCATGTTGCATATCTAATGTTCATAGATGCATACACACATGTTTCACATATGACATACCCATAGAATTATATGAAAAGAATTTTGTAATTGAATAGAATGTAGAAATTTTTTCTGTATTTGTACAGTGGTACATATCAGTTATTTTAAAGAAATGGTTTTTTTAGCTACTGGGAATATATTTCTCATTATTGTACCAATATGTATCAGATACCTAGATATTGTCTGATCCTGGAGATTGAGATAGCAACAGTAGAAGTCCCCTTCTTAGGGACTTTCACCATATTGAAAGATATATATATTATGTCTATTATAGAACTTCCCCCAGAGTAAACGGGGCACTTTAGTTATCTATGTATAGCCCTTCATTTTGGTCTTGATTCTATATGTTATTTTTGGGTTAGAATTAGGACTGCTATTTTTTGGCTGTATATAAAGAAGGGAGAATGGGCAATTACGGGGGAAAGGATATATAAAGAACTTGTTCGTCCCTAGTATTTTGTAAAGGAGTTTGAGTGACAAGCTTGATGTCTCCTTACTCCTTGTGGATGAGTACTTCATATATCCTGGTATATGTATACTGAATGATGTAAGAGACAGTCATCATATATGATATGAAAGTTTTTATAAATTCCACTGTGATATATGAGATTTTATTTTCGCTGTGCAAAAGTATGTTTACCTAAACAAAAGGACCCAAACCTAATTATACATTAAATTACCGATGGATTAAATGATCAGGAAAATTAACAAGATAAAAGGCTAAGAATAATGTAACCACTTATCTAAACATGTTATATGACATTGTTAAGGTAAGATAAGGGGTGTTACAATTTCAACTGAAAGTCATAGTCTTTGATGAACTCCATCCATCTCCTCTATCTCATGTTTAACTCTTTCTGGTCAAAGAGGTACTTGAGAATTTTGTGGTCACTAAATACCTCAAATCTAGATCCATAAAGGTAGCATCTCCAAATCTTCTTCAAATCTTCAAGGCAAACACTATGGCCGATAGTTCTAGGTTATGAGTAAGGTAATTACTCTCATGAGGCCTTAATTGTCTACAAGGATAGGCCACTACTTTCCCTCCTTGCATTAAGACACACCCCAAATGTCTCTTGGATGCATCACAATATAACGCAAACTTACCCAAGTGATTTTGGATAACTAATACAGGTGCAGTGGGTAACCTCTCCTTCAAGGTTTGGAAACTATATTCGCATTTGGAATCCCACACAAATGAAACATCCTTTCAGGTTAGTTTGGTCATTGGCATTGCTAATTATAAAAACCACTGGGCAGACCTTCTGTAGTAACTAACTAATATGAGGAACTACGAATTTCAGTCACTGTTATAGGTCTCTCCCAATGAACCACCGCTTCTGTCTTACTAGGATCTATTGCTACCTCATCATTGGTAATCATATGCCCTAGTAACCTTACTTCCTCCAACCAAAACTCGCACTTCTCAAGCTTGGCATATAGTTATTTCTCTCTAAGCACTTGCAACACAATCCTAAGGTGTTATTCATGCTCTTGCCTATTTCTAGAAAATACAAGAATATCATCGATGAACACTACCACAAACTGATCAAGGTAGGGTCTAAAGATGCGATTTATGTAATCCATGAAAACAGCTAGAGCAATCGTCAAACCAAATGGCATTACAAGAAATTTATAATGCTCATACCTAGTCTTAAAAGTGGTCTTAGGTATATCCTCACTTTTCACTATGATTTGATAGTACCCTGACCTCAAATCAATCTTAAAAAACACAGCTGCTCCTCTCAGTTGGTCTAGTAGGTCATCAATCCTTGGGAATGGATATTTGTTTTTCATAGTCACTTTATTTGACTGCCTATAGTCTATGCACATTCTTATGCTTCCATCCTTTTTCTTCACAAATAACACTGGTGCTCTCTATGATGAAGCATTGGGCCTAATGAACTACTTTTCTAAGAGGTTTTCTATTTGGACTTTTAATTCACTCAGCTTTAAGGGAGACATCCTATATGATGCTATAGAGATTGGTCCTGCCTCAGGAACTAACTCTATAGAGAACTCTACTTCTCTTTTTAGGGGAAGACTAGAGATCTCTTTGGGAAAGACGTCAGGAAACTCTCCAACTATAAGGATAACATCTAAATCATGCTGACTCTCTACATCAAAAGAACACAGAAAATATAGTCTTTAGATCTTCTCCTCAGTATCCCTATTAATAGGTATAGTGTCCATAAAAGTCACAGACTTATCAAAATATTTTAGTGCCACTTTATTAAAAGATAGCCAATCCATTCCAAGAATAACATCTAGATCAGTCAAAGGTAAACAAATAAGATCAACAATGAAAGATCTATTCTCAACAACAATAGGGCAGTTTAAACAAGTCATGGAAGTCAAAACTTACTCTCCAATAAGGATACCAATAGTAATATCATAAGGTAAATGGCATATAGGTAAACTCAATTTTTTCACACATTCACACAAAATAAAAGAATGGGTAGAACCAGAGTCAAACAATACAATTAAAGACATTCCATTTATAAAACACTCACCCATAACCAAATTATTGGTTTCGGCTACTTCCTTATCCTTGAGGGTATAGACCCTCCCCTTGGTTAGAGGCTTTGGGGCTTTAGTTATTTTCTTCCCTAGCAGGCATTCCTTGATGAAGTGTCCTGGCCTAACGCACTTGTAGTAAACATTCTAACCTACCAATCATAGCCTACTCCCATGGTTCTTCCCACATCTAGGCAGTTGTCTGAAGCAGCTTACCCAACCATGAGCTTTTTCCCAGACTGGGCTTTACCAAGCTGGCTCTCCCTCCTCTTAACAAAATTTGGCCATGATTTCCTCTTAAGGGGTTGAACTCTTTCTTCCCCTTCCCAGTCTCTGCTAGGCTCTTTGAAATTATGCGACACTTGTTAGCTAAGATGGTATAGTTCCTTATATCTAACAGAGCCATAACACTCCTTAATTCCAGATTCAGCCCGGTGTGTAAGTGCATGGCCTTCCATGCTTTATCCTACCTTAACTGCAGATAGGAGGAGAACTTAGATAGCTTCTCAAACTTTGCCAAGTAATCATCAAAGGATATGTTACCCTATTTTATCTTCATGAATTCTATTCCTTCTCATTCCTTGTGCTCTCGGGGGAAGTATTTTTCTAGTAATACCTCCTTAAACAAATCCTAGGTGATTTGGACTCCTTAGGCCTCCATTAACTGCTTGGCCGCTTTCCACTAGTGCTCAGCCTCTCCAACCAGCATGTAAGTATAGAACTAAACCTTTTAGGCCTCTGTATTCCCCATCACGACAAATAGTTTCTCCATTTCTACCAACATTCTTCTGCCAACTTCGGCTTAAACTCACCCCTAAAGGAAGGAGGTTTGGCTTTCTAGAACTCAGACCATCCCTTATAGGTCTGCTCCCTCACTGGTTCGCCCTCAAGGTTAGGGTTGCGATTTATATTTTAGTCCTCCTACATTTGCTGAAGTACTATAGCCATGGTAGCTGCCTGTTGAGTGGCAATAGTGGACTGTTATGTGACAACAATGGCCTACTCCCTCATGGCCTCTACCATCCCCATTAGGGTTTGCATCACCCCAGTTAGATTCGCTTCTCCATCCTTATCCCTTGCACCATTTCTCTTGGGAGGCACCATAGCTTACTTTTCAAAACAAACATTATTTAGGTGATCATTCTCATTAACAGAATATTTACAAGAGAATATATGGCTCCATAGGAAATATTGTACAGTCCTAAACCTAGCACTTCATTCCTTAAGTCAAAACATAGCACAAGTAGTCAACTGCCTAGGCTCAGCTAACTAACCTATAATAGTCTCTATCCTGAGGAATCTACCCTTACAACCGAGTCAGCTATGTGCTAACCATGGTAGTCATGCTCTGATACCAACTCTTATGTAACGCCTGTAACACCCCCTTAGCCTATGGTCCCTTTTAGTTCCCTAAAAGATATAATATGCATATTATAATAGTAGTATGTCACTATTACATCTACTTGAGAAAATTTTAAAACTTTTTACAAGTTAATTATTTAAGTGCAATTTGGGGTTGGGTCTCTACTCTCAGGTTTATACTCAATCTCGCAGCAAAATAAAATAACATGATACATAAGATACTCTAACTATATATACAAGCATCATGCATAAATACTCCCATAATTAACATAGGATAACTATTTGGGGCATGGAGACAACATCCTTGTCACTCATAGTCCCATCAAACATGTCTACTCATAAATCCTAATTAATCCATATACATATAAATCAATATAGGCTATACATGAGATAAACTATGCCAATACTTCCTCAAAAATCATGAAGACTAGCCCGATAAATTAAAAGCCTATACTATCCTGAATAACTTTCTCAAAATACCCATAGAGGTTAACTCTCCTCAGGTTACTTCCATCTCTAGCTAGTACCTACACATATGATACATGCCAACATTCATGTGAGAATTGAATCTCAATAGCAAGCAAACCGGTTTTAAAATCTGTTGACTTGTACCACCATAATTATACGAAAATACTCTGCATTCTCATCTCAACATTCAAAACATAACATGTACTATCGAGATACAATGCATGAATCATGCTTTCATGGAGTATACTTCAGTGTATGCATGTGCTTGGAAAGATGTGAACTTAAATCATCATGAGATGTCATCTTAATATCATGCTTTATCATAAAACTTCCATCTCATACATTTCATATGGTAACAACAACATATTTATTTCAAAAACATAAACACGAATCAAACATATAATGAGAGTCATCGGCAGTGCCGCTCAACGATTGCCTCCACATACCACTTCATACCCATATACATAACTTTGTGACTACTCAACACCATACATTTCTTTGTACTATCTAGAGCATCTCCCAGTGGATCCAAGTACCGTGTGGGCATTGCCCTTATCGCAGATCATTCCATATACAACAAGACTTTTACTTCCCTTCCTACCCCGTAAGGACTTCCTATGATAGTGGTCACTACCCTTACCACAAATCTTTCCATTTACAGCAGGAATTACTCCCCTTTCTACCCCACAGGAGACTGCGTATTTAGCTTATGGGATCATATCATGGTATACTATTTACTAAGGTATACTCTAGGATGATTCGGCTCACACCATCATTTTGCCTAGCTCTAAGTACATGTCCACTTTAATGGCCTTGAAAATTGCATTAACTTAGAGTTTTCAACCATCACGGAGTTTTCAAAAACTATCAAATTTAAATGGAAGTTTAACCATCCTAATTCATGGTACAACGAGGAACTCCGATTTCCATCCCATACCAACCATTGGTCACTCAATCATGAGCCTATCTCCTAATACATACCCTAGGATCTCCATGTCTAGTGTGATTCTTACAAGGACCATCATGTTCGAGTAAGTCATAACTTGATTGTTACCTATTACCATTACATCCTAAGATTTAATATTGTGTTTGAGTGAGGTTTTGGGCCAATTTTCCATCAAAATCAAAGCATATAGTCCATTTTCTATCATTTTAGGCTGGTAGTCGACTGTCCCCTTGATGGCAGTCAGCTGCTAGCTCTATATCTAAAACATTAAGCTAAACTAAGAGCACCCAATCAACTATTATAGACTTGGCAGTCAACTGGTAGCTCACTATAAGCCCGACAGTCAACTGATAAGGTCTGGTAGTCGGCTAAGGCGTTCTATCTAAAATGGGAAGCCAACTTGAGAGCAGTCAGTTGACTATTACAGGTGTGGTAGTCAACTGGTAGCTCACTGTGAGCCTAACAATTGACTGATAAGGTTTGGCAGTCAACTACGGTAGTCGACTTCCAAGGTCTAGCAGTCAACTGTTATTGCTCTATACTATGTAAAAACATTTGGTATACACAGATTTTTAGCCCCAAAATGCAATCAAAACTTATGCTAAAGTTTTATTACCCCAATGCTAACATTTATACCTCATTTGCATCACTAAAGAACCTATATTCCAACTACATTACACCCAACACATAGATTGAACTTGATTTTTGTACTTTAGGCAAAACTAAACTTTCATACATCATTTACGAGCATAACAAGCACACCTATTCAACAAGCATTACCCAATAGACATTTAGAACATAGAGAATGCAGGTTTTAACCCTAATACAACTCAAAACATTCATAAACATCAATGTTCAGTTAAGAGCAACATTTCATGAAAGGGGGGTTTAGGTTTTGCTGCTACCTTGGATTTTCCTTGCAATAGACGTGTATTTGATGCTTAGATGACACTGTCCCAATAGTAAAACACTTCCCTAGCTTCAAATATGGCCTTCCTTCAAGCCAAATGCCTTCCTCTCTTGCCCTAAGTCACCCTTTCTCTCTCTACTTACCCTTCTCTTTCTCTCTCTAGGTTTGCTAAAGCTTGAGTAATATGAGAGTGTTTAATTTGCTGAAGCTTGAGTAATATGAGGAAGTTTAATTTGATGAAGCTTGAGTAATATGAGGGTGTTTAATTTGCTAAAGCTTGAGTAATATGAGGATGTTTAATTTGCTGAAGCTTGAGTAATATAAGGGTGTTTAAGGTTCAGCTAGGGTTTAAGTGTAGTTTAGGTATTTGCATTTTGGTCTTTAAGTCATTTTACAACCTTTTCTCGGCTAGAATTTCCCTTTTCAATTAGGTCCCTAGTCACCTCTTCACTCAGCTTTTATTTATTTTCATCTAAGTCCCTACACTGATGCAACTATATGCAATTAATGCAACATACACAAGTATTAAACTTAAATTAACAACTAAAAACCATCTCTTAATCATATTAGGAGTGGATGTTACATATTTGAAATGTGAAATGTGATGATCAAAGTAAGAACAAAGTAAAGCAAAAACAAAGTAAAGTAAAACTAAAAAAAATGTAAAATAGAGAAGCAAAGACGAGGAGTCACCCCACACTTAAGACAAACACTATCTTTAGAGTTGCAAAAATGGGAAGAAATCCTGGTCACCTATAATGAGGGTATAAGAAACATTACTGATTACTGCCATACTAGATCCATGGGCAGTGTGTGTCCCACTGAAGTCAGATTGTGGATATGCTTATGTAGGACTCCGACCTTATTTGCCAATCGAGTGATGTAGGGACCAAAGCATATGGCGCTCCGCTTGACATCTCTAATGAAAGTGGAGATATAGGTTGCTAAAACATACCCCAGATCCACTTTTCTGTGTTGATGCATTGCCCACAGGTTGAATAGGTCTGTCGGAGTTACTTCATCAAACTTCTCTACTTGACCTGTAAGAATATGAGCTAAAATGGAATGAAAGTACCTTAAACTATTAGGGAGGTTCGTTGCTTTAGCGCTGCTAGGGGTGAACTGGTTATGTCTGGTGGTTATCTGATTCCACTTAGTGTGGGAAGTAACTATTAGAGTGTAAAGACATCCTCTATATGTTCCTTTGTTTAGTTCTTCCATAGTCTATAGGCCTAGGTGCCACCCGAAGTATGGTCTGGACATTTAAAAATCCATGTCTCCTAATCGAAATTCAATGGTGTTCGATTCATCCCAGTCAAAGATGTGCTCCTTCAGGTAGAAGGTACTATAGAATTCTAGGGTCAGCTCCCTATACGTAGGTTCGCTAATATTGAAGAACATGTCATAAGGGAGTGTATCTAAGAGAATGGTCAATTTTACAACCAAGCTAGCTGAGAGGATGGCACTTAGGTTGATGCAACATTCGGCTCCTATGAGTTTAAAGTATAAAGCCTGGCATTTTTCTTCTTGCTCATCTTCATGAAAAGTTAGCAATGTGTGGCACTCCCAAGGATTGGCTTGAGTAGTCCCTCTTCTTCTTGAAGTGACACTATAGGACAAGGAACTCGACATGGTCCTAGATTGATATAAGTTAGTTATGAAAGAATCAAGTCTAAAGAGCAGTTTATCAATCTTTGAGTATGAATGCAACGTTGTCCTTATGATTTATTTAAATGTATGAAGAAAGATTCTATTGCTAGAATCTTGATGCATGCATGGAAAGAAACAAGAATCTTGTTTGGTTCTTACCAATGATGATTTATTTTACAAAAGAATGAAGAAAGAAATCAACAATATGATTCGTTATTTTTTAAGAATGGGGTTCTTTATCAAGATTTAGAAAGAATGGCTCTTTAAGATTCTTTATTACACATAGCATGAAGGAAAAGATGCATGAATTTATTTTATTTGTGAAAGAAAGAAATTAAACAATGAATCTTATTTATAAAAGAATGAATCTTGAAAGTGAAAAGAATGAATTTATTTGTCAAGAATGATGATGAATGTATGGAGATCAAAGGATTGTAATTATGATTAAAGAATGGCTCTTGAAAGAGAAATTATTAAAGAATGATTCTTGGAAGTTCTAAAAATGCATCATAAACTTAAAAGAAAAAATTTGATTATGAAAATTAAAAAAATTATGAATCTGTATTTATGAATCTTGAAAGAATTCATGTATGTGAAAATAAATTTTATTGAATATTCATAAAAGGAGAAAAGAGAGTTAAGGAAGAAAACATACTTGAAATGAAGACTAGGCATGAGAGAGAGAGAGAGCTAGGGAGGCTGAGACTTCACAAGAGAATAAGGGAGATTTGGAACTTACTTTATGTGAGGGTGCACGGCTTAGAGATTCTTATAAGGGAATTACTTTCCTAGTGGGAGAGCTTCATGCATGAAAGACGGGATGGACAAGCTCTTAAAATTAAACTTTAGATAAGCCATTTAAAATGATATATATATATTATTTTTTAAATTCTTTTTGAATTAAAAAGTGATCACACTCTTTTTAAAATATCCTAAAGGTTTTATTCTCCAGATAATTTGGATGATTTTAAGGATAACCTTTGAAATATTTAAAAGAGCTTATCATTTTGCAACATTCAATTTTTGAAAATTAATTCAAAGGCCTTTCATACAATTTTTTGAAGACTTACGAATAAGGCAACTTTGAATTTGAGATGGCTTATCATGATAGCTTTGAATTTTATTCCTAGTCGCTCCCCTTTTATCTAGACTCTTTGGCTATACTCTCTTTGTTTATCTAAGTAAGTTGGGAAAATTTTTATTAACTATTAAACTGAATTTTGAAAGAATACCATAAAAATAAAAGGAAACTATGTTTTTGTGTTGTTTTTTCTTTGAGTCCACTAACTAAACTCATTTAATTACTAAGTCATGAAGGAATATTACCTATTCCTCTAGCGGGTCTCTATAGTAATGCTTGAGACAATGCCCATTTACCTTATAATTTCCTTGCTCATGGGTATGGATTTCAGTGGCACCATAGGGAAATACTTGTTTGATTGTAAAGGGTCCTGACCATTAGCTCCTTATCCTTCACGGAAAGTAATGGAGACATGAGTTGTATAAAAGTACCTTGTCTCCCACTTGAAAACTCTTGGACTCGCGTATTCTTTTGTCATGCCATTTCTTTGCTCAAGCTTTATAGATGAAGGAGTTTTCATATGCTTGGTGTCGCCATTTGCATTTATTCTCATTTATGGTTCATGCCCGATGAAAATCTCTTATTTTTCTTCTCTTTCTCATAATTTCTCAAATATTCTGCTTTCTTATGTTATCTATTACAATTCAAGATTAAATCCTACATTTGAGTGAAATATTGGGCTAATTGTGGAAAAAAATAGGTTATTGAGTCAAATGTTTCCAAAATAGAGAGCAATGAGTTAACTTCCAACCTCTCGGCAATCGACTTCCAGCTTGTTGCACCAAAAATGTTTCAAACAGTGAGCAATCAGTCAACTTCTAGGACCTTGATAGTCGATTGCTCTGTTCTTGGCTAATTTCTAGAAAATAAGAACACGACAGTCGACTTCCATCCCCTGGCAGTCGACTACTAGCATTCTGGACACGTTTCTTAGCAACTCAGGAGCACGACAGTCGACTAGTAGAGCCTACAAGTCAACTGCTATGCCATGCTCTATTTTAAAACTCATCGTTGACCAATTATTTTAGCCCAAGAATATGTTTTTAAAATAGTTTTAATGATTAAAAACTCAATAACAGCATAAAAGCTTCATTTACCACACAAAAATAGCCCAAACCACCAATTATTCATGCTCAAATCTAAGATTTAAACTCTTTCTTAAAACCCATTTCTCAGATTTGCATTCATGCATTCACAAGTATATTCAATTTGTTTAAAACATCCAATAGTAATAAAAAACACTAAGAATGTAGGTTTTAATCTCCCTAGAGTTCAAAATTATTAAAACTCAGAATTTTCCAACCATGCACAGTAAATTTCAAAAATAAGGGAGATAAGTGATTTGCTACCTTTCTGCTGGCTTAAACTTGGTATTTGATGAAGGTGAAGTGTTATGGTAAGTTTTCCTAACTTCTGGAATGCTTAAATCCTCCTAGCAACTTTCTTCCTTCAAAATTTCCTAACTTTCTCTCTCTAGCTCTTCTTTTCTCTCTCTAAGATTCTGAACTTAGGAGGTAAAATAAGAGGTTATGGAGACTTCATCTATTTATAGGTGATCCGGCCTCTTGCAATTCTACTCCTAATTCTCGACATTCGGTCCAAATTAATAATTCTTCCAACTTTATGTTAAATGACCATTTCATCCCTAACTGCCTAGCGGGAAATTTTTAGAATTCTGTTACTACAGTAAATCATTTGGCTAAATTTACGGCCTATTGCATTGAAGTTTTAGAAATTCATGCATCCATTCTCACCTCATCTTTTTCCTTTCAATTTGTTCCCTATCCTTTCTCTTCACTTCAAACTCTCATTCTAATGCAACTACATATAGCCTAATGCAAAAAACACAATCATTTTATTCATTTAAAATCAACAAACATCTCTTAATGTGTAAAGGGGTGGATGTTACAATTCTCCCCTCCTTTTAAAAAATTTTTTCCTCAAAATTGAAAACGTTCCTAAAGAAATAACTCTAGATGAATTCTTTTCATTTCATCTTCTTTTTCCCACATGGCTTCTTGTGGCGATGACTGATTCCACAATACCTTTACCAATGGAATTGTCTTATTTCTCAATTGTTTGACTTCAGTACCAATGATTCTTAAAGGTTTAGGATTATAAGTCAAGTTATCTTTCAATTGTACAGTATTGGCATCAAGAATATGAGAAAGATCTGGAATATATTTACGAAGTTGAGAAACATGAAAAACATTGTAGAGATTGGATAAAAATAATGGTAATGCTATTTGATAAGCGAATGAACCTATTCTTTTTAGAATCTGGTATGGTCCAATGTATCTAGGATTCAATTTTATGGATTTAATAGCCCTACCAATACCAGTAACTGGAGATACTTCGAGAAAAACATGGTCTCTTTCTGCAAATTCAAATGGCCTTCTCCTCTTATCAGCATAACTCCTTTGTCTATCTTGGGCCTTAGCCATTTTCTCCCTGATCATTTTTATCTGATCAGTCGTCTGTTGAACTAATTCTGGCCCTAAAATTTGTCTCTCTCCCACCTCAAATCAACACAAGGGTGATCTAAATTTTCTTCCATATAAGGCTTCATAAAGAGCCATTCTTATGCTGGTGTGAAAACTATTGTTATAGGAAAATTCAACTAAAGGTAAAATTTTATCCCAACTACCTTTCTGTTCTAGTATACAAGCCTAAAGAATATCTTTTAATGTCTAGATTGTCCTTTCAGTCTGCCCATTAGTTTGAGAATGATAAGCAATATCGAAGTTCAAATTAGTACCAAATGCCTCTTGCAAGGCTCTTTAGAATCTAGAAGTAAACCTAGGATCTCTATCTGATACTATACTAGTGTTTATTCCATGAAGTCTTACTATTTCCTGTATATACAAATGGGCCAACTTATCCAATGAAAAATTTATTTTAACAGGCAGGAAATGTGCAAATTTAGTTAATCTGTCAATAATCACCCAGATTGCGTCATTTCCTGATTAAGTTCTAGGCAAACCTACTACAAAATCCATAAAAATTTTCTCCCATTTCCATTCAGGAATCTCTAAAGGTTGTAACATTCCTGCAGGTTTTTGATGTTCAATCTTCACCTATTGGCACACTAGACATTTAGTAACATACTCAACTATGTGCTTTTTCATACCTGGCCACCAGAAATTTTTCTTCAAATCTTGGTACATTTTAGTGGCACCAAGATGAACAATATAGTTGCTTTTATGAGCTTCCTCTAGAATTTTATCCCTCAATTCTCTTGATTCTAGGATGTACAACCTATTTTGGTATGTTACTACACCATGTATCTCTTTTTGGAATTCTTTTGAATCCTTCAAGGATTTTAAGAATTCATCTTCCCTTTGAGCTTCTAGGATTTGAGTTCTAAAGGTATTCTCGATCTTTATTTCACTCAGGTACATCCTATCTGGTAATACTAGAGTGAATAAACTCAAATTCCTAAACTTCTCAATCAAATTCATTTCACTCATCATCATGTGAGCTACATAAAGGGATTTTCTACTTAGAGCATCGGCCACTACGTTTGCCTTTCCAAGATGGTACTTCAATTCAAAATCATAATCTTTAATAAACTTCATCCATCTCCTCTATCTTATATTCAACTCTTGTTTATTAAAAAGGTATTTGAGACTTTCGTGGTCACTAAATACCTCAAATCTAGATCCATAGAGGTAGTGTCTCCAAATTTTTAATGCAAACACTATAGCTGCTAATTCAAGATCATGGGTAGGATAATTCTTTTCATGGGGTCTCAATTGCCTAGACGCTTATGTCACTCCCTTCCTATTCTTCATCAAGACACACCCTAAGCCCTTCTTGGATGTGTCACTATACACTTCAAAAATTTCTAAAGGATTAGGAATGATTAAGATAGGTGTAGTTGTCAATTTTTCTTTCAGAGTTTGGAAGCTATGTTTAAATTTGGTATCCCACAAAAATGGAACATCTTTTCTAGTCAATTTAGTTAAAGGGAAAGCTATCTACGAAAACCCTTGAATAAATCTCCTATAGTAACCGACCAATTTAAGAAAACTATGGATTTTTGTCACTGTGGTAGGTCACTCCCAACCAACTATCGCCTCTGTCTTACTGAAATCTACTGCTACTCCATCTCTAGTGATTACATAACCTAAGAATTTTACCTCTTCTAAAAAAAATTCACACTTCTCAAGTTTAGCATAAAATTGCTTCTCTCTAAGCAACTGAAGCACAATCCTAAAATGATGTTCGTGCTCTTCATTATTTTTAGAATATACAAGAATGTCATCTATAAACACTACCATGAATTGATTAAGGTAGGGTCTAAAGATACGATTCATGTAATCCATAAAAATAGCTGGAGCATTTGTCAATCCCAATGGCATAACAAGAAATTCATAATGCCTATATCTAGTTCTAAAGGCTGTCTTAGGTATGTCTTCTCTTCTCACTCTGATTTGATGGTACCCTGACCTCAAATCGATTTTGGAAAACACAATAGCCCCTTTCAATTGATCCAAGAGATCATCTATCCTAGGAAGTGGATATTTATTCTTTATTGTGACCATGTTCAATTTCCTATAATCAATACACAACCTTAAGCTTCCATCTATCTTTTTCACAAATGATATCGGGGCTCCCCATAGAGAAGCACTAGGCCTAATGAATTATTTTTCCAATAGGTCTTCTATTTGTACCTTCAACTCTGCCAACTCTATGAGAGACATTTTATAGGGTGCTATATAGATTGGCTCCGTACCTGGAATCAATTATATAGAGAACTTTATCTCTCTCTCAGGTGGAAGACTTAAGACTTCATTAGGAAAAACATCTGAAAATTCACACACTACAGGAATGACATCAAATTTATGCTGAAGTTTAATCTCAGAAGCAAATAGAAATTGCCTTCTCTCATTATTTTCCTCAATACTCTTGTTTACAGGTATGGCATCTACAAAAATTATAGATTTTTCTAAACAATCCAAGATTACATTATTTACAAATAACCAGTTCATCCCAAGAATAATGTCCAAGTCCACTAAAGGTAAACAAATCATATCAACAACAAATGATCTGTTCTCAACAACAATAGAACAATTCAAGCAGGCTAAAGAAGTCAAAAACCTGCTCTCCAGCTGAAATAGAAATAGATAATGGACAAGGTAAACTAGTCACAGGTAGATTTAATCTTTTCACACATTCCAATGAAATGAATAAGTGAGTAACGCCAGAATCAAATAGTACAATTAAAGATATACCATTAATTAAACATTTACCTTTCATTAAATCATTGTACTGAGCCACTTCCTTACCCTTGAGAGTATAGACTCTTCCAGTAGTAGGAGGTTTAGTGGTGTCACCTTGTCTCTTCCACAGTGGATAGTCTCTAATAAAGTGTCCTTCTTTCCCACATCTATAACATACACCATGTTATACCTTTGGTTGTAACCATTTACAAGGTCCCTCATGACTTTTATGGCATTTAGGACAAACATCGGACATCACCGATCTCACCATAGGCCTTTTTCCTTCCCTACCTCTACCAAATCTACCATTTCTACTTAAGAAAAATCCTGGTTGCTTTCTTTTGAAGAAGTTACTCTTTTGTTTTTCTTTCTCAATCTCCACTAAATTCTTGGAAACTATGCGACATTTGTTTACCAACGTGGCATAATCTAGTATTTCCAATGGAGTTACAACATTCTTCAACTCAGACCTTAACCCAGTCTCTAGGTGCATTGTTTTTCATGCTTCATCTGGTTGAAGTCTTAGATAAGAGAAAAATTTAGATAATTCCTTAAATTTTGCCAGATATTCATTAAATGTCATGTTACCCTGCTTGATCTACATAAATTCTATTTCTTTCTCATTCCTCACGTTTCGAGGAAAATACTTTTCAAGAAACGCTTCCTTAAATGAATCCCATATAATCTATATTCCCTGAGCCTTCATTAGTTGTTTCGCTCCCTTCTACCAATATTCTGCCTCTCCTTCCAGCATATAGGTGGAAAATAAGACCTTCTGAGCATCCGTTGTACTTAGAACCATAAATAATTTCTCTATCTTTTTTAGCAATTCCTCAACCACTTTTAGGTCAAGCTCACCTCTAAAAGAAAGAGGATTTGCTTTTTGAAATTCAGACCATCCATGATACATCGGGTTTCCTACTTATCCTTCTTAAGGGTTAAGGTTATTATAATTATTCCCCTATTCCAAAAATTGCCTAAGGACATGAGTAGTAGTAGCTGCCTGCTCTCTCATAGCATGGGTAGTAGTAACTACCTACTCCTTCATAGCCTTTGCTACCTCATCATGGCCTGTATTAGTCTCTCTATATTACCCTCTCTTTCTTTCTCCTTTCCAATATTCCTCTTAGGTGGAGCCATACTTCACTCTACAAAATAAACATTACCGAGGTGATCAATCTCAATAACATAATATTTCTAAGAGATCATATGGCACCAATAGGAAATACCTTCTACCCCAAACCTAGCACTCCATTCCTCAAGTCAAAACAGAATACAAGTTAGTGAACTTTTTAGATTCAGCTAACTAACCTTTATTACTCTCTATCCTGAGGAATCTACCCTTTGTTACTGAGCTAGTACTCAACTAGCCGTGGTAACCGGGCTCTGATACCAACTCCATGTAACACCCCCAACCCTATATTACTTTTATTACTTACTTAAATAATATAATATAATATAATATAAGGTTGGTGAGTTTACTACTGCCTTTACCCGAGTATATTTTTAACTTTTTCTAAGTTAAATAATGGAGTGCCACTAGTTTAGGTTACTACACTCGGGGTTTCACTTACGAAGTGAAAATAAATAAAATAATTTAAATGAAATAGATAAATATAAAGATATTTACATTCACATTCAGTACATAATATTCATATATACATAAACAATAGTGTGTGTCAGACATATACCTATAGATATGTGAGCCTGAGCAGGGTAATGAGACAACAAGCTTGTCACTCATACCCTATTTTAAGCAAAATTCTCTATCTCACATATCTTAATACATATATGCCCTCCTTACTTAACCAAAATCATTCTCCTAATCCTTTCAAAATACTAATAAAGATTCATGGAAGTGGGCATGTCAAAATATTATATACTTCTAGTTATGCATACATTCAGGGGGAGGGTGGTAACTCGAATACAAGACCCAAAGTCCAGTGATCACAGGAAAATACCCCAGAAAGGGTATCTCCACTGCTTCTACCTCTACCTCCAATAGCACCTAGTACCTAGGCATCGGATACAAACCAGCTTTAATGAGAAATATTTCTTAGTAGCAATAATCACCTGTGTTTAAAAATAACTGTTTGTACCACCGTAAAAATATGAAAGTTCACTACATTCTTTCTATAAAAATTTAAAATATTATGCTATTGGAATAATGTGCAGGGATTATACATTTATCTTATGCATATACTTATGATTACACATGCACTTCAACAAATATTCATCACATAGGGTGCATTCTCATATTGTAATGGTAATAACTCATATTCTCATATCAGTATAGAGCATAAACAAAGAAAGCATGCAATTTGATATGGCCATAATCAAAGCATCATAAAAGAATTCTTGAAAACATTTCCATTAGTTAATGAGTTTTCTCATGGTCATGAGTCACCTACAATTATTCTCGTGGTTTTCACCATCTACATTCATTCTCGTGGTTAACCGCCAGCATTTATTCTCATGGTTAACCATCAACAATTATTCGTGGTTAACTATCTGCAAAACTTTTCCTGGATTAAAGCCAGTTGTAGCTATTCTCACGGTATAACCAAATGCATCCCTTCTCGCGATATAACCAAATGCAACTATTCTCGCAGATCAACCATTTGCAGTTATTCTCATTTACAGTTCATGCTCAATGAAAATCTCATATTTTTCTTCTCTTTCTCATAATTTCTCAAATATTATGCTTTCTCATCTTATCCATTACAATTCAAGATCAAATCCTACATTTGAGTGAAATATTGGGCTAATTATGGAAAAAAAAAGGTTATTGAGTCAAATTTTTCCAAAACAGAAAGCTACAAGTCGACTTCCAGCTTGCTGGCCCAAAAATGTTTCAAACAGTGAGCAATCAGTCGACTTCCAAGACTCCGATAGTCAACTACTCTGTTCTTGGCTAATTTCTAGAAAATAAGAACACGACAGTCGACTTTCAGCCCTTGGCAGTCGACAGCTAGCATTCTGGATACGTTTTTGGGTAACTCAAGAGCACGACAATCGACTGGTAGAGCCTACAAGTCAATTGCTATGCCATGCTCTATTTTAAAACTCATCGTTGACCAATTATTTTAGCCCAAAAATATGTTTTTAAAATAGTTTTGATGATTAAAAACTCAAAAATAGCATAAAAGCTTCATTTACCACTCAAAAATAGCCCAAACCACCAATTATTCATGCTCAAATCTTGGATTTAAACTCTTTATCAAAAATCATGAAAAACCTATTTTTCAGATTTGCATTCATGCATTCACTAGTATATTCAATCTGTTTAAAACGTCCAATAGTAATCAAAAACACTAAGAATGTAGGTTTTAATCTCCCTGGAGTTCAAAATTATAAAAACTCAGAATTTTCCAACCTTGCACAATAAATTTCAAAAATAAGGAAGATAGGTGATTTGCTACATTTCTGCTAGTTTAAACTTGGTATTTGATGAAGGTGAAGTGTTCTGGTATGTTTTCCTAACCTCTAGAATGCTTAAATCCTCCTAGCAACTTTCTTCCTTCACAATTTCCTGACTTTCTCTCTCTAGCTTTTCCTCTCTTTCTCTCTAAGATTTTGAACTCAGAAGGTAAAATGAGAAGTTTTGGAGACTTCACCTATTTATAGGTGATCCAGCCTCTTGAAATTCTACTCCTAATTACCGACTATTAGGTCTGAATTAATAATTCTTCCAACTTTATGTTAAATGACCATTTCGTTCCTAACTGCCTGGCGGGAAATTTTTAGAATTCTCTTACTATAGTAAATCATTTGGCTAAATTTACAATCTATTACCCTGAAATTTTTAAAATTCACACATCCATTCTCACCTCATCTTGTTCCTTTCAATTTGGTCCCTATCCTTTCTCTTCACTTCAAACTCTCGTTCTAATGTAACTACATGCAGCCTAATGCAACAAACACAATCATTTAATTCATTTAAAATCAACAAACATCTCTTAATGTGTAAAGGGGTGGATGTTACATCTAGCTTTTCTCTCTATTTCTCTCTAAAATTTTTAAAATTTAGATGGCAAAATGGTAAGTCTTCATATATTTTTGCCTATTTATAAGGGGTTTGGGCGTTTAGAAAAACTACAACCCTTACATGATATCTAGGTTGAGTTTTGATCATCTGACCTCAAGTAGTAATTCCCCCAACCATATAGGAAATTACCGTTTTGCCCCTGAAGCTTTGGCAGGAATTTCAAATTTTTGTTAGCTACAGTAATTGGTAGTTTGGCTAAAATCACAGTTGACTACCTCTGGAGTATTGAAAGCCTATGTATTTTCTCCAACTAAATTTTTTCCATTTCATTTTATTCCCCACTTTTCTCTTCAATTAAAGCCCTCATTCTAATGCAACTATATGCCATCTAATGCAATACACATAAATATTTAACTCATTTAAAACTAACAAAAATCTCTCAATAAATAGGAGGAGCGGATGTTACAATGAGCCACTTGAGTAACAACAAAAAGTGACTATACAACAACAACCAATGTTGTTTCGTGAGTTGTTTGATGTCTAAGTGTAACATTCACTCCTTCTATTTATAAGAGTTGTTTGTTAGTTATTAAATAAGTTAATTGCTTGTGTATGTTGCATTAGAATGAATTGCATATAGTTGCATTAGAAAGAGGTATTAAACTAAAAATAAAAGAGCAGGGACTAAAATGAAATGGGAAAGGTTTAGTTAGGAAAGATATATAGGCTTTCAATACTCCAGGGGTAGTAAGCTGTAATTTTAGCCAAAATACTCGTTACTGTAGCTAACAGAAATTTGAAATTTTTTGCCAAAGCTTCAGGGGCAAAATGATAATTCTTCATATAACCGGGGGAATTGCTACTTCAGGCCAAATGATCAAAACTCAACCTAGACATCAGATAAGGATTGTAGTTTCTCCGACTATCGGTACTACGTATAAATAGATACAAAAATCTGAAACCCTCCACCATAACCAAATTTTTAGATTTCAGACTTCTTAGAGAGAGAAAGAGGGCATTTTAGAGAGAAATTAAAAAGGAAGAAGATCATATGAGGGATTTTGATATTCTATAAGCAAGGATAACACACTAGCAACCCTTCAAACAAACATTTACTTGTTCTAAATCAACAAGGTAGCAAATAATCTAATTCTCTCACTTTTGAAAGTTTCTACTTATTTCTAAAATTAGTGATTTTACTGTTATTTGAATGAGAGAGAAGTTAAAACCTACATTACTTGTATTTTTAACATCTATTGGGTGATTTTTTCCAAATATATGTACCTAGGATTACTTGTTTCAGATTCTGAAACATGGGTTTTACTATTCACTAAAGTTAACTTGAGTTGAATCCATTGTGATGGATGATTTTGAGCATTTTGGATGAAAGATAAATGATGATTAAGTGTTAGAACTAATCTCATACTTTTCTCGACTTGAAATAAGCTAAAAATCTAGACTTGTAGTGTTTCATAGCAACAAATGAAGCTTCAGAACCTTAGCAACCAACTGTCATGTCTATTAGTCGACTTTCATGTTCTTCAGCTTCATATTTTCCAAAAAACCCAAGTAGTAGCCGAATGATAGCTCTAGCAACCAACTATCGGGCCTTTAGTGACTGATTGCTCATTGACAATAGCTCACCAATCGACTAATGGCTTTCTATTTGCTATAGCCGACTGATAGAAGGTTAACAGTAGACTAATACCATGATGTTTTGGTTTTTCAAGATTTTAACTCTATAATCTAGTTTCTATAAAGTATAAATTGATTGTTAAGTGAGAAAATATGTTTTTTCATGGAAAAATTATTGTAAAAGAGCCACATAGCCTATAAAATAAAGTCTTAAGAGTCTAGAAAGAGTTTGTGAATCTAAGTTTCTATTTTCCTAAGGGGTATGCTCAATAAAGTCAATGATAATGTCATTACACGAGAAAATTATGATTTTTAGGTAACATGTAACATAAGATAAAAAAAAAAAAAGAGAGAGGAAAATGTAAAAGAGAAAAGAGTAAAGTATTCCAAGTGTATGCATTAGTGGTAGATAAGCTCATGGTTGAGTAACCGACTACTGGTATGGGACAGTCATTGGGCATTCCACGGTCAAACTATAAAATTAGGATGGTGAGACATCCACTCAATTATAAATGATTTTTTAAAACACCATGATGGTTGCGAATTTTAAGTTAGTGAACTTCTCTATGGCTAACCAAAAGAGCCACATACATAGAGTTAAGCATAACCATAACATGAGCCGATTCACCCTAGAATATATGCTTGTGAATAGCGTACTAGGACATGATCCATCGACAAGGGATGGTGATTCTGTACCCTTATAATTTGTAACGGCGGAGCAGATATGATCTGCCAAAGGTAGCAGTGATCTCATGAGTTATACCAGTCCCATTTGGGATGAAAGGAAAATGAAATATCTAAAGGGATATCAATTCCACTGGTCATAATATGATCTGTCAGAGAGGATAGTGACTACTGTGTACTTGAGATCCTCTGAGGAATGTTCCAAATAGTATAGGGCAGACGTTGGGATGCTAGATGGTCTGGGACCATGATACTCGACTCGAAACTCATTCATGAGTGTGAGTGAAGCACGTGGAATAGTTTACTGGGCAACTCTCCTAATATCTCTTATGCTGATATGGCATTAGCCATTATGATATGATTATCTTCCTGACTCATTTTTTATATGTGAATATGATCATGTTACCATGAATATGTGATTTAATGACATGTTTTATATTGTGAACATCTAGTGGACTATAACTATACATGCATCCGTGAGTACATACTATGAAGTTATAATGGCATATATCATGAATTGCATCCCAATAGATATTGTTTCTTTAATTGAGAATGAAATGGAATGTAGTGAATTTTTGTACAAGTACAGTGGTACAAACCAATAGTTTTTAAATAGATTGTTATGCTACTGAGATTTATTCTCATATAAGTGCTAGTGTATCAAATGCTTAGGTACCTACTATTGCTGGAGATTGAGGTAGAGGTGATAGAGATTCCCTTTTTGGGGTATTTCACTTTAATTAAACAGTTCTGGGTGGTTACAGTAGTTGAAGTACCTCTATCACTACCCACAGGAGGGGTGGAATTCTAGGAGTAGTGGAGTAGGTTACATATTTTTACATGCCTGATACCTTGAATCCTTATTATTATTTTAAGAAGGATCAGGATGATGATTTTTAGTGTACAGGATGAGGGCATATATGTATTAGGATATGTGAGATAAGAATCCACTAGTAGGTTTTGTTAAATAGGCATGAGTGGCAGGCTTGTTATCTCCTTACCTAAGTCAACATACTTACACATCCATAGGTATATGTCTAATATATAGAACTTGTAATTATTGTAAAAGAATTATGTATATCAATGTGAATGTATATATATATATCTATATGTTTTGTTTCAATTATTTCTACTACGACGTAACGTGTGAGTATCCCAAGTGTAGAATTCCCAAAGTAATAGGACTTAATCAATTAACTTGGTAAAAGTTAAAAATATACTCAGGTAAAGGTAGTAGTGTAACAACGGGAAAGATTTGAAAGAGTTTTAAAGGATTTTAAAAGATAAATTTTGATTTTTAAAGCTAATTTTCATTAAACGAAGCCTGGCACATATTTCGAGGATAATGACTTGACACAGAAGGTCATTTGAAGCCAGAAACACGATCAAACAGAAAGAAATGCAATCCGGCGATCAGAAACTGACGGAAGAAGTTTCGTGCATCAATTTCTTTAACGGAGGCCAAAACTTTCACATAGAAATGTGTGCCAACGTCTGGAAGGATGCCGACACCCTAAAACATCCCCAGGTGGCCCGGGAAAAGTCGGAATCGTCCCTGGAGGCTTTAAATTACGCGAATTCCCTCTATTTCTCTCATTTCACTCTCTCTCCTCACCATACACTCTCTCTCTTTTCTCTCTTCTCTCTCCTCCTTCCTCCATCGTGAACGGCCGCTACAGCCACCATGGGCCGCCACCAAGGGTACCAACCGATAGCCCTCACTGCCCACAACCTCCAGCAACCAACCATGGCCACCAACGGTAGCCGGAGCCGCCGAAAAAATGTCGTTTTTCCCCTCCATCGTGCGAAACTTCTCTAGCTCAAATCGCTGCCGTCCGTCGCCGTTGACCGTCACCGCCCCCACCACCGTGTAGCCCGAGCTGCTAGCTTCCTCCAGTAGCTTGGTGCCGTCGAAAGGAGGCCGGACGTGCCTGGATTGAGGAAGAACGCTGTCCGCCGTGCGAGAAATTTCATGGCAGAAAACGGTGCCCAAACGGCCGTGAACCACCGCGCCACCACCGTATTCAAACTCCTGAGCTTTCGGGCTTCACCGTGGTGTGATTTTCGAGACAAACCGCACCCCTCCACCGTGCGCCACTGTACGGCGCCATGTGCCGCCGTGCTGGAGCTTCTGGACGTGCATCCCGAGAAACCGAGACCACCGTGACGTAGAATTCCATCATCCGGACACATTGGTAAGGTCCGATTTCCCAGAAACTAATGGTATATGATTGAAATGATTGCCAAACGTAATTAGGCAACTAATTAACCTAGGTAACTGTGTAACCGAGTTTAGGATTGAAAATTGGATGACGTGACGAGCCTAAATGTTTAATTTTATGTCCAGGAAATTAATCAGGCTCAGAAATCGAGACTGCGTGGAATTCTGAATTGATTTAGAGCATTCGGAGACCAGGTAGGATAATTTACACTTCCCGAACCCTAGAATTGATTTAGTGAATACCTAAATGATTTAGATGACTTTCATGGATTTGCGTGCTACTTTCGATAGGATAAAATTGCATGCATGTGTGCTGAAAACCCTAATTGCATGTTAGACACCTTGTTTATCGAGTTTAGATGCCTTTAGGGCGGATTTACTTAGGGTTGGGTACTTGATAGCCGATATGGCACGGCCATTAAGTATCCCTTGTACAGGAAGCTTTTAAACGAGACTATTTTTATCAGATTTAGCCTGTACTGAGTTAGGGATTACGCGTTAAACCAGGACGACCCTAAGAAAGGTTTAGAGAGTATAAGGGTGGATAACCTACACGGGAAAATGTTGTGATTTAGGCGTAATACCCTAGAACCTGGAGGAATAGCCGACCGAGTGCATGTGAGTTCAAATAGACTGTATGAGGATGAGAATTGGCGTATGTGCACATGCTAGGGGACGCCCTAGATGTTGATTCTCACCCGGTCCTTGAGTGAGTGATTGGTGTTACGAATCACACTCACAATATAGGCTTGATTCGGGTGATTGGTGTTACGGATCACACCCAACAATAAGAGAGGTATTCTCTCTAGACTACGTGCAATTAGAAGATGATTTAGATTTGGTTACAGCGAATTTGTAGCCAATATGGATTGAGATACACAGGGCATGGGATTTTACTTGATTTTAATGACTGATTTTCAAAGAAATTGATTTTTATGATTTCGAGTACTTGCCGTGATTTCCATGTGTTTAAAAGATTTTAAAGATAAGGTATTTCACTGTTTTCGAACTGATTTCGGGAAGACGATTTCGGTGTTCGCACCGCTGGGTATTCAACTGGTTTTTAAGTGATAATTGAATTGTAAATTATTCTACTGGGATTCATATCTCATTAGGTTGTTTACTCAGATGAACAGGGACAGGGACAAGAACCCAGACGATAGCCGAAGCTGACTTGAGAATAAACGGAGGATGATTTAGCTTAGGCTTGAATAGTTTGTATATATATTCTGATGACGTTGTTGTTTATTGGGTTCTGTCTCTTATGCTTTCTGTATGGATTGGACTGAATGTATATATAATGTTTCAGATAGTGTATATGGATTGTAGTGATGAATTGACGTTGCTGTATATAGATTTATGTTAGTTATGTTTATTGCTGTTGTTGGAATGGCTGTTTGATTTTAACAGGTGATTTTGTGCTTTGGGGATGTTCGAAATACAGAGGGAACTCTGCCAGATTTTTGGTAGAATTTACCACTGTAAACTTATGGATTTGAATTGAAATGTGGATGAATGTATGACGCGACGTGTATATGAGTTTTAGAATTCATTCCAGAGAAATTTATGATGCATGTATGTATAGTTAGTTAGCTGCGTGTGAATTAGGGTTGAACGGAATCCGAATGGACAACGGAGAGTCTATTTGGGTTACGCTCAACCAGTAACGATCCCCTGACGTTCTCACAGAGGGGATAAGCATTTAGAATACCCTATATGCTTCTGCTAATCAAATAAGCATCGCATATGACGTATTAGGGGGTCGTTACAAGTAGTAACTCGTCAATCTGTTGTATATTGATTATATAATTTAATTATTTAAAAGGAACCATAAGATTGGGGGCGTTACACTAAAGGATTGATTTTATGGGTCCTTTCTTGCCCTCTAGTGGTTTCTCTTATATCCTATTATAGATTGATAATTTATCTAAATGGATAAAAACCATCTCTATTAGAAAACATAACACCCAAACTGTTTCTAAATTTATTAAATCAAACATTTTTTGTCATTTTGGGATTCCTAGGGCAATATTGAGTGATCAAGGCACCCATTTCTGCAATAGGTTTTTGAATAGTCTACTTGCTAAATATGGAGTGACACATAAAGTCTCTATGGCTTACCACCCATAGAAAAATGGCCAAGTAGAGGTTTCCAATCTAGAAATTAAAAAAATATTAGAGAAGATCGTGCAACCCTTAAGAAAAGACTGGACAAAGTTAAAGGAAGCGCTTTGGGCTTATCGAATAAAATTCAAGATGCCCATAAGGATGCCCCCAAACTGTTTAGTACTCGACAAAGCATGCCACCTTCACATGGAATTGGAACACAAGGCTTACTAGGTAGTAAGAAAATGCAATCTAGAGTTGGAAGCCTCTAGTGAAGAGAGAAAATGCAATTGCAAGCATTAGATGAGCTAAGAACAAAAGCATATGAGAACTCAAGGATGTATAAGGAGAAACATTCATATTTTTACTCTTGAACCTTCTTCCTCTCATCCCCCATCATTCCTTCACCATATTCTGCTTCTTCCATGGCTTTACTTGGAGGTTTGGAGCTTAGTGAAGCACTCCCAACCACTATAAGCAGCTAAACATCCTTTGCTCAGAGGAGATTCGATAAGGCCTAAGCTTGGAGCATTAGCTAGGGGGTTTTTCTTAGTCCTTTTCATTTTTCCTAGCTTTATAGTCATATTAACTTTGTTAGAATATTTTGACTACATTGATGAACTGAACCATATTGTTGTATTTCTATATTATGGATTGGATTATGAGATTTATGTTTGATGTGTGTTTTTTAAGGATTAATGCTACATTTGATTGTAGAAATATTAGGTTTGGTTTAATCTAATATATTTTATAATTCATTGTGGTAGCTTGGTAACAATTGGTTAAATTGCTCTAGTTGTCTTCACATTTTTCCATTAATCTCCCATTAGCGCATTAAGGTAAGAGGGGGATGGAAGACATTAACTACCATGTTAATGGGAGATTAATGTAAAGATGTGAAGACAACTTGAACAATTTAACCAAATGCTACCAAGCAACCACAATCAATCATAAAATATATTAGATTAAACCAAACCTAATTTTTCTACAATCAAATGTAGCATTAATCCTTACAAAACACACATCAAACATAAATCTCAAAATCCAATCCATAACATATTGTGGAGATTATTTGTCTAGGATAGAGTGGAGATGAACCGTTTGGGATGGGGATCTCGTGAGCTTGTAAAGACCCATTTGGGACAATGTTCTTTTGTACTTTGATCCACTGGGGGACACTTCGGATAGTACTTTGGTCTAAGACCATGATTTTAACTCATTCATGGGTAGCTAAAGTAATATTCTATAAAGGTAAAGGAAGGATAGTTCACTGGGTAACTCCTTTCAAGGAGATGTTCACAGGGCAGTACTTTGGTGCTCTCAATTTATGAATTATGGTGAGATGCCTTATTTTAATGAAATGTTTCCCTATATCTCATTATTTACATGTTCATATTACCATGTTACTAGTTGTAATAACTTATGAGCATACCATAATCAGTGAAATTTTGGCATAACATGTAGCACATTGCAATACATAATACATAACATACTACTACATGTTGCATGCATTTCATCCAATGATAAATGGCATTCCTGTATTAGATATATGCATAAATGCATGAGTTTTACATAGCTATATGGTTGGTACCATTAGTGATTTTCGAAAAATTTTGCTATAGCATCTAAGATTATAAATCTCACGTGTGCATTAATGTGTCCAGATGCCTATGCTCTACGTGTTCCTAGTGATTGAAGTGGTATGGGAGGAGATACCTTTCTTGGGTTACATCCTAGTAATCCTGGGTATTCATTTTTGTGGATGTTCCTACTCTGCCTCATGGCAATGGTTATATTCATGGTTAAGTTAATAAAGGGAAGTGTTGTACTTGAATATATATGCTCTAGTGCCACACCTTGGTATTCTTTAATTTGGAGAGGCTTTTATGGCTTAGCTTTTGATTTACAGAGATGGTGCTATTATGATGTATACATTCCTTCTAACTTTATTGTTGTATAAGAGGTAGGACCTATTACCTCTAGACTTACTAATGAGATAATGTCTATATATATGTATATATGACAGATTACAAAGTTACTAAAAACTTGATGTATGTTGATGTACCTTGTTTTTTGATTTCTTTCACTAACATAGCAATTCAATTCAAACAAGTGAGAACCCAAATGTATTGGCCAAAATAGTAATTCACAAGCCTATGAGCCATATAATTATATATAAACTAGTTAATCAACTAAAATGGACTATAGGTTGAAGTGTTATAGCATTGATAAGCTTGCTAGAGAAGATTGTTGGGCCAAATTTTTAATTAGTTCACTACAAAAAAATAGCATTTTTTAATGAGTTTTTTTTTTAATTTTTTGACATTTTTTGGTGACTTTCCATTATCCTATAGGGTAAACCCTAAATTGTGAAAATCTATCATTTCAAGTTATTTGGAGCCTACTAGCAATGCATTGGTTAAGATGTGTCTATGATCTTAAAAAAAATTTTAGACCCCTGATTGCCTTTATAGTTAGAAACTTAGGAATCTCTAAATATTGACAATGATGACACAATGGATCAACCTCCTATGAACTCACAATACATAAATGAGTTACAATCTAAGAGATAGAAGTTTTCATGACTACAACAAGAACTACACTCTATGTGAGCCTAGCAGACTTCCTTTTGATCGATTTTAGGCCAAACACAAGGGTAATGTCAATGCTAAGTATGTTAAAGGAAGCATTTCAAGCTTTTAATCCTATTTCAAACCTGATATACAAGAACCAAACACAATTACAAAATAATGTATGCACATCTAAAACTGCAATTCAAACAACACAATAAAGAAAATAAGGAATACATTTATAAAATCAACATTAACTCTTAAACTATCTCTAGTAGAGTGATCAAACTTCCAAACTTAAAATGCAACACTAATGATAAAAAAAATTAATGCATTGTGTGTGTATCTATATTATCTTTTATGTTAAATCAACATATATTAATTTTTTCAAATCATTAATATTAAATATAGTTACAAATCATGTCCTGCATTTAGGGGCATTCAATAGTTTGGTTTAGGTGATTTAAAGAGAATTTCAAACCAAATCTCTTTAAACTCACCGTTCACGTTGGTTTGACATAATAATGTAACTACTAGTTTGAGTTTTTATTTTCAAACTAAATCATAAATTATTAATTTTTGACAATTTGGTTTGGGTGGTTTGGTTTTGTTAAATTTAGACAATGAAGCTTATCAGCCAAAGGAATAAATCATTATTTTTAAAATATAAATATCAACTAATAATAAGAAAATATATTTCATTCATTAACAAGATAAAATCATAATTATTCTCAACTAATTCATAAACAAATAATAAGATAACATTATTCTTTCAAATATAGTCCAAAAAATATAAAATCAACCTAATCTTTCGAAGTCAAAGTTTAATATATATATATATATATATATATATAGTAGTGAAGGCTACCAACAAGAATTAGATATAGTAAAAGAGACTAATTTTTCACATGGTAGACTTAGATTTGAATTTTTGTTGAAAGAGATGTTTACATTTAATATTCAATAATGCCTCAAATAAGATTATTTACAATAGAAGGATACACATGAGAAACAAAAAAAAAAATAGTAAGGATCAAGGAAGGAAACAATTTGATAAGAGAAACGTTGTTGATTGCTAATGCTCAATGATGCTCATCATAAGGAGGGTAGTTTTTTTAATAAATAAAATACATTATAGTAATAAATTGCTTATATCAAAGTTTATATCAAACCAATCAAAATCAAATGCTAATTAATTTTATTTGATTTTTGCCCAGATCAATCTGATTTAAAAGATCAGTTTTAATTAATTCTAAACACACTATTCGCATTTCACAATAAGGAACACCAATGCATACGTTCAACCAGTAATTTCTTACCAACTTGTTTACTCTACTCTAAACCTTCCAAAGTGTAACCAAGCTAAATTGAGTTGGCATTCAAATTCAATTCACTAGAACCAACTACTAGGGATGGCAATATGTCCAAATATTATGTATACTCAATGATATTTTTTTAAAAAGAAAATATTCGATATCAAATATCAAAAAAAATATAAAGAATAAAATATAATTATCAGTGTTGAATATTGAACGAGTACATATACCAATCTCATATATCCCTATGTCTTATGTCTTATATGAATGAATAAATAAATAACTTGATATTTAATATCTTAATAATATATATTATAAAATTAAATTCATTCTTTTATTAATATAATAATTATTTTTAGTTTTAATTTATAATAATTATATAAATTTTATTGCAAAATAAATTTATAACTATTTATAATATTTGAATTATTTTTCAATAGATGAATACCGAATATTGGATATAAAATAAATTAATTATAATCTAGTGTCCATTTTTTTTAAATATTTCAAATATTGAATAATTTTAAATACTGATATTAAAAATAATATTTTTTCCAACTCTAATTAAGGTTGAAATATCAGTTATTTTAAACGAATATAGATAATGAATAAATGATCAGGTACCCGCCGATTACCATCCCTACCAAAAGCAATAACAATCCGAACATACATACTGAAAGTCTGCTGCACCTTTATCCCCAAGGACCATATGAAGTGAACAGAGTTTGACGTGCAGATTAAAGCATACTAACCCCGAGGACGAAGACCAAAAACGAAGGGAATAAGGTTCTGTAAATGGAACCCTCCGTTGGGCAGACTGTCCTGTGCTTTGCACTTAAACTATGAGATACAATAACTGTAATCAACTTACAACACTACTCGCATGCCAATTTTGTATCAAAGCTAGTCAAACATACGGCAAAAGCCTGAAATGCGGATAAAGGATATCGATAATCCATTGTGAACATGTCCTTACCAACCTTGCCAAATTGAAGAATAATCTTGTCATGATCCAACTGTGTTGGCTGTGCCGGTGTTGGTGCACCGGCCACAGGTTGTGTCGCAGCAATCAGCTGAAAATTTTTGACAGAGGCAACAGTCACCCTCCCCCGGAAGTTTAGGCACCAACATTGCAGCTGCTCATGCCACCTTGGTGCCTTGTTCTTGAGAACTAAAGGTCTCTCCTTTCCTTCCTCCTCTTCATTGCTGGTACCAATTATGTCTGAGAACCTTGAGCTACTAAACTCAATTGAATTATCAATTGATTTTGAGAAAGATATGCTCCGGAACGAGTCCTCAAGGGAGCGGGGAAGGAGCTCAGGTTGGCCAGGGACAACACCACCAGGCTCAAGAGATGATGCGGGAATTGAGTACATGGTGCAGTGCATCCTGCGTGGTCCTCTAGTACCTAGCACATTCAGCTCATAGGCAATTTGGGCAATATTGTAGCTGCCACTAGGAACTTTTGGAGAAACCTTTTTTGAATAGAACCTACGGCTTCGCCCTGGTGGAGACAACCGAGAATTATTATAGGGAGGCTGTGTATCATAAATTATAAATTTGGTGCCCAGAAAATTCGACCTGATACAAGTTAAAATTAATACATTGTAAGTTTATAATGCCAGGAATATACAGATGTAACATGATTTATATTGCATTAATTATTAGCAGTGCATATGATCCTTTTTTTCTTTTCTTTTCTTTCTTTTTTAATGAAATGTATTGTAAATAAGATTTAAAATCGCAAGTCAAAAAGCTTTTGGACCCCATATTATGTGCCTAATATGCCTCCAAATGAAAAGCTCCTATGAATAGCCAAGAAGCAGCTAAACCAGTCGAAAAAGAGGAAAATAGTATTTATAAACAACTTTATCATTCAAAAATCAAAGTAGGCACAGATATTAGACAAGTGGAAATCATTAATTATGGTGTAAGAAATGATAAGAATACTTATAGGAAGGAGTGGTTACAAATTTTTAGTTAATGAATATGTACTGCTAGAGAGGTGGAAGATCTTTGGAAAGTACTTCGTGACCATCAGCTAAATCTAAGCATATTTAGGGCCACTGTTCATACTTCATATTACTATGTAAAAAAAAATAACTACGGAGCTCTAAATATTTTGCATGACCTCAAGCATTTTCCGAATCTATCAGAATAGGAATTCATCAAAAAGCAAATTATCGATGAAGCAATGCAAGATGTATATATTTTGTAGCCAGAGGCTAGAGCACCCCAAGATCTCATACCTCAGTTTTCCAATGTATGTACTACAAGATCTTGATATGTTATCTGCATCCATTGATATGATATACTCTGTGCACGTAGTTCTTCTAGTCCTTTTTCCAGATAGAAGAAACTTTCCATTTTCAACAAGCAATGCTGAAGGAAAACAATATGAAATTGGACACGTAAGACAATGAGAACCAGGACCATGTAAATGTTGACGGCATGCTTATATATCTATGCAACAGTGATAAAATTGTCAGATAAAATACTAAACCAATTTACTAAAAATGGAAAATGCTCAAATTCATCTGTAGCAAAGTACTTGACAATGGTAAATACTCCGCATATAATTGATTTGGAATGCCTGGTTTTCTCATCACAATTTTACTTTGTTGGACCATGTTTTTGTTAACAAGAATGAATTGGCTACTCAACTAACAGAAACATTGGCCAACTAAACTGCAGAAGCTAACTTTAGTTTTAACAAAAACCTAATTAGGATAAAGAAAGGTACCACTTTTATTTTTAAATATATATATATATATATATATTAAAACAGAAAACATAGCGCACTGAATACCACATCAAAATGACAAATACCTTTGATTTTCTGGTAGGCAAATCCAGCCAAGTTTATAAGAAATGATGTATATAATTAAAAATTATCAGCCTATCATAACAGCATCAAATAACGAATCCTAACAAGTTACATCAAATTTGGAGGCGAAAAATAAATTACACCATATTAAAAATTCCAGGTCAAACCTTCGAGGCAACAAGGTGATCATGTTAAACTCATAAATATTGGAGAGAACAAACTAAAACAATAGCCTACCAGGGCTAAGGCAAAGGTAAAGGCGGTATGTCAAATTAGATTTGTCCCTCTTAATGAAACACTGAATAGTTCCCTCCCTAAATCCAGGCTGCAAACAAAAAAGCCAATCTAATATAAGAACATGAAATATGTCATACTCCATATTTAGTTATCTTTAAGCACAGAGCAGTTTCATTTTAGATGCAGGATAGTAGAAATCATTTCATACCTGTTTTAGGGAAACAGGGAAAGTAAACTTCCCAGAGAACTCAGGACAGTTTACAATTTCTTTGCACATTTCTCTCCAGGACTTGCAGACAGCAGCACAAGCAACTACATGCTTACGAGCAGGCCATGTACTCTCACTCGCTTCCAATCTTTTAATAACATCACGAAGAAGCTCAGGTGGAAGGCTAGCCCATCGGCTGTTCTGTATAATTGGAGGCTGTTCCTGCAACTCATGCGCTGAGCTATGTGACTTCCCTCTGTGATGGCCAGGAAGCCTTACCTCAAAACTTCTCCTAGATAAGCTTCCTAATCCATCCCTTACATCACGAACTATACTGCGGAAGGACATTTTCTCCGATATGCTGACAGCCTCACAACTTAATGTGTCATCAACGTTGATGTAAAAGAAAAATATACCACTCTAAATTTTTGAATCACGTATCACAAGTTTTAGGTGTGTGAAGAACTGCAAGTGAACCAAAACTTTAATTTAAACTCCTGTTTAAATTCTTAGTATTTAAGACAGAAAAGAGAAAGAATAGAGATAGGGAAAAGCACAAAGCGGGGAAACCAAGGAAAGAAAAAGAGATTCTCATCAAAGAAGGCCTCACATGGACCTAAAGCAGCCTAAAATACCGGACTTTTGTCAGACACATCTTCTGGCGGGTTTCAAACCTCATCTTGAACCTCAATCTAACTACTCAGCGGAGCAACCAAGCCCAAATGAGAATCTTATCACAATGATTATGCTTGAACCAACCTTTCCACCACAAAGGAAAAGAAGGCAGTAGAACAAACAAGAGATAGTCTCGGTTGTTTACTCATTAATTGTGTGAGAAAGTCAAAGGGAATGCTATGGAGCTCTACTATAAGAAAATCGTTCAAGTGCCGCAGTTTAGTAGAGGGGGAATCTAATTGCCCCAATTTTAAGCCTTCTTATCTCGTCCTTTATCTTACGCTTGAGAGGCTAAGCATAGTCAGGACTAAGACGAAAGTCTCTTAACCGTACACCCAAGCAAAAGCACACAGAAAAATAAAAGACATTAGATGTGTAGCAGGTAGGAAGGATGATACAACAAACCTGAAATACGGAACTTCAGAGCCAAACTATTTTTCCTGCGTTAACGTTGAAAATATAAGGCATATAAGATCTGATAAAGCACAAACCTAGATCAGAGATGTCGACCGCAACCCTTAGATCATAAGAACTGCAAAACCCGAGAAACGAATGGAAGAAGGTACAAAGTGTCGGACAAGAAACCAACATATACATATATATTTAAAAATAATTGTAGAGAAACAATCAAATGGGAAAAGTCAGAAAACTAAGATAAAACAAAATGAAAATTTCACAAAACGCACACCTGAAAAATGGTAGCTTGACAGAGTTACAGAACGAAGCCGAAAGAAAAAACATCGGGAACTACTAATACGGCCCAAAAACAAAAAGTCTCGAAACTTCTAATAGCCCAATCCCAGTATAAATAATAAAACTTGATAGAAATTTTAGGATGAAAAAGAAACTTCAGTGGGAAAACACTGAAATTTACTTCAAGGTGCATTCAAACAGGGCACGAAGAGCATCCGAGACGAACGGGAAGAGTAGCTCAACGACTTCTTTGTATAATAGGTCAGACGGGCTCACGGTTCCTGACTTCCTTCGGCTAATGATCCTGTCCTAAAAATTAATTTTAAGAAAAAAATTAGTTCTGCTAAAATTATTTATTTATTATAATACCTTTAATTTCTTTTTAAATTTTTTACAAATAATTTTTTTATTTTATGAATTATAATTTTTTTGGGATAATTGTATACATTATTTGAAATGTATAAATGTATTATATATAAATTTATGTTTTTAAAACATTTAAAATATTTATTGTGATTTTATTATTTATATTTTTATTAATTAATCATAATAATTTAAAAAAATTAACAACAAAAAATATTTAAAACAATTTATTTATTCAAATGACAATAATAGAAAATTAAATTTATATATATTCTTTTAGATAATTTGATGGCTAAACGTTTTTTTATATGCAAAATGGTCAAAGAAAAACTGTTCTTTTTCATCACACTTTTTTTTAAAATTTCATTTAAAAAGTCATTTGAAAAAGAAAATTTTGGTAGTTTGACTCAACGGACTCTTAATTAGCTCATGTTTATTAATTATTCATTATAATATAAAAATTAAATTAGAGGTAATATTATTTTTTATCTTAAAAATAGTAATGATCTAGGACCTGACTAATTCCTAGCGATGATCCAATAAGCCCTTGCTATCTACTGGCAATTTGAGCACTATGTGCAAACAACTACCTCATTCAAAGATTTAAACATATTTCAAGATTTGATTGTCTGGTTTCTCTATATATATTCAAGGTTTCCCCTACTGCCTAGGTACACAACCACTCCTGTACTTTAGAATTAACTTGCCCTTTGACTGGCTTTGCTGACTTAGCCGTTGGAAGTCCATTTGGGAAGCCTTCTCTCCTTTTACATTTTGGTTTTTTTGCTTGCTTCCAATGTAAATTCCAGTACCCATTTCGTTGTTCTTAGACCTACTCAGGTGACCTGAATCATCATTGACGTCTATTGTGATTATACTCTGTACATAATTTTTAATCTTAATTTCTTTCAGTTCAAGATTCATACTTATAGTCTTTATTCTACAATGATATTCTTTGCTACTAATAAATTCTATTAATTTTTTTAATAAGCTATTCAATTAGTTTCTCAAGTATTTCACAATCAATAAGAATTGTACGTTAAACAATTTAATCAAGTTCTTTTAAGAAAAGAATGAGACACTTCAGAGTTATCTTTTTTGAATTAACAAATTTTTTTATAAATTCAGATCTCTCTAACCTGATTGCCATACATGTAATCAAGGCAAGTCTTTTGCTTTTACTGACGAATAATTTGGTCAAAAGAATGCCTACATTTCCAAGCAGACAATGTTCTTCAACTCATAGGATGATCACTCGTAGTCAAAGAAGACTAAAGATAGAGAGAAGAGCTCCTAAAGCACCAAGGATCAAGATGGTCGCCATGAAGATGCTAGTTCTCTTCCTACACATCCCTCAAGAAGCTTGACTTGTACATTTTAGATGAAGTGTACAATTTAAATGTCATCCAATTCTCACCAATGAGCAAGAAGAGAAGAAGCAATGAGTGAGTGGTTTGCAACAAGTATTTTCAATTCCACCAGGACTATGGACGTCTCATGTACAATTGCATCTCACTTAGGGATGAGATAGAGGACCTCATACGGCGAGGCGAGCTTAACAAACATGTTTGACATGATGATAGGCATCCTAAACACAATACCCAAGGCTATTGGGAAAGAGTCAAGAGTAGAGAGCGAGTGAAACAAGAATGATGACAATCACTTGCCCAAAGTTCACCAGAGTTATCTAGTAGTGCAAGCCACATGGGACACCACTAGTCTAAGACAATATTTTACTTTAGGCTTTTGGTTTCTATTCACCACGCACTAGTGTACTTTGAATTCAATCAATAAAGTTCATTGTTTGATTTATTGAATTTTGTTCACCTCATTGAATACCGTCTCTTCAAAGTTTTGATTATCGTAAACACACTAAGGGATTTTCAGAACAAAGCCAAAGTCTAAGGGCTCCAAAAACCTTATAGAGTGTACAATCTTAGTGAGGTGTCATCGACTCATTTGTAAAAGTAAATTAGAAATTTGAGATAAAATTTGAGATAAAATTTTTTTATTAAAAATCTCTTAAATTCTACTTTTCTTAATTTTTAAAGGCTTGGTACTTCTCATAAATAATTTCTTAAAAAAAAAAAATTTTTAACTAATATTTTATGCGTTAAAAATTAATAATCGACTGACATAATTTAAATTTCAAAAAATTCAAACAATAAACCACTAGTCTGCTATTAGGTTTCAAATAGTCAACCGATAGTTATAATGACCTAATAGTTAAATGTTAGAAATTATTAATAAATATAAGTAAAAACTTTAATGATTCAATATATAAAAATAATATTTATAAATTAAATAATTAAGATATATTTTTAAATGAAAAATAAGGTATAAAAGGTTGTAAAATATCACTTTTTAATTTAGAACATTAATTTCATAGTACCCGCTTGATATTTCTTTTATGCGTGGGCTGTTTATTGTAACGACCTTTGTGTTTGGTTATTTGACTTATTTTGTCTCTAATATATGATATCCATATTTTATTAGAATAAATTTATATATAATTATTTATATTTTTTTATAAAATTTTTTAATTACAATAAAATATATAATTTCTTTAAAAAAATTTTATTATAAAAAAATTATATACGTATTAATTTTTAATTAAAAAATTTAATAAAAAAGATACAAAATTGTAAATAAATTTTTTTCATTTTTTAACCCATGGCTTTTGTGACGGCCTTGTTTGAAAAATTCTAGCGGCTCGTAACACTTTTCGTGGATGTTAGATCTTGTACGAAGAATACAGAGAGATTTAAGTTACAGACATTAAAAATTTCAGATAGGTGAAGCGCAGAGTTTTTGCTTGCGGTTTGTTTGAGTTTTGATGTAGGCAACGACTAGTGGAGTTCACATGACAAATAATATTTGTAATACTCAACATCTTTAGAAAACTTTTAGTATCACCATTATTTATATTTTGACAAACAAATAATTTTCGTTTAAAATTTAAGATCTAACTTAATTATAATTTAAAATAAATTATATTTTTTAAAAAAATTTTAAAATTATATTCTCATTTTTTTATTTTAAAAAATTACATGATTATTTTTTAAAAATAAAAAATATATATAATTTTACTCATTTTAACTAAATTATCTTTATGTTTATTATTTATATAATTAAACATATATTTGATTATATAAAATTTTTTTAACTTAAAATAAAATAAATTTATTATTTTTAACTCTAAATAAACAGTAATAAAATATAATAATTTTTAAAAATATATTTTATAATAAATTATAAAATTTTTAAAAGATTAATAATATTATTAAAGATATTTTAATTAAAATAAATAAAATTATAAATTTTTTAATCTTTAAAAAAAAAAAAAGAAGTGTAAATTTTCAACTTAGGCAGAGGGGAGAGGAGTGGTGTAGTTTACTCTATAATTTTAAAATAAATTATATGACTTTTATCAAAAACTGTTTATTTAGAGTTAAAAAAAAAAAGAAATATAATATAAAATGCTTAAAATTATTGAAGTACTAAAAATAACTCACGTCTAAAGCTTTCTATAGCTCATGAGTAGCCTTGTGAAACAAAATTACTTTTGCTTTAATCATATACACAACATTTAGAAAAAAAAATTTCAAATTTTGAATAAAAACTAAAGAGTATTTAACAATTTTAAGTATATTTTTCATATTTACAAATTTTATATTATAGTTATTGTCAAAACTTGGGAACCATTCAATCTTATAGTTTTGGTTGATTTTGAACCATATAATTAAAGTTAATTTAAAAGATCAAACAAATTCAATGAGTGAGTTGACTCAATCATCTTGTTGATTTAGTTTAACCGAATAATTAGTTTAATTTTGCCATATAATTAGTCAAGACTCGTCAATCAAAGGCCAATTTGACTAGTCACAGGGGCAGACCCTAACTTCTTTTAATGATCATTCAATGTGCCAGTTCCCTGACCCTTGTGTGTCCCATTCGTGATGCATTATATTTGTGTTTTTATAATTTTGAATAAATTAAGATTATTATTAAAATATTTTAATATAATATTTATTTAATATAAATAATAAAATTTATAAAAAATATATATTAATAATTTATATTTTATTCTTAACTCACAGTTTGTCAATTTGATTGACATGCAATCAGTCAAAACTTGTTGATCTGGGCCACTTTGACTAGTCACAGAGGCAAGACCTAGGTCCCTTGAATGGTCATAGCATAACTTATCCGTGATGCACTGTATTTATATTTTTATAATTTTAAAAAAGTTAATATTATTATTGAAATATTTCAAAATCATATTTATTTATATAAATAATAAAATTTATAAAAATCTAAGTTATAAATATTAATAATTTAATATAATTGGTTATATATAATTAATTTAATATAAATTTTATATAATATTTATTTGACATAAACTAATATTTATTTTTTAATATAATATATTTAAAAATTTAATTTATTATAGATAATATTAAGGGTGATCCCAGTAGTAAGTCCCATTTTAAAACTTTAATTTTAATTATTTAATATAAGTTTTAATGTTGAAAATATATTTAAAACAAGTAATGTAATTGCAGAAATTAAACAAAAATATAAAATTTAAAGATAATTTTATTAATAAAAGAATACTTACAAAGAACTTTGATGGAAATAGAGAAAGAGAGTTTAGAGAGAGATGGAAGGTTTTACAAGAAAGAAAGAGAGTTTATATTCCAAACTTAGGCTATAAGGTTCAAGTTCCAAGATGCTACTCTTTACAACACTTATATAGACAAAGATGAACTTCAAATCTATTACATAAGATTCAGACTCCAACATATGGATTTCAAACTAAAATTAAATACACTTTATGTCTTCTACATTTTTACAAAGTCAAAAAGGTAATTAATAGTTTTTGTCTTCTTCTTCACATCTTTTCCATGTGCGGAGTTCAAACTTAACTTCAATTTAACTTTGGCCATGGTTTTTGTCACTTCAAGCTCTGCTTTTAATGACTTTACCAACTCTGAAGATTTTCATCATCTAATGTCAAATCTTCTTTCCAGCTGTATGGGAGACCACTTAATTTAGAGAGCTTCTTCAATAATTCTTTTATTTTGTCGGTAGGGGATAATTCCGAGCAATGATTCCAAGGTAATTGCTAGAAATCATCCAATCCTTGAGCCATTTGCATTTTGTAGCAGTCTTCTTTAGGAGTGTCTAGAACCTCTTCAACTTCTGCTAAATCTTTTTCATCATCAAAAGCTAAAGTTGATAAGGCCGCCATGAGACTCTTCTTTAATTCCTTTTTAGATAGTCCTTCAAAATTCAAAGGCGAGGTGGAGGAAGAAATGGGTTTTTCTGGAGTCTTGGGATAAATATTTTTTCCCAATTTCCAATAATTAAATTTTTCTTCAAGATAACTAATTTGAAATTTCTTCCACCAAAATACTTTTACCTTTAAACATAAACTTTTAGGATAAGGAGCAGCATTATGTTGATGGAATTCATAAAGATGTTGCATAAACCATCCTACTCCCATTAACGAACAAAAATTAAGATGTTTAAGATGAGCCAGCATCTGAGGAGTAAGAGATTTATAATTTTCATAATATTTAAGGAATGAATTTGGGAAAATACATTTTACTGGTTCGAACTGAAGAAACCAGTCTTGAAACCAAGAAGGAGGATTAATATTAATGGGACTTTTAAAACTTATATACCAAGAATGGCGAGGATTTGCTTCAAAGAATATTTTAAACCACGCCTCTTGATAATCAAAGTAATTATAGGAGGGAGGATCAAAAGGTCTTGAAAACCTTTTTTCTGTTAAAGGAATTTGGCTCCAGTCAAAAATAGATAGAACCTTAATTATTTTTAATTTTGAATAGGTAACAATTTCAGGATTTTTAGAATCAAGTTCAGGAATTAGTTCAACAGAATTAGTATCCAAAATGATAAATTGAAAGAAATTTTTATTTTTCTTCAGATACTCGGACTTTGGGATCCATCCCCATCCTTTGGGAAAGAATTTAGAAATTATTTCAAAGGGTTTGAGATCATTCATTTCTGGTTCAAGGGTAATTATTTTCTGACAAGATTCTTTTATGTGAAATTCTTTAGGAGGGATATTAGCAATAGTCGAAGACTGTCCTGCTACCTATTTAGGGTAATTAGTTTTAGGAGTGTTAGTCGAGGAATAAGCTTGACTAACAATTTTAAAAGAGGAAGTTATGTTGTCTAAAGACAAGCCTTTCTTTCGAGGTGTTGTTGGTTACACGATGATATGATGGAGGAGTAATTCCCTGTAAAAATTCTCTTGTTAAAAAGTTAGGAATAAAATTATTTTTTCCTTTAATAAATTCTATTTCAAAATCAAAACATGATAAAAAACTATGCCATCTAGCAAAAATATGTTTAGAAACAATATTTTTAACATCTTTTTCTAAAATCATTTTAGTCGATTTACAATCAACTCTTAATAAAAAAATTTTATTTATCAAATCACTTTAAAATTTAGTAATACATAAAACTATTGAAAGTATTTCTTTTTTAACAGTACTGTAATTAAGTTGAACTCCAACCCAAGTGTAACAACCCCCTAATACGACATACACAATCCTGTATCTGATTTACGGAAGCATATGTGTCTTTCTAAGTAGTTATTCCCGATGTGGGAATGTCATGGGATCACTACTGGTTGAGCGTAACCCAAATAGACTTCCCGTTGTCCATTCGGATTCCGTTCAACCCTAATTTACATGCAGCTAAACTAATTATACATACATATATCATACATTACTCTGGAATGAAATCTAATATCCATACATACGGCATACAATCATTCATACAAATTCCAACTTAAATTCACAAGTTTACCATGGTAAATCCTATCGAAAATTTGGCAGAGTTTCCTCTGTATTTCGAACATATCCATAATACAACAGTCACCTGTTTACAAATATATAGCCAGTCCAATAACAACAGAAAACATAATTTACAAAAGACCATTATACAACAACATCAGTAAACACCTATACAATACAATTCAAGCCTAAACTAAGCTTCTCCTTTGTCTATCATCAAGTTATCGTCCAGCTAACGCCTAGGTTCTTATCTCTGTCCCTGTTCATCTGAGTAAACAACCTGGTGAGATATAAAATCCCAGTAGAATAATTTACAATTCAAATACAATTCAAAATCTGGTTGAATACTCAGTGGTGCGAGCACCGAAAACATCTTCCCGAAATCAATTCGAAATTACTGAAATACCTTATCTTTAAAATCATTTTATCACATGAAAATCGTGGCAAATACTCAAAATCATAAAATCCATTTCTTTAAAAATCAATCATAGAAATCAGGTTAAATCTCATGCCCAGTGTTTCTAAATCCATCTTGGCCACAAGTCCTCTTCGACCAAATTTAAAATTGTCATCTAATTGCACGTCATCTAGAGAGATTACCCCTCTTATCGTTGGGTGTGATCTGTAACACCAATCACCCGAATCTCGCCTATATTGTGAGTATGATCTGTAACACCAATCACTCACTCAAGGACCGGGTGAGAATCAACATCTAGGGCGTCCCCTAGCATGTGCACATACACCAATTCTCATCCTCATACAGTTTATTCGAACTCACATGCTCACGGTCGGCTATTCCTCAGGGTTCTAGGGTATTATGCCTAAATCACAACGTTTTCCCGTCTAGGTTATCCCCCATTATACTCCTTAAACCTTTCTTAGGGTCATCCTGATTTATCCCATGATCCCTAACGCAGTACAGGCCAAATCAGGTAAAAGCAATGTGAATTAAAAACTCCCTGTACTCGGGATACTTAACGGCCGTCCCATACCGGCTATCAAGTACCCTACCCTAAGTAAATCCATCCTAAGGGCATATAAACTCGATAAACAAAGTATCTAACATGAAATTAGGATATCCAGCACACAGGCATGCAATTTATTCCATCGAAAGTAGCACGCAAATCTATGCAATTCAATCTAATCATTCTGGCAATCACTAGGTCAAATCTAGGATTCGGGAAGCGTAAATTATCCTACCTGATCTCCTATTGCTCCGAATCAATTCAGAACTTCATGAAATCCCATTTTTTGAGTCAATTAAATTCCTTGGAAATTTAAATGAATATTCAAGCTTGTCACGTCATCCGTTTTACGATTCTAAATCTGGTTACCCTAATACCTAGGTCAATTTATTTCCTAATTGCGTTCAGTAGCTATTTCAATCAAAATTCATCAGTTTTTGGGAAATCGGACCTTACCAGTGTGGTCGGATGATGGAAATCTATCCCGGGGTGATCTCGATTTCTCCCGGTGTATATCCAGATGCTCCGCCACGGCGGCGCACGGTGATGTACAGCGGCGCACGGCGGAGGGGTGCGGTTGGCCTCGAAATTTACACCACGGTGAAGCCTGCAAGACCAGGATTCTGAATATAGTGGTGGCGCGGCAATTCACGACCGTTTGGACAGCGTTTTCTGGCCATAAAGAATGACGTACGGTAGAAAGGATAAAGCCTCGATCCGGGAGCGTCAAACCCCCGTTCGACGTCGGAGAGCTGGTGGAGGAATCTGGCAGCTTAGGCAACACGATCATGGGGGCGGTGACGGCCAATGGTGGTGGATGACGACGATCTTAGCTAGCGAAAATCCCACGTGATGGAGGAGGAAAACGCTATTTTTCAGCGACGCTGGCGGTCGTTGGTGGCCGTGGGTGGTTGCTAGAGGTTGTGGGTGGCGAGGGCTGTCGGTTGGTAGGCCAGGTGGTGGCTCACGGTGGCTCTGGTGGTGGCACATGGTGGAGGAAGGAGGAGAGAGAGGAGAGAGAGAGAATTGATAGAAATGGAGGGATTTTTGGAAATTTAAAGCTTCTGGGGGCGATTTCTGTAACGACCCCCTAATACGTCATACGCGATGATTATCTGATTAGCGGAAGCATGTGGGGTATTCTAGATGCTTATTCCCTATGTGGGAACGTCAGGGGATCGCTACTAGTTGAGCGTAACCCAAATAGACTCCCCGTTGTCCATTCGGATTCCGTTCAACCCTAATTCACACGCAGCTAACTAAATACACATACATACATCATCAATAATAACTCTGGAATGAAATCTAAAACTCATATACATGTCGCGTCATACATTCATACACATTTCAATTCAAATCCATAAGTTTACAGCGGTAAATTCTACCGAAAATCCAGCAGAGTTCTCTCTGTATTTCAAACATTCCCAAAGTACAAAAATCACCTGTTAAAAATCAAATAGCCATTCCATCAATAGCAATAAACATAACTAACATAAATCCATACACGACAACATCAATTCATCACTACAATCCATGTATACTATCTGAAACGTTATATGCACATTCAGTCTAATCTATACAGAATTCATAAGAAACAGAATCCGATAAATAACAGCGTCATCAGAGTATATATATACAAATGATTCAAGCCTAAGCTAATCATCCTCCGTCTATCCTCAAGTCATCAGAGTATATATATACAAACTAAGCCCTAGATTTCTAGGACCATTCCAAATCTTACAAAGAGTCGGTCCCGTTGCCTACCAAATTGCCTTACCTCCCTATTTGTCTAACCTACATAATATTTTCCATGTCTCCCAACTTCGTAAATATGTCTCAGATCCTGCGCATGTATTAGGGAATCAACCGATAATATTAAAGGAAAATTTGACTTATGAATCTACTCCTGTTCAAATCCTTGACTTTAAGACTAAACAACTTCGAAGTAAAATAATCCCTTTAGTTAAGGTACTTTGGCAGGATGTAGCATCGCAGGAGATGACGTGGGAGAAAGAAGAAGAGATGAGGCAAAGATACCCAGAACTGTTTACAGGTATGAATTTTGGGGACAAAATTTCTTTTAAGGGGGGAGAATGTAACAACCGAAAAGATTTTAAAAGATAAAACCTAATTTTCGACGCTAATTCCAATCAAATGAATCCTGACATGACTTTCGAGGATAGTGATTCGAAACGAAAGGTTGTTCGAAGTCAGAAACATGATTGAATGGAAAGAAACGCAATCCGGCGATCAGAAATTGACAGACGATGTTTAATGCTTCAATTTCACTGACGGAGGCCAAAACCTTTGCATGAAAACGCGTGCCAATGTCTGGAAGGAAGCCGATACCCTAAAGTATCCCCGGGTGGTCCGAGAAAAGTCAAAATCACCCCCGGAGGCTTTAAATTTCCCGGATTCCCTCTATTTCTCTCAAATCTCTCTCTCTCCTCACTTCACTTTCTCTCTCCTCTCTCTCCTCCTTCCTCTACCGTGCGCCGCCACCACAGCCACCGTGGGCCACCACCTGGTACACCAATCGACAGCCCTCACCACCCACGGCCACCAACGGCCGCCAGCACTGACGGAAAACGCCACTTTTCTCCTCCACCCTGCGAAAACTTCGCCAGCTGAGATCGTCGCCGTCCACCACCATTGGCCGTCACCGCCCCAACCACCGTGTAGCCTGAGCTGCCAGCTTCCTCCAGCAGCTCACCGATGGCGAACAGAGGCTTGACACGCCCCGATCGAGGATTTTTTTATTCGCTGTGTGTCGTTCTTCGTGGCTGGAAAATGCCATCCAAACGGCCGTGAACTGCTGCGCCACCACCATATTCGGACTCCTGGTCTTGCGGGATTAACCGTGGTGTAAATTTCGAGGCAAACCGCACCCCTCCACCGTGCGCAGCCGTGTCGGAGCTTCTAGACATACACCGGGAGAAATTGAGATCACCCCGAGATAGAATTCCATCATCCGATCACATTGGTAAGGTCTGATTTCCCAAAAACTGATGATATCTGATTAAAATAGCTGCCGAACCTAATTAGGCTATAAATTAACCTAGGTATTATGGCAACCAGACCTAGAATTCTTAAACGGATCACGTGACATGTTTGAATATTCAATTTAATGTCCAGAAAATTAATTGGGCTTAGAAACCGAGACTACATGAAGTTATAAATCGGTTTGGAGCGACAAGAGACCAGGTAGGATAATTTACGCTTCCCGAACCCTAGATTTGACCTAATGGATACCTGAACAATTTAGATTTTTTCCATAGATTTACGTGCTACTTTCGATGGAATAAATTACATGCTTGTGTGATGTATACCCTAATTGCATGTTAGACATTTTGTTTATTAAGTTTAGATGCCCTTAAGACGGATTTACTTAGGGTAGGGTACTTGATAGCTGGTATGGGACGGCCGTTAAGTATCCCGAGTACAGGGAGCTTTTAATTGACATTGTTTTTACCTGATTTGGCCTGTACTGCGTTAGGGATTACGCGTTAAACTAGGATGACCCTAAGAAAGGTTTAAGGAGTATAAGGGGGGATAACCTACACGGAAAAACGTTGTGATTTAGGCATAATACCCTAGAACCCTGAGGAATAGCTGACCATGAGCATGTAAGTTCGAATAGACTGTATGAGGATGAGAATTGGTGTATGTGCACATGCTAGGGGATGCCCTAGATGTTGATTCTCACCCGGTCCTTGAGTGAGTGATTGTTGTTACGGATCATACTCACAATATAGACTAGATTCGGGTGATTGGTGTTACGGATCACACCCAACGATAAGAGAGGTATTCTCTCTTGATGATGTGCAATTAGATGACAATTTAGACTTGGTTACAGCGAATTTGTAGCCAACATGGATTTAGATACACCGGGCATGGGATTTTACCTGTTTTCGAGTATTGATTTTAAAAGAAATGGATTTTTATGATTTTGACTATTTGCCGCAATTTCCATGTGATAAAACGATTTTAAAGATAAGGTATTTCACTATTTTTGAACTGATTTCGAGAAGATGATTTCGGTGTTCGCACCGCTGAGTATTCAGCCAGATTTTGAATTATATTTGAACTGTAAATTATTCTACTGGGATTTTATATCTCACTAAGTTGTTTACTCAAATGAACAGGGACAGGGACAGGAACCTAGACGATAGCTGATGATGCCTTGGTGATAAACAGGAGAATGGCTTAGTTTAAGCTTGAACTATCTTGTATATATTTCGATGACTTTGATGTATATTGGTTTCTGTCATTTATGTTTTCTGTTGTTGTTGGATTGGCTGTATTTGTATAAATCAGGTGACTGTTGTATTTGTGATAGATTCGAAATACAGAGGAAACTCTACCGGATTTTTGGTAGGGTTTACCGCTGTAAACTTGTGAATTTAAGTTGGAATGTATATGAATGCATGATGATGTATATATGAGTTTTAGATTTCATTCCAGAGTAATTTATGATGTATGTATGTATAATTAGTTTAGCTGCATGTGAATTAGGGTTGAATAGAATTCGAATGGACAACGGGAAGTCTATTTGGGTTACGCTCAACCAGTAGAGATCCCCTGACATTCCCACATCGGGAATAACTATTTAGAAAGACCCATATGCTTTCGCTAATCAGATAAGCATCGTGTATGTTGTATTAGGGGGTCGTTACACTGGTGGCGGCGCGCGGTGGAGGAAGGAGGAGAGAGAGGAGAGAGAAAGTGAGGTGAGGAGAGAGAGAGAATTGATAGAAATAGAGGGATTTCTGGAAATTTAAAGCTTCCGGGGGCGATTCTAACTTTTCCCGGATCACCCAGGGAAACTTCGGGATGTCGGCTTCCTTTTAGACGTTGGCACGTGTTTTCATGCAATGATTTTGGCTTCCGTCTATGGAATTGATGCACAAAACGTCATCTATCAGTTCTTGATCGTCGGGTTGCGTTTCTTTCCATTCGCTTGTGTTTCTGACTTCGAACGACCTTCCATTTCAAATCATCATCCTCGAAAGTCATGCCAGGCTTTGCTTACATGAATTTATCATGAAAATCGAGTTTTATCTTTTAAAAAATGATTCTGGTTGTTACACCAAGCACCAGAGTAAAACCTAATTATTTGTTCAGGATTTTCTAAGTATTTCTTCTTAAGAATTCCTCCAAATCCTACTTAAGATGCGTCTATTTCTACTATCATTTTAGCTTCAGGATTGGGTATACTTAGACATGGGAGAGATTTTACAATTTTTTTTATTTCTTTAACAGTATTAGTCATTTCTTCATCCCAAGGTTTAGGATTTTTTTTCTTAATTTTTTAAAAAGAGGTTTACAAATTATTATTATTTTAGGAATAAAGTCGGATACATAATTTAAACATCTTAAAAATCTTTGCAATTTATTTTTATCTTTTATTTCATCAAGAAATTTACTAGCGAATTCTATACTTCTAGCTATAGGAGTAATAGTTCCTTGGTATATTTCATGGCCTAAAAATCTTATTTTAGTTTGAGCAATTTTTATTTTCTTTTTTGATATTAGTGTAACGACCCCCTAATACGACATACGCGATGCTTATCTGATTAGCGGAAGTATGTGGGTTGATTCAATTAGTTACTCCCGATGTGGGAATGTTAGGGGATCGCTACTGGTTGAGTGTAACCTAAATAGACTTCCTGTTGTCCATTCAGATCCCGTTCAACCCTAATCCACATGCAGCTAACTAATTAGACATACATATATCATAAAATTACTCTGGAACGAAATCTAAAACTCGCATATACATCATATCATGCATTCACATATATTCCGACTTAAATCCACCAATTTACAGCGGTAAACCCTACCAAAAATCTGGCAGAGTTTCCTCTGTATTTTGAACATACCCAAATACAAAATCACCTATTTGCAATTATACAGCCAGTCCATCAACAACATAAAACATAATAACAGAAATCCATATACAACAACATCAATTCCATCACTACAGTCAACGTAAAATACCTGATTTATATATGTACAATCAATCCAATCCATACAAAAAACATAAAAGACAGGACCCAATAAACAGCAACGTCGTCAAAATATATATACAAACGATTAAAGCCTAAGCTAATTCATTCTCCTGATTATCATCAAGGCCTCATCCGCTATCTTCTGGGTTCCTGTCCCTATCCCTGTTCATCTGAGTAAACAACCTGATGAGATATAAAATCCCAGTAGAATAATTTACAATTCAAATATCATTCAAAAACTAGTTGAATACCCAGCGGTGCGAACACCGAAATCATCTTCCCGAAATCAGTTCGAAAACATTGAAATACCTTATCTTTAAAAATCCTTTAATTACATGGAAATCGCGACAATTAATCGAAATCATAAAATCCATTTCTTTGAAAATCAATCATCAAAAATCAAGTAAAATCCCATGCCCGGTGTATCTACGTCCACGTTGGCTACAAATCCGCTGTAACCAAATATGAATCATCATCTAATTGCACGTCGTCTAGAGAGAATACCTCTCTTATCATTGGGTGTGATCCGTAACACCAATCACCCGAATCAAGCCTATATTTTGAGTGTGATTCGTAACACCAATCACTCACTCAAGGACCGGTGAGAATCAACATCTAGGGCATCCCCTAGCATGTGCACATACGCTAATTCTCATCCTCATACAGTCTATTCGAACTCACATGCTCTCGGTCGGCTATTCCTCATGGTTCTAGGGTATTACGCCTAAATCACAACGTTTTCCCGTGTAGGCTATCCCCCCTTATACTCCTTAAACCTTTCTTAAGGTCGTCCTGGTTTAACGCGTAATCCCTAACTCAGTACAGGCTAAATCTGATAAAAATAATCTCGTTTAAAAGCTTCCTGTACTAGGGATACTTAACGGCTGTCCCATACCGGCTATCAAGTACCCAACCCTAAGTAAATCCGTCCTAAAGGCATCTAAACTCGATAAACAAGGTGTCTAACATGCAATTAGGGTTTTCAGCACACAGGCATGCAATTTATCCCATCAAAAGCAGCACACAAATCCATGCAAATCATCTAAATCAATCAGGTATCCACTAGGTTAAATCTAGGGTTCGGGAAGTGTAAATTATCCTACCTGGTCTCCGATCGCTCCAAATTAAGTCAAGACTTCACAAAATCTCAGTTTCTGAGCCCAATTAATTTCCTGGACATTAAATTAAATATTTAGACTTGTCACGTCATCCGTTTTTCGATCCTAAGTCCGGTTACCCTAATACCTAGGTCAATTTATTTCCTAATTATGTTCGGCAGTCATTTCAGTCATATACCATTAGGTTTTGGGAAATTGGACCTTACCAATGGGATCAGATGATGGAATTCTGCGTTGGGGTGGTCTCGGTTTCTCCCGATGCACGTCCAGAAGCTCCGGCACGGCGGCGTACGGTGGCGCACGGCAGAGGGGTGCAGTTTGCCTCGAAAATCACACCACGGTGAAGCCCGCAAGTCCAGGAGTCTGAATCTGGTGGTGGCGTGGCGGTTCACGACCGTTTGGATGGCGTTTTTTGTCCACGAAGATTCTCGCACGGCGGACGGATATTCCCTCGATTCGAGCGCATCTGGCCTCCGTTCGACGTCAACGAGCTACTGGAGGAAGCTGGCAGCTCAGGCTACACTGTGGTGGGGGCGGTGATGGTCAACGGCGACGGACGGCGGTGATCTGAGCTGGTGAAGTTTCGCGCAGTGGAGGGGAAAGATGGCATTTTTTCGGCGACTCTGGCGGCCGTTGGTGGCCGTGAGTGGTTGCTGGAGGTTGTGGGCAGTGAGGGATGTCGGTTGGTGTCCTTGGTGGCAGCCCACGGTGGCTGTGGTGGCAGTTCACGGTGGAGGAAGGAAGAGAGAGAGGAGGGAGAGAGTGTGGTGAAGAGAGAGAAAAATTTGAGAGAAATGGAGGGAATCCGTGAATTTAAAGCCTCCGGGAGCGATTTCGACTTTTCCCGGACCACTCGGGGATGCTTTAGGGTTTCGGCATCCTTCCAGATGTTGGCACGTGTTTCCATGCAAAGGTTTTGGCCTCTGTCAGTGAAATTGACGCACGAAACGTCTTCTGTCAGTTTCTGATCGTCGGATTGCATTTCTTTTTGTTTGATCGTGTTTCTGACTTCAAACAACCTTCAGTTGCAAATTCTTGTCCTCAAAATACGTGCCAGCCTCAGTTTAAAAGGAATTATGGTTCAAGGTTTTATTTTCCTCTTTAAAAACTCTTTCTTTTCGAATTACTATCCTCGAAAGTCATGCCAAGCTTTATTCAATTGGAATTTGCGTTGAAAATGAAGTTTTATCTTTTAAAAATCTTTCAAAATCCTTTTAGTTGTTACAATTACAAGTCCATTTTCTTTAACTATGTTTTTAAATATATTTAAATGTTTTATATGTTGTTCTATTGAATTTGAAAATATTAACACGTCATCTAGATATACTAGAGCAAATTTAGAATAAGGATTTAAAATAGAATTCATAATATTTTGAAATTCAGAGGGAGCATTTTTTTAATCCCATGGGCATTACGTTCCATTCATAATGACCAAAAGGAACTGTAAAAGCAGTTTTATATTTATCTTTTTTAGCTATTTTAATTTGATAATATCCTGATTTCATATCAAATTTAAAAAATATTACAGCATCATATAATCTTCCAATTAAATCTTGCTTATTAGGCAAAGGGTATCTAATCCATTGTAAAAAATTATTTAATGGTTTATAATTAATTACCATCCTAGGTGCTCCTCTTTCTATTTCAAAAGCATTTAAAACATAAAAAGCAGCACAACTTCAGGGAGATTTACTAGGTCTAATTAATCCTTTTTCTAAATATTCTTTAATTTCTTTTTTACAATATTCTAGAGTTTCTTTGTTCATTTGTACTGGTCTAGCTTTAGTAGGTATTTTTGTATCATTAAAGTCTTTTTCATATGGTAATTCTACAGTAAATGTTTTTCTTTTCCAAAAAGCATTTGGTACTTCAGTGCATACTTCTTTAATAAAACTTCAATTTGTTGAAAATTTTTAATTATATTAGGTTGTTTTACTTGTTCTTCAATTCTTTTATATTTTATTTCTTGTTTTAAAAACTTTATTTGATCTTGTTTTATTTTTAATAAGAGTTGGCCTTCACTTAAATCATGAATATCATTTAATTGTTTTAATTTTATGGGAGAAATAAATTCAAACAAATTATCTTTCGTTTTTATCCCTAAGTCTCAGACTTTAAAAGGATAAATTTGAGTTAAGAAGGGAGTTCCTAGAATCATATCTTCTGTTATATTTTTTGTTAAGGTAAAGGAATTGTTATAACATTTTCCATTATTACATATTTTAGCATTTGATAATTTATATTTTACCTTTAAATCTGAATTATCTACAGTAAACAATTTATGAGTTATTTTTTCATAATATTAATTAGGAATTAAACCTTCTCTTATACAGTTTAAATCTGCTCCAGAATCTATTAAAACTTTGAAAGATTTATGAAAACTTTTCTCTATTTTTAAATAAACATTTACATACCATTTTTGTTGAAATTTTTTTTTCATTATTTCATCTTTTTCAATTTCAGGCTTAACTTTCGATGTTCTTTTAAGTTGTTCTTCAGTTATTTGAAGTTGAATATCTTGTCTTATCTCATTTTCTTTTATATTATTAATTTCTTATTTTATTTCTATTTTTAATTGATTTATTTCTTTATATAAATCTGTTGTAGTTATTTTTCTTTCTTGATTTCTTGCCTTTTTTAATATTTCATTAAAATCATAACCTTTAAATTCTTTTTCTTCTATAGGATTTTGTGAATTTTTTTCTAATATTAAATTTTTTATTTTCTCTAAATATTCATATTTTTTGTCAGGACTTTCTATATTATCTATTAATTCTAAGGCTAACTAAGATTTTATCATATTTAGTTTATAATTACATTCACAATTTTTAGAATCACAACAATTATCTTCTTCATCTGATGAAGAAAATTCTTTTTGTTGATAAATTCTTTCTTCGTCAGATATTATATCACTTTCTTCAGTATCTGTTAATAATAATTTAGTAATTTGATTTCTTAAGTTTTCATCTTGAATTAATTAATTTATCTTTTGTTTTACTTTACAATCTTTTTTCATATGACTATATCTTCCACATTTATAGCATACTAAATTAGATTTTTATTTTTTATATTTAGATCTTTCTTTAGGAACTTTTTCTTTAGGGGATTAAGGTTTTTTATTATATTTTGGTTTATTACTGTATTTTTTATATTTTTTAGTAGTTTTTCTTTTTAATATAAAGGGGGGTTTTGGTCTATCATAACCATATTGAGCACAAAAATTATCTAATTCTTTTATTCCTTTATCTTGATTTTTCTTAATTCTATTTTCTAGTCTTTGATCATTATGTATTTCTAATCCTATGTTTTTTATGGCTGAAGTAATTCTTCCATAATTTATTTCTCTAATGGGGGGTATTAGGATATTCTTTTATCTTACTTTATTAGCAAAGGTTACTGGTAATCCTGTAATAAAATTTTCTTTTCAATAACTTTCTCTACAATCTTCTCTAGTTAAGACCATAGTTATAAAGTTATCAGCATACCATCTAAAATCACCTAATGTAGGACATTTTAAATTATGTAGTAATACTGAAGTTCTTTCTTCAAACATTTTAGTATCTCCTATGAAATTTTGAATTATAGCTAATATTAACGTTTCTACTATTATAGGTATTGATTGATCTCCTTCATTTTTTACTCTAGTTAATATATATATTTTTTCTTCTTAAGATAAATAATTATCCCACCAGCTTTTTAGTATTCCTGTAAATCTTGCAATTATTAGTTTAGCAGTTTGTTCTTCAGAATGTTTAGTTCTAAAGGCACTAGTTGTGATAGTTATTTCATTAGTTTTTCTTAATATTTGAAGGGGTGTCATTCCATCTATGTTCCATTCAGAAATTCCTTCCCTTGAATAATTAGAGGGATTATCCAATTCCCATTCTTCGAACTGAATGTCTGGAAGAGTAGGTCTAGGATAATAATTTCTACTTGTAGGAAATTCTTTTTTATATTCACGAGGATATCTTGCCCTATGCATTTTAGTTATTTCATCTTTAGTTTGTTCTTCTTCATATTCTTCAGAAGATTCACTTTTATTTAGGGTATTAACTTTATTTAAGTTTAATTGATCTAGTTTTTTATTTATTTCTTCTAAAGTTCTATTGGTTTCTTTTCCTAATTTAATATCTTTTAATTCTTTTTCGGTAAACTTAAAGGGTTTAAATATAGATTTTTTTAAATTAGAACTAGAATCTATATCATTTTTAATTTGTCCTTGAGGATTTATTACTTCTCTAGCAATTTGATGAACTAATAAATTAGTACAATTTAATTGATGTTGAATATTTTTTATATCTTTTAGGGTAGGAGGTCCTGAAGGATTCCTATCTTCTAAAATCATCTTAAAGGGTGATGCTACTACTTCAAGATTTTGATTATTAGAAAATTTTACTTCTTCTAAAGGAGGGATTTTACTAATTATTTCTGCTTTTTCAGTTTTCTATATTTTTTCTGCAGAGGTTAAAACATTAATATTTAAAGTTTCTAATTTATTTTGTTCAAACCATTCAAAATAAAGAATATTTTCTTGAAACATTTCTAAAGCTTTATAATATTCTTCTCTAAAAGTTTTTAATTCTTCTTGCCTAAAAGTTTTAAAAAACCGTCTCTTTTTTCTTTATTTTCTTCTTTTAAAAATTCTTTTCTAAGTAATTCTTTATCTATTTTAAAGGCTTTTATCATTTGGAGTTGACTAAAGTCAGATCTAGTTGGTGAGTTATGAGTTTGAACCATTTCAAAATTTTCTGATTCTAATTGTTGAGTTTGAATATTAGAGATTGTTTCATAATTAGGAATAGGGATTGTAGGGTCTATTTTTATTCCTTTTAAAAATAATCCTTTTGGAGATATAAAGGATGATGTATCTACAGATTTTTTATATGATTCTATATAAGTTTTATTTTCACTAGGCATTCTTAAAGAATTAGTTCTTCTTAAGGGGGTAAAGGCTACTTCTACTGTTCTTGATTTATATTCTATTATTTCATCTAGTATTGCTGGAGGTGGTTTTTCTGGTGTTAACATATCTTCTAATTTCTATTTTAATCCACTAGTTATTTTACTATGTTTTAAAGTCTTAGGAACAGAGGCATTTACTTTTTTTGGATTTACTAACAACAACGTTGTTTCATATTTAAGAGATATTAACAAGGCTTTAGGTGCTAATTGAGTTTTCATTACTTTATAATAAATTCTGTAAATTATGGTTATGGGTATTGAATTAGGATTCCATTCTTCATCTAACATTTTTACATCTAATAGGATATTATGATTAGTATTATGGAAGCTATTTAAGACAATTGAGTAGTTAGGGTAATTATTTATGTAAATGGGACCATTATGCAAATTAGTTTCAAATAATGTTAAAATTTAATTTTGAAGATTTATGGGTCTATTATCTCTTGAAGCAACAAATATTGGATAATCTATTCCTTGCCTAAACAAAGGTTTTATGGCAATTTGAATTGATCCTATGTGGAGATATTTATATTTTTTAATATGTTCGGTAATTAAAGATTTAGAAATTAAAGGGATTGTTTCATGAATTTTAGAGATATTTATTTCTTTTTCTACAGTTTTAATTATATATTCTCTTGAGAATAAGTCTTTTATTGAAGTTTTGATACATAGAGGTTATTTCTAGTTTAGGTAACGCCATTTATTTAACTAATCTTCTATTTTAGGTATTCTAAGTTCATGGTGAATTATGCTATTATTTATTTGATTTAACTCTTCGTCTAACTCTTCTATCTTATCTTTTCATTTATTAGACAATATTTTTATGATTTTCGACATTCGTTGTAGCTAAGTTTTACTTTAGACCGGGACCACCAGGCTCACCAATGACTTTACTGCCTTACCCACGGGACTTATTACCAGGACCACCCTTACCGGTTGACCAACGCTCAGAGTAACACCTCACTACACCCCGCTATCGGAGATCTAAATTTTTTTTTTCTAATATTGGAATTAATAAAATAGAAAACCAGACTTAGAAATCAAACAAAATAAATAACAACACAATTAAAACCAAAAACATAGAAATTAACCAAAATAGAAACCAAGTCAAATAAATTGAGCATTATAAAAATATTCCTCAGGTACGTGGAATATCTGGATAGTTCTTCAAATTGCTCCAAATATTTCTCAAAGGGTCTACCTCCCTATGTGAGCTTCAAGAACTGTGCTTCCTTAGACTGTCCAACGCTCTCAGGAAAGTATTTATCCATAAAGACCCTTTTAAAGGATTCCCAGGTGAGCAAAATGCCCCTGCTCTCCATCAGCTGCTGGGCACCTGTCCACCATCGTTCTGCTTCACCCTTCAACATATATGTTGCATATGTTACTTTCTGTTCATCGTCACATTGCAATAGACGAAAGATATTTTCTATCTCTTTCAGCCATGCTTCCACTTCGGCTGGGTCGGAGGCACTTGAAAATGGAGGTGGGCCTACTCTCTGAAATTCAATCCATCCTTGATACAACAGATTGGCATTCTGAGTGTTTCCATCGTTTCTGGTCTGCCTGTCCTCCTGTTGCTGCCTCATTACATTAGCGCTTGTGGTAGCTTGGTCCCTCATGGCATTAGCCATCATCCGTATAGAATCCATCATCTCTCGTATGTCAACATTAGTCTCCATGCTACTATACCTGAGGTGCCCTGATTCCTTTGCCTTGGCCTTCCTCTTAGCCTCCGAGTGTTATCCCTGCTAGGTTATGCCATGTGGCTATTTGACACAGAAAGAAATTGATTAGTCTTTAACAACAACAGTTAACAAAAAGATGTTAAATTTATTCCTTCACTTATCAATTCAGAATCAGGTCCTAAGTATTCCAGAGTTAAGTCAATTAAAACCCTAAAGCTGCAAGCCCAAAGATTCACAACCACTAGCCCACTAAAATAGACAACCAATAACCCAGGCTCTGATACCATAATTTTAATGACCCTCTAATCCATAATACACTTTTCTCTATCTGAGTAGTGGAAGCATATGGTTTTCAAAATACTCTTTCACTTTTCCCATTTAGGGAATGTCAGGGGATCGCTACCGGTTGAGCGTAACCCAAATAGACTGTCCCGTCGTCCATTCAGATTTTGTTCAACTCTAAAATTAACTGCAGCTACACTAATTACACATGCAATGACCACAATAAGCTCTGGAATATTAAAAATAATAACCAAAATTAACATATACATCCATCAGAATTCAAACATTCAAATACCATGACAATAAGCTCTGACTTGTCAACAGGTCAATATAGAGCATCAGAAACCCACAGGGCTACTAAAGCCATTGGAAATACCAGAAAGGAAATGGGATCAAATAACCATGGATTTTGTAGTAGGATTACCTAGGACACCAGCCGGTTATGATGCCATCTGGGTAATAGTGGATAGATTAACCAAATCTGCTCACTTTTTGCCTATTAAGATGAGATACTCTATGGAAAAAATGACTGAAGTATACCTTAGGGAAGTCGTGAGGTTACATGGAATACCATTTGGTATAGTTTCAAACTGGGACCCTAGGTTTACTTCAAGATTTTGGCAATCCCTGTAGCAAGCATTAGGAACCCAACTTAAGTTTAGCACAGCCTATCATCCTCAGACTGACGGGCAGTCAGAGAGAACCATCCAAACTTTAGAAGATATGTTGAGGGCTTATGTGCTAGAACAGAAAGGAAGTTGGGATAAACACCTACCATTGATAGATTTTGCATACAATAATAACTATCACTCTACCATTGGTATGGTACCTTTTGCTGCTCTGTATGGGAGAAACTGAAAGTCACCTCTAAATTGGGTAGAAATGGGGGAAAGTACATTGTTGGGACCTGAAATTATACAAGAGACCACTGATTAAATCAAAATGATCAGAGAAAAGATGAGAGCGGCCCAAAAAAGACAGGAAGCCTATGCTAATAGGAGAAGGAGGCTTTTAGAGTTTAATGAGGGAGAAAATGTTTTCCTGAGAGTGTCCCCCACCACGGGTATTGGTAGACAAGTAGGAATAGAAAACTAAGCCCTAGATTCCTAGGACCATTCCAAATCCTACAAAGAGTCAGTCTGGTTGCTTACCAGATTGCCTTACCTCCACACTTGTCCAACTTGCATGACGTCTTTCATGTCTTGCAACTCTGCAAATATGTCCCATACCCTGTGCATGTATTGGGGAATCAACCCATAATATTAAAGGAAAATTTAACTTATGAATCTACACCTGTACAAATCCTTGACTTCAAGACTAAGCAAATCCGGAATACGATAATCCCTTTAGTTAAGGTACTTTGGTAGGATGTAGCATCGCAAGAGATGACCTGGGAGAAGGAGGACTAGATGAGGCAACGGTACCCAGAGCTGTTCACAGGTATGAATTTTGGGGACAAAATTTCTTTTAAAGGGGGGAGAATATAATCAACAAAAATTTTAAAATAGCTAAACTAAATAAAACTGATCGTGATTTCATTAAAACTAAATTTGGCATGATTTTCAAAGTTAATGGTTGAAACTGAGGAAATTTTCGGAGTCAGAAACCTGATTTGATGAAAGAAAATGCGACCCGGCGATAAAAAATTAACAGAAAGAGTATTATTGGACTTCGGATTAGTAAACGGAGGCCAAATTTCTTGCATGGAAACTTGTGCCCTCGTTCAGATTGAAGACGACATCCGGAAGTTTTTTCAGGTGATGTGGAAAAAGACCAAATTACCCCTAGAGGCTTTAAATTTCCAAAAATCTCACAAATTCCCTCCATTTTTGAAAATTCTCTCTCTTTCTTCACTCCACTTTCTCTCTCTTCTCTCTCATCCCTTCACCACCGTGTGCGGCCACCACCGCCACCCTGAGTCGCCATCTGACCTACCAACCGACGCACCTCACCACTCTCGACTCCCAGCCAACACCCACGGCCACCAACGATTGCCACCATCACCGGGAAAGCCATTTTCTTCCCTCCGTCGTGAATTTCTTTGCGCCACTGTGATCTCTGCCGCCTGTTGCCATTTACCATCACCGCCCCCGCCATTGTGAAGGCCGAGCTACCAGCTTCCTCCCACAGCTCGCTACTGTCGAACGGAGCTGCCACGTGCCCGGATCGAGGAAATCTCCATCCACCATGCGTGAAACTTCGCCGCCAGAAAATGCTACCTTAACGGTCGAGAACTGCCGCGCCAACCCCAGATTTAGACTCCTCATCTTGAGGGCTTTCACTCTGGTGTAATTTTTGAGCTCAGCCGCACCCCTCTGTCGTGCGCCACCGCTGGAGAAGCCAAAAAGACTCTAGAAGCAAATTCCCACTTTTTGGAACCCCTGGTATAATCTAAATTACCCTAATTTAACATATTTTTGACTGAATTGGATGCAAAATCTATATAGAAACCTAACGACCTAGGAAAACATGTAATTGGACGTAGGAAAGTGAAATTGATTACGTAACAGACTAAAATATTAATTTAATTGACCAGGAGATTGACTAGGCTCAGATTTCGAGGATACGAGAAGTCCCAGATTGATTAGAAGCAAACGGAAACCAGGTAAGGTAATTTATGCTTCCCGAACATTAGAATGACTTTGGGAATACCTGAATTATTTAAATTGATTGCATAGAAATACGTGTTGCCTTTGATACATATAATTGCATGCCTGTGTGCTGGTATTGTCTGTTGCATGTTAGATGATTTGTGTAACGACCCCCTAATACAACATACGCGATGCTTATCTGATTAGCGAAAGCATATGGGTTGATTTACATAGTTATTCCCGATGTGGGAATGTCAGGGGATCGCTACTGGTTGAGCGTAACCCAAATAGACTTCTTGTTGTCCATTCGGATTTCGTTCAACCCTAATTTACACGCAGCTACTAATTATACATACATACATCATAACTTACTCTGGAATGAAATATGAAACTCATATATACATCACATCATGCATTCATATACATTCCCACTTAAACTCACAAGTTTACAACAGTAAACCCTACCTAAAATCTGGTAGAGTTTCCTCTGTATTTTGAACATACCCAAGATACAATAGTCACCTGTTTTATACATATACAGTCAATCCAACAACAACAGAAAATATAAATGACAGAAACCCATATACAGCAACATCATCGAAATATATATACAAGCTATTTCAAGCCTAAACTAAGTCATTCTCCTTTTTATCACCAAGGCATCATCAGCTATCGTTTGGGTTCCTGTCCCTGTCCCTGTTCATCTGAGTAAACAACCTGGTGAGATATAAAATCCCAGTAGAATAATTTATAGTTCAAATATCATTCAAAATCTAGTTGAATACTCAGCGGTGCGAACACCGAAATCATCTTCCCGAAATCAGTTTGAAAACAGTGAAATACCTTATCTTTTTAAAATTATTTTATCACATGGAAATTGCGGCAATTAATCGAAGTCATAAAATCCATTTCTTTTAAAATTAATACTCGAAATCAAATAAAATCCCATGCCTGGTGTATCTAAATCCATGTTGGCCACAAATCCACTGTAACCAAGTCTAAATCGTCATCTAATTGCACGTCATCCAGAGAGAATATCTCTCTTATCGTTGGGTGTGATCCGTAACACCAATCACCCAAATCAAGCCTATATTGTGAGTGTGATCCGTAACACCAATCACTCACTCAAGGACCGGGTGAGAATCAACATCTAGGGCGTCCCCTAGCATGTGCACATACGCCAATTCTCATCCTCATACAATCTATTCGAACTCACATGTTCACGGTCGGCTATTCCTTAGGGTTCTAGGGTATTACGCCTAAATCACAACGTTTCCTCGTGTAGGCTATCCTCCCTTATACTCCTTAAACCTTTCTTACGGTCGTCTTGATTTAGTGCGAGATCCCTAACGCAGTACAGGCTAAATCAAGTAAAAACAATGTCAATTGAAAGCTCCCTATACTCGGGATACTTAACGGCCGTCCCATACCGACTATCAAGTACCCTACCCTAAGTAAATCCGTCCTAAGGGCATATAAACTCAATAAACAACACGTCTAACATGCAATTAGGGTTTTCAGCACACAGGCATGCAATTTATTCCATCGAAAGCATCACGTAAATCCATGCAAATCATCTAAATCATTCAGGTATCCACTAGGTCAAATCTAGGGTTCGGGAAGCGTAAATTATCCTACCTGGTCTCCTGTAGCTCTAAATCGATTTAGAACTTCACGTAGTCTCAATTTTTGAGCGCAATTAATTTTCTGGACATTGAATTAAATATTCAGGCTTGTCACATCATCTGTCTAACAATTCTAAGTCTGGTTGCCCTAATACCTAGGTCAATTTATTGCCTAATTACGTTCGGCAGCTATTTCAATCAGATATCATCAGTTTTTGGGAAATCAGACCTTACCAATGTGATCGGATGATGGAATTCTATCTCGGGGTGGTCTCAGTTTCTCCCGATGCATATCCAGAAACTCCAGCACGGCAGCGCACGGTGGCGCACGGCGGAGGGGTGCAGTTTGCCTCAAAAATTACACCATGGTGAAGCCCCCAAGTCCAGGAGTCCGAATATGGTGGTAGCGCTGCGGTTCACGGTCGTTTGGATGGCGTTTTTCGGCCACGAAGATTCACGCATGGCGGACGGAGATTGCCTCGATCCGAGCACGTCAGGCCTCCGTTCGACGTCGGTGAGCTACTGGAGAAAGCTGGCAGCTCAAGCTACATGGTGGTAGGGGCGGTGATGGCCAACAGTGACAGACGGCGGTGATCTGAGCTGGCGAAGTTTTCTCACGGTAGAGGAGAAAAGTGGTATTTTTTGGCGATGCTGGCGGCCGTTGGTGGCAGTGGGTGGTTGTTGGAGGTTGTGGGCAACGAGGGCTGTTGATTGGTGTGCCAGGTGGTGGCCCACGGTGGCTGTAGTGGCAGCGCACGCTGGAGGAAAGAGAAGAGAGAGAGATTTGAGAGAAATAGAGGGAATTCGAGAAATTTAAAGCCTCCGGGGGCAATTTTGACTTTTCTCAGACCACTCGGGGATACTTTAGGGTGTCGACATCCTTCCAGATGTTGGCATGCATTTCTATGCGAAGGTTTTGGCCTCTGTCAGTGAAATTGATGCACGAAACGTCTTCTGTCAGTTTCTGATTTCCGAATTGCATTTCTTTCCGTTTGATCGTGTTTCTGACTTCGAAAAACCTTTCGTTTTGAATCACTATCCTCGAAAGTCATGCCAGGCTTCGTTTGATTGGAATTTACATCAAAAATTAGGTTTTATCTTTTAAAATCCTTTCGGTTGTTACAATTTGGCTATCAAATTTAGATGACATAGGGACGAATTGACTTAGGGTAGGGTAGTTAATAGCCGGTATAGGACGGCTGTTGAGTATCCCGAGTGCAGGGGATTTTATAAATGTTTGTTTTAACCAGATATAGCTTGCATTTGTTAAGAATTACGTGATAAACCAGGACGACCCTAAGAAAGGTTTAAGGAGTATAAGAGGGGAAAACCTATACGGGGAAATGTTATGATTTAGGCGTAATATCCTAGAACCCTAAGGACTAGTCGACCGTGTGCATGTGATTCTGAATAAACTGTATGAGGATGAGAATTGGCGTATGTGCACATGCTAGGAGACACCCTAGATGTTGATTCTCACCCGGTCTTTGAGTGAGTGATTGGTGTTACGGATCACACTCACAATATAGGTGAGATTTCGGGTGATTGGTGTTATGGATCACACCCAACGATAAGAGATGGATTTTCTTAAGATGACATACAATTAGATAGATTCAGATACGATCGCATAAGATTTGTGGCCAACTTGTATTTAGAAACACGGAGCATGGGATTTGATTTGATTTTGGTTACAGATTTTCAAAAAATAGATTTTTATATTCATTGAATAATTGTATCATTTTTCGTGCTATTTTAGTGACTTTAAAAGATAAGGTATTTCACTAATTTTTGAAATGAACACGGGAAGTTGTTTTCAGTGTTTGCACCACTGAGCATTCAACTATTTTTTGAAGATTTAATTACTATAAATTACTCTACTAGGATTTAAATATCTCGCTGGTTGTTTGCTCAGATGAACAGGGACAGGGGCTTAGAAGATAGCTGGGCAAAGATTTGATGACAGACAGATGTGCAGCTTAGTCCTACGCTTGAATCTGTTTTGTATATATATATATTATGTTGATGATTCTATTGCTGGATTTATGTATTTACTAGTTGTTTCTGGCTGTTGATGGTTTTATCTGTTGGATTGGATTTTATTTGATGTATATATTGGAATTAGATAACTGTTTGTATCTGGGTAACGTTCAAAATACAAGGGAAAGTCTGTCGAATTTTTGGCAGGAATTTATGACTGAAATTCAGAGTTTTTGATGGGTTACATGTGAATGTATATATGCTTGATTTATGGTTATTAGTTTTAATGTTCCAGAGTTTATTGTGATGATTGCATGTGTAATTAGTATAGTTGCAGTCGATTTAGGGTTGAACGAAACCTGAATGGACGAAGGAATAGTCTATTTGGGTTACGCTCAACCGGTAGCGAACCCCTGACGTTCCCATATCGGGAAAAACTATTTTAAAAACCTATATGCTTCCGCTACTCAGATAGATGATAGTGTATTGTGGATTTGGGGGTTGTTACATTAAATAATTAAAATTAAAGTTTCAAAGTGATCCTCGAGAAATGGTATCAGAGCCTTGAAAAAGAAAATTTTCTTGGAAGTATAGTGTTTGTTATTTTTATAATGCTCAATTTATTTGACTTGTTTCTATTTTGGTTAATTTCTATGTTTTTGGTTTTAATTGTGTTGTTATTTATTTTGTTTGATTTCTAAGTTTGGTTTTATTTAATTTTAAATCATGTTTAGAACTTTTGAAATAAAAATGTTTTAAAAATAATTTTATTAAAAGTGATACATATAATATAGTTTAGAGTAAATTAATAATTGATTCTTAATATATATATTTAATTTAAAGTTTAAAAAATAAAATATCTCAATTAAATTTTTTTAAAAAATTAATTTTAAATTAATTTAATTTTTTAATTAGTATAATAAATAAAAAATTAACTAACACACTAATGTAACATTAATAGATATAGATTTGATTCAACACTAAAAAAATAAAATAAAATATATCACATTTATAAATTATACAAAAAATATAAATAATATATTTTAATTATATAATTTGTAAATTATTATTATTATTTTTTATTATTAAATAATATCTAATTTATTAATTAATAGTTAAACTAAAGTATATTAGCATCAGTATTAATTAACTTTTAATTTATTTTATTAATTAGATAATTAAATTAATTAAAAAGAAATTTTTTAAAAATTAAATTACAACATGCTCTCTTTAAAAAATTAAGGTTCTTATAATTTTCAAGAATTAAATTACTCCCTACTTTATCATAACAGTTGACTACGACTTTTTAAAATAAAAAAAATTAATTTGTAAAGGAGGGGAGATCTTTGGTGTCGTGAAACGAATTACGTAACAAATTTATTTTTCATTCAATGAGATGCGGCGATTAGAAGGGCTGACTGGCCAAGTTCACTTACAAAAAAAAAAGCCTGTAAAAATATAATCTTTTTTTAGTTTTTTTACAAGATATCACACAAAATTAATATCACTTTATCATATCCCATCATTTTTTTGACATTTTAGTATTAATATACTAGATACAGGGCTTTTTAATCTACGTATTGAATCATCATTTTGAATTCTATATTATTTGAAGGCATGTTCGATACTCAAAATATAAAAATTGTAAACTAATATATTTTATTAGCAAGTGGTTGACTGTCTTGAACTTTTATTTAATGACAAAAGTATTTTTTATCTTCACAAACTTTTTATTAATTTTTAATTTTATTTATAAAATTTATTTATTGTTATTTTTATAATGCTCAATTTATTTGACTTAATTTCTATTTTGGTTAATTTTTATGTTTTTGGTTTTAATTGTATTGTTATTTATTTGGTTTGATTTCTAAGTTTGGTTTTCTATTTTATTAATTCCAATATTAGAAAACATTTTTAGATCTTCGATAGCGGGGTGTAGTGAGGTGTTACTCTGAGCATTGATCAGCTGGTAAGGGTGGTCCCGATAGTAAGCTTTGTGGGTAGGGCAGTAAAGCCGTTGGTGAGCCTGGTGGTCCCGGTCTAAAGTAAAACTTAGCTACAATCGATGTCGAAAATCATAAAAATGTTGTCTAATAAAGGAAAAGATAGGATATAAGAGTTAGACGAAGAGTCAAATCAAATAAATAATAGCATAATTCACCATGAACTTAAAATACCTAAAATAGAAGATCAGTTAAAAAAATGGACGTTACCTAAGTTAGAAATAACCTCTATGTATAAAACTTCAGTAAAAGACTTATTCTTAAGAAAATATATAATTAAAACTGTAGAAAAAGAAATAAATATCTCTAAAATTCATGAAACAATCCCTTTAATTTCTAAATCTTTAATTACTGAACATATTAAAAAAATATAAATATCTCCACATAGGATCAATTCAAATTGCCATAAAACCTTTGTTTAGGCAAGGAATAGATTCTCCAATATTTGTTGCCTTAAGAGATAATAGACTCATAAATCTTCAAAATCAAATTTTAGCATTATTTGAAACTAATTTTCATAATGGTCCCATTTACATAAATAATTACCTTAACTACTCAATTGCCTTAAATAGCTTCCATAATACTAATCATAATATCCTATTAGATGTAAAAATGTTAGATGAAGAATGGAATCCTAATTCAATACCCATAACCATAGTTTACAGAATTTATTATAAAGTAATGAAAACTCAATTAGCACCTAAAGCCTTGTTAATGTCTCCTAAAGATGAAACAACGTTGTTGTTAGTAAATCTAGAAAAAGTAAATGCCTCTGTTCCTAAGACTTTAAAACATAGTAAAATAACTAGTGGATTAAAATGATAATTAGAAGATATGTTAACACCAAAAAAACCACCTCCAGCAATACTAGATGAAATAATAGAATATAAATTAGGAACAGTAGAAGTAGCCTTTACTCCCTTAAGAAGAACTAATTCTTTAAGAATGCCTAGTGAAAATAAAACTTATATAGAATCATATAAAAAATCTGTAGATACATCCTCCTTTATATCTCCAAAAGGATTATTTTTAAAAGGAATAAAAATAGACCATACAATCCCTATTCCTAATTATGAAACAATCTCTAATATTCAAACTCAACAATTAGAATCAAAAAATTTTGAAACGGTTCAAACTCATAACTCACCAACTAGATCTGACTTTAGTCAACTCCAAATGATAAAAGCCTTTAAAATAGATAAAGAATTACTTAGAAAAGAATTTTTAAAAGGAGAAAATAAAGAAAAAAGAGACTGCTTTTTTAAAACTTTTACACAAGAAAAATTAAAAACTTTTAGAGAAGAATATTATAAATGTAACGACCCCCTAATACAACATACACACTCATAGCAGAAGCGTATGGGTTTTCTAAATAGTTAATCCCAATGTGGGAATGTCAGGGGATTGCTACTGGTTGAGCGTAACCTAAATAGACTTCCCGTTGTCCATTCGGATTTCGTTCAACCCTAATTCACATGCAGCTAAACTAATTTTACATGCATTCATCATAAATTACTCTGGAATGAACACTAAAATCCATATATACATCATATCAGGCATTTATACAAATTCCAACTTAAATTCATAAGTTTACAGCGGTAAACCCTACCAAAAATTTGAAACAGTTTCCCCTATATTTTGAGTGTATCCCATAATACAATAGTCATCCAGTTTACAGATATACAGCCAGTCCAATAACAACAGAAAGTATAAATTACAAAAGACCAATATGCAACATCATCAGTAAAATATATACAATGTAATTCAAGCATAGACTAAGCTGCTCTTCTGTCTATCACCAAAGCATCGCCCAACTAACTTCTAGGTCCCTGTCCCTGTTCCTGTTCATCTGAGTAAACAACCTTGTGAGATATGAAATCCCAGTAGAATAATTTACAGTTCAAAATACAGTTCAAAATCTAGTTGAATACTCAGCGGTGCAAGCATTGAAAACAACTTCTCGAAATCAGTTTAAAATCCGTGAAATACCTTATCTTTAAAATCAATTTAATGCATGGAAATCACTGCAAATTCTAAAATCATCAAAATTCATTTCTTTGAAAAATCAGAAATTGAAATCAGGTTAAATCCCATGCCCGGTGTGTATCTAAATTCATATTGGCCACAAATCCTCTGTGACCAAATCTAAAATCGTCCAATTGCACGTCATCTAGAGAAATCTCATCTCTTATCGTTGGGTGTGATTCGTAACACCAATCACCCAAATCTCGCCTATATTGTGAGTGTGATCTGTAACACTAATCACTCACTCAAGGACCAGGTGAGAATCAACATCTAGGGCGTCCCCTAGCATGTGCACATACGCCAATTCTCATCCTCATACAGTCTATTCGAACTCACATGCTCACGGTTGGCTATTTCTCAGGGTTCTACGGTATTACGCCTAAATCACAACGTTTCCCCGTGTTGGCTATCCCTCCTTATACTCCTTAAACCTTTCTTAGGGTCGTCCTAATTTATTGCGTGATCCCTAACGCAGTACAGGCTAAATCTGGTAAAAATAATCTCTTTTAAAAACTCCCTATACTCGGGATACTTAACGGCCGTCCCATATTGGCTATCAAGTACCCTACCCTAAGTAAATTTGTCCTAAGGGAATCTAAACTCGATAAACAACCATTTAACATGAAAATGGAATATCCAGCATACAGACATGTAATTTAGTCTATCGAAAGCAGCACACAAATCCATGCAATTAAATTTAATCGTTCAAGTATTCACTAGGTCAAATCTAAAACTCGGGAAGCGTAAATCATCCTACCTGGTATCCTGTTGTTCAAAATCAATTCAAAACTTCTCGTAGTCTCGAATTCTGAGCTAAATTAGTTCCCTGGATATTTACACGAATATTTAAACTCATCACGTCATCCGTTTTACAATCTAAGTCTGATTACCCTATTTCCTAGGTCAATTTATTTTCTATTCCCGTTCGGCAGCCAATTCAATCAAAATTCATCAATTTTAGGCAAATCGAACCTTACCAATGTTGCCGGATGATAGAAATCTATCTCGGGGTGGTCTCGGTGTATATCCAGATTCTCCAGCACGGCTGTGTATGGCGGAGGGGTGCAGTTGGCCTCAAAATTCACACCATGGTGAAGCCCACAAGACGAGGAGTCCAAATATGGTGGTGGCACGATGGTTCACGGCCGTTTGGATGGCCTTTTTTGGCCCCAAAGTTTTACACATGGCGGATGAAAAATCCCTCGATCCAGGCACGTCGGACCTCCGTTCAACGGCGGCGAGCTGGTGGAGGAAGCTGGCAGCTTAGGCTACACGCTGGTGGTGGCGGTGACGACCAACGATGGCTGACGGCAGCTATCTCAGCTGGCGAAAATCTCAAGCGATGGAGGAGAAAAACACCATTTTTTGATGGCGCTGGCGGCCGTTGGTGGCCGTGGGTGGCTGCTGGAGGTCGAGGGTGGCGAGGGGAGTCGGTTGGTATGCCAGGTGGTGGCTCAGGTGGCAGCGCGCGGTGGAGGAGAGAAGAGAGAGAGGAGAGAGAAATTAAAGTGAGGAGAGAGAAGGAATTATGACAAATGGTGGGGTTTCGGGAAATTTAAAGCTTCCGGGGGCGATTCTAACTTTTCCCGGATCACCCGAGGAAACTTCAGGATGTCAGCTTCCATCCAGACATTGGCATGAGTTTCCATGCAGTGATTTTGGCCTCTGTCTATGAAATTGAAGCACGAAATGTTATCTGTCAGTTCCTGATCGCTGGATCATGTTTCTTTCCATTCAATTGTGTTTCTGACTTCGAACGGCCTTCCGTTTCAAATCGTCGTCCTTAAAAGTCGTGTCAGGCTTCGCTTACATGAATTTATCGTGAAAATCAGGTTTTATCTTTTAAAAATAGTTTCGGTTATTACAATAAAGTTTTAGAAATGTTTCAAGAAAATTTTCCTTATTTTGAATGTTTTGAACAAAATAAATTAGAAACTTTAAATATTAATGTTTTAACCTCTACAGAAAAAATGTGGAAAACTGAAAAAGGAGAAATAATTAGTCCTCCTTTAGAAGAAGTAAAATTTCCTAATAATCAAAATCTTGAAGTAGTAGCATCACCTTTTAAGATGATTTTAGAAGATATGAATCCTTCAGGACCTCCTACCCTAAAAAGATATAAAAAATATTCAACATCAATTAAATTATACTAATTTATTAGTTCATCAAATTGCTAGAGAAGTAAAAAATCCTGAATGACAAATTAAAAATGATATAGCTTCTAGTTTTAATTTAGAAAAATATATATTTAAACCCTTTAAGTTTACCGAAAAAGAATTAAAAGATATTAAATTAGGAAAAGAAACCAATAGAACTTTAGAAGAAATAAATAAAAAACTAGATCAATTAAACTTAAATAAAGTTAATACCTTAAATAAAAGTGAATCTTTTGAAGAATATGAAGAAGAACAAACTAAAGATGAAAGAACTAAAATGCATGGGTTAAGATATCCTTGTGAATATAAAAAAGAATTTCCTACAAGTAGAAATTATTATCCTAAACCTACTCTTCTGGACATTCAGTTTGAAGAATGGGAATTGGATAATCCCTCTAATTATTGAGGGGAAAGAATTTCTGAATGGAACATAGATGGAATGACACCCCTTCAAATATTAAGAAAAACTAATGAAATAACTATGATAGCTAGTGCCTTTAGAACTAAACATTCTGAAGAACAAACTGCTAAACTAATAATTGCAGGATTTACAGGAATACTAAAAAGCTGGTGGGATAATTATTTATCTCAAGAAGAAAAATTATATATATTAACTAGAGTAAAAAATGAAGGAGATCAATCAATACCTATAATAGTAGAAACATTAATATTAGATATAATTCAAAATTTCATAGGAGATACTAAAATTTTTGAAGAAAGAACTTCAGTATTACTACATAATTTAAAATGTCCTACATTATGTCATTTTTAGATGGTATGCTGATAACTTTATAACTATGGTCTTAACTAGAGAAGATTGTAGAGAAAGTTATTGGAAAGAAAAATTTATTGCAGGATTACCAGTAACCTTTGCTAATAAAATAAGAGAAAACTTATTAAAAGAATATCCTAATACCCCTATTAGAGAAATAAATTATGGAAGAATTACTTCAGTCATAAAAAACATAGGATTAGAAATATGTAATGATTAAAGACTAAAAAATATAATTAAGAAAAATCAAGCTAAAGGAATAAAAGAATTAGGTAATTTTTATGCTCAATATGGTTATGATAGACCAAAACCCCCCTCTTTATTAAAAAGAAAAACTATTAAAAAATATAAAAAATATAGTAATAAACCAAAATATAATAAAAAAACCTTATTCCCCTAAAGAAAAAGTTCCTAAAGAAAGATCTAAATATAAAAAACAAAAATCTAATTTAGTATGCTATAATTGTGGAAGATATGGTCATATGAAAAAAGATTGTAGAATAAAACAAAAGATAAATGAATTAATTCAAGATGAAAACTTAAGAAATCAAATTACTAAATTATTATTAACAGATACTGAAGAAAGTGATATAATATCTGACGAAGAAAGAATTTATCAACAACAAGAATTTTCTTCATCAAATGAAGAAGATAATTATTGTGATTCTGAAAATTGTGAATGTAATTATAAACTAAATATGATAAAATCTGAGTTAGCCTTAGAATTAATAGATAATATAGGAAGTCCTGATAAAAAATATGAATATTTAGAGAAAATAAAAAATTTAATATTAGAAGAAAATTCACAAAATCCTATAGAAGAAAAAGAATTTAAAGGTTATGATTTTAATGAAATATTAAAAAAGGCAAGAAATCAAGAAAGAAAAATAACTACAACAGATTTATATAAAGAAATAAATCAATTAAAAATAGAAATAAAAGAAATAAAAGAAGAAATTAATAATATAAAAGAAAATGAGATAAAAAAAGATATTCAACTTTAAATAACTGAAGGAAAACTTAAAAGAACATCAAAAGTTAAGCCTGAAATTGAAAAAGATCAAATAATGAAAATAAATTTTCAACAAAATGGCATGTAAATGGTTATTTAAAAATAGAGAAAAGTTTTCATAAATCTTTCAAAGCTTTAATAGATTCTGGAGTAGATTTAAACTGTATAATTGTTTACTGTGGATAATTCAGATCTAAAGGTAAAATATAAATTATCAATTGCTAAAATATGTAATAATGGAAAATGTTATAATAATTCTTTTATCTTAACAAAAAATATAATAGAAGATATGATTCTAGGAACTCCCTTCTTAACTCAAATTTATCCTTTTGAAGTCTCAGGCTTAGGGATAAAAACGAAAGATAATTTGTTTGAATTGATTTCTCTCATAAAATTAAAACAATTAAATGATATTCATGATTTAAGTGAAGACCAATTCTTATTAAAAATAAAACAAGATCAAATAAAGTTTTTAAAACAAGAAATAAAATATAAAAGAATTGAAGAACAAGTAAAACAACCTAATATAATTAAAAAATTTCAACAAATTGAAGAAAGTTTTATTAAAGAAGTATGCGCTGAAGTACCAAGTGCTTTCTGGAAAAGAAAAACATTTATTGTAGAATTACCATATGAAAAAGACTTTAATGAAACAAAAATACCTACTAAAGCTATACCAGTACAAATGAACAAAGAAACTCTAGAATATTGTAAAAAAGAAATTAAAGAATATTTAGAAAAAGGATTAATTAGACCTATTAAATCTCCCTAGAGTTGTGCTGCTTTTTATGTTTTAAATGCTTTTGAAATAGAAAGAGGAGCACCTAGGATGGTAATTAATTATAAACCATTAAATAATGTTTTACAATGGATTAGATACCCTTTGTCTGTGCTTACACAGTGATACATGTTAGTAAGGTTTAAAATGTTAAATTGTTAAGCTACTGAGAAACCAGTTTTCTCATTTGTGTGCTGATATGTATTAGATGCAAATGTTTATGCATTAAAGGAAGTTCTTTTATTTAGAGTGTTTTGTATCCTAAGGGTTTGAGTGACAGAGATGTTGTCTCCTAACCCAAGGACAAGTTTTGATAGTTCCTAGATAGACGAAATGTTGTAATACTTATGTAAGTATATGTAATATGTTATGATTTTATCTCCAGTGCATAAAATGTTATTTTCGTTGTGCTTATAAGTTTTGATTTGTGCAAAAGAACCCGAACCTAATTAATTTGAATAATATTGCAATGGTATGAATGCTCATACATTATTAATAAATAATCAAGGTTAAGAATAATGTACCGACCTTATCTATGTACATTTGAGATGTTGTAATATTTGATAAGGGCGTTACATTTAGCATATCAGACACGCACATTTCTTAGGAAATCCTGTAGCAACTCAACCTAACCCTATTTTCTAAAATGTTCAGCTGTTTGCTGAATAAATGTTTGTGTGAATGTTTGGAGTTATGTTTAAGGTTTAAACTTATATTCTATATATTTTTTTATTAGTATTTGGTAATGCTTGCTGAATGGTTGTGCTCATTTATGCTTGTACCTGATTGTGAAAGTGGGTTTATGCCCTAAGTATGAAAGTGTGGTTTGATCTTAGTGTTGAGAAATGCTAAGTTGAGTTTTGGGTTAGTTATAAGTGTTATATGATGTTTAAATGCTGGTGTTGAGTTCATGGATTGTGAAAATGGTTTGAAAACATGTTTTTGGGGCAAAAATTTGGATGTAGTAAAAAGTTTAGAGAAGAAGTAACGCTAGAAGGAGAGTGACAGCCTTGAAAGTTGACTGCCGCGTTCTTCACTTTTAAAAAAATTTCCTAGAAAGCTAGTAGCTGATTGCCTCACTTTAGTAGTTGATTTTTAGGTCCAGATTTTCCTAGAAGTGTCTCATAGTAGGCTAGTAGTCAACTGTTAGGCCTCTAGCAGCCAACTGGTAACTTTTGGCCGAGGCAGGTGCGAAAAGGTAGTGAACTAGCAACCGACTAGTAGCTTGAGACTAGTCGACTGCCAACCCTATGTTTTAGATAAAGAGCTCAATGAATTTTTTTAAGAGATAGTAGCCTAAATTCTCGCTCAAACTAAGGATCGAAACCTAGGATGTAGAGGGTAACATGTAAGATGTAAGATTCATGTGTCACTAGGATGAGAGGATCAATGTGACACTAAAATGAAAAGAGCGAAAAACACAACAAGGAAAGAGGACAGTATCCTAAGCATAAGCATTAGTAGTAGATAGGCTCATGATCAAGTGACTGATTGTCGGTATGGGATGGCCGTTGGGCATTCCACAGTTGTGCCATGAATTGGGACGGTTGACATCCACTTGAACATAGATGATTTTGAAAACATTGTGATGGTTGCGAACTCTAAGTTAGTGTCATCTTCCAAAGGCCACTTAAGAAACACATACTTAAGGTTAAGCATAACCATAGACATGAGCCAAGTCACCTTAGTTTATATGTTAGAGAATAGCATACTAGGAGTGTGATCCATTGAAAAGGGATGGTGATTCCATAGCCTATAATTTGCATAAGCGGAGTAGATGAGACCTATCTAGAGTTGGATAGTGATCCCATGAGTTAATATACCAGCTCCACATAGGACGAAAGGGATATTCTCCCACTGGTTAGGGATGAACTGTCAGAGTTGATAAGGACTATATAGAGAGAATTATACCAGCCCCATTTAAGATGAAAAGGATATCAACCCACTAGTTAAGGGATGATTTTCAAAAAGGGCAGTGACCATTAAAAGGGTACTCATATCTGGCTAGGGAACGTCTCAAATAGTGGCAGTGGCAGAATTGTCACATATGATGTTAAGTTAACTCATGCGTGAATCTAGTGGGACGTAGAGCCGTTCATTGGGTGGTGCTCCCAATAACTCATATGATATGTTTTTTTCTCTTGCTCATATGTTAAATGAAAATGTATGTTCGTTATGTTGATAATGATGATGAATGCACATCCTATATTGAAAATTTTATATGTTTCAAATGTACATGCATATATGTGAGCATATGATATAAAGTATGTTGCATGCACTGCATCCCAATAGCACATGTTACAATTTTATGATGGAAAGAATGTAGAGATTTTTCATATAAGTACGGTGGCACAGGATAGTAGTTTTCAAGAAAGGTTGCATTGCTATTGAGATTAATTTCTCACATAAATACTGTCGTGTACCAGATGTGTAGGTTCCTGGCTAGAGATGAAGGTAACTTGGGAAGAGGTACCTATCATGGGGGTATATGGAAATATTTTATTTTGGATGTATATGGCATTCAATTTATATACTTGGTAAAGAGTTTAAATTTACTGGGTAGAGGTAATAATAAAAAACCAATATTATGATCATTATATATTATACTCTTAAAATTAATATAAAAGGAACCATAGGGTAAAAGGGATATTACATATTAGTTGGTAACAGACTATGGCTACCACGGTTAGCACATAATTGACTCAATAGTAAGGGTAGATTCCTTATGATAGAGACTATTACAAGTTAGTTAGCTGAGCCTAGACAGTTGACTACTTGTGCTATGTTTTAACTTGAGGAATGGAATGCTAGGTTTGGGAGTGTACTATATTTCCTCTAGAGCCATATATTCTCTTATAAATATTCTGTTAATGAGACTTATCACTTCAGTGACGTTTGTTTTGTAGAGTAAGGTATGATGCCTCTTAGGAGAAATGGTAAATAGAATAAAGATGGTGATGTGGATTTAGCTGAGGTTATATAAATCCTAATGGGAATGGTAGCGGCTATAAGAGAACAAGCCGCTGCTGCCACTCAATAGGAAGTTACTCTACCGAAGCATTTCGGTAGATGCAAGAGGATAGGAATCCAAACCGTAACCTTAACCTTAAGGGAGGACAAGAAGGGGATCAAGAATATAAGGGATGGTTTGAGTTTTAGAAAGCCAAACCTTTTTCCTTTAGAGCTGAGTTCAACCTAAAGGTGGCTGAGGAGTGGTTGGAAGAGATGGAGAAGTTTTTTGCAATTATAGGGACCATAAAGGCTTAAAAAGTCTAATACTCCACTTACACGCTAGCTGGAGAGGCCGAGGACTGGTGGAAAGGGACCAACCATTAATGGAGGCCCCAGGCATCCAATTACTTGGGATTCTTTCAAGGAAATGTTTCTAGAGAAGTACATCCCCTATAGTGTAAGAAACGAGAAGGAAACAGAATTTATGAAGATCAGACAGGGCAACATGTCTTTTGATGAGTACTTGGCAAAATTTGAGGAGCAATCCAAATTCTCCTCCTACCTACAATCGAAACAGGATGAAGCATGGAAAGCCATGCACTTATAGGCTTGTTTGAATCCAGAATTAAAGAATGTTGTGGCTCATTTGAAATAAAGAATTATGCCACATTAGCTAATAAATGTGGTAAAGCCTAGTCGAGGAAGAGAAAGGGAAGAGAGAGTCAAATCCCCTTAAAGGAAACTATAACAAGATTTTACCAAGGGGAAGCAGAGTAAGTTTGGTAAGGCCCAGTCGAGGAAGAAGCCCATGGTTGGGCAAATTGCTCCAGACAATTGCCCCAAGTGTGGAAAGAATCATGGAAATAAGCCATATTGCCTGGGATAGAATGTTTGTTGCAAGTGTAGTAAGACGGGACATTATATCAAGGAGTGCCCGTTAGGGAAGAAACTAGCTAAGGCCTCTAAGCCTCTCACTAGAGGGAGAGTCTACACCCTCAAGGGCAAAGAGGTATACCAATCTGATGATTCAATTAAAGGTCATTGTTTTATAAATAATGTCTCCTTAATTGTAATGTTTGATTTTGGCACCACTTATTCCTTCATTTCCCTTGAATGTGTTGAAAGATTGAGCTTACTTGTAACTAAATTACCCTATGAGTTATCCATTTCCACTATTGTGGGAAAGCAGGTTTTAACTTCTTTAACTTGCTTAAATTCCCTAATCATTGTTGACAATAAACCTTTTATTGTTAACCTTGTCTGTCTACCATTGGTGGATTTAGATGTTATTCTTGGGATAGATTTGTTTCCTTTTAATAAGGTGGTCTTAAATTGTTTTGAGAAGTCTATGACATTTATAGAAACTATACTTGTGAATAGGGGTACAAAGGAAAAGATCTAACGATTATGTTTCTTATGTTCTTCTGAGGTTGAGAGTCAACATAAGCTTGATAGTAACCCTATACTTAGAGAGTTCCCTTATGTATTTCCCAAGGAGATCTCTAGTCCTCCACCCGAGAGAGAAGTAGAATTCTCTATAAAGCTAGTTCCTGGAGCGGGACCGATCTCTATAACACCCTACAGGATGTCTCCCTTAGAATTAAGTGAGTTAAAAGTGCAAATAGAAAACCTCTTAGAGAAGCAATTCATTAGGCTCAATGCTTCATCATGGGGAGTACCAGTGTTATTTTTGAAGAAAAAGGATGGAAGTGTGAGAATGTGCATAAATTATAGGCAATTGAACAAATTGATTGTGAAAAAACAAATATCCCTTCCCTAGGATCGATGACCTGTTAGATCAACTAAGAGGAGCAGTTGTGTTTACTAAGATCGATTTAAGGTTGGGGTACCATCAAATCAAAGTGAGAAGTAAGGATATACCTAAGACCGCTTTTAGGACTAGGTATGACATTATCAAATTTCTTGTACTGCCATTTGGGTTGACAAATGCTCCAACTATTTTTATGGATTACATGAATCGCATCTTTAGACCCTAACTTAATCAATTCGTGGTAGTGTTCACTGATGATATTCTTATATATTCTAGAAATAGGCAAGAGCATAAAAAAAACCTTAGGATTGTGTTACAAGTGTTTAGAGAGAAATGGTTGTATGCCAAACTCAAGAAGTGTGAGTTTTGGTTAGAGGAAGTGAAATTCCTAGGGTATGTGATTGCCAAGGATGGGGTAGCTGTAGAACCAAGACTAAAGCAGTGGTCCATTGAAAGAGACCTACAACGGTGACTGAAATCTTTAGTTTCCTCAGAATAGCCGGTTACTACAGGAGGTTTATCGAAGGGTTTTCGCAAATAGCGATGCTAATAACCAAGGTGACTAGGAAGGTTGTTCCATTTATGTGGGATTTTGAATGTAAACATACTTTCCAAACCTTAAAGGAAAGATTAACCACCGAACTATATTAATTATCCCAAATCCTTTGGGAAGGTTTATGTTATACTGCGATGCATCTAAGAAAGATTTAAGGTGTGTCTTAATGTAAAAGGGGAAAGTAGTGTCCTATGCTTCTAGACAGTTAAGGCCTTATGAGAGAAATTACCCCACATACGACCTAGAATTAGCAGCTATAGTGTTTGCCTTAAAATTTGGAGACATTATGATATGTCTTATTTTACACAATTTTACCTAATATTTTTTATTTATTTTATATGTATTTTGTGTATTTTTATTCTAAGAATTTCCTAAATTTGTATTTATTGAATTTCAGGGTTTTATCAATATATCATCAGCAAACGAAGCTTTTCTAGAGTCAAAACACCTATTTTGGACCTTTTGGGCATTTAGTCTATGTTAGATTGTGTTAGGCATGGAGCAGCCGTGTGAAGCCCATGGGGGAAAGGAGTCCGAGTGAGGAAAAGAGGAGCGTTCGTTATCCTAGGCATTGGACGATTTTGGAAGAAGAGATCCGTGATAGAAAAGCTCTTCGGCTTCACCAGGACACACGATTTCCAACCAATAATAGTGGCGAGAAGACCTCCGGTGACCAGAGGATGACGAGCGGGACACCACCATCAACGTGAGCCACCGAATCGCAATTGTCTCTAGCGTTTTGGTGATAAACTTACGTAACCTAAGATAGCGACCCATTCGAGATTCATGGACCGTTCGACGTTTCCAGTCTGGTCTGCCATCAATGACCGAACATTCATCCTTTGGAAAATCACCCACAACCTTTCCATTTGATCTCCGGCTGCTGTCGGCATTGTCTCTATCAGGTACCTGAGAACTCGAGACATGATCCGATTAGAATTTCACGATCTGTTGACATTTTTCATCGAGTTTCTGCCATGCTTGACCGTTCATCGATCTCAGGTGAGCCATCTATGGTGTTTGCCGGTTCTCCAGCCATCTATTGGTGCTGTTTTTGTTAGGTACCCGCTAACCCGTGACCGGACCCATTTGCTCCCTAGATATTCTGACAGTATCATATTTTAGAGTTTTTTGATAGCTTTTCGATGATTATTTTGCAATTTTCCATATGATGTTTGAGAGAAGAGGGACGTATATGATTTTACTCTGTTATTCTCAAAATTGTGGATTTCTTGTACTATTGGATTATGATTATGTGTGGCTAAACTTGTAAAACCCATGAACTATGTTGGTACCTTAAGTTTAATTTGCATGGATAATTGAATATTGGTTATGTGATCTCCTTTACTTTTATGAATGAATGCTCATGTTTTCATTGACAAGATGTTGTAATGAAAGCTCTTTAGATTTCTCTTAGTAATCGACAGATTTTAATTGAAATTGGACACCTAATTGTAACGGGCAATTTGTTATCACTTAGAACTAAGGTTAATAAATTGCTGGATTAAGAAGTAATAACTCTTAATAGTAGTGGATTAGACCGATAATGTTCATCTAAAATCAACCATTAGGAAGAACCAGCCAGTGGTAGGTTTGTAGGTTTAGGAAATTCATTGAGACTGATAGAGAATTTGAATTTAAATTAGAATCCAATCATAGTTAGCATAATCAGATTCAGTAATCCATTACCTTTTGTGTGTTTACCAACTAGTGTAGGTCCATATTGGGTTTACTTTCTATCTTGATTCATTCCTCTTCTTGCCAATTATCACTGACTAGTTATTATTGCATTTAACTTAGTTATTAGTTTAATTAGAACACAATCACTTTGAATCATAAGCTAGATAACAGAGAATGAGTAGTAACTCTGGGCTTTCCTGTTCCCGTGGGATACGACCTTGATACTCACCATTGTACTAGACTGCAATGATAGGTTCACTGCCTTAGGTGTGGTTGCATTGGCAGCACATCAAGTTTTTGGCACGTTGCTGGGGAATTTTTGTGAAAACTAGAGTGAAATTGCTATTTATTACTTTAGCCACTTTTATTTGTTTTATTTTGTTTTTGTTTCTAGTTAGTTGTTTCTTTCATTGCACTCAGTTATTGGCTTTTATTAGTTCTATTTTGTCTTTTTTTAATTTTATTTTTGATTAATTATTTTGCTATTTAGTTGGTTTTTATTTGTTTTATTTTTGTTTTAGTTGTTGGTTTTTATCTATTTTGTTTTATTTTTGTTTTGGTTTATTACTATTTGATCTAGTTGTTAGGTTGTTTTGCTATTGTTAGATTCAGGCAGTTTATGACCAAGAGTTCCAATCCTATACCTGTAGATCCTCTGTCTGATCTAGAATGACTGTTGTGGACTCATGCATACCGTCGTCAGGAGAAGGTGCCAGTTGATGTACTAGAAGAGGTGCCATTTGAGGTACTAAAGGAGGAGCCAGTTAAGATCCCTGATCATACACCACCAAAGATGGCAGCTGCAAATAACAATGATGATGCCAATCGAACGATGTATGAGTTCACTAGACATTCATTGGAAGGGACACAGATGTGCATTACTTGGCCTATAATAGCAACTAACAATTTTGAGATCAAGCCATATGATCCAGATGGTACAACAAACTATACAATTTGAAGGGATGCCCAGTGAAGACCTTAATGCTCACATAGCCAATTTGTTGGAGATATGTGACACTTTCAAGATAAATGAAACTGCCGATGATGCCATTCAGCTTAGATTATTTCCATTTTCCTTGAGCGACAGAGCAAAGAGATGGCTACAATCCTTACCACTTAACTCCATCACTACTTGGGATACTTTGGCTGAAAATTTTTTGTGCAAATATTTTCCACCAGTGAAGACTGCAAAAATGCATAATGACATTTCTTCTTTTGTGCAAATGGCTGATGAGAGTATGTATGATGCATAGGAGAGGTATAAAGACTTGCTAAGGTGTTGCCCACATCATGGATTGCCCTGTGGATGCAGGTGCAGACTCTTTATAGCGGTTTAAATACAACCACAAGGCAGATGGTGGATGTGGCAGCAAGGGGTGCATTAAGTAATAAAACCCCTAAATAGGCGCATAATTTAATAGAGGAAATGGCCATGAACAACTATCAGTGGAAATCTTCAAGGGATAGGCTAGGATGGCAGGCAGTGGTCAACTAGTCAGACTCTATATCAACCTTGGCAGCTCAAATAGAGCTTCTAGCCAAGAAGATTGACCAGCTCCAAATGCCAGTGTAGACAACACAGTTGAGCTGCGAGTTTTGTGGTGGCTTGCATTATGGTGTCAATTATAATGTAGGAGGTATGTTTGCTAACTCCTCTTCTTCATTTTCTTCTCACAATGGTTTTTCTCATTTTGAATAGGTAGATTACATGGGGAATGCCTTAAGACAATAGAATAACCCTTATAGCACCACCTACAACCCTAGGTGGAGAAATCATCCAAATTTTGGATGGAGAATAACAATACCCAAAGTCCACCAGGTTTTTAATGATCACATCAAATTGCGTCTCTTCCGCAATAACCTTAGTCACAAGCTACCCCAATTCAGTTCCCTCAGGGGCAAGAAAAAAAGCCCAATTTTGAGTAATTAATGATGAAATATGTGTCATCGATGGATATAATCCTTAGAAATTAGTAGGCCTCTATTCAAAACTTAGAGACTTAAGTGGGCCAGATGTCTAAGATGTTGGTTGAGAGATAGCCAGGGATACTCCCCAGTACCACAGAGTCAAATTCAAGGGAGCATTGCAAGGCCATTACTTTGAGATCGGGTAAGCAAGTAACTAATCCTTTGCCTTTGATTGATGATAATACTATTATGCAGGATGAGCAAGTTAATACGGAGCCAGAACTGGCAGCAAGAGAGCCAATGCCTGTTGAGGGCAAGAAGTGCCCTGTGACAGAATACCAGCCACCCATTCCATACATTGCTAGACTAAAGCAGGAGAAGGTTTATCAACAGTTTGTTAAGTTCCTTGATCTATTCAAATAGTTAAGGATTAACCTTCCTTTTTTTGAAGCTATTTTACAGATGCCTCGCTATGTAAAGTTCTTAAAAGAAATACTGAGCAACAAGAGGAAATTGGAGGATTTAGGGCTAGTGAGACTGAATGAGGAGTGCTAAGAAATCCTACAAAACAAGCTGCCTGTTAAGAGGCGTGATCCAAGGAGTTTTACTGTACCTTGTGTAATTGGTGAACTGTTTGTTATGGATGCTCTAGCTGATCTAGGAGCTAGCATAAATTTGATGCATACTAGCTTGTTTGATAAACTAGGATTAAGTGAGCCTAAACCTACTAGGTTGAATATAAAATTAGCTTATAGAATTGTTAAATATCCTAGAGGTATAGTTGAAGATGTATTTGTAAAGGTTGATAAATTTATATTTCCTATTGATTTTGTTGTGATGGATATGGAGGGTGAGAGTAGCATACCCTTGATTCTAGGTAGGCCTTTCCTTGTAACATCTAAGGCTATTATAGATGTTAGTGATGGGAAGTTGAAACTTAGAGTTGAGGATGATACTGTCACTTTTGACTAAGTGTAACACCCCCATTAACCTATGGTTCCTTTTAAGTGTTTAAAAGTATAATGTATATAATTATCATAATAATAGTGTGTTACTATCATTTCTACCCGAGTAAATTTTAAACTTTTTACCAAGTTGATTAAGTGAGTGCCATTTGGGTTGGTCTCTACTCTTGGGTTCTTTCAACATCGCAGCAGAATAAATATATATAGAATACATTGGGTGTAACACCCTATATTGTCTTGCATGTTTTAAATTAATGTTTCCTTAATTAATTAGGTGAGTTACCATAAAATATGATGCAATTGCTTGATGTAAGAAAGGATAAATGCCACAAGGGAAAGAATGGACCTATATATTAAGTAGCATAAAAAGGGACATGTGAAATTGAGGTGTTTAATTTAATTTCCTATTTTTATTCCTTTTGCCTAGCCTAATTGCTAAAGGAGAAATTTTTTAAATAAATATATATGCATGGAAAAGGCAATTGAGAAAGGAAATTTTGTTGAAGCTAAATTAAAGAAAAAAAAAGGATGATGACTTCGGCCTTAAGAAAGGAAAGGAATGAAATGTAGCCAATATTGACTACTCTTTCTTTATTACAATAGAGAAGACAAGTGAGAAAAAGAGATTTCATTTTTAATTCTTATGCCAATTAAAATAATGCTTCTAATTAATGATAAAGATAGAAGAGAAGAAGAGAGTGACGTGTGGCATTAAAAATTTCTTTCTTTAATCTCAAGTGGCCGAATGGTGTTGCCAAGCAATGGGTAAAATAAACAAAAGAAAAGTAGTTAAATGTGTGGGTGTACGATAGAGCAAGAGTGCAGAATTTGTGTGAAGTAAAGATACATCTAGATAGGCATAAGGCAAGGATAATTGGGAATGGAAGAGTATGGTTGGTGAAAGATGGAAGAGAAAAGGAAGAGACGTGTAATACAAGCTCCCTTCCTTCCCTCGTGTTGCCTCTAACGTACACGAGAAAGGAGACTCATGTGTGCCTTGCATGGACCATAAGTTTTGCGTGAAGGGAGAAGCCTATGTATAAGGGATGGAATTAAATATGCATATAGGCATGCAACATGCTAGGGAGATGGCTTCACAACTTTATAAAATAAAGAATGCCATTCGGTAATGCCACGAAGTAAGAGAAATTGAGAAGAGGAAGGGAAAGTGCAGGATTCAAGGGCCTTGTGTGACAGTACGACTGGCGTGAGGGATGCAGCTTGCATGAATTCCCTTTTCCCTTTCCTTTAGCGTGACCAAGTGAGTAGTGTAAGAGTGCAAGGAATGGGTTGTACTTAATAATAATAATAATTAAGACTAAGGAAGAGGAGTAGCAACCCATTGAGCCAATTAGATAACTTACAAGAGGGGAATTTCATAAGGATACATAGATGTACATGGCAAGAGGAAAAAAGGGTAGCACTGTAAAGAAATAGAGTGTAATTGGGTATACGTGTAGCTATAATATGAGGGCAATTAAAAACACAACTAAAAGGAGGCATAGCATCCCATTTAACCATTAGATAGAAGAGAGAAATTATATTTTAATATACATGTATACAAGCATACGACAAGGAGGATCAAGAGAGAGCAGCATGGAAAATGGGGCTGCACTTAATTACACTTGAGGCCATGAAATAATAATAATGAGAATGAAGGTAGGCCCCATATGGGCCGAATAGAAAATGTAAGGGAGAGAGGGAAGTGAAAAGGGAAGTAAACACACACACACGACAATTGCATCTAAAAATAAAAGAGAGTAGCTTGAGTGTGAAAGAAAATACAAAAGCTTTGGTGAAGGGAGGAAGGCCTAAGTGGATCGAAGAAAAGAGAAAGCAAGGAGTAAGGGAACGTTCAAAGGAAGAGTCAAGACAATTCCATCTTGGTTCATCCTTGAGATAGGTTAGCAATTATTTTAATTTTGTTGCATGGTTTAGTATATATTCACCATGTTTTTCCAAGCTTTCATGGAACATGAATTTCCTCTCTACATTCTTGATGAAATGAATGTCATGTTGGCTAAGCATGTATGATAAATTGGTATGTTTGTTGATGTGCTAAAATGGATATTGTGGTTATGAAAGGATTATGGTTGCAAGAAAAATTTAGCATGCATGATAGAAAGCTCTCACTTAAGATGGTGTTGAAATTTTGTATTTTTCCATGACTAGTATAAGTTTTAAGTTAGAGACATCAAAATGAAGGTTGCTAGCTAGAATTTGGTTTACAATTTATGACATTGCTCTTGTTGTCTTGCCAAGTCTGAAAGTTGCCTTTGTAAGGTATGAATGGCTTGATGAAAATTTGATTAAGAGAGATTACACTTTGGTTTTGGCCAGGAGAAAGAAAGGAAATATGGTTAATTAAAGTATAGCTAATTATTTCACCTTTTTGCACATAATAAAGCCCACATTATTAATAGGCGTGTAACCTTAAACTTAGTGTGTAGCATGAACCAAGAAAGCAAGGGGAATAAATTATTGATGGCAATGGCTACACAAGTTAAATGTGAAAGAAAGTACCCTAGAATTTAATGCATGATCTCATTAAGTGTAAAGTATAGAAAGGTGGGAAAAATTTGACAATGTGGCATGAAAAACCTTAGGGATTATTAACTTATCCTTATGGCCAAACACAATCCCCCATTTTAGCTCTAGTAGCCGAATGCATATACAAACAATAATTACTTATAATATGTCTTATAATGGCTAAAGTCAAGGGAAAATGAGAAAGTTAGAGTTAAAGGAAGGGTGATTGCAACATATTCCAATTTATGCCATTAATGTTCTTATGTTGAAAAATCTAAGAGATTATGGATGGTTAATTTAAGACCACACACCAATAGACAATTTCAACACAATTAATTCATAAAGGTGGCCAAGTGTCCATACAATGTGACCTAGTGATGTGTGACCGAAGGTGTTTTAGACCTGTGACCTAGTGTTCACAATGATAAAGGTGGCCAAGTGTCCACAATGTGACCTAGTGAGATGTGACAGAAGGTGCTTAACACCCATGACCTAGTGTTCACAATGATAAAGGTAGCCAAGTGTCCACAATGTGACTTAGTGAGGTGTGACTGAAGATGCTTCACACCCATAACCTAGAGTTCATAATGATAAAGGTGGCTAAGTGTCCACACCAGGTGACCTAGTGAGGTGTGATCGAAGGTTCTTTATACCTGTGACCTAGTTTTCAAAATGATAAAGGTGCCAAGTGTCCATACAATGTGACCTAGTGAGGTGTGACCGAAGGTGCTTCACACCTGTAACCTAGTGTTCACAATGATAAAGGCAGCCAAGTGTCCACACAATGTGACCTAGTGAGGTGTGACCGAAGGTGCTTCACACCTATGACCTAGTGTTCACAATGATAAAGGTGGCCAAGTGTTCACACCAGGTGACCTAGTGAGGTGTGACCGAAGGTACTTCACACCCGTGACCTAGTGTTTGCAATGATAAAGGTAGCTAAGTGTCCACAATTTGACATAAGGTAAGTTTTAAGAATGAAATGTATAAATGATTATTGTCTATTCAATTTTAACATGTATTCCATGAAAAGATGTTTTACCTGCAAGGGAATATCTACTTTTATCACATTAACATTTCTAATAATCATGCAATGCTTGCCAATTTATATATATAAATGAGACTGTGTCTTAAATAACTAGAATGTAGATGAAAATATTTTTGGTGCTTGCACCCTGGTACATTTTAGTTCATTTTAAAATAATGAATTGTTAAGTTACTAGGAAACTTGTGTTTCTCATTTATATGCTAATATGTATTAGATGCGAATGCTTAGCAGTGCCGGGGAAAGATAGAAGTCCCTTTAGCAAAGAGCATTTTGTATTCCTTTATTTTGGGTCCTGATTCTGTAACACCCCATATTCTCTTGATTGGTTTTTGAATTAAATGCTTTCTTAATTAATGTGATGAGTAGCCATAAAATGTGATGCAATTGCCTTAGCAATGTAATGAATTATAAATGTCACATGGGAAAATATGTGAAAATTTGGGTGCATGATTTAATTTCTTATTTCCTTCCTTTTTCCTAACTGAATTATTAAAGGTGAAGAGTATAACCAACTTAAAATATGTAACACCCCATGTTCTTACAAGAATATTTAAATTCATGATTTAATCAGACAAACTGCCATGAATTGTGTCCAATTGCTTGCGTGATGTAATAATTAGAATAAATATTGGAAAGGATGGCATTGCATAAAATTGAGGTGCTAAAGGTGCTTCAATGAATTTTGAGATGCTGGAGGTGCTTGAGCTGCATGAATTAATTCCCTTTCCTTCTAATTAGTTAGCCGAATGACCAAGGGAAAGAGTGGGTGAGAAAAAAAAAAATTAAACCATAGAGCTACATGTGCATTTGGTGAAGGGGGTTTGGTAATTGATTAAGTAAGCCATTAGTAAAATAAATATATACACACTTGTATGCAATAAATTGGGAAGAGAGGAAGTGCTTGGATAAGATTAAAGTGCTTGAAGTATTTCCCTTTTCTTCCTTTTGTCAAATTGACTAGCTTGCCCAAGTTAATAGATAAAATAAGCAAAATAAAAATGGCATAAATACATATGTGTGCATGTGGAACCCATTACAAATTATTCCCTCAATTAATTTGGAGTAATCGAGTGGTATTGCCACACTAAAATTAATATACAAGGTGAAGCAAGTGGCTATGAATAGGTAGGTGTACGGTGGGAAGAAATAAAATTATACAAAGTCACATGCCTTGCATGAAGGGTGGCGTCCACATGAAATGGTAGCTCACGTGAACCCATTTCCCTTCCTTTACTTGGCTTCTTATGACTCCACCGAATAGTCAATACATGGATTAGATTAAATTATATATGGGGATACAGCAACACCAAAATAAAGGAAGGGAGAGATTGTGGTACTCGAACATATATATATATTGTGAGTAGGTGGAGGAAAAAAGGAGAGACATGTAAGTGTGGTCTTCCTTTCATCCCTTTCTATTTCAAATCCTACATGGCCAAGAAGGAGGATTCGGGTGGGGGGATTTTTATAATTCCTTCCTTTTCTTTCTAACCGAACAACTATGAAGGATGGATATATATATATATATATAAGTGTGCAGCAACTAAGGGTTGTTTGTGCTGCCAATTAATGGGATTAAAAAAAAATTGCACAAATAAGTTTTCATGGAGAGAACCGTACGAGGTGTAGTTTTCATAGGAGATTTCTTTCTTCCTTCCTCTTTGTGTGATGAGAAGGTGGGGAAGAGTACAAGTAAAAGGAGTGGTACTTAATAATAATATTATGGAGGAGAAAGAGTACCTTATTAACCAAATGGCAATACTCATGAGGGAAGTGAATGTCTAGTGGACATGGCAAGGAAGGAAGGGAATGTACAGCTTGAATATGGATAAGATGCAAGACTTCAAGGAAAGAGAGGCTGCACTAGAATTTCATGTGAGAATAAAGATTGTGAGGGATTAAGTAACACAAAACTTGCAAGAGAAGGGAGCTACACGTAAGTTACATGCAAGGTTGCCAAATAATGATAATAACAATAGTTAAAAGAGGGAGGGCGGCATACCATGAGGGGTTTAGACAATAGAAAGAGGGAATGGAAATTCAATTGGTAACCTACACATATCCACACGCCACCTAAGCCAAGAAAGAAAAAGGGGGGGTTGAGAGAGGTCAATAGTCACACATGCAACAATCACATGTGAAGAAGGGAAAGAAAAGAACATTTGAAGGGGGGCACATGAAGCACAAAGAATTGGGAGGTAGAAAAAGCAAAAGTGATCAAAAAGGGAAAGAGCAAGGGAAGAAAGGTAGGTTAGAAATTTATTAAATTCTAGTTCCATGATCTAGTATGTATGATTAATGATTTTGCTTCTATGGAATTAGAATCCTTGTCTACATTCTTGATTTAGAAATAACAAATGACTTAGCTTGCATGATAAATTTAGGAGATGGTTAATGCTTAAACCTAAAATATGATTTTATTAAGATCATGAAATAACTTAGAATAAGAGCTCATTTCAATGCTTGGGTTGCTTGGCTTACTACTCTTAATATTAAAGTAGACTTGTGATTTTCATAATGAAATTAATGTTAGTAAGTGTAACACAAGTAAGAAAGAAAACCATCCCCAAAGTGATAGGGAAAACTTGTGATTATTAATAATGATGCATATGATTATGGGAAAATAATTGACTATATTACTAATGGATAATGTTGTTATGGTTAACTTTAAGACTAATTAATGATGAACACTATTGGGGAAAAATTAAGACTAATTAATGATGACCATATTTATAAGAAATTTATGGCTAAATAATGATGACCTTGTTGTGGGAAATTATGGTTAGCAAGGTTGAATGATGTTGATTAATAATGATAAATATTATTGTTGTGGAAAAGAAATTTCCCTTCTCAATAATATTATTTAAAAGGTGGAAAAGAGAAAATTTAAATAATAAGATATAAAATTCTCTTGAATTCTCTTTAGGCCAAAAATCATGGAAATTTTTCCTCGAAAATTATTAAGGTTTTATAATTGAAATATATTATTCAAAAATGAAGAATTTGATTAATTTAGGCCAATTTGTCATAAATAAATATGACAAATGAGTAATGTGTGCCAATGGAAACGAAAGACAACGAACATAGGAAAAATTGAGAAGCATTCCTGAATTACGATGTGTGGCCCGGTGACCTAGTGAGGGTGGCTGAAGGTGCTCCATGCCTATGACCTAGCGTTCACGATGAATTCATATACGTGGCCGAGTGTCCATGAATTACAAGGTGTGGATGAAGGTGCTCCATACCTGTGATCTAGTGTACCGATGATTTTATATATATGGCCGAGTATCCACGATTTATGAGGTGTAGCCAAAGGTGCTCCACACGAGTGACCTAGTGAGGTGTGGCTGAAGGTGCTCCCCGTGACCTAGTGTTCATGTAACACCTAAGAACTTTCATTTAATCTGTAACGATAAGAGTAAGAATTAACCGCATCAGCGCTTTGATAGTTTCGTAATAGCACATGTAATTTCATGAGAATACGGGTCACTTGAAAAAAAAAAGAGTTATCTAATTCTTTGTTGACTTTTAAATTTATCATGCAGTGCTTGCTGGTTTACAATAATTGAATGTTTTGGTTCTTGCACCCTGATACATATTAGTTGACTTTTAAAACCCTGAATTGTTAATCTACTGGGAAACTTGTGTTTCTCATTCATGTGCTATTATGTATCAGATCTGGATGCGTAGCAAGGCCGAGGAGTAGCAGTCTTTTTGATTTAGGTGAGATTTTGTAATCCCTATTTTAGGTCCTAGCTAGATTTGATTTAGAATAGGACATTGTTTTGGACTGTATACATGAGATGTATATAGGCATCCCGGGGGACAGATATGTGAAGGACTAGTCAATCCTTAATTTGTAAGGGAGTCTGAGTGATAAACCTATTGTCTCCTGACTTCCGATGGATGGGTACTTCATATATCTGGGGACATGTTTATTAGTATGTAATGGACTTGATTGGACTTGTATTTTTGGAATTACATGAAAGTTTATATTTCAGTTGTAGCATAGGATTAATATTATTTCGCTGTGCATGTAAGTTTTAATCTGAGCAAAAGAATCCCAAACCTAATTCGTTTAAAATAATTTAGTGGTGTAACTGCTCAGACATTAATTAAATAAAGGATAAGGACAATGTATCGAGCCTATCTATTTATATCAGAGTTAATAGTAATATTAGATAGGGGCGTTACAAAATACATGCACATACAATTGATGGAGGGGAGGAAAAAGGGTTAGCATCCAATATATATATATGCATATGAATTTGGTGGAGTGAAATGGAAGCAATAGAACTTGGGAAGAGAGAGGAGAGTATCATATTCATATATGCAATTCGGTGGAATAAAATAAAGAGAGAAGTGTGACATGAAGGAAGCAAAAAGGGAAAAACCAAAAGGGGGCTTTGCATCCCATTTATCCAGTGGATAGAAGAGAGAATTTGCATTCTAATTTACATGAACACAAGCATACGAGGTGGTGCCTTGAGGGAGGAGAGTGAGATTACTTGAGAAAAAAAGAAGTGCAAAATTTATTTAACCTAAAGTACACCCACATGGCTAAGAAAGAAAAATGTGTGATACACATTTCCTCCTCCTTCTTTGTGTTGCTTCCAACATGGGGAAAACTCACGTATGCCTTGCATGCATGAGTCTTGCGTGAAGGGAGTGATTTAGGTACAAGGGTGGAGTTAAATATATGAATTTGTATGTAGCAAGGAAGCCTCACAAATTCATAGTATAAAAATGCCAATTGGGTAATGACACAAAGCAAGAGAAAAAGGGGCGTACATGTGGTGTGTGGGAGGAGTATTTCGTGATCTCCTTCCCTTTCTTCCTTCTGTGATTGAGTGGACTTACACAATAAGGTAAGCAATGTGAAGTGTACTTAAAATTATAAATGCAGCCATGAAATAATAACAAGGAAAAAGAAGGTGGCGTCCCATTTTCTTCATCTGAATAGAAAATGTAATGGGAAAGGGAAGCTAGTGTGAACTCTTTTCCTTCCTCCCTTCCAACGTGACCAAATGGGATTACCAAGCTTGCAAGCAATGAGAATTGTACTTAAAAGTACAATTTGAAAAGAGAAGAATCCCTCTTTTCCTTTAGCATGATCAAGTGAATAATGTAAGAGAGCAAGGGATGAGTGGTACTTAATAATAATAATTAACTAAGGAGAAGGAGTAAACAAAATATATGAGGGAAAAAGAAAAGGATGCAATGTGAATGTTAGGTTAAGTAACACCAAAGTTGTAAGAAAATGGGGCTGCACTTAATTACCTATGAGGCCATGAAATGCTAATGATGAGAATGAAGGCAGCATCCCTTTACCCAAGTGAGAATACAAACTTTCAAGGGAAATGGGCTACACTAGAACCACACGTGGGGCTATTGGACAATAATAATAATAATAATAATAATAATAATAATAATAATAATAATAATTAAGGGAAAGGAGTGCAGCATCCCATCTTTAGCCAAGTTGGCAATATACACAAGGTGAGGAGAGTTTCATAAAACATAGAAACCCAAATGGCAAGGGGAAAAAAGAGAAAGCATCCCATATCTTAGAGAATACACACCCACACGAAGAGGTATCCAAAAAGGAGAGGAAGCAGCGTGAGGTTTGAGAACACACAAAAAAATTATGAGGAAGGAGAGTTAAGTGGACCAATGGCAAGAGGAAGCAAGGAGGAAGGGGAAACACAAAGGAAGAGCCAAGGCAATTTCAACATTTTGCACCACCTAAGGTAGGTTAGCAATTCTTAGACTATTGTTCCATGTTTTAAAATATATGTATATCATGATTTTCCAAACTTTCATGGAACATTAGTTATTTGTCTACATTCTTGAAAATGTAATTGTCTCTTGGCTAAGTTTGCATGGTAATAGATGTGGTTGTGGATGTGTTAAAATAGATATTATGTTATTATGAGAGAACCATTGCTAGTGAAATTAGCGTGTCATGGAAATCTTTAACATAAGATAGTGCTGAAATTTCCTTCTTGCATGGCTAATGTTTCCCTATGTTAAAGTAGCTAATGTGACCTTTATAGAAGAATTGTTGTTGGTAAAATGTGGTATGAATAATGAAGAACCCTACATTATATTAATGATGGAAATTGTATTCTTGTATGGTTAGCATATATTCTTTGTAAGGTAGGAAATTGTAATGGAACTTGGGCAAAAAGGGGGCTACCATTCGGTTTTAAAAAGAGGAAATATAGCCAATTGAGGTATAGCTAATTAGTTTATCTCTTGGCACAGAATAAAGCCCACATTAATATTAAAAATGTAAAAATGGAGTAAGAGTACCTTAAAAATTATTGCATAGCGTTATGAATTGCAACTTAAAGTAAGGATGGAAAAATTTTGCAATGTGACATGGAAAGTTCTTAATTTGATTATTTCCTTATGGTAACTGAAACCCACATGTTGTCTTCAATCTTGACAGCCAATCACTATGTCAATAATGACTATATGACAATGTACCTTATAGAGGCTAAATGCAAGGAGAGTAAAATGATAAAATAAAAGAAATGGTCAATGACATGCTTGTATAAATGGAATATAAGAAGACATCATAGGAATTTAAATGCATAGTTCCCTTGGGTAAAAGTGTGACCAAGCGAGGTATGGCCGAAGGTGCTCCATACCCATGACCTAATGTTCACAATCATAAAGGTAGCCAAACGTCCACGATTCTTTAGGTGTGGGTGAAGGTGCTCCACACATGTGACCTAATGAGGTGTGGCTGAAGGTTCTCTATACTCTTGACCTAGTGTTCACAATTATAAAGGTGGCCAAGTGTCCACGATTCTTGAGGTGTGGCCGAAGGTGCTTTACACATGTGACTTGGTGAGGTGTGGCCGAAGGTTCTCTATACTTGGGACCTAGTGTTCACAATTATAAAGGTGGCTAAGTGTCCATGATTCTTGAGGTATGACTGAAGGTGCTCCACACATGTGACCTAAGGAGGTGTGGCCGAAGGTGGTCCATACCCATGATTTAGTGCTCACGATTATAAAGTTGGCTAAGTGTCCATAATGATTATTAATAAGAATGAAATGCCTAAACGATTATTGTTTATTTTAGTTTGTAACATGTATGATCCCATGAAAAGATGTTATAATTGACTTGAAAATATCTATTCTTATCGCATTGATCGTTTCGTTAACCATGCACTGCTTGCCCAATTTGTATTTGTGAATGAGACTATGTTTTAAATACCGAGAATATAGATGAAAGTTTTTTTGGTGCTTGCACCCTAGTACATATTAGTAGATTTTTTTAAATAATAAATTGTTAAGCTACTAGGAAATGTGTGTTTCTCATTTGTATCCTAATATGTATCAGATGCAGACGCTTAGCAGTACCGAGGAGGATAGGAACTCTTTTTGTCAAAAGCATTTTTTGTAATTCCATATTTCGGGTCCTGATTCTAGATAGATTTTTGAATTAGAATTAGGACTATTATTTTGGCTGTGTATATAAAAAGGAAAACGAGAAACTGTCGGGCAAAGGATATGTGAAGGACCGGTCCATCCCTGTTATTTTAAAGGAAGTTTTGAGTGACAAGATTATTGTCTCCTGACTCCCTATGGATGGGTACTTCATATATCCTGGTGCATGATTACAAAGGATGTAATAGACATCTATTGGACATCTATTATTTGTATTATATGAAAGTTTTAAATTCCGCTGTGATGTATTTTATTTTCACTGTGCATATGAGATTTGATCTAAGCAAAAGAACCCAAACCTAATCTACTTTAATAAAACTTAATGGTATAAATGCTCAGACGTTAATAATAAAAAGGATAAGAATAATATACCAAACTTATCTATTTACATCGGAGGAATTGTAATACTAGATAAGGGCATTACAAATTCTCTACATGGTTTTTGGATTAAGAGTTAGGACTATTGTTTTGGTTGTATATAGTAAAAGGGAAACAGAAAATTGCCAGGGAAAGGATATGTGAAGGACCTGTTCATCCCTCTTATTTGTAAAAGGAGTTTGAGTGACAGGCTTGTTATCTCCTGACTCCTTATGGATAGGTACTTCATATATCCTGGCATATGTTCACAAAAAGATGTAACAACATTTTTTTATTTGTATTATATATATAAGTTTAATAAATTTCGCCGTGATGTATGGAATTTAATTTTTGCTGTGCATAAAGTATAGTTATCTGAGCAAAAGAACCTGAACCTAATTTGCTTAAAAAAATACTTAATGGTATAACTGCTCAGACATTATAAATGAATAGTTAAGGTTAAAAATAATGTACCAAACTTATCTGTTTACATCAGAGGACATGTAATACTAGATAAGGGCGTTACACAGGGATTAACTATACATAAACATGCATTCTTAATTAAACATGATAATTAACTATTAGACATAGAGTAACAAACTTGCCACTCATGCCACTATAATTTTATTTAAGCATCCCTTCATTTACATCTATGTTTAACTAGGCTATACAATATGGATCATTACTTGCCTTTCCCAAAATATCATGAAAGCTAGTGCAAATAAAACAAGCGCCTATTCTACCTCAAAATGGTCACTTACCCCATGGTGGGTACTTACTCCTACTTTACCTTCTCTTCAACTCGAGACCAACACATCTGGTACATGCCAACAATAACGTGAGAATTAAATCTCAGTAGCAATGCAACTTATTACGAAATCCATTGACCTGTACCACCATGCTCGCATGAAAAACTCTACATTCTTTCATAAAATATATCACATACCATTGGGATGTAGTGCATGTAGCATTGAATCATGTTATTACTCATACATATTTATATTCATCAAAATATATCATCTTTAAAACATGGAAAGTGCGTTCATCATCATTCTCATCATCATTACTTTCATATAAAAACTATGTGTGATAGTAAACATGCCATCATTTGACTTTCATAACATATAAGCAGTACATAAAATACCTTAAGAGTAATTGGGAGAGTTGCCCAGCAATAACTCCATACACCACTATCTATATGAATGAGCGCATGCCTATTTAGTCATGCCTTAACTTTTGTACATTCTGAGGTGCCCCCAGTGGATCCAAGTACCTTAATGGTCCCTGCCCCTTTACAATAGATCATCCTGAATAGCAGGATTCCTCCCTTTTGTCCCAAACGGGGCTGGTATAACTCTCATGGGATCACCATTAACTCTAACTAGATCGTCTCCTATCTGCTTTTGGGCAAATCATAATACTATGGAATCACCATCCCTTTTTGATAGATCACACTCCCAATATGCTATTCTCTACATATACTCTAGGGTGAATCGACCCATGTCTATGGTTATGCTTAACCCTAAGTATGTGTTTCTCATATGGCCTTTAGGAGATGACACTAACTTAAAGTTCACAACCACCACAGTTTTTTGAAATCATCTAAGTTCAAGTGGATGTTTAACCATCCCAATTTATGGCACAACCGTGGAATACCTAATGACCATCCCATACCGACAATCGGTCACTCAATTATGAGCCTATCTACCCTAAGGCATACACTGAGAATACTTTCCTCTTTCCTTTTTTGTGTTATCTGCTCTCTCTTTGTTTTACTATCACCAGGGTCTCATCACCCAAAAATCCTAGTTTCCCTTCTTACCTATGTTGTGAGCCCTTAACTAAGTTAGTATGAAGAATTACTAAGCTTAATTGCCATTAAAAACCTCGTTTCAAAAGTTATCGGGCTTCTAAAAGGCTAGCAGTTAACTGGTGGCTCTCTATATTCCTCAAGTGCCAGACAGTAAGCTAGTGGCAGTCGGCTAGTCACTTTGTGGAATACTTCCTGGGCAAAAATAAGAGCACGATAGTTGACTGCTAAGATGGCCAGTCGATTACTTAGTGTAAACCAGGGCCCGAGAGTCAACTACTAGGAATTTGGTAGTAGAATGCTAAGCCTCTATCTATACTTCTGGGTTTTCCAAGGACACGACAGTCGAATGCCCCATACATAGCAGTCGGCTGCTATGTTCCACTACAGTTCAAAAAACATGATTTTGATAGTACTCAGTCCAGAATACATTCCATTTTCAATTCTAAACATATAAGCTTAATTTTCATACAACAAACTTTACTTCTCATTCAACATGTCTCATCCATTAGCTCAAACATGGTACATTCCAGGAAAACTAGTCTATATCTTTAGATAAACACAACCCAGCCCTTCCAATCCATTACAAGAACATATATAAGCATACATTCAGCAACATAACATCCCATAGAAATAGAAAAGCATACAGAATGTAGGTTTAACCCCAATCTTAGTTCAAACATTTAGAATTCATATTTTTCAGCAACCATAAACATAAGAAAATAAAGGGGTTTAGGATGGATTGCTACCTTGATTTCTTACAAATGTGTGTGTAGGATGTGTTAGAAAGGCTCTCCCTTTGTTGTAGGACTAATTTCCAACTTCAAATCTGCCCTTCCTTCGGCATAATCTCTCCTTTCTTGCACTAGCTTGCCCCTATCTCTCTCTACTCATCCTCTTTGCTTCTTTCTCTAAATGCAGATGGGTGAAAGTGTGTGGGGTTTAGGGCTTCAGATAGGGTTTAAGGAAGTTTGGAGAAATTGCTATTTGGTCCCTAAGCTATTTTTCACTCTTAAACTCCTTCATTTTCCCCTTTTCAATTAAGTCCCTAGCCACCTCTTACTAAACCTTCATGTATTTTCTTTCAATTTAGTCCCTAGGCTAATGCAAATATATGAAACTAATGCAACATACACAAGCATTAAACATTAAATTAATAAATAACATGCATCTCTTTAATTATACTAGGAGCAGATGTTACACTTAATGCCTCTAATAGATAATCCTTAGATCATGATGATACGTTTTATTTGTGGATGTTGTGGATGATATTGTCAATTCTGAATTGTAGGAATTTTTACTTGATGATCCTTTATAGTTGGCATTGCAGGGAATGATGATGAGTTATCCAACGAGCAAGTGTTGGAACAATTAGCTCATCTGCTGGCTATTGAGACCAAAAACAATACTAACCCTTTTGTTTCTCTTGATAGGTCCAAGGTGCAGAAGGTGAAACCTTCAATTGATGACCCCCCAATTCTGGAACTAAAGGAGTTACCTAAACACTTGAGCTATGCTTATTTGGATGAGGCAAAGAATTTGCCAATAATCATAGCAGTTGACTTGACACCTGATGAGAGGGAGATGACTTTAACCTCTCTTAGGAAATACCCTAGGGCCTTCTCTTATTTGTACCAAAGAAGGGTGGCATGACCGTTTGTAAAAAATGAGAAGGATGAGCTGATACCCATTAGGACGATAAAAGGTTTTTGGGTTTCCATTGATTATAGGAGGCTCAATGACGTAACTCGGAAAGACTATTTTCCTCTTTCTTTCATTGACCAAATGCTTGAACGTTTGGCAGGTCGCATGTTTTATTGCTTTCTTAATGATTTTTCAGGTTATTTTCAAATCCCATTAAACCTAAAGACTAAGATAAGACTACCTTTACTTGCCCATATGGGACGTTCGCTTATACGAGGATGCCTTTTGGAAGATGCAATGCACCAGCTACTTTTCAATGATGCATGATGGCAATCTTCCATGACATGATCAAGGAGTCTATGGAGGTTTTTATGGATGACTTCTCAGTTTTTTGTAACTCTTTCTCTCATTGTTTGCTTAATTTAGAGTGTATGCTTGCACAATGTATAGAAGTAAACTTAGTTTTTAATTAGGAAAAATGCAATTTTATGGTGAGAGAGGGGATTGTTCATGGGCATAAGATATCACATGCAAGGATAGAGGTAGATAGGGCTAAGGTTAAGACTATATCAAAACTACCACCCCCTAGTTCTGTTAAGGCTGTCAGGAGTTTCTTAAGGCATACTGGTTTTTATAGGAGATTTATTAGAGATTTCTCTAAGATTGCTAGGCCCTTAACTCAGTTGCTTGTTAAGGATGTACCTTTTATGTTTGATACTGATTGTTTGCATGCATTTGAGTTACTAAAGAAACGACTAACCAGAGCCCCTATTCTGGTTCCACCTAAGTGGGGGTTGCCTTTTGAACTAATGTGTGATGCTAATGACTTTGCAGTTGAAGTTGTGTTAGGTCAGAGGATTGATAAAAAGTTCTAGCCAATATATTATGGTAGCAAGACCTTGACTGATGCCTAGGAGCATTATACCACTGCTGAAAAGTAATTGCTTGCAGTGGTCTATGCTTTTGACAAATTTTGATGCTATTTGGTGCTATCCAAGACTGTGGTTTATGTAATGCCCTTATCTAGTATTACAAATCCTCTGATTTAAACAGATAAGTTTGGTACATTACTCTTAACCTTAATTATGCATTTGCAACGTCTGAGCATTTATACCATTAAGTTTTATTAAAGTGGATTAGGTTCAAGTTCTTTTGCTCAGATAACCATACCTTATGCATAGCAAAAATTAAAAAATCATACATCACAGGGGAAATCATAAAACTTGCATATAATACAATAATCAGTATTCAATAATGAATGTCCATTACATCCTTTGTAATTATATACCAGGATAGATGAAGTACCCGTCCATAAGGAGTCAGGAGACAACAGGCCTGTCAGTCAAACTCCTTTTACACATAATAGGGATGAACAGGTCCTTCATATATCCTTTCCCCAGCAAATTCCCATATCCCTTTCATATACACAGTCAAAATAATAGTCCTAATTCTAACCCAAAAATATATCTACGATCAGGACCTCAAAGTAAGGAATTACAAAATTCTTTTAACAAAAAGGACTCCCATCTTCCTCGGCACTACTAATCGTTTGCATCTAATACATATTAGCATACAAATAAGAAACACGAGTTTCCCAGTAGCTTAACAATTCATCATTTTAAAAATCTATGTATATGTACCAGGGTGAAAGCACCAAAACATTTTCATCTACATTCTTGGTAACCAAACATAGCTTTATTCACAAATACAAATTGGCAAGCATTACATGATTATGTGAAATGTTAATGTGATAAAAGTAGATATTCTCTTTCCAGTAAAACATCATTTCATGAAATCATACGTGTGCAAAATTGAACTAAATAATAATCATTGTTACGTTTCATTCTTAAAACTTATCTTTCCTTAAAGTGTGAAGCACCTTTGGTCACACTTCTAGGATTGTGGACACTTAGCCACTTTCAAAAATCTTTGCGACACTAGGTCATGAGTGTGGAGCACCTTCAGCCACACCTCGCTAGGTCACTTGTGTGGAGCACCTTTGGCCACACCTCAAGTATAGTGGACACTTGGCCACCTTTATAGAATTTGTGTGACACTAGGTCATAAGTGTGGAGCACTTTTGGCTAGACCTCGCTAGGTTACCTGTGTGGAGTACCTTTGGCCACACCTCAAGAATTTTGGACACTTGGCCACCTTTATAGAATCTGTGTGACATTAGGTTATGAGTGTGGAGCACATTCAACCACACCTCGCTAGGTCACCTTTGGCCACAATTCAAGAATTGTGGATGTAATATCCTCAATTCTATGATATCAGGTATGTCTTAGAATCCTAGACTCAATATTTTTATGCATGGAAAATAGTTCAAAAATTATTTTATATTACCTTAAACAAAGGAAGGACTAAACTGAAAGGAAATGATTAGGGACTAAAATGAAAAGAAATTTGTTTCACAAAATATCTTAATAGTAAGCACGAAAATTGAGGTACATTTATGGCACACATTTATGAGGTTTGAAAATGGTGCCAATGTCATGAATGCTGCAAGAAAAATATTTAGGGGCAAAACGGTCAAAATTTTATCTGAAAATAAGAATAAAATATTTATTTATCAGATAAAATAGCTAATTTTTATCTGGAAAATTATGAAATTGCCTCTATAATATTTTTCCAAAATTTTTCAAAAAACAAAATTTGGTTTGGCACTTAAGAGGGGTAAAATGGTCATTTTACCATGAAGGGCAAAATGGTAATTTTGACACTAAGGGTAAAAAGGTAATTTCATCACAAGGACATAAGGGAAATTTTACCTAAAGAAACACTTTAAAATTCCTAAAATACCCTTACATGTTAAGGTTTTAAGAAGGAAAAAGTGAAGGGTATTTTGGTCATTTTGCCACCAAGGGCAAAATGGTCATATTAGCCAATTTAAATAAGTCACACTACTTCTTCTTCTCCTCCTTAGCAAAGACGATGTGAAGGCTTTTGGAAGGGAGAAATACCATAAGCTTCATAAGGGAGAAAAGGGAGAAAAAGCAAGGAAACTTCAAGGTTTATCCACCAAAAATTGTAAATCAAGGTAGCTTAGCATTATTCCATCACTTATTTCTTGTTTTAATGGATTTTTCCAAGCTTTTGAGATTTTCATGGCTAAATGAACAGTACATGAATAGTGATGTTTTTAAGTTTACATTCTTAAATTCTCAAAATTTCTATGGATTAATGCTTAGAAAGTAGTATGGAGTTGTTTGTGATGGTTAATTTCAATTATTAAAGTGTTTATGTTCATTTCCCAATTTTGTTTCATTTGCCCTAAAACCCCAAATTCATGAATGTCATGCCAAATTGTTTGTTTTGCCTTGATTGTTATGGATAAATGGTGATTGATGGTTTATAGATGATGAAAATGGGATTAAAGGAATGATTATATGAAAAATGATGATTTTTGGACAAAACTCCTCTTTAGGCTATGACTAGAAAAATTAGATTTGTAAAATTGTTTGAAAAATTTTAAAGTAGCTTACTGGTAATTCAAGTTATGGCCAATGGAGGATAGAATAGATGTCAATTGGTTGAAAGGCCCAATTTTGCCTAAAAATCTCATCTTGACCAAGAGTATGCAAGTTTTTGATGAAGGAAATGTGTTGAATTTTTTGTGTGTGTGTCTTGGCTGAAGCAAGATTAATTGGCAATTATTTTTATGCAAAATGATTCCATTAAATTCCATGTAACTTACTTGACCAATTTTAAGACATAGAAATATTTATACAAAAATGTAATGAAATTGGTCAAAGTATACAAAGAAAATAATATGACGTTGCAATTAAATTTTAATGAATATTTTGTGCAATCTTGGCAATTCTAGCAATTTGTGTGCATGCTTAAGTGTGGGGAGACAATGATTATACACACCTTGGGTATGTATAATTAGGTGAGAAAGGGGGAAAATAGAATAATAAGTAGGAAATGGAAAAAGTTCAACTTTGAAACCCTTTAAATGCAATAAAATGTGAAAAAGGGAATTTAGTGTAAATGGGAAGGAAAAGTAAATTTATTTTGCTTATTATATGGCAAGAGTGACAAATAGAAATTTTTAAGTATGAAAATCTTAAATTTCTTAAGGATTTCTCTTGACCAAGAATGAACCTTCCTTTTTATACAAATTCAAGAATGGAATTGTTATTGAGATTTAAAGGTTTTCTTTTTAGAAAGTGAGAATGATAGTATCATCATGAATGAGGAAAGAAAAGGATTGATTTATGACATAGATAAGGAAAAACATAGCATGGTATTGGAAAACATTGAATGGAAGGAAAATATTTGAATGTTCAATAAAGAGAAACATAGAGGAAGTAATTACAATATATGTTCTAAGGTAGATAGGCTTATAACCGAGTGACCAATTGTCGGTATGGGACGGCCGTTGGACATTCCACGGTTGTATCATAAATTTGAATGGTGAAACATCTGCTCGGAATGAAAGAATTTCGAAAAAGCTGTGATGATTGTGAATTCTAAGTTAGTGTAACCTAGACGGCTAATTGAATAGGGGACATTTACTTAGAATTTGGAAAAATTATGGGATTAAGCCTAATCATCCTAGTTGATATATATAGGAAATAACATACTGGGAAATGATCCATAATGTAGGTTGTGGTGATCCATGGCATCATGAACCGCCCATAAAGCGGGGAGAAGATGATCTGTGTGAATAACAATGATTCCATGAGATTAGTTTGACTGAACCTTGGGAGAAATTCCCACTTAGATCTGTCTTTATGACATGATCACTGAATGTGAATGGGTACTTGGATCCACTGAGGGACGCCTCAGATGTACCAGTGGCAAAATTGTCACACACTTGATAGAGCGATTATCTCATTCATGCACGCTGTAGTATGTGGAGTAATTTATACTTCTGATACTCTTGTGCCTCTCTGAATTGAAAATATGGCTTTTAGCCAAATATGAATGTTTATTTTCCTTATAAATAATACAGTTTTCCATGAATGGTAAATGTTGTTTCTCCTAAATTATCTATGGTTGAATGGAAATTTAATGAATGTACTTTCCTGATTATGGTACTAAACGGTATACGGGTGAACTATGATTGTGACTGAAATTGATACTATTTTTATTTTATAACTGATATATTACTGATATACCTCATAAACTTCATCCTATACATCTGGCTGGTTTATTTATAGCATTTTCCTAGAAATGATGGAATTTAAGAATAAGGAATGTAAATTATTTTTCGTATCCATACGGTGGTACATACCATAGCTTAGAAATGAAATGTGGAATGTGTAGCTACTGAGAAATTATTTTCTCATTATATTCTGGTATGTATCAGATGACTAGGACCATTATGGTACTACAAGACAGAAGGGATTAGCGATCCATCCCAAGAAATGGAATAATATATATTATGCTAGAAATACATATAAGTATATGGATATGTAAAGCACACATATCAGGTTTATGAAAAATAGTTAAAAAGGGTATGAGTGGCAGGTTTGTTGCCTCCTTACCCTATGAAAACAAGAAAACTACATATATCATATAGTATATGTAACAACATTGTAACGTTGAACTGGATGTAAATGTATGTAAAGGAAAAAGTTTAAATTTATCCTGAATTTTTATGGATTATGGTGTATGATTATTAGACTTCCGCAGTATTGATAATTGATATGATACCTGAGTAAGGATCCGAACCTAATGAAATGTATACTATAAATGGATATTTAAAGAACTCAGGTAAGAAATAAAGGATAGAAGTGTATATAACACGCCAGTTTCTTAAGTGAAGGATTTTTCAATAAATAATATTTTTAATATGTCTATGAAATTGGGGTGTTATAGTGGACACTTGGCCACCTTTATAGAATCTGTGCGACACTAGGTCATGAGTGTGGAGCACCTTCGGCCACACCTCGCTAGGTCACCTGTGTGGAGCACCTTCGGCTACACCTCAAGAATTGTAGACACTTGGCCACCTTTATAGAATTTGTTCGACAGTAGGTCATGAGTGTGGAGCACCTTCGGCCACACCTCAAGCATAGTGGACACTTGACCACCTTTATAAAATCTGTACGACACTAGGACATGAGTGTGGAGCACCTTTGGCCACACCTCGCTAGGTCACACTTTTACCCAATGACACTATACACTAAAATTCCTATGGTATCTTTTTACATTTAAATCATGCAGTCATATTATTGACAATTTCTTTTATTTTTACCATTCTAATCTCCCTTGCATTTAGCCCCTACAAGGTACATTTCATGCATACATTATTGACATAGTGATTGGCCACTAAGATTGGAAATAAAATGTAGGTTTCAGCCATCATAAGAAAATAATCAAATTTAGAACTTTTTATGTCACATTGCCATATTTTTCCATCCTTACTATAAGTTAAAGTTCATGACACTATGCATTAATTTTTAAGGTACTCTCTCCCACATTTAATTCGAACAATCAGTACCCATAACCATTTATTTTGCTTATTTTTCTTGGTTCTGGCTATACCTTAGGTTGAAGGCTTACACACTTTCCTCCATTTTTACATTTTAATAATTATATGGGACCTTATTATGTGCGAAAAGTGAGCTAATTAACTACACCTTAATTAGCCATATTTTCCTTTCTTTCTCTTAGCCAAAACCAAGTGGACTCTCTCCCTTGCACAATTTTTTTATCAAGTCATTTCCCACCTTACAAGGCTATTTTCGATTTTGATGAGCCAACAAGAGCAGTGTCATAAATTGTAAACCAAATTCTAGCTAGCACTCTTCATTTTGATATTCATAACTTAAAACGCATAGTAGCCATGTAAGGATAAAAACTTCAGCACTATTCTCTATTAAAGCTTTTCATGACACATGCTAAATTTTACTAGCATTAGTTCTTTCATGATAATCGTAATATACATTTTAGCACATCAACACACACATCCATTTACCATGCAAGCTTAGCCAAGAGACGTTCACATTCTCAAGAATGTAGAAAATTAACTAAGGTTCCATGAAAGCTTGGAAATCATGATGCATGTATTCTAAAACATGGAACAAAAGCCAAGAGAATTGCTAACCTACCTCAAGTGGTGCAAAATGATAGAATTTTCATGACTTTTCCTTTGAGTTTTCCCTTCCTCCTTGCTTCCTCTTGTTTTCATTCAACTTAGCTCTCTTCCCCCTCACAAAAGACTTTGTGTTTTATTTGCTACTCCCGTTGCTCTCTCTCTTCCCCTTCCCATGTGCATATACTTCTATGTTTAATGAAATCCCTCCTTTTGCATGTTACCTAGTCCCTTACATTTGGGTGTCCCACATGTACTCTAGGTACCATTCTCATATTTTATTATTCTTATTTAATTGCCTCATGTGTAATCTAAGTACAGGCCATTTCCTTGTATCCTCATGTTAACCATTCAGCCATGCCAAGGAAAGGAAAGGAAGATGAATTCATGCACCTCACGTGTAAGTAAGTGCAGCCCTATGTTCCTTGAAATTTGGTGTTTTATCTACTATTCATGCTGCACTCCCTCTCAATGCAATTCATCTTTTTTCTTCTTCTTCTTTTTTTTTTCTTTTTGTTAATGTGGTGTGCTGCACTACTCCTTCTCTTTTCCTTTTTTTTTATTCTTAATTGTCATTACTTATGCTACACGTGTACCTTTAAGTACCATTTACATTTCCTTGCCACCTTGGTTTAGACACTCGGGCACGTTAATGGAAAGGAGGAGGGAAGTCATGCCAAGGAAGGGAAGGAAAGAGGTCACGTAATCCTCCTCCTTCACACATGATGTATGGCCATGCAAGGCCTTTGAACGTTGCACCTTCTTCTCTTCTTCTCCATCTCTCTTGCTTAGTGTCAAGTTTTAATTCCATTCCCTCATGCCTATTATCCATTTGGGTAATGGGATGCTACACCTCATTTTTATCTTTCATTATTATTATTTCATGGCTGCACATGTACTTTAAAGTACATTTTACATTTCTTGCAAATTTGGCATTCCCACTCGGCTATTTTTAAGGAGGAAGGAAGGAAAGGATTTCATATAACCTCCTCACGTAAGCTACCCTTCATGCCAAGCGTACACCCACTTAATGTTTGTTTAATTTAAATAAGTTATGCACCTTTGCCTTTAGCTACTCGGTCACGCCATGCAAGTCTCCTACTCTACGTAAGGCTATACATATGCATCTATAAAATTCCTTCACGCAGTGGCATCAAGGAAAGGAAAGGATTTAAACATCTCAAATTTATGTAATGTTATCCTTTAGCACATTTAGTCTAACCATCGCATTACATAAGCATTTAATCACACTTTATGGCAACTCATCTAATTAATTAAGGGAACATAAATTTAAATATAACTGAGAGAATATGGGGTGCTACAGTTTACATGGATCATTTAGCCTTGAGGTATTTATTCGATAAGCATGATGCTAAGCCTAGACTCATTAGATGGATTTTGCTCTTACAAGAATTTGATATAGAGATCAAGGACAAGAAGAGTGCAGAGAACTTGGTTGCAGATCACCTATCAAGGTTGGAGAATCCAAACTTGAAGGCCTTTGATGAAAGGACCATTAAGGATAACTTCCCATATGAGCATTTGGACATAGTTCAGGTATATACTGATTTCCCTTGGTTTTGTGATTATGCTAACTATCTAGTTGCAAGGATTTTACAAAAGAGTATGACTACTCAATAAAAGAAGAAATTCCTTTCCAAGTTAAAATACTACATTTAGGAAGATCCTTTTTTATTTCGCATTTGTGCAGACTAGGTAATCAGGTGATGTGTATATGGGGAGGAAATCCACCAGATCTTGAAGTACTGTTATGAAGGAGTAACTAGAGGCTACCAGGCCGCAAACCATACTGTTAGGAAGGTTCTACTGGCTAACCATATTCCAAGATGCTAGAGCATATGTACAGGTTTTGTGATGCATGTCAAAGGGTAGGTAATCTCTCAGCCCATGATGAAATGCCCCAAACAAGTATACAAGTGGTTAAAATTTTCAATGTTTAGGGTATTGACTTTATGGGTCCTTTTCCCTCTTCCTATGGAAATAAGTATATTCTAGTAGCTATTGAGTATTTCTTTAAGTGGCCAGAGGATCAAGCCTTCCCCACTAATGATGTTAAGGTAGTAACTAGATTCCTCAAGAAATTGTTCGCTAGGTTTGGTACACCTAGGGCACTGATTAGTGATAGGGGAACCCATTTTTGTAACTCCCAACTTGAGAAAGTGCTTAAGTGCTATGGGGCATCTCACATATTTTCAACTTCCTATCACCCATAGACTAGTGGGCAAGTAGAAGTAACTAATAGGGGTATAAAGCGAATATTAGAGAAAACTGTGGGGGTAAGAAGGAAGGACTGGGCTACCAAATTAGAAGATACATTGTGGGCCTTTAGGATAACTTATAGGACTTTGACCAGATTTGCACCATATAGGCTAGTTTATGGAAAGACTTGTCATTTACTTATTGAATTAGAAAATAAGGCATTGTGGGCCCTTAAAACATGTAATTTTAATGTTAGTTTTGCAAGTAAAGAGAGATTGTGGCAGCTGAATGAGTTAGAAGAATGGTGTCACCAAGCTTATGGAAACTCTTCTATTTACAAAGCTCAAACTAAGAAGTGACATGAGCTCTAAAGATTTTCAAGTGGGAGATAGAGTATTACTTTATAACTCACGTTTTCATCTTTTTCCAGGAAAGCTTAGAGTCGATGGTTAGGACCATTTGTGGTCAAGCAGGTCTTTCCCTATGGCACTGTTGAAGTGCATCACCCTGACTAAGGAGATTTTAAAGTGAAGGGGTAGCATCTAAAGCACTATTATAGAGACCCATTGGAGGTCAAGGAAAAAGTGATTATGGTATTTTTCTTAAAAAGAATGATAAAGGGAATGAGTGTAGCTAAAAGACTCGAACAAAAAGAAGCAATCTTTTTATTTTTATTTTTATTTATTTTCATCTTTCTCATTCTTATGATGTACGTTAAGAATATTGGATTTGTTGTTTATTTCTGCTTTAATTTTTTATTTAGTGATACCCTTTTGCTGTACACTGAGGACAGTGTGTTCCTCAAGTGTGGGGTGGGTATCCATTTCTATTATTTTGATCATTTAGACTCTTTTTTTGTTATTTTAGCCCTCTCTATTAAGTTAGTTTCAGATGATTGTATGCTGTATCTATGCTGATAGAGGATGTAGGATAGGATACTTAATTTATGATTGATTCTATACACTTGAATTTTTTATTGTCTTTTGAGAATGTATAATTTAGTCATAAATGGGCAGACATTCTGTCTCATAATGCATGTTAAAAAGTAGTATTAATGCCTAACGCATTTTTTACTCAGTCAGGTCATACTAGTGTTGCTTGTTTATTTTCAAATTGTTCAATTTTGATTTAGGATGTTGATAATGCAATTTGCATGTACTGCTTGATTGGTAATTCATATGGAAATATTTAAGAACCATATGAAATTTAACCACACTTCAAACGTGAGATTTGAGCCTAAGATAAGCATTCATTATAAATATGCTTTGAATTTTTTTTTGCAGAGTGTGTATTTCACTTGATTATGTCTCTAAAACTTGCTCTCTAATACTTGTTGAAGTTATATGAACTCTTGAATATCAGACGATTTGGGCAACTTAGGATACACTATTTTTGGCCAAAAAGCCTACTCTATGTGTCTTCCTTAGTTAGCCACTATTGGGCCTTGAATTTTCCTTCATCACTTACATTTTACACCTTGTATTTCCTTTCTATACACTATCTTCTTTTCTCACCCCATTTTCTAAAATTTTTGTGATTTACTCTTTATACAGGGATTAAAATGCATTGCCTTAATTGGTGATAGTACACTAAGTTCTTTTTATCATTCTAGATGCTCCCTTCAATCCAAAACTGTAAGCATGCAGACTACATATGAAAAAAAATGAAAAAAAGAGAGATAATAATAAGAGTAGTTTGTCTATTGATATTGTATTCTCTGAGCATCACCAACTTCATTGAAAACTTAGTAAGAATTGTTATGTTTAGCAGTTGTTGCATTTAATCCTTTAATCCTTCATGATGCTTAAATTCCTGGAATTTTTAGCATATATGCCACTTCTACCAAAACTTTCTTCCCTACCTTCACCTTAACCTCATTAAACCCTGTTAAGACCCCTTGATTTTGGTATTCAATTTTTAATAGTAGTGGAGATGAGATTTATGAGCAAGCATATAGTAGGCATATTCTTGTGAAGTTGCTTGAGGGATTTGTACATTACTAGTATACACTTTGAGTGATTTGAGCAATCTCTGAGAGGCATTAATTGTTAAATAATTGACATTGAATTGTTGGCTAAGTTGTGTATGCATTGTTATTATCTCCATTCTGCATCAAGGTTTTACAATTTGGAGTATGATTAAGTTTCATGGGGGAGGTGTTGGCATTATTAATTGTGGACTAGGTATGAACTTTAAGAAATTGTTGTTACTTGTTTGAGGGCTAAGTTAGTGTTTGCTTGAGGACAAGCAAAGACTTAAGTGTGGGGTGATTGATATGTCTTATTTTACACAATTTTACCTAATTTTTCTGTCTATTTTATATGTATTTTTTGTATTTTTATTCTAGGAATCGCCAAAATTTGTATCTTATTGCATTTCAGGGTTTTATCAATCTATCATCAGCAAACGAGGCTTTTTTGGAGTCAAAACACCCATTTTGGGCCTTTTAGGCATCCAATCCATGTTGGGCCACGCAATACACTAGTAATGGGCCTTTTGGGCATCCAATCCATGTTGGTTCGTGTTAGGCATGGAGCAACCGCGTGAAGCCCATGGGGGAAAGGAGTTCGAGTGAGTAAAAGAGGAGAGCACGTCATCCTGGGCATTGGGCAATTTTGGAAGAAGAGATTTGTGATAGAGAAGCTCTTCGGCTTTGCTAGGGCACGTAATTTTCAATCATTAGCAGCGGCGAGAGGACCTTCAGTGACTAGGGGACGATGAGTGGGACACTACCGTCGATATGAGCCACTGAATTATAACTGTTCGTGGTGTTTTAGCAACAGACCCGTGCGACCTGAAACAATGACCTGTTGGAGATTCATAGACCGTTTTACATTTTTAGTCTGGTTTACCGTCAGTGATTGACTGTCTGTCCTTCAGCGACTCACCCATAACCTTTCCATTTGATCTCTGGCTACTATCGACATTATTTTCATCGGGTACCCGACAACCTGAGATACAATCTGATTGGAATTTCATGATCTGTTGATGTTTTCCATCAGGTTTCTGCCGTGCTTGACCGTTCATCGATCTCAGGTGAGCCGTCTGTGGTGTTCACCAGTTCTTCGGCCATCTGTTGGTGCTGTTTCTATCGGGTACCTGCTAACCTGTGACAATACCTGTTTGTTCCTTAGATATTTCGACAATATCACATTTTAGAGTTTTCTAGCAACTTTCTAGTAATTATTTTGTACTATTCTATTCGACGTAAAATAGAAGAAGGACATATATATTTTTACTCTATTATTTCTCTAAATTATGGATTTCCTAGACTGTTGGATTATGATTATGTGTGGCTAAACTTGTAAAAACCATTGGGGTTCTGAACTATGTTGGTACCTTGAGTTTAATTTGCATGGATAATTCAATATTGGTTATGTGATCTCCTTTACTTTTATGAATGAATGCTCATGTTTTCATTGACAAGACATTGTAATGAAAGCTCTATAGATTTCCTTTAGTAATCGACAGATTTTAATTGAAATTGAACACCTAATTGTAATGGACAATTTGTTATCACTTAAAACTAAGGTTAATAAATTGTTGGATTAAGAAGTAATGACTCTTAATAGTAGTGGATTAGATTGATAATGCTGATCTAAAATCAGCCATTAGGAAGAACCAGCCAGTGGTAGGTTTGTACGTCTAAGAAATTCATTGAGATTGACAGAGAATTTGAATGTAAATTAGAATTCACTCATAGGTAGTAAAATCAGATTCAGTAATTGATTACCTTTTATGTGTTTACTCACTAGTGTAGGTCCCTATTGGGTTTACTTTTCTGTCTTGATTGATTTCTCTTCTTGCTAATTATCGCTGACTAGTTATTATTACATTTAACTTAGTTATTAGTTTAATTAGAACACAATCACTTTGAATCATAGGCTAGATAACAAAGAACAAGTAATAACTTTGGGCTTTCCCGTTCCTGTGGGATACAACCTTGATACTTACCATTGCACTAGACTGCATTGATAGGTTCATTGCTTTAGGTGTAGTTGCATTGGCAGCACATCAAGTTTACCTTTATGGGTCTAGGTTTGCGGTATTCAGTGAAAGTCTTAAGTACCTCTTTGATCAGAAGGAATTAAACATGAGACAGAGGAGATGGATAGATTTCATCAGGGATTATGATTTTGAATTGAGATACCATCCAAGCAAAGCCAATGTTGTGGCAGATGCCTTGAGTAGAAAATCCCTCCATATAGCTCAGATGATGATGAGTGAAATGAGTTTGATAGAAAACTTTAGTAATTTGATCTTATCCGCATTGGTGCTACCAGATAGAATATGCTAGGTGAATTACAGATTGAGAGTGACCTTAGGACTCAAACCCTAGAGGCCTGCCCAAAAGGAGGATGAATTCTTAAAGTCCCTAAAGGACCTAAGGGAATTCCATTAGGAGGCCGATGGGCTAATGACCTTCCAGGACAGGGTTTATATCCTGAGTTTGGGGGAATTAAGGGAGAAAATCTTAGAGGAAGCCCATAAGAGCGACTATACTATTTATTTTGGTCCCACTAAGATGTATCAAGACTTGAAAGGGAGATTTTGGCAGCTAGGCATAAAGAAGCACATTGTTGAGTATGTTGCTAAGTATTTAGTGTGTCAGAAGGTGAAGATTAAACATCAGAAACCTACTAGGTTGTTACGATATCTTGATATTCTTGAATGGAAATGGGATAAGATTTCTATGGACTTTGTGGTAGGTTTAACCAAGACTCAGTTAGAAAATGATGCTATTTGGGTGATAGTAGACCGACTAACTAAGTTTGCACATTTCCTACCCATTAAGATCAATTTCTCTGTGGACAAATTAGCCCATTTATATATTCAAGAGATAGTGAGACTACACGGGGTCCTTACTAGCATTGTATCATATAGAGACCCTATATTTATCTTTAGATTTTAGAGAGCCAAGAAGCTTTTGGTACTAGGTTAAGCTTGAGTATCGCTTATCATCCTCAAACGGATGGATAAACAGAAAGGACTGTTTAGAATTTATAGGATATGCTTAGGTCATGTGCCTTGGAGCATAAGGGGAGTTAGTACCAAAGCCTAGCATTGATAGAATTCTCTTACAATAATAATTTCCATTCTAACATAGGGATGGCACTCTATGAAGCTTTGTATGGGAGGAAGTGTAGATCACTTTTATGTTGGTTTGAGGTAGGGGAAAGACAATTGTTCAAACCAAAGTTGGTATAGAAAACTACAGACCAAATCATGATGATCAGGGATAAAATGGCTAGGGCCCAAGATAAGTAGAAGAAGTATGCTAACAAGAGAAGGAGACCACTAGAATTCGATGAAGGGGATCATGTTTTCTTGAGGGTATCGTCTGTTACTGGTATAGGAAGAGCCATTGAGTCTAGAAAGTTAAATCTTAGATTTATTGGGCCATTCCAAATTCTGAGAAGAGTTGGCTAATCAGCCTACTGGATAGCGTTACCTCTATTATTGTTGAACCTTCATAATGTTTTCCATATTTTGAAACTTTGGAAATACATCAATGACCCATCACACATTCTTGATGCCAGTACAGTACAGTTAAAAGAAAATTTAACTTATCATCCAAAACCTTTAAAAATCATCGAGAATGAGGTCAAGCAATTAAGGAACAAGGTTATCCCTCTATTTAAGGTCTTATGGGATCAGTTATCTCCACAAGAGGTAACATGGAAAAAGGAAGAGGATATGAGGAAGTCATACCTAAAGTTATTTAGATAGGTATGTTCTAATTTCAAGGACAAAATTATTTTCAAGGAGGGTAGAAATGTAACATCCGCTCTTAATAAGATTAAGAGATGTTTGTTAATGGTTAATTTAAATAAAATGCTTGTGTATGTTACATTAGCTTGCATATAGTTGCATTAGTGCAGGAACTTAGTTGAAAGAAATAAAAGCTGAGTCAAAGCATGACTAAGGACTAAATTGAAAAGGGGAAGTTTAGTTAGGCTAAAGTCACAAAATGGCCAAGAGCTAGGGTGCAATTAGCTAGAGTTAATAATTTAGAAACACTAAACCCTAAAATAGAATTCCAAACTTTTGCATTTCCTAGAGAGAGAAGACGAACAGCGAGTAAAGAGAGAAAGTGCTTAGTTAGGGCAAAGGGAAAGAGATTTACTGAAGGAGGAATGAATTTTAGGCCAGGGAATTAGTACTACAACAATGGAAGAACCTTTTAGCATATTATACACACATTTATCAAGAAATCAAGTTAGCAACTCAACCTAACCCTATTTTCTAAAATGTTCAGCTATTTGCTGAAGAAATGTTAATGTGAATGTTTGGAGTTATGTTTGGGGTTTAAACCTACATTCTATATTTCTTCACTGCTATTGGGTGATGCTTGTTGGATGGTTGTGCTCATTTATGCTTGTAACTAATTGTGAAAGTGGGTTTATGCCCTAAGTGTGAAAGTGTGGTTTGATCTTAGTGTTGAGAAATGCTAAGTTGAATTTTGGGTTAGTTATAAGTGCTATATGATGTTTAAATGCTATTATTGAGTTCATGGATTGTGAAAATGGTTTGAAAACATGTTTTTGGGAAAAAAATGGATATAGTAAAAAGTTTAGAGCAGAAGTAATGCTAGCAACTGACTGCCAGCCCTGGAAGTTAACTGTCGTGTTATTCATTTACCAAGAAAAGCATCACAGAATGCTAGTAGCTGACTGCCAGCCCTTGGAAGTCAATTGTCGTGTTTTGCATTTTCTAGAAAATTTCCCAGAAAGCTAGCAGCTGACTTCCTCACTCTAACAGTCGATTGTTAGCTCCAGATTTTCCCAGAAGTGTCTCACAATAGGCTAGCAGTCGACTGACAGGCCTTTAGTAGCTGACTGGTAGCTCTTAGCCGAGACAGTTGCAAAAAGGTAGTGAGCTAGCAATTGTAACACCCCTTAGCCTATGGTTCCTTTTATATTAATTAAAAGGGGTATAGTATGTAAATATCATAATTGAGTGTGTTACTATTACTTCTACCTAAGTAAATTTTAAACTTTTACCAAGTTGGTTAATTGAGTGCCATTCGGGTTAGGTTCTACACTCGGGCTCTCATAAAGTTGCAGTAGAATATCGGATCAATTACATATACATAATTCATCTTAAGTAGCTATGCACAAACATACATAAATACTCATTCATTAAATTTAATTTAACTCATTAGGGTATAGAGGCAACAACCCTGCCACTCATAGCCCCATCAAATTCACTTACTCATAACTTTTAATCAATTCATATACAACTAAGTTAATATTGGCTATACAAGATATATTCTTTACTAGCCTTTCCAAAAATTATAAATACTAGTACAAATTAAACATGTGCCTATACTATCCAAAATAACCATTTTTGGGTACCCCCATGAAAGGTACTTCTTTCCTGCTTACCTTCTCTTCCAGCCAAGGAACCTACACATCTAGTACACGCCAACACTCATGTGAGAAATGAATCTCAATAGCAATGTAACCTACTTTGAAAATTACTAACCTGTACCACCGTGCGAACACGAAAACATCTTTACATTCTTTTCATTGTGAAACATAGTACATACTATGGGGATGCCATGCATGCAACATATTCTCATATCATGTGCTCAGATTTATGCAAGTGCCTTTAAAACATATAAACTTTGAAATATGGGATGCCCATTCATCATCATCTTATCATAACTTTCATGTACAACATATTATGGGATAGTAAACATGGCTTTAATTTTAACATATGAGCAAGAAAATAACACATCATATGACTATTCAACCACCCTTTAGCTATAACTCTAGCTTTAAATTTAGCTTTAGCTTTAACTTTAACCCTTTTGTACATTCTAAGGTATCCCTTAGCTGAATCTGAGTACCATTCTCATCACCAGCGGGATAATTGTCAAATTTACCCAACGTTTCCCTTCCTCGAATGAGACTGGCTATCAACTCATAAGATCACCATCAACTCTACCAAGATCTTTTCCTCTTTGCATTTGGGCAAATCATAATACTATAGAATCACCATCCCCTTTTAATGGATCACACTCCTGGTATGCTATTCTCTAACATATACATTAGGGTAACTCGGCTCATGATTATGGTTTTACTTAACTCTAAGTATGTGTTTCTTAAATGGCCTTTGGAAGATGACACTAACTTAAAGTTTGCAACCATCACGGTGTTTTTGAAATCATCTAAGTTCAAGTGGATATTTAACCATCCTAATTTATGGCACAACTGTGGAATGCTCAATGGCCGTCCCATACCAACAATCGGTCACTCAATCATAAGCCTATCCACCACTAGGCATACAACTTGGAATACTCCCCTCTTTTCTCTTTTATTTGTTCTGCTATCTTTATTTCACTATTACAAGGATCTCTTCATCGAAGTGATTCTTGACTCTATACTTTGCATGTACCCACTACATCCCAAGTTTAAATCATTAGTTTGAGTGAGATTTTGGGCTATTTTACTTTTAAAATGGTCATTTGAGCTCATTAACTAAGTTAGAAGGCTGGCAATAGAATGCTCTCTTACTAGCAGTCGACTACTAGGTCACTGTTCAATTTTCCCTGTCTTGACCGAGAGCTACCAGTCGGCTGCTAAGGGCTTTTCAGTCGACTACTAGCCTTGACAGTCAACTCCCAAGGGCTGGTAGTCTATTTTACTTTTTTGCTTGATTCTATGCACTTAAGTCTTTGATTGTCTTTTGAGCCTGTATGATTTAGTTATGAATGGGAAAGCATTGTTTCTCATAGTGTATGTTAGAAAGTAGTATTAATGTCTAATGCATTTTTTACCACGGTCGGGTCATACTGGTGTTGCTTGATTATTTTTCAAATTGTTCAATTTTGATTTAGGATGTTGATAATGCAGTTTGCATGCACTGCTTGATTAGTAATTCATATGGAAATATTTGAGAATCATATGCAATTTAGCCACACTTCAAACATGAGATTTGAGCCTAAGATAAGCATTCATTATAAATATGCTTTAAATTCTTTTTGTTGAGTGTGTATTTCACTTGATTGTGTCTCTAGAACTTGCTTTGTAATACTTGTGGAAGTTACATGAATTATTGAATATCGGATGATTTGGGCAACTTAGGATACACTATTTTTTTCCAAAAAGCTGACCCCATGTGTCTTCCTTAGTTAGCCACTATTAAGCCTTGACTTTTCTTTCATCACTTACATTTTACACCTCGTATTTCATTTTTATACACTGTCTTCTTTCTTCACCTCATTTACTGAAATTTGTATGATTTACTCTTTATAAAGGGATTAAAATGTATTGCCTTAATTGATGATAGTACACTAAGTTCTTTTTATCATTCTAGAAGCTTCCATCAATCCAAAAGTGTAAGCATGCAGACTACATATGAAAAAAAAATGAAAAAGAAATGAAAAAGAGGGAGATAACAATAAGAGTAGTCTGTCTGTTGATTTTGTATTCTCTGAGCATCACCAACTTCATTGAAAAAAAAATTAGTAAGAATTGTTATGTTTAGTATTTGTTGCGTTTAATCCTTTAATCCTTCATGATTCTTTAATTTGCATGAATTTTTAGCATATATGCCACTTCTACCAAAAATTTCTTCCCTACCTTCACCTTAACCTCATCACAATCCTGTTAAAACCCCTTGATTTTGGTATTCAATTTGTAGCAGTAGCAGAGATGAGATTTATGAGCAAGCATATAGTAGGCATATTCTTGTGAAGTTGCTTAAGGGATTTGTACCTTACCAGTTTACACTTTGAGTGATTTGAGTAATCTTTGAGAGGCATTGATTCTTAAATAATTGGCATTGAATTACTGGCTAAGTTGTGTATGCATCATTATTATCTCCATTCTATGTCAAGGTTTTTGTAATTTAGTCTATGATTAAGTTTCACGGGGGGATGTGTTAGGCATTATTAATTGAGGACTAGGTATGGACTTTGAGAAACTATTGCTGTTTGTTTAATGACTGAGTTAGTGTTTGCTTGAGGACAAGTAAAAGCTTAAGTGTGGGGTGATTTGATGAGCCTTATTCTATACATATTTTCCTGACAGGAATTGCCCATTTTATGAGCATTTTATGTAAGTTTATTCTTAAAATCACCTAAGTTTGATTTATTTTTATTTTCAGGCATTTTATCAAGTCATCATCAGTAAATGGAGTAATTATTGAGCCTGGACAGCTTTAGAGCACTCAAAATAGGCCATTTGGGCTAATTTTACTTATTAGGCCTTCGACCTTTTGGGCCTTAGACTGGGCTAGGAAGAGGAGAAAAGGAGCTATACCCGAGTGAAGCAAACCCGGAGCTGTGTGGATTTAAAGTGCAGCGTGCATTGAATAATACTCGAAAAATCCATTGCCCATTGCATAACCTGAACCACTTCCATTGCGAGAGAGAGGCCGAGAAATGCAACCTACCTAAGCAGCTTTCCACTGTGGCGCGGAGACATTTCAGTGTCAGGGGATGACGAGCGGGACACTGTTGTGCAAGCCAGCCATCGAAAAGTGCTAACACGATGGAGATTCGAGAGAGAAGCTGCGTGACTCGATGGTCACTGTCAATGGTCACTGTCACATAGATAGATCATTCCCCATTCAATGAGATTTTCTCCCTATAGCCAGTCTAAAATTAAGCTCACGGGATCACTGTCATTTAAACGAATCATTTCCTCTTTGCTTTTGGGCAGATCATGGTGCTATGGAATCACCACCACTTTTTCAGTGGATCACATTCCCAGTACGCTATTTCCCATGTATATACAAGGATGATTCGACTTGTACCCATGATTATGTTAAATTCTAAGTAAATGTCCCCTCCTTATTAGCCATCTTAAGTTACACTAACTTAGAAATCGCAATCATCACTATATTCTCACGCTTTTGTGGAATGCCCAATTGTCATCCCATACGGACAATTAGTTATTCGATTACAAGCCTATCTATCCTATAACATGCATTGGAAATACTTCCTCTAAGTTCTCTTTATTTTTAGTCTAAGTTTTCCTTTCTATTCTATGTTTTCCTTTCCGTTTGTACATTTCATATCTTTCCTTTATTTCATCTATCATGATACTCCCCTCTCATTTAGAATAACCCCTTTGTGTTTTCTAATACTTTCATAATTGAATTGTGTGGATATGGAAGGCCATACATTCTATTTAGGCAATTCACAACATACATTGCCAAATCCTATGCCTTAACCATTCACTTCTCCTTCCTTGAAATTGGTTGACACAAATAACTTTAACATTATTCTTTGCAATTTCATTACTAAAATTTCAACCTATTCCAAGGGAAAGCAAGGCAATGGTCTCGGCTAAGGGAAGAAAGTAAGGGAAAAATAGAGATTCCATACTATACATTCCCTATCTTCTACCCTTATCATTATACGAGTACAATTACATAAGTTTCCCTCAATTTCCATACAATTTTCATATTTCCTACCATTGCACATCAAGGGTTCTAGGTGAACTATCAATCATTCTTTCACCATTTCCATTCCATGTGACTTTCAATATATCTATGCATACATATAAGAACCCTTTTTCTCACAATAGACATATATGAATACCTAGATATATCTTTCCCTCTTATTGGTATACAAATTCACAATTAGGACTTCATGATTATGGCAGATCATTCATCAAGAAAACCATCCAACACATCATTATCTCTTCCTTCTCTTGCCTTGACCAAAACCATGACTTACATATATAAACAATTTCCATACAAAATCCCTCTTCATGATCTCGGCCAAAACACAAGAAAGGGGTAAATGGGAGAGTTTCATCAAAACATCCATTTTCTCACTCTCCCTTGCTTATGGCTGAAACACTAGTAATGTACATAGGCTAAAATTAAACAAAATCTCCTTCATAAAAATGCTTCATGCTCTCGGCCAAAGGGGAAGAGAAAGTGAATCAAGGTGGTTTCAACTCAGTTCTTTCCTTTTTCCCATTTCAAACAACAAACAAGTATGAAGACACCATTTCTTCATCATAACCATGACAATCTAAACATTACATAATCAAAACCAACAAGAAGGGCTTCATGAACATGGTGAACCACGAATCACAATCTTGCCACAAATCATTTAATTAATCCATTCAACACTCATAAACACACTCATACAACAAGACAAGCATAACCTAATAGATTTTCAAGCATATAAGAATCTAGAGAGAGAAACCCTACTATTCATGGTCGCCTTGGAAATTTCTCAAACATTCAAAAGATACCATAAACCATGAAATAAAGGGCACAGGATTGTTTAACTACCTTGGTTTGCCAATAGAAATGCTTTTTCCTTGGTCTTTCCTTCATTTTTTCTTCTTCTCCTTCTCAGTCACGCCTTCTTCTCCCTTGTCGTCGTGTTCTTCTTCTTTCTTCATAAAGAAGATGACTTGAAATATATAGGGGTAAAATGACCATTTTTCCCTTCATGGAAAAATGACCATTTTGCCCTTTATTTTTCCTTCAAAATTTTGAAAAGTGTGAGGGAATATGCTTCATGAGAATTTTCATGATATTTCTAGGTAAAATGATTATTTCACCCGTAAGGTGAAATTTATCATTTTACTCTTGGGTAAAATTACCATTTTTCCCTTAGGTAAAAATTGACTATTTTGTCACTAGGATATTTTCCTAAGGTCATCATGCCCTTCAGATATTTTTTTCCAAATATTTTCTATCGCAATTATTACGTTCTAGATATTTTTCAACGTCATAATTAAGCGACATTAATGTGCCTTGATTCTCATGCCAGGTAATGATGACACTTTAGATATTTTATGAAAATTATCTCTTTTCATTTTAGTCCCTATACTTTTCTTTTAGTTTAGTCCTTTTCCCTTTTAAGAAAACCTAGGAAATTTAAACAAATGCATTTGGTACATAATTGCTAAATTTAAGAATTTAGAACACACCTAAAAATATGAAAGAGCGGATATTACAATTTCTACTACCTAATGATTAAAAGCAACTTTCAAAGATCAGTGACAATGAATGAGAAAGGAATTTAATCAAGATAAGAAAAGCAAACCCAAAGGGGACCTATACTAATTGGCAAACACACATAAGATAATGAACTATTGAATCTATTTTTGATACCTATGAATGAATTCTCAATTAAATTCAACTTCTCTCTGGAGATAATCAAATTTCTAAACCTAAGAACCTATCACTGAAATTCCTTCCTAATGATTGATTTTAGGTAAGCATTATCGTTCTAATTCATCACTATTAAGAGTTGTTAGTTCTTAATCTAAAAACTAATTAACCTCATCTCTAAGTGAAAATTAATTATTCCTTGCAATTAGGGTTCCGATTTCAATTAAAATCTCTTGATGCAACTAAAAGAAATCTAGATAATATTCCATACAACATCTTGTACAGAAAATTTAGCATTCATTCATAATTTCAAGAAAGTTTACAAAATCAAAATTTAATGTCCATACATTCAAAGAAAAAATGTCAACTTCGTATGGAACCCCAATGGGTTTAACAAGTCTAGTTACACATGTTTATGGGTACAACAATCATCAAATTCAAATTCAAGAAGAGAAAAGGAAAGAAAACATGTATACCCTTTTCTTCTCTCGAGCAAAGGATGAAATGACTCCTTCTTCAATCTCTAAGTGCTTAAAGTTGTAATTGTCTCTTGATGCAATTCCAATCTCCCAATCTCCTATGAAACTTCAAGGATGCAAGTTGGATATTCAAGGGTTCTAAGTAGTCTCCTAGCCATCACTCCTTTGTTCCTAAAGCACCTTACAAGTCCAAGCAAGATAGGTTTCCAAGGTTACGACATCCTTCCAAGATTATTCCACTAATCACAACTAAGATTAGGGTTTTTATAGAAAGATGCTAGTTATCTTCAAGGAGGATCCTTGGACATGAAGGATTCTAGGGTTTTTCAAAAGAAAGAATAGGATAAGATAAGATAGGATGAGTGGGCGAGAGGGATGATAGGATTTTCAAAAGAGATCTTGATAAGTCAAAATCCCTTCAAAGATGATGATGTTTCTAGAAAGATGATAAGCTTCTAGATAGATGATAATCCAAGATAAGATGATGATAAGTCAAGATAAGATGATGATAAGCTAAGATAAGGTGATGATAAGTCAAAATCACAGCTTCTTCTCTTCTTTCAGACTTCTCTTCTTTCTCTACCAAAATCCTCACTGGCACACTTTGCATAAGACCAATGTAGCCATGTAACATCCACTCCAATTATGATTAAAAAGATGTTTGGTGATTGTTAATTTGATGTTTAATGCTTGTGTATGTTGCATTAGTGCATATAGTTGCATTAGCTTAGGGACTAAATTGAAAGGAAAAACATGAAGGCTTAGCAAGAGGTGGCTAGGGACTCAATTGAAAAGGGAAAGATGAGCGAGTCTAAAAGTGCAAAAGAGCTTAGGGACGAGATAGCAATTTCCAAAACCTCTCTTAAACCCTAGCTGAAGCCCTAAACCCTCCCATAATACCCAAACTTCAAAAACTTAGAGAGAGAGAGACATCAAGGGCGAGTAGAGAGAGAGAGCTAGGGCAAGAGGGAGAGGAAGAATTTCTGAAGGGAGAGGCAAATTTGAGGCTGGGAATTCATCCTATAGGAAGTGGAGATTCATCCTAGCACACCAAACACACATTTACAAGGAATCAAGGTAGCAATCCATCCTAAACCCAATTTTTGAAATGTGCAGATCTTTTCTGATAAAATGTGATTTTAAATGTTTTAAGTTAAGTTGGGGTTAAAACCTACATTCTGTATATTTTTCTATTTCTATAGGGTGTTTTGTTGCTGAATGTATGCTCATATGTGTGCTGCAATGGATTGGAAGGGTTGGGTTGTGTTCATCTAGATATATATAGACTAGATTTCCTTAAATGTACCATGTTTGAGCTAATGAACAAGAAATGTTTAATGAAAAGTAAAGTTTGTTGTATGGGAATTAAGCTCATATGTTTAGATTTGAAAATAGAATGCATGCTGGAATGGATTTTATGAAAATTGTGTTTTCTGAATCGCAATGAGCATAGCAAATGACTCTAGCGAGGCGATCAATCGCCATGTTCTTGGAAAACCCAGAAGTGTAGACAGAGGCTTAGCAGCTGACTGCCAAACACCTAGCAGTCGACTGTCGGGCCTGGGTCTGCACTAAGCAGTTGACTGTCTATCCTCGCAATCGACTGTTGTGTTCTTGGAAACCCAGAAGTGCAGGCAAAGGCTTAGCAGCCGACTGCCAAGTTCCTAACAGTCGACTGTTGGGCCTGGGTTTTCACTGAGCAGTCGACTAGCAGTCCTAGCAGTCAACTATTATCCTCATATTTTTACCTAGAACGCATTCTAGAAAGCCACCAGTCGGCTGCCAGCAACTGCTAGCTTACTGATTAGAACAAAGGATTACAAAGAGCCACCAGCCGACTACTAGCCTTCCATCAGTCGACTGGCAGCCCTATAACTTGTGAAATGAGGTTTTTAATGGCAATTGAGCTTAGTAATTCTTCATACTAACTTAAATGAGGGCTCACAACAGGGGTAAGCAAGAAAACTGGGAGTTTTGGGTAATGTGCAAAGGATATAGTCACTTTTCACTTGGATGAGAATGGTCCTTGTGATAGTGATACAAAAGGGAGTGGAGAGACATCAAAAAGGAAGAGTGAAGTATCCTAGGCATATGCACTAATGGTAGATAGGCTCATGAGTCAAGTGACCGATTGTCGGTATGGGACATCCATTGGCATTCCATGATTGTTCCATGTATTAAGATGGTTAAACATCCACTTGACATAGATGACTTCGAAAACACCATGATGGTTGTAAACCCTAAGTTAGTGTGTCTTCTAAAGGCCATAAAGAAACACATACTTCAGGTTAAAGCATAACCATAGGCATGAGCCGAATCACCCTAGTGTATATGTTAAAGAATAGCGTACCGGAAGCGTGATCCACTGGAAAAGGGGTGGTGATTCTATAGTCTCATGATCTACAAAAGTGGAGAGGATAAGACCTGTCCATAGGTTTTACAGTAATCCCATAAGTTATTGAGATTGTACGTTGGATTCGGCTAGGGGACGCCTTAGTAGTACTATGTAGTAGGGTTACCGTAGTGGCGCAGTTAGTCACCAGGATAGCTCATTCATGTATGTAGTGGTACGTGGAGTAGTTGCTGGGCGACACTCCCGATAGCTCGTATCTTATGATTGTTTCCGCCTGCTCAAAAGGCATGTTTATTACCCTACGGAAAATGTTTTATAATGAAAATGATGATAAATGCACTTCCTATGTTTTAAAGTTGATATGTTTTAAATGCACATGCATACATATGAGTATATACCATGATTAAATGCTTCACTCATTTCATCCTCATAGTATGTTATATGTTATACGAAAGAATGTAGAGGTTTTTCGTACGAGCATGGTAGTACTAGTTAACGGATTTTGTAATTGGTTGTATTGCTATTGAGATTCATTTCTCACTATAGTGTTGACATGTACCAAATGTGTAGGTTCCCTTGAGCTGGAGTAAGAAGGTAAGGTATGCAGAAGTGTTCAATCTAAGCACACAAACTGTTTGTTTTGAATAGTATAAGTACATGTTAGGATTGAGCTAGCTTTCATGAGATTTTGAGAAAGGCTAGTGTAAGGTTATTTTGTATAGCCTATTCTAACTTATCTGTATATGAATTAGGCTGGATTGATGATTAGACTATTTAATGGGGTTATGAGTGGCAGGATTGTTGCCTCCATACCCAATAGTTAATTGATTATATTTAATTAAGAATGCATGTCTATGTATAGTTAATTTAGGTGTATGCTATATGTGTTTATTCTGTTGTGATATTGAGAGAACCCGAGAGTAAAGACCAACCCAAATGATAGTTAATTAATTCACTTGGTAAAAGTTTTAATTGGACTAGGGTAAAGGTAATAGTAACACCAATATTCTGATAATTATTTTTATATTATATCTTTTTAAATACCTAAAAGGAACCATAGGCTAAATGGGTGTTACAGTCCATGCTTCAAGGACCACATGACATGTTTCTAGGCTATTTGGGCCTTTAGAATGGCTCTATTGCTAAGCGAGTCAAATCAAGATTTATCCGATTCCCTATGTCAAATTCAAATGACTTGGTAAGCTTCTGAAATGAAAAAGGATGCAAACTTAGGTGATTCTGGGGATAAAAACACATAAAATGCTCATGAAATGGACAATTAACCTCAAGAAAAATATGTATAAAATAAAGCACATCAATGGGTTTGTAAAACAGGTGATCTAGCTATTGAGATTATAAATCTCAAATTTTCACTAATGTGTCCAGATATCTTAATGTCACGTACTCCTAGAGATTGAGGTGGCGGTAGCTCAGGTTCCATTCATGGGGCCAATCACGATAATCAGAGATGTATGGGTGGTGATGATCCTGGCAGTACCTCCCATGGCTCCCTCAGTAGGTGGACTAAGGTTTGAGAAACAATAGAAATAGTAACCTTATTTCTATATTATTATTCCATATATTTTAATCAGTATATCCTTAATTGTAACAACCCACCTCGATAGGTACTCATCATATATTACTCCATAGAGATGATATGCTACTAACTTATTTTTCTAATTAAATACTTAAGTTCACTTTTAAATTAACACCCAGGATCCTTTTTTAGTTTAAATGTTTAGGTTTAGGTTTACACTCAGATTCTCACTTCTATTCATTCGATAGCATAAGCATAATAAAATACAATCAGTTAGGTGTATCGAGGCATTTTATATTATAATGCATAAATATTTACATAATCAAAATAATCAGTGAGAGCTTGGGGAGATGACACTGATAGTCGCAGGACCACCTAACCTATTATGGGATAAACGATGTAGCAGTACCTAAGTTTGAATTTCTATATACATATAAACAAAACAATAGTAGGCTCTACCATCATATACAGCATATATATACTAATCCCTTATGACCATCAAAAAATAGGTCAGGGGTTGTGGAGCACCAAAAGGATAACTACCATCTCTACCACTCTATCCTACTAGGGTGATAAAGCACATCCATGATCCAGATCAATACTTTGCCAATCTTAAGGAAGTACCCGAGGCTGAGCACCTCAATAACCTTCACGTCCACCTACACCTTCAGTGAGGCTCTATGCATCTAGACACATCAACACACATGTGAGAAATAATCTCAATAATCAAGAGGAATCAAGTTAAAAAATACTGTTTATGGTATCAGCCGTGAATCACATGAAAAACTCTTAAATTTAGTTCATTTCAGTGCAAATCATAATGGATAATACGTAATGCTTATGCTATGTAAGATCATGCATTAGAAATTAAACATGATCATGTCATGCTCAATGGGCATTCTCATTGTCAATCATTCATTTCAGAGTAATATGAACATTCATAACATTTAAAGGAAGATAACATTCATCTTTCACTCATTTGGCTCCTTGGCCCATTATTCGTACTTTTCCTTTCAAGCATACACTGTATGAGTTCCTTTATGATATTTTTTCCTAGCATTAGGATCCTAGGGAATCCCCAAGTCTTCCTTTATCATTTTAGGAAAAACATTCTTTGTGATGGATTACACCCCATATTAGATCACTATGCCTCTCTGTGGGTCACATGTTATATCCACTCTTCGAATCATTATACCTCTCATGTGGGTTACAGGTCATTTCCACTTGTTTTTTGTGAGAATCCAGTGATGCTTAGATATCATTTCAAGTTACATAACTCTATTATATATGCTAGACTGACAGGTTCCCATATTATGGTAGCTACAACCCTAAGTAGGTAACTCTTAGGTTGTCAAGGTAAACTAACTTAGAGTTGACCACTATTATAATGTTTTCTAAACACTTTCAACCTAAGCAAAGGAGCAAATAAAGAATAGGAAGTTGGCTGCTAGAAGGCTTCAAGTCAAGTGCCAGGTAGTAAGTTGACTTCCAGAAGGCTACAAGTTGGCTACCTCTTTCTGAACTTGTATTTTTGGGCTTAAGAACACGAAAGTCGACTTCCATGATGAAGAAGTTAGCTACCCTATTCTTGCCATGCTTTAAAAGTCATGTTTTGATACATTTTTTCCCTCAAAACTTCAATATTTCATTTCAAATCATTTATAAACTCTTTTCCCCTTCCAAAAACAACATTATACATCAAAACTAAGCTCTTTTAAGCTAGGAATCAAGCCAAACCTTAAGAATCACATTCATAGAGGAGAGAGAAAGTAACCCAAAACCAAAAATATGGTTATAACACAGATCAATCACATGAAAGACCTCACAAGCATATATCCCGCATACAAATCAAAGAATACAAGTTTAAATTTCCTTAACTCAACTAAAAAAACACAGGTTTTTCAATGTTTCCATGAAAGAGAAAATGAGTTTTCACCAAAAGGAGAAAGGGAGGATTTCTCTTGATTATCTTCGTGATTTGTGCGTTGATTTTTTTTTTTAGTTGAAATTTAACTTTTATAATGATCTCGTTCAATTTGTAGCTCAGATATACTTCTCTTCCCTGATTTTATCACTCATCTATCTCCTTTTCTCTCTCTAGCAAGTGTGTATGACACTTCTCTCTTCGCTTTCCTTATTTATATCATGGGTTTTCCTAGGGGAGAAAGTTTAGTTAACTAAAATTTAAAAATAATTGCTAATTGGTACCTATGGTTAAAATTAAATTTTAAATATCCTAGAAGAGTTCTTCCTCCTTTATGCAGCCTTCAAATTTTAATTCCTTCAAGGTTCCATTTCTAATTACCTTACTTTAATTCCTTATTTATCCTTTGGGTTAAATTACCCAAATGTACCACTTTTTTAAGACTTCATTTTATCTTAAATCGAACCTCATTTTGGCTTGAATTTTCAATCAATTAATCCATAACTAACTTCTCTAGCTCTCAAGATTACATTTTTATTGAAAACATGTCTTGAACTCAGTTGAATTTCATTTAAAGGCTAAGCTACTTAGGGGAATATTACAATTCTCCCTCCTAAAATAAATTTTGTCCTTAAAATTTAAGAAGTATACCTATTCGAATAACTTTGAATGGGTTGTGCTAATATCTGTCTCCTTTTCCCATGTGGCTTCTTAAGGTGAAGACTTATCCCACTGTAATGTTAGCAATGGAATGATCCTGCTTCTCAGTTCTTGTTTTCAGAATCAATGATTTTTTTAGGTTTGGGATGATAGGTTAGATTATCATTTAATTGCACTACTTAGGCATCCAATACATAGGAAGGGTTAGAAAAATACTTTCTGAGTTAAGAGACATGAAAGACATTATGAAGGTTTGAAAGAAATGGGGATAAGCCTGTCCTGATATATAGATGAACCTATTCTATTCAAAATTATATGGTCTCAAATTCCTTGGACTTAATTTTTTAAACCTTATAGCTCTATTAACACCTAACTTTGGGGCTATTTTGAGGAAAACATATTCTCCCTCTTGAAATTTTAGGGGTTTTCTTCTCATATAAGCATAGTTCTTTTCCCTAATTTGAGCTTTCAAGAGTTTCTACCTAATTACCTTGATTTGATTAGTTGTCTCTTAGACAATCTCTATTCCAAGGAGTTTTTTTTCACTTACTTTAAACCAGCATATAGGGAATCTACACTTTGTCCCATAAAAAGCTTTGTATAGGTTCATCCCTATGCTAGAGTGGAAGCTATTGTTATAGGAAAACTCTATGAAAGGTATACTCTTATCCCAATTACCCTTCTGCTCTAGCACACAGGCTCTAGGCATATCCTCTAGGGTTTGGATTGTTTGTTTTGTTTGACCATTGATTTAAGGATGGTACATATTGCCAAACGATTCCTACAGTGCTTTTCAGAACCTAAAGGTGAAGCTAGGGTCTCTATTTGAGACTATATGGGTAGGAATGCCATGTAATCTAAATATTTCTTGAATGTAAAGCTGAGCTAGATTATTCAAGGAATAGTTTCACCTGAATTGGAAGAAAATGTGTGGATTTAGTTAATCAATCTAGATTACCCAAATCGTATAATTATCGAATTAGGTTCTAGGTAAACCTACTACAAAATCCATCGTCACTTTATCCCATTTCTACTCAGGGATATCTAAAGGTTGTAGCATGCCAATAGGCTTTTGATGTTCTATCTTGACTTGCTGACTTGCCAAACACTTAGTAACAAACTTCGCTATATCTCTCTTCATACCTGACCACCAATATCTAAACTTCAAGTCCTAATACATTTTAGGATTTTAGTCTTTAAGTGTTCGCTATTAGGGATATAAATTTTATTTTGAAACTATACTACCTTATCAAAAGCTTTACTAAATTCCTTAGTGTCCTTTAGGGATTTTAGGAATTCATCATGTAATTGAGCTTTAAGGATCTAAGCCCTGCGCTCACAAGCTATCCTCAAATTTTTTAAGTAGATCCTATTAGGAAGTACTAATATGGCTAGATTCAAGTTCCTAAAATTTTTTATCAATTCCATTTCATTTACCATCATGTAGGCCATGTGTAGGGATTTCCTACTCAAGGCATCAACAATTACATTTGCTTTGCCAAGATGATACTTAAGCTTAAATTCATAATCCTTAAGGAATTTCATCCATCTCTTTTGTCTCATGTTTAACTCCTTCTAATCAAAGAGGTATTTGAGAATTTTATGGTCACTGAATACCTCAAACTTTGCTCTAAAGAGGCGATGTCTCTAAATCCTTAAGGCAAATACTATGGCCGCTAACTCTAGGTCATGAGTAGGGTATTTCCATTCTTGAGCTCTAAGTTATCTTGAAGCATAAGCAACTACTTTCTTGTCTTTCATAGTCCTTTTTTGGAAGTATCGGTGTATACCTCAAAGGATCTTAGTTGTAACATTCCACTCCAAGAACTTGAACCATTATGTGGGTTAATTACCATATCTTGCATGAGTTGAAATAGATTGTTAGCAAGATTAACGATAGGTGGGATAGAAATATTAACTAACAAACCATGCCAAAAGGAAGTTTAAATTGTGAGAAATGGAGATTTGAAGATAGGTATCACATTGAGGGGAAAATAACCCCAAACGAGATAGTGGTATATTAGAGTAAAAATGATTATGGGAAAGGATCTTAGGAGAAATTAAATTAAAGAGTGGCACGCAAAAGTAAAATGTCCCTACTAGTCGAAAAAACTTCCTAAGGAAGTTAGCCCATATATATACTAGCTAAAAGAGAGAGAGTTTAAATTTTCTAAACTTAGTGAGAGAGAGAGATGAGTTAGAGAGAGAGATAAGAGTTGGAGAGAGAAAGTAAAAAAGTGAAGGAGAAATCAAAAAGAGTCCATAGTGGCTTAAGGAAATCAACCTAGAATGATTTTGGATAGCATTTAACACACAGATCTGTTTGAAAACAAGAGGTAATCAAGATAAACTTCATTCCCCTATTTCATTTTTCTCTTTTCAAAGAAAATGGGTTTATACCCTATGTGATCATTTGAGTTTAAAAAGGGATTGTAAACTTGCATTCTTGCTTAAAATATGATAGACGTATGTTTATTTGGTTATGTATGCTTTTGAAATGGTCTAAAAACAAGATTTAAGAAGTGAATATTTTCTCTCTCTAATTGGTGTATCTAAAATTGCTTCTCTCTACTCCTGCCTATTTAGACATTGGCTGCTTAAGGGAGAAGGCTTTTGGCAAGTATTTGAAAATATTTAGCAATAAACCCTTGGGTCATTTAGTAAAATTATAACTTATGGGGAAATTTTTCCATATTATGCCATGATCCTTTTATACCTCTCAAAGTTCCATTTCTAACTAATATTCTACCTAAATGTGACATTTTCCATTAGGTTTTTTTGCCCAATTTTGTCACCTCTATTCAATTCCTTATTTTTCTCAATCTAGACCTCATTCGAGTTAGGGTTTTTTGCTAAAAGCTCTATGGAAAACATGCCTAATCCTAGATATCAGCTGTAACACTCCCATTAGCCTATGGTTCCTTTTAAGTGTTTAAAGGTATAATGTATATAATTATCATAATAATGGTGTGTTACTATCACTTATACCTGATTAAATTTTAAAATTTTTACCAAGTTGATTAACTAAGTGCCATGTGGGTTGGTCTTTACTCTCGGGTTCTCTTAACATTACAATGAAATAAATATTTATATATAGAATACACCTAGATTAACTATACATAAACATACATTCTTAATTAAATATAGTCAATTAACTATTAGGCATGGAGGCAATAATCTTGCCACTCATAACCCCATCAATTAATCTATTCATCAATCCAACCTAATCCCTACACAGATAAGTTAGAATAGGTTATACAAAATAGTCCTACACTAGCTTTTCTTAAAATATCATGAAGGCTAGCTTAATCATATCATGTACTTATACTATTCAAACTAAACAGTTTGTATGCCTAGATTGGACACTTCTTCTTACTTTACCTTCTTCTCCAGCTGAAAGGGACCTACACATCTAGTACATACCAATACTATTGTGAGAAATGAATAGTAGCAATGCAACCTATTATGAAATCTATTGACCTGTACCACCGTGCTCGCACAGAAAACTCTACATTCTTTTATAAATCATATTGTATACTATTGGGATAGAGTGCATGTAGCATTTAATCATATTATATTCTCATACATATGCATATTCATCAAAACATATCATCTTTAAAACATGGGAAGTTTATTCATCATCAATCTCATCATCATTACTTTCATATAAAAAATATGTGTGATACTAAATATGCCATCATTTCACTTTCATAACATATGAGCAGTACATAAAACACCCTAAGAGTAATCAAGAGAGTCGCCCAGCAACAACTCCATGCACCATTGTCTATATGAATAAGCGTATGGCTATCTAGTCATGCCTTAACCTTTGTATATTCTAAGGCGTCCCCTAGTGGATCCAAGTACCTTAATGGTCCCTGCCCCTTTTCGGCAGATCATCCCTGAACAGCGAGAATCCTCCCTTTCGTCCCAAAAATGGCTGGTATACTAACATGGGATCACTGTCAACCATACTCAGATCATTTCCTCTCTGCTTTTGGGCAGATTATAATACTATGGAATCACCATCACTACTTCGAGGTGGATCACACTCTCGATACACTATTCTCGATATATACTATAAGGTAAACCGGCCCATGCCTATGGTTATGCTTAACTCTAAGTATGTGTTTCTTATATGGCCTTTAGGATATGACACTAACTTAAAGTTCATAACCATCATGGTGTTTTTCGAAATCATCTAAGTTCAAGTAGATGTTTAACCATCCTAATTTATGGCACAATTGTGGAATGCCCAACGGTCGTCCCATACCGATAATCGGTTATTCAAAAATGAGCCTATCTACTCTAAGGCACACACTGAGAATACTTTCCTCTTTCCCTTTTTGTGTTTTCTACTCTCTCTATCTTTCATTATCACAAAGGTTTCATCACCCAAAACTCCCAATTTCCCTGCTTACCTATGTTGTGAGCCCTTAATTAAGTTAGTATGAATAATTACTAAGCTCAATTGCCATTAAAAACTTCATTTCACAAGCTAGAGAAATTTGCCGATCATTCTTTGGAAGGCTAGCAGTCGGTTGGTGGCTCTCTGTATTCCTTGAGTGTTAGATAGTAAGTTAGCAGTCAGCTGCCAACTCCTTGATAGTCGATTGGTTGCTTTTTAGAATACGTCATGGGAAAAAATAAGAGTAAAATAGTTGATTGCTAGGATGGCTAGTCGACTACTTAGTGCAAACCTGGGCCTAATAGTCGACTGCTAAAAATCTGGCAGTCAGTTACTAAGCCTTTGTCTATACTTCTGGGTTTTCCAGAAACACAATGATCGGCCACTGTACTTAGCGATCAATTTGCTATGCTCCAAGTAGTTCATAAAACAGATTTTTGATAATACCCAGTCCAGAATACATTCTATTTTCAATTCTAAACACATGAGCTTAATTTCCATATAACAAGCTTTACTTCTCATTAAACATTTCTCATCCATTAGCTCAAACATGGTACATTCAAGGAAAATTAGTCTCTATCACTAGATGAACACAACTCAGCCCTTCTAATCCATTACAAGCATATATATGAGCATACATCTAGCAACACAACATCCCATAGAAATAGAAAAGCATACAGAATGTAGGTTTAGCCCCAATCTTAGTTCAAACATTTAGAAATTCATATTTTCTAGCAACAATAAACATTTCAAAAAAGATAGGGGTTTAGGATGGATTTCTACCTTGATTCCTTGCTAATGTGTGAGTTTGATGTGTTAGGAATAATCCTCCCTTGCTGTAGGGCTAATTTCTAGCCTCAAATATGCTCTTTCCTCAACAAAATCTCTTCTATCTTGCCCTAGTCACCCTTTTCTCTCTCTACTCATCCCTTTATTTCTCTCTCTAAAATCTGAAGGTTTGAAAATGTGTGGGAGTTTAGGGCTTCAGCTACGGTTTAAGAGAAAGTTAGAAAATTGCATTCTAATCCTTAGCCACTTTGTAGTTTTAGTCTCCATATATTTTTCCTTTTCACTTAGGTCCTTAGCCTCACTCTTAACTAAGGAATTGTATTTCTTTCAAGTTGGTCCCTATACTAATGCAACTATATGTACTAATGCAACATACACAAGCATTAAACATCAAATTAACAATTATCAGACATCTCTTTAATCATAATTGGAGCAGATGTTACATCAGCCACTATCAAACATGTGCAGAAGAAATTTATTAAATCATATGTAAACCATTTATATTGCTTAGAGCAGGATGTTACATAGATAACTTATCGAGTCATACCTATCCTCGGGTTCCTCTAGTAGGTCCCAATAGAAGTCATCAATTTTCTATAAGTCTCAATCCTATGAACATTGGGGAATCCTTTCGTAAACCACCTCTACAACATCCTAAGTGTAGGGAAGAGTAGTGGGATGAATTAGAATCTGTAAACCCTCTTACTAGGCATCATGAATTACACACTGGTTGTGCTCAAGAAGGCTATATAAGGGAACCTAATGATCATATTGATATCACTAGAAGAGTTAAGGTTAAAGCCCTTGAGTATGATGGTAAATTAGACCTTAATGCCTTTCTAGATTGGTTGGAAAACCTTGAAGAATAATTTGAGTGGTATGACATGAATGATATTTAGCATGTTCTCTTTGCTAGGATGAAGCTTGTAAAACCTACCAAGAGGTATTGGTAAATTATTCGGAGAAACCTATAGCATTTAGGTCAACCTCAGATAAGGTTTGGGTTGAAATGAAATTAGAGCTAAAAAAAAGTACTTGCCCACTTATTATAAGAGTCAATTCATGAACCAATTGATTAACCTCAAGTAAACTTCTAGCATGACTGAATACATTATCCAATTTTAGGATCTTGTGTTAAGATGTGATCTTCAAGAAGAACAATGGGTGACAATCACTAGTTTTGTTAATGGACTCTGTCTTGAGATCCAAAGGGAGCTTAGGTTAAACTTTCTTGATTCTATAGATGAATCCTACCATAGGGCCCTTGAGGTAGAATATTTCTCTAAGTACAATCTATTAGGCAATTCACTCCTTTAGGAATAGAGTCTCGACTAACTCAACACTATTTTGGCTAATTGTTATGTAATAGTGTGTTAGCCTAAAGCAAATTCTTTGTACCCTTCTAATCAAGTTTCAAGCCCTCAGACCAATATAACTAATAATAATGAATCTATAGGGTCTAGCTCTTGCCTTAGTGGCCCTACCATAGAGTGTTTTCGTTGCCATTCTAAGGGCCATATTACATCTAGGTGTCCACATTGAGCTATAATTCTTGAGCACCAATATGATGTTCTTGAGGAAACCCCAAACACTAACACTGTGGAACCCTTTGAGTGCACTTCTGATGTTGAAGAGGAAATTATAGTTAAGGAAGCAATTCAAAACTCTAGGCCCCTTTATGTAATAAGGTGCATTCTATTAGTTATGATGCCTAAAGATTCATGGAAAAGAACTAATCTTTTACACCTTTGTGAAATGTGGGAACAAGGTGTGTAAACTAGTCACTAATGGAGAAAGTTCAAGAAATTTTATCTTTACCTTAGGAGTAACTAGACTTAAACTAGAGCCTCACCCTAAGCCTTTTATGGTAGCATGGGTTAACAAGACTTCTTTGCTTGTAACCCAGCAATGTCGTGTTCCCCTTTAATTAGGTGATTATCAAGAAGAGATCTTGTGTGATATTCGTTCTATAAATGTAGCTCATGTTTTATTAGGAAGACCGTGGCTTTATGATCATAATGTTACTAGTTATGGCAAAGAAAATACTCATGTGTTTAAACATGGAGGGAAAACCATTTTTTTTTTTTTTGCTACCTGCCAAGGCTGAAGTTGAGACTAAGAAAACCTTCACTAATTAACCCATAGGCAATTTAAGGATTAGAGAAAAGAAGTTGGTGTCATGCTTGCATTAGTTCCCAAACTCTATGTTAAAGTAACTTCTGCAAGGAAGTGTGAAGTGTCTTTTGAGATATCGTGACCTTTGGAGGAATTTTAGGATATTTCTCTAGATTAGCTTCCTTTAGAACTACTGCCTATGAGATACATTTAACATGACATTGATTTGGTTCCTAGTTCTTAACTTTATAATCCCCCAGACTATAGGATGAACCCAAAGGATATGGAGGAACTCAATAGACAAGTTAAAGGTTTGCTAGAGAAAGGATATATCTAGCCTAGTTTGAGCCATTGTGCAATGCCTACTCTTTTAACTCTTAGAAAGGATATATCATGGTGAATGTGTGTTGATAGTTGAGCAATTAACAAGATCACTATCAAGTATAGGTTTCCTATTCCTAGGCTTGAAGATATACTTGATTTCGCAATTAGTGCTCATTGCTTCTTAAAAATTGATCTTCGATGTGGCTACTATCAAATTAGGATTAGACCTGGGGATGAGTGGAAGACTACTTTTAAGACACAAGATGCATTATATGAATGATTATTCATGCTTTTCAAGTTCTCCAATGCTCCTAGAACTTTAATGGGTGATAACTCATATTCTCATACCTACCTAGGCAAGTTCTTGGTTGTTTATGTTGATGATATATTGATTTATATAGCCATTCTAGGGAAGAACATCTAAACCATATTCGTTAGGTTTTCCTCACCCTTTATTATGAGCTGAAATGTTGTTTCCTGCAAAATCAAGTTGTCTTAGTTCATACTTTTTGAAAAGGGCTTAGCTGTTAAACTTGAAAAGGTCAAGGTTATGAAATAATGACCTGAATCTAAATCTATTTCTAAGGTTCAAAGCTTCTATGGATTAGCTTCTTTATAGGCATTTCATTAAGAATTTCAACACCATCATAGATCCTATTATAGATTATTTGAAGAAGGATAAATTTCATTGAACTCCTGTAGCTTCTCAAGCTTTTGATTTATTAAGGAGAAACTTTTTGAATCACTAGTTCTAGCTCTAGCCGACTTTGCCAAACCTTTTGAGGTTTCTTGTGATGTTTCTAAGGTAAGAATTGGGGTGTTCTCAATCAAGAAGGTCATCTCATAAAATTTCTTCATTAAAAAGCTTAATGAGGCCAAGCAAAAGTATTCAATATATGACAAAGAGTTCTATGCCATTGTTAGAACACTTCAGCATAGGAAGTTCTACTTGTTACCTTAAGAGTTTGTACTATACTTTAACCATCAAGTCCTTAAGTTTCTTCACTCTCAAAGACATCTAAATCCTAGGCATGCAGAGTGGGTTGAGTTCCTTCAACAATTCACTTTTGTTGTCAAGCATCATTCTGGTGTAGAAAATAAGGCTACTGATGCCTTGAGCCATATGCTTACTATTTTACATTCTATGAGTGTCAAAGTTATGGGGTTTGATAGATTAAAGGATGAATATGCCATATGTCCTGGCTTTGGAATCATTTTTCAAGAAATTATTAGTGGTAGTCTTCATTATCACCAATACTTGATCATTAAGGATGGTTAATTTTTTGAGGAACTAGATTGTGCATTCCTCAAACATCTATGAGAGATTTTCTTATATAGGAATTACATGTAGGAGGATTGGCTGGTTATTTTAGAAGGGACAAAACCATAGCCCTAGTTGAAGATAGGTTTTATCAGCCTTCCTTGAAACGTGATGTTGCAAGAGTCTTATCCCAATGTCATACTTGTTAAACCTCAAAAGCCAAAAAGCAAAAAACATGGCTATACACTCCTTTTCCTGTTCCTCATGAACCCTAGAAATATCTTAGTATGTATTTTGTCCTTAGATTGCCCCACACAGTAAGCGAACATGACTTTATTTTAGTTGTAGTGGATAGGTTCTCTAAGATGGCTCATTTTATTTCTTATAGTAAAACCTCAAATACTTCTCACATAGCTAAGTTGTTCTTTCATGAGGTTGTGTGTTTGCATGGGTTACCTACCACTATTGTGTCTAATAGGGACGTTAAGTTTGTCAACTATTTTTGGAAAACTCTTTGGAAACTTTTTGGGACACAATTAAAGTTTTCCTCTTCTTTTCACCCTCAAACTGATGGTCAAACTGAGGTTAAAAGTCATAGTTTGGGTGATTTACTTAGAGGCTTGGTTGGCGATAAGCCTAGAAATTGGGATTTAGTCTTACCCATAGCTAAGTTTTCTTATAATAATTAAGTTAATAGGTCCACAGGCAAGAGTCCTTTTGAGGTTGTCCATGGCTTTACGCCTCGCTAACCCATTGACCTGATGCCTATCCCTTTGACCACTCACACTTATGAATTTGCAAAATCCTTTGCTTATCACATTCATAAATTACATGATGAGATTAGATGTAAACTTGTATTAAGCAATGAACAATATAAATGTCTACTAATCTTCACCATTGTTTCCAAAGTTTTGATGTGGGTGAGCATTCTCCTCAGCCCTCATTCAAAAAGTTACATGCCTATACTTTTGGCCTTTTTTGCATTTCTCAAAAACTTGGTCCTAATGCATACTTGCTTGAGTTACCACCTGATATGGCCATTAATCTAATTTTTAATGTTGACAATTTGTTTCCTTACTGAGGTAATTTTAAGCCTCCCCAATTATTTTCTGATGATTCTTCAGATACCCAACCTCTTCATGTAATACCCCCATTAGCCTATAGTTCCTTTTAAGTGTTAAAAGGCATAATTTATATAATTATCATAATAATGGTGTGTTAGTATCACTTCTACCCGAGTAAATTTTAAATTTTTTTTACCAAGTTGATTAATTAAGTGCCATTTGGGTTGGTCTCTACTCTCGGGTTCTCTCAACATCGCAGCGGAATGAATATATATGTATATAGAATAACCCTGGTTTAACTATACATAGACATGCATTTTAATTAAATATAAATAGTTAACTATTGGGCATGGAAGCAACACTCCTGACACTCATAATCCATCAATTAGTCTATTCATCAATCCAGTTTCATTAATATGCAAATAAGTTAGAATAGGCTATACAAAATAGTCTTACACTAGCTAGCTTCATTCTACCATATACTTAAGCTATCCAATATTAAACAGTATGTATACCCAGATTGGACACTTCTTCATACTTTACCTTCACCTCCCGCCCAAGGGGACATACACATCTGGTACATGCCAACACTATCGTGAGAAATGAATCTTAGTAGCAATACAACCTGTTACAAAATCCATTGACCTGTACCACCGTGCTCGCACAGAAAAACTCTACATTCTTTCATAAAACATATCACATAATATTGGGATGTAATGCATGTAGCGTTTAATCATGTTTTGTACTCATACATATGCATATTCATCAAAGCATATCATCTTTTAAACATGGGAAGTGCATTCATCATCATTCTCATTATAAAAAATTTAAACATGCCATCATTTCACTTTCATAACATATGAGCAGTACATAAAACACACTACGAGTAATCAGGAGAGTCGCCCAGCAACAACTCCACGCACCATTGTCTATATGAATGAGCACATGATTATTTAGCCATGCCTTAACTTTTGCACATTCTAAGGCATCCCCTATTGGATCCAAATACCTTTATGGTCCTTGCCCCTTTCCTTCAGATCATCCCTAACTAGCGGGATTCCTCCCTTTCATCCCAAATGAGGCTGGTATAACTCTCATAGGATCACCATCAACTTTACCCGGATCATTTCCTCTCCTTTTTTGGGTAGATCATAATACTATAGAATCACCACCATTCCTTCGAGGTGGATCACACTTCCGGTACGCTATTCTCTATATATACTTTAAGGTAAATCGACCCATGCCCATGGTTATGCTAAACTCTAAGTATGTATTTCTCATATGGCCCTTGGGAGATAACACTAACTTAAAGTTTTCAACCATCACGGTGTTTTTGAAATCATCTAAGTTCAAGTGGATGCTCAACCATCCCAATTTATGGCACAACCATGGAATGCCTAATGGCCATCCCATACCGACAATCGGTAACTCGATCATGAGCCTATATACCCTAAGCCATACATTGAGAATACTTTCCTCTTTCCATTTTTGTGTTTTCTACTCTCTCTTTGTTTTACTATCACAAGGGTTTCATCACCTAAATCCCATTTTGCAAGCTAGAGGGCTTCCAGTCAACTGGTGGAAGGTTAGTAGTCGGCTAATGGCTCTCTGTATTCCTCAAGTGGCAAAAGCAAGCTAGCAATCACGCTGGTAGTTGGTTGGTGGCTTTCTCGAATGCGTCATGGCAAAATAAAAGCATGATAGTCGACTGCTAGGATGGCCAGTCGACTGCTCAGTGCAAACCCAGGCCTGACAGTCAACTACTAGGAACCTGGCAGTTGGCTGCTAATCCTCTATCTGAACTTTTAGGTTTTCAAGAACATGACAGTCGACTGCAAGGATGGCCAGTCGACTGCAAGGATGGCCAATTGACTGCTTAGTGTAGACCCGGGCCCGACAATTGACTACTAGGAATCTAGCAGTTAGTTACTAAGCCTCTATCTACACTTCTGGGTTTTCCAGGAACATGGCAATCGACTGCCCCATACGTAGCAGTTAGCTGCTATGCTCCTCTGCAATTCAAAAAATGTAACTTTGATAGTACCCAGTCCAGACTACATTCGATTTTCAATTATAAACGCATGAGCTTAATTTTCATACAACAAACTTTACTTCTCATTAAACATTTCTCATCCATTAACTCAAACATGGTACATTCAAGGAAAACTAGTCTATACCTCTAGATGAACACAACCTACCCTTTTCAATCCATTACAAGCACATATATGAGCATACATTTAGCAACACAACATCCCATAAAAATAGAAAAGCATAAAGAATGTAGGTTTAACCCCAATCTCAGTTCAAACAATTAAAAATTTATGTTTTGCAGCAACAGTAAACTTTTTAAAAAAGAAAGGGGTTTAGGATAGATTGCTACCTTGATTCCTTGCAAATATATGTGTAGGATGTGTTAGGAATGCTCTCCCCTTGTTGTAGGACTGATCCCTAGCCTTAAATCTGCCTTTTCTTCAGCAAAATCTCTCCTTTCTTGCCCTAGCTCGCCCTTTTCTCTCTCTACTAGTCCCTCTGCTTCTCTCTCTAAAATGCTGAAGGTTGAAAGTGTGGGAAGGTTTAGGGCTGCTACTAGGGTTTAAGGGATTTTGGAAAATTGCTATTTGGTCCTTGAGCTATTTTACACTCTTAGACTCCCTCATCTTTTCTTTTTTTAATTGAGTCCCTAACCACCTCTTGTTAAAGCTCTATTTATTTCCTTTCAATTTAGTCCCTAGGCTAATGCAACTATATGCACTAATGCAACATACACAAGCATTAAACATTAAATTAACGATTATCAAACATCTCTTTAATCATAATTGGAGTGGATGTTACACTTCAGGTTTCCATGCCTACTCTTCCAACTATTCCACCTTCTGTTGGAGCGATTGACACCATTTTGGATGATCAAATTATCCTCTCTCCTCATGGCCCTCTTCACTGCTATCTTGTTCACTAGAAAGGTTGTTTGGATTTGTATGCTACTTGAATTACTAAAGACGAGTTTTCCTGCCTTGACCCTACCTTTTTGGAGTCTTACAAGCAATTTTCCTCTCTTGAGGAGAGTTCTCTCTAGCTGAAGGGGAAATGGTGGAAAACCTTGAAAAACTTATTTTAGGAAAAAGAAAAGAATTAATATTGCTTAGGAAATAATAGTCTTGAACATTGCCCTTTGCTTTTATTGTTGTATTGGAAGTAGTTGCTAAGCTTTTATTAGGTGTTATGCTGCTTTAATTATATTTTGACTTGGGCTCCCTCTCTATACAAAATCATGATCTTGAATAAAAATCTTTTCGAATGAAACCAAACGCTTCAAAACTTGGTTGGTTGCCAAAATAGGTAAAAAGGAAGCATCCTTGGATGCAGAAGCCTCATCACACTGTCCAATACTATACAAAGCAGAAGAAAAACCGTAGTCACTCGCAATGGGATCTCTCCCTATTCTCGAACGTGTCCTCTTAAGCGTTGTGGTCACCTGAGCATAAGAATGAAGGCATGTCTCGAACAAATCCACGTACTCTGATCTCACTTTATCGTTCTTCAACATTCTGCTTATGTTATTCGCTGAGAACCCAGCAATGTCTATGGCTATCCCGAGGGCTATTTTCAATACGCCAGCTTTGTTTCTTGAGGACATGGAAAGCCCAAACTTGGCAAATCTGACACACAACTTAGGGCTTCTCGTTTCGTAGCACACCTCGTTAAGGAGGAAGTTTGCTCTGTCTGATGGTGAGGCTGACGTTGATTCCTCGATTAGCCAAGTTGTGTCTCTTGAGAGAGATAAAACTGCTATGGTTGAGAATGGAGAATGGAAGAAGAAAAAGTATGCGGTGATGATGGATGCTAATCGAGGATTAAGAAGAGCCATGTTGTGTAGGTTTGACGTTTTCAATAATTGTTATTTTGTTATGGATTTGGGTTTGTTACACTAGTTTAATTTAGAGGCTAGCATTATAGGCTTCGTGATATCAATAGCACGAAGAAAAGCGCTGGCTTCTTATAGCATAGCCGGTTTTAAAATTAGAGTTGCCTTACAACATGTGATTTTACCACTAGACATATCATGAGTTCTCATTGTCAAAAGGGATATAAATAGGAGGTAGAAAAAATATGTCCTTAATTTGGACTGTAGTTTTTGGATTAGAAGAAGCTCAAAAGCGTTTCGCCGATTTGACTTTTTAGTCATAGGGTCTAATTTTTTTTAATTTTCAAATTCATCTTAACTTAGTTTAGATTCATGTCAAATTAATAATATTATATATAATATATATTTGGATGCTAAGTAAAATAATCTTTCCTTAACGATATAATTAACAAAATTTACAATTTTAATTATTTTGATCAAAATACTCTTAATGGAAGTATTAATATTTTTAAAAATTATAAATTATTAAAAACATATTTTATAAAAAAATTATTATTCATTTTGAATTAAAAAATAAATTTATTTTATTTTAAATATAAAAAACATTTTTTATATTGGTCAACTACATATATAATTATATAAATAATATATATAAGACTATTTCAATCAAAATAAATAAGATAGTAAGTTTTTCTTATCTTTAAAAAAAAGAGTGTACATAAATTTTTAAAATAAAACAGAGAAGAAGATTATTTTAGAATTTCTAAAAAAACATGTATTTAACTACATTTATTTTTTTTTCATTCTACATACCTTAGTTTTATTAATATGATTTTAATATATCACTAGTTGTCAGAGTGACCTCAACCCCAACTAAAATAATGATGGGTTAATTAGGTTATTAAGATTACAAATCTGTTTAAAGCTAGATCGATATAGCCCCAACTATAAATCGAGAATTACAAGAGTTTGTTTATTTATTATTTTAAAGAATCAGTCATTCGTTTTTGCACCCTTTATTCTAGTGTAATATAAAGTCATAACTCACCCTAAATTCTTCTAACATAGTAACATATTATATTTTCTAATATTTGAATTTAGATAATTATGACAATGTGTAATTTTTTTAATGGAATATAGCTTATGTAATATTTTTATAATAGTATTTGTTATGGGTGTGTCTTAGTCGCCTAAAGGTTTGGGAGCCTCAAGGGTAAAAATTTTAGAAGTGCATAAGAACAATTATACAGTGCATCCTAGTGTTACCAAGATGAATCAAGATTCATAACAAAATATCTAGTGTGCCAACAAATTAAGATAGAACAGCCGTTAGAAATTCTTAAGGGAAAGTGGAACAAGATAACTATAGGCTTAGTTGTTTGTAAGCCAAGTAGTAAGTTAACTGCCCAATAAAAAAAAATGAGAGATGGACATTAAAATTATGTTATCCATCAAATACTCATTTCCATAGTCGGACCCAAGTTAATACTAGGGTACTATCTAAATACTACCCATCTCCATCTTGTCTCGTCTTGTCCAAGCCAAAATTTCATCGTGCACCATCATCTCATCTAGTCTTACTTGAAATCACTTAGTCTATCGGTCTAATGTCAAAGCTGACGTTGACATGTGCCGACATCGACACACCACCTTCGACCACTACAAGCGGCACCATCGGTCACCACAACAGGTAAAGATTTTTCGTCTTCAACTTGTAAGGGGTTTTGAAGGGTGGCACTTTGGTTCATGGATGGGAATTGGGAACTCTGTTCATAGAGACTTGAGAACTAAATCTTTCTTGAACTCTTGATGAATTGTTCATATATTTGATGAACTGTTTGTCTTTTCGGTAGTTACATTTTCTTATATTCTAATGTTCATTAAGTTTGAAGTGTTGGCAGTGTACTTATCTACCTACTGTGTTGAGATTTAATATATTAAAAAGATCGAATTTCCAGTCCCTTGGTTATAGAGATTTGCTTTCATATCTAAAATTACTTTAAGTGAAAGTGATAAATAATTTTATTGTAATTTCTAAATGATAGTAGCTACGGATCAAAGAGAGTGATGTTTCATAATAGATATTTCAAATTGAGAAGGACCCTTAGAACTTACTTAAGGTTCAGGGAATTTAAATGCACATATGGCCATAATTTCAAACTAAAAGCTGCCATTTACTAAGGAGGCCTACCATTATTAAGCCAAATATTGTGGCTGTTATTGAGATAAAGTATGAACAATGAACAGAAGGATGATTGAGAGAGAAATAGAGAATCTCTCATAAATCAAGAAGAGAGAAAAAACAGGGCTGTGGTCAAAAGATGAAGTGGTGGAGCCATGAAAACTCAAAAGGGACACAGAGTTAAACTGTGAGGGTTAATTAAAGCAGGTAACACAGACAGAGTATTTTATCCTTTGAAAGGTCAGTAAGACCTATAAGCCCTAGCAACCATCAAGTTTGGATTCAATTTGGTTAAGCATACCAAAAACTGTTTCTCCTTCATCTTATAAAATTTTTTAGAAACAATATTTTAAAATAACTAAAAATTCACTTAAATTCCAAATTAATACTAAAACACTTTTGGCAACTATTTACCCTCCTTTTACGCTAATGTTATCCAATCTAAATTATTCTTAATATATATATATATATATATATATATATATATATTACTTTCATTATCTAATCAGATTATGTGGCTTATTTTAAGTTATTGTCATTATGATGCTTGCATCAGATTGTGGTTTTATTATATTGTTTCTATGTATTTTATCTACTTGTATTACTTATAAGCCCCTTTTACTGGTATTTTTTTTCTTTCTGAAGTTTGACCTTTCGAATAGTCTGCATAGAGTATAATTATTTTTATGACTGTATGATTTATGTGGTGATTCCCTGGAGCCCTGGACAAATTTTTAGAGGCAATTAGTATCATTTGATTTTCTAAAAGCATGGCTAGTTTAGTCCATTATGTATATGTATTACTCTTATGGTCACACTATATGGGTAGTCAACATGAAATTGATGATTTAGAAGAAGAGAGTGCAAGATGTGATAGTCCTAAGGGAACAAAAATGAAATCTAAAGTGTGGGAGGAAATGAAGAAAATAAAAACAGTTGATGGTCCCGAAGTTCAGTGTATGCATTGTGGGAAATCAATTTATGGTCTTGGTGAAACTTCTCATTTGAGTCATCACTTGCTCAAGTGTCCCAAGCGTCCCTTAGATCTTGAAAATAAGCAACATAGGGCAGCTGAAGGTACATCTTCAAAAAATTTTAAATTTAGCCAAGATGTGGCCCTTAAAACTCTTTTGCAATTTCTAGTGTGTAGGAAGCATTATTTTTCTCTTGTAGAAGAGCGTAAATTTAGATAACTTATGCAAGTAACCAACCCAAAATTTAAAAATTTGGGTAGACATACAATTAAAAGAGATTTGACGTCTTGTTATGATAAAGAGAAAGAAGTTATTAAATATGAATTGAGTGATGTAGTTGGTGTAACATCCCAACATAGTTTAGGGGTCAATTTAAAAAATTTGCATGGTGACTTTTTAAAATTTTTCTAAGTTGGTATACTACTTCCAAATAAGGTGCAATACCCCTTTCTATTTTAATAAAAGGTATAAAAATATGCATTTCCTTATTTGGGCATTGCAGTGAAATAAATGATTAAAAGCATAATATCTTTAACCTTTTATTTATAAGTATATACATACAAATAATAATTCCCTTAAAAGTTATATTGTACAAATTATTACAACAAAGAACCTAACTTATCATACAAGTATTTCCTAAGTACATACATGGCGGGTAAGAAGGTACTTCCATTCTAGCTACCCTTACTATGCCTCGGATGATGGTGATAGTTCTTGCCTATGGGACACTAACCACCATGGCTACTTAGTGGCACATCATCTATATACATGTTAGTAGGAGTAAGAATCTATGATTCTCAGTAGGATACATGTCTATATAAAGCATAATACATACCACAAGCATATATAAGAGCATCTTGCTATGTATCACAATCAAATAATATATGCAAGAAAATTCATCCATTCTTGATTCATTCATAGTCTGGTCATACTTACCTGTCATGTACATTTTGGGACTTTTTGTGTTATATGATATCTATAGTATCTCTGAGCATTCATCTAGGTCACTTTCATCCAGAACTTAGTCACTATCTTCCAAGGCATCCCTTGGCCTGTACACCTTTATTGTAATCCTTTAAATTGGGATCATCGAATCCCTGCTCTTTTTCATTTCCTTTATTACCTCTAATATATATTATCTTTCATCATATTTAGAATTACAGAAGAATAGGAATGTAAGGAAGCTACCCTAAGGCCTTTAAAATAGTTCACTTAAATTCTTTTCTCCAATATGCATCAACTAACACTAGTGTTACCCAAGTTGTCAGTTGCCCATATAGGATAAATCATGATCATCCCATACTAACCATAGCTATCCATTCCAAATATTTCAAAATGAAACATACATTAGGATAAAATCATATGACATACATTTCATTTTTTTTTCGTAGTTTTATATTATGCCCTTATATGGTAAATATAATCACACAGGTCAATACGAAAATATAACCTACTTATAATTATTTCCATATAATCATTCATATTCATACTAATGCGTAATAGCATTAGTTTCAATTATATAAATAGGCATGTACTTCATTTCAATATCATCCTACTTGTTCAACCAAACATCATCATTTCATGCAATATCTAACCTAATACGGTGGAGAAAATGTCTAAACATGCTTGTTGGATAACTAAGAAAATATAGAATGTATCCTACCCTGGCTTTCCTATGCCACTTGTTCTCCATTCAGTCTTGCTTTTTGCTTGACCAACATTGTCTATCCAAGGCTCTTCTCCCTTGATGCTAAAGTCTACTCACATATAAGACCTCGTGCATCATGTTTATTTCAAAACTACAAAGTTAGTCAACTCCTCCTATTATTCTTTCTATTTTTCATGGAGTTTGTATTATTATATTTCCTTCAGTGCTTATGAAGGTTTTCGTTTTATTTAATTTATTTTCTCTTCTTTTTTATTTTTCTTTAGATCCTTCCTAGCCTATTTTTTTACCATTTATTAACATGTCCCGCTCTTATTTATATCTACTCATATTCTATAAATCTTCTTAATTTTATTAGCTACCATTATGACCAATTGTTACCAAGTTCATCCCTCTTTTCTATAGTAATCTTTAGTGCAGAATTTTCCTTGTCTTTTACTCTAGTCATACCTCTGGGTTCACTCCTTTTTGGCCTTGCTTAATCACCACACTACTAGGACCATAATCTACACAAAAAATCCCAATAATTATGAAGCAATTTACTATGATAGCCCCTATATGCCTCCTTACTCTTTACCTTCTAAACCATGATGTTTTTGGCCATTCTTTTACCATGTTTTACAGAAAAACAGAACAGCCTAAACAATGCAGAAAAATTAGAGAATTTCACTGCACAAAGCCACCAAAGTGTGTCTCTAATAACCCCAAGTTGCACCTCTCAATATGCTTATATCTTTCCCATATTTAGATGAGTTTTTCACGTCCTAAAGCGGTCTTGTTTCCTGTTGTTTTGGATCAGGGCGTTCTAGGGTAATTTTAGCTTTTATGCAGCATTAAATGTGCAGGGAGTTTATCAAAATTTTGCTACCACTATTGCCCATAATTCGTGCCACCTAATGCCTATTTTACACCACGCTTTTACCTTCAATTCAGCATGCCTTTCATGCCATTTTTCTGATTCAATATTCTTCATTACTTTTCACGTTTTACCCATGATTTTTAACAATAAAAGTAGTCTCATGCAACAGCATTGAATTCACATAATAGGTGTCTGATTTGTTGTCAAACTTGCTTAAGTTTATGTTAATTCACCCCCACACATACCCATTAAATTTTTCCCTACCTAGATACAAATTAAGCTTGCATTTTCTGAATAAGTTCTTCACTGCCGAGTTTATGCTAATAGTAACTATGTTTTATCCACCTTTTGCCCTCATCTATCTCATGTTTATATGAATTACATAACCCTATTTTCCCAAAGACTCTTCCATACGGTTACAAGTGCAGAATTGAATCTTTTCCATCAAAATTATGCACTAAAAACCCATAAACAACAGAGTTATGTTCTCTTTTGAATAAATAAATTCTGTTTTGAGTCCCAGCCCTTCTAACTCTCCATTTGCCCTGAATTTTGCACTCATTAGGGACAAGTTTAGAGCCCTCATGATTCCATCCTAAATTATTTATACTCTCCATATTTTATCAAGTCTTTCCATTTAAATTTCCATAGTATATCCTATACATTTTTAAAGTTCAAACAAGATTTTTTTCCAAAGTTTATGCTCTCTATTTTGGTATATTTCCCCCCCTTTTATTTCCATGGTTTTACTGCCCATGACTTCTTTTTTCACTACCTACAAGTTACACTAATAAACTGCCCCATCTCACACCCATCAACTACTTATTTAACGCCATAAATGCAAGGTTTTCCCATTTAACAAGAGGTCATTTTCTGCAGTTTTGCACTGCAGATTTTCTGCACCAACAACAGTCCCATTTTCCCCCCATTTGAACACCTCTTTTATTTAAATATACTCAGCCCTTTAATCCTAAATTTTCCCATGTTTAGATATAAAAAAAAAATCCTTCAAACCGAATAGCAGCAGAATTTCTGCATCTAGCTGAACTATAGCAAGATTTCATTCTGTTATGGGTTTATTATTCTGTCCAGGTTCGGCCACCTTGATCCCTAAGTCCCTTTTTTTTTTTTTTCTAAATTTATACTCATTTTAGATCACCAAAGATCCTCATAACAGCCCACACATTACAGGCCCTTTATATTCAAGTTTTCTAAAGTTTCACACATGTAATTTCTAATATTTTCCCCTCGCGGTTCTGCCCTGTTTTCTTTGTTAATTTTCTGTACTTTTCTCTTAGCTATAAAACACTTTTCCAGCCATGAAACCAACTTGGATGTGAATTTAAAACATGAAAAAGAAGCAAGTCTAAAGTTTCACGCAATCATGGAAGACGTCCTACCTCCCTCAAAATGCCCAAGAGCTCCTAGTTTTTGCCTTTGGTTCCTTACAATTCTGGTGTGTTTTCTGCAGCGTTTCCTTCCCACAATTCTGCCCAACACTTGCTTGAAATGGATATCCTTGGCTCCTATGACTTCCTTTCACCTGAACCTACTCGTGCTTGTGCTTTTGGCGGGGAGAAGTAGAGTTTTAAGTAGTTTCCCTTCCCTTGTGTTCTGTTTTCTTCCGCGCTCACTGTCTCTTTCTCTCTTTCATGGTTCCTTCCAAATGAAGGAAGGAAATGTCTTCTTGAAGAAGGGAAATGAATGCTACGTAAGTGATAAGGGAACCCAGGGTGGGGGGGGGGGGGAGGAATACACACGTCTCTTCTCTCTCTTGTGCTCCGAAGGCCCCTTCTAAATGAAGGAAGGAAGTGAGATGTGGGGGTTTATGGAGAAGTGAAGGAATGAGGTGTCAAATGAATGAATGCTACGTGAGGTGATACAAGGTTGGGTAGGTTTTGGAAATATTTTTCATTGATGGACCATTAAGGGAATAATCTTTGTGTGGAAACAACATTTAAGTTAGCATGGTTGTGTATTTTCTTCCCTAGGTTTCCACTCTTGATAATTTCTAATTTTGTATTTGTATATTTTTATCTCATCTTATTTTATTGGTTTCCTTTTTAAATTTGTTTAGGGTTTAAATTATATTAGTAACGAATTCTAACAATTTAAACAATTAATTATTTATAACATTAGTGAAATTTTAAAATTTAATTATGCTAGATTACTCCTATTTAAGAAATTTCCTCTTAATTTTAAATAGTGGATGTTATAGTTGGTAGAATATGCTTGACTATTGATAGTTGGAGATCTGACCTTATAATGGATGAGTATATTTGTATTACTGCACATTGGGTTGATATCACTTGGAAATTGCAAAAGAGAAAATATTGGTTCAGGGAATGAATGACTTCTTTTGATGGTATTTCTATGGCTGATGAAGTGGCCTTGTGTTTACGTGAATGGGAGATTGATAATAAAGTTTTTAGCATCACATTAGATAATGCAAGATACAATGATGTGATGGTTAATAGTCTTAAGCTTCGACTTTCAATTAATATATCTTTGTTGTGTGATGGTGCATTATTTCAAGTTCGTTGTTGTAGTCATATTTTGAATCTTATTGTACAAGCTGCTTTGAATCTTGCTAATGACACTATTTCAAAAGTTTGTAATGGTGTGAAAAACTTGAAAAAATCAATCCCCTGAAAGAAAAAGTTCCACGATATTGAAGAGATGAGTTATCAGTTAAATACAAATAAAAATTGAGAATTGATGTGTCAGTAAGGTGCAGTTTTACTTTTTTATGCTTGATCATGCCATTTATTACAAATCAGTTTTACAGCATTGGTGTCAACGTGATAATACTTTTAAAAACTTCGTGCTTTCTAAAGAAGAGTGTGAGAAAGTTCATATGCTTCATAAATTTTTGAAAGTTTTTTATGATGTCAAAGTCAAATTTTCTAGCAGCAACTATTCTACTTCAAATAAATATTTCAGAATTTGGAAAGTACATTCTTACTTGTTGAAAGAAATAAGGGCTCCATATAGTTTTATATCTAGGATGGTTGGAAAGATGAAGAAAAAACTGGATAAATATTGGAATAGTTATAATTTGGTCTTATGTTGTGCAGCTATGCTAGATCCTAGAGATAAGTTAAGGTATTTGGAGTACTGTTATAAGAATGTTTATGGTAACATAGATCAATTAGGGCTTGTTATTGATACTCTGAACAATTTGTATGATGAGTATGAGAAACAAGGTTTTTTAGTACCACCAATGATTGGAACTAGTTGTAGTAATAGTAATGATTTATATGAAAGAAATGATGACTTATTTGAAGAGTATGATGATTTTTTTAATTCAAGATCTAGTCAATCTAAAAAAACACAACTAGCCCAATATTTGAGTGAAGGAAATTTAGATATTTAAACTGAAATTGATATTCTTGATTGTTGGAAGAAAACTTTAGTATAATTTCCAATCTTGGCATCTATGGCTCGAGATATATTAGCTATACCAATATCAACTGTTGCATTGTAGTCAACTTTCAATGGGAAGTTGATTAGCCCTTGAAGGAGTTCATTAAAACTAAATACTATTCAAGCATTGATTTATCTTGAGGATTGGATTCATGCTTGTGACGATAATTATATCATACAATTTTTTTAATAATTGATTAGAGTTATTTTAAATATTATTTAAGTATTGTATATATTAATGTATTTTTTGTGTATGATTGTAGCTGACTCGTAAGATGATAATGATGGTTCAAATATGAGCAACGATGAGGATGATAATAACAATGAAGAGCAAGACCTTGATTCTCTTATTTAATGTTGTCATAGTTTATGAATTGTAAAATATTATTATAAGAGTTTATTATAGTAATATGTTTTTTATATTTAAATTTTATATATAATTATACATATTTTATTGTATTAGAAAATAAAGTGTGATAATAGCCTAAGCCTAGGCTTAGTCCATTGGCATGGGTAAATACTTGGCCCATTGTAATGGGCCATAAATAATATATGCTTAGGCCAAAGCCTATCTATGCAAAGCCCATGGGCTTAGGCTCAAACTTAGCCTGACCTAGCTTGTGGACAAGTGTATTTATGGGTAATAGCAGACAAATTAACCAGATCAACCCATTTCTTTGATTAATGCCCTCGAGAAAAGTTAGCTCAACTTTATATTCAATAAATAGTTAGATTTCATGAAATACCTTCTAGTATAGTGTCTAATTGAGACACAAGGTTTACTTTTAGGTTTTGGTGAGCCTTAATTACAAGAAACTTTCGAAACTAAAATGAAGTTTGGTACACCCTATCACCCTTAGGCTTCTAGACAAATTAGCACCATTCACACCTTATTAGAAGAAATGCTTAAAGCCTATGCGTTAAAACAGAGAGGGAGTAGGGACAAGCACCTACTTTTAGTGGAGTTTTTTCTATATATAATAGTTATAATTTTAGTACAACTATGACACCCTACAAAGCCTTGTGTCGGAGGAGGTGTATGTTTCCCTTATGTTAGTTTGAAGTAGAGGAGAAGCAATTGTTGGGTCTAGAGCTAGTGTAGCAAACTACTAATCAAATAAAGATAATTAGGGAAAAAGCTTCGTATGGCTCAAGCTAAGCAAAAGAGCTAGACTAAACAAACAAGAAAACCTGTAGAATTTGAAGTGGGAGATCATGTTTTCCTTAATGTATCTATAACTACTGGAATTGGTATATCCTTAAAATCTAAAAAGCTCAATCATCTATAGTTGGGTCCATTCCAAATCATAAAAGTAATTGATTTTGCAACTTACCAAATTGCATTACATTCATATTTTTCAAATCTACATGATGTCTTCTATGTTTCAAAACTTCAAAAATATGCCCATGATCCTTCACACATCATAGATCAAGCACCAATACAATTAAAGAAAATCTAGCAAGTACTAGTACAATTAGAGAAAATCTAACTTTTCAGTTAAGGCATCTACAAATAATTGGAACTAAAACCAAAAAAACTTTAAAATAAATTCATTCCTTTAGCTAAAGTAATTTGAGAAGGATCCTTACCTCAAGAGACTAGTTGGGAAAATGCAAAAAATATGAAGCAAAATTATCCAAAATTATTTCAATAGATATGTTCAAAATTTTCAAGGAAAAATTTTTAATTTGAGGGGAGAATTGTAACATCCACTCACTCCTTAGTATTTTTGTGGATCGTGTTTTTAAGCTAATAATATGTTTGGCTTGTGTTCTTTAAGTATTATAAGAGTGTTGAGTGTGCTTGTGATTGCAAATCATTCTATAAGGTAATAGGAACCCAAGGGAGAAAGTTTAAAGAATATACTAGCAAATTGGTCATTAAAAGATACATTTACTGACACTCTAGTCCCTAAAAGATTTGAACTACCCAATTTAGTCCCAAAAAGTATCAAATGTTATACATGTTAGTCTCTTCGTCTAATGCCTTTAAAAACACTTAAGGAAAGTGGTGATGTGTATCATTAATTTCTTACAAGAAACGTTGAAATGTTATATTAGTCTCTATAAGATTGTATTTCTATACAAACAACTCCTTTTAAGTTTTCTACTACATTACAAAGAAGTCCTTGAAAGTGCATGAATAAGAAACAAAAAAAAATCAATAATCCAACTACATTGTGGAGCCAAGATTTTGATTCATAAGCTTCTCACAATAATCCTACAACATCCGATATTGTTCCTTCTCATTTCCCTCAATTATTTTCCTAGCAATCCTTATAGCTCTTAGCAATTGAAATTCAGCAACATGTATCCTTCTCTTTTATTTTAAAAATTCAAAGGCATGCTACCATTTCATTCTTGGATATGATCTCAACTTAGGAACTAATTGTTTTGCTATCCACTTTCTATTGGCCTTCTTATTCTTGAAGCCAATTGCACATGTGTGGTTATTTTTAAATGTCTTAATTTGAAAACTAAAGGTCTCATTACTCTATGCACAATATATTTTCCACTTGCATGCATTAACTGCACACTTAGCTTTACATCTAACCTTGTCATTTTTCTTGTATCTAAACTCTTAACCAAAGTGGATATTATAGTCCTTTATGGCTTCCTTGAAGATTTCAAGTGATAAAAACTCCATACCAAGTTCAAGCACAACTCACCAAACTCAACAGCTTCATTAAACTATGGATACTTATGCCTTCCATTGTAGTCCTTATCCTCTTCAGAAATAAGGTGTAGATCCAACTTCTCAAACTCGTAATTGTCACCCTCATTATCTTTTGAATAGGTGGATAATGATAACTTCAATGGGAGTGCTTCAACAATATCACTATTCTCCTCCTCCTTACCATTATTTGTGTTAACTATTCTTTTCCTTTTCCCTTTTTTATGTTCCTCAATTGTTTGATTTTTCTTTCCTTTCTTAGAAGGAGCTCTTGCACTCTTGTCCTTTTTCTCTTCTTTCGGGCCCACCTTATATACTTCATCCTCTCCACTATCTTATTCATAAGAAGATGTTTTCAATGTGATCACTCTATAGAAAAAGGTAATAATTTTTTCCTTTTTTTTGTTTTCTATTCATGCATGTTTAGGGACTTCTTTGTAATGTAGTAGAAAACTTAAAAGGATTTGTTTGTGTAGAAATACAATATTATAAGGACTAAAATGAAACTTTAACGTTCCATGTAAGCTATTAACGATACATGTAACACCCTCATTAGCCTATGGTTCCTTTTAAGTGTTTAAAGATATAATGTATATAATTATCATAATAATGGTGTGTTACTATCACTTCTACCTGAGTAAATTTTAAACTTTTTATCGAGTTGATTAATTGAGTTTCTTTTGGGTTGGTCTCTACTCTCGAGTTCTCTTAACATTGCAGCGGAATAAATATATATACATAATAACCTTTGATTAACTATACATAGACATGCATTTTAATTAGATATAATTAGTTAACTTTTGGACATAGAGGCAACAATTCTGCCACTCATGCCACTATAATTTCATCTAAGCATCCTTTCATTCACATATATGTCTAACTAGGCTATACAAAATGGACCATTACTAGCCTTTCCCAAAATATCATAAAAGCTAGTACAAATAAAACAAGCGCTTATTCTATCTCAAAATGGTCACTTTTGTGTACCCCACGGTGGGTACTTACTCCTACTTTACCTTCTTTCCAGCCCGTGACCTACACATCTAGTAAATGCCAACAATAATGTGAGAATTGAATCTCAGTAGCAATGCAACTTGTTACAAAATCCATTAACCTGTACCACCATGCTCATACAGACAAACTTTACATTCTTTTATAAAACATATCACATGCTATGGGGATGGAGTGCATGAAGTATTTAATCATGTTATATATTCATACATTTGCATATTTATCAAAACATATCATCTTTAGAACATGGGGAGTGCATTCATCATCATTCTCATCATAAAAAATTTCTTAAAAAATACGTGTGATAGTAAACATTCCATCATTTCATTTCCATAACATATGAGCAATATAAAATAAAAGCACAACAGTCAACTGCTAGGATGGTCAGTCGACTACTTAGTGCAAACTCGGGCCCGTCAGTTGACTGCTAAGAACCTGGCAATCGGCTGTTAAGCCTCTGTCTGCACTTCTGGGTTTTCCAGGAACACGAAAGTCGACTGCTCCTACTTAGCAGTTGGCTACTATGCTCCGATGTAGTTTAAAAAACATGATTTTGATAATACCCATTCCAGGATGCACTCTATTTTCAATTATAAACACATAAGCTTAATTTTCATACAAAAAACTTTACTTCTCATAAAAAAAATTTCATTCATTAGCTCAAACATGGTACATTGAAGGAAAACTAGTATATACCTCTATATTAACACAACCTAGCCCTTTCAATCCATTACAAACACATATATGAGCATACATTCAGTAGCACAACATCCCATAGAAATAGAAAAGCATATAGAATGTAGGTTTAACCCCAATCTCAATTCAAACATGTAGAAATCTATATTTTTCAGTAACAGTAAACATTTTAGAAAAAGAGAGGGGTTCAGAATGAATTGCTACCTTGATTCCTTACAAATGTGTGTGTTTGATGTGTTAAAAATGCTCTTCCCTTGCTGTAGGACTAATTTCTAGCCTCAAATCTGCCTTTCCTTTAGCAAAATCTCCCCTTCCTTGCCTTAGCTCGCCCATTTCTCTCTCTACCCGTCCCTATGCTTCTCTCTCAAAAAAATGCTGAAGGTTGGAAGTGTGGGAGGGTTTAGGGTTGTTGCTTGGGTTTAAGGAAGTTTGGAGAAATTGCTATTTGGTCCCTAAGCTATTTTGCACTCTTAAACTCCCTCATTTTTCCTTTTTCAATTGAGTCTCTAACTACCTCTTGCTAAATCTTTATTTATTTCCTTTCAATTTAGTCCCTAGGCTAATGTAACTAGATGTACTAATGCAACATATACAAGCATTAAACATCAAATTAACAATGATCAAACATCTCTTTAATCATAATTGGAGTGGATGTTACATTCTCCCCTCCTTTAAAATAATTTCATCCACGAAATTAAAACGTACCTATTCAAATAGTTCAGGGTGGGACTTCCTCATATCCTCTTCCTTCTTCCATGTCGCCTCTTGTCGAGATGACTGATCCCATAAAACCTTAACCAAAGGGATGACCTTATTCCTCAATTGCTTAACCTCATTCTCAATGGCTTTGGATGATAAGTTAAATTTTCTTTTAACTGTACTGTACTGGCATTAAGAATGTGGGATGGGTTATGGATGTATTTTCGAAGTTGTGAAACATGAAAAACATTATAGAGGTTCAATAAGAACGGTGGTAAGGCTATTTGGTATGCTGATTGACCCACCTTTCTTAGGATTTGGAATATCCCAATATACCTTGGATTCAATTTTTTGGACTTAATGGCTCTACCTATATCGGTAATAGGAGATACCCTGAGAAAAACATGATCCCTTTCATTGAATTCTAGTGGTCTCCTTCTCTTGTCAACATACTTCTTTTGTCTATCTTGGGCTCTAGCCATTTTATCCTTGATCATCCTAATTTGGTCTGTAGTTTGCTGAACCAACTCTGGTCTAAGAAATTGTCTCTCCCCTACCTCATACCAACACAAAGGTGATTTACACTTTCTCCTATACAAGGCTTCAAAGGGTGTCATCCCTATACTAGAATGGGAACTATAATTGTATGCAAATTTTATCAATGCTAGGCTTTGGTCCCAACTTCCCTTATGCTCTAAGGCACATGACCTAAGTATATCCTCTAAGGTTTGAATGGTTCTCTCCGTTTGTCCGTCTATTTGAGGATGATATACGATACTCAGGCTTAGCTTAGTACAGAAAGTTTCTTGGAAAGTTCTCCAAAACCTAGATGTGAATCTAAGGTCTCTATTTGAGACAATGATAGTAGGGATTCTATGGAGTCTCACTATCTCTTGGATATATAATTGTGCTAACTTGTCTATGGAGAAATTAGTCTTAATGGGTAGGAAATGAGTTGACTTAGTCAATTGGTCTACTATCACCCAAATAACATCATTTCTTGACTGAATCTTGGTTAAACCCACTACAAAGTCCACAGAAATATTATTCTATTTCCATTTAGGGATATCAATAGGTTGCAATAATCCAATAGGTTTCTGATGTTCAATCTTTACCTGCTGACATACTATACACTTAGCGACATACTCAACAATGTGCTTTTTCATGCCTGACCACTAGAACCTTCCTTTTGAGTCTTGGTACATCTTAGTGGCACCAGGATGAATAATGTAATTGCTCTTATGGGCTTCCTCTAAAATTTTCTCTCTGATTTCCCCTAAATTTGGGACATAAACCCTATTCTAGAAGGTCATTAACCCATCCACCTCCTTTTGGAACTCTTTTGGATCCTTTAGAGATTTTAAGAATTCATCCTCCTTTTGGGCCTCTAGAATCTAGGTCCTAAGGTTACTCTCAATCCACAATTCTCCTAAACATATTCTATCTAGTAATTTGATCGCAGATAAGCCCAAGTTCCTGAAATTTTCAATTAAGGTCATCTCACTCACCATCATTTGAGCTATGTGGAGGGATTTTCTACTCAAGGCGTCTGCCACAACATTGGCCTTGCCTAGATGGTATTTCAACTCAAAGTCATAGTATTTAATGAACTCTATCCATCTTCTCTGTCTCGTGTTCAGTTCCTTATGGTCAAAGAGGTACTTGAGACTTTTGTGGTCACTAAATACCTCAAACCTAGACCTATAAAGATAATGCCTCCAGATTTTCAAGGTAAAATCTATAGCTGCTAGTTCGAGGTCATGAGTATGGTAGTTGCACTCATGAGGCCTTAATTGTCTAGAAGCATAGGCCACTACTTTTTCCTTTTGTATTAGGACACGCCCTAGACCTTTCTTGGATGTATCACAGTATAGCTCAAATCTCTCCCAAGGATTTGGGATCACTAGCATAGGTGCAGTGGTTAACCTTTTCTTCAAGTTTTGGAAACTATGCTCACATTCAGAATCCCACCTGAATGGAACATCCTTCTTGGTCTGCGAAAATCCTTAGATAAACCTGCTATAGTCACTGTTGTAGGTCTCTCCCAATGAACCACAGCTTCAGTCTTACTGGGATCTACTGCCACCCCATCCTAGGTAATCACATGCCGTAGGAATCTTATCTCATTTAACCAAAACTCACACTTCTCTAGTTTTGCATACAACTGCCTCTCCCTAAGCACTTGCAATACAATCCTAAGGTGTTGTTCATGCTCTTCCCTATTTCTAGAATGTACAAGAATATCATTAATGAACACTACTACGAACTGCTAAGGTAGTCTAAAGATACAATTTATGTAATCCATGAAATAGCTGGAGCATTCGTTAGACCAAACGGCATCACAAGAAATTCATAATGCCCATACCTAGTCCTAAAATCGGTCTTAGGTATATCCTCACCTCTTACTCTGATTTGATGGTAGCTCGACCTCAAATCAATCTTAGTGAATACAACTGCTCCTTTTGATTGATCTAACAAATCATCAATCCTAGGGAGTGGGTATTTGTTTTTCACGATCACCTTATTCAATTGCCTGTAGTCTATGTACATTCTCATACTTCCATCCTTCTTTTTCACAAATAGCACTGATGCTCCCTATGATGAAGCACTAGGTTTAATGAACTTCTTCTCTAAAAGGTCTTCTATTTGAACCTTAAGTTCACTCAACTCTAAGGGAGATATCCTATATGGTGCTATAGAGATCGGTCCTGCTCCGAGAACTAACTCTATAGAGAAATCTATCTCTCTCTCTGGTGGAAGATTAGAGATCTCTTTGGGAAAGATATCAGAAAACTCTCTAACTATAGGGATACTATCAAGCTTATGCTGACTCTCAACCTCCGAAGACCACAGACAACACAATCTTTGGATCTTTTCCTCGGTACCCCTATTTACAAGTATTGTATTCATAAAAGTCACAGACTTTGCAAAACAATTTAAAATCACCTTATTAAAAGACAGCCAATCCATTCCTAAGATAACATCTAAATCCACCAAAGGTAGACAGATAAGGTTAACAGCAAAAGGCTTATTTTCAACAATAATGGGACAATTTAAGAAAGTTAAGGAAGTCAAGATATGTTTTCCAGCCACAGTAGAAATAGACAAATCATATGGTAGTTTGGTCATAGGTAGGCTCAACTTTTCCACACATTCATGAGAAATAAAGGAATGATTAGCGCCAAAATCATACAGTACAATTAAAGGAATATCATTTATAAAACACTGACGTTTGATAGAATCATCGGATTGATCCACCTCTTTGCCCTTGAGGGTGTAGACTCTCCCTCTAGTTAAAGGCTTAGGGGCCTCAATTGGTTTCTTCCATAGTAGGAATTCTTTACTAAAGTGTCTTGGCTTGCTACACTTGTAGCAAATGTTTTGTCCAAGCAAATAGGGCTTATTCCCATGATTCTTCCTGCACTTAATGCAGCCATTCAAAGTAGTTTGTGTAACATCCATTCCTAAATTTTGAGAGATGTTTGTTAATTCTAGTTAATTACTTGTGTATATTACATTTATGTTATGTTAGATTACATATAGATACATTAGAATGAGAGTTTTAGGTGAAGAGAAAGAAGACAGACCAAATTGAAAGGAAAAAGATGAGAGGATGGATGTGAGAATTTTTAGAACTTCAGGGCAATATGCTGTAATTTTAGCTAAAATATTTACTGTATCAATAGAATTTTGAAAACTTCCCACCAGTGAGCTAGGGACAAAATAGTAATTTAACATATAGTTGGAAGAATTATCATTTTGGGCCGAATGGTTGGAAATTAGGAGTAGAATGGCAAAGGGACGGATCACCTATAAATAGGTGAATCCCTCAGCACCCTGTAATTGCATCTTAAACTCTAAAATTCTAGATAGAGAAAGGATGAGCTAGAGAGAGAAGGAGAAGGAATTTGGAGCAAACAACATTGTTACTTGGATTTAAGCATTCTAGGAGATAAGAAATCACTCCAGAACACTTCCCAATCATCAAACACAGATTAGAAATCAGCAAAAAGGTAGCATAATAACCCAATCCCTTTATTTTAGAGTTTACTGTTTATGCTATTGAAATTTGCAAAATTGAACTTGTTTGAAAGAAAAAAGGATTAAAAACTACATTAATATTGTTTTTGATCACCATTGGGTCTTTTTAACTGATTGAAAATACTTGTGCATGCTTAAAATTTCTTCTAAAAAATGAGTTTTTTAGCTTGAACGAAAATGAGTTTTAATCTCAGATTTGGACAAGTTTATATGATGTTTTGGGTTGTTTTCTTGTGTTAAATGTTGTTAAGGAGTTTTTTTTAAGTTCATCAATTTCAAAATGGGTTTAAAAATAAGTTTTTGGATTAAAAATTTGGGTTAACGACAATTCATAAAATAGAGCAAGACGAAGCAGTCGACTACCACGGTGTAGCAGTCGACTGTCGTGCTCTTGAGATGCCCAAAAATGTATACAGAATCCTAGCAGTCGACTATCACGCACCTGGAAGTCGACTATTGTGTTCTTCATTTTTCTAGAAATGCCCAAGAATAGAGCAACTGACTACCCCGACCTAGAAGTCGATTATCGGGCACTACAGTAAGCTAGCAGCTAACTGCTAGGCACCTAGCAGTCGATTGATATCTTTCTATTTGGAATTTTGAAGTTTTAATAGAATGCAACCAGTCGACTTGTAGCGTGGTACCAGTAGACTACCACCTTTTGTAATGGAATGATGAACTTAATTATATATTTAAATGATATCTAGCCTAAAAACTTAATCCAAACTAGAGATTAAACTTAAATTATAAGCAAGGTAACATAAACTTTGAATGTAAATGACAAAGAGTATGAAAGTGATGAAATTTAAAAGGAAAGAGCAAGAATGCATAAGAGAAATGAGAATTGTATTATTAATATATGTATTTGTGGTAGATATATTCATATCTGAATGACTAATCGCTGGTATGGGATGGTGATTGGACATTCCATGAGTATCATGATAGTATGTTCTGACGAATTTTTGAGATGTATACTATGAGTTGAGCTTATGCATGCAAGTATGAATGTTAAATGAAATGTTATACAGGATAACCCAATAGATGGATTGTTTTTATGAAAAAGAATGTAGAATTTTCATATGAGTTTACGATGTTACAAACTAGCTATTTTGAAAAGTGGTTATTAATGATATTGAGAATTATTCTCATTAAAAATGTTAGTTTGTATCATATGCCTATATTTCAGATAGTGTTGGAAGTGGAGGTGGAAGTGGTGAAGATAGCCTTCTTAGGGTATTTTCCTGTCATCCATAAAGTGTAGGTCGTGTATATATGGGAAGTCCCTCCCACACCTTGAGTATGTAAGGTGCTAAGAAAGTTTTTGGTATGCCTAATACCCTGAACCCTTAGGATATTTGGGTAAAAGGATCAGGAGAATAGTTTTGATGTATAGGATAAGGGCATATATGTATTAGGATATGTGAGTTAAGAATTCACTAGCTATTTTTGTTAAATGGGTATGAGTGACAGGCTTGTTGTCTCCTTACCCTAGCTAACACTCTCACATATCCATAGATATATATCTAATGAATGATATGTATACACTGTAAATGAATGTGGATGTATATATATATGTATGTTTCATGTCAATTAATTTACTGTATTTTCCTCTGCGTTACATGTGAGATCTCAAGTGTGTTAGCCCAGACCAATAATACTAATTATATCATTTGATAAATAATTAAAATTTAACTTGGGTAATGGAAATAGTAATTCACCATCTTATAGTATATTGCTTATTTTATTTAAATCACTTTAAAAGGAACTATAGAATTGGGCGGTTACAATTTGCCCACCTATAGGCTTTTTCCCAGTCTGGACTTCTTTCCCCTTAATAGGGTCCTTGGGCATTTTCCTCTTAAGGGGGTTATACTCTTTTCTCCCATTAGCAGCCTCTGCTAAGCCTCCTGTCACTATGTGTAACGACCCCCTAATACGTCATACGCGATGCTCGTCTGATTAGCGGAAGCATATGTGGCATTCTGAATGTTTATTCCCTATGTGGGAACGTCAGGGGATCGCTCTTGGTTGGCGTAACCCAAATAGATTCTCCGTTATCCATTCAGATTCCGTTCAACCCTGATTCACACGCAGCTAACTAAATACACATACATATATCATCAATAATAACTCTGGAATGAAATCTAAAACTGATATACATGTCTCATTATACATTCATACACATTTCAATTCAAATCCATAAGTTTATTTACCGTAAGTTCTACCGAAAATCCGCAGAGTTTCCTCTGTAATTTGGTCATATCCCAAATGCGAGAATCACCTGTTTAAAACGTAACAACGGTCCAATAACTTGATAAACATACTAATATAAATCCATACACCGTAACATTAATTCATCGCTACAATCCATACATACTGTCTGAAACGTCATATATACATTCAGCCTAGTCCATACATAAGTTACAAGAAACAAAATCTGATAATTAACAGTGTCATCAAAGTATATGTACAAACGATTCAAGCCTAAGCTAAATAATCCTCTGTCTATCCTCAAGTCAGCCTCGGCTATCGTCTGGGCTCCTGCCCCTGTCCCTGTTCATCTGAGTACACAACCTAATGAGATATGAATCCCAGTAGAATAATTTACAATTTAAATATCATTCAAAAACCAGTTGAATACTCAGCGGTGCGAACACCGAAATCGTCTTCCCGAAATCGAAAACAGTGGAATACCTTATCTTTAAAATCGTTTAAACACATGGAAATTGCGGCAATATATCACAATCTGGAAATCTGTTTCTTTTAAAATCAGTCATAAAAATCAAATGAAATCCCATGCCCTGTGTATCTCAATCCACGTTGGTTACAAATCCACTGTAACCGAATCTAAATCATCTTCTAATTGCACGTAGTCTAGAGAGAATACCTCTCTTATCGTTGGGTGTGATCCGTAACACCAATCACCCGAATCAAGCCTATATTGTGAGTGTGATCCGTAACACCAATCACTCACTCAAGGACCGGGTGAGAATCAACATCTAGGGCGTCCTATCATGTGCACATACGCCAATTCTCATCCTCATACTGATCTATTCGAACTCACATGCACTCGGTCGGCTATTCCTCAGGGTTCTAGGGTATCACGCCTAAATCACAACGTTTCCCCGTGTAGGTTATCCACCCTTATACTCCCTAAACCTTTCTTAGGGTCGTCCTGGTTTAACGCGCAATCCCTAACTCAGTACAGGTTAAATCTGATAAAAATAGTTTCGTTTAAAAGCTTCCTGTACGAGGGATACTTAACTAGTCCCCATACCGGCTATCAAGTACCCAACCCTAAGTAAATCCGTCCTAAAGGCATCTAAACTCGATAAACAAGGTGTCTAACATGCAATTAGGGTTTTCAGCACACAGGCATGCAATTTTATCCCATCGAAAGCAGCACGCAATTCCATACAAATCGTCTAAATCAGTTAGGTATTCACTAAATCAATTCTAGGGTTCGGGAAGTGTAAATTATCCTACCTGGTCTCCGGTCGCTTCAATTCAAATCAGGACTCTGTGAAATCTCGGTTTCTGAGCCCAATTAATTCCCTGGACATGAAATTGAATATTTAGATTCGTCACGTCATCCAATTTTCAATCCTAAACCCGGTTACACAGTTACCTAGGTTAATTAATTGCCTAATTACGTTCGGCAGCCATTTCAATCATATAACATCAGTTTTTGGGAAAACGGACCTTACCACTGTGCTCGGATTATGGAATTCTACGTCCCGGTGATCTCAGTTTCTCGGGATGCACGTCCAGGAACTCCGGCACGGCGGCACACGGCGGCGCACGGCGGTGCACGGCGGCGCACGGCGGTGAGGTGCGGTTTGTCTCAAAAATCACACCACGGTGAAGCCCGTAAGCTCAGGAGTCCGAATACGGTGGTGGCACGGCGGTTCACGGCCGTTTGAACGGTGTTTTCCGGCCACGAAGAGTCTCGCACGGCGGACGGCGTTTTGCCTCGATCCGGGCGCGTCCGGCCTCCTTTCGGCGGCCGAGCCATCGGAGGCGGTGGCGGCTCGGGCTACGGTGGTGAAGCGGTGGCGGTCAACGACGTCGGACGGCGCAAGATCGGCCGGGAAATTTCGCGATGGAGGAAAACGGCATTTTTTCGGCGTCTCCGGCGTTGGTGGCGATGGTTGGTTCTTTGGTGGTTGTGGGCGATGAGGTGTCGGTTGGTACCCTTGGTGGTGGCCCACGGTGGCTGTGGTGGCCGTTCACGGTGGAGGAAGGTGGAGAGAGAAAAGAGAGAAGAGAGAGAGAGTGTGGTGAGGAGAGAGAGTGAAATGGGAGAAATGGCGGGCTTTCGCGTAATTTAAAGCCTCCAGGGGCGATCCCGACTTTTCCCAGGCCACCCGGGGATCTTTTAGGGTGTCGGCATCCCTCCAGACGTTGGCACGCATTTCCATGCGAAAGTCTTGGCCTCCGTCAACGAAAGTGACGCACAAAACTCCTTCCGTCAGTTTCTGATCGCCGGATTACATTTCTTTCTGTTTGATCATGTTTCTGGCTTCAAGCGACCTTCTGTGTCAAGTCATTATCCTCAAAATACGTGTCAGGCTTCGTTTGATTGGAATTAGGGTTAAAATCAAGTTTTATCTTTTAAAATTCTTTAAAAATTCTTTCGAATCTTTCCCGTTGTTACACTATGCGGCACTTGTTTGCTAACAGGGCGTAGTTTTTTATTTCCATAGGAGCCACAACCTTTTTTAGCTCCGGATTAAGTCTAACTTGTAAGTTCATGGCCTTTCATACCTCAGCTGTCTCACTTGCAAGTAAGAGGAAAATTTAGATACCTCCTCAAACTTAGCTAGATAATCGTCAAAGGACATGTTACCTTGTCTTATTTTCATAAACTCTACTTCTTTATCATTCCTTATGTTATGAGGGAAATACTTCTCCAGAAATACCCCCTTGAAAGAATCCTAAGTGATCTGGACTCTTTGGGCCTCCATCAACTGCTTGGCCCCTTTCCACTAGTTCTCGACCTCTCCTGCTAACTCTCCAGAAGTGCAAAGAACTTCTCCATTTTAGCCAACCATTCTTCAGTAAGCTTTGGGTTGAACTCACCCTGAAAGGTTGGAGGTTTGGCTTTTTAAAACTCAGACCATCCCTTGTAGGTCTGATCCCTCACTAGTTCTCCTTCAGGGATAGGGTTTTGATTTGCATTCCTATCCTCTTGTATCTGCCTCAGCACTTAAGCAGTGGTAGATGCCTATTATGTGGCAATAGCAACCTATTGGGTGGCAAGAACGGCTTGTTCCCTCATAGCCTCCACTATCCCCATCAAGGTCTACATTACCCCAGCCAAATTTGCTTCTCCATCTTTGTCTCTTGTACTTTTTCTCCTAGGAGGCGCCATACTTTACTCTACAAAATAGATATTACTGAGGTGTTCAGTCTCAATAACAGATATTTATAAGAGAATATATAGCTTCACAAGAAATACAGTACATCCTAACCTAACACTCCGTTCCTTAATTCAAAACATAGTACAAGTAGCTAACTGTCATGGCTCAGCTAACTAGCCTATAATAGTCTCTATCGTGAGGAATCTACCCTTACTACCTAATTAGCATCTATCACTATTGAGTTAGCAATGTGCCAACTGTGCTAGCCATGCTCTGATACCAACAATGTAAAACCCCCATTAGCCTATGGTTCCCTTTAAGTGTTTAAAGGTATAATGTATATAATTATCATAATAATGGTGTGTTACTATCGCTTTTACTTGAGTAAATTTTAAACTTTTTATCGAGTTGATTAATTGAGTTCCATTTGGGTTGGTCTCTACTCTCGAGCTCTTTCAACATCGCAGTGGAATAAATATATATAATAACCCTGGATTAACTATACATAGACATGCATTTTAATTAGATATAATTAGTTAACTATTGGACATGGAGGCAACAATCCTACCACTCATGTCACTATTATTTCATCTAAGCATCCCTTCATTCACATCTATGTCTAACTAGGCTATACAAAATGGACCATTACTAGCCTTTATCATGAAAGCTAGTACAAATAAAAGAAGCACTTATTCTATCTCAAAATGATCACTTTTGTGTACCCCATGGTGGGTACTTACTCCTACTTTACCTTATCTCCAGACGTGACCTACACATCTAGTACATGCCAACAATAACATGAGAATTGAATCTCAATAGCAATGTAACCTGTTACAAAATCCATTGACCTGTAACACCGTGCTCGCACGAAAAAACTCTACATTCTTTCATAAAACATATCACATGCTATGGGGATGGAGTGAATGCAGCATTTAATCATGTTATATACTCATAAATTTGTATATTCATCAAAATATATCATCTTTAGAACATGGGAAGTGTATTCATCATCATTCTCATCATAAAAAATTTCTTAGAAAACACATGTGTGATAGTAAACATGCCATCATTTCATTTTCATAACATATGAGCAGTACATAAAACACCAGAAGAGTAATCGGGAGAGTCACCCACCAACAACTCTACGCACCACTGTCTATATGAATGAGCGCATGTCTATTTAGCTATGTCTTAACTTTTGTACATTCTGAGGCGTCCCCCAGTAGATCCAAGTACCTTAATGGTCCCCGCCCCTTACCGGCAGATCATCCCTGACCAGCGGGATTCCTCCCTTTCGTCCTAATCGGGGTTGGTATAACTCTCATGGGATCACCGTCAACTCTACCTGAATCATTTCCTCTCCACTTTTGGGCGAATCATAATACTATGGAATCACCATCCCTTTTCGATGGATCACACTTGTGGTATGCTATTCTCTACGTATACTTTAGGGTGAATCGGGCTATACCTATGGTTTTGCTTAACTCTAAGTATGTGTTTCTCATATGGCCTTTGGGAGATGACGCTAACTTAAAGTTCAAAACCATCATGGTGTTTTTGAAATCATCTAAGTTCAAGTGGATGTTTAACCATCCCAATTTATGGCACAACCGTGGAATGCCCAACGGCTGTCCCATACTGACAATCGGTCACTCGATTATAAGCCTATATGCCTTAAGGCGTACATTGAGAATACTTTCCTCTTTCCTTTTTTGTGTTTTCTGCTCTCTCTTTGCTTAACTATCACAAGGGTCTCATTACCCAAAACTTTTAGTTTCCTTGCTTACCTATGTTGTGAGCCCTTCATTAGGTTAGTATGAAGGATTACTTAGCTCAATTGCGATTAAAAACTTCATTTTGCAAGCTAGAGGGCTGCCAATCGACTGCTGAAAGGCTAACAATCAGCTAGTGGCTCTCTGTATTCCTCAAGTGCCAAACAGCAAGCTAGCAGTCAGTTGTTGGAAGGCTTGCAATTAGCTGGTGGCTCTCTGTATTCCTCAAGTGCCAAACAACAATCTAGCAATCAGTTGTTGGGAGGCTAGCAGTCAGTTGGTGGCTCTCTAGAAAAATAAAAGTATGACAGTTGACTACTTGGATGGCCAGTCGATTGCTTAGTGCAAACTCAGGCCCGATAGTCGACTACTAAAAACCTGGCAATCGGCTGCTAAGCCTCTGTCTACACTTATGGGTTTTTCAGGAACACGATAGTCGACTACTCTTACTTAGCAGTCGACTGCTATGCTCCACTGTAGTTCAGAAAACATGATTTTGATAATACGCAGTCTAGGATTAACTCTATTTTTAATTCTAAACACATGAGCTTAATTTTCATACAATAAACTTTACTTCTCATAAAACATTTCTCATTCATTAGCTCAAACATGGTACATTCAAGGAAAACTAGTTTATACCTCTAGATGAACACAACCTAGCCCTTCCAATCCATTACAAACACATATATGAGCATACATTCAGTAGCACAACATCCCATAGAAACAGAAAAGCATATAGAATGTAGGTTTAACCCCAATCTCAGTTCAAACATGTAGAAATCCATATTTTCCAGTAACAATAAACATTTTAGAAAAAGGATAGGGGTTTAGGATGGATTGTTACCTTGATTCCTTGTAAATGTGTGTGTTTGATGTGTTAGAAATGCTCTCCCCTTGCTGTAGGACTGATTTCTAGCCTCAAATCTGCCTTTCCTTTAGCAAATCTCTCCTTTCTTGCCCTAACTTGCCCCTTTCTCTCCTAACCATCCCTTTGCTTCTCTCTCAAAAAATGCTGAAGGTTAGAAGTGTGATAGGATTTAAGGCTGCTGCTAGGGTTGAAGAAAGTTTGGAGAAATTGTTATTTAGTCCCTGAGCTACTTTACACTCTTAAACTCCCTTATTTTTTTCCTTTTCAATTGAGTCCTTAACCACCTCTTGCTAAATCTTTATTTATTTCCTTTCAATTTAGTCCTTAGGCTAATGCAACTATATGCACTAATGCAACATACACAAGAATTAAACATCAAATTAACAATTATCAAACATTTCTTTAATCATAATTGGAGTGGATGTTACAATACACATCATCACTTCCATTAAGCGTTTTCAACAACATCAAAAGGAGGGACTAACATGCATAGCATTTGATACTTTTACGAACTAAATTGGATAATCCAAATCTTTTAAAGGCTAAAGTTTTAGTAAGTGTATCTTTAAGGTACCAATTTGCTAATATAGTCAACTTTAAAATAACCCTAGATTTTGAGTTAATCTAGTAAGGGTTAAAAAGGTAAAATACCACCATATCTCGTTTTTCCTAGTTGGCACTTCACCCTTACCTTTTCTTTAGGAAATTCATGCCATATTAGAGTAAAGATAGACATTACCTTTATTTACCATAGGTTACACATTTAAATGAATGAAGAATGCTAGAAAAATGGGTTTAGGAAATGGTAGGAATCCAAACACTACCTTAGGATAATATAAAAATATTTATCCTTGCCCTCCAAGAGAAAATAAAGGGCTAGGAAGGATGGCTAAGATTGATTGTGGAATCTTCATAGGTCACATGGTCAAGTGAGGAATAGAGAGAAATAAAGAGGAAAAAAATAGAGGAGAGAGAGAGAAGGTGGCATGAGAGAAGGAAGAATAGGAGAAGAAGAAGGGAAGAGGAAAAGGGAAGAACCAACACTTGGAAACCATGTTAACCCCACCATAGCTTGGAAGAGAGGTTGGCATAACTTAATCCTTCTAGCATTTTCCATCAACTTTCCATTTAGGTTTTATTCCTTCTAGTTTCTCTCTTTAGACCCATATTTACACTTTTGGTGTTGGATGGAAATAGTGTGAAAATCGCTAGTAAGAGATATTAGACAACATATGCGACAACCACAAATGAGAGTGATATGTTGTGTGTGTAAGTAGCATGTGGATTGATTTCTTGTTTGTATGTATGTATATATATATACCTATGAATTGGTTACTTATATGTGTAAAAGTGTCCAAGTGAACATTAACCTTGTTTAAAGTGTGTCGGTAGAGGGGTTTGACTATTCAAGTTGTAAAGGCATGCTAACGAGTAATTAAGGCTAAGTTAACAAGAGTTGGTAAGTTGAAAACTCAAAGATAGTTGGGTAAGAAGGCAACAGTCGACTACTTGCTTATAAGAATCGACTAGTGTGTTATTTAGTTACCCAGAAATATGAAACAGAGCGACAATAATCAACTATTGAACCTGAGCAATCAAATGGTGCCTCATAGGTAGAGAAAAATGAAAACAAAGCAATAACAATTGATTGTTGAGGTTTTAGAAATCAACTGTTATAACACAAGGAGATAGTAGTCGATTGGTGCTTCTCTAGATGAAGAGGATTTGATATAGAGTATTCTCAGTTGACTATTAGCTCTTATTAATTAAACGATAACTCCTTGTGACAAGTTAAAACTAAGTTTTGAGGTTCCCAAACTTACTAACATACTTGTTATCACATATGTTCATGAACTATTATATTCATGGTGACATGTAATATGTGTAATGCCTATAACACCCCCTTAGCCTATGGTTCCTTATAGATCCCTAAAAGATATAATATGTATATTATAATAGTAGTGTGTTACTGTTACATATACTCGAGAAAAATTTAAAACTTTTTACAAGTTAATTATTTAAGTGCATTTTGGGGTTGGGTCTCTACTTTAGAGTTTACACTTAATATCACAGTGGAATAAAACAACGTGATACATAAGTTACTTTAGCTATATGTACAGGCATCATGCATAAATACTTCTATAATTAACATAAAATAACTATTGGGGCATGAAGACAACATCCCTATCACTCATAGTCCCATCAAACATGTCTATTCATAAATCCTAGCTAATCCATATACATCTAAATCAATATAGGCTATACATGAGATAAACTATGCTAAAACTTTCTTAAAAATCATGAAGACTAGCCTAAAAAATTAAAAGCCTACACTATCCTGAATAACTTTCTCAAAATACCCATAGAGAGTACCTCTCCTCAGGTTAGTTCCATCTCTAGCCAGTACCTACACATCTAATACACGTCGGCATTCATGTGAGAATTGAATCTCACTAGCAAGAAAATTGGTTTTAAAATTTGTTGACTTGTACCGTCGTAATTATACAGAAATACTCTGCATTCTCATCTCAAAATTCAAAACATAACATGTACTATCAGGACGTAATGCATGAATCATGCTTTCATGGATTGTGCTTAGGTGTATGCATGTGCTTTGAAATGTGAACTTAAATCATCATGGGATGTCATCTCAATATCATGCTTTATCATAAAACTTCCATCTCATACATTTTATATGGTAACATTAACATATTCTTCTTTAAAAACATGAATATGGATCAAAGATATAATTAGAGTTATCGAGAGTGCCGCCTGCGACTACCTCCATGTCCCACTTTAAACCTATATACATAATTTTGTGACTATTCAGCCATCATACATTTTTCTTTGTACTATCTAAAGCGTCCTCTAGTGGATCCAAGTACCATGTGGTCATTACCCTTAACGCAAATCATTCCATATACATATGAAATTTACTTCCCTTCTTACCCTATAGAGGCTACCTATGATAGTGGTCACTATCCTTATCGAAGATTATTCCGTGTACAGTGGGAATTACTTCCCTTCCTACCCCATAGGGGACTGCTTATTTAGCTTATGGGATCATATCCCGATACGTTATTCATTAAGGTATACACTAGGATGATTTGGCTCACGCCATGGTTATGCTTAACTCTAAGTATATGTCCACTTTAATGGCCTTGAAAATTGCACTAACTTAGAGTTTGCAACCATCACGACATTTTCAAAAACTAATCTAAATTTAAATGGATGTTTAACCATCCTAATTCATGGTACAACCGTGGAACTCCCAAGGTCGTCTCATACCAGCTATTGGTCACTCAATCATCAATATATCTATTTTAATACATACTCTAGGAATGCTCCACTCTTTTTCTTTTCCATAGATTCCTTTCTTTTTCTTTCTCTATCACAAGAATCGCCATGTCCAATGTGATTCTTACAAGGATCATCATGTCTGAGTAAGTCATAACTTGATTGTTACTTGTTACCATCACATCCCAAGATTCAATCTTGTGTTTGGGTGGGGTTTTTGGCTAATTCTCCATCAAAATCAAGGTATATAGTCCATTTTCTTTTATTTTAGGCTGAAAGTCGACTGTCCCCTCGGTGTTAGTCGACTGCTAGCTCTCTATGTCTAAAACACGAAGCCAAACTAGAGAGTAGCCAGTTGACTGTTACAAGCTTAGTAGTCGACTGGTAGCTCATTGCGAGCCTGATAGTTGGTTGCTAAGGTCTAGCAATCGGCTGATGCGTTCTGTCTAAAATGGGAAGCCAATTCGAGAGTATCCAGTCGACAGTTATAGGCCTAGCAGTCAACTGGTAGTTCACTGTGAGCTTGACAGTTGGCTGATAAGGTCTAGCAGTCGGCTGATGCGTTATGGATACATTTTTTTGGTAATAAAGAACATGGTAGTCGACTTTCAAGGTTTGGAAGTCAGCTGCTAGTGCTTTGTACTATATAAAAACATTTGGTATATCTAGATTTTTGATCCCAAAACATAGTTACAACTCATGCCAAACCGAGGTCAACCGCATCCTCTGCAGTGTCGTCAGATGCATGCCGTCTTGCGCCGTCTTTGGAGAATTTTAATATACACCAGGAGACACCGAGACCACCCTGAGACAGATTTCCATCATTCGACAACACTGGTAAGGTCCAATTCCCCAAAAACTAATGAATTTTGATTAAATTAGCTGTCGAACGCAATTAGGAAATAAATTGACCTAGGTAATAGGGTAATCAAACTTAGGATCGTAAAACGAATGACGTGACGAGCTTAAATATTCGTGTAAATGTCCAGGGAATTAAATTGGCTTGAAATTCGAGATTTCGTGAAGTTCTAAATTGATTCGAAGCAATAGGAGACCAGGTAGGATGATTTATGCTTCCCGAGTTCTAGATTTGACCTAGTGAATACCTAAACAATTAGATTTGATTGCATTGATTTGCGTGCTACTTTCGATGGACTAAATTACATGCCTGTGTGGTGAAAACCCCATTTGCATGTTAGATGAATTGTTTATCGAGTTTAGATGCCATTAGGATGGGTTTACTTAGGGTAGGATACTTGATAGCCGGTATGGGACGACCGTTAAGTATCCCAAGTACATGGAGTTTTTAAATAAGATTGTTTTTACCAGATTTAGCCTGTACTGCGTTAGGGATCACACGATAAATCAGGACGACCCTAAGAAAGGTTTAAGGAATATAAGGGGGGATAGCCTACACGAAAAAACGTTGTGATTTAGGCGTAATACCCTAGAACCCTGAGGAATAGCCGACTGTGAGCATGTGAGTTCGAATAGACTGTATGAGGATGAGAATTGGTGTATGTGCACATGCTAAGGGACACCCTAGATGTTGATTCTCACCCGATCCTTGAGTGAGTGATTGGTGTTACGGATCACACCCAACGATAAGAGAGGTAATCTCTCTAGATGACGTACAATTGGACGATTTAGATTTGGTCGCAGAAGACTTGTGGCCTATATGGATTTAGATACACTGGGCATGGGATTTAACCTGATTTCGATTACTGATTTTCAAAGAAATGGATTTTTATGATTTTTAGTATTTGCCGCGATTTTCATGTGATAAAATGATTTTAAAGATAAGGTATTTCACTGATTTTGAACTGATTTCAAGAAGCTTTTTTAGGTGCTTGCACCGCTGAGTATTCAAACAGATTTTGAATTGTATTTGAACTATAAATTATTCTACTGGGATTTTATATCTCACCAGGTTGTTTACTCAGATGAACAGGAACAGGGATAGGAACCTAGACGTTAGCTGGACAATGACTTGGTGATAGACAGAAGAGAAGCTTAGTCTAGGCTTGAATTGTATATATATGTGTTTATTAATGATGTTGTATGTTAGTTCTATAATTTCTGCTTGCTGTGGTTATTGGACTGGCTGTATATGTATAAGTTGGATGACTGTTGTACTTTGGATATGTCCAAATTACAGAGGAGACTTTGCCAGATTTTTGGTAGGGTTGACCGCTGTAACCTATGTAATTAAGTTGGAATTCGCATTAAATGATTGTATGCCGTATGTATGGATATTATTTTTCATTTCAGAGTAATCTATGATGTATGTATGTATAATTAGCATAGCTGTAGGTGAATTAGGGTTGAACGAAATCCGAATGGACAACGGGAAGTCTATTTGGGTTACGCTTAACCAATAGCGATCCCTTGACATTCTCACATCGGGAATAACCATTTTAAGGACCCATATGCTTCCGCTAGATTGATAGAGGATAGTGTATGTTGTATTAGGGGGTCGTTACAGGAAGCATAAAATATCCTCAATAAAATTTTCCCCTATCCCATACTAGGGGACTCAAAGAGGTCATTACTAGTTGAGTGTAATCCAAATAAACTCTTTCACCAGTCCATTCAGATTCCACTCAACCACCTGTCTTGTGCAGCAAGTCTAACATCACAATTTAAACCAATATATACCCCTACTCTGGAATATCAAAGAAATTTAAACCATTCATTAATTAACATAAATATCTCCAAATATTTAAATTCTCAATTATCATTACGTACCCTACCAAAAATTTGGCAGAGTTTCCCTTAAAAACAAGACATTCCTCCATTTTTACAATAGCCCAAAACATCATCTAATAACCACATATTTAATACCTACAGACATTTATATTTATCCAAAATATAAATTTAGAGATTGTATAGCAAATTCTTTCTTTCGCTCTTCCAGGTTGCCTAATTTGTCACAAAATTTCTTCCAGCATCCTGTAGCAAAACATATTGCAGTCCTAGCTAGTTTCGAGGCATACCTTGTTCCTAGTCATCTGAACCAATAACTCAATGAGATTTAAGACATCCCAATAGAGTCATTTACAATTTAATCAATTTAAAATAGTTGTAAGTTCAGCTGTGACTCTAGCACAAAAAATGACTCCCTAATATGTTCAGCTGTGACTCTAGCACAAAAAATGACTCCCCAATATCAGTTCTAACACATATTTGAATTACCAATTACTTTAAAATCAATAAACATGGGAAAACATGAAAATTTATAAGAGTATAGTATCAATTTTTTTAAAAAACCATTGTTCTCAATAATGCCTGTAAAATTCTTTTTGCATAACAAATCCATGTTAATACACAATCAAATATCATATGATTATCAACTCAATGCATGCTACTTTATAAAAATATTTTGGTTTTCTTGGGTGTGATCTGTAACACCAATCACTCGAAAATAGTATCCTATGTCATGAGTGTGATCCGTAACACCAATCATCCACTTAAGGACAGGTGAGTACTAACTTCCAGGGCGTCCCTCGGCATGTGCACACTGCTAGTCTCATCCTCTTACCCGACTATATGGCAAATACAAACATATAGTTGACTAATACCAAGGGTTATAGGATATTACACTTAAACCAATACATCACCCAGTATAGACCATCCACTTTTTACTCCTTAAGTTTTTCATAGAGTTGTCTTAGTTTAACGAATAACCCCTAATGAATACAGACCAATTATATGAAAATAGATAACTTTGAAAAAATAGGTCTGCATAAGGAACATTCAATGACTGTTCCATACCAATTATCGAATGTCTACCCTAAGTTTCGCCCATCCTTATGAGCATATAACCTAACAGCCCATCTCATCAAGTAGCAAATAGTATCTCTGTACAGACAATATTTCTATACTCATGTAAAAATCATACATTTCTCAACTCAATTTCAGCACACATTTCCCATTTCAATGAAGAAATCTCATTTACAACTAGTAATTCACAACGTTATTTTAAAACAAAAGAGTATAGATTACTCTACCTTAACCTTGATTTTTTCTTCTTGAATCAGGATTCTTCCCTTTGCTCTGTTTTCTTGATTCCACAAGCCACCTCTATCAATTTTTGAAAGCAATGTTTCAATTTTCCTTCACTAACTCTTTTTAAACATAAATCTATCGGAATTAAATTCTTAATTTACCTCAAATTTAACATTTGGCTATAAAACTCTCAAATTTTTCTAGAAAACTTTTGGAAGGCTAAATAAACTTAACTCAACATAGAATTTAAGAATTACATGATTTTCTCTTCTTGAATAGAAAGATAACAACATTTTCAATTTATAAATATTACCTATATAGAAAATACCAAAATTTAAAGAATTTATATGAGGGGCTCCATGTATGAGGGCCTCCATGTAACTTAATATAACAGAAAATACCAAAATTTACAAAATTTTAGTTCATTTCCCAGACTTTTTAAAAATTATATTTTAGTCCTTATTTTCCAAATGATGATTTTGCACTCCTTTTCTCTTATTTTCTACTTCTATCCATTCATAAGAGTCTCATTGAAATTAAAATTTACAGAAAGCATCTAATTCTTGAAATTTCAGTTTATACCAAGAATTTCTAAAACTTTTAGTTTAGTTCCTATAATTCCATATGGTGTTTTTACCTCATTTTCCTTCCATTTCTTACTTCTATATAATCATAAGAGTCCTATTTAAGCTAAAGATTACAGAAATGCATCAAAAATTAAAATTCCAATTCAAACAAAAAAATTTCAAATTTTTAGTTTAGTCCCTCTTACTTTTCAAATTATTTTCGGCAGCTCATGGCAGCAAGAGGCATGACGGAGGTTACAGCCAGCTTTGCTATCGACTAGAGCACCGAAATTAAGGATCACTAGCTGCCAAATAGTGCAAAAGGTGAAGATCGATATAGCTATCCTTGGCTTCGTGATGGAGAGAAAACGTGATAGTGCGGCTGCTACGGTGGCTATCAATGGCGGGGGATGGCAGTAGATGCTCAACGATGACAAGCGGTGAAGTCCGATGGTGGCGCGACGTAATGAAAGCGACAGTAGGCAGTGGTCTAAAGGATAAAGCCATATGATTTGAGAGGGAAGGGAGAGGGATTTGCGAGGGAAAGGGAAAAATGGGAAGAAAAGAAGGAAATTTTTGGTTTTAGGTCATCCAAGGGTATTTTAGTAATTTACTAATTTATCTCGAATAAATTTTGGATGCATTTTCTAATTTTGGGCTAGAATATGGGACAATATGGAAGGAATTTGGGAATTTTTAAGGTATCATAAGCCTTCCAAAATCATCTACTAAGTATCTAAAGACAGATAAAAATTTCTCCATCAGATAAAAATTTTATTCTAAAAAATTCACATATTTAAACTACGAGCTCCATAAATTTTTCTTAATAACTTCCTAACAATATTTCAAGGTTTCTCATTATTTTTATCCTAATTATTTAATTTTTAACAGGATTATTACACCCAACACAAAGATTAAACCTCATTTTTGCACTCAAGGAAAAACTCCATTTTCAAACATCATTTACAAGCATACAAGAACATTCATTCATCAAGCAATACCCAATAGACATCTAGAACATAGAGAATGTAGGTTTTAAACCCCAATACAACTTAAAACATTCATAACCATCATTTTTAGTTAAGAGCAAACATTTCATGAAAGTGGATTTAGGTTTTGCTGTTACCTTGGATTTTCTGGGAGTTTGACGTGTAGATGATGTTTAGATGATGCCTTCCTTGCTGTGGAGCACTTCTCTAGCCTCAAATTCGGCCTTCCTTTAAGCTAAATGCCCTTCACTGTTGCCTTAGGTCACCCTCTCTCTCTCTACTCGCCCTTCTCCTTCTCTCTCTAAGTTTGCTGAAGTTTTAGTGTTATGAGGGTGTTTAGAGTTTAGCTAGGGCTTAAGAGTAGTTTAGGTAATTGAATTTTTTTCCTTGAGTCATTTTACAACTTTTGCTTGGCTGAAATTTCCCCTTTTCAATTGTGCCCCTAGTCACACTTTTAGCTTAACTTTCATTTCTTACAACTAAGTCCCTGCACTAATGCAACTATATGCCACTAATGCAACATACACAAGCATTAAATTTGCAATTAACAAACATCTCTTAATCACATTAGGAGCGAATGTTACAATATGACTTTCCTTATGTATGGAAATTGGGATTTTCAAAAGAAATTATTCCTCGTATATACACTAGAGATAAACTACTTCAGTAATCGAATGACTAATAGTCAGTATGGAATAACCATTGGACATTCTATGGTTGAACTATAATTAAGAATGAGTTACAACTATTCAATGTTCTCTATGATGGACTATGATTTCTAAGTTATACCCATATAGATAGGTCTTGCCATATCATAATTGGTTGATCTTAATGCATTTCATCAATTAGTTATCATAGAAATATAGGAAATTGAATTAGGAAAATAGGATTTTTTAAGAAATTGACTAATTCTTGTAATGGAATTAGTGGTTAAGGCTACTTGTCATACATTGTAGGATAAAGTGAGTAGCTTTATTGCAATTGAAGTTCTAAGCTAAACTATAATTGTGTAGGGACCTAAAATTCCTATAGCTTACTATTATTAGTGCCTTGTTCACATTTCTTTTCCTTAAGTTCAATATAAGAATTTTCTTGGATAAAGCAATTATGATGACATTGGTACTTGGTGAAATTTTTATCTAGAATTTCCTAAGGAAGATACTCTTCCACTCATTATTATATTGCTTATTAATAGTGTATACTTGCATCAAGTCAATTAATTTAAGATTAAATTAATTAGGTTAAATTATTTTTTGTTTCTTGTAATTACTATTATTAGTTTATTGTCTATCTACCTCTTATTATTAGGTACTATGCATCAATCAGTAGTAATGATGCTTCTAATAAGGTTGCTAAGTAGTGTGGAAGTATTGCAAATTAAAAGATCAAAATGAATGGGAATATTGGCTTGTAATTTTTGTGCCATAGTTACAAAGAGGGGAATTACTAAGGCTAAATAGCATGTAGTTGGAGGATTTATAAATCCCACAATATGTAGATCATATCCTAAACATGTTAAAGAAGAGATTGGGGCATATATGAGAAGAAAAACCACCATAGGCACACCTTTTGAAATTTCATCATGAATCAACCCTGAGTTCATGTTACAAAAATTTTTGTTTAGCCCTATTTTTTAGTCACTCCCTTTAGAATTTTGTGAACAAACCCAGAGTTTGTTACCAAATTTCCTTTAGAGCCTTATTTCCTTATAGCACTTCTTTTGAAAATTTCTCATGAACTAACCTATAATTCATGTTACAAATTTCTCCTTTTAAAGCCTTGTTATGTAGCCATCCCTAAAGTTTCATCACCTTGAAAGTCAACTTCTCAAACTTGAAAATAATTTTTTTTTTGTCGTGTTATTTCTTATTTGGATTTTTGTGTTGAGTCAGGTTCAACATTGTTAAGTCTTTAGTCTTTCGTGTGTCTGCTTCACTAGAAAAAATATGTGTTCTTTAGTCTTGTTGCTTAGACAAGAATCTCAAAAACATCATTTTTTTATCCTCATCACGTAAGCAATTAGTAAAGAGGAGCAACTATTAACACAATATTTTGTTCGGGTTTTAATTTAAAAATTAATAAAATTGACAATAAAAAATTTAAAAAATTAAGTTTGTTTTCTTTTGAAAAAATCAATAAAAAATTGCATCTTTATCATGTCTTATGATCTAATTCTTTTTTACATTTAGGCATTTTATATTTAAATAATCTTTAAAGAGAGAAAGAGAGAGAGAGAGAGAGAGAGAAATAAATAAAACCAATTTCAGGCTTCCTTACCTTGGATTTGATATTGTTAATGAGAAAAAAGGAGTATAAGAAAATAACCTCATTATTTTTTTTTTAAAATGAAGTTATAAAAGAAAAGGATGGCAGAACTTACCTATTCTTCAACTTAACTTATATATATATATATGAGTTTTGCATGCACTTTAATTTTTTAAATATAATTATTATATTTTAAAATAATAAATTAAATAATGAGAAGTTATTTAACTCTCCACTACTCTATTTTAACTTTTTACTATATTTACTTTATCTCTCCTTTCTCCTTACATTACATATTTTATTTTATATTTTATATTATATAATATATAATTTTTTATAATAATGGCTAGAAGCAGTACTAGAAAAAAAGAAATTAGTGAAATATTTTTGTGACAATTATAAAGGTTGGTCATTTTTTTCTAGAAAATTTCCAAATTTAGTTACCAATGTGTCTGTCACTAACATTTCATCACTAACTTTTTAATTATTTGTCACCAATCTATCACTAACTTATTTCTTGTACTTTTATGTTATTAAAGTCATTAAAATCTAAAATTCATAATTTCTCTCCTTCCTTTCAAACCCTAGATTTCCCTTTTAATTTTCCCCTTCTTAACCTTTTAAAAAAACACTACAAGAAAAAAGGAAATTAAAGACGAAAATTAGAGACAGAATTTTTTCCGTCTCTATTTTGTGCAAAATTCGTATATAAACAAAATATTTTTTGAAACTGATATTAGAGACATAATTTTTTTTCATCTCTAATTTTCATCTTTAAAGTGTACTCAGTCCATTGCAACTCTTTTTTTTTTTTAATTTCCTAGAAATTAGACACAGATTAGTGATGGGTATATTTCGTCTCTAATTTGTTATGGCAATTAGAGATGAAATTTTTTCCATCTCTGTTCAATACAAGAAATAAGGAAATTAGAGACAATTTTTTTTTTTATGTCCAGTCTCTATTTTGTGCTAAATTCATCTCTAATATGAATAATTTTTTAATTGATATTAGAGACAAAATTAGAGATAGAATTTTTCATCTCTAAATCATCCTTAGTCCATCGTCAAATTTTTTTGGAATTTTTTGGGAAAATTATTTTGGCCGGATGAAGTTAGAGACAAATTAGAGACAGGTAAATTCCATCTCTAATTTGTCCCAAAATAATTTATCTAAGACGGCACTGTTTTGCATTAAAAGAAATATTTTAGCAAAAAATTCAATCCGTCTCTAATACGTCTTTAACTTTAAAGTGTCTTAAAATAATTTGGGAAGTGCCATATGGATGGTGGATCAAACATGGAACTAGAGGCAATAGAGTGTAATGGGTCAATAACCAAGTGTGCCACAATGGCTGTCAATTCATATGGTGCAATGTTTTATATATATTATATGTAATTACAAAGTGCTAAAAAAATGTGTGGAGTGGCATTTAGACGAATCAAACACGGGACCAGAGACAATAGAGTGTAATAAGTTGATAACCAAGTGTGTTGCAATGGCTGTCACTTTATATGGTGTAATATTTTATATATATTGTATGTAATTAAAAAATGCTGATAAAATTTATGGAGTGCCATTTGGATGAATCAAACACAAGACCAGAGACAATAGAGTGTAATAGGCCAATAACTAGGTGTGCTGCAATGGCTGCAATGGCTATCAATTTATATAGTGCATTATTTTATATATATTGTATGAACTAATCGAAGATGGGATAATAGGTAAAACGTCATCATTTTGGGTTCTACCATTAGCCCCTATTTCTACTCCTAGGTTCATTTTCATCTTTGTTGCTCCAATCTGTCTTCATCGTCCATTTCGTCGCCATCCATTTTGCTTCTCCATTCTCACAGATCCGTTGCTCCATTTTTTCATCATCTTGGGTCCTTATTTTATCTCTCATTTCCATTGCTCCTTCTTTATTGTGGTGGATGTCTCACATTTCTGGTGCTCCATTATGCTGTGGGTTGATTGGCGTCGGTGGCAATGGTCTAGCGCGGTGTTGGTGTGTAACACCCACTTTTTCTTTTGATTTTTAGATTATTGCTTCCTTAATGATTTGAAAGATTTTGCCATAAATTGTGATGAAAATTCTTGTGATATAGTGTTTAGAATAAATGAAAATGACTGAAAACCCTTTCTTTCTTGTTTTAGCCGAATTAACATGTGAGTGGGAGAGATAATTGGAAAGTGAAGTTTAATTAACATCAACGTATTCCCTTCGCATCACCAAGGAGCTTACAATTAACATCAATGTGAGGAAAGAAAGGAAAAATGAAGGAGGCATGTTGTACTTGTATTCCTTTTTTTTCCTTCCATTTCTTATTATTAATTCTACCAAGAAGATAAATGGGAAGAATGTATTCGGTGGAAGCTATATAAAAAGGGAAGTGACTTTGCAATTTAAAATTCCATTTGCTTCTCTTTTTTTTTACTTTGACCAAGAGTGCAAGTGGGAATAAAGAGAAGATTTCACTCGGTGAAGAGGAGGGAGAGAGAAATAGAGACGTGTTCCAATGGCTTTCTCACTTCTTCTCTTTACATTTCATTTAAATGTGATAGAGTGATGAAATAAAGGTTTATTCTTTGCCTTGACTTCTTTTCTTTTCTTCCTTTTGTTAATCGAATGGTCAAAAAGAGGAATAGATTTAAATATATATATATGCATACGGTGAGTAGGAAGGAGATTTCAACTCTTATTTAAATACATATAGGCATACGGTAATAGCAATTGAGAATAGGAAGGGGAGTGTAACATATATTTAAAAATATATATACATTCGATGATGGCAATTAAGAAGAGGAAATAAATTTTAAGAAGCTACCTATGCATTTCATCATTTCGGCCAAATTGAAGACAAAGGTTGGCTAAGTCGGTTGAATGTATTGATAGAAATTAAGATTAAGGAAATAAAGCTTAGAAGGAAGAAAAACAACTCAGAGGAGAAGGAAGAAAGGAGGTTGGTTGAAAGGGTGAAGGGAGGAGAAACTAAGGCAAAATAAAGGAAAACATCAAGACTCTTTCATTTTTCTTGCACTCCTAAGGTAGCTTAACATTCCTATGGTTTTTGTTTCATGATTTATGGTATGTTTATAATGATTTAAAGCTTTCATGAAATAAAATTTTTATCTTTACATTCCTCAAGATGCAAACCTTTCTTTGGCTAAGCTTGTATGATGATTTGGTTGTCTTTGTTGATGTGATGGTTTGGATGTTGTGATTTCCATGAAAGAATGGTTGTTGTAAAAATTTCAGCATGCATCATGAAAAACCCTAGGATGCGAAAGTGTTGAAATTTTATGTTCTTGAATGATCAATGTGTGTTCTATGTTAAAAACACCTAAGGGAAGCATGCTAGCTAGATTTTGGCTTCAAACCATAGCATTACCCTTTTTAACTTACCTAATACAAGAGCATCCTCTTCTTGATATATAAAAAGGGCTTGCTGAAAATGTGTGGGAAAGAGTCCTATTTCGGTCTTGGTAAAAGAAGAGAGAAAATAATGGTAAGTGGATGTGTGGTAATTTGTCTATCTTTTTTTTTATATGATAAGTTTTCATATTATTGTTCGTAAAATATGAGAATGATAAAATATGTGTAACCATAAATTTAGCATTCCAAATGAGCCAGGAAAATAAGTAAAAAGAAAGAGCTAATTGTATGGTTGCCTAATGTGAATGTGGGGAAAAGTACCATAACAATTTTAAGATATGGTATCACTAGACTTATAATATAGAAAGGATGGGAGAATGTGAAAATTTAACATGAAAACCTTAGATTCCATCCCTTTTTCATGATGGCCGAAAGCAATCCCTCATTTTAGTTTTGGTAACCAAATCCATATGTAACTATAAATGACTTATAAGGTGTCTTACAATGACTAAATTCAAGGGAAATTGAAAGGGTGATGGTAAGGTGAATTGTGGCCATTAATGTCCTTATGTTGGAAAATTTATGAGATTATGGATGGTAAATCTAAGATCACATACCAATAGACAATTGCAACACAATCTTTCCTAAAAGTGGCCAAGAGTCCACAACGTGACCAAGTGTTCACAATTCTTTATAAAAGTGGCCAACAATCCACAATGTGACCAAGTTTTCACTATTCTTACAAACGTGGCCAAGTATCCACATTTCTTGTAGTGTGACCGAAGGTGTTTCATACTTTAAGATAAGGTAAGTTTTAAGAATGAAATGAGGATATAGTCATTAATTAATTCAATTTTCTATATGTATGCCTTGATATAAATTCCAAGTAAGTTCTTTATAGGCATTCTATTAAAGTATGTTATGTTTAAAATGAGAAAATCCATTTTGTCACATTGACACATCAATAAATTATACAATGCTTGCCAATATGCATATATGAATGAGATTATGTATTAAATGATTGGAATGTAGATGAAATGGTTTTCTATGCTTGCACAGTGGTATAGATGAGTATGTTTTTAAATGTTGAATTGTTAAGCTACTGAGAAACTTGTTTTCTCATTTATGTGCTTATATGTATCAGATGCAGAAGTATAACATTGTCATAGAGATTGAAGTGGCATGGATGGAGGTTCCTTTTCTTAGAAATATTTTGGATCATAAGGGTTTAAGTGACAGACCTATTGTCTCCCTACCCTTATGAAAAGTCTCTTCACAAATCTTAAATGTATGAAATAATGTAATACTTGAGAAAAATATGTAGGATGTCTAATGAATTTATTTTAGATGTATTATATTTTATTTTTGTTGTGCTTATAAGTTATAATTTGAGAAAAAGGACCCTAACCTAATCAGTCTTAATCATATTGAGATGGTATGAATGCTTAGAAATTATTAATGAATAATTAAGGTTAAGAATAATGTACCGAGCTTATCTGTTTACATTTGAGGTGTTGTAATACTAGATAAAGGTGTTACATTAAGTTGGTATCAGAGCACAGTTACCTAGGATAGAAATAGGGTAGTTTCCTCAAGCAAGGGACTAGTTCAGGTTAGTTAGCTGTACCTAGGTAGTTGACTAACTTGTAATTTTGTTGTGACTTGAGGAATGGAGCATTAGGTTTGGGAAAGATAGAAGCTCCTGTTGGTGTTATATGTTATCTGCTTAATAAATTGTTATTGAGACTAATCACCTTGGTAATTCTTATTTTTTAGAGTAATAGTATGGCACCAACAAGGAGAAGTGGATCATAAACCCAAAATTCTGAAGTAGACCTGAATGAGATCATACAAACAATGAGAGGTATGGGAAAAGCCATAAGGGTTCTAGCTACAGCTTCCTCTCAACTGGTTGTAGTCATAGCTGAAGCACTCTGCCAAATCCAGACTAATTGGAGTGAGGAAACTCAGACTGGGGCTGAACAGATGAAGACCCAAGTCTGTGGAGGTTGGACTAAATTCCAAAGAGCTAGACCTCATGTATTTAATGGTGAGATGAACTTAAAGAAGGTAGAAGAGTAGGTACAGAAAATAGAGGAGTTGTTTGATGTATTGGTAAGTATTGAGTCATAAAAAGTCTCCTTTGTTGCGTATCAGTTAAAAGGGGAGGCTAAATACTAGTGGAAGGGAATGAAACTGTTGATGGAAGTCCAAGGGACCCAGATTACCTAGGAGTATTTTAATGATGCCTTCTTAAAGAAATACTTTCCCCAGAGTGAGAGAAATGCCAAAGAGGGTGAGTTTATGCAGATAAAACAAGGTGGCTAACCATTTGAAGAAAATTTAGCCCAGTTTGAAGAGTTATCAAAATTATCCTTATACTTGAAATGGAGACCAGATAGGGCATGGAAGACCATGCATTTAGAAAACAGTTTGGATCTTAAGTTGTATCATGAGGTGGCATTTTAGGAGATCAAGGATTATCCAACCTTGGTCAACAAATGCCGCATAGCCTCCAAGTCTCTAGTAGGACTAAAGAGAGGAAAATAGGAATCTGGATTTTTCAAGAGAAAGACCCCATCTGGATTCAACAAGGGTCGTGACAATAAGTGTCCTAGAAATTAGACAGGGAAAAGACCTATAAGCACCCTAATTTCTCAAAATAGTTGTTATAAATATGGAAGAAACTATGGAGATAAGCCATTTTTTATGGGACAGAATGTGTGCTATAAGTGTGGAAAGCTAGGGCATATCTCCAGAACCTATCCTACTCTGAAGAAATTGAAAGAGACCACAAGACCCACTACCAAGGGAAGGGTGTATACCCTAAAGGGTAAAGAAGTGACCCAGTTTGAGGATCTGATGAAAGGTACATGTTTTATTAACAATGTTCCTTTAATTGTATTTTATTATTCTGGCGCCACCCATTCATTTGTTTCATTAGATTGTTCTCAAAAATTGAAATTGCCAATAACCAGCCTATCCTATGAACTTTCCATAACTGTACCTATTGATGAACATGTGTTCACCTCATTAATTTGTTTGAATTGTTCTATTGTGATTGAAAATAGAACTTTTATAATCGATCTCATATGTTTACCTATGGTTGAACTAGATATTATCCTTACTATGGACTAGCTCTCTTCTAATAATGTCCTTTTGGACTATTCAACTAAATCTGTGACTTTCATAAACACTAAATTAGTAAATAAGGGGATTGAAAGGAAAAATTAGAGAATAAGTTTCTTATGTTCCTCAGAAATGAAAATTCAAAAAAAACTAGAAAACATTCATGTAGTTAGTGAATTTCCTAATGTATTCCTAGAGAAAATTACTAGTCTCCCACCAGAGAGAAAAGTAGAGTTTTTCATTGAGCTAATCCCTAGGGCTGGACTAATTTCTATAGCAACTTATAGGATATCCCCAATTGAATTAAATGAATTAAAAGTGCAAATAGAGGACCTTTTAGCAAAACAATTTATTAAACCTAGTGTATCATCATGGGGAGCACCTGTCTTATTTGTCAAGAAGAAGGATGGGAGTATGAGGATGTACATAGACTATAGATAGATGAATAAGGTAACTGTGAAAAATAAATACCCCCTTCCTAGAATTGATGACCTATTTAGATCAATTGAGAGGAGCCACCATCTTTTCAAAAATTGATTTGAGGTCAGGATATCATCAAATCAGAGTTAAAAGTGAGGACATACTTAAGACTGCCTTTGGGACTAGGTATGAGCACTATGAATTTCTTGTGATGCCCTTTGGCTTGAAAAATACTCCAACTATTTTTATGGATTACATGAATCACATCTTTAGACCCTACTTCGATTAGTTTGTAGTAGTGTTTGTTGATGATATATTAGTGTATTCTAAAAATGAATAGGAGCATGAACAACATCTTAGGATTGTGTTACAAATACTTAGAGAAAAGCAGTTATATGCTAAATTAGAAAAGTGTGCATTTTGGTTAGAGGAAGTAAACTTCCTAGGACATGTGATCTCTAAGGAGGGAGCGTCAGTAGGCCCTAGTAAGACAGAAGCAGTAGTCTATTAGAAAAGCCTAACTACTATGACTAATGTTAAGAGTTTCTTAGGGTTCGCAGGGTATTATAGACGATTGATCCAAGGGTTTTCACAAATAGAAATGCTTATGACCAAGTTAACCTGGAAAGATGTTCCATTTTTAGGGGACATAAAATGTGATCAAAGTTTTCAAAATCTAAAAGATAAATTAACCACTGCACCTATTTTAGTCATTCCAGATCCCATGGAAAAATTTGAATTATATAATGATGCATCCAAGAAATTTCTAAGGTGCATTCTAATGCAAAGTGGAAAAGTGGTAGCTCATGCTTTTAGACAATTGAGACCACATAAAAGAAATTATCCTACTCATGATCTAGAACTAGTAGCCATTGTATTTACTTTAAAAATATGGATACATTACCTTTATGGATCAAAATTTAAAGTATTTATTGATCATAAGAGTTTTAAGTATCTATTTAATCAGAAGGAATTGAATATGAGATAGAGAAGATAGATGCAGTTTATAAAAGATTATTATTTTGAACTTAAATACCATCCAGGTAAAGCAAATATTGTGGTAGATGCTTTAAGTACGAAATCTCTTCATGTAGCTCAAATGATGGTATCTGAAATGGAGTTAATAGAAAAATTTAGGAACATGAGATTTTCTACCCTGGTGTTACCTAACAGAATATGTTTGAGTGAGCTAAGAATTGAGAATACCTTTAGAGCCCATATTCTTGAAGCTCAGAAGGATGATGAATTTCTTAAATCCCTAAAGGATTCAAAGGAATTCATAAAGGAAAATGATGGAGTAGTAACATTTCATAATAGAATATATGTTCCTAAAACTAGAGGATTGAGGGAAGTAATTTTGGAAGAAACCCATTAAAGCAAGTATACTGTTCACCCTAGAGCCACTAATATGTATTAATACCTTAAGGAAAGGGTTTAGTGGCCAGTTATGAAGAAGAATATAGCAGAGTATATAGCCAAATGTCTAGTGTGTCAACAGGTTAAAATTGAACATCAAAAGCTTGTAGGGTTATTACAGTCCCTAGACATTCCTGAGTGGAAATGGGATAAAATCTCAATGGACTTTGTAGTAGGATTACCTAAAACTCAGTCAAGAAATGATGCTATTTGGGTGATTTTGGATAGGTTAACCAAATCAGCAAATTTCCCACCTATCAAAATTAATTTCTCCTTAGATAGATTGGCCCATTTATATATTAAGGAGATAGTAAGGCTCTATGGAATTCCCACTAGCATTATTTTAGATAGAGATCCCTGATTCACCTCTAGATTTTAGAGGGCTTTAAGCTTTTGGTACTAGACTAAATTTTAGTACTGCATACCATCCCCAAACTGATGGGCAGACAGAAAGAACTATTTAAACTCTAGAAGACATGCTTAGGGCTTGTACCTTGGAATACAAAGGGAATTGGGAGTAAAGTTTACCATTGATAGAGTTTTCCTATAATAATAGTTTTCACTCTAGTATAGGAATGACACCCTATAAAGCCCTATATGAGAGGAGATATAAATCCCCATTATGTTGGTATAAGGTTAGGGAGAGACAATTATTAGGGTCTGAACTTGTTCAACAAACCACTAATCAGATTAAAATGATTAGAGAAAAGATGGCTAAAGCTTAAAATAGGCAAAAGAGCTATGCTGACAAAAGAAAAAGGCCACTAGAATTTGAGGAAGGAGACCATGTTTTTCTCAAAGTTTCCCCAACTACTAGTATTGGTAGGGCTATGAAATCTCAAAAGCTGAGTCTTAGATATATTGAACCTTTCAAATATTGAAGAGAGTAATTCCATTAGCATATCAGATAGCCTTGCCACCACACAGTTCAAATCTTCATAATGTTTTTCATATATCCCAGCTCAGAAAATACATACCTGATCCTTCACATATACTTGAGGCTAGTACTCTACAATTAAAGGATAATCTAACATATCAGCCAACGCCTTTACAAATTATCGGTACTGAGGTCAAAACCCTAAGGAATAAATCCATTCCCCTAGTGAAGATCTTATGGGATCAAACATCACCACATGAAGTAACTTGGGAAAGGGAGGAAGATATGAGAAGAGCTTATCCAGAATTGTTTACATGAGGTATGTATAAATTTTGAGGATGAAATTATTTTCAAGGAAGGGAGAAATGTAACACCCACTTTTTCTTTTGATTTTTAGATTATTACTTCCTTAATGATTTGAATGATTTTGCCATAAATTGTGACGAAAATGCTTTTATGATATAGTGTTTAGAATAAATGAAAATGACTGAAAACCCTTTCTTTCTTGTTTTAGCTGAATTAACATGTGAGTGGGAGAGAGAATTGGAAAGTGAAGTTTAATTAACATTAACATATTCCCTTCTTGTCACCAAGAAGCTTACAATTAACATCAACTTGAGGAAAGAAAGGAGAAATGAAGGAGGCATGTTGGACTTGTATTCTTTTCTTTTCCTTCCATTTCTTATTATTAATTTTACAAAGAAGATAAATGGGATAAATGTATTCAGTGGAAGGTATATAAAAAGGGAAGTGACTTTGCAATTTAAAATTCCATTTGCTTATCTTTTGTTTTACCTTGACCAAGAGTGCAAGTGGGAATAAAGAGAAGACTTCACTTGGTGAAGAGGTGAGAGAGAGAAATAGAGACATGTTCAAATGGCTTTCTCACTTCTTCTCTTTTCTTTTCATTTTAATGTGACCGAGTGATTAAATGAAGATTTATGCTTTGCCTTGACTTCTTTTCTTTACTTCCTTTTGTTAACTGAATGGTCAAAAGGAGGAATAGATTTAAATATATATATGCATATAATGAGTAGGAAGGAGAGTTTGACTCTTATTTAAATATATATAAATATTCGATGATGGCAACTAAGAGAAGGAAATAAATTTTAAAAAGCTACCTATGCATTTCATCATTTCAGCCAAATTGAAGACAGAGGTTGGCTAAGTTGGTTGAATGTATTGATAGCAATTAAGATTAAGGAAATAAATCTTAGAAGGAAGAAAAACAACTCAGAGGAGAAGGAAGAAAGGAGGTTGGCTGAAAGGGTGAAGGGAGGAGAAACTAAGGTAAAATCAAGGAAAACATCAAGACTCTTTCATTTTTCTTGCACTACTAAGGCAGCTTAACATTTCTATGGTTTTTGTTTCATGATTTATGGTATGTTTATAATGATTTGAAGCTTTCATGAACCATAAACTTTCTATCTTTACATTCCTCAAGATGCAAACTTTTCTTTGGCTAAGCTTGTATGATGACTTGGTTGTCTTTGTTGATGTGATGGTTTGGATGTTGTGATTTCCATGAAAGAATGGTTGTTGTAAAACTTTCAACATCCATCATGAAAAACCCTAGGATGAGAAAGAGTTGAAATTTTATGTTCTTGAATGATCAATGTGTGTTCTATGTTAAAAACACCTAAGGGAAGCATGCTAGCTAGATTTTGGCTTGAAACCATAGCATTACCCTTTTTAACTTACCTAATCCAAGAGCATCCTCTTCTTGATATATAAAAAGGGCTTGCTGAAAATGTGTGGGAAAGAGTCCCATTTTGATCTTGGTAAAAGGAGAGAAAATAATGGTAAATGGATGTGTGGTAATTTTTCTATCTTTTTTTTTTCATATGATGCGTTTTCATATTATTGTCCTTAAGATATGAGAATTATAAAATATGTGTAACCATAAATTTAGCATGCCAAATGAGCCAAGAAAATAAGTAAAAAGAAAGAGATAATTGTATGGTTGCCTAATGTGAATGTGGGGAAAATTACTATAACAATTTTAAGATATGGTATCACTAGACTTATTATATAGAAAGGATGGGAGAATGTGAAAATTTAACATGAAAAACCTTAGATTCCATCCCTTTTTCATGATGGCCAAAAGCAATCCCTCATTTTAGTTTTGGTAACTGAATCTATACACTAATTGTAAATGACTTATAAGGTGCCTTAAAATGACTAAATTCAAGGGAAATTAGGAGGGTGATGGTAAGGTGAATTGTGGTTACTAATTGTATATATATATATGTGCCATTAGTGTCCTTCTGTTGGAAAATTTATGAGAATATGGATGGCAAATCCAAGATCACATACCAATAGACAATTGCAACACAATCTTTCCTAAAAGTGGCCAATAGTCTACAACGTGACCAAGTGTTCACAATTCTTTATAAAAGAGGCCAATAGTCCACAATGTGACCAAGTGTTCACAATTCTTATTAAGGTGGCCAAGTGTCCACATTTCTTATAGTGTGACTGAAGGTGTTTCATACTTTAAGACAAGGTAAGTTTTAAGAATGAAATGATTAATTAACTCATTTTTCTATATGTATACCTTGATATAAATTCCAAGTAAGTTCTTTATAGGCATTCTATTAAAGTATGTTATGTTTAAATGAGAAAATCCACTTTTTCACATTGACACGCCAATAAATTATACAATGCTTGCTAATATGCATATATGAATGAGATTATGTATTAAATGATTGGAATGTAGATGAAATGGTTTTTTGTGCTTGCACAGTGGTATAGATGAGTATGTTTTTAAATGTTGAATTGTTAAGCTACTGAGAAACTTATTTTCTCATTTATGTGCTGATATGTATCAGATGCAAAAGTATAACATTGTCATAGAGATTGAAGTGGCATGGATGGAGGTTCCTTTTCTTAGAAATATTTTGGATCATAAGGGTTTAAGTGACAGACCTGTTGTCTCCCTACCCTTATGAAAGATCTCTTCACAAATCTTAAATGTATGAGATGATGTAATACTTGAGAAAAGATGTAGGATGTCCAATGAATTTATTTTAGATGTATTATATTTTATTTTTGCTATGCTTATAAGTTATGATCTGAGCAAAAGAACCCAAACCTAATTAGTCTTAATCATATTGAGATGGTATGAATGCTCAGACATTATTAATGAATAATTAAGGTTAAGAATAATGTACTGAACTTATCTGTTTACATATGAGGTATTGTAATACTAGATAAGGGCGTTACATGGCATTAGCCATCTTGTATTTTTGGTAAGTAATGGCCCTCCCACGTTAAATTAACTTATGGTGGGATAGCCTTCCTACTTAAGTCCTTTGTTTCATTTCAATATCAATATGGCTAATTTTGTAGCTTTCATCATTTGGAAAATGTCTTAGTCCTTATTTCTGCAAAATAGGGTAACTTTAGTATATAGGCATTTCATTCTTGAGGTGCTGGAAGTGCCTTGTTTAGATGTCCCTATTTCACAACTTGAAGGAGGTAAAATCCTCACCGTTCTTATATATACATGGATTACCACTTAGGCTTATAGTGTTCTCACAAAAAAGGTTAAGGTCAGCAAATAAACAAACATATAAAAGACCAAGCTTTGGGACTTCTCCTATTTGTCTGTGGCAGTGCAAAATCTTTAAAGGACATTCACTTCTCCTATTTGTTTGTGGTAGTGCAAAATCTTAGACTCTTGTATAATGTGTTGCTATCATTTTCAGACAACCAGTTTTAACTATGTTCATGTTTCTAACTTAAGATATCCATTAGTGTGTTCGGATGAAATTATTACTTTTCAATGCAGATTATGTTGGTTTATGACTATTATTGTTATAATTGTTATTATTATTATTATTATTATTATTATTATTATTATTATTATTATTATTCATGAGTGAATGAATAAAATTTGTTGCAAAGTTGGTGTTTTATTATTTATTTAGGTAAAATGATGATTTCTTCAAAGGATGCCTCCCAGCAGGATCCTTTTATCTATTCTTTACATTTTAATTTACCAATAATCTTTATAGGAAAAAAAACTCTGAAAAGTAAAGGTTAAAAAAAGAAGAACATAACTTTATCAAATGAAATGACCTATTGATACAAATATGAAAATATTATCTACCAAAGTGTGAGTTGTAATAGGACCAATAAACCTCTCCAATTAAACTCTACTTTCAACGTCTAATGGAGTGATTTACACATGATTTATACACGTTAAGAAAAAGTCAAACTCCTATGGTAAAATGCCTTTGTTGGGATAGCTGCATGTAACAATTAATATAAATCATTTTTTTTACTTGTTGACCTAACAAGGCTTTATCCCCTGATTTTTTTAGAATTTTTGAGACAAATAGCCACCTTTTCTTGCATTGGAAGGTGGCTAGGCATTTATTGAATTGATTGTTTGGCTTAGGGGAGTTGGGTTTGTCCTGCCAATCTTGGGACTTTTCTCTCTATCAGGTTTATAGGCTTTTGAAGTATATATGGGACTTTGGATGCTCTATGTTGTTACATATCTGTGTTTGTTATTCTACTTTGTTGTTCGAATTAGTTTTAATGTAGTTAGACGCATTCTTTGGGAAGATTTGTGTGTGTGTTATCTAGGTGTTAGTGCTTTGTTTGTGTTTTAATATGGATGGACGCATTATAATTAGTGCTTTGAGTCTTTTCTAATGTAGAAGATAACATCTGTAAGTTTGCCAAGAAGGGTCTTACACCATCTTAGGCCACTTTAAGTGAGTCGCTATTGAAGGGTCAATTGGACAAGGTAACATTGTAACTTTGTTCTTTGTTATGATTTAATTTGTTCTATATCTTCTTAAAATGTTAAGGCTTCAGTTGTGTGTGTAGGAACTGTACGCCAAAAATACAATATAAATGTAACTAGCCAAAAGCATAATCAATAGTACTATTGATTGTACTGATTGCAAAGAGAAAAGCTTGAAATTTTAGAATAGAATAAAAAAATAAATCAAATTTTGTTTTGAGTTTATTAGGTGAGATTTATTGATGTTGGCATATTTTGTTGAATTAAACTAATTATGAATTAAGATATAAACATATTTAAGTAAATTTTATTAAAAAAATGTATCTGATAAATTCATATACTTTATAATCACCTTAATTTACCTACACAAAAAACATTTTCAATGTCAATGAGATGTAATTTCTTGATCAAATTCGTGGTTGGAATGGAAGGCATAGCTCATATTTGCTGTTGTCTTGATTCATAACACATTAGTTACAATCATTCAAGAAAACAATAGCTGGAGTCCTTTCTTGTAATATCCTATTATTTTCTTTGAGTACTATGCCATACTGTGCCATGTAGTTTGATTCCTTGCCTTTGGTAATATTTATGGCTTTAGCATTAGATAATGCGTATGTCAGATTGATGATGATTTTACAGAATACTACTGAATTTGGGATTTCCTATTTCTTATGGTCAAACATTGTGTTTAAATCCTAATAAACTAGTAATTAATCTCAATGTATTTTAATTATTATATTATCGCACTTGCTTAGTTTTTAGATATGAATGAAAGATGTGGAATGAACCATTTATTGTCACCAATTTTTTTGTTACCTATTATTGTGAATAAAATACTTAAACCTTTCTTATTGTTATTCATAGTCTACTTGGGTCTGCTATTGTATTGTCATAACTCACAATACTTGAACTTCTCATGTCATTTTCATTGTGCTAATTCTATAATGTAATTACCATATTAACCTAAACAAATTATGTCAACAAACTTATAGTTGAATGTTAAAACTATATATAGGTAATATGTTTAATATTTTAATAAGCATAAACTTTTAATAACTCTAGTCGTATTCACATAATAACATATAATTAAGTGTCATTAGTTGGATTCAAAAATAGAGATTATTTTCTTATAGAAATTTCCATACACAATGACTATTATTTTTTTTTAATTTTTGATAAAAAGAGGACCCAGAGGTCCAGACAGTTTTATCTTTTAAGCATAATACCATGAGTGATGATCCAATTAAAAGTGAGAAGAATTTAAATTTATTTTAAATAAAAACCAAAAGAGTTGAAAATCTATTTGGGGTTGCTCTAAACTTGTAAGATGGTTTGAAATGTGTTTTGGGGTTGTTTTGAGCATGTAAAATGGTTTAACATCTATTTTAAAGTTTTTTTAAACATGTAGAATGGTTTAAAATCTATTTAGGGGTTGTTCTAAACTTGTTAGATGGTTTCAAATGTGTTTAGGGGTTGTTTTGAGCATGTAAAATGGTTTGACATTTGTTCCAAGTTGTTTTGAACATGTGAGATGGTTTGAAATCTATTTAGAGTTATTTTGAACATGTGAGATGGTTTGAAATCTATTTGGGGGATTGTTTTGAACATGAAAAATTATTTGAAATGTGTTTGGGGTTTGTTTTAAGCTTGTAAAGATGGTTTAAAGTTTGTTTGAGTTATTTTGAATTCGTAAGAATGAGACTTATGAGAAAGGCTTAAAATTTGTTTTGGCACTTTGGTATGCCTTTAAGGTATTCAAATGTGATTCTTTGTGGCTTATATGCCCTTTTAAGGGTGTGATGGATATTTCAACGTTTGTTTTTTAGCTTAAGAAAGGTATGAAAGCAAGTAGTTTTGTCCATTTGAATTTGAGGTATTTTAATGTGTTTGTTTGGTGTTTAAAAAATTTGTGCAAGAAATGTGTATAAGTGTTATCCATGCACTAGTCAACTCAGTCAAGCCTACTTTAGTGTTATGTTTTGGCTCTTAGAGATTGAAACATGTTTTATTTGATGGTTTTAGTACTATGTTTTTATGGGTTCATGTGTTGCCTATTTTAGAGTACTAAAATATGTCGTTTTGGTGTGCTAATGTTTACATGCTATCTAATTCTTGTGTGGTTTTATTTAAAGACTCCAAAGGTTAATTTTTAAATATTTAAACAATGTTTCAAACATATGTGATATCTCTTTCTTTTAGTCTATATTTTGGCACTTTGGAGTTTACTTTAAGGTGTTTTGGTTACTATTTTGTTGATCAAATGCTATCTAATTTTGGTGATTCATGACTCTTACATTTTGAGGTTCTTTTTAAGGTTAGTCTAAATGTCACCCAAGTGTTGTATGCTATTCAGATGTCATTAGGCCTTGGTTAGGAGTTTCATAGTTTCTTTTAATGTTGATAAAGTGGTTGTTTTAGTGTAAACTAGTTTTAAACATTATAGAATGAAGTCGAAAGTTGTGAAAATTTCTAGTTTATGTCTTGTCTTTAGGTTTTTGGTGTTCATTTGGCTTATTTTCATGTGTTAAAATTGATCCCAAAGCTATCCAAAACACTAATTTGCTGTCTCATGGTTGATATGCTGTCAAATTCTTGTTAAGCATGTTTGGGAATAGTGTTGAATTATAGGACCTATTTTGCTTTCCTTTTTGGTATCCGAAAGATTAAGCCTACTAGAAAAAAAATTTCTTGCATATGAAAACATATGTCTTCTATATTTTCTTGTTGTACACTAATTTAAAGTTTTGTAATTGAACACTATAGGTTTATAAGAGTAGAATATGGATATACTTGAAAATCGACAATAGATGTATGATAGAGTGCTTCCTGGTCGAGTTGGATTTATTGATGCCTTTATGAATGGCGTTGACAAGTTTTTAGATTATGCTTGTCAATTACTAGCTTATCTGTACAGTGAAAAGATAATGTGCCTTTGTGCAAAGTGCAAATATAGGAAATTTGATTATTTTGATGTTGTAAAGGTCCATTTGTATCAGTACAAATTTAAACCTGATTATTATCTTTGGACCTCTCACAGGGAATCATTTCCAGAGGTCACTCAAGTGACACACCCACAAGTAAATGATGAAGATGTTGTCCAAGGGGATTTTGGAGAACAATTTAATTGATTTGAGACAATGGTTATGGATGCAGTTGGACCATCCTTTCAACAAATATAGAGGAGCCTCCAAATGTTAATGTGCAAGCTTTTTATGACATGTTGTCTGCCGCACAAGCACCTTTGTGGGAGGGTTGTTCTCGTCACTTTGAACTTTCAACAGTAGTAAGATTACTTAGCATCAAGGCAGACTACAACCTCCCAAATTAATGCTATAATAATATTTTGTAGTGGTCGAAGAGATAACACCAGATGATAATCAGATGCCTACTAATCTTTATAGAATGAAGAAAATGGTGTCAAAATTAGGGCTCGACTATGAAAAAATTGATTGTTGTCCAAGTTGGTGCATGTTGTATTCAAGGATGACTAGGCAAAAATCAATGTAAATTTTGTGGGATGAAAAGGTATAAAATTAGAAGGAATAGTCATGGTAGATGTAGGGAGGTGGCAAACATGCAACTATGGTTCTTACCATTAACTCTTAAACTCTAAAGATTATTCACTTCATCTGTGACTTATAAAGAGATGAGGTTGCATTATGATAACCGTCGAGTGACCAGTGTGTTATCCCACCCATCAAACGAGGAGGCGTGGAAATTGTTTGACCAAACTTACCCTGAATTTGTACAAGATCCATGAAATGTCAAATCGGGGCTATATGCTGATGACTTTACACCATTTGGACAATTTGAAAAAAATTACTCTTGTTAGCCTATCATTGTCACTTCGTATAACCTTCCACCTTAGATGTGTATGAAACAAGAATACATTTTTTTATCTTTGATCATCCCTAGACCTAACAATCCAAAAAGCAAGATAGATGTTTATTTGTAAGCATTGATTGATGAAATCATGTTGTAAGTAGAAGAAATCACTCCAGCAAGTATTGACAATGACGAGCTTCCAACTTTATGGGACTGTGAAGGTGCATTTGAAGAAGTTGATGGGTCCTTCTTCATCCATGAGCCTAATGAAGATGAAATTGATTTAACTTCAGGCTCAAACAAGGAAGATTATGAGGATGCACTTCTCGAAGATGATACTAGGGATGATACTTGGGATGATGATCCTCATTCTGTTGACTCAAGTGATGAAGAGTAGTTATTCTTTTTATTATTTATATATTGTATTTGAGGTTACTTTTAAGGTCAATTTAAGTAATGTGTTTCGGGCTGGTCATTTCTTAACTGTTTGAAGTTGTGATTGACTTTAACATGTTATAGCCACAGTGTTAATAGTGTTTTAACATGTCTTAAAATATGAAATTGGGAACTTAAAGTACTTGATTTGTCTTTAATCATTCTTATGGCATTAAGTGGTATGTATTGTTGCTCTTTTCTACTTTTGGCTTGATTTGTGTGGTCTATAGATGTCCAGTGGTTGCTCAACCCATGGTAGAGGATGCATTACTCGTAGTAGGGGCCGATCAAGGGGTAGGGGTCAATCTAATCGTTTGTCAGCTCCTTCACCTACCTTGCCTTGTGTGCCCTTGTCTCCAATACCCTATGTTTCCCTACCTTCATCTTCTCAATCCATTGCTTAACCTTCACATACTTCTCATGTGCTACTCAAGAAGGAATCACTAGTCTAGCCTGAAGAAGTTCCATTAAATTTACCCAATAGTGACTAGCCTCTACATGGACCTTAGGACAAGGACCCTATGGATGGTAAAACATGGATATATCCACACAAAGATACGTAAGTGTTAATTTTCAAATGGTTGTGTTATTTAATTTCATCAAGTATCATTTTTAGCAATGTTAGGGTTTAAAAAAATATTGGAATATGTAGCTTTTATCCTGTAGTGGACGTTGTCAAGGAGATCACAATGGTTATCCATGAGAAGTATAATAGGCCATGTTACAATTGGTGGAATACACCTCCAGAATTGAAGGACCTATGGTTTGGGGAATGGGCAGTTTTTTTTATCACTTTCAATTTACTTTGTGTTATTCATAATGACTTCTCACACAATTAAGATAAGTTTACAATCTGAACATATATATCTCTTTTATGCAAAAATCTTATAAGTGGCTTGATTGGTATGATAAGCAAATTAGGAAAAATTGGAATCACATGGCTGCAGAATTCCTTAGAGGCATCATGTGTAAAGTGCAAGACAAGGTGAGCAAAGGTAAAAGGCCAATTTGGATTCCAGAGCATGTGATGGATGAATTGATACAAGAGTGGAATTCTAAAGACTTCAGAATGAGACAAGAGCAAGCAAAAAAGAATTAAGCCTCTGCTAAGGGAGGAACTTTGCATAGCTATGGCTCTATTCCTGTGTCGAAGCATAGGATAAGGATGGTATAATATTAAATTTATTGAAAAATATTAGTTTAATTCAATGTTTATCTTTGGATTATTTGATAAACAAATTATTATTCTCTGATATTAACAGAGACAATAATTGGGAAAGGAGCCTTCATTTTTCGACTTTTTTATGTGCACGCACAAGAGAAAGGACAATGGAGAATTTGTTGATCATAGGTTAGTTGATTCATATGTAAGTGTAAGAGATGGTATTTTTGCTTGCTAAGTTGTTAGATGCATATATTGCTAATTTCATTTTGTTCTTTCCACTTGTGTTCATTTGGTTTACTGATTTTGATTTTGACAATATTGCTGAAAGTATTGTTTTATGGCGGGCTATTTTTATAGTGTTGCTACTTTGGTCATAATTTTGTAGGTTATGCTGAAAGTATTGTTATTTTTTTATGGTATTGCTATTTTGGTCATAATTTCATGGGTTAGGCTATAAGTATTGCTATTTTGTAGTATTATTTCTGTGGTATTATTTTGGTCATAATTTCATGGGTTATGCTGAAAGTGTTGTTGTATTGTGGTATGATGTCATTGTGAATGATGCTTATATTTTACACTTGTGTTTAATGTGGTTTTAATTTGTATGAAGAATATACAAGAATCAAATCAAGTACATCTCCCCAAGCATCAATTGATGCAGCTCAGAATACAACCTCTGAGAAGGAAGAGACATCGATCTGGTTAGAGGTGGTGGGCAGCAGAAATAAAAAAGCTCAAGTTTTCGGTGTTAGATCAGAGGCACCTATAATCAGAAGCACTTTAACAAAGGCTTAAGCTGCACTTGAATCATGGCTTCATCCTCTATTTCAAGAGGAACTGGATAGGCGATTTACACAACAATCTCAAGAATCACAAGCAGCGTTAGCAGCATGCTGCTCTACAAAAAACAATTGATGAGTAGAAATAGGTGATAACTGCTTACAAGGATAAGTTTGAAGAATACAATCGCCTGTTCAGCCAATTATTTCGTTAGTTAGAAAATATCCCCATTAACAAAGGGGATAGAGAGTCAGGTCCTACAAGAGACAAGCAACAAGATGATAATGATGATGATGTTTAAATGACTTTTAGATATTTGTGTACTTAAGCATAACTTTGTATGAATGTTAAATGTGTTGTTTTAATATAATGTTATGTAATTTATCAAATATTTGTGTGTTTTATTAAGTAATTTGATATAAAATTATTGAAAGGAAAATAATATCTACTCACGATTTAGAGATGGATTAATTTATTCATGACCAAAATTTAGAGACGAAATTGCCCATTTAAGACAAAAAATTGTGTCTCTAATTAGAGACGGAATTTCCCATTTAGAGATGAAAAATTCTGTCTCTAATTAGAGATGGAATTTATCATTTAGTGATGAAAAATTTTATCTCTAATTAGAGACTGATTTAAGACAAAATTTTACTATTCCTTCTCTAATCCGTCCTTAATTTTTTCCCATTTTACCTATAATTAGAGACAGATTGTCTATTTTAGTGACAGATATTTTCATCTACAATTAGAGACGAATCATACTTTTTCGTTTCTAATATTTAGCCATGCCTTTTTTAGCGAATATTTTAGAGACGGATTTTTCTATCACTAATTCTTATTTTTCTTATAGTGAAAGAACAAAAAAACACACCAAAGGAGTAAGGACTCGAGTAGCTCTCACACTTGAACACACTCATCTAACTATTGCACCCATATCAAAGAGAGGAGTAGCATTGCATAAAGAAGGTCACCGTCATCCATCACCACCAACTTACATCCACAAAAAGCCATGAAGTAGCATAGGAGGATTCACGAACCAGTTGCAACATAGTTATGGACATCCATCGTTGCAGCATTAAAACCTACTATTGTTGAAATAGAGAGAATTGGTGGAGGAATGGATAAAATTGTAGAACCCACATAGAAAAAGTCTAGTAGAATGAAGGAGAAACGAATGTTGCTACCTATCATTGAATCATCCACCACTCACATCACTGAACTTGACGGAAACCACATAGGAGAGAGAGAGATAACAAGCAAGAAGTCCCTACTTTCATCCATCAAAGGTAATATGACTTATTTCTTTTTGTGTAACATTGCTCTCGAGTGTATTCCCTAGAGTCATATTTTATGGAGTTGATGGTTACGCTTTTGCTTCTTACTTATTTTGGTTGTTTGAATTCTCTCTGCACTCTCGAACCAAATAGATTATAATCTACAAAGAGATATTTTATTTGGGATTACTATGTTTTTTCTTCTATTTCTTTCTCATGTTAGTTATAGGCTGCTAAAAATTTAGGAGGGTTGATGTGTTTCCTCCTTTTGGTTTATTCATAACAATATGGGTGTTTTTGGCATGGCAATTTGCGGCTTTGTGTTGTTCAAGGTCACAAATTTATAAATTCTCTCTTGAATATTTTGGGTATTAATGAATATTTAGTTTTGGTTCAAAAGTGATTATAAAATAATATGCAAGCTTCCGCCTATACATTGATTGCTTTGCTGGGCCATGGTTTTGGCATCTTACATAAAAAGTTCATCCTTGATGAATTTAAGGTGATCCTCATGTCCTTGTTTTAGATATAATATCCTTGCTTTCTTTGAGTTGATTTGATAATCTTTAGGTTGTTTGAATCTTAAACTATGATAGGGAAGTTATGATAATCATAAGGGATGCAATTGGCTTCTTCTCTTTATCATTAGGGAGATTCATGGTTTTCCTTGATTAAAAGTGTTAATATTGTACCTGCATTGAGTTTTAGGTGTTGGTGATTGTATTTTTGCTTTACTTGTTAGTGTAGCTGACTAACAACTGAGTTTCATACCACATTATCTTAAACATATGGATATTGTAATGGCAGCATATTTCCCTTTCAATAGCTTCATTTAAGAATGTTACTTTATGTAAATAATTTGTTTTCACTCACTAGAAACTAAATGAGATAAGTGTAACATCCACCCTTAAATAATCTATAAATTATTTTTTATTTTTTGTTAAAATTTACTAAAATGCTTGTGTTTGCCATTAGCAGTTACATTAGAGTCTTGATAGGCTATTAGGCATAGCATAAGGATCAAGATGAAAAGAGGGAAAAGAACCAAGGGGTAGAAATGTAATTTAAGCCAAGAAAGTTACTTTAGCTGATATAATTTTAAAAGCTTCATACCAGTATTTCAAGGGCAAAATAGTAATTCCAATTAAGCCAGTAAGGATTTCATTGTGACCACAAGCAGCCAAAATGCAAGTGCACTTAATGGCAAGAGGTAAAATGGTAATATTACCCCAAAAAAACTAGGCCAATTTCCTCCTAAAGGTAAAGCCCTTGGATCGCGGGAGAGAGAGAGAGAATGGGTAGAAATGGCTAGCTCAAGGGAGGGACCAGTAGAAATATCACAAAACAAACCCAAGCTAGAGAGAAAAGGTGAGAGTGGTCTAGTGAGAGAAAGGGATGTGCTAGAGAGAGAAAGCCCAAGTAAGAGCAAGGATTGACTAGAAATCAGAGGTTTTAAGCTAGAAGTTGCAAGAGGAACATATGACATAATAATTACACATGCATTTTTGAGAATCAAGGTAGTTAAACTCACTATTATCTATCCATTTTCCACTTGTACTATTGACCAATAATAAAATTATGTTTTTATTTATTTTTAGATTGAGAGAGAGGTTAAATTTTACATTTTTTGTTTCCTTAACTCCTATTGGACGATTAATGCTGATTATATGTACTTAAACATACTTGTATGATGGATTAAAAAATGGTTTTACTATTCATGTTTGAATATCGAATAAGTCTTTGATTTGGTAATGATTGAGCTAGCAAAATAGTTGCTTACTACTTTATAAACATTGTGTGATTGGTTGGGACTAAGTTTTTATTATTAGAACACAAAATGGGCTAAAAAAAGGAATGAAATAGGCTAAAGAAAGATTTACGTAAAATAAGGTATAATGTAGCAGCCTATCACAAACCTCTTAGCAGTAAACTATCTCGTTCTTCCCTTGTCCAGAAACAAGAAAATCCCAATAGTTAACTACCCAACCCTTAGCAGTTAATTTTTGTAATCTTGATTCACCTAAATTTCCATACAATAAGCTAACAACCCACTACCTGCTTGGAAAGTAGTTGATTGGGACCTCTTAGGTTCATAAATAGCCAGTAGCCAACTCCCTGCTGGGGTATCTCATTTCAGAGAGCTACCAACCGATTACCAACATGCTGTCAATCGACTAGTACCCTCATAAGTGAGAAATGAACTTAGCTGCCTCTCATTTCATGAATGGAAGTTCAATAGATCATCTAAAATAGGTGATTAAGAGGTTTGAGTATTATGTAACATGTATTTGAGAGGGAAATAAGGATGAGAGATAATTGAGAATTAAGAAAAGTATTCATAGTATGTGCATTAGTCATAGATAGGCTTATGATCGAGTGACTGGTAGTGGGTATGGGACAATAATTGGACATTCTATAGTTGAGCCATGATTTAGGATGGTAAAGCATATCTTCAATCAATAAGAAGAATTTCAAAAACATCATGATGATTGCATATTCTAGGTTAGTGTACTATATATGGCTAATTTAAGAGTCACATACTTAGAATTAGGCATGACAATGATATGAGTCGAATCATCCTAGTACATATTGATATGTCTTATTTTACACAATTTTACCTAATATTTTCTATCCATTTTATATGTATTTATGTGTATTTTTATTCTAAGAATCACCTAAATTTGTATCTTATTGCATTTTAGGATTTTATCAATTTATCATCAGCAAACGAGGCTTTTTTGAAGTCAAACCACTCATTTTAGGTCATTTGGACCATTTTCTCTTATTAGGTCTAGCTAATGCCCTTATTGGCCCTTGAAAGTGTGTAGATCGAGCTAAAAAAGAAGGGGAGCATGTAACGACCCCCTTATACTACTAGACATCTATCAGAGTATGTACTAGCGGAAGCATAAAAATATACCAAATAAATTTTCCATTTCCCATGTTATGGAACGTCAGAGGGCCGCCACTGGTTGAGTGTAATCCAAATAGACCTTCCTCACAGTCCATTTAAATTCCACTCAACCACCTATCTTGTGCAGCAATTCTAATATCATAATATATTACAACACATTACTCTAGAATATAAAATTTTAACAGCCATTTCGCAACAAATTGAGATATTCTATTGGCATAAAATAATTTCATATATATATATACAACCATAATTTATCAGCTTCATAGTACAATTTCTAAAACCAAAACATATACAATCCATTAACCTACTACAATTTCAATCAAATACTATACAGATCCTTTAGCGTTGCCTAGTAGTCTTAGCATTCACTTTCCTGCCTAGCTATCTTCTAGGCATCCCCTATTCCTGATCATCTAGGCAAACAACTTGATGAGATATAAAAATCCCAGTAAAGCAATTTATAAATAAATACTTTCAAAAATAGTTGTTGGCTCAGTTGTGACTAAGCACAGAAAATAATTTCCCCCCAAAATCAATTTAGAAAATAAGTGAATTACTGAATACTTTAACAACAATGTATACAAGAAATCAATGCAAAACATACAGGGAGTCTAACATCTTAAGTCTAAAAATCATACTGAAATCATGCCTGAAAAATCTCATACATTAATCTATCACACATCTCATGTGATTAATCATCTCAATTGCATGTCTTTTTATCTGAAAATAAGGTTTTGGTTAGGTGTGATCCGTAACACCAATCACCTGAAAACGCGCCCTATTTTGCGAGTGTGATCCGTAATACCAATCACCCACTCAAGGACAAGCAAGAGCTAACTTCTAGGGCATGCCCTGAAATGTGCACACTTCTAGTCTCATCCTCATATAGTCTATATGACAATACATACACATAGTCAACTAATACTCAAGGTTATGGGATACTATACTTAAACCATAACTTCACCCTGTATAGGTTATCCACCCTTACTCCTTAAACCTTTCATAAGGTTGTCCTGGTTTAACGCATAACTCCTAACAAATGCAGACTAATTCAATTAAAACAATCAATAAACGGTCTACATAAAGGATATTCAATGGCTATCCCATACCAGCTACTGAATATCCACCCGAAGCTAGTCTGTCCCTATGGCATATAACCCAATAGCTAAACTAGCAAACATGCAAAGCGCATAACACAAAAGTCTTTTCTATACTCAGAAAATCTAAATCAAATCAATCATGTTCAGCAATCATTCTCAATCAATACAAATCATATTCATTACACAGCAATTCATAATCGTTAATAAGAGTCAGGGAGGTGTAGATTACTCTACCTTTACCATTTACTCCTCCTTTGAATAGGGCTCTCCTCTTTTACCTTTGAATTATCCTCAAAAATCGTCCCCTGAGGCAAAAAATTCAAATCTCACTCCATATTCGTTCTATCATACTCTCATGCAAATCCTATCTTAAGGTTTTACTAGGGTTTCCTCTAGTTCCCCACTTCTCCTAACTATTTCTTTGGTTTTCTATCACTCTTCTCATGTAATTCTCATATAGGATGATATTTAAACCTTATTCAAATCAAAAACCAGGGATTCTAAGCTCCAATCATGTTTAAAAATCATTTATTTGCATCAGGGGAGCTGCCAATCGGTTGCCAAGAGCTAGCAATTGGCTGATTGCTCTCTGAAAGGCTGTACTTCACAAGATAGGGACTCAACAGTCGATTGGTGCGTGCCTAACAGTTGATTGGCGCACCTCTGTGTGTAATTCTGGGCTTCACAGTGGCTCGACAGTCGACTGTTACCCGCCTGGTAGTCAATTGCTAAGTTGCTGTGTTCAATTCTGAGTTTTACAGTGGCTTGGCAGTCAACTGCTAAGCTGCTAAGTAAAATTCTATGTTTGTGAAGAACACAACAGTTGACTGGTGCATTCTGGTAATCGACTATTCTATTCTTCGACAGTCTAGAAATGCAAGTGTCTATCAAATGCAGCCTAGATTACCAGTCCATAACATATGAAAAATATATGAGTTTAATCCCTACATGTTTATGAGCAAAACCCATAAATTTCTAGGTCCAAAACATTGCTCAAATAAGAGAATCTACATGCAAAATGAGTGGAAGAAAAAATTTACTTTAGAATTCTGATTTTAAGCCTAAAGATTAGCAAATGGAAGCTATAAATCATGCATCTTAGTCCGAAAATCATTTCTTAACCTTAAATAAACATCTAAATCACTTTATTTGGTCTAAATCTCAAAAACCCCAAAATGCCCTAATTTTTACCTATTTTCATTTTCTCCCATATTTTGATAGATTTGGGTGTCCTCATTACAAAAAATCTAGCTAGATGATGTTTGAAAAGCTAAATAAGCTATAGTTGAGGAATTTCTTACCTCAAATTCGCATTTCGAAGCTTCAATCTTGCTTTCCTTCTCTTTTTCCTTTCCTTGCTCGGTTTCCTCTTCTCTTCCTCCCCTTTTTGAACGCTCGGTGCCTTCTTTTTGCACCAGGGAAGCCTATGAGCATATATAAGAGGAGAGGTTGAAATAGCTTAACTTCAGGGACCTTCTGGCAAAATAAAAAAATTGCATATTAATCCCTCTTGTTATAACCTCTATTTCCTTATTTCCTTTAAATCCTCATTTGACATTTCAAAATTATCATCATTATTAAAATTTCCAAGGGATCGATCATTACAATCCTCCACCTTAAAAGAATTTTATCCTCAAAATTTATACCTATAAACAGTTTCGAGTAGCGTTGCCTCATCTTGTCCTCCTTCTCCCATGTTATTTCTTCTGTTGCTACATCCTGCCACAATACCTTCACCAAGGGAATTACTTTATTCCAAAGTTGCTTAGTCTTAAAGTCTAGGATTTAGATAGGAGTAAATTCATAGGTTAAATTTTCCTTCAATATTATTGGTTGATTACCCAATACATGTGTGGGATTTAGGACGTATTTTCAGAGTTGCGAGATGTGAAAAACATCATGCAAGTTTGATAGGTAGGGAGGTAGGGCTATTTGGTAGGCGACTGGACCAACTTTTTGCAGGATTTAGAATGGTCCTAAGAATCGAGGACTTAGTTTCTTTATCCTTATCTGTCTACCAATACCCGTAGTAGGTGACACTCTCAAGAATACGTGATCTCCCACATTAAACTCCAAGGGTCGTCTCCTTCTATTAGCATAAGCTTCTTGCCTTTGTTGAGCTACCTTATCTTTTCCCTGATCATCTTAATTTTATCAGTGGTATCCTACACAATCTCTAGTCTTATCAGGGTACTCTCCCCCATTTCTACCCAGCTTAGGGGTGACCTATAACTTCTCCCGCATAGAGCGGCATACGGTGCCATACCTTTGGTAGAGTGAAAACTGTTATTATAAGCAAATTCTACCAAAGGTAGGTACTTGTCCCAACTTCTCTTCTGTTCAAGCACACGCCCTCAATATATATTTTAAGGTTTGGATCGTTCTCTCTTACTATCCATTGGTTTAAGGATGATAGGCAGTGCTGAACTTAAGTTAGGTTCCTAATGCTTTCTGTAGGGACTGCCAAAATCTTGAGGTGAACCTAGGGTCTCGGTCTGATACTATTCCTGATAGTACCCCGTGTAACCTCACAATTTCCTTAAAGTATACCTGAGCTAGCTTTTCTATAGAATACCTAATCTTAATAGGCAAGAAATGAGCAGATTTGGCCAATCTATCCCCTATTACCCAAATGGAATCGTAACCAACTGGTGTTCTAGGTAGTCTGACTGTAAAATCCATGGTTACTTGATCCTATTTCCTTTTTGGTATCTCCAATGGTCTTAATAGTCTTGCGGGTCTTTGATGCTCTATCTTAAACTGTTGGTAAGTAAGATAAACATTCATATATTTTTCAATTTCCTTTCGCATACCCGACCACCAAAAATTTCTTTTTAAGTCCTGATACATTTTGGAAATACTTGGGTGAATGGTATAGTGTCTTCGATGAGCCTTTGCTAACACTTTCTCCTTTAGTTCCTGATGGTTCGGTATTACTAGTATTCTCCTGAACATCAATACTCCATCAAGAGCTAGCCCAAAATCAGGTTGGTTCATGTAGTTGGGCTTGTCTAATCTGCTCCCTCAAGTCACAGTCTATCAGGAAGTCACTCATCACCAGTCTCTTCAAAAAGGGAATTACATTGAGGCCAAGATTCCTAAAGTCCTTAAGTAATCTCATCTCATCTATCATCAAACTAGCCACTTGCAAGGATTTCCTGCTTAATGCATCAGCCACCACATTGTCTTTCTCTTTATGATACTTTAACTCGAAGTTAAAGTCCTTTAGGTATTCTACCCACCTTCTCTGCCTCATATTCAATTCTTTTTTATCAAATAAGTACCTAAGACTCTTATAGTCACTAAAAACCTCAAATATAGCCCTGTACAGGTAATGTCTCTAAATATTCAGGGTAAATACTATAACAGCTAATACCAAATCATGGGTAGGATAGTTTTCCTCTGCAGGTTTTAGTTATCTAGATGCATAAGCAATTACTCTATAGTCCTACATCAAGACACATCCTGATACTTTCCTTGATGCATTTGTATAGACTATAAACGGCTCTAAGGGTATAGGGATTTTAAGCACTGAAGCTTTAGTCAACTTCTCTTTTAGGGTTTAGAAACTAAACTCACACCGCTCAGACTATTCAAACTCAGCACCCTTCCTCGTTAGCCGAGTTAATGGCAGGGCTATCTAGGAAAATCCTTGTATGAACTTCCTGTAATAGCCTGCCAAACCCAAGAAACTCTTAACTTTCGTGACCATCCTCAGCTGACCCCAATCTAGTACAGCTTCAATTTTCTTAGGGTCTACCAAAATTCCTTCCCCATTTACCACATGAACTACAAATTTCACCTCCTCCACCCAAAACTCACACTTCTCTAGCTTAGCGTATAATTACTTTTCTTTAAAAAATTGTAGCACCGTGCTAAGATGTTGCGCATACTCTTCGTGAATCTTGGAATAGACTAAGATATCATTTGTGAATACCACTACAAATGTGTCCAATTAGGGTCAAAAAATTCTATTTATATAGTCCACGAAGACATTAGGGGCATTGGTCAATCTAAAAGGCATCACTAGAAACTCATAATGATTATACCATGTGTTAAATGCTATCTTAGGGATATCTTCCTCCCTAACCCTAATATGGTGGTATCCTAATCTAAAGTCTATTTTGGAGAAGACTGTTGCACCTTGCAACTAATTAAACAGGTCATCAATTCGAGGTAATAGATATTTATTCTTAATGGTCACCTTATTCTACTATCTCTAGTCTATACATAGTCTCATGCTCCCATCTTTCTTCTTTACAAATAGAATAGGACCTCCCCAGGGTGACACACTTAGCCTGATAAATCCCTTCTCCAATAAATCCTCTATTTGGACCTTTAACTCCTTCAATTCTACTGGGGCCATTCTATATGGAGTCATGGCTATCAGGCCTGTACCTGGAATCAGATCTATAGTAAATTCTATCTCTCTTGGCGGGGGTAACTTGCTTATCTCCAGGGGAAATACCTCCAAAAAATCGGTCACCACAAGAATTAGGCTTAGCTTCTCTTGCAATTTTACCTGAGTGAGGTTAAGGGAGATATCACTTATCTCACATGCCCTGTCACTCCCACCTACTGGTAAGGTATCCAAATAAGAGATAGTCTTTTTAGAACAATTTAATAATACCTGATTCTTAAATAACCAGTCCATTCCTAGAATGACGTCGATCCCAGTCAAAGGCGAACATACAAGGTTTATAATAAATAAATTATTATAAATGGAAAGGGGAAAATTTAGGCATATTTATGGGGATAGTTATTTCTCCTAAAGGTGTGGAAATACACAAGTTAAAAGGCATAGTTTGTAAAGGTAAGTTCAGTTTTCCCACACATGCATCAGATATGAAAGAGTACGTAGCACCCAAATCAAACAATACTATCAAGGGAAAATTATAAATCTTACCTCTACCCTGCATTAATCCGGGTGACTTGTCAACATTGGCTCCGTCTAGAGTAAAGACTCTTCCCGAAGCTTGCAGTTTGGGCCCACCTAGATTTTACTGGCTTCCACCAATTGGATAGTATTTTGCATAATGTCTTGTGCCTCCACATTTGTAGCATCTTACCGGCGTCTGATGCCAACAGGGTTGATTCCCATGCTTTATCCCACACTTTAGGCAATTGGCAATTTCAAGACGTCTATTGTTGCTTGATGGCCCTTGTTATGATTTAAAATTTCCACCCTTCACGTTTAGATTTTTAGCTAGTTGTTTCTGTTGGCCTCTAGTTCTTTGAGTCATGTTTTGCCTTTGCTCCAAATGCTTACTAAGGATTCAGAATTTGTTCACCAACATCACAAAGTCCCTTATCTCCATCGAGGCTATTTGTATTTTCATCTACAAGTCCAACCCTGCCTCTAGTTGGCTTGCTTTCTAGGCTTCATCATAGTGTAGCCTCAAGTAAGTGGAGTATCTAGCCAATTCTTCAAGCTTGGCTAGATATTCTTTAAATGTCCCGCCCCATTGTCTAAGTTGCAGGAATTCAATTTCCTTGGCCTGCCTCTCACTCTCAGGGAAATATTTCTCTAAGAAAATCCCCTTGAAAGATTCCCATGTGAGTGGAGTGCCTCTGCTTTCCATGAGTTGTTTGGCCTTGCTCCACCAGTGTTTGGCCTCTCCCTTCAACATATATGTTGCATATGTAACTTTTTATTCATCTATACTATGCAACAATTTGAAGATTTTCTTCATCTCCTTTAACCATCCTTCCACAACCGTTAGCTCACAATTGCCCGAGAACGCTGGTGGTCCTACTCTCTGAAACTCAATCCAATCGTGGTATAATTGGTTGTTGTTTCTATTATTCCCATTGTCATGACCCCGACGCTCCTCTTGGTACTGTCTCACCATGTTGGCACTTGCGGTAGCTTGCTCTCTCATCACATCTGCCATCATTTAGAAGGAGTCCATCATCTCCCTCATGTCATCATCACTGCTACTACTTTCCTCATACCTTCTAACTGTGCCTCTGCGAGAGTTTACCATAGATTGTTAATACAAAAATGGAAAACCATTAGTTTCAATAAAAACACCTAGCTATGGCCACACGAACATACCTAATATCTAAATTGTTGATCCTAATCCCATATATTCCAGAGTCAAATCAATCAATTTCCTAGTGCTGTAGACCTAGTTAAATACAATTCAGCTTAAATCCTCAATTATAACTAGGTGAACTCGTAACCAAGCTCGAATACCACCCTTGTGACGACCCCCTTATACTACTAGACATCTATTAGAGTATATACTAGCAGAAGCATAAAAATATACCAAATAAATTTTCCATTTCCCATGTTAGGGAACGACAGAGGGTCGTTACTGTTGAGTGTAATGCAAATAGACCTTCCTCACAGTCTATTTAAATTCCACTCAATCACCTATCTTGTGCAGCAATTCTAATATCATAATATATTACAACACATTACTCTGGAATATAAAATTCTAACAGCCATTCCGCAACAAATTGAGATATTCTATTCGCATAAAATAATTTCATATATATATACAACCATAATTTATCAGCTTCATGGTACAATTTCTAAAACCAAAATATATACAATCCATTAACCTATTACAATTTCAATCCAACACTATACAGATCCTCTGGCGTTTCCTGGTAGTCTTAGCATTCACTCTTCTTCCTAACTATCTTTTAGGCATCCCTTGTTCCTGATCATCTGAGCAAACAACTTGATGAGATATAAAAATCCCAATAGAGCAATTTACAAATAAATACTTTCAAAAATAATTGATGGCTCAGCTGTGACTAAGCACAGAAAACAATTTTCCCCCAAAATCAATTTAGAAAATAAGTGAATTACTGAATACTTTAACACAAATTTATATGGGAAATCAATGCAAAACATACAGGGAGTATAGCATCTCAAGTTTGAAAATCATGTTGAAATCATGCCTGAAAAATGTAATGCCCCTATCTAGTATTACCATTAATTTTGATATAAACAGATAGGTTCGGTACGTTATCTTTATCCTTTATTTAATTAATGTCTGAGCAGTTATACCATTGAATTATATTAAGTGGATTAGGTTCGAGATCTTTTGATCATATTGAAAACTTACATGCACATCGAAATAAAAGAAATTCTATGCTACATAGCAAAATTTAAACTTTCATACAATTCAATGAAATAAGTTCCATAATGCCCATTACCTTACAGTAACCATGTATTAGGATATGCAAAGAACTCGTCCATAGGAAGTCAGGAGACAACAATCCTGTCACTCAGACTCCCTTTACAAATTTCCAAGACGGACAGGTCCTTCACCTATCCCTTCCCTTGTTCTTTCGTAATTACATCTCAGGTTTACTGCCAAAAGAATTATCCTAGATCTAAATGAAGAATATCTGGACTAGGACCCAAAAAATAGGGGTTATAAAAATTTCTTAACCCAAAAAGAACTCAATCTCCCAGCTCGGCTATACATTTTCATCTGATACATATTAGCATATAATGAGAAACACAAGTTCCCCAATAGCTTAACAACTCAGGTTTTAAACCAACTAATATGTATCAGGGTGCAAGCACCAAATATTTAATTCTATATTTTTGGAATAAAATACAGCATAATTCAAAAATATAAATTGGCATGCTATAAAAACGCATTATCATACAGTTATCAAATCCATTTTATGCTTATCATTCTCGATTTACTTTTATTCATGGGTTGTGCACACTTGGGCACCGTGGACACTTGGCTACCTTTGGAAGTTATTTGTTCACACTTGGGCGCATCGGGACACTTGGTCACCTTTAAAATTTCTTTGTCAATTATCAAGGGAAAATTTTCTTTTCTTGAGAACCATTACTAGTGTACATCCCTTTTAAAAATTTTACTAACTTCAAGGATAAAATTCCTTTTTGTTTGAAATTATCATTAATGTACTTCATTTGGAAATGCTATTAATTTCAAGGATAATTCTCTCTTTCTTGTAGTTTAATGTAAACATACATTTCTTATGGGAAATTAATCCCAATGTACATTTTCTTTCTAAAAATTCTAATAATTTTAATAATAATTTATTTTTCTTGGAAATTAATTCCAATGTACATTTTCTTTCTAAAAATTCTAATAATTTCAATAATAATTTCTTTTTCTTGGAAATTAATCCCAATGTACATTTTCTTTCTAAAAATTCTAAAAATTTCAATAATAATTCCATCTTTCTTGGAATTTACTTCTAGTGCACATTTTCAAGAGAATTCTAATATTGTCAAGAATAGTTTCTCCTTTCTTAAAAATTAATTTTTAATGTAACTCTCTTATAAAATTTCCATATCCCTAAGAATAAATTCTCCTCTTCTTGGAACTTATTATTAGTGTGTATTTCTTATGAGAACTTTAATATTTTCAATAATAATTTCTTTCTCCTTAAAGACCAATTTCTTTATGTATATTTCTTATGAAATTCCATTATCCCTAGAATAAATTTTCCTTCCTTGAATGATAACAATAATATTAATTCTTATGGAAGTCTACCAAGTTCAAGAAGAATTTTGGGTTAAGGGAAATTCTTTAACTTAATCATAACAAATTTTCAACATCCATTAGCATCAAATCCCATCTTCTATTTGGCCAAAAAGGGAGTTCCTTGGAAATAATCGTTCTCAAATCATTCCTCCCTTTTCCTCATACTCAAGCCTAGATCATTATGAGCATGTTATTAAATATATATCCCCTATACATATACAATCCTCATTTCATCACATCAACTTAACATACAAGCTTAGCCAACAAAGCATGCATTTTATCAAGAATGTAGGGCAATAACATCATGCTCCATAGAAGGCTTACGAAAAACATAGTAGTTACTAAAACATGGAACATGAGTTGTTGGAATTATTAACCTACCTTGCTTCCCTTGCTTTGACCTCTTTCTTGCTTCTTCTTTCTTTATCTTTGTCTAAATCCTTCACTTCTTGCCTTGACCGAATGGATGGAGTTTCTCTCAATTTTGGATGTTCGCTTTCCTTTCCTCTTTTTCTCTTCCTCTCTTTACATGTGTTTGTTGCATGTGTGTCTATTGAAACCTCTCAATTGCCCCCCTTTTTCTTCCTTGGCTTAGGTGGCGTGTGGGGGTGTGTGTGTGGGTTATCAGTTGAATTCTATTTTCATTCCCATAGATGCTATAGTGCAGCACACACATCTCTCTTCTTTGTCTCTTTGTTTTATTATTATCTTAACATTGCTTATGCCACATAGGTATTTTCAAGTACCATTTAATTTTTTTCTTGCAATTCACTCCTTTCCTTACCTTTCATGCCATCTTAGCCTCTCCTCTTTCACCTTTTTTTTTATTTCCATTATATACTTGGCCACACATGGAGAAGGACGCTACCCTTCTCTTTTCTCCCTATCATCTCACATGCCCAAGCGTACGTCCCACACAAAGAAGTTTGTTGCACTTTTTCTATTTAACTAGATCTCTTTTGGTTGCTTACAATTGATTTTCCTTCTCTTACACGTTAGGTGCATCCCACAAGCAACTAGATTTGTACACAAATTTTGCACCTATTGGATTGCTTATTGCATACTTCACGCCACCTTCCCTCCCTCTTTTCTTCCCTCACATGTGGGTGTGCTTCTTATTCACCTCTTGCCGTGTGCATACTCCTTTGCACAAGGAAGTAGAATTCCCATTCCCCTTCACGTGAGATGCATGCAAGACACACATATATATTTATATTTTTGGACTCTTTCCTTTCTTATTTCCTCTCCTTGCACGTGGCCATCCCCACAAACAACTCCTCTTGATTAATAAAATTCTACACCTTTGTTGATGCATGCATATTTATTCATTAATTAATTTCCCTTCCTCCTTCCTATTGTCCCTTGGTACCACTTAAGATACATGTATTTCCTTGCCTTCTTAATTCACGTGAAGACCCTTTCTTGCATGTAAGACTTGCATGGCATGCAAGGCACTCACATGCATATATTTAATTTGTTGCCTTTTATATTACTTCTCTCTTGGTACTTAGGCTAGGTAACTCAAAAGGAAAAATAAAGAATTAAATTGAGCACCAAATTTTCATGCAAGCTTACCTTTTAATATAACCATTTTAGGCCATTAAATTATGCAAGCAAAAATTTGTCCCTCCTTAAGCCAATTCATTTAATTAATTATGACGCAAGTAATTCATACTAATCATTAAATGACACAATTAATTCCATCCATTTAATTAAAGGACATTAATTTAGGCTAATTAAATTGTGGGGTGTTACAAAAAATCTCATACATTAATCTATCACACATCTCATGTGATTAATCGTCTCAATTGCATGTCGTTTTATCTAAAAAGAAGGTTTTGGTTGGGTGTGATCTGTAACACCAATCACCCAAAAACGCACCCTATTTTGCGAGTGTGATCCGTAACACCAATCACCTACTCAAGGACAGGCGAGAGCTAACTTCTAGGGCGTCCCCCGGCATGTGCACACTACTAATCTCATCCTCATACAATCTATATGGCAATACATACACATAGTCAACTAATACTCAAGGCTATGGAATACTATACTTAAACCACAACTTCATCCCGTATAGTCTATCCACCCTTACTCCTTAAACCTTTCATAGGGTTGTCCTAGTTTAATGCACAATTCCCAAAAAATGCAGATTAATTCAATTAAAATAATCAATTTATAAATGGTCTACATAGGGGATATTCAACGACCGTCTTATACCAGCTACTGAATATCCACCCTAAGCTAGTCTATCCCTATGGCATATAACCCAATAGCTAAACTAGCAAGCATGAAAAAAGCATCACACACAAGTCTTTTCTATACTCAAAAAATCAAAATCAAATCAATCATGTTCAACAATCATTCCCAGTCAATACAAATCATATTTATTACACAGCAATTCACAATCGTTAATAAGAGTCAGGGGGTGTAGATTACTCTACCTTTATCGTTTACTCCTCTTTTAAATAGGGCGCTCCTCTTTTACCTTTGAATTGTCCTCACAAATCGTCTCCTGAGGCCAACAATTCAAATCTCATTCTATATCCTTTCTATCATGCTCTCATGCAAATCATATCTTAAGGTTTCACTAAGGTTTCCTCTAGTTCCCCACTTCTCCTAAGTATTTCTTTAGCTTTCTATCACTCTTCTCATGTAATTCTCATATGGGATGATATTTAAACCTTATTCAAATCAAAAACTAGGGATTCTAAGCTCCAATAATTTTTAAAAATCATTTCTTTGCATCAGGGGAGCTATCAGTCGGCTGCCAAGAGCTAATAGTTGGCTGGTTGCTCTTTAGAAGGCTATACTTTGCAAGATAGGGACCCGACAGTCGACTAGTGTGTGCCTGGCAGTTGACTGGCACACCTCTGTGTGTGATTCTGGGCTTCACAGGGGCTCGACAATTTACTAATGCCTGCTCGACAGTTGACTGCTAAGTTGTTGTGTTCAATTCTGAGTTTTACAATAGCTCGGCAGTCGACTGGCACATGCTTGGTAGTCGAATGCTAAGTTGCTAAGTAAAATTCTAGGTTTGTGAAGAACACGATAATCGACTAGTGCATGTTAGCAGTAGACTGTTCTATTCTTTGACAATCTAGAAATACGAGTTTCCATCAAATGTATCCTAGATTACTAGTCCATAACATATGAAAATTATATGATCTTAATCCCTAAATGTTTCTGAGAAAAACCCATAAATTTCTAGGTCTAAAACATCACTCAAATCAGAGAATCTACATGCAAAACAAAAATCATGAATCTTAGTCCGAAAATTATTTCTTAACCTTAAACAAATATCTAAATCACTTCATCTGGTCCAAATCTCAAAAAACCTGAAATGCCCTAAGTTTTTCCTATTTTCATTTTCTCCTAGATTTTGATAGATTTGGGTGTCCTCATTATAGAAAATCTAGCTAGATAATGTTTGAAAAGCTAAATAAGCTATAATTGAGGAATTTCCTACCTCAAATTCGAGTTTCGGAGCTTCAATCTTGCTTTCCTTCTCTTTTCCCTTTCCTTGCTCGCTCTCCTCTCCTCTTCCTCCCCTTTCTGAATGCTTAGTGCCTTCTTTTGGCACCAGGGAAGCCCATGAGCATATATAGGAGGAGAGGGTGAAATAGCTGAACTTCAGGGACCTCCTAGAAAAATAAGGAAATTGCATTTTAGTCCCTCTTGTTATAACCTCCATTTCCTTATTTCCTTTAAATCCTCATTTGACATTTCAAAATTATCATCATTATTAAAATTTCCAACGGATCGGGCATTACAAAGCATGTGTCCAAGAGGAAGAGACTCGAGCAGCATGCAGGAGAGTGGAAAAAAAAAAGATGCACCCATGAATGAGAGAGAGGAGAATGCGCGATTTTTAGCTCCGTTACACAACTTTCGACCAGTAGAGGCAGCGAGCAAACCTCTGGTCACCAGGGGATGATGAGAGAGACACCACCGTTAACATGAGCTACTGAATCGCAACCATTTGTGGCATTTTCCATGACCGACTTGTGAGACCCAAGACAATGACCTATTGGAGATTTGCGGACCGTGAGGCATTTTTGGTTCATTCTTCTGTCAATGATCGACCGTCTAACCTTCAGCGACTCACCCGCCACCTTTCCATCATTTCTACGGCTACTATTGACATCGTTTTCATCAGGTACTCGTGAAACCCAAGACAATGACCTGTGAGACATTTAATGATCTGTGGATGTTTTTTGTCGGGTTTTTGCCGTGCTTGACCATTCACTGACCTCAGGTGAGTCATTTGTGGTGTGTTAGAAATGGCTGGCACCCAAGAGGGGAGTGAATTGGGTGTTTTAAAAATTTTAGAGAATTTAAAATTAGCTCAAGTAAAAATGTAAAGAGTTTATCTTTTGATAGTAAGAGCAGAGTGTGATTTAGTTAAATTAACTCAACACAGAGCAACAAGGGAAGTTTTTTCAAGAAGAAAATTTCAGCAACAAGTATCAGTTATGACAGTAGATAAACTATTTGAAAGTAAATGTAGAAGATAATGTGTAACAGCTAAAGATATACAGAGATTTATCCTAGTTCAGCTTATCAACATGCCTTCATCCAGTCCCTAAGCAACACTTAAGATTTTTCACTATATTCACAAGTTTAACAAGGTCAATTGTAAGCCACTATAGATTTTCTCTCTTTTAATTCACACAAGCAAAACCTTTCCTTGATATCTCAGTTTAAAGGAAGAAATTTTATCAGCTCAGAAACTCTCAATCATAGTAGATTTTATAGAAGAAGATCTAATGGAAACAATAGTAAACAGAGCTCAAATGATTTTCAGAAGATGATTTTGTTATATGCTTTTCTCTGTGTTTTGAGGCTTTCCAGAGGCTCTATTTATAGAGTTTTTACAAGAGAAAAGGTTAAAAATCTATTCAAAAAACAAATCAAATGTAATCTCTGCAAAAATGGCCATTTGTACTTGGTCTGATGTCATCTCTGCAACCTGCAAGTTGACTACTATGCTATGCCATTCGACTGTCGTGTTCTTAAATTCAAATTTTTTCAGTGCAGTACGCAGTAGTCGATTGATGCTCAATTGGCAGTCGACTGGTGACCTTCTAGAAAGTTCATTTTTCAAATTTGTAATGTGGTAGTCGGCTGCTATACTCTGGCAGTCGACTGGTAGCTCTCTGGAAAGTTTATTTTTCAAAACAGTGCCATGATAGTTGGCTGTTATACCCTGGCAGTCGACTGGTGCCTCTCTAAAAACTTTATTTTTCAAAATAGTGCCATGGCAGTCGGCTGCTTTACCCTAGCAGTCGACTATTGTACCTCTAGTGTAAGTTTTTCAAATGCCAATGGCCTATTAGTCAACTGTTTGCTTCTAGCGGTCGACTGGAAACTCTCTGTTGGCTATCAGTCGACTGTTAGTTCAATGGCAGTCGACTGTTGGCTTTCTGTTTAGTAATTTTCAAAGCTCTACATTTATCAGTTAACTTTTACATTGTGCAAGTTGACTACTAGGTGAGAGTTTTGTCTTTTGAATGAAAACTTTTATTTTGAAAAGCCACTTAAGCTTTGGAAAGCTAGCTCAGATGTTTTGGAAGATGTTTTAAGCTCAAGTTTCTATTATGTCCTTACAATTTCAAGTCCTAATTGCTTATCTAGTTTCTTGTTCTTCTTGATTTTCCTTGATGAGCCTTTGGACTTGATTTTTGTGAAATAGTTCAATTTGTTTGTTATCATCAAAATGTCTTTAAGAGCCAAATGCTCAATGGGTCAAAAATCTCCCCCTTTTAAATGATGACAAACATATTGATATTCATAAAAGCAATTGAAGATAGGGTTAGTTGGAGGTATTACTTCTCATCAAAAGACTCCCCCTAAATTTATGCATATGTTAAAAACTTAAGTTTTGCAATTTCTTGAAAATGATTTGTATCCCATAACTATTATGCAATAAGTCCAGGCAGTTATATTTAGCTTACCAGATTCAGTCAATATCATCAAGGTTAAGGATAATAATAACTTCACAATTTAAAGACAACAATAACTTTAAAATTAACATCAAACTTTAATTCTAATTCATCATCAAAGTTTAAAGGATAGTAATAACTCTAATTATCCTAACTAACTAATTCTCCCCCTTTTGTCATCAACAAAAAGAGAGGAAGGGTAAGTGCAATAGAAAAAAAATAAGCTATGGTTTCCCCCTTTGACCCAAAAATCTGTTGAAGAGCTCTTAGCATTTCATTGTTGTCTTCAGAGGTGAACTCAAAAGTGGTGACCCTTGTGCCAAGTTCAACTACCTATTCAGTTAATTCATCCATCTGAGCCCCAGAGGAATTAAAGTTGTTTGTGATAAAATCTTGAAGGCTATGGATGGCATCCAGAACATTTGAGTTAGTCAGTGGAGCAGGCAAGCTTAATAGTGGTAAGGATGGAGTATGCATAAGCTATCTCTGGCTTTGAGCAAAGTCCATTGGTTTTTGGACCCATGCATTACCATGCTTAGTGTAATGAAACCTAGAGAGAGTGGTTTCATCAATGATAGTGGGGCTGAGGACTTCTTCATCAAATGGATCGATGCTATTTTTCTCTAATATCCAGGTGATTAGTGAGCCAAAAGAGAGAGCGGCCTTCTTAATCTGAGAAAATTTGAGCATCTTTTCTATGCTGAAGTATGGGATGTTAAAGGCATCATCAGTTAATACACAGTACATAGCAAATTTCTCTGGCTCACTAGCATAGGCCAAATTTCCCCCTTTGTTCACAAAAAAGTTAACAATTATATAATGAAGCAGTCTGTTGTCTAGACAAAATTGAGTGGTGGGAAAATTAGCAGTGGGATAGGTTACAGGTTAGAGAAGCAGGGCATTCAATACTATCCTAGCATCATAGTTAAGAATAGAGCTTAAGGAGGAAGGGTAATCTCCAAACATGTGTCCACTAGTCTTAGCCCCTAGCCAGGTTCCTAATTGTTATTGATTGAATTGAATGGTCTTTCCTCTAACTTTAGTTGTGACACAATTTTCAATTTCATCCCATTTTATATTTGAATAAAAAATCTTAACCACCTTGGGGCTCCACTTTTTCTTTAGTTTCATAAGTTTGTATAATCCAGCAAACTTCAGCAATAGAAAGATAGGAAAATTCTCTTGTTTAAAGAAGGGAATTTCTACATACTTACTAATGGCCACAGAGCGATTTGCAAAGTTTTCCATGAAGGCTTGTTCTTGTGATGCAGAGAAAAATAATGTTGAGGAAGTATGGCCTTGTGAATAGGATCCCTTGGTCTTCAATTGCTTTGTTCTGGTAGCCATTGATGGTAAACTGTTCAAAGATGATGTTTAGAAGAGGCTAGGTGGGATAAAATTGCAAGATTTTTGGTTTGGGACTTAGGGTTTATCGGTCCAAAAATGTAAGGATTTTGAAGTGAATGGCACGTGATTTCGTTAGAAAAGAAGTGGTTTTTGGTCACAATGAGGGTTGAATGCTGATGAACGGTGCAATTTCTGAGGATTTGGACTTTGACACAGTACAGAGCCTCGGCAGTCGACTATCGAGCGACATTTAGTCATAAATTGGTTCCAATAGCTTATCAGTCGACTGCCAGCTGCTTATCAGTCGACTGCTATGCTCTTAACAACCTAGAATTGGGGAAGAACATATCAATCGACTGTTAGTGTGTGACAGTTGACTGTCGGGGGTCCATCTTTTCTGTTGAGACTCTAATGGCTTACCAATCGCCTGCCATGTCTTATCAGTCAACTACTAAATGCTTGTAGCATATCAGTCGACTACTCACTCTTTGTGATGGAATTTCTTTAATCCAAAGGGATAGCATTCGACTGCTATCGTTGTGGTAGTCAAATGGTACCTTTGTTGCCCAATTTAAGGTCTAATTTTGTGTCTTATGCTGATTTAATTTCTGTTGTTCTTCCTTGGTAAAGACCTTCACAAACTTTTGGCATTATAACAGAAATCTTGTACCTTTTTCTTTGTCAACTTTCAGACAGTCTTTTGGGATCAAAGGGGATCTTGCAAAACAAATTTGAGGCCACTCCGAAGATTAAGTTAGTTCAATTGAAAAAGAGTAAACAAAGCTATAAATATGCTCAATAGAGAGATGATAGACCAAGTTCTTTTCTTATGTAACAGAATCTCTCTTCAGGAAGAGTTTTTGTAAAATTATCAGCAAGTTGATGTTCAGTTTGAATGAATTCTAAGGAGACATTATGGTTAAGCACATAATCTCTGATGAAATGATTTTTTATATCTATGTGCTTAGTTCGTGAATGCATGATGGGATTTTTGGTTAAATTAATGGCACTAGTATTGTCATATTTAATTGGAATTTTTTCAAGATTCACATCCATATCTTGGAGTTGTTGCTTCATCCATAAAACTTGTGCACAACAACTTCCATCTGCTAAATACTCAGCTTCAGTAGTTTAAAGAGCTACACAGTTTTTCTTTTTACTAAACCAAAATACTAATGAGTTTCCAAGAAATTGACATGTCTCACTAGTGCTTTTTCTATCTGTTGAACTATCAGCAAAGTCATAATCTGAAAAACTTATTAATTGACATGGATATCCTTTAGGATACCATAATCCCATATTTGAGGTTCTAACCAAATATCTAAAAATTCTTTTTATAGCAGTGAAATGAGAAATTTTAGGACCAGTTTGGAACCTAGCACACATGCATACACTAAACATTATATCAGGTCTACTTGCAGTTAAATAAAGCAGTGAACCAATCATACCTCTGTATTTAGTAATGTCATATGGTTCACCTTCTTCATCCTTGTCTACTTTAATGGTTGGACTTATAGGAGTTCCAATTGCTTTTGCATTCTCCATGCCAAACTTCTTGAGTAACTCCTTGGTATACTTTGTTTGGCTAACAAAGATACCTTCTTTGAGTTGTTTTATTGGAAGCCCAAGGAAGAAGTTAAGTTCTCTTATCACTGACATTTCAAATTCTCCCTACATAAGCTTGGCAAATTCTTCACATAGAGTTTCATTAGTGGAACCAAAAATGATGTCATCCACATATATCTGAAAAATTCATAAATTATTGTCTCTCTTTTTAATGAAGAATGTGTTGTCAACTTTACCTCTAGAGAAATCATTTTCAATTAGAAAATTACTTAGCCTTTCATACCAAGCTCTAGGAGCTTGTTTTAACCCATACAGGGCCTTTTTTAATTTGAAAACATGATTTGGTAAGTCTGGATTTTCAAAACCAGGAGGTTGCATTACATAAACTTCTTCCATTATAAACCCATTTAAAAAGGCACTCTTTACATCCATTTGAAATAGTTTAAATTTTTTAAAACATGCAAAAGCCAGGAGCATTCTGATAGCTTCTAATCTTGCTACAGGTGCAAAGGTTTCATCATAATCTATTCCTTGTTCTTGGTTGTAACCTTTTGCAACTAGCTTAGCTTTATTTCTTACAACCTTTCTTGATTCATTAAGTTTTTTTCTGAAAACCCACTTAGTGCCAATAATATGGTGATCATTGGGGAAAGGAACTAAGTCCTAAACTTTGTTCCTTTCAAATTAATTTAATTCATCTTGCATGGTCAGTACCTAATGTTCATCCATTAAGGCTTCTTCTACATTTTTAGGTTCAATTTTAGATAAAAGACCAACATCACAACCAGTATTCTTAAGGGAATTTCTAGTCATTACCTTTTGTGAAACATCTCCTATTACCTAATCAATTGAATGATGCCTCACATTTCTCCAAGATTATGGGAGATTTGTCTCTGCATCTTTCTCTTCAACTTTTAGGCTTGATAACTGACTTTTTTTTCTTTGCTATTTTCCTTATCTTGAATGCTCATATTCTCAATTCCAACTGTAATGTCACTAGATACATTTCTTGATTCAAGAGGGTTAGATTCATCAAAGACAACATGAATAGATTCTTCTACAGAAGATGTTCTTTTATTAAATACTCTGTATCCTTTACTAGTGCTAGAGTACCCCAAGAAAATTGCTTCATCAAATTTAGCATCAAACTTTCCTAGATTGCCTTTTCCATTATTATGAAGAAAACATTTACAGCCAAACACATGCAAATGAGAGATATTTGGTTTTCTTCCTTTGTATAGTTCATAAGGGGTTTTATTTAAAATAGGTCTAATTAATGCTCTATTCATGATGTAGTAGGTAGTATTTACAGTATTAGCCCAAAAATAAGTAGGTAGTTGTCTATCATTAAGCATTGTTCTAGCCATCTCTTCTAAGGTTCTATTTTTTCTTTCTACTACCCCATTTTGTTGTGGAGTTCTTGGACAGGAGAAATTGTGTTCAATTCTGTTTTCTTCACAAAAGTTTTCAAAGTGATTGTTTTCAAATTCTCTTCCATGATCACTTTTGATTTTCACAATAGTTGATTCTTGTTCATTTTGAACAAGTTTAGCTAATTTGACAAAAGTTGTAAAGGCCTGATCCTTTTGGTAGAGAAACAAAGTCCAAGTGAATCTAAAGAAGTCATCCATAAAAACAAGTAAATAATAATTTCCTCCTAAGATTTTGGTTTTGGTTAGACCAAATAAGTCTGGGTGGAGGAGCTGTAAGGGCCTAGAGGAAGAGACAATATCTTTAAATTTAAAGGATGCTTTAACTTGTTTTCCTCTTTGGCATGCATCACAGATTTTATCTTTTTCAAAGCTAATTTTAGGTAATCCTATTACTAAATCCTTTTTGGCAAGTTTATCTAGAAAGCTTATACTAGCATGAGCTAATCTCCTATATCATAACCAGCTATCATTACTTATGCTAATTAAGCACTTTGAGTCTAAAGGGGGTTCTTCTTCTAAGTTAACCATGTATACATTGTTAATTCTATGTCTTATTAATATGACTTTATTATTAGCCTTATTTTCCACAGTTCAATGATTTGAATCAAAGATTACTTTATTGTTTTTGTCACACAATTGACTAATACTTAGAAGATTATGATTCAACCCTTCTACTAGTAATACATTATCAATGGTGGTGGATGAATTCTTACTAACTTTACCTATTCCAATGATTCTTCCTTTGCCATCTCCTCCAAAGGTTACTTTTCCTCCATCTTTGGGTTGAAGGGATATGAACTTGTATTTTTCTCCAGTCATATGCTTTGAGTAACCACTATCCAAGTATCATCTGTCACCATTGGCCTTTAGACAAATCTGCAAAAAAATTTCAACCTTTGATCTTAGGTACCCAAATCTTTTTGGGTCCTTGTGAGTTAGTCATTCCTTTGGGAACCCACTTTTTCTTACTTTCAAAAAGTCCATTTTTCTTGTAAGCACATGCATGAAAGCTATGACCTTTTAGACCACAATGAAAGCATGTGGTATAGGGACTACTAGATTGGACAACAGGAGCAAAGAAATTTTTGTAATACTTTTGTTTAGTGTGAGATTTATATTCTATACCAGCTTTGTTGAATACACATCTTTATTTTCCAAGGAATATATTTAGATTATCTCTTCCATTTATAAATTTTACTAGAGTGTGTGTCAAATCTTCCTTTTCAACTTTCAGTTTTTCACACTTTTCACAAATATTGATACATATTTTAGGTTTTTCTAAAATGGAAATTTTTTATTTTAGAACCAGATTTTCTTCCTTCAATGTATCAATTTCCTTTTCAAAATTAAGAATTTTTCTTTTAGATAAAGATAAGGTTTTGGCTATTTGCAGTGACTCACTATGTAGTTCCTCAAAGGCATCTAACAATTCATCATATGAAGGAGAGGAGTTTAGGTTTGTTATCTCATCTTTTTCCTTTACCATCAAGTAAAGATTTGCTTCTTCTTTCTCTCCATCATTGTCTTCATCACTGTCTCCCCAAATTGATGAGAAAAAAGCCTTCTTCTTTTCCTTCTTTTTCTCCAGTGTTTCTTGATTCTTTAGATATTGGGGACATTCCTATTTAATGTGTCTAATTTTTCTGCACTCATAGTATGTTGGAGGTTCTCTACTCCCATCTTGATTTCTCTTAAATGACTTCTTTTTTCTGTTGTTGAAGAACTTGCTGAATTTCTTTACGAATAGGACAAAGTTTTCTTCATTCATCTTTATCCCTTCAGGCAGAGAGTTCAAGCTGTCATCATCATCTTCTTCTTCTATTTGCTGTGAGGAGGTTGCCTTGAGAGACAGACTCTTCTTCTTTTTGTCTTGCTCTTCATAAAGCATGAACTACTACAATTTTGATTTATGCTCTTGAAGATTTCCAAATAGAGCTGATACTGATTTAATTAACTTTCCTCTACTCTCTTCAATAGTTGTCACCTTAGGTTGCCACTCCATAGGGAGAGATCTTAGGATCTTAGCCACTAGCTCCTTTGTTGAGTAATGTTTACCTAGAGCAGCCAAATGATTTACAATGTGAGTAAACTGCATTTGCATTTCTTTAATCTACTCACCTTACTTCATTCTAAACATTTCATATTGATGGGTGAGTTGATTTATTTTGTTTTCTCCAACACCTGAAGTTCTCTCATGAGTAATTTCTAAGGCTTCCCACATTTCTTTTGCACTATCACAATTGGATACTCTAAAGTATTCATCTTAACTGAGTGTACTAGTAAGAATTAATTTAGCCTTAGCATTTAACTGAATCTTTCTTTTATCTATATCAGACCATTCATTCTTGGGTTTAGTAATTATGAGGCCATTCTCTTCTTTCAAAGGAATATAGGGTCCATCTTCAATCACTTCCTAAAGGTCTACATCTACTACTTCAAAAAATATATTCATCCTCAATATCCAAAAATGTAATTTTCTCCATTAAAACCTAGAGGCTTATTGATAGAAAGCCCTTCAAGCAACAGATTATCACCAAAACTAGCCATGATCAACTTTTAAGACTGTTAGGTCTTTTTACCAAGAACTAGGCTCTGATACCACTTGTTAAAAATGGTTGGCACCAAAAAGGGGGGTGAATTGGGTGTTTTAAAAATTTTGGAGAATTTAAAATTAGCTCAAGTAGAAATGTAGAGAGTTTATCTTTTGATAGTAATAGTAGAGTGTGATTCAGTTAAATTAACTCAACATAGAGCAACAAGAGAAGTTTTATCAAGAAGAAAATTTCAGCAGCAAGTATCAGTTATGATAGTAGATAAACTATTTGAAAGCAAATGCAGAAGATAATGTGCAACAGTTAAAGATACACAGAGATTTATCCTGGTTCAGCTTATCAACAAGCCTACATCTAGTCCCCAAGCAACACTTGAGATTTTCCACTATATCCACAAGTTTAACAAGGGCACTTGTGAGCCACTACAGATTTTCTCTCTTTTAATCCACACAAGGAAAACCTTTCCTTGATATCTCTCAATTTAGAGAAAGAAATTTTATCAGCTTAGAAACTCTCTCAATCAGAGTAGATTTTACAGAAGAAGAACTAATGGAAACAATAGTACATAGAGCTCAAATGATTTTCAGAAGATGATTTCGTTATATTTTTTCTCTGTGTTTTGAGGTTTTCAAAAGGCTCTATTTATAGAGTTTTTGCAAGAGAAAAGGTTAAAAATATGTTAAAAAAACTAATCAAATGTAATCTCTGCAAAAATAGCTGTTTGTACTTGGTCTAATGTCATCTCTGCAACTTGCAAGTCGACTGCTATGCTATGCTAGTCGATTGTCATGTTCTTAAATTCAAATTTTTGTAGTGTAGTATGCAGCAGTCGACTGATGCTCAGTTGGCAGTCGACTAGTGACCTTCTAGAAAGTTCATTTTTCAAACTTGTAATGTGGCAGTTGGCTGCTATACCGTGGAAGTCGATTGGTAGCTCTCTAGAAAGTTTATTTTTGAAACAGGGCCATGGCAGTCGGCTGCTATACCTTGGCAATCGACTGGTGCCTCTCTGCAAAATTTTTTTTCAAAATAGTGCCATGGCAGTCAGCTACTATACCCTGGCAATTGATTAGTACCTCTTTAGAAAATTTATTTTTCAAAATAGTGCCATGGCAGTCGGCTGCTTTACCCTGGCAGTCGACTATCGTTCCTCTAGTGTAAGTTTTTCAAATTCCAATGGCTTATCAGTCTACTGTTAGTTCAATCAGAGTAGATTTTACAAAAGAACTAATAGAAACAATAGTAAACAAAGCTGAAATGATTTTCAGAAGATGATTTTGTTCTATATTTTGAGGCTTTCCATAGGCTCTATTTATAGATTTTTTGCAAGAGAAAAGGTTAAAAATCTGTTTAGAAAATAAATCATATGTAATCTCTACAAAAATAGCCCTTTGTACTTAGTCTGATGTCATCTCTGCAACCTGCAAGTCGACTGCTATGCTCTGCCAGTCGACTGTTGTGTTCTTAAATTCAAATTTTTGCAGTGCTGTATGCAGCAATCGAATGATGCTCAGTTGGCAGTCGACTAGTGGCCCTCTGGAAAGTTCATTTTTTAAATTTGTAATGTGGCAGTCGGTTGCTATACCCTAGTAGTCGACTGGTACCTCTTTAGAAAGTTTATTTTTTGAAAGCGATGCCATGGCGATCAATTGCTATACTGGCGATCAGCGGTGCCTCTCTAGAAAGTTTATTTTTCAAAACAATGTCATGGCAATCGGTTGCTATACCCTGGCAGTCGACTGGTGCCTCTCTGGAAAGTTTATTTTTCAAAACAGTGCCATGGCAGTCGGCTACTTTACCCTGGCAGTCGAATGTCGCACCTCCAGTGTAAGTTTTTCAAATGCCAATGGCTTATCAGTCGACTATTTGCTTCTAGTGGTCGACTGGTAGCTTTCTGTTGGCTATCAGTCGACTATTAGTTCACTGGCAGTCAACTGGTGGCTTTCTGTTTAGTAATTTTCAAAGCTTGACATCTATCAGTTAACTTCTACATTGTGCAAGTCGACTGCTAGGCGAGAGTTTTGTCCTTTGAATGAAAACTTTTATTTTGGAAACCCACTTAAGCTTTGGAAAGCTACCTCAAATGTTTTGGAAAATTTTTTGAGCTCAAGTTTCTATTATGTCCTTACAATTTCAAGTCCTAATTGCTTATCTAGTTTCTTGTTCTTCTTGATTTACCTTGATTTTCCTAAAATGGTTTAATATTTTTGTTATCATCAAAATGTCTTTAAGAGTCAAATGTTCAATGGGTCAACATAGTGTTCGTCAGTTCTCTGGCTGGCTGGTTGTGTTGTTTCCATCGGGTACCTGCTAACCTATGACCCGACCTATTTACAACCCATGGAATGTCTGGATAGAATTGCATTTGAATTTTCTAGTCCTTTTCTAGCAGCTTTCTGGCAATTACTTCACATTCTTATGTCCTCCATTTGATAGAAGAGGGATGTATATCATTTTTGCTCTTTTATTCTTCTGAATATTGAATTTTCTGGACTATTGGGTGATGTTTATGTGTAACTAAATTTGTAAAACACATTGGGATTCTGAACTATGTTGGTATCTTAAGTTTAATTTGCATGGATGATTGAATATGGTTCTGTGATCTCCGTACTTTTATGAATGAATGTTCATGTTTCCATTGACATGACGTTGTAATGGAAGCTCTTTAGATTTCTTTTAAAAATTGACAGATTTTAATTGAAATTGGACACCTAATTGTAATGGACAATTTGTTATCACTTAGAACTAAGGTTAATAAATTGTTGGATTAAGAAGTAACGACTCTTAATAGTAGTGAATCAGACCGATAATGCTTATCTAAAATCAACCATTAGGAAGAACTAGCTAGTGGTGGGGTTTTAGGTTTAAGAAATTCATTGAGACCGATAGATAATTTGGATTTAAATTAGGATTCACTCACAGGTAGCATAATCATATTCAGTCATCCATTATCTTTTGTGTTTACCAACTAGCTTAGGTCCCCATTGGGTTTGCTTTCCTGTCTTGATTAATTCCTCTTCTTGCCAATTGTCACTGATTAGTTATTGTTGCATTTAACTTAATCATTAGTTTAGTTAGAACCCAATCACTTTGAATCATAGGTTAGATAATAGGGAACAAGTAGTAATTTTGGGCTTTCCTGTTCCTGTGGGATACGACCTTGATACTCACCATTACACTAGGCTGCATCGATAGGTTCACTACCTTAAGTGTAGTTGCTTAGGTAGCATTGGTAGCACACATCAAGTTTTTGGCGTCGTTGCTGGGGAATTTTTGAGAAAACTAGACTGAATTTGCTATCTATTAATTTAGCCATTTTTTCTCTTTCTTTTTTCCTTTTCTCTTCTTTTTCCCTGGCTATTTATTTCACTTTCAATTTTAACTATTCTTTAATTTTTACCCATTAGGTGTTTTTCTTTTCCTTTAAAATAATAATAATAATAATTTTGATCTTTAAGTTAGCACTTTCATTAGTTTTATTTTGCTTTTGTTTTTGATAAGTTAATAGCTTTTATTAGCTCTGATTTGTCTTTTGTTTTTGAATAACTCTTTTGTGATTTATCTGTTGGTTTTATTTTTCCTGCTTTTAGTCGTTAGTTTTCCATTGGTTTTATTCTTTTTTTTTTGTCTTTTTTTCATTACTCTTTGATCTAGTTGTTGAGCTTTTTTACTGTTTTTTGATTCAGGTAGTTTATGACCAGGAGTTCTAATCCTGTACCTGTAAACCCTCTGTCCGATCTAGAATGACTGTTATGGACTCGTGCACACCGTCATCAGGAGGAGGTGCCAGTTAACTTACTGGAGGAAGAGCCAGTTGAGATCCCTGATCCTACATCACCAAAGATAGCGGCTGCAAATAACAATGATGATGCCAACTGAATGATGTACGAGCTCGCTAGACCTTCATTAAAGGGACACAGACATGCATTACTTAGCCTACAATAGCAGCTAACAATTTTAAGATCAAGCCAAATGTGATCCAGATGGTACAGCAAACTGTGCAATTTGGAGGGATGCCCAGTGAAGACCTTAATGCTCATATAGCCAATTTCTTAGAGACAGTGACACTTTCAAGATTAATGGAACTACCGATGACACCATTCGGCTTAGATTGTTTCCATTTTCCTTGAGAGACAGAGCAAAGAGATGGCTGCAATCTCTACCACCTAACTCTATCACTACTTAGGATACTTTGGCTGAAAAGTTTTTGTACAAATATTTTCCACCAGTTAAGACTGCAAAAATGTATAACGACATTTCTTATTTTGCACAGATGGCTGATAAGAGTATGTATAATGCATGGGAGAGGTATAAATACTTGTTAAGGTGTTTCCCACATCATGGATTGCCTGTGTGGATGCAGGTGTAGACTTTTTATAGTGGTTTAAATACAACCACAAGGCAGATGGTGGATGCAGCAACAAGGGGTGCATTAAATAATAAAACCCCTGAACAAGCGCAGAATTTAATAGAGTAAATGGCCATGAACAACTATCAGTGGCAATCCTCAAGGGATAGCCTAGGATGGCAAGGTGTGGTCAACCAATCAGACTCTATATCAACCTTGGTAGCTCAAGTGGAGCTTCTGGCCAACAAGATCGACAAAAACCAGATGCCAGTGCAGGCAACACAATCGAGCTGCAAGTTCTATGGTGGCCCGTATTATGGTGTAAATTGTAATGTGGGAGGTATGTTTGCTAACTCTTCTTCTTAATTTTCTTCTCACAGTGGTTCTTCTGATTTTAAACAGGTGGATTACGTTGGGAATACCTCAAGATAGCAAAATAACCCTTATAGCAACACCTACAACCCTGGTTGGAGAAATCATCCAAATTTTAGATAGAGAAATAACAATACCCAAGGTCTACCAGGTTTTTAGTGATCACATCAAATCGCGTCTCCTCCACAGCAACCTCATTCACAAGTTGCCTTAATTCTGTTCCCTCAGGGGCAAGAAAAAAAGCCCAATTTTAAGGAATTGATGATGAAATATATGTCAACGACGGATATAATCCTTAGAAATCAGTAGGCCTCTATTCAAAACTTAGAGACTCAAGTGGGCTAGATGTCTAAGATGTTGGTTGAGAGATAGCCAGGGACACTCCCCAGTACCACAGAGCCAAATCTAAGGGAGCATTACAAGGCCATTACTTTGAGATCAGGCAAGCAAGTAATTGATCCTTTGCCTTTAACTTATGATAATACTAATATGCAGGATGAGCCAGTCAATAAAGAACCAAAATTGGCAGCAAGAGAGCCAATGCATGTTAAGGGCAAGAAGAGCCATGTGACAGAATACCAGCCGCCCATTCCATACCCTGCTAGACTAAAGCAGGAGAAGGTTGATCATTAGTTTGGTAAGTTCCTTGATCTATTCAAATAGTTAAGGATTAACCTTCCTTTTATTAAAGCTATTTCACAAATGCCTCGCTATGCGAAGTTCTTGAAGGAAATACTGAGCAACAGAAGGAAACTAGAGGATTTGGGGCTAGTGACACTGAATGAGGAGTGCTCAGCAATCCTACAAAATAAGCTGCCTATTAAGAGGCGTGATCTAGGGAGTTTTACTATACCTTGTGTAATTGGTGAACTATCTATTATGGATGCTCTAGCTGATCTAAGAGCTAGTATAAATTTGATGCCTACTAGCTTGTTTGATAAACTAGGATTGAGTGAACTAAAACCTACTAAGATGAATATACAATTGGCTGATATAACTATTAAATATCTTAGAGGTATAGTTGAAGATGTACTTGTAAAGGTTGATAAATTTATATTTCTTGTTGATTTTGTTGTAATGGATATGGAGGGTGAGAGTAGCGTACCCTTGATTCTAGTTAGGCCTTTCCTTACAACATCTAGGGCTATTATAGATGTCTGTGATGGGAAGTTGAAACTTAGAGTAGGGGATGAGACTGTTACTTTTGACTTAGCTACCTCTAAGAGACAATCTTTAGATCATGATGATACTATATATTCTATGGATGTCTTGGATGATGTGGTTGAGTTTGAATTACAGGAATTTTTACTTGCTGACCCTTTATAGATGGCATAACAAGAAGATAAGGATGAGTTGTCCAACGAACAAGTGTTGGAATAACTAGCTTATTTGCTGGCTGTCGAGCCCAGCAACTCTATTGACCCTTTTGTTTCTCTTGACAAGTCAGAGGTGCAAAAGGTGAAACCTTTAATTGAGTTCCTCCTCGACCTTGAAATTGAAGGAATTACCTAAGCACTTAAGCTACGCCTATCTGGATGAGGCAGAGAAGTTGCCAATCATCATAGTAGCTGACTTGATACCTGAGGAGAGGGAGATGACTTTGACCTTTCTTAAGAAATACCCTAAGGCCTTTGCTTACAAGATGGTGGACATTCTTAGGATTAATCCTAGCTATTTTTCACACAAGATCTTGATGGAGGATAGCTATAGGCCAGTGGTACAGCCACAGAGAAGGTTGAACCCAAACATGAAGGAAGTGGTGAAAAAGGAGGTAATTAAACTTCTTGATGCAGGTTTGATTTATCTTATTTCTGATAGCTCTTGGGTGAGTTTTGTGCAGGTTGTACTAAGGAAGGGTGGCATGACAGTTGTCAAAAATGAGAAGGATGAGCTGATACTCACTAGGACGGTAACAGGTTTTCGGGTTTTCATTGATTATAGGAGGCTCAATGATGCAACTTGGAAAGACCATTTTCCTCTTGCTTTCATTGACTAGATGGTTGAACATTTGGCAGGTCATATGTTTTATTATTTTCTTGATGGTTTTTCAATTTATTTTTAGATCCCTATTACACCTGAAGACTAAGAGAAGACTACCTTTACCTGCCTATATGGAACGTTCACTTACAAGAGAATTCCTTTTGGATTGTGCAATCCACTAACCACTTTTCAGTGGTGCATGATGGCAATCTTCCATGACATGATTAAGGAGTCCATGGAGGTATTTATGGATGACTTCTCAATTTTTGGTAACTCTTTCTCCCACTGTTTGTTAATTTAGAATGTATGCTTGCTCGTTGCCTAGAAGCAAACCTAGTATTTAATTAGGAAAAATATCATTTTATAGTGAGAGAGGAGATTGTTCTTAGGTACAAGATATCACATGCGGGGATGGAGGTAGATAAGGGTAAAGTTGAGACTATATCCAAATTGCCACCCCTTAGTTCTGTTAAGGCTATTAGAAGTTTCCTAGGGCATGTTGGTTTCTATAGAAGGTTTATTAAGGATTTCTCTAAGATTACTAGGCCCTTGACTCAATTGCTTGTAAAGGATATACCTTTTGTTTTTATGATAATTGTTTACAAGAATTTGAGTTATTGAAGGAACGACTAACCACAGCCCCTATTATGGTTCCACCTAAGTGGGGGCTGCCTTTGAACTAATGTGTGATGCTAGTGACTATGCAGTTAGAGCTATTTTACGATAAAGGATTGAAAAGAAGTTTCAACCCTTATATTATTCTAGCAAGACCTAGACAGATGCCCAGGCGCACTACACCACTACTAAAAATGAGTTACTTGCAATGGTCTATGCTTTTAACAAATTTTGATGCTATTTGGTGCTATCCAAGATGGTGGTTTACACAGATCATTCAGCCTTGAGGTATTTGTTCGGTAAGTATAATGCTAAGCCTAGACTCATTAGATGGTTTTTGCTCTTGCAAGAATTTGATATAGAGATCAAGGATAAAAGGGGTACAAAGAACTTGGCTGTAGATCACCTATCAAGGTTAGAGAATCTAAACTTGTAGGCCTTAGATGAGAGAGTCATTGAGGATAACTTCCCGGATGAGCATTTGGAGGAAGTTTAGGTATATATTGATTTCCCTTGGTTTTGTGATTATGCTAACTATTTGGTTGCAAGGGTTTTACCAAAGAGTATGACTACTCAACAAAAGAAGAAATTCTTTTCTAAGTTAAAATACTAAATTTGGGAAGATCCTTTTCTATTTTGCATTTGTACAGACCAAGTAATCAGGTGATGTGTATATGGGGAAGAAATACACCAGATCTTGAAGCACTGCCATGAAGGACCAATAGGAGGCCACTAGGCTGCAAACCACACTACTAGGAAGGTGCTTGATGCAGGGTTCCACTAGCCAACCATATTCTAGGATGCTAGAGAATATGTTCAGGTTTGTGATGCTTTTCAGAGGCCAAGTAATATCTCAGCCAATGATGAAATGCCCCAAACAAATATACAAGTGGTTGAAAATTTTTATGTTTAGGGTATTGACTTCATGGGTCCTTTTCCCTCCTTCTATATGAATAAGTATATTCTGGTAGCTGTTGAGTATTTCTCTACGTGGCCAGAGGCTCAAGCCTTCCTCACTAATGATGTTAAGGTACTAACTAGGTTCCTTAAGAAATTTTTTGCTAGGTTTAGTACACCTAAGGCACTGATTAGTGATAGGAGAACCCATTTTTGTAACTCCCAACTTGAGAAAGTGCTTAAGCAATATGGGGGATCTCACAGATTTTCAACAACTTATCACTCGTAGACTAGTGGGCAAGTAGAAGTAACTAATAGGGGTATAAAGTGAATATTAGAGAAAACTGTGGGGATAAGAAGGAAGGACTGGGATGCCAATTTAGATGATGCATTGTGGGCCTTTAGGACAACCTATAAGACCTTGACTGGATTTACACCATATAGGCTAGTTTATGGAAATACTTGTCATTTACCTGTTGAATTAGAACATAAGGCACTGTGGGCCCTTAAAATATGTAATTTTGATGTTAGTTTGCAGGTAAAGAGAGATTGTGGCAGTTGGATAAGCTAAAAGAATGGCATCACCAAGCTTATGGAAACTCTTCTATTTACAAAGCTTGAACTAAGAAGTGGCATTACCAGAGGCTTTGTAGCTCTAAAGATTTTCAGGTGGGAGATAGAGTATTACTTTATAACTCATGTTTTCATCTTTTTCCAGGGAAGCTTGGGAGTAGATGGTCAGGACCATTTGTGGTCAAGAAGGTCTTTCCCTATGGCACAGTTAAGGTGTATCACCCTGACCAAGGAGATTTTAAAGTAAATGGGCAGTGTCTAAAGCACTATTATGGAGACCCACTGGAGGTCAAGGAAAGAGTCATATGGTTTTTTTCTTGAAAGAATGATCAAGGGAATAAGTCCAGCTAAAAGATTTTGACAAAAAGAAGCAATCTTTTCATTTTTATTTTTTTATTTATTTCCTTTTATTGTTGTCTTTCTCATTCTTGTGATGTACTTTAAGACTATTGGATTTGCTGTTTATTTTTGCTTTAAGTTTTTATTTAGTGATGCCCCTTTGCTGTACACTGAGGACATTGTGTTTCTCAGGTGTGGGGTGGGTATCTATTTCCATTATTTTGACCATTTAGACTCTTTTCTGTTATTTTGGCCCTCTCTCTTGAGTTAGTTCCAGATGGTTGTATGTTGTATCTATGCTGATAGAGGATGTAGGACAAGATACTTGATTTATGATTGATTCTATTCACTTGAGTCTTTGATTGTCTTTTAAGCATGTATGATTTAGTCATGAATGGGCAAGCATTGTTTCTCATAGTGCATGTTAGAAAGTAGTATTAATGTTGAAGGCATTTTTTACCACGACTGAGTCATACCAGTGTTGCTTGATTATTTTTCAAATTGTTCAATTTTGATTTAGGATGTTGATAATGCAATTTGCATGCACTGCTTGATTGGTAATTCATATAGAAATATTTGAGAACCATATGCAATTTAGCCACACTTCAAACATGAGATTTGAGCCTAATATTAGCATTCATTATAAATATGCTCTGAATTTTTTTGTTGAGTGTGTAGTTCACTTGATTATGTCTCTAGAACTTGTTCTGTAATACTTGTTGAAGTTACATGAACTTTTGAATATCAGATGATTTGGGCAACTTAGGATACACTATTTTTGGCTAAAAAGCCTACCACATGTGTCTTCCTTAGTTAGCCACTATTGGACCTTGACTATTCCTTCATCACTTACATTTTACACCTCGTATTTTCTTTCTATACATTTTCTTCTTTCTTCACCCCATTTGCTGAAATTTGTGCGATTTACTCTTTATACAGAGATTAAAATTCATTGCTTTAATTAGTGACAGTACACTAAGTTCTTTTCATCATTCTAGATGCTCCCTTCAATCCAAAAGTGCAAGCATGCAGACTACATTTGAAAAAGAAATGAAAAGAAATGAAAAAAAGAGAGATAATAATAAGAGTAGTCTATCTGTTGATATTGTATTCTCTGAGCATCACCAACTTCATTGAAAACTTAGTAAAAATTGTTATGTTCAGCATTTGTTGCATTTAATCCTTTAATCCTTCATGATGCTTAAATTGCATGAATTTTTAGGATATATGCCACTTTTACCAAAAATTTCTTCCCTACCTTCACCTTAACCTCATTACAACCCCGTTAAGACCCTTTGATTTTGGCATTCATTTTTTAGCAATAGCAGAGATGAGATTTATGAGCAATCATATAGTAGGCATATTCTTGTGAAGTTGTTTGAGGGATTTGTATCTTATCAGTATACACTTTGAGTGATTTGAGTAATCTCTGAGAGGCATTGATTCTTAAAAATTGACATTGAATTGTTGGCTAAGTTGTGTATGAATCATTATTATCTCCATTCTGCGTCAAGGTTTTGCAATTTGGTCTATAATTAAGTTTCATGGGGGATATGTTAGGCATTATTAACTGTGGACTAGGTATGGACTTTGAGAAATTGTTGTTGTCTGCTTGAGGACTGAGTTAATGTTTGCTTGAGGACAAGCAATGACTTAAGTGTAGGGTGATTGATATGTCTTATTTTACACAATTTTACCTAATATTTTCTATCCATTTTATATGTGTTTTGTGTATTTTTATTCTAAGAATCACCTAAATTTGTATCTTATTGTATTTCAGGATTTTATCAATCTATCATCAGCAAACGAGGCTTTTCTAGAGTCAAAACACTCATTTTGGGTCATTTGGACCATTTTCTCTTACTAGGCCGAGCTAATGCCCTTATTGGACCTTGAAAGTGTGTAGACTGAGCTCAAAAAGAAGGGGAGCATGTGTCCAAGAGGGAGAGACCCGAGCAACGTGCAGGAGAGTGGGAAAAAAAAAGATAGACTTGTGTGTGAGAGAGAGGAGAACACGCGATTTTTTACTCTGCTAGGGCACGTAACTTTCGACCACTAGCAGTGGCGAGCAGACCTTCGATGACCAAGGGACAACGAGCGAGACACCACCATCAACATGAGCCACCGAATTACGACCGTCCGTGGCATTTTGCCTGACCAACCAGCAAACCCTAAATAGTGACTCGTTAGAGATTCGCGAACTGTGGTGTGTTTTTAGTCTGGTCTACCATCAGCGACTAACTGTCTGACCTTCAAAAACTCACCCGCCACCTTCCATCAGTTCTCTGACTACTATCGGCATCGTTTCCATTAGGTACCTATAAAACCTAAGACAGCGACCTGCGAGACATTTCACAGTCTGTGGACGTTTTTCGTCGGGTTTATGCCATGCTTGACCTTTCATCGACCTCAGGTGAGTTGTCAGTGGTGTTCACCGGTTCTCCAGCCGTCTAGTTATGCTATTTTCGTCGGGTACCCGCTAACTCGTGACCCAACTCATTTGCAACCTGTGGAGTGTCTGGATAGAATTGTGTTTGAATTTTTAGATCCTTTTCCGGTAGCTTTCTGACGATTACTTTGTACTGTTATGTCCGCCATTTGATAGAAGAGGGACATATATCATTTTTGCTCTTTTATTCTTCTGAATATTGAATTTTCTGGGCTGTTGGATTATGTTTATGTGTAACTAAATTTGTAAAAGCCATTGGGGTTCTGAACTATGTTGGTATCCTGAGTTTAATTTGCATGGATGATTGAATATTGGTTTTGTGATCTCCGTTACTTTTATGAATGAATGTTCATGTTTTCATTGACAAGAAGTTGTAATGGAGCTCTTTAGATTTCTTTTAATAATCGATAGATTTTAATTGAAATTGGACACCTAATTGTAACAGACAATTTGTTATCACTTATAACTAAGGTTAATAAATTATTGGATTAAGAAGTAACGACTCTTAATAGTAGTGAATCAGATCGATAATGTTGATCTAAAATCAACCATTAGGAAGAACCAGCCAGTGGTGGGGCTTTAGGTTTAAGAAATTCATTGAGACCGACAGATAATTTGGATTTAAATTAGGATTCACTCACAGGTAGCATAATCAAATTTAGTCATCCATTATCTTTTGTGTTTACCAACTAGTTTAGGTCCCCATTGGGTTTGCTTTCCTATCTTGATTAACTCCTCTTCTTGCCAATTGTCACTGACAGTTATTGTTGCATTTAACTTAATCATTAATTTAGTTAGAACCCAATCACTTTGAATCATAGGCCAGATAACAGAGAACAAGTAGTAATTTTGGGCTTTTCCATTCCCGTGAGATATGACCTTGATACTCACCGTTACACTAGGCTACATCGATAGGTTCACTGCCTTAGGTGTAGTTACTTAGGTAGCATTAGGAGCATACATCACATATACTTGTGAATAGCATACCATGAATGTCACTCCTAAAACGAGACGCGAATGGTGTAAAAGAAAAAGAAAACTTTGATTTTCAAAAGTGAGCTTCAAAAACCAAAGGAGAATTAGGAACTACCACCAAAATGTTATTTTGAAAGGAAAATTTTGAAAAAGCCCTTTTATTTAAAAGATAAGGAAAAATAAACAAAATGAAATTGGTCTACAAAAAAACTAATGGATTCTAGAGTCATTTGAGCGTGGGGAAGGTGTTAGGCACCCCACACCACCCATCCAAAGGCCTAGGAAAAATGTGCAAACTACTAAATTGACCTTTACTTACTTTTTCTACCGCATTTATAAACAAAAACTCAAAACAAGAAAAAATGAACTAAAACATAAGGAAACATAGCATACAATAGGATAGGAAGATGAACACCTTAACTAGATATTGAAACTCACAAAAAACAACATTTAGATTTCAAAACCAACCTAACTCTCATAATCAAAACTCAAGAGATAAGAAAATAACACAATAATTTAAATAAAAGAATAAAAAGCATATAAACACAAAATAGAAATATGCGCTAAATAATGAAATATTTAGTACAACTTTCTATAGGCCAATTGCATTCGTTGAATTCCACTAATCAATAATCAACGAAGGAATTAAAATTTTTTAACATATTCTAAGTTATCCTTACTTATTAATCTTATAGGCTAAGACTGATGAATTCGTAAGATATAACTGATAATCACACAAATACATTGAACAACAAGAGTTTTTTCTCACTCACTTTCTTAATTAAAAGTTGAAGTTTTCATAAACATGTTCAAATAGACTAAAAACAAAAATCATACAAAAGAAATCAAAAAAATTTTCCCTCATCACTAAAGTGATTAATTGATATGTAACATCCCAACTTATTTTTAGAGGTCTACCCATATTTAAAAATTTACGTGGTGACTCTTCAAAATTTTCTTTTCTAAATTGGAATGTTACTCCAAAATAAAGTGGATTACCCCTTTTTGTTTAAACAAAAATTTATACAAATATGTATATGGGTCCTTGTTTGGGCATCACAGCGGAATTAATGACAAAGAGTAATAAAATCCTTAGCTTTTTATTATACATATATACACTCAACTATTTAAATATTGTATTGTACATATGGTTACAACAAAGGGCCTAACCTATTACACAAGTACTTCCCCAAGTACACATGAGGCAAGGAAGATAGTACTTACATTTTAGCTACCACTGCTATTTTTGGATGCTTGTGAGATTTTTCGATCATGGGACACTAACCATCATGACTTCTATCTTCAGGGTTACATAGTAGTATATAACATCTGTATACATGTAATAGGAATGAGAATCTATGATTCTCAGTAATGCATATTACATATCACAAGAATATATTAGATCTTTCTATCACAAGTTAGTATTAGATATCATATCCATGTAATTTCATAAATTCTCAATTCATAGTGGTCTAGTTACACTTACCTTTCTTACATTTTTAAGGCCTTTCATGTGTCATATGTCATTATGTTAGTAGTACCCATTGAGCATATCATTGTAACATCCACCTTTAATACTTTGAGATTTATTATGACATTATTGTTATCATTGATTGAACATTAAGATATTATTATTTATGTAATGATATTGATAGTTCATTAAAGGGATAGAATGGACATTTTCATCAAGATAGAACTACTTTTGTCATAAAAGGGTGAAATTGAAAATTGGTAAAGAAGGGAAAAATAGAATTTTACTATAAAGGAGGAATAAATTTTTATTTTCTCATCATGGAATTATATTTAAGGACTTGTATCATTTTCATTTAAGAGAGAAGAAGAATTTAGTGTGAAGTGATTATGTCCACTTTGATGGCAAAATGGTAATTTTTCCTCAAAAGAGCAAAGTTGTAATTTTACCCCAAGGGTATATTAGTAATTTTTCATAAGATAGAAAAATTAAATTTGTACCCAAATACTTAGAAATAGAATTGGAAAGTCTTTACCCTTTTATTTTAAAAAGGAGAAACAATAAGGGTAAATGTAATAGTATTAGCAAAAAGGGAAAATTGGCAATTTTTCCAAAGATTGATAAATTAGTAATTTCATAAAAATAAATCTTATGAAACTTTATTTAAGGAATTTTTGCCCATTAAACTCGAAAAGGGTGAAAAATGGGGTTAAATTGGCCATTTGAACATAAAGGATAAAAGGGTAATTTCCTTAGGGACATAATGCTAATTTCCCAAAAAGATGAAGGAAAAATATAGAATTTCAAAAATTATAAGGGTAGAATTGTCCTAGCCTATGGAAGTTCCACAAAATTACAATCCTAAGGAGAGTGGATGTTATTCTTGAAAAAGAGAAGTAGTAAGGATAAATTGGTCATTTTACACTAAGGAGATGTTGGTAATTTCATCTAAACCCTAATTTAAGTCATCTTCTACCTTGAGAAGGGGAAGAAGTCGTGCAAGAGGGGAGAAAAAGGAGTTGGCTAAGACTTCATCAAGCTTAGAGAAAGAGGAATACAAGGCAAACTAACTAGGAAATCTCACACTTCTTGCATTTTCAAGGTAGTTAAACATGCCTAAACCCTTATTTTCTTGTTTTATGGTTTGATTAAAGTGTTCTTAAACTTGCAAGAGGTTAGGGTTTTCTCTCTCTACATTCTTATGGAAGATTTCCTTGAATGGGTTTTACTTATGTTGAAATCTTGTTGTGTTTATGAATATGGACATGTTGAAATGCTTGAAAACATAAGAGATTGAAATTTTTCATGATTGGAACTTAACTTTTGAAAAACCTAAATTTTAAGGTGGTTGAAATGGTGTGTTAAAGAGTGAGAAAATGGTGATTTTTTATGAGATCTACTTGAATTTGATTGTCTTGTAAGCAAAATGGTGAAACAACTTCATTTTCATACTTTTCTCCCTTTGGCCGAGAGCTTGTCCTTGTGAGGGTGCTGAAATTGGTTTGAAAAATGTCTAGAAATGGTGGAAGAACTTGTTATAAATTGGTTAAAGAGAGAAAATTATGTTAGGTTAATGTTTTGGCACTTTTCCCATTTTCTAACTTCACTATTAACCATGAAAGTGTACCTTACCCTTCTTGGCCGAGAGCATCCATGGCAATGGTGCTGAAATCCATTTGAAAAAATGACTAGAAAAAACTTATAAGTTTAGTCATAAGAAAGGAGGAGAGAGAAAATTATGGTATTTTTATGTTTTTGGCAAATGTACCATTTTAAAGTTTTACCATTTCACCTTGAAAGTGTGCTTAAAAATGTGAAGTTGTAAGATTATGTGCATTGTCATGTTTGGCATGAAAAATGAGCTAGAAAAGTGTGGAAAAGAAACGCTAAATGTACGCTTACCCATTTTGAGGTGTGAGAAAGTGTTATGCATAATTATGGATAATGTTGCCATAATGTATAAATGGTAAAAAGGAATGCTAGAAATGAACCAAATAGCTTGGACAGACCAATTCTTCATACTTTTCTTGCCTTGGCCGAATGCTATGTCTATTTTTCTCTTGGATGGCTAAATTTATGTGTTAATGAAAAGTGGCCTAATATGTATTTTAAAGTGGCCTATGTTAAGAAAAATGGGGAAAAATGATGTGACGACTAAATGTGAATGATAAATTGCATGCATTATGTCATTGATAGAAATATGTTCAAAGATTATGTGAATGTGATTGAATGGCTTGAAATGCTCTTTTCAATTGTGAAAGGAAAAGCATGAAAAGTCACCAAACAAGGGTGGAGCATAGAACTTTTATATCCCCCTTGAGGTGAACATGTCAAAGTAATGAATGTTTTCCTAGGGGTAAGAGCACGACACTTTTATATCTTCCCCTAGAGATAAAGAGAAATACAATGAATGTTACCTAATGAAAAGGACCACAACACTTTTTATGTCCTCCTAAAGGTCACCAATAAAGGGTGGAGCATGGCACTTTTATATCCCCTTTGAGGTGTATGTAATGGCATTATATAATACCCTAGTGGTGGGACTCCACGGCACTATAATGAGTCATCCTAGTGGTCAAGTAAGAATGATACCAAGAGATGGCTCTAAGCCAAGTATGATATTGTAATAGTTGATAATACATTATGGTATTATAAATGTGGGTTGTTGATGTATGTGGAATGTTAATATTTTACCATATATTTTATTAATGACATCACATGTTGCATATCTCATGTTTATAAACGCATACACATATGTTTCACATATAGCATACCTATAGAATTAATTGAAAAGAGTTTTGAACTAAATAGAATGTAGAAATATTTTCTATATTCGTACAATGATATATATCAGTTATATGAAAGAAAATGGTTTGTTTAGCTACTGAAAAATCATTTCTCATTATTGTACTGATATGTATTAGATGCCTAGGTACTGTCTCATTACGGAGATTGAAGTGGCAATAATAGAAGTTCCTTTCTTAGGAACTTTTACCATATTAAAGGATATCTATATTATGTCTATTATAGAAATTCTCCTTGAATGATCTGCGTACCTAGACAACAGACATAGATATGTACTTGCAACCCTTTTATTTTGGTCCTAATTCTGTATATTCTTTTTGGGTTAGAATTAGAGCTCCTATGTGTTTAGATGTATATAAAGGGGAGAAGGGTACTTAATTGAGATAGGATATGTGAAGGACCTGTCCATCAATAGTATTTTGTAAAAGGAGTTTGAGTGATAGCCTTGTTATCTTCTTACTCCTTATGAATCGGTACTTCATATATCCTGAAATATGTATCAGACAATTTATATATATGATATGAAAAGTTTTTATGAATTCCACTGTGATGTATAAAATTTTATTTTTACTGTGCTAAAGTATGTTCACCTGAGCAAAAGAACCCAAACCTAATCAAATAATTATCACTGATAGATTTATATGCTCAGGCAGATTAATGAGATAAAAAGTCAAAAGATAATGTAACCACTTATCTTATTATATTTTATGACTTTGATAAGCTAAGATAAGGGGTGTTATAATCATAGGTCCCTAATCTTTAGCCATTAACTCCAAGGCATCCCCTAGTGTGTACACTACTTTAGTGCCTTCTTTCACACATTGGGATTGTCTTGTCTTGGCTTTTTTCTCTTTTTTATCTCTAATATATATTATTCTTTGCCATAATTAGAATTACATAAGAATGGAAATGTAATTAAACTAACCCTAATTCCAGGGCATCCCCTGATATGCGTTGACCAACATCTTTGTTACCCGAGATCAGTCACCCACACAGAATAACTATGATCATCCCATACTAATCATAATTATCCATTCAAATATTTCAAAATAATAAAGTATATTAAAATAACATCATCATATAACATTTTTACAATCTACCCTCATATGGTAACTATAATCACAAAGGCCAATATGAAAACATATCATATTTATAATAATTGTACACATAAACATTCAGAATTATAACAATGCATAACAACCATTAGTTTCAATTATATACATAGGCATATACTTCATTCTAAATTTTGCTCTATTTCATCTATTTCAATCCAAAGATATTATTTAATTCAGCATCCAACCTAATACATTAAAGGAAAATATCTAGAACATGCTTGTTGAACTACTAAGTAAATATAGAAAGGTCCTGCCTATTTAAGTGTAGTTTGCTTCCTCGAATATCTGTCTTGGCTCTCTTCCTTTATCTGTAATAACTCTACATGCAAGAGTATTATCAACTTCTTTTAGCCCCCTTGACAAAAAATTAGCTCCTACAAGCTTGGACCATGCTGAGAATAAGAAATCAACACCTTCCTTTTCTCAGTTTAACTATTGACTACATTGTGTTTTATATTTTCACTTTCTAGACTCTTTATATTTTTAATACAATTACATATGACAATTACTATTTTCATTTCAATCCCTTAAAATTTTTCCTTCGATTCATGCTTAACCATTTGGATTCTATAACCATCTCTACTATTTTACTTCCTTCTGTCCATTAACTAATTCATTTTCAATTTCATGCATTCTCTTAGTTTTCCCTAAGTTTTAGTTTCTTTGCAATTTAATCCTTGGTTTTCAAAAAATCTTAACATTCCCTAGCCTATTTAGATTTTGCCCAAAAAATTTCTAACATTTATTTTAAAATTCTAAATTTAAAAAATTCAAGCACAGCAATGTTTATACTAATTTCCTTAAATTTCTTAATTTTGTGTTGTAGTCCCTAATATGGAATTTTTTGAATTACATTAATTTATTTGGGCCAATTACTAAATTTCCTCTCATTTCAATTCTGTACAGTCCAATAATTGTCAACATCCCAGACATTTGGTGATTTTATGAGTTAACCATAAATGTGAAGTTATTTTCATTTTAGTCTCTAAAGTCATCTTATTTTCTAAATTATCCCTAAACATATTCAAGCATTTCCCAATTTATTAAAATATTATTTTACAGTCTATAAATATAGAAATGTCTCAAATTTCTATGTTTTACACTATTTTCCCAAAATTCCTAATCTTTGCAATTTAGTCCCTTGTATTCTTTAAAATTTGAAAAAGACCCTAAGAAGTTCCCAAAATTTCCCAAATTCATACTGAAGCCTCACAATAACCAAAAATTATAAAAATTCTAGTTTTTACAAAGTTTTCATTCATTACCTAGAATTTTTAGAAATTGTATTTTGGTCCCTATTCACCTAAATTCATTGTTTTGTATGGTTTTTTCCCCAAAATTTCATCTCCATCATATAAGTTTCAAAATTTCCAATAGCATTCATGAATTATAGGAATTAAAGAAGCAACAATAAATTTCTAAAAATTACAATTTGTCCCCAATTCCATGGAAATCACTCATCTATGCCATTATAAGCATGAATTATGACATGTAATTCAATCTCATAATTTGAAACACTCAAAATAGGTACAAATCAATCCAAAACACAATCAGCCATGGGTGTTTCGAAGAGAAGATGGAGGAGAATTGAAGAATGGAAAAAGTGGACAAAGTGTAGATTATCATACCTAGATTCCTTTAGTAAGTTTTTTCTTCTAATTACCTTTATTTCCACTTATCCCTCTTTCCTTTCTTCCTCTACTTGTCCTCTTCTCCTTATTCTTTGTCTTTCCTTTTTCTTCTTCTTATTCCCTTGGCTTCTTCCTCTTCTTCCCATGCTTTCACTCTCTTATTTTCTCTCTCAATTTATTTATTTCTTTCTTTCTTTCCCTTTTTCTCCACGTCTTCTTCCTCTCCTTTTGCCAAACTTAGTGGGTGAGTATTGCCCCTTTTTCCATTTTCTAGGTCCACATACATGAGGGGTACGTTAAAAAGGTAAAGGAAAGTTGTTTGCTAGGAAATGCCTTTGGGATAGATTCGTTAGGTGATGCTCTCATTGCTCTCTTTTAAACCGCTAAAGAAATGACAAGGAGCCATATTTTATCAAGATTTTCCTTATATCAATATTTTATCATTGTTCATATTACTATGAATGATTATGAGTGATGGAATGAGTGAACATGTCCTAGAGATTGATGATATGATTATTTACTATACATGTATTCATAATTATATGTCATGATAAAGCACGATTCATGCATTGCACCCAATATATAATTGTTTTACATAAATCTAAATCAGCAAGAATGTATGAATTTTCATATACATACAGATGATACCTTTATTGGTTTTCAAAAGAAACGATTTGACTATTGAGATTATAAATCTCACATGCTTGGTAATGTGTCCAAATGCCTAAGATCTAAGTTTTGCTAGAGATTGAAGTAGCATGGGTAGAGATCTCATTCATGTGGTTTATAATGGTGGTACAAGACGTATGGGTATTGTTGATGGTTGAGGTCCCGTCACCCTCGGGTGGTAAGAAATTGCATGAGTAGGAGGAAGAGTAAATATATGTATATTTTGACTATTTTTTTTTTTTAAAATTTTGTCCTTTGGTTATAGCCTATAATCATTTTGGGAAGGCTATGATGGCTTCTTTTGGTATACATAGATTGGGATATATATGTATGGGATATGTGATGCACTATCCACTAGTAGGTATGCCAACTTAAGAATAACTAGTAGGTCTATTGCCTTTAAATCACTATTGATTGATTGTACATACGTTTGGACCATCACATATCTATATGTATATGTCTAATATAAAGAATTAATCCATGTTCCAAAGTATATGGGCATATAAGTATGTCATTTACTAACTTCTATTTTTGTTGTGGTACCATTGTATTTGTGTGAAAACCCAAGTGTAAAGACCCAAACCAAACTCAACTAAATATTAACTTGATAAAAGTTAAAATTTACTCAGGTATATAAGGTAGTAACAAACCTATCTTTGATTACTTTGTATAAATTAATTACCATTACAAAGGAACCATAGGTTGGGAGTGTTACACTTAATAGGTGATATCAGAGCATAGTTCCAACATGACAAGAAGGTTAGTATTCCTCAATGGAAGGATTATATCAAGTTGGTTAACTGAACCTAGGCGGTTGACTAGTTTGTATTGTAGTCTAACATGAGGTATGGAGTGCTAGGTTTGGTAGGTAGCATTTCCTTGTTCTTGCCATATAATCTCTTGTAAATGCTCCCTTATTGAGACTAATCACCTCAAAAATGTTTATTTTATAGAGAAAGGTATGGCCCCACAAGGAGGAATGCTGGTTAGGAGAAAGGAGTTAAGGCTAACATGGAAAGGATAATGCAGACCTTATAGGGTATGGATAAGGCCGTAGGGGAGAAAGCCACTACTACTGCCCAAGTCTTGAAGCAACTTCAGTAGAATGGGAATAAAAACAATAATAACAATAATCATGTTCATTAAGAAGAACAAGTGAGGGACTAGGCCTACCATGGATAGGCGGAGTTTTAAAAGGTGAATTCTCCTACCTTTAGGAGTGAGTTTGACCCAAAGATAGATGATGAGTGGTTAAGGGGGATGGAGAAGCAATTCACAAAATTAGGGAGCATCGATACTCAGAAGGTTTTGTTTAGCACTTATATGTTGGACTATGAAGAAAAACATTAGTGGAAAGGGGCTAAGATATTGATGGAAGCCTAAAGGGCCTGACTTACCTAGAATTCATTCATAATAGAATTCTTGGAAAAATACTTCTTTTGTTATTGATTTAATCTATTTACTTCTTGTAAACCTTGACATTATTCTTGGGATGAAATGGTTGTCTTCGAATATTGTGGTCCTAAATTGTTTTGAGAAATTTGTCTTTTATGGATACCATGCCTTTGAATATAGAAGCAACAAGGAAAAGATCCAAAGAGTGAGTTTACTATGTTCCTCTAAGATTGAGATTCAGCATAACCTTGACAAAATCCCTATAGTTAGAGATTTCTTAGTTTTTTTCCAAATGAAGTCTCCAATCTTTAACCTAAGAGAGAGGTGGAGTTTTCCATAGATCTAATTCCTAGAAGTAGACCTATATTTATGGAACCCTATAGAATGTCCCCTATAGTGAATTAAAACTACAAATAGAAGATATCCTAGCCAAGAAATTCATTTAACCCAATTCATAACCATGGAGGCACCAGTGTTGTTTGTGAAGAAAAAGAATAGAAGTTTGACACATGCATAAAATATTGGCAGTTAAACAAGGTGACAGTGAAGAATAAGTACCCACTTCCTAAAATAAATGACCTCTTAAATCAGTTGATAGGAACTGCCATATTTCTTAAGATACATTTAAGGTCAGATTATCATCAAATTAAGGTTAAAGTAGAAGATGTCCTTAAATTCGCTTTTAAAACTAGGTATGGTCACTATAAATTTCTTGTAATTCCATTTGGGTTGATAAATGCTCCAGCTATTTTTATAGATTACATGATTTTTATCTTTAGAACCTACCTTGATTAATTCATAATGTTTATTGATGTCATTCTTCTATATTCTAAGAATAAGGAAGACCATGAAAAACATCTTAGGATGGTGTTGTAGTTGCTTAAGGAGAAGCAATGGTATGCCAAACTAGAGAAGTGCGAATTCTGGCTAGAAGAAGTAAGATTCTTAGGATATATGATCACTAAGGATGGAGTTACGATGGATCCTAGTAAAATGAAGGCAGTAATAAATTGGGAGAGACCTAAGACAGTGACAAAAGTTTGTATTTTCCTTAAACTAACTAGTTACTATTGGCATTCGATTTAAGGATTTTCACATATAGCATTACCTTTGACTAGCTTGACTAGGAAGGGTGTGCATTTCTATGGACCTTGGAATGTGAGCATAGTTTTTAAACCTTAAAGGAGAAGTTGACTATTGCACCTATCTTAATTATCCTAAATCCCTTATTAAAGTTTAAGATGTATTGTGATGCATCCAAGAAGGGCCTAGGATGTGTGTTAATGCAAGACAAATCAGTAGTAGCTATGCTTTTAGGACTAGGAAGTTGACACTGTATGAAGAAAACTATCCTACCCATAACTTAGAACTAGCAGCCATATTATTTTCCTTGAAAATCCAAAGGCATTATATGTATGGATATTAATTTGAGGTATTTATTGACCATAAAAGAATCAAGTACCTCTTTAACTAAAAGAAGTTGAATATGAGGCAAAGAAGATGGATGGAATTCCTAAAAGATTATGATTTTGAATTGAAATACCATCTATTCAAATCGAATGTAGCCATATGGCTCATTTGATGGTAGAAGAGTTGAGTTAGTAAAAAAGTTAACAATTTTGAATTTTTCCACATTAATCTTGGTTGATAGAATCTGATTGGGTGAATTGAGGATAGAGTAGATGAATTCTTGAAGCCCTTAAAGGACTTTAAAGATTTTAGTAAGCCATTACATAGGATGATATTCAAAATAAGATCTATGTCCCAAAGCAAGGAAAGTTGAGAGATAAGATTTTAGAGAAGGCTCATAAGAGCAATTGCAAAATGTATCATGGAGCTACCAAGATTTAAGAAATAACTTTTGGTGGCCTAGTATGAAAAAGCACATAGTTGAATATGTTACTAGGTGCCTAACTTCCTAGAAAGTAAAGATAGAACATCAGAAACCTACAGGACTATTGCATTCCCTAGATATTCTAGAATGGAAATGAGATAAGATATCTATAGATTTTATGGTGGGCTTACCTAGAACTTAGTTAGGAAATGATGTTATTTGGGTGATAGTAGACTAACCAATGAAGTTTGCATATTTTGTACCCATTAAGATAAATTTCTCTTTGGATAATGGCCCAATTCTCTATATAAGAGATAGTGAGACTCCATGGGATTCCTTCAAACATAGTGCCAAATAAGGATCTTAGATTTACCGCAGGTTTTAGAAAGCCTTACAAGAAGCTTTTAGTACCAAATTAAATTTTAGTACTGCTTATTATCCTCAAACAGATGTGCAAACTGAGAGAACAATCTAGAGCTTAGAAGATATGCTTAAAGCTTGCACCTTAGACCATAAAGGAAGTTGGGATAATACCCTACCATTAGTGAAATTTTCCTATAATATTAGATTCCACTCTAGAATAGGGATGACCCTATATGAAGCCTTGTATGGGAGAAATGAACACCTCATTTCCACAAGCCCTTATATAGTCTAGCCTACAAAGGTAGTATGCTACTAACTTGTCTTTTTGTTAATTACCTCGAGTTCAATTTTAATTTATTATCCAAGATCCATTTATTAATTCAATTTCAGGTTTGAGTTTCACTTGGGTAACTCACTTGTCTACACAATGCCAATGGAAGCACACAAAATAAACTCATTTAAATACACATAGCTAGGTAGATACATCTATCCATAAAGAGTGTATATATATATGTACACACACAACAGGAAAAACTCCCACTTATCTCATCTTTATACAACAACTGCTATCCCACCAGCTTTCTAAAAAACAAGCCATGGGTATGAGTGAGTGCTTCAAAATGTTGTCTGCCTCTCCCACCTTAACCCACTTAGGGTGTAGGTGGTATGTCTACTATCAAAAAAATCACATCCCCAATCCGAAGGAAGTACTCGATGTAACGCCTGTAACACCCCATTAGCCTATAGTCCTATTAAGTTAATTAAGGATTATAATATATAAATATCCTAATAATGGTATGTTACTATTACTTATACCCAAGTAAATTTTAAACTTTTACCAAGTTGATTAATTGAGTGCCATTTGAGGTCGGGTTCTCACTCAAGAATCACAACGGAATATCAATCATATATACATATAATGTACTCTAGATAACTATACACAAACTCATATATACATATAATGTACTCTAGATAACTATACACAAACTCATATATACATATAATGTACTCTAGATAACTATACACAAACATGCATAATTACTCATTAGTCAACTTTAAAGTTTGCTATTGGGGTATAGAGCCAACATCCCTGCCACTCAAAGCCCCATTAAAATATCTACTAACAATTCCTAGTTAATCCATTTACATCTAAGTTAATATAGGCTATACAAGAGATAATCTATACTAGCCTATCTGAAAAATCATAAAGACTAGTACAAAATAAATATATGCTTATACTACTCAAAATATATGCTTTTGTGTACCCCCATTGTAGGTACCTCTTCCTAATTACCTTCCTCTCCAACCAGGGACCTACATATCTGGTACACATCAGTATTTATGTGAGAAATTAATCTTAGTAGCAATACAACCTGCTTTGAAAACTACTAACCTATACCACTGCACTCATACGAAAAATCTCTACATTCTTTTTATCATAAAACATAATACATACTATTAGGATGCAATGCATGTAACATACTCTCATGTTATGTGCTTAGATTTATGCATGTACATCTAAAACATCTAAAATTTGAAATATGGGATGTGCATTCATCATCATAACTTTCATATGAAACTTTCATATAAACATATTATGGGGTAGTAAACATGCCTTTACATTTAACATATGAGTAGGAAAAATAACATATCATAAGAGTTATTGGGAGTGCCACCTAGCGAACAACTCCACATACCACTTTCTTTATACACGTACCACGTACCACTATTCAGAAATCTCTAAAATTTAGCTTTAAATTTTTGTACATTCTAAGGCATCCCTCAACCGGATCCGAGTACCATCTCATAACTAGTGGGATAGTTATCAACTCTACCCAACATTTTCCATCCTCAAATGAGACTGGTTATTAACTCATAGGATCATTGTCAACTCTACCCAGATCATTTCCTCTTTTCTCTTTTGGGAGGATCTAAATACTATGGAATCACCATCCCTTTCTGATGGATCACATTCTAGGTACGCTATTCTCTAAGATATATACTAGGGTGACTTGGCTTATGTCCATGGTTTTGCTTAACTCTAAGTACGTGTTTCTTAAATGGACTTTGGAAGATGACATTAACTTAAAGTTCACAACTATCATGATGTTTTCAAAATCATCTAAGTTCAATTGGATGTTTAACCATACTAATTTATGGCACAACTGTGGAATTGCCCTATGGCTGTCCCATACTAACAATCAATCACTTGATAATGAGCCTTTTTACCAATATGCATACGCTTAAAATACTTTCCTCTTTCCTATCTTATGTTTTGCACTCTCTTTATTTCACTATCAAAAGGATCCTCTCATCTTAGTGACTCGTGGCTCTATCTCTTTCATGTTACCCACAACATCCCAAGTTTAAATCTTTAGTTTGAGTGACAATTTGGGTTATTTTCCTTTTAAAATGGTCATTGAGCTCATTATCTAAGTTAGAGGGCTGGTAGTTGATTGGTCCCATGCTGGCAATCAGTTGCTTGCTCACTATCCTTTTTGTTCTATCTTGGCTGAGAGCTATCAGTCGGTTACTGAACACTTGGTAGCCGACTGTTAGCGAAAAATTGGCTCGATAGTCGATTGTTAGAGCAAGGTAGTTGTCTGCTATCTTTCTAGGAAATTTTTTAGAAAACTAAGAACATGGTAGTTAACTTCTAGGGTCTGACAGTCGGCTGCTAGCATTCAAAACTGGTTTCTGGGTAGACAAAGAACACAACAGTCAAATTCCTGTGTTTGGCAATCAGCTGCTAACATTCGGTCTTGCTCTAAACTTACTGTTACATCTAGAGTTTTACCCTAAAACATGTTCTCAAACAATTTCCTCAAACTATGAACTCAAAGCCAACATTTGGACATCATATAGCATTCATAATAGACTCAAAACTCAACTTAACAACACCTCAAACTAAGATCAAACCATATTTTTGCACTTAAGGTATAAGCCCACTTTCACAATCAATGACAAGCATAAATGAGCATAACTATTTAGCAAACATCACCCAATAACAATTTAAAACATAGAGAATGTAGGTTTAAAGCCGAAACTTAACTCAAAACATTCATAAATCATATTTCTACAACCAAAGCTAAACATTTCATAAATGGAGTTTAGGTTGAGTTACTACCTAGATTTCCTCAGTAATGTGCGCGTACAATGTGTTAAAATAGTCTTTCTCTTGTTGTAAGACCAATCCCTAGCCTCAAATCCGTCCTTCTTCCAGAAAATCCCTTTCCCTTTGCCCTAACTCAGTACTCTCTCTCTCTCTACTTACCTTCTCATTCTCTCTCTAGAAAATGCTAAAATGTGAGTTATATGGGCTAGAGTTTAGGGTTTTTGAATTTAAGTGTCAAAAATTACAATTATGCCCTTGGCCCCTTTTATGACTTTGGCCTCACTTAGTTTTCCCTTTTCAGTGGGGTCTTGAGTCATGCTTTAACTTCACCTTTATCCCTTACAACTAAGTCCTTGTACTAATACAACTATATGCAATTAATGTAAATTATACAAGCATTAAACTTAAATTAATAACTAAAAAACATCTCTTAATCATATTAGGAGTGGATGTTACACTCAAGACCAGACACCAAAAAAAACCTCAACCTCTAGCTCCATGATCACAATAAAACTAGGCATCTAGACACATCAATGCACATGGAGAGATAAAATCTCAGTAATTAATAGAAATCAAGTTTAATAGAAACTGTTAATGGCATCAGCCGTGAATTACACGAAAAATTCTTGCATTTACTTTACTTTTGATAATCATAAACATACTGGACAATGCATAAATATCAAACTATGTTATGTCATGCCTTAAAACTTAAACATAATAAACCATTGTTCAATGGTTATAATCACATTTTACCTTATATAAAATACAAAAAAGTATTCAATTAGCCTTTTTTAACATAACATTTTTTATCTAAAGCAAAATTGTATAAGTTATTCTATACTTTGGTTAGCTAGCTTTAACCTCTAAGGAATCCCCTAGTCTCTGTGCATTATACTTAGAAAGACAATTCTACTCTAATAGAGATCATTGTGACTCTATGTTAGGTTACAGGTCTTCTGTGACGGGACAATGTTGATTAAACTTAACCCTCTTTTGTGGGGTGAATCATTCTCTTGATATTTTTTTTAAAAAAATCATTCCTTTTCTTTGGGAAGGATTATTCTCTAGATATATATATATATATATAATCCTCTAATATATACCCTAGATTGATAGGTTCCCAAACCATGATTGGTTTAACTCTAAGTAGGCAACTTTGCAACTATCAGAGTAAGCTAACTTAAGGTTAACAACCAACATGACATTTTTACAATTCTTTTTAAGGTTAAATGGATACTTTACCATTTGGTTCTAAAATTCAATAATAGAATCTCCAATGTTCGTCCCATACCAACCACTAGGCATTCAATCTGGAACCAATATAGAGTAAATTATATACCTAGGGTTCTTCTTTTGACTTAAAATTTATTTCTAGCATTGTTGTTGCACCATGTAGGAAAATAACTAAGTTCTAGAGTTTTTGGGGATTTTAAATAATAACACTGTTGGTCATCAAGACTCACCTATAGGGCTTTGCCTATGAGAGCTCTCCCATAAGAGCTTACTTACAAGAGTTTCGGCCATATGGCTCACCTATAAGGGCTTTACCCATAGAGGTTCATCATGAGGACTATCTAAGACCTACCACGATTTCACCTCTCAGGATTCGCCTACAAGGATTACCTATAAGGTTTGGTTCTAATGAATCATTCTTAGAAGGCTCACCCTAAAGTTGGCCTTAGAAAATTAAGTCATTGGTTATCCTTTATAGGTTTGTCAGTAGGGTTCACCTCATGGCTCGCCTCTTGGTCTGTCACTCAAGCCTTCCTAATGAGTCACCCATAAGGGTTCACTTAGTGGAACTCACCCCAAAGGAGTTCGTTCTGGAGGAGCCCACCCTTGAGGAGCTTTCCCTTAAGGAGGTTAACCACCATCCTAAAGAATGCACCAACTTTTGCTACGTTATCCAAATTTTCAATAAACATACTCTAAATATGAAATCACTCTAAAACATTTAGTTTCACAAGCTTTTAATTCATAAATAGATTCATATACTCTTTTCCTAAACTTAGGCAAAAAATATACTCAAATTCCATGACTCTTCTAGCTAGAAATAATCTAAATCAAATCTTGAAAATTCCTAGAGGAAAGAGAAAATAACCCACTTCTTGAATCTTCATTTCTTCCTCATATAAGCATGACAAAGCATGAATCCAGCATACAAAACATAGGATGTAAGCTTAAATCTCTCTTAAAGTAATTAAAACACAAAAATCATTCACATACCCAAGTTTAGATTAAATGGGTTTGCAAGCTAGAGAGAGAGAATCATATTTTCACTTGATTACCTTGTTCTTAGTGATTCTTGTGCATTGATACTAGTGTTCTAGATAGTGATTCAAGCCTTCCAACACTTTGCTTCAAGCTTAAACCATGCCTTTTTCCCCCTTCTTCTTTCTCCTTCTTTCTCTCTCTTTGTCTCTCGCTCTTCATCTCTCTCTGCCTTACTTCCTATGTCCAAACTTCAGGACTTTCTTTCTTATCAAGTTTTCATGAAGGGTCATTTTGCTATTGATTAAAGTTCAAACTTATTTTCTAATCAGTCCTTGGAAGAAATTGCAAATTTTAAAAGTTCACAAAAGTTCTTCCCTTCATATACTACATTTTCACTTTATTACTTTACTAATTCTTTGGACTTTATTACCCCAAATGTGCCTTGTACTAAAAAGCTCCATTTCTCTTAAATTGGACCTCATCTCATCCTAGTTTCTTAGAAAAAATTTTCAATCTAGTTGATAACTTTTTTTATAAACCGTACTTAACCCTTTAAACAAATATCATATCGTAAAATTATTAGTTTGCTATTTGGGGGATGTTACAGAGAAAGTATAGATCACCTCAATGTGTGGTTTGAAGTGAGCGAAAAGCAATTGTTTAAACCTAAGTTAGTTTAGTATAATAATGATCAAATTAAAATGATTAGGGAGAAAATAACTACAATTCAATATAAGAAAAAGAGTTATGTTGATAAAAGGAGAATGCCACTTGAACTTAAGGAATCTGAGTTTCTCTAATCATTGGTATTGGTGGGGTTATAAATTCTAAGAAATTGAATCTTAGATATATTAGACCATTTCAAATTTTGAAAAGAATGTATTCATCCACTTACTAGATTGCTTTAAGATTTTATTTGTCCAATCTTTATGATATTTTTTATATTTTACAACTTCATAAATATATTCTTGACCCTACGCATATTTTTTATGTCAAAATAGTACAATTTAACTTCTCATGCCTCTAATAAACATCGGTACAAATGTCAAACAAATAAGTAATAAAGATAATTGAATTGAATTTTGTACTTTCTTTGGGTGGTGACGAAAACATTCAGAGCATAAATATTTATTCAACGTTGGCCTTACATTTATTCACCAAGATTGTGATAAACTTTAATTATTTGTATATTTGTTAATAAAATTTAATTATTTAAATAAACATATTATGTCATCTTATGAGAGAAAAAGAAAGAACAGTATAAAATTTTTCTCTAATATTCTATTCAATTTATAAACAAGTAGTTGTATAGTAGATAGCTGATAGCTTATGTAAAAGCCGTCGGTTTCTAGATCCTTTGTATGGCTGATGGAGACTGTTAACATCAAATCCCTTGATAATTGTGAAGTACAAACCGAAATGCGGCTTTTGTCCATACACCATACCCCTAACCTTTTACTATCACCCACCCTACAATTGTCACCCCCTTTTATTAAAGCATTTTCTTTACAATAATACCTAACTATTAACGAATAATACTAGAAACTTTAAGGAAATCAAGATCTTTTACGAATAAACAATAAAAATAAAAATATTTTATTTTTTTTGCAATAAATTATATATGAAATAAAGAAACGATAAAATTTTTGTATTGCTTGTCAACCAGATGTAGGAGGAGGTTTACCGGCATCAGACCGAGTCGAAGCCCGAAATTGTGACCCGCCGCCGCCATTGGTGTGATTTCCAGGTTGAAGGAAGTAATCCACTGACTGAGAAGAAAACAGAGGAATCGAAGCAGAGGATAACTGAGTAGAAGGTGAAAATGCAGTTGATGGAGAAGAAGAAGAAGACAAGGGTGATGATGATAATAAGGAAGACGATTGAAAAGCAGCCAACTGCGAATTATAAGACCATTGCTGCAACAAATTAGATTGCTGCTGTTGTGCTTGTTGTGGATGGAAGTGACCCGAGCTCTGTAGTAACCGAGAGTACTCCCAATACTCTCTCATCCTATCAGAGGACCCCCGAAAACACGGGGACTCCATGAACGGTGGCTGCAAAGGAGATGGCGGAGACGGCAGCAAATGGGTGGCCGGGGAATCAGTAACGGCGAGTCTAGTGGCCGGAAAGTTCTGAACAGGTGGTACTACTCTAACGTTTTCTGGGAAATTCAGTTTGGCTCGGTTACCTCGGAATCTTAATGCGGCTTCATCGTAAGCTCTGGCTGCAGCCTCGGCTGTGTCGAATGTGCCGAGCCAAACTCTAGCTGCTTTGTGGGGATCGCGAATTTCGGCAGCCCATTTCCCCCATGGCCTCTGCCTTACTCCTCTGTATCTTCTCCTCGTCTCCATGCTTTCTTCATATGAACCACTTTCTGTCCGGCTGGTCTCTGCTACGGCGAAGGCGGCTGCAGTGGTGGTAGCCGCGACATTTGTAGCTGTCACTATAAATGAACAGACAAAGACAACTTGCACAACTTCATAAATGTACAAATGGCACAACTTGTTTAACTCCAACTACATGATTCTATATGCTAATTGTGTTCTTCTTTTTATTTTTGGGTGATTTATTCTATAGCTAATTTTGGTTTGCTTATTTTAATGCACTTTTGTCTTCACTGTTTGATACACGGAAAACAAGATAAGATAGCCCCTCTATTCAACTTGAAGCGGTTGTATTTAATAAATTAAGGTGGCCTAAGTGAGGAAATAAATTTTGATAAAGAGAAGTCTAATTAGAGAGATGACTATATCTAGCAAAATTTGCTTCAATTAATTGATATCCAAATGTAACTGATTGTTTGAGAGAATTTAAAAGCAAAATTAGTGATACCCATTTGCTAATTGTGATAGAATTTGAAGATAAAGAAAAAATGGAATGTGAAAATTTGAATAGAATGATGAAAAACAGAAGTGAAGGAAATGCACCTGAAGATGACTCTCCCTCAGAAGGTACAGTACTGAAGAAGTCACCAATAATGGCTCCAAAGACTCCAGGCACAGAACTCTGCTCTTCACGCCCTCGTTTCTGGCGAACACAGGAAGAGGTAGAAACAGAAGCAGAGGCAGAACCCGTAACAGGGACTGAAGAAGAAAAAGAAAAAGAAGACGAAGAAAAAGGAGAAGAAACCAGGCCAAGTCCTGATGTCACAGGGAACCCACTCCCTCGGACCCATTCGGTGCCTCTCTGCTGATCAGAGTCAGACACTGACACCACATGCGTCAGCGCTGAAACCATCGCTCTCAACTCTCCTCCTCTGTCGTACGCAGAAAACACAGGCTCCGCCACCGCCGCTTGGCTCAATGCTTCCTCATCGCCGATGCCGTGCTGGGCCATGAACCTGAAGAATTCGACTGACCCCTGTTGGTGCGCCATCTTTAGCAAGCACATGTAAATGAACGACGACCCTGATGAAACAAAAACCGAAGGTGGGTGCAGAAAGTAAGATACACCCAGAATTCCTTGATTTGGTCTATTTCATGGAGACCCCTTTTGGATGCTACTTACTGAGAAAGCAACGGTTAAATAGGGTGGGAGCGACTGGAGGGAATTTAAATTGGGTAGCCTCCATTAGTATAGTATTCTCTAGGAGTTGACACTAATACTCCACCATGATGCAGACCACCTTCGTGATAGAATTTCCCCTTAATATTCTTTAATATATTTCAGAAATAGCATTTTTATTTTGATTTTTCTGGGAAGTAAAAGAAATGATTTCGACGTAAATATTATAGCGGTAAAGGTTAAATTATTTATATAATCTCTATAAATAATTTTTTTAAATTTTTAATTAAAATTTTATAATTTAAATATTTATAATTGAGTCTTATAATTTAATAAATTTTAAATTTAATTTTTTATTAAAATTTTATAAAATTTTAATGATATGTTAATTATATATTAATTTTAAATTTATAAATATATTTAATTTAAGTTAATTCATTTATATTATTTAACAAAAATTATATTATATTATATTTATATAAATTATTTTTATATTATTTTTTTTATTGATATAAATCAGACATATTTAGAATGTTAATATTTTATACATTGATACTGTTAACAAAATATAATATAATTTTAAAAAATACATTTAACAATAAAGAGTAATTTAAAAATTTATTAAATTATAAAATTTAATTACTAATTTTTAAATTATATAAGGATGTGTGTGTATTTGAGGGATTGCCGCCTCGGGTATTTTTAGTTTATATGTCCACACGTGGAGCTTTTGACTGAAAAATTGATTCAAAATGGATATGCAGTGTTTTAGCAGCTCCTGAGAATTGTCGGTCTCTTTCAAGAGAGAGAAAAACAGAGTGATCATCTTTAAATTGATTTTCACAACTAGAAGCAGCCAAAAAGAATGTTTATTTTTTCTATATACCGACATGGCAATTTCGAGTGCGTTAATTTTGAGTTAAACTCATAAGCATAATGGTTTAACGCATAATTAATCGACGAGTAATATGGTGAAAAGAATCTAAAGAATATTCTGGGGACTAAATTACAAGTGGGTGAGTGTAATGGATTTAACTTAAAGAGGGTAATAGAATAAAAGATAGAATAATAATTTTATGCATCCGAATTTATATAAATAATATATAATTGTCTAAAGAATTTATTTATAAAATAAAAAAATGAGTATAATTAAAATTAATAATTATAAAAATTTATATTTTAAGTCATTTTTTAATTCTATTTATGTAGTTATTAATATGCAACAAATTTATGTATAACATGACATATTGTGATTTTTCGATAACATTTCCCTAAAAGATAAGGCAAAAAGGAGTTAACAAAAAATTGTAGATTCGGTTGAGAATAATTACTGACGTGTTAATTGAGTGTTTATTATTTTGTCCTAAAATATGAAGGCAAGTTGCACAAGTATCTACAATACTCATTTTTATCCTGAAATATGAACGCAATTTGTAAAAGTGTCTACACTTATATTCTAAAATTTGATTTTAAATAAAAATAAAAAGTTAAATAACTATTTATTTTTTTCATAACTTCTTATACTTTTTCTTATTTTTTTTACTCATTCTTTTATATATTTATCATATATTATATAATTTAAAAAAAATAAATTTAAAATCATATATTAATTTATTTTTCAAAATCTGTTGTGCTTAGATGCTCATAAAATAATTTGGAAAATTAAAGGAATCTGATTGTATGGTCAAAACACGGCTCTCTGCAAACTCTGGCCAATTCCATGCGGCTATGTTCATTGCTCATCTCATGTAGGGCACCTAGAGCTAGAGGACCATACTCGTTAACTCGACTTTATCACTTGCATTTCTGCATCTTTGTGACTACTTACTATGCATTTCAATAAAGAAGAAAAAAATTAGACAAAATTACTGTAAACCTTTTTCAGCTTTAGTTAAATTAGACTTTTTTTTTTCTTGCTTAAAACATTATCCTTGACCACCATGAAATTTGATAAAATGACTTTATTAGTATATTAAAAATAAAAAAAATTATAGTCTCATTATGTAAGAAAAATTATATTCATCAATAAGGAAAATTAAAAAATAATTGAATGTAATTTCTGAAATAAAAAAATATCAAATGTAATTTATTCAAACATCATAATGGATTAACATAATCATAATTTACTCAAATGATTGAAACCAAAAGTTTTTATAAATAAGATTTATATTTTCCTCCCCTTGGTGGAAGCTCTTCTTGGGTAAAGTCTAGAGCGCCCCATTTCTATTTTTTCAATATAGATTATTTCTATTAGTTATATCTACTCCAAAAACAACATAAAAATAATATTAAATTATTTTTTATTCTTATAATTTCACTCAATTTTTTTAATTAAGTTTCTACAATTTAAAAATTTGTAATTGGATCCTTATAATATTAAAAAAATTTCATTTAGTATTTGTTATTAAAACTTATTATAATAATATTACAAATCTGCCAATGTGACCATCATATACTTAAGCATTCTCAATATAAAAAAATTATTTCAACAAGAAAGATAAAAAATGGATAATGAAATAAAAATAACTTCCATATATAGTACTAGTCACTTGGTAGGCAATGAGGTACATGTCAAAAAACAAAAGATTTTAGGTATGTTTAACTATTTTAGCAAGCAACCACGGCCTTAAATCACATCTCTTTATTAATATGATAATATCGTTAGCCTTTGGAATCACTCAAAAATGATGAGTTTTAAGGGAGAAATCACCATATTTTTCATATATCTACTAAGATGAATAGTAATTTTTGAATTCTTTGGCTGCCTTGGTGACTATTGGGGTGTTCAAGAGGTTGTGGGAGGTGGAGGATGTTGAGAACATGTGGGAGGAGCTGCACCACACTCAATTCCCAGACCCAACAACAAAAGTGCGCTCACAAAAATAAAAGAAAGAGAAAGAAGGAACACACAAAATTTTTAACATGTTTCAATGCCTTAAGACCTACTAGCTATTACGATCTCATTGGATAACTTCACTATCTGTAATTTTTGCATGGAAACATTAAAAACACTCCTTAATACAATTTTTGAATGAAAAAATTATAAACCCTCTTTCACTGAAACACTACTATCCGAACCCCTTTACACTTAGCATGTGCTGTGTGTGTAAGGAAACCTATACCCCTTTTACTATTTATAGGCTCCCTAACCCCTCCCTCTCAAAACTTGCCCAATGTGGGACTTATTGGAGGACCCTTCTTCAACAATTCCTGCCTCATCCAAAGTCTCACATTGCTTGTCTTTATCAGAAAACTTGCCCAATCTTCCCTTGTTGTAGAATCCGCTAACCTACAGGACGTTTCCCTATATTAAACCGAATAGATTAGGAGATCCTCATTATAATCGACCGAATTTGAAGAACAATCTCACCTTGACCTAACCCTCATCTCCTTTAGGTTATACAAGTCCTCCGTGAAGTTTGGAAACCTAATTTTTAGGTGACCCAATTGTCCACAATAATGGCATTCAATAGTGCTTATGTATCTTGACTGAGATCTTCTCCCAAGTTGGTTACCCTTCTATTTCCTCCCTCTCTCAACATTCATTGTTGCTAGTAAATGATTGTCCTCGAAAGACTCTTCATCACTCATCATTCACTGGCTCTCTTTCAATGCACTCATCCCCTTATCTAGTTGTAGTGTACTCTTCCCCACTAGAATTGACTACACTAGTGGCTTGAATGATTTTGGTAGTGAAGCCAATAGAAGCAATGCTTGCTCTTCATCTTTAATAGTCTACCATACATTTATTAGTCTAGATATCAATTCATTAAATTTGTTAATGTGGTCAATCACATTATCTCCTCTCTTCCATCTTTAGTGAATATAAATCCATCTTCATTATCAACTAATTGTCAATGTCTTCAACGTAAATTCATTCTCCAATGAGTCCCACAACCTCTTCAGTGATGTCTCCTTCAACATAGTCACTTTTATTTGAGGGGCTAATGCCGATTGGATTGTGTTGACAACCTTCTTTTGAATTGTACTCCACTTTGAATCTTGAATCTTACTCGACTTCTCATCCTGGAATGCATATTCAAGACCCTATTGGACCAAATAATCATGAATTGTGCATTGCCACAACATGAAGTCTATTCTCCCATCAAATAACAAAACTTTAAACTTCAGGGTAGTCATTGTATATAGTTCAACATCTAACTAGATACTCCCTCAAATAGCCAACAACCAATACCATAAAAAGGCTAAATTCAAGAAAATTGACTTAAAAAATGGAACATAAATGTCAAAATTAGTCAAAACCAACCTCTCTAAAAATTACTAACGTGCTGACAGAAGCTATTGATGTGGCATTGATTGGATGATGATGTGCCACTCTCACTTTAGTACTCGAACCCTTTACTGATTGGGTTGTCAATGTGGCACACATAGACCCACCAGTATTGACTAGGCTACAACTTGCCTCTGCTGAAGTGGTACCACCTTCTCTTGCTCCTTTTATCCCTTCTTTCTCTCTAGGCTGAAACACTTTCTCTAATACCACTTGTTGTGAACATGTTGGAGGAGTTGCTCTGCACTTAGCTCTTAGACTTGGCAATGAAAGCGCATCTATAAAAATAAAAGAAAGAGAAAGAAGGAAGAAATAAATTTTTTTACATGGTTCAGTGCCTTAAGACCTACTACTACAATCCCATTGGGATAACTTCACTATCTATAACTTTTGCACATAAAAATTACAAATTGTTATCAATACAATTTTTGAACAAAAAATTGTAAACCCTCTCTCACTGACACAATACTACCTAAAGACCTTTACACTTGGTTAGGCATGTGGTGTGTATGTAAGGAAACACATACCCCTCATACTATTTATATAGGCTCCCTTACCCCTCACTCTCCAAACTTGCCTAATGTGGGACTTCTTGGAGGGCCCTTCTTGAATTAAGGAGTGGTGGTGGAGCTTAGAGGATGGTAAAGGAGTGAATGAATACTTAAGTTCTCTCTCTTCATTGCAATTAGAGGTGTTAGGGAGAAGGAGAATAAATTATAATGCATAAAATTTTGTTTGGGGAGGGAGTGGTGGTGGGTGGATTAGTGGTTCCTCTTTTAAGGCCAAAAGTAACACAAAGGGGATTTTTCATTTGTTCACTAAAAGGGAAAGATTTATGGCATCAAATCGAGGTGGGTATTTTTCTAAAATTCTTGAATTTGTTACTAAATTTAGGTAGGGAAAAAAATAATTTTGATTTTTGTCCATACGAGCATAATCAAATATGGGTTTTAGATTGGCAAGTTGTTCAAGTGGAAGTAGTCTCACCCTCTGTAAGGAGAAGACAAGTTCGATTCCTAGAAAGTGCACTTGTTGGAAAAGCCTTACTTTAACACTCTCAAGCCAACATGAGGTAATATCATTTACCCCACATACAAGAGGCAACACTTACTAGTGGATATAATATAGTCAATTTACAATAGTTATCTATATCTTCACCATATTTTCCCCTCTATACATCCAAAAGAGTAAGCCATTCATGCCTTACCAAAAAGAATTCCAAGTCGTAGTAATAGGGATGGGTAAATGCAAAAGATATATAGTCCAAAACACCAGGTGCTATATTACTCCATCTAATTATGAATATGTGCGCTTCTTCATTTGGAGTGAGAGTATCCAATGTTGCTAATACCTAGACATAAATCTCCAATAACATGTGGAACTGAGGTATCTTGACACATCAATACTAATTATAAGATTAACAAATCCTAGTACCTTAACATCCTATTTTGGAAAACCTTGATGGTAGTAGCCTTATATGCTATGAAAAATCCTTACATTAATGCATGTACAATTCATAAAAGTATTCTATACTTATATAATGCAAAGTTCCATGTCATATGTCATATTTCATAATTCAAGGTATAATCACTTAGTTATCATAACATGGTAGAATGGTAATGTAAACTTATAAAAACATAGGAAAGCATGTCATTAAACAGTAGACATCTTACCACACATTTATGAAAATGGAGAGTATTAGGAGAATTGCCTAGTGAACTTCTCCCTCGAAGGTGTTGCCCAATGAACTACCCTTCCCTTACCTTTCTTAATGTACTACTTCAACTCCTATGAAGAAGCAAATATAATAGTCCTATATCAAAGTACTCTCTAAGGTGTCCCTTAATAAATCTAAGTACAAAATATATCACTGCCCCAAACGGATCATCTAAAGCTTATAGGATCCTTGTCCTAAATAGTTCATTTCCACTCTATCTTAAAGGGATCATGAGGCTACTAAATCACCATCCCAAACAAATAACACTACTTGTACACTACCCAAAAGTATATATACTATAATGAATAAGTCTAGTCCATGGTAGTGCTTAATTCTAAGTACATAACCCTTATATTGGCCAAATTGGGTTCATTAACTTCAAGTTGGCACCCACCATGGTGAAAAAACATTTAATAATCAAATGGGTGTTTCACCACCCTAAATTATGGTTCAACCATTGAATGCCTAATGGTCATTCCATCTCGACTATCAATCACTCAATCATAGGCCTATCTATCATTAGTACATACACTAGGAGTAGTTTCTTTAGTGCCATAACTTTAAGCTCTCATTACACATTTCCTTTCAAAATACAAGTTTCATATTTCCTATTTATCATTGCAACTCACAATCATCATACTTGAGTGGAATTTGAGCATTCACATATCAAAATAGAGGGGAAATTAAGTTCATTATACACTTGAGAGAGTTATTACTCAACTATTAGGCCTTAGTAGTTGGCTGGTAGCTCTATGGATGGCCTTATTCAAAATAGGGGGTCAAAATTCGACTATTTCGAGCCATCAGTCAATTAGTGATTCTATTTTTAAACACACAGGGTAACCCAAGGGTGACCAATCGATTGTTAGAGAGCTATTCGTCGATTGCTAGAGAGCTGTCAATCAGCTACTCACTCGTTGTATATGTTTCTAGGCTAACTTGAACCATAACATTCAATTTGTCCAAGGAACTAGTTGACAAGTGAAATTTTGGAAGGTTTTATGAAAAATTTTAAATCAATAATTGACTATTGGACCTCATCAGTCAACTATAAGGCCTTACTTTGTACAAAATACCCTATTTTCCCACTTTCAAACTAACCTTCATGTTTTAAGTTATGAACTTAATTCCTACCATTTAAAATATTTCATACTTGAATCAAAACACTCAAATTGAGTTTAAAACACACTCAAGTAGTGATTAATCCATACCTATACATATACAACCCATTTCTATACTTATTACACAAGCACATATAAGAACACATATTCAACATTCAACATCTAATAGCATTCAAAGAAGCATAACATGTAGGTTTTTACCTTTCTTAATCACATAGCTTAGTAAGATAGCTCAAACACATTTCAAATAGTACAAAAACCAGGGACTTTTGAAGTTGAGTAACATGAATTTAGGTGTTTACCCTTCAGAGATGCATAAAATGTAGGTTTTTTGGCATCCAAAATATGTGAAAGATCCGTAATGTACTTTTGAAGTTGAGTAACATGAAATACATTATGGAGATTAGAAAAAAATGGTGGTAAAGCAATTTGGTAAGAAAATGAGCCACATCGTTTCAAAATTTAGAATGGCTTGATATATCAATTGTGAACACCATATTTTTTTTAGACATTTTTTAAAATATCACTAAAAAACAAATAAATGATGAATGGAGTAGATGTATCCACTCCTTTTCCTTTTATAGTCAGAATTCTTGTATTCCTCTGTTCTTTTTTTAGTTAAGTGATTTTTTCACATTTTTGTTGGTTAGTGTTGTCTTGCTAAACAAAATATTAGTGCTTTTATCTTTACTTATTCCTTAGGAAAGAATATCCCAAAGTGCATTTTCAATATTCTTACCTAAGAAACAAGTGAAGAGGGCCAGTTAACACCGTATTTTGTACAGACATTTTTTTATATAATAAAAAAATAAAAAATGAATTTAAAAATGTTTTAGTATACTTTAGAATTTCATTAAAGATAAAAATTAAAAAAATAAAGATGAAAATTACAAAGGAGTAAAGAGAAAATAAAATTAAAAAAAAAATTTAACCTTTATTTTAGTTCTATAATTTTATTTTAAAAAATAAAATTAATTAAAAATAAAAATTAGGAAAATGTGTAGACATTATTTTATTACTTTTCCATTTTTACGCTTCTTTTTCTTATTTCCATTTTTTCCCTCCTTATTTTTCAATCCCAAAATGCCCTTTTGACCTAATTATAAAAGCTAAAAAAATACAAAATAAAGAAAAAGAGCCTCACATATCAAAAGACAAATTTTGATAAAGAGAAGGAGGCTTTTATTCATTCTTCACTGTGACGGAGAGTAGGAGAAATTAAGTTAGGGGAGACACCATTGAGAGAGTCGTGTGTTTTTGCTATGAAGATGAGAAGGACCATTTTTTATCATGAGATTAGAAGAGAGATGAGAGTGGCCATTGCATTTTCTTTTGGAGATCAAGAAAGGAGAGTGTGACCCAGGAGGAGAAGTGAACGAGAGAATGAGAGCTTGAAGGGAGTGCTTAACGGAGCTCGTGCAAACCTACTCCAATGGTTTCACCACTACAGCCATTGTCATCGGGGAGAATCACCGTTGTTGCAAGCTTTTGTTTGCCTCTTCTAATGTTCTTTATTTTCCTCTCAGTTTAGCCGAGAGAGGTAAGAAACTTTACCTACTATTTTGGTTTGATTTCGTCCATTTAAACTAGTTTTGAGCGTGAATGATAAGTTAAGATACATCCATAAGGGAGAGATCCTATTTGGCCGAGAGTTAAGCCATGCTTACCCTATTTCTTTCTATTTCAATTTTAATTTGGTAAGGATGGAAATGGTGCTATAGTTGGTTGCGATTTTATAAGTTAAATGTGTGTTTTCTTGTCAAACTTGTTTTTGAGGTAAACATCACACTTTACTGCAAGTTTGGTGGAAGGTCATTCATATTTTAATGCTAAAACCTGAATATGTTTTTAAGGGTGAAATTCCTACTATATTTGTTATAAGTTTTATGGGTTAAATGCATGTCTTGATTGTTAGAGTAGCATATTAATGTAGATGATGTGTTCAACGTGTTTGTTTCAGCTTTAGTAGGGAATTTTTCATTATAGATGCTAAAAATCATGATTTGAAATAGTTGATCGTATAGTTATGCTTAGAAATAATTTTTATGGGTTAAATATTCCTTTCTTGAAAACTCTTTTCAAAATGCTCAAAATGGTTGCTTTCTAGTTGTTTCAGTTGTGTTTAGGGTGTCTTAAGACATGCTTTGAAGCTAAAATTTGTATGTTAAAGGTAATTTAACATATTGAAATTCTGTCTTGGGGACTTGAAATGGTGGGAATTTTTTCTCATGGTTTCTTGGTGCATTTTAATATAATAAAAGATTGATTTAAATGGTGAAAATATGGATTTCTGCTTTGTTTCTTTAGTTTTATTTGTTTTTTTTTAAAGGGAAAATTAGTGCAATACAAGTGTCAGCTTGGCCTTGTGAGTGTCATCTTGTATGTCTCATAGTTTGTTTCAAGTTAAATTTAGTTAATAATGGTGTTGATTGCCTTTATGGATTTGGAGTAATTTTGGCATGCTTTTAAAGGTGAATTGCATCATCATTTTATCTAGAGGCCATGTGATAATACAACAAGTTTTTGGGTTTAATTTAAAGGTGAAAAGGGTGTTAGCTTATGATCACTATCGAAGAAGTTCATAACATTTATTTTGTCTTATTTTGAGTATGAGTGTAAACCTCTAAACTATCCTAGCATGCTGTCCAATTTTTGGTATTTCATATTTGTAGTGTGTTAGGCTTTGTTTTTTGGTGCTTAGGTGTTGCCATGCTAACTCACATGCTATCCAATTTTTGTATTTCATATTTTTAGTGTTTTAGGTTTTGTTTTGTAGTGCTTAGGTGCTACCATGCTATTCACATATTGCCTAATTTTTGTATTTCATATATGTGGTGTCTTAGGCTTCTTTTGTGGTGTTTGAAGTGCTCTTTTGTTTTTGTAAATTGTGTTTTTGGCGTTCCAAGGTTTCTTTTAAGGTATTTTGAGTGTTGCTCTATTGTTCTAATGTTGTCTAATGGTTGTTCATCCTATCTTGGCATTTTGACAGTTTATTTTAAAGTTTTTAGATATTGGTTTTGGTGTTTATATGTTGTCAAACTTTGTAAAGCATGTTTTAGCACTCTTTTGTGTCTTATTTTAGAGTTTCTTTATGATTTTTTGTAACACCCCTTAGCCTATAGTTCCTTTTTAAGGTAATTTAAAGAATATAATATGTAAATATCATAATAACAGTGTGTTACTATTATTTCTACCCGAGTAAATTTAAAATTTTTACCAAGTTAATTAATTAAGTGCCATTTGGGTATTCTCGGGTTCTCACTTGAGACTTGCAGTGGAATATCACATCATATATATATATAGTTAATTTACTTTAAATAACTATACACAAACATGCATACTTAATTTTTCACTTATCATTAAATAACTATTGGGGCATGGAGGCAACATCCCTATCGCTCGTGACCCCATTAATTTTCCTACTGATAGTTGCTAGTTAATCCATATACATCTAAGTTAATATAGGCTATATAAGAGATAATCTATACTAGCCTTCCTAAAAAATCATAAAGACTAGTACAAAATGAATATCTACCTATATTATCCAAAATAAATATTCCCATATACCCCATGAAAGGTATCTCTCTCCCTGTTACCTTCATCTTTAGCCATAGACCTACACATCTAGTACACGCTAGCATTTATATGAGAATTTAATCTCAGTGGCAGTTGAATGCTAGCGTTTAGTCAGCTTTAAAACTTACTGCTACATCTAGATTTTTTCCCCAAAACATTTTTTCAAACTATTTTCACAAACCATGAACTCAACACAAGCATTTAAACATCATATGGAACTCATAACCAACCAAAAACTCAACTTAACATCACTCAACACTAAGATCAGACCACATTTTCGTACTTAGGGCATGAGCCCACTTTCACAATCAATACAAGCATAAATGAGCATAACCATTTATCAAGCAACACCTAATAAAAGTCTAAAACATAAAGAATGTAAGTTTAAACCCCAACATAGCTTAAAAAATTTATAACAACCTTTTTCCAGCAAGAGGTGAACATTTTAGAAAATTGGGTTAGGTTATGTTGCTACCTTGATTTCTTAAAGAATGTTTGTGTACAATGTGTTAAAATGGTTCTTCCCCTGATGTAAGACCAATCCCTAGCCTTAAATCCTTTCTTCCTTTAGAAAATCTCCTCCCCTTTGCCTTAACTCACTATTTTTTTCTCTCTAAAAAGTGCTGAAGTTTGAGTTGTGTGTTAGGGTTTAGCGTTTCTGGATTATTAAGTCTTACAAATTGCATCCTTACTCTTGTCCCATTTTTGTGAATTTGGCCTAACTCAACTTTCCCTTTTAGATTTAGTCCTAAGTCATACTTTGGCTTAGCTTTTCTTCCTTTCAACTAAGTCCTTGTACTAATGCAACTATATGCAATTAATGCAACATACACAAGCATTAAACTTAAATTAACAACTAACAAGCATCTCTTATTCATATTAGGAGCGGATGTTACATTTTTGGAGTAATGTGCTTTTAAATCTTGTTGAGCATATTTCAATGTTTTTTTTTTAAATGTCTATTGCTTGAAAATCCCAAAAAAGTAGAAAATAGAAATAAAATGAGCAAAAACATGATATTAATATAAATTCACAAACTAAAACATGCCTACTAATCTTTCGAATCATTTTCGGTTGTGAAATCATGTTAGATGACTAGTTCTTTCTCACTTCCCAAAAATGATAAGCTTCCCTGCTGCTATGTCTTTGTGTGTCGAACTATGTGGACTTTGATTCCAATTATTGGGTATGTAGGCCCGCTTTTATCCTAGGTCAAGTCCTATCTTATAAATATTTGATTTGTTTCTCATGTTTGTTTTCTCTTTGTTTTGCTTTATTTTATCCCTCTTGCATGTCAATGCTGCGCTAGGAGATTTTATCTCATTGGAGTTTTCCCTAAATTCTTTCCTTCCTTCCTGTGTTTCTTACATGTGTAGTGTTGTCTAGGCGTGTCTTACGACCAATTGCATTATTTATAGGAATTGTAATGTTTTTGTTACACTGTGTGCTCGTTCTTGTTTCTAACCATTTGGACATATTTCCAAAGACTCAAGCTTTCATCTTGGAAAGTAAGTGAGAGGGAACTATTGTTGCCCTAGTGGATTATGTTTTTTGTTTATTCCAATAATCACTCTTTAGTGATGAGGAAGTGTTTTTGTTTTCTCTTATGTGATGTTTTTTTTCAATCTATTTGAACATGTTTTCAAAGACCTAAACTTTCAAAGTTATTGAGAGTAAACTTATGTTGTTCAAATAGATTATATAACATATGCTCCTAATATCATTAAGAGATGCTTGTTAGTTGTTAACTTAAGTTTAATGCTTGTGTATTTTGCATTAATTGCATATAGTTGCATTAGTACAGGGACTTAGCTAAAAGAAAGAAAAGTTAAGTGTGACCAAGGACCCAATTGAAAAGGGAAAGTTTAGCTAGGCTAAAGTCACAAAGTGGCCAAGGACTATAGTACAATTAGTGGGAGTTACTAATTCAGAAACCTTAACCCTAATATACATAATCCCATATTCAATATTTTTTAGAGAGAGAAAAAGAAGGGTAAGTAGAGAGAGAGGCTAAATTAGGGTAAAAGGAAAGAGATAAGCTTCAAGGAAGGGTGATTTGAGGCTAGGGATTAGTTCTGCAACAAGGGAAGGGCCATTTTAACACACCATACATGCACATTTCTTCAAGAAATCTATGTAGCAATTGAAATAAACCTTATTTTCTGAAATTCTCAGCTTTTTGCTGGGAAAATGTTGTCATGAATGTTTTGAGTTATGTTTAGGGTTTAAACCTACAATCTCTATGTTTTTTACTGCTATTGGGTTATGCTTACCGAATGATTATGCTCATTTATGCTTATAGAAGTGGGCTTATGCCTTAAGTGCGAAAATATGGTTTGATCTTAGTTTTGAGCGATTTTAAGTTAAGTTTTGGGTCTGTTATAAATGCCATATGATGTCTAAGTATCGGTGTTGAGTTCATAGCTTGAGAAATTGGTTTGAAAACATGTTTTTAGAGAAAAACTCTAGGTGTAGAAGTGAGTTTTAGAGCAGATAGAACACCAGCAGCCAACTGATAGCCTCGGGAAGTCGACTGCCTTGCTTTTCGTCTACCTAGAAACTAGTTTTGAGCACTAGCAGCCGACTGCCAGACCTTAAAAGTTGACTGTCGTGTTCTTTATTTTCCAAAAAATGTTTTTGAAGGCTAGCAATCGACTGTCAAGTCTAGTTTTAGGCTAGCAGTCGATTGCCAAGCCTTTAGTGGCTGATTGGCAGCTCTTGGCCAAGACAAGGTAAAGAAGATAGCAGGCTAGCAGGTGACTACCAGTATGAGATCAGTCGACTGCCAACCCACTGTTTCAGATAGTGAGCTCAATGACCTATTTTCAAAGATAAATAGCCTAAAATCTCACTGAAACTAAGGATCTAAACCTGGGATGTAGTGGGTAACATGCAAGAGATAAGGTCACGTGTCACTCGGATGAGAGGATCCTTGTGATAGTGAAACAAAGAAAGTGGAAAACATAAGAAAAGAAAGAAAGGATGAAAGTATTCTAAGCGTATGCATTAGTGGTAGATAGGCTCATGATGAGTGACCGATTATCAGTGGCTGTTAGGCATTCTATGGTTATGCCATGAATTATGATGGTTAAAAATCCACTTGAACTTATATGATTTTGAAAATACCATGATGGTTGTGAACTTTAAATTAGTGTCATCTTCCAAAGGCCATTTAAGAAACACATACTTAGTGTTAAGCATAACCATGGACATGAGCCAATCACCCTAGTATATATGTTAGAGAATAGCGTGCTGGGAGTGTGACCCATTAGAAAGGGATGGTGATTCCATAGACCCATGATCTACAAAAGCGAAGTGGATGAAACCTGTCCATACTTAGAAAATGATCATATGAGTAGCTATACCAGCCTCGTTTGGGATGAAAGGGACATCCTCCAGCTGGTCAAGAATGATCTGTCAGAATTAACAGGGACTATAAAAAGAGTTATACCATCTCTGAAAGGGATGAAAGGGATATTATCCCTCTGGTTAGGAGTGATTTGCAAAAAGAGTAAGGACCATTAAGGGGTACTTGGATCTGGCTAGGGGATGCCTCAAATAGTGCTAGTGGCATAAGTGTCACACATAATGTTAAGTTAACTCATGTATGAATGTAGTGGTATATGGAGTTATCAACCGGGTGGCGTTCTTGATAAATCTTATGATATGTTTGTTTCTCCTGCTCATATGTTAAATGTAAAGGCACGTTCATTACCCTATGAAATGTTTGAAAGGAAAGTTATGATGAAAATGATGATGAATGGACATCCCATATTGCGAAGTTTATATGTTTTAAATGAACATGCATAAATGTGAGAACATGACATGAAAGTAAGAGAGAGGGAAAATGAGAGAGCAGGCATGAGAGAGATAGGAAAAAGGTCTGAATGAGAGAGGGAAGGGATTTTAGGGCAACCAAGGGCATTTTGGTAATTACCAACTTACCCCAGATAAATTTTGGATGTATTTTCTGATTTAAGCAAGAATATGGGACAATATGGAAGGGGTTTGGAAATTTTTAAGTTATCATAAGCCTTCCAAAATTATCTGTTAAGTATCTTAAAACAGATAAGAATTTTCTCATCAGATGAAATTTTATTCTAAAAAATTCCCAAATTTAAGTTATGAGTTTAGAAAAATTTACTGAATCATTTCTCAATTAAATTTCAATGTTTCCATTAAAATTTTTTCCTAATTAATTAATTATTAATTGGAGTTATTACACTCATAAACTCTCATCTTTATTTCCCTCCCAATCTATGTTCTATATTACTTAATCCTTATAATTTCCTTATTTAGATTATCCATTGAGCTTTTATTTTTGTTTTGGAGGGCAACTCAGTTCATTTTCTCATTTTAGAGGGTACCAGTCAACTATGAGCATGCTAATGGTTAAGTGGTAGCTCTCCAGGATAAGTTACCCAAACAGAGAGTTGGCAATTAGTTGGCTAGGAACGTGAGAGCTCCCAGTCAACTGTCACCAAGCTAGCAATTAGGTGCTAGCCTATTGTCTGAAATTCTAAGCTAGTCAAGATATCAACAGTTGACCATTGGAGACCTAACAGTAGGATGATGGGATCTTGACATTTCTAGGCAAGGGAATAAGATGATAGTCAACTACTAGGGGCCTGAAAATCAATTACTATGTTATTATCTATTTTGTGTAAATCAGTCCTTGCCCTATACCAATCCATTTTTTAGTCAATTATTAGTTTTAATCAAATAAACTTAGTCCCCCATCAACTATAAAAAGTTTATAATGTAGCTAATTGCAAGTTTTCTAGCTTAATCATCACCAAATCTAGGATTTCTTGCACATTTTCAAAGGAATAGTACATTTAATCAACTGTTAGATGTAAAATACAAGCTTGTATAAGTATAATAAACTAGCATTTATCATTTAGTAGATGTCATAGAAACAAAGAATGTTAAGTTTTAATCCCTCTCTCTATCAAAATATCCTAAAAAATGTAATATTTTTTGTAGATTGAACAATAAACATTAGAAAATGAGAGAAGAGGGAGATTTAACTTCCTTCATTCATGAAAATATAAGTTAGATGTTGTCCAAATGGATTCTAGTTTGTTCTTAGAAGAGTCTCCAAGCTTCAGATTGTGATCCCTCCCTTTTAATCATCCTTTTCTCTCTCTAAAGCTCACTCTCTCTCGATATGAAGTTTAGGTGGTAGGTTTTACTCATTTTCTCTATATTCTCTTGCGATTCATATGGATTGGTGAGGGAGAGCAAGGTGTCGCAAGGGAAGAGTGACTCTTGCATAATTTTCTCTCGAGCCATCGGGGCTTTTTCCATTTTTGGGCCACACAAAACTCCTCCCAGGTTCCAAAAGGATTAAATCTTTAGCCCTTGAAATACTGGCAAGAGATTTTAAAATTAAATTAGCTATGGTAAATCTTGTGATTAAAATTACTTTCCATGGCACTTTCCTTTCTTTTCACTTTAGTCCCTGTGCCTATTTTAGCGACCTATTGGGGGCTATATTACAACTATCTATGTCAAACACAAGCATTTAAGTTAAAAGTTAGATTCCATCAAACAACCCCAAAACAATTGACAAATCATTTAAAAATGAGTTTTACACATTGGGCATTCCATAGTTTAGTCATGATTTACAAGGGTGAAACATCCATTCAATCAATAATGGGAATTGCAAAAACACCAAAATGGTTGTAAATTCTAGGTTAGTATATTCTATATAGCCAATTTAAGAGTCACGTACTTAGAATTAGGCATGACCATAGTATGAGCCAAATCATTCTAGTATATATACTTGTGAATAGTGTAGCAAGAACGTGATCTGTTTGAGATGGAGTGGAGATGAACAGTCTATGATAGGGATCCTGTGAGCTTGTAGACCCATTTGGGATACAGTTCTTTTAACACTATGGTTTGGGACACTTGTAGTCTACAACCACGAGGTGACTCATTCATAATGGTCTTGGGGTACATTAAAGAGGTAAAAGAAGGTTACTTGCTGGGTGATGCCTTTGGAGAGATATTTATTGGGTGATGCTCCCATTGCTCTCTATTTGAAATGGTAAATAAATGGCATGAATCCATATTTATGAATGTTCATATTACCATGATTGATGATGTGATGAGGAATGAATAAGTATGCCCTATCTATTGATAATGTGATTGTTTACTCTACATGTATCCATAAGTACAACATGTCATGATTTGTCATGATTCATGTATTGCATCCAATGGATAACTATTTCACATAAATTTGAATTAGCAAGAATGTATGAATTTTTGTATGCATATAGATGATACCTTCAGTGGTTTTCAAAATAGGTGATTTGACTATTAAGATGATGAATCTCACATGTTCGCTGATGTGTCTAGATGTTTAGGTTGCAAGTCCTCTTAGAGATTGAGGCAACCTGGGTAGAGGTCCCATTTATTGGATTTTTTATGGTGGTTCGAGATGTATGGTAGTTTTGGTACTTATATGTATGTAATTATTTTGACTAATTTTGGGATTCTATCCTTTAACCATGGCCTATTATCTTTTTAGGGAAAAAAATGCTAAAATATATTCTTTTGGTGTATAGTTGATGGGAAGGGATGGAACTATATATATTGGGATATGTGATGTTTTATCCACTAGTAGGAATCCTGACATGACTGTAAGTGATAAACCTATTGGCTTTAGATCTCTTTAACTGATTGTATATACTTTTGACCATCACATATCTAGATGTATATGTCTAATATAAAGAATTAATGTACGTTCATGAGTCTATAAGTATCTATGTTGTTATTTACTAACTTTACTTCTATTTTCATTACGGTATACATGTATACTTGTGAGAAACCAAGTGTAGAAACCTAAACCAAAATCCCCTAAATATAATTAACTTGGTAAAAGTTAAAATTTACTTAGGTAAAAGAGGTAGTAACATTTCTATCTATGATTATTATGTATAAATTAATTACTACTAAAAAAGAACCATAAGTTAGGGGTGTTACATCTAATAGGTGGTATTAAAGCATAGTTCTGACCTAGGTAGGAACAGTAGCATTCCTTAGGGGAAAGGCTAGATCAAGTTAGTTGCATGAACTGCCTAACTAGCTTGTATTATTGTCTAACATGAGGAATGGAGTACTAGGTTTGTGAAGATAGCCTTTTTGGTGCCATATATTCTCATATAAATGCTCTGTTATTGAGATTAATCATGTCGATAATGTTTTATAGATTGTCCAAAAGTAGAAATACAATTTTTTTCATTATGCCTTAAGTCCATAGGCGCACGCACCCATAGACTTAGGGGACTAGTGATAATACTATGCCTAACCACCCACAAGCAATTTCCTTATTATACCCAAGTCGCCTATCCCTTAATAATACCTCAGGTAGGTGATCGCCCATGGATTAGACTTGGCTACCTTTTAGACCCATAACTGCTTCGAAACACTATAAATATTGGGTGACCCCTAAAGGGCTTCATTGGTTTGGTTTGGGAAGTTTAAAAAGATTTTCAAATCAAACGACTCACATTGGTTTGACATAATAGTGCACCTATTAGTTTGAGTTTACAATGTCAAATCAAACAAAATCAAGCCATAAATTGTTAGTTTTGAGTGGTTTGGTTTGGGTAATTTGAGCTTTCTTAGCTTTTCAATTTTATACATTCAAGTTTATAAACAAAAAAATAAAATAATTTTTTCAATATATAAATACAAACAAATAACAAGAAAATGCAATAACATTCCATTCATTAACAAGATAAAATCATAGATGTTCTTAGCTAATACATATTCAAACAACATTATAAAATATGTAAATAACAATTACATTCTTCTTTCAATTTTGATCAAAATAATTATAAAATCAAAATAGTTTCAAAGTTAAATTTCTAGAAAAAGGATAACATGGAATAATTAATCCAATTTTTCAAATGGAAATCTTCAACCTTGCTCATTGGAAAAACCAATCTAGTACAAGTGAAAAAAAGAAAATTGTAATATTAAAGTAAAGTAATTTAATACAATATATTATGAGATTATAAGAATTAAACATACATATGCATCACCTTAAGAAAATTAAACAATCACAAGTTGTAGTAAAGAGTTTAAAGATAATATCTTTTTATATAGGGGAGATCTTTTTTTAATATAAATAACATATATATTATAATTATATAGAAAAGAGTTTGGTTTGGTTTTTTGACACAGAAAATCGCAAATCAAACCAAACTGGTAAAAAAGTGCTTAAACCAAACCAATCCAAATTGAACTTTGATTGGTTTTAATTAGTTTGATTTGATTTGGTTACAAGACATCAGTTTTGAACACCTCTAGTCACCCCTTGTACTCAAGTACACAAACATTCTAGCTCACTCAATTAGGGAGCAACCTAGCTCCCCTTCTACACTCCTTACTTTGCTTATTGTGTGCATGTTACTTTTACATCCGGCCACCGCATTCAAACAACTATAGTGATCTAGTCTAGAACTGAATCATCAAAACCCATAAAATCTCCCTTAAACTATAATTATGGTGATTATAACATTACTTATAAGCACAATATAAAGACCTATAAACCATTGTAATGAAACTAAATTAATAACTAATAATATTTTTATTCCGTTGATCATAAAAATTTAACATATATTCTTCATTTCTCAAGGTAATGTGACATATATATATATATAAAATCTAAAAACGTAACCACAAAATGCCCATTTTCGTGGCCATCATAAAATCAATGTAAAAATCTTTTATAACAATTTATAGCATATGGTTATTATCACATAATAAAAATATTTTGTAACCCTATAAGTGAGCTTTTAAGCAAAATAACATTACCCTTAATGGCCATTAACCCTGATATCAAATCACATTTAAAATTTTTATAATCATTATTTAACTTTTAAAACCAAGTTAATGACCTTAGACAAAATTTAGGCTAAAAACCAATCATATATATAATTCAAAAATTATATATATATATATATAATCACAAAATTTAGAAAATGTTCAAATTTTTTGTCACAATTTATATTTTTTTTGCCCCCCACTATTAAAAAAATTCTCACAAGGATAACACAAACCATAATTTGGAGGGAGAATGAACCACCTTTCTATAATTATCTTTATGAGCAACAAATTACTCAAAATCGTTATAAATAAAAATCTCATAAAACTTGTAAGTTATACTCATAATTAAAAAAAATAATTGTCACCTAAAAATATGATCATGCAACTTAAACATTAAAAATAATTAAAACAATATGCTATATGTATTGTATTTTTGTAAACAAAGAGCTCAAGAAGACAAGAAAGATGCACAAAGATGATGAATATGAATAGAATCTTTGTGCATCTTTATTATCTTCTTGAACTCTTTGCTTACAACATGTTATCAGCATGAAGCTCTAGAATTTTAGTGTTGAGAGTTTCTCAAATTTTTTCCATCACTTTAAGATAAGTAAACATACTTTTCTTTGTCATATTTTTTCCCTAAATGTAAGTTTTATTCTTATAAATTTTAGATAAAAGAAACATGTATATGTATACCTTAATTATTTGAATTCTTATTTACTAATTTCTTAAGCATAGTTTATTTACAATGTCAAATCTCAAAAAATTTGAATTCATTGCACCTGGTAAAAATGATTTATCATGAGTTCTTCATGTTGAAATTCATTTCTGCAATGAATCTTGGAGATACTATCAAAGAAGGAAATCACCAATCCCTGAAGGATTGCACAAAGGTAGTGATTTTTATTCTCCATCATTTTGCATGAAGAATTGAAAACATAATATCTCACTATCAATGACCCATTAGTCCTTTGAAACAATATGAAGGAGAGATATGAGCACCAAAAATATTTATTCTTCCTAAAAATTGTTATGATTGGATACACTTGTATTTGCAATATTTTAAAATTGTAAGTAAATATAAATGATCATTGTTTAAAATGAGCTCTCAATTGAAATTATGTGGAGAGAAGATTACAAATGAAGATATGTTGGAGAAAAACATATCTTACTTTTCATGCCTTGGATGTGCTCTTGCAACAACAATATCTAGAGCATAGGTTTACCAAATATTCTGAGCTAATTCATGTTTGCTTGTGGCTGAGAAAAATAATGTTTTTGATAAAAAATCATCAATCTTGTCTGATTGGATCAACTCCATTCCCTGAAGTGAATGTGACTTTTTCTCAAAGTAGTAGATGAGATCATGGTGAAAAATGAGGCCATGGAAGAAAAAAATATACTTAAACTCATGAGAATTATTAATATTTCCCTTCAAATTATGAAAATAAAAGTGCTACACAAAAGCACCATAAAGGGACCAAAAATGAGGAAAATTAAAGAAAAAAAGTAAAACTAAAAAAATGGGAAATATTTGTGATGGATTACAAATGAATATTGATTTTTAAGCCTGTTAATTGTTTTTAAGCCTGTTAATCCTACTATTTGTGATGGATTGCAAATGAAAATTGATTTTTGAATTTCTAATTTTTTTTAAGATTCTAGTGACAAAACTGATAATTTAATTAGTGATGGAAATGACTACTTTGTTTAGAATATTTTTAGATTGTGTTTCATTTTAATTTCAAGTGTAATTTGCTCCCTTAATTTATTTAAATTTGAATAAAATGATGTTTCCATAATTTTGTTTACCTCAAAGTATTAAAATTATTTTTATAAGTAATTATATTCAAACTTATAGAGAATGACCTATATCTTGTAGATAGTGGCACAACTCATACAATTCTTCTTGATAAGAAATATTTTCAAAAATTAACATTAGTTGAAATTAATGTTAATACAATTTTTGGTTTTACAAATGACATAGAAGATATTGATGATGCATTATATTCTAGTAGATTCAAGAAAAAAAATTCTATTGAGTTTCAAAGATATCCACCAAAATGGGTATCACTTTGAGACAAAAAGTGAAGAGAATATAGAATATCTATCCTTTACTTCTACTATATCAAGCTAGATGCTTATATTGGAGAAACTCCCTACTTTTTTTTTGGGTTGTATTTTACAAAAATGAAAATGGTTGAATCAAATTTTATGCATAAGAAGTGCTCAGATCTAAAGACTTTTATACTTTGGAATGACCATCTTGGTCATTTAGGTTCAATTATGATGCGATGTATCATATAAAATACATACGGACATCCGTTGAAGGACCGAAAGATCCTATATCAAATGGTTTCTTTTGCGAATCTTGTGCTTAAGGTAAATTAACTGTTAAATCATCCCTTTCTAAATTACCCATTGAGTCCCCCACTTTTTTATAGTGAATTTAAGGAGACATTCGTGGTCCTATTCATCCATCATGTGGCCCATTCAAATATTTTATGATTTTAATTGATGCATCCACTAGATGGTCACAAGTTTGTTTACTTTCAACTCACAATGTAGCCTTTGCAAAATTATTTGCTTAAATAATAAAATTAAGAGCACATTTTCCTGATCATCCTATTAAAATAGTACATTTAGATAGTAATGGTGAGTTTACTTCAAAAGCATTCTATGACTATTGGATGTCAATAGAAATTACTCTTGAACTATCAATAGCTCATACTCATACACAGAATGGCTTAACTTAATCATTTATTAAAAGGTTACAACTTATTGCTAAACATATGCTTATGAAGTCAAAACTTCCTATATTTTTTTGGGCACATGCTATAATACATGCTGCATCTCTGGTTCATGTTAAACCAACTGCATATCATAAATTTTCTCCATTACAACTTTTTTTTCACCAATAACCAAATATATCTCATCTTAGATTTTTTGTTGCACTGTATTTGTTCCTATTGCACCTTCCCATCACACTAAAATGGGACTTTAACGTTGCCTTGGAATTTATGTTAGTTATGATTCCTCATCCAATATTAGATATCTTGAAACTCTAGCTGGTAAACTTTTTAGAGAACATTTCTTAAATTGGATTTTTTATGAACCAATTTTTCCATCTTTAAGGGAAGAAAAATATAAAGTTACAAAACCACATGAAATTAGTTGGAATACTCCAACATTGTCATATCTTGATACTCATACAAATCAATGTGAAATTGAAGTTTAAAAATAATCCATTTGCAAAACATTAAAAACTAGTTACTAGATAATTTCATAGATACTCAAAGGGTCACTAAATCACGTGTACCAGCTACAAATATTCTCGCATGATTATATGTCCTTGTAGGACAATCTGCTGGTAAAATAGCTAATGAATATAAAATAAGCCAAAAGTGTTGTAACGACCCCTTAATCATGATATATATTTATCTATCAGAATAACAGAAGCATACAATATTCTAAATAAATTTTTAAACTTATCCCATGTTAGGGAACGTCATAGGGTCACTATTGATTGAGTGTAACCCAAATAGACTCTTCTCATAGTCCATTCAAATTCCACTCAACCATAAATCTTGTGAAGCATTTCTATTATCACATTATAAACCATATCATACTCTAGAATATAAATTCTAAAAATCATTCAGATATAATTGAGATATACTATGTCATACTTCTAATTTCATTCGTACCTTGACAAATAAAACCATAACTCATTATATCCATTATAAAAATATAATCTCCAAAAAATTCCCTACCAAAAATTCGACAGAGTTCCCCTTAAAAATAGGACATTTCTCCATTTATACAACAACTCAATTCAACATCTAAATCTAGTAATCTCATCAATATAACCAAAAAGTTAGAAATACATATTCATATCTATAAATTCAAGCCTAATTTCAATTCCCCATCATAGCTTTATAATTCTCTAAGGATGTCCTAACATCCCTCTTCTGCCCAGCTATCACCTAGGAATCCCTTGTTCTTGGTCATCTGAGCAAAAAACTTAATGAGATTATTAGATCCTTGTAGAGCAATTTACAATTAAATACTTACAAAATAGTTCTGCCCCCAAATTAGTTCAAACATATGTGAATTACCAGATACTTTTAAACTCATATTAAACATGGAAAATCAATGCAAAATAATATCATGACTATAGCATTATTAATCTAAAAAAAATACTTAAAATCATGCCTAAAAATTCTCATATATTCATTTATCACACATCTCATGTGATCATTCATCTCAAGTTGCATGTCGTTTTATTTAAATACATGGTTTTGGTTGGGTGTGATCCATAACACCAATCACCCACTCAAGGATCGGGTGAGAACCAACATCCAGGGCACCCCCGATATATGCACATTGCTAGTCTCATCCTCATACAGTTTATATGGTAATATATACATATAGCCGACTAATACTCAAGGTTATAGGATATCATACTTAAGCCAAAACATTGCCCCGTATAGGTTATCCACCCTTACTCCTTGAACCTTTCATAGGGTTGTCCTGGTTTAATGAATAATTCCTAAAAAATGTAGACCAATTCAAATAAAACAAATCAATTTATAAAACAGTCTGCATAGGGGATATTTAACGACCGTCCCATACCAGCTATTGAATATCTACCCTAAGTTAGTCCGTTACTATAACATATAACCCAATAGCCAAATCTAGCAAACATGCAATGAGCAACTCAATACATAGGCAAGTCTTTTCTATGCTCATATATAAATCTCAAGTAAATCAATCATTTTCAGCAATCATTCCCATTCAATACGCAAATCATACTTAAAATAGTAACTCACAATCATTAGTTAAAAGTTAGAGGAGTATAGATTAATCTACCTTTTACCATTTACTCCTATTCAGACCAAGGTTTTCCTTTTTCCTTAGAGGCTATCCTTAAAAATTGTTTCCTGAGGAAACCATTCAAGTCTTACACAGATTTCCATTCAATCATAATTCCTTTTAGACATAAATCTATTGGAATTAAATTCCTAATTTACCTCAATTTAACATTTGGTAGTAAAACTCTCAAATTTCTTCTAAAACACTTTTGGAAGGCTAGATAAACTTAATCCAATACAAAATTTTAGAATTTCATGGTTTTTTCTTCTTGAACAGAAAGATAACAACCTTTTCAATTTAGTCCTTTAAACTTTCCTAATTGAAAATAGCCCTTAAAGTCATTAAAAATCTTTCAAATTTATATGAGGGATTCCATGTAACTCAATATCACAGAAAATACCAAAATTTATAAAATTTCAATTCATTAGCTAGACTTTCTAAAAATTACATTTTAGTCTTTATTTTCCAAATGATGCTTTTACATTCATTTTCTACTATTTTCTACTTCTATCCATTCATAAGAGTCTCATTGGAATCAAAATTTACAGAAAAGCATCAAATTCCTCAAATTTCAGTCTATATTAAGAATTTTTAAAACTTTCAATTTAGTCCCTATAATTCCATATGATGATTTTGCCTCATTTTCCTTCCATTTCCTACTTTTATAAAATTATAAGAGTCCTATTGGAGCTAAATATTACAGAAATGCATAAGAAATTGAAATTCCAATTAAAACCAAAAATTTCTAAAAATTTACAAATTAAAATTCCAATTAAAACTAGAAATGCAATTTTTGGTAGCTAACAACAACGAGAGGCTTGACGAAGATTGCAGATAGCTTTGATGTCGACCAGAGCACCAAACTCGATGTCACGAAAGGCAACTTTGAACGAAGGGAAATGACACCCATTTCAATCGCTACAGTGGCCATCGACTGCGACAGACTGTAACGAATTTAAGTAAATGTTTATTGTGCGATTTTAAGAGGGAAGGAGAGAGAGGTCATGGGAGGAGAGAGAGAGGGAAAGGAAAAATGGAGGAAATAAGTAAATGTTAGACTTTAAGGTGTCCAAGGGCATTTTGGTAATTTACCAATTTACCCCAAATAAATTTTTGATGCATTTTCTGATTTAGGCAAGAATATAAGATAATAGGGAAGGGATTTAAGAAATTTTAAGGTCTCATAAGCCCTCTAAAATTATCTACTAAGTTTCTCAAGGCAAATAAAAATTTTCTCATCTTAATTTCAAAAAATTCCTAAATTTAAGCTATGAGCTCAGAAAAATTCACTGAATCTCTTCTCAACATTTCAAGCTTTTCCAATAAAACTTTTCCAAATTATTTAATTATAAATTGGGGTTATTACAAGCTTTTTAGACTAGTGATGTAACATCTGCTCCTAATGTGGTTAAGAAATGTTTGTTAGTTGTTAATTTACATTTAAATGCTTGTGTATGTTGCATTAATTGCATATAGTTGCATTAGTGTAGGGCCTTAACTAAAAGAAAGAAAAGCTGAATCAAAGTGTGGCCAAGGCCTAATCAAAATGGGAAAGTTCAGCTAGGCCAAAATCATAAATGAGCCAAGGACTAGAATGCAAATAGGGAGAGTTAGGGCAATTTCTTAGAGAGAGAAGGAGAAGGGGCGAGTTAGGGCAAAGGAAGGAGATTTGTTGAAGGAAAAATAGATTTGAGGCTGGGAATTAGTCCTGTAGCAAGAGGAGGACCATTCTAACCCATTATACACGCACATTTCTCAAGAAATCAAGGTAGCAACTCAACCCAAAACCTTATTCCTGAAATATGCAGTAACTTGTTGATAAATGTGATTTTTGAATGTTTTAAGTTAAGTATAGGGTTCAAACCTACATTCCCTATATTTCTAAATGCTATTGGGTAATGCTTGCTAAATGGTTATACTTATTTCTACTTGTCATTGATTGTGAGAGTGAGCTTTTTGCCCTAAGTGTAAAAATGTGGTTTTATCTTAGCTTTGAAATGTGTTAAGTTGAGTTTTGAGTCTATTATAAATGCTAAATGATGTTTAAATGTTGGCTTTGAGTTCATGGCTTGAGAAAATATTTTGAGAACATGTTTTTAGGGCAAAACTTTGGGTGAAACAATGATTTTTATAACAGATCGAGTTCTAGTAGCCGACTGCCAGCCCTAAAAGTCGACTTCCGTGTTCATCCTCTGCCTAGAAATGCAACACAAAACACTAATAGTTAACTGCCAACCCTTGGAAGTTGACTATCGTGTTCTTTATTTTTCAAAAAATTTTCCAAAAATCTAACAGCCAACTACCAGCCTCTAGGAGTCAACTGTCGAGGCTAGCAGTCGACTGGTAAGCCTTTAGCAATCGACTGGTAGCTCTCGTCCATGACAGGGAAATTGGACAATGAGCTAGCAGGCGAGTGAGAGAGTAGTTGACTGCCAACCCCCTGACTTGGATAATGAACTCAATGATCATTTTAAGTGATAAATAGCCCAAGATCTCACTTAAACTAAAGATATAAACCTTGGATGTAGTGGGTAACATGCAAGAGATAGAGTCACAAGTCATTAGGATGAGAGGATCCTTGTGATAGTGAAACAAAGAGAAAGCAAAGGACACAAGAGAGGAAAGTATTTTGAACATATGCCTTAGTGGTAGATAGACTCATGGTCGAGTGACCGATTGTTGGTATGGGATAGCCATTGGAATTCCACTATTGTACCATGAATTAGGATGGTTAAACATCCACTTAAACTCAGATGATTTCAAAAACACTATTATGGTTGTGAACTTTAAGTTAGTGTCATCTTCCAAAGGCCATTTAAGAACACATACTTAGAGTTAAGAAAAACCATGGACATGAGCCGAGTTACCCTAGTGTATATGTAAAGAATAGTGTGTTGGGAGTGTGATCCATCGGAGAGGGATGGTGATTCCATAGTATTATGATCAGCCTAAAAGTGGAGAGGATATGAATCGGGTAGAGTTGGTGGTGATCCCATGAGTTGATAACCAATCTCATTAGAGGAAGTGAGACGTTAGGTAGAGTTGACAACTAACCCGCTGGTTATGAGAATGGTACTCAGATCCAGTTGTGGGACGCCTCAGAGTGTACAAAAGGTTAAAGTTAAAGCTAGAGTTATAGCTAAAGGGTGGTTGAATAGTCACAAACTCAAGCATATAAATAGTGGTACATGGAGTTGTTCGCTGGGCAGCGCTCCCAATAACTCTTATGATGTGTTATTTTCCTACTCATATGTTTAAAGTAAAGTAATGGCATGTGTACTGCAATATCTGCATTTTTAAAACCTCTAGGTATGCTTTAAATTTAGAGTTTTAGCATTTTTCTAACCAAATACTTGAATGACACTGCCTTGGAAATTCAAAATTGGGAAAAAGGGATTAAATTAAAAGGAAAAAAATTAGGGACTAAAGTGAAAAGAATTAAATTTTCATAAAAAGATGAAATATAATCATTACGCCTCCAAAATATCTCCTGCATTTATAGCACGTCATTATTATGCCGAAAAAATATCTTAAACATTTAGGATGCATCATAATTATGCTTAAAAAATATCTAAAAGCTATGATGACTTAAGAAATTATCCCAGGGGCAACACAGTCAAATTCTACCTAGGGGCAAAATGATAATTTTTCCATAGGGGTATAATAGTAATTTTACCTAAGGTGTAAGATTGTTATTTTACTTAGGAAAATTAGAAATAAATTCCCTTAAGAAATTCCCCTGAAAAATTTTGAAAAAAAAAAGTAAAACGATCATTTTTACTAAAAAGGGCAAAATGATAATTTTATCTCAAAGGGTAAAATTGTCATTTTTCCACACAAATAGGATGGCCATTTTATTCCATAAATTTTGTAATTTTATTTAGCTAAATAGGAGGCTTCCATATCCTAAAAAGAATGAAAAAGGAAAACAAAAGAAAGGGGAGGGGTAAATAAGTAAATTTCCAAAGGGACATAATGGATATTTTAAAAATGTTATTACAAGTCATCTTCCCCTTTTCTCAGACAGAATCACGATGCCAGGGAGAGGAGAGAACTGTTGGAAACGAGACGCAAGGGAAGGAGGAAGAAGGAGAAAAATACAAGAAAAATTGAAGGAGAAAGTATTTTCATTGGGAAAACAAGATAGTTAAGTAATTTTCTACCATTAATTTTAAATTTCATGGTGGTTTTCATGCAATTTTCCATTCTCCCAAAATCCTTGAATAGTAGTAGTCTCTCTCTCTACCTCTTTTTGAGTTTGAAAACTTGTTGTAATGTATTTATGTGAGTGCAAGGATGAACTTGTGATGGTTAGCATGCATGATTGAATTTATTGCATGAAGAATTGCATTTATGTCTTACCCACTTTCATCTATGCTTTCCTTGATTTTAAATGAGTGCTAAGCCTGCCAATAATGTGTTTTGAATAGGTTATGATGTCTTAATGTTGGAATAATTATGAAGGAACACTAAAAGGGGAAGAAATTGATGGATATGTATTTTCCCCTTTTTCTTGACGTAACATCCGCTCCTAGTATGATTAAAAAGATGTTTGATACTTGTGAATTTAATGTTTAATGTTTGTGTATGTTGCATTAGTGCATATAATTGCATTAGCATAGGGACTAAATTGAAAGAAAATACATGAAGGTTTAGCAAGAGGTGGTTAGGGACTCAATTGAAAAGGGAAAAATGAGAGAGTCTAAGAGTGCAAAATAGCTCAAGGACCAAAGAACAATTACCTAAACTTTCTTAAACCATAGCTGTAGCCCTAAACCCTTTACACACTTCCCACTCTAATCATTTTTAGAGAGAGAAGCAAGAGGGTGGCTAGAGAGAGAAAAAGGCAATTTAGGGCATAAAATAAGGGTTTTGCTAAAGTAAAGGGCAGATTTGAGGCTAGAAATTAGTTCTACAACAAGGGGAGAGCCTTATAAACACATTAAACACACACAATTGCAGTAAATCAAGGTAGCAATTCATCCTAAACCCCTCTCTTTTCTGAAAAGTTTACTGTTGTTGGAAAAGTATGAATTTCAAAATGTTTGAACTGAGTTTGAGGTTAAAACTACATTCTATATGCTTTTCTATTTCTATTTCATCTAAGAATGCATGTTTATGTATAGTTAATCTAGGTGTATTCTATATATATTTATTCTGCTGCGATGTTGAGAGAACCCGAGAGTAGAGACCAACCTAAAAGACACTCAAATAATCAACTTGGTAAAATGTTAAAAATTGACTCGAGTAGAAGTGATAGTAACACACCATTATTATGATAAATATATACATTATACCTTTAAACACTTAAAAGGAACCATAGGCTAATGGGGGTGTTACACTTGAGATTTTGGTCGAGAGGTCTTGTTCACATGGCATGAATGGGATTATAAATTAATGGTTGTATTATTTTAAGGTGGAAAATTATATTAGAAAGGCTAAAAAGGAAGGAAGATAATTAAAATTGCATATTTCCTCTTCTTTTGTAATGTTTGGCATTCACACAAAATGGTTAAAACAAAGGGGATATAGAATGAAAATAAATATATTGTCCTTGATTTAATTAGAATGAAGTAAAGAACTAGCCAAGAATTTAATTTAACCATAACCTTCCACTATGAATAAAGAAAGTATGAAGAATCCTCTTATTTCCTTTGTTTTGGGTGTTTTGGCTGAATTAGACTCATGAAATTCCCATGGAAAGATTGTTTAATTTAATTCATGGAAGGGTTTGCATTTAGTTGTAATGGACTAGAGAATGGATGTAGCATGTGAGTAAATGTATATTTTCCTATGTTCAAGAACTTCTATGTTTAAAAAGTGTGTAAATCAATGTAATGTTGGTGGATAGGTGAAAGAAAAAAAATTTGGAGATATGCTTTTTTGATTGTTGGTAAATGGAAAGGATGAAGCAGGGGGAAAAATGGCATGAAAATCCCTTGTCATTATCTTTTTCCTTTCTTGGCTGAAAATAAGAAGGAAGAGAAGGAGTAAGGGGATTCATATTAAAATGCAACTTTAAATGGCACAAAGTTTTGATGGCACCAAATCATGAATATTTGGAGTGCTTAAATTACTTGTGAATTGCATTATGAATAATGTTGATTCTAATGGCACTATGTTATGGATGATGTTGATTGTAATGACATTACATTGTGGATGATATTGAAATGGTACCCAATGGCACTAAAAAGGACACTTAAGGGAGGAATAGCACTAAAATGTCCCTTATGGTGGATTGGTACCCCATGACATAAAAATGAATACCTAAGGGATGGAATGGCACTAAAGTACCCCTTATGGTAATGGTATTAAAGGACACCTAGGGAATAAATGGCACTAAATAATCCCTAAGGCGAGAGGCACTAAGTGACGGCTTAAAGAGGTAAAGTAATGATTGTAAAGTATTCTTTGTGGATGATTGCTGTGCATGAACTGAATAAAAAGGGCATAAGTATTAGTATTATTCTAAATGCTTAATGAAATGCCCTTATCTAGTATTACAATTCCTCCGATGTAATTAGATAAGTTTGATACATTATTCTTATCCTTTTATTATTAACATCTGAGCATTTATACCATTAAGTTTTATTAAAGTGGATTAGGTTTGGGTTCTTTTGCTCAGATCAAACTCATATGCACAACGAAATTAAAATACCATACAACACAGTGAAAATTTAAAACTTTCATATTACAACTTAATAATGTCCAATAAATGTTTATTACATCATTTGTAAACGCGTACCAGGATGAAGTACCTATCCATAAGGAGTTAGGAGAAAACAATCCTGTCACTCAAACTCCTTTTAAATAATAGGGATGAACAAGTCCTTCACATATCCTTTTCCTAGTAATTTCCCATTTCCCTTTTCTATGTACAGCTAAAATAATAGCCCTAATCTTAATCAAATCTAGAATCAAGACCCCTAAAAGTGCACGATTACAAAAATATTTCCATCAAAAGTATGCCTTTTAATGCTATCTCCATCCTCCCCTGAGATTGTTAAACAGCTAGATCTGATACATATTAGCATATAAATGAAAAAACAAGTTTCCTAGTAGCTTAGCAATTCATTCTTTTAAAATCTACTAATATGTACTAGGGTGCAAGCACTAAAACATTTTCATCTACATTCTCGATATTTAAAACATAGTCTCATTCACATATACCAATTGCCAAGCAGTACATGATTAATTGAAATGTCAATGTGATAAAAGTAGATATTCTCTTTTGAGTAAAACATCTCTTTATGGGATCATACATGTAAAAACAAAATTGAAACAACAAGGATCAATTATACATTTCATTCTTAAAACTTAACTTAATAAATTGATTGTGCACACTTGGACACCTTGTGGACACTTAAATCAATTGTGCACACTTGGGCACTTTGTGGACACTTGGCCACCTTTATAAAATTACTTGTGCACACTTGGTCACTTTGTGGACACTTGGCCATCTTGATAAATCAATTGTGCAGACTTGGGCACTTTGTGGACACTTGGCTACCTTGAAGAAATTAATTATGCACACTTGGGCATTTGTGGACACTTGGCCACCTTTATCAAATTTATTCTACACACTTGGGCACTTTGTGGACACATGGCCACCTTGATGAAATTAATATATGGTTTTCGGCCACCATGGAAAAATAATTCTAATTTGGGATTTTTCCCATCCTTGGCATTAGTTAAACTTCATGACCTTATGCATTGACGTTTTTATGTTACTTTCTTCCACATTTAGTTAGTGCAACCATTGCCATTAATCATTTAATTTACTCATTCTCTTAATTCGTGTTACATACTAGGTCTAAGACTACACACTACTTTTAAGGTCACACCCTTACTCCTCTTTTACATTTTAATATTAATGTGGCCTTTATTATGTACAAAGAGATGAACTAATTAAGTATACCTCAATTGGCTATATTTTCTTTCATAACTGAATGGTGGCTCCCTTTGCACAATTCTCATAACAAAATTTCCTACCTTACAAAGAATATATATATATGCTCACCTAGGACATATGCTAACCATACAAGCATACAAATTCCAGCATTAATACAATTTAAAGTTTTCCATTATTCATGCCAAATTTTACTAGCAATAGTTCTTCTATGGAGGCCACATTAGCTACTTTATCATAAGGATACATTAGTCATGCAAGAAGAAAATTTTAGAATTATCTTATGATAAAAATTTCCACAACACATGCTAAATTTCACTAGCAATGGTTCTCCTATGGTAATATAATATCTATTTTAACACATCCACAAACATATCCATTTGCCATGCAAGCTTAGCCAAAAGGCACTTACATTTCAAGAATGTAGACAAGTAACTCATGTTCCATGAAAGCTTGGAAAAATCATGATGCATGTACTCTAAAACATGGAACAAAAGTTAATGAATTGCTAACCTACCTTAATGATGAACTAAGATGGAATTAGCTTGGCTTCCTCTTTGACTTTCTCCCTTTACTTCTTCTTTGCTCCATTGCTCCTTTCTTTCTTGGTTAACTTTACCTCTCTTTCCCTTCCAAAGGTGTGTGTTTTTCTTAGTGTAAAGCTGCTCTCTCTCCCTCTTAAAATGTTTTCCCCTCACTAAAGTTTTCTTTTATTTTCTTTCACTTACACTACTCTCTTTCTTTCCCTTTTTTCTTTTTCTTTTATGGCCTTGCGTGAACTTTTAGTGCAGCCCACTTTTCTTAGAATTTTTTTTGTGTAACTTAATCCCCTCACCAAGCTTTTTATTTTCCTTATTCCTCACGTTGCACTCCCCTTCTTAGCAATGCCATGCCGTGTGTGTCTTTCATCTCTCCATTTTCATTTTCTATTTGGGTAATGGGAGGCTGCATACTTTTCTCTTCCTTATTTTTTTTAATCATCATCATTCCTTAGCCACATGTGTACTTTTAAGTACAATTTACTTGGTTTGCAAGTTTATTTTATCCCATTTGGTCATCTCATTTCTTACATTGGCTACACATGTGTTAAAGACATTTTAGTTTCCTTGTACTCTTGCAATTGCCCACTCATCACGCTAAGTGAAAGAAAGAACAAGGAAGAGGTTCACGCTAGCTGCATTTTGCACGTAAATCGTACGACTTCTTCTACACAACCTTACCCATCTCTCGGTGATGCAAGCTACATGGTTTGGGATGAGACTTCTTATATCTAATCCTATTTACTCCCACCGTGCACCCACATGTGTATTTTATTTTAAAGGAATTCTGCACTCTCTTTGCTACATGCATAGATATATGTATTTTTAACTCCACCCCTTGTAGTAATCTACTCCTTCACACAAGACTCCATTTCCATGCAAGGCACACGTGAGTTCCCCCCCTCCCCCCCACTTTGAGCATGTTGGAGGTAACACAAGGGAAGGGGAAGAGACTTATCTTACATGTCTTCTATTTCTCTCCTCTATTCCCAATTGTTGTTGCCTTATGCCTATCTAAATGTGTGTCTATTTCTCATAAATTCTACACCCTTACTCCACCGTACTCACACATGCATGTCTTTTTTTTTTTAATAACTCTTGCACTCTTGCTTAACTACTTTTTCTTTTCTTACTTATCATGGCTGCATGCCTTTTCCTTTTCCTCACATGGTATACCATAGGCTTATATAGGTTTTCTTAGAGTTCATTCCTCATTGCCTTCACAGTTGGCTAGGATAAGAGACCAAATTCCCTTTTACTTTTATTTGACTCCACCGAATGCATGTGTATTTATATATATATATTGGATGCTAACTCTTTTCCTTGCCTTCACTAATTGCATGTGCATGTATATGAAATTTGTTGTACTCTTTTCTCCTTTGGAAATTCGGTTAGAAAATAGGAAAATTAATTCAAGCATGTTAAATGTATCAAGCTCCTTAAGTATCTAACTTTTTATATGGTGCTTTCCTTTAGCACATTTATTCTAATCATTAAATTATACAAGCAATTCACCATAATTTATGGAAACTCATCTAATTAATTAAGGGAACATTAATTTAGACTAATCAAGAAAATATGGGGTGTTACATTTTTTCCCTCCTTAAAAGAATTTCGTCCTCAAAATTTATACATACCTCACGAAAATAGTTATGGATACACTCTGCGCATGTCCTCCTCTCTTTCCTAGGTGGCTTCTTGTGGTGATGTGGAATTCCACAAGATCTTTACCAGGGGAATGGTTATATTACTTAGGGTCTTGACCTCAGTACCAATGATTTGTACAGGCTTTGGTTGATATGTTAGATTATCCTTTAATTGCAAAGTACTAGCGTAAAGTATATGTAAAGGGTCAGGTATGTATTTTTTGAGGTGGGAGACATGGAAAACATTATGAAGTTTGACAAGTGTGGGGGTAGGGCTATATGGTATGTTGATGGACCCACTCTCTTCAATATTTAGAAAGGTCTAATGTATCGGGTACTTAGCTTTCTAGACTTCCAAAAAAACATGGTTCCCTTCCTCAAATTCTAAGGGTCTTCTTCTTTTATCAGCATAGCTCTTTTGTCTATCCTAAGCCTTTGCCATTTTCTCCCTGATCATTTTAATTTGATTAGTTTTCTGTTGCACTAACTCAAGGCCTAACAATTGCCTCTCAGCCACTTCATACCAATATAATGGGGACTTACACTTCCTCCCATATAGGGCCTCATAGGGTGCCATACCTATGCTAGAGTGAAAACTATTGTTGTAAGAAAATTCAGTTAATGGTAGACTACTTTCCCAGTTTCCTTAATACTCTAAAACACAAGCCTTAAGCATATCCTCTAAGGTCTGAATGGTTCTCTCCGTCTGTCCATCTGTTTGAGGATGATATGCTATATTGAAACTTAATCTAGTTCCAAAGGCTTCCTGTAGGGCTTTCTAAAATTTGGAGGTAAATCTAGGATCTCTATATAAGATGGTGCTAATGGGCACACTATGAAGTCTCACTATCTCCTGAATATATAGTTGTGCTAATCAATCTAAGGAGTAGTTGATATTAATGGGTATGAAATGAGTAAACTTAGTTAGCCTATCCACTATTACCCAAATAGCATCATTCTCTGATTAGGTTTTAGGTAGACCTACCACAAAATCCATAGAAATCTTGTCCCATTTCCACTCAAGAATGTCTAAAGGCTGCAATGACCTAGCAGGTTTTTAGTGCTCAATCTTGACCTACTGACACACTAAACACTTAGCTACAAGCTCTACTATATGCTTTTTCATTCCTGGCCACCAAAATCTCTCCTTCAAATCCTAATACATCTTAATGGCTCTAAAATGAACAATGTATTTAATTTGGTGAGCTTCCTCTAAAATCTTATCTCTTAGTTCACCTGCCTTAGGAACATACATTCTATTCTAGAAGGTTACCATTCCATCAGCCTCCCTTATGAACTCCTTTTAATCTTTTAGGGACTCTAGGAAGTTATCACCCTTTTAAGATGCTAAGATTTGGGCCCTAAGAGTGTTCTTGATTCTTAATCCACTCAAACATATTTTATTAGGTAACAATAAAGTAGACAACCTTATGTTCCTAAATTTCTCTATTAAGTCCATTTCACTCACCATTAGTCGAGCTACATGGAGAGATTTCTTACTTAATGCATTTGCCACAATGTTTGCCTTACTTGGATGGTACTTCAATTCAAAATCATAATCCTTAATGAATTCCATCCACCATCTTTGCCTCATATTCAACTTCTTTTGGTCAAAAAGATACTTGAGACTTTTATGGTTATTAAATACCTCAAACCTAGACCCATAGAGGTAGTGTCTCCAAATCTTCAAGGAAAATATTATGGCTGCTAACTCTAGGTTATGGGTAGGATAGTTTCTCTCATGCGGTCTTAACTGCCTAGAAGCATATTCTAATACTCTCCCTCCTTGCATCAGGACACACCCTAACCCTTTCTTGGATGCATCACAGTATAACTTAAATTTTTCCAAAGGGTCGGGGATAACTAAAACAAGTGCAGTGGTCAGTTTCTCCTTCAAAGTTTGGAAGTTCTGTTCACATTGTGTCCCACACAAATGGAATAAATTTTTAGGTCAACTTGGTCAGGGGCATCGTTATTTGCAAAAATCCCTAAATGAATCGTATATAGTATCCTGCTAACCCCAAGAAACTCTTGATTTTAGTCACAGTAGTGGGTCTTTCCTAGTTTACTACTACTTTAGTCTTACTGGGATCAACTGACACACCCTCTCTAGAAATCACATGCCCAAAAAATTTTACTTCTTCTAGCCAGAATTCACACTTCTCTAATTTAGCATACAACTAATTTTCCTTAAGTACTTACAGCACTATCCTGAGGTGTTGTTCATGCTCCTGTCTATTCTTAGAATACACTAATATGTCATCAATAAACACTAATACGAACTGATCTAGGTAAGGTCTAAAGATGTGGTTCATGTAGTCTATAAAGACAGCTGGAGCATTTGTTAGGCCAAAGGGCATCACAAGCAATTCATAATGCCCATACTTAGTCCTAAAGATAGTCTTAGGTATGTCCTCATTTCTAACCCTGATTTGATGATACCCCAATCTCAAATCAATCTTAGAAAAGATAGTTGCCCCTCTCATTTGGTTTAACAGGTCATCGATTCTAGGGAGAGAATACTTATTCTTCACGGTCACCTTATTCAACTACCTATAATCTATACACATCCTCATACTTCCATCCTTCTTCTTGACAAACAACACCGATGCTCCCCACAATGACACAATGGGTCTGATAAATTGTTTTTTTAAGAGATCCTCTATTTGCTCCTTTAACTCATTTAATTCCATTAGGGACATCCTATAGGGTGCTATGGAAATTGGTCCTGCCCCAGGGATTGGGTCTATGAAGAACTTTATTTCTCTCTCTGGTCCCGATTAGTAATCTCTTCTAGGAATACATAAGGAAATTCATTGACTACAGGAATGGTTTCTAGCTTTTGCTGACTTTCCACTTCTGAGGAACACAAGAAACCCATTCTCTGGTTTTTCCTCTCAATCCTCACATTTACTAGTTTAGTATCTATGAAAGTCACAGACTTAGCTAAATAGTCCAAGATAACATTATTTGAAGAGAGCCACTCCATACCAAGGATAATGTCCAATTCAATCATGGGTAAATAGATAAGGTCTACAAGGAAGGTTCTTTTTTCAACCATAATGGAACAATTCAAACAAATTAAGGAAGTAGACAAATATTCATTAGTAGGTACTGCAATGGAAAGCTCATAAGGTAGGGTAGTTATGGGTAATTTCAATTTCTAAACACAGTCTACTAAAAAAAAGGAATGGGTGGCGCCAGAATCATACAATACAATTAAAGAAGCATAGTTAATAAAACACGTACCTTTTATCAAATCCTCAGACTGGGCCACTTCCTTACCCTTTAAGGTATACACCCTTCCCTTGGTAAGCGGTCTTTGGGTGTCTTCTGGCTTCTTCAGGGTAAGACAAACTCAAGAAATATGCCATGGCTTCCCACATCTGTAGCACACATTCTGACCCATCATGCACGGTCTGTCTCTATGATTCCACCCACACTTCAAGCAGTTAGTCTAAGAGGTTGGAGCATTCATTGGCCTCTTCCCGATCTGATTCCTTGAGAACTTACTATCATAGCCCCTGTTGAATCTAGATGGGTTCTTTTTCTTGAGGAATCTGGCTTCCTACCTCTCCTTCTTCAGTGCTGATAGTGATTTAGAGGCTATGCAGCACTTGTTGACCAATGGTGGGTAGTCCCTAATCTCCTGGGATGCCACCTCATGATGTAGCTCTAGATCCAGACTATTCTCTAAGTGCATGGCTTTCCATACCCCATCTGGCCTCCACTTCAGATATGAAGAGAACTTGGATAAATCTTCAAACCTGGCTAAGTGTTCCTCAAAGGGTCTGCAACCCTATTTTATTTGCATGAACTCACCCTCCTTAGCATTCCTCTCGCTCTAGGGAAAGTACTTCTCCAAGAATGCATCTTTGAAACTCTCCCAAGTGATTTGGGTCCCTTGAGCCTCCATCAACTGCTTCATCCCTTTCCACCAATATTTAGCCTCCACCTCCAACTGGTAGGCGATAAAGGAGACTTTTTGTGGCTCAGCGCTTCCTAGTACTTTAAATAACTCCTCCATCTTTTGTACCCATTCTTCTACCTTCTTTGAGTTTATCACCCTGTTAAGGATAGGAGGTTTAGATCTTTGGAATTCAGTCCAACCTCCCCCGACTTGAGGCCTTACCTGTTCGGCCCTATTTTGAGTATCTTCACTCCGATCAGTCTGAGCCTGACAAAGTGCTTCAGCTATGATTGCAGCCTAAGCTCTCATGGCTTCTTCCATATCTCTCATGGTCTGCATAACCTCATTCAAATCTACATCTACATTTTGAGCCTGTGGTCTACTCCTCCATGTTGGTGCCATACTATTACTCTACAAAACAAGTATTACCAAGGTGATCAGTCTCAATAACAAATTATTAAGAAGATAAAATATAACACCAACAGGAGCTTCTATCTTCCCAAACCTAATACTCCATTCCTCAAAATAAAAAAAAAATACAAGTTAGCCAACCACCTAGGTCTAGCCAACTAACCTGAACTAGTCCCTTCCTTGAGGAATTCTACCCCATTTCTATCCTAGGTAGCTGTGCTCTACTACCAACTTAATGTAACGCCCTTATCTAGTATTACAATTCCTCCAATGTAATCGGATAATTTCGGTACATTATTCTTATCCTTTTATTATTAATTTCTAAGCATTTATACCATTAAGTTTTATTAAAGTGGATTAGGTTTGGGTTCTTTTGCTCAGATCAAACTCATACATACAGCGGAATTAAAATACCATACATCACAGTGAAAATTTAAAACTTTCATATTACAAATAATAAATGTCCAATAAATGTCTATTATATCCTTTGTAAATGTGTACTAGGATATATGAAGTACCCATCTATAGGGAGTTAGGAGACAACAATCCTGTCACTCAAACTCCTTTTAAATAACAGGGATGAACAGGTCCTTCACATATCCTTTCCCTAGTAATTTCCCATTTCCCTTTTCTATATAAAGCCGAAAAAATAGCCCTAATCCTAATCATATCTAGAATCAAGACCCCCAAAAGTGTAGGACTACAAAAAATTTTCTATCAAAAGTATGCCTTCTAATGATATCTCCATCCTTCCTTGAGATTGATAAACAACTAGATCTTATAGATATTAGCATATAAATGAGAAAATGAGTTTCCCAGTAGCTTAGCAATTCATTTTTTTAAATTCTACTAATATGTACCAAGGTGCAAGCACCAAAACATTTTCATCTACATTCTTGGTATTTAAAACATAGTCTCATTCACATATACCAATTGGTAAGCAGTACATGATTAATTGAAATGTCAATGTGATAAAAGTAGGTATTCTCTTTTGAGTAAAACATCTCTTTATGGGATCATACATGTAAAAACAAAATTGAAACAACAAGGACCAATTATGCATTTCATTCTTAAAACTTACCTTGATAAATTGATTGTGCACACTTGTGCACCTTATGGACACTTGGCCACCTTAATAAATCAATTGTGCACACTTGGGCACTTTGTGGACACTTGGCCACCTTTATAAATTACTTGTGCACACTTGGGCACTTTGTGGACACTTTGCCACCTTGATGAAATTAATTGTGCACACTTGGGCACTTTGTGGACACTTGGCCACCTTTAAAAAATTTATTGTGCACACTTGTGCACTTTGTGGACATTTGGCCACCTTGATGAAATTAATATATGGTTTCGGCCACCATGGAAAAATAATTCTAATTTAGGATTTTTCCCATCCTTGCCATATGTTAAACTTCATGACCTCATGTATTGATATTTTTAGCGTACTTTCTCCCACAATTAGTTGGTGCAACCTTTGCCATTAATCATTTAATTTACTCATTCTATTAATTCATGTTACATACTATGTCTAAGACTACACACTACTTTTAAGGTCACACCCTTACTCCTCTTTTACATTTTAATATTAATGTGGGCTTTATTATGTACAAAGAGATGAACTAATTAACTATACCTCAATTGGCTATATTTTCTTTCAAAATCGAATGGTAACTCCCTTTGCTCAATTCTCATAACAAAATTTCCTACCTTACAAAGAATATATATATATGCTTACCTAGGACATATGCTAACCATACAAGTATACAAATTCCAGCATTAATATAATTTAAAGTTTTCCATTATTCATACCAAATTTTACCAACAATAGTTCTTCTATGGAGGCCACATTAGCTACTTTATCATAAGGATACATTATTCATGCAAGAAGAAAAATTTTAGAATTATCTTATGATAAAAATTTCCACAACACATGCTAAATTTCACTAACAATGGTTCTCCCATGGTAATACAATATCTATTTTAACAAATCCACAAACATATCCATTTGCCATGCAAGCTTAGCCAAAAGGCACTTACATTTCAAGAATGTAGACAAGTAACTCATGTTCCATGAAAGCTTGGAAAAATCATGATGCATGTCCTCTAAAACATGGAACAAAAGTTAATGAATTGCTAACCTACCTAAATGATAAACTAACCTCCCTCTCCCTTCTGAAGGTTTGTGCTTTTCTTAGTGTAAAGCTGTTCTTTCTCCCTCTCAAAATACTCTCCCTTTTGAAGGTTTGTGCTTTTCTTAGTGTAAAGCTGTTCTTTCTCCCTCTCAAAATACTCTCCCTTCACCAAAGTTTTCTTTTATTTTCTTTCACTTATGCTACTCTCTTTCTTTCCCCTTTTTCTTTTTCTTTTATGGCCTTACGTGAACTTTTAGTGCAACCCACTTTTCTTAGAATTTTTTTTGTGTTACTTAATCCCCTCACCAAGCTTTTTATTTTCCTTATTCCTCACGCTGCACTCCCTTTCTTAGCAATGCCATGCCGTGTGTGTCTTTCATCTCTCCCTTTTCATTTTCTATTTGGGTAATGGGAGGCTGCATACTTTTCAATTCCTTATTTTTTTAATCATCATCATTCCCTAGCCACATGTGTACTTTTAAGTACAATTTACTTGGCTTGCAATTTTATCTTATCCCATTTGGTCAGCTCATTTCTTACATTCGCTGCACATGTGTTAATGACATTTAGTTTCCTTGTACTCTTGCAATTGCCCACTCATCACGCTAAGGGAAAGAAAGAACAAGGAAGAGGTTCATGCCAGCTGCATTCTGCACGTACATCGTACGACTTCTTCTACACAAGCTTACCCATCTCTCGGTGATGCAAGCTATATGGTTTGGGATGAGACTTCTTATATCTAATCCTATTTACTCCCATCGTGCACCCACATGTGTATTTTATTTTAAAGGAATTCTGCACTCTCTTTTTAACTCCACACGTGACGATTTGGTGGATGGACGAAGGCCGAGCAGTATGAAGGTAAGGGAGACGCGAGAGAGAGTGGGATATGCGAGAGTGAGAGAGTGAAATGGGAAGAATGGAGAAAAATAGAGTTTTAATATTTCTAAGGGCATTTTGGTATTTCTCACTTTGCCTTAGATAAAATTTTGGATGCATTTTCTGAGTTAGGCAAAACTATGAAATATCATAGGAGAGATTTGTGAATTTTTTTGAGTATCCTAAGCCTGTTAAAAATATATGCTAAGTTCCTCAAGGTAGATAAAATTCCTCCATCAGATATAATTTTACTAAAAAAAATTCTCAAATTTAAACTACAAGATAAGAAAATTTTTCTTAATCACCTCCCATTAATATTTCAAGGTTTACAATTTTTTTATCCCAATTATTTAATTTTAACTGGGTTATTACAGATTTTTTTCTCACATGAGTGCTGACATGTACCAGATGTGTAGGTTCCTTTTCTGAAGGAGAAGGTAAGCAGGAGAGAAGTACCCTTTCATAAGGGTACCTAAAAATGTCTATTTTGGATAGTATAGGCACATGTTTAACTTGTACTAGTCCTTATAGTTTTTGGAAAGGCTAGTAAAGAATATCTCTTGTATAGCCTATATTGATTTAGATGTATATGGATTAGTCTGAATTTATGAATACAAAAGTTGATGGGGTCATGAGTGGCAGGGTTATTGCCTCCATACCCTAATTAGTTAAATGAAAGTGAATGAATGAGTATTTATGTATATTTGTGTATAGCTACTTAGGATGAATTATGTATATGTATTTGATCTGACATTCTTCTTCTACGTATGAGAACCCAATTGTAAAATCCATCCCAAATGGCACTCAAATAATTGACTTGGTAAAAGTTAAAAATTTACTCAGGTGGATGTAACAGTAACACACTACTATTATAATATTCATATATTATACCTTTTAAATAACTAAAAGGAACTATAAGCTAAAGGGGGTGTTGCGAGCGTTACACTTAATTGGTATCAGAGCTCGGCTACCACGGTTGGAACATAGCTGACTCGGTAGTGATAGATGCTGATTAGGTAGTATGGGTAGATTCCTGAAGATAGAGACTATTACAGGTAGTTAGTTGAGCCTAGGCAGTTGACTACTTGTGTTATGTTTTGACTTGAGGAATGGAGTGCTAGGTTTGGGATGCATAGTATTTCTTGTAGAGCCATATATTTTCTTATAAATATTCTGTTAATGAGACTAATCACCTCAATAATGTTTGTTTTGAAGAGTAAGTTATGGCACCTCCTAGGCAAAATGGTACACGGGATAAAGATGGTGAAGTGAATTTAGTTGGGGTTATGAAAACCCTCATAGGGATGGTAGAGACCATGAGGGAATAGGCTACTGTTGCCACTCAGCAGGCCACTGCTACCACTCAACAGGCCATTGCTGCCACCCAACAGGCGGTTACCACTACTGAAGTACTAAGGCAGATTTTGGAGGATAGAAATAGGAATCGCAACCCTAACCCTGAGGGTGAACCAGTGAGAGATTAGGCCTACAAGGGGTGGTCTGAGTTTCCAAAAGTCAAACCTCCTTCCTTTAGGGGCGAATTTAACCCGAAGATGGCGAAAGAGTGATTGGTAGAGATATAGAAGTTATTTGCAGTTCTAGGGAGTACAAAGGCTCATAAGGTTTAGTTCTCCACGTATATGCTAGTTGGAGAGGCTAAGCATTGGTGGAAGGGGGCCAAGCAGTTGATGGAGGCCTAAGGAGTCCAAATCACTTAGGATTCTTTCAAGGGGATATTCCTAGAGAAGTACTTCCACCAGAATGTGAGAAACGATGAAGAAGTGGAGTTTATAATGATAATACATGGCTCTATGTCCTTTGATGACTATTTGGAAAAATTTGAGGAGCTATCTAAGTTCTCCTCTTACCTACAAGTGAGGTAAGATGAAGCATGAAAGGCCATGCACTTACAGGCTGGGCTAAATCCAGAATTGAGAAGTACCATGGCTCTATTAGAGATAAGGAACTATGCTATCTTAGCTAAAAAATGTCACATAGTAAAGCCTAGCAGAGACTGGGAAGGAGAAGAAAAAGTTCAATCCCCTTTAAAAGACATCCCAGTCGAATTTTGCCAAGGGAAAGGAGAGTAAGTTTGGTAAGGCTTAGTCGGGGAAAAAGCCTATGGTTGGGCAAATTGCTTTAGATAATTACCCTTAGTGTGGAAAGAACCATGGGAGCAAGCCATGTTTTTTGGGACAGAATGGCTACTATAAGTGTGGTAAGTTGAGACATTTCATTAAGGGGTGCCCGTTATGGAAGAAACCAACTGAGGCCTTTAAACCTCTGACTAGAGAGAGTCTACACCCTTAAGAGCAAGGAGTTAAACCAATCTAATGATTCAATTATAGGTCAGTGTTTTATAAGTGATATTCCCTTAATTGTACTATTTGATTCTGGTGTCACTCATTCCTTTATTTCTCATGAATATATGGAAAGATTAAGCTTAGTTGTAACCAAATTTCCATATGAGTTATCCATTTCTACTACAGTTGGAAAATATGTTTTGACTTCTTTGACTTGCCTAAATTGCCCTATCATTTATGAAAGTAAACCTTTTACTGTTGACCTTATCTGTCTGCCTTTGGTGGATTTAGATTTTATCCTTGGAATGGATTGGCTATCTTTTAATGAGGTAGTTTTAAATTATTTTGAGAAGTCTGTGAATTCTATGGACACTATACCTGTAAATAAGGGTACAGAGGAAAAGATCTAATGATTTTATTTCCTATGTTCTTCTAAGGTTAAGAGTTAGCATAAGCTTGATAGTATCCCTATAGTTAAAGAGTTCCCTGATGTCTTTCCTGAGGAGATTTCTAGTCTTCTACCAGAGAGAAAAGTAGAATTCTCTATAGAATTAGTCCTTGGAGTGGGACTGATCTCTATAGCACCTTATAGGATGTGTCCCTTAGAATTAAGTGAGTTGAAGGTGTAGATAAAAGACCTCCTAGAGAAGCAATTCATTAGACCCAGTGTTTCATCATGGGGATTACCAGTGTTATTTGTGAAGAAAAAGGATGGAAGTATGAGAATGTGCATAGACTACAGGCGGTTGAATAAAGTGATTGTGAAAGAAAAATATCCCGTCCCTAGGATTAATGACTTGTTAGATCAATTAAGAGGAGCATCTGTGTTTACTAAGATTGATTTCAGGTCGGGGTACCATCAAATTAGAGTGAGAAGTGAGGGTATACCTAATACCTCTTTTAAGACTAGGTATGGGCATTATGAATTTCTTGTGATGCCATTTGGATTGACAAATGCTCAAGCTATTTTCATAGATTACATGAATCACATCTTTATACCCTACCTTGATCAGTTTGTAGTAGTGTTCATTGATGATATTCTTGTATATTCTAGAAGTAGGCAAGAGCATGAACAACACCTTAAGATTATACTATGAGTGCTTAGGGAAAACCAGTTGTATGCCAAGCTTGAGAAGTGTGAGTTTTGGTTAGAGGAAGTAAGATTCCTAGGGCATGTGATTACCAAGGATGGGGTAGTAGTAGATGCAAGTAAGACTGAAGTAGTGGTTCATTGGGAGAGACCGACAATAGTGATTGAAATTCATAGTTTCCTCAGATTAGCCGGTTACTACAGAAATTTTATCCAAGGGTTTTTTCAAATAGCATGCCAATGACTAAGTTAACCGGGAGGGATGTTCTATTTAGGTAGGATTCTGAATGTGAACATAGTTTTTAAGCCTTAAAGGAGAGGTTAACCACTGCACCAATATTAACTATCCTGAATCCTTTGGAAATATTTGAGCTATACTGCAATGTATCCAAGAAAGGTCTAGGGTGTGTCTTGATGTAAGAGGGGAAAGTAGTGGCCTATAATTCTAGACAACTAAGGCCTCATGAGTGCAATTATCCCACTCATGATCTAGAATTAGCAGTCATAGTGTTTGCCTTAAAAATTTAGAGGCACTATCTTTATGGGTCGAGGTTTAAGGTATTTAGTAATTATAAAAGCCTCAAGCACCTCTTTGATCAGAAGGACCTAAACATGAGACAAAGAAGATGGATAGAGTTCATCAAGGATTATGAATTTGAGTTGAAATACCTTCTAGGAAAAGCCAATGTTGTGGCAGATGCCCTGAGTGGGAAGTCCCTCTATATAGCCCAGATGATGGTAAGTAAGATGAGTCTGATAGAAAATTTTAGGAACTTAAGTTTATTCGTAGTAAGGCTACCAGATAGGATCTACCTAGGTGAATTTTCAGATTGAAAGTGACCTTAGGACTCAGATCCTAGAGGCCCAATGGGAGGATGAATTCTTAAAGTCCTTGAAGGACCCAAAGGAATTCCATAAGGAGGTCGATGGGCCAATGACCTTATAGAACTGGGTTTATGTCCCAAGTCTAGGGGAGTTGAGGGAGAAAATCTTAGAAGAAGCTCATAGGATCGACTATACTATTCACCCTGGTGTTACTAAGATGTATCGAGACTTGAAGGGAAGATTTTGGTGGCCAGGTATGAAAAAGCACATCATTAAGTATGTTGCTAAGTGCACAGTGTGTCGGCAGGTGAAGATTGAACATTAAAAACCTACTGTATTGTTGCAACCGCTTAATATCCCTAAGTGAAAGTGGGATAAGATTTCTATGGACTTTGTGGTAGGTTTACCCAGGACTTAGTCAAGAAATAATGCTATTTGGGTGATAGTAGACTGATTAACTAAGTCTACATATTTCCTACCCATTAAGATCAATTTCTCCTTGGACAAATTAGCTTATTTGTATATTCAGGAGATAGTGAGACTTCATGGAATCCCTACTAGCATTGTCTCAGACAAAGACCCTAGATTTACCTCTAGATTTACCTCTAGATTTTAAAGAGCCTTCTAAGAAGCTCTTGGTGCTAGGTTAAATTTGAGTGCCGCTTATCATCCTCAAACAGATGGAAAAATATAGAGGACTATCCAGACCTTAGAGGATATGCTTAGGTTATATGCCTTGGAGCATAAAGGGAGTTGGGACCAAAGCCTAGCATTGATATAATTCTTATACAATAACAGTTTCCATTCTAGAATAGGGATGGCACCCTATGATGCTTTGTATGGGAGGACGTGTAGATAACCTCTGTGTTGGTCTTAAGGAAGGGAAAGACAATTGCTTGGACCAGAGTTGGTTCAGCAAACTACAGGCCAAATCAAGATGATCAGGGATAAGATGGCTAGGGCTCAAGATAGAAAAAAGAAGTACGTTGACAAAATAAGGAGACCACTGGAATTCAATAAAGGGGATCATATTTTCCTTAAGGTATCACTAGTTACTAGTATAGGTAGAGCCATTAAGTTCAGAAAGTTAAATCCCAGATTTATTGGGCCATTCCAAATTTTAAGGAAGGTTGGTTAAGCAGCTTACCAGATAACCTTGGCCCTGTTCTTATCGAACCTCTATAATGTTTTCCATGTTTCACAACTTCAGAAATACATCCATGACCCATCCCACATTCTTGATGCCAGTATAGTACAGTTGAAAGAAACTTTAACTTATCATCTAAAACCTTTAAGAATCATTGGGAATAAGGTCAAGTAATTGAGGGACAAAGTTATCCCTCTGGTTAAGGTTTTATGGGATCAGTCATCTCCACAAGAGGCAACCTAGGAGAAAGAAGAGGACATGAGGAAGTCTTACCTCGAGTTATTTGAATAGGTACATTCTAATTTTGAGGATAAAATTATTTTAAAGGAGAGGAGAAATGTAACATCCACTCCTAAGGTGGTTAAGAGATGTTTGTTAGTTGTTAATTTAAATTTAAATGCTTGTGTATGTTGCATTAATTGCATATAGTTGCATTAGTGTAGGGACTTAATTGAAAGAAAGAAAAGTTGAGTCAAAGTGTGGCCAAGGACCTAATCGAAACAAGAAAGTTCAGCTAGGCCAAAATCATAAATGAGTCAAGGACTAGAATGCAAATAGGGAGAGTTAATATTTAAAAACCCTAAAACCCTAGCTTAAACCAAGCTTTAGTCAATTTCCTAGAAAGAGAAGGAGAAGCGGCAAGTTAGGGCAAATGGGAGGAGATTTGCTAAAGGAAGAATAGATTTGAGAATGGGAATTAGTCCTACAGTAAGAAGAGAACCATTCTAACACATTATACACAAACATTTCTCAAAAAATAAAGGTAACAACTCAACCCAAAACCCCATTTCTGAAATATGCAGCAACTTGCTGATAAATGTGATTTTTGAATGTTTAAAGTTAAGTTTGGGGTTCTAACCTACATTCCTTATGTTTTTAAATGCTATTGGGTGATGCTTACTGAATTGTTATACTTATTTATGCTTGTTATTGATTGTGAGAGTGGGCTTTTTCCTTAAGTGCAAAAATATGGTTTGATCTTAGCTTTGAGATGTGTTAAGTTGAGTTTTGGGTCTGTTATAGATGCTAAATGATGTTTAAATGTCGGCTTTGAGTTCATGGCTTGAGAAAATAGTTTGAGAACATGTTTTTAGGGCAAAACTCTAGGTGAAACAATGATTTTTAAAATAGACTGAGTGCTAGTAGCCAATTGCCAGCCTTGAAAGTTGACTTCCATGTTCATCCTCTGCCTAGAAAAGTAAGACAGAACACTAACAGTTGACTGCTAGCCCTTGGAAGTCGACTATCGTGTTCTTCATTTTTTAGAAAATTTTTCAAAAATATAGTAATCGATTGCCAACCCCTGGGAGTCGACTATTAAGGCTAGCAGCCGACTGGTAGCTTTCATCCATGACAATGGAAATTGGATAGTGAGCTAGCAGCCGACTGCCAACGAGAGAGCAATCAACTACCAGCCCCCTGACTTGGATAATGAACTCAACGATCATTTTAAGAGATAAATAGCCCAAGATCTCACTCAAACTAATGATTTAAACCTAGGATGTAGTGGGTAACATGTAAGAGATAGAGTCACGAGTCACTAGGACGAGAGGATCCTTGTGATATTGAAACAAAAAGAGAGCAGAGAACACAAGAGAGGAAAGAGGAAAGTATTTTGAACATATGCCTTAATGGTAGATAGGCTTATGATCGAGTAACCGATTATTGGTATGGGACAGTCATTGGCATTCCACAATTGCGCCATGATTTAGGAAGGTTAAACATCCAATTGAACTTAGACAATTTTGAAATCACTGTAATGGTTGTGAACTTTAACTTAGTGTCATCTTTCAAAGGCCATTTAAGAAACACATACTTAGAGTTAAGCAAAACCATGGACATGAGCCGAGTCACCCTAGTGTATATGTAGAAAATAGTGTGCTGGAAGTGTGATCTATCAAAGAGGGATAATGATTCCATAGTATTATGATTTACCCAAAAGTGGAGAGGAAATGATCTGGGCAGAGTTGATGGTGATCCCATGAGTTGATAACCAGTCTCATTAGAGGAAGGGAGACATTAGGTGATTTGACAACTATCCCGCTAGTTATGAGAATGGTACTCAGATCCAGCTGAGGGATGCCTTAAAGTGTATAAAAGGTTAAAGTTAAAGCTAGAGTTATAACTAAAGTGTGGCTGAATAGTCACAAACTCATGCATATGGACAGTGGTACATGGACTTATTTGCTAGGCAGTGCTCGCGATAACTCTTATGATGTGTTATTTTCCTGCCATATGTTTAAAGTAAAGTAATGACATGTTTACTATCCCATAATATGTTTTATATAAGAAGTTATGATAAGATGATGATGAATGAACATCCCATATTTCAAAGTTTAAACGTTTAAAGGTACATGCATAAATTTGAGCATATGATTGAAAGTATGTTGCATGCATTACATCCCTATAGCATATGGTATGTATTATGTCTTATGATGAAAAAGAATGTAGAGTTTTTTTGTATAAGTACGATGGTACAGGTAAGTGAATTTTTAAAACAAGTTACATTGCAACTAAGATTTATTTCTCACATGAGTTCTAACTTATACCAGATGTGTAGGTTTCTTGGCTGGAGGAGAAGGTAAGCAAGAGAGAATACCCTTCATGGGGCTACCTGAAAATGTCAATTTTGGATAGTATAGGCACATGTTCAACTTGTACTAGCTCTTATAGTTTTAGGAAAGGCTAGTAAAGAATATCTCTTGTATAGCCTCTATTGATTTAGATGTATATGGATTAGTCTGAATTTATGGATACAAAAGTTGATGGGGTCATGAGTGGCAGGGTTGTTGCCTCCATACCCTAATGAGTTACATGAAAGTTAATGAATGAGTATTTATGTATGTTTGTGTATAGCTACTTAAGATGAATTATGTATATGTATTTAATCTGACATTCTGTTACTATGTATGAGAACCCGAGTGTAAAACCCAACCCAAATGGCACTCAAATAATTAACTTGGTAAAAGTTAAAAATTTACTCGGGTAGATGTAACAATAACACACTACTATTATGATATTCATATATTATACCTTTTAAATAACTAAAAGGAACTATAGGCTAAAGGGGATGTTATAGGCATTACAGTTGATGTAAAATATACCATTCCTAGAAAGAAAAGAAGTAAGGAAATATCTCCTAAAGATACTCAAGAAGTTTCAAATACAAATCAACAATCCCACATTTTTGAACAAGTAACCCCAGAAGTGGTTTCAACCCAAGAAGTGGTTCTACTACTGGAAAATTATAAGATCTCATTGAAATAATATAAGGAAATGTGGGAAAGAAATGAAAATTTTGTTGATAATATTTTTGCATATGCAATAGCTTATAAAGTTACCAATGATGAGGGACTTGAACCCAAAACTATGGAAGAATATCGATATCGAAAGGAATAGCCAAAATGGAAAGGTTTAATACAAATTGAATTAGACCTGTTATCAAAATGAGAAGTTTTTAGACCAATTACCTAAAAACTTGAAGATGTTAAACCTATAGGGTATAAATGAGTATTTTTCCATAAAAGAAATGAGATAAATGAGATTTTGAGGTAAAAGGCACAACTTATAGCATAAGGTTTCTCACAAAGGCTTGACATAGATAATAATGAGACTTATTCTCTAGTTATGGATACATTTGAAGGATTTAATATGCGTGAAGAATATAACTCAAAACCTCAAGACAAGTATTCCATCAAATTACAAAGATCTTTATATGGATTGAAATAGTCTAGACGGATGTGGTACAACCATCTTAGTTAAAACAAGGATATAAGAAGGATCCTATTTGTCCTTGTGTTTTTATCAAGAAGGCAAGTTTTGGATTCTCAATAGTTGTAGTTTATTTTTATGACTTAAAAATAGTAGGAACTCCATAAGAGATTTCAAAAACTACATAGTATTTAAGAAAAGAATTTGAAATGAAAGATCTTGGGAAGACAAAATTTTGTCTGAGATTTCAAGTTGAACATAAAGCTTATCCTTTAAGTTCCCTAATGACTATTTGTTCACTTATATAGTAACAGACCCTTATCTTCCATGAAAAGATAGCGAAGAATTTCTTAGTCTTGAAGAACCATATAAAATAGGGGCACCTTAATTCCTTAAAATTTGTACTACTAGACCAAACACCACCTTTGCAGTGAACTTGTTAGCAAGGTTTAATTCTGCACTAACAAAAAGGAATTAGAATGAAGTGAAATATATCCTTAGATATCTTTGTGGAACATCTAATCTAGGTTTATCCTCCTCAAAATAAGCAAACCCATAGTTAATTAATTGGATATGCTGATACTGGATATCTTTACATGTGGAAGAACTATAATTTCATGAAAATTAGTGAAGCAAACAATTATAGCTACATAATCAAATCACTTAGAATATTGGCTATTTATCAAGAAATTCATAAGTGTGTATGGTTGAGAACCATGACTCATCATATTATAGAAGCATGTGGATTGTCTACAACCAATGATGAAGCAACAATATTGTATGGGGATAATACAGCATGCATCAATAATGTATCTAATCTTTTCACTGAAGTTCTATGAACTTAAGATTTTAAGAAGCATGTATACAATGTCTTGAAGACTTTCATAATAAGATATATACTTAAGGGGAAGAAGATTATCAATGAATAATGTGTTCTTTTTCCTTTGCTAAGTTTTATCCCATTGGGTTTTTCCTAGCAAGGTTTTAATGAGGAATATATTCATAGTGTATGTGTAACGACCCTCTAATACATCCTACGCGCTGCTTATCTGATTAGCGGAAGCATATGGGGTATTCTGAATGTTTATTCCCTATGTGGGAACGTCAGGGGATCGCTACTGGTTGAGCATAACCCAAATAGATTCTCCGTTGTCCATTCGGATTCCGTTCAACCCTAATTCACACGCAACTAACTAAATACACATACATACATCATCAATAATAACTCTGGGATGAAATCTAAACTCATATACATGTCACGTCATACGTTCATACACATTTCAATTCAATTCCATAAGTTTACAGCGGTAAATTCTACCGAAAATCTGGCAGAATTTCCTCTGTAATTTGATCATATCCCAAATACAGAATCACCTGTTTAAAAATCAACAGCCAGTCCAACAACAGCAGTAAACATAACTAATATAAATCCATACACAGCAACATCAATTCATTACTACAATCCATGCATACTATCTGAAACGTTATATGTACATTCAGTCTAGTCCATACAGAATTTATAAGAGAAAGAATCCGATAAATAACAGCGTCATCAAAGTATATATACAATTGATTCAAGCCTAAGCTAATCATCCTCCGGTCTATCCTCAAGTCAGCTTCGGCTATCGTCTGGGCTCTGCCCCTGTCCCTGTTCATCTGAGTACACAGCCTAATGAGATGTGAATCCCAGTAGAATAATTTACAATTTAATTATCATTCAAAAACCAGTTGAATACCCAGCGGTGAGAACACCGAAATCGTCTTCCCGAAATCAGTTCGAAAATAGTAGAATACCTTATCTTTAAAATCGTTTAATCACATGGAAATCGCGGCAAGTATTCAAAATCATAAAATTAATTTCTTTGAAAATCAGTCATCAAAAATCAAGTGAAATCCCATGCCCTGTGTATCTCAATCCACGTTGGCTACAAATCTGCTGTAATCAAATCCAAATCATCTTCTAATTGCACGTAGTCTAGAGAGAATACCTCTCTTATCGTTGGGTGTGATCTGTAACACCAATCACCCGAATCAAGCCTATATTGTGAGTGTGATCTGTAACACCAATCACCCACTCAAGGACCGGGTGAGAATAAACATCTAGGGCGTCCCCTAGCATGTGCACATACGCCAATTCTCATCCTTGTACAGTCTATTCGAACTCACATGCACTCGGTCGGCTATTCCTCAGGGTTCTAGGGTATCACGCCTAAATCAAAATGTTTCCCCGTGTAGGTTATCCACCCTTATACTCCCTAAACCTTTCTTAGGGTCGTCCTGGTTTAACGCATAATCCCTAAATCAGTACAAGCTAAATCTGATAAAAATAGTTTCGTTAAAAGATTCCTGTACGAGGGATACTTAACGGCCGTCCCATACCGGCTATCAAGTACCCAACCCTAAGTAAATCCGCCCTAAAGGCATCTAAACTCGATAAACAAGGTGTCTAACATGCAATTAGGGTTTTCAGCACACAGGCATGCAATTTTATCCCATCGAAAGCAGCACGCAAATCCATGCAAGTCATCTAAATCTTTTAGGTATTCACTAAATCAATTCTATGGTTTGGGAAGCATAAATTATCCTACCTGGTCTCCGAATGCTCTAAATCACTTCAAAATTCCCCGCAGTCTCGGTTTCTGAGCCTAATTAATTTTCTAGACATAAAATTAAACATTTAGGCTCGTCACGTCATCCAATTTTCAATCCTAAACTCGGTTACACAGTTACCTAGGTTAATTAATTGCCTAATTACGTTCAGCAGCCAATTCAGTCATATACCATTAGTTTTTGGGAAAACGGACCTTACCACTGTGCTCGGATGATGGAATTCTATGTCACGGTGGTCTCGTTTTCTCGGGATGCACGTCCAGAAGCTCCGGCACGGCGGCACACGGTGGCGCACGGCGAGGAGGTGCGGTTTGCCTCGAAAATCACACCACGGTGAAGCCCGCAAGCCCAGGAGGCCGAATACGGTGGTGGCACGGCGGTTCACGGCCGTTTGCGCGGTGTTTTCCAGCCACGAAACTTCTCACACGGCGAACGACGTTACGCTCGCCGATCCGGGCGCCGGCCTCCTTTGGCGGCCAGACTCGGAGGAGGAAGCTGGCAGCTCGGGCTACACGGTGGTGGGGGCGGTGACGGTCAATGGCGACGGACGGCTGCGATTCGAGCTGGGGAAGTTTCGCCCGATGGAGGGGAAAAACGGCGTTTTCCTGACGGCTCCGACGGCCGTTGGTGGCCTTGGTTGGTTGCTGGAGGTTGTGGGCAGTGAGGGCTGTCGGTTGGTACCCTTGGTGGCGACCCACAGTGGCTGTGGCGGCCAATCACGGTGGAGAAAGGTGGAGAGAGAAAAGAGAGAGGAGAGATAAAGTGTGGTGAGGAGAGAGAGTGAAATGAGAGAAATGGAGGGAAATCGTGTAATTTAAAGCCTCCAGGGACGATTACGACTTTTCCCAGGCCACCCGGGGATGTTTTAGGGTGTCAGCATCCTTCCAGATGTTGGCACGCATTTCCATGCAAAAGTTTTGGCCTTCGTTAACGAAATTGATGCACGAAACTCCTTCCATCAGTTTTTGATTGCCGGATTGCATTTCTTTCTATTCGATCGTGTTTCTGGCTTCAAACGACCTTCTGTGTCAAGTCATTATCCTTGAAATACATGTCAGGCTTCATTTGATTGGGATCAGGGTTAAAAATCAAGTTTTTATCTTTCAAAATCCTTTAAAACTCTTTCAAATCTTTCCCGTTGTTACAGTATGGTCATCCAAAGGGAAGTATTATAAACAAATTTTCTTATGCAGACGACCACAACCATTGTTAATAATGGATCTTCACAATTTTTAACCTCTCCAAAACCTTATCAATAGTCTCATTTGTAATACCTCACCATGAAAGCGCTCTTAATAGTATGGTGTAACCTTCCCTATATCTTAGTATGGTTAAAAGTGTATTATAATGTCCTTAATTCCACTTTATGACTATAGTCCTATAAATAATAGAATATTGTACACAAATAAAGATGATGAATAGAATCTTTGTGCATCTTTCTTGTGTTCTTGAACTCTTTGTTTACAACATGTATGAACTTGAACCATTTTATGAATATTGTAATAGCCTCTATGTCTGAATCTTGAATGACTTTTATTCTCACTTCAAGCCATTAAAAAATTGGACGGATATCAAAAGAATGATTCTATTCTATGATAGAACATAAGAATGTAAACAAGTTCTTGAAAATGAATACAAATACATGAAGTCTCCTGTCACAGAATAATTTTCTTTTTCCTAAATAAATATATTGTTATCTTGTGTATATTTATGTCTCAAAAAAGTTCACATAAAATAAATTTTAATTTTGAGAGCACCAAAATAAATATAAAGATATTATAAGTTGACAAAAATTAAATCAAAATATATAAATATTAATTATATATTTGAGTTATTTTAACTGCAAGAACTGAAATATTTATTTCCACTATTCTTTTTTTTATTTGATATATTTTTGAGATAAGATATAAATTACCTTAAAATTATTGGTGTAGAAACATGAAAATAAGAATAAACACTAAAACAAAAAAATGTGAAATTTATTAATAAATTTGTTTTACTAGACTATGACACAAAAATCTCAATTTCTTTAAAGTAATTCAGGTCTCTCACAAGTTGATTTTGTCATATCACCTAGTGTAGTAAATACATAGACATGTTATCTCTATGCCCTGTACCTTGCCTGTTTGTCTAAAACCTCTACACGTGGGATGTAGACAGGACCTCAATCTCCAACACATTTCTTTACCTAAAGTATCACATAAGTAACACACACACACTTACATATATACGTTTTAAAAATCATACTGCTCATTGAACCAGTGGAACAACTAGTTTAGGATTTACTAGTTCAATCGTGGTTAAAAAATTATTTATATTATATTTATATTATATTATAATGTATTTAATTAATTAATTAAAATAATATAATAAATATATTATATATTTTTATTTCATATAAAATAAAATAAAAAACCATATATCTTTGATATTTATGAAAAAATTAAATATATATCATTCACCAAATTAAAAAAAAATAAAAAAATGTGTAACATTTACTTTATTAAACTTAAGATTTATTAAATTTTTTCCTACCATTTCTTCATCTCTTATTCCTACTATACTAACTTAACATTTATTACATCTACCTACTTATTTTTATCTTATTATAATATTTTATTCATACTTTTTTCCTTCCCTTCTCTTCTTCTTTTCATTTATTTTTTCATATTCCCAATGCCACCTTCTTTTCCTCTTCACTCACACCACTTCCTTTTCATCTTTCCAATGGTTCTTCTTTGAAAGTGAAGGGTGGCTCTTCTCCAATGTAAGACCATTGCATTTCTCTAGCGCTTCGCCAATGAAAGGGTGGGTCTTCAAACAATACCTTCTGCTTCTTATTATACTTCTCCTTCTTCTCTGAATGATCTACTGTCATTTTTTTTTGGAACCGCAAAAAAAAGAAGATTATGGAATCACCAAACTGACAGTTTTTGTTCAGTTTCACTAGTTTTTAACCAAAAAAAGTGGGTGTTGATCAATTTTTCAACTATGTGGTTTTGGAAATTATTTCAAATTGAAAAAATGACTGGTTTACCAATTTTCTAGTTGAACTGACCAGTCTAGTTTTATTTTGTTAACTTTGTGTGTGTGTGTGTTTATATATATATATGTAAGCTTTTCATCATTATTTTTCTCCATCCCATTTCTTCTTCTTTAGAAACACTTCTCTTTTATAGGGTGAAGGTCACCCTTTAGTAACTCATTACTTATGGGGGAAAATTGATTTGCATTTAATAAAATAATGGCTATATAGATGTTACAAATGTTATAAGTGAGACTCGTTGTCTTAAAATATAGGGTTAGATAAAAAAAAACCCCCCCTAAACTTTGTCCTATGTAAAGAAAGCCCCCTTAACTTTATTATTTGATGCTACTAAACTCATTTACACATCAAATTTTAATGCACTACAAGAAACATGACTTTCAGTGGCGACAAAAAATTTTGCCACTAAAAGCCCTCTTTTAGTGGCAACAAAATTTGTCGCCACTGAAGACTTCCAATGGCAATATGAAAAGTCGCCATTGAAGTTAAAACTGTCACCATCAAAGATCTCCAGTGGCAACTATTTAAATGTCACCACTAGAGGTCTTCATTAGGGACAGATTTTGTCACTACAGAAAGTCTTCGATTGCGACACATTTTGTCTCCACTAAAGAATGTGTTGCAACTGAAAGTCTTCAATGGTGAAAATTGAAATGTCGCCACTATAGGGGCTTCAATGGCGACTATATATGTTGCCACTGAAGACTTTCAGTGGTGAATTTATTATTGTCGCCACTAATGCATCAAAGAAAAGGTTGACAAAGAGCGCCAACACTATTAAGTCATTGTGCTCTCCAATTAACTCCAAAATTTTGCCTTCACCACGCGTTCTTCATTGTCCAACCCATCACCATTCACTGTGCAATAGCAACATTCTTCATTGTGCTTTTGCGGCCTTTACCATCTTTTGTCACTCCATTGGGCTTCATTATGCTCTACTGCCCTTCACCGTCTTCCACTGCGAGTCCCCTGCCTCTGTTGCAAGTATATTGCATCAAAAGCTTCATCAACTGCATCTCTATTTTTTGTCGCCAGCCAACTTTTGTTGTTCCTGGTATGTGATTCTCGTCGACTAATTCAAGATATACTTGTGATGGAATGGTCTAATTTCTTCCCTGTTGCAATTTTCGTAGTTAAAGTTAATGTTGAATCCCCAAATATGTAATTCGCTGCTACTAGTGGGTTTGTGTTGTCATTCAAATTGAAGCTTTTGTATTTGTTTATAATGTAACTTTGCATGTGTGGTTGCTGTAGCATTGTTTTGATTTTACTAGTTTTATTTTTTTCTACATCTATTTTTTTGTCTATTTAATCTGTTCTAATTTTTCTGGGTGGTTGCTGCCTGCTAGTATTGCCATGATATGCTATTGTTGGGTGGTTGATGGTGGTTGGCTAGTAATAGAACCAGCAAAAATAGAATAGTAGAGAGAAAATAAGAGAAATTGATGTTGAAATGCATGAAAAATCCTATTCTAAATATGTTCTGTAAATACTAAAATTTTGCTGCATAAAAGGTGAGGAAATTGTGATTGTTGATGGGTGTTTGGCTAGTTGTATTTTCATATATTGAGTAGGAAATTAATTGGGTGTATGTGGGTTATGTATATATATATTTTTCTACATTTTGTTGCCGTCTTGACCAAGATTGAGTGTAGGGTAGAGTAAATTTTGTAGGAAAAATAGGAATGAAATGCCATCATGTGAGTATCAATATTTTTTTGCTGTAAAACTGGTAATTCTTATCTAAAACTAGTTTTATTAATGTAGGGAAGATAATAATATGAACTTGGAGAATTTGGAATAAAAGTATGGTAAAAAGTAATAGAAATAAGGGATAGTTATGGTGAAGTTTCTAGGATATGGGAGGTGACTCTAGGATAATGTATAGTGGGTATAAACACTATAAAAAATACTAAATTTTGGGCATAAAACTTCTACCTTGTGTAGTACAAAAATTATGTGCAGAATGGAGCATAATCCACAGGTTAGGGGACCATAGGTAAGTGGGATAGAGGTAATTAAGCTAGAAAGGGAATTTAACTATTGAGAGGTAATGCATTGTAGGTACTAGATAATTAATAATGTATTCCTTTAATGACAGATATTATATTAGTTTCAATTTATGAGTGTAGGTGCTTGCAAACTCTCAAATCATATGTCCGTAATAAGGCTCATCTAGAAGGATCAATTGCAAAAGGTTACTTGGCAGAAGAATGTCTAACCTTTTGCTCGTGATACTTGAAGAACATCTCAACCAAGCTTAATAAACTAGCTAGGAATAATGATGGACTCGAGAAGGATTGTGAGATGTCTATCTTCAAAGAAAGTGGTCAACCAAGAAGGGATTACAGAATAATTACTCTATCTCATTTAGTGTTTAACCAAGCTTGTATGTATGTGCTTTAAAATTGTGAGGAGGTTTGGCCATTTATGGAGTAAGTTCAAACTACTTCTCTAATATAATTATTTGCACTCCCTAATACAAAGAGTTCACAATATTTCTCTTGTAATATGTAGGGAGCACCAAAAGGAGGTTGAGATGCAAAGACCAGTAGTAGATGAGAGGAGTAACAAGGAATTTCCTAATTGGTTTCGTACACATGTATTGGTTTATATAAACTTAGAGCCTAATGCATTATATTTCAATTTATAATTTAGTTTATTAGTGATGACCTAATCCTCCTTATTTATGTTGGTCTTTAAGCTATCTTTACAACAATGTGTAAGTGAAGAGATCTTAAGCTTAGTTGTAGGTCCTCTTTAACAGGTGCATAGATATTCCACATTTATGGTGAATGGATAAAGATTTCACACAAAAGATTGTGCCCTAAGAAGAAAAATACAAAATAGTAGAGTTCTTATAAATGGTGATGATTCAAACCCTAAGAAGGAGTACTTTGGTGTAATAGAGGATGTATATGAACTTTCTTAATGGATTTATAAGTGTTAATACTCGAGGTTCGTTGAAAACAAATGAACCATTTTTCTTGGCATCTCAAGAAGAAAAAATATTCTACTTGTTAGATGATATAATTGATCAAGTGTGGTTAGTTGTTGTGAAGACAAATCCTCATGACCTATTTAACATGCCTCAAGAAGATGATGGCGATGATGGTGACCATGTGTCGCTCAATTAATAAGCATACCAAAAAATTGAGGTTGACCAATTAAGTGCTTAAGCTAACAAAGAAGTGGAAAATGAGATTGTAGTTACTTTTCAAAGGGTATATTTTGAACCACAAACTTTCAACTAAGCAAGTGATGAAGCACAGAAAAATATGCATAACTCTAGTGAAGTGAATTTCATTAATGGTAGTTTTATATATATGAGTGTAAATGAAGAAAGTAAGGAATAAGACTTCATCTCTGACAATAAGACACGAGACAATTAAAGGTTGCTATAGCAATTATGGTAATATAACTAAGACTTGTTATGTTTTACATTTTTATGTTTAATCTAAGCATATATATTTTATTGCAGAGAGATTTAATTTATTTTGTTTACCCTACATATGAATTATTATTTATTTTTTAAATATAACATTACAGGAAATGTTAGGAGTTGGAAGAGGTCAAGGCCTTAAGGTTGTAAAAGCTGGTACACATCGAGGAAGACATGACAATCAGGGAGAAGTGAATTCAGCTTTGCGATTATTACCACCACATGCTGATAGTGTTCTATAGCATCCTTATCTGCTAAATGAGGATTCTCTAATGGATCAGCTAAATGAGAATTCTCTAATGACGCAAGGATCAAGGAATCTGAGTAGTGCAGGTTAATTTATCTTTATGTGTATAATTCGATAATATCTAGGAGCAAGAATATTAACTATTTCCCTTTCTTTTTTTACAGCTTCTTGAACTTCTAAGACTAGCAGAGGGAAATACAAATCAATTGCAGTGGACATGAAGCCACAATTTGGAAGCAAGATCAAGATTGACATTCCTAAAGATATTCAATGAGTTGTGGGCCCTGAAATTAGAGATATAGCCAGTTACTGTGAATTTTTTTGTGAGGCAAACTGTCTCTTTTAGATCTAGTAGATGGAAAAACGTTTTTACCACATATGGACAAGCAATGTGATTGAAAGTAAAGGTAATAAATTAAAAAGAAGCATATACCTTCATAATTTTTCAATCCTTTTACAAGAATTATATTTGTTTATATTTTAGGAGAAGTTTGAGATTGGTGATGAAAGAAAATATATGGCAATGGAGAAATTTGTCATCAGTACTATGCAGAGGCTTTTTAGGAAACGAAAGACTCATTTGTACAAACAGTACAACCACTTTAACACTGATGAAGAGAGATTGGCTAATCAACCCACTGATGTTACTTCTGAAGATTGGGAGCGGTTGGTTGTAACACCTATTTGTTTTTTAATTCTAGATTATTGCTTTCTTAATTATTTGAATGATTTTGCCATAAATTGTGATGAAAATGCTTTTATGATGTAGTGTTTAGAATAAATATTAAGAGTGAAAGAATGGACATAGTCATCAAGTAGCATGAATTTTTCATAAAAGGGAAAAATGAAGTTTCTAATAAATTCAAATTGGTTTCTTAACTTAGCCGAAAAGGTTTGTGAAAGTAAAAAGGAAGCATGTCAAATTTTGTCCCTTTCTCTCTTGTTTTAGCTGAATTAAGATGTGAGTGGGAGAAAGAATTGGAAAGTGAGGATTTATTTATATTAACATGTTCCCTCCTTGTCACCAAGGAGCTTTCTAGAGGGAAATTGTAATTGGTTAAAAGATGATGATGTTGATTTGTGAGGAAGGAAAGGAGAAATGAAAGAGACGTGTGAATTTGGTTTCTCTCTTTTCTTACATTGACCAAAACTAGCATGTAAATGAAATGGAAAGTGTGCAACTTAAACTTTATTACTCCATTCAGTGAAGAAGTGGGAAAGAAGAATGTAAAGTGATGTATTATTTAAGTGAATTAATTTCTTCTTTCACCGAAGGGCTTGTAGCATTTGGAAAGGAAACTTTGTTAAGAAAAGTTGTAAGAGTGAATTGGTAATGAAGAAAAGAAGAAAGGAAAAAGAGACGTGTTGCACTTTTGTTCCTTCTTTTCCTTTCATTCCTTTTATCTTACCTTGAATGAGAGTGCAAGTGGGAATGGAAAGAAGCATTCAATGAAGAGGTGGGAGAGAGAAATGGAGATGTGTTCTAATGGCTTTCTCTTTTCTTCTCTTTGCTTTTCATTCTTAATGTGACCGAGAGAAGAAATGAAGGAATTGCAAAATATGAATTTTATTCTAATGGCTTGGTCATGAAGCGGTCATGAAGCAAGTGAAGTAGCTCTTTAATACAATATTGATTTCTCTTTCTTTAGTTTAACTAAAAGACAATTAATGGGAAGAATGAATTTGACGATTTTCCTTGACTTTTTTCTTTTCTTTTATTCCTTTTGTTTAACCGAATAGTCAAAAGAAGGAATTGATTTAAATATATATGCATACAGTGAGTAGGAAGAAGAGCTTAGCATTTATTCAAATATAGACATATGCATTTGGTGACATCAATTAAGAGTAGGAAATAAAGTTTATGAAGAGGGAAAAAGGAACTTGGAGGAGAGGGAAGAAGGAGGGTTAGCTGAAAGGGTGAAGAAACAAGAAACTAAGGCAAAATGAAGGAAAACATCAAGACACTTTCACTTTTCTTGCATTCCTAAGGTAGCTTAACATATCTATGGTTTTTGTTTCATGATTTATGGTATATTTATGATGATTTGAAATTTTCATGAAACATAAACTTTCCATCTTTACATTCTTCAAGATGCAAACCTTTCTTTGGCTAAGCTTGTATGATGATTTTGTTATTTTTGTGAATGTAATGATGTAGATGTTGTTATTTCCATGAAATAATGGTTGTTGTAAAAATTTTAGTATGCATCATGAAAAACCCTAGAATGAGAAAGTGTTGAAATTTCATGTTCTTGAATGACCAATATATGTTTTATGTTAAAAACACCTAAAAGAATCATGGTAGCTAGGTTTTGGCTTGAAACCACGGCATTACCCTTTTTAACCTACCTAAACCGAGAGCATCCTTTTGACATATAGAAGTGCTTGCTAAAAAAATGTGTGAGAAAAGCTCCATTTTAGTTTTGGTAAAAGAAGAGAGAAATTAATGGTAAATGGATGTGTGGTAAATTGTCTATCCTTTTTCATATGATAAATTTCATGTGATTGTCCTTGAGATATAGGAATGATAAAATGTGTGTAACCATAAATTTAGCATGTAAAATGAACCAAGAAAATAAGTAAAAGAAATGACTAAGTGTATGGTTGCCTAATGTGAATGTGAGAAAAGTACCATAACAATTTTAATATATGGTATCACTAGACTTGTAATGTAGAAAGGATGGAAGAATGTGAAATTTTGACATGAAAAACCTTAGATTCCATCCCTATCTCATGATGGCCAAAAGTAATCTCCTATTTTAGCCTCAGTAGCCAAATCTATATGCTATTTGCAAATGACTTATGACTTGTCTTATAATGGCTAAATTCAAGGGAAAGTGGAAGGGTGATAGTAAGATGAATTGTGGTTGCTATTTACATATATATGTGCCACTAATGTTCTTATGTTGGAAAATTTATGAGATTATGGATGGCTAATCTAAGATCACATACCAATATACAATTGCAACATAATCTTTCCGTAAAGTGGCCAAGAGTCCACAATGTGACCAAGTGTTCACTAATCTTACAAAGGTGGTCAAGTGTCCACATTTCTTGAAGTGTGACCGAAGATGTTTCATACTTTAAGAAAAGGTAAGTTTTAAGAATGAAATGAGAAGACAGTCATCAATTAATTCGATTTTCTATATGTATGTCTTGGTATAAATTCCAGTAAGGTTCTTTATATGATTTCTATGACAATATGTTATATTTAAAATGAGAAAGTCCATTTTTTCACATGACACACCAATGAATCATATAATGCTTGCCAATATGCATATATGAAGGAGATTATGTATTGAATGTTGGAATGGAGATGAAATTGTTTTCTATGCTTGCATAGTGGTACATATCAGTAAATTTTGGAATATTGAACTGTTAAGCTACTGAGAAACTTGTTTTCTCATTTACGTGCTAATATGTATTAGATGCTGAAGTATAACATTGTCATAGAGATTGAAGTGGCATAGGTGGAGGTTCCTTTCCTTAGGAGTATTTTGGATCATAAGGGTTTGAGTAACAGACCTATTTTCTCCTTACTCTTATGAAAAGTTTCTTTGCAAATCTCAAATATATTAAATGATGTAATACTTGGGAAAGGATACATGATGCTTAATGAATGTATCATAGATGTATTATATTTTTATTTTCGCTGTGCTTACAAGTTATGATCTGAACAAAAGAACCCAAACATATTCAATTTTTATAATATTGCGATGGTATGAATGCTCAGACATTATTAATAAATAATTAAGGTTAAGATTAATGTACCAAACTTATCTGTTTACATCTAAGGTGTGGCAATACTAGATAAAGGTGTTACATTGGTAGCACATTATAGTTCAAATGAATTCAAGGTAATGTGGAATTATATGTTGTTTAAACTATTTAAACTACAAGAGTTTTCATTTAGTTATTTAAACTATAAGAGTTTCATTTTTGTAGGTTGTTAGTGAAAGAAATAAAAAAAATAGGGCAAAAAAACAACAATACATACATGTGGGCCTCGATTATTTGCTGAGATAGAGGAATCTACTATAAGTATTTTAAATATGTTTTTTAATTACTTAACTATGTGATGGAATTTGGTTACAAGTGTCTTTATTGTAGAGAGATCCTAAAACTGAAGAAAAGGCGCCAGCTGATCGAGTGTGGGAGCTATAGCACAATTGTAGAACAAAAGAAGGAGAAGTGGTGTGGTCAGATCCAAAGTCATAGGAAATTCATGTATATATACAATTTTAATTATCTTTTGAAGTTCAAATTTTAATTATATTTTGAAGTTTAAATTCATTTCTTGTAGGCTATTATCATTGTTTGCATTAATGTAGGGATGCATTCAAGAGGTTATGTCTCAGCAACAAGAAAATGAGGACCCACTGACTAAAGATGAGATTTTGGCATCTGTGCTTAGGGAGAGGTCAGGATTTGCTCATAGAAAAGGCTATGTAAAGAAGCGATCTAGTAAGAGATCTCGACAACAAGCAAATGTGGAAGCCAGCGTGTCCTCTGCAATTAAAGGTGTACGTGAGCATATGCAAGCTGAAATAGAGAGAAAGTTGCAAGATAACATGAAGAAGAAGTTGCAAGAAATAGGAAGCTCCAGGAGGAGAATCCTCAAATGCAAGCTATGTTTCAATGTCACATGCAAGTTGAGCTTGACCAAAGGATCCATGTAACATCCACTCCAATTATTATTAAAAAGATGTTTGATAATTGTTAATTTAATGCTTAATGCTTGTGTATGTTACATTATTGCATATAGTTGCATTAGTATAGGGACCAATTTGAAAGAATTACAATTCCTTAGTTGAGAGTAAGGCTAAAGACCTAAGTGAAAAGGGAAATTGTGCTGAGACAAAATGTGTAAAGTAAACCAAGGACCAAAGAGCAATTTTCCAAAATTTCCCTTAAACCCTACCAATAGCCCTAATCCCTCTTCATTCTTCCAAACCTTCAACATCCTAGAGAGAGAAGCAAAAGGGGCGAGTAGAGAGAGAAAGTGTAGAGTTAGGGCTGGGAAGGGAAGGTTTTCTGAAGTAAAGGGTGATTTAAGGCTGGGATTCGATCCTATAGCAAGAAAGAATCATTCTTAACACATCAAACACACACATTTTGCAAGAATCAAGGTAGCAATCCATCCTAAACCCTTATCTTTTTCTGAAATGTTACTATTGTTGGAAAATAAGGATTTCTACATGTTTGAATTAAGATTGGGGTTAAACCTACATTCTGTATGCTTTTATACTTTTATGGGATGTTGAGTTGCTGAATGTATGCTCATATATGTGTTTGTAATGGATTGGAAGGGCTAGGTTGTGTTTATCTAGAGATATAGACTAGTTTTCCTTGAATATACCATGTTTGAGCTAATGAATGAGAAATGTTTAATGAAAAGTAAAGTTTGTTGTATAAAAATTAAGCTCATGTATTTAGAATTGAAAATGGAATGCATTCTGGACTGGGTATTATCAAAATCACTGAACTGCAGCAGAGCATAGCAGCCGACTGTTAAGTATAAGGCAATCGACTGCCGTGTTCTTGGAAAACCCAGAAGTGTAGACAGAGGCTTAGCTGACAACTGCCAGATACCTAGCAAATCAACCTGTCAGTGCCCAGTGTCCGCACTAGCGATCGCCATCCTCGCAGTTGATTGTTGTGTTCTTGGAAACCCAAAAGTGCGCATGAAGCTTAGCAATGATGTTAGGTTCCTAACGATTAATTTTGGGCCCAGTTTGCTCAGATCGAGCAAATGATCAGCGCCTTAGTAGTCGATATTCGTGCTTATATTTTTACCCATAACACAATACAGAAAGCCACCAGGTGGTTGCCAACACGCTGGCAACCGACTGCTAACTTACTGATAGGCACCAGAGGATGACAGAGAGCCACTAGCTGACTACTAGCCTTCCAACAGTTGACTGGCAGCCCCCCAACTTGCAAAATGAGGTTTTTAATGGCAATTGAGCTTAGTAATTCTTCATGCTAACTTAATTAATGGCTCACAACATAGGTAAGCAAGGAAACTAGGAGTTTTGGGTGATGAGACCCTTGTGATAGTAAAAAAAAGAGAGAGAAGAAAACATAAAAAGGGAAAGAGGAAAGTATTCTCAGTGTATGCCTTAGGGTAGATAGACTCGTGATCGAGTGACTAATTGTCGGTATGGGATGACCGTTGGGCATTCTACAATTGTGCCATAAGTTAGGATGGCTAAACATCCACTTGAACTTAGATGATTTCGAAAACACCGTGATGGATGCAAACTTTAAGTTAGTTTCATCTCCCAAAGGCCATATGAGAAACACGTACTTAGAGTTAAGCATAACCATGACCATGGGCCGATTCACCCCATAGTATATGTAGAGAATAACGTGCTAGGAGTGTGATCCATCAGAAAGGGATGGTGATTCCATAGTATTATGATCCACCCAAAAGCAGAGAGGAAATGATCTGGGTAGAGTTGACGGTGATCCCATAAGAGTATACCAGCCTCGTTTAGGACGAAAGGGAGAAATTTCGCTGGTCAGGGATGATCTACCGGAAAGGGGCAAGGACCATTAAGGTACTTGGATCCACTGGGGAACGCCTCATAATGTATAAAAGTTAAGGCATGGCTAAATAGACATGTGCTCATCCATATAGATAGTGGTGCATCGAGTTTTCACTAGGCGGCTCTCCTGATTACTCTTAGGGTGTTTTATGTACTGCTCACATGTTATGGAAATGAAATGATGTTGTTTTTACTATCCCTTATATGTTTTATAAGAAATGCTTTATGATGAGAATAATGATGAATACACTTCCCATATTTTAAAGTTGATATGTTTTAAATGCACATACATACATATAAGTATATAACATGATTAAATGCTACACTCATTTCATCCCAATAGTATGTGATATGTTTTATGAAAGAATGTAGAGTTTTTTTGTGCAAGCACGATGGTACAAGTCAACAGATTTTGTAACTGGTTGTATTGCTACTGAGATTCATTTCTCACAATAGTGTTAGCATGTATTAGATGTATAGGTCCCCTTGGGCTAGAAATGGAGGTAAAGTATGAAGAAGTGTCCAATCCAAGCATATAAACTATTTAATTTCAATAGTATAAGTACATGGTAGGATTGAGCTAGCCTTTATGATATTTTGAGAAAGGCTAATGTAGGATTATTTTGTATAGCCTATTCTAACTTATCTGTATATGAATTAGGCTGGATTGATGAATAAACCATTTAATGGGGGTTATGAGTGACAGGATTGTTGCCTCCATGTCTAATAGTTAATTAATTATATTTAATTAAGAATGCATGTCTATGTATAATTAATCCAGGTGTATGATATATGTATTTATTCCGCTATGATGTTGAGAGAACCCGAGAGTAGAGACCAACCTAAATGGCAGTCAATTAATCAACTTAGTAAAAATTTTAAAATTTACTCGGGTAGAAGTGATAGTAACACCAACACTCTGATAATTATTTTCATATTGTAGTTTTTAAAATAACTAAAAGGAACCATAAGATAGAGGGTGTTACAATCCAAGCAAAGTTGGATATTATAATGTCAAAATTTCAACAAGTAACTTTCACTTTTGGTTCTTTTGTTCTAAGTTTAGATTGAATTGTTGATGATAATGGGCTAAAATTTAATGGTATTGTGTTTTTTTCTATAATCTATACTTATCCTTAATGTTTTTATTTTAAACAAGGACAAAATTCAAGAAGGAACAACAATTCCATACAACAATGATGCTTTGAATGTAACACCCCATCAATTAATTAGCCTAAATTAATGGTGTCATTTAATTAATTACTTGCTTGCTAATCAATTTAAGGAATTAGCTTAAGGAAGGAAAAATTCTACTTGCATAATTAAAGGGGCCCAAAATAGTTATATTGAAGGTAAGCTTGTACAAAATTAAAGTACTTGATTTAAATTTTTATCCTTTCATTAGGCTAGCCAAATTGCCAAAGAAAAGAGAGAATTTAAGCTAAATGTATATACATATAGATAACCTCATGGCAAGCACACTCACAAGTGAGGGAAGGTGGCGTGAAGTAGGCTAAAAGAGAGTGCAAAATTTTTATTTTAATTATTGTAATAAGAAGCTCAAGAAGGGAATAAGGATGCAACAAAAAAAAAGGGGAATACCAAGGTTTCTTGTGGAAGTTAGTTTCTTGTAAGAGTGGATAAATCCAAACTTGCAAGGAAGGGAAATACAAAGAGTGCGAGCAAAGGCAAAGTGTACTTGCAAGTACACTTTGTGCAAAATATATATACATATATTTTATAAAAAGAGAGTGTAGAATTTTAGTCTAAAAAAACAAAGGGAGAAGGAGTTGAGAGATTGGCTTTCCATAAACACAAAAAACCTCATGTGAAAGAGAGACCAAGGAAGAAAAGATCAAAGAAACAAGGAATTGAAGGAGACCAAGGAGGGGGCCAAGATCATTTCTTTTTTAGCTCACCATAAAGGTAGGTTAGCAAATTTTTTTTATTTTGGTTCCATAAGTTGGTATATGTAGGTTTGATATAGTATGCATGATAAACTTAGGAGTTGGCTATGTTGAATAAGATTCATAATGTGTTAGCCCTCTATGTTTGCGAAATAAACACAAATAAAAATGAAGTAAGAAGGGTGAAGTTAGCATTGGGAATTTTATTGCCATAAACACAAATAATTCATGATGAATACTATTATGAGGAATGAAATTGTGAGGGTTTTAGGTGAATAAAGATCATGGTCATGAGGGATATTCTCATGGGAATTACTAAACTTTTAGAAGGAAATTGAAGGGAATTTTATGTAAAGCTAAATTCTAAGAAAAGTAGACAATTTTGTAGTCATTATTGATATTTTGAAGAGAATTCTATGTAATGATAAATTCTAAGAAAAAGTAGAAAATATTGTAGTCATTATTTATAATTTGAAAGGAATTTTATGTAATAATAAATTCTAAGAAGAAGTAGAAAATATTGTAGTCATTATTTATAATTTGGAGGGAATTTTATGTAAAGATAAATGCTAAGAAAAAGTAGAAAACTTTTGTAGTCATTATTGATATTTTGAAGAGAATTTTATGTAATGATAAATTCTAAGGAAAAGTAGAGAATTATTGTAGTCATTAATAATAATTTTGGAAGGAAATTTATGAGAGAAACAATAGGAAATATTATTTCCATTAATAATAGAAATTTAGGTAAAAATGAAGAGGAAATATTATGTCCTTTAATAATAATTTTTGGAAAGAAGTTTATGTAAGAATAAATAGAAATTATTATGTCCATTAATAATATTTTTAGGAAGGAATCTATGTGAGGATAAGTCCCAAGAAAAGTATACAATAGTATGTCCATAGGTAATATTTTAAGAAGGAACTTAGATCTAATTTCATAGGAAACAGTGAATATGAAACTTTTGAATTTATTCAAAAGTTTTGAGGAAATAAAACCTCTCCCTAGATAATAAAAAGGGGGATGTAAGGTGACACCACACCACGCGGGGTCCCAAGTGCATACTAGTGACCTAGCGAGGCATGGCCGAAGGTGCTCCATGCCCAGGACCTAGTGTTCGATATCACACTAGACACGTGGCCGAGTGTCCACGCATTACCAGGTGTGGCCGAAGGTGTTCCATACCCGTGATCTAGTGTCCCGATGATTTCATGTATGTGGCCGAGTGCCCACGATTTACGATGTGTGGCCAAAGGCGCCCCACACGGGAGGCCTAGCGAGGCATGGCCAAAGGTGCTCCATGCCCATGACCTAGTATCCGCGATCACGCTATATACGTGGCCAAGTGTCCACGAATTATGAGGTGTGGCCGAAGGTGCTCCATGTAACGACCCCCTAATACGTCATACGCGATGCTCGTCTGATTAGCGGAAGCATATGTGGCATTCTGAATGTTTATTCCCTATGTGGGAACGTCAGGATCGCTGCGGTTGAGCGTAACCCAAATAGATTCTCCGTTATCCATTCGATTCCGCTCAACCCCGATTCACACGCAGCCTAACTAAATACACATACATATATCATCAATAATAACTCGAATGAAATCTAAAAGCGATATACATGTCTCATTATACATTCATACACATTTCAATTCAAATCCATAAGTTTATTTACCGTAAGTTCTACCGAAAATCCGGCAGAGTTTCCTCTGTAATTTGGTCATATCCCAAGTACAGAATCACCTGTTTAAAACGTAACAACCAGTCCAATAACAAAGATAAACATACTAATATAAATCCATACACCGTAACATTAATTCATCGCTACAATCCATACATACTGTCTGAAACGTCATATATACATTCAGCCTAGTCCATACATAAGTTACAAGAAACAAAATCTGATAATTAACAGTGTCATCAAAGTATATGTACAAACGATTCAAGCCTAAGCTAAATAATCCTCTGTCTATCCTCAAGTCAGCCTCGGCTATCGCCTGGCTCACCTTTTGTCCCTCGTTCATCAGAGTACACAACCTAATGAGATATGAATCCCAGTAGAATAATTTACAATTTAAATATCATTCAAAAACCAGTTGAATACTCAGCGGTGCGAACACCAAAATCGTCTTCCCGAAATCAGTTCGAAAACAGTGGAATACCTTATCTTTAAAATCGTTTAAACACATGGAAATTGCGGCAATATATCACAATCTGGAAATCTGTTTCTTTTAAAATCACGGATAAAAATCAAATGAAATCCCATGCCCTGTGTATCTCAATCCACGTTGGTTACAAATCCACTGTAACCGAATCTAAATCATCTTCTAATTGCACGTAGTCTAGAGAGAATACCTCTCTTATCGTTGGGTGTGATCCGTAACACCAATCACCCGAATCAAGCCTATATTGTGAGTGTGATCCGTAACACCAATCACTCACTCAAGGACCGGGTGAGAATCAACATCTAGGGCGTCCCCTAGCATGTGCACATACGCTAATTCTCATCCTCATACAGTCTATTCGAACTCACATGCACTCGGTCGGCTATTCCTCAGGGTTCTAGGGTATCACGCCTAAATCACAACGTTTCCCCGTGTAGGTTATCCACCCTTATACTCCCTAAACCTTTCTTAGGGTCGTCCTGGTTTAACGCGCAATCCCTAACTCAGTACAGGTTAAATCTGATAAAAATAGTTTCGTTTAAAAGCTTCCTGTACGAGGGATACTTAACGGCCGTCCCATACCGGCTATCAAGTACCCAACCCTAAGTAAATCCGCCCTAAAGGCATCTAAACTCGATAAACAAGGTGTCTAACATGCAATTAGGGTTTTCAAAGACACAGCATGCAATTTTATCCCATCGAAAGCAGCACGCAATTCCATACAAATCGTCTAAATCAGTTAGGTATTCACTAAATCAATTCTAGGGTTCGGGAAGTGTAAATTATCCTACCTGGTCTCCGGTCGCTTCAATTCAAATCAGGACTCTGTGAAATCTCGGTTTCTGAGCCCAATTAATTCCCTGGACATGAAATTGAATATTTAGATTCGTCACGTCATCCAATTTTCAATCCTAAACCCTGCATACGCTTACCTAGGTTAATTAATTGCCTAATTACGTTCGGCGACCATTTCAATCATATAACATCGCTTTTGGGAAAAGCGGACCTTACCATCGTGCTCGGATTATGGAATTCTACGTCCGGTGATCTCGGTTTCCGGGATGCACGCCCAGGAACTCCGCAGACGGCAAGACACCTGGCGCGGCGCCGGCGCGCGGCGCGGTGAGGTGCGGTTTGTCTCGAAAATCACACCACGGTGAAGCCCGTAAGCTCGGGAGTCCGAATCACGGTGGTGGCACGGCGGGTTCACGGCCGTTTGAACGGTGTTTTCCGGCCACGAAGAGTCTCGCACGGCGGACGGCGTTTTGCCTCGATCCGGGCGCGTCCGGCCTCCTTTCGACGGCGAAGCTCGGAGGCGGTGGCGGCTCGGGCTACGGTGGTGGGCGGTGACGGTCAACGGCGTCGGACGGCGGCAAGATCGGCCGGGAAATTTCGCGATGGAGGAAAAACGGCGTTTCCGGCGTCTCGGCGGCCGTTGGTGGCGGTGGTTGGTTGCTGGTGGTTGTGGGCAGTGAGGGCTGTCGGTTGGTACCCTTGGTGGCGGCCCACGGTGGCTGTAGTGGCCGTTCACGGTGGAGGAAGGTGGAGAGAGAAAAGAGAGAAGAGAGAGAGAGTGTGGTGAGGAGAGAGAGTGAAATGGGAGAAATGGCGGGCTTTCGCGTAATTTAAAGCCTCCAGGGGCGATCCCGACTTTTCCCAGGCCACCCGGGGATCTTTTAGGGTGTCGGCATCCCTCCAGACGTAGGCACGCATTTCCATGCGAAAGTCTTGGCCTCCGTCAACGAAAGTGACGCACGAAACTCCTTCCGTCAGTTTCTGATCGCCGGATTACATTTCTTTCTGTTTGATCGAGTTTCTGGCTTCAAACGACCTTCTGTGTCAAGTCATTATCCTCGAAATACGTGTCAGGCTTCGTTTGATTGGGATTAGGGTTAAAATCAAGTTTTATCTTTTAAAATTCTTTAAAAATTCTTTCGAATCTTTCCCGTTGTTACACTCCACATGGGTGACCTAGGGAGGTGTGGTCTAAGGTGCTCCACCTCTGTGATCTAGTGTTCACACAACATGTATGTACGTTCTGATAACTTTGTAATAATAAACTGGTACGCATAAGAGAACACTGGTCATGTGAAAAAGATCTCTAACTGTTGCTAACTACTAAATTTATCATGCAATAATTGCCTGTTTACAGTCATGTATTTTACTCCTAAATCAAGGATGTAGTTTGAAAGTTTTTGGTGCTTACACTCTGATACATGTTAGTTTCTTTTAAACTATGAATTGCTAAGCTACTAGGAAACTCGTGTTTCTCACTTATGTGCTAATATGTATCAGATTCGGACGCGTAGCAGGGACTCATGGTAGCAGTATCTTTTTGATCAAGTAAGTTTTTGTAAGCCCCCATTTTTGGATCCTAAAAGTACTTGGATTAGAATAGGAAAGCTAATTTGACTATATATACGAGTGGTTCAGGGAATACCAGGGAAAATGGATATGTAAAGGACCGGTCCGTTACTATTTGGTGCGGGAGTCTGAGTGGCAGGCCTGTTGTCTCCTGACTTCTGTAGGACGAGTACTTCATATATCCGAGGACTGATACATTAGTTATAATGAATATTATTATTAGACCGGTATTATTTGATTCATATGAATGACTATATTGTTATCGTGTAGCATAGATTTTTTATTATTCCGCTGTGCATGTGAGTTATGTTTTTATCTGAGCAAAGGATCCCAAACCTAATTTATTTAACATAAATTGAATAGTTAATTGCTCAAACAATAATTAAAAGGACAAGAAGAATGTACCGAACTTATCTATTAACAGTGAAATGAACAACAAGACTAGATAGGGGTGTTACATTGAACGTTTTATATTTTATTGCAATTGGTTGTGTAATTATTGTAAATTATGTCATTATCGATAGTTGTAATATTAGTAATTATTGGCAACAATGTAACATTACTTTTGTGTAATATAATAGTACTTATTCTATAATTTTATTTTGTAAATACTCTTTAGGTTACAAGAAACATAAAAATTACAAAAAAAATATCAAAAATAAAATAAATGTACAAAAATAAATAATTAAAAAAATAAAATAGAAAGGCATAAGTTACGACAAAAATGTTGCCACTGAAAGCTATGTTACCATTGAATAAGGCTTCAGCAACGACATTTTTGTCACCACTAAAACCTTGTTCAATGGCGACATGATAAAGTTACCACTGAAGGATATCTGTCACCACTAAAACCTTCTTCAGTGGCGACATGATAAAGTCGCCAAATGTCATTGCTGAAGCCTCATTCAGTGGTGACTTCAAGTCACCACTGAAGCTCCTTTTGGTGGCAAAATTTTTCGTCACCATTGAATATAAGTTTCCATTGTGACTTTTAGCTTTTAAATTTCAACGTCTATGATGATAAATTAATTAAATAGGTTTTTTCAGTGGCAACATTTTTTTTGTCGCCACTAGAGAGGTTCAATGACAGAGGTTTCAATGGCGACATGTTACGATTGCTTTGTCGCCACAATATCTTTTCAGTGGTGACTTTTATTGCCATTGAAAGTAAAAAATTTTGTAGTGATGACACATCATCAAGGTAAAAGTATCATTTTTATTCTCATCCAAGTTACCCAAAACACTCAAATCTTTTTACACCAAATTACCATCTATGTATAGTGCAATTGCATTCTCCCTATCTTCTCTTCCAACGGAAAAGTAAGTGAAAAACTACTATAGTGAGCCATGAGTTGCACCATTCTTGCAATTGTTCATTCTCACCTCTCATTACTTGTTCCTCTGCTAGTGTAAGAGGAAAAATGTTACCACTTGCTCTGAAAAGGGAGCTATGGTTATCATACAAAATTCTCTAGTTGAAGTTTTATCACATGAGTCAACCCTGTTAGGTTGTAGGGATACATGTTTTGACAAACGTGTTCATTTTCACATTTCCAGTTACATTTGTGAATAGGACTTGGACCATCTCAACCCAAAATACTTGACTGTTAGGTGTAATTTAGCACAATTTCTTGATTTATTTTTAAGCCAATTTCAATACTTGTGAATATACAAATCCAACATTTGATGAATATTTTGGTCTTGTGTAGATATACTCAATACAACTCAGCTTTTGAGCTTGTTTGTACAGATTCACTTTTCGCACTAAAAGTTGGACTTGGGCACGGGTTGAGTAGCTATTTCTGCCCCGGATTTGAAGAAAGGTCTCCATCTCACCAAAATTAAAGGGGATATTTCTCTCTCTTTTTGACACGGTCGCGCACGATTCTTAGGGGATTCTAGAAAACATCTGGCATGGGAAGAATATTCAATTAGTTAAAGGAGAGAAGAAGTGGAGGCTAGGAAATGATAGTGAGCTTGGCGTGAAATTCTAGAGGTATATAACTACCGGAGTGGAAAAACTACAATTTTTGGTGCCAAAGAATGGTCTTCCGAGAGGTCTGCAGCAATTCTTCTAGCCATGAGCGATGAACTCCATTCAGATGTAATTTTGAAACTCGTTAGATGTATAGATGATAGGTCCAATCGTTTATGCACTAACTGATTTTCTTGCTAATTGATTCTTCTTATTCGTAATTGCTTAAGAGTTTCAATTCAAGTAACAATTGATGTAAGAGAAATATACATTATAATTTTCTTAAGTTAAGGGATTAAAAATCAGTTTAAGTTGAAACGAGCTTCTCAAATTCATTATGCTGCATTAGTGTGTTTCTTGGTTGATTGAACTTTGGATATATATTCTAGGTTTCAACTAATTAGAGTGAATTAATGAATTTTTCTTAATTTACCATTATGCCCAAATTAACGTATTAGAGTAAGTTATTTTATTTTGTTGGTTTCAACAACCAATATTGATAGATAAATAACATTTGCAGGACCTGAAACCATAGATTTGCCACATACCTCCATTCCCCATTACTTAGGTTTCCATTGGAAGAGAAGATAGGGAAAAATAGAGAATGCAATTAAAGAATAAGCCGTTGGTAATTTAGTCATTTGGTGTAAAACGATTTAGGTATTTTGGATATTTTGGGCTGTTTCTTATGTGTCATTAAAATCTTATATATAAATGGGTTATTAGTCAATGAGCAAAGTTGAGGAATTTCTTTACACATATTCCAATATGTAAGAAGGTTTTATGTACTTTTTCCTAAAATAAAAATGGCCTTTTAAGGCCTTTATAAGACCTTTTTTAATTAATAATATTTAATAACAATTATATTTATATAAATATATTCAACACTAATCAACCTAAATTATTGCTATATCGTCACCTAAGTGTGCCACATGAAGGCAAGAAAGTATTATTCCAACATTTTGTTTGCGAGGTTCTAGTGAATTTATTTATGATGATGATGATGAGGATGATGAATAGATAGGGAAAACATTCCCTCAAAAATTTGTATTTCAGATTAACTAAAATCAAATATTGTGTTGTATAATTTAAAAACTTCAAGAACACGGATAATATAATGAATATGAGTAAGAAAAGAATATTAAAAAGGAAAAAGAAAAACAGACATGGATAAACACGACTTAAAGGGCGATACTTCTAAAATAGCAATTTGGAGGCAATATATGAAAAATGTAGAAAAGATAAAATGTGAAACGGATCGTTGGGATGTGGGCTTAGTGGCTGGAATAGATAGAAGAAGGTCAGGTTCAATGCTCAGATCCGAAGGGAGGGACCCAATAAACAAATTGAAAAGGCAACACCCAACTTTACATGATTTGATAAAACTTTATTTCATATAGGTAAAAGGATATTTTATATCCTTAAATTTTAAATTAATTTTTAATTTTATTTTTAAAAAAAATTTTTGATCAATTTTATTTTTAAAATTTTAAATTATAATTAATTTTATTTTATGACTTAATGTAATTTAAATTATTAATAAAAAAATAATAATGTGATATGTGATAATAAATTTTAAGAATATAAAAAATATTTTTAATAACATTTAAATATTAACAATAACATATATTTTTAAATTTAATATTTTTACTCTCACTCAATCATAATTTGATTTGAATATTAAATTATTCAATAAAAATTTTAATAGACACTTTATATATGACTTAAAAATTTTATTAAGAATTTTATATTTTTTTTAAATATAATATAATATTATTATTTTTATAATATAAAATTTATATATATATATATATATATATGAAATGGGAACAAATAAGTGGACGCTATATATATATATATATATATATATATATATATATGAAATGGGAACAAATAAGTGGACGCATGCCAAATCGCTTATTCCTACATGCTATGAAACAGGTCAAGAAAACCAAAAAGAAAAACACTCGCTGCTTGAATTGAAAATGTGGATTGAAGGATAACAGGAAACGACAACGCAGCCCATCCATGTCTCTAGTTGCTTTTTTTAATTGCCAATGGAATGATGGATTTTTAGTGTTAATTTATTACTGTTGCAGAAATTTTATCTCATTCGGAGTAAGATATTTTAACAATCTATATGTTAAATTAAATTAAATATGCATTAGGCAAATACCAAAAAAAAAGTTTATGCGCACAAATATAATTAATTTTCAACATTTATTACTAATAGAAGACTTGAATACATTTTTACTTCTAATTTTATAAAAATTTTAATTTGATTTTTTTAGTTTAAAAATAGACAATATTATCTTCTTACTTTATGAGATGATCTACTCTTATTCCCCATATCACGTTTTCATTTAAAATTTTATGTCAAATTTATCAGTTGAATAAATTATATGCTAAATTTAAATATAAATTAATAATTTTGTATAAACAAATAACAACTCATTCAACAAATTGTCTAATTAGTATTAAATTGTAGGTCAATTTTATTATAAAAGGACAAAATTGGATCATTTCACAAAGACCAAATTATCTTTTACTAAAATGGACCAAATTAAAAATTTTATAAAATTAGAATAACTAAGAGTGCGTTTAAGCCTATTATTAGTATCATTATTGGATATATTACACACTTTCTCTTGAATAATTCTTAAATTATACAAAATTTTCTTTTTAAAAAAAATTACGTTTTTTTTCAGTAAAATCTAATTTGCCACATTAATTTCTTACGTAACAAAAGGTAAGTTAGAATTTTACTTATTTTGATCATAATATCATAATAAGTATTAATTATATATTTCACCAATATAAGAAAATCACTTTTAAAAATTTATAATTATTTGAATTTATGATTTTCAACAAAATTATAACAATATTGAATAATTTTTTTAAAAAAATTATAAATATTTTTTTCAATAAAATATCAGTTATCCACTACAAAAAAAATTGAATTTCAATGGGGACTTTTTAGTGGCGACTAAAATATCAATATTAATTTTTTTTTAAATTGACTTTTGGTGGCAACTATCCCTTTTGACAGCGACTTTAGGCTCGCCACCAAAGGGTTTCAGGCGGTAACTATTTGATAGTTGCTACCAAAGACTTTTGAAATTTTTTATTTTGTATTTTTAAATTCAATTTTTGGTAGTGACAATATAGTCACCACTAAAAACCTTAGTAGCTATTGTAAATTGGCCACCAAAGCATCCAAAATGTTTTTAGTAGCGAAATCTAAAGTTGCCATAAAAAAATTTATTGGTGGTGACTATATATAGATAATTGCTACCAAAACTTCACGAAATTTTTTTAAAAATTTTCAATCAAAGTTTCGGTGGCAACTGAGTCACCACCAAATAATTATTGGTGGCGAAAGTTGATAATCACCACCAAAACTTCTCATGAAATTTTTTATTTTTTTAATTTTTCAATTTGATTTTTGGTGGCAACCCATAGGCTCTACCAAATGTTGAATTAGTGCCGACAATGGGTCGCCACTAAAGACTGTATAATTAAGATATAATAAAATTTTTCTTAAACAAATTTTTTAAAAGGTCACCACCAAAAGCTACATAGGTGGCGACTCAAGGTCTCCACTAAAACAAAAATGAAAATTTGTTTTTATAAGAATGCAACATCTCATATAGAACTTGCTATGTTGTAATAATTTTTTTTGAAAAAACTACTGCCAACTGATCTAAACACAGGTCTCTTATATAAGATAATATTTATTGAACCAGTTAGCTAGACATACTATTTTTGTTAAGTAATGCAACATCTTTTATATAAATTATTAAGAGTAAAAAAATAAAATGTTTAAAGCACCAAAGTCCATCCATCTTCCTCATTTTCTCAATAAAGTGCCAACTTGCCTCGTTTTGTTCCTCTTTCAAGTGCGAATATTCCTCTTTATCAATGTTCATCTTCTTCTTCATTTAACTGGGAGTGTCTTCCTCATTCAAGCTCTAATCTTCTTCTTTGTACATTAGTATTTTCAGCCGCAATGGAGAGAGAGAAAACACTCATTGTAAGAGGGAAGCTTAGTGGAGAGACAAACACCCACAATGACCATTTTTGGTGAAGCAAAACGCAGAGATTGGTAAGAATTTTTGAGAAAACATTGGTGGGCATAAACCTATTTCTCGACTATAGTCTAGATTCTGTCTCATTGTTCATTGAGTTATAGAAAGATTGACTTATTCAATTGAAATCAGTGTATATTTCTTGTTTTGTGATGTTTGTAACAACCCACCTCTAAAGGTCCTTATCATACATTATTCCATAGAGATGATATGCTACTAACTTGTCTTTCTAATTGGCACTCGAGTTTAGTTTTAGATTAACACCTCAAATCCTTTATTGAATTCAATTTCATTTTTAGGGTTTCACTCAAGATTGTCCTCGTATTCATTCAATAACGGAAGTATAAAATTCTAGAATATATTCATATATAAGAGTTAGATATTTCTATATATAACTATGCATATATGTACATGATTTCAAAATGCTAGGAGAGAACTTAAGAAATGATGATGACTTTCCTCAAGAGCACCTGACCCATTATGGGATAACTGTTACTACAGTACAGAGTTGGCATATTTATATACATATATCAAATCATAAGTAGGTTCCACCTTCCTATTCGATATATATACTAGCCCCATATGGCCCTCTCAAAATAGGCCAGGGGTAGTGCAACACCAACAAGAAAGTCATCCCCTATACCACACTAACCCATTAGGGGCAGTGGTGCATCCACAATCTATATCATAATCTTGCCAATCTATATATAGTAGCCAACATCAGGCACTTGGACCACCTCTACCTACACCTCGACTTGAATGAATATCTAGGCATCTAGACACATTAACGCACATGTGAGGCATAATCTTAGTAATCAAGAGGAATAGTGTTAGAAAAGACCATTAATGGTAGTAGCCGTGAATCACATAGGAAAACTCTTGCATTCAGATCATTTCATATTGAAAAATATGTAATTCTTATCCTATGTCAGGTCATGCATCAGAACAATTCATAATCCTTCCATGCTTAGTAGACATAATCATCATTAAACATTCATGTCATAGTAATATGGACATTCATAACATTTAAAGGAAAATAACTTTCATTTTTCATTCATGTGACTCCTTTGGCTCATTGATAAGTAAAACAATATTCATTCTTTCGTTCATTGGCCTCATTTGACCCATGCTTTATATTTTTCTTTCAAAACATACATTGTATGAGTTTCTTTCAGATAAGATTTGCTAGCATTAGAATCCTAGGGTATCCCTTAGTCTTCCTTTATCATTTTAGGATCACCATTCTTTGTGATGGATCACACCCCATATTGGATCATTATGCCACTTTGTGGATTATAGGTCATATCCACTCATCGGATCACTGAACCTCTTTGTAGGTTGTAAGTCATTTTCACTCATTCTCTATGATGAGCCAATGATGCTTAGGTATCCCTTTCAATTACATATTCTCTATTATATACACTTGACTGATAGGTTCTCAAATTATGGTAGGTACAACCCTAAGTAGGTAACTCTTAAACCATCAAGTTAAAAAAGCTCAGGATTAACCAGAATCATAGTGTTTTCTCAATACTTTCCAAATCTGAATAAATGCTTTTCCATCCTATATTACGGTCTAATCATGTAATTTCTAATGGTCGTCCCATACCAACTACTGGTCCTTCAATCCGAAACCTATCTAGACTAAAGCATACAATAGTAGTACTTTCACTTGTATTTTCTTACTATTTTCCTTTAATCCTATCCCATATCACCTCTTAAATACATCATTATGGATTTGGGATGATTTCCTAGTCTTTCATGATGTTTGGGGAATAAAAGAGGAAAAAAGACAAAGGAAAACTACAAAAAAGTTAAGGAATTTTGCCATAACGAAGAATAAAGAAACACTTGAAGAAGTTAGCCATGACAAAGTTTCACAATGAAGATCACAGAGACCCACTTGAATAAGTTCACCATGGCAAAGATTCTGGATTACACGAGTTCAATTTTGCAGCAACTTAAATACAATACTTACACCCCTTAAATTGCTTCATTTTGCCACAAAACTTCAAGACTTCATCCAAATCATTTTTACACCCTTTTCCCCTCCCAAACATCATAATATATCAAAACTAAGCTTTCTTATACTAGGAATCAAATTAAACCATAAGCATCATATGCATAAAATAAGATAAAGTAACCCATAACCAAAAAGTCAGTTTTAGCACAGATCAGTTACCTGCAAGACCTCACAAGCATGTATCCAACATACAAACCATAGAATTCAAGTTTAAATCTCTCTAACTTAGCTCAAAACACAAATTTTAAAAACTTTTATTTGAGGAAGAAAATAGGTTTCTTCACCCAAAGAAAAAAGGAAGGATTTCTCTTGATTACCTCGTGGATTTGTGCAGTTTGATGTTCCTAAAGGTTTGCTTTGTAGTTTCTACTTCAAATCCCTCAAGATTGACGAGCCAAATCTCCTCTTCCTTCTACTTCTCTCACTACTCAGTCTCCTTCTCTCTATAGATTTTGTGACACTTTCTCTCTCCCTTAATCCTTTTTTATACACAGGTTTTTCCTGGAGTAGAAAATGTAGTTAACTGAAATTTAAAAATAATTACTAATTGGTCCCTAGGTTCAAAAGTAAATTTTAGCTATTCTAGAAAAGTTCTTCTTCCTCTATACCATCTTTAAATTACTCAAATGTGCCATTTTTGAAAAACTCTATTTTCTCTTAAGTCAAACTCATTTTAGCCTGATTTTTCAGTCAATCAACCCATAACTAGCTTCTCTAGCTCTCAGTATCACATTTATATTAAAAATATATCTCCAACCCAAGTAAATTACATGGAGAGACTAAGCTACTTAGGAGGATTTTATAATGTTGATTTTTTGTGGCTAGGTTTTTTTTTCTGTTCTATTTTTCAATGGCTGTTTTTTTTTTGTCTATTTTGCTATAGCTATTTTTATTTAGGTCATTTTACTTTGTCTGGTTTTATTCTATTCTGATTTAGCATATTTCTATAGTTCTAGGTTTCATGTTCTTAAGGATTTTTTTTTAATTTAAAATATATATTTCATGGACTTAATCTTTATTTTTAGGAAATATAGACTTGTTAGTTTCTACTTCCAACATAGTAGTTAACACAAGAAAGGGATAAGTAAAATGATGTTACCATTTTAGTTCATATATAGAGATATATAGTATTCTTGCAAAAACTAAAATAAAACATTCACAAGTATTGCAAGGCATGACGAAGGAAAGGGGTAGAGGAAGAGGTGGAAAAGGCACCAAAAACGAAAGGCACGAAAATCCTATAGAAGTAACATCAAGCCTGCACTTCTCAACACCATAGACATCTCAACTTGGTCTCCAAGTATCATAAGTACAAACAAATGTTGAGCTAACTCCTTAGCCTTTTATGGTGGAACATCAAGATGCTCTAAGAACACATGATAGTAGTTCAGGTTTGATTTCATATTGATTATATAATTATTGTAATATTACATTTACTATATCATATTGCCTAATTCTTTATTTTTTATATTTCTAGCTTCATGTAGCACCACCAAAAAGCCTAAAGGATGTTTTATATATATTAAGGTGGATATGTTAACAAAACATGGCAAAAAGATTAATGTTGAAATTCCTGACCATATGGCAAGGGAGTAGGACCAAGTGCTAAGTTGTTTGCTAATTATTGTGGATTTTTTTAAGGACCACCATACCATTCAAAGATGGAAATTGGGACAACATCTTTAAAATATATGGTGATTCCATGTTCTTAAGGGTGAAGGTATGATTATAAACACACACACACATTTTAACATTGTTTATATTTCAAATACAAATCTAATTAACTATCTATGTTTTAGGAAAATTTTCAACCTATAGATAATAGAAAATAACTAACAATGAAGGGATGCATAATGCTTGTAATGAAAAATGTTTTTAGAAGTTGGAAGACTAAATCTTATAAACATTATTTGCATTATGCCTATGTTAAGGAAAGGTTAGCCCATATACCAGTTGGTGTTAGTACAGCTGATTGGAAATGGTTAAAGGAACAGTTTAGTGGATCAAAATTCAATCATAGACTTTGAATGTGTTCTTTCAATTTTGATTGCTTATATAACTTTGAACTTATTTTTTTATAGAAAGTAAGTGAAAGAACATACATGTGGTCCAAAATCTTTTTGAGAAATCAAAGCATCCACGGTAATACATATAACATTTTTTGAATAAATTATTCCATTTTGATATTCATATTGTAACCTGACTCTATATATTGTAGAGATACCTCAATACTAGAGAGATAGCACCACCTGATCAAGTGTGAGAGTTGCAATATACTCGAAAAACAAAAGGAGAGATGGTGTTGGTGGATCAAAAATCTTAAGAAATTCATGTATAAATAATTAAATCTATTATTTTTCAACAAAGTTTATTTATATCATATATTGCATATGTGAAATTGATTTCATAATTGTAAGGTCGCCTCCATGAAATAATTGTTCAACAACAATCTCAACTTGATGGAAATCATATGACAAGGGATGATATTTTAAGTACCATACTTGGTGAAAGAACGAGATTCGTGAGACGAAAAGGTTATAAGGAAAAACCTGTAAGGTTTCGATAGGTAGAAGAGCCCATCAAAATTTAAAATTTTAATTCAAAACCTATATATGGATCTTACACAAAAGCATAACCAAAGTAGGGATAAAGATCTTTACCTGTTTGTGGCTAGGATGTTATCTGCAAATTATTAAATCATGATCACGAAACTGCATCAATGCCTCTACAATATCCACACAAACCAAATGAACCACTCCTCACTCAACCCCTACCAGAAGCTGAAGACACACACTTGGAAAAACCTTGTGTCTCCCTATATAACATATATAGGCAAAATGTGACTCTATGTAATCCTAGTGTGATAAAGAGTGTTTATGGGCTTAAACTAATTAATCATTGTCCAATTAGGTTAACCTTAAGCCCAATATATAATATAATATACTAAAGCCCAAAAGGAGACATCTTAATATTACTTTAATATTGAGATGTGAAATATTATATTATATTAACCTTAATCCATTCGGTTCTTTTGCATGACCCTGTAGGTTCTTATTACATTGGAAGTGACCCAAAAAACCCTTTTTCAAGATCACAAACATTGAGTGGCATCTAGTAATGCATCACTTTTACCCAAGTAATAAGAATTTTTGTGATTCTAAATTCATGACCAAAATCCTTATGTTACTTAATCCCTTTTGTATAGGTATCTAGATTGAACTCGAGGCATGGAAGAAGTCATTCCCTTTTTAATTCAACCCATGTTCCTTAATCCCTAAGTGGACTAATTAATAAAAAAATGAATCAATATCACATATTGATATATTTGAGCATGACCAAGCATTTCTTAATCCCTTCTCAATCAAGAGGCCTATGGATATCTCACCTCCAAAGGAGGGACAAAATCACATCTACATCATTCATATCCCTTTGCATGGTAAGCGACATACCCAAATACTACCTATTGGATCACCTCGTTAAAGATGACTTTAAACAGTATCGCAATACATAACTTATCATGTAAGAGTCATGTTGAATTCAGGTTAAAGGATTATATATATTATAGTCACTGTGAGAAGTGCTTATGACAATCTATAAGAATCCATGTAACACTCTTACTGTGGTCGATCCAATATGTGTTCTCTAACAAATATACTCATATAATGACTTGACATCTCATATCTATAACTTTAGTCATCAATCAATGTACATGCTAGTCTCACTGTATTATTGTTATCCCAGTTTGCAATAATAATTAGCTAGGAACAATTTTATGAATAATAAAATATTCTAGAGATAGTTAACATATATTTAAATATAATACCCAGATATATAAAAAATATAATAATTGAAATGCCTTTATATTAAACGTAATAAAATATATACTTAATCATCCTATGATTTGCCTCTAGGGCATACACCAACAAAACCTCCCAAAAAGAGAGGGATGGACCAACTTGAGGTGGATGCTAGAGTTTCTTCATCAATACAAGAGTCAAAAAAAAAAATGCAAGAACAACGTGATGAGATAACAAGACAGTTAAAGGTTGAGCATAGTCAACGAATAGATATGGAACAATGCAAGTATATTTAGCTTCCATCATGTCTTCTATCTAACAAGCATATTAATAAGTGGTGAATGTTAGATTTTTGTAGTTGTAATTTTATTGCTGATGATTTATGTATTTGGTTTGTGTTGACTTGGTTCAAAGACGTAATGCCCACTCCTTAAAAATATTTTTTGGATGTGTGTTCATCAAAATGGTCCAACTGAAACAAGAGGCTAAAACTCTAAAATAATTTGGTAAAGATTTTTATAAATTTCATTTTTTGAGTTTTGCTTCAAGGACTTAAATGAAACAAGAAATTGGTGTTAAAGTGAAAGGGACTAAAGAGCAATTTGTCTTATTACAAGGAGGTCCCTAAAATTTCAACTCCTAAACCCTTTTATTCCTTCCCATATTCCTCTTCCCTTCATACCCACGCTGTAATAACCTAATTTAAAAATAAATTAAATTGGATGAAATAAATTGAAATTTTGTTGGCATTGATTTAAGAAAATTTCCTTGAGCTTGTAATTAAAATTTGAGAATTTTTCGGAATAGAAATTTGATCTGACAGAGATAATTTTATTTGCTTTTAGGAATTTAGCAGATGTTTTTGGAAGGCTTAAAATCTTCAAAAGATTTCCAAATCCCTTCCATATGGTCCTATATTCTTGTCCAAATCAAAGAATGCATCAGAAATTTAGCTAGGGTGAAGTGAGAAAAGACCAAAATGCCCCTGGATGCCTAAAAAGTTAAAAATTTCATATTATCTTCCCATTTTCCCTCCTTCCCGTGACCTCACTGCCTCATTCTCTCTCTCTCTCATGCGTCACCCTCCTCTGCTAACTTCACCATATTCGTCTGCCGTTCAGCTGAGTTATCACCGCCCGTCACTGTAGGAAGGTTCAACAGCTCAACCCGACACTGTAGCTACCCATTGCAACAACCGACAGCCACCATAGTGGTCGAAAACAGCCACATTTCCCCCTCCATCATGAGTTCAAGAACCGGCTTTCATCTCTGCTGTCCGTCGTAGTTTGACCACACTACCGCCACTAACAGCTAGCCCGAGCTACCTGCTTCCTCCGCTAGCTGCCAACCAACAAAGAACCGCCGCCACGCGCCATGAATGGAGAAATAGTTTTGGACCACCGTCATGTTTTTGTCAAAAAATCATGGTTAACTACCATTTTTCGCTAAACCGACCCCAGATCTGACATTCTCAAGCTTTAGGCTACTTTTTGGAGTAATTTTTGACACCAACTGTCGTGCACCACCATACGCCATCGCCGGAGTTACTGGAAAGTAGCAGGAATCAAATTTTGAGCTTTCGAAACCTCTGGTATAATTTAAAATATTCCAATTTGATGTTTTCCTATAGATTTTGATTTTGAAAATGTCATAAGGATTAGATCGACGTAGAAATTAGGCAATTAATTGTAAGAAAGTATAACTAAAAGGAAACCCGTATAAGATTTGAATTGTTTCCTCAGGAAACTAATTGGAATAAAAATCTTTGAGTAAAAAGGAAAACCCCAATTCGAATAGGAGCAAACAGTAAAAGGTAGAGTAATTTACACTCCCTTGACTTTTAATTGACATTATGAATTGTTATTTTAAGTATGATTTGTATTGAATGGGAATGAGTGTTGAGAATAATTAATTTACATGAAAATGATATATATGAGTATATAATATTTCCTGTTTATTAAGAATACTTGTTGCATGTTTGATAAAATTTGGCTATTGGGACTATATGCCATAGGGACGAACTAACTTAAGGTGGATATTCAATAGCTAGTATGGGACGGCCGTTGAATATTCCCTATGCAGATGGTTTTGTAAATTGATTTACTTTTAATTGGATTGGTCTGCATCTGTTAAGGATTATTCGTTAAACCAGGACAACCCTATGAAAGGTTCAAGGAGTAAAAGGGTGGATAACCTATATGGGGTGACGTTTTGGTTTAAGTATAATATCCTATAACCTTGAGTATTGGTCAGCTATGTGTATGTACTTCTATATAGACTGTATGAGGATGAGAATTAGCATTTGTGCACATGATGGGCGATGCCTTGGATGTTAATTCTCATCTGGTCCTTGAGTGGGTGATTGGTGTTATGAATCATACAATGTAAGCATTGTTTTCAGGTGATTGGTGTTACGGATCACACCCAACCAAAAATCATGTTTTCAGTTAAAATGGCATGCAACTTGAAATGAAAAATGAATGATCACATGAGATGTGTGACTGATAAGTATATGAGAATGTTTAGGTATGATTTTAAGTACGCTTTTCAGCATGATTTTCATATTAAAGATAATATGCTCATTATATTGCTTTGCATCGATTTCCTATACTCATTTTAAATTTAAAAGTATTTAGTGATTCACATATATTTAAACTGATTTGGGGAGATGTTTTCTGTGCATTGTCACAGCTGAGCATCAAACTATTTTACAAATATTAAATTGTAAATTGATCTACTGAGATCTAATTATCTCATTAAGTTATTTTCTCAAATGACCAGGAAAAGAGAATGCCTAGGAGATAGCTGGGTAGAAGAAAGATGTCAGGATAACGCTGTATTATGGATATAGAATTAGGCTTAAATATATATTTATGAATCTGTATTATTGATGAAATTGATGGATATATATGTTGAATTTGGGCTGTTGTATAAAAGAAAAATTTCTGATTTTTAGGGAAAACTCTGCTGAAATTTTGGTAGGAAATGTTTTAAGAGAATAGATTTTTTTTATAATGAATTTGATGGATTATAATTTTATTTATTGATGTATGAATGAACTTCATAGTATGAAATAGTATATCTCAATTGTATTTGAATGGTTGTTAGAATTTATATTCCAGAGTATTATGTGGGTTATAATATGATAATAGAAGTGTTGCACAAGATTTAGGGTTGAGTGAAATTTGAATGGACTGTGAGAAGAGTCTATTTGGGTTACACTCAACCAATAGTGACCCTTTGACATTCCCTAACATAGAAAAAGTGAAAATTTATTCATAACTTTGTATGCTTTTGCTAATCTGATAGATAAGTATATAGAATGATTTTGGGGGGTCGTTACAAAGTGGTATCAGAGCTCCGCTTACTGGTTTACTGGTTCATTGATTTATTGGTTATGAATTTTTCTAAATTTGTAGCTTAGGGACTTAAAATTGATTTGACTCTGTAATATATAAAATTTGATTAAATTAGGAATAAATCGGCTGTTACGCTAATAATTTGTGGCTATTAAAGGCTAACTAATTCCTTTTCTGTGTCAGTTAGCCATAACAGATGTTAGTAGAGATACTTCAGGGATGCCAAGAGGAAGGCCATGAAATAGAAGCCAAGAGGCATGAGAGAGTAGTAGTAGGGAGGATAATGTTGAGATGAGGGATATGATGGACTCTATAAGAATGATGGTAGATGCTACGAGAAAGCAGGTTGCCACTAGTGCCAATATGATGAGGCAATACTAAGAGAATCATCAAAATCGAGACAACGGGAATAAAAGGAATAATAATCAGATGTACCAAGGCTAGATAGAGTTCCAAAGGGTAGGACCACCAGTGTTTTCAGGCACATGTAAGCCATTAGTAATAGAAGGGTGGTTGAAGGAGATGGAGAAGACCTTTCAATTGTTGCATAATACAGATGAGCAGAGGGTTACTTATGCAACGTATATGCTAAAAGGAGAGGCAGAACAGTGGTGGACTGGAACCAAGCAAATCATAGAGAGCAAGGGTACTCCACTCACATGGGAGTCTTTCAAGAGGATCTTCCTAGAGAAATACTTCCTTGAGAGTGCGAGACAGGCCAAGGAAACTAAATTTCTATAACTCATACAAAGGGGTAGACCGTTCGAAGAGTACTTAGCCAAATTTGAAGAATTGGCTAGATATTCCACCTATCTGAGGTTACATTATGATGAATCCTAGAAATTAAGCTAAATGGAGACAGGGTTGGACTTGCATATGAGAACACAAATAGCCCTAATAGAGATAAGGGACTTCGTAATGCTGGTAAATAAATGTCAAATCCTTAGTAAAATCTAGAGGAAAGGCAGAATATGAATCAGAGAACTAGAGTCAGATAGAAATAACCAGCTAAGAATTTGAATGTGAAGGGTTGAAATTTTAAGCCACAAAAAGGGTCATCTAGCAGCAATAGACGTCCCGAAACTGCCAACTACCTGAAATGTGGGACCAGGCATCCCAATCAACCCTATTGGCATCAAACACCAATACAATGCTACAAATGTGAAGGTACAGGGCACTATGAAAAGTACTGTCCAACCGGTGGAAACCAGTAAAATCCAGGTGGCCAAAGACCGCAAGCTCTAGGGAAAGTCTTTACTCTGGATGAAGCAAGTATCGATAAGTCACCCGAATTGATGCAGGGTAGAGGTAAGATTTATAATTGTCCTTTAATAGTATTGTTTGATTCATGAGCTATGCACTCTTTTATATCTAATGCATGCGTGGAGAAAATAAACTTACCTTTGCAAACCATTCCATGTGATCTACATATTTTCACACCGTTAAGAGAGACAACCATATCTCCACAAATATGCCTAAATTGTCCTCTTTCGATTAATGACACCCTATTCATAGTGGACCTTGTGTGTTTGTCTTTCACTAGGATTGACATTAGTTTTGGAATAGATTGGTTATCGAGGAATCGAGTTTTGTTGAATTGTACTAAAAGGACTATCACTTATTTAGATACCTTACCGATAGGTGAGAGTGACAGGGTATGTGAGATAAGTGATATTTTCCTTAATCTCTCTTAGGTAGAATTGCAAGAAAGGCTAAACCTAATTCCTGTTGTGAGAAATTTCCTGAAGGTATTTCCCTTGGAGATAAGTAGGTTACCCCCACCCAAAGAGATAGAATTCACTATAGATCTAGTTCCAAGTATAGTCCCAATAGCCATGACCCCATATAGAATGGCCCTAGTGGAACTGAGGGAGTTGAAAGTCCAAATAGAGGATCTATTAGAGAAGGGATTCATCAGGCCAAGTGTGTCATCCTGGGGAGCTCCTGTCCTATTTTTAAAGAAGAAAGATGGGAGCATGAGACTATGTATAGATTACAAATAGCCAAACAAGGTGACCATTAAGAATAAATACCCTTTACCCCAAATAGATGACCTGTTTGATCAATTACAAGGTGCAACGATATTTTTCAAAATAGACTTAAAGTCAGGATACCACCAGATCAGGGTTAAGGATGAAGATGTCCCTAAGACAGCATTTAACACTAGGTACGGTCACTATAAGTTTCTGCTAATGCCGTTTGGACTAACTAATGCACCTGCTATCTTTATGGATTACATGAATAGGATTTTTAGACCCTACTTGGACCAATTTGTAGTGGTATTCATAGATGACATCTTAGTCTATTCTAATACTCACGAAGAACATGCACAACATCTTAGCACAGTGGTACAGATGTTGGAGGAAGAACAATTGTATGCTAAGTTAGAGAAATGTGAGTTTTTGCTGAAGGAAGTGAAGTTCTTAGGTCATGTAGTATATAGGGAAGGAATTTCAATAGACCCTAAGAAAATTGAAGCAATATTATATTGGGGTCAACCAAGAATAGTTACTAAAGTTAAGAGTTTTTTGGGTTTTGTAGGTTATTATAGGAAATTTATACAAGGATTTTCTCATATAGTCCTGCCATTAACCCGGCTGACTAGAAAGGGTGTTGATTTTGAATGGAATGAGCGTTGTGAGCATAGTTTTCAAACATTGAAAGTTAACCACCGCTCTAGTTTTAGTGATCCCAAAACCTTTAGAGCCATTTACAATCCATACAGATGCATCAATGAAAGGTTTAGGATGTGTCTTAATCCAAGATAGGAGGGTAGTTGCTTATGCATCAAGACAATTGAAACCTGCAGAGGAAAACTATATTACCCATGACTTGGAATTAGCTGTCATGGTATTTGCCCTAAAGATTTGGAGACATTATCTGTAAGGGGTTGTGTTTGAGGTTTTTAGTGATCATAAGAGCCTTAGGTACTTATTTGATCAGAAAGAGTTGAATATGAGGCAGAGAAGGTGGGTAAAGTATCTGAAGGACTCTAACTTTGAGTTAAAGTACCATGCAGGGAAATCGAATGTAGTAGATGATGCATTAAGCAAAAAGTCGTTACAAGTAGCCAGTCTGATGATGGATGAGATGAGATTACTTGAGGACTTTAGGAATCTTAGCCTCAATGTAATTTCATTTCTAAAGAGATTAGTAATGAGTGACTTCCTAATTAGTTGTGATTTGAGGGATCAGATTAGACAATCCCAATTAGAAGATGAATCATTAGTAATCTATGTGAATTAACCTAATTTTGGGTTAGCCCCTGATGGAGTATTAATGTTTAGGAAAAGGATAGTAATTCCAAACCATCATGAACTAAAGGAGAAAGTGTTAGTAGAGGCTCATCGAAGCCACCATACCATTCATCCAGGTATTTCTAAGATGTACAAGACTTAAAAAGGAATTTTTGGTGGTCGAGTATGTGAAAGGATATCACGAAGTATGTGAATGCTTGTCTTACTTGTCAACAAGTTAAGATAGAGCATCAAAGACCAGTAGGATTATTAAGGCCATTGGAGATACCAGAGAGGAAATGGGATTAGATAACCATGGATTTTATAGTTGGACTACCTAGAACACCAGCTAGTTATAATTCCATTTAGGTAATAGTAGATAGATTAACCAAGGCTGCTCACTTTCTACCTATCAAGATTAGGTATTCCATGGAAAAATTAACCCAAGTCTACCTTAAGGAGATTTTGAGACTGCACGGGGTACCATCGAGTATAGTATTGGACCGAGACTGTAGGTTTACCTTGAGATTTTGGCAATCCCTACAACAGGCATTAGGAACCTGACTTAAGTTTAGCACCGCCTATCATCCTTAGATCGATGGATAGTCTAAGAGAATGATTCAAACCTTAGAAGATATGTTAAGGGCTTGTGTGCTAGAACAGAAGGGAATTTAGGATTAATACCTACCTTTGATAGAGTTTGCTTACAATAATAATTATCACTCTACCATAGGTATGGCACCATATGCTGCTCTGTATGGGAGAAGTTGTAAATCTCCTTTAAGTTGGGTAAAGATGGGGGAGAGTACTTTTTTAGGACCAAAGATTATACAAGAGACTACTGATCATATCAAGATGATCAGGGAAAAGATGAGGATTGCCCAACAGAGACAGGAAACCTATGCTAATAGAAGAAAGAGACCCTTAGAATTCAATAAGAGAGGACATGTATTCCTGAGAGTGTCACCCACTACGGGTATTGGTAGATAGATAAGGACAAAGAAATCGAGTCCCAGATTCTTAGGACCATTCCAAATCCTACAAAGAGTCAGTCTAGTCGCCTACCAAATTACTTTACCTCCCTACCTGTCAAACTTTCATGATGTATTCCATATCTCGCAACTCCAAAAATATGTCCCAGATCCCGCGCATGTATTGGGGAATCAACCTATAATATTAAAGGAAAATTTGACTTATGAATTTACTCCTGTCCAAATCCTCGACTTTAAGACTAAGCAACTCCAAAATAAAGTAATCCCTTTAGTTAAGGTACTTTTGCAGGATGTAGCATCTCAGGAGATGACGTGGGAGAAGGAGGACGAGATGAGAAACATTATCCAGAATTATTTGCAGGTATGAATTTTGGGGAAAAAATTCTTTTAAGGGGGGAGAATGTAATAACCCGATTTAAAAATAAACTAAATTGGATGAAATAAATTGAAATTTTGTTAGCATTGATTTAAGAAAATTTTCCTGAGCTTGCAGTTAAAATTTGAGAATTTTTCAGAATAGAAATTTGATCTGACGGAGAGAATTTTATTTGCCTTCAGGAATTTAGCATATGTTTTTGGAAGGCTTAAAATCCTTAAAAGATTTCCAAATCCCTTCCATATAGTCCTATATTCTTGCCCTGATAAAAGAATGAATCCGAAATTTAGCTAGGGCAAAGTGGGAAAAGACCAAAATGCTCCTAAATGCCTAAAAAGTCAAAAATTTCATATTTTCTTCCCATTTTCCCTCCTTCCCGTGACCTCACTGCCTCATTATCTCTCTATCGCGCGTGTCACCCACCTCCACCACCTTTACCACGTTCGTTTGCTGTCCAGCTGAGTTACCATTGCTCGTCACTATCAAAAGGCTCAGTAGCTCAGTCCGACGCTACAACAAGCCACCACAACGATCGACGGCTACCACAAAAATTAAAAATAGCCGCATTTCCCCCTCCATCGTGAGTTCAAGAACCGGCTTTGATCTCTGCTGTCTATCATTGTTCAACCACACCGCTGCCATTAACAGCTAGCCTGAGCTGCCTGCTTCCTCCACCAATTGCCAATCGACAAAGAACTGCCGCCATGTGTCATGAATGGAGAAATATTTTAGGACCACCATTGCATTTTTTTAGGAAAATTTTGGTTAAACCACCATTTTTTGTTGAACCAACCCTAAATCCAACATCCTCGAGCTGCGGGCTACATTTTGGAGTAATTTTTGACACCATCCATTGTGTGCCACCGTGAGCTACCGTGTGCTGCAATGCATCATCGCCGAAGTTGCTAAAAAGTAGCAGGAATCAAATTTTGAGCTTCCGAAACCTCCGGTATAATTTAAAATACTCCAATTTAATGTTTTCCTATAGATTTTGATTATGAGAATGTCGTAAGGATTAGACTGACATAGAAATTAGGCAATTAACTGTAGGATAACCTATACGGGGTAACGTTTTGGTTTAAGTAGAATATCCTATAACCTTGAGTATTGGTCGACTATGTGTATGCATTTCTATATAGACTGTATGAGGATGAGAATTAGCATTTTTGCACATGCTGGGGTACGCCCTGGATGTTGATTCTCACCTAGTCCTTGAGTGGGTGATTGGTGTTACGGATCACACTCACAATATAGGCATTGTTTTCGGGTGATTGGTGTTACAGATCACACCCAACCAAAAATCATGTTTTCAGTTAAAATGGCATGCAACTTGAAATGAACAATGAATAATCATATAAGATGTGTGAATGATAAGTATATGAGAATTTTTAGGAATGATTTTAAGTATACTTTTTAGCATGATTTTCAAATTAAAGATAATATATTCATTATATTGCTTTTCATCGATTTCCCATACTCATTTTAAATTTAAAAGTATTTAGTGATTCGCATGCATTTAAACCGATTTAGGGAGATGTTTTCTGTGCATTATCACAGCTGAGCATCCAACTGTTTTACAAATATTAAATTGTGAATTTCTCTGCTGGGATCTAATCATCTCATTAAGTTGTTTGCTCAGATTACCAGGAATAGGGAATGCCTAGGAGATAGTTGGGCAAAAGAAGGATGTTAGGATAACGCTGTGTTGTGGATATAGAATTAGGCTTGAATATATATTTATGAATCTATACTGTTGATTTATGGTTTTATTGAAGAAATTGCTAGATATATATGTTGAATTTGGGCTGTTTTATAAAAGGGAAACATCTAATTTTTAAGGAAAACTCTGCTAAAATTTTGGTAGGAAATGTTTTGGGAGAATATATTTTTTTTATAATGAATTTGATGGATTATAGTTTAATTAATGATGTATGAATGAACTTAATAGTATGAAATAGTGTATCTCAATTATATATGAATGGTTGTTAGAATTTATATTCTAGAGTATTATATAGGTTATAATGTGATAATAGAAGTGCTGCACTGGATTTAGGGTTGAGTGGAATTTGAATGGACTATGAGAAGAGTCTATTTGGGTTACACTCAACCAGTAGTGACCCTCTGATGTTCCCTAACATGGGAAATGTGAAAAATTTATTCAGAACTTTGTATGCTTTCGCTACTCTAATAGATAAGTATATAAAATTATTTAGGGGGGTCGTTACACACACAAAGCTTAAAGACTCCAAGAAGGGGAGAAAGTCACGAGCAGAGGAAAAAGAGGAAGGAAGCAAAGTGAAAATCTTCCATAGTTAGATTTAAGGCAAGAAATATTCACCTATAGCTTATTAAACATCTTAGCCATCATCTAGGAGTAGATTTCTTCTTCTAAAATGCATTAAGTGTAACACCGTTATCTAGTGTTACACTTCTTCCAATGTAAATAGATAAGTTCGGTACATTATTCTAATCCTTCATTATTAAGTCTGAGCAGTTATACCATTAAGTTTTATTAAAGTAGATTAAGTTCGGAATCTTTTGCTCATATTAAATATCATATACACAGCAGAAATAAAATGCTATACTACACAGCAAAAATTTAAAACTTTTATATATTACAACTAATAAATATCCAATAGTGAATATTCATTACATCCTTCAAAGAATATATTCCATGATATATGAAGTTCCCGTCCATAAGGAGTCAAGAGACAATAATCCTACCACTCAAATTGCTTTTACAGATACAAGACGAACAGGTCCTTCACATATCTCTTCCCAACAATTTTCCTGTCCTATACACAGGCAAAATAATAGTCCTAGTTCTAATCCCAACATACATCTAGAATCAGGACCCAAAAATAAGAGGTTACATAAATTTGCTTTTGACCAAAAAGAACTTCTATCTTCCCCGGCATTGCTAAGTGTCCGTATCTAATACATATTAGCATATAAATGAGAAACACAAGTTTCCAGTAGCTTAACAATTCAGAGTTTTAAAAATCAACTAATATGTATTAGGGTGCAAGCACCAAAATGTTTACTTCTACATTCTTGGTATTTAAAAACATAGCATTATTTATAAACACAAATTAGCAAGCACTATATAAGTGTTGGAAATGTCAATGTGGTAAAATAATTTTTTTTTCCAGTAAAACATCTTTGCATGCTATTAACATGTTATCACAAAATGAACAAAAAATCATTTGTGCTTATCATTCTTAGAACTTACCTTTATAAATTGATTGTGCACACTTGAGCACTTGTGGACACTTGGCCACCTTTATAAAGTTTCCTGTGCACACTTGGGCACTTTGTGGACACTTGGCCACTTTTATAAAATTCTTGTGTACACTTGGCACTTTTGTGGACACTTGGCCACCTTTATAAAATCTTGTGCACACTTGGGTACTCTTGTGGATATTTGGCCACATTTATAAAATTCTTGTGCACACTTGGACACTCTTGTGGACACTTGGCCACCTTTATAAAAATTTTGTGCACACTTGGACACTCTTGTGGACACTTGGCCACCTTTATAAAATTCTTGTGCACACTTGGGCACTTTTGTGGACACTTGACCACCTTTATAAATATGGAAAACTTTTTATCCCATTTTAAACTCTTTCTCATATTTATGTGTGACAATATTGTCTAACTCAATTTAATTCTCCCTTTTTGAAAAATAATAATGCTATAAATCTCTTATAAAATTTTAATAAATTTCAAGGAAGAATTTCATGGTTTTAGCCTAAGGAAAATTCAAGAAAATTAAATATTTTTACAATTTAAATTTCCTTTTCTATCCTTTAAATAATACCATTAAAATGGTTTGATCCCCTTTTCCATAATTAACACATTTTCCCTCATCTAAACATTACACAAGAGGATGCTAAATGAACACTTTCTATTATTTCACCAACCTTATCTCATTTAATTTCTAATATATCCATAAGACACAATTAAACATTAATTCTTCAAAAACAAATTTTCTTTAATGAGAAAATGGACATATTTTCCCTTTCCATTGGAATATTTGATCATCACTTGATTTTGCATGGTTATGGCAAAAATTTCACACCCTTAATGTGACCAAAATATTTTCATCACTTTTCTTATTCTAGCCTAGCCTAAAGCCTTACTTTACATAGAAATTTCCAATGAATTTTCCTTTTTTTTTTTTGTTTTCGGCCAAAGAGGGAGTTTTATGGAGAAAAATGGTTTTCAACACCATGCATCCATTTCTATCATATTCAACCATAGTTCATTGTAAAAGCATGGGGATTGCATATACTAAAGCATGGAACACAATCTTAAATATTGTTAACCTACCTCAAGAATGACTAGGATGAGATTAGCTTGACTCTTCCTTTGACTTTTCCTTGCTCCTTTGCTTCCTTTCTTGATCCCTTCCCTCTCCTTCTTTACTAATTTTGTGTGTGTCCCTATGTCACCCTATCCTCCTTTTTTTTTCTTACCGTGCGTGCATATATGCTCTATGGACTTCCTCTTGCCTTGTGTATGTTGCCAATTCAGCTAGTCCTTCCTCTCCTTGCTTTTTATGTGTGTGGTTTAATAAGAATCCTCTTGCCGAGACACCCTACCTCTCTCTTCCTTTTTTGTGCTTTGTTTTCGACTAAGAGAGTGCCATCTCCTCCCTCTCTTTCTTTTATTATTCTTGTCTAATGGAAATCATGTGCAGCCCACTTTCTTGTAACATTGGTGTTACTTGTCCCACATTCACATTGCATCCTTTCCTATTTCCTTATATATTTTGTTCACTCCTTCTCCTTAGTTGATTATTATTATCAAGTACCGCTCCTTCCTTGCTCTCTTAGGAATACTACACGTGCAATCTCTCCTTCTCCCTTGCCAAGTGGGTGCATGTGTGCATATAAATATATAAAATTTCTAATTCTCTCTTCCCTTTTTATTTTCTATTCGGCCAAACCAACATTCACGCTGCACCTTCTCCTTTTTTTTCTTTCCTTTTGTTTATTATTAACTATCATTACTTATGCCACATGTGTACTTTTAAGTACACTTTACTTCCCTTGCACTCCTCCTTAGCCACTTACTTCATGCCAAAGAAGGGAAAAAAGGTTCCATGCTAGCATTACCCTCTCTCCTTTTTTTTCTCCGTGCATGTGCATGCATGTGTATTCCAAATACAAATTTCCATTCCATTCCCTTTTTGTCCATTCTCCTCACCTTACAGCCCCACATGTCATTTACATTTTCTTGCACTCCTTGGTTTAGCTATTAGGGCACATCAATGGGAAGGAGGAAGAGAAGCACAAAAATTTTTCTTCTTCATGTGAACCCTAGACTGCACTCTTTTTTTTCTAATTATTATGGTTGCTACATGTGTACTTATAAGTACACCTTATATTGCTTGCACTCTTGGAATTACTTGTAATTTAGGTGTCCCTCTCCTTTTTCATCATTTTTTCTTATTTAATTGCCTCATGTATAATCTAAGTGAAAGCCATTTCCTTGTCCCTCACATGATCCATTCAGCCATTAGGAAGGAGGGAAGAAGGTCACAAGTTACTCCTATCACATGCCACACATATGCCACTTCTCCTCTTGTTTTATGTCATTACTCAATTGGCATTTTTATATTATAGTTTGTGAGGCTTCCTTGCTGCATACACAATCATATATTTAATTCCACCCTTGTATCTAAATCACTCCCCTCACGTATGACCCATGCAAGGCATACATTTCCCCCTTCTCCATGCAAGCTTACTCCTCTCTTAACCATATTGTATTGGGAAAGAAGATAAAATAAAATATAAAAGGAAAACAAATCCCACTCAGCCAAGGCAATGAGATGCCACCTTCTTTCCCATTCTCATGCATGTTGCAAATAACCCAAGGGAGGGGAGGAAATCTTATATCACACAAACACACATTTTTTTTAGCCATTAAATTATGTAAGACATTCACCACATTTTATGGCAATTTATCTAATTAATTAAGAAAACATAAATTTAAGTATAATTGAAATAACACGGGGTGTTACATTAAACATGTTGAAATCTTTTGAGATAGCAAAAATGGCCAAGTTAGGTTATTTTCAAAATCTTGGTTTTCTTGGCTTGAAATGTTGATTGTAAGGTTGTTAAGAGTTAGGGAAAGATTTCTAGACTAAAATTTTAGAGTCTTTAACCTCTATTAAGAATTTTCTAGGCTTGAATCAGATTTAGAAAGTTAGGTTTTATTGTTCACCCATTTTGGATGTGTAAATTAACTTGTATAAGTTATATTTGAGCATGAAAATGGTTATAAATTGAGGGGGAATGGCTGATAGGGGTTAGCAAGCAAGCTCATAATATTTAATCTTGAAAAATACTAGATTTTAGATTGGAAAATTTTAAAAAGTTGGTTTTTCAAACTATCGCAAAACATAGCAGCCGACTAATAGTATGTACTAGTTGACTACCGTGTTCTTGACAAACCCAAAATTTTATACAGAGATGTAGCAGTTGACTGTTAGCCTCATCAGTTGACTATCGGGTCTAAATTTTTACCTAGCAGTCGACTGATAGCCTTCAATTAACCGACTGGTAGCCTATTGTATTGCGAAGTCCAAGATTCCAAAAAGCTACCAGATTTACAACAATCAACTGGTAGCCTTCCAAAGAGTAACCAGCTGACTACTAGCTTCGTGACAGCTGACTTGAAAAATTACTTGAGAAGTGAGGAGCGAGCTTGGAAACCCCTAGTATTGGCTTAAATGAGGCTCAAAGTGTCATCATACATGAGAACTTCATAGATTGGGTGATAAGTAACATGACAATAGGAAAGGAAAGAGAAAAGTTTTCAAGTTATCAAATCTCATAGGAGAAATTCCATAGTAAGCTCTAAGCCTAGGTTAAATAGAAAGCATATTACAATAAATGCATATTTGATATGGATTAGTGTGAAATCTAGATTATTCCTTAGGAAGTGACTTGTGAGGCCAAGTCAAAGAGGAAAGAGTGAAGCCTTGATCAAGAGAGGAACAAATGGTTAAGGTAGAGTAATCTACACTCCCCTATTTTGAATTGATAATGTGAATTTGTTTGGTTAAATTAAAATTATTTTATGACATGGGAAATACTTGAAGAAATTTATTTTGAAATAGAAATGTTTTCATATGAGTATAAGGAAAAAAATTACCTGTTTGTGTTTGAAAAGCATGAGATAAATCCTTTGCTACTTGTTTTAATTTGACTATTGGGTTGTATGCTTAAAGTGTAGACAAAATTTAGGGTGGACATTTAATGACTAGTATAGAACAGTCATTAAGTGTTCCTTATATAGACTATTTTTGTAAAAATACAACCATTTTCATCTATGATAGTCTGTATTTGTTAAAGGTTACTCTTTAAACCAATACAACCCTATAAACGACTTAAGGAGTAAAGAGAGGAGAGCCTATACAGGGTAAACAGATTGGTCTAAATGGAAAACTGTAAGACCTACCTTTTTGCTATTGAAGTTTAAATTTTGGTTTCCTTAATTATGTGAATGAATTTCTATAAATTGTGATGAAAACATTTTGTGATTTAATGTTTAAAAATAAATATGTTAAGAACAAACACCCTTTCTTTCTTGGGTTAGTCAAATTAAGATGGAAGTGAAAAGAAAATAAGAGGCAAGACTTGATTATATTAAGGCGTTTCCTTATAAGTCACCAAGAAGCTTACAAGAAGGAAACAATAACTGATTAAATGAAGATGATGTGATGCATGAAGAAAGAAAGGAGAAATAAAATAGAGGTGTAAGTGTAGTCTCTCTTTTTCACATGAGCCGAAACTAGTATAGGAATAAAAGAGAACGTGAGGTATTATTTAAGTGAATCAATCCCTTCTTATACCAAAAGACTTGTGACATGTGGAAGAAAAACAAAGAGTAGATCGGTAATGGAGAAAGGAAGAAAAGAAAAGAGAAGTGTTGGACTTGTACACCTTTTTTCCTTTCATTCCTTATTATTGAGTACACCAAGAATGTAAGGGAAAGAATCCTCTTTGGTCTCACCTTGACCGTGTATATAAGAGTGAAGGGAGGGGAACGTTTCATAATAATTAAAGAGGAAGAGCCATTCGGTAAATGAAATAGAAATAAAAGGAAACCGAGACATGTAGGTAGAAAAAGGGAATTTGACTACTTATTCTTCACCTTTAACCGTGAAACCAATGGAAAATATGAAGAAAAATGTGGATCTTATTTAACTTTAAGATATATAACCACACGGCAATAGAAATTAAGAAGGGGGAAAAGAGTTTAACATCCATTAAAGTATATATGCACTTGATGAAGAGGTGGAAGAGAGAAAGAGAGAGACATGTGGCATTAGCTTTCCTTCTTTCTTCCCTTTAGCTTTTAATCTCAAAGTGATTGAGAATAATAAATGAGGTGCTTGAATTATCTCCTTTCTTCCTTCCTTTCTGACTAACCTAATAGCTAAAAGAAACAAAAAGTTGAATTAAAAATATATATAGGTGCACGGTGGGAATCATTAGAAGGAGCTTGACACTTATTCAAAAACCATGCTTAAACCATAAGCATTCGATGAGAGGGAGAGCAACTTAGCACGTAAGCTAAAACGCATAAGCATTCAGTGAGGGAAGGAAAAACTAGTTTAGCCGAAAGGGGAGAAGCAAGGAAGGAAGATAAAATTCAAGGAAATACCAAGGCACTTGCACCACTTCTTGCATTAGTGAGGTAGCTTAGCAATTCTATGTTTTGATTTCATGATTTAAATTATGTAGCATGATTTAAAGTCTTCATGAAATCAAATTTTCTAGCTCTACATTCCTTAAGATGAAATTCTTCCATTGGCTAAGTTGGTATGATAAAGTGGTTATGCTGTAGATGTGATAAAGTGTATGTTATCATTTCTATGAAAGAACTATTGTTGGTAAATTTCAGCATACATAATGAAAAGTTCTAGCATGGGATAGTGCTGAACTTTTGTAGTCCTGGATGGTTAAAATATGTGTTAAGTGATAGGCACCTAAATGAAGATTACTAGTTAGAATTTAGTTTTAAATTATAATGTTTCTCTTGTTATCTTACCAAATTCGAAAATGGCTTTTGCAAGATATGAATTTGCCTGCTGAAAATGGTTTAAGAAAGATTGCAATTCCATTGGCTAAAGAAAAGAGAGAAATTATGATAAATTAAGATATAGAAACTTAGTTTTGGCTAATAAAGATCCATATTACTATTAGAATGTAAGAATAAATAAATACATGTCACTTTAAATTTAGTATGTAACATAAACCAAGAAAGCAAGTAGAATAAGTTATGAATTTACATGGTTAGATATTAGGAATATGGGAAAAAGTATCATAGAAATTTTAATTCATGATACCATTAAGGTTAAACCATAGAAAGGATGGAGAAAGGTGACAATGTGACATTAGAAATCTTAAGTTTTATTTCTTTTTCATGGGGGACGAAACTAATGTCTTATTTTAACCTTGGTGACCAAATCACTATGTGAATTGTGAATGCATTAGAATGTACCTTATAATGGCTAAATGCAAGGGAGATTGAATTGATGATAATAATAGGAATTGAAATTGCTATGTGTATGTATAAGTGACCAAGTGTTCACTAATCTTATAAAAGTGGCCAAGAGTCCACAATGTGACCAAGGGTTCACTATCTTTATAAAAGTAGCCAAGAGTCCACAATGTGACCAAGTGTTCACAATTCTGGCAAAAGTGGCCAAGTGTCCACATTTCTTGCAGGGTGACCAAATGTACTTCACACTCTCAGGCAAGATAAGTTTTAAGAATGAAAAATATAGAAGTGATCCTTGACTATTTCAATTGTTATATGTATGCTTTCCTTGAAAAAGAATTATAATTAAAATAAGAATAACCATCTTTATCACATTGACATACTAATTAATCATACAATGCTTACCAATGTATTTACATGAAAGATATTAATTATTAAATAATGGAATGTAGAAGAAATGGTTTTCTGTGCTTGCACAGTGGTACATGTCAGTAAGATTCAAAATGTTGAATTGTTAAGCTACTGAGAAACTAGTTTTCTCATTTATGTGCTGATATGTATCAGATGCAGATATTTAGCAATTTCTGGGAAAGATGGAAGTGGCATTAAAGAAGGTTCTTTTATTAAGAGTATTTTGTAGCCTAAGATTTTGAGTGACAAAGATGTTGTCTCCTAACCTTAAGATGTGTTTTGACAGTTTTCATATAGACATAATGTTGTAACACTTATGAAAGAATAGATAATGTTTTATAAATTCATCTCCAACGCTTTACATTTTATTTTCGCTGTGCTTATAATTTTGATCTAATCAAAAGAACCCGAACCTAATCAACTTGAATAATACCGGGATGGTATGAATGCTCAAACGTTATTAATAAATAATCAAGGTTCATAATAATGTGCCGACCTTATCTATTTACATTTGAGATGTTGTAATATTAGATAAGGGCATTACAAAAACTCTATAACCCTAAGTATTAGTCACCTATCTATATATATTGTTGTATAGTTATGGATAAAGAGACTAACGAATGATGTTCACATGCTAAGGGACGCCATGATAGTTAGATTCTCAGTTATATGGATAACAGTCATATTTTGATTGCCGGGATAACGGTCTCTATGATGATAACAATCTCAGTAACATAGATAATAGTCCTGTGACATTCACTGGGATAATGGTCCCCTTAAATAGTAAAATTGAGAATGAGAAACAGCATGAATTGTGATAAGGATCTTAATTGCTAAAAACGTATGCATATTAATTGTGAGAGAATATGCAGTTTTTATGTGATATTTGCAGTAAAGCAAGAAATGTTATGCAAATAGGATTTGAAATGGGAATACAGGTATTATGAAATAATGATTTCGATTTTAGTGTACTCCTATACTCTAATGATTTTGATGAATTTATCTGATTTATGAGTAAATGAGAAATGTGAATTTCCCATATGATTGATAATATCTAGAATATGAAATTCCAATTCACATGTGTGTCATTATAACTATAGGGGAGTGGTTTTCTGTACCATAAAAGGGTACAACTGAACTTTCAACTATTTTATAAAAATTTTAAATTGTAAATTACTCTATTGAGATAATTGTATCTCATTATGTTGGTTGTTCAGATGATCAGGGCCAAGATATGCCTAGGAATTAGCCAAGCTTGAGGTTTGTACTGAGGCTACAAGGCAACTTAAAAGGATGTAAATTCTAAATTCATGAACAGGAGATTGTAATGGCATGTAGGCCAGGAATTGTTTGTATATAATGATAATTGTATGGTTAATTGATAAATGACGTAGGATGTGAATGGCATAATGTAGATATTTGTATTAAAATGTGATTTGGTAATAGTGAGATTATTTTAGTAGCATCACTATAATTTATATCTCAATGGTTTATGAATGGATGGCTTAAAATTTTATATTCCAGAGTATGTGGTTGTATGAATTGTGGTATTAGATATGCTACGCATGAGAGATCGTTGAGTGGAGTTTGAATAGACTAAAAGAAGAGTCTATTTAGGTTACACTCAGCTAGTAACGACCCCGAATGGTCTAAGTCTTCAGGAAGAAGAAATTTTTTTGAGAGAATTTCATGCTTCCAAATTACTTTAATGATGATAGTATAAGAGGGGTCTTTACAAAAGATGTTTCAAATGATGTTTTGTCATGTATGATGAAATTTTATCAATTGATCTTTAGTTGGAATTGTTAAGACTATTTTTGTGAGTTATAATGTTTCTATTGTAATTTTGTACTAGTTTGAGGGTTTGGAAATTAAAGGATGATAAATGAGTGCATTTGTGCTTAGCATTGTTTCTATGAGCTTTAATCTCAAAGTATGCTTTTAGAACCAAACAGATGAGAGAAATATAGGTTTTTTTGAGAAACTAGGGGAAAGGAGATACTATGAACAGCATAAGGTGGAATTTTATAAAACTAAGTTGAAGAAGGAGGTTGTTTATGAATTTTGAGTTGAGCTAAAATGGAAGTTTTTATTGGAAATGACATATGATCGAGTTTTCAATTAGTATTTGTGTTCTCAAAAGGTATTTTTCTATTAAAAGTAATTTTATTTGAAACCTTGTTAGTCATTAAACTTTAATTCACCAAATTATAAAAGATGAATTTCTTTCATTAAACATGGTGAGTTATCTATGATTTAATTATTAAAATAGAAGAACAATTTTATTTGACAATAATACAAAAGGAAAATGTTTAGGGCATTTTTAAGGATTAATAGTTTGTATTTTGTACGAATAATTAAATGTATTCAATACTTTTTTCACCAAAAATGCTTTTTACATAAAAAATAATATTGGTTTATATTTAATTTATTTATCTTTTATAAGCCAAAAAAAATGTTAAAAAAACCCTTTAGAGAATAAGGCTTACCAAAATTGAATAGTCAATCTGATGACTGTTGAGTTGGTATATATTTTAAGATTGATTTATTTTAATTTTGTCTCTCTAGAGATCCTATTAAAAGTTTTGTTCTATTGTATTTCAATATTTAATTTTATGTTTTGGGTGATTTTTTATTAGATACATTGTATAAACATTATGAACAAGTTTAAGTATGAAATAATGACTATTTATGATATTGTACAATGGTCTCTTACTAGATAATATAAATATAGTCTTCTAGTGAAAGTTTCAATTAGAAAATGGGCTTTCTATGTTAAATATCTAGAGGTTTTTTTTGTGAGCTTTAATGGGTTGTTTTTGTGCTCTTTGATATCAAGTAGTCAATGATTTGTTTTATGAGATTAAAAGCATGAATATTACTCTTATGGTATTTTGTTTTGTTTTATTAAGTTTGGTCCATATGACTTATTTAAATATTCTTTTTTGTTAGGGACAATTCAATCTTCCAAATGTCGTTAATAATGTGATGAGGACCAATGATGTATCATCGCAACAAGGAAGATGAAAGACATGTTAGATGTGATGTATTTAAACTTTGATCTTTTTTCTTTACAATATATTTTTTAATTTAAATTGTATGTGTTGTATTTGAACTTTGATATTTTTTCTTTACATATATTAGATGTATGTTCACCTTTTGTTAGATGTAATATTTTGATCTTTTTTCTTTACAATATCTTTTTTCTTTACAATATATTTTTTAATTTAAATTATATGTGTTGTATTTGAACTTTGATATTTTTTCTTTACATATATTAGATGTATTTTCACCTTTTGTTAGATGTAATATTTTGACATAAATTTTATGTGTACTTCTAATGATAATTTTAATGAATTTTTTTATGGAAGTTGAATGATTTGTAGTTTTAAATGCTTTTAGATTCAATTGACTTGTTTAAATATTGTAAAGCAAAATAAAAAAATTATTTTTGCTTTAGGCAGCGAGTAAGTTGCTACTAAAAATTATCTTTGGCAGCAACTAAGTCGCCACGGAAAGTCTCCTTTAGCAACAACTAATTCACCACTGAAATACATCTATGGTAATGACTAAGTCATCACTGAAAGTCACCTTTAGGAGTGACTAAGTCGCCATCAATAGTCACCTTTGATAGTGACAAAGTCACCACCAAAAGTCACCTTTGGCATAAAAAAAGTTGCTATTGAAAGTCACATTTGGCAATGACCCTTGAGTTGCCACCAAAACCCACTTTTGGTAGTGACTATGTCACTACAATAAGTGCCTTTTAATGATGAGATTTGAGACTTTTAGTGGTGACTTAGTCGCTGCTGAAAGTTTCTTTTGGTGGCAACCTTCAGGTCATTGCCAAAGGTGACTTGTTGTGGTGACTTAGTCTCTAATGAAAGTTTCTTTTGATGACAACTCGTTTTCAAATGACAATTTTTTTGGTGACACATTAAACTTTAGGTAGCAATTTATTCGTCGTTGAAAGTGACTTTTGGTGGCTACTATATAGGTTTTGGTAGCGGCAACCGAAAGTCAAAATTTTTGTAGTGATCTTTGGGGTATTTTAGTCAAGTTTGAACTTAAAAAAAATTTATATTTTTAAAATAAAAAAATCCTTATATTTTAACTATCTCTCATTCTTAAGGAAAGACTTTATTTTTTTATTATTTTTTATACAAATCTTACTTTCTTATTAACCTAAAAGATAAAGAACCTAACTTAAAAGAATTTATTTGTTACATCATAATCATCAAATATCTAAATGTGATGTCTCATAGATTGATAGAGATTTCAAAAGTTACTATTTTAAATGGTGTACCAATCATAATATTAAAAATTAAAAATTTATATTTTTTATATAATAGAGTAAACTTAATTAAATATAATTCTTTATAATTTTGTCATCTAGTTTGTTAAGAACAAAAAAACATGTTCATCAACATGCTTTTTATTTCTTCACTCCTTCTTGAATACATATATATGTGTGAAAACGTGTAGAAAATTAAAAGGCAATAAGAACTTGGGAAGAAATAACCTAGGAAGAGAGTTGGGCTAGAAATTAAGGGAGAAATTCATAAATTTCACAAACCTCAATTTTCATAGTTGCCTAGTTATGTGATGCTACCCTTTAGATAAACTATGTTGCATTGAGATGGAAGTAAGTGTTTCCTACCTTTCCTATAGGAGATGAGCTCAAATGAAGGAAGAATAAGGGAACAGGAGTTTTAGGAATTAGTTGTAGCCAAACAAGGCATTAGAAAAATAATGTTATATTATACTTAGGGAGGAAGGTAGAATCAATGGCTAAGATTAAATGAAAGTGAATGGATAGGATTAGAGGTTGAATTTCATGAGGAGGCCAACCAAGAGAAGAAAGAAGAAAGGAAAAAGAAAGAAGAGAGAGAAGGGTGGTATGAGAAGAGAGGGAAAGAAAGAGAAGAGGAACTAGAAAGGTTTAGCTACCATTTAGCTTGGAATCAAAGTAGATATATCTCCCTACTACTCCCTATCTCCACCCAACTTTGGCATGGAATTCTTATGGTTTTCTCTCTCGACCATATTGTTAGCAAAGATTTTTCTATTTGAATTTGAAGTGGATTGTTATAGTAGAATTCTTAGATGTGTATGACTTTTGAAATATGGTTAAAATTGAGTTTGTAATCTATGTGAGGGCTTAGACTTTCTATGCATATGTGATGATTGCACCCATGTTATGTATGCTATGAAATTCATGTGCATGTAAGAAAGCATGTGTGAAAAGTGTTTTTATGTGTTGAGAAAGTATAGGAAACGGTTTGGGAAGTCAAATTGGAAAGAAATAATCATGAAAAATCATTGAAGTGCAAAAATAGGAAGATAGTAGTCAACTACCAAGATCTAGCAATCGATTTAGGAGTTTTGTTGCCCAAAAAGCCCAAAATTTCCCAAAAAGCTAGAACCTAGAAGCAATAGTCGACCGCTAGCCCCAGAGTAGTCAACTGATAACTCTTGGGTTAGATAGAATTAGATATAGGGCACAAGATAATTGATTTTTCGAGTAATAACAATATACTGGTCATGAGGCAGAGTGTAACACCCACTCCAATTATGATTAAATAGATGTTTGGTAATCATTAATTTAATGTTTAATGCTTGTGCATGTTGCATTAGTGCATATAGTTGCATTATCCTAGGGACTAAATTGAAAGGAAATAAATAAAGGTTTAGTAAGAGGTGACGAGGGACTAAATTGAAAAGGGAAAAATAAGGGAGTCTAAGAGTGCAAAATATCCCAAGGACCAAATAGGAATTTCTCCAAACTTCCTTAAACCCTAGCTATAGCCTTAAACCCCTACACACTTTACCCCATCTGCATTTTAGAGAGAAAAGCAAAAGGGACAGGTAGAGAGAGAAAGGGGCGAGCTAGGGAAAAAAAGAGAGATTTTGTTGAAGGAAGGGGCAGATTGAAGTTGGAAATTAGTTTTACAATAAGGGAGGATCATTTCTAACACATCAAACACACACATTCTGCCAAGAATCAAGGTAGCAATCCATCCAAAACCCCTCTCTTTTCTGAAATGTTTACTGTTGCTAGAAAATATAAATTTCTAAATGTTTGAAATGAGATTGGGGTTAAACCTACATTCTGTATTCTTTTATATTTCTATGGGATGTTGTGTTGCTGAATGTATGCTCATATATGTGCTTGTAATGGATTGGGAGGGCTGGGTTGTGTTCATCTAGATATATAGAGTAGTTTTCCTTGAATGTACCATGTTTGTGCTAATGGATGAGAAATGTTTAATGAGCAATAAAGTTTGTTGTATGGAAATTAAGCTCATGTGTTTAGAATTGAAAATAGAGTGTATTTTGGACTGGGTAATATCAAAATCATGTTTTTTGAACTGTAACCATAGCAGCTAACTGCTACGTATGGGGTAGCCGACTGTCGTATTCCTGGAAAACCTAGAAATGCAGACAGAGGCTTAGCAGCCGACTGCCAGGTTCCTAACAGTCAACTATCGGCCCTGGGTTTGCACTAAGTAGTCAACTAGCCATACTAGCAGTCAACTATTGTGCTTTCATGGTTTTTTAAATTGTGGTTGTGAATTTCGTATTCTAGATTTCATGGTTGTATAAATTATGATATTAGAATATGCTACGCATAAGTGGTAGTTAAGTGAAATTTGAATGGACTAAGAGAAAAGTCTATTTGGGTTACACTCAACTAGTGACGACTGAGTAGTATCAGTTTTTTAAAAGGAGGAAAAATTTTTAGTGAAAATTTTCATGCTTCGTGATCACTCTGATATATGTAAGTAATGAGGTCGTCACATTTAAACCCTACAATTTCTCCCATGTATAGTCCATACAACAACCTATTTTCATTTCTAGTAATGAAATCTTGGATCCCTCAACCCTTATGAGGTTTCTAACGTAGAAAATAATGAATATCTTTGATCAATCACCCTCAAATCTCACGTTTCCCTATTTCTCTAGCATGAACAATAGCTTGATTCTTAGATCTAAGATACAAACATGCAATAGTACAATAAAGCAGCATTCAATTTCTAATAGAAGTTAGATAATTAGAGAATGTAAGTTTTAAACCCTCATTTTGCTCAAAAATCAACAAAATAGCATTTTTCCTATCACATGAAATAATACGTTCGAAAATAAGAGGAGAATAGGATATTTAACTACCTTGATCTACTGAAATAAGTGTTAATGGTGGTGTATAATGATCCTAAATCTGAATTGTGGTAAAGCTGAGTAAATAAGACTGTGTACCAAAAAGTATGCTTTCTCAAATCAAAAGGCTTACCATTGAACTATTTTGGGCATAGGAAACATCAAGTAAATTTCTTGTTCCTCTTATCCGAAAAGGGCTATAAACAATGTTAGTAGCCACCTAGTTCTATGATAGGCTGAGTAACCGGGTGTAGGTGCTGACAACATTTGCCCTTACATCAAAAATCCATGACGAGCTAGGCAAGAGTGAAAAATGTTTATTAAAAAAGTGCAATAAAAATCCTGTCAGACAAGGCAATAGGATCCTAAGGTTAAGTGCTTTTTAGATTGGTTTCTAGCTAAGATTAGCCTAATCCTAAGGTTAAGTCTAGGGTGATTATAATAAGTGCTTCTAGGGAATGAATGCTAACCTATGAATCCATTAACCCATACCTGAATTAAGTCCTTCTATCTATTAGACATCCTTCAAAGGTTTTTATAGTTAGAATCCTTGAGAACGTCTGAGGGGAGAGGTGGGAAATTCATGTGCTTTAACTCTAATCATTGAATTGTTGAGTTTTTAAGTTAATGCTTGAGGCCAAGCATTAGGCAAGTGTGGGGAATTTGTTAGAAGTAGAATTTAGGTTGATTTTAGTTTGTTTTTACTGCATTCATTTCTAGCTTATTATTGATCTTTTCTCTATCTTTACCTTATTTCAGAATTGCTAACCGTGGAGCTAAAGTTTTCAAGTTTTCCATCATTTTGGCTTTTTTCCCTAACTCCCTATGGGCACGAAGGTCCTATCAGGCTAATTAGCCATAGTCTCACTCCAGCCTATTAGCTCAAGCTATTCTCAACCCTCCATCATAGTGACATGGCCACTTCCTATCGCAAGCCAAGAAAGACATGTGGAAGTTCATTCTCTGCCAAGACTGTTATGGAAAGAGGAATTTCCCGTTAGTGGAGCAAAGGCTATGATCAGCTAGAGGCAAGCATGTGTCATGTGGGAGCAACTACTTAAGTGAAGGGAATTTTTACTCTGAGATATTAAAATTTCCCTAAAGCTAAATTGCAGTAACTAAGTGCACGAGGAAGAGAAAAGGGACGAACTAGAGAGGAACCTTCATTAAGAATCTACCATCATCTTGGTTTAGCTAAGCCATGAGTAACTAATTTTCCTTTCATCTAGTCAGGAACTATAATTTTGGATTTTTTTTTAAACTATAAGGCTAGGATAGAGTTTGAATTTACTTCTATAATGACATTATATTCTACTTTCCAATTTTTCAATACATGAAGCATATTTTTGTAGAGTTAACAGGGCCAGTTTTATTTATTTAAATGTGTTTCTAAAGTTCACATTTCCTTTGGATCTATAATTTTTCTATTGGAAATGTCTAGAGTAGCAACTAGTTGAGTGCAAACATACTTTAAAATCAATAGGACGTTCCATTAGGTTAGTCAGTATCGGTGTGTTGCTTCATAACATATTGTTGTTTCTATGTTAAATTCAAATACATGTTTTGGACTACTTAGGAATTAGGGAAAATTAATGAACATTTATTAGTTTGCTAATTTAGGAAGTAACTTGTTAGTTCTTCAACTACCATGCCCAGTGTGCTAGTCAACTACAGATAATTAGGCCTGTGATTAATTAGTGACAAATCCAAAATTTTTCAAGTTCCTTACTAGAGTTTCTTTTCTTTGATATACTCTTTTTAATTGCCTAAGTCTTGCCCACAGATTACACTAGTTGAAATTTTCTATTTAGTTTCCTATTTTTATTTACTTTACACTGTCCAACTATCAAACCATGATGCCCCCCAGTTTTTACATTTATTTGATTGTTCTTTCTTGTTGCGTCACTTCATTCAATTGTGCATTAGATAGTATTCAGTCCTCGTGAGATCGACCTTGCTTCACTTTTACTGCATAATTTAGAGACAAGTTAAATTTAATTTGATGGGTCATAGCAAGCACCAAGCGAGAATCCTATAAGATTGAGATGATCCTTCTAAGATAGTAATTTACTGAGTCCTTGGATTCATTGGGAAACCTTCAGATAGTACTTGGCCTAGGGTATTATTGGCAAGTATTTATTTTTATCTTATATGGTCTTATATAATTTAACATTATACATATAATTGTATTACATTATATAGTTTTACATGTCATACTAATATTACAAAAAAAAAATATTCAATTAAAGGGTCACTAAATTGTGACTTTTGTAAGGGCTAGATAAAACCATCCATAAATTCTAATGTACATGAGGTATCTAATTAAGAAATTTCGTAAACATTTGAGACAAAATCAAATCATAAAAAAAATTTTGAGAAAAAATGAACATATAAAAATATGTTGGAAACAAAAATGAAAATAAACCCAAAATTTAAGAGATAAAAATGTAAATTTTTTATTGTTGTTAGAATTATTTGGTGGCATTTGAATCCATTTATAATAAGAAACTATCTTTAAAAAATTAGTAAATATTAGGGTGGCCATTATGTGCCACAAAATGCATCAAAATGCCTCCAAAAGATACACACATGGCACCCTAAGCACAACCTCAACACAATTTTTCTTTCCATCCTACAACAATAAACATGTAGCGATGCCCTAATGCTCTATGTCCCTAACTCCCACGAAACCCTTAAATTTTTTGTTTCCAACCTTTAATTCCTTTTCTGCCCTAATTTTCCTTCTCTTATTTTCATCACCATTTTGATATTTCTCCTCTAACCTATTTCCCTAATTTCAAAGGCAAATTTCAAGCATGATTATCTCATTTCAACATCTTTAAAGCTCTTCCTTGTTTGATTATAGCATGATATTGTCAATTCCATTCAATCGCTATTTTTCCCTATTTTAATTTCATCTTTGAGGTAAACCTTCTTCCACCTTCCACCTCTATCTCTACTTCAACCAATTACATTGCATTTACAGTGCCTTGGGAGATCAAATGGATGATAGAGGCAGCTCGAGCAAAAATTGATCAGTCCCTTATTGAAAGAGTGAATTTTATTTATTAGGTTCTTGCTAAATATGTAAAGATATTGAACTATGTGAGTTTGTATGAAATATTATATATATGTATATATATGTATATATGAGAAGAAAATATAATTCTTGACATTATTATGAAAAAATGTGTAATTTACCTTAAAATAAGGGAGGGCGGAGGGCGAAGGGGGGGTTGGGAATTCACATGAATAAACCTACTAAATAGCAAACTTTCTCTTCTATTCTATTACTACAATTTGACTCTAAAAATAAAATTGAAGAATTTTTCATTATTTATATTAAACATAATTTCTTATTTTTTATATATTTATTATTTCATGTTGTTCAACCAATTTAATTTTAAAAAAATCAACAGAAATAATAACATATTTTATTCATTTTAAACAAATATTAACTAGCAAATTTATTAAATAAAAACTAGTGAATTTATTACATTTTTTTAATAATTAAGAATAAAATTTCATAAAATTCAACTTAAAATGTTTTAATGACTCAAATGACAACTCTAGAATATAAATTAGAGTTACCAAAACATATCAAACTTATAGTACAACCAGTTCAATCCTAGAAAAGAAAGACCAATGAAAGACAAATAAGAAGACAAATAAAAGGTTATGGAAATTTAGACATAAATAATTAATAGCAATTAACAAGAATAGATTATATATGTTATAATATAAGATCTCACACTAACAAAACAAATATTTACTTGGATTTAATAGAGTTTCAAATTGATATAAAATCATATTGAGCAACAAGAAAGATTTATATACATTGATTAAAAAAATAATAACATTGCTATATTTATTTATTACAATGACAAAGAGAAAAGGAATCATTCTTGTATAAATTTAATTGATTAACTTTTTAAAGGATTAAACATTTGAAAAACTAGCCACTTTTCCTACTCACTAAATGACATTCAACAAATAAATAGAAAACATTGATTTAATGTAATGAAGAGAGAAAGAAGATGAAGAACATATCAAATCTCATAACTATATATTAACATTAGACAGAAGCCCCTTGATTAGAGTGAAATTTTAGCTACAAAGCATCATAAAAAGCTGTTCAATGATATAAAGTTTACAAAGAAGAAGAATATCCCTGAAATGTTGTCTCCTCCTTTATAAAACTAGACTCCAGGAACGTTCAACCAAGATGATCCCCTACAAGAATGATAAAGATGGAATATATATTTATCTCTCACTAAAAGCTACCATAAAACCCCTTTCTCTTCCCTCTAACTAACTTCCCATCATTACCCCTAAAAGAAAATTCCTAAAAATATCATAATATCTTCCCAATCTTCAATTCCACTACTAAACACGCACTAACATCCATGAGAGAGAGTCCTTCAATTTGATGAGTTTTCATGTTTTAATTCAGCTTTAGAACATCAAACATCAAGTTAAGGCGTGCCTACGGCTTAGCAGCCAGACTGGAAGATAATTCTGCATAAAAACAATCAAAATCGAATTATGAAACTAACTCTGCACTCTAACCAATATGATCTCTTAAAGTTAAATTATTTAACAAAAATATTTAGAGTTGAGATAAATTCTGAGTAAAACATGTGCAGATTTTACAACTTATCAAATTCCCCTCAAGCATGAACCAAAGCTAAAGCAAATTCCCCAAACAACTTCTAAAACAATTAGTTTTCAGCCAGCATACCCTTAGCTTATGTGGGAAGTTGTCTAATTACCTTTAGGCATTATTACCATTTTACCCTTCATCCTCAAACAATATGCACCTTAGCTACTTGCAATCACATAAGGATAATTACCCTATTTCCCTTGAAATACTAGCAAGAGATTTTCAAAACTTTGTTAGCTATAGTAACCTTCTTAGCTATTACATTTTTGCCCCTTGGCTTTTTTCTCCTATTTTCCATTTTAGGCCCTATGCCATGCCCAATAGCCTATAAGGCCTCTCATATAGCTACCTATGCCAAACACAAGCATTTAAGTTAGACATAAATTTAATAAGCAATCAATGAATATTTATACATTATCTAGGAGAGGATGTTACAAAAGATTAACTCACCTATAAAACTTCTTGCTTTATAAATAAACCGAGAAGATTTTATACAAACATATCCACAAATATGAAACTTACACATATTGGAACTTAACAAAAACTACTATTGGAGATCCACTATCTCATTACCCACTATGTAAGTATTTATATCCATTATTTAATTTCTTTTCTAGGTTTTCAATTGAATTAGCTATGTTTAAATTTATTATCATTTTTTTCTTGTGATTTTGTTACAAAAGAAGAATGTGAAGATGATATTATTATAATTGGTATTTTTGTTGATAAAATAAAGCTTGAATAAAAAATTTGAAGCTAATTATCAATGACAAAAGTGAAGGCCAAATGAGGGAGAAAGACAAGAAGGAGGAGAGAGTGATGAGGTTGAAATGACCAAAATAACCCTAGTGGCAACTTGGATCTGTTGTGTTCTTATTAATCATATGTGGTTATATATATCACAATTATAGAATCCGTTGGAAGAGATCCAAGACTCAAGACATTCTCATAATGGCTTCAGAGGATATCTCACTCTTAATGAAATAAGAGGACCAACTCATTATAAAAACAAAGAAGATCAAGAGGGAATAGTTTTACAAAATCTTTTCAAGTGCTAATTAGCTATGAAGACATTGAAGATTTGGTAAAAGATAGAATGATACACTTTAGAGTATGAGAGAAATCCTACAAAGCTTATCTTCTAGGTTTGGGAGAAGAAGTGATTGTTGAGGATGTAGTGATAATAGAAGAGGAGAATGAAGGGAAAAAAGGAAAAATGCCACTTTAGAGAATAGGCCTACCCAATCAAAGGAAGAACAAGGAGAAGAGACAAACTTAGGGTTCATTTTTTATGAGGACCTAAAAGAGGATGATTTATTCATCATTCTTGGGATATCCAAAAAAGAAAGGATTGCATGTGCAAATCATTCAGTAACTCACTTATTATCAAGTTGCTAGGTAGAAAAATAAGTTTCAATATGTTGAAGAAGAAAATTCATCACATTTAGGCCACAAAAGGGGTAATCTCCATTAATAACCACTCTCATGACTCCTACTTCTTTAAGTTCTCTAACCCAGAGGATTATGATTTTTCTCTAATAGAGGGGCCTTAGCTAATAGTTGATCATTATTAATATAGATGCAATTGCCACTTGGGTCAGGTTTCCTAACCTCCCAATTGAATTGTTTGATGAAAAATTCATTAGGTGTTTAAGTGATAAAATTGGAAAAACATTGAAGATTGATACAACTTTAGTATTAAAAGCTAGGGGCATGTATACAAGAATCTGTTTTGGAATTAGACTTGTGCAAGCCTCTACTTTCTAAATTCAAACTCGATTGAAGAAAGTATTATACGGAATGTAAAAGTTTATATGATATTCTTTGAGTATGGTAGATGGACAATTTAAAGAAAGGTTTCTACAGTGAATAGGACTAGTCTAAAAGGATAAAAAAGCAGGGGTTGTCAATGATGGTGTTGTTGGTTCTAATATGATGAATAGAGAAGAATCGGTGATGGTACATGAGAAGTTTGGACCATGGATGGTGGTCCAAAATTTGAGTTATGGATGAAAAGGTAAGAATACGAATGTCAGAAAAAGTGTAACGACCCCCTAATACGTCATACGCAATGCTTATCTGATTAGCGAAAGCATATGGGGTATTCTAAATGCTTATTCCCTATGTGGGAACGTCAGGGGATCGCTACTGGTTGAGCATAACCCAAATAGACTCTCCGTTATCCATTCGGATTCCGTTCAACCCTAATTCACACACAGCTAACTAACTATACATACATGCATCATAAATTTCTCTGGAATGAAATCTAAAACTCATATACATGTCACGTCATACATTCATACACATTTCAATTCAAATCCATAAGTTTACAGCGGTAAATTCTACTGAAAATCCGGTAGAGTTCCCTCTGTATTTCGAACATTCCCAAAGTACAAAAAATCACCTGTTAAAATCAAGCAGCCATTCCAACAACAGCAATAAACATAACTAATATAAATCCATACACAACAACATCAATTCATCACTACAATCCATGTATACTATCTGAAACGTTATATGTACATTCAGTCTAATCCATACAGAATTCATAAGAAACAGAATCTGATAAATAACAGCGTCATCAAAGTATATATACAAATGATTCAAGCCTAAGCTAATCATCCTCCGTCTATTCTTGAGTCAGCCTCGGCTATCGTTTGGGCTCCTACCCCTGTCCCTGTTCATCTGAGTAAACAACCTAATGAGATATGAATCCCAGTAGAATAATTTACAATTCAATTATCATTCGAAAACCAGTTGAATACCCAGTGGTGCGAACACCGAAATCGTCTTCCCGAAATCAGTTCGAAAATAGTGAAATACCTTATCTTTAAAATCGTTTAAACACATGGAAATCGTGGCAAGTATTCGAAATCATAAAATCAATTTCTTTGAAAATCAGTCATCAAAGTCAAATAAAATCCTATGCCCTGTGTATCTCAATCCACGTTGGCTACAAATCCGCTGTAACCGAATCTAAATCATCTTCTAATTGCACGTAGTCTAGAGAGAATACCTCTCTTATCATTGGGTGTGATCCGTAACACCAATCACCCGAATCAAGCCTATATTGTGAGTGTGATCCGTAACACCAATCACCCACTCAAGGAACGGGTGAGAATCAACATCTAGGGCGTCCCCAAGCATGTGCACATACGCCAATTCTCATCCTCATACAGTCTATTCGAACTCACATGCACTCGGTCGGCTATTCCTCAGGGTTCTAGGGTATTACGCCTAAATCACAACATTTCCCCGTGTAGGTTATCCACCCTTATACTCCCTAAACCTTTCTTAGGGTCGTTCTAGTTTAACGCGTAATCCCTAACTCAGTACAGGCTAAATCTGATAAAAATAATTTTGTTTAAAAGCTTCCTGTACGAGGAATACTTAACGGCCGTCCCATACCGGCTATCAAGTACCTAACCCTAAGTAAATCCATCCTAAAGGCATCTAAACTCGATAAACAAGGTGTCTAACATGCAATTAGGGTTTTCAGCACATAGGCATGCAATTTTATCCCATCGAAAGCAGCACGTAAATCCATGCAAGTCATCTAAATCATTTAGGTATTCACTAAATCAATTCTAGGGTTCGGGAAGTGTAAATTATCCTACCTGGTCTCCGAATGCTCTAAATCACTTCAGAATTCCACGCAGTCTCGGTTTCTGAGCCTGATTAATTTCCTGGACATAAAATTAAACATTTAGGCTCGTCACGTCATCAAATTTTCAATCCTAAACGCGATTACACAGTTACCTAGGTTAATTAGTTGCCTAATTACGTTCGGCAATCATTTCAATCAAATGCCATCGTTTTTTGGGAAATCGGACCTTACCAATGTGTCCGGATGATGGAATTCTATGTCACGGTGATCTCAGTTTCTCGGGATGCACGTCCAGAAGCTCTGGCACAGCGGCACACGGCGGCGCACGTCGAGGTACGGTGGCGCACAGCGGAGGGGTGCGGTTTGTCTCGAAAATCACACCACGGTGAAGCCCGCAAGCCCAGGAGTTCGAATACAGTGGTGGCGCGGCAGTTCACGGCCGTTCGGGCAGCGTTTTCCGGCCACGAAGCTTCTCGCACGGCGAACGACATTTTTCCTCGATCCGGGAGCGTCCGGCCTCCTTTCGATGGCACCGAGCTACTGGAGGGAGCTGGCAGCTCGGGCTACAAGGTGGTGGGGGCGGTGACAGTCAACGGCGACGGACGGCGGCGATTCGAGCTGGAGAAGTTTCGCTCGATGGAGGGGAAAAATGGCGTTTTTCCGGCGGCTCCGTCGGCCGTTGGTGGCCGTGGTTGGTTGCTGGAGGTTGTGGGCAGTGAGGGCTGTCGGTTGGTACCCTTGGTGGTGGCCCACGGTGGTTGTAGCGGCCGTTCACAGTGGAGGAAGGTGGAGAGAGAAAAGAGAGAGGAGAGAGAGAGTGTGGTGAGGAGAGAGAGTGAAATGAGAGAAATGGAGGGAATTTGCGTAATTTAAAGCCTCCAGGGACGATTCTGACTTTTCCCAGGCCACCCGGGGATGTTTTAGGGTGTCGGCATCCTTCCAGATGTTGGCACGCATTTCCATGCGAAAGTTTTGGCTTCCGTTAACGAAATTGGCGCATGAAACTTCTTTCGTCAGTTTCTGATCGCCAGATTGCATTTCTTTCTGTTTGATCGTGTTTCTGGCTTCAAACGAACTTCTGTGTCAAGTCATTATCCTCAAAATACGTGCCAGGCTTCGTTTAATGAAAATTAGCTTCAAAAATCAAAATTTATCTTTTAAAATCCTTTAAAACTCTTTCAAATCTTTCCCGTTGTTACAAAAAGAGTTGCAAATCGACATGAGGGAGTGAGTGGAATGAAAATGGATGGTACAATGATTAACTTGTCATGCTTTGGTGTGCTCGATTAACAAGTGGAGGAAGAGGACAATAATGAGACAATACCTATGTCAAAAGTAACTACCAAGAGAACATGCAACTTAGCAAGGTAGCGAACAAAAATGATGAGATGTTGGGCTCCTTTCGACCCAAAAGAGAAGGCCTAAGTAATAAGGGGAATGAGGAGGGGAAGAGAAGGGAAAGGAAAGGTTAAGTGATGGTTTGTTCTTCCCTTGTTTGGATCTTCCAAAATCTTTTAATTTAGAGTAATTAAAAAGATTCTCTAATTTTTTTTTCCTTCAAAATTTAGAAATCCAAACAAGGGAAAGGTTTTAAAATTCTCCTCCCTTTCCTTCCCTTCCCCTCCATTCTCACCCTTAATAATTTAAATCATTGTTGTTAAACTCGAGTTAACTCCTAAACTCTTATAAATTTATGTTTACAATAGACAAAACTAGTTAACTCATTGTCAAGCTCATAAATGTGTAAACTCACACTAAACTCAATAAACTTGTGGTGAACTTGTGAAAAGCATTTTTGTAGGGCTTTCTTATTTTTAGTAAAACTGACCAACCAAACTCTTCTCTATTAAAAACATTATTTAAAAATAATATTATTCCATTGTCCAAACTCAAGAAATAAAAGCATTTAAATATGAATAACTAAATTCCTAATAAATGTATAAATTATGTGTAGAAGTTTATGGTTTGAATGAATCTATATTCAATATTTATGTATAAATTACATTTGAATTTCTATTATTTGAAATTTTAATTTATTTATATAATTGTGATAGAAATAGATATTTTTAATAACTACTTATTGATATAAGTAAACTCATACAAATTTACAAGTCGAGTTTACGTGTCGAGTTTATCCTCTTTTTACGAGTTTATTTAAACTCTCTCGAATTTGACAACCTTGATTTAAATCTCTTATGTTCTTGTTTCCTTTGTTTCATAACCAAAAAATTTCAAATATTTGTTTTCAACACATCCTTGAAAAACAATATTCCAAACAATTTTTTGATTTTTGATGTTTGATTTTTTAAAATAGAAAATTATTTTTAAAAACACATACCAAACATGCCTAAATTTTAATGCTCTTTAAACTTAATGCCAGATGTTCAATTTGCTTAAGCATCAGCATAGGAACATGACCACTATTTTAATCCCATTTCTGCTTCTTTAATAGGCATTTTCGAACACATGGAAACACACTTAATTACAAATACGACAGACCTTATTCAAAAGGTAATATAAATTACAAGTGACAACCACCTTACCTCCTCCGTGATTATAATCTGATCTCGATTCAATCCCTTACAAACACTCAAAACCCACACATAAAGAAAAGAATGATGAAACTTTAAAAACAAATTATTCTACATATCAGACCGCATTCCTTTGTATCAAGATACACCCACCATAATTGTCATCTCTGCAGCGGCTATAACCATGTGTGTCTTTAACAAAAATTTTATGTATTTTGATGACAACCTTGTTTGTATAATATGTCAATCAAACCGTTTAATCCTTTCATTTCCTATACTTTAGTCACAGTTCAGTCCACAAATTTCCAGCACAATGTCGTCTTTAGATAAAAATGGATTGATTCGCACCCACAGAAGAGAGAAGATTGAAGCTAGAATTATAGCCCAAACCACAATGATGGTTGGGACACCTTCTTGTTTTCCCATATGCCCCTTGAGAAAAGGATAAAGATGTACAATCACCCACAGGGCAAAGAATAGCTTACCAAATAGAGGACACCATGAATCATAGCCATTGTTTATTGCATCTGAAACCCCAACAATGACTCCAATTATGTTTATTATAAGCAAGGTCAAAGGAGGAATCAACAAGGATGTCCACTTGAAGATGTAGAGTTCGGCGAATTCCCGATCATCAGTAGATTTGGATGTGACAGTGAAGTTTGTGTTCACTCCTGCCAAAACTTTTAGCAAACCCTGAAAAAGAGCAAAAAGGTGTGAGGAGACACCACCAATGACCCAGAATTGCTCATTCCTCCACCAGTCATGTATGCCAACACATCCCCACTGCATTTCTAGGATGCTAGTTACAGCAATAGAAATGAAGAGGGCTATGAAAATGAGGCTGGCGTAGTTGCTAATCTGGTGACAAGAAAATGAAGCATTAGCTATCCGTCACATATTGAAAGTTACATCACAACATTCTACATTTAAGAATTCTAGCAATTCCTAAAACATGATGTAAACTAGACATCAAGAGTGTAGGAATTGATCCTACCTCAGGGACTATGAACTTCCCAGTGAGGAGACATATAGCTGGCAAAGTGCAATAGGCGAGCAAGGGAATTGAAGTCAAAGGATAAACAACAGAGTTAATGTAAGAGAATCGCTCCAACCATTTCAAGCCGCAACCATATCCATACCATATTGGACAATACCTACTTATAAATATCTCAACAGATCCAAGTGCCCATCGGAGAACTTGATGTAGACGATCTGAGAGATTGATAGGAGCTGAACCCTTAAAAGCAGGTCTTTTTGGCATGCAATACACAGATCTCCAACCATGACAGTGCATCTTAAAACCTGTTAAAATATCTTCTGTGACTGAGCCATATATCCATCCTACCTGAAAGGCAACTAGAACTTAGCATAGTCATAGTTTTTGGATTTGGACCAGTCATTGACCCAATGAGAAATTCCAGTCACCCAATCATTGGTCCAACCATTTCAAATAATGAAATTTAAAATTATATATACCATTAAATAAAAATATCAAGTCATAAGTTTAGTACAATTCAAGTTACAATGATGCAATTCAAAACAAATAAGTGTTAAAGATACCATAAACTATAATATTTAACTATTTATCATTTACAAAAGCAACAAACTACAAAATCATAAAAAGTAATTAGAAATTAAGCACAACAAGTAATGAACTAGTTTTAGTATATATACATATATATATATATGGAGGATTCACTTTAGTATAATACATATGTGTGAACATTTAGAATTGTATAATGAGCACTAAAAAAAATTAGATAACTAAATTCAACTCATGTTAAAAACAAGTTATAAATTCAATCATATAAGAATAATATCATAATTTATCAAAATTAAGTAAGCTCACTATTTTTTTTTTTGGAAGAAAGAACGGGGTCAACCCAAACTGAGTTAATATTGAGTTATCGAGTTGATTAAAAATTTGATGAGTCAATTCAGATCATTATCGAATTTATTAAAAATCAATCCAAATAATTGATTCGGACCAATTTAGTGGTCAATTCGATTCGAATCACAAAATTATGAGCATAGTAGTAATGCATCATAAATCTAAATTCTAGCTCAAAAGAGCTTAAAAGCAAAATTTTATTTAATTTGAAGCCAATGTAGCTTACCTCTTTCCCCCACTCTGTTTTGTCTTCATAACCACAGCTAATGACATGGATGGCTTCTTTCAAGAGGGATGCAGATGTTGCTACTTTTGGAATGCCCCCACCTTCCTTAAGTGTTGATGCTATGAAAACAGGCGACTGCCCAAATTTTTTCTCAAATTTTATTTGAGGCATTAGTGATGACTTCTCATCATTGATTTCTGTGAAACACAAAATAGGTAAGTTTCTTAGCAAGAAAAGACAATCAAATTAAATATGTAGCATGTATGAAAATATCATAATCTTAGTCAAAGAGTACAATCTACTACACCCCAAAGAAATTATGATTTTTTAGCCTTCAACTCCCTCAAAGAAAATAAAATTAAATATTTAGCATGTAAGAATATATCATAATCTTAGTACGAAGAGTACAATCTATTGCACCTCAAAGGAATTTTTATTGTTTTACCTTCAATTCCCTCTTGAATATTTTCTAGTGAGTGCATTTTCTTTTTAGCCTCCATATAATTTATTTTATTGTTCTCACATGACTTTACTTTCTTAGCCTTCTTCCCAGATCCACAGCAGCACCATTTAGGCCAACAATTACAAGTCTTCCTTGGTGGCTTCTTCTTAGCAGGGGCATCATATCCATAAAGAGCCTGCCTCCTAAAGACACACCCAGTGCCCACATAAATGGGACCTTGTATACCGTCTAAGCCTTTCATGTTGATCTATTATATAATAAAACGGAGATTAGCTTTAACTTAAAAGCATAAAACCATATAAGTAAACAAGACAAATTCTTACTTACATCAAAGAACACAACATTGCGATTTGAGTATCTATCATGACGATCAATCCCATCAAATCTTTGAGGAAATTGTACATAGCATATTTTCTTTCCTGATGTAGGATCCATCATGAAGCACATTGCTTCGCGAAGTGCTTTACTATTGTTTATGTAGTGATCACAATCAACATTCAATAGAAAAGGAGCATTTGAAATGATTGCTGAGACTCGCACCTTGATGATTAACCAACACATGATAAAGATAGGTCAGGAAAATGGAAAGTTGCGAGAAAAGCATATGTGAGAAAGAGGACAAACTCTCTACCAATGCATTCATAGCTCCAGCTTTTTTATGGTGATGAAATCCAGGTCTCTTCTCACGAGACACATAGACAAGACGAGGTAATTTTTTTCCTTCAACATCATGTATGCCATTTTGACCAAGGAAAACCTATAGAAGATCATTGCAGATGAATTTAACCAAAAAGAACATGCAGACACAACATTTTTGCAATAAAGGCATACTAAGAACCTGTATCATTCCTGGATGATCTCTGACATAGTTCCCAGGCCATGGAGTCCCATCCTGCATTGTCCAACCATCCTCGGGAACCTTCTGTGCCATTGCAACCAGCGCATTAATACGCACTTTGAACTGTTCATACTCTCGCTGCACCAACCAAATTGAGAACACCAAATGTAAATGATCATTAATTGAAGAGAAATAAAACAGATGAAAGCAACAAGAGTTTGAGGTTTTTTTCTACTAGTGAGGGGGCACATAAAAAGCAACAATTTCAAACCTTAATAGCACGACGCTCCCTAACAAATGTTGCATCCACTTTATCTTTGAGATAGTCAACTGTCTGAGCAAAATACCATTCAGGAGCACGCGGTTCAATGCTAAACATCTTGCAAAATGGAACCCACTTCCTTGCAAACTCAGATGTTTCTGAAAGTACTTCAAATGAAAGCATAGATGCACCATCATCAGACACATAGCATGAAATTTTGTCCACTGGATAATCTACAGCCAGGATGGATAGAACTGTGTTCGCAGTGATGAGAGGAGGTTCTTTCATAGGATCCACTGTACTAACAAATATGTCTATATCAGCTAATTCAGATAGCTTTCCTTCTTTCTCGTACCTGTAAAGCAATAAAGCATTAATTATAGAATTATCTAATAAATAATCCTTCAAACGCATAGATAAATACCTTAGTGATAAACGATCTAGGTATGTTTCTCGCTCTATTGGGCACCACTTTGGAAATTGATCCAAAATCCATGATATAGCAAACCAAATTTCACATATTACTGATGTTAGCCATAATCCATATGCATCATTGACTGGATGGAGAATTCTATAATGAAAGAAGAGGCCAAGAATTGCAACCCGAAGTATTATTATAATCCTGTATGGGTTTATCTTGCTTGAAGAAATTGGTAACTTCCTCCAAAGCGGCTGTCTGCCTTCATCCATTCTGTTGATAGAAATTGAAATCAAATCTTCTTAAGCTAAACATATATATATATATATATATATATATATATATATAGCAGGACAACTACAACAGCAAATAGTGCAACTTTTACTACAGTATTTTTGCATTAGTAATATCAAAATAATATGGAAGAATTATTTTCAGTATCATACAACAATGCAAGTCTTATAGTTGTACGATAAAAATTTTTCTTAAGCTTAAGTGGTACTTTTCTAATAAAAATAACATCTAGAGTCTTTTTCTATTTCATTCACCCAGCTTAAATCCTATGATTTACGTCCTTTTCTTTTTCTCCATTATTTTGTATTATCGTTGCCAAATACTTAAAACTTGTGACTTTTTATATGGGGATGATCTCTAAGCTTTACCTCTACCCTAGAATTAGTGTCCCTTTCAATGAAATTACATTCCATATATTCTATTTTGCTACAACTTATACGAAACTCGTATGTCTCTAAATCTTGCCTCCACCTCTCTAATTTTTTTTTACTTCTTCTCTAGAATCTCCAAAAAGGACTATATCATCAACAAAAAGCATACATCGTGGTGCTGCCTCTTGGATATGTTTAGTGAGCACATCCAATACTAAGCTAAAAAGGTAAGGGCTCAAAGCTGAACCCTGGTGTAGTTATATGGTTATAGGAAAATCTTTCATGGCTCCACCTTGTATTCTCACACAAGTCGTAGCCTCATCATACATGTCTTTGATTGTTTGAATATAAGCTACCCGAACTCCTTTCTTTTCTAAAGGCTTCCATAATACCTATCTCAGTACTCTATCATAGGCTTTTTCTAAATCGATAAAGATCATATATAGGTCCTTGTGAGATCTCTGATATCTCTAAATATATCACCTTTATGGTTGACCTCCTTGACATGAAATCGAATTGGTTCTCTGTAATTCATGTGTCCAACCTCATTCTCCACTCAATAACCTTCTCTCATAACTATATAGTATGACTCATAAGTTTGATGCCCTTATAATTTGCACAATTTTGTATGTCACCCTTATTCTTTTACATCGGGATTAAAATACTTTTCCTTTATTCATCTGGCATCTTCTCGTCAACATCACATTAAACAACTTTGTTAACCAACTTACCTCTTTTCTTCCTAAAGTCTTCAACACCTTAATGGGTATGTTATCAGGCCTTATTGCTTTGCCATTATCCATTCTCTTCAATGCCTGTACTATTTCAAACTCTTGGATTCTCTAATAGAAACTATAATTAAGATCCTCCTCCTAATTCGTACTTAGCCTATCTACTTGACAAGTAGACAAGTGTTCTTCATTAAAAAGTTTGTGAAAATAATTCTTCCATATTTCTTAAATATCTTGCTCCCTTGCCAAGATATTACCTTCTTCATCCTTAATACATTTCACTTTATCTAGGCTCTTTTATTTCTCTCCCTACTCTTAGAAAGCTTGAATATTCTTCTCTCTCCATCTTTGGTTCCTAAGGATTGATATAACCTTTCATAAGCTCTATCTCTTGTCTCTAATATTGTCTTCTTAACGTCTTTCTCATATACTTTATACTTCTCCAAATTTGCATTATCTCTATATAAGTGACATGCTTTATAACACTCTCTTTTAACTCTAACCTTATCGTATACATTTACATCCCACCACCAAGATTCTTTTCCCTTTAGTTCAAAATCTCTTGATATACCAGTGTTTCTGTTGAGGCCTTCCTAATCCCTTCAGCCATAGTGTTTCACATGGAGTTTGCATTTCCTTGTACTTCCCAAATTTCCTCTTCTAACACCTTTCTTTGAAAACTCCCATATAGTTCGCCTTTCAAATTTCGCCATCTTATCCTAGGGCTTTATTTTTTACTATTTCTTTTGATTTTTCTCTTAACATGAACATCCATAACCAGGACCCGATGTTGGGTAGTTAAGCTCTCCCCAGGTATAACTTTGCAATTGATGCAAAGTATTCTATCTAATTTCCTTACCAAAAAGAAATTGATTTGAGAGCATGTCGCTCTATTCTTTTACATGATATGGTGTTCTATTCTCTTTCTAAAATAGGTTTTTTCTATAGTGAATTTAAAAGCTAAAGAAAAATCTAAGATTGTTTTACCTTCTGTATTTACTTCTCCATTGCCATGTCCTCCATGAAATCCTTCATATCCTCTAGCTTCGCTCCCTACATGCCCATTTAGATCACCTCCTAATAAAATCTTCTCTCCTAACAATATTTCCTATATTAAACCTTCTAGGTCCTTAAAATTTAATTTTGTGGTGTTCTTCTAATCCTACTTGTGGTGCAAAGACACTAATAACATTAGAAGTTTCCTGATCTACTATAAGTTTTAGTGCAATTATCCAATCTCCTATTCTTTTTATATCCACTACTTTGTCCCCCCACTCTTTATCTGTAATTATACTTACTCCATTCCTAACGTTTGACTTGCTAGCATACCAAAGCTTAAAATCGGAAGTGTCTAATTCTCTTGTCTTATCTCCTACCCATTTTTTCTCTCGTAGGAACATTATATTATTTTCACTCGAAGTAATAATATTAAAATAGTTTTTAAAATAGATTTTAAATAAGTTATAATTTTTAAAAATAAATATTAGTATTAAGGATCTTTTTGTCAAAAATGATGAAAACTAGAAAGTACTATGGTATAAATTTCAATTTGCAAATAGTGAAAATTGAAATAACACAGGACCTACTTTGGCAAATCAGGATCATCCAGTTCATGAAAAAATCTTCTCCCATCACTATTGCCTTCGTGCTTGTCAACCACCTGAAGTTTTTCATTCTGCTTCTTTTTCCACTCCTCCATCCGTTCCTTCCATATAACACTTCCATAACCATAAACTGCTAAATCCTTCTTAGGATCCATAGGTCTTGGTTGAACTGTGCCACCAAAATCAATCAATTTTATATAAAATAAAGACATAAAAACCATGTTGAACTTAAACAGGCTAATAAATTGGGACACTATATTAAATTATAGTGTAGAAGCAAACCAAAAATGAATAAATAAACAAATTACTAGGTACAGATGAATCAAGAAGGTGCATAGGATGAACACGTGTCCCTTGAGCTAGGAAAGGAGGAACAATGAGAGCATGTTTCTCAGTAGAAATCCCAACATCCTTAATAGAAAAAAATCATTATTAGATAATTAGTCCCAGAAATACCATAATAAGGACAAGAACAAGAATGAGACTATAAAATCAATCAACCTCTTGGTCGTATGTGAGGAGACGGATACCAGCAACAGCCACAGAAGCTGCATCTAGCTCTGATGGTGTGTTAATCCATGAAGCATTGATCAGAGAGCTACCATAGCCAATGTTAAGGCAAGCAAAATGAATACCCTCAGTCATGAGATGAGGGTCTCCACGAACATTGCTTCCAATGTCAAATTCATTTTCCAAATCATCAATATCATCCTCTTCATCATCTCCTTGAACTCTAGCACTACCTGATTTTGATGAATTGAATTAGTAGCTTAACATATCACCCTATTATAAAATAAGGGCATTAATATTAACATCAGTAAATGTAAAAAGCTTAGAACATGGTCCCTAAATATAAAAAATAAATCAAAATCATAACAATATTTAGGAAATATACAACAACAAAAATAACAGAGAAAATTTTTTTTTTTTCCATAAGTGAGGTCAACTATATAAATCAAATGAGGCAAACTTATTCTATCTTTGTTCATTTCTATAGTTAGAATATTAATAGTTAAATTCATCTTAATAATTTTTCTTATTGCTTTCTTTGGTCTTTCACTACCTCTAGCTATTGGAATATTTTTCATCTTGTTACAAGAGCCTCTAATGGTCTCTTTTGTACTTGACCAAACCATCTAAGGCTACTAATTTTTCTATGATAGGTGATATCTCAATTTTCTTTCTAATGCACTTATTTTTAATCTTATCCATTCTAGTGTAGCCACTTATCCAACACAATATGCTCATTTTTGCAACGTTGTTGCTCATTTAGGAAATATACAAGAATCAAAATTTTTAAAGCAGAAAAAGTGGGTTATATAGCCTTACCTTTGAGGCGCTTATATCTGGTTTTGCACTGAGGGCAAGCTTGGCTCCCCTCTCTTCTTTCATACTCATAGCAAGGTCTACACACAGGGAATGCACATTCGTAACAAGCAACAAATGGCTCCCTATCCACTGTCACCTCTATCTCATCCCCACATATTTGGCAAATTTGCCCACTTAATTCTCTCACACATGTCACCTAGAAATCATATGAAAATTAGAGGTAGAACATGTACATTCTATTCATAATTCATTTCACAAAATATGAAGCATCAAAGTTGAAAGCTTTTTGCAAGCGTTGAATCCATAACCTCTGAAATTAATAAGTAATAACTAAACGAACAAGAACAAAAAAACAAAAAGAAAAGAAAAAACTCAATTGGACAAAAGCAAGATAGAAAAAAAATAAAAAAGAAAAGATAATTTTTCCTCTTTCTTTCTCTTAGAGGCAGGAGAGGTGCTAACAACTTTTTGCTGGTTGAAATTGAAGCTCCCATTGTGATTACGAGAAAACATTTATTAGAAATTGCTTCCGTGAAAACAAGAGATAATTCATATGAAGGAACAAGATGCTCACAAAGCAAGAAAATGCAGTAGAAATCAATTTCAGAGGAACTCAAAAGCATTAAGAAACAACATATGTAACAAGGGAGGGAAAAACTACTCACTCTTGCAGTCTCATCTGCATTGACAAGAACAAAATCGTTCCTATTGTGCGACCCAGCAACCAATAGTCCCTTAGTATCCATTGGAACCACAAAATGACCACCTCAATCTTCACAATCTGCTACAAGAATTCCCTTGCTTTGTCTCTACCATGTCTATAGCAACCCATAAAGAAGAAAATATAAAGACTAAAGCATTTGGTATACAATTTAAAAAAAGATTCTCATAAATAAGAGATTCAAAATGTTACATTCTCACATTTGGTCCACGGACTAAAAAATATTCCCAAGAATATTATATTCTCAGGAATGAAGTATTCTCATACTTTTATAAATTTTCATTCTCACCTAAGGAGTGAGAATTTTGTATTCTCATGGTATGAGAATATTTTTAGATTAATAAAATTTTTAAATTACTTGTAGCCCATTTCTTTTTCATATTATACTAAATATCTAAATTAGATTATTATTATTATTATTATTATTATTATTATTATTATTATTATTATTATTATTAAAATTAAAATTTTAAAAAATATATTTTAAAAATTATCAATGGCATATTTGAAAAATTGTAAAATATTTTTAAGAATATTTTAAATAAACCAAACAAGTTTTTTTAAAATTCTTGTGAATCATATTCCTGAAAATCACATTCTTAGGAGTTAGGAATAAAAAATATATCTATGTTCCAAATGTCCAGAGAGGGTGTCGAGGGATTTAAATATATTCAATGGAAGAATTAACTAACTTGTTTCCTTTGGGTCTACTGAATGATTCTTTTCTTACTAAACCAACTATTCTAATTTGATCATTTCTATTGAACAGAAAAATAATAAAAACTAGTAAAAGAAGTTGAATGTAATTTAATTTTTTATTTTTATCTAAAATTTTGTTATAATTTTTACCTTTTTATATTTCATATCTTATATTTATAATGTATTATATAATTCACATTTTTCTTTTATATTATATCTAAAAAACATTACATTTAGTTAAACTATCAAAAAAAAAAAATGAAACCACGCACTAAAATTATATTTCAGACTCGTGTATTGAAGGACACTCACTATCATTTTATGTTGAACCTTATGCTGAAGTAGTTAAGATGTGATCGTCTGAGTGATTAAATCATCATTTTAAATTGGTCATGTTCATCCGAAAACCTAAAAACACATAACACAACAAAAAGCAATGATAAAACAGAACAAGCTAAACAAAATAAATAATTAAAAATTTTATTATTAACAGTGTCCTTGATTTTTCTAAAGCACAAGATTAGTTGTGTCCTTGATTTTTCTAGATTCCTAATGCTCAGGAGCTGAATATGCATTAAATTCCTTCAACATATAATTTTATTAATAGTGATTGATGATAAAAAGACCAGAAACCAACTCCTTTTATTCAAAATTTAAAGAAGATAATAGTAATAGTTAATGCATATTCAGCTACTGGTTTGTGACTCAGTATCGACCTACTGGTTTGTGTAATTTCACATACCTGATTATCTCAAAAATTATGGTGAATAGAATGAAGAGTTTATTGCCAAAGATTGTACCAGAGAACTATAGAGCCTTTATTAAAGGGAGGCTTATTCAAGATAATATCGTGCTCACATGAGGTTTATCATTATCTGAAAGCAAAGTCTAAAGGTAAGAAGTATGAATTGGCCAAGAAGATTGATATGGCTAAGGCATATGACAGAATTGAATGGAAAAATGGGATTTTGTATGGACTGGGTTTGCAAAATAATCGAGTATGTCGCTACTGTGAAGTACAATGTGGTAGTTAGGGGGAAGAGAGTTACCTCTTTTCCTCCAAGAAGAGCGATTCACCAAAGGGATCCTCTATCCCCGTACTTGTTCATATTGGTAGAAGATGTGCTTTTCGCAATGATTACCAAGAAAGCATGTATAGGAAGACTAAAGGGAATAAAATTGGCTAGAGCATGTCCAGATCTAACGCATTGCTTCTTTACTAATGATGCGTTATTTTTTTTTCATGACAGAAATTCTGAATCAATACTGTGAAGATTCAGAACAAGCCACAAACGTCAACAAATTATACCTCTTCTTTTCAAGAAATACTCCAAAAAATGTGAGGGATGATATATGTGAAGCTTTGGGCATTGCTAGCACAAACAATCCTGGGAGATGTTTAGGATTGCCAACACTATGGGAGAGGTCGAAAATGGCAGCCTTGAGCTTTGTAAAGAAAAAGATTCTGAGAAAATTCTGAGATAGGAAGAAAAAAACTAAAGGACTCACTAATAAAATCTCACCTTGAATGGATTTGGGACCAAATGATTTTTCTTTCTATCTTTCTCTAACTTTAAAAAAATGTACCATTTCTTAAATTTAGAAGATCCGAACTTGTATTTATCCGTTACAATCCAACAATGTATCAACCCTTTCAATATATAGTTGAAACAACTAAAGTATAAGTTTTAGACAAATCATATCTTACTTTTATATAGGCGATGAAAATTAAGATATTGTTCTAAAACCATATTACAAATGCTTAATTGTGTGCAAGTAGGAGTGTGCTTAGGTTAGGTCAAGTTGAAAGAGAACCCGAAACCTAATCAATTAAAGATTGGTGGGTTGGTTTGGGTTAAGTAAAATTGAAGAATGAAATTGAACTAATCTAACCCACCATCTAGCAAGTTGGGTTGGGTCCAAACCTTTTTTTTTTCTTAATTTTTTTTATTTCCTTTTTTTTTTTTAGTTTTGATTAATCTTAAATATTTAACAATTTTTAGACCAAATTTTACACACAACACACAAAAAATTAGCTTATTTATCTTAGTAATAGATAATAATGTATTTTAATTGAAATTTAACAAGAGATAAATCATGTAAAATTGTAAACAATAAATCAAAATAAAAGAAAGTTATTTTTAAAAAAAAATTCCAATGGGAGGTTGGGTCCAGCCAGTTAAAAATTTTTAAACCGATTGATCGAACTGTCATATCAAAGGATTGGAAAAATCAACCCAACCCAAATTGGCAAGTTAGGTTGGGTTGGGTTGGGTTTGGCCAATTAACCCTAATAGATAACCCTATGTGTAAGTTTACATTGATGTAATTTTAAAATTAAAATAGAGCACATAAAAATCACTAATATGAAAAAAAAAAAAAAGGGAAAGATCATTAAAAAAGGAAAGTACCAAAATGACAATCAAAATTAAGGGTCATGCTCGTATCTACAAGCCATGATAAATGGAAAAGAGAAAACTAAATATCACTTAGGGCTTGGTTGAGAAGATAGTTTTAAATCAACTGCTATTATTTCGTGATGGTCAATTGTGACTGATTAAACTTACAAAAATTTTAGGTTTGTTTATAGATCTTTATTTTTATTTTTTCTTCATAGCAAAATAACATGTATAAACAAGAAATATGAATGATGCAATAAATAACAATTTAACTTTTGATTGTATTTTCACTCTAAACCTTAAACTATTTTTTTTGTATAACATGTTTTGTTCCTTATTTTATATAATTGTTTTGTTATTTAATTTATATCACTAGTTTTTTTTATTTCTATAGAGTAAATTATACTCTCTTTTTTTAAAAGATGTTAAAATCACACTCCTCCCTCTGTTTTGAAAAATGATATTTTTCTCTCTTGAGAGGTAAAAAAAATCTATAATTTTATCAAAATACCCTTATATTTATTTTTTGTACAATTAAAAAATATATATTTGACCAATATAAAAAATTTTAAAATTTAAAATAAAATAAATTTTATATTAACTCAAAATAAATAATAATGAAATAATCTTTTTAAAATATATTTTTTTAATAAATTATAATTTTTAAAAGAATTACTAATGTTAATTAAGAGTATTTTAGTCCAAATGTTTAAAATTATACCTTTTTCCAATTTTTCAAAAGAGAGAAGTATAAATTTTCAAAATAGATGGGAGGGGAGTGTAATTTTGACACTTTTTAAGGAAAGAGAGTGTAATTTATTCATTGTATATTAAATAGTTAGATCAATAAAAAAATGGATAGAAAATAAATTAGTAATAAAACATGAGATATAAAATATAAAAATTAAAAGATATTTAAAATAAATTTGTTTGATTAAAATAACTTACATTAAAATTTTAAAGGAACTTTCATTATAAGGAGAGTAAATTTTTACCATTCAAATCACTGAATCTCATTAATAATATAAAAAAATCTAAATATTAAAAAGTGGTTTATTATATTTACTTTTTTTAAAACTTAAAAAAAATTTACTTAATTCACTCTACTCTACTCTACTTTATTTCATTAATAATCAACTCATCTCTCTATTTTCTAAACTCCAACCAAACCCTTAAGAAAACAAGACAAGCATTAAAAGATCACTACTAATTGTCTAAACTAATCTGTTACAAAAGAAGCTAATTAGGACTTAATTTATTCTTAGTGAGAGTTGAAAAATCACTAGTACGAAAGAAACTTAAATGAATAGAGGAAAACATTAGTAAAACAAAATTACTGATTCGGAAAAGCAAAAATGATCATTAAAATGAAAAGCCATGATCATACCTATATATATATAGAATTCAATATGGGAAAGGGCAAAACAACGGAGGAAAAAAAAAAGCATTAAAAGATAATTGCTATTGTCAAAACAAAAAAATTATCTTAAATACAATGATAACACATACTTCTAGCGTTTGTTATATATATATATATATAGAGAGAGAGAGAGAGAGAGAGAGAGAGTTATAATTACCACTGCTTCTTGTGATAGATATATATTGAATGTGTACTAACCACCATAGATATAACATTATTTATATTACAATGATAATGATTCTAGGTCTTTTCAGTTACAAAATAATATATTTTATAATATAAATATAAAATAAAATATGTGATGTGAAGATATAAGAGAAAAAAAATAAAAAATAAAAAATTACAAGAAATGAATAGATTAAATAACTTTTTATTATTTTATTTATTATTTTAAAATTATAATAAGAATTATTTTATTTGATATTTTAAAAATTAAATAAAAAATATGCACATTTGTACATGCAGCCTTAGCATTAAATTATGCTCATATTTGAATTTAAAATAATTTAATTATCTTTATTGTTATATTAATACAAAATCAAAATTTTTATCTAACCCTTGAATTATTTTTTATTTGAATTATTCTCATTATTTTTTGGACTAATATATCAAATTTAGTGAACGATATATTTTAATACATTCAAATTATCATATTAAAAATATATAAAAATCGTTAATAGATATTATTTTGAGATATGTAAATCAAGATGTAGAGAAATTTTATATAATTACATATTTTAAAATATTTAAAATATTAATTATAATTTTATTCTTTATATTTTAATTAATATATTATAATGACACAAGATATTTAAAGCATATTTAAAGTACATTTAATATAAAGCAGCAAAGCTAATGTGTGGTAAGAAATTTTCACATCAATTTATCTATTTAGTATAATTTATTAGAGGTTTAGGGTTCCCTATGTATAATTGTACATTTTTTTTAATTTTTAAAATATCATATAAAATAATTATTATTATTATAATTTTAAAATAATAAATTAAATAGTATAAAATTATTTAATCCATTCATCTCTTGTAACTTTTTATTATCATTATTTTTTTCTTTTATGTCTTTATAGTATATATTTTATTTTATATTTTATATTCAAAAATATAACATTTTATGAAACTATTGACCAAAAAGGCTCAAAGCAATTATAATATAAATATATTGAATATATTTGAAATTCAAATATTAATGTATAATTAATTTAATTTTTTAAATTAATAATTTTCTAGTTATTTTACCGGAATATTTTTTAATATCTAAAATTGATAAATAATATATTTATTTATTTATTTAATTCCCATCTCTCCAATTTATCAAATCTAAAAATTAAATATGAAATTTCAAATTTAATATGATAAAATTAAATTAAAAATCTAATAAAAATAATATATATTATCTTTATTAGAAGTCAAAATGTTTCTCCATCAAGAGAGAGAATGCAGAGATGAAAATTGGAACTTGAAAAATTCTGTGAAGTTCATAAAAATTGTAATTTTAGACATTAATTTATATATATTAAAAAAATAAAAATAAAAAATATTTTATTTATTAATTACATGTGAGTTAATGTTATATTTTGACGAATGTTCACAGAAATTCACAAGGATCTTTGGCGTAGCACAGACGAAACGAGATAACAGTTTTGCGTTGAGTCTAGCACTGACTCTATTTTGGTCCAGAAGTTGCAACAGTCCAATGAATAATGAATGTTACCTTGGATTTGGCCTACAATTTAAAACTATCTCATTTATTTATTTAATTAAAATTTCATTATTATTTGATAAATTTTTTTACTTAAATTTTAACAAAATTATGATAAAAGAGTATTTTTAAGCTCTTAATTTTCATTTAAATTTAAATTTTGTTTATTAAATTTGTTTGATTTCATTTTAGTACTTTATCTTTAAAGAATTAATTAAACTTATTAATCCCTAATATTATTAAACAAAAATTATTAAGTTAAATTTAATTTAATATTTTTTCTATATTATTATTAATATTATTAATCTATTAATTTTAAATGTAAAAAAATAATTTTAAAATTTAAACTTTAAAATTTAAATTAAGTATTCATCAAATATAAAATTGAATGTAGTGTTATTTCTAAATTTATTTATTTATTACTTCTATATTATAGTAATTGTGAAATCTTTTGATTATTAATATCATACATTATATAACATATAATATAAAATATAAAATAAAATATGTAATATGAAGAAATAAGATAAGAGTGAGAAAAAAATAATGAAAAGTTACAAGAATAGTGAAAAGTTAAATAATTTTTTATTTATTTAATTTATTAATTTAAAATATAATAATTAATTTTTTGTATATTAAATTTTTAAAACAAAAAAAAATTGGTATATTGATAATATTGACTATAATATAGTATAGAAATATTAAAATGACTCAAACTCAGCATCTTCTATTAAAAAAATTAATAGGGTTAGAAATTAAAAAAAATTTGATGAATTTTTTAAAGTTAAAAAAATATTAAAGTAAAATCAATAAAATTTAAAGGACAAAATTAAAAATTGAAGGTAAGAAATTAAAATGTTTTTTTGCCTAAAATTATTAATAAATATTAAAACCATGACGAATTATATTATATTATATATATATACTTATATTTCAAATATTTTTAGTCTTTTGTTTAACTTCAAAATATATCATAATAATATTAGTAATAACTATAAAATAAAATAAAATTGTGCAATTGTGAGTAAAAAAAAAAAGATTTCAATAACGAAAATTTATTGATTATTTTAGCTTTCAAATTATTATTCAAGATTACATTATGAAAAAAACTGTTTTTATGATAACAAAACCTATTAAATAGTTAAATGCTAATAAAATAAATTAGGACGGAGTTGAATTAAATACTTCAGACCAAAATGAGCAAACTTTGAACTAAACTATAAGGTAAACTATATATTTTCCCTTAAATTTAATTGAGATTTAATTAATTTTTTATAATAAACATATTATTAGAAAAAAAAATTAAAACACTCTAATCGTATATTAAACCGTTAAAATTTAAAAGTATTCATTTATTATACTTTCGTTTAAAAAATAAAGAACAAACACCCAAATAATATATTCATCCCAACTGAAATGGAGAGACTGAAGGTAAGGTGATGTTTAGTGTGATTTCTTATACTCGAAGTCTAGAGTTGCTTGTTGAGTATTGACTAACAGAAGGATTTAAAGGGCCATGAAAATGATTGTTTGTAAAAAATGGTATATTAATATTAGTTGTTCTTGCACCGTGAATATCCCTTTCCCTTTCTATACTATCAATATATTGTATATTTAAGTCATGTTAATTAAATCGTATTTAAAGTAATAAAAAATTACACCTGACATAATGAGAGGCTTTTACTTTATTTAAAAATTTAATGCATAATAAAATTCAGAATATTTTTATTTAATTTTTATTTAATTTTTATTTCTGCACATTCATAATTATTGTATATTAAAATTTTAATATTTAGTATCATACATGAAAAATGTGATATCAATGTCAAAAAATGATATTTATTATAAAAATTTTTAATCTTAATTATGTATTTAATATACTTTTTTATATTCAAACTTTTTAAGTATGAGAATAATTTTAATAAATTAGTATTTAAATATCAAATATTAATAAATATAAACATTTAAAAATGTAAAAATTTTAAATAATCCATAAGTTATTTAATATATGCATACAATGCTGACTAAAATCTATTTAAAAAGTTGATTAAATTTTCTTTTTTTTTGTGGGAATAATTTCATTTAATTCTAATCCTTCATAATTAATACATTTTTTATTTTCTACTTCATGTATTAAAAATTTTAATATTTATTATTCATGAATTAAAAATATTTTAAAATTTCATTTAATATTTTAAAAAGGGTATATATATATATTATTAAATATTGTAGTTTCAAATAATAATTATTTTGTATATTAAATCTGATCTTAAAAATTTCATATTAATTATATATTTAATTGTTATATTCAAAATTTAAATGTGAGTATACCTTTAATAGATTAATATTAAATAAAAACTATTAACAAATATAAATATTTAAGATGTAGAAATTTTAAATTATCAATTACTCATTTAATATATGCATACTGTGTGTCATTTTATATTTTATTAAAGATTTATTTACATTTAGAAATAAAAGTATATATAACGTGTCTAATATTTTTCATTTTCTAAATATAAATAAATATCTAATAATTATTGTGCATTTCGTTTCTTAATTGAGATTTATTTCCATTTTAGAAAATAAAAAGTATATATAACGTGTCTTTTATAATATATGAATATTTTTTACTTCTTAAATATAAATAAATCTCTAATAAATAAATAAATAAATATATATATATATATATATACACATCAGGTAATTAATGAATAAATTATAATAAATAAATCAGGTAATAGACCACTATAAACATCCAAATAATTGCCAGAAAGTAAACATGTTCTTGTTGTAATTCTATAAAAGAAATAAATGAATTCAGGATAAGCAACTGAGTGAAGTTGTACCTGAATGTCCAGGGATCCAAGATTTGATGCGAGGACTAATGGCAGGACCGGGCACTTTGGTGATTGGAGAGTCGAGACTGGGAAAAAGGATCCGAGGAAGGACAAGCCGAATCTGAAATCGGTCATTCATCTTACTTGAAAGTTGATACTCCTTTTATAGGTGTTGATTTTTTGGTGTTCGCATGGACTAAAATACATGTTAATTTATTTTTTAATTTTTAAAATATAAAATAAAAATAATTATTATATTTTAAAATAATAAAATTAAATAATGAGAAATCATTAATCTCTAACTTCTCACTATTTTATTTTTTCTCTTTCATATACTTTCTTTACATTGTATACTTTCTTTACATAATATAATATATAATTTTAAAAAATAATTATAAAAAAATTTTAAAATTATTATAATATAGATATTTGCTATAATTAAGCTCTTGTCAATATAATATATCTCAACTTAAATATGTAACTTTACTTCAAAACTAATTTTTTAATAAAAATATATTATTTTATATATATTTAAACATTTTTGTATTTATACAATATCATTGTACATGTGTTGAAGATAATGTTAATCATAGATCAAAAAATCAGATTAGATTAGTTGGTCAGATTGAATTTTTGGTGAATCAATCCGTTAGTCAATCTAAAAAAGTCATAAAATCTCAACTTAAATATGTAACTTTACTTCAAAACTAATTTTTTTAATAAAAATATATTATTTTATATATATTTAAACATTTTTGTATTTATACAATATCATTGTACATGTGTTGAAGATAATGTTAATCATAGATCAAAAAATCAGATTAGATTAGTTGGTCAGATTAAAATTTTGGTGAATCAATTCGTTAGTTAGTCTAAAAAAGTCATAAAATCATAAAACTAAAGAATTGGTCAAAAATTGATAAAATTATCAAAAAATAATAAAATCGATAAAAAATTAACGATTTAATTAGTCTGATTGGTTCATTGATTTTTTTTATATTTTGAAAAAATTTTATTCTATACCCCTCAATTATGCTTATATAATACATCACTTACCTAAACTTTAAATTTATAATAAATCACTTCTTTAAACTATATAAAATATTAAAATTATATTTAAGAAGTTTATAAAATTTTCTTTTTTTCTTTAATCTTCCTTCACATATAATGTGAAATTAAATTAAGAAAGAAGAAAAAAATAAATTATATGATATGTATATAATTATTAAATTTAACTCTAAAAATAATAATTTTTTAATTTTTTGAATAATTTAAAAAAGTGATTTGTTATAAATTAAAATTTATGTAAGTAATATGTTATATAAATATAGTTGAGTATTGATATTTAATACCAATAGTTAGTATTATTTATTATATCATATTACATAATAAATTTATATAATATTTATAGGATTATAAATTAAAAAAATATATTTAATTTTCATTCATTTCACCACGAAAAAATGAGTGAACCGTAATTAATACTTTTGACTCATTTGATAAGAGGTCTAATTTTTAAAATTTTGATGTTAATTACTAATTAACAAGAAATCAATCTAATTAAAGTTGAAGTAATTAAATGCTTGACATGAGTATTATTTCATATGAAAATTAATTATAAAACTTTATTCATTTAATTTTTTATAATGATTTTGGAACGCGAACTTGTGTTATTTTGAGAAGAAATGTTAAGAAATAAGATATGGATATAAGCATAAATATTATTTCTCGTTTCATGGTGTTTTTGTTCTTTTATCGTATTCTCTTTGTTACACGTTTACTCTTTCTTCATCTTCTTCTTTTTTTTTTCTCCTTATTTTCTTTTTATTACTATTTCTTAATAAATATTCTCAAACTTTTTATTTCCTTTTCGGGTATCTTCTTAGCTAATTTTTCAATTGATCATTTATAAGAAAATTAAAAAATTCTTCAAAATTTTTATTCATTTGCATTTCGAACATGGTGAGAAATTATAATTCTTAATAGTAAATCAGCTAAGCTTTTAGCTACTCCTTGATTCAACAAAAATTATAAATGTTTTACTTCCATATTAAATCTATAAATTTATAATTGTTATAAGTGCTGTTGGGTTTTATTTAATGAATAAAAGTGTCAAGGAAAATTATAACTTTATCCCAAAAAATTTTCCTGCCTTAAATAAAGTGTCAAGGTAAAACATGTCTCAACGGAAAAAAAAAAAAAGGTAAATAATATGTTTTCTATATTTATGTCGATACATTTAATATATAAAGCCTTAAATTTGTTCATTAATTATATATATGCTACTAAATTAAGGTGTCCCGCCAATTGTCTGGCAGTACATGAATTTGGTTGTTGAATATGGTACCACATATCCAAAATCTAGAGTAGAATTAATCTGTTTAACAAATATAATTTTTTTCTCTGTTTAAGACTTATTTTTTGTTATTAAAATTTGTGTTAAAAAACAAAGAGTAGCTCTATTTTCTTAGAAATTTCATCCCATCCACTCTCAAAGAGTTTGAACCTCAAATTACCTAAGTAAATTATTAGTGCATAATTTGAAATATCTTCAAAGATGAATGTAGTATAAGGAAAACTTCAATCTGGTGCATCAATAATATAGAATAGATATGGAAATGAAGAATGCTTAAGAAATAAAATACATTGCAAGTTTTCTAAGCTTTTGTTATCAAAACTCACTAATTAATAATTAAAGTTTAACATTTGTGTAGAAATATCTTTTAAAGAATTATAATAAGGTAATTTTTATTGGTAAAGAATAATTACATATTATAATTAATGTTTTTTCTGATAAAAGAAAAAGAATATATAATTAACATTGCAATTGAAGGAAATTTTTGTAACCCTCATTCAAATTAAAATTCACATAAAATTCTTTTATTTTTCCCTAAATTTTTTGTGTCAATAAATTCTATTATATTTTTGGATAAAAATTATACTTTTGAAAATTTTAAAAGCTCTTAATTATACTAATTTTTTTTAATAATTATTTAAATCAAACTTGTAAAAGAGAAGTCACTCCCTCTTAATGAGAGTGATATTTATGAATGTAAAATATTATTCACATGATAAAATGTCCTTTTATGTCATTCTCGTAGGCATTTTCTTTTTTATTCCTTACCGTGTGTATGACCTTGTAGACTCGTTGATTTATTCCACATTTTGACACATATATGAATGACTCGAAAATAATAATAATAATAATAATAATAATAATAATAATAATAATAATAATTATTATTATTATTATATTATTATTATTATTATTATTATTATTATTAAGGTTAAAATATAAATAATAGTATAAACTATAGTTTATTTGTAGATAATCTTTTTCAACTATAAAAATTAATTTTAAATTTTTTAAATTTTATAATTTGTGTAAAAAAAATCTATTAAATTTTCATTTAAAACTCTAACAAAAAGTAAAAAAGTCAAATTATTTAAGCAATTTTTTTTTACATAAAACTTAACATTTATTGAAATTTTTTACACAAAACTTAAATTTCAAAAAGATTTTTGAACAAAGTCTAAAGTTTAAAAAATTTTTTTACATTTTTGGTGCGACTTAATTTTGTTGGGTGTCATTATTCTATTCAAATTTCGAATGAAAAAATTAATAAAAAAATTTTTTTTTTGCACAAATTGTGAAGTTTAGGAAAGTCCTAAAATAATTTTATATTTGAAGAGTATTATCTACACATAATCTATAGTTAAAATTTATATTATAATCTAATAATAATAAATATTAGTGTGGAGAGAGGAGAAAGGTGAAAGTGTAGGTGATAATTGATATTAAATCACATTAAAACCTTACCAAACTGGAGCAGGCAAAAGCAATAAGAGATATCACCCATGTGTCGGCCTGCTGCCTCTCACAACTTAAATTGATGATACACATGTTGCTTGTAAGTCTCTTCCAGGTTGAACCTCTATCACTTTAAGCAGAAGTTTCTCACAGTTATAGCTTTTTTCCATTCTAGAGATATCACTCTCTTTTGGTGGCTCAAACTGAATTCTATATACTAAAAGCATAATTTGTATTTTGATGAGTTATATGCAAAATTAGAATTGGATTAATTCTTCTAATTAAAGTGCATGTATAATCAAAGTGTTATTTAAAGAGCACAATGTCAATATTGCACACAAGAATATAAAAAGAAATAAAGATGCCAATTTTTTGGATGATTAATTGTTTTATTAGTGTACTTTAATTTTAAAAGATTGCTCAAAGTTGAATTTGATTTAGAGATTGAATTGTTTGATAAGGGGAGTTTGTCTAGTTGACGAAAGGGAAATGACATTTCTTTTATAAATTGGATTTACTTTTTAAAGAGAACGTTTATTTAAAATTATTATTTTTAATAAAAAAAAGTCTTTAACAAAATTGGAATACAAATCTACCCTTATATAGAGAAAGGATTAGTTAACATCCATGTGATTTGGCACTTTTACGTTCTTTTATATTTTATTATAAGATATTTTTTATTAATCTAATTTTTAGATTAAAAATAATCATTATGATAATTTTTCATGTCAAATTTAATAAATATTGGATAACTATAACTAGGCAATTAATATAGTTATTATTTTTTTATAAGTGCGTCGATTTTTGTATGTATTGATATATATCAAGATCATATTCATGATAAGAACTTTTAATCAAACGGTGGATTTTGTTTTTTTAATTCTATTCTAAATATAAAAATAACTTTAACTTAAGCCGATATTAATTGATCCTTCCTCTTAATTATACTAAAAAAAAAAAAATAATTTTTAGGTGGAACCAAATAGAACACAATCATTAAGTGAAAGAAAGATAAATAAATCATATGCCAAAACTTGTTTAGGTCCCATGAGATATTTTCATATCATTTAGAAAAAAAATTTAAGTATAATTTTTATATTTTTGTTAACATATTTCAATAAGAGATTGATGCATATATGTAGTTTATACAATTCATATTTCTTATGATTCATTATTTTTTAAAAAATATTTTTATATAAATTTAATCTTATTATTTATTGGGTAGCATTTTATAAATCTATAAAAAAAAATGCAGAAATTAAACATGAAATTTCCTAACTCAAATGACTCCCTTTGTACAAGCTAAAACAAACTGTATTAGGCTATGCTTATGATTGGGGCAATATTGCCTTTGTCATCATAAGGGTCCAACTAACAACAAAGTAAGAAAATTAAAAAGAAAGAGCACAAGACAGATATAATATCCAATTTAGATATAACTTAAAATAGCATCAAGTATAATTAGAATAAATCTATTGGCACTTTTAAGTCTAAGTCACACGCCCCGTCAAAGAAAAATATTGCCACAATATTGATACTTCTCCTTCTGCCGACAGTTTTCTATGGTACACATTCTAAAGCAACTCAGCTTTTATCTGCAATTTGCACCCAACAGCTGCTTTTAGGAGTTATTTAAGTATTTTAAATTAGCTGGAACAATATTACTAAGTGGCATTGTTGTAATATCTACATTTATAAGAAAGAGTTAAGCTGGGTTTTATTTATTATTTTTGGGGGAAAGTAGACTTTAAATAAAAAGATCATTACAAGGAAAGAATGCATGTAAGGGAAAGCCATGCAGCTGTTAATTTAAACATTTTTTTAAATAATAATTTTAGCTAATCGATAAAGACAAAAAGAGTTTAGATTGCCGATAAGCTTTGCCTTTTGTGGCTTTACGTTTTTGTTGAAGATGTTGATAAAGTTGAGCTAAACAAGGAATATAAAACAACGTCATTTAATTTGATGTTGCGAGTTGATGATTCAATTGAAACTGGATTAACAGGGTTGGTCCTAGAAAAATGTAAGAATCTACGCAAAGAGAGAATACAACAAAGAATGTAGAGGAGGAGATGACTCCGCATATTTGTCTCCGATGCTTAAATGAGTAAGAGAGCTGAAGCGTTAGTAGGTGCAAGTGGAAGTAGAATGATTTTGTGTACCTGAATACCAGGTGAAAACCTCGTAATTATAGTATTTCATGTGGTGATTAGCAAGGAAAAGACCTAAGTCTACCTCTTAGAGCGCTCACGAGGAGCTCGCTTGCTCTTAGCGAGGTCAGGCGTCAAAGGTGCATGATTAGATCCTAAATTATCATTAGTTCCCCAAATCCGTAAGTGTGAGTGCCTGCGATCTTAAGTCTCTAGTTTTGAAATACCGTCCCTCATTTTATATGCTCACCAATCAGTCTGGATCATGGGGAAGGGAGGGTTCCATTGGTGTAAAGGGCTGACGATCGATGGAGCCTATAGGCGAGAAAAGGGGGAAGTCCCCTGTGCGTCCATAGTTATGTCGTTTTGTATGACGCAAGTTTCTTAGGCAGAGTGGCCATCATGATGGTTGGGTGCGTCGGGCATGTTGGGGCTGTAGTAGAGGTACGCTGGTCATTTTAATTTATGGAGTGTGAGAAAATGTGTTAAGCAAGAATGAGGGCATTTTAGTCTTTCCGCTATCATGTCATTTTGTTTTTTTTTTTTTTTTGTAATTGCAAGGTTTAAGGGGTTTAAGTCTCTTTCTTCCCTCTCACTTCTGCCACTTTGCATTTCTAAAGGGTTTTTGGGATTTCTCTGAATATTTTGCATCCATATCTACCTTTTAGAGAAAGTGAGTGCTTCACGTAGTGTGCTTAGCATAATTTTGTAAGTATTTCCTCCATTTCACTTAATGGTTACAGGGTTCTAATTCTTTTTTTTTTTGGGTCATTTGCTTACACTCTTCTGACCTTTGTTTAAATTTTTGTAGCTTTTTGCTTTGCTTTTCTGGAAGAGTTGCTGACGTTTCGCCATGTCTTCTTCAGGTATGCCCATTTCCTTGTCTTTTTTTTTTTTTTTAAAAAATGAGGGATTTTATGAGGCTAAGAGGGGGAGCCAAACTTTGAATCGCAGGGTCTAAGAGCTTCGAGAGGACTCTAGAAGGCTCGCTACCATAGTGGAGGTGTCCTATTATTCTTCTCAATGTGCTAAAGGGGAGAGGTGATCAACCCTAGAGACTCGAGGTAAGGCCAATTTTGATAATGATGTAGAAGTTTTAGGGGCAAGTTCAACACCATCTGGGGCTAAGTTGTTGAGGGGGACTAGGTTTAAGTCAATTACACGTATCTATTAAAAAAAATGAGTCATTTATATCAAATTTTAATTACAAATCAGTCTAAATGAATCAAAATCATAGATGTTAATATATAGCTTGAAGTTGACTGAGAGTATCCACTTTGACTACACGATGCTGGAGCTTTCATTTATAATCCAATTAACCTGGTAATAAGAAAGCAAAATGAAATAAAAAGAAAATTTTTTTGTAATAACCAAACTAGAAAGAAAAATGAAAAACTATGGAGGAAACAACATGCATTAATTGAACTTTAAGAAGTTAATAGTTAGTTCCATAAGGATGAGTATATGTTTCAATATCATTTGCACAAAACCAAAGTGATAGTGAATCTTCTACAATTCTCCAAATATTCAATATTTTAAAATCTTTGTGCCTATCTACACATTCAAACAGAGGAATTTAAAGCTTGGTAAATATCTATGATGCATTCATTAGAAAAGGGTTTAAAAATGTGTAACCCAAAAAACTTTTGCCATGAAATTACATAAGAAACCAATAAAATTATGAAAAGATTAATTGAGTGAAAAACATATGATGATGGTTCCACTGTCAGTGCAGATAAAAGTCACGTCAAAGAAAAATATGATGATGATTCCATGAATAATCCAATATTTCGTTTATTAAAGTTCAGTGTTATCATTCACATGTAAAATTGCAGAATAAATAGTGGAACTCACCCATTAGACTAAATAATGAAAGATGTGACATCATAGAAGGCTATTTAATACATACCCTACAAAACATCAATTAAAAGCAATGCAACTTATCTCTTTCCTTGAACTCCATTAAGTATTCATAATATAATAGACCAAAACAAGCATATGAGCAAGAGATCCAAATGAATGCCAAAAAAGTAACGTAACAGAGTTCCAACTACATCCTACTTCCATTTAACTTCAACTTTTGGGTAAATATCTCTTAAAGAAACTAATGGGTATAGTGAAGGTACAAGTATACCCTGTCCCTAACTATTTTGCACATTTAGCTATTTTGTTCTTTCTTATTTTTATTTCATCACATGCGTATAATAAGAAGTGCAATAAGATTGAATGTCTCCTTTTCTTCCCCTAAACACCATAAACAAAGAAAAAATAAACAAAATATCAAATATAAAGAAAAAATAAACAAAATATCAAATATAAAACAAGTTATTCTTATTCAAGAAAACAAAAATTACACATTAGACTTCCATAAATTTTGCCAAAAGAGGTCACAAAAGAAAGTAGTAGCAAGTTGGGATAAAGGAAAAAAAAACATATATAACATTATTTTCAACCAAGTGTACTTTTACTTCCTACACTTATTGTCAACAGTTCACTAATCCATTACGTTTCACGCCAAACAATTTATACCCAGTGAAAAGCAATATAAAAAAATATAATTATAAGCCTTCACTTAACAAGTACTACATCTCTCTCTCTCTCTCTCTCTCTCTCTATATATATATATATAATTACTACATTTGCTATAGTTTCACGTAATAATGCTTCCAATGCTTCAACAAAGAAGGATTGCACTTGAAAAAGAGGATTCCCACAAAGCCCAATTACAGAAAGCTTTTATATATACTAGATATGCTCAAAAGGAATGGAGGAATTTGAAGAGGAATATGTTAGGATATTTTTACCAATGAGTTTTATAAGAGAAATATTTTTTGATAATGGAAATTTATGTTGTGAAAAATCAATTTTCCCCATAAATATTAGGCATTTCAAATGGACAGAAAAATGTTTGGGTTAATTGGTTTTTGAAAACTAAAAAAGACTGGTAAAAAAAAAACTCAAAATACACTTAACCCAACAAGTTTTAAAATGATCTATTCTTAAATACTCTTGGCCTATCGTATTTCTAAAAGATCCAGGCTTATCTTTTAAATAGAGAGTTTTTAATTTGAATAGAGTGCATTACGTCCAAAAATCTTCTCAGCTTTAAAATATTAAAAATAAAACACTTCAGCATAAATGTAGCATTTTCTGAAGGCTAAAGGTGCAAGGTGGATAAAGTGCTGAAATTGATAGACACCAAAAAGGAAAGTAAAACTCTCTATCTTCTGCCTAAACATTGCTCAAGAATGAAGATTTTTAAGAGAAGGGAATTTTTGCCTCAAGTGTTCAAGAAGTCTCACTTTATCCAAGACAAAAGGGAGAAATCAGAAAGTCGGTGCCTTTGACATGCAAAACATTCTACAGCCTACTATAACCTACGTTATTCTCTTCTAAGTGTCTCTTGTTTTAAAAGAATGAAGTATTTCCCTCTTCCAAGCCTACAAACATCTCAAGTATGATGGGAGAGTGTCTTGCATTTATTGTCTACCATCATAATGAACTTGCAACGTTCTTCCAACATGAAATGGAGTATCCAATGACTAGAAATTGAAGATCATAAATGCTGGTGTATTCTTCATTTAGACTCAAGATGGTTAAGCCTTGAGAAAGCTTGCTATTCTTCTAGAGTGTCTACTTTATGTGCCTTATTACAAATATGTAGCATGTGATTCATTCTCTTCATCTTCTAGCTGTTTAGGTGTCTGGTGGAGAGCCTGGGCTAGAAAGTTGGTAAGGATGATATTTTGTGCACAAATTAGAGGTTTGATTTGTGTTTGTATTTAGGTTTTTTTGGGTTTCTCCTAGTGGAAAAAAATTTCAAATCTTCATTGTGGTAAAAGTAATTTGTGTTGAGCCTTGTGAAGGATTGTTAGCTATATGGTGGCATAGAAGCATTGTGTGTTGAACCCTTGGATGAGGTTTCCAAGAGACTTGTAGGTGGAGAAATGAAGAGTACAATGGATGTAGAAGCACTTTTTGTTGAGCCTTGTGAAGGGTCAGGTGTATTATGTAACATCCAACCTAACTATCTCGAGATTCCTTATTTTATGAGTTGTTTTAATCAAGTTAATTAGATCCACATTAGTAGTCATGTTACTTTTCCTTTCTTTGAAACCTTTCTATCATTTAATAAGAGGTTCGTCCTATTTTTTTTCTTACTATTTTCATTTTATTTCTTCTCGTTGTTTTCATTTAATTTAATTACATACAAACATAATTATATATATATCACTACAAGAAAAAAGATTTTCAGTGGCGATAGTAAAAGTCACCACTAAACCTCCTCTTTTAGTGGTGACAGTAAAAGTCGCCACTAAACCTCTTCTTTTATTGGTGACATTTATGTCGCCATAGAACGGTCTTTAGTGGCAATGATATTGTCACCACTGATGAACTTTCTGTAGCGATTGTTTAAATGTTGCCACTAAAAATCTTTTAGTGGTGACACAAATGGTGCCATAAATGTCTTTCGGTGGCAACAATTACAGAGTCACCACTAGAGATCTTTGGTGGTGATAAATAATGTCACCACTGAAAACCTCCAGTGGCAGCTTTTAAAATATCGCCATTAATACACCAAAAAATGACTTTAATTTTGCAAAACTAATAAAATTTTAAAGTTGCAATAGGTGGTTTGAACATGGAAAACTAGCAATAGTAAGTAATGAACCAACGAGTACACCACAATAGCTTTAATATTATATGATTCAACATATATATAATATATATAATGTAATTTTAGAAGTAAAAAAAGTGTAACATCCGCTCTAATTTTGATTAAAGAGATGTTTGATGATTGTTAATTTGATGTTTAATGCTTGTGTATGTTGCATTAGTGCATATAGTTGCATTAGTTTAGGGACTAAATTGAAAGGAAATACATGAAGGCTTAGCAAGAGGTGGCTAGGGACTCAATTGAAAAGGGAAGGATGAGCAAGTATAAAAGTGCAAAAGAGCTTAGGGACTAGATAGAAATTTCCAAAACCTCTCTTAAACCCTAGCTAAAGCCCTAAACCCTCCCATAATGCTTAAACTTTAAAAACTTAGAGAGAGAGAGATCAAGGGCGAGTAGAGAGAGAGAGCTAGGGAAAGAGGGAGAGGAAGAATTTCTAAAGGGAGAGGCAAATTTGAGGCTGGGAATTCGTCCTATAGGAAGGGGAGAGTCATCCTAGTAGACCAAACACACACATTTGCAAGGAATCAAGGTAGCAATCCATTCTAAACCCCATTTCTAAAATGTACAGAACTTTTCTAATAAAATGTGATTTTGAATGTTTTAAGTTGAGTTGGGGTTAAAACCTACATTCTTTATGTTTTTCTATTTCTATGGGGTGTTGTGTTGCTGAATGTATGCTCATATGTGTGCTACAATGGATTGGAAAGGCTGGGTTATGTTCATCTAGATATATAGACTAGATTTCCTTGAATGTACCATGTTTGAGCTAATGAACAAGAAATGTTTAATGAAAAGTAAAGTTTGTTGTAGGAAAATTAAGCTCATATGTTTATATTTGAAAATAGAATGCATGCTGGACTGGGTTTTATCAAAATCATGTTTTCTGAACTACAGGGAAGCATAGCAGCCGATTGCTAAGTAGGGGAAGTCGACTACTGTGTTCCTGGAAAACCCAGAAGTGAAGATAGAGGCTTAGCAGCTGACTGCCAGACACCTAGCAGTTGACTGTTGGGCCTGGGTCTGCACTAAGTAGTCGACTGGCCATCCTTGTAGTCGACTGTTGTGTTCTTGAAAACCTAGAAGTGCAGACTGAGGCTTAGCAGTCGACTGCCAGGTTCCTAGCAGACTACTGGAAGTCTTAGCAGTTGACTGTCGTGCTCATATTTTTATCTAGAATGCATTCCAAAAAGCCACTAGCCGGCTGCCAGAACTGCTAGCTTACTAATTGGCACAAAGGATTACAAAGAGCCACCAGCCAACTGCTAGCCTTCTGGTAGTCGACTGGCAGCCCTCTAACTTGCGAAATGAGGTTTTTAATGGCAATTGAGCTTAGTAATTCTTCATACTAACTTAAATGAGGGCTTACAACAGGGGTAAGCAAGGAAACTAGGAGTTTTGGGTAATGTGCAGAGGATAGAGTCATTTTTCACTTAGATGAGAATGGTCTTTGTGATAGTGATACCAAAGGGAGCGGAGAGACATCAAAAAGGAAGAATGAAGTATCCTAAGAATATGCACTAGTGGTAGATAGGCTCATGAGTCGAGTGACCGATTGTCAGTATGGGACGGCTGTTGGCATTCCGCTGTTGTGCCATGTATTAGGATGGTTAAACATCCACTTGAACATAGATGACTTTGAAAACATCGTGATGGTTGTGAACCCTAAGTTAATGTGTCTTCCAAGGGTCATAAAGAAACGCATACTTAAGGTTAAAGCATAACCATAGGCATGAGCCGAATCACCCTAGTGTATATGTTAAAGAATAGCGTACCGGGAGTGTGATCCACTAAAAAAGGGGTGGTGATTCCATAGCCTCATGATCCACGGAAGCGAAGAGGATAAGACCTGTACATAGGTTTTATAGTGATCCTGTGAGTTATTGAGATTGTATGTTAGATCCGACTGGGGGACGCCTCGGTAGTACTATGCAGTAGGGTTATCGTAGTAGCGTAGTTAGCCACTAGGATAGCTCATTCATGTATGTAGTGGTATGTGGAGTAGTTGCTGGGCGACACTCCCGATAGCTCGTATCTTATGATTGTTTCCTCTTGCTCAAAAGGCATGTTTATTACCCTATAGAAAATGTTTTATGATGAAAACAATGATGAATGCACTTCTCATGTTTTAAAGTTGATATGTTTTAAATGCACATGCATACATATGAGTATATACCATGATTAAATGCTTCAATCATTGCATCCCCATAGTATGTTATATGTTCTACGAAAGAATGTAGAGGTTTTTCGTGCGAGCATGGTGGTACAGGTTAACAGATTTTGTAACTGGTTGTATTGCTACTGAGATTCATTTCTCACAATGGTGTTGACATGTACCAGATGTGTAGGTTCCCTTGAGCTGGAGTAAGAAAGTAAGGTATGGAGAAGTGTCCAATTTAGGCACACAAACTATTTATTTTGGATAGTATAAGTACACGTTAGGATTGAGCTAGCTTTCATGATATTTTGATAAAGGCTAGGGTAGGATTATTTTGTATAGCCTATTCTAAATTATCTATATAGGCATTAGGCTGGATTGACGGATATGTAAAACTGATGGGGTTATGAGTGGCAATATTGTTGCCTCTATGCCCAATAGTTAACTGACTATATTTAATTAGAAATGCATGTTTATGTATAGTTAATCCAGGTTATTCTATGTATATTTATTCCGCTGCAATGTTAAGAGGATCCGAGAGTAGAGACTAACCCATATGGCCTTCAATTAACTAACTTGGTAAAAGTTTTAATTGGACTCGGGTAGAGGCAATAGTAACACCAATACTCTGATAATTATTTTCATATTATATCTTTTAAAATACCTAAAAGGAACCATAGGCTAAAGAGGGTGTTACAAAAAGCGCCTAATCACTTTCATCATTTAGTCATTGGGCCAAAATTATGCATTCAAAAATTACCCTTTATGCTTCTGTGCTTTAGGAGACACCATCCCGATACATTGCCATTCACCATCCTCCATGCTTTAGAAGATGTTCTTCATTGTGCTTCCTCGCCCTTCACCATCTTCCATCGCTCTATTGTGCTTCGTCATCCTCTATCACCCTACGTTGTCCTCCACTGCGAGTCCCCTGCCAATATCAAGTGAACAAATGAATTAAAAGACTAGTTTGTAGCCTTGAAATTGAGTGAACAAATGGACTGCTGCCAGTATTGGCACCACCAAGCCACTGGACCTACTGTTAAGTGGCCTGTTGCTATAATTTCAGTGTTTAATACTGGTATATGATTTTTTTTGAATGTGTTTTCCTTTCGTTGATAGCTATAATTTTTGTGTTTAATACTGGTATGTAATTTTTTTTGTTCTTGCTATGATTTCCTTTCGTTGATAGCCTTTGCTTATTGGTATGTAATTTCTACTGCTACTAGTATGTAATTTTCCTTCTGTTGTTGCTGTTTTCTTTTTCTGCGATTATAATTATTTAGGTGACTCTGACAAACTACATATTTGTGTTTCTTTCAATAGATTTGAACATTAGAAAATTTTTGAACGTTGTAGGTGTCCTTTTTTTTTTATCCAAATCCAATTGCACCAAAGCCTTGAACTCGAATGCAATGGCCTTTACCTTCATGGGTTGGATATGTACACAACCTTAATGGGTTTCTTCTTGAATTTGCTTCTTCTGGTTGGTGTTCTTTGTTGTATATTGCTGTCCATACCTCTGGGAATACCAAAAAAAATTTAAAACTTGTTGCTTCTTCAGATAGAAACTTCACAAATAGGTGTGGTAAATACAAGGGTATCAAAAAATTTTTTTTTTGGGCAACCTTAATTGTTGATGTTTCTACTACCTCATCATTTAGTAATGTTACAGAATTTAAAGAATGAGTGGAGAGCAATCTTAATTGTTGATGTTGCTACTACTTCATTATTAAGGTACTAAATGTGATTAACATTGGTGAAGGATTGGATTTTTTGAATAGTGATGGGTAGTGTAATTCATGAAATATTAATAAATACCTGGAAATATAAATTTACCAATGAGTGATAAGCATCAGTATAACATAGAAAGGACTAAGGGTCTATTTGAGATGACTTTTATTATTGGTACTAAATAGCTGAATATTTAGAAATTGTTATAAATGTTACATTTTGATCTCATTAAATTTATTTGGCAACCATGTTTACCTAATAGTAATTATTGATCCAAATTATGTCAAAACCAAAATTTAAAAATACTAGAATTGAAAGGGACTGTCACAAATTATGACATAGGCTCTCCTACTTGAGGAGACATTAGAATAGCACCCCTTCCATGTGCAATGAAGATCACTAACCCTTGTATTGTGGTAAATACAAGGGTAAATGCTACGGAATTTGCATTCTCCACTCATTCTTTAATTTTCTTTAATTTTAGTAATGTTACACTATGCTCTCTGTGTTTGTATTTATTTTCTCACTATTTCCTATTGTTTAATGTATGTTTACCATTGTTTAATGTTTTCTTACTATACAACCTCATGCCAATTGTCAAAGGAAAAAAATAAAGTTCCCACCATATATTTTTATGACAAAAATTTTTATCCATTACTACTTTTACATCTTTTCGAAATGTAGGAAAAAGAATGGATAAAAGTTGGCTAGATATAAAAAATATAGTGGATCTAATATATATAAGAGGAATAGATGAATTTCTTAAATAGGCATTCAATCAATTAGGGGTGAAAACTTTGATTCGATGTCCATGCAAGGGGTGTAGGAACACAAAGTTTAAGCTAAGAAATATGGTGAGATTGGATTTATTAAAAAAGAATTTTGGGATAGTTACAAAGTGTGAGACTTACATGGAGAAGCCTTTGTAAGAACCTATAGTCTTAGTCGTGATGATTAAGGGGAAGATGACAATATTATGGTTAACGATATTAATGAGATGATACATGATGTATGTGGTTTTGAAAATATAGAGGAAATGAATCATGTTTCTTATAACAAAGAAGAACCAAATGTGAATGCAAAAAAGTTCTTTGATTTACTAAAAGATGCAGAGATAGAACTTTATCCTGGATGCAATAAAGTGTCAAAGTTATCTTTTGTAGTTAGGTTACTTCACTTGAAGTTTCTTAATCATTGGACCAATAAATCTATTGATGCAATTCTTAGCTTCCTCAAAGAAGTTCTTCCCCGATAGGGCAATTATATCCTAATTCATACTATGAAGCCGAAAAGATTATTGGAGACTTGGGTTCAGATTATAGAAAAATAGATACATGTGAAAATTATTGCATCTTATATTAGTGAGAGCATGCCAATGAAAATTCATATCCTGCATGTAAGAAGCCTAGATGGAAGTCAAGTGAACATCAAGGGAAGAAAGTAGAAAAAAAAGTCTTGCATCATTTTCCAATTAAACCTAGACTACAAAGTTTGTTCATGGCAAAACACACAGCTAAACAAATGAGGTGGCAAAGGAGAAACAAGTTGATAATGGCATTTTAAGACATCCTTGGCTTGGAAATCCTTCAACCAACAATACCCTAACTTCTTTAATAATCCTAGAAATGTTCGATTGGACTTAGCAAGTGATGGGTTTCAACCTTATGGGAATATAAGTGCTAAACATAGTATTTGACCTATTGTTCTTGTTCCATATAATCTTCCACCTTGGGATTGCATGAAAGACCCATTCTTTATGATGACACTCTTAATTCTAGGCTATAAGTGTCTAGGAAATGACATAGATGTATACTTGCAACCAAAGATTGAAGAGTTGGAAGAGTTATGGGAGGGAGGGGTAGAGACTTACAATCTAATTTTGTGTTGCGGGCAGCTGTGATGTGGACAATTAATGAATTTCTAGCATACGAAAACCTTTCTGGATGGTCAACTAAAGGTGAGCTTGCATGTCCTTGTTGCCATAAAGATACACATTGTGTTTCTTTAAAGAACAAGTTATGCTACATGGGATATCGTTGTTTCTTATATACCAATCATCCATGGCGTCAAAATTGAAGGGCATTTGATGGAAAAGTGGAAAATGCCATGGCGCTTACTCTATTGATTGGTGATGAAGCACTTGACCAATTAGAACAATTAAGAAACATGACTTTTGAAACATGTCAGCAAAAAATCATGACCAACCAACCAATTCTTATAATTGGAAGAAGAAGAGTATATTTTTCCAATTGCCTTATTGGAACAATCTTATGATATGACATAATCTTGATGTCATACACATTGAGAGAAATATATCTGACAATATTGTGTTAACAATGATGAATATGTATGGAAAGACAAAGGATACATTAAAGAGTCAGTATGATTTAGTGGATTTAGGTATAAGGCAAGGTTGTATCTAATTCAAGATGGAAGAAATATTTTGTTACTTGCAGCATGCTATGCACTGTCTTTAGATGAAAAGTTAAAAGTTTGCAAATTTTTTACTAATTTGAGGGTTCTTGATGCATTTTCTTCAAACATTTCACATTGTGTCAATGTCCATGAAAGGAAAATATTTAGATTAAAGTGTCATAATCACCATGTCTTTTTGAAATATATAATTCCAATTGTGGTATGTGGCCTTTTACCTAAAGAAGTTTACAAACCAATAGTAGAATTAGGTTCCAAGTGCTTGATAATTGAAGATCTTAATAAACTTGAGAACAAAATTATGATCACTTTATGCAAAATGGAAACCATATTTTCACCAGCTTTTTTTGATTTCATAGTCCACTTTGTAACATCCGCCTCTAATACTTTGGGGTTTGTTATTACATTATTGTTATTATTAATTAAACATTAAGATGTTATTATCTATGTAATGATAAGAATGATTCATAAAAGGGATATAATGAACATTTTCATCAATATTAAGTTACTTTTACTATGAAAGGTTGAATTTGGAAATTTTGTAAAGAAAGGGTAAACTAGTAATTTTACTCTAAAAGAGAAAATAGATTTTTTCTAATTATTTCATGGAATTACATTTAAAGACTTTTATCATTTTTATTTAAGAGAGAAGAAGAATTAAGTGTGGAAGTGAATATGTTTACTTTGATGGCAAAATGGGAAATTTCCCTTAAACGGGCAAAGTTGTAATTTTGTCCCAAGGGTATATTGGTAATTTTTTATGTGATAGGAAAAGTTAAATTTTACCTAAATCTTTCATGGAAATAGTATTAGAAGGCCTTTACTCTTTTATTTTATAAAGAAGGAAGAATAAGGGTAAAAATAATTATATTTATATAAAGGACAAAATGATAATTTTTCGTTAGGGTCAAAATGGTGATTTTGCTAATGAAGGATAAATTAGTAATTTCATAAAAGAAGTTTTATGAAACTTTATTTAAGGAGTTTTTGCCCACCAAACTTGAAAAGGATGAAAAATGAGGTTAAATTGGCCATTTGGACATAAAGGGTAAAATGGTAATTTCCCCAAAAGTTGAAGGGCAAAACTATCATTTCAAAAAGTATGAGGGCAAAATGGTGTTAACTTATAGAAGTTTCATAAAATTACAATTATAAGGAGAGAGAATGTCATTCTTGAAAAAGAAAAGTAGTAAGGGTAAAATAGTCATTTTACACTAAGGGCATTTTGCTAATTTTACTTAAACCCTAATTTTAAGTCATCTTCTTCCTTAAGGAGAAGAAGAAGTCAAACAAGAGAGAAAGGGGAGGGTGTGGCCAAAACATCTTTAAGCTTGGAGGAAGAGGAAAACAAGGCAACACACTTGGGAAGTTTCACTTTTCTTGCATTTTTAAGGTAGCTTAACAATCCTAAAGCCTTAGTTTCATGTTTTATGGTATGTTTAACGTGTTTTAAAGTTTCATGAAACCTAGGATTTTCTCTCTCTACATTCTTATGGTGGATTTCCTTGAATGGGTTTTGCTTATGTTGAAATCTTGGTGTGTTTATGAATATGAATATGTTGAAATGCTTGAAAACATAAGAGATTGAAATTTTCCATGATTGGTACCTAATTCTTGAAAAACCCTAATTCTTGAAATGATTGAAATGGTATAGAAAAGAGTGAGAAAATGATGATTTTACATGAGATCTACTTGAATATGAAAGCATTGAAAGCAAAATAATGAAACTATTCCATTTTCCCTTACTTTCTCACTTGGCCGAATGCTTCCATGTATATTGGTGAAAATGTTAGCTTGAAAAAGTGTCTAAAAATGGTGGAAGAAATTGTTATGAGTTAGTAATAGAGAGAAAATTATGTTAAGTTGATGTTTTGGTGCTTTTACCATTTTCTAGTTTCACCATTTAACCTTGAAAGTGTGCTTGTAAATGTGAAGATGTAAGATTATGTGCATTTTCGTGTTTTGGTATGAAAAAAGAGTTAGGAAAGTGTGGAAAAGAAAGGCTAAATGTATACATGCCTATTTTGAGGTGTAAGAAAGTGTTATGTTTAATTATTGAATATGTTACCATAATGCCTAAATGGTAAAAAGAATGGAAGAAATGAAACAAATGGCTTGAAAATACCAATTCTTCACCTTTTTCTTGCCTTGGCCGAATGCTATGTATGTTTTTCCCTTGAATGGCTAAATTATGTGTTAATGGAAAGTAGTCCAATGTGTGTTTCATGATGGCCTATGTTAAGTGAAATGGGGAAAAATGATGAAATAATTAGATGTGAATGACCATTTTCATGCATTATTTCATTGACATGAATATGTTTCAATTTATGCGAATGTGAATGAATGGCTTGAAATGTTGCTTGCAAATGAGAAATGAAAGGCATTGAAGGTCACCAAGATAGGATGGATAACAACACTAAAAAAATTTCCTTTAGGTGAAAATGAAAGGCAATGAATGTTACCCTAGTGGTGAGATAATGACACTAATAAATCTCTGCTAGAGGCAAAAGAAAGGCAATGAATGTTACCTGAAGGGGTGAATGACGACACTTATAATATTCCCCCTAATGGTCACCAAGATATGGTGGAGAGTGACACTATTAGATCCCCTTTGAGGTGTATTTGATGGCACTATATGATACCCTAGTGGTGGACTTAACAACACTAATAAAAGTCACCCTAGTGGTAAGAATAAATGGCACTCAATTGTTATTACAGATAAAGTATGACTGATGTGATAATATATGATGTATGAATACTTATACATATGTGTTTTGATGATGAATGAAGCATGACATGATATGTTAATAATCTCATATTCATAAATACACATGTAAATGTTTCACATAAAGTATGCACATAGAATTGAATAAAAACTATTTTAAAAGGAAATGAAATGTAGAAATGTTTTTTGTATCTATACAGTGGTACATACTAGTTATTTTGAAAATATATGGTTTGTTTAGCTACTAGAAAATTATTTCTCATTATTATACTGGTATGTATTAGATGCATAGATTTAGTGTGGTGATGCACCAAACTAGCAGATTTAAGGAGTAAATAGAAATTATGTAATGTAGCACTTTTAGTCCTAATTTTCGCCATATGTATTTTGAGACAGAATTAAGACTACTATTCCTTTGAAAAAAGGGGTTTAAGTGACAAGATTGTTGTCTCCTTACCCCTATATATGAATACTTAATATCTCTTAGGATGTGTATCAGAAGATTTAAATGATATACATATAGTTATGGAATGTTTTCCAAATTTCGCTGTGATGTATGAAATTTTATTTTCGCTGTGCTGAAGTATGTTAACCTAAGCAAAAGGACCCAAACCTAATCAAATAATTAATTATTGATGGATTTAATGCTCAAGCTCATTTTTACAAAATAAGGTAAAGAATAATGTAACCACTTGTTTTATTACATATTATGATGTTGTCATGTAAAGATAAGGTTGTTACAACTTGCCTACTCACTTGGCTAGAGAGGCAAATCTTGGTGGACCCGTGCAATATCAGTGGATGTATCCTATTTAGAGGTAATGCATTGTAAGTACTAGATAATTAATAATATATTCCTTTAATGACATATCCAGTATTACATTTCCTTCGGTGTAAATAGATAAGTTTGATACATTATTTTTATCCTTTCATTTACATCGTTTGAGCATTCATACCATTAAGTTTTAGTAAAGTGGATTAGGTTTGGGTTTTTTTGCTCAGATCAAATCTCATATGCACAGTGGAAATAATATATTATACATCACAACGAAAATTTATAATACTTCTATATTACAAATAATAAATGTCCAATAAATGTCTGTTACATCCTTTGTAAACATGTACCAGGATATATGAAGTATCCGTCCATCGGGAGTTAGGAGACAACAAGCCTGTCACTCAAACCCTCTTTACAATAATAGAGATGAACCAGTCCTTCATATATCATTTTCTTGGTAATTTCCCCCTTTCCTATGCTATCTACAACAAAAAATAATGGTCCTAACTCTAATCCAAAAACAACGTATAGAATTAGGACTCCAAAACAAAGGACTACAAAAATGCCCTTAGCATAAGGACTCCCATATATCCGACGCGGCTAAATGTCCACATATGATACATATTAGCATATAAGTGAGAAAACAAGTTTCCTAGTAGCTTAGTAATTCATCATTTTAAAAATCTACTAATATGTATTAGGGTGCAAGCACCAAAACCTTTTCATCTACATTTTCGATATTTCAAAATCATAGCCTTATTCATAAATACAAATTGGCAAGCACTGCATGAATATTGGAAATGTCAAGGTGATAAAAGTAGATATTCTCTTTCAATTAAAGCATCTTTTCATGGAATTATACATGTTAAAAGAAAACTGAAAACAACAATAATCAATTATACATGTCATTATAAAAACTTACCCTCTCTCAATCACCTTGAGTATTGTGGACACTTTGTAATGCCCTTATCTAGTATTACAATTCCTTTGATGCAAATAGATAGGTTTGGTACATTATTCTTATCCTTTTATTTAATTAATGTCTGAGTAGTGATACCATTAAGTTTCATTAAGTGGATTAGGTTCAGGATCTTTTGCTCAAATTAAAACTCATATGCACAGCGGAATAAAAAGAAATACTACACTACATAGCAAAAATTTAAAACTTTCATGTAATTCAAATAAATACATATCCAATAATGTCCATTAGATCTCTGTAAACATGTACCAGGATATATGAAGTACCCGTCCATCAAGAGTCAGGAGACAATAATCCTGTCACTCAGACCCCTTTACAAATTACTAAGGATGGACTGGTCCTTCACATATCCCTTCTTCGGTTCTTTCCCATTTACATTCCATGTCCACAGCCAAAAGAATAGTCCTAATTCTAAACTAAATATATCTAGACTAGGACACAAAATAAGGGTTACAAAAATATCACTTTAAATCAAAATGGAACTTCTACCTCCCAGTCCTACTATGCGTCTATATCTGATACATATTAGCACATAGATGAGAAACACAAGTTTCCCAATAGCTTAATAATTCAGGGTTTAGAAATGAACTAATATGCATCAGGGTGCAAGTACCAAAACTTTTGATTCTACATTCTTGATATTAAAACGTAACATTATTTATAAATACAAATAGACAAGCATTGCATGATAAGTTTAGAGGTCAATGTGAAAATTAGATATCCCTTTTTCAAGTGAAACATATTCCCATAAAATTATGTGTGTTATTGCAGAATTAAACAGAGTACTTATACATTAAATTCATACACTTACCATTATGGATAATTGAATGCTTGGGGTGTTACGTGGACACTAGGCCACCTTTATGAAATAATTGTGAGCACTAGGTCATGGGTATAGAGCACCTTCGGCCACACCTCACTAGGTCACTCGTGTGGAGCATGTTCAGCCACACCTCGTAAATCATAAACACTCAGCCACGTATATAGATTCATCATGAGTATTAAGTCATGGGCATGGAACACCTTCGACCACACCTCACTAGGTCACCCGTGTGGAACACCTTTGGCCACACCTCATAAATCGTGGATGCTCGATCACACATATAGATTCATCATGAATGCTAGGTCACGGGCATGGAGCACCTTCAGCCATACCTTACTAGGTCACTTGTGTGAAACACCTTTGGTTACACCTCGTAAATCGTGGAAGCTCAGTCATGTATATAGATTCATCATGAATGCTAAGTCATAGGCATGGAGCACCTTCGGCCACACCTCACTAGGTCACCCGTGTGGAGCACCTTTGGCCACACCTCATAGTTCATGGACACTTGGCCATATTGCTTTTCATAATTGTGTACCTTCCTATGATTTCCCTTGTTAGTTGCATTTCCCTTTTTTTATTTGCATACAATACCTCTTTGTCATATTTATTTATGAGAATTTTTGCCTAAATTAATCTAATTCTCCATTCTTAAATGATATATTTCTCATAAAATTTTACTAAATTTTCAGTAGAAAATTTTCCATAATTTTGGGGCTAATGAAAACTCAAGAGAATTTCACGTCTTATCATATAATTTTTACTCTTCCCTTCTTTAAATAATACCTTAAATGGGAGAATTTCTTTCCTATACTTAGCACATCATTAACTAGCCAAATTTTCCTAACAATGTTCATGATTAATTATCCATAATTTTTCATAACACCAATATTCGTCATTACTAACCATGATTTTTTTCTTGCACGACAACATTCACCATTAATTAGCCATAATTTCTCCATAACAATGGTAATCATTAACCAGCCTTAATTTTCTAATAACAATATTCATCATTAAATTAGCTAAAAATTTTCCATAATCATGTGCATCATTATTACTAAGCATAATTTTTCCACATTAATTTGGGTTAAAGTTTACTTTCTTACACATGTTACATTTACTAACAAAACTTTTATCATGGAAATCACAAGTCTACTCTAATACTAAGAGTCATAAACCAAACAACACATACCATTGCAATGATCTCTTGTTCTAGGCTCTTTCATAATTTTAAGAAAACAACATTATTAAGTTTTAAGCATCAACCACCTCATGTATTTATCATGCAAGCTTAGTCAAGTGTCACTCCTCATTCAAGAATGTAGACAAGTATTCAAGTTCCATGGAAGCACAAATCATGATGATGTACACTAGATCATGGAACTGAAATTAATGAATTGCTAACCTACCTTGATGGTGAACTAGAAAGAAGTGATCTTGGCCCTTCCTTTGGCTTTTCCTTGCTTCTTACTTGTTCCTTTGCTTCCTTTGCTTTCCTTCTTGCTCACCTTCACTTCTTCCTTTTCACAATTTCGGTGTTTTTCTCAAACTTACGCCCTCCCTTTCTTTTTTCTTCTCCTCTTTTTTCTTGCTATGTATGTGTGTGGCTCTCAAGGTTGCATGCTCTCTCTCTTTTCCTTTAGGGACACATCAAAGTGTGTATATGCATGTGGCTATCCATGAAATTTTCTCTTAGCTATTTGATGATGGTGCCACACGTGCATCCCATGTGTCAAAATTAAAAGCTTTTAATTCCATTGCTTGTAAGGCTCATGTAAGCCACATGAGATTTTTCCTTCATTCTATTTTAATTTTCCTCCTTATCACGTGAAGCTTAGTCCTTTTTTAACTCTCTTTTCTTTCTTCACGTGTGGGTATTGCATGTAAGAATGAAATTCTCAACTCTTTTGTCTCTTGCTTAGGTGGCATGGCATGTATTCATAAAATTTCCAATTTCTTTCTCTCACGCCACCCCTTTCTTCCTCTTGCCGTGTGCATGCTTCTATGCATAAGAAAATATAATTTCCATTCCATTCTGTCACACCACTCTCCCTCCTCATGTACCATTCCCATTGCTTGTACACCTTGGCTTACTTCCTCTCAATTTCATGTTGTACTTCCTTCACTTTTTTTCCTTGTCTTTGGCGTGTGGGTGCATGAAAATTCTACACCTTTTCTTCTATTTATTTCATGGCTGCACCCCTTTTATTTTTATATAATGTGTGGGGCTTTCTTGTTGCATACACAATCTCATTTTCGTCACAAAATTCTGCACTAAGTGTACTTGCAAGTACACTTTTCTTTGATTGTAAGTTACCTCTTCCCGTTGTTTACTCCACCTTCCTTTCTTCTCTTATTTCAAATTCCATTCGGCCTTCATGCCACCTTCCCTCCTTCTCTTCTTCAAATTCCATTTGGCTAAAATGAATGGAAGATGCCACATACTTTAGTTTTTTTTTCATTTCATGGTGTTTCCATTGTACTTTAAGTAGAATTTTCACTTCCTTACAAGTTTAGGTGAGCTATTTACACAAGTTAAAGGAGAGAGGGAAAAGCTTGCATTCTTACATGGTTATTGATTTAATTAAAGGCTGCAATTTTAGTCTTCTTTTCTTAACCATATTTTCATACCTTGTAACACCCCATAATTTAATGGTCTTTAATTAAATGGATGGAATCAACGGTGTCATTAATAATTAGTATGAATTGCTTGCTTGCTAATTAGTTAGATGAGAGTGGACAATCTAAACTTGCAAGGAAGGGAAATACCAAGTGTGCAAGCAAAGGAAAAGTGTACTTGCAAGTACACTTTGTGCAAAAATATAGGTAAGTGCACATGACAATTGAAAAGTATGTAAGAGAGAAAATATAATTCTATAAGCAATCAATGGAGAGGGTAAAGGGGATGTACGAGATTTGTTAGTTCCTTTCTTTTATGCCTTGAGCTTTTACTTAACCAACATGTCCCATTCCCTCCTTTCTATTCCTTTTCAATTAAAGTAACCAAGTGCCACGAGGGGCCTTGCATGAAGAGCAGCTGAATGTAGTTCTTTTCCACCCAATGATAAGTTGGTGTAGGAATTAACTAACATTGCCCAAACATGTAGCTTATGTGGCTGAGAGAGTAGCACATCTTACGTGTAAGTGTAGAAGTGGCATGATCTCCTTCCTCATTTCCTTAAAAGTAACCGAATGAAATGCACAAAACGTGCAAGCAATAAAAACAGTGGTATAGGGAAAAGGCTTACAAATAGTCACATGTGAGGCATGGAAGGAGCAACGTGGAAATTGCAAGAAATGGCCTGCACTTGGAATTCACAAGAGGCAATTCAATAAAAGTAATAAAAGGTGGGAATGGTACCTAGAGTACACGTGGGACACTCAAGCATAAGGGACTAAGTAACAAGAGAAAGGATTCCCTTAAACCAAAAGACACACACGATAATTAGACCCTAAGAGAAGAGAGTGCAGCATGAGCCTCAAGGAATCACATGAAAGTATTGGAGGAGAGGAGGAGCTAGGAGACCAAAGACAAGAAAGGAGTAAAGAAGCAAAGAATCAAGGGAAATACAAGAGGAAACTCAAGATAATCCACGTTGGTTTCATTTTTGAGGTAGGTTAGCAATTTATCAAATCCTAGTTCCATGATCTAGTATGCATGAGTGATAATTTTGCTTCCATGGAATTAGAATCCTTGCCTACACTCTTGATTAGAAATAATGAATGACTTAGCTTGCATGATAAATTTAGGAGATGGTTAATGCTTGAACCTAAAATGAGATTTTATTAAGATCATGAAAAAACTTAGAAGAAGAGCTCATTTCAATGCTAGGGTTGCTTGGCTTACTACTCTTAATATTAAAGTAGACTTGTGATTTTCATAATGAAATTAATGTTAGTAAGTGTAACACAGGTAGGAATGCAAACCATATCCAAAGTGATGAGGAAAACTTACGATTATTAATCATGACGCATATGATTATGGGAAAATAATTGACTATATTAGGGATGGATATTGTTGTTGTGGTTAAATTTAAGACTAATTAATGATGAACATTATTGGGGAAAAATTAAGACTAATTAATGATGACCATATTTATGGGAAATTTATGGCTAAATAATGATGACCTCATTGTGGGAAATTATGGTTAGCAAGGTTGAGTGATGTTGATTAATAATGATAAATATTATTGTTGTGGAAAAGAAATCTCCCCTTCTCAATAATATAATTTAAAAAGTGGAAAAGAGAAAATTTAAATGATAAGATATGAAATTCTCTTGAGTTCTCTTTAGGCCAAAAATCATGGAAATTTTTTCCAGAAAATTATTAAGGTTTTAAAATTGAAATATATTATTCAAAGTGAAGAATTAGATTGATTTAGGCTGATTTGTCATTAATAAATATGACAAATGGGTAATGTGTGCCAATGGAAAAAAAGACAACGAACATAGGGAAAACCTAGAAGCATTCACGAATTACGAGGTGTGGCCAAAGGTACTCTACATGGGTGACCTAGTGAGGCGTGGCCGAAGGTGCTCCATGCCCGTGACCTAGTGTTCACGATGAATTCATATGCGTGGCCGAGTGTCCATGAATTATGAGGTGTGGCCGAAGGTGCTCCACACGAGTGACCTAGGGAGGTGTGGCCGAAGGTGCTCTATACTCATGATCTAGTGTACCGATGATTTTATATACGTGGCTGAGTGTTCACAATTTATGAGGTGTGGCCAAAGGTGCTCTACATCAGTGACCTAGTGAGGTGTGGTCGAAGCTGCTCCATATCCGAGACTTAGTGTTCACATAACACCCAAGAATGTTCATTTAATCTGTGACGATAAGAGTAAGAATTAAATGCATCAGTGCCCTGAAAATTTTGTAATAAAACATGTAATTTTATGAGAATACATGTCACTTGAAAAAGGAGTATCTAACTTTCTGTTGACTTATAAATTTATCATGCAACGCTTGCTGGGTTACATTTATGTGTAACATTATGTTTGAAGGATCAAGAATGTAGATTGAATGTTTTGGTGCTTACACCCTGATACATATTAGTTGTTTTTTTAACCCTGAATTGTTAATCTACTGGGAAACTTGTGTTTCTCATTCATGTGCTAATATGTATCAGATCTGAATGCGTAGCAGGGCCGAGGAGTAGCAGTCTTTTTGATTTAGGTGAGATTTTGTAATCCCTATTTTGGGTCCTAGTTAGATTTAATTTAGGATAGGACATTATTTTGGACTGTATACATGAGATGTATATAGGCATCCTGCAGACGGATATGTGAAGGACTAGTCTATCCCTAATTTTTAAGGGAGTCTGAGTAACAGATCTGTTGTCTCCTGACTTTCGATAAACGGGTACTTCATATATCTGGGGACAAGTTTATTAGTATGTAATAGACATTATTGGACTTGTATTATTGGAATTACATGAAAGTTTATATTTTCGTTGTAGCGTAGAATTTATCTTATTTTGCTGTGCATGTAAGTTTTAAATCTAAGCGAAAGAATACCAAACCTAATTCGCTTAACATAATGTAGTGGAGTAACCACTCAAACATTAATTAAATATAGGATAAGGACCATGTACCAAACCTATCTATTCATATCAGAGTTAATGGTAATACTAGATAGGGGCGTTACATTAAGTTGGTATCAGAGCACACCTATCTAGGTTAGGACAGGGTAGAATTCCTCGAGTAAGGGACTAGTTCAGGTTAGTCTACTGTACCTAGGTGGTTGGTTAGCTTGTATTAATTTTAACCTCGGGGAATGGAGCATTAGGTTTAGAAAGATAGAAGCTCCTGTTGGTGTCATATGTTACTTGCTTAGTCATTTGTTATTGAGCCTGATCACCTCGATAATATTTATTTTATAGAGTGACAATATGGCGCCAGCACGAAGAGGTAGAGCACAGGCATAAACGACAGAGGTGGATGTGAACGAAGTCATCCAAACTATGAGGGACATGGCCAAAGGTATGATGGCCTAGGCTACAGTTACAACCAAGGCACTTCGACAGGCCCAGACGGATCGAAGTAAAGATACCCAGACAAGGGCAGAGCAGGTGAGGACCCAAGGTGGTGGAGGCTGGTCTGATTTTCAGAGAGCCAGGCCTCCTATTTTTAATGGATTGGCGAATTCAAAGAAGACCAAGGAATGAGTCCACAAGATGGAGGAATTATTCGAAGTGGTGGGGACAGTTGAGCCACAAAAATTCACCTTCACTGCCTACCAATTGGAAGGGGAGGTGAAACACTGGTAGAAAGGGACGAAGCAACTGATGGAGGTCCAGGGGACCAAGATCACCTGGGAGAATGTCAGAGATGCATTCCTTGGAATTACTTCCCACAAAGCGAGAGAAATGTTAAAGAAGGGGAATTTATGCAAATTAAGCAAGGTGGTAGGTCCTTCGAAGAACATCTAGCCAGGTTCAAAGAGCTGTCAAAATTCTCCTCCTACCTGAAGTGGAGACTGGACGGGGCTTGGAAAGCCTTGAATTTAGAGAACAGCTTAGACCCGGAGCTATACCATGAAGTGGCAGCCCAAGAAATCTGAGACTACCCAACCCTAGTTAACAAGTGCAGAATCGCCTCTAGAACCCTGACGACACTGTAGAAGAATAAACAAGAGGCTAGTTTCCATAAGAGAAAGAGTCCAGCTAGATTCAACAGAGGCCGCAATAAGAAGTTCCAAAGAGGTCAGAACGGGAAGAAACCAGTCCACACTTTAGCATCTCAGAGCAACTACCCAAGATGTGGGAAGAATCATGGGGATAGGCCATACCTGATGGGGTAGAACATGTGCTATAGATGTGGAAAGCCAGGACTAATTGCCCGAAACTACCTAACCCTGAGGAAGTTAGAAGAACCCGCCATACCTCTTACCAAGGGAAGGGTGTATACCCTAAAAGGGAAGGAGGTGGCCTAGTTCAAAGATTTGATGAAAGGTACGTGCTTTATTAATGATATTCCTTTAATTGTGTTGTATGATTCTGGCGCCACCCATTCCTTTATTTTAGTAGATTGTGTTCACAACTTGAAATTACCCATAACCACTTTACCTTATGAACTTTCCATTGCAGTATACACCAATGAACACGTGTCTACGTCCTCGATTTGTTTAAACTATTCCATTGTAATTGCAAACAGAACCTTTCTGGTAGACCTTATCTGTTTATCCATGATCGACCTAGATGTCATCCTTGGTATAGACTGGCTCTCTTCAAACAATGTTATCTTGGACTGCTTAGCTAAGCCTGTGACTTTCATAGACACTAGGTTAGTGAATATGGGGATAGAGAGAAAAAAACCAAAGGATGGGTTTCTTATGCTCCTCAGAGGTAGTGTCAGTAGAAGTTAGAGACCATACCTGTAATCAAGGAGTAGCCGGATGTATTTCTCGAAGAGATTACTAGTCTTCCACCCGAGAGAGAGATAGAGTTTTCCATATACCTAGTCCCTAGGATAGGGCTGATTTCTATAGCACCCTATAGGATGTCCCTGATGGAATTAAAGGAGTTAAAAGAGCAGATAGAGGACCTTTTATCCAAGAAATTCATTAGACCCATTGTGTCATTGTGGGGAGCTCCTATACTGTGTGTTAAGAAGAAGGACGAGAGTATGAGGATGTGCATAGACTATAAGCAATTGAATAAGGTGACAATAAAGAATAAGTATCCTATCCCTAAGATCGATAATCTACTAGACCAACTGAGAGGGGCCACTATATTTTCTAAGATTGATCTGAGATTAGGGTATCATCAGATCAAGGTTAGGAAGGAGGACATACCTAAGACTGCCTTTAGGATTAGGTATGGGCACTATGAATTTCTCGTAATACCCTTTGGACTGACAAATGCCCTAGCTATTTTCATGGATTACATGAATCGCATCTTTAGACCCTATTTCAATCAGTTCGTAGTAGTGTTTATAGATGACATATTAGTGTATTCCAAGAATAGATGGGAGCATAAGCAGCACCTCAGGACTGTGCTACAAATGCTCAGGGAGAAGCAGTTGTATGCTAAGCTTGAAATGTGTGAGTTTTGGTTGAAAGAAGTCAAGTTCCTAGGGCAAGTAATTTCTAATAAGGGAGTGTCTATAGATCCTAGTAAGACTAAAGCAGTAGTGAACTGGGAGAGACCCACTATTGTGATGAAAATCAGGAGTTTTTTGGGCTTAGCAGGATACTATAGGAGGTTTATTCAGGGGTTTTCGCAGATAGTGATGCCAATGACCAAGCTAAACTAGAAGGATGTTCCCTTTGTGTGGGACACAAAGTGTGAACAAAGCCTCCAAACCTTGAAGGAGAAGTTAACCACTGCACTCGTGCTAATTATCCCTAACCCTTTAGAAAAGTTTGATTTATACTACGATTCATCTAAGAAAGGGCTAGGATGTGTACTAATGCAAGGAGGATGAGTAGTGGCCTATGCTTCTAGGCAGCTAAGGCCGCATGAGAGAAACTACCCTACCCACGACCTGGAGTTGGTAACCATAGTGTTTGCTTTGAAGATATGGAGGCATTACCTTTATGGGTCTAATTTTGAGGTATTTAGCCACCATAAAAGTCTCAAATACCTCTTTGACCAAAAAGAATTAAATATGAGACAAAGAAGGTGGATGAAATTCATTAAGGACTAAGATTTTGAATTAAAATACCATCCGAGTAAGGCAAACGTTGTGGCTGATGCACTAAGTAGGAAGTATCTCCATGTAGCTCATCTGATGGTGAGCAAGATGAACTTAATAGAGAAATTTAGGAACATGAGGTTGCCCACTATGGTTTTACCTAATAAGATCTTCCTGAGTGAGTTAAGGATCGAGAACACCCTTAGGGCCCAAATCTTAGAAGCCTAGAAGGAGGTTGAATTCCTAGGATCCCTAAAGGATTCAAAGGAGTTCATAAGGGAGGTTGATGGAATGGTAAACTTCTAGGGTAGGATGTATATCCCTAAGATAGGAGAACTGAGGGATAAGATTTTAGAGGAAGCTTACCGAAGTAAGTACATTGTTCATCCAAGAGCCACTAAGATGTATCAAGACTTAAAGGAGAAGTTCTGGTGGCTAGAAATGAAGAAGAATATAGCAGAGCATGTAGCTTGGTGCCTAGTGTGTCAGCAAGTCAAGATTGAACATCAGAAGCCTGCTAGGTTATTACAACCCTTAGATATCCCTGAGTGGAAGTGGGACAAGGTTTCTATGGACTTCGTGGTAGGACTGCTTAGAACCTAATCAGGGAATGATGCTATCTAGGTTATAGTGGATAGGTTAACCAAGTCCGCTCACTTTCTCCCCATTAGGATTAACTACTCTTTAGATAGACTAGCACAGTTATATATTTAGGAGATAGTGAGACTTCATGGGATACCCATTAGCATTATCTCAGATAGGGATTCTAGGTTCACCTCTAGGTTTTAGAGAGCCCTACAAGAAGCCTTTGGGATAAGGTTACATTTTAATACAGCCTATCACCCTCATACTGATGGATAAACAGAGAGAACCATTTTGACTTTAGAGGATATGCTTAGGGCTTGTGTCTTAGAGTACCAAGGAAACTAGGAAAAGAGTTTGCCACTAATTGAGTTTTCTTACAACAATAGTTTCCACTCTAGTATAGGTATGACACCCTATAAGGCCTTGTATTGGAGGAAATGTAGGTCTCCATTGTGTTGGTATGAAGTGGGTGAGAGGCCATTGCTAGGTCTTGAGTTAGTGCAACAAACAATTAATCAAATTAAGATGATCAGAGAGAAAATGGCAAAGGCTCAGGACAGACAAAAGAGCTATGTTGACAAGAGGAGGAGACCCATAAAATTAGAGGAAAGGAACTATGTTTTTTTGAAGGTATCTTGAATACGGGGATTGGTAGAGCTATGAAGTCTAAGAAGCTAAGTCCTAAATACATTAGGCCATTCCAAATTATTGAAGAGAGTGGGTCCATCAGCATACCAAATAGCCTTACCCCTACACCTGTCCAACCTTCATAATGTTTTCCATGTCTCCCAGCTCTGAAAGTACATACCCGATCCCTCCCATATACTTGACGCCAGTACTCTACAATTGAAGGATAATCTGACTTATTAGCCAAAACCTATTCAAATTATCAGTACTGAGGTCAAGACCCTAATGAATAAGGCCATTCCCCTGGTAAAGGTCTTGTGGGACCCGACGGCACCACAGGAGGCTACTTGGGAGAGGGAGGAAGACATGTGCAAGACCTACCTAGAATTATTCTCATGAGGTATGTATGAAATTTGAGGACAAAATTATTTTTAAGAAGGGGAGAAATATAACACCCCATAATTTAATGGTCTTTAATTAAATGGATGGAATCAACGATGTCATTAATAATTAGTATGAATTGCTTGCTTGCTAATTAGTTAGATGAATTAGCTTAAGGAGGGGCAAATGTGGCTTGCATAATTAATAAGCCAAAATGGTTATATTAAAAAGTGAGCTTGCATTAAAATTAGGCGCTTAAATTAATTCTTTATTTTCTTTTTTACCTAGCCTAAGTGCCAAGAGAGAAGCAACATAGGGTGCAACAATTTAAATGTATGCATATGGTGTGCCTTGCATGTAACCCACGTGAAAGAAGAAAATAGAAATTTTAATTTCATGCATGAAGTCTCCAGGCCATACATGAACTAGGAGAAAGAAGAATGAAACACAAAAATAACATATAATTGGATGAGTCTCATGTGAATTAGGAAGAGAAATTAAGTTTATGAGTAAATATGCATGCATGGGTCACGATAATTGAGAAAGGAAAAGAGGAGTGCACATGTGAATTAAGGAAAGAAAGAGGGAATACAATAGACACGTGGTACTACTTGGCAAAGGGGGAAAGGGAGGGTACACGTAAGCCACACTCCACATCCCAATTTTCCTATATAATTAGGTGCAGATTTTCAAGTGAAATAAAATGAAATGGGATTAAGGAGAGTGATGGAAGGAGCTTACGGGAAGGATGTGCCTAACGTGGGAAATATAGCTAGCATAAACCCAATTTTCCCTTTCCTAATTGGATGCCACATGTGAGGGAAGGTGGTGTGAAGTGTGCAATAATTAAACAAAGGTGCAGTATTTTTTTTTTGTTGCTTGTGAGAGTGGACAATCTAAACTTGCAAGGAAGGGAAATACCAAGTGTGCAAGCAAAGGCAAAGTGTACTTGCAAGTAGACTTTGTGCAAATATATATATATAGGTAAGTGTAAACGACAATTGAAAAGTTTGGAAAAGAGAAAATATAATTTTATAAGCAATCGGTGGAGAAGGTAAAGGGGATGTATGAGATTTGTTAGTTCATTTCTTTTATGCCTTAAGCTTTTACTTAACCAACACGTCCCATTCCCTCCTTTCTATTCCTTTTTAATTAAAGTAAACAAGTGCCATGAGGGACCTTGCATGAAGAGCAACTGAATGTAGTTCCTTTCCACCTAATGATAAGTTAGTATAGGAATTAACTAACATTGCCTAAACATGCAGCTTGTGTGGCCGAGAGAGTAGCACATCTTGCGTGTAAGTGTAGAAATGGCATGACCTCCTTCCTCATTTCCTTAAAAGTAGCCAAATGAAATGCACAAAACATGCAAGCAATAAAAAGAGTGGCGTAGGGAAAAGGCTTACACATAGTCACACGTGAGGCATGAAAGGAGCAACATGGAAATTGCAAGAAATGGCCTGCACTTGGAATTCACATGAGGAAATTAAATAAAAGTAATAAAAGGTGGGAATGGTACCTAGATTACACGTGGAACAATCAAGCACAAGGGACTAAGTAACAAGAGAAAGGATTCCCATAAACCAAAAGACACACACAGCAATTGGACCCTAAGAGAAGAGAGTACAACGTGAGCCTTGAGGAATCACATGAAAGTCTTGGAGGAGAGGAAGAGCTAGGAGACCGAAGACAAGAAAAGAGTAAAGAAGCAAAGAATCAAGGGAAATATAAGAGGAAACTCAAGAAAATCCATGTTGGTTTCATTTTTGAGGTAGGTTAGCAATTTATCAAATTCTAGTTCCATGATCTAGTATGCATGAGTAATAATTTTGCTTCCATGGAATTAGAATCCTTGCCTACACTCTTGATTTAGAAATAATGAATTACTTAACTTGTATGATAAATTTAAGAGATGGTTAATGCTTGAACCTAAAATGAGATTTTATTAAGATCATGAAAAAACTTAGAAGAAGAGCTCATTTCAATGTTGGGGTTGCTTGGCTTACTACTCTTAATATTAAAGTAGACTTGTGATATTCATAATGAAATTCATGTTAGTAAGTGTAACACAAGTAGGAAAGAAAACCATACCCAAAGTGATGAGGAAAACTTACGATTATTAATCATGACGCATATGATTATGGGAAAATAATTGACTATATTAGGGATGGATATTGTTGTTGTGGTTAACTTTAAGACTAATTAATGATGAAGATTATTGGGGAAAAATTAAGACTAATTAATGATGACCATATTTATGGGAAATTTATGGCTAAATAATGATGACCTCGTTGTGGAAAATCATGGTTAGCAAGGTTGAGTGATGTTGATTAATAATGATAAATATTATTATTGTGGAAAAGAAATCTCCCCTTCTCAATAATATAATTTAAAAGGTTGAAAAGAGAAAATTTAAATGATAAGATATGAAATTCTCTTGAGTTCTCTTTAGGCCAAAAATCATGGAAATTTTTTCCAGAAAATTATTAAGGTTTTAAAATTGAAATATATTATTCAAAGTGAAGAATTAGATTGATTTAGGCCAATTTGTCATTAATAAATATGACAAATGGGTAATGTGTATAACACCCCCAATTTCAAAGCCATATTTAAAATATTATTTATTGAAAAATCCTTCACTTAAGAAACTGGCGTGTTATATACACTTCTATCCTTTATTTCTTACCTGAGTTCTTTAAATATCCATTTATAGTATACATTTCATTAGGTTCGGATCCTTACTCAGGTATCATATCAATTATTAATACAACGGAAGTCTAATAATCATACACCATAATCCATAAAAATTCAGGATAAATTTAAACTTTTTCCTTTACATACATTTACATCCAGTTCAACGTGACAACGTTGTTACATATACTGCAGGATATATGTAGTTTTCTTGCTTTCATATGGTAAGGAGGCAACAAACCTGCCACTCATACCTTTTTTAACTATTTTTCATAAACCTGATATGTATGCCTTACATATCCATATACTTATATGTATTTCTAGCATAATATATATCATTCCATTTCTTGGGATGGGTAGCTAATCCCTTCTGTCTTGTAGTACCATAATGGTCCTAGTCATCTGATACATACTAGAAAATAATGAGAAAATAATTTCTCAGTAGCTACGCATTCCACATTTCATTTCTGAGCTATGGTATGTACCACCGTATGGGTACGGAAAATAATTTACATTCCTTATTCTTAAATTCCATCATTTCTAGGAAATGCTATAAATAAACCAACAATTGTATAGGATGAAGTTTATGAGGTATATCAATAATATATCGCTTATAAAATAAAACAAAGATCAATTTGAGTCACAGTCATAGTTCACCATATACCGTTTAGTACCATAATCAGGAAAGTACATTCATTAAATTTCCATTCAGCCATAGATAATTTAGGAGAAACAACATTTACCATTCATGGAAAACTGCATTATTTATAAGGAAAATAAACATTCACATTTGGCTAAAAGCCATATTTTCAATTCAGAGAGACACAAGAGTATCGTAAGTATAAATTACTCCACATACTACAGCGTGCATGAATGAGATAGCCGCTCTATCAAGTGTGTGACAATTACGCCCTTTGGTACATCCGAGGCGCCCTCGTGGATCCGAGTACCCATTCACATTCGGTGATCATGTCATAAAGACAGATCTAAGTGGGAATTTCTCCCAGGGTTCAGTCAAACTAAGCTCATGGAATCACTGTTATTCACACAGATCATCTTCTCCTCGCTTTATGGGCGGTTCATGATGCCATAGATCACCACAACCTACATTATGGATCATTTCCCAAGATGCTATTTCCTATATATGTCAACTAGGATGATTAGGCTTAATCCCATAATTTTGCCAAATTCTAAGTAAATGTCCCCTGTTCAATTGGCCATCTAGGTTACACTAACTTAGAATTCACAATCATCACAGCGTTTTCGAAATTCTTTCATTCCGAGCGGATGTTTCACCATCCAAATTTATGATACAACTGTGGAATGTCCAACTACCGTCCCATACCGACAATTGGTCACTCGATTTATAAGCCTATCTATCCTAGAACATATATTGGAATTACTTTCTCTATGTTTCTCTTTATTGAACATTCAAATATTTTCCTTCCATTCAATGTTTTCCAATACCATGCTATGTTTTTCCTTATCTATGTCATAAATCAATCCTTTTCTTTCCTCATTCATGATGATACTATCATTCTCACTTTCTAAAAAGAAAACCTTTAAATCTCAATTACAATTCCATTCTTGAATTTGTATAAAAAGGAAGGTTCATTCTTGGTCAAGAGAAATCCTTAAGAAATTTAAGATTTTCATACTTAACAATTTCTATTTGTCACTCTTGCCATATAATAAGCAAAATAAATTTACTTTTCCTTCCCATTTACACTAAATTCCCTTTTTCACATTTTATTGCATTTAAAGGGTTTCAAAGTTGAACCTTTTCCATTTCCTACTTATTATTCCATTTTCCCCTTTCTCACCTAATTATACATACCCAAGGTGTGTATAATCATTGTCTCCCCACACTTAAACATGCACACAAATTGCTAGAATTGCCAAGATTGCACAAAATATTCATTAAAATTTAATTGCAACGTCATATTATTTCCTTTGTATACTTTGACCAATTTCATTACATTTTTGTACAAGATTTTCCATAAATATTTCTATGTCCTAAAATTGGTCAAGTAGGCTACATGAAATTTAATGGGATCATTTTGCATAAAAATAATTGCCAATTAATCTTGTTTCAACCAAGACACACACATAGAAATTTTAGCACACTTTCTTCACCAAAAACATGTATACTCTTGGTCAAGGTGGGATTTTTAGGCAAAATTGGGCATTTCAACCAATTGACAATTATTCTACCCTCCATTGGCCATAACTTGAATTACCAATAAGCTAATTTAAAATTTTTCAAACAATTTTCAAAATATCATTTTGCTAGCTATGGCCTAAAGAGGCATTTTGTGCAAAAATCATCATTTTTCATATAATCATTTCTTTAATCCCATTTTCATCATCTATAAACCATCAATCACCATCTATCCATAACAATCAAGGCAAAACAAACAATTTGGCATGACATTCATGAATTTGGGGTTTTAGGGCAAATGAAACAAAATTGGGAGATGAACATAAACACTTTCATAATTGAAATTAACCATCACAAACAACTCCATACTACTTTCTAAGCATTAATCCATAGAAATTTTGAGAATTTAAGAATGTAAACTTAAAAACATCACTATTCATGTACTGTTCATTCAGCCATGAAAATCTCAAAAGCTTGGAAAAATCCATTAAAACATGAAATAAGTGATGAAAGAATGCTAAGCTACCTTGATTTGCAATTTTTGGTGGATAAACCTTGAAGTTTCCTTGCTTTTTCTCCCTTTTCTCCCTTATGAAGCCTATGTTATTTCTCCTTCCAAAAACCTTCACGTCGTCTTTGCTAAGGAGGAGAAGAAGAAGTAGTGTAACTTATTTAAATTGGCTAATATGACCATTTTGCCCTTGGTGGCAAAATAACCAAAATACCCTTCACTCTTTCCTTCTTAAAACCTTGACATGTAAGGGTATTTTAGAATTTTTAAAGTGTTTCTTTAGGTAAAATTTCCCTTATGTCCTTGTGATGAAATTACCTTTTACCCTTGGTGTCAAAATTACCATTTTGCCCTTCATGGTAAAATGACCATTTTACCCTCTTAAGTGCTTGGGACCAAATTTTTTTTTTTTTTTTGAAAAATTTTGGAAAAATATTCTAGAGGCAAAATCATAATTTTCCAGATAATAATTAGTCATTTTATCTGATAAATAAATATTTTATTCTTATTTTCAGATAAAATTTTGACCGCTTTCGCTTTCTAAATATTTTTCTCGTAGCATTCATGACATTGGCACCATTTTCAAACCTCATAATTGTGTGCCATAAATGTACCTCAATTTACGTGCTTACTATCAGGATATTTTGTGAAACAAATTTCCTTTCATTTTAGTCCCTAATCATTTCCTTTCAGTTTAGTCCTTCCTTTGTTTAAGGTAATACAAAATAATTTTGTACTATTTTCAATGCATAAAAATATTGAGTCTAGGATTCTAAGACATACCTGATATCATAGAATTGAGGATATTACAATTCTCCCCTCCTTAAAAAATTTCGTCCTCGAAATTTGCTATATCATCAATTGAATAGTTCAGGAAAATTATTTTGCATGTCCTCCTCTTTCTCCCATGTGGCCTCTTCATGACGATTAATCCCATAACACTTTTACCAAAGGTATGGTCTTATTTCTCAAGTGTTTGACATCAGTACCAATGATTTGTATAGGTTTAGGTTGATAAGTTAAGTTTTCTTTTAACTGTATCATCAAGGCCAAGAATATGGGATGGGTCGAAAATATACTTTGGAGTTGTGACACATGGAATACATCATGTAAATTTGACAAGGAAGGTGGTAAAGCTATCTGATAGGCTGATGGACCAACTTTATTTAAAATTTGAAAAGGTCCAATGTACCTTGGACTCAACTTTCTGGATTTAATAGCTCTACCTATACCAGTTGGGGATACTTTTAAAAATACATGGTTTCCTTCACAAATTCCAATGGTCTCCTTCTTTTATCGGCATAACTTTTCTGTCTATCCTGAGCCTTGGCCATTTTCTCCCTAATCATCTTGATTTGGTCAGTGGTCTGTTGTACCAATTCTGGCCCTAACATCTGTCTTTCTCCTATTTCAAACCAGCAAACAGGTGATCTACATTTTTACGCCATACAAGGCCTCATAAGGTGCCATACCTATCTTTGGAGTGATAACTATTATTATAAGAAAATTCTATCAAAGATAAATTCCTATCCCAGCTCCCTTTTGCTCTAATGTACAGGCCCTAAGCATGTCCTCTAGAGTTTGAATGGTTCTTCGATCCGCCCATCACCGAGGGTGATAAGCAGTACTGAAACTTAATTTAGTTCCAAAGGCTTCTTGTAACGCCTTCCAAAATCTAGAAGTGAACCTAGGGTCTCTATCTGAAACTATACTAGTAGGAATACCATGAAGTCTTATAATTTCTTGTATATATATCTGAGCTAATTTATCTAATGAGTAATTGATTTTGATTGGCAAGAAATGCGCAGATTTTGTTAATCTGTCTACTATAACCCAAATGGCGTCATTTCTGATTGAGTTTTGGGTAAACCTACTACAAAGTCCATTGAAATCTTATCCCATTTCCATTCTGGGACTTCTAGAGGTTGTAATAGTTCTGCAGGTTTCTGATGTTCTATCTTTACCTGCTGACATATGAGACATCTAGCAACATACTCGGCTGTTTGCCTTTTCATACCAGGCCACCAAAAATTTTCTTTCAAATCTTGGTACATTATTGTGGCTCTGGATGAATTGTATAATTGCTCTTGTGTGCTTCTTCTAATATCACCTCTCTCAATCCTCCAGATTTAGGAATGTACAATCTATCATGGTAGGTCATTACCCCATCAACTTCTTTCTTAAATTCCTTAAGATCTTTCGTTGATTTAAGATATTCATCTTCTTTCTGGGCTTCCAATATCTGAGTTCTGAAAGTATTTTCAATTGTTAACTCACTCAGACAAATTTTATCTGGCAACACTATAGTGAACAAATTTAAGTTTCTAAACTTCTCTATCAGGCTCATTTCATTAACCATCATCTTAGCCATGTGTAGAGATTTTCTACTTAATGCATCTGCCACTACATTTGCCTTTCCAGGATGATATTTCAACTCAAAGTCATAATCTTTCAAAAATTCCATCCACCTTCTTTGCCTCATGTTTAACTCTTTCTGATCAAAAAGGTACTTAAGACTTTTATGGTCACTAAATACCTCAAATCTAGACCCATACAAATAATGCCGCCATATCTTTAAAGCAAATACTACCGCGGCCAATTCTAAGTCATGGGTAGGGTAGTTCTCTTCATGAGGTCTTAGCTGTCTTGAGGCATAGGCTATCACTCTTCTCTCTTGCATTAAGACACAGCCTAAACCTTTCTTAGATGCATCACAATATATCTCAAAAGGCCCTAAAGGATCAGCAATCCTTAATACTGGTGCAGTGGTCAATTTTTCTTTCAGGGTTTGAAAGCTATGTTCACATTTAGAATCCCATATAAATTGAACATTCTTCCTGGTCAACTTAGTTAAAGGTAAAGCTATCTGTGAAAATCCCTGAATAAACCTCCTGTAGTACCCTGCTAACCCAAGAAAACTACGAATCTCTGTTACTGTTGAGGGTTTCTCCCATTTCATCACTGCTTCAGTTTTACTAGGATCTACAGAAACTCCTTCTTTACTGATCACATGTCCCAAAAATTTCACTTCTTCTAACCAGAACTCACACTTTGACAATTTTGCATATAATCGTTTTTCTCTCAACACTTGTAATACCATCCTTAAATGTTGAGCATGCTCTTGTCTATTTTTGGAATACACAAGAATATCATCAATGAACACTACCACGAACTGATCTAGGTAGGGTCTAAAGATGCGATTCATATAATCCATGAAAATAGCTGGAGCATTAGTCAATCCAAATGGCATTACCAAAAATTCATAGTGTCCATATCTGGTTCGAAAAGCTGTCTTAGGGACATCCTCACTTCTCACTCTTATCTGGTGGTAACCTGACCTTAAGTCAATCTTAGAGAATATTGTGGCTCCTCTCAATTGATCTAACAGGTCATCTATCCTAGGAAGAGGATATTTATTCTTTATGGTTACTTTATTTAATTGTCAGTAATCTATACATAATCTTAGACACCCATCCTTCTTTTTCACAAATAATACAAAGTGCTCCCACTATGAAGAACTAGGCCTAATAAATTATTTTTCCAACAAATCTTCTATCCTGTACCTTCAATTCTTTCACTCTAATGGGGACATCCTATAAGGAGCTATAGAAATCGGTCCCATTCCAGGAATCAAGTCTATAGAAAATTCTATTTCTCTTTCAGGTGGGAGACAAGAAATCTCATCTGGAAATACATCAGAAAATTCACAAACAATTGGAAGACTAGAAATGTCATGCTGATTTTCAGTCTCTGAAGAACATAGGAAACACATCCTCTCGATTATTTTCATCAATTTTTCCCTTCTTGGCATAGTGTCTATAAAAATCACAGCTTCTAGTTGAACAATCCAAAATAACATTATTCATTGAAAGCCAATTCATACCAAGTATGACATCTAAATCTACTAAAGGCAAGCAGATAAGATCAATCATAAAAGGTTTACTTTCAATCATAACAGGACAATTCACACAAACCAAAGAGGTTAAGACTTTTTCTCCATTTGGGGTGGACACTGACAATTCATAAGGTAAAATAGTCATAGGCAAACTCAATTGGTCCACACATTTCAAAGAAATAAAGGAATGGGTAGCGCCAGAGTCATATAATACAGTTAAAACAACATCTTTGATTAAACAGTTACCTTTAATCAGACCATCGGACTGAGCCACCTCTTTTCCCTTCAAAGTGAAAACCCTGCCTCGGTGGTAGGTCTAGGATTCTCTGTTGGCTTGTTTTGTGTAGGGCACTCCTTTGCAAAATGCCCTGGTTTGCCACACTTGAAACATATGTTTTGTCCTAACCAGCAAGGCTTATTTCCGTGATTCTTACCACATTTAGGACAATTTGCAGATATGGGCATGTTTATAGGTTTCTTTCCTTTCTGGCCCCTTGCAAACTTACTCCTTTGTTTGGCACGAACCCTGTGTCATTTTCCTTTTAAAAGACTGGGATCCTTGTTTTTCTTTATCCATCGCCGTCAATATCTCAGAAGATATACGGCATTTATTCACTAAAGTAGCAAAATCCCTAATTTCTTGGGATGCAACAAAGATTTCTCGATTCTAGATTCAGACTTCCTTCAAAATGCATTGCTTGTGTCTCATCAGGTTTCAGCTTAAGATAAGAGGAAAATTTGGAAAGCTCCTCAAATTTAGCCAAGTGGTGTTCAAAAGATGAGTTACCTTGCTTAATTTGCATAAACTCTATCTCTTTTGCATTTCTCAGGTTTTGGGGAAAGTATTTCTCTAGGAATACTTCCTTAAAAGATTCCCATGTAACTTGAATCTCTAGCTTCCATTAACTGTCTGGCTCCCTTCCACCAGTGCTCTGCCTCACCTTTTAGCATATAAATGGAATATGAAACTTTCTGTTCCTCTGTACTTTTAAGTACTGCAAAAATTTTCTCCAACTCACTTAGCCACTCTTCAGCTACCTTCGGATCATAACTTCCTCTAAATGAAGGAGGTTTTGCATTCTGAAACTCAGACCGACCTCCATTTCCATGATTCCTTCCCTGCTCATTTCCTACATTTTCATGGATATTCTTCTCATTATTTTGTCTTACCACTTCAGCTGTGGCGTCAGCTTGTCTATTAGTGGCAGCAGCTTGTTCCCTCATAGCATCTGCCATTCCCATTAGAGTTTGCATCACATCAGTCATGTTTGCATCTCCGCTCTGACCTGGTACATTGCTTCTCCTTTTGGGTGCCATCACTATTCTACAAAACAAACATCATTGAGGTGATCAGTCTCAACAATATAATATTTAATAGAAAGTAAATGACATCCAACGGAGCTACTATCTTTCCAAACCTAATTCTCCATTCCTCAAGTCAAACACAATTACAAGTCACTAATCGCTTAGGTTCACAAACTAACTTGAATTAGTCTATCCCCGAGGAATCTACTCCTTTTCTACCTAGGAATCCGCTATGCTCTGATACCAACAAATATAACACCCCCAATTTCAAAGCCATATTTAAAATATTATTTATTGAAAAATCCTTCACTTAAGAAACTGGCGTGTTATATACACTTCTATCCTTTATTTCTTACCTGAGTTCTTTAAATATCCATTTATAGTATACATTTCATTAGGTTCGGATCCTTACTCAGGTATCATATCAATTATTAATACAACGGAAGTCTAATAATCATACACCATAATCCATAAAAATTCAGGATAAATTTAAACTTTTTCCTTTACATACATTTACATCCAGTTCAACGTGACAACGTTGTTACATATACCGCAGGATATATGTAGTTTTCTTGCTTTCATAGGGTAAGGAGGCAACAAACCCGCCACTCATACCCTTTTTAACTATTTTTCATAAACTCCGATATGTATGCCTTACATATCCATATACTTATATGTATTTCTAGCATAATATATATCATTCCATTTCTTGGGATGGGTAGCTAATCCCTTCTGTCTTGTAGTACCATAATGGTCCTAGTCATCTGATACATACCAGAAAATAATGAGAAAATAATTTCTCAGTAGCTACGCATTCCACATTTCATTTCGAGCTATGGTATGTACCACCGTATGGGTACGGAAAACAATTTACATTCCTTATTCTTAAATTCCATCATTTCTAGGAAATGCTATAAATAAACCAGTCAGCTGTATAGGATGAAGTTTATGAGGTATATCAATAATATATCGCTTATAAAATAAAAACAAGATCAATTTCAGCCACAATCATAGTTCACCATATACCGCTTAGTACCATAATCGTGAAAGTACATTCATTAAATTTCCATTCAGCCATAGATAATTTAGGAGAAACAACATTTACCATTCATGGAAAATCGCATTATTTATAAGGAAAATAAACATTCACATTTGGCTAAAAGCCATATTTTCAATTCAGAGAGACACAAGAGTATCTAAGTATAAATTACTCCACATACTACAGCAGGCATGAATGAGATAGCCGCTCTATCAAGTGTGTGACAATTTCGCCATCGTACATCCGAGGCGCCCTCGGTGGATCCGAGTACCCATTCACATTCTGATCATGTCATAAAGACAGATCTAAGTGGGAATTTCTCCCAGGGTTCACCAAACTAAGCTCATGGAATCACCGTTATTCACACAGATCATCTTCTCCCGCTTTATGGGCGGTTCATGATGCCATAGATCACCACAACCTACATTATGGATCATTTCCCAAGATGCTATTTCCTATATATGTCAACTAGGATGATTAGGCTTAATCCCATAATTTTGCCAAATTCTAAGTAAATGTCCCCTGTTCAATTGGCCATCTAGGTTACACTAACTTAGAATTCACAATCATCACAGCGTTTTAAATTCTTTCATTCCGAGCGGATGTTTCACCATCCAAATTTATGATACAACTGTGGAATGTCCAACGTAGTCCCATACCGACAATTGGTCACTCGGTTATAAGCCTATCTATCCTAGAACATATATTGGAATTACTTTCTCTATGTTTCTCTTTATTGAACATTCAAATATTTTCCTTCCATTCAATGTTTTCCAATACCATGCTATGTTTTTCCTTATCTATGTCATAAATCAATCCTTTTCTTTCCTCATTCATGATGATACTATCATTCTCACTTTCTAAAAGAAAACCTTTAAATCTCAATTACAATTCCATTCTTGAATTTGTATAAAAGGAAGGTTCATTCTTGGTCAAGAGAAATCCTTAAGAAATTTAAGATTTTCATACTTAACAATTTCTATTTGTCACTCTTGCCATATAATAAGCAAAATAAATTTACTTTTCCTTCCCATTTACACTAAATTCCCTTTTTCACATTTTATTGCATTTAAAGGGTTTCAAAGTTGAACCTTTTCCATTTCCTACTTATTATTCCATTTTCCCCTTTCTCACCTAATTATACATACCCAAGGTGTGTATAATCATTGTCTCCCACACTTAAACATGCACACAAATTGCTAGAATTGCCAAGGTTGCACAAAATATTCATTAAAATTTAATTGCAACGCCATATTATTTCCTTTGTATACTTTGACCAATTTCATTACATTTTTGTACAAGATTTTCCATAAATATTTCTATGTCCTAAAATTGGTCAAGTAGGCTACATGAAATTTAATGGGATCATTTTGCATAAAAATAATTGCCAATTAATCTTGTTTCAACCAAGACACACACATAGAAATTTTAGCACACTTTCTTCACCAAAAACATGTATACTCTTGGTCAAGGTGGGATTTTTAGGCAAAATTGGGCATTTCAACCAATTGACAATTATTCTACCCTCCATTGGCCATAACTTGAATTACCAATAAGCTAATTTAAAATTTTTCAAACAATTTTCAAAATATCATTTTGCTAGCTATGGCCTAAAGAGGCATTTTGTGCAAAAATCATCATTTTTCATATAATCATTTCTTTAATCCCATTTTCATCATCTATAAACCATCAATCACCATCTATCCATAACAATCAAGGCAAAACAAACAATTTGGCATGACATTCATGAATTTGGGGTTTTAGGGCAAATGAAACAAAATTGGGAGATGAACATAAACACTTTCATAATTGAAATTAACCATCACAAACAACTCCATACTACTTTCTAAGCATTAATCCATAGAAATTTTGAGAATTTAAGAATGTAAACTTAAAAACATCACTATTCATGTACTGTTCATTCAGCCATGAAAATCTCAAAAGCTTGGAAAAATCCATTAAAACATGAAATAAGTGATGAAAGAATGCTAAGCTACCTTGATTTGCAATTTTTGGTGGATAAACCTTGAAGTTTCCTTGCTTTTTCTCCCTTTTCTCCCTTATGAAGCCTATGTTATTTCTCCCTTCCAAAAACCTTCACGTCGCCTTTGCTAAGGAGGAGAAGAAGAAGTAGTGTAACTTATTTAAATTGGCTAATATGACCATTTTGCCCTTGGTGGCAAAATGACCAAAATACCCTTCACTCTTTCCTTCTTAAAACCTTGACATGTAAGGGTATTTTAGAATTTTTAAAGTGTTTCTTTAGGTAAAATTTCCCTTATGTCCTTGTGATGAAATTACCTTTTTACCCTTGGTGTCAAAATTACCATTTTGCCCTTCATGGTAAAATGACCATTTTACCCCTCTTAAGTGCCGGACCAAATTTTTTTTTTTTTTTGAAAAATTTTGGAAAAATATTCTAGAGGCAAAATCATAATTTTCCAGATAAAAATTAGTCATTTTATTTGATAAATAAATATTTTATTCTTATTTTCAGATAAATTTTTGACCGTTTGCCCCTAAATATTTTTCTGGTAGCATTCATGACATTGGCACCATTTTCAAACCTCATAATTGTGTGCCATAAATGTACCTCAATTTGCGTGCTTACTATCAGGATATTTTGTGAAACAAATTTCCTTTCATTTTAGTCCCTAATCATTTCCTTTCAGTTTAGTCCTTCCTTTGTTTAAGGTAATACAAAATAATTTTTGGACTATTTTCAATGCATAAAAATATTGAGTCTAGGATTCTAAGACATACCTGATATCATAGAATTGAGGATATTACAATGTGTGCCAATGGAAAAGAAAGACAATGAACATAGGAAAAACCTAGAAGCATTCATGAATTATGAGGTGTAGCCGGAGGTGCTCCACATGGATGACCTAGTGAGGTGTGGCTGAAGGTGCTCCATGCCCGTGACCTAGTGTTCACGATGAATTCATATGCGTGGTTGAGTGTCCATGAATTACGAGGTGTGGCTGAAGGTGCTCCACACGGGTGACCTAGGGAGGTGTGGCCAAAGGTGCTCCATACCCGTGATCTAGTGTACCGATGATTTTATATATGTGGCCGAGTGTTCATGATTTACGAGGTGTGGCCAAAGGTACTCCACAAGAGTGACCTAGTGAGGTATAGCCAAAGCTGCTCCATACCTGAGACTTAGTATTCACGTAACACCCAAGAACGTTCATTTTATCTATGACGATAAGAGTAAGAATTAATCGCATTAGTGCCCTAAAAATTTCATAATAAAACATGTAATTTTATGAGAATACGTGTCACTTGAAAAAGGAGTATCTAACTTTTTGTTGACTTCTAAATTTATCATGCAATGCTTGTTGGGTTAAATTTATGTGTGAAATTATGTTTGAAGGATCAAGAATGTAGATTGAATGTTTTGGTGCTTGCACCCTGATACATATTAGTTGTTTTGTTAACCCTGAATTGTTAATCTACTGGGAAACTTGTGTTTCTCATTCACGTGCTAATATGTATCAAATATGGACGCATAGCAGGGTCGAGGAGTAGCAGTCTTTTTGATTTAGGTGAGATTTTGTAATCCCTATTTTGGGTCCTAGTTAGATTTAATTTAGAATAGGATATTATTTTGGACTATATACATGAGATGTATATAGGAATCCTGAGGGATGGATATGTGAAGGATCGGTCTATCCCTAATTTGTAAAGGAGTTTGAGTGACAGACTTGTTGTCTCTTGACTTCCGATGGATGGGTACTTCATATATCTGAGGACATGTTTATCAATATGTAATGGACTTGATTGGACTTGTATTATTGGAATTACAGGAGAGTTTATATTTTCGTTGTAGCATATAATTTATTTTATTTCACTGTGCATGTAAGTTTTAAATCTGAGAAAAAGAATCCCAAACCTAATTCTCTTAACATAATGTAGTGGAGTAACCACTCAGACATTAATTAAATATAGGATAAGGATAATGTACCAAACCTATCTATTCATATCAGAGTTAATGGTAACACTAGATAGGGGCATTACATACCTCACGTGTGTTCTCATGTGCATATTTCAATTAAAAATTTTGCACTTCTCCCTAGCCCATTTGGTGACCTTAATTGAAAGAAATGGAAAATAAACAAAGGGAAGGAAAAGGAAAAGGCTAATCTCACACGCCACTTGTCCTAGTATGCATGTGGACTTCATCATTTGTGGTTCCAAAGAAGGGAAAGGAGAGGATTCACATAGGCCCCTTCTTTCATGCAAGACTAGCATGGCATGCAAGGCACACGTGGGGTTCCTTGTATTGCCACTTCATGCAATGGGTGAATATATATAAAACAATTAAAGACTCTTATCCTTCACTTTTTTTTTTTGAATGTGCATGAGATTCTTAAATTGCTAATGCTCTTCTCCCATTGACAATTCGGTTAATCAAAAGGGAAATTAATTAAGCTCCTTAAATTTTTTGACAACATTATCTTTTAGCACATTTATTCTAATCATTAAATAACACAAGTAACTTCATCCAATCAATTGAAGAGCATTAATTTAGAATAATTAAAATTATGGGATGTTACACACTTTGCCACCTTTATAATTTAATTATGCACACTTGGACACTTTGTAGACACTTGGCCACCTATATAAATTAATGGTGCACACTTGGGCACTTTGTGGACACTTGGCTACCTTGATAAATTAATTGTGCACACTTGGGCACTTTGTGGACACTTGCCACCTTTATAATTTAATTGTGCACACTTGGACACTTTGTGGACACTTGGCCACCTTTATAAATTAATTATGTTTCAATTGTCTGTTGGTATGTGGTCTTAAATTGGCCATCCATAATTTCTAAAATTTTCCAACATAAGAACATTAATGGCATAAATTAGAATAATTTGCAATCACCCTTCCTTTAACTCTAACTTCCTCATTTTTCCTTGACTTTAGCCATTATAAGACCTATTATAAGTCATTATCATTTGCATATGCATTCGATTACTAGAAGTAAAATGGGGGATGGTGTTTGGCCATAAGGATAAGTTAACAATCCCTAAGGTTTTTCATGCCACATTATCAAATTTTTCCCATGTTTCTATACTTTACACTCAATGAGATCATGCATTAAATTCTAGGATACTTTCTTCCACATTTATTAGTGTAGCCATTGCCATTAATAATTTATTCCCCTTGCTTTATTGGATCATGCTACACACTAAATTTTAAGGTTACACACTATTCAAATTCGCACATGTTAATAATAATGTGGGCTTTATTATGTGCAAAAAGGTGAAATAATTAGCTATAATTTAATTAACCATATTTCCTTTCTTTCTCTTGGCCAAGACCGAAGTGTAATTTCTTTTAAACAAATTTTCATCAAGCCATTCATGCCAAGAGAACGAGAGTAATGTCATAAATTGTAAACCAAATTCTAGCTAGCAATCTTCATTTTGATGTCTCTAGCTTAAAACTCATACTAGTCATGCAAAATTACAAAATTTCACCACTTTCTTATGTGAGAGATTTCTATCATGCATGCTGAATTTTTTTCTTGCAACCATAATTCTTCCATAAACAACAATATCCATTTTACCACATCAACCAACATACCAATTTATCATACAAGCTTAGCCAACATGACATTCATTTCATAAAGAATGTAGAAAGGAAGATCATGTTCCATGAAAGCTTGGAAAAACATAGTGAATATGTACAAAACCATGGAACAAAAATAAAAAGAATTGCTAACCTACCTTAATGATGAACTAAGATGAGATTAGGTTGGGCTTCCTCTTTGACGTTCTCCCTTTACTTCTTCCTTGCTCCTTTGTGTAACACCCCCAACCCTATATTCCTTTTTGGTAATTAAATAATATAAGGTGATATAATATAGGATTAATGAGTTTACTACTTCCTCTACCCGAGTATATTTTTAACTTTTTCTAAGTTAAATAGTTAAGTGACACTAGTTTGGGTTACTACACTTAAGTTCTCACCATTTCACACAACGAAAATAAATAAAATAATTTAAATGAAATAGATAGATATAGAGATATTTACATTCACATCCAAATGTACACAATATTTATACTTACATAAACAGTAGTGTGTGCCAGACATATACCTATAGATTTGTGACCTGAGCAGGGTAAGGAGACAATAAGCTTGCCACTCATACCCTATTTTAAGCAAAATTCTCGATCTCACATATCTTAATACATATATGCCTTCCTTATTTATACCAAAATCATTCTCCTGATCCTTTCAAAATACTAATAAGGATTCAGGGAAATGGGCATGTCAAAATACTATATATTCCTAGTTATGCATACAGTCAAGGGAAGGTGGTAACTCAATTACAAATAGGACCCATAGTCCAATAATTACAGGAAAATACCCCAGAAAGGGTATCTCCACTACTTCTATCTCTACCTCTAATAACACCTGGTACCTAGGAATCTGATACAAATCAGCTTTAATGAGAAATATTTCTCAGTAGCAATAATCAACTGTATTTAAATTAGCCGTTTGTACCACTACACGGATACGAAAATTCACTACATTCTTTTTCATAATAATTTAAAATATTATGCTATTGGAGTAATGTACATGGATTACACAAATATCTCATGCATATACTTATGATTACACATGCACTTCACAGATATTCATCACACAGGATGCATTCTCAGATTGTAATGGTAACAACTCATATTCTCATATCAGTATATAGTGTATAAACAAAGAAATCATGCAATTTGATATGGCCAATATAAAAAGCATCACAAAATAAATATTTAACATAAATGAGTTTTCTTGTGGTCATAAGCCACCTGTAACCATTCTCGTGGTTTTCACCATCTACATTCATTCTCGTGGTTAACCGTTAGAATTTATTCTCGTGGTTAACCGTCAGAAATATTCTCGTGGTTTACAGTCTGTAAAACTTTTCCTGGATTAAAGCTAGTTGCAGCCATTCTCACAATATAACCAATTGCATCCCTTCCTGCGGTATAACCAAATGCATCCTTTCTCATGGTATAACCAAATGTAACTATTCTCGCAGATCAACCATTTGTAGTTATTCTCATTTATGGTCTATATTCAATGAAAATCTCTTATTTCTTTTCTCTTTCTCATAATTACTCAAATATTCTGATTTCTCATGTTATACATTACAATTCAATATTAAATCCTACATTTGAGTGAAATATTGGGCTAATTGTGAATTAAAAATAGATTATTGAGTCAAAATTTTCAAAACAGAGAGTTACAAGTTGACTTCTAGCCTCTTGGCAGTCAACTTCCAGCTTACTGCCTCATAAATATCTCAAACAGAAAGCAATCAGTCGACTTCCAGCCCTCGACAGTTGACTACTATGTTCTTGTCTAATTTCTGAAAAATAAGAATGCGGCAGTCGACTTCCGACCCCTGTCAGTTGACTGCTAGCATTCTGGATGTGTTTCTGGGCAACTCAGGAGAATGACAGTCGACTAGTAGAGCCTACAAGTCGACTGCTACATTATACTCTATTTTAAAACTCGTCGTTGACCAATAATTTTTATCCAAGAATATGTTTTTAAAATAGTTTTGATGATTAAAAACTCAATAACAACATAAAAGCTTCATTTATCATTGAAAAATAGCCCAAACCACCAATTTATCATGCTCAAATCTTGGATTTAAACTCTTTCTCAAAAACCATGAAAAACTCATTTTTGCAAATTTGCATTCATGCATTCACAAGTATATTCAATTAATTTAAAACATCCAATAGCAATTAAAAACACTAAGAATGTAGATTTTAATCTCCCTAAAGTTTAAAATTATGAAAGCTCAAAATTTACCAACCATACACAGTAAATTTTGAAAGTAAGGGAGATAGGTGATTTTCTACCTTTTTGCTGATTTATACTTGGTATTTGATGATAGTGAAGTGGTCTGGTAAGTTTTCCTAACTTTTGGAATGCTTAAATCCTCCTAGAAGCTTTCTTCCTTGACAATTTCCTAACTTTCTCTCTCTAACTCATCCTCTCTCTCTCTAAGATTTTGAACTCAAGATGCAAAATGAAAGGTTCTGGAGACTTAACCTATTTATAGGTGATCCAGCTTCTTGCAATTCTACTCTTAATTCCCAACCATTTGGTCAAAATTGATAATTCTTCCAACTTTATGTTAAATGACTATTTCATCCCTAAATGCCTAGCGGGAAATTTTCAGAATTCTATTGCTACAGTAAATCATTTGGCTAAAATTATGGCCTATTGCCCTAAAGTTTTGGAAATTCACACATCCATTCTCACCTCATATTTTTCCTTTCAATTTAGTCCCTATCCTTTCTCTTCACTTAAAACTCTCATTCTAATGCGTCTATATGCAACATAATGCAACAAACACAAACATTTAATTTATTTAAAATCAACAAATATTTCTTAGTGTGTAGAAGGAGCGAATGTTGCATTTCTCCCCTCCTTAAAAAAAATTTTGTCCCTAAAATTTAAAACGTACCTAAATAAATAACTCTAGATGAATTCTTTTCATATCATCTTCTATTTCCCATGTGGCTTCTTGCGGTGATGATTGATCCCATAATACCTTTATTAGTGGAATTGTATTATTTCTCAATTGTTCGACTTCAGTACCAATGATTCTTAAAGATCTAGGATTATAGGTTAAATTATCTTTTAACAGTATTGATGTCAAGAATATGAGAAGGATCTGAGATATATTTATGAAGTTGAGAAATGTGAAAAACATCATCGAGATTGGCCAAAAATGGTGGTAGTGCTATTTGGTAAGCAGATGAACCTATTCTTTTCAGAATCTAGTATGGACCAATGTATCTAGGATTCAGTTTTCTAGACTTAGCTCTACCAATACCAGTAACTGGAGATAATATGAGAAAAACATGGTCTCCTTTTGCAAATTCTAATGGCCTTCTCCTTTTATTAGCATAACTCCTTTGTCTATCTTGGGCCTTAGCCATTTTCTTCCTGATCATTTTTATCTAATCAGTCGTCTGTTAAACTAATTCAGCCCCTAAAATTTGTCTCTCCTACCTCAGACCAACACAAGGGTGATCTACATTTTCTCCTATATAAGGCTTCATAAGGAGCCATTCTTATACTGGTGTGGAAACTATTCTTATAAGAAAACTCTATCAAAGGAAAAATTTTATCCCAACTCCCTTTCTGTTCTAATATACAAGTCCTAAGCATATCTTCCAAAGTCTGGATCATCCTTTCAGTCCGCCCATCAGTTTGAGGATGATAAGAAGTACTGAAGCTCAACTTAGTACCAAATGCCTCTTGCAAGGCTCTCTAGAATCTAGAAGTAAACCTAGGATCTCTATCTGATGTTATACTAGTGGGTATTCCATGGAGTCTTACTATTTCTTGTATATACAAGTGGGCTAACTTATCCAATGAAAAATTTATTTTAATAAGTAGGAAATGTGCAGATTTAGTTAATCTATCAACAATCACGCAGATTGCGTCATTTCCCAATTGAGTTCTAGGCAAGCCTACTCCAAAATCTATGGAAATTTTCTCCCATTTCCATTCAGGATTTTCTAGAGGTTGTAACGTTCTTGCAGGTTTTTGATGTTCAATCTTCACTTGCTGGCACACTAGACATTTAGTAACATATTCAGCTATGTGTTTTTTCATACCTGGCCACCAAAAATTTTTCTTCAAGTCTTGGTACATCTTAGTGGTACCAGGATGAATAGTATAGTTGCTCTTATGGGCTTTTTCCAAAATTTTATCCCTCAGTCCCCCTGATTCAGGGAGTCTAGAAGGTTATTATCCCATCTATCTCTTTCTTGAATTCTTTTGAATCCTTTAGGGACTTCAAGAATTCATCTTCTCTTTAAGCTTCTAGGATTTGAGTTCTAAAAGTATTCTCAAATTTCATTTCACTCAAGTACATCCTATCTAGTAATACTAGAGTGAATAAACTCATATTCCTAAATTGCTCAACCAAATTCATTTCACTCACCATCATGTGAGCTACAGGAATAGATTTTCTACTTAGAGCATTGGCCACTACATTTGCCTTTCCTGGATGGTACTTCAATTCAAAATCATAGTCTTTAATAAACTTCATCCATCTCCTCTGCCTTATATTCAACTCTTTTTGATTAAAAAGGTATTTAAGACTTTTGGGGTCACTAAATACATCAAATTTGGATCCATAGAGATAATGTCTCTAAATCTTTAAGGAAAACACTATGGCTGCTAATTCAAGATCATGAGTAGGATAATTCTTCTCATGGGGTCTTAATTTCCTAGACGCATATGCCACAAATTTCCTATTTTGCATCAAGACACACCCTAGGCCCTTTTTGGATGCGTCACAATACACCTCAAAATTTTCTAATGGATCAGGAATGATTAAGACAGGTATGGTTGTCAGTCTTTCTTTCAGAGTTTGGAAGCTACATTCACATTTTGCATCCCACACAAATGGAACATCTTTTCTAGTCAATTTAGACAAAGATAATGCTATCTGCGAAAACCCTTAAATAAATCTTCTATAGTAACCAGCTAATCCAAGAAAACTGCAAATCTCCGTCACTATGGTAGGTCCCTCCCAACCAACTACTGCCTCTGTCTTACTGGGATCTACTACTACTCCATCTCTAGTGATCACATGGCCTAATAATTTTACCTCTTCTAACTAAAATTCACACTTCTCAAGCTTAGCATACAATTGCTTCTCTCTAAGCAACTGTAACACAATCCTAAGATGATATTTATGCTCTTTACTACTTTTAGAATATATAAGAATGTCATCAATAAACACTACCACGAATTGATCAAGGTAGGGTCTAAAGATACGATTCATGTAATCCATGAAAATAGCTGGAGCATTCATTAATCCAAATGCAAACCTCTCTCTCTCCTTACAACATTTTCTCTCTCTTCTCTCTCCTCCTTCCTCCACCATGAACCGCCACTACAGCCACCATGGGCCACCACCAGCATACCAATCGACAGCCCTCACCACCCACAACCTTCAGCAACCACCCACAGCCACCAACGACCGCCAGCGTCATCGAAAAACACCACTTTTCTCCTCCACCGCGCGAAAACTTTGCCAACTCAAATTGCCGCCGTCCGTCACCATTGGCCGTCACCGCCCCCACCACCGTGTAGCCTGAGCTGCCAGCTTCCTCCAGTAGCTCGCCGACGTCGAACGGAGGCCAGACGCGCCCAGATTGAGGCAATCTCCGTCCGTCATGCGTGAAACTTCGTGGCCAGAAAATGCCATCCAAACGGCTGTGAACCGCCGCACCACCACCATATTCGGACTCCTGGACTTGCGGGCATCACCGTGGTGTAATTTTTGAGGCAAACCACACCCCTTCACCGTGCGCCACCGTACACCGCCGTGCCGGAGTTTCTGGACGTGCATCGGGAGAAACCGAGACCACCCCGACACAGAATTCCATCATCCGATCAAATTGGTAAGGTCTGATTTCCCAAAAATTGATGATATCTGACTGAAATAGCTGCCGAACGTAATTAGGCAATAAATTAACCTAGGTATTAGGGTAACCGGACTTAGGATCGAAAAACGGATGACGTGACAAACCTGAATATTTAATTTAATGTCCAGGAAATTAATTGGACTCAGAAACCGAGATTACATGAAATTCTGAAGCGATTTGGAGCGACAGGAGACCAGGTAGGATAATTTACGCTTCCCGAACCCTAGATTTGACTTAGTGGATACCTGAATGATTTAGATGATTTGCATGGATTTGCGTGCTACTTTCGATGGAATAAATTGCATTCCTGTATGCTGAAAACCCTAATTGCATGTTAGACACTTTGTTTATCGAGTTTATATGCCCTTAGGACGAATTTACTTAGGGTTGGATACTTAATAGCCGGTATGGGATAGCCGTTAAGTATCCCGAGTATAGTGAGCTTTTAAATTGATATCGTTTTTACCTAATTTGGCCTGTACTGCGTTAGGGATTACGCATTAAACCAAGATGACCTTAAGAAAGGTTTAAGGAGTATAACGGGGGATAGCCTACACGGGAAAACATTGTGATTTAGGCGTAATACCCTAGAACCTTGAGGAATAGCTGACCGTGTGCATGTGAGTTCGAATGGACTATATGAGGATGAGAATTGGCGTATGTGCACATGCTAGGGGACGCCCTAGATGTTGATTCTCACCCGGTCCTTGAGTGAGTGATTGGTGTTATGGATCACACTCACAATATTGGCTTGATTCGGGTAATTGGTGTTACGGATCACACCCAACGATAAGAGAGGTATTCTCTCTAGATGACGTGCAATTAGATGACAATTTAGACTTGGTTACAGCGGATTTGTAGCCAACGTGGATTTAGATACACCGGGCATGGGATTTTACTTGATTTTGATGATTGATTTTTAAAGAAATGGATTTTATGATTCTGATTAATTGCCGTGATTTCCATGTAATTAAACAATTTTTTTAAAGATAAGGTATTTCACTATTTTCGAATTGATTTCGGGAAGATGATTTCGGTGTTTGCACCGCTGGGTATTCAACCAGTTTTCAAATGATATTTGAATTGTAAATTATTCTACTGGGATTTTATATCTCATCAGGTTGTTTACTCAAATGAACAGGGACAGGGACAAGAACCTAGACGATAGCTGATGATGCCTTGGTGATAAGCAGGAGAATGACTTAGCTTATGCTTGAATCGTCTCGTGTATATACTTTGATGACGTTGCTGTATATTGGGTTCTGTCTTCTATGTTTTCTGTAGTGATTGGATTGACTGTAGATGTATAAATCAGGTGTTTTATGTTGACTGTAATTATGGGATTGACGTTACTGTATATGTATTTCTGTCATTATGTTTACTGTTGTTGTTGGACTGGTTGTGTAATTGTAAACAGGTGATTATTGTATTTTGGGTATGTTCGAAATACAGAGGAAAATCTGCCGGATTTTTGGTAGGGTTTACTGTTGTAAACTTGTGGATTTGAGTTGGAATGTGTATGAATGTATAATGTGACGTGTATATGAGTTTTAGATTTCATTCCAGAGTAATTTATGATGTATGTATGTATAATTAGTTAGCTGCGTGTGAATTAGGGTTGAACGGAATCTGAATGGACAACGAGAAGTCTATTTGGGTTACGCTCAACCAGTAGCGATCCCCTGACATTCCCACATCGGGAACAACTATTTAGAAAGACCCATATGCTTTTGCTAATCAGATAAGCATTGTGTATGCCATATGAGGGGGTCGTTACAACATTGCTCATTTAGGAAGAGAATATAAGGTAGATAAATATGAATTTATAAGTGTTAATACTCAAGGTTCATTGAATACAAATGAGCCATATGTCTTGGCATCTTAAATAGAGCAGGTGTTCTACCTAAATGATATAATTGATCAAGGTTGGTTATTTGTTGTGAAGGCATTCCTTGTGACCTATTTAACATGCCTCAAGAAGATGATGGTGACCATGTGTTACTTAATGAAGAAGCGTATCAACAAATTGAGGTTGATCAATTAAATGCTTCAACTGACAATGAAGTGGAAAATGAGATTGTAGTTACTTTTCAAAGGGTAGATGTTGAACCACAAACTATTAATCAAGCAAGTGATGAAGCACTAAAAAATATGCATAACTTTAGTGAAGTGAATTTTATTGATGATAGTTTTATAAATATGAGTGTAAATGAAGAAAGTGAGGAAGAAGATTTAATCTATGACAATAACACACAAGATATTGTCGATTCCAAAGACTAATTAAAGGTTGTTATAGCAATTACAGTAATATAGTTAAGACTTGTTATGTTTTACATTTTTATGCTTAATCTAACCATATATATTTTATTATTTATAACTTTAATTTATTTTATTTACCCCAAATATGAATTATTATTTATTTTTTAAATACAACATTGTAAGAAATGTCAGGACTTGGATGAGGTCGAGTTGGATAGGGTGCAAAAGTTAGCGCACGTGGTTTTAGGTGAAGAAGACATGACAATCAAAGAGAAGTGAGTTCAACTTTGCCACAACAAGAAACACCATGAGTTTATCAGCTGAATGAGGATTCTCCAATGGTCTAAGGATATACTTATCAGCTAAATAAGGATTCTCCAATGGCCCAAGGATCAAGGAATCAGCTAAATGAGGAATTTCCAATGGCCCAAGGGTGAAGGAATTTGAGTAGTGCAGGTTAATTTATCTTTATGTGTTTAATTCAATAATATCTAGAAGCAAGATTAACCGTTTTAATTTTTATTTATAGCTTCTTCCATTTCTAAGACTGCAAGAGGGAAATATAAATCAATTTTAGTGGACATCTCCTGAAGATATTGAAAGAGTTGTAGGCTTTGAGGCTAGAGATATCGCCAATTACGATGGATTTATGGTGAGGCAAATTGTCTCTTTTAGATCTGGTAGATGGCAAAATATTTTTTTCCATATATGGACAAGTAATGTAGTTGAAAGTAAAGGTAATAAATTAAAAAAATTATATAACTTCATAATTTTTAAATTTTTTTATAAGAAGAATATTTTTGTATATTTTAGGAGAAGTTTGAGATTACTGATGATAGAAAACATATGGCAATGGAGAAATTTGTCATCAGCACTATTTAGAGGCTTTTTAGAGCATGAAAGACTTGTTTGCACAAACATTACAACCACTTTAGCAATGATGAAGAGAGATTGGCTAATTGGCCCACTAATGTTACTCCTGAAGAATGAGAGTGGTTGGTAGCACATTATAGTTCTAATGAATTTAAGGTAAGGAATTATATGTTGTTTAAACTATTTAGACTACAAGATTTTCATTTAGTTATTTAAAATGAGAGTTTCTTTTTTATAGGCTATTAGTGAAAGAGATAAAAAAAATAGGGCAAAACAAACAATAATGCATACATGTGGCCCTTGATCCTTTGTTGAGATAAAGGAATCTACGGTAAGTATTTTAAATTTGTTTTTTAATTACTTAAGAATGTTATTTCATTTTATTACAAGTGTCTTTATTGTAAAAGGATCTTGAAAATGGAGAAAGGCACCAGCTGATCAAGTGTGGGAGCTCTAGTACACTCGTAGAACAAAAGAAGGAGAATTTGTGTGGTCGGACCCAAAGCCATAGGAAATTCATGTATATATACAATTTTAATTATCTTTTGAAGTTCAAATTTCATTTCTTATTCACAATACTAAATCATTTTTTGCAATAATGTAAGGATGCATTCAAGAGCTTATGTCTTAGAAATAAGAAAATGATCATCCACTGACCAGAGATGATATTTTGGCATCTGTTCTTAGGGAGAGGTCAGGATTTTTTTATGGAAAAGGTTATGGAAAGAAACCATCTAGTAAGAAATCTTGACAACAAGTAGATGTGAAAGCCAGTGTGTCCTCTAAAATTGAAGGTGTACGTGAGCAGATGCAAGTTGAAATGGAGAGGAAGTTGCAAGAAGAGCTTAATAGGAAGCTCCAAGAGGAGTACGCTGAGACTAAACATAAGGTGCAAGCTGAACTTGAACGTAAGATGTAGGCTAAGCTTGAATGTAAGATTCAAGTTAAGATTGACCAAAGGATCTAAGCACAATTGGATATCATAATGTCAAAGTTTCAATAGGTAACTTTCACTTTTGGGTTTTTTTGTTCAAATTTTAGATTGAATTTTTTATGATAATGGGATGAACTTTAATGATATTGTGTTGAAATTTGATAGTTTGATGTTGAAATTTTGATGATATTGTGCTTGATATGTCTCCAACACTTGTGATGTGTCTAGTATTTGTGACAATATTAGTGCTTCTTGGCTTTGCACTTTAAATTGCTTGACTTTCTTTTACACGATCTCATTATTGATTATAACACCCCCATTAACCTATGGTTCCTTTTAAGTGTTTAAAGGTATAATGTATATAATTATCATAATAATGGTGTGTTACTATCACTTCTATCCGAGTGAATTTTAAACTTTTTACTAAGTTGATTAAGTTCCATTTGGGTTGGTCTCTACTCTCGGACTCTCTCAACATCGCGGCGGAATAAATATATAAGTATATAGAATAATCCTGGATTAACTATACATGGACATGCATTTAATTAAATATAATTAGTTAACTATTGGGCATGGAGGCAACAATCCTGCCACTCATAACCCATCAATTAGTCTATTCATTAATCTAGCCTAATTTATATACAGATAAGTTAGAATAGGCTATACAAAATAGTCCTACACTAGCCTTTCTCAAAATATCATGAAGGCTAGCTTCATTCTACCATGTACTTAAGCTATCCAATATTAAATGGTCTGTGTGCCCAAATTGGACACTTCTTCATACTTTACCTTCATCTCCCACCCAAGGGGACCTACACATCTGGTACATTCCAACACTATTGTGAGAAATGAATCTCAGTAGCAATACAACCTGTTACGAAATCTATTGACCTATACCACCGTGCTTGCATGGAAAGACTCTATATTCTCTCATAAAACATATCACATGCTAATGAGATGTAATGCATGTAGCATTTAATCATATTGTGTACTCATACATAAGCATATTCATCAAAACATATCATTTTTAAATCATGGGGAGTGCATTCATCATCATTCTCATCATAAAACATTTCTCATAAAACACATGTGTGATAGTAAACATGCCGTAATTTTACTTTCATAACATATGAGCAGTACATAAAACACCCTAAGAGTAATTAGGAAAGTCGCCTAGCAACAACTCCATGCATCACTGTCTATATGAATGAGCGCATATGTATTTAGCCATGCCTTAACTTTTGTACATTTTGAGGCGTCCCCTAGTGGATCCAAGTACCTTAATGGTCCCTACACCTTTCCGGTAGTTCATCCCTGACCAACGAAATTCCTCCCTTTAGTCCCAAACGAGGCTAATGTAACTCTCGTGGGATCACCATCAACTCTACCCGGATCATTTTCTCTCTACTTTTGGACAGATCATAATACTATGGAATCACCACCATTCCTTCAAGGTTGATCACACTCCCGGTATGCTATTCTCTACATATACTCATCGGCCTATGCCCATGGTTATGCTTAACTCTAAGCATGTGTTTCTCATATGGCCCTTGGGAGATGACACTAACTTAAAGTTCGCAACTATCACGGTGTTTTTGAAATCATCTAAGTTCAAGTGGATGTTTAACCATCCCAATTTATGACACAATCGTGGAAGGCCCAACGTTTGTCCCATACCGATAACCGATCACTCGATCATGAGCCTATCTACCCTAAGGCATACACTAAGAATACTTTCCTCTTTTCCTTTTTGTGTTTTCTGCTCTTTCTTTGTTTTACTATCACAAAGGTCTCATCACCCAAAACTCTTAGTTTCCTTGCTTACTTATGTTGTAAGCCCTTAATTAACTTAGTATGGAGAATTACCAAGCTCAATTTCCATTATAAACCTCATTTTGTAAACTAGAGGGCTGCCAGTCGACTGCTGGAAGGCTAGTAGTCGGCTGACGGCTCTTTTTATTCCTCAAGTGGCAAATAGCAAGCTAGCAGTCGGCTCCCAATGTGCTAGCAACCGGCTGGTGGCTTTTTGGAATGCATCTTGGGTGAAATAAAAGCACGACAATTGATTGCTAGGATGGACAATCGACTTCTTAGTCCAAATCGGGCTTGACAGTTGACTGCTAGGAATTTGGAAGTCAACTGCTAAGCCTCTATCTGCACTTTTAGGTTTCCAAAAGCATGACATTCGACTGTGAGGATGGCCATTTGACTGTTTAGTATAGACCCAGGCCCGACAGTCGACTGCTAGGAATCTGGCAGTTAGCTGCTAAGCCTTTGTCTAGACTTTTGGGTTTTCCAAGAACACGATAGTCAACTGCCCCTACTTAGCAGTCGGCTGCTATGCTCCATTGCAGTTCAAAAAATATAATTTTGAGAATACCCAATCTAGGATGCACTCTATTTTCAATTATAAACACATGGGCTTAGCTTCCATATAATAAACTTGACTTCTCATAAAACATTTTTCATCCATTAGCTCAAATGTGGTACATTCAAAGAAATCTAGTCTATACCTCTAGGTGAACACAACCCAACCCTTTCCGTCAATTTCAAGCATATTTATGAGTATACATTCAACAACAAAACATCCCATAGAAATAGAAAGGCATACAGAATGTAGGTTTAACCCCAATCTCAGTTCAAAAAATTAGAAATTCATATTTTGTAGCAACAACAAACATTTTAGAAAAGAAAGGGGTTTAAGATGGATTTCTACCTTGATTCCTTGCAAATGTGTGTGTTAGATGTGTTAGAAATGATCCTCCCTTGCTATTAGACTGATTCCTAGCCTTAAATCTACACCTTCCTCAATAAAATTCCCTTCTCAAGCCCTAGCTCACTCCTTTCTCTCTCTAGTCGCCCCCTTCAGCTTCTTTCTCTAAAATCTGGTATAGTGGAAGTGTGTGGGGGTTTTGGCTGCAGCTAGGGTTTAAGGGATTTTGGGAAATTGCTATTTAATCCTTGAGCTATTTTACACTCTTAGACTCCCTCATCTGTTCCCTTTTCAATTAAGTCCCTAGCCACCTCTTACTAAATCTTTATATGTTTCCTTTCAATTTAGTCCCTGGGCTAATGTAACTATATGCACTAATGCAACATACAAAAGCATTAAACATCAAATTAACAATTATCAAGCATCTCTTTAATCATAATTGGAGCAAATGTTATATTGATAAGTATTATGGTATGAGTAATAGGCCTTTGATCATGAAATGTTTGTACCTATAGCTACTTAACTCATAGTAGTCAAAGATATAAGACTCATCATTACTATGGGGAGAGGACTGCATACACCTATTGTTGAGCTACATGTATTGCATTACTGTAGGGCTACAATTGTTTGCTACATTAAAACTATTCTGATTGTGTTAAAGATGCATTGGTCATGATAAAACCAAAATCTTGTTAGCTGTGAGCATTTTAATATGTTATAGGATGCTCAAAGGATGCCTTTGTAAGCTGCATTGTAATAAATTGTATTATGTGAATAAATTATGTTGAAACCATTTAGATTGAATCCATCCTATTACCTTGGATTTATTTTTTATTTTATTCGTTTAAGTATTTTTCATCAATACTTAGAAGATGTCTCTTAATGGCATGGTAAAATATTGATTGGGTGTGAAATTATGGCACTTTGATATTTCAAATTTTGGTTTAAAAATGCTACTTGAAAATGGTTCCATAAAAATTTTGGTTTCTTTCTATAATCTATGACTCTTGTAATTCTATTATCATGAGACTAATTATACTTATCCTTCATGTTTCTATTTTAAACAGGGACAAAATTCAGGAAGGAGCAACAATTTTAGACAACAATAATGCTTTGAATGTTTTGTGTAATATAAAAGTTGTGTACTACATTAGTAATGTAATTATTGCAATTAGTTGTGTAATTATTGAAAATTATGACATTGATAATAGTTGTAATACATTAATACATTAGTAATTATTAACAACTATGTAATATTACTTTTGTGTAATATAATAGTATTTTGTTTTATAATTTTATTTTATAATACTTTTTAGGTGACAAGAAATATAAAAATTAAAAAAAATTATCAAAAACTAAATAAAAATATATATAGATGATTTAGTGGTAACTCTTGGAAGTTGACATTGAAGAGGGCTTCAGGGGCAACAAAAATGTTGCCACTAAAGCCAATTCCACTTAACCAACTTTTTATGGCGACAAAAAATGTCGCTACCAAGAGTGTCTCCAGTGGCGACAAAAGGGTCGCCACTATAGAACCTTTTGTTGGTGACTTTTTTATTTCGACACTGAACATTGATTAGGTGACAATAAAAGTGTTGCCGCTGAAAGTTGAATCAGTGGCGACATTCTTAAGTTTCCACTAAAGTTACCTTTAGTGGCAACTTAATTTGTTGCCACCAAAGGTTCCTTTGGTGGCGATATTTTCCTTCAACACTAAATATTGATTTAGTGGCAACTAATTTATTGCCACTAAATACAAGTTTCTGTGGCGACTTTTAACTCTTAAATTTTAACTTCTGTGGTGACATATTTCTTTCTTTAGTGGTGACAAATGTCGCTACTATGTATTTTTAGTAGCGACTACTTTTTGTTGCCACCAAAGTTCTTTAGTCACAAGATTTTCAGTGGTGATATATGATGATTGTTTTGTTGCCACATTACACCTAAAGTGGTAACTTTTTTACTTTCAGTTGTGACTTTTGTCACCATTGTAGCTATAAATTTTTGTAGTGTGCATATATATATATGTATGTATGTATGTATAAATATGCATCCACTACATTAATAAGAAGTACATTGTTCACTAAGTCTGAGTTCATACATATATATATGTACATCCATAAAGGTTAATCTCCTGCTTGCTTTCCTACTACATCAAAGTATCTAAGGCTTCTAGCTTTACATCGTCATATATCTACTTAACCAAATACAAAATACATCAAAAAAACAAGCAGCTATTATAACACTACATAAATACAGCTACTTAGGTGGGGCCAGGGAAATCTCGATAATAGCAACCACAGTAATGTCCTATATGATGGTGAATGTCCCTAGGAGTGGAACACTAACCATCACCACCTCGACCTCTAGTACCAAGTGATATCAGGGCATCTATAATGTGTTAGTAGGAGTGAGAATTTGGAAAATTCTCAGTAGGACAAAAATATCATTGTCACCACATATGTACACAATCAAACACATTTTTCAAGTAATTCGCATACAAGTGAGAATAATGCGTTATGAGAAATTACACAGCGTTGTCTTATCAAAGCTACCTGCCAATTTTTCCTACTGGGCTTAGTAGAAACCATTGCTTACTTGTCTTGAGCTCATAAGATATCAGTATTGTAACCATAGTCACTATTAATAGTGTGTACCATAAAAGTTACATGATTAACATTTTAATTACCACTCAAACATATACTCTCATTTTAGTCTGCTTGAAATCACCGTTTATGAATTTTTTTCTATAATATAATAATGTTCTAATATTTATTTATTTTTTGTTTCACTCTTGCAAGGACTTAACCTTTTGGATGGTTCAATATAAAGTATGCCTTCTTTTGTTATATGCTTTTTTGGTTTTTTAGATTAATGTACAAATATTTGATGATATAATATCAAAGTTGAAGGAGATTTAGGATAATTTTTGTTTTTATTTTGAAGATGATGTTATTATCACATATATATAGATAAATATTTTATTTTTAAAAAAATTATTAAAGAAATATTTGGCAGTTACAAAGCATCAAAAAATGACAAAAACATAAAAAAGCATCACTCTTGCAAGGACTTAACCTTTTTGGTGCTTCAAACGCGTCACAATGACAAAAATTAAAAAGTGGAAAATAAATAGAAAACATAGTAGCACCTTTAAAGTATAACGCCCCAATTTTATAGGCTTTCTCTTTAACTGTTTCTTACATAAGCCATTTAGCTACAAGACTGATATGTTATCTTCACTTTTATCCTTATTTATTACCGAGTATGATTTTAATTGCCATTTAATGTTTGATTAGGTTTGAGATCTTTTACTTAGGTATTTCATTCATACGTTGCACAATGGAAGACTAAATAATAGAAACATAATAATGATCACAACATAGCGGAAGATAAACCTCATTTATATATTCATTCATCAAATATTTACAAAGTTAGACATATATTTTTGGATATGTGAAGTTTAGTCAATTCATCAGGGTAAGGAGGCAACAAACCTGCCACTCAAACCCTTATCAAAATTTACCTAAGCTGGATATAATTTTCACATATCTTGATATATATACCCTTTTTATTATATACATCCCAAAAATGATTTACTCTAATTTTATTCCAAAACATATAAGAATTAGGATAAAAGGGCTACTGTTTATTTAATTACATGATTTCCAAAAAGGGAGACATATTCCTTGTCCTCACTAGAGAGGAGGGACTTCCATAACTGTTACTATCTAGATGCCTTGTAAGATTATGAATGACCCTAAGAATGGTATCTCTACTAGGGCCACCTCCACCTCAAGCCATATGATATACCTAGGCATCTGATACATACCAGTACAGTTGTGAGAAATAATTTCTCAGTAGCCAAACAATCCACTTTTAAAACTCTGGTATGTACCATCGTAGTGATACGAAAAACATTTCTACATTCTTTACTTTATAATATAATTGATTCTATTGGGATGTAGTATATGAATCATATATTTGTGTATGGCATGTATTCATGAATATGTAGAATAATAGTTCACCACATATAGCATTTATACAATATACCAGAATCATTTAAGTATCATGAACATAATCACATTTTATTCATAAATGAACTAAATCACATTCCATTCATAATAATTCACATCATAGTTCATTCATGAATAAGGAAAACATTCATCATTTATTGACTAATTGCCATAGTCAATGTAAGAGAAACTTAAGAGTATCAGGAGAGTCACCCAGTGAACTACTCCACATACTACTACTTACAAGAAACAATTTCTTTCCATTTGTGTGACAATTCTGCCACTGGTAATATCTAAGGTGTCCCTCAGTGAATCCAAGTATCCCTCAATGGTCCCTACCATCTAGACAGATCATCCCTGACCAGCGGGATTTCTCCCTTTAGTCCTAAACGGGGCTGGTTTGACCTTTCAAAAATTAAGCTCACGGGATCATTGTCATCTCACATAGATCATTTCCTCTTCGCTTTTAGGTGAATCATGATGTTATGGAATCACCACCCCTTATTGGTTGATCACATTTCCAATATGCTATTTTCTATATATAGACTAGGATGATTTGACTTGTATCCATGATTATGCTAAATTCTAAGTAAATGTCCCTTTTTATTAGCTATACTAAGTTACACTAACTTAGAATTTGTAACTATCACGGTATTTTCAAAATTCTTTATATCCGAGTGGATATTTAATCATCCCAATTTATGACATAACTGTGGAATGCCCAACTGCCGTCCCATAATAACAATTGGTCACTCGGTTACAAGCCTATCTATCCTAGAACATATATTAGAAACACTTCCTCTTAGTTCTCTTCCTTTTCCTTTCCATTCTTTCATTTTCATTATACTTCTTTGAATACATGTACATATACATATATATATATATACACACACACATTTTCATTCTTTCATTTTCATGATGCTTCTTTCATATGTGTGTGTGTGTGTATCCTTTCTTTCTTTTATTTTCATATTTTTCTCAATATATCTATATATACATATAAATATCCTTTTCTCACAATAGATATATGTATATATAAATACATCATTTCATCATTCCATCATTCCCTTCTCATTAGAACACACTTCCAAGGTTAGAATTTCATGGCTATGGAAGGTAATTCATCAATCAATTCATCATAAACCTCAAGTTCTCTTTCTCTCTTGTTTATGGCTGAAGCAATAAACACACACATGGATTTTTCATGCAAATTCTCTCCATGGTGCTCTCGGCCAACATGCAAGAAGAGGAGAAATAAGGGAGTTTCGTCATAAATCTTAATTTCTCTCTCTCTTGCTTATAGCCGAAGCAATGAACACATACATAGACTAAAGTCATGCAAAATTTTTTCCATGGTACTCCATTAAGCTCTTGGCCACTAAGCAAGAAGAGGGGAATTAAGGGAGTTTCACACCATTTCTTCCCTTTTTCCCATTTTTATCAATATATGAGCATGAAAACATCATTTTTCCTCCATATCCATGCCAATCATAACCTTACACAATCAATCCAGCATGAAGGGTTTTTTATGAAAAATGGTAAACTAACTATCATCTTTCAATATCTCACTCAAACAATAATTTTAGAATTCACAAACACATCCATACAACCATATAAGCAAAACCCAATAGAAATTCAAGCTCAAAGGAATGTAGAAAGAGAAACTCTCACTATTCATGAAATCATGAAACTTGTTCAATACATCAAAAGAGACCATAAAATATGAATTAAGAGGGTTAGGATTGTTTAACTACCTTAAAAAAAATGAAGAAATCTAGTCCTTGCTTTCCTTTTTACCTTAGTTTTTCCCTTTTCTTCTTTTTCTTCTTCTTCTTCTTCTTCCTCTTGGCCTTCTCCCCTTTCTCTCCTTTTCCATCATTTTCCTTCTCTTTTCATGAAAGGGAGATGTTTAATTAGTTTGGAAAAAAATGACCATTTTGTCCTTTTATACCAAAATAACTATTTTACCCTCTATTTGTCTTCTTATCTTTGAAAAATGTAAGGAGGAAGCCTACAAGAAAATTGTCATGAAATTCTTAGGTGAAATTACTATTTTACCCTTAAGGTAAAAATTACCATTTTAACCTTGGATAAAAAGTATCATCTTGTCCTAAAGATATTTTTCTTGGGCAATCATAACTTTTAGATATTTTTCTTAAATATTTTTTTAAAGTAATTATTACTTTTTAGATATTTTTAAATATTATAATTACGCGTCATTAATATGTTCAGATATCTTTTAAAGTAATCATGACACTTTAAATATTTTTAAAAAATTTTTTCTTTTCATTTTAATCCTTCCACTTTTCTTTTAATTTAACCCTTCGGTAATAACTTAAACTGATTTAAACATAAATATTTAAATATACAATTACTAAATTTAAGAATTACTAAGATACTTGAATATGTGAAAAGTAGATTTTACGTAAGCGTCATGAATTAGATGCTACATTTCCTAGTGCTTTGATAAGCGTCAAAAATAGATTTGGTGACGCTTAAAGTATCACAAAATGACAATTTGAAGTTTCAGTAAATAACAAAATTTTAGTAGTGGGCGATGCATTAGTAGATCCCTCCAATCCACAATTATGACTGCTACTCTATTCTACCACTAGGTCCTTCTATTTAAGTAATGGGCACAACTAGAAAAATGCCCGTCTTGAAAACACGTAGTTAGGCTCCCTCAGAGATAAAGGAGAAAGACTTGTCTTGACTATCCTATTTGCTATTGAGGGATCTGTGTGATTGCATGCGATGTTGATTGATAGAACGAGGCACGAGTCTTCCTGTCAAAAGGGCCATGTTGACCAAAATGTGCTCACAAATCCAAAAAAGTGCAAATTAATAGCACCTAAACAACAATAAAACACCTAAGAATATTTAAATAGGAACGTCAACAAGAGGAACAGAAAAATACCCACAAGGGACCATTTTATATTCATAAAATGCTAAACATAAAACTTCAGGAAAACCTGTTGAGAAAATTATGAAAACTAAACTTTCACCTACCTTTCAAGTTTCAATTTTGCTCCCTATCTTTTTGTTTTTTAAAAAAGTGTCCCTTATTTTTACTAAATAATATAATTTCTTTCCTTTCCTAAATCTTGTTTGTATATTACTAGTAGTATAGTCATATATAGAGTCACATAGAATTATTATTGTTAAAGCATGGTTAAGCCAGTAAAAGCTCATATGAGACCAAAATGGTTTGTAACATGGTCCCCATTTTTAATTTGAAGGTTTGAATGGCCAATATTTCATCTTTAGCTTTTTTGCCAGCTCCTTTGTGACTTAATTAGAACAATTTCACTTTGAAGTATGACTAATACCATTTACAAAGAGGAAGAAATTGCATTGGAACACAATTATAAAATAATAATAATAATAAAACAGGAAATCAAAACCTCATACAAATTTAAGTGACAATCAACTAATTTTGGTCAAAAAATAAATTTCATTTACCCAAACTTCAATAAACCATATAACGCCAAACATGCCAATAAGATGAGAATAACCCGTACATTTCTAAAACTAGAACAAGGTTAGTCTTTATAAAAATATTTTTATTTTTATTTTTTAAAATTATTTTTTATTTTCAAGTTTTTAATATTTTAAAAATATATTTGTTATGTAAAGTTAAAATTTTGGTTACATTTATTTTTATGTCAGATGACTTAAATAACTATAATTTTTTTTATTAATTTTTGTAATTGACTATTATTAAATAATTATTGTATAGTTAAATTATTTATTTTATTAAAAATAACAAAAAATAATACTCATTATTATGAAAAACGCTAAAAGTTTTTTTAGTTGCTTCATATTTTAAGCCTATTTTTTTTGCATGTTTTCAATATATAAATTCTGATAAACTGTAACAAATGCATTTTAAGCCATTTTCTATATTCTATATTCAATAAAAATAAAAACAACAGCAAAACCAAATGCATCCTTAATCAACTAATAAATTCAAAGACTAATTTGTCATGTTTTACCAAGTCATCATGAAAGGGCTGTGCCAAAGGCTAGAATAAATAGCCTGTATTAACAATGAATCTCCTCGTATACAAATCAAAAGAATTAGAATTATTTTTTAATTTCTTCACAATTAGAATTTTCAATTTTAACGACAGAAAATCACTATGAATGTGAAACTTAACACATAATATGCGATCCAACATACCAGTAAACTCCACATACATTGAGACTAACATGCTTTTGCAGATGATATAAACAATTTCTGTATAATTTTTTTCCAGATAAATAACTGTCTGTCTTAAGTAGGACTACGTTATATACTCGCCTAAAATCCCCCTTCAATACTTCTAACCAGGATCCATCATGCACTGATAATCTCCAACTCCAGATTTCTTCTTTTCATCTTCTACAGATAAGGACAGCTATTTCCTACGCATCAAGGAATTTTCCTCGAGTCAGGTTGCAATTCCTCCCTATATTTTCATATCATTTACCCACAATGGCCTGAGAAAAGCTCCATATTTGAAACATTTAATACAAGAAATAATTAATTTCCATTATTTATTTATTTCCTAATTCACCCTGGAGCACCAACGCATCTTCAGATTCTATCCACCTCAAGCCAATTTGACCTACCACTGCAATGAGCGAACCCTACGAAGTATTCGTGGTTGCCTTTGCTTTTCCACAACGGGAATGACTTTTTCCATGAGCTGCAGAACAATCATCTATGTCAAGCGTGGGTAAATTAAAGGAAAAATTCTATAGTTACAATTTTTAGTAGTAGACTAGTAGCAACTGAAAGACTTAATCTGCTGAATAGTGAATAGTACAAACATGAACTGGTTTAAACTTCATAGTTCATACTACAAAACAACTCGGTTGAATTAATGTGTCTCTTAATACTACAAAACAAAAGGAAAGTAATTGGTGGTGCCAGTTTTTTGTTTTTTTTTTTCCTGCGGAGGAAGGGGAGGATGGCAGTGGGAGAAGTGTTCCCTAACTGTAAATATCCCATAAAATAACCAGGCTTGATGAACCAATACACCTAATCTTAGTGAAGACAGGAAAGAGGAAACTAAATGAATAAATAGAACATTAAATATGTGAAAGCGTGCTTAAAATTTAACCATGTTGCACTAGCAATGAATCTAGAAAACAAATCATTGACAACATATTCTGAGTAGAAACTATCCTTAATCATAGGATCAATTGGCACAAAAAAAAAAGATGTCATGACAGAGATAGCACAGGCAAATCATTACCTGCTTGTACCTTGTCTTGATCCTCTCAGCCTGCACAAACAAATGTATTATGAGCAATGAAAAAATCTCTTGCCTGGAAAAGCAGAAGGTTTTGAAGGAACTAACAATAACAACAAACAAAAATCTCTTAACTCATTTCTATAGTTAGATTGTTTAAGGTTAGATCAATCCTAATAGTTTCTCCTATTATTTTCTTTGGTATCCCCCTACCTCTAGTTATTAAAGCATATTCCATTTGGTAAACTCTCATACAAGATATGCAAACTACATGAGAATTTCCAAAGAAATGTGCTAAAAGAGGGGATTTGAGAAGCACAAGGGGAAGCAAACTACAAGTGAAACACAATGGCTGAAGGGATTAGGAATATTGCAAAAGAAACACTAGGAAAATCAAGTGGTTTTGGACCAAAGGGAAAAGAATCTTGATAGTACAATACAAATGTACAAGATAAGATAAAGGTTAAAAGATTGCTATAAAGTATGGTACATATGTGGGATAATGAAAATTAGAAGTATAAAATAGCTAAGAAAGGCGTTAAGACAGTGGCGAAGACAAGCAATAGAGTTTGTGAAAGGTTATATCAATCCTCGGGAATCAAAGATGGACTGACAAAAATATTCAACCTTGCAAAGAGTAGGGAGAGAAAGACAAAAGACATAGATTAAGTGAAATGAATTAAGGATAAAAAAGATAATATTTTGGTAATGGAACAAGATATTCAAGAATGATGGAAGAATTATTTTCACAAACTTTTTAATACACATCTCCTTGCCATGTTGGTAGGCTAAGTACTAAAGAGGAAAATCTCAATTATACTTTTTATCGAAGAATCCAAAAGTTTGATGTAGTACAAGCATTGGAGAGAATGAATAATGACAAAGTAATAAGACCAGATAATATACTCATTGAGATGTGGAAGAATTTAAGAAGAGAAGGTGTAAGTTGATTAACAAAATTGTTTAATGAGATAATGAAATCTAAGAAGATGCCAGATGAATGAAAACAAATTCTTTAATCCCAAAGTATACAAATAAAAGTGATATACAAAATTTGCAAATTATAAGGGAATCAAATTCATAGCCATAATTTTACGTTATGGAGGAAGGGTACTGAGTGGAGACTAATGTTGGACACAGATTACAAAGAAGCAATCTGGTTTCTTGTTCAAGATGTCAACCATAGAAGCTGTACATACTCTTGTACAAAGAGCTGACTAGATATAAGATAATCTAAGAACTAGATAATCTAAGAACTAAGGGGAAGGAGAAAGCAAAGAAAACAGTAGGAAAAACTATTAAGATGAATCTAATAGTAAACAATCTAACCATAAAAATAAGTTAAATAGAACACGTTAGCGCCACTTAATCCATGTAGTCAAACTCAGGTAATAAGAAAAGACTTTATTGGTTGTTATTGTTGCTTTTCTCTATTTTTTGTCATTAATTTATACATCCAAAAATACAAATGGGAAGGGAAATCATCATTTGACTCATCCAACGCCCCCCCCCCCCATCCCCCGTCTTTCCTGTTACATTTCTCTATCTCCCAATTATCTCCCAACTCCCAGCCACACCCTAGAGGAAATGCTACGGAGGTGAAGAGTTGGGAGTAAAACTAATCCACGAATATCTTTTTATGGAACAATATAGGCTATATGTGAAGTACAAACTTATCTACATGTCACTAGGAAAACACATTCCTTTGGCTGAAACCTGTGATTGACGTAATCAACTATAAACCACAAGAGAATTAATCGAGTACAAGCAAGGGAATGATCAACGTAGAGCAGAACTTAGTGGCTGCTCTTATGATGCAAAACTATACAAGAAAAGAAACGTATCACCACAGAGAAACAGACACACACACTCGAACAAAAGAAAAAAGGACTGCTTTCAGAAAATAATTAGAGATATAGCATGTTAACATTATGAAAAAATTATGAAAAGGACGAAAGTGCAGCACCTTTTCCTTCAACAGCTGCTCATTTTCCTCCTCTAGTCTCACCGCTATAGACTCTAATTCAACTTGGTACGCCTGAACTCCAATATTCAAAAGTAGAATGGACAAATAGTTACATCAAACCATATTGAAAGTCCAAACATTTTGGTCCAGTGTAGAAATGGGAAAGCCATTGAATAGATCCCACAAACAAACACATTATATTTCACAAGCATACCTGCTTCCGTTCCCTAGACCTTGCTGCAGATTCTCTGTTTTTTATCATTCTCCTTTGCCTCTGCTGGGCAGCCTTATCCAACGGCTCTAAGACAGGGCGGCCTCTTTTATTCCTTCCTCCACTCACCTCCACACCATTACCGAACCCAGCAACCGCCCCTTCAACTTTATCCAGCGCTTGGAACGAGCTTGGTGGAATAGGATCAAACGTAAACACGCCACCGCTCAACCGCTGACTGGGGAGCACAGGCATCTTCACGTCATCGTCCTCCACAGCCCCAGCCTTCGCCAGAAAATCCTCTAAAGTCATCATTTCGTCCATCGCCTCAACCTTACACTCTCTCCTATCACCGGAAATCATATCCTTCCAGACATCATCCATAGTTTTCGGAACATTCAAGGACCCACCAATTGGATTGCCGTCTGCTGTATTAGCCGGCGTATCAATTAAGGTTATTTGAGCGTCCAGAAGTGTGGATTCCGTGGATGGCCCGGACTCGTCAACATCGTTTAGAATGCCATCGACAGTCATTGAGCCCAAATTGGCCAGGCTAATTTTCTTATCTGAGACTGTGGATTGGGGTCTGGTAGAAGTTGAAGCAGCAGACGAAGAAGATCGTCGCGATAGATCCGATTTTCTTGAATTCGTCGACGCCATCAAATTCTGCTACCTGGCCCGAATACCTCGGCCTTTCGGGTTTTATCTCCCTGCGAGCACTTAATCTTAGACCCTTTAGGGTTTATCTCTCTTAGGCTTTGGGGTTTTGGGAATTCTTCTCCGTCTGGATCGGAGAGTCAGGGCAGACTGCTAGCTACAAATCGAACCGGCTGGAGTCGGGAGACCTTGAGGAATTTGGGAAGAGAAAAGTAGAAGGAAGAGGATGGAGCGGACAGTTTCCGGTTGAACTGCTTATTTCAGGTTTTGTTTTTTAGCCAAATTAAATGTAAATATTTGTTGCAGTAAAACATTTAAATACTATCATAGTGAGAGACCAACTAAGACTAATTCAATAGTTTGATTATATTCAATTAGAAGAGAGTATATTGTTTGACTTAATTCAGTTAGTTTGATTATTTCAATTTAGAAGGAATTATATTAGAGATGAAAAAATCGACACATAATTCAAATAATTAATTAATTAATTTTTTTGGCTTTTATGTATATATGTATTTTTATTTTTTACATATATTTTTTTTGTTAAAAAAAATTTTGTATAAAATATTGTCAAATACAAAATATGACCATATCTCTCAATGACGATTCGAACTTGACTTTTTATAATATGAGGGACTAGTCTTTTCTATTACACTAAATTTATTTGTACTTTCACGTATATTTTTAACTTTGGCAAAATTATTTTTTTTGTTCCCAAAATTTATATTGATTTTTAATTTTATTCTTAAAGTTTTTTTTCGATCAATTTTGTCTATAAATTTTAAATTACAATCGATTTTATTAGATAATTTAACGTCATTTAAATTAATAACAAAAAATAATAATATAATGTTGTATTTGAAAGAAAATGCAGGGCCGTCATTGAAATCGTTCAAGTCATATATATAGTATCTATTAAAGACTTTATTGAATTATTTCTTCACGTCTAATAGTGATTGAGTAAGGCTGAAAATATTGTAATTTGAGAATATATATTTTTGTTTAAAGTTTGAATGTTATCAAAATTTTATTTATACTTTTAAGATTTATTGTTAAATGTCATATCATAATTTTTTGTTAGTAATTTGGATAGAATTAAACTGTGAGACAAAATTGATTGTAATTCAAAATTTTAGGAATAAAATTAATCACAAAAAAATTTTATGGACAAAATTAAAAATTAATATAAAGTTTAAAAATATATAATGTGTTTTTTCCTCTAGCTTTTCAAATAGAGGTAATAATTGCACATTAAATTTAAGCACTTCTTATAATGAAAATATAAATATTAATTCACTCTATTGCTATGAATTATAAGTATAATACCATAAGAATTAAGCAAGTTAAATTTTTAAACAATATTAAACAGTTCAAAATTTTCAAACTTTAAACTATTAATTTTTTTGAATAATTATTATTACTTATAATATAATGATGCTTTAACTCCCCACCCAAAAATAAACATAATTTTCTATTTTAACCACAAGTTATTTGTTTACTTTAATAATCATTAATCATACTAGTCAGATTGGCAGACACTAAAATATACACAATTTTTAAAAATTTAATTTTAAATATAAGTAAAAAAATTAAATAATTCTCACTCTCCCATACCTCTCATTTTTTTTTATATATTTAGAAGACCAAAGAGACAAAAAGTCTATAGTCATATAATAGAGCATAGATAATAAAAATATTTATTTCACACAAGTAAATTTCATTTTACTTATTTAGTCATGTCAAATAGGTCGACTTGACCTAACTCGCACTAGCTTGTCATGGATTTGCCAATAAACAAATCCGATTCGGCTAATCCATTTAGTTAATGAACCAATATGCATAAACCTAAGCCCACATTTTGGTCTGTAGACTAACTAACAGGCCATAACTTCTTTTTTAAAAAATATTTTAACTTTTTAAAATTATATTTTATTAAAAATAAATATTAATGTTATTAAATGGGCCAACTTGCGAGCTTGAACTTATTTTGATAATACTATTCATATTATCAAACATAAATACAAAATAAACATAAAAGAGTCAACTGAGTGACAAAAAAAGGTGTTCTCTTCATCTTTATTACTTGATTTTAAATTTAAGAGCCAAAAACTAAGATAATTTATACTCCTAGAAATTTACCAGTATAATGTAGGGAGGGAACTCGTAGATTGCTCATGAAGGGGCTTAGAATCTATTGACCAAAAGGCTATCTCGAAAATATCTTATCATACAAATTTTCATATTTTAAAAATATTTATTTAATTGAATAATATAATTTCTTTAATAATTAATATTTTTTAAAAAATTATATTTATAATTTATAATATTATTTATGAGTAATACATGTATTACCCATAATATCTCTAGTAGTGTATATTGATTTTGATTGGTTTGAACTTCTTATTGAGTGAGGTACGTATTGATGATAATGAAACAAAAGTCTTGAGAACAGTAAGAGATAAGAAAATTGAGAGTCATAACAATGGTGTTCTAATTGTATTCAATGTATTTTTTCTAGCCCTTCAATGTGAGAGATACAATAAAAATATTGGAGTGGTGTTTAGAATGTTTGGTAGGGTGCTCGTAGACCCTTACATATAAGAGTTCTAGAAATAGTTTGTTGTGGTAAGATTCTCACAGATATCTCACTAGCCATGGTTGAGGATACATTGCTTATGGAAAATTATGGTGTTGGCTCTTTGTATCATGGGTCTTCATGACTATTAGGCCTAAGGCACAAAGCATTATGGATTATATCGACATCCATAACACTTGCCCTTAAGTATATTAAGTGTAACTATCAATAAACCTAGTGAAAAGCCTTAAAATTTTTTAAGGTTAATTTCTATCTTCATATTTTCTCGATCTTTCTCTTTTTCAAAATTTTTTTTTAAGGTGATAGTAAGATGGTTAATTCATCTCCTCTTTCCTATAGCTTATCAAGAGCATTCTGTTATCACTTCTTATTAGGTAAATATTCGCTAGAGATTCTCTATTCCTTATTCTTATGTATTGTCTTATAGACACGAAATTGCCCAAGCCAATAATGAATGTTCTTTATATTTGGTTTTTATATCTTCATTATTTCGATTGTGGACTATGCTTTCCACTGCCAATTCTAATCCCACAAATTTTGGATTTGTTCCAATTTGCTCCTTCTCAACGGATGCCTTTTTCATATACTCTTTTCGTGTACATATTAATGGATAGAGTAACATATATCATCTATCATGTACGTTATCATTCCATCCAGATGTACAACCAAAAAAAAAAGTGTCACTCATAAGCCTTCCAAAAATACACTAGGTTGTGACACAAGGGATGAGGCAAATACAAAATATATATTCTCTCTTACTGCACTATCCTTGCAACTAAGCTCCTCCTATTAGGGTAAAAGCTTCCAACACTACTAGTATCCATACATCTTGTACCACCAGAAAGTAACCCAAGAATGGTACCTCCAACTAAAACACATCAATCTCTAGGATAATGTGAAATCTAGGCATTTAAGCACATTAACATAAGTAATGAGATATATAATCTTAATAGCCATGACATCTAATTTCAAAAACTACTTATGGTACTAGCCATATAAGCAACAAAAATTCCATACATTCATGCATGTCAAACTCATATAAATAATGTTATGTTTTTGGATGTAATGCATGTATCATAAGTCATATGTGTACTTATATGATGCAATATGCCTTATCCCAGTTCACGTTTCATTAATCAAGGTATATAAATCAATCATAGTAATATGAAATCAAAGCATAGAATACCATTCCATTAAAATAATAGGCATCACGCTATACTTTTCATAAAACTTGAGAGCATAGAAAGCATTGCCTTGAGAACCTCTCCTTGGAAGGTGTTGCCTAGCGAACTTCCTTACCATATCTTTCATAATGTATTGAGAGCACTCATGAATGAGTTAAATTATATTTTACCTCTAACTTGGCCTTATAGTTGAGTATCTATTTGATCCATGCCCAATGGATCTAATAGCATTCACTAGATCCTTGCCCTATGACTGATCATCTCAAGCTCATGGGATCCCTGCCTTGTGATAGTTCATTTCCCTCCACCCTATGATGAATCATGATGTTAAGGAATCACCACTTTGTGATGGATCACTTCCCTAGCACACTACCAACAAGAATATATACTTGAATTAATCGACCCAAGCCATGGTTATACAAAATACTAAGTAAATGACCCTTAAGTTAGCCAAGTAATAGGGTTCATTAACTTAGAATTTGCACCTATCATGTTGAATATACAATTTATTTAAATTTCTTAATTGAATAGGTGTTTCACCACACTAAATTATGGTTCAACTATGAAATTCCCATTGACTATCCCATAACGACTATCGATAATTCAATTATAGGTCTATATATCACTAGTACATACCCTAGGAGCACTTAACCTTTAGTGCCATAACTTAAGCTCTCATTGTTCACTTTCTCTTTATCAAACTAAAGTTTCATTTTGACTATTTCCTCATTATAAATGAAATTTATCATGCTTGTGTGAGGTTTGAGCATTAACATGTCACAATATAGGGCAAACTAAGTTTAAGACTCATTTTAGATAGTTACTAGTCGACTATTGATCCTCAGTGGTCAACTGGTAACTCTTTGGATACTCATTTTTCAAGTTAGAGAGTTAACTATTGACTAGTCCAAGCCAATAGTTTAGTGGTGACTCTTTGTTTAATAATACAAGGTAGGTTGAGAGCAACTTGTCAACTTGCTAGAGAGCTAGTGGTTGACTAGTTCTTCTTGAGTTTGAATTCTAGGCTAGTTGAAGCTTCATAGTTGACTACTTTAAGTGACTAGTAGATTGCTTTCTTTTTGGAAAGTATGAATGTCAACAGTGTAACTTTCACTCCTAAATAATTTATTAAGTATTTTAATATTGTTTGTTACATATAACCTAACATATGTGCATGTCTTTTTCATTGATTGCTGCATTAGTGAGCATTTAGTTGCAATAGAATTTCAATAGGAAACTTTGGAAAGGAAGGGATGAGTATGAAAGGAAAAGAAGGACCAATGTGAAAGGAAGGCTATAAACTAGGGGTGAAGGAGTAATTATGAAAAGAAAGGAAATATGTATAATTTTTGTAACATCTTCTCCTATTTCTATAAGAGATGTTTGTTAATTTTAATTAATTGCTTGTGTATGTTGTAATGACCCCCTAATCCACAATACACTATCCTCTATCTGCGTAGCTGAAGCATATAGATTTTTAAAATAATTTTTCACTTTTTCCTTTCAGGGAATGTTAGAGGATCGCTACTGGTTGAGTGTAACCCAAATAGACTTTTCCGTCGTCCATTCGGATTTCGTTCAACCATAAATCAACTACAGCTATACTAAATACACAAGTAATCACCATAATAAGCTCTGGAATATTAAAACTAATAACCATAAATAACATATACACCATTCACATGCATTCCAACTTAATACTCAAAATTTCAGACATTAATCCCTGCCAAAAATCTGGTAGAGTTTCCCCTATATTCTGAACATCTCCAAAATACAAAGAGTCAAAAATTCAGTAATACATCTAACAGAATCCAGTCTAACGACAGATAAAATCATCAACAACCAATACAATTAATTACATATTACAATTCAAGTCTAGAAACTAAGTTGCTCATCCGTTTGTCTATCAAGTCTCTGTCCAACTATCTTCTAGGCCCCTATCCCTGTTCATCTGAGCAAACAACCTCATGAGATAGTTAAATCCCAGTAGACTAAATGCTTAGCAATGCAAGCACAAAAAATAACTCCTATGTTTATGTCGAAAATCAGTGAAATACCTTATCTCTTTAAAATCATTAAATGGCATGGAAAAATAAGGCAATCTTTCAATGAATATAAAATTGGTTTATTTGAAAATATGTGATCAAAATCTAATCAAATCCGATGCCCGGTGGTCCTCACATTCACATCTGTCACAAATCTTATGTGATTATGTCTGAATCCGTCCAATTGCATGTTGTTTGCGAGAAATCAATCTCTTATCATTAGGTGTGATCCATAACACCAATCACCTGAAATCAAGCCTATATTGTGAGTGTGATCCGTGACACCAATCACTCACTCAAGGATTGGGTGAGAATTAACATCTAGGGCGTCCCCTAGCATGTGAACATATGCCAATCCTCATCCTCATACAATCTATTCGGAATCACATGCACACAGTCGACTAGTTCCCAGGGTTCTAGGATATTACACCTAAATCACAATGTTTCCCTGTATACGTTATCCCCCCTTATACTCCTTAAACCTTTCTTAGGGTCGTCCTGGTTTATCGTGTAATCCCTAACGAATGCAGGCTAAGTCTGATGAAAAATAATATATTTATAAAGTCCTCTGCACTCGGGATACTCAACGGCCATCCCATACTGGCTATTAAGTACCTTACCCTAGGTCAACTCACTCCTATGGCATCTAAATACGATAGCCAAGTCATTCTAACATGCAACAGGCATCTACAGAACAGAGGCATGCAATTATACTCATTGAAGGTAGCACACATTTCCATGCAATCAAATTAAATCATCTAGGTATTCATGAAATCAATCTAAAATCAAGAAAGTGTAAATTACCCTACCTGGTTTTCTTTTGCTCCTAATTAAGTCTGGGGCTTCCCGTATCCTCAAAATTTGAGTCTAGTTAACTTCCTGGGCAATTAAATTAATGTTTTAGTCCATTACTTATTCAATTTCACTTTCCTACGTCAAATTACACATTTTCCTAGGTCGATAGGTTTTCTATACAGATTCAGCATCTAATTTAGTCAGAATACATTAAATTAGGGCAATTTAGATCATACCGAGGGTTCTGAGAGGTGGAAATTTGCTTTTGGAGTCTTTTTAACTTCTCTGGCAGTGACACACGGCGGTACACAGCAGAGAGGTACAACTGAGGTCAAAATTTACACCATAGTGAAGCCTTCAAGATGAGGAGTCCAAATCTGGGGTTGTCACGACGGTTCTCGGCCGTTAAGGTGGTGTTTTTCGGTGGCAAAGTTCCACGCACGGTGGACGAAAAGTTCCTCGATCCGAGTGTGTGGCAGTTCCATTCGGTGGTTGTGAGTTGTGGGAGGAAGCTGGTAGCTCGACATTCCCAATGGCGTAGGCAGTGATGGAAAATGGCACTGGATGGCGGAGATCACGAAGGAGCAAGGATTTTGCAATAGAAAAGGAAAATAAGCTTTTTTCGGCGAAAGTGGCAGCCGTTGGTGGCCATGGGTGGTTGCTGGAAGTCGCGGGTGGTGAGGTGCGTCAGTTTCTAGGTCGGACGACAGCATAGGGTGGCGGTGGTGAAGGGAAGAGAGAGAGAGAATTTGCAAAATGGAAGGAAATTGTGGGATCTTGGGAAATTTAAAGCTTCCAGGGGCAATTTGGTCTTTTGCCACATCACTCGAGAAAACTTTCAGATTTCTTATTCGATCCAGGTGAGGGCACGGGTTTCCATGCAAGAGATTTGTCCTCTATCTATGAATCTGAAGTCTAATACTCTTTCTGTCAATTTCTTAACGCCGGGCTGTGTTTTCTTTCAATGGATCAGATTTTAATTATGAAAAATCCTCATATTTCAACTGTAACCTCAAAAAATCGTGCCAGATTTAGTTTTAATGAAATCATGATCAATTTCATTCAGTTTAATTATTTTAAAAATTTTGTTTATTACATATGTTGCATTAGCCTACATATAGCTACATTAGTACAAGAATTGGATTAGAGAAGAGTGAGATAATTAACATGAAAGAGGATAGGGACTAAATTGAAAAAATAAAAAAGTTTAAGTATGAGAATTTTAATTTTAGTCAAAAGATTTTTGTAAATCTCCCACCAATGGTTCAGGGGAAAAATGATAATTATGTATATAGTTTGAAAATCACCATTTTGAGGTTGAATGAGTAGAGATTAGGATAAAAAATTTGAAAAATTTGGGCCGCCTATATAAGGCTGGGAGTCAGACTTCCTCCTTACCCAAAATTCAGAACATCACTTCTAAAGAAAGAGATGAACCAAGTAGAGAGAGAAAGTGAGGGGGAAGAGGCTAAATATTCACTTCCAGAAGAAGTTAAATTCAGAAAGGTGTTTAGAAAGGCATCTAATACAAAAATCAGCTTGCAAACAAGGAATTAAGGTAGCAAAATAACCCAATCCCTTTTATGTTGGAGTTATAAATAATGTAGTCTTGGATTGTTCTAAGAAACCTTGAGGTCGGGGTACCATCAAATCAGGGTAAGAACAAAAGACACACTTAAGACAGCCTTTAGAACCAAATATGGGCATTATGAATTTCTTGTAATGCTGTTTGGATTGATAAATGCTGCAACTATTTTTATGGATTACATGAATCATATCTTTAGACCTTACCTTGATCAATTCGTGGTAGTGTTTATTGATGACATTCTAGTATATTCTAAAGGTAGTGAAGAGCATGAACATCACCTTAGGATTGTGCTACAGTTGCTTAAGGAAAAACAATTGTATGCTAAACTTGAGAAGTATGTGTTCTAGCTAGAAGAGGTAAGATTCTTAGGTCATGTAATTACTAGAGAGGGAGTAGCGGTAGATCTCAGTGAGACAGAAGTAGTGGCTGGCTGGGAGAGACCCACAACAGTGACGGAGATCTGTAGTTTTCTTGGATTAGTCGGGTACTACAGGAGATTTATTCAAGGGTTTTCGCAAATAGCGTTGCCTTTGACTAAGTTGACCAGGAAAGATGTTCCATTTGTGTGGGATTTCAAATGTGAACATAGTTTCCAAATTTTGAAGGAAAAACTAACCACTGCCCCTATCATAATCATTCCAAATCCAGTAAAAGTTTTGAAATGTATTGTGATGCATCCAAAAAGGGCCTAGGATGTGTCTTAATACAAAAATGCAAAAGTAGTAGCATATGCCTCTAGATAGCTAAGACCTCATGAAGAAAATTATCCTACCCATGACTTAGAATTAGCAGCCATAGTGTTTGCCCTAAAAATTTGGTGACACTATTTGTATGGGTCAAGGTTTGGGGTTTTTAGTGACCACAAAAGTCTTAAATACATCTTTGAACAAAAGGAATTAAACATGAGGCAGAGAAGATGGATGAATTTTTAAAAGATTATGATTTTAAACTAAAGTACCATCCGGGAAAGGCCAACATAGTGGCTGATGCTTTAAGTAGAAAATCCCTTCTTATAGCTTACACGATGGTGAGTGAAATGAATTTGATTGAGAAGTTTAGGAGTTTGAGTTTGTCTACTCTAGTGTCCCTAGATAGGCTGTACCTGAGTGAAATAAAGATTGAGAATAACATTATAACTCAAATCCTAGAAGCCCAAGGGGAAGATGAATTTTTAAAATCCTTAAAGAACCCAAAGGAATTCAAGAAAGAGAGTGATGGAGTAGTAACCTTCCAAAATAGGTTATATATTCCAGAATCAGGAGAATTAAGGGATAAAATCTTAGAGGAAGCCCATAGGAGCAATTATAATGTTCATCTTGGTGCCACAAAAATGTATCAAGATTTGAAGAAGAGATTTTGGTGTCCAGGTATGAAGAAGAAAATAGCTGAGTATGTTGCTAGATGCCTAGTATGCCAACAAGTAAAAATTGAACATCAGAAACCTGCAAGATTACTATAACCTCTCAAAATCCCTAAATGGAAATGGGATAAAATTTCTATGGATTTTGTGGTGTATTTACCTAGAACCAAGTCAAGAAATGATGCAATCTGGGTGATTATAGACATATTAATTAAATCTACACATTTCTTACCTATAAAAATAAATTTCAAATTTGGCCCAATTGTATATACAAGAAATCGTGAGACTCCACGGATCTCCCTCTAATATAGTATTTAATAGAGACCCTAGGTTTTCTTTTAGATTTTGGAAAGCCTTGCAAGAGACATTTGGCATAAAACTTAGTCTCAGTACTACTTATCACCTATAAAATGATAGGAAAACTGAAAAAACCATACAAACTTTAGAAGATATGCTTAGGATATGTATATTAGAATAAAAGGGAAGTTGGGATAAAAAAAATCTACCTTTAGTAGAATTTGCTTACAATAATAGTTTTCACTCCATCATAGGGATAGATCCTTGCGAATCCTTGTACGGGAGAAAATGTAGGTCACCCTTGTGTTGGTTTGATGTAGGGGAGAGACAGCTATTGGGGCTAGAGTTAGTTCAGAAAACAACAGATCAAATTAAAATAATCAAGGAAAAGATGGCTAAGGCCCAGGATAGACAGAAAAGTTATGTTGATAAAGGAAGAAGACCACTAGAATTTAGTGAAGGGGATCATGTTTTCATTAAAGTTTCTCTAATTACCAGCATTGGTTAAGCTATTAAGTCTAAAAAGTTAAATTTGAGATACATTAGACCCTTTCAAATCCTGAAAAATATTGGTCCATATGCCTATCAGATTTCTTTGCCTGTATTTCTATCCAATCTCTATGATGTATTTCACATTTCTCAACTCCGTAAATATCTTTCCGATCCTTCACATATTCTTGATGCCAGTGCAGTACAATTGAAAGATAATTTAACTTATACTCTAAGACCTTTAAAAATCATTGGCAGTAAGATTAAACAATTAAGAAATAGAACTATTCCCCTAGTAAAGATATTATAGGATCAATCATCACCACAAGAGGCAACATGGGGGAATGAAGAAGAGATGAGAAGAAATTTTTTAGAAATTTTTGTATAGGTATGTACAAATTTTGAGGATGAAATTTTTTAAAAGAAGGGGAGAAATGTAACATCCACTCCTATTTCTATAAGAGATGTTCATTAATTTTAATTAATTGCTTGTGTATGTTGCATTAGCCTGTATATAGCTGCATTAGTACAAGAATTGGATTAGAAAAGAGTGAGATAATTGACTTGAAAGAGGATAGGGACTAAACTAAAAAAATAGAAAAGTTTAAGTATGAGAATTTCAATTTTAGCCAAAAGATTTTTGTAAATCTCCCACCAATGGTTCAGGGAAAAAATGATAATTATGTATATAGTTTGAAAATCACCATTTTGAGGTTGAATGAGTAGAGATTAGGATAAAAAATTTAAAAAATTTGGGCCGCCTATATAAGGCTAGGAGTCAGACTTCCTCCTTACCCAAAATTCAGAACATCACTTCTAAAGAAAGAGAGGAACTAAGTAGAGAGAGAAAGTGAGGGGGAAGAGGCTAAATATTCACTTCTAGCAGAAGTTAAATTCAGAAAGGTGTTTAGAAAGGCATCTAATACAAAAATCAGCTTGCAAACAAAGAATTAAGGTAGCAAAATAACCCAATCCCTCTTATGTTGGAGTTATTGTTCATATAACTGAATTTCATGATTTTGATATTGTTTGAAGTGAAAAGGGATTTAAAACTACATTCTTACTGTTTCTAATCAGTATTGGGTGTTTTTGAATCGTATGAATATACTTATGCATGCTTGAATAAAATTATAAAATATGGGTTTTATTCATGAATGAGAATGAGGTTAAATCTAAGATTTGAGAGAGAATGAGCTGCGTTTGGGCTGTATTTTGTGTGGTAAATGATGATTACATGTTGGTTTTGAGTTCGTAAATTTCAAAATGGGATTTTAAACAAGTTTTTGGATAAAAAGCATGGGTCAACAGCAAGTCATAAAATAGAGCATAATGTAGGAGCCAACTAGCCAAGCAAAGCAGTCAATTGTCGCGTTCTTGAGTTGCCCAGAAATGCATACAGAGTTCTAGCAGTCGACTACTAGCCCCTGAAAGTCGACTATCATGCTGTTCATTTTTTAGATTTTTTTTCCAAAAGGCTAATAGCTAACAGCCAAGTGTTAACGGTCGACTATCAGGCCCTAACCAATGGTGAACAACCAACTACCTACCTTGTAATAGTAAATTGATAGCTCTCGAGTTAGAATTTTGAAACTGGGAACAGTGTTAGCAGTTAACTGATAACAGGGTGCCAACCAAATGCCAGCCTTTGTGAGTGAATTATGAACTCAATAACATGTTTGGAAGGTATTTTGCCCAATAAACTTTACTCAAACAAAGGATTTGAACCTAAATTTTAAAGGGTAACATGTACTGTGAAATGAAATGAAAAAGAGCAAGCATATGATGAGATTTGAGAAGGAAAGAGAAAGCATAAATAAGAGAAATGAGAATTGTATTCTTAGTATATGTATCAGTTGTAGATAAGTTAATAACTGAAGGACTGATTACTAGTATGGGATGGTGATTAGACATTCCACAGCTACTGTGATAATTGTAAATTCTAAGTTAATATGCCTTATGGCCAGCTTGAAAACGATCACATACTTAGAATTTCACATAACTATAGTATGAGCAGAATCACCCTATTATATATACTCATGAATAGCATAAATTTAGGGACCTTTATTATGTACTCATGTGTGGACTTAATATGTAGACTCTTATTGTACTTGGATTTACTGAAGAACACTCCAGAATGTACATGAATATGATATTGTAGTCAAGGACTGCCAATAGGCATATGTTGAAAAAATTTATGAGTACAAATTTTAAAAATGTGGAGTGATTTGCTTGATGACCCTCATGATTTCTCTTATTGCCATTATTATATGATGATTGTTGTGATTTGGTGAAGGCCAACGAGAAGTGTTCCTATTTTCTTAATGCTCTTTATGAGAATGAAATCATGTTACCAGTAAAATTTGATTTTATGTAATCTGATTATGTTTTATCTATATAAGTGTATCCTATGGGATGGATATTAAATGAGTCATACATGCAATCTTAAGTATAAATGTGAATATGTTCATGTATGGTGACCCAATAGTTATAATATTTTTCATGATGATGAAAAGAATGTAGAATTTTCTATATCAAATTACGGTGGTACAAACTAGTGATTTTATAAACTAGTTATCATCGCTACTGAGATTTATTCTCATTAAAAATGCTGGTTTGTATCAGATGCCTAGGTTCTAGATACTATTAGAAGTGGAAGTGGAATTGATGGAGATACCCTTCTTGGGGTATTTCCCTATTATTAAAAGAATTATAGATTGTGTATGTATGGAAAGTTCCTTCCACACCCTGACTGCATGAAATCTTAGGATTATGCAGTAGAATTTTGACATGCTCGATACCCTAAATCCTTATTTCTATTTTGAAAGGATCAAGAAAATGAATTTTGGTGCATAGGACATGGGCATATATGTATTAAGATATGTGAGCTAGGAATTCACTAGTGGTTTTTGTTAAATGGGTATAAGTGAGAGGCTTGTTGTCTCCTTACCCTAGTTAATACACTCATACATTGTAACATCCGCTCCTAATATGTTTAAGAGATGTCTGATAATTGCTAATTTAATTTTAATGCATGTGTATGTTGCATTAATTGCATATAGTTGCATTAGTGCAGGGATTGAGTTGAAAAGAAATAAATGCTGAGTTATAAGGTCAGCTAGGAAAAATTTATGAAATATGATAAGGACCAAAATGCAATTAAGGGAGAATTATATTTCACGAGCCCTAAAACCCTAAAACACATTCCAATCTTCAGCCACTTCTAGAAAGGGAAAGAGAAGGGTAAGTAGAGAGAGAAAGGGTGATTTATGAATGTTTAGTTAAGTTTGAAGTTTAAACCTACATTCTTTTTGTTTTTAACTGCTATTGGGTGATGCTTGCTGGTTAAGTTCTGCCTATTTATGCTTGTCATTGATTGTGAAAGTGGGCTTATGCCTTAAGTGCGAAAGTATGGTTTGATCTTAGTTTTGATAAATGTTAGGTGGAGTTTTGGGTATGTTATAAGGGTTAGGAGATGCCTAAATGTTGGCTTTGAGCTCATAGTTTGAGAACAAGGTTTGAGAACATGTTTTAGGGAAAAATTTTAGGTGAAATATTGATTTTTAGAATAGATCAGACACTAGTAGCCGACTACCAGCCCTAGAAGTCAACTACCGTGTTCGTTATCTGCCCAGAAAGGAAAAATAGAACACTAGCAGCTGATTGCTAGCTCTTGGAAGTTGATTATCATATTCTTCATTTTCCAGAAAACATTTTGAAGGCTAGTAGCAGATTGCCCCGCTCTAGCAATTGACTGTCAGGCTCATTTTTCGCTAGCAGTCAACTGTCAAGCCTTTAGCAGCCGACTGGTAGCTCTCGACTAAGATAGGGGAAATTAAACAGTGTAACCCTCCCAATCCTATTGTTCATTTTAGTTAAGTAAATAATATAATATAATATAATATACAGGATTGGTAAGTTACTACTACCTTTATCGGAGTAAATTTTTAATTTTTACCAAGTTAAATAATTAAGTACTATTAGTTTAGGAATTCTACACTTGGGATCTCACATGTTACACAACAGAAAATAGAATGAATTAATGGAAATGAAACATATATACATTTATAGATACATTCACATTCATTTACAATATTTACAAATGTCATACATTAGAAATATATCTATGGATATGCGAATGTGTTAACTAGGGTAAGGAGACAACAAGCCTACCACCCATACCCATTTAACAAAATTGCTAGTGAATTTCTAACTCACATATCCTAATACATATATGCCTTGTCCTATACACCAAAAATTATCCTCCTGATCCTTTCCAAAAATTTAACAAGGATGCAAGGTATTGGGCATGTCAAATTTTTTTTTAAAACTTTATATATTCAAGGTGTAGGAGGGACTTCCTATGCATATATGACCCACAATTCCTTAACAACAGGGAAATACCTCAAAAAGGGTATCTCCATTAACTCAACTTCTACTTTTAGTAATATTTGGTACCTAGGCATCTGATACAAACTAGCATTTTTAATGAGAATAAATCTCGGGAGCAATAATAACCAATTTATACAAACAACTAGTTTGTACCACCGTAATATCTTATGAAAAAATTCTATATTCTTCTCATCATCATACAATTAATATACCTATTAGGTGACCTTGCAAAATTTACATTTAATACTTATAATTGCATGTATTACTTACTCTATATGCACCACACAGGGCATATATCTTATAAAATAGTCAAACCATAGAGGTAACATAATTTCATTTAAAGAGCAGTAAGGAAATAAGATCATTTCTCATTGGCCTTCGCCATTATCATGATAATCATCATATAATAACAATAATAAGAGAAATAAGGAGGGTCGTCAAGTGAGCTACTCCATACTTTTGAATATATACTCATAAATTTTGGCAACATATGCCTATTGGCAATCCTCGATTGCAACATCATATTTGTGTACATTCTGGAGCGTCCTTCAATGGATCTAAGTACAAGAGAGTCCTCACATTGAGTACATAATAGGGTCCCAAAACGCTATTCATAAGCATATACATTAGGGTGATTCGATGTATACTATAGTTATGTGAAATCCTAAGTATGTGACCTTTTATTTAACTTGACCAATAAGTCACTAACCTAGAATTTACAACTATCACGATAATCACGAAATGTCTAATCACTATCCCATACCAGCAATCAGTCATTCAATTATGAACGTATCTACCACTAATACATATACTAAGAATACAATTCTCATTTCTCTTATGCATTTTTGCTCTTTCCTTCTTAATTTCATCATACTCTTGTTCTTTTTCATTTAAATTCAAAGTACATGTTACCCTTCTTGTATTCTAGGTTTAAATCCATTACTTGAATAGGGTTTTTAGACCAAATACCTTTCAAACATGTCATTGAGTTCATATTTCACTCACAAAAGCTGGCAGTCGGCTGGTACCCTGCTAACAATAGACTGGTAGCATTTTGTCCAATTTTCAAAATTCAAACCTAAGAGCTATCAGTCAACTGCTATAGGGTTGGCAGTCGGCTGCTAGCTTATTGTTACGCCCAATAGTCAATTTTTTGGACATGGAAGTCAGTTGTTAGCCTTTTGAAAAGATTTTTGGAAAATGAAGAACATGGCAGTCGACTTATAGGGTCTAGCAGTTGGCTGCTAGAGTTCTATATGCGTTTTTGGGCAGATCAAGAACACAACAGTCGACTGCTGCAGGTTATTAGTCGGTTGCCACGTTATGCACTTTTTTAAAACTTTTTTTTGACCTAAAATTTTTATCTAAAAACTTGTTTGTAAAGCCATTTTGAAATTTAGGAACTCAAGATAAACTTCCAAGCATCATTTAACACGTGAAAATAGTCTAAAACACCTTTTAATCTCACTCAAATCTGGGATTAAATCTTATTTTTATTTAAGTAGAAAAACTCACTTTTTAGAATCAATTTTACACATGCATAAGTATCTTCAACCGATTCAAAACACCCAATAGTAAGTAAAAACGTTAAGAATGTAGTTTTAAATCCCTTTTTCCTTCTAACAACGTCAAAATCATCAAGTTCAGTTATATGAACGATAACTTCAAAAATAAAAAGGGATTGGGTTATTTTTCTACCTTAAATTCTTGTTTGGATGCTAATTAACATATTAGATGCCTTCTTAAACACTTCTCTAGATTCAACCCTTGCTAAAAGTGCAGATTTAGCTTCTTCTCCCTTACTTTCTCTCTCTACTTGATTACTCTTTCTCTCTCTATAAGTGGTTTTGAATTTTGGGTAATGAGGAGGTCTAACTCCTAGCCTTCTATAAGCAACCCAAAACTTACAATTTTGATCATAATATTTGATCATTTGGCCTCAAAATGGTAAGTTTCAAACTATATACATAATTACATTTTCCCCATAAACCATTGGCAGGAGAATTCCAAAAATCAGTTAGCTACAGTAATTCTTTTGGTCAAAATTGAAAGTCTTATACTTGAACTTTCACAATTTTTAGTTTAGTCCTTCTCCTTTTCCAAATCAATTTTCTCATTCTTTTTTAGTCCAATTCTAGCACTAATGCAACTATATACAACTATATGTAGTTTAATGCAACATACACAAGCAATTAATTAAAATTAACAAACATCTCTCATAGAAATAAGGGCAGATATTACAGACTGTGAGTTGGCAGTCAAGAAAGCAGTTGACTGCCAGCCCTTTAACTTAGTTAATGAGCTGAAATGACCATTTTAAGAGAAAAATAGCCCAAAATCTCATTCAAACTAATGATCTAAACCTAAGATGTAGTGGGTACATGCAAAAGATAGAGTCACAAGTCACTTGGATGAGAAGATGTAACACCCCATTAGCCTATGGTTCCTTTTAAGTGTTTAAAGGTATAATGTATATAATTATCATAATAATGGTGTGTTACTATCACTTCCATCTAAGTAAATTTTAAACTTTTTACCAAGTTGATTAATTGGGTGCCATTTAGGTTGGTCTCTACTCTCGAGTTCTCTCAACATCGTAGCAGAATAAATAAATATAAAATACACTTGGATTAACTATACATAAACATGCACACTTAATTAAATATAGTCAATTAACTATTGGGCATGAAGGCAACAATCCTGCCACTCATAACCACATCAATTAGTCTATTCATCAATCTAGTCTAATTCCTATACAGATAAGTTAGCATAGGCTATACAAAATAATCCTACACTAACCTTTCTCAAAATATCATGAAGGCTAGCTCAATCCTACCATGTACTTATACTATTCAAACTAGATAGTCTGTATGCCCAGATTGGAAACTTCTTTATACTTTACCTTCTTCTCCAGCCCAAAGGGACCTATGCATCTAATACATGTCAACACTAAAATGAGAAATGAATCTCAGTATCAATGCAACTTTTACGAAATCCATTGACCTATACCATCGTGCTCGCATGAAAAACTCTACATTCTTTCATAAAACATATCACATACTATTGGGATGTAGTGCATGTAGCATTTAATTATGTTATATACTCATACATATGCATATTCATCAAAACATATCATCTTTAAAACATGAGAAGTTCATTCATCTTCTATCTCATCATCACTTTCATATAAAATATATGTAGGTAGTAAACATGCCATCATTTCATTTCCATAACATGTGAGCAGTACATAAAACACCTTAAGAGTAATCGGGAGAGTCGCCTAGTAATAACTCCTCTCACCACTGTCTATATGAATGAGCACATGTCCATTTAGTCATGCCTTAACCTTTATACATTCTAAGGCATCCCTCAGTGGATCCAAGTACCTTAATGGTCCCTGCACCTTTTTGGCAGATCATCCCTGACCAGCAGGATTCCTCCCTTTTGTCCTAAACGGGGCTGGTATAAACTCATGGGATCACTGTCAACTCTACCCGGATCATTTCCTCTCTGCTTTTGGGTGGATCATAGTACTATGGAATCACCACCATTCCTTTGAGGTGGATCACACTCCCAGTACGCTATTCTCTATATATACTCTAGGGTGAATCAGCTCATACCTATGGCTATGCTTAACTTTAAGTATCTGTTTCTCATATGAACTTTGGGAGATGACACTAACTTAAAGTTTGAAACCATCATGGTGTTTTCAAAATCATCTAAGTTCAAGTGGGTGTTGGACCATCAAAATTTATGGCACAATTGTGAAATGCCTAATGGCTGTCCCATACCGACAATCGGTCACTTGATTATGAGCCTATGTACCCTAAGGCATACACTGAGAATACTTTCCTCTTTCCCTTTTTGTGTTTTCTGCTCTCTCTTTACTTCATTATCCCAAGGGTCTCATCACCCAAAACTCTTAGTTTCTTTGCTTACCTATATTTTGAGCCCTTAATTAAGTTATTATGAAGAATGACTAAGCTCTATTACCATTAAAAACCTCATTTTGTAAGCTAGAAGGCTGCTAATCAGCTGTTAGAAGGCTAGCAATCGGCTAGTGGCTCTCTGTATTCCTTGAGTGCCAGAAAGTAAGCTAGCAGTCAGTTGCCAGTGGACTAGCAGTCTGTTGGTGGCTTGCTGGAATGTTTCTAGGTAAAATAAGAGTATGACAGTTGACTGCGAGGATGGCCAGTTGACTACTTAGTGCAAACTCGGGCCCGACAATCAATTGCTATAAAGGTAGAATGTCTCACTATTTAAATAACATAGTGCAAGGGAAGAACGAACCCTTAAAAGACTTCCTAATAAGATTCACTTAGGAGGTTAGGAAAATTCAAGGACTGAAGCATGGAGTTTCACTAAACTACCTGGAAGATAACAAGTTTTTTTGTTATTCGATAACCAAAAAGCCCCCAGAACCATGGCAAAGCTGTTGGCAAGGTCCACTAAATACATTGTAACAACCGAAAAGATTTGAAAGAGTTTTAAAGGATTTTAAAAGATAAAATTTGATTTTTAACCCTAACCCCTTTTAAATGAAGCCTGGCATGACTTTCGAGGATAGTGATTCGAAACAGAGGGTTATTCGAAGCCAGAAACACGATCAAACAGAAAGAAATGTAATCTGGCGATCAGAAACTGATGGAAGAAGTTTTGTGCGTCGATTTTGTTGACGAAGGCAAAAACTTTTGCATAGAAATACGTGACGATATCTGGAAGGATGCTGACACCCTAAAGTATCCTTGGGTGGTCTGGGAAAAGTCAGAATCGCCCCCGGAGGCTTTAAATTACACGAATTCCCTCCATTTCTCTCATTTCTCTCTCTCTCCTCACCACACTCTCTCTCTCTTCTCTCTTTTCTCTCTCCTCTTTCCTCCACCGCGGACGGCCGCTACAGCCACCGTGGGCCACCACCAAGGACACCAACCGAAAGCTCTCACTGCCCACAACCTCTAGCAACCAACCACGGCCACCAACGGCCGCCGGAGCCGCTGAAAAAATGCCATTTTTCCCCTCCATCGCGCGAAACTTCTCTAGCTCAGATTGCCGCCGTCCGTCGCCATTGAGCATCACCACCCCCACCACCATGTAGCCTGAGCTGCCAGCTTCCTCCAGTAGCTCGCCGCCGTCGAAAGGAGGCCGGACGCGCCCGGATCGAGGGAAACTCTGTTCGCAGTGCGAGAAACTTCGTAGCCAGAAAATGCTGCCCAAACGGCCGTGAATCGCTGCGCCACCACCGTATTTGGACTCCTGGGCTTGCGGGCTTCACCGTGGTGTGATTTTCGAGACAAACCGCACCCCTCCCATTGTCGCCACCGTGCCATTGTCTTGTACGCCGAAGCTTCTGGACGTGCATCGGGAGAAACCGAGACCACCCCGACGCAGAATTCCATCGTCCGATCACATTGGTAAGGTCCGATTTCCCAAAAACTAATGGTATATGACTGAAATGGCTGCCGAACGTAATTAGGCAATAAATTGACCTAGGTTTTAGCATAACCAGATTTAGGATCGAAAAATGAATGACGTGACGAATCTGAATATTTAATTTCATGTCCAGGAAATTAATTGGACCCAGAAATTGAGATTTTGTGAAGTCCTGATTGGATTCTGAGTGACAGGAGACCAGGTAGGATAATTTACACTTCCCGAACCCTAGAATTGATTTAGTGAATACCTGACTGATTTAGATGACTTGCATGGAATTACGTGCTGCTTTCGATGGGATAAATTGCATGCCTGTGTGCTAAAAACCCTAATTGCATGTTAGACACCTTGTTTATCGAGTTTAGATGCCTTTAGGACAATTTACTTAGGGTTGGGTACTTGATAGCCGGTATGGGACGGCCGTTAAGTATCCCTAGTACAAGGAGCTTTTAAACGAGATTATTTTTATCATACTTAGCCTGTACTGAGTTAGGGATTACGCGTTAAACCAGGACAACCCTAAGAAAGGTTTAGGGAGTATAAGGGTGGATAACCTACACGGGGAAACATTGTGATTTAGGCATAATACCCTAGAACCCTGAGGAATAGCCGACCGAGTGCATGTGAGTTCGAATAGACTGTATGAGGATGAGAATTGGCATATGTGCACATGCTAGGGGACGCCCTAGATGTTGATTCTCACCCGGTCCTTGAGTGGGTGATTGGTGTTACGGATCATACTCACAATATAGGCTTGATTCGGGTGATTGGTGTTACGGATCACACCCAACGATAAGAGAGGTATTCTCTCTAGACTACGTGCAATTAGATGATGATTTAGATTTGGTTACAGCGGATTTGTAGCCAACGTGGATTGAGATACACCGGGCATGGGATTTTATTTGATTTTTATGATTGATTTTCAAAGAAATGGATTTTATGATTTCAAGGAACTACCGCGATTTTCATGTAATTAAATAATTTTTAAAGATAAGGTATTTCACTGTTTTCGAATTGATTTCAGGAAGATGATTTCGGTGTTCGCCATTGGTATTCAACGGTTTTGAATGATATTTGAATTGTGAATTATTCTACTGGGATTCATATCTCATTAGTTTGTTTACTCGGATGAGCAGACGAGGGACAGAACCAGGCGATATGAGGCTGACTTGAGGATATACCGGAGGATGATTTAGCTTAGGCTTGAATAGTTTGTATATATACTCTAATGACGTTGTTGTTTATTGGGTTCTGTCTCTTATGCCTTTTGTATGGATTGGACTGAATGTATATGTAATATTTCAGATAGTGTATATAGATTGTAGTGATGAATTGACGTTGCTGTATATGGATTTATGTTAGTTATGTTTATTGCTGTTGTTGGACTGGCTGTTTGATTGTAAACAGGTGATTTTGTACTTTGGATATGATCGAAATACAGAAGAAACTCTGCCGGATTTTCGGTAGGGTTTACTGCTGTAAACTTGGGAAATTCAGTTAGAATGTATGTGAATGCTTAACAGTATATGTATATGAGTTTTGGATGTTGAGTTTAATGATTGTACGCCGTATGTATGGACTTTAGTTTCATTCCAGAGTTATTAATGATGTATGTATGTGTATTTAGTTAGCTGCGTGTGAATCAGGGTTGAACGGAATCTGAATGGACAATGGTAAGTCTATTTGGGTTACGCTCAACCAGTAGCGATCCCCTGACATTCCCACATAGGGAATAATTATGTACACTAACCCATATGCTTCCGCTAATCAGATAAGCATCGCGTATGACGTATTAGGGGGTCGTTACATACATAGCCTATGAAGAAGTCAAAATGTCAAAAGTAATAGCATCTAGAAAGAGGGAAGAAATTAAAACATAGTATAGAAGGTCCCCTGGAAAATCCAAAAGCAAAGATGACAAGAAAAGGAAAGATAGGACTAATCGATCATTTTGACCTTTTTAACTCAAGTTCGAAATATACACTCTGCTAAACAAAATTACAAAAGCCCTTCAAGGATCCTAGAAAAAATTCACAATGTGAACATGGTTAGGTTCCATACAAAAAGAGCGATAGCATCAAACACCGATCGAAACAAGTATTGTAGGTTTCACAAAAACTTAAGGAATGACATATGGATGCATGACTCTGAAATATTAGATAAAGGAACTTATAGAAAAAAGGCAATTAAGGCAACTCATGAATAACCAAGAAAGAGAAAGGAGGGGAAGGCAGTAGGACAGAAGGAACAATACTCGTGAAGTAAGGGAGGAAGGACGATGGTAGGAAGATAATCATGAAGAAGGCAGACAAGAGTGGAGAAACCAAGGAGACTTGGCAAGAATCATCAATGTCATATTCGGATGAGTGATCAAAGGAACAATAGCATAACCATAGACTAATAAGAAGCATGTCAATTCAATAATGAAGTGTGACTACTAAACGAAGAGGCCAATATACAACCTCACAGGAATTCCCATCAAGTTTTTTATAAATTAAAACTTTGCTAAATAAGATCCCGACCATGACGACCCTATGGTGATAACAACAGTGAGAAATTATACAGTCAAAAGAATGCTGGTTAACCAAGGGAGCTTAACAGATATTTTATATTATGAGGTGATGTTCTCTGAATTGGTTAAAAATACTATTAAGAATGAGGGACCTAAAACAAGAATGCATAAAGGGAGATGGCATCCCTAATACACCTCCAACAATCAAGTTAGTAAAGAGGATACAAGGATACAAGTGAGAAAGTTTGAGAGTATTAAGAATGTCGTACTTGAGGGAGACTTAGATAGCTCCTTATATAAGCATTTAAGTGAAAGAAACCACTATTAGGTCAGTTGTGGGGGATCGCAGGGAACTAGCATAATGGCGATCACATGGATTACTAGCTTGAAAGGGTGATTGCATGGGTTATTAGCTTGACGTTCTATCGTATGCTACGTGGCAGCATATTATTGGTGGACCCAATCCAAATATACCATAAGTGCCCTAAGCATAATAGTATGTGTGCTCTTAAGCCTTAAGCTTTATAGAGATATGGATTAGGCTTGAAATGTGGACATATGAGTCACCTATTTGGAGGTGCATAGGTTCTTTAACTCCTGGTGCTTCGACTTTCATGCCAACTACATTTCTGAGCATGTCAACGCATATCTCACGTAGTGGAGGTGTCTATTGAGGTATCTCAATGATTTTTAAAGGAAATTCTAGTTTTTTCCTTAGGCTTGGTGCCTAAGGTTCAAATTGATTAGCATTCAGGAGTGTCCTTTCACTTTTCAACTTCTGTTAGACACTTTCTTTATGCAATTTTTGTAACATTCACTCCTAATACTTGCATTTTTATGATGACGTTGTTACTATTATTATTGTTGGTATTATTTTTGGGATGTTAAGGATGATTTATTATAGAGTTAGAATGGACATTTTTACCATTATATAATCACTTTTGTGATAAAAGAATGAAATTAGAAATTTGGCGAGGAAGGTTAAAATAGTAATTTTACCATGAAGGGAAAATTAATCCAATTCTCTTATTTTATGAAATTATATCAAAGGACTCTTATTATTTTCATTTAAGAGAGAAGAAGAGTCTAGTTATGTAAGAGATTGTTTGCATTTGATGTCAAGAGGCAATTTCCCTAAGGAAGGGAAAAATCGTAATTTCACCCTAAGGGCATAATAGTAATTTTTCATAATGTAGAAATTTAAATTTTACCTTGAATATTTCAAGAAAAATAGATCTTTATCCAAGTATGCTTCAACGAAGAAAGAAAAAGGGTGAAATGATAATCTTGGGCATAAAGGGAAAAATGGTAATTTTGCTAAAATAAGGGTACATTGGTAAGATCATAAAAATAAGTTTTATGAAATTATATTTGAGTGATTTTAACATAATAAAGCCGAAAGGGGTGAAAATGAAGCAAAAATGGCCAATTTAGACTAAATGGTAAAATGACAATTTTAGTAGGGGCTTATTTGTAATTTTTGAAAAGTTGAGGGACCACTATACAATTTTGAAACTCTTGAGGGGCAGCAAAGTCCCAACCCATGGAAGTTGACTAAAATTACATTTCCAAGGAAAGTGAATGCCACTGATGAAAAAGAGAAGAAAAAGGGACAAAATGGACATTTTAGCACCAATGGTATTTTTGTAAATAACCTAAATCCTAAATTTCAGCCTTCTTCTTCCTCCAAGTGCTAGAAGTGTTGAAGAAGAGTGGAGAAGGAGAGAGAGGCCGAGTTGCTTCATAGGCAAGGAGAAGAAGAATTTCTCACAAAAACAACTTGGAAATTACACTTGTATGGGTTTTTCAAGGTAGCTAAACATTCCTATGCCATTCTTTTCTTGTTTTATGGTGTTTTCAAACTTGTAAGAATGATGACTTTTTCTCTCTCTACATTCTTATGGTTGATTTGCTTGATTGGGTTTGAAATATGTTGAAAACTACTTGTGTTTATGGCTATATACATGTTGGAAAGCTTGAATACCTGAGATGGTAAATTTTCATGGATGGAACCTTTGTCTTGAGAAACCCTAACTTATGTCAAAGCTGAAATGGAGTCTTTAAGAGTGAGAAAATAATGTTCTTGCATGGTTGTTGCTTGAGCAAGATGGTGAGATAACTTCATTTTGCTTGATTTCCCTCTTTGGCGGAAAGCTAGGGTTTGTAATAGTGTTGAAATTTGGTTCAAATCTAGTTAGAAAGAGTGATAGAAAGTGTTGGAAAATGGTAAGAGAGAGAAAATCTAGTTAGATTTATATTTAGGTACTTTTTTCATTTTCTAACTTCATCATTAACCAAAGGAATGTGACTTACTCACCTTGGCTAAATGGGTATATGAAAATGGTGCTGAATTTTGCTTGAAAATGGCTAGAAAAATCTTGCAAAGGTTATCATAAGAAAAGAGGAGAGATTAAATTATGGTAAATTTTATGCTTTAGAAATTTTACCAATTTAAAGCCTTACCATTTCACCTTAAAAGTGTGCATAAAAAATGTGAAGTTGTGAGATTGTGTGCATTATCACATTTGGCGTGGAAAGTGAGCTAGAAAAATGGGAAAAAGGATGGCTTAAAGTGCACTTACCAAATTTTGAGGTGTGAGAAAGTGTTAGGTATAATTATGGGAATTGTTACCATAATGTTTAAATGGTAAGAAAAAGGCTAGAAATGAATCAAATGAGTTAAAAATGCCATTTTCTCATGATTTCCTTGCCTTGGCCAAATGCTATGTGTGATTTTCCCTAGAATGGCTAAATTTCTATGTTAATTGAAAATAGCCTAAGGTGCCATCAAAATTGGCCTATGTTAAGTGACAAGAGGGAAAATGATGTAATGGTCAAGAATGAATAGTAAATAGCATGAAATTTTTGCCATCATTTTTAGTCTTAAACCCTCAGAATCAACCTCTCATGATAGTGTTCATCATTACTTAATCTCATAGTTGATAATGACAATAATTTCCAATACTAAACTAATCAATTATTTCCCATAATCACATGCGTTATTATTAGCAATCATAAATATTCAATAACCCCATTAATTTCATCATGGAAATAACAAGTTCACTACAATATTAAGAGTAGTAAACCAAACTAACCAAACCATTAAACAAATTTCTAAATCTAAGTCCTCTCATGATCTTAAGGAAATAATAATTTAGGGAATTGCATTAGCCACCTTTTATCTTTATCATGAAAGCTTCATTAAAATTTTCTTTCTAAATCAAGAGTGTAGACAAGGGTTCAAATTCCATGGAAGCTATATCATTGAACATGCATACTCAATCATGGAATAATAATTTAATAAATTGCTAACCTACATTTCCATAACATCAATGTTCATTTTATCATATACCCACATACCACTCTATCATACGGATTTGGCCAGCAAAACAAAAATAATATCAAGAATGTAAGATGGCAACAATGTCCCATGAAAGCTTGTAGAAACATGGCATACACATACGAATTCTTGGAACACTGTTTTCAAGAATTGTCAACCTACTTGCTTCCTTTCTCTTTGACTAAATCTCTCTCTTCTCTTTGATACATTTCCAGGCCCTTTTTCCTCGGTAATGGACCTAATTAGTTTCTTGCGAAAATAATTAGATTCTTAGGTGGGTTTTTCTTTTAATTAGGCTTTCCTACATCAATTTATCAATTTCCTAAGCCGCTCTAATCCTTAAACATTTTTGGGATTAATTTTGATCAGAAAATATTCAAATTGGAGGATTTTAAACTGTATCGGGGGTTTCAGAAGCTTGAAATTTGATTATGGTAGTTTTTTGGCAGCTTTGGCTATGGTGCATGGCAAAGCACTATGGCAAATGGCGGCTCACAGCGGCGGACAGCGGCGGGTGGCAATTGGGGTCAAAAGATACACCAAAATGTAGCTCGTAACTCGAGGATGCCAGATCTGAGGTCCATTCATCGAAACACGACCATTTAGATAGCATTTTCCAGTGACGAAATGTGACACACGACAGACTATTTTTCCCCCGTTCCAGGCACGTGGCAGCGGCGCTCTACCAGTTGGGAGCTGGCGAAGGAAGCTGGTAGCTTAGGCTACCCAACAGTGGTAGCGGTGTGGTCTGATGGTGTTAGATGACAGAGATCATGATGGAGGTTGGATTTCACGATAGGAGGAAAACACGGCTATTTTCGGTCACCGTGGTATCCGTCGGCGATCGGGAATAGTAGCTGAAGGTTAGCGGCGTCGAGCTGCACTGGTGGCGAGGTCTAGCGACAGCGCAGGGCGGCGATTCTGGTAGCTGAAGGTGGCACAAAAATGAGAGAGAGAGGAGAGAGAAATTATGTGGAGGAGAGAGAGAGAAAAGGAAAAATGAGAGGAAAAATGGAGATTTTAGAGTTTTAAAGCCTCTAGAGGCATTTTGGTCTTTTTCCCGCTTCACTTGGGGTAAATTCTAGATGTATTCTCCGATTTGGGTAAGATTACAGGCCCACATGGAAGGAACTCGAAGGTCTTTTGAAGAATTTAAGCCTTCCAAATTACTTGCTAATTCTCTAAAGTCGGACTGAGTTTTTTCTCTATCAGATCAGATTTTGACTCTGAAAAAATTTCCAAATTTCAACCGTAGGCTCAGAAAATTACATTGAATTTGATTTTAACAAAATCTAGATTTATTTTTCCTAATTAATTTATTTTAAAAAAATTGGGTTATTACATAGATCTTAAGTCTATTTTGGAGAAGACTGTTGCACCTTGCAACTGGTCAAATAGGTCATCAATTCAGGGTAATGGGTACTTATTTTTAATGGTCACCTTGTTTAATTGTCGATAATCTATACATAGTCTCATGCTCCCATCTTTCTTCTTTACAAATAGGACAGGATTTCCCTAGGTTGACACACTTGGCCTAATAAATCCCTTCTCCAATAAGCCCTCTATTTGGACTTTCAACTCCTTTAATTCTACTGGGGCCATTCTATATAGGGTCATTGCTATTGGGCATGTACTAGGAATTAGGTTTATAGTGAACCCTATCTCTCTTGGTGGGGATAACCTGCTTTTTCTATGGGAAACACCTCTGAAAAATCACCAACAACAGAAATTAAGTTTAACCTCTCTTGAAATTCTACCTAAGGGAGATTAAGGGAGATATCACTTATCTCGCACACTCTGTCACTCCCACTTACTGGTAAGTATCAAAATAAGTGATGGTCTTTTCAGAATAGTTTAATAGAACCCGATTCCTCAATAACCAGTCCATCCATAAAATGATGTCAATCCCAGTCAAAGGAAAATATACAAGGTCCATAATGAATAAGGTGTCATCAATGGAAAGAGGATAGTTTAGGCATATTTGTGGGGATATGGTTGCTTCTCTTAAAGATGTGGAAATACACAAGTCAAAAGGCATGGTTTGCAAAGGTAAGTTCAATTTTCCCACACATGCATCAGATATGAAAGAGTGCGTAACACCCGAATCAAACAATACTATCAAGGAAAAATTATAAATCTTACCTCTACCTTGCATTAATTAGGGCGACTTGTCGACATTAGCTCCATCCAGAGTAAAGACTCTCCCCGAAGCCTGCAGTCTTAGCCCACTTGGATTCTGCTGGTTTCTACCAATTGGATAATACTTTGCATAGTGTCCTGTAAATCCACATTTGTAGCATCTTAGCGGTGTTTAATGCCAACAAGGTTGATTCCTATGCTTTATCCCACACTTCAGGCAGTTAGCAATTTTAGGACGTCTATTGCTACTCGACGACCCTTGTTGTGGTTTGAAATTTCCACCCTTCACGTTTAGATTCTTAGCTGGTTGTTTCTGTCAGCCTCTAGTTCTCTAATTCATGTTTGGCTTTTCCTCTAAAAATTTACTGAGGATTCAGCATTTGGTTGCCAGCATAAAAAAATCTCTTATCTCCATTATGGCTATCTATGTTCTCATTTGCAAGTCCAACCCTGCCTCTAGCTGGCTTGATTTCTAGGCTTCATCATAATGCAGCCTCAAATAGGTAGAGTATCTATCCAACTCTTCAAACTTGGCTAGGTATTCTTCAAATGGCTTGCCCTCGTTGTCTGAGCTGTAGAAATTCATTTTCTTTGGCTTGCCTCTCACTCTCAGGGAAATACTTCTCCAGGAAAATCCTCTTGAAAGATTCCCATGTGAGTGGAGTGCCTCTGCTCTACATGATCTATTTGGCCTTGCTCCACCAATGTTCTGCCTCTCCTTTCAGTATATACGTTGCATAAGTAACTCTTTGCTCATCCGTACAATGCAACAGTTGAAAAATCTTCTCCATCAACCACCCTTCCACAACCATCGGCTTATAGGTGCTTGAGAATTCTGGTGGTCTTATCGTTTGGAACTCGATCTAGCCTTGGTATATCTAGTTGTTGTTTCTATTATTTCTGTCATCATGGTTCCAACGTTCCTCTTGGTACTGTCTCATCACATTGGCATTAGCGATAACTTACTCTCTCATTGCATCTACCATCATTTAGAAGGAGTCCATCAATTCCCTCATATCATCATCCTTGCTACTACTTTAGCCATACCTTCTAGTGGTGCCTCTATGAGAGTTCACCATAGATTGTTGATACAAAAAGGAAAATTGTTAGTTTTAGTAACAGTACCTAGCTATGGCCATACGGTTATTCCTAATGTCTCAATTGTTAATTATGATCCTATATATTCCAAAGTTAAACAAATTTCAAATCCTAATGTTGCAAACCTGGTTAAACGCAAATCAGTCTAAATCCTCAATCACAACCAGGTGAACTCATAACCGAGCTCTGATACCACCTTGTAATGACCTCCTTTTCCTACTTTACATTCTTCTAAGTATAGAATAGCTGAAGCATTGAAATTTACACTAAATTTTTCACTTTCCTAGATTAGGGAACGTTCGAGGGTCGTTACTGGTTGAGTGTAACCCAAAATAGAATCTCCTCACAGTCTATTCAAATTTCACTCAACCACCTATCCTGCACAGTATTTCTAATATTATGATATACATTGCCACATACTACTCTGGAATATAAATTCTAACAGTCAATCAGAGAAAATTGAGATATACTATGCCATAAATACTAAATTCATACATACATCCACAATTTAATTTACAATCTGTCATACAACTCCAAATCTAAGATATTTGTCAATCTATATACAAAAAACCTTCAGTCTACTATAGCTCCAACTTAGGATTATTTAATTCTTTTAGCATTGTTTGGTAGCCTTGGCCTTCATTCTCATGCTTAACTATCTCCTAGGCATTCCTTATTCTTAGTCATCTGAACAAACAACTTAATGATATTTTATAAATCCCGGTAGTGCAATTTACAAATTAATTACTTTCAAAATTAGTTGCATACTCAACTGTGTCAAGCACAAAAAACAATCCCTAACAAATCAGTTCAAGAATAAGTGAATTACTGAATGCTTTCAAATTATAATAAATATAGGAAATAAAGGCAAAACATATTATGAGTATAACATCATTAATATGAAAATCATACTTAAAATCATGCTTGAAATTCTCATATGTAATTATATCACACATCTCATGTGATCAATCATTTGAAGTTGCATGCCATTTTATCTAAAACATGGTTTTGGTTGGGTGCGATCCGTAACACTAATCACCCAAAAATATTCTTATTTTGTGAGTGTGATTCGTAACACCAATCACCCACTCAAGGACAGGCGAGAACCAACTTCTAGGGCGTCCCCCGGCATGTGCACATTGCTAGTCTCATCCTTATATAGTCTATATGGCAATACATACACATAGTTGACTAATACTCAAGGTTATAAGATACTATACTTAAACCACAACATCACCCCGTATAAGTTATCTGCCCTTTAATCCTTAAACCTTCCATAAGGTTGTCTTGGTTTAATCAATAATTCCCAACAAATGCAGACTAATTCAAATAAAGTGATCAATTTATAAAAATAATCTACATAGGGAACATTCAATAGCTAGTATGCCATCCCATACCAACTATTGAATGTCCACCCTAAGTTAGTCCGTTCCTATGGCATGTAACCCAATAGCCAAATCTAGCAAACATGCAATAAGCATCTCATACATAGGCAAGTCTTTTCTATACTCATATAAAATCTTAAATAAATTAATCATGTTTAGCAATCATTCCCATTCAATACACAATTCATTCTCAAAGCAAAAATTCAAAACATCAATTTAAAAGTCAAGGGAGTGTAGATTATAACACCCCAATCTTATAGTAATTGCATAATTATAATGTTTATAAATCCTTTAGCTATAATACTGGCATATGATATACTATTCTGTCCTTTATTACTATTACTTGAGTTCTATAATTTCCATTATATATTATAAATATGATTAGGTTTAGATCCTTGCTCAGGTATTAAATTCATTCATAACATAGTAGAAGACTAAATAATCATACATCATAATCGATCAAACGTAGCATAAATTTAAACTATCATTTATATACTTTCCATATCCATTTCAAACTTACAACTTTATTACATATACTACAGGATATATGGAGTTATGTTGTTTTCTTAGGGTAAGGAGGTAACAAACCTACCACTCATACCCCTATCAAAAACCTATCAGTGGGTCACTACCACATATCCTGTTATATATGCCCATTGCATTTCATGTACATCAAAATAAGCTATCCTAATTCCATTAAAAAAAAAACCATTTAGAATTAGGATAATAGGCTAACTAACTATATACAATACAATCATAACCAAAAAGGTTATTTCTTCACTCCTCTACGGAGGAAGAGGAGGAACTTCTGTTACAGACATTACCCAAATTGCTTGAACCACGGAAAACTGTTCCAGAAATGGAACATCCATGTATGCTATCTCGAACTCCAACCATACTATATACCTAGGCATCTTAGACATATCAGATACAATCGTGAGAAATAATTTCTCAGTAGCTTAACAATCTAGTTTAAAATTTATCTGATATGTACCACTGTAGTGATACAGAAAATATTTCTTTATTCTTTCGTTCTCCACCATAGGATATTCTATTAGGAAAATACTGTCAATCTTTGATGTTTATGTATGGCAATGTATTTAAGAATAAATTTATGTATCAATATAAGTATGAATTTAAATATGAATATGGAATTTTATTTCACATAATAGTTCATTGCAGAAACATACTCTGGTGTCAAGATAGTAAAACACTTGTGTTAATAACATAGAGAAAACATTCATCAATAACTGGGAAAAAGTTTATAAATCTTGGCTAAAAGCCATAAGATAAAATAGATAAGAGAATTTAAGAGTCTCGAGAGAGTCACTAAGTGAACTACTCCACGTACTACTATATACATGAATGAGATAATTTTCCTACTATGTGACAATTTTGCCACTAGTACTATTTGAGGCATCCCCTAGTGGATCCGAGTACTTAAACTGATTAATGTCTTTTTATAGATGATTAATGGGGTGAAAATTTAATGCTTATGGGATCACTACTACTGTGTAGATCATTTCCTCTCTGCTTTCTGGGCAGATCATGGTGCTATGAAGTCACCACCCTACTATTGGTGGATCACACTCCCAGTATGCCATTTCTTATACATAATCTAGGATGACTAAGCTTGTACACATGGTTATGCTAAATTCTAAGTAGATGTTTCCTTTTATCTGGCCATCTAGGCTACACTAACTTAGAATTTGCAACCATCACGACATTTTTCGCAAATCTTTATTCTGAGTGGATGTTTCACCATCCATATTTATGAAACAACCGTGGAATGCACAACGGCCATCCCATACCGACAATTGCTCACTCGATTACAAGCTTGTCTATCCTAGATCATATTTTTGAAGTACTTCCGCTAATCCTCTTGTGTATCTTTCTATGTTTTCCTTTTTCTACTATGTTTCCCTTTTCTATTGGAATACAATATTCTTATTTCTTTATTTTACTATCAAGACACAATAACTATGGTTAAAATATAACCCTTGCCCTTATGTGTATGTTATCTTGTCATATTGGAATTGTTTGAATATAGAAAACTTTTTATCCTTTTCTAAACTTTTTGTCATATTTATTTATGACAACGTTGCCTAAATCAATTTAATTCTCCATTCTTGAAAATAATAATAATATAAATCTTTTATAAAATTTTTAATAAATTTCAAAGGAGAATTTCATGATTTTGGCCTAAGGGAAATTAAAGAAAATTGAATGTTCTACAATTTAAATTTCCCTTTTCTATTCTTTAAATAATACCATTAAAATAGTATAATCTCTTTTCCATAATCAATACATATTCCCTCATCTAAACATTACACAAAAGGGTGCTAGGTGAACACTTTCTATTATTTCACCAATATTATTTTATTTAAATTCTAATATATCCATAAAACACCATTAAACATTAATTCTTCACAAATTAATGTCAATGTGTAAATGGACATATTTTTCCCTCTCATGGGAATATTGGTACGTCACTTGAATTTGCATGGTTATGGCAAAATTTCACACTATCAATTTAACAAAAATATTTCCATCACTTTTATTATTCTAGCCTTGCCTAAAATCTCACCTTGCATAGAAAATTTCCAATGGATTTTCTTCCCTTAATTCTCGGCCAAGGCTTATTTTCAAAAAGAGAATTTTTACATTTTTCAAGTATAATTCCCTTTCACTTTTCCCTTTCATCCATGACCAATTTTTAACACCAATTACAACTAAGAATTTAACATCAATTTAGTGTAAATTTTTTCTCTTCCTCTCGGCAAAAAAGGGAATTTCATGGAAAAATGATTTTCAAAACCATACTTCCATTTCTAGCATATTCAACCATAGTTCATCATGAAAATATTATTAACTAACCATAACCAAAGAAAATCAAGGATTACAACTCATCCAACAAGAAATTTTCATAAAATGGTGAAAAATCAAGAAAATTCCATATAGCGATATATCATCCAATAAATTCCATAAAGATCCTTAAATGCATCCATACAACCATATAAACATTTCATATAAACATTTCCTATATGAAATTCCCTAAGCTCAAGATAGCATCTAAATTAGTTTATCCAGTCCAAATCACAAAAAAATTTGAAATGCCCTATGTTTTCTTATTTTCATTTTCCCTCTCAGGTTTTGATAGATTTAGGGCTTTTTGCAGTAGAAATCTATTCCTATATGATGTTTAAGTGATTATCTATAGCCTAGAAGAAGGATTCTTACCTCAAATTTGAGTTTAGAGGCTTCAATCTTAATTTCCTTAGCTTTTCCCCTTTCTCTCCTTTTTCCCGTTCCTTCCCCTTCTTCTTCATCTATTGACCAGTCCTGTCTTTTGGTGTGGGAAGTCTAGGTGTATATATGGGAGGAAAGGGTGAAATAGTTAAACCTCAAGGACCTTCTAGCAAAATAGAAAAATTATACTTTAGTCCCTCCAATTTCAACCCTAATTTCCTTATTTCATTTAAATCCTAATAATAATTTTGACATTATTATTATCACAAAAATTTATAGAGAGGCAGGTATTACACTCATCCTAGTGGGTTTTGGTTCACTTAGCCCAAGTTTATCAAACAAGCTAGTTAATATTAAGTTGATGCTAGCTTCTAAGTCGGGTGAGGCATCTTTGATCGGGAGTTCACCTATTACAAAGGGCACGATAAAGCTTCCTAAATCACGTTTCTTTGTAGGTAATTTTTTTTTTGTAAAATGGCTGAGCATTCCTCATTCAGGGTTACTAACCCAAGATCTTCTAATTTCCTTTTGTTGCTTAAAATTTCCTTTAAGAAGTTCACCTAACAAGGCATTTGCGAAAATGGCTTCAACAAAAGGTAGATTGATCATTAGTTGTTTAAATAAATCTAAAAACTTACCAAAATATTGATCAATCTTTTCCTGCTTTAGTCTAGTAGGATATGGAATGGGTGGCCGAAATTCTGCCACAGGGCTTTTTTGCCTTTCACCATGAACTGGTTCCTCTTTTGTCGCTTCATGTTCGTTATCTATCTGTTCAGTCGACATCTTTTCATTATCCTTTGGTAAGGGTAAAGGCTTAATCAATTCCTCACCTGACCTTAGAGTGATAGCTTTGCATTACTCCTTCAAATTGGATTTAGTGGTGCTCAGGAGTGTGCCTAGCTGTCTTTCTATCAACATCTTAGACATTTGGCCTACTTGGTTTTCCAAATTTTAGATTGAGGCCTATTAATTTCTAAGATCTCTATCTATTTTTTGATGTCAGTTCTCTGAAGTGGATATGAATTTAATTAGTAGTTCCTCAAGGTTGGGTTTCTTTTCTTATCCTTGAGAGAATTGAGTTGGAGGATTTTGCTGAGGTTACTTCTGGTGCAACTTCGGAAATCTTGGTGGTCCCTAATTATTGTTGTTTCCATCCAGAGTTTGGATGGTTCCTCCATTCAGGGTTATAGGTATTTCTGTATGGGTTGTTTTGCTGTCTTAGGGTAGTCCCCATGTAATCTACTTGTTCTAATTCAACAGACCTATAGTTAGAGGAATAAGAAGTTAAGGGATTTGCAAACATACTATCCATATTGTAATTTGAACTGTGGTGTGGACCACTATAAAATTCACATCTTAGTTATACTTCTTGTACTGGCATCTAGAGTTTGTCTATTTTCTTGGTCAAGAGCTTTACTTGAGCTACCAAAAGTAATGTGGCATCTGCTTGATAGGCTACTCCTTGTCGTACTGATCTTTCTCTAAAGGATTTCCATTGGTAGTTATTCATGGCTATCTCCTCTATTAAATTTTGTGCCTGCTCTAGAGTTTTGTTGTTAAAAGCTCCCTCTACTACTACATTTACCATCTGCCTAGTGGCTTGGTTTAGTCCACTATAAAATGTTTATACTTGCAACCACACGGGCAGTCCATGATGTGGGCAACATCTGAGTAGATCCTTGTACCTCTCCTATGCATCACATATGCTTTCATTATGCATCTGCATAAAAAAAGAAATATTATTGCGCATCTGTGTAGTCTTAGCAGGAGGGAAGTACTTGTATAAAAAATTTTTTGCCAACTCATCCCAAGTGGTGATAGAATTAAGGGTGAAGGATTGCAACCATCTTTTGGCCTTATCCCTTAAGGAAAATGGAAACAACCTAAGCTTAATGGCGTCATCGGTGGTTCCATTTATCTTAAAAGGTGTCACATATCTCTAAAAAGTTGGCGATATGAGAATTGGGTCCTTATTGGGCAAACCTCCAAACTATACTGTTTGTTGCACCATTTGGATGATGTTTAGATTGATTTCAAAATTATTGGCTGTTATGGTAGGCTGACTAATGCATGTTTTTTTCCCTTCTAAAGAAGTTCTAGAAAAATCATACATTGTTCGGTTATCATCATTATTGTTGTTATTGGCTATTTCTTGTGGTGTATGAACTGGAATTTGAACTGGCTCCTCCTCAATATGACGTGATCTTGAGTTAAGATATCATTTAGGTTCAGAAAGAGGATTAGTTGGTTTAGGGTTTGTACTCCTAGCTATAAAATATTAGAGATAATTAATAATTTAAACACTGAAAGAAGAAAAACTTAAAGAAAAATAACTAAACAAATTAAATGCTAAAAGAAAAATAAATTTATTTGGCTAAAGTAACAATTCCTAATTTTGCTCTACTTTTCACACTAAGCCCCCCGACAATGGTGCAAAAAACTTGATGTACTACCAATGAACTATATATAGCCACATCTTAAGGCACTGCACCTGTTAGTGTAGTCTAGCGCAAAGGTGAGTATCAAGGTCGTATCCTATGGGAACGAGAAAGCCTAGAGTTACTACTAGTTGTTATTTAGCTTAAGACAAATGGTGATTTAATTAAACTAAGTCTAACTACTACTACTTTGGCTACAGAGAGAAAGTGAGGCAAGTGTTAAGATAGAGAATTATCAAGCCTCTAAAAAAGCAAACCCATTGGGGTCTTAGACTAGATGATATGTAAACAAAGGATAATGAGTTATGAAATTGATTATGCTACCTGTGTATAACAAATCCAGATTTTTGGTTGGTTTCAATGGATTTCTAAAACCTATACTTCCCATTGGCTATTTGTGTCCAATGGTCAAGTTTAGATCATCATTAGTGCTTACTATTAGGAATTCCTCCTAATCCAACAGTTGTCAACCTCTTGGTCTGAGTAAAGATCAATTGTTCTCTCTAGTTAGATTTCCAATTCCCAACATCATCGGTTAGAGTATTTGAGAGGAATCTAGATAGCTTTCCATAAAAAATCTTGTAATAAAAACTTGATTAATCTTTAACTAGAGGAAGATCACACAATTCAATTTATAACTCAATCATATTCAAATTAAAATATCAACATAGTCTAAGGACCCCAATTGGGTTCTACCAATCTAGTTACTCATGTTCATGAATAAAACAACAAGAATTATAACAAGGGAAGAAGAACAAAATGGAAATAAAAACATCCTCATCTGTCGAGTTTTGGATGACTAGTTTTGACTTTGAACTCCTTTCTTGATTTTGCTTCTTGATGCTTCCTAATCTCTTACTTTAATTCTTGATTGAATCTCCACGGCTTGTTACCTTTGTGAAGAGACAAGGGAATTGAAGTATTATACTCTAAAGATTAGCAAGGATTGTCACAATCTAAGCTACTCCAAGTACTTTCAGTTTTCCTCTCTTAAATGCCTTCTCAGTGATGTCTTTCTTTCCTTGTGCCTTATCCTATTTATAGTCAAGGGAGGAACCTCTCTAGGCTTCCACACGGCCGTGTAGCAGCCTAGAAAGTGGCATGGCCATGCGGTAGCCTATGTGGAGAGCATGGTCGTGTTCCAGAAGAAATCCATTCTCAGTGTGATTTTGGTCATTTCTTAGTTGGAGATTATTTTTCTGGCTGTGTATAGAGGTGCATAAGATGTCTTTGGCGTGTGGGGAGGTGTGTTCTAAAAGTTTTAAGGTAGCATGGGCATGTGGTAGGGTGTGTTATAGAAGACTTCACTTGTGGCCATGCTAGAAGGAGCATTTTGAGGTGCTTTGAGCCTTTAGACACTAAATTTTGGTCCATTTTGCTTTAAAACTGCTTTATACCTAGGAAAAGCTTTGATATCATGAAAACAAGTGGAAACATGGGTAATGATACATAAAACACATAAAACACATAAAACATGCTCCTAAAGTGAGTGAAATTTAACAAATAAATATGTATAATTATGTGCTTATTAATTCTTGAGTGAAACCCAAGCGTAGAACTTGACCTTAAATGGCACAAAATTAATAAACTTGGTATGAAGTTTAAATTTACTCAAGTAGAACTAATAATAATACACCATTATTATGATATTTATATATATCAGTTCTTAATTAAAAAAAAAGGAACCATAGGTTAAGGGGGTGTTTCAGGCAATACATTTAGTTGGTATTAGAGCATGGCTACCATGGTTAGCATATAGCTAACTCAGTAATAAGGGTATATTTCCCAAGATAGAGACTACTACAGGTTAGTTAGCTAAGCCTAGGCAATTAACTACGTGTAATATGTTTTCACTTGAGGAATAGAGTGCTAGGTTTGGGTAGATAGTATTTCTTGAGATGCCATATTTTCTCTTATAAATATTATGTTATTGAGATTGATCACCTTTGTAATTTCTATTTTGTAGAGTGAATTATAGCCTCACTTAAAGAGAATATCGATCCAGAGAAAGGGATTAGAGCTAATTTGGATGGGGTAGTACAAGTTATGATGGGAGTGGCCAAAGCTATAAAGGAATAAACTGCTGCTACTACCTAAGTTCTCCTTAAACAGTTACAAGAAGGTGGAAACAACAACTGCCTTAACCCTAACCACAATAGAAGAAGAGATAGTTGCCGAGCAAGAAAAAGGCCAATAGTAAGGTAAGTTATGCCTAATGTTTACCCAAAATGTAGGAGGAACCACGGAGATAAGTAATGTATAATAGGACAGGACATTTGCTTTAAGTGTGGTAAGTTGGGACCCTATATTAAGGAGTGCCCATTGTGGGAAAAGCCAGCTAAAACCTCTAAACCTACAACCACTGGGAGAAATTATGATGGACCTTGTAGATTCCACCAAGGTGTGTGTTAACAATGTAAGAAACTAAGATTTCAACAAGATAGATGTTATAGATGTGGGAAGAGTTATGGGAATAAGCCATGTTTGATTGGACAGAATATCTGTTATAAGTGTGGTAAGCTAGGACATTTAATCAAGGAGTGCCTGTAATAACTGGAATTGTTTTTAAAAGATAAAACAGATTTTCACGACAAATTCATGTAAGCGAAGCCTGGCACGACTTTTAAGGACAATATTTTAAAACAGAAGGCCGTTCGAAGTCAAAAACACGATCGAACGAAAAGAAATGCGACCCAGCGACCAAGAATTGACAGACGAAGTTTCATACTTCAATTTCACAAATGGAGGCCAGAATCACTGCATGAGAACTCGTGCCAACGTCTGGATGGAAGCTGACATCCTGAAGTTTCACCGGGTGATCTGGGAAAAGTCAGAATTGCCCCCGAAAGCTTTAAATTTCCTGAAACCCCGCCATTTGTCGCAATTCCCTCTCTCTCCTCACTCTATTTTCTCTCTCCTCTCTCTCTTTTCTCCTCCACCGCGCTACCGCGTAGGCCACCGTGAGCCATCACTTGGCCTACCAATCGACTCCCCTCACCACCCTCAACCTCCAGCAGGCACCCACGGCCACCAACGGTTGCCAAAGCCGCCGAAAAATAGCATTTTTCTCCTCTATCGCGTGAGATTTTGGTCAGCTAAGATCGCTGTCGTTAGCCACCGTTGGCCGTCACTGCCACCACCATCGTGTAGCTTGAGCTGCCAGCTTTCTCCACTAGCTCGCCAACATTGAACGAAGGTCCAACGCGCCTGGATCGAGGCATTTTTTGTCTGTCGTGTGTAAAACTTTAGGGCCAAAAAATGCCATCCAAACGGCCATGAACCGCCACGCCACCACCATATTCGGACTCCTCGTCTTACGGGCTTCACCGTGGTGTGAATTTTGAGGTTAACCGCACCCTCCGCCATGCACCGCCGTACGCCACTGTGCCGGAGAATCTAGACATACACCGGGAGACATCGAGACCACCCCGGAATAGATTTCCATCATCTAACAACATTGGTAAGGTTTGATTCCCTAAAAACTAATGAATTTTGATTGAATTAGATGCCGAACGCGATTAAGAAATGAATTGACCTAGGTAATAGGGTAATCGGACTTAGAATCATAAAACGAATTACGTGACAAGCTTAAATATTAGTGTAAATGTCCAGGGAATTAAATTGGTTCGAAATCTAGGATTTCATGAAGTTCTAAATTGATTTGGAGCAATAGGAGACCAGGTAGGATGATTTACGCTTCCCGAGTTCTAGATTTGACCTAGTGAATACCTGAACATTAGATTTAATTGCATAGATTTACATGCTACTTTCGATGGACTAAATTGCATGCCTGTGTGCTGAAAACCCCATTTGCATGTTAGATGAATTGTTTATCGATTTTAGATGCCATTAGGACGGTTTTACTTAGGGTAGGGTACTTGATAGCCGGTATGGGACTGTCGTTGAGTATCTTGAGTACAGGGAGTTTTTAAATGATATTATTTTTACCAGATTTAGCCTGTACTGCGTTAGGGATCACGCGATAAATCAGGATGACCCTAAGAAAGGTTTAAGGAGTATAAGGGGGGATAGCCTACACGGGGAAACGTTGTGATTTAGGCGTAATACCCTAGAACCCTGAGGAATAGCCGACCGTATGCATGTGAGTTCGAATAGACTGTATGAGGATGAGAATTGGCGTATGTGCACATGCTAGGGGATGCCCTAGATGTTGATTCTCACCCGGTCCTTAAGTGAGTGATTGGTGTTATGGATTACACTCACAACATATGCGAGATTTGGGTGATTGGTGTTACGGATCACACCCAATGATAAGAGATAAGATTTCTCTAGATGACATGCAATTGGACGATTTTAGACTTGGTCGCAGAGGATTTGTAGCCAACATGGATTTAGATACACTGGGCAAGGGATTTAACCTATTTTTGAGTACTGAGTTTCAAAGAAACAGATTTTTGATGATTTTAGAATTTGTCGTGATTTCCATGCGATAAAATGATTTTAAAGATAAGGTATTTCACTGATTTTAAACTAATTCGGGAATTTATTTTCGGTGCTTGCACCGCTGAGTATTCAACTAGATTTTGAACTGTAAATTATTCTACTAGGATTTTATATCTCACCAGGTTGTTTACTCAAATGAACAGGAACAGGGACAGGGACCTAGACGTTAGCTGATGATGCTTTGGTGATAAACAGGCGAGCGGCTTAGTCTAGGCTTGAATTACATTGTATATATTTTAATGATGATGCTGTATATTGGTCTTCTATAATTTACGCTTTCTGTTGTTATTGGACTGACTGTATATCTGTAAACTAGATGACTGTTGTATTTTGGGATACACTCGAGATACAGGGGAAACTCTGCCAAATTTTTGGTAGGGTTTACTTCTGTAAACTTGTGAAATTAAGTTAGAATTCGCATTAAATGATTGTATGATGTATAAATGGATTTTAGTTTTCATTCCAGAGTAATTTATGAAGTATGTATATATAATTGGTTTATCTGCATGTGAATTAGGTTGAACGGAATCCGAATGGACAATGGGAAGTCTATTTGGGTTACGCTCAACCAGTAGCGATCCCCTAACATTCCCACATCGGGAATAACTATTTAGAAAACCCATACGCTTCTGCTATGCAAATGTAGGATTGTGTATGTTGCATTAGGGGGTTGTTATAGTGCCCGTCATGGAAAAAACCAACTGAGGCCACTAAGCATTTAATTAAGGAGACAGTCTACACCCTTAAGGACAAGGAGGTAGAAAAATTCGATGATTCCATTAAAGGTCAGTGTTTCCTAAACAATGCTTCCTTCATTGTACTATTTGATTTTTGCGTCACTCATTCCTTTATTTCCCTTGAATATGTGGAAAGATTGAATTTCCTGTAATTAAATTGCCTTATAAGTTATCCATTTCCACTATTGCGAGAAAGCAGGTTTTAACTTCCTTAACTTGCCCAACATTGTTGAAAGCAAACCTTTTATTGCTGACCTTATCTGTCTACCATTGGTGGATTTAGATGTCATTCTTAGGATTGATATGCAATCTTTTAATAAAGCGGTCTTAAACTGTTTTGAGAATTCTGTGACTTTTATGGACACTATACTTGTGAATAGGGGTGTAGAGGAAAAGATCCAATGGTTATGTTTCCTATATTATTTTGAGGTTGAGAGTCAGCATAAGCTTGATAGTATCCCTATAGTTAGAGAGCTCCCTGATGCCTTTCCTGAGGAGATCTCTAGTTTTCCACCAAAGAGAGATGTAGAATTCTCTATAGACTTATCCCCTAGAGTGGGACCAATCTCTATAGCACCTTACAAAGTGTCTTCCTTAGAACTAAGTGAGTGAAATTGCAAATAGAAGACCTCCCAGGCAACAATTCATTAGGCCCAGTGCTTCATCATGGGGAGTATCAGTATTATTTGTGAAGAAAAAGGATGGAAGTATGAGACTGTGCATAGACTATAGGCAGTCGAACAAAGTGACCATGAAAAACAAATATCCCCTCCTTAAGATTAAGGACCTATTAGATTAACTAAGAGGAGCAACAATGTTTACTAAGATCGATTTGAGGTCAGGGTACCATCAAATTAGAGTGAGAAGTGAGGATGTACCTAAGATCGCTTTTAGGACTAGGTATAGGCATTATGAATTTCTTGTAATGCCATTTGGACTGAAAAATGCTCTATATCTTTTCATGGATTATATGAATTGCATCTTTAGACCTTACCTTGATCAATTAATGGTAGTATTCATTAATGATATTATTGTATATTCTAGAAAAAAGTAGGAACATGAACAACACCTTAGAATTGTGTTGAGTGCTTAGAGAGAAACAATTATATGAAAACTAGAGAAGTGTAAGTTTTGGCTAGAGGAAGTGAGATTCCTAGGGCATGTGATTAGTAAGGATGGGGTAGCAGTAGACCCAAGTGAGACTGAAGTGATGGTTCATTGGGAGATACCTACAACAGTGACTAAAATCCATAATTTCCTCGAATTAGCCGGTTACTACAGAAGGTTTATCCAAGAATTTTTGCAAAGAGTAATGCCAATGACCAAATTGACCTAGAAGGATGTTCTATTTCTATGGGATTCTAAATGTGAACATAGTTTGCAAACCTTAAAGGAAAGATTAACCACTGCACTTGTATTAATTATCCCAAATCCTTTGGAAAATTTTGAGTTGTATTGCGATGCATCCAAGAAAGGTCTAGGGTATGTCTTAGTGTAAGAGGGAAAAGTAGTGGCCTATGCTTCCAAACAATTAAGGCCCCATGAGAAGAATTACCCCACCCATGACATAGAATTAGCAGCTATAATGTTTACCTCGAAATTTTAGAGAGCCTTCCAAGAAGATTTTGGTACTATGTTAAGCTTGAGTGCCGCTTATCATCCTCAAACGGATGGAAAAACAAAGAGGACTATTTAGATTTTAAAGAATATGCTTAGGTTATGTGCCTTAGAGCATAAGGGGAGTTGGGACCAAAGCCTAGCATTGATAGAATTCTCATACAATAATAGTTTCCATTCTAGCATAGGGATGGCACCCTATGAAGCTTTGTGTGAGAGGAAGAGTAGATTACCTCCGTGTCATTTGAGGTAAGGGAAAGACAATTGCTTGGACCAGAGTTGGTACAACAGACTACTGACAAAATCAGGATGATCAGAAATAAGATGGCTAAGGCCCAAGATAGGCAAAAGAAGTATGCTAACAGGAGAATGAGACCACTGAAATTTGATGAAGGGGATTATGTTTTCCTTAGGGTATCGCCGGTCACTAGTATAAGTAGAGCCATTAAGTCCAGAAAACTAAATCCCAAATTTATTGGGCCATTCCAAATTTTGAGAAGAGTTAGTCAATTAGCCTACCAAATAGCCTTACCTCCATTATTATCAAACATTCATAATGTTTTGCATGTTTTGCAACTTTAGAAATATATCCATAACCCATCACACATTCTCGATGCCAATAAAATATAGTTAAAACAAAATTTAACTTATCATCCAAAACCTTTTAAAATCATCGGGAATAAGGTCAAGAAATTGAGGAACAAGGTTGTCCCTCAGGTTAAGTTCTTATGGGATTAGTCATCTCCATAGGAGGCGACATGGGAGAAGGAAGAGGATATGAGAAAGTCCTACCCAGAGTTATTTGAATAGGTATGTTCTAATTTCGAGGATAAAATTATTTTAAAGGAGGGGAGAAATGTAACATCTGCTACTAACATGATTAAGAGATGCTTGTTAATTGTTAATTTAAGTTTAATGCTTGTGTATGTTGCATCAATTGCATATAGTTGCATTAGTATAGGGACTTAGTTGAAAGAAAGAAAAGTTGAGTTAAAGTAAGACTAAAGACTAAATCGAAAAGGGAAATTTTAGTTAGGCTAAAGTCACAAAGTGGCCAAGGACTAGAGTACAATTAGTGGGAGTTACAAATTTAGAAACCCTAACCCTGACATACACAATCCCATCTTCAGCATTTCCTAGAGAGAGAAGGGCGAGTAGAGAGAGAAAGAGGCTAAACTAAGGCAAAATGAGAGGATAAGCTTGAAGGAAGGGTGATTTGAGGCTAGGGATTTGTTCTATAACAAGGGAAGGGTCATTTTAACACATTATACATGCACATTTCTTCAAGAAATCTAGGTAGCAACTCAACCAAAACCCTATTTTTGAAATGTTTGCTTTTACTAAGAAATGTTATTTATGAATGATTTGAACTACGTTTAGGGTTTTAAACTTACATTCTCTATGTTTTTTTACTTCTATTAGGTGTTATTTGCTGAATGATCGTGCTCATTTATGCTTGAAATTGATTGTGAATGTGGGCTTATAGCCTAAGTGCAAAAATGTGGTTTGATCTTAGTTTTGAGTGTTGTTAAGTTGAGTTTTGGGTCTATTATAAATGCTATATGATGTCAAAGTATTGGTGTTGAGTTCACAGCTTGAAAAAATGGTTTGAGAATATGTTTTTGCAGCAAAGCTATAGAGCATACTGGACACTAGTAGTCGACTGCTAGCCTTGTAAGTCGACTGTTGTGTTCATCATTTGCCTAAAAAAGAAAGATAGAATGATAGCAGCCGACTACCAGCCCCTGAAAGTCAACTACCACGTTCTTCATTTTCTAAAAAAATTTTCATAAACTAGCAGCCAACTGCCCCGCCTTAGTAGTCAACAATCGAGGCTCGCAGTTGACTACCAAGCCTTTAGCAGTCGAATGGTAGCTCTCTCAACTAGGATAGAATAGGAGGGGTAGCTAGCTAGCAACCGATTGCCAGCATGGGACCAGTCGAATGACAACCCACTATCTTAGATAATGAACTCAATGACCACTTTGAGAGGCAAATAGCCTAAAATCTCACTCAAATTAAAGATATAAACCTGGGATGTAGTGGGCAATAGGCAAGGAGTAAGGTCACATGTCACTAAGATAAGAGGATCCCCGTGATAGTGGTACAAAGAGAGAAAGAAAAAACATAAGAAAGGAAAGAGTGATGGAAATAATGATGAATTAGGGTGGTCAAACATCCACTTGAACATAGATGATTTGAAAATGCTGTGATGGTTGTGAACTTTAAGTTAGTGTCATCTTCCAAAGGCCAGTTAAGAAACACATACTTGGAGTTCAGTATAACCATAGACATGAGCTGAATCACCCTAGTGTATATGTTGGAGAATAGCGTACTGGGAGTGTGATCCATTAGGAGGGGGTGGTGATTCCAAAGCCCCATGATCTACGAAAGCAGAATGGATAGGACTTTTCTAGACTTGGACAATGATTTCATAAGTGGATAACCAGTCTTGCTTGGATAAGAGAGAATTGGGTAGAGATGACAACTATCCCACTGGTTATGGATCATTACTCAGATCTAGCTGAGGGATGCCTCAGATAGTACACAAAAATTTAAAGTGGCTAAATAGTCACATACTCATTCTTGTATGTAGTGGTACGTGAAGTTATGTACTGGGTAACACTCCCAATAACTCTTAGGATATGTTTTCTTTTCCTGCTCATATGTTAAATGTAAAGACATGTTTACTACCCTATGAAATGTTTGAAAGGAAAGTTATGATGAAAATGATAATGAATAGACATCCCACATTGCAAAGTTTATATGTTTTAAATGCACATGCATAAATGCGAGCACATGACATGAAAGTATGCTTCATCTACTGCATCCCAATAGTGTGTAATACATTTTTATGATGAAAAGAATGCAGAGATTTTTCGTATAAGTACGGTGGTACAGGTAAGTGGATTTCAAAACATATTGCATTACTACTGAGATTAAATTCTCATATAGTTGCTAGAGTGTACCAGATGTGTAGGTCCTTGGCTGAAGATGAAGGTACTTTGGAGAAAGGTACCATTCATGGGGGTACAGTGAAATATTTATTTTGGATAGTATAGGCACATGTTTATTTTGTACTAGTCTTTATAATTTTGAGGAAGGCTAGTATAGATCATCTCTTGTATAGCCTATGTTAACTGGACATATATGGATTGACTAACAACTATCAATAAGCAATTTGATGGGGTCATGAGTGGCAGGGTTGTTGCCTCCATGCCCAATAGTTATTTAATGTTAATTACTAGATTTTAGCATGCATGTTTATGTATAGCTATCTAGAGTAAACTATATATATATATACGATGTGATATTCTGCTGCGATTCTTGAGTGAGAACCCAAGTGTAGAACTCGACGCTAAATGACACGCAATTAATAAACTTGGTGAAAAGTTTAAATTTACTCAGGTAGAGTGAATTATGGCCTCACTTAGAAAGAATACTGAATAAGAGTAAGGGAGTGGAGATAATTTGGATGGGGTAGTACAGGCCATGATGGGCATCCATCCAACGTTTTTTATCCATATTGATCACCTCGTCCATCCACCAGTGACCCATAGGCAAGATTTTGTTGGGTAGCTAAGAACCCGAGAGTATGTGACCCGATGAGATTGACGACCCATCAAGCATTTTTCATCCAATCTGCCGCTAGCAACTGATTGCTCATCCTTCATCAACTCATTCGTGACCTTCCACCCACTTACTAGTGGTCCGTGGTGCAATTTTCTATCAGGTATCCGAGAACCTGACCTGACCCGCGAGGCATCAATTGGGCAGTTTGAGAATCTAACTTTTCTGGAAGTTTTTTAGTTATTTTTTGGTGGTTTTTCGGTGGCCATTCCATACAGTTACCATTGGGCATTTGAAAAGATAGGGGCGTGCATAATTTTTACTAATTTTTTCTCCTATATAATTGATTGTTTGATGAAATATCTAATGGAATTGCCTGTTAATATGTGTGGTTAGATCTATAAAATGTAACATTCACTTCTATTTCTAAGAGATGTTTGTTAATTTTAATTAATTGGTATGTATGTTCCATTAGACTACATATAGTTGCATTAGTGTAAGAATTGGATTAAAGAAGAGTGAAATAACTGTCCTTAAAGAGAATAGGGACTAAAATGAAAAAATGGAAAAGTTTAAGTAGGAGAACTATAATTTTACCCAAAATATTTACTGTAGCCAACAGATTTTTAGAAATCTCCTGCCAATGGTTCAAGGGCAAAATGGTAATTATGTATATAGTTTGAAAATTACCATTTTGAGGTCGAATGATCAGAGATTAATATCAAAATTTGTAAATTTTGGGTCGCCTATATAAGGCCGAAAGTTAGAACTCCTCCTTATCCAACTTCAGAACCTAAATTCTAGAGAGAGAAGTCAAGTAAAGAGAGAAAGTGTGGGAGAATAGGCTAAATCTTCACTTTCAGTAGGAGTTGAATTTAGAAAGGTGTTTAGAAAGGCATCTAATACAAGAATTAGCTTGTAAGTAAAGGAAAACAAGGAATTATGGTAGCAAAATAATCTAATCGCTTTTTATTTCAGAGTTACTGTTCATGTGACTGAATTTCATGATTTCTAAAATTGTTTGAAGAGAAAAGGGATTTAAAACTACATTCTCAGTGTTTTTAATTATTATTGGGTGTTTTGAACTGTGTGAATATACTTATGCATGCTTAACTCAGATTATAAAATATGAGTATTTATTTATGAATGAGAATGAGGTTAAATCCTAGATTTGAGAGAGATTGAGTTGTGTTTGGGCTATTTTTTGTGTGGTAAATGATGCTCATATGTTAGTTTTGATTTCATGAATTTCAAAATAGGTTTACAAACAAATTTTTGGAGAAAAATTTTTAGTTAACAGCAAGTCTGAAAAGAAAGAATAACGTAATAGCTAACTAGTAGTATGAAGCAGTTGATTGTCGTATTCTTGAGTTGCCAGAAATGCATACAGAGCTTTAACAGTCGACTGCCAGCCCTTGAAAGTTGACTGTTGTGTTCATCATTTTTTAAAAATATTCCCAGAAGGCTAACAGATGACTGCCATGCTCTAACAGTTGATTGTCGGGCCCAATTGAAGGCTAGCAGTCGACTGCCAGCCCTATAGCAATCGAGTGATAGCTCTCAGGATGAAAATTTGAAAGTGGATAGAGTGTTAGCAATCTATTGATAGCAGGGTACCAGCCGACTGCCAGCCTCTATGAGTGTATCATGAACTCAATGACATGTTTGGAAGGTATTTAGCCCAAAAACTCTACTCCAACAAGGGATTTGAACCTAGAATGTGAGAGGTAACATGTACTTTGAAATTAAATGGAAAAGAGTAACAATATGATAAGTTTTGAGAAGGAAAGAGCAAGAATAAATAAGAGAAATGAGAATTGTATTCTTAGTATATGTATTAATGGTAGATAGGTTTATAACTGAGTGACTGATTACCAATTTGGGATGGTGATTAGACATACCATGGTTATCATGATAGTTGTAAATTAAGTTAGTAAACTTAATGGCCAATTTAAAAAGGATCACTTAGTTAGAATTTCACATAACTATAGTAAGAGCTGAATCACCCTATTATATATGCTCATGAATAGAGTAAATTTAGGGACCCTTATTATGTACTTATGTGTGGACTCTTATTGTGGGGACTCTATTGTACTTGGATCCACTAGAGGACACTCTAGAATGTACATTAATACGATATAGCAGTCGAGGACTGCCATCGGGCATATGTTGCCAAAAATTTATGAGTACAAGATTTCAAAATGTGGAGATGTTCACTCAGCGACTCTCCTGATTTCTCTTATTATCATCATTAGTTGATGATTGTTATGATTTTGGCAAAGGCCAACAAGAAATTCTCTTATTTCCTTAATGCTGTGAGAATAAAATCATGTTATTGGTGTAAATTGATTTTATATAATCTAATTATGTTTAATGAATATATGTATACCCTGTGGGAAGGATGTTGAATGAGTCATGCATGCAATCTTAAGTATAAAATGTGAATATGTTCATGTATGGTGACCCAATAGTTACAATATTTTCTATGATAATGAGAAGGATGTAGAATTTGCTGTATAGGTTCACGGTGGTACAAACTAGCGATTTTATAAATTGGTTATTAGTGCTACTGAGAATTATTCTCATTAAAAATGCTGGTTTGTATCATATGCCTAGGTACCAGATCTTACTAGAGGTGGAGGTGGAGTTGATGGAGATACCCTATTATTAAAGAATTGTGTATGTATGGGAAGTTCCTCCCACACCCTGATTTCTATAGTAGAGTTTTGACATGCCTAGTACCCTGAATCCTTTTTAGTATTTTGGAAGTATTAGGAGGATGATTTTTGGTGTATAGGGCAAGGGCATATATGTATTAGGATATGTGAGTTAGGAATTTACTAGCAGTTTCGTTAAATGGGTTTGAGTGATAGGCTTGTTGTCTCCTTACCCTAGTTAACACACTCATATCCATAGGTATATGTTTGATGGATGACAATTATAAATATTGTAAATGAATGTAAATGTGTATATATATATCTATGTTTTATTCTAGCTAATTTAATTTAATTTATTTTCCACTGTGTAATGTGTGAGAACCCGAGTGTAGTAACCTAAACTAATAACACTTGACCATTTAACTCAGTAAAAGGTTAAAAATTGACTCGATTAAAGGTAGTAGTAATTCACCAATCTTGTAATATATTATACAAATAACTAAAATGAACTATAGGATTACGGGGGTTACATAAAACCTATTAGGGTTCTTGAATGTGTTTGTATTCTTTTTTAAATTGTATGGATATTGATTTTAATGTTGTGATTTTCTTTGCAATTATGACTAAATGATTATGTTTTCTTTACTAGATGTTGTGATGAATGTTTTTTAGATTTCTTCTAGTAATCAACAGATTCTAATTGGAATTGGATATTTAATTGTAAAGAAAAATTGATTATCACTTAGAACTAAGATTAATTAATTGCTAGATTAAGACAAACATCTTATGACCCTTAATAGTAGTGGATTAAAATAGTAATGTTGATCTAAAATCAATCATTAGGAAGATATTCCAGTGGTAAGTTCTTAGATTTAAGAAATTCAATTGTGACGACAGTGAAGTTGAATTTGGTGTAGAATATACTCAAAGGTAGCATCACTAGATTCAATAGTCCATTACCCTTTATGTGTTTGCCAATTAGTACAGGTCCCTAGTGGGCTTGCTTTCCTTGTCTTGAGTAATTTCCTTTTGTTCCTTGTTGTTGGTTATTTTTTATTGCATTTAGTTAATTATCAGTTTAGTTAAAAATTAATCACTTTATTTGCTAGGCTAGATAACAAAGAACAAGTAGTAACTCTGGGCTTTCTCATTCCTATGGGATACAACCTTGATACTCACCATTGCACTAAACTGCATTGATAAGTTCACTGCCTTAGATGTAAATGCATTGGCAGCACACATCAATGATTGCTAAAGGGACTCCACTTACATGGGATTCCTTTAAAACAACATTCCTGGAGAAGTACTTTCCCCTTTGTGTCTAGAATGAGAAGGAAGTGTAGTTTATGCAAATTAAGTAAAGGAGAGCTTTTAAGGAATATTTTTTAGGAATTGGCAAAATATTGCTCTTACTTGCAAGGTTTCTCAAATAATACTTGGATAGCTATGTATCTAGAGGCTGGATTGGATCTAGACATGAAGAATTCATAGCCCTCTTAAGCTAAGGAATTATGCTCTATTAGTAAATAAGTGCAGGATGGTGGCTAAGGGCATAGCAAAATTGGAGAAGGAAAAGAAGCAGATGAACTAGTTCAAGAGGAAATCAATGGGATTTTTTAGAGGTAAAGATGGTAAGTTTTGAAGGATACAGGGAGGTAAGAAGCCAGTAACAAGACCAACAACAGTAGGGAATTATCCATGATGTAGGGAAAAGACATTGGAATAAGCCATATTGGTATGGTCAAGGTGTTTGTTACACTTGTGGCAAATAGGGACATTTTTTTTTTAGATTGCTCTTAGGGCAAGAAGCCTGTTAAAGCCATGAGACCCCCAATCAAAGGAAGAGTGTATACCTTGAAAGGGAAGGAGGTAACCTAAATTGATGAACTGATTAAGGGTAAGAGTGTGATAAGTGGTGTTACTTTAATTGATTTGTTCGATTATGGTGCTACTCATTCTTCATTGCATATAAATGTGTGAAGAGACTAAAATTACCTACATCTACCTTACCACATAAACTAAATGTTTCTACTCCTATTGGAGGAAATGTTATGACATCTGTAGTTTGTCTTAATTGTCCTATTATTTTTTATAGTCTTTCTTTTGTTGTTGATCTTGTTTGTTTACCACTTTCAGATCTTGATGTTTTTATTGAGATGAATTGGATATTTTTTAATAATGTGGTCCTAAACTGTTTTGAGAAAATTGTGACTTTTAAGGATAGTATAACAGTGATTAAGGGAAATGAGTAAAAGATCCAAAGAATTAGTTTTCTATGCTCTTATAGATTAGAGTGTCAGCATGGCCTTATGAATATCCCTTTAGTTAGAGAATCCCCTAATGTATTTCCAGATGAGACTCTAATCTCCCACCTGAGAGAGAAGTAGAATTATCTATAGACTTGATATCGGGAATGGGACCCATATCCATAGAGCCCTATACGATGTATTCTGTAGAGTTGAGTGAGTTGAAAGTTCAAATTAAAGACCTCATAGCAAGGAGTTTATTTAACCAAGTGCATCACTATAGGGTGCACTGGTGTTGTTTGTAAAGAATAAATATGTAAGTTTGAGGTTGTGCATAGACTACAAGCATTTGAATTGGGGAATGGTGAATGTGAGTAAAGTTTCCAAACCATAAAGGAGAAGTTGACTACAATACCTATCTTAATTATCCCATACCTCTTAGGAAAGTTTTAGATGTATTGTGATGCATCTAAGAATGGTTTTAAGATCTGTATTGATGCATGATAACAGAGTTGTAGCCTATGCCTCAAGGCAATTGAGACCTTATGAGAAATATTACGCCACTCATGACCTTGAATTAGCATCTTCTTTGAAAATTTAGAGGCATTATTTATATGGAGTTAAATTTGAGGTATTTAGTGATCATAAGAGTCTTAAGTACCTTTTTGATCAAAGAGAGTTGAACATAAGACAAAGGAGATCGACAGAATTCTTAAAGGATTATGAATTTGAGTTGAAATATCACCCTAGAAAGGCCAATGTAGTTATGGATGCATTAAGTAGGAAATCTCTCTATGTGGCCTAGATGATGGTGGATGAGATGATGTTTATAAAGAAATTAAGAAATTTAATCTTGTCCACCTTAATCCTACCTAATAGGATTTGTTTAAGTGAATTTTGGATTGAATACAATCTTAGATCTCAGATTCGTGAGCTTCAGAAGAAAGATGAATCCTTGAAGTCCCTGAAGGACCCAAAGGGATTCACTAAATCATTAGATGATTTAATGTTGTTTCAGGAGATGAAGCCTGTAGAAGTGATTACACCATACATCCTAGAGCTACCAAAATGTATCGAGACTTGAGGAAAAACTTTTGGGTGGCCAGGGATAAAAAGGGATGTAGAAAAGTATGTCGTTAAGTGTTTGATATTCCAATAGGTGAAGATAGAACATAAAAAACCTACAGAATCTTTACAACCTCTAGATATCCCTGAAAAGTGAAAGCCTAGACCTTCTTTTTGTTCTTTGTTGTCTAGCCTAAGAAGAAGAGTGATTGATTTCTATTGAACTAATAATTAAAAGCAACCTTAAAAGAGTAATGACAATGAACGAAAAAAGGAATTTAACCAAGACAAGGAAAGAAACCCAAAGGGGACCTATACTAGTTGGCAAATATAACAAATAATGAACTTTGAATTGATTTTGATACCCGTGAATGGATTCTAAATTAAATCCAACTTCTCTCTCGAGATAATAGAACTTCTAAGCCTAAGAACCTACCACTAGAATCTCTTCCTAATGATTAATTTTAGATAAGCCTTATTGTTCTAATCCACCACTATTAAGGGTCGTACAATCTTTATGTTTTCATCTGGAAATTAATTAACCTCATCTCTAAGTGAAAATTAATTGTTTCTTGCAATTAAGGTTCCAATTTTAGTTAGAATCTCTCAATTTTCCAAAAGAAATCTAATAGCATTCCATACAACGTCTTGCAAAGAAAACTAAGAATTCATTCATAATTTCAAGAAGGTTAAAAAATCAAAATTCAATGTTCATGCAAAATTGATGTGCTGCTACCTATGCAACTACACCTAAGGCAGTGAACCTATCGATACAGCCTAGTGCAATGGTGAGTATCAAGGTCGTATTCCTCAGGAATGGGAAAGCCCATAGTTACTACTTGTTCTCTATTATCTAGCCTAACAATTAAAGTGATTTATTTTTATCAAAACTAATGTCTAACTACAAGCAATAATAAACTACTAGCAACAACGAACGAAAGAAAATATACTGAGGCAAGAAAAGTAAACACATTGGGGACCTGTACTAGTTGGTAAACACACAAAGGATAATGGATTACTGAATCTGACTATGCTACCTATGAGTGGATTCTATTTTAAATTCAAATTCTCTGTCGGTCTCAATGAATTTCTTAAGCCTACAAACCTACCACTAGCTGGTTCTTCTTAATGGTTGACTTTAGATAAGAATTATCAGTATAATCCACTACTATTAAGAATAGATACTCCTTAATCTAGCAATTAATTAACCTCATCTCTAAGCAAAAAGTAACTGTTCTCTGCGATTAGGTTCCAATTTCAATTATCATCTCTTGATCTCAAAAAGAAATCTAATTAGCATTCACAACAACATATCGTAATGAAAACTTAAACAATACATGCATAATCACAAGGAAGATCACAACATCAAAATCAATATCCATACAGATTAAACAAAATACCAACACAATTAGGGACCCTAATGAATTTTACAAATTTAGCCACACATATTTACAACAGCAAAAAATTCCAACAGCAGATAATCCATCAGACAATTAATCGAACAGCAAATAAAAATAGTAAAAATTTACACAAGTCTTGTCTTCTCAATTGCCCAATGGTCATTGTATAGAATGATCGCCCAAAAACCGCCAAAATCTTGCCAGAAAACTGCCAGAAAAATCAAATCCAAAGTTGTCCAAAAGCTTCACGGGTCTTGGGGTTGAGTCAAAATGGGTTGGATCCCAAGTTCTTGGGTAACCGACAGATCTGCACCCTTTCAGTCACTTAGACGGCGGCAGATAGCTGGGGAACACTAAGGATGGCACATGGATGGCAAAAACAGATGGAAACCTGACAAAAAACATGAGTTGGGTCACGAAATGGCTAAATAGGTCAGTCTTAAGTCGCATCACCTTTGTTGCATATCTAGCAGTTTGGGAGGCGATTTGGCATGGGTGGCAGTTGGATAAGCTTACGGTGTAACAGAACGACGGTATACGATGCAGAAACAGATAGATTGGGCCTCATACTGCTCAGAATCGAGTTCTCCTCTCTCGCAGACGGTTGCTTTCATGAAGAAGATGATTCGAGTCTGCTATGCTGCAAGTGCGTTGCCTTCCTTTCTCACACGGGTCTGATCCTTTTCTCTCCCAATTAGCCTGGTCCAAGGCCTAATAAAAAAAATTGGCCCAAATGATCCACTTTTTGTGTTCTAAAGGCTATCCAGGCTCAAAATTACTCCATTTGCTGATGATGACTTAATAAATTTCCTGAAAATAAAAATAATGGAAACTTAGGTGATTTTAAGAATAAAATTACATAAAATGCACATAAAATGGACAATTAACATAAGACAAATATGCATAAAACAAGGCACATAAAAAATAAAACCAAAAGCTAACATAGTAAGGAACCCCAATGGGTTTAACAAGTTTAGCTACACATGCTCATGGGTACAACAATCATCAAAAATGAATTCAAGAAGTAAAGAAAAGAAAACATGTACAGCCTTTTCTTCTCTTGAAAAAAGGATGAATCGCCTCCTTCTTTAACCTCAAAGTGCCCAATGTCGTGATTGTCTCTTGATGCAGATCCAATCTCCCAATCTCTTATGGAACTCTAAGGACGTAAGTTAGCTATTCAAGGGTTCAAGGTAGTCTCCTAGCGGTTACCTCTTTTAGCTTCTTAATACACCTCACGACTTTAAGCAAGATTAGGGTTCAAAGTCACGACTTCCTTTTACGATTGATCTCTATTTTCAAGGCCAAGATTAACATTTTTATAGAAAGATGATAGCCATCTTCAGGGAGGATCCTTAACCAAGAAGGATTCTAGGGTTTTTCAAAAGAAAAGATATGATAAGATAAGATAAGAGATAAGATTAGATATGATGAGATAAGATAAGATGAGATGAGATGAAATAAGATGAGATAAGATAAGATAGGACAAGATAAAATGAGGTAAGATAAGATAAGATGAGGTAAGATGAGATGAGATAAGATAAGATAAGATGAGATGAGATAAGATAGATAGGATAAGATAAGAGATAAGTCAAAAAAATCCCTTCAAAGATGATGATGTTTCTAGAAAGATGATAAGCTTTTATATAGATGATAATCGAAGAGAGATCATGATAAGTCAAAATAAGATGATGATAAGTCAAAATCATGACTTCCTCTTTTCTTCCAGACTTCTCTCCCTTTTCTCCCAAAATCCTTATGTGGCACACTTTGCATAAGGCCAATGTGGTCGTGTTTCAAGGCTCATGGGTTGTTTCAAGGTCCATAGATTGCTTGAAGGCCTACTTTGCATGTTTCTAGGCTATTTGGGCCTCTAGAGTAGCTCCACTGATGATGATGACTTACTAAGCTCCTAAAATGAAAAAGGATACAAACTTAAGTGATTATGGGGATAAAAACACATAAAATGCATAATTAACCTCAAGAAAAATATGTATAAAATAAAGCATATCAAGAACCATCCAGATCTTAAAAGATATACTTATAGCCTATGCCCTAGAATAGATAGGGAGTTGGGATAAGAGCCCATCAATCATAGAATTCTCCTATAGAAATAGTTACCATTCCAGTATAAGGATGGCTCCATATGAGGCATTGTATAGGATGAAATGTAAATCTCCTTTGTGTTAGTATAAAGTGGGGGAGAGAGATAACTGTTGGGACTATAGTTAATCCAAAAAACTGCCATTTAGATCAAAATGATTAGGGAGAAAATGATTATAACTCAGGATAGATAAAAAAGCTACGGTGATAAAAGAAGAAGACTGCTAGAATTTGAAGAACGAGATCATGTTTTCCTAAAATTCTTCCCAATAACCAGTATAGGTAGACCTATAAAGTCTAGAAAATTAAATCCTAGAAATATTGGACCATTTTAAATTTTGAAAAGAGCTGGTTCATCAGCCTACCAAATTGTTTTACCCCCACATTTGTCCAATCTTCATAATTTCTTTCATGTTTCACAACTTTGTAATTATATCCCATATCATTCACATATTCTTGATGCCATAATAGTAGAATTAAAGGAAAATTGAACTTATCACCCTAGACCCCTAAAAATCATTGGGACTAAGGTGAAATAGCTCAAGAATAAAGCTATTCCATTGGTGAAGGTGTTATGGGACAAGACATCTCCTCAAGAGGCAACATGAGAGAAGGAAGAAGGTATGAGACAATCATATCTAGAGGTACTTTTTAATCCAAAAACTCTAGTTTTGTAAGGATTTAATTCATAAACTTATTTCCCTATTTTTAGGCTAACAACATACATAAAAAACAATTGAAATCCAAGCCATATCCAATTCAAATTGATTAAAATCATACTTTGGAGGAAAGAGAAAACAAACCCATGACTTAAATCCCTCATTTCAAGTGAATCAATCACATGTATGACCTTACAAGCATACATCCAACATAGTAAATCATAGAATGCAAGTTTATAGCCCTTGTTTGCATCAAAACATCAAGATTTGAAATTCATACCCAAATTGCAAAGTTTTCTAAAATGAAGACAAGAGTTAGATTTACTTGATTACCTTGCTTCCTAGTTAAATCTATGCGTGATGTAGGCTTTAATAGTGATCCAGATGATACCTTTATCAATTCTCTTCAACCATATTTGCACTTCCACTTCTTTCTCCCTTTGACATTCTCTCTCTCTTTTTGGGATCATCGTCAACTCTACCCGAATCATTTCCTCTCTACTTTTGGGGTAGATCATAGTACTATAGAATCACCAGCATCCTTCGAGGTGGATCACACTCTTGGTTATGCTAACTCTAAGTATGTTTTTCTTATGTGGCCTCTGGGAGATGACACTAACTTAAAGTTTGCAACCATCACGATGTTTTCAAAATCTTCTAGGTTCAAGTGGATGTTTAACCATACCAATTTATGGCACAACCGTGGAATGCCTAACGGCTGTCCCATACTGATAATTAGTCACTTGATCATGAGCCTATCTACCCTCAGGCATACACCAAGAATACTTTCCTCTTTCCCTTTTTGTGTTTTTTGCTCTCTCTTTATTTCACTATCACAAGGGTCTCATCACCCAAGTAACCCTTGACTTTATCTTATGCATGTTACCCACTACATCCCTAGGTTAGATCCTTAGTTTGAGTGAAAATTTAGGCTAATATCCTCTTAAAAGGGTCAATTGAGCTCATTATCCTTATCAGATAGCTGGCAGTCGACTTCCCTCTCCCTGACAGTCAATTGCTAACTTACTATCTAACATTTATGCTTCTGGCTAAAAGCTATCAGAGAGTTAGCAGTAGGCTGCTAGCCTCGACATTCGACTTTCAAGGGTCTAGCAGTTGGCTGCTAGCCTACTATAAGACTTCTTAGGGAAATCGAGGCTTGACAGTCGACTGCTAAAGCACGGTAGTCAACTGCTAGCCTTCAAAGTGTTTTTTGGAAAATGAAAAACATAGCAGTTGACTTCCAAGGGTCTGGTAGTCGGCTACTAGCATTCTGTCTCACTTTTTTAGGTAGATTATAAGCACGATAGTCAACTTCCATGGTTGGCAGTTAGTTGTTAGCACTCATTCTGTGTGAGAAATTATGGTTTTACCCAGAGTTTGACCCCTAAAACATGTTTTCAAACCCACTTTTCAAAGTATGAACTCAATGCCAGCATTTACCCAGCATTTCCCATTCATAGTAGCCCAAAACATAGCTTAACATTTATTAAACTAAAGTCAACCCACATTTTCTTACCTAAGGCAAAAACCCAACTTCAAAAATCATTCACAAGCATAAATGAGCCAAGTAAATCAACACACATTACCCAATAATAGTTAAAACACATAGAATTTTGGTTTTAAAAACCCCAAACTTAACTTAAAACATTCCAAAAATTACATTTATTAGCAAGTTTTCTTTATATTTCAAAAATTAGGTTTAGGATGAATTGCTACCTGGATTACTGGCAAATTGTGTGTGTTTGATGTGTAGAGATGATCCTCCCTTACTGCAGGATTGAATCCTAGCCTTAAATCAACCTTTACTTTCGAAAATCTTCCCTTCCCAGCCCTAACTCTGTACTTTCTCCCTCTTCTCTCTCTCTCTAGAAGGCTGAAGTTCTAGAAATGTGAGGCTAGGGTTTAGGGCTTTTGATTGTAATTTTCCTTATTTGCATTCTAGTCATTGCCCCACTTTGTGCATTTATCTAGCTGAACTTTTTCCCTTTGTACTTGGGTCCTTAGCCACACTCTTCACTTAGAACTTTGTTTCTTTCAATTAGGTCCCTACAATAATGTAACTATATGTGATTAATGCAATATACACAAGCATAAAGATTAAATTAACAACTAACAAAAATCTCCTTAATCATACTAGGAGTGGATGTCACATTCTCCCTTCCTTTAAATAATTTAGTCCTCAAAATTAAAATATACCTATTCAAATAGTTCAGGGTGGGACTTCCTCATGTCCTCATCCTTCTCCCATGTCACCTCTTGTGGAGATCACTGATCCTATAAAACCTTAGCCAGAGGGATAACCTTGTTCCTCTATTGCTTGACCTCATTATTGATGATTCTCAATGGCTTTAGATGATAAGTTAAATTTTCTTTTAACTGTACTGTACTGGCATTAAGAATGTGGGATAGGTCATGGATGTATTTTCAAAGTTGTGAGACATGGAAAACATTATGGAGGTTTGATAAGAATAGGGGTAAGGCTATTTGGTATGTTGTTCGACCAACCTTTCTTAGGATTTTGAATGGCCCAATATACCTTGGATTCAATTTTCTAGACTTAATGGCCCTACCTATACCAATAACAGGTGATACTCTAAGGAAGAGGTGATCTCTTTCACTGAATTCTAGTGGCCTCCTTCTTTTATCAGCATACTTCTTTTGTCTATCTTGAGCCTTAGCCATGTTATCTTGATTATCCTAATTTGGTCTATAGTTTGCTAAACCAACTCTGGTCCGAGCAACTATCTCTCCCCTACCTCAAACCAACACATAGGTGATATACACTTCCTCTCATACAAGGCTTTATAGGGTACCATCCCTCTACTAGAATGGAAACTATTATTGTATGAGAATTCTATTAATGCTAGGCTTTGATCCCAACTTCCCTTATGCTCTAAGGCACACGACCTAAGCATATCCTCTAAGGTCTAAATGTTCTTTCCATTTGTCCATCTATTTGAGGATGATATGCAATACTCAGGCTCAACCTAGTACTAAAGGCTTTCTAGAAAGCTCTCCAAAACCTAGAGGTGAATCTAAGGTCTCTATATGAGATAATACTAGTAGGGATTCCATGGAGTCTCACTATCTCCTAGATTCTATGGTGACTCTAGGCTTCCTGAAATTGATCTTAATAGGTAGGAAATGTGTGGACTTAGTCAATCGGTTTAATATCACCCAAATGGCATCATTTCTTGACTGAGTCTTAGGCAAGCCTACTACAAAGTCCATAAAGATCTTATTCCACTTCCATTTAGGAATATCTAGAGGTTGTAACAACCCAGCAGGTTTCTGATGTTCAATCTTTACCTATTGAAATACTATACACTTAGTGACATACTCAGCAATGTGCTTTTTCATGCCTAGCTACCAGAATCTTCCCTTTAAATCTTGGTACATCTTGGTAGCGCCAGGATGAATAGTATAGTTGCTCTTATGAGCTTTCTCTAAAATTTTCTCTCTCATTTCCCTTAGACTTAAGACATAAATCCTATTTTGGAAGGTCATAACCCATCTATCACCTTCTAGAATTCCTTTGGGTCCTTTAGGGACTTTAAGAATTCATCCTCCCATTGAGCCTCTAGGATCTGAGCCCTAAGGTCATTCTCAATCTACAATTCACCTAGACTTATTCTATCTGGTAGCATTAATGTGGATAAGCTCAAATTTATGAAATTTTCAATTAAACCCATCTCATACACCATCATTTGAGCTATATGAAGGGATTTTCTACTCAAGGCATCTGCCACAACATTGGCTTTTCTTGGATGATATTTTAGCTTAAAATCATAATCCTTGATGAACTCCATCCATCTCCTCTATCTCATGTTTAGCTCCTTCTGATCAAAAAGGTACTTGAGACTTTTGTGGTCACTAAATACCTCAAACCTAGAACTATAAAGATAATGCCTCTAAATTTTCAAGGCAAAGACTATGGCTGCTAATTCTAGGTCATGAGTAAGGTAGTTACTCTCATGGGGCCTCAACTGCCTAAAAGCATAGGCCACTACCTGTCCCTCTTACATCAGGACACACCCTATACCCTTCTTGGATACATCGCAATACAACTCAAATCTTTCCAACGGATTTGGGATAACTAGCATAGGTGCGGTGGTCAAAATTTCCTTCAAGGTTTGGAAACTAAGCTCACATTCAGAGTCCCACCTAAATGGAACATCCTTTCGAGTCAACTTGGTCATGGGCATCACTCTTTGTGAAAACCCTTGTATAAACCTTCTATAATAACCAACTAATTTGAGGAAGCTATGGATTTCAGTCACTATTGTAGGTCTTTCCCAATGAACTATAGCTTCAATATTATTGGGATCTACCGCTACCCCATCTTGGGTGATCACATATCTTAGGAATCTCACCTCCTCTAACCAAAACTCACATTTCTCAAGTTTTGCATACAACTACCTCTCCCTAAGCACTTACAACACAATGTTAAGGTGTTGTTCATGCTCTTCCCTATTTTTAGAATATACAAGAATATCATCAATGAACACTACCACGAACTAATCAAGGTAGGGTCTAAAGATGCGATTCATGTAATCCGTGAAAATAGCTGAAGCATTTGTTAGGCTAAATGGCATTACAAGAAATTCGTAATGCCCATACCTAGTTCTAAAAGTGGTCTTAGGTATATCCTCACTTCTCACTTTGATCTGATAGTACCCCGACCTCAGATCGATCTTAGTAAACACAACTTCTCTTAATTGATTTGACAAGTCATCAATCCTAGGGAGTGGGTATTTGTTTTTCACGGTCACCTTTTTCAATTGCCTATAGTTTATGCACATTCTCATACTTCCATCCTTTTTCTTCATAAACAAGACTGGTGCTCCCCATGATGAAGCACTAGGCCTGATGAATTACTTTTCTAGGAGGTCTTCTATCTAAACCTTGAGTTCAATAAGCTCAAATAGAGACATCCTATATGGTGCTATAGAGATCGGTCCTGCACTAAGAATTAACTCTATAGAGAATTTTACTTCTCTCTCTGGTGGAAGGCTAAAAATCTCTTTAAGAAAGACATCAGAAAACTCTCTAACTACAAGGATACTATCAAGCTTATGCTAACCCTCAACCCCAAAAGAACATAGGAAACATAATCTTTGGATATTTTCCTCAGTACCCCTATTCACAAGTATAGTATCCATAAAAGTCACAGACTTCTCATAACAATTTAAAACCACTTTATTATAAGATAGCCAATCCATTCCCAAAATGGCATCTAAGTCTGCCAAAGGTAGATAGATAAGGTTAATAGAAAAAGGTTTACTTTCAACAATGATAGGGCAGTTTAAACAAGTTAAGAAAGTCAAGATATGTTTTTCAGTCGCAGTAGAAATAGACAAGTCATATGGGAGTTTGGTCACAGGTAGGCTTAACTTTTCCACACATTGATGAGAAATAAAGGAATGAGTAGGCCAGAATCATGTAGTATAATTAAAGGAATATCATTTATAAAAAACTGACCTTTGATACAATCATTGGATTGGTCCACCCCTTTGCCCTTAAGGGTGTAGACTCTCCCTCTAGTTAGAGGCTTAGGGGCCTCAGTTGGTTTCTTCCATAGTGGGCACTCCCTGCTAAAGTGTCCTAACTTACCACACTTGTAGCAGACATTTTGTCCAAGCAAACAAGGCTCATTCTTGTGAATCTTCCAGCACTTGAGGCAGCCATTAAAAGTAGTTTGCCCACCCATAGGCTTCTTCCCAGTTTGAACCTCTTTCCCCTTAGCAAGGTCCTATGGCATTTTCCTCTTAAAGGGGTTATACTTTTTTCTCTCCTTAGCAGTCTCTGCTAGGCCTTTCACCATTATGCGACCCTTGTTTGCCAACAAAGCATAATTCTTTATCTTCATAGGGGCCACAACCTTTTTCAACTCTTGGTTAAGCCTAGCCTGTAAGTGCATGGCCTTCCATGTTTCATCTTGTTTCACTTGTAAGTAAGAGGAAAACTTAGATAGCTCCTCAATCTTAGCTAGATAGTCATTGAAAGACATACCTCCCTGCTTGATCTTCATAAACTTGACCTCTTTCTCGTTCCTCACACTTTGAGGAAAGTAATTTTCTATAAAAGCATCTTTAAAAGATCCCTAAGTGATCTGAACTCCTTGGGCCTCCATTAACTGCTTAACCCCTTTCCACCAATGCTCAGCCTCTCTAGCTAGCATGTAAACCATCCCTTGTAGGTCTGATCCCTAACTAGTTTTCCCTCAGGGTTAGGGTTTCTATTTACATTCCTATCCTCTTGCATCTGCCTTAGTACTTCAACAGTGATAGTCGCCTATTGTGTGGCAGCAGTAGCCTGTTCCCTCATAGCCTTCACCATCCTTATCAAGGTCTGCATTACCCCAGCTAAGTTTGCTTCTCCATCCTTGTCCCTTGTACCATTTCTCCTGGGAGGCACCATTGCTTACTCTTCAAAACAAACATTATTGAGGTGATCAGCCTTATTAACAAAATATTTATAAAAAAATATATGACTTCATAAGAAATACTGTACATTCCCCAAACCTAGCACTCAATTCATCAAGTTAAAACATAACACAAGTAGGCAACTGCTTAGGCTCAGCTAACTAACTTGTAATAGTCTCTATCCTAAGGAATCTACCCATACCACTTAATTAACATCTATCACTACCGAGTCAGCTATGTGCTAACTGTGGTATCCATGCTTTGATACCAACCAATAAAACACCCCCATTGGCCTATGGTTCCTTTTAAGTGTTTAAAGGTATAATGTATATAATTATCATAATAATGGTGTATTACTATCACTTCTACCTTAGTAAATTTTAAACTTTTTACCAAGTTGATTAATTCGCTGCCATTTGGGTTAGTCTCTACTCTCGGGTTCTCTCAACATTGCAGCGGAATAAATATATATAGAATAAACCTGGATTTACTATACATAAACATGCATTCTCAACTAAATATAGTCAATTAACTATTGGGCATAGAGGCAACAATCCTACCACTCATAACCCCATTAATTAGTTTATTCATCAATCCAGCCTAATTCCTATACAGATAAGTTAGAATAGGTTATGCAAAATAATCTTACACTAGCCTTTCTCAAAATATCATGAAGGCTAGATCAATTCTACCATGTACTTATACTATTTAAACTAAACAGTTTGTATGCCCAGATTAGACATTTCTTTATACTTTACCTTCTTCTCCAACCCAAGGGGACCTACACATTTGATACATGCCAACACTAAAATGAAAAATGATTCTCAGTAGCAATGCAACCTGTTATGAAATCCATTGACTTGTACCACTGTGCTCGCACGAAAAACTTTACATTCTCTCATAAAATATATCACATGCTATTGGGATATAATGCATGAAACATACTTTCAATCATATGCTTAGATTTATGCATGTACATTTCAATACATTATCTTTAAAATAAGGAATGTCCATTCATCATCATTTTCATCATCATTTTCATATAAAAATAGATGTATGATAGTAAACATGCCATCATTTCATTTCCATCACATGTGTGCAGTACATAAAACACCCTAAGAGTAATTGAGAGAGTCGCCCAGCAACAACTTCATGCACCACTATCTATATGAATGAGCGCATGTCTATTTAGTCATGCTTTAACTTTTGTACATTTTGAGGCATCCCCTAGTGGATACAAGTACCTTAATGGTCCCTGCCCATTTCTAGTAGATCATCCTTGACCAGCGAGATTACCTCCCTTTCATCCCAAACGGGGCTAGTATAAATTCATGGGATCACTGTCAACTCTACCTAGATCATGTCCTCTTTACTTTTAGGGTGGATCATAGTACTATGGAATCACTACCATTCCTTTCAGGTGGATCACACTCTCGGTAGGCTATTCTCTACATATAATCTAGGGTGAATCAGCTCATGCCTATGGTTATGCTAACTCTAAGTATGTGTTTCTTATGTGGCCTTTAGGAGATGACACTAACTTAAAGTTCGCATCCATCACTGTGTTTTCAAAATCATCTAGGTTCAAGTGGATGTTTAACCATCCAAATTTATGGCAGTGCCTAACGATTGTCCCATATTGATAATCGGTCACTCGATCATGAGCCTATCTCTGCTAAGGCATACACTGAGAATACTTTACTCTTTCCCTTTTTGTGTTTTCTACTCTCTCTTTATTTCATATCAAAAGGATCTCATCACCCAAGGGACCTGTGACTCTATCTTATGCATGTTACCCATTATATCCCTAGGTTAAATCCTTAGTTTGAGTGAAAATTTGGGCTAATCTCTTCTTAAAAGGGTCAATTAAGCTCATTATCCTTATCAGAGAGCTAAAAGTCGACCTCCCTCTCTCTAGCAGTTGGCTACTAGCTTACTATCTAAAATTTTTGCTTCTAGCCGAGAGCTATCATAAAGTTCACAGTCGGTTGCTAGCCTCGACAGTTGACTTCCAGGGGTCTGGCAGTCAGCTACTAACCTACTGCGAGACTTCTTAGGGAAATCGGGGCTCAATAGTTGATTGCTAGGGCACGACAATCGACTGCTAGCCTTCAAAGTGTTTTTTGAAAAATGAAAAACATGACAGTTGACTTACAAGGATCTAGTAGTCGGCTGCTAGTGTTCTGTCTCACTTTTGTAGGAAAATTATGAGCATGGTAGTTGACTTCCATGGTTGGCAGTCGGCTGCTAACACTCATTTTGTGTGAGAAATCATGGTTTTACCCAAAGTTTGGCCCCAAAACATGTTTTCAAACCCACTTTTCAAAGTATAAACTCAATGCCAGCATTTACCCATCATTTCTCATTCATAGAAGCCTAAAACACTACTTAACATTTCTCAAACTAAAGTCAGCCCACATTTTCTTACTTAGGGTAAAAACCCAACTTCAAAAATCATTCACAAGCATAAATGAGCCAGGTAAATCAGCACACATTACCCAATAGTAGTTAAAACATATAGAATGTAGGTTTTAAAAATCCCAAACTCAACTTAAAACATTCCAAAAATCATATTTATTAGTAAGCTTTCTGCATATATTGAAAATGGGGTTGAGGATGAATTGCTACCTAGATTATTGGCAAAATGTGTGTGTTTGATGTGTAGAGATGATCCTCCCTTACTGTAGGATCGAATCCCAGCCTTAAATCAACCTTTACTTCTGAAAATCTTCCCTTCCTAGCCCTACCTCTGCACTTTCTCTCTCTACTCACCCTCTTCTCTCTCTTTCTCTTGAAGGCTGAAGTTAAGGAAATGTGAGGCTAGTGTTTAAGGCTTTTGAATGTAATTTTGCTTATTTGTATTCTAGTCCTTGCCCCACTTTGTACATTTATCTAGCTGAACTTTTTCCTTTTTCACTTGGGTCCTTAGCCACACTCTTCACTTAGAACTTTGTTTCTTTCAATTAGGTCCCTACACTAATGCAACTATATGTGATTAATGCAACATACACAAGCATAAAGATTAAATTAACAACTAACAAACATCTCCTTAATCATACTAAGAGCGGATGTTACAGAGATGGCATCAGCTAAGTACAAACGGCTATTTTTGCAAAGATTTCATCTGACTTGTTTTCTGAGCGGATTTTTAACCTTTTCTCTTGCAAAAAATCTATATATAGAACCTCTGGAAAGCCTCCAAACTAGCTGAAAACATAGAACGAAAACCATCTTTTGAAAATCATCTTGAGCTCTAGTTACTATTAGTTTTAGTAGTTCTTCTTTTATAAAATTTACTCTAATTGAGAGAGTTCTTAGCTGATATAATTTCTTCTTCTTAACTGAGAGATATCTAAGAAAGGTTTTCCTTGAGAAGGGAGAAAGTTTGTAGTGGCTCACAAGTGCCCTATGTTTTTAAACTTGTGATAATAGTGAAAATCCCAAGTTGTGCTTAGGGACTGGATGTAGGCTTGTTAATAAGCTAAACCAGGATAAACTTCTATGTGCCTTAAGTTTTCACACATTATCTTCTGCTTTTACTTTCAGCAGTTCATTTTACTATCATTACTATTTTTTTTGTTGCTAAAATCTCTATCTTGTGGAGACTGCTCTTGTTACTCTGTTCTGGGTTAATTTAACTAAACAACTTTCTGCATTTGCCATCTAAAGAAATTTTTTTTTCTACATAACTGCATGAGCTAATTTTTAATTCTCCATAAGAATTTTTTTAACACCCAATTCACCCCCCTTTGGGTACCAACCATTCCTAACAAGTGGTATCAGAGCTTGGCTCTTGGTAAAATGACTTAACAGGCTCAAGAGTCGAATATGTTTGGTCTTGGAGATAATGTGTTACCTAAAGGACTTTCTATCAATAAATCTCTAGGTTTTAATGGAGAAAATTATATTTTTTGGAAACTCAAGATGAAAATATTCTTTGAAGTAGTAGATGTAGGCCTTTGGGAAGTGATTGAAGATGGACCTTATATTACTTTGAAAGAAGAGAATGGCCACACAATTACAAAACCTAAAAGTGAATGGTATGACAAATAAAAGAAGGGTTCAATTAAATGCCAAGGCTAAACTAATTCTTACTAGTGCACTAAGCCAGGATGAATACTTTAGAGTATCTAACTGTGACAATGCAAAGGAAATGTGGGAAGCCTTGGAAATTGCTTATGAAGGAACTTTAGGAGTTATAGAGAATAAGATAAACCAACTCACTCACCAATATGAAATGTTCAGAATGAAACAAGGTGAGAAAATTAAAGAAATGCAAATATAGTTTACTCATATTATGAATCATTTGGCTATTCTAGGTAAAAATTACATAACAAAGGAGTTAGTGGCTAAGGTCCTGAGATCTCTCCCCATGGAATGGCAACCAAAGGTGATAGCCATTAAAGAAAGCAGAGGATAATCTATCAAATCAGTATTAGCTCTTTTTGGCAATCTTCAAGAGCATGAGTCAAAACTATAATAGCTTATGCTCTATGAAGAAACAAGACAAAAAGAAGAAAAGTCTTTCACTCAAGGCAACTTCCTCACAGTAGATAGAAGAAGAGGATGATGATGATAGTTCAAATTCTCTGCCTGAAGGAATAGAGATAAATGAAGAAAACTTTGGCCTATTCATAAAAAAATTCAAGAAATTCTTCAATAACAAAAAGAAGAAAACATTTAGAAGAAATCAAGATAGGAGCAGAGAACCTCTAACTTGCTACAAATGCAAGAAAAGTAGGCACATCAAATGGGAGTGTCCCTAATATTTAAAGAAGCAAGAAATTCTTGAGAAGAAGAAGGAAAAGAAGAAGGCTTTTTTCTCATCAATATGGGGAGATAGTGATAAAGATAATGATGGGGAGCAAGAAGAAGCAAATCTATGCTTAATGGCCAAAGAACAAGATGAGTTAATAAATCAGAACCTCTCTCCTTCATATGATGAACTCTTAGATGCCTTTGAGGAATTACATAATGAGTCTCTTAAAATAGCAAAATCTTTATCTTTATCAAAAAGAAAAACTCTTGATTATGAAAAAGAAATTGGTTCATTGAAAGAAGAAAATCTATGTCTAAAACAAAAAATCTCCATCTTGGAAAAACTTGAAATATGTGTCAATATTTGTGAAGAATGTGAAAATTGAAAGTTGAAAAAGAAGATTTGACAAACACTCTAGCAAAATTTACAAATTGAAGAGATAATCTAAATATACTTCTTGGAAAACAAAGATGTATGTTCAACAAAGCTGGTATAGGATATAAATCCAACACAAAAAAAAGTATTACAAAATTTCTTTGTTCCTTCTGTTCAATCTAGTAGTCCCTATACCACTTTTTTTCATTGTGGCTAAAAGGGACATAACTCACATGCATGTGCTTATAAGAAAAATGGACTTTTGGAAAACAAGAAAAAGTGGGTTTCCAAAGGGATGACTAACTCACAAGGACCTAAAAAGATTTGGGTACCCAAGAACAAAGGTTGAAATTTTTTTGCAGACTTGTCTAAAGGCAAATGGTGACAAATGGTACTTGGATAGTGGATGCTCAAAACATATGTTTGAAGACAAATCCAAGTTCATATCCCTTCAACCCAAGGATAGAAGGAAAGTCACCTTTAAAGGAGATGACAAAGGAAGAATCATTGGAATAGGTAAAGTTGGTAAGAATTCATCCACCACCATTGATAATGTCTTACTAGTAGAAGGTTTGAATCATAATCTCTTAAGTATTAGTCAATTGCGTGAAAAAAATAATTAAGTAATTTTTTATTCAAATCATTGTACTATGGAAAACATGGCAAACAATAAAGTCATCTTAATAGATTATAGAATTAACAATGTGTACATGGTTAATTTAGAGGAAGAACCTCCTTTAGACTCAAAATATTTAATTAGCATAAATAATGATAGCTAGGTCTGGCATAGGAGATTGGCTCATGCTATCATGAGTCTTTTAGATAAACTAGCTAAAAAGATTTAGTAATAGGCTTACCTAAGATTAGCTTTGAAAAAGACAAAATCTTTGATGCATGTCAAAAAGGAAAACAAGTTAAAGCATCTTTTAAATCTAAAGATATTGTCTCTTCCTCTAGGCCTTTACAACTCCTCCACCTAGATTTTTTTGGTTTAGCTAGAACCAAAAGTCTAGGAGGAAATTATTATGTGCTTGTTGTTGTAGATGACTTCTATAAATTTACTTGGACTTTATTTCTTTCCCAAAAAGATCAATCTTTTATAGCGTTGGTCAAATTATCCAAACTCATTGAAAATGAACAAGAAATAACTATTGTGAAAATTAGAAGTGATCATGGGGGAGAATTTGAAAACAACCACTTTGAGAATTTCTGTGAAGAAAATGGGATTGAACGCAATTTTTCTTGTCTAAGAAATCCGCAACAAAATGGGGTAATAGAAAGAAAAAAATAGAACTTTAAAGGAAATGGCTAGGACAATGCTTAATGAAAGACTACTACCTAGCTATTTTTAGGCTGATGCTATAAACACTGCCTGCTACATCATGAATAGAGCACTCATCAAACCTATATTAAAGAAAACCCCCTATGAATTATACAAAGGAAGAAAACCCAGTATCTCTCATCCCCATGTGTTTGGCTACAAATGTTTTGTTCATAACAATGGAAAAGACAATCTAGGAAAATTTGATGCTAAACCTAATGAAGCAATTTTCTTAGGCTATTCTAGCACTAGCAAAGGCTACAGAATATTTAATAAAAGAACCTCTTCTGTAGAAGAATCTATTTATGTTGTCTTTGATGAATCTAACCCTCTTGAATCAAGAGATGTATCTAGTGACATTACAGTTAGACTTGAGAATATAAACATTCAAGAAAAAGAAGACAGCAAAGAAAAAAAAGGTCAATCATCAAGTTCAAAAGTTGAAGAGAAAGAAGCAGAGACAACACTTCCACAATCTTGGAGAAATGTGAGACACCATCGGATTGATCAAGTAATAGGTGATGTTTCACAAAAGGTAATGAATAGAAATTCTCTTAAGAATACTAGCTATGATATTTGTCTCTTGTCTAAAATTGAACCTAAAAATATAGAAGAAGCTTTAATGGATGAACATTGGGTATTGGCCATACAAGAAGAATTAAATCAATTTGAAAGGAGCCAAGTTTGGGACTTAGTTATTGTACCCAATGATCACCCAATTATTGGCACAAAGTGGGATTTTAGAAAAAAACTTGATGAATTAGGAAAAGTTGTAAGAAATAAAGCTAGATTAGTTGCAAAAGGATAAAATCAAGAAGAAGCAATAGATTATGATGAAACCTTTGCTCCTATAGCAAGATTAGAAGCTATTAGAATGCTCTTAGCTTTTGCATGTTCTAAAAACTTTAAACTATTTCAAATGGATGTAAAGAGTGCCTTTTTAAATGGATTCATAATGGAAGAAGTTTATGTAATGCAACCACCTAGTTTTGAAAATTCAAATTTACCAAACCATGTTTTCAAATTAAAAAAGGCCTTGTATGGATTAAAACAAGCTCCTAGAGCTTGGTATGAAAGGCTAAGTAATTTTCTAATTGAAAATGATTTCTCAAGAGGTAAAGTTGACAATACATTATTTATTAAAAATAGAGATAATAATCTATTAATTGTTCAAATCTACATGGATGACATTATATTTGGATCTATTAATGAAATTCTCTGTAAAGAATTTGCTAAGCTCATGCAAAGAGAATTTGAAATGTCAATGATGGGAGAACTCAACTTCTTCCTTGGACTTCAAATAAAACAACTTAATGAAGGTATCTTTGTTAGCCAAACAAAATATACCAAAGAGATACTTAAGAAGTTTGGCATGGAGAATGCAAAGGAATTGGAATTTCTATGAGTCCAGCCATTAAAATAGGCAAGGATGAAGAAGGTGAACCATTTGACATTACTAAATACAAAGGTATGATTGGTTCATTCCTTTATTTAACTGCAAGTAGACCTGATATAATGTTTAGTGTATGCATGTGTGCTAGGTTCCAAACCTGTCCTAAATTGTCTCATTTCACTATTATAAAAAGAATTTTCAAATATTGGGTTGGAACCTCAAATATGGGATTATGGTATCCTAAAGGATATCCATGTCAGTTGATAAGATACTCTGACTCTGATTTGCTGGTAGCACAATTGATAGGAAAAGTACAAGTGGTACTTGTCAATTTCTTGGAAAATCATTAGTATCTTGGTTCAGTAAAAAATAAAATTGTGTAGCTCTTTCAACTACTAAAGCTAAGTATTTAGTAGCTGGAAGTTGTTGTGCACAAGTTTTATGGATGAAACAACAACTCCAAAGTATAGATGTGAATCTTTAAAAAATTCCAATTAAATGTGACAATACTAGTGCCATCAACTTAATAAAAAATCTCATCATGCATTCATGAACTAAGCACATAGATATAAAACATCATTTCATCAGAGATCAGGTGCTTAATCATAATGTCTCCTTGGAATTCATTCAAACTAAGTATCAACTTGCTAATATTTTTACAAAACCTCTTCCTGAAGAGAGATTTTGTTACATAAGAAAAGAACTTGGATTGTTATCGCCTCATTGAGCATATTTATAACTTTATTTACTCTTTTCATGTGAACTAACTTAATCTTTGGAGTGGCCTTAGATTTGTTTTGTAGGATCTCCTTTGATCCCAAAAGGCTATCTGAAATTTGACAAAGAAAAGGTTCAAGATTACTGCTATACAACCAAAATTTTTCCAAAATCCTTTAAAAGGAGGAACAACTAAAATTAGATTAGAATACAATATCAAGAAGACACAGAATTAGACTTAAATTTGGACAACAAAAGGTACCACTTGACTGCCACAACGATAGCAGTCGACTGCTATCTCTTTGGATCAAAGAAATTCCAACATAGAGAGCGAGTAGTCGACTGACATATCGGTACCAGTCAATTGATAAGCTACAACCACTTAGCAGTCAACTGGTAAATGGATGGCAACAGACTAGTAAGCCACTGGAATCTCAATAGAAAAGCTGAGCCTTTAACAGTCAACTGCTACCACATTACCAGTCGACTGATACATTCTTCCCCAATTCTGGGTTTGGAAGAGCATAACAATCAACTAATAAGCAGATGGTAGTTAACTGGTAAGCTATTGGAATTAATTTACGCCTAATGGTCACTTGACAGTCAACTACTAAGGACCTAACAGTAACTGCCAAGGCTCTGAACAGTTATTTTAAGGTAGAAAATGTAATAACCTGATTAAAAATTAAAGAATTGGGATAAAAATAATAGGAAACCTTAAAATATTGTTAGGAAGTGATTAAAAATATTTTCCTGATCTTGTAATTTAAATTTGAGAATTTTTTGGGATAAAAATTTTATCTGCCTTTTTAGGAGGTCAATTTAAATGTAATAACTTAGTAGGTATTTTTAGGAGGCTTAAGAGCCTCAAAAATTCACAAATTCCTTTCATATGATCCTAATCTTGCCTAAATCAAAAAATGCATCTAAAATTTGTTTAGGGCAAAGTGAGAAAAGACCAAAATGCCCTTGAATGCCCTAAATATTCAAAATTTCCTTATTTCCTCCTATTTTCCCTTTCCTCTCGCTCTCTCCCGCGTGATTTCGCCTCTCTTTTCCTCCCACCATTGCGCGAAGTTGCTGTCGCCATAATCGCCGTGCTGCGACACCACTGAATCGCACCACTTGCGCTGCTCATTGCTGTTGAGCTCTTGCTGACATCCCCAGTCGCTGATAGCTACTGTAGCTGCCATATTTCATGGTTTCCTCTCTTTTTCGTTCAGCCATTTAACTCCTCGATTCAACAAAAAGAGTCACTATCCGACCACACTGCCAACACCAACAACTAGCCTGAGTTTCCCTCTTCCTCCACTAGCTGCCAACCGGCGAAGAACCATAACCATGTACTGTGAATGGAGAAGAAACGTTTTGGAGCAACCGCTGCGTTTCGCCAAAAAATTGCAATTAAAATGCCATTTTTTGCCAAATCGATCCCAGATCTAGCATCCTCGTGCTTCGAGCTACGTTTTAGACTAATTTTCAATGCCAGCCACTATTTGTTGCCATGCACCACTGTGAGCCACTGTGCTCCTCTGTGTGCCATCGCTGAAGTTGCTAGAAAGAAGCAGGGATCAAATTTCAAACTTTTAATACCTTCAGTATAATTTAAAATACTATAATTTGATGTTTTCCTGTAGATTTTAATTCTGATTATGCCTAGATATTAGAACGAAGTAAAAATTAGGCATTTAATTATAAGAAAGTGTAATTGAAAGGAAAATTGCATAAGATTTGAATTGTTTCCTCAGGAAATTAATTGTGAGAACAACCTTCAAGGAAAAAAAAGGACCTGGTCCGAATAAGAGCAAATGATAAAAGGTAAAGTGATATCCACTCCTCTGACTTTTAACGGATGTTGTGAATTACTGCTTTAAGTATAAATTGTATTGAATGGGAATAAGTGCTAAAAATAATTGATTTGCATGAGAATTATACATGAGTATATAAGATTGCCTGTGTATTGAGAATGCTTGCTGTATGTTTGCTAGATTTGGCTATTGGGATTATATGCCATAGGGATGGACTATCTTAGGGTGGATATTCAATATCTGGTATAGGACGGCCGTTGAATATCCCCTATGTAGATGATTTTGTAAATTAATTTATTTTAATTGAATTGGTTTGCATTTGTTAGGAATTATTCATTAAACTAGGACAACCCTATGAAAGGTTCAAGGAGTAAAGAGGGGTTAACCTATACGGGCCGATGTTTTGGTTTAAGTATGATATCTTATAACCTTGAGCATTAGTCGACTATGCGTATGTAGTGCTATATAGACTATATAAGGATGAGAATTAGCTATTGTTCTAGGGGACGCCCTAGATGTTGGTTCTCACCCGGTCCTTGAGTGGGTGATTGGTGTGATGGATCACACTGACAATATAGGATGTCGTTTTCGGGTGATTGGTGTTACAGATCACACCCAACTAAAACCATGTTTTTAGATAAAACGGCATGCAACATGAAATGAATAATCACATGAGATGTGTGATAGATGAATATATAAGAATTTCAGGCATAATTTTCAGTATGATTTTTCAGATTAAAGATAATATACTCATTATATTATTTTGCATTAATTTCCCATAGTCATTTTGAATTTATAAGTATTTAGTAATTCACATGTATTTAAACTGTTTTGTGGAGAGACATTTTCTGTGCATTGTCACAGCTGAGTATTCAACTATTTTAAATATTTAATTGTAAATTGCTCTACTGGGATCTAATAATCTCATTAAGTTGTTTGCTCAAATGACCAAGAGCAGGGAAGGCCTAGGAGATAGCTAGGTAGAAGAAGGATGTCAGGATATCCTTGGAGCTGTTATATGGATGTAGAAATTAGGCTTGAACATATATATAAATCTCTATTACTGTCTTTTGATTATATTAGTGAGATTACTGGATATATATGTTGAATTTGGGCTGTTATGTATATGGGAAAATGTCTGATTTTTAGGGGAAACCCTGTTGAATTTTCTGTAGGAAATGTTTAGGAGAAATATATGTGTATAATGAATTTGATGAATTGTAGTCTTATTTACTGATGTATGAATGGATTTAGTACCATGATGTAACATATCTCAATTGTATCTGAATGGTTGTTAGAATTTATATTTCAGAGTATGATATGGTTTATAATGTGATAATAGACATGCTGCATAGGATTAATGGTTAAGTGGAATTTGAATGGAATGTGAGAAGAGTCTATTTGGGTTACGCTCAACCAGTAGCGACCCTATGATGTTCCTTAACATAGGAAAAGTGAAAAAATTTATTTAGAATATTGTATGCTTCCGTTACTTTGATAAATGTATAACATGAGTAAGGGGGTCATTATAGAAAACCCTCATTTCTCGCAACCCCTTCGATTTTCCTCTCCAAAATTCTCTTAATTCTCCTATTTTTAACTTCTAAATCTTCAGAAATTGCACTGATTACTTGCTTCAAACCTCGATTGTGACCAAAATCCACTGATTTTCTAACAAAGTCAGTCACAATTCATCTCCAAATCTCCCAATTTCTAGCTCAACAAACTCTAACTACCCCAATCGAGAATCTTGCGATTTTGGTGCAAATCCCACACTATTCGCCCACCTAGCCTTCGTTGAATATCCTTTTTCATCAATTTATCATCAATGGCGGCCAGAACAAAGAGATTGAAGACCAAGGGATCCTCTTCCAAAGGCTCTTCTCCCTCAACATTATTTTCCTCAAAATCTAAAGAGAAAAACTACCTGGAAAACTTTGGTCAGCGCTCAGTGGCCACCAATAAGTATGTTGATATTGCATTTTTTGAGAAAGAGCAACTTCCTGTATTTCCTCTCTTGAAGAAAGCTGGATTGTACAAGTTAATAAAACTTCAAAGGAAATAGAGTCCTAAGGTAGTTAAAGATTTTTATTCTAATCTTCAATGGGAGGAGGTAGATCACTATATTTCTATAGAGGTTAGAGGCAAACCTATCAAATTCACTCAACAACAATTAGGAGATTGGTTAGGTACTGAAACTAATGGCCATCTGCTTGGAGACCATCCCACCTCCTTAGGAACCATCCCTAACTATGACACTAGCATTGTACTAACTGCCTTGCTTCCCCATTCTGTAGCCTATCCTACATCAAACTTTCCTACACTCAGTTTACTTTGCACAATAGGTTGCTGCATTATGTAATAACAAACTATTTGGTTAACAAAGTGGGCAACCTGGCATATGCTAGTGAGTTTGAGCAATTTGCAATATACTATGTGTTGACTGAAGACCCTTTCAATATCCCCTACTTCATAATGGAAAAGATGCATAGATGTAGCAAGATTAAAAAGGTTGCACTATCTTATGGTTCACTTATCACTTAGATATTGGAAAAGCATAGCATTAATCCATTTGATAAAGAGGTCCTTCACCACACTGTCATTGATGAAACCACTCTTTCAAGGTTTCATTATACAAGGCATGGAAATGCTTGGGTCTAAAAACCACTATCTTATGCTCACAGTCAAAGTTAGGAAGAAAGAGAGCAAAGAGAAGCTACTCAAACACATCCTACATACAACGCCCTTATCTAGTATTACAATTCCTTTGATGTAAACATATAAGTTCAATACATTATTCTTGACCTTAATTATTCATTTTCAACGTCTGAGCATTTATACCATCAAGTATTATTATTATAGATTAGGTTCGAGTTCTTTTGCTCAGATAACCATACTTTATGTACAACAAAAATTAAAATTTCATACATCATAGTAGAATTCATAAAAATTTTATATTACAAATAATAAATGTCTATTACATCCTTCTGTGAGCATATACTAGGATATATGAAGTACCCGTCCATAAGGAGTCAGGAGATAACAAGCCTGTCACTCAAACTCCTCTTACAGAATAATCAGGGTGAACAGGTCCTTCACATATCCTTTCCCCAGTAATTTCCCTTTTCTATATATAGTTAAAATAAAAGTCCTAATTCTAATCCAAAAACCATGTATAAAACTAGGACCCAAAATAAAGGACAAAAATGCTCTTCACAAAAGGACTTTCATCTTTTCCCAATCTTGTTAAACATCTGCATCTGATACATATTAGCATATGAATGAGAAAACAAGTTTCCCAGTAGCTTAACAATTCATCATTTTAAAACCTACTAATATGTACCAGTGTACAAGCACAAAAAAATTTTCCTTTACATTCTATTCATTTAAAACAAAGTCTCATTTATATATACCAATTGGCAAGCATTGCATGATTAATTGAAATGTCAATGTGATAAAAGTAGATATTCTCATTTCAAGTATAACATCTTTTCATGGGATCACACATGTTAAAATTGAAATAAACAATGATCAGTTATACATTTCATTCTTAAAACTTACCTTATCTCAAAGTGTGAAGCACCTTCGGTCACACCTCACTAGGTCACGTGTAGAGCACCTTCGGCCACACCTCAAGCATTGCGGACACTTGGCCACCTTTATCATTGTGAACACTAGGTCCCAAGTATGAAGCACCTCGGTCACACCTCACTAGGTCACATGTGTGGACACTTGGCCACCTTTATACTTTAATTGTAACTATAATTCATTACACTTTATAATCCATTTACATTTAGCATGGTGATTCGGCCACTAAAATTAAAATGAGCCGCTAGTTTTGGTCACCATAATAGGATAATAATCCTTTAGGTTTTTCATGCCACATTGTCAAATTTTTTCCTTCTTTCTATGTTTTAAACTTAATGGTATCATGCCTTAGAATTTCTAGGGTACTTTCTCCCACTTTCCATTTTTTTTTGTTATATCATTGGTAATTTATTTTACTTATTTTCTTGATTCATGTTACATGCTAAGTCTAAGGCTACAAAAAGTCTCCATTCTTACATTTCAATACCAAGGTGGGTTCTTATTATTTGTGAAAAGGATAAACCATTGACCATATATTAATTTATCATTTTATTCTCTCTTTTTCTTAACCAAACCGAAATGTAACCTTCCCCACACATTTTTTTAGCAAGCTTTTCCATGCATTGCAAAGGTCACTCTCAGGTTTGATAGGTTAACAAGGGTAATGCCATGGTTTTGACCATCATCTAGATAGCATACTCCCTTTAGGTATTATTTTTAACATAAGACCTACATTAATCATGCAAGGACATAAAATTTTGCCACTTTCTTATTCTAGGTTTTTGGCATGATGCATGCTGAAATTTTTGTGACAACCATTCTCTCATGGAAATAAACAACATCCACATCATCACATTAACAAATACAACCAAATCATCATGCAAGCTTAGCCAAAGGAACATTCACATATTCAAGAATGTAGAGAGTAAACTAATGTTCCATGAAAGCTTGGAAAAACATGTTGAACATATTCTAAACCATGGAACAAAATTACAAGAATTGCTAAGCTACCTCAAGGATGAAATCAAATGGAGCTATCTTAGATCCCTCTTTGCTCCTTGCTTCTTCTTTCCTTAGTCCACTTAGCTCTTTTCCTCACTCACAAAAGCTTTTGTGTTTTATTTCCTACTCATGCTGCTCTCCCTCTCCTCCTTTCCATGTGCATGTGACTCTATGTTTAGTGAAATCCCTCCTCTTATATGTTATCTCATCCCTTCCATTTGGGTGCTACACATGTACTCTACATACCACTCACATTGCTTGCCATTTTGTCTCACCACTTGGCTAAATAGGATGCTGCCCTCCTTCCCATTCTTAATTATTATTATTTAATAGCCACACATGTCCTTAAGTATAATTCACCTTAATGGAAATCTTGTGTTAGTGGATTAACCACTCAGCCACGTTAAAGTAAAGGGGAGGGAACAGGTTCACACAAGACACCATTACACGTAGGCTACACCTTCCACGTAAGACTCATGTATTAGCATTTTACTTGCATAAGTAAATCCCTCACTCGGGGGTGCTAAAATAAGGGAAGGAAAAGGGATTCACTCAAAACGTACAACCATGTAAGCTACCATGTCTTAGCATCCTACATGCCTATGTGAGTTCCTTTTACTTCACGCAAGGCCAACGTTTTATGCATCTGCAACCCCATCACTCGGTGGCGCCAAAGGGAAGGAAAGAAATGAATTCATTCAAGCTACTCCCCACATAAGGCATATGGTTTTGTATCTTATGTTTTAATTCCCTTCATCTAGTGCCTAAATGCTTACACTGTACACCTACACATGTGTAGTTTATTTTTTTAAATAAATTTTGCACTCTTCCCTCTTCTCACTTTTATCCCCTTCACCCAAGACTCATGTTTCATGCAAGGCACACGTGAATCTCCATTCTTAGGCACGTTGGAGGCAACTCAAGGAAAGGGAAGAAGACTTGTATAACACGTCTCTTCCTTCTCTCTTCCATCTCCCCACCAACCGTACCCCTCCATTTCCCATTGTCTTTGCCGTATGCCTACCTAGATGTATGTTTATTCACAAAAATTCTGCACTCTTGCTTCACCATTCACACACATATATTTAACTACTTTCCTTTTATATATTTTATTTATTTGGTTTGGCAACACCACTTGGTTATCTTGAAATAAGAAGCAAGATAGGAGAAAGGAAGATAGCTTTTGCAACATGTCTCTCCCTCTCTCTCACTCCCCTTCCACTCCCATTCACATGCTTAGCTAACCAAGCAAAATGAATTAAGAATGAAGTGTTGTAGCTCTTTTCCTTTTCCTTCTCAATTTCTATGTTGCCGTGTATATAGGTGTATCTAGCTTTGACCATAGTCCAATTCACTTATCATATATGTATATTTTATTTCACTCACTCTTTCCCTTGGCAATTCCGCTAAAAAAAAAAGAAAGGAAGGAAAAATTAAATCAAGCACCTCAAGGAAGAAAGGGTTCCTATTTATTCTAAACACTAAATTACACAAGCAAATTCATCATACTTTATAGTACATTTATCCAATTAATTAAGGAAACATTAATTTAAAACTAATCAAGAGAATATAGGGTGTTACATTTCTCTGCTCCTTAAAATAATTTTGTCCTCGAAATTCATACATACCTCATGTAAACAATTCTAGATACGCTCTGCGCATGTCCTCTTCTCTTTCTTAAGTGGCTTCTTGTGGTGATGTTCGATCCCATAAGATCTTTACTAGGGGAATAGTCTTATTCCTTAAGGTCTTAACCTTAGTACTGATGATTTGTACAGGCTTTGGCTTATATGTTAGATTATCCTTTAATTGTAGAGTACTAGCATCAAGTATATGTAAAGGATCAAGTATGTATTTTCTAAGCTAGGATACATAGAAGACATTATGAAGGTTTGACAAGTGTGGTGGTAAGGCTATCTGGTATGCTGATGGACTCACTCTCTTTAATATTTAGGAAGGTCCAATATATTTGGGACTTAGATTTCTAGACTTCATAGCTTTACCAATACCAGTAGTTGGGGATACTTTCATAAAAACATGGTCTCCTTCCTTAAACTCTAAGGGTCTTCTTCTTTTTTCAGCATAGCTCTTTTGTTTGTCTTAAGCCTTTTCCATTTGCTCTCTGATCATTATAATTTGATCAGTTGTCTGTTACACCAACTCAGGTTCTAACACTTGCCTCTCACCCACTTCATACCAATATAATGGGGACCTACACTTCCTCTCATATAGGGCTCCATAAGGTGCCATGCTTATGCTAGAGTGAAAACTATTATTGTAAGAAAATTCAATCAATGGTAGACTCCTATCCTAGTTTCCTTGATACTCTAGAACACAAGCCCTAAGCATATCCTTTAAGGTTTGAATTGTTCTCTCTGTCTGTCCATTTGTTTGTGGATGATATGCTGTACTGAAACTTAATTTAGTCCCAAAAGCTTCCTGCAGAGATTTTCAAAATCTAAAGGTGAATTTCGGATCCCTATTTGAAACGATGCTAATGGGTACACCATGAAGTCTCACTATCTCCTGAATATATAGCCGTGCTAATTTATCCAAGGAGTATTTAATCTTAATGGGTAGGAAATGGGTAGACTTAGTTAATCTATCCATTATTAGCCAAATAGCATCATTCCATGATTGGGTTCTAGGTAGACCTACCACAAAATCCATCAAAATTTTATCCCACTTCCACTCAGGAATGTCTAAGGGCTGCAACAACCCAGCAGGTTTCTGGTGCTCAATCTTAACCTGCTGACATACTAGGCACTTAGCTACGTGCCCCACTATATGTTTCTTCATACTTGGCCACTATAACCTCTCCTTCAAATCATGATACATCTTAGTGGCTCCAGGATGAATATTGTATCTACTTTGGTGAGCTTCCTCTAATATCTTATCTCTCAGTTCACCTGCCTTAGGAACATAAATTCTATTTTGGAAAGTTACCATTCCATCCACCTCTCTTATGAACTCCTTTGAATCCTTTAGAGACTCTAGGAATTCATCACCCTTCTAAGCTTCTAAGATTTAGGCCCTAAGAGTGTTCTCAATTCTTAATTCACTCAAGCAGATCTTATTAGGTAACACCAAAGTAGACAACCTCATGTTCCTAAATTTCTCTATTAAGTCCATCTCACTCACCATCAGTCGAGCTACATGGAAAGACTTTCTACTTAATGCATCTACCACAATGTTTGCCTTACTTGGATGGTATTTCAATTCAAAATCATAGTCTTTAATAAATTCCATCCATCTCCTTTGCCTCATATTCAATTCCTTTTGGTCAAAGAGGTGCTTGAGACTTCTATGGTCACTAAATACCTTAAACTTAGACCCATAGGGTAGTGTCTCCAAATCTTCAAGGCAAATACTATGGCTTCCAACTCTAGGTCATAGGTAGGATAGTTTCTCTCATGCGATCTTAACTGCCTAGAAGCATAGGCTACTACTCTTCCTCCTTGCATCAGGACACATCCTAACCCTTTCTTGGATGCATCACAGTATAATTTAAATTTTTCTAAGGGCTTTGGGATAACTAAAATAGGCACAGTGGTCAATTTCTCCTTCAAAACTTTGTTCACACTTTATGTCCTACAAAAATGGAACATCCTTCTGAGTTAGCTTGGTCATAGGCATCACTATTTACAAAAATCCCTAAATAAACTGTCTATAGTATCCTGCTAAACCCAAAAAACTATGGACTTCTGTTATAGTAGTAGGCCTTTCCCATTTTACTACTACTTCAGTCTTACTAGAATCCACTGAAATTCCCTCTTTAGAAATCACATGCCCTAGGAATTTCACTTCTTCCAGCCAAAATTTGCACTTCTCTAACTTAGCATAAAGCTATTTCTCCCTAAGTACTTGCAAAACTATCCTGAGATTTTGTTCATGCTCCTGTCTATTTTTAGAATGCACTAATATGTCATCGATAAACACTACTACAAACTGATCGAGGTAGGGTCTAAAGATGTTATTCATGTAGTCCATAAAGACAGTTAGGGCATTTGTCAGGCCAAAGGGTATCATGAGAAATTCATAATGCCCATACCTAGTTCTAAAGGTAGTCTTAGGTATGTCCTCATTTTTAACTCTGATTTGATGATATGCTAATCTCAGGTCAATTTTGGAAAAGATAGTGGCCCCTCTCAATTGTTCTAACAGGTCATCAATTCTAGGGAGAGGATATTTATTCTTCACAATCGCCTTATTCAACTGTCTATAATCTATACACACCCTCATGCATCCTTTTTCTTGACAAACCAAGTGCTCCCCATGATGACACACTGGGCTTGATAAATTTTTTTGCTAAGAGGTCCTCTATCTGCACCTTTAACTCATTTAATTCCATTGGAGACATCCTATAAGGTGTTATGGATATTGGTCCTGCCCCAGGGGCTAGCTCTATGAAAAATTCTATTTCTATCTTTGGTGGAAGACTTGTAATCTCTTTTGGGAATAAATCAGGGAATTCATTAACTACAAGAATGGTTTCTAGCTTTTGCTGACTTTTCACTTCTGAGGAACACAAGAAACCCATTCTCTGGTTTTTCCTCTCAATTCCCATATTTACTGGTTTAATATCTCTGAAAGTCACAGGCCTAGCTAAATAATCCAAGATGACATTATTTGAAGAGAGTCAGTCCATACCAAGGATAATGTCCAGTTTAATCATGGGTAAACAAATAAGGTCTACAATGAAGGTTCTGTTTTCAATCACAATAGGACAATTCAAACAAATCAATGAAGTAGACATATGTTCATTAGTAGGTACTGCTATAGAAAGTTCATAAGGCAGGGTGGTTATTGGTAATTTCAATTTTTGAACATAGTCTGCTAAAACAAAGGAATGGGTGGTGCCATAATCATACAATATAATTAAAGGAACATCGTTAATAAAACACATACCTTTCATCAGATCTTCAGACTGGGCCACTTCCTTATCATTTAGGGTATACACCCTTCCCTTGGTAACAAGTCTTGTGGTCTATTCAAGGTAAGACAAGCCCTGGAGATATGCCATGGCTTCCCACATCTGTAGCAAACGTTTTGTCCCATCAAACACGACCTATCTCTATGATTCTTCCCACATCTTGAACAGTTTTTATGGGAAGTCAGAATGTTCATCGGCCTTCTTCCTGTCTAGTTCCTTGGGAACTTATTATCTCGGCCCCTATTGAATCTGGATGGGTTCTTTCTCTTAAGGAATCTAGCTTCCTGCCTCTCTTTCTTCGGTACTACTAAGGATCGGGAGGCTATTCTGCATTTATTGACCAAGGTCGAGTAATCCCTAATCTCTTGGGATGCCACCTCATGATACAAATTTGGATCCAAGATGTTCTCCAAGTGTATAGCTTTCCATGCCTTGTCCGGTCTCCAATTCAGGTATGAAGAGAATTTTAACAACTCTTCAAACCTGGCTAGATGTTCTTCAAAGGGTTTACCACCTTGTTTTATCTACATGAACTCCCCCTCCTTAGCATTCCTCTCACTTTGGGGAAAAATACTTCTCCAAGAATGCCTCCTTGAAGTTCTCCTAAGTGATTTGGGTCCCCTAAGCTTCCATCAACTGCTTCATCCCTTTCCACCACTATTTAGCCTCCCCTTCCAGCTGATATGCGGCGAAGGAGACTTTCTGTGGCTCAGCGCTTCCTAGTACTTCAAATAACTCCTCCATCTTCTGTACCCATTCTTCAGCCTTCTTTGAGTTCATCACTCCAGTAAATACAGAAAGCCTAGCTCTTTGGAATTTAGTCCAGCCTCCTCCAACTTGGGTTCTCATCTGTTCAGCCCCAGTCTGAGTATCCTCACTCCGATCAGTCTAGACTTGGCAAAGTGCTTCAGCTACGACTATAGCCTATTGTGAGGAAGCTGTAGCATGAACTCTCATGGCCTCGACCATGCCCCTCATTTTCTGTATCAACTCATTCACATCTACCTTAGCATTTTGGGTTTGTGATCTACTTCTCTGTGTTGGTACCATACTTTCACTCTACAAAACAAGTATTATTGAGGTGATCAATCTCAATAACAAATTATTAAGTAGATAACATATAACACCAACAGGAGCTTCTATCTTCCCAAACCTAATACTCCATTCCTCAAGTTCAAAACAAAATACAAGATAGCCAACAGCCTAGGTACAGTCAACTAACCTGAACTAGTCCTTTCCTTGAGGAATTATACCCCATTTCTATCCTAGGTAGTTGTGCTCTGATACCAACTTAATGTAACGCTCTTATCTAGTCTTACAATTCCTCTTATGTAAATATATAAGTTCGGTACATTAATCTTGACCTTAATTATTCATTTTCAATATCTGACCATTTATACCATTAAGTATTATTATTATGGATTAGGTTCGGGTTCTTTTGCTCAAATAACCATACTTCATGCACAGCAAAAATTAAAATTTCATACATCACAGTATAATTCATAAAACTTTTATATTACCAATAATAAATGTCTATTACATCCTTCTGCAAACATATACTAGGATGTATGAAGTACCTGTCCATAAAGAGTTAGGAGATAACAAGTATGTCACTCAAACTCCTCTTACAGAATAATTAGGGTGAATAGGTTCTTCAAATATCCTTTTCCCAGTAATTTCCCTTTTCTATATACAGTCAAAATAACAGTCCTAATTCTAATCTAAAAACTATGTATAGAACCAGGACCCAAAATAAAGGACAAAAATGCTCTTAACAAAAGGACTTTCATCCTTTCCCGACCTTGCTAAACATTCGCATCTGATACATATTAGCATATGAATGAGAAAACAAGTTTTCCAATAGCTTAACAATTCATCATTTTTAAATCTACAAATACGTACCAGTGTGCAAGCACAAAAACTTTTTCCACTACATTCTAGTCATTTAAAACACAATCTCATTTATATATACCGATTGGCAAGCATTGCATGATTAATTAAAATGTTAATGTGATAAAAGTAGATATTCTCATTTCAAGTATAACATCTTTTCATGGCATCATACATGTTAAAACTGAAATAAACAATGATCAGTTATACATTTCATTCTTAAAACTTACTTTATCTCAAAGTGTAAAGCACCTTCGATCACACTGCAAGAATTATGGACACTTGACCACCTTTATCACTGTGAACACTAGGTCCCGGGTGTGAAGCACCTTCAGTCACACCTCACTAGGTCACATTTTTAGAGCACCTTCGGCCACACCTCAAGCATTGTGGACACTTAGCCACCTTTATCATTATGAATATTAGGTCCCGGGTGTGAAGCACCTTTAATTACACCTCACTAGGTCACATGTGTGGATCACCTTCAACCACACCTCAAGTATTGTGGACACTTGGTCACCTTTATCATTGTGAACACTAGGTCCCGGGTGTGAAGCACCTTTGGTCACAGCTCACTAAGTCACATGTGTGGACACTTGGCCACCTTTATAATTTAATTGTAACCATAATTGATTACACTTTATAATCCATTTACATTTAGCATGTTGGAGGCAACTCAAGGGAAGGGAAGAAGACTTGTATTGCATGTCTCTTCCTTCTCTCTTCCATCTCCCCACCAATCGTACCCCTCTATTCCCTATTATCCTTATCATATGCCCACCTAGATGTGTCTTTGTTCACACAAATTATGCACTCTTGCTTCACCTTACAAACACATATGTTTAACTACTTTCCTCTTGTATATTTTATTTATTTGGTTTAGCAACACCACTTGGTTATCTTGAAATAATAAGCAAGAGAGGAGCAAGGAAGATAGCTTTTGCAACACATCTCTCCCTCTCTCTCATTCCCCTTCCACTCCCATTCACATACTCGGCTAGTCGTGCAAAATGAATTAAGAATGAAGTGTTGCACCTCTTTTTCTTTTCCTTCTCAATTTCTATGTTGTCGTGTATATAGGTGTATCTAGTTTTGACCAAAGTCCAATTCACTTATCATATATATATATATTTTATTTCACTCACTCTTCCCCTTAGCAATTCGGCTAAAAGAAAAACAAAGAAGGAAGGAAAAATTAAATCGAACACCTCAAGGAAGAAAGGGTTCTCATTTATTCTAAACACTAAATTACACAAGCAAATTCATCATACTTTATAGCACACTTATCCAATTAATTATGGGAACATTAATTTAAAACTAATTAAGAAAATATAGGGTGTTACACTACAGCTGCTCTATCATCCACTACTCCACTATTAAGCCTACCTCCTCCACCCACCTCTTTAGATGTTCTAGATGCCATTCATAGTGTTCAAGCCTTAGTTTCCCATTGATTCACTACCTTTGAGGCTGCTATCAACTCTAAAATGGATGAGTTAACAAAGCATGTGGCTGAGCTTGGAACACGGATTAAAGCCCTTGAGCTTAAGTCTGTAGACAACAATGACCTTTTAAAGGACCTTCAGCAGTCTTTGGAATTAAAGGACAAAGCATAGAATCTTTTTATCTATTAGACTTACCCTTCCTCCCTTTTTGTTGATGACAAAAGGGGGAAAGTAGTTAGCTAGGAATTGAATATAATTTTAGTTATGTTTACTTGACTTTGATTACATTAACTGAATCTAGTTACCTAAATTTAACTGCCTGGATTTATTGCATAATGATTATGGGATAAGAATTATTTTTCAGGAATTGCTAAACAAAAGTTTTTATAAAAATGTGCATAAATTTAGAGGGAGTCTTTTGATAAAAGTAACACTTGCAACAAACCCCATCTTCAAGTGCTTTTATAATTATCAATATGTTTGTCATCATCAAAAAGGGAGAGATTATTGACCCATTGAGCATTTTGCTCTTAAAGACATTTTGATGATAACAAATAGATTGAATCATTTCAGGAAAATCAAGTACAAATGTTCATCAAGGCAAACCAAGGAGGACAAGAAATTAGATCAGCAATTAGGACTTGAAATTATAAGGCTATAATAGATACTTGAGCTCAAAATTATTTTCCAAAACTTTTAAGGTTGCTTTGTAGAGTTTAAGTGGCATTTTCAAAGTGATTTTTTCATTCAAAAGACAAAAATCTCACCTAGTAGTCGACTTGCACAATATAGCAACCAACTGGTAGACATAGAGCTTTAAAACTTGCAAACAGAATGCCACTAGTTGACTACCAAGAACCTAATAGTCGACTGATAGCTAACAGAGAGCTACCAAGCAATCACTAGAGGATAACAATCAATTGATAGACCACTGGCAGCTAAAAACTCTATACTTGAGGCACGACAATCGACTGCCAGGGTATAGCAGTCGACTGCCATAGTATAGTTTTGAAAATTTATCCCTCTAGAAAGTCATTAGTCGATTGCCAGGAAATAGCAGTCGACTACCATGGCACTTTTTTGAAAAATTAACTTTCCAGAATGTCACCAGTCAACTGCCAACTAGGCACCAGTCGACCGCTGCCTGCTGCACTGCAAAAGATTTGAATGTAAGAACATGATAGTAGACTGGCAGATCATAGCAGTCAACTTGTAGCTTGCAGATATGACATCAAGCTAAGTACAAATGGCTATTTTTGTAGAGATTTTATCTAATTTTTTTTTCTGAGTGAATTTCTAACCTTTTCTCTTGCAAAAAGTCTATATATAAAGCCTCTAGAAAGCCTTCAAACCAGTAAAAAAACATAGAAAAAAAATCATCTTCTGAAAATCATCTTGAGCTCTAGTTATTATTATTTTCAGTAGTTCTTCTTCTGTAAAATTTATTCTGATCAAGAGAGTTCTTAGCTGATATAATTTCTTCTTCTTAACTGAGAGATATCTAAGGAAAGGTTTTCCTTGAGAAGGTAGAAAGTCTGTAGTGTCTCACAAGTGCCCTCTATTTTTAAACTTGTGATAATAGTGAAACTCCCAAGTTGTGCTTAGGGGCTGGATGTAGGCTTGTTGATAAGTTAGACCAGGATAAACTTCTGTGTGCCTTAAGTTTTCACATTTTATCTTCTGCATTTACTTTTAGCAGTTCATTTTATTGTCATTACTATTTTTTTGCTGCTAAAATCTCTATCTTGTTGACACTGCTCTTGTTACTCTGTTCTAGGTTAATTTAATTGAACAACTTTTTGCATGTTCCATCTAAGGAAAATTTTTTTTCTACACAATTGCTTTAGCTAATTTTTAATTCTCTATAAGAATTTTTTTTAACACCCAATTCACCCCTCTCTTAGGTGCCAACCATTCCTAACATGTAAAACACCTCTATTTTGGTTTAAGGTAGGGGAAAGACAGTTGCTCAAACCAGAGTTATTATAACAAACCACAAAATAAATGCAGATGATTAAGGATAAGATGGCTAGAGCCTAAGATAAGTAAAAGAAATATGTTAACAAAAGAAGGAGGCCATTAGAATTCGTTGAAGGGGACTACGTTTTCCTTAGGGTATCACTGGTCACTGGTATAGGTAGAGCCATTAAGTCCAGAAAGTTAAATCCTAGATTTACTAGGCTGTTCTAAATTTTGAAAAGAGTTAGTCAATCAGCATACCAAATAGCCTTACCCCCATTCCTATCAGACCTTCATAATGTTTTCCATGTTTCACAGATTTGAAAGTACATCCATAATCCATAACACATTCTCGATGCCAGTACAGTATAGTTAAAAGAAATTTAACTTATCATCCAAAACCTTTAAAAATCATTAAGAATAAGGTCAAGCAAGTGAGGAGCAAGGTTATCCCTCTGGTTAAGGTCTTATGGGATCAGTCATTTCCACAAGAGGTGACATAGGAGAAGGAAGAGTATATGAGGAAGTCCTACCTAGAATTGTTTTAATAGGAACATTCTAATTTCGAGGATGAAATTATTTTAAAGGAGGGAAAAAATGTAACATCTGCTCTTAATATAATTAAGAGATGTTTGTTGTTAATTTAATTTTAATGTTTGTGTATGTTGCATTAATTGCATATAGTTGTATTAGTGCAAGGACCTAGTTGAAAGGAAAGATAGCTGAGTTAAAACATGACTCAGGGCTAGATTGAAAAGGAAAAACTGAGTGAGGCTAAAGTCACAAATGGCCAATGACTAGAGTGTAATTAGCAAGATTTACTAGTTCAAAAACCTTAAACCCTAAAACACCATTTCCAAACTTTAGTATTTCTTAAGAGAGAAGGAGAAGGGCAAGTGGAGAGAGAAAGTGCTAAGTTAGGGCTAAAGGGAAGGGATTTTTTGATAGAGGAATGGATTTGAAGATAGGGATTGATCCTACAGTAAGAGGAGGATCATTTGAGTATAGTGTACAAGCACATTTTAAGGAAAATCTAGGTAGCAACTCAACCTTAACCCTATTTATTAAATTTTTAGCTCTTTGCTGGAAAAATGTGATTTATGAATGTTTTAGGTTAAGTTAGGGGTTTAAACTTACATTCTAATGTTTTTAACTATTATTAGGTGATGCTTGTTGAATAGTTATGCTCATTTATACTTGTCATTGATTGTGAAAGTAGGCTTATGCCTTAAGTGCGAAAATGTGGTTTGATATTAGTTTGGAGTGCTGTTAAGTTAAGTTTTGGGTATGTTATAAGGGTTATATGATGTCTCAATATTGGTGTTGAGTTCATAACTTGAGAAATTGGTTTGAAAATATGGTTTTAGAGCAAAAATCTAGATTTAACAATGAGTTTTACAGTAGATAGAATGCCAGTAGCCGACTGCTAGACCCTAGAAGTCAACTGCCATGTTCTTCATTTTCCAAAAAACATTTTGAAGGCTAGCAACCAATTGCCCATCTCTAGAAGTTGACTGTCGGGCTTTTTTTTGTTAGCAATCAACTGCCAAGCCTTTAGCAGTCGATTGGTAGATCTCGGCCAAGATAGGGTAGAGAGGATAGTAGGCTAGTAATCGATCACAAAGATGGGATCGATCATTTGCCCGCCCACTGTTTCAGATAATGAACTCAATGGCCAATTTTAAGAGATAAATAGCCCAAAATCTCACTCAAACTAAGGATCTAAACCTGGGATGTAGTAGGTAACATGTAAGATTTAAGATTCACATGTCACTAGGATGAGAGGATCCATGTGGCAGTGGAATGAAGAGAGTAGAAAACATAAGAAAGGAAAAAGGACAATATTCTAAGCATATGCACTAGTGGTAAATAGGCTCATGATTGAGTGACCGATTGTCGGTATGGGATGACCGTTGGGCATTCCATGGTTGTGCCATGAATTAGGATGGTTAAACATCCACATGAACATAGATGATTTTGAAAACACCGTGAGGGTTGCAAACTTTAAGTTAGTTTTATCTTTCAAAGGTCATTTAAGAAACACATACTTAGAGTTATACATTGTAACACCCTTTAGCTAATGGTTCCTTTAAGGTTAATTTAAAGAATATAGTATATAAATATCATAACATTGGTTTGTTACTATTGCTTCTACCCAACTAAATTTAAACTTTTTTACCAAGTTGATTAATTGAGTGCTATTTGTGGTCAGTTTCTACTCTCGGGTTCTCACTCAAGAATCCCAATGGAATATCAACTGTATATATATATATAATATGCCCTAGCTAATCATACACAATTACTCATTAGCTATCTTTAAATTAACTATAGAGGTATGGAAGCAATGTCCCTGCCACTCATAATCCCATCAAATGACCTACAGATAGTTGATAGTTAATCCATATACATTCAAGCAAATACAGGCTATACAAGGGTTAATCTATACTAGCTTTTCCTTGAAATCATAAAAGCTAATACAAAATAATTATATACCTATACTATACAAAATAAATATTCATTATACCCTATAGAAGGGTACCTTTCTTCCTGTTACCTTCATCTCCAGCTAGGGACATATGCATCTGGTACACACCAGTACTAGGGTGAGAAATTAATCTCAGTAGCAATGCAACCTTTTTGACATTCAATAACCTGTACCATTGTACTTGTACAAAAAATCTCTACATTATTTCTCATCATAAAAATATAGTGTAGACTATTGGGATGTAGTGTATGTATTATACAATCATGTCATGTGCTTATATTTATGCATGTACATCTAAAACATATTAACTTTATAACACGAGATGTTCATTCAGCATCATTTTCATCACAAAACATTTTCCTAGGGTAATAAACTTGCCTTTTGATTATACCTATGAGCAAGATAAAACAATCATAACATACAAGTTATTAAGAGTGTCTTCTAGCAACAACTCTATGTACCACTACATACATGAATGAGCTATCTTGGTGACCTACTGCGCCACTACAGTAATTAAGTTATCCTAGTGACTAACTACACCACTATGGTAACTTTACTGCATAGTACTACCTAGGAGTCCCCTAGCCGGATCCAACGTATAATCTCTATAACTCACAGGATCGCTGTAAATCCTTTACACAGGTTCTGTCCTCTGTGCTTTCGTGGATCATGAAGTTATGGAGTCACCACCCTCTGTTGATGGATCACACTCCCCGTATGCTATTCTCTAACATATATACTAGGGTGATTCGATTCATGATCATGATTATGCTTAACCCTAAGTATGTATTTCTTAAATGGCCTTTGGAAGATGACATTAACTTAGATTTCACCACCATCATGACCTTTTCAAAATCATCTATGCTTAAGTGGATGTTTGACCATCCCTGTTTATGGTACAACCATAGAATGCCCAATGGTTGTCCCATATCAACAATCGATCACTCGATCATGAGCCTATCTGTAATACCTAGTCCCTTGGAATCTCTAATAATGATGGTGATTTTGAAATGTCAAACAAGGATTTAAATGAAATAAAGAAGTTGAAATTTTTGTAAAAGGGGATAAAATGCAATTTTTTGTTAATTACAAGATGGTCCTTGAGCAAGTTTACAATGTCATTCCCTTTCTCCCTTCATATACACTATTTCCCTCCCTGGCACCACATTTCTACATCCGAGGAAGAAGAAAGGAAGAGCACAGGCCAGAGGAGAAAAAGGGGAGAAGAGAAGGAAGTTAAGATTGAAGCTCTAAAACTCAGATTTGAGGTAGGAAATAGCATATTTAGCTTTTCAAACATCATCTAACTAGATTTTCTGTAATGAGGACACCCAAATCTGTCAAAATCTGGGAGAAAATGAAAATAGGAAAAAATTTAGGACATTTCAAGTTTTCTGAGATTTGGAATAGATGAATTAATTTAGATGTTTGTTTGAGGTTAGGAAATAATTTTTGAACTAAGATGCATGATTTATAGCTTCCATTTGTTGATCTCTAAGCTTAAAATCAAAATTCTAAAGTTAGGTTTTTCTTCCACTCATTTTGCATGTAGATTCTCTGATTTGAGTGATGTTTTAGACCTAGAAATTTATGGCTTTTGCTCGAAAACATGTAGGGATTAAGCTCATATAATTTTCATATGTTATGGACTGGTAATCTGGGCTGCATTTGATTGAAACTCGCATTTCTAAACTGTCAAAGAATATAACAGTTGACTGCCAGCATGCATCAGTCAACTATCGTGTTCTTCACAAACCCAGAATTTTACTCAACAGCTTAGCAATCGACTGCCAGGCATGCGCCAGTTGACTGCCGAGCCACTGTAAAACTCAGAATTAAATGCAGCAGCTTAGTAGTCTACTGCTAGGTGGGCACCAATCAACTGTCGAGCCACTGTGAAGCCCAGAATCACACACAGAGGTGCGCCAGTCAACTACCACGTGCATGCCAGTCAACTGTTGGGTCTCTATCTTGCAAAATACTGCTTTCTAGAGAGCAATTAGCCGACTGCCAGCTTTTGGAAACTGACTGATAGCTCCCCTGATGCAAGGAAATGATTTTTAAACATGATTTGAGCTTAGGAATCCCTGGGTTTTATTTGAATAAGGTTCACACATCATTCATTCTAAAGGGGAATTGCATGAGAAGAGTGATAAAAAACCAAAGAAATAGTGGGAATTCAAGGGACACCTTAGTGAAACATTAAGATAGGATTTACATAAATGCATATTTAAGGAAGAATTAGAATATGAACCTTGCCTATTGCCTCAGGAGACGGATTTTGAAGATAACCTTGAGGTAAAGGAGGAAAACCCTTATCAAAAGAGGAGCAAATAGTAAAGGTAGAGTAATCTACACCCCTGACTCTTATTAATAATTGTGAATTGCTGTGTAATAAATGTGTTTGTATTGACTGGGAATGATTGCTGAACATGATTGATTAGATTTAGATTTTCTGAGTATAGAAAAGACTTGCCTGTGATGCTCTTTGCGTGTTTGCTAGTTTGGCTATTGGGTTATATGCCATAGGAACAAACTAACTTAAGGTGGATATTCAGTAGCTGGTATAGGACGGTTGTTGAATATCCCCTATGCAGATCGTTTATAAATTGATGATTTTAACTGAATTAGTCTGCATTTATTGGGAATTATGCATTAAACTAGGATAACCCTATGAAAGGTTTAAGGAGTAAGGGTGGATAGCCTATACAGGGTGAAGTTGTGGTTTAAGTATAGTATCCCATAACCTTGAGTATTAGTCGACTATGTGTATGTATTGCCATATGGACTATAAGAGGATGAGGCTAACAGTGTGCACATACCGGAGGATGCCCTAGAAGTTAGCTTTCACCTGTCCTTGAGCAGGTGATTGGTGTTACGGATCACACTCGCAAAATAGGGCGTGTTTTTGAGTGATTGGTGTTACGGATCACACCTAACCAAAACCTTGTTTTCAGATAAAAAAGCATGAAATTGAGACGATTAATCATATGAGATGTGTTATAGATTAATGTATGAGATTTTTCAGGCATGATTTCAGTATGATTTTCAGACTTGAGATGCTATACTCCCTGTATGTTTTGCATTGATTTCCCATATACATTTTTGTTAAAGTATTCAGTAATTCACTTATTTTATAAATTGATTTTGGGGAAATTATTTTCTATTCTTAGTCACAGTTGAGCCAGCAACTACTTTTGAAAATTATTTATTTGTAAATTGCTCTACTGGGATTTTTTTATATCTTATCAAGTTTTTTGCTCAGATGATCAGGAACAGGGGATGCCTAGAAGATAGCTAGGTAGGAGAGTGGATGCTAAGGTTACTAGGCAATGCCAAAGGAGCTGTATAGTGTTGGGTTGAAATTGTAGTAGGCTAATGGATTGTATATGTTTTGGTTTTAGACATTGTACCATTAAGCTAATAAATTATGGTTGTATATATATATATATATATATGAATTTATTTTATGGCAATAGAATATCTCAATTTGTGGTTGGTTTTCTATTAGAATTTTATATTCCAAAGTAATGTGTTGTAATATATTATGATATTAGAATTGCTGCACAAGATAGGTGGTTGAGTGGAATTTAAATGGACTGTGAGGAAGGTCTATTTGGATTACACTTAACCAGTAGTGGCCCTTTGATGTTCCCTAACATGGGACATGGAAAATTTATTCAGTATATTCTTATGCTTCCGCCAGTATATACTCTGATATATGTCTAGTAAGACAAGGGGGTCGTTACACTATCTACCACTAATGCATATGCTTAGAATACATCACTCTTTCCTTTCTTATGTTTTTTGCTCCCTCTTTGTGTCACTATCACAAGGATCCTCTCATCCGAGTAACACGTGACCTTATCCTTTGCACATTACCTAAAAGTATGTAATTTCCTGGTATGGTTACGTTATGAGCCTTAAATAAAGTGGTATGGAGGATGACTGAGCTCAATCTTTGATAAAAATCATGTTTCTCATGTTGAAGGGCTATCAGTCAACTGGTGAAAGGTTAGCAGTCGGTTGATCGCTCTTTAGAATCCTTAGTTTGCAACACAGTGTGCTACCATTCAAATGATGGAAGGCTGGCAGTCGACTGGTAGCTCTTTGGAATGCTTTTGGGCAAAACAAAGAACACAACAGTCGGCTAGTAGAGTTATCAGTAGACTACTATATAGAAAACTCATACCCGACAGTCAACTAATAGGGTTACCAGTGTAACATTCACTCCAATTATGATTAAAGAGATCTTTGATAATTGTTAATTTAATGTTTAATGCTTGTGTATGTTGCATTAGTGCATATAGTTGCATTAGCCTAGAGACTAAATTGAAAGGAAATAAATAGAGATTTAGCAAGAGGTGGTTAGGGACTCAATTTAAAAGGGAAAAGATAAAGGAGTTTAAGAGTGCAAAATAGCTCAAGGACCAAATAGCAATTTCCCAGAATCCCTTAAACCCTAGCAGCAGCCATAAACCCTCACACACTTCCAACCTTTAGCATTTTTAGAGAGAGAAGCAGAAGGGACAGGTAGAGAGAGAAAAGGACGAGCTAAGGCAAGAAAAGAGAGGTTTCACTGAAGGAAAGGACAAATTGAAGCTGGAAATTAGTTCTACAGCAAGGGAAGATCATTTCTAACACATCAAACACACATTTTCAAGGAATCAAGGTAGCAATCCATCCTAAACCCCTCTCTTTTTTTAAAATGTTACTGTTGCTGTAAAATATGGATTTTTACATGTTTGAATTGAGATTAGGGTTAAACGTACATTCTATATGCTTTTCTATTTCTATGGGATATTGTGTTGCTAAATGTATGCTTATATATGTGTTTGTAATGGATTGGAAGGGTTGGGTTGTGTTCATTTAGAGGTATAGACTAGTTTTCCTTGAATGTACCATGTTTAAGCTAATGGATGAGAAATGTTTAATGAGAAGTAAAGTTTTTTGTATGAAAATTAAGCTTATGCATTTAGAATTGAAAATGGAATGCATTCTGGATTGGGTATTATCAAAATCATGTTTTCTGAACTACAGTAGAGCATAGTAGCTGACTGCTACGTATGGGGCAGTCAACTGTCATGTTCTTTGAAAACCCAAAAGTGCAGACAAAGGCTTAGGAGCCGACTGCCAGGTTCCTAGCAGTCAACTGTTGGGCCTGAGTTTGCACTAAGCAGTTAACTGACCATCCTAACAATTGACTATCGTGCTTTGATTTTTGCCTAAGATAAATTCTAGAAAACCACCAGTCGCCTACCAGTAACTACTAGCTTACTGCCTAGCACCCAAGGTATATAGAGAGCCACTAGCTAACTGCTAGCCTTCCAATAGTCGATGGCAGCCCTCCAACTTGCGAAATAAGCTTTTTAATGAAAATTGAGCTTAGTAATTTTTCATACTAACTTAATTAAGGGCTCACAACATGGGTAAGCAAGGAAACTAGAAGTTTTGGATAAGATTTAAAGGATAAAGTCAATTTTCACTTGGATGAGAATAGTCCTTATGATAGTGATACAAAAGGAAGCGGAGAGACATCAAAAAGAAAGAGTGAAGTATCCTAGGCATATGCATTAGTGGTAGATAGGCTCATGATTTGAGTAACCGATTGTCGGTATAGGACGGCTGTTGGAATTCCATGGTTATGCTATGTATTAGGATGGTTAAACATCCACTTGAACATAGATAATTTTGAAAAAGCTGTGATAGTTACAAACCCTAAGTTAGTGTGTCTTCTAAGGGCCATTAAGAAACATATACTTAAGGTAATAGCATGAACATAGGCATAAACCAAATCACTGTAGTGCATATGTTAAAAGATAGTATACCGGGAGGGTGATCCACCTTGAAGGAATGGTGGTGACTCCATAGCCTTATGATATGCAGAAGCGGCAAGGATAAGGTCTAGGGTAAACCACCTCGAAGGAATGGTGGTGATCCTCGGGCCTCATGATCCATAGAAGTGGAGAGGATATGATTTGTTCGAAGGAATATGGTGATCCCATGAGTTATAGAGAATGTATAAGTGGATCCAACTGGGGGACGCCTCAGATGTACTAAAGTAGTATTTTACTGTAGTGACGCAATAGTCACAAGGATGGCTCATTCATGTATGTAATGGTACGTGGAGTTGTTGTTGGGCGACACTCCCGATAGCTCATATGATGTGATTTTTTTTCTCTTGCTCAAAAGGCATGTTAATACCCTATGGAAATGTTTTATGATGAGAATGATGATGAATGCACTTCCCATGTTTTAAAGGTAATATGCTTGATGAATATGCATATGTATGAGTACATAACATGGTTAAATGCTACATGCATTACATCCCAATAGTATGTGATATGTTTTATGAAAGAATGTAGAGTTTTTTCGTGCAAGCATGGTGGTACAGGTCAATGGATTTTGTAATAGGTTGTATTGCTAGTGAGATTCATTTCTCACGATAGTGTTGGCATGTACCAGATGTGTAGGTCCCCTTGGGCTGGAGGTAAAGGAAAAGTGTGAAGAAGTGTCCAATCTGGGCATACAGACTATTTAATTTGGATAGCTTAAGTACATGGTAGAATGGAGCTAGCCTTCATGATATTTTTAGAAAGGCTAGTGTAGGATTATTTTGTATAGCCTATTCTAACTTACCTATATATGATTAGGCTGGATTGAAGAATAGACTAATTAATGGGTTATGAGTGACAGGATTGTTACCTCCATACCCAATAGTGAATTGATTATATTTAATTACAAATACATGTTTATGTATAGTTAATCCAGGTGTAATATATATATATATATATATTTATTCCACTGCGATGTTGAGAGAACCGGAGAGTAAAGACAACCCAAATGGCACTCAATTAATCAACTTATTAAAAAGTTTAAAATTTACTCGGGTAAAAGTGATAGTAACACACCATTATTATGATAATTATATACATTATGACTTTAAACACTTAAAAGGGACCATAGGCTAATTGGGGTGTTACAACCAGTCTTTTGCCATGCCTAAGCATGCATTTCTGGGTTTCTCAGGAACACGATAGTTAGCTACCACATGCTACCAGTTGATTGTTATGTCCTGTGCCAGTTCTAAAAATGAAATTTTAGGATTTCCCAACCCAGATTTCAGTCTATTTCAAGTTTAAAAACATATGAGCTTAGTTTCCATGCCAAAAACCTCACTTTTCTCTAAACATTCCTCATCATTATGCTCAAACATTATGCATCCAAGGAAAAATAGCATATTCTACTAGATGAACAACAAACTAATCTTTCCAATCATTTACAAGAAAAAATAAGCACAAAATTTAAGCAAGCAACACCCAATAGAAGTAAAAAACATAAAGAATGTAAGTTTAAAACTCTAACATAGTTCAAATCGTTCATAAACAACATTTCTCAGTAAAAGCAAACATTTCAAAAATGGGGTTAGGTTGAGTTCCTACTTGGATTAATCTAAAAATAGACATATACCCTGTGTTTAAATGGTCCTCCTCTTGTTGTGGGACTAGTTTTCAGTCTCAAATCTATTCTTCCTTCAGTAAATCTCCTCCTCTTTGCCCTAACTTACCCCTTTCTCTCTCTAATCACCCCTTCTTCTTCTCTTTCTAGAAAATTGGCTAAAGTTTGGTTTATGTTAGGGTTTTAGGGTTTCTGAAATATAAGTTTCTTTATTTGCATTCCAGTCCTTGGCTCATTCGTGACTTTAACCTAGTTGAACTTTCCCTTTTCAATTAGGTCCTTGGTCACACTTTGACTCAACTTTTCTTTCTTTCAACTAAGTCCCTACACTAATGCAACTATATGCAATTAATGCAACATACATAAGCATTTAGATTTAAATTAACAACTAACAACGTATTTTAACCATATTAGGAGCAGATGTTACATACATTACCATGAACATTAGTTGAATCACCCTAGTTTATATGTTAAAGAATAGCGTAGCGGAGTGTGATCCATTGAAAGAGATAGTGATTTCATAGTCCATGATCTGCGTCAGCGGAGTGGATGAGACCTGTCCAGAGTTGGATAGTGATCCCATGAGTTGACATACCAACCTCGCAAGGACGAAACGGATATTCTCTCACTAGTCAAGAGTGTTTTGTTAGAGTTGACAGGGACCATATAGAGTTATACCAGCCCTACAAGGGATGAAAGGGATATCAACCTATTAGTTAAGGAATGATCTGCAAAAAGGATAGTGACCATTAAGGGGTACTCAGATTTGGCTAGGGGACGCCTCATATACTGCCAGTGGCAGAATTGTCACATATAATGTTAAGTGAACTCATGCATGAATGAAGTGGTAAGTAGAGCAGTTCGTTGGGCTATGTTCCCAGTAACTCATATAAAGTGTTTGTTTCTCCTGCTCATATGTTATATGAAAATGCATGTTTGTTACCCCATGGAATGATTTATATTAAAGGTATGATGAGAATGATGATGAATGAGCATCCCATATTTCAAAGTTTATATGTTTCAAATGTTCATGCATAGGTATGAGCACATGACATAAAGTATGTTGCTTGTACTCCATTCCAATAGCATATGTATTATGTTTTATGATGAAAAGAATGTAGAGATTTTCTGTATACATACGGTGGTACAGGTTAGTAGTTTTCAAGATAGGTTGCATTGCTACTGAGATTAATTTCTCACATATATACTAGTGTGTACCAAATGTGTAGGTCCCAAGCTACAGATGAAGGTAACTTGAATGTGTATGGATTAATTTCTCGCATATAACAGGTACCCACCTAGGAGTACATAGAAATATGTTTATTGGATAGTATAGGTATATGTTCATTAGATACTAGTCTTTATGACTTTTGTGAAAGGCTAGTATAGATTATCTCTTGTATAGCCTATCTTAACTTGAATGTGTATGGATTAATTATCACTATCGATAGTCCATTTGATGGGGTTATGAGTGGCAGAGATATTGTCTCCATACTCTAATAGTTAAATTAAACTCAATAATGAGTAATTATGCATGTGTGTGTATAGTTATTTAGAGCATGTTATTTATATATATATATATATATATATGATTTGATAATTTAGCTACGATTCTTGAGTGAGAACCTGAGTGTAGAACCCAAATCCAAATGGCACTCAATTAATAAACTTGGTAAAAAGTTTAAATTTAGTAGAGTAAAAGTAATAGTAACACATCATTATTATAATATTTATATATTATAGTCCTTAATTAACTTAAAAAGAAACCATAGGCTAAGGGGGTGTTCCAGGTGTCACATGAATTATAGGATAAAATCAGTCAGATACCCATAATGATGGAATACCCAGTTGTATTTCCTAGTGAAGTATCTAGTTTAGCACTAGAAAGAGAAATAAAGTTCTCTATTGAGTTAATTCTTAGTACGAGACTTATTTCTATAGCACTCTATAAGATGTCTCCACTAGAGTTGAAAGTACTCAAGACTCGGATAGAGGATTTTTTATCTAAGTCGTTCATAAGACCTAGTGCTTAACCATGTGGGGCATCGGTCTTATTTATAAAGAAGAAGGATGGTAGCCTAAGAATGTGCATAGATTATAGATAATTGAACTGAGTTATAATGAAGAATAAATATTCACTCCTTAGGATAAATGACTTGTTAGATCAATTAGAGGAAGCGGCAATTTTCTCCAATATAGACTTAAGATTTGTTACCATCAAATTAGAGTTAGAGAAGAAGACATTCCTAAGACCACTTTTAGACCAAATATGGACACCTTTGAGTTCAAAGTGATTCAATTAGATCTAACAAATACTCCTGTTATTTTCATAGATTATATAAATTGTAGATTATATAAATTGTATCTTTAGACCATACTTGGATAAATTGGTCGTAGTATTTATTAATGATATTCTCATATATTCCAAAAATAGAAAAAAGTATGAAGAACATCTTAGGATTGTATTCCAAGTCTTGAGGGAGAAAAAACTCTATGCTATCACTAAGTATGGGATAGCAGTATACCCTAATAAAACTAAGGCAATAGTGGAAATGGGAACACCTAAGACAATAACTGAGATCTATAGTTACCTTGGATTAACATATTATTATTAGAGATTTATACAAGGGTTTTCCAATCCTTAAAGGAAAAACTAACCACAACTCTTTTGTTAGTAATTCCTAACCCATTATGATCCTTTGAGGTATACACCAATTGTTCTAAGAAGGGGCTAGGCTATGTACTGATGTAAGATAGAAAAGTTTCAAATTTTGTCTTTAAAGTTTCAAATTACAATTAATTTTATCTCAAAAATTAACGCCGTCTAAATTATTAACGAAAAACAATAGTTTAACATCTAACTTGTAATATTAAATTATTAAACAAAAATAAATTGCTGACTCATTAACTTTGAAAATACATGTAATAATATACTCAAACTTTCAGGACATATTTATTTGACAATAAACTTTAAAAATATGAATAAAATTTTAACATTTAAACACTAAATAAAAATATATATTCTCAAATTATAACAATTTTACTTTCACTTAATGATTGAGTAAGAATAAAAATACTTTAATATAAGAATATATATTTTTGTTTAATATTTAAATTTTATCAAAATTTTATTCATATTATTAAAATTTATTATCAAATATATCTCCAAAGAATATACTTTCAAATATGCTCTCTGAGTAGGTTGCAACAAGTATTTCATTTTTTTAATATTTTAACATTAATGTCAAATGCAAAATCACCATTTCTTTTATTAATAATTTGAATAATATTAGACAATAGAATAAGATTAATTAAAATTTAAAACTTTAATAATAAAATTAACTAGAAAAAACTTTAAAAACAAATCAAAACTCGAGATAAAGTATAATTTTTTTTTTACCTATTTTATTATTATACTGATGTTTATTTAACGTTGACTCAACTTCGAGGGAATGACGCATTATTGGTCAAATGGCAGGAGTTATCTCGCAATAATGCATACAGTATGCACTAACCATGAGTCTATGAAGGAAAGCTAGTATCCTTGGACATCTTTGGCATGTCAAACTCGTTTATTAGGAATCAACTAAAAAGGAATGAGTACATTTCGAAATGTGATATTACGAACCAACATTAGCCATTAGCAGACATTTTATAATAAATATTAGTTAAATTCCCCCCAGCCTCTCTCTCCTTTCTTTCCCCCTCTTATACAACAAAATTGGTACAAATGAACTATCTAAAGCCTCAAATCACAGCTCGCCGTTTTGTACCCCCTAACTTAACTCTAATTTTCATCTGAAATAAGTAAAGAAATCCTAAAACAAGAATCAAAACAAAGTAAACTTCCAAGTGAGCTCCCCAAAAGAACTCAACAAAATCAAGGCCGCTTTTACTGATACAGTTGCAATCATAGACATTTTGTAGTACAGTCCCCTTGACTGTGACTTCTGGCTCAAGAATAAAATCCACCGTCATAGGTCCTTCATTTAACCAAATAGACGTACTCTTTGATTTGTAGCCAGGCATTGTGGCCATAACTGCAATAGGTAAAGAAATTTATTACAAAAACTCAACAAATAATCTGAAAGAAAAGAATAGAAATTCGTCGTCACAGAATTCATTGCAACATTTAATAAAAAGAAAAAACAATTCAGTCCCTACAATTAAGAAATCTCGGGAATTAAATCAAACCCAAATCCCCAACAGAAAGTACGCCACAAAAGGTGACGACCCACAACAGAAACAGGCAAAGATACAGGTGTGGGAAGTCTTGTGAGAGTTCTTAAAGCACCAAAGTATTCGCTGGTGTATCACGCTTCTACATGCACTGATGCACCTGAGGTTACACAACACACGGGGGTGCGCACAATGCAAAGCTATTCTTGCACCCTATCACCAAGATCGTGATGGCTGACAAGAGAGAATACTTCGGAAAGTGTGAAGAAATAAGGAAACGCTGTATTAAATTTATAATGAACAAAAGGACTTTACAATGGGTAAAATAAGTAATGTGGGAAGAATATACAACCTAGTCTACTATTTACACTTAACGAACACAGACAAGGTTTTCTGACAATCCCCGAATTTATGCTTTACAATCCTGGATTAGGTTGCCATTACTGCTGCTGGATGATTTTAATTGATATTGACTAACAACTTGTTCTCCTATGGTTTTTGTTCCATCTTATAGCTGTCCATTTATCTAATTGTTTCCTGGTAATTAGAAGAATATTATAGGAGATAATAAATTGTAGTTTACACGACAAATTTTGTTTTAGCTTTTAACTTCATTATAGCAAACACATATTTTAGAAAGAGGATAGCATACCTTATGACGTACAAGAGTGGAGCGACATGTTTCCAAATCAATTTATTTTTTGTAAGGAAATCAAATAAAAACTTTGCATTGACTGCAAAGTAATACTTGAGAGAACTTAACTACCAAACATAGGGTTTTGATTATAGACATTCATGTAAAGCGAAGAATCAAAAGAAACAGTCAAAAAACAAGCCCTAGGATAAGGTGGTGGTATTTGAAAGACAAACCACATGGGAGTTTCTAGAGAAAGTGTTTGAAGAGAAAATTTGGGACGTAAAAAGAGATGTAAACTACATGTGAAACACTATGATTGAAGGGATTAGGAAGGTCGCAACAAAAACGCGGATATATCAAAGAGGTTTTGGATTAAAGGGAAAAGAATTTTGGTGGTGTGAAGCAAATGTACAAGATAAGATTAAAGTTTAAAAAGTGCTATAAAGCATGACAATCATGTAAAGATAATAAAAATTGGGAGAAGTATAAAGTAGCTAAGAAGGATGTTAAGACGGTAGTGTGAGAGGCAAGAAATAGAGATTATGAAGGGATATATCAATCCTAAGAAACCAAAGATGGAAAGAGAAGAATATTCAAGAATATTCAAACTTGCTAAGAATAGGGAGGGAAAGAGAAGAGACATAAATCAAGTGAAATGTATTAACGATGAAGAAGATAATATCTTGGAAGGAACAAGATTTTCAAGAACCATGGAAGAATTATTTTCACAAACTTTTTAAGAACACTTATCTACTGGTCATGCTAATAGGTTAAGCATTAAAGAGGAGGATCTCAATTATAGATTTTATTAGAGAATCCAAGAGTTTGAAGTAGCACAAACATTGAAGAGATTGGATAATGGCAAAACAATAGGACTTGATAATATACCCATTGAAGTGTGAAATATTTTAGGAAGAAAAAATGTAAGTTGGTTAACAAAATTGTTTACTGTGATATTGAGACCGAAAAAGATGTTAGACGAATGGAGAAAAAATATTTTAATTCCAAGGTATAAGAACAAGGATGATATACAACATTGCTCATGAGCCATACTATATGGAGAAGGTTATTGAGCAGATATTGAGGTTAGATATGCAAATTATAAAGAACCAATTCTGTTTTATGCTAGGGAGGTCAACTATAGAGGCAATATATTTATTAAAAAGATTGATGGAGAGATATTAGAGATTTAATAAAGATCTATATATGATTTTCATCGATTTAAAAAAGATTAATGATAGAGTACCAAGAGAGTTATAATAGAAGGCTTTACAAAAGAAAGAAGTTTGTGTGACTAATATTCGAGCAATCAAAGACGTGTATAATAGGATCACAACTTGTGTGAAAACACAAGGTGGAACCACGAAAGATTTCTCTATCAACATAGGACTATATCAAGATTCAACTTTGAGCCTTTACCTTTGTTACCTAGTATTGGATGTGCTCATTGAATATATTCAAGAGGCAACATCAAGATGTATGCTTTTTGATGATGGCATAGCTCTTGTTGGAGATTCCAAAAAGGAAGTGAAAGAAAAATTAGAGAGGTAGAGACAAATTTTAGAGACATACAAGTTTCATGCAAGTCATAGCAAAACGGAATATATGAAATGTAAATTTAATGAAAGGGTCACTAATTCTAGGGTAGAAGTAAAACTTGAAAATCATTCTATACAAGAAACCACAAGTTTTAAGTATTTGGTAATGACAATATAAAATAATAGAGAAATAGAGGGGAGCGTAAATCATAAGGTTCAAGCCGACTGGATAAAATAAAAGAAGACTTCAGGTGTTATTTGCGATAGAAAAGTGACACTCAAGCTTAAGGAAAAAATTTTATTATACAATTATAAGACCTACATTGTTGTATGGTACTAAACATTAGGTGATAAAAAGTCATCATGAGCAAAATTTCAACATTGTAGAAATGAGAATGTTGTGTTGGATGATTAGTCATACTAAAAAGAATAAGATTAGGAATGAGTGCATTAGAGAAGAAGTTGGGATAACACCTATCATAGAAAAGTGACTAGAAATGTATCTTAGGTGATTTGATCATGTACAACAAAGACTATTAAAGGCTCTTATACAAAGAGTTGACCAGATGAAAGATAGTCCAATAATTAGAGGTAGGGGAAGACCAAAAAAAATAATAGGAGAAACTATTAGGATAGATTTAATTATTAATAATTTAACTATATAAATAAGTAAAGATAGAACACGTTAACATAACTTGATTCATGTACCCGACCCCACTTAGTGGGAAAAGACTTTGTTTGTTGTTATATGGCAGAGCAAGGAATCCAATTAATGGGACAAGAATAAAACTAAATGTAACATAAGCATTCATGATCAAATAATCCCAATGTTAAAAAAACGAAGACTCCCATCTAGAGGCTCCAAACACAATATATCCATCACATCCAATAATGTCAGTCATTATTTATTTATCTATTAGATAATATTCTTAGGAGGGTTTCAGGCTTTACTATTGCCAAAATACAACCAAATCCAATACAATACCTTGATATCTATCTCTTGGGACGAGTAACCGATGATAGTTACCAAAAGCTTTTCCAGCTCTAATCTGTCAGTCCAGAATTAGCAGAGTCAAAAATACATCAGAAAGAGAAAGCTAGAAGTTAAACAAGCAATTAAGCTTTTCAAGAACTATGGGCAATACAATAGATCAAAAATTCAAATAACTAGATTAAATTCCAAAGTTCAAAACTTTAATGCGTAGTAGATAATCAATCTGGCTTTCATTTGAAAAAAAAAAAAAGATAATCAATCTAACATATAGCAAAACTATGGATGAGCATTGTGGAAAGGGCATACTACAAATATCATGAAAATCATTTGTTACCACAGTTCGTTTGGTTTTTCTCTTTCTACTACATTTCTCTAGCAAATTACTTATAAGAACCAAATATGAGATGCACATGTCAAAAAATAATTTATTTTAGGTCGAAGTCTGTTGCTGCTTTCCTATATCTACTGCGAACAGAAAAAGGCAAAATAACTTTCTGAGATTTATATTTTCCAATTTCATATTCAATCCCCAAATAGGGATTTCTTTCCACTTGCCAATATCATTCGGAAATCAAAGGCTTCCTCAAAAGTGAAACTGCTGTGATAGACTGCAGCATTAAATAAGAATACCAGAAATAGTTTGTTGCAGATTTAAAAGACAGAAAAAGCACTCCCTCCTAATGCATGTCTTGCACTTGACTCTGACCAGTAGCCATGTAATCCTGCACTGTCTACCTGTAAGATATCAGACAGTGGACTCTGGAATTCATGAAAAAATTTGGATCTGTCCTGTAACTTTGATACTTGTTTTGTGCCACTTCAAGGAGACAATAGGGGAAAGCCCCTATAGCGGTGTATGTAGTAATTTGTTATCTACAGTTTGAAAGAAAAGACGACTTTCAAGACAGTTCTCTACCTTTCATCCTCCACAGGATAAAGTGACATTTTAGCTTGCTAGTGGGGCCTAGCTAAAGATTGGCAGAAGTATTTTTTCATCCCTTAAATTTTAGGATAGTTTCAATTTTCTCCCTTAAGTTTTGAGTTAGTTTTAATTTCGTCCCAAATTAATTTTTAATGTCAATTTCATCCTACTTGTTTATTAAAATTTTCCATGTCTTCCTAATTTCTAATGTCATTCAAATTGTTAAGGGAATAAATTGCCTATACATGGATATCTAAATATTTCACCTAAGAAACCCAAAACCATGTCATTTCATATTTTCTAACCCTAACCTTCTTGTTCCTTCTCATGGTTTATTAGTTGAGCTATTTGGTCAAATATCCATATTTGCATTCTGATGGAACCCAAGTGACTTGGGGAACCCTCTCTCAAAAGCTAGTCATTGAGAGAGAAGAACCAATTTGCTTAAGTACCCCATCGAGCATCTTATACTACGAAATTTGGGTAGTCTATCCTACCTCAGGGACATTCCATACTATCCCCATCCCCATCATGGCACAACCCCTGAAGAGCGGATGTCTCGTGCTGCATTCTGTGACACTTCACCTGACATTGCTTCACTCTACTATGATTAACCCCTCCACTGGTTAAAACCCTCTGCAAGTAGCCCTCTCCGTGTTGTTGGCAAATCAACTTTGATACCAAATGATAGAACTCAAGTGACTTGGGGAACTCTCGTTCAAGAGCTAGCCATTGAGGGGAAGAACCAAGTCACTTATGTACCCCATTGACCATCCCATACTACCCGGGACTGGGGTAGAATTAAAAGCTTCAAGTTCAACCCCTATGAGACTTTTTTGTGATAACAAGGCAGCAATCAGCATTACCCACAACCCTGCCTACAATGATTGAACCAAACATGTGGAAATGAATAAACACTTTATCAAAGAGAAGATTGAGTCAGGAGTCATTTGCAGGAGTTATATCCCCTACTACACAGCAAGTGGTTCACATTCTGACTAAATGATTTCTAAAACTAAATTTTGATACCTTTGTGGACAAGGTGGGAATGATGAACATCTATTATCCACCTTGAGGGTGAGTGTTGAAAGCAGAACCAATCACATATGGGATTGATTTAAGTCATTGAAGGCAGAACCAATCTCACGTTTCATGGGATAGACTTATGTCTTCAATAGGTCTGACATTGTGCATCTATTAGGGTTAATCTCAGTCTCAATTGTATATATTTACTCCTTGATTTATTCCTTTATTTTAACTGTCTCTTATGTCCAGGGATTTCAATTTATTTCCATGTTTTTATTTACCAATATTAGTTTCCCTTCTTTTTTTTTTTTTTCATTTCCTTGTCTATTTAACTTCTTTTATGTTTTTCTTCACCCTTTTCTTTTTGCTTTCGACCATCAAATAGTATACAGAAAATCTTCCACTGCTAACAAGAGGTCTTGCTCAACATAAGTTCCAACCCCTATCAGGCCAAAGATGACAAGAATGCAATTTAAGAAAGCTATCGTCCGTAGGAAGAAGTTAGAAATAGAATAGTTCACAATTCATTATAACATTGTTTCCCTTTGATATAAGAATAAAGTTTAATAATGAAGGAGAATAACCAAAGACATAGAATATCTCAAACATTTTAACCAAGAAGGAAGCAAATATTCTAAGATCTGAACAAGCCAGTCATTAGTGGCAACAGTTTAACAGTAGCAGTTTAACTTGGGGCCACTCATAAATAGCCCACTAAACTTTCAAAATTGGAAATTAGGTCTCTCAAGTTTCTCACTCAAAAAATTAGATCATTTTGTCTGTTTCACTCTCAATGTCATTATTCATTTGTGACCTTAGACTCATGGCAAGATTTCGTCCTTTGATTTTGATGAACATGCTAGCATTGAAGAATCTGAGATGGAAAATGACATAACAACGTCCAAGGTACAATAGACAAAAGGACCCATTACATGGAGTGTGCAAGTTGAGGGACCTAATTTCTGGTTTCATATGTTCAAGGAGCTATTTGCAACTGACTCAGTTCAAAAAGGGCTTTTGCATTTTACCCCAAATCAATTCCAGCTAGATTTGTGAAGTAAAGTAAAAATGTGCAATATAGGGATAATTTCTTGCACGTTTGTTCAATAAGATAATGTCTGAAATCAATAGCTAATTGAACAGCCATGTGCAAGAAATGCACTTCCAGACATAAGGTTGTCATAACAAAAAGGAAAAATTACATCCATGAATTAAAAAATAAAACAGAAGATTTAATTAAGTTCAAGCATACTGTGTAATTGATTCCTTTGATAGTTATAGAGCCAGGCAATGGCCTTCCGTCAATTGATGAAAAAATTCTTCCATGCACTCCTGTCTAGAGAATAGAAGATAGTTAAGTAACAAAAAACCGAAACCAACAAACAACATATAAATCAAGTAATAGACTAATATAAGCGTACTCCAACTGTCAACAGTTAATAATAAAATATAACTATTCCTTCACCTAACAGCTTAAACTTCTAGGGTGATTCTCTGACATAGTCCTAGAGGCTCTTCGAACAAGTGGTTTAGAATCCAATTCCTAGTACCCCATTTTCCAAAACAGTTTTGAAACAGAGAAAATATTGGCCCAGAGTTTTTCCATACGTCCTGTTCAATGGATTTTGATATGAATAGGTGCATTAAAGAAATAAATAAAGTTCCATTTTTTGCCTTCACTTAATAACTTCAACTCTCAGATAGATTGATCTTTCCACATCTCAGGCACAACAAAATGACTAACAAATATGCTGTAGTCCTGAAGTATAAAACATAAATTTGCTAATGAAGGTGAAGATGAAGATTACTAGAAATCTTAGATTCCTCATCTGGGTCAGTTTTATATATTTTGCTAATGTTTTGTGTTGTTGCACCTGCACATTGGTACTGTTTTTATGCTAAATGATGACATTTGGAAAGTTTATTATTATGACTATTTTATGAGTTTTTGATGCAACTAGCAGTCACAATAAATAATAAAAGAGAAGGAATAAGGAGAAAAATGGGGCTGATAATACTACAGTAGTCACTTTAAAGGTATATTCTAGAAGAAATAGGAAGGATGTGGAGAAGGATGTGCTGGCAGGTGAGAGAGGAATGATTCTAACTAATTTGGCAAGGGTGTCGGGGATGTGGGGACCATGGAGGGGAAGGTTTAAGCGCTGTGGCTGGCTGGTTAGTGGGTAGGGAAGATTTTGGAAAATTGTCTCAGTGTACTAGCCTCTCGAAAGTTAGTGACCTTGTTTTCCTCTTTTGTTTTCTACCTCATTTTCTGTTCTTTGTGCTGGCTAGTGTGTGCTGTTCTGTTAATTTCTTCTAGTGTGTGTTGTAATTCCTTCTCTTAAGGTGGGTTTCCACCTCTAAGAGAAGAAAGTTATATATAATCAGTAAGCATTATTATCATCAGAGGCTGTTCGGGTTTGCTGGGATCTATCAGTTTTTTTTTTCTTTCTATTTTCATTAATTATGTTTATACAATTTTGTTTTTTACCTACATTTGTTGTATGGTATTGAATGTTGGGTGATAAGTCAAAATAAGCAAAAATTCAAAGTTGTAGAAATGAGAATGTTAGGTTGGATGAGTGGTCACACTAGAAAGGATAGGATTAGAATGAGTACATTAAAGAAAAAATGGGGATAGCACTTATGAGAGAAAGTCAAGGTAGCACCTATCATAGTTAAATCTATTCTAACAGTTTCTCTTATTATTTTCTTTGGTCTTTCTCTACCCCTAATTATTGGACTATCTTCTATCTTGTCAACTCTTTGTATAAGAGTCTCTAATGGTTTTCGTCAAGTACAGAGGACACCAATAGAGACTCTTGTATGAAGAATTGACCAAATAAAAGATAGTCCAATAACTAAGGGTAGGGAAAATTTAAAAAAAAATAATAGGAGAAACTATTAGAATGAATTTAACTATTAAATAATCTAACTGTAGAAATGAGCAAAGATAAAACATATTGGTATTGGTTGATCCACATAACCAACCTCACTTAATGGGAAAAGGCTTTGTTTGTTATTGTTGTATGTTTATACAATTTTTTTTAATGGCCACCATGCATGTACATGGTGGTCCTTTGGCTTGCCTCCATTGCAATACACCATTGACAACATTGATTGCTGTTATGGTTTCAAATTTAAGCATCTTTCTAAAGTTTCCTTTTCATTGTTCAAATGATCCTCTAATTTTAAAAATTTAAGCTTGTTGATCTCACAAAAAGGGTTTTGTCAGTCATTGGCTGATATTGTTTATGTGAAGGACTGCAAGGACATGTTTGGATGAGGTAATTAAGAGGTGTTAGAATAGTTTGAGTCTGTGACGGCTAGGGTAAACTATGTATGTTAGTGATGGGATTTGACTTGTACCATGTATACTAACCCTCAAACCTTACCTAATTGACATTTATAAATAGAGACACAGGTGACTGTTATTTTCTAGAGAATGGAAATTTTTTTGATCAGTTTCTTTTGGATATGATAACACTAAGATTAGTCTCATAAATCTCTAGCTGACCTAAACCCATTGACAGTGACACTAAATTCCTCACCATGCACTTCCACATGCTGCTATACCATTCTGATTGTTGCCTGACACACTAGGGCATGTGCAGCTAGCACAAACACCATGTGCCTAGAAGGTGCAAACCTGTCATCCTGACTTCATTTCCTGTTTTAGTTTGGCATGGATCATGATGATACATGTATCTGTTAAAAGCCAAAAGTGAAGTATTTTCCTACTTTCAGTTATTTCATAAGATGATCTATACTCAATTTGATGCTAAGGTAAAACTCCTGAGAACTGATAATGGGACAAAATACATGGATAGACATTTTGGTGCTTATTTAGAAACCCATGGGATCATCCATCAAACTAGTTGTCCTTATACTAGTGCCCAAAATGGGGTGCCTAAAAGAAAAACTAAACACTTGTTAGAGGTGGCCAGATCTCTATGTTCACCATCAATCTACCCAAACGTTATTGGGGGATACAGTTCTAGTGGCTGCCTACCTTATCAACCGCATACCCCTAAAAAACCTCGACTTTAAGAGTCCTCTTGAAGTTTTAAAGGGTAAGAATGAATATATTGTCCCTCAAAAGGTGTTTGGGTGTGTCTGTTTTGTTCACAATAAAAATGCTAGTAAGCTTGAACCTAGAGCACTTAAATGTGTCTTCATTGGATATTTCCCTACACAGAAAAGTTATAAATGTTATCATCCTCCCTGCAGAAGAACATTTGTTAGTATAGATGTTACCTTTTGCAAAACAAAGCTCTACTTTAGCCATCCCTCATCACCTCTTCAGGGGGAGATCAATGAAGTAGAAGTGGTGCTCCTTGACCTTGAAGATATATTAATCATAGTGTTTTTCAAGATCTTTAAACAGGGAGGAGGATTGACAGTGGCAGATTGCATGATGGGTGAGTCTGTTTTGTTCACACTAGAAATGCTGGGAAACTTGATCCTAGAACACTTAAATGTGTCTTCATTGGGTATTCCTTTACATAAAAAGGTTATAAATGTTATCCTCCAAAAAAACATTTGTTACTATGGATGTTACCTTTTGCTAAACAGAGCTCTACTTTAGCCATCCCTTATTTACCTATCCCGTACTAAATTGGATATCATGTATGCTGTAAGTATAGTAAGTCAATTTATGCATAATCCCAAAGAATCACATCTTAGGGCTGTTAACAGAATACTACAATATTTGAAAGGTTCTCCAGGAATAGGAATTTCTACATCATACTTTCCTTTGCGGGAATTTAGTAACATGGAGGAGCAAAAAGCAAAATGTGATTGCCTGATCCAATGTTGAAGCTGAATTTCGAGCCATGGTCCTTGGCATTTGTGAACTATTGTGGCTCAAAATCATTCTAGAAGATTTGAATGTTGCATGGGAGGGCCCAATGAGACTTTATTGTGACAACAAATCATCTATCAATATTGCTCATAACCTAGTGCAACATGACTGAACGAAGCGTCTGGAAATTGATCGACATTTTATTAAGGAGAAACTTGATAGTGGTGTAATTTGTGCTCTTGTGTCTTCCACTAACCAAGTTGTAGATGTATTTACTGTGGTCTTAGCAAGTAATGCATTCCAGCATATGATTAGCAATCTTGGAATGGATGATATCCATTCACTATCTTGAGGAGGAGTATGAACAATTTGTTTTTCTGAAATTTAAATTTAAATTTGATTTTTTTTAGGATTAGGATTATTAGTAAGATATTATAAGATGGGATATAGTCCCTCATTTTAGGAATCAATTTTCTAGTAGGATTAGATTAACTTTTTCTCTCTGTATATATACCCATGTAAACTCAAAGGAAAATAAACATGGAAATTCAAGTTTAATACAGTGCATGATCTAGAAAGTCCAAATACGTTGAATCCTAATTTATCTCTAATCCCTTATTTCTCTCATAGTCTTTATCTTAAACGAAGTCAAAAATTCTTTATTGTATAGCTTTTATTTGATTAGCATAAGTTTAGGAGAATATTTCTCTGATTTGTTTTTGGACATCTCCTATAAATGGATGAACCTTTTCCTTGTACCACACAGCAAGAAATAGAAAACATGTTTTTCTCTAAAAATTTTCCTCTAAATATATCGTGCCTTTACTCTAAGTAACTCCAATTATGATAACTGTTTATTCTATGAAATTGGTGCATCAAACATGAGTCCAGAAATTTCTTTAATTAATTTCTAACACAATGTACCTAGAAAGGGACGACGTTGATTGACCTTCCTGACATATTTTTCAGTTGGCACAGATCATGATAGTTTGTATTAGCATAATGCTGAAAGGGCTGCTCATGAGAAGTAGGTTGAAGAATTCTAGAAATTGAGTCAATGTATCAAACAACGTGACCAAGAAAACTGGTTGGGAGAATGCCACTGGAGCCACTCATAGGAAGCAAATTGAAGAATTCTAAGAGCTGTTTGTACACCAAGAACATCATTATTGTGAGTTTTTGAAGATCCTGATAGCAATTGCAATTGGGCGACCATTTGAATTTTAACATTTTGTTTAAGCAACCATGTGAGTCACTGTGCCTTGTCTAGGTTTTAAGATTCTTGATTTTGTCAGTTCGATGGGAAGTGTTAGAATAATTTGAGTGTGTGACAACCAAGGTTATCAAATTGCAATTCAAATCATGAATAGGTAAACTAATTTTCAAATTGTGAATCGTAAATCGTATCAAATCGTACAATTTATGAACACGACGAAAATTAGCTTGAGATATTTCATATTAATGACTTATATGTTTATATTATAAACAAAATGTTCAATATAAGAAACTTAAACTAATAATTATCATAAAATTGTATCATAAGTCTCATGCAAGTTATAAATTTATAATTACCAATGCAAAATAAATTCATAAAACTAAAAAATCATAAGTAACTATATCAAAATTAATTATTCTAGTCCTATTCATCTCACTGTTTCTACCTTTGGCTAATGTATTTTAAACGGCTTTAAGTTTTAATATAGTGAGGTGTTGGCAGTTTGCATGTTGCGACAGCGTTTTAAACTTCAAAAGAATATGAAGAGTATTTTAATCCTATGCCTACTATAATTGGTTTTTATATTGTTTTTTATGTCAAAGTCATTTGACTTTTCAACTCCCTTTCATTGTCACTTGCATTTTCTTTAAGTTGTTTTTTTTTTTTAAATATAGTATTGGGACATCATCTTCTTCCTTCATCAAGGCCACGCGGGTCACTCATGACCCGATTTCATGACCTGCATGGCCCGAGCGTTTATAGTGTTTTAAAATTGCCAAAAACATGTGATTCACGATTTCGAATGCAAATTGCATGATTCCGACGAGTTGTGCAACGATTCTAGCCAAAAAACGATAAGCTCTCTGAAATGTATCATTTGGTCGCTGAATCGACGCGAACCACACGATTTGAATCACGTATCATGCGATTTTGATAACTATGGTGACAGCTAAGGTAAACTAAGTGTAAAAGTGATTAGTGAACTTGGGTTCGTACTACATGTACTAACCGTTATACTAGACCAAATTAATAATTATAGACAAATAAACAGTTTCAGGCAAAGTCAATAAACCCCTTTTTAGTATAGTTCTTTATTTCTCTATGGTTTGGATAAAAAAAGAGTGGCTTTTAAATTTTCTAGATAATTTAATCACATAAAATTGGAATTGGAAATTCCACCTAAATAAGTAAAATTTCAAATTTTCCTTCTCTTATTTTTTGAGATTAGTTTCTTATAGAATTTTTAATTATATACACATACATATAAACATATACATGCATACATGCATGTATTTATATACATATATAGCTCCACAAACATACACATATGCAAATAGAAAAATATATATAGACACTTGTACTTGTTCATACACACATGCCCACATGCATATACACAGGCGAGATTAGGTATACATAGTACAAATGACAAGGTACTAGAAGAAGTTGGTTTAATAGTTCTAGATCCCACAATTTTATATGTTGAACTATCGGCTATGGTTCCAGACGAATTATGATATTGAGAGAACTTTGCATATTCATCAGCTGAGATTGTAATAGTTCTTTTAGAAGACGAGCTAGAAGCAGCAACATTAGTAGTTTAAGTCTTTTGGTTGCGATTTTGCAATTTCTTACAGTACCTCTTTATATGACCAGACTCCTTGTAATAGTAGCAAACAATATATCCAAAGTCACTATTGCAACTATCAATAGCTTTATTTGCTCCCTTGTTATTACTCTTGCTTCCAGCATCATTGCCACCTCCTCCATTAGCAATAAAGATGTTAGTCCGTTGATTAGATAGAGTACTTTTCTTACGCAACACCCTACTAAAGACTTCTTGAAGACAAGTGATTTCTAAGCTAGAGAGAATTTGAGATTTGGCAGCCTCAAATTCAGAAAGAAGGCTAACTAAACAACTCTTGATAGCCATTTGTTTTTCTTGAACTTGTTGAACTTTCATATCAATAAAGAATGGTAAGAGCACATTCAATTATTCTTGAGGTCCACGAAATAAGCTGAGTGATTTCGTCTCCTTTTTAGCATGACAGAAAGCCCTACATGCTTCATAGATGTGAGATAGATTTCCTTTGCTTGAATACAAAAACTCCAGGTAATCCAGTAGTTCTTTCACAAATTCAGAACGATTAATTAAGTCAACAATGTCACTCTCAATTGAGTTTCTAATTTGTAAGTGTCAGATTCTGCATCTTTATTTGGAAAGATTGTGTAGTGAGATAAAATCTTGTATAATTTCCTGATTTCTAGGAATTAGCATTAGTTATTGAATTTCCTGTAATTTAGGGATTTGTTACTGTTTTTAAGTTAGACAATTGTGTATATAAACTAAGGCTGTAACCTAATCAGAATACAATAAAAATTCATTCTTCTCTTATAATTTCTGACATGGTATCAGAGCCTAGTTGGCTTTTTTTTTTATAAACTCTGAAAACACTTTTTCTTGTCTGACCTTACCCAACTGAGTTCCACCTTCCTTGTTCCTCTCAATCATCGTTGCCCCCCTCTCTCATTTTTTCCTTGTTCGTATCTATTCCTCATTCAATCAATCATGTCGGAATCACCCAGAAGTTCTGTTGAAATCACGAGTGCCCCTACATTCAAGAATTCTGCTAGTGCTACAACCGGAGATTTGCAGAACATTCAGACCGCATACCGATTGAATGGAAAAAATTATTTGAAGTGGACACAATTGATCCGCACCTTTCTAAAGGGCACAGGAAAACTGAGCCATTCAATGGGCACAGGACTTTTGCAAGAAGACCTCAAATTTGCAGCATGGGACGAACAAGACTCCATGGTAATGTCATGGCTATGGAACTCGATGCTGCCAGAAATTAGTGATACATGCATGTTTCTTAGAACAGCCAAGGAGATTTGGGAAGCTATGCGACAGACCTATTCCAAGGTTAATGATGCTTCACAAATCTATGAAATTAAGATGAAAATTTCAGCAACCAAACAAGGGACTCGGACTGTCACTGAATATTCGAGTCTCCTACAAGGCTTGTGGCAAGAGAGTTGCAGTGAAGATGCAGCAATTTTGAAGCAATTTGTGGAGAAAAATCGTATTTATGATTTTCTTGCAGGATTAAACGTTGAATTTGATGCTGTAAGAGTGCAGATCCTAGGAAAAACAGACCTGCCATCTCTGAATGAAACAATTTCTATTATATGTGCTGAAGAGGGACGTCAAAGTGTTATGCTTGAGCCTCAAGGGGGAGATGGTTCTGCACTTATTACCAAAGCCAAAGAATTGAAAGGGGGAAATACTCCTTCATTAGTTACCCGAGGGGACTCAACCAAACCATTCAACCGAGATTCTTTGTTCTGCACATATTGCAAGAAGCCTCGCCACACCAAGGAGAGATGCTGGAAACTTCATGGCAGACCCAATGAAAAACCCAATCGAAATATGAGAGATGGTCAAGCACATATGGTGAGTACTTCATTGACCAGTGAAGAAAATTCCAAGACATCTAATCCTGAATTTAACACAGAAGAAATTGAGAAACTAAAAATCCTTTTGGGATCCCTTGAGAAGCCAGCTTCGACAGGTACTTGTTCATTGGTGTTTTCAGGTATTTCTTCTTCCTCTTGTATTAATATTTCAGAAAGTTCTCCTCCTATGTGGGTGATTGATTCTGGAGCCACTGACCATATGACTTGTTCCTCCCAACATTTTATCTCTTATACTCCGAGTGGTAGTAATAAAAAGATCACAATAGCTGATGGATCCATCACCACTGTAGCTGGCCAAGGAGACATTTACATAAACCAGAATCTTACATTAAGAAATGTTCTCCATGTTCCAAAATTATTTACAAGCCTTATTTCCATTCAAAAATTAACCACAGATTCAAATTGCAGTGCAACTTTTTTCCCATCACACTGTATCTTTCAGGCACTGGACACAAAGATGATTGGACATGCTAGTCAGAGAGATGGTCTCTACTTCCTGGAAAAACAAAGCAGTATAATTGGAGTTGAAAATCCCATATCTACATCATTTTTTTCCGAGTCTTTTATGTCAAACCAAAATAAAATTTGGCTTCATCATTGTCGTTTAGGACATCCACCTTTTAGAATGCTCAAAGTGATGTTTCCTTCTTTATTTCAAGGTCTTACTATTGAAACCTTTCATTGTAGTGATTGCGAACTTGCCAAGCACAAACGTACTTCCTTTCCAATAAGCAATAAAAAAACCTTTGTCCCTTTCTCTCTCATTCATAGTGATATTTGGGGACCTTTTGCTGTTCCAAATATTTCTGGTGCTAGGTGGTTTGTTTCATTTATTGATGATTGTACCCGAGTGACATGGCTTTACCTCTTAAAAAATAAGTCTGATGTCAAGATCTTGTTTTCCCCAATTTTTACAACATGATCAATACTCAGTTTGATGTAAAAATTAAGAAATTTCGATCGAACAATGCAAAGGATTATTTCAATCACATCCTTTCTCCATTCTTTCAAGAAAAGGGGATTATTCATGAATCTTCTTGTGTTACCACCCCACAACAAAATGGAGTGGCTGAACGAAAGAATGGCCAACTCCTAGAAATCACTAGAGCCTTGCTGTTTCACAAGAATGTTCCCAAAAAATACTGGGGTGAAGCTGTGTTAACTGCTGCCCATCTTATTAATAGACTCCCAACACGTGTCCTTGGGTCCAAGAGTCCAATTGATATTCTCACAAAATTTTTTCCAAACTTTTCTACTTCAAACAATCTTATCCCTCGAGTCTTTGGGTGTGTTGCCTTTGTTCATATTCATTCTCACAATAGGAGCAAATTGGATCCACGTGCTCTAAGGTGCATTTTTATCGGATATTCCTCTACACAAAAGGGTTATAAATGTTTTCATCCACCCACTAAGAAATTCTTTGTCTCAGCTGATGTTACCTTTGTTGAAAATGAACCCTGGTTTCAACACACTTATCTTCAGGGGGAGACCTTGAATGAAGATAAAGCAAGAGATATGTTTCTTCTTGATCCTAGGTTTATCCAAGCTGCCAATTTTGAGTTTGCACCCATAAACATCTCTGAGTCATTCACAGATCTTAAGTCTGTTCCTAAGTCTATTCCTGAGTCTGTTCCTAATAGGTCCACTTCTCCCAACTCTATGTCAATTGAGACAGTCAAATCAGCTGAAATGATGAAAGATAAGGAAAATCAAGAGAGCATTCAAACACTGCAAGTTTATTCCAGGAGGAAAATACCAATCTCTCAACCAGTACAAGTCCAATCTCCTATTCGTGCTATTGCCCAATTCCCTGAAACCGAAACCAGTTCCAAACTTGCTGACAGTAACACACCAAGTGTTGAACCAATTGAACCAGCAGATGAACAAAATAAATAGAGTACTGAAAACCTACCAATTGCACTTAGGAAAGGAACAAGAACTTGCACAAAACACCCACTGTACCTTTTCATGTCCTATCAAAATTTATCCCAAAACCATAAAGCCTTCCTAACCAATCTCCATAAAATTCCTACACCAAAAAATCTAGTTGAGGCATTAGGAGATAAGAAATGGGAGGATGCTATGAAGACCGAGATGGAAGCCCTTGAGAAGAACAAAACATGGGAGTTAGTTGAATTGCCAAGAGGGAAGAAACTGGTAGGATGTAGGTGGGTTTTCACTATCAAATACAAGCCTAATGGCTCAGTGGAAAGGTATAAGGCAAGGTTGGTGGCCAAAAGATACACTCAAACTTATGGCATTGATTATCTTGAGACATTTGCCCCTGTTGCTAAAATGAACACAGTAAGGATACTTTTGTCATTGGCTGCTAATTTTGAGTGGAAACTACAACAGTTTGATGTTAAGAATGCGTTCCTCCATGGTGATCTAGAAGAGGAAATCTACATGGAAGTTCCCCCTAGATTTGAATCTAAAGAGGGAATGGTGTGTAAACTAAAGAAAGCTCTTTATGGGCTAAAACAGTCACCGCGAGCTTGGTTTGGGAGGTTTGCTAAGGTAATGACCTCATTGGGATACAAGCAAAGTCAAGGGGACCATACTTTGTTTGTGAGGCACTCAGATTCTGGAAAAGTCACAGCATTATTAGTTTATGTAGATGATATCATCGTAACAGGTAATGATGAAGAAGAGATGAACAATTTGAAGCAATGTCTCTTAAAGGAGTTTGACATCAAAGAGCTAGGAAAATTAAAATACTTCCTAGGCATTGAAGTAGCACATTCAAAGCAAGGAATTTTCATCTCCCAACAAAAGTATGTACTCGACTTGTTGGAAGAAACAGGGAAGATGGGGTGTAAACCAGTCGAGACACCGATTGAATTTAATCATGGATTATGTGATACTCCAGAAGATCCCATGGTAGATAGAGGTTCTTATCAGAGACTTGTTGGGAAGTTGATATATCTGGCACACACAAGACCAAACATAGCATTTGCAGTAAGTGTGGTCAGCCAGTTTATGCACAATCCCAAAGAATCACACCTCAAAGCAAAGAAATGTGATATTACAATACTTAAAGGGCAGCCCAAGAAGAGGAATTTGTTTAAACGACTTTAACGCATTACTGTGCATGACGTTGGAAGCTTATACTGATGCAGATTATGCAGGATCCCTGATTGACAGGAGATCAACGTCTGGTTAACATGGAGAAGTAAAAAACAGAACGTGGTAGCAAGGTCAAGTGCAGAATAAGAATTCAGATCAATGGCATTGGGAATATGTGAATTACTTTGGTTGAAGATAATCCTAGATGATTTGAGAATAAAATGGGAAGGACCTATGAGGTTGTACTGTGATAATAAATCAGCCATTAGCATTGCTCATAACGCGGTTCAACATGATCGAACAAAGCATATTGAAGTTGATAGACACTTTATCAAGGAGAAACTAGACAGCGGTCTAATAAGCACCCCATTCGTTTCAAGTAAAGATCAGTTGGCAGATGTACTCACAAAGGGATTGACAAGTACTGTGTTTCAAGATATTATTAGCAAGCTTGGGATGGAAAATATCCATTCACCAGCTTGAGGGGGAGTGTCAGATTCTGCATCTTTATTTGGAAAGATTGTAGTCAGATTATGCATCTTTATTTGGAAAGATTGTGGTCAGATTATGCATCTTTATTTGGAAAGATTGTGTAGTGAGAGAAAATCTTGTATAATTTCCTGATTTCTAGGAATTAGCATTAGTTACTAAATTTCCTGTAATTTAGGGATTTGTTACTGTTTTTTAAGTTAGACAATTGTGTATATAAACTAAGGCTGTAACCTAATCAGAATACAATAAAAATCCATTCTTCTCTTATAATTTCTGACAGTAAGAACAAACGTGCATCATCTCTCAACCAAGCTTGTTTAGTACTATTGGAAGGAGGGTTTTTAATTAAATGATCATCTTTGTCCACACTACGTAGATAAACCCTGATTGTTTTACTCCTTTCAAGGTAAATTAGAACCATTCAGTTTGTGTTCAATGATATTAGAAATTGCTGCTTTCAGTACTTCCATAAGATGGTCTGTATTCAATTTGATAATAAAATAAAAATTTTGAGAACTGACAATGGCACTAAATACATGAATAAACACTTTGAGACTCGAAAAATTATGAAATTATCCATCAAACCAATTGTCCTTATACCAATGCCCAGAATAGAGTACTGAAAGAAAACATAGACACCTATTAGAAGCGGCTCGGTACCTTATGTTCACCATGCACTTACCCAAGCCTTATTGGGAGATGCTATTTTAGCTGCTGCATATCTTATAAACCGCATACCTCTAAAAATCCTTGATTTTCAAGGTCCTCTTCAAGTTTTATAAAGTAAAAGAGACTATGTTATCCCACCCAAAGTGTTTGGTTATGTTTATTTTGTTCATACCAAGAATACTAGAAAAATTGATCCTAGAGCCCTTAAATGTGTCTTCATAGGGTATTCCCCTATTCAGAAAGGTTACAAATGTTACAAACTAGTATGGATGTTACCTTTCGAAAAATTGAACCCTACTTAAGCACACACTTATCACCTCTTCAAGGGGAGGTTAATTGTAGAAAGAGAAGTTTCTGTATGTATTATAAAAGCAAAGTGTAGGTATTTATACAAGAAAAAAGGACCTATTCTAGGAAACCATAATAAATACAATTAAATGACTTAATCCCTAATGTCTAGCCTAAACTTTAGGCTAACTTTATTCTAATTGATATAATCTGATCCTAATTGATACACAACACTCTCCCTCAAGCTAGAGCATACAAGTCATATGCACCAACCTTGTTACATATATATTTTATCCGAGGACATCTTAGAGACTTAGTGAGTATACCTGCCAATTAATCACTTGAATTGACAAATCGAGTAGCGAGACACCCAAATTGAATTTTTTCCCTAATAAAATGACAATCAATTTCAATATGTTTGGTCCTCTCATGGAACACCGAGTTTGAGGCAATGTGCATTGCTGCTTGGTTATCACAGACCAACTCTATCTTTTCTATATTCCCAAATTGTATCTCCCAAAGAAGTTGCTTCAACCATAGCAGTTCACAAGTTGCTAAGGCCATAGCACGATACTTAGCTTCTGTATTGGATCTTGCAACTATGTTTTGTTTCTTGCTTTTCCAAGAGATTAGGTTACCACGATGAGCACACAGTATCGTAACATGGATTGCCTATCATCAGGTGAACCGGCCCAATCTACATCAGTAAAGCCGACAACCTGGGAGTTCCCTTTATCTTCATATAATAATCCTTGGCCTGGTGCTCCTTCAATATATCGAAGGATTCAAACAACTGCATCCCAATGACTATCACATCGTGTCTGTAAGAACTGGCTTACTATACTGACAGCAAAATATAAATCTAGATGAGTGATGGTGAGGTAATTAAGTTTTCCAACAAGTCTTCGATATCTTTCAGGATCTTCAATCAGTTCTCCCTGTCCTGGATGGAGTTTGATATTTGGATCCATTAAAGTGTCAGCTAGTTTGCAGTTTGTCATGTCTGTCTCTTCTAATAGGTCAAGTGCATAATTTCGTTGTGAAATGGCAACACCAGTACTGGATTGGGCAACCTCAATTCTCAGAAAGTATTTAAGTTTCCCCAAATCTTTGGTTTGGAAGTGGTTACATAGATGTTGTTTGAGTTGGACAATGCCTAAATCATCATTGCCTGTAATAACAATGTCATCTACATAAACAACAAGATATATGCACTTGCCTTGTGATGTATGGCGAAAGAAGAATGAGTGATCAGCTTCACTGCGAATCATTCCAAAATTTAAAAACCACGGAACCGAACCGGCCAAACTAAGCTCTAGGTGATTGTTTGAGTCTGTAAAGAGAATGATGGAGTTGACATGCTTTCTCAGACTCTCCCTGAGCAACAAAGCCAGGTGGTTGCTCCATATAGACTTCCTCCTCCAATTCACCATGAAGGACAACATTTTTAATGTCAAGTGACCAGTGATTTATAGCCGCAATTGATAAGAAGAAGCGAACTGAAGCAATTTTAGCAACAAGAGAGAAGGTATCACCATAATCCAAGCCAAAGATCTGAGTGTATCATTTTGCCACCAAACGGGCTTTTAGTCTTTCAACTTTACCATCTGAACTGACTTTAACCGCATATACCCATTGGCAACCAACCAGAGATTTTTCAGGTGGGAGAGAGACCAAGCCCCATGTACCATTAGAATGCAAGGCAGTCATCTCGTCAAGCATGGCTTGCCTCTAACCCGAATGTGCTAAGGTCTCACCAATAATCTTAGGAACAAAAATAGAATCCAAAGAAAACACAAAGACATAATATGGAATAGATAAACGATGATAGCTCAAAAAATTATAAACAGGGTGAGGATTACGAGTGGAGCGAAAACCTCTACGAATGGCAATTGGAGGAGTATCAGGCAAATGTTGGACCGGAGCAACGGGCAACTCGAACTAAGGTAGTGAGTCAGCAAGAACATCTGTGGACTCAAGATGTAGGCGATGATGATAAGTCTGGAGAAGAGGACTAGGGGAAACATGTGGTAAAGCTTCTAAAGAAGTAAGGAAAGGAACAGGAAAGGTCACAGAGGTACTGTCAGGCATAGTAGACACAAAGAATGGAGAAGACTCGAAGAAGGTCACATCAGTAGAGGTGAAACATCGTCGAGTGGTTGGACAATAACATCGGTAGCCCTTTTGGAGACGAGCATATCTGAGGAAAACACACTTGATGGAGTTAGCAGCAAACTTATCTTTACCTGGGGTCAAATCATGAACAAAGTAGACACAACCAAAAGCACGGAGAGGAAGATGATAAAGAGGGTCATTGGGAAACAAAAGAGAATGAGGAATTTGATCATTTAATATAAAAGAAGGCATGCGATTAATTAGGTAACATGCAGTGAGAACAGCATCACTCCAATAAGAAGTAGGAACATTATGATGGATAAGTAAAGTACGAGCTGTTTCAATAAAATGACAATTCTTACGTTCGGCTACCCCATTTTGTTGTGGGGTATAGGGACGAGAGGTTTGATGTAAAATCCCTTGAGAAGTCATAAATGTCTTAAAACGTAAGATAGAGACAGAAGTACTAAATTGAGTCTTTATTTTAGCATAAAAATTTTAAAAAATGTTAAATACCTCAAAACGAGTTTGCATCAAGTACAACCAAGTACAACGAAAATAGTCATCAATGAAGGTTACAAAATATTGAAAGCCAAAAGTAGAAGACACACGACTAGGACCCCAAACATCAGAGTGAACAAGTTGAAAAGGAAATGTAGACCTACTATTAAGACTAGTAGAAAAGGAACTACGTGATTGTTTACCCAACTGACATGACTCACAAGGGAGGGAGGACAAGGTAGAAAGAGAAGCATTCATTTTGCGGAGTTTGGAAAGGCTTGGATGTCCCAAACGATTGTGGATGACAGATGAGGAGCAATTGGATGTGCATGCAACTAGAGATGTAGTAGGCGAAAGATGGTATAAGCCTTGTGACTCACATCCTACACCAATCATCTTCCCCATACTCCGATCCTGGACATAAACACTTTGATTAGAAAAGGTAATGGAACATTTGTGAGAGTGAGTCAATTTACTAACAGAAGTAAGATTGAAGGGGGACTCAAGAACATAAAGGACAGATTCAACATATATAGAAGGAATAATTTGGGCTTGCCCAATCCTTGTAGCAGCAATTTTAGAGCCATTGTCCAGAGTTACTAAAGGAAGAGAAGAGGAACTAGAAAGGTGAGAAAATAGATTTTTATTACCAAAGATATGTTCAAAGCCACCCGAGTCAAGAACCCATGGTTTAATGTCAGAGGAACGGGCAAAGTAAGCAGTTACATTACCAGGTTGAGCAACCAAGGCAACCACAGATGACTGTTTAGCTTGTTGGTACTGTAGATACTCGTTGTAATCATCACCAATTAAATAGATAGATTATGAAGAATGACCATTGGCCAATGATATGCCAAACTGAGCAACATTGACAAAACGGGATGGTCAACACCCAACAACGGTCTCAAGAATGTCCCAGCTTATTGCAATGCGTACATTGAGGACGTTTGCGGCCACTACTACGCCCGCTTCCTCTAATTAGATTCCCTTTCTCACCAATTTCAGACACCAAAGCTGAAGAGTCAACAACTGGAGAAATAGTATTATGGATAGTTGGGGCCTGTGATACAAAGATGAGTACCAAATGAGCAAGAACATCATCTAATGTGGGAATATTAAAACCTCCCAAAATTTGATCTCTAACTGCATCAAGATTAGGACGTAGATTGATTAGTGTCATAACCATAAAAAATTTGTCCCATTGAGCTTCTTGATCAAAAGTTGAGACTATGGCAGGCATCAATGATCTAAACTCATGTTTGAGAGCCTCAATTTTTTCTCACATATGTGGTTGTATCCAAGTCCTAATGCTTGAGATTGACAAAGTTAGATAAAACATAATAATAGCGGCGAATATCATTACTATATATTGAGGCTGCCTTGTTCCAAACACCATAACATGTTTCATAAACTTGATATGTCGGAAGTAATCGAGAGTCCAAAGAATGCCATAATAAGAAACAAAATTGAGCATCAATTTTTATCCAATCTAATCTAATTCATTTCAGCAATGTCAATGTCACGCTTAGTTAAATGTTCTAAAAATCCTTGTCCTTTAAACCATAAGCGAACTGATGCAGCCCAAGATTTGTAATTGGATGCCCCATGCAATTTTTTAGAGGTAATGGTAGGTGTTCCACTAATAAGGGTGAAAAAAGTACCTGACTTAGTAGTAGTCATCAATGTTTTGGCTTGAGGAAAGCTCTAGTATCTGAAAATAGAAAGAGGGCAGCACGGCAACCACTAGAATTGAGAAGTGGGCAACAAAGCGATCACTACGACGAAAACCGCGGTGGTCGATGGTGACGGAGGTGACGTCACGTGCCGGTGCGTGAGAAAAATGCAGCTCCGGTCGGTGGCGTGTGGAGACGAAGACGGAGACGGCGACAGTGACGACACTCTGACTTCTGGCCGATCATAACCTTCTGAACACAATGGCAGGGCGCGTTTCAAGAAAAGGCCGAGAAATGGTCGGGTAATGAGTGACCAAAATTGAAAAACAATGAATGGAAGAGAAATAGTGTTTGGGCTGGAAAGAAACACAGTCCCATAGAAATGCTACTGGAGGATCACAGTAGGCTCTGATACCATGTAGAAAGAGAAGTTTCAGTATGTATTATAAGAGCAAAGTGTAAGGTATTTATACAAGAAGAGAGAACCTATTTTGGGAAACCATAATAAATACAATTAAATGACTTAATCCCTAATGTCTAGCCTAAACTTTAGGCTAACTTTATTCTAATTGATATAATCTGATCCTAATTGATACACAACATTAATAAAGTAAAAGAGGTGGTGGCGCTCCTTGATTTAGAAGACATAAGGAAGAATGTAGTTCAAAGGGAGACTAATCAAGGGAAGACTGTTGGAAGGTTGGAGAGATTAGATAGACATGACTTGTTGACATACTCAAGGAGGCTCCTTGATCTAGAAGACATAAGAAAGAATGTAGTTCAGGAGGAGACTAATCAGAGGATGACTGTTAGGTAGTTAGAGAGATTGGATAGACCTGACTTGTTGACATACTCAAGGAGGAACCGAGCAGACAGAGTTGAAAAAGCCATCATACAATTTGCCGAATCTTCTAAATCCTCCTCCATTGGTAAGTTATCTATATTCCCTAATGAATTAGATCTACTCATTGCTCACAAAAAAGGAGTCAAATCTTATACCAAACATTTTATGTCTAACTTTGTTTCTTATGACTCCCTATCCCCATCATATATAGAGCCTTTACTTTGTCTATTTCCTTAGTGTCTATTCCACAAAATTGGAAGAAAGCTATTACTGATCCCAAGTAGAAGCAAGCAATGATTGAAAAAATGAAGGGCTTGTCCAAAAATGAGACTTAGGACTTGGTCCCTCCTCCGCCAGATAAGAAATTAGTGGGTCGCAAATGGGTCTTCACAGTGAAATATAAAGCTAATGGTTCGATAGAACGGTTCAAAACTAGACTGGTGGCCAACAGGTTCACAAAAACTTATGGAATGAACTATCAGGAGACCTTTGCTCCAATTGCAAAAATGAACTCCATTAGAATTTTGTAATATTGTGCAACTAATCTCGATTGGGACTCATACCAATTTGATGTGAAGAATGCATTTCTTCACGGAGACTTGGAAGACGAAGTGTATATGGAGATCCCACTTGGATTTGATAATAAAGAAAGTCAAGAAAAGGTGTGTAAACTGAAGGCTCTATACAAACTGAAACAGTCCCCGAGAGTGTGGTTTGACAAATTTAGTAATGTCATGGTTTCCTTTGGCTATCAAAATGCTGACTATACCCTCTTCATAAGACACCAAAAAGGGTAAACTCACTCTTCTCATAGTCTATGTTAATGATATAGTAATGACTGGAGAAAATAAAGAGATGTCCCAGTTGAAGAAGCTATTGGCACAAGAATTTGAGATCAAAAATCTCAGTAAACTACAATACTTCTTGGGAATTGTGGTTGCTAAATTAAAGAGATGAATCTTAATTTCTCAAAGAAAGTACATTTTGGATCTCTTAGAAGAGACTGGCATATCAGGATGCAAACCGGTAGAATCCCTTATTGAAAGTAATCATAAACTACAATCAAGAGTTGGGAAGTCAGTTGATAAGGAGAGAAATCTGAGGTTGGTCGGAAAGCTTATTTACCACTCTCACACTAGACCAGACATAGCTTACGCGGTCAGTTTAGTTAATTATTTCATACATGATCCTCGAGAATCCCATAAGCAGGCTGTCTTTTATACTCTGCGGTATCTAAAGTCTAGCCCAGGGAAAGGATTACTTTTCTCCAAACATGGTCATCTCCAGATAGAAGCTTTTATAGATGAAGATTGAGCCGGATCACTAGATGATAGAAGATCTACATTTGAATACTATACGCTTGTAGGAACAAACTTGGTTACTTAGAGAAATAAGAAACAAAGTGTTGTTATTAGATCCAGTGCATAAGTTGAATACAGAGTTATGGCACAGGGAGTTTGTGAACTTCTGTGGGTACAAAAGCTATTAGAAAAACTAAGGCTGCTGGAAAAGGATTTGTACTTGTATTGTGATAACAAGGCTACTATTAGTATAGTTTATAATCCATTTCACCATACATTCTATCTTAGTCGGGTCAACTTGAACACTATCTGCCAAGATAATTTGGCTGAGATATTCTAGCTGATTCTTTCCAAATGCGCACTTCTTCACATTGATCACTAACTGGTTCTTCTTCAAAATGTCCAGAGCTATTCTTAAATGGCTGAGACGAGTGGCTATATCCAGGCTATAGATCAGTATGTTGTCGAAAAATACTAACACAAATCTCCTTAGGTGTTCTTTGAAAATGTCATTCATAAAAAATTGAAAAGTAGAGGGGGCGTTGGTTAGGCCAAAAGGCATTACCATAAATTCATATTGCCACTCATATGTGCGAAAAGTCGTTTTGGCTTCATCTCCAACTTTGACACGAATATGATGGTATCCTAACTTTAGGTCCAACTTAGAAAAGACTAGCAAATCCCAACTCATCCAATAATTCGTCAATTGACAAAATAGGAAATTTATCAGGAATTGTGATCTTGTTTCGTGCCCGATAGTCAACACAAAAGCTCTAACTATTATCTTTCTTCTTTTCTAACAGTACCGTACTAGAAAAGGGACTACTACTTAGTCAAATTATTCCAACCTCCAACATCTCCTTAACTAATCGCTCTATCAGCCTTTTGACAGTGTGGGTACCTGTAAGGCCGGATATTTGATCGAGTTCCTTCCTTAATCAAAATCTCATGGTCTTCAAGCTCCACAAAAAATCCTTGCCCTCCCTTTCAAACAAATCGCATTACTATCTTGAAAGACACTAAGGCCTTAGATAGTGATGGATCACCCTTCAAATATACGGATTCCTCCCCTATTTTGAACTTCATATTAAGTTGACGCCAATTGACTCGGACCTTTCCTAATGACTCCAACCACTCCATCCCTAAAATCAAGTCTGCACCCAAATTAAATAGATAGAAATCCTACTATATGTGAACATCTTGCATCGTCAAATCCAATCCCTTACATATTCCTTCCCCTCTTACCCGATAGCCATCTCCTACTGTTACTTCATATTTAGCTGTCCTCTCCTTGGGAAGTGCCAATTGCTCCACCAACGTTGATGAGATCAAGTTATGAGAAGCTCCACTATCCACCATGATCAACACTATTCGCCCTTTAACTTCCCCTAACAGCTTCATGGTTCTTCCCCCTATAATCCACCATCAACTTCATTTTCTTCCAATAGCGGTACGATTTGGGGAATAGTTAATACCAAAATGGAAGGCTGAGTAGATACTATGGAATAGGAACTGAGAATGGTCAAGGAAGACGTTCATCATCAGAAGGAATGGCCATCAACTTCATTTTCTTCCAATAGCATCTTTAATCTCTAATACCCATTCCTTCTGATGATGAACGTCTTCCTTGACAATGCCCAGTTCTTGTTCCATAGCATCTACTCAGCCTTCCATCTTGGTATTAACCATTCCCCAAATTGTACCACTCTGATAGGACGCTCTAGTATATTCACCAGTACACCAAAACACAGAGGCTATAGAACAAAAATACCAGAGATTATAGGAAAATATCACAGTAAAACAGTAGCAGAAAAATGCACACACCAGTACAGCAGTGTACCCAAAACAGAAAATGTAAAGGTAGAAAAGAAAAGGTATGCCTGACTTTCGAGAGGTCACAGTCTCCCCACAACTCAAAATTTCTCTTACTTGCCCTCCACTTACTCCAACCCTCTAAAAACCCCTCACCATGTCAAAGTTAGTTATGCCTTGTTAACTTCCTCTTTTGTCCCTCTTTTCCTTTTCTGGTAGGTTATGGTCTCCTTGTCTTTTGGGTCTCAACCAGCTTCATTCCCTTTCCCTCTTCTAGAATAAGTAGCCCATATGCTAGGCCCATCACACTCTTACGCATATCTTAGTCTATAACCATGCTAATTAATTTATGGAACATCTACAATAGAGTAAACAGAAAGGACATAGGTTTAGCTTATTACTTTCTATGCGGTGTAAAAGATATCAACATATACAACTTACCTTCACAAGGCTTGCAACAAGATTAACCATGCTCATTTTGTTGTATTTCCAAAGAACAAGAAGCTGCATAGTAAACATTACAAAAATCATGTTTTTTTTTTGGCCAACTTACAAAACTCATGTATAGAAACACCGTACAAGATAAACAACAGGAATATGCTGGCAGTGTTTAATCCATGTAACGATCCCACCTCATGAGAAAAAGTTTTGTTTGTTGTATACTTATATATTAATATATTATATATAAATTTATTATGATATAATACATATATATTAATTACAGTTTCTTTTATTTTTTACTTTAGTAAGATAAGTAAATCCTTCCAGAATCCGGTATAAAAGCCTAACTAAGCCCTTCACATACATATATATTAATTGTCTAGTTATATTTGATACCTTTGAGGATGAGCTTGTTAATATTTAATTTTGGTTGTACGTTCCAAATTTACAGTGTAGCAAGAGTTGTGAGATTTAACTATGTTTGGAATTTAGATAGTATAATGGTATACCCATGACTATTCCCATTCATGAGGCTAGAAAAGCTAATGGAGTGATGCTTATAGCCAACTCAAAACTATGCCAAATCCTAATACCACCAACCCAAGTTGCTCAATTGCCCAAACAAGTAAAGCACATTCAGCACTTCACTCTCAACTTGACACAAATTACTCCTAGATTACAAAAACAAGAGCTTTTGACCATATGAAGGTTCTTCATCTTTTTTTAAATTAAAAAAAAAAAAAAATTATTAGAGAGAGAAAAGATGCAAGTGAATACAAGAAGGAGGAGAAGTTGTCCTATCCAAAATGAAACAATAAAACAAAGTGCTAAATCAGTAAAGCTGTCCAAATTCCAATCCCGTTGGAGATCCATAGGGAAACCCCTTTAAACAAAACATTAGAAGAAACCCACAAACAAACCACAAGAAAGTGGTTCTATCTCAAAGAAGGCGAGGTGGGAGGTGTTTATTGTTAAAGACTCTAGCATTCTGATCCAACCAAATACACCACAAAGTTTCTAGAAATGCACATTGCCAAAGTGTTATATGCTCCTTATCCCTCACAAAACCCACAAACTTGATAGCAAGGAAGATGCCAAGATCAGTTGGGCATACCCAATTATCTTCAAAGTAACTAAACAAATTGTTCTGTAAATACTAAGCCATTTCACAATGCAAGAAAAGATGGCTATTTGTCTCAACTTTTAAGGAAAATCACACAAACATCCGATCATAAAGCCTTGTTAGTATGTCTGGTCTGAAGCAAATCATTAGTGTTAATTCTATTATGTACTGTAGTTCGAGCAAAGGCCTGTACTTTATAAGGAATTTGAATTTCCAAAAATATTTAAACAGGAGAATAGAGTTAAGATTTGGGCTTCAAATGAAAAATTTTAAAAATGAAGAGCAAGTATAGGAGCCCAAAGAATCTAGATTCCAAATCCTTTAATCAAGCATGGGAGAAACATTTGAAAGAACAAGATGTTTGAGTAGAAAATTCAGAGGGACAATATATTTTCTATTTCTTGTGTTTGTTACATGGAAAGGGTTCATCCATTTATAGAAGAAACCCAAAAGAAATCAGAGAGATATTCTCCTAAGAAATAGCCTAAACTTATGCTAATCGAATAAAACTATACAATCAAAATCTGACTTTGTACAAAATAAAGTCTAGGAGAGAAATAAGGGATTGGAGATAAATTAGAGATTCAACCATGGTTGTCAAACTCACAATTTAACTCACAAAATCACACAAGTTCATGAGTTCACCCTCTAAAAAAGTGTCAACATGCATACAAACTCAAAAATGGCTGAACTCAGGTGAACTTAGGTTAAATAGGATGAACTCTCATTTTGGGCTGCGAGTTTACATTTTATGACATCTAACTAAAAAAGCCCATTTGTGCATGTGTTTTTCTTTTTTGAGTCCAAACAACTTTTAACTCAAAACTCGACCCAGCCCAAAGCAAATCCGTTAGAAAACCGCTAACCTAAAGTCCTAACCGCTTTCCGCTCTGTTATCACATTGTGACTGTGAGGGAGGAGTTGCTAGCCAGCTAAGGTGCTTGAGCTTGAGGACTGATTCGAACTTGCTTTCTCACAAAGCTGCAATAGTGGTTGACAAGTGACAACAGAGTTTCTGAGCTGCAATGCTCCATGCTGGTTGACAATGGCACACGGCTTTGGTGGTTGACAATGATGCACTTAGGTGATGATTTAGGCATTTATGATTTAAGTGTTGAATCTTACTAAACATTGCACTTAGGTGATAATTTGTGTGTTGGTTTGTGTATGCTTTTTGAGTGCTGGTTTGTGTATGATTTGTTTGCCTAGAAAATGCAATCAAGAAGATAATTTTGATGAAAGTTGAGTAAGGCCCTGCTAACTTTGGTTAAGTTTGGAATTTGACAAGGAATTGTGCAGAGCATTTCACGAATTACTTTCCAAAATTGTGGACCATGATCTGTAGATAGGTGTTATCATAATACTTATGTATAACGTAGTGATAATGAAAGGGATTCAAAGATGTGAACGCATCAGCACAAAACTAACCTCAGCAGCATCAGGCCATTTGTTGTCACTAACTTCCAAGGTCAATTCAAAACAGTCAGCGTGTATATAGTTCCAGTCTTGCATGCCTCCATATATGGGATACCTGCAGTAAATCTCTTCTGAAATAATCGATGAACTAACAACACAATGAAGAGAATCAATAAAACTTCAAAGCATTATTTAAATCTCCATACCAATATGCCCCATTTGTAATTCCTCCAGGAAATTCCTTGCTTGAAGACATGTTGTAGTGAGAGTGACTATATATACTTGCCATGAATCGAAAGGTATCATCATCAGGACATCCATAATAATTTGTCCTGTATTTATTCATATCAAATGCAAAACTCAATACAAGAATGTAGATTGAAAGGACAACTTGTCCTCCTACTTGTATTCATTTGTGTCTTCTCTCTCTCATTAATAAAATTCACTTTTTTTATTGGAAAAAAAAAAAAGAATGTAGATTGAAAGGATCCTCATCAAACATATACATAATAGTAATGTAATGCAAATTAGTTTTCACATTGTCCTACAGTCAGTTCCAATTTGGAGTAGAACGTATCCTCCACTTTTGTGCAACTTTTAAGCAAGTCCCCAATGTCAGCTTCAGTCCTAACACTATGAAACTCATGCATAGCTAGCCAATGGTTGATGTGGACTTTATTTATTCCACATAATATTTAACTTTGGTCCCTAAATTTTTATCTTATATTTCAATCCTTACACTTTCACCTTTCTTTTGATTTCGCCCATCATAGTTTATCATATCCACAACTGGCAACTGACACATAAATACTCGATTAGCTAAATCAATTTTTTGATTTTGTTATTAAAATCGGAACCATGTTCAACCATGATCCCATAGAATGCACATAGTTGTAGTCACATTCAGGTCCTCTCTACATGGCACCTTGCAGAGCCGATGAGCTCATCCCACACACCTCACTACATGTTGCTAACATAATGATAGAGGTCCTTGTAGTAAGCTTGCAAAAAAGGGATTGTGGTCCATTGGGAAGCAGTAGTTTTAACATGGACTCTGATGCTTAAGTCAATAAGGATTGAGAGATTGTAAGAGTTCATAAAGTATAGCCACACCTGAAAGGATCTCTTGGTTATTCTTTGGTGCCAAGGGCATAAAAGAAATTTTCCTCAGGTCGGATAGCAGCTAGTGAGTTGCATGATGTGAGCTTGTTGGCTCTATGATATACAATATAGAGGCGACCTGAATGTGGCAATTCAATGATTTGAGTTCTGCAGGGTTGCTAACTCGACTAACAGAATACTTAGGTGTCAGTTAGCAATTCGTATATGGAAACAATAGTAAAGTATGAGGTACTGAATTTATAAAAACAACCATGTCAGCTCTGGCTTTGTGACCCATAAACAATGTTAGCTAACTTAGCATGACTTTGAAAGTGTTATTACAGAACTAACGTCAAGGACTTCTATAAAAACAACACGAAAATATAAGAATTTGTTTGTAGAAAAAAAAAAAAAAAGTAGAATATAACTGAAAACCTGCACAAAGTATAGGGACCAAATATTTAATTTAACCTAATCTTTATAATCGTTGATGTGTATTATCAGCTTGGAATAGATTTTGTTGACAGACTTTATGGACTTTGGTTGGACTAAGGGGGGAAAGGATTTCACTCACCAAAAATCCACAACCCTCAAAAAAAGTTGCAGACATGTCAATGGAAACTTTGATAGATATATTGTCTCAAAATCAGTTTGAAATTGCATCCAGATCAAGTGATTCATCTGAGTTTCTAGATGTTGATTGGTTAGATTCATTAGACCAAACAAATGGTGTTCAAACTTTGTGTCACCTCATTAATAACCTATTTATCCAAGCTTCTTTAAGGGATAAACTCTTCATTTTTTACAAAAAAAAAATACATATTTAACACACACAAACACATATATATGTATATATTGTATATCCAAACTTCAAAAAAGAAGCTGCTTCTTAGTAATAGCTGAGGCAATTCTTTTGCTACAAGAAAAAAATCAAATTTTTAAAACTTCTTGGAAACAAAAGCTAAACTGTTTTTCAAAACAATCACGCCTACACTCAATCATTAATTACCATAAATATTTTCCTTCCCATGACAAAAGAGATTTTTATTAATGAGAGAGAAGATACAAGTGAATACAAGATGGAGGACAAGCTGTCCTCTACAAAAAGAAATACAATAACAAATGAAAGAAAAAACAAGAAGCTAAATCAATAAAGCCTTTTAATCCCTGTGGAGATCCATAAGGGAGACCCCTCTAAACAAACCATTTGAAGAAATACAAAAAGAAGTCAAAAAAGTGATTCTATCTCAAAGGTGAGGTGAGAGGTGTTTAATATATATTTGTAACATAATAGCTTGTATCTTAATTATTGTATCTTAATTACCTTCTCAACCCTAGAATAGGGAATTCATTGTCTATATATTTGTAACATACGATTGAATAATACAAGTAAATATTCAGTCAGTTAAAATTCTACAATTTCTTCTAATAGTTTGTTTAGAGGGGTCTCCCTTATGGATCTCCAAAGAGATTTAAGTTTTATTGATTTAACTTCTGGTTTTTTCTTTCTTTTCTTCTTTTGTTCCTTTTTGAAGAGGATAGCTTGTTCTCCTTGTTTCCACTTGTATCTCTTCTCTCATTATAAATGAAAATAAAATTATGACAGAATCCTAAACATAATAGCTTGTACATACATTTATAACATATCAACCTCGTACAATCTACAAATCAACTTAAATTTTGAGGGTTGAATAAGCCATAAACGGATCAACCCACGCACTTCCATTGAATAACAAAATTCTAAAATCATAATCTGTATATTAGAGAATGTGCATAAACTTTTACATCAATCTGAAGTGATCCCAAACTCATGTCCATATCCATGAGTGTGTGTGTCCAACGCATAAAATTCAAAGCAAACAGAACAATTTCAGATTAAACAATCTCAAAAGTATAGAGAAAAAAAATTATGTACCACCTTTTATTTTGAGTACCATCCCAAGGATAATTTGCAACAAGTGCACCCTAGGTTCAAAATAAAAACCATCAGTTCATATCTTATTTATCTAAATACAATATTCCCAACAAAAACTTCTGCAAGTTTTGATCCTTCATCAAGTCTATGGGATCATTTATTCAGGGTTGGTTCAGCCATATAATCATATACACAGATAAGTAGATGTTCATGAAGAAAAGAACACAAGCAAATTATAATTCTGTGCAGAGTTTAGCAAAAGAACATTTTCAGTATAGGTTTAATAATTAGAAGAAATTACAAAATTAAGTAACAATCTGGAAAAATAAAGTTTCCAACCTTTTTATTCAATAGAAGAAATTTTATTAGAGAGAGAACAGGAAAAATAAAACAGAGAAACTAAGAGAAATCAGAGAGATAAAAGGCTAAAAAAAATGCAACAACGCTGTCCAATCTCTTTACATACCAAACAAGTTCCTTTAAAAAAGGAAATGTTAGACACCTAAGAAAGGGCATAAACACATCCTCATCCCATAACATGTCTAAGGGAAAAGAAATGCCATGGAATGAGCATTCTTCTTCCCTAATAGGCCCTAGGATAACATAAACCATATACTGTCACAGTCTTTATTTCTGCTGAAACTTTTAAAAAGTATGATGAGAAAATGGCCAAGGTAGAAAGAACACCCAATTCACCAAGAACTCCAATCAGATTACTCTATAAGAAAGAAGTAGCCTCAGAGCGCAAAATGAAAAAGCAAAAAATTTTCAGAACTAGCATTGCACATAGCAAATTCTCATGGAAGATAGTAGTATAAGTTCTGGTATGCTACTGAATTTGAAACATGGAAGAAATATCTAAATGCACTTGCTAAAATCTCTTAGAGCGAGTAAGAACATGGAGGAAATATCAGTCCAAACAGGAAAAGCAAGACTCGAAATATTTGTTTGAGGCATTCCCACAAGAATCCAAAGAAAATTTTCTGTCATTTCAGAACTGAAATTTACACTGCTGTATAAACAGGAGGGAAGGATTAATGCTGGAATTAATTCCCATTATCCTAGGTTCGATAGAAGGGAAAGATTTATTTCCCTTTAAATACTAGGACAACACTTTATAGGAAAGGAAACAAAATTATTTACACCATAATGGTAGAGATCATTCAATAATACTAATTGTGACAAAATCTCTAATAATTACAGAATCCTCTAATAACTTCGAGATTTTAGATTTCCATACTCCCCCTAAAGCTGGTGAGAGTATGTCAATCATTCCCAGCTTGGACAAATGTATGTCAAGTTGAGCCCTTGGGATTGCTTTGGTAAGAACATTTGTTGTTTGCTGCCTTGCAGGAGTATAATCGACCTCTATAATACCTTGTTCGATCTTCTCCTTCATAAAGTGTCGATCAAACTCTACATGCTTTCCGCTACAGGGTTCTTAGGAATACTTATTGTTGGCTGGTTATCACACCTCAGTTTCATTGATGTTGTAGGAAAGTGTAGTTCTTCTAAGAGACTTCTTAACCACATTCCTCATAAATACCATGAGTCGTGGCTCAAAACTCAACTTCAGCACTACTTCGTGCTACAACACTCTAGATTTCCCCAAACAAAGGTACAATGCCCTGAGGTTGATTTCTATCTATTAGTGACACTGCCCAATCAGCATTGGAGAATATTTCTATCCCTCAGTCAGCTCATTTCTTGAAGAACAAACCTAACTTCAGAGTCATTTTTAAGTATCTTACTGTTCTAAACACAGCTTCTTGATGTTCTTCAGTAGGATTGTTCATATATTGGCTAACAACACTAACAGCAAAGCTAATATCAGACACCCCAATGGACTGGTCTCCTTTAACAAGTCAAGAGTATACTTTAGTTGACCACATCCCCTCACATATACCATGACCCATGGATCAAAACTCAGCTTCAGCACTACTTGGTGCTACAATTCATTGTTTTTTACTTCTCCAAGTCACTAGATTTGCCCAATCAGCATTGAAAAATATTTCTATCCCTCAGTCAGCTCCCTTCTTGAAGAACAAACCTTTCCCTGGGGTCATTTTTAAGTATCTTAGTATTCTAAACACAGCTTCTTGAAGTCCTTCAATAGGATTGTTCATAAATTGGCTGACATTGGCTGACCACACTTACAGCAAAGCTAATATCTAGCCTTGTGCATGACAAATATATTAGCTTACCAACCAACCTTCGGTATTTTCCTTTGTCAACAGCAGCTAAATCTTCTTCTGAGCCAATCTTGTTGAAAGGGTCCATCGGGGTGTCTGAGGGTTTACATCCAAGCATATCGGTCTCCTTAAACAAGTCAAGAGTATATTTTCTTTGTGAAACTGAAATTCCCCTTCTTGACCTTACCACCTCCATTCCAAAGAATTATCTTAAAGGTCCCAGGTTCAATTTCAAACTCCCTACCTAGAGATTCTTTGAACTGAGATATTTCCTCTTCATGATTCCCTGTGACAACAATATCATCAACATAGACTATGAGTATAGTGATCTTACCTCATAATCTTTTGATGAATAGAGTAGGATCTGATTGTCTTGGTCAGTATTCCTCCTTTTAACAGCTTATATGAATCTCTCAAACCAAGCTCTTGGTAATTGCTTGAGCCCATAGAGAGATTTCCTATGTCTAAAAGCTTGATTCCCACTGTTGGTCTGCTTTAGGCATGGAGGGATTTCCATGTACACTTCCTCTTCAAGATATCTATTGTGGAAAGCGTTTTTGACATCTAGTTGATGCAAACACCAGTCAAGGTTGGCTACTGATGATAGTAAAACCCGTATTGTGTTTAATTTTGCAACCGGAGCAAATGTTTCTTGATAGTCAAACCCTTAGGTTTGTGTGAAACATTTTGCAACCAACCTGACCTTGTACCTGTCTAAGCTGCCATCAGCCTTGTATTTGACATTGAAGACCCATTTGCATCCCACTGGGTGTTTTCCTTGTGGAAGTTGGGTCAACTCCCAAATACCATTCTTTTACAAGGCTTTCACTTCTTCATTTACTGCTTCTCTCCACTTGGGATATTGAAGAGACTCTTGTATGCAGCTTGCAATTTTCTCCTTATCTAAATTAGTAGTAAAAGCTCGGAAGCTAGGAGACAATCCTTCATAGGAAATAAAGTGAGAAATGGGATGTTGAGTACAAGCTCTAGTCCCATTTCCTTAAGTAATAGGAATATGGAGATCATCAATTATGCATAAGCCATCAAAACAGGAATTAGAACATTTGTTACCTTCATCTTCAATTGGAATTGGATTCGAGATATCTTGTTGGCAAGGATTAGGAGGCTTAGGCAACTCAAACGGTTCAGGTCCTTCTTGTTTTTGACACCTTGAGTAAATTTAACGTCCTTGTTTCCTTCTTGAAAGTGATGAATAAGGATGGTAACAGATGGTTCAACTACAACTTGACGTTCAGATTCTGATTTAGAGAGGGTCATAGGGATCTCATCAGATCTTGAAATTTCCCAAAACTGATATTCTTGCTGGTTTGTTTCCCCCTGAATATAAGTTTTGGGATAGTAAGGCAAATTTTCAAGAAAGGTTACATCCATGGAGTTGTAAGTTTTCTGGACAGAAGGGTAGTAACATTTGTATCCCTTTTGGTTGGGAAAATAGCCTAGAAAAAGACACTTGACAGACTTGGAATCAAGTTGACTTCTTTGGTGAGAAGGAATATGAACATAGGCTGAACATCCAAACACTTTGAGAGGAATATAAGTAACAATTCTGTTTTAGGGAAAGTTTTTTGACAAAACCTGACAAGGTGTGGCAAAATTCAAGCTTCTTCAAAGCAATCTATTAATCAAACAAGTTTCTGTCAGAATCCCTTCTCCCCAAAACTGTTTTGGAACCTTACTAGTAAACATGAGGGCTACCTCTAGGAGGTGTTTATTTTTGCTCTCGGCTATCCCATTTTGCTAAGGGGTGTCAACTCAAGAGCTTTGGTGAGCAATCCCACTTTCTATAAGATAATTCCCTAGAATAGAATTGAAGTACTCCTTAGCAATGTCGCTTCGCAACACTTGAATTTTTGTATTGAATTGCTATTCAATCATAGAATGGAAATTTTTTAATATGGCTCCAACCTCAGATTTTTCTTCCATAAGAAACACCCATGTAATTCGAGTATGGTCATCAATAAAGGAAATAAATCATCAAGCCCCTGAAATGTTTTGAACCCGTGAAGATCCCCAAATGTAACGTGGATAACAGAAAATGGATCTAAGCATTTGTAATTTTGAAGAGGATAGGAGTGACGACAATGCTTAGGAAGTTGACACACCTCACATTGGAAAACTTTGGGATTTTTATTAATAAATAATGATGGAAACAACTTTGAAAAATACATAAAGTTGGGATGACCAAGTCGAAAATGCCATAACATAATTGTACTTTCTTTCTTTGAGTTAAAAAGCATGGTTGAATTTGAACCAGAATTTGTAGAGAAGGAAATGTTGTTAGCTTGAATATTTTGTTCATTTGACCTAATCCAGTAGAGGCGTCCATCTTCCTTTGCATTTCCAATCATCTTGCCCAAATCCAAATCCTGAAACTAGCAATGAGTAGGATAAAATTTAGCAGCACATTTCAAGTCCCTTGAAAGTTTACTGATGCAAATTAAATTGCATCTTAAATCTGGAACAAAGAGAACAGATTTAAGGGAGATAGTATCCGATATAATCACATTCCCAACCCTGGATACTGTTGAAAGAGAGCCATCAGCATTTCTGACTTTATAACTTTCTTGACATGGACTGAGCTCATGAAATAATGCTTATTACCTGTCATATGATCTGAGGCTCCAGAGTCGATGATCCAATCTAATGAATCCACAGTTTTGGCATGTAATGCTGTCAAGACGCTATCTTGGGGTTGTGGATGACCTTTGGCTGAACATTTTTTCCAGCCACTCAATTTGTTCTTGGCTGAAAACATTAGGTTCTTTTGCTGGCTTTTTTTAAATTCTGAGTAAACAACCAAACCATGGGCCTCTTTCTCCTTGTTTGGCTTCCAATTTGCTGGTTTTCCATGTATTTTCCCACATGTATCATGAGTATGTCCAAGATGTTTGCAGTGACCACACCTAGGTCTACCCTTTGTCTTATGTCAATCATTAGAGGAATTTGACCCACGTGTAACAAGAGCTGATCCTTCAAGGGTATTTTGGGCAAATTTACTTCCCATCATAAGTTTCTTTCTACTCTCATCCCTTCGAACCTCAGAGAATGCTTCACAAATGGATGGAAGGGGCGTGGTTCCAAGAATTCTCCCCCTACTTCATCAAAGGATTTACCTAGACCCAGTAAAAATTTGAAAATCCGTTCCTTCTCAATAATTTTCTTCCATCTTTTGAGCACTACCAATCTGGATTCTCGAACACATCTACTTGCTGCCAATAAACGGTTGAGGGTGTTGTAGTATTGTGTTACAGACATCTCACATTGTTTAAGATCATGGAGAGCGCCTTTGACTTCAAAAGTTATGTTATATTGTCATTATCTGAATGACTCCTTTGCAGCCATCCATATTTCATGGGCAGTATCGTAAAATAGGAAATTTTGTCCGATTTCATTGTCCATTGTTTCAAATTTCCAAATCTTGAACTTTTGGTCATCCTTGTTTGGTAGGACAACAGCACCGGTGAGATAATCATCTTTACCCTTCCCAGACATGAACATCATCACAGATTTGGCCCATTGGTTGTAATTCTAGCCAATTAATTTGTGTCTAGTGATGAGGAGGATTGAAACCTCAGATCCGCTAGCACTTACTGAGTCCTGACCAGAGGATGGCACAGAGCAGCTGCTTGTCTCAAATGCCATGGGATTTGGTGAGTGTAGGAAGTAGAGATAAAGGAAATGAAGGTTGATAGAGAAGTAATGTCGAAGAAGAAAGAACTTAGAAAGAGGTCTGCTCTGATACCAGGAAGAATTTTTGGAAGAAAATTTCTGTCATTAAAGAACTTATATTTATACTGCTGTATAAATAGGAGGGAAGGATTAATGATAGAATTAATTCCCCACGATCCTAGGCTAGATAAAAGGGAAAGATAGGTCAACACTTTACATAAAAGGAAAGAAAATTATTTACACCATAATGGTAGAAATCACCTAATAATACTAATTATTACAAAATCTCAAATAATTACAGAATCCTCTAATAACTCCAAGATTTTAGTTTTCCAAAGGTTCAAGCAAAACTTGAGGTTCAGATTCAGATTTAGAGATGGTCATAGGGATATCATCAAATTTTAGAATTACCAAAAACTAATATACTTGTTGATTTGTCTCCCCCTGAATATAAGTTTTAGGATAGTAAGGTAAATTTTACAGAAAATTTACATCCATAGAGTTGTAAGTTTTCTGGATAGAAGGGCAGCAATATTTGTATCCCTTTTGGTTGGGAGTGTTACAGATATAAAAGATATGTTGTATATATTTGCAATTAAATAGGCATGATTATAGGCTATAACTTAGGAATCAATTATAGAGAATTATTCCATTTATTTTCTTTCCTTAGTTATCATACTACCTTTTGTATAAATACCTATTCTCTGAATGAATGAAACACGAGCATTATTTACAAGTCTTTTGCTTTACATAGTATCAGAGCAAGGTTGCTTCTTTGCCTATCGTGTTCTCTTATTTGCTTTTGCTTTAATCGCTCTTTAGTCTTTGGGTCATGTGTCTAGTGACCATTAGCTCTCACCAGCAGCCTAGGGCCCTCCACCGTCACAAGTTCGGCCAAACCCCAGTCACCAGCAAGAATTCGCGACGCGTGTGTCTCGTGTGCCGCCACAAGAATTTTGCACGAAATTCACGCGCTGGCACATGAGAGTGCATAGGGGGACGACTTGACGGCGAGGTAGCTTTTCTGGCATCACAGTGGTAATTCTGGCCAGACCCAATCACTTTTCGACAAAGATAGCAACATTTCTGGTGTGATCTCCTCTTTTTCCACACTGTTTTGATGTTATCACTGTTTTTTTGGCATTTCTGGTGTGTTATTTGATTTACACATCTCTAGCATCCTTTACACTCGATTTTGGTGTGTTACAATCTATTCTAGCTGAATTTTAGAGTTGTTGATTTGCCGGTTCACTTGCTGAAAAAAATTGAGTACTTTCTTTGATGATTGTATACTAAAAGGTATTTAGTTTTCACTGTACTTTACCAATTATTTGTATCTTTGATGAATATGGGGGAAGTAAAGGGTACTGTTAGTGAAATAATTTCTGCAATGTCCAAAATTACTGAAAATAAGCTCAATGGCTCTAATTATCTTGAGTGGAGCAAGACAATTAGAGTTTAGTTAAGAAGTGTTGATAAGGATGACCACTTGGAAAAAGAACCTCCAACTGATAATAATAGACAAACCTAATTAAGGGATGATGCATGGTTATTTTTACAAATAAGGAATTCCTTTTAGAATGACATCATTGGCCTTACCAATCACTGTGAATTTGTGAAAGAACTAATGAGTTATCTGGAATTTTTGTATTCTGTTAAAAGGAACATTAATCGCATGTATGAAGTATGTAGGGCTTTCTATCGGGCTGAGAAGGAGACTAAAACTCTCACTGCTCATTTTATGGACTTTAAAAGAACATATGAAGAATTAAATGTCCTTTTACCACTCAGCATTGACATTAAAACCCAGCATGCCCAGCGAGAACAGATGGCAATCATGAGTTTTTTGGCTGGACTCCCTGCTGAATTTGAAACTACTAAATCACAGATTCTCTCCAGCTCAGACAATAGTTCCCTTCAAGAAGTCTTTAGTAGGGTGCTACGTGCTAGGAGTACTCCTTCTACTCCACAAGCCAGTGTCTTTGTTGCTAAAGGAGGAGAAGGATATGATGCAGGAAGGAAGAATGGTAATAAGGGAACAAACAAACCCTTTAATACCAGTAATCTCATCTGTCACTATTGTAAGGAATTAGGGCATACAAAAAGGTACTGTAAGAAATTACAGAACCGTAATCAGAGAGCTCAAACAGCCAATATTGCCATCACCTCAAGTTCATCGGGTGAAAAAACAGTGACCATCTCAGGTGATGAGCATGCTAAATTCTCTCAATTTCGAGAATCCGTTAAGGAGACTAATCAAGTTGCCACACTTACCTAGTCAGTTAACACATGTCTTATTTCTTCCTTAAACAAGTGGGTCATTGATTCCGGTGGCACAGACCATATGCCAAGTAACCCCACTATCTTCTCTAGTTTTCGGTCTCACAGGGCACCTTCCCCTGTTACCATAGCTGATGGTTCCACTTATTACATTAAGGGGTCTAGCATTGTTACACTGTCCCCATCCATCCACCTTTCCTCTGTATTGAGTTTACCTAATTTTTCTTTCAACCTTATGTCTGTCAGTAAACTCACTAAGAAATTGAATAGTTATATCTCATTTTTCCCTGATCATTGTCTCTTTCAAGATCTTATGATGAAGAGGATTATTGGTAGAGGACATGTATTTGATGGTCTCTATATTCTGGATGCATGGGAACCAAAGTTGGTTACTCTCTCAAGCATTACTTCTCCATTTCAAGCTCACTGTCAGTTGGGCCATCCATCTTTATCCATATTAAAGCAACTATGTCCTCAATTTCATCATGTATCTTCATTGAAGTGTGAATCATGTCAGTTTGCAAAACACCATCGCAATTCTTTTAGTTGTAGAATAAATAAATGAGCTGAGTTTGCTTTTGAATTAGTTCATTCAGATGTTTGGGAACCCTGCCCTGTTCCATCTAAATTTGGTTTCAAGTAATTTGTTATTTTTGTGGATGATTTCTCTCCCGTGACTTGGATTTATTTTATGAAACATCATTCTAAAGTACTTTCCCACTTCTCTGCTTTTTTTTTGCTGAAATAAAAACCCAGTTTAATATACTCGTACGAATCTTATGTAGGGACAATGTTAAGGAATTTGTCTCAGATTCTTTTAAAAAATTTATGTCTAAACATGGGATTCTTCACCAGACCTCTTGTGTGGATACTCCTGCCCAAAATGGGGTTGTTCAGTGGAAGAATAGACATCTTCTAAAGACCGCTCGGGGGCTCTCATGTTTGAAAAGCAAGTTCCTAAACCTTTTTGGACTAATGCAATATCCACTGCATGTTTTTTGATCAATCGGATGCCCTCTACAATTATGCACAGTGACATCGCTTATACTGTTTTGTTCCCACACAAACCGTTGTTTCCTATTGCTCTTCACATTTTTGGTAGTATTTGCTATGTCCGTGATGTTCGACCTCATCTGACTAAACTGGATCCTAAAGCTTTGCAGGGTGTCTTCTTAGGGTGTTCTCGTTTACAAAAGGGTTACAAGTGCTAGTCTCCTGATCTAAATTGATATTTGGTCTCCAATGATGTGAACTTTTCAAAATAGATACCGTTCTTCTCCCCCCAACCCATTCCTGTGAATGCTGAAGATGACATTGACTGGCTGATATACAGAGTCCCACCTATTCAGTCTTCGGGAGCAACAGTTTGTCTTGATGATTGCCCTGATGATGGTCTTATTTCTTCTGGTCTTCAGTCCTATATCCCTCCTGCACCTCGTCCACCGATTGTTCAAGTTTACTCTCGACGTCGAGAAACTCATAATGATACATGTCCTGCACCACCTCCTTCGTCATCTGATCCTCCCTTCAATGATCTGAATTTACCCATCAGCCTTAAAAAACCCAAGCTTAAATGCACTCGTTCTCAATCTTCTTATCCCATTGCTAATTTTGTTTCATGTGATCACTGTGTCTAGTTCTCTTATTGCTTCTTTAGACTCAATCTCCATACCCAAAACAGTAAAAGAAGCTCTTTCCCATCCTGGCTAGTCAACAGCAATGCTTGAGAAGCTAAATGCTCTGGATGCAAATCATACTTGGGATCTAGTGGCTTTACCTAACGAATAAAGGGCTGTTGGGTGTAAATGCATTTTTGCAATTAAAATGAACCCTGATGGCTCGGTGGCTTGACTTAAGGCTCGCTTAGTTGCTAAAATACCCAGACTTATGGCATCAACTACTCCGATACCTTCTCTCCTGTTGCCAAACTTAGCTCCATTCGTCTTTTTATCTCTCTCACTACTTCCTATGATTGGCCTTTACATCAGTTGGATATCAAGAATGCTTTTCTCCATGGTGCTCTCCAAGAAGAAGTATATATGGAGCAACCTCCTGGGATTGTTGCTCAACAAGAGTATGGGAAGGTATGTCATCTGAAGAAATCTTTGTATAGCTTGAAACAAAGCCCCCGTGCATGGTTTGGAAAATTTAGTGAAGTAGCTAAAGAGTTTGGCTTGAACAAAAGCAAATGTGATCATTCTGTGTTCTACAGACAAACCAGGACTGGTATTATTCTTTTTGTTGTCTATGTTGATGACATCGTTATTACAGGAAATGATAATATATGAATTTCCTCTCTGAAAGCCTTTCTGCATACTAAATTTCATACTAAAGATCTAGGTCAATTGAAGTATTTCTTAGGAATAGAAGTACAGAGGAATAAGAAGGGGATCTATTTGTCGCAAAGAAAGTATGTTCTTGACCTACTTGCAGAAACGGGAAAAATGGGAGTCAAAGCCATGCAATACTCCAATGATTCCAAATGATCATCTTACAAGGATGATGGTGACCCGTTTGATGATCCAAAGCGGTACAGGAGGTTAGTAGGGAAGTTAAACTACCTCACAGTGACCCATCTAGATATTGCTTATGCTGTGAGTATTGTTAGTCAATTCATGTCTACTCCTACAGTAAAACATTGGATAACTCTAGAACATATCTTGTGTTACTTGAAAGGGGCACCAGGACTAGGCATACTCTATAGTAACCACGGGCACAATCGCATTGAATGCTTTCCAAATGTAGATTGGGCTAGATCGAAGTGTCTATTGGGCTTTCCATATGTCGATTAGCAGCACATTTCAAGTCCCTAGTAAGTTTGCTGATTGAAATTAAATTGCATGTTGATTTAGGGGTGATAGTATCTAATATAATCACTTTTCCAACCCCGAATATTATTGAAAGAGAGCCATCAGCATTTCTGACTTTATAACTTTCTTGACATGGACTGAGCTCATGAAATAATGACTTATTATTTGTCATACGATCTGAGGCTCCAGAATCGATGATCCAATCTAATGAGTCCTCATTTTTGGCATGTAATATTGTCAAGAAGTTACCTTTTTGAGCAATTGCTATTATTGAATTGATTGGGGTAGTGAATGACCCTTGGATTAACATTTTTTTGCAGCTGTTCAATTTGTTCTTTTCATTTGCTAGCTTTTTCTTTTCCTTTTGAATCAACAACAAAACCATAGTCCTCCTCCTCCTTGTTTGGCTTCAAATGTGATGGTTTTCCATGCATTTTCCTGCATGTATCACGAGTATGACAAAGACGTTTGCAGTGACCACACCTAGGTCTACCCTTTTTCTGACATGAGTTATTAGAGGAATTTGACCCACATGCCACAAGAGTTGATACTTCGAGGGTATTTTGGGGAAATATAGTTCTCATCATAAGTTTTTGTCTACTCTCCTCCCTTTGAACCTCAGAGAATGCATCACGAATGGATGGAAGAGCTTTGGTTCCAAGAATTTTTCACCTGAATTCAACAAAGGATTTATCTAGGCCTAATAAGAATTTGAAAATCCATTCCTTCTCAATAATATTCTTGTATTTGCTTCCATCTTTTGAGCACTCCCAATCTGGATTCTCAAACACATCTACTTGCAGCCAATAACAGTTGAGGGTGTTGCAGTATTGTGTTACAGACATCTCACATTGTCTGAGATCATGGAGAGCGCCTTTAACTTCAAAAAGTTCTTTTGAATTGCGATTATCTGAATATGTCTCCTTTGCAGCCATCCAGATTTCATGGGCAATATCATAAAACAGGAAATTTTGTCCTATTTCATTGTCCATGGTGTTGATTAGCCAGGACATGACCATATTGTTTTCAGATTTCCAAATCTTGAATTTTTTGTCATCCTTGTTTGTTGGCACAGCAGCACCTGTGAGATAATCATCTTTACCCTTCCCAGACATGAACATCATCACAGATTGGCCCATTGGTGGTAATTCTAGCCAATTAATTTGTGTCTAGTGATGAGGAGGATTGAACCCTCAGATCCACTAGCACTTACTGAGTCCTGACCAGAGGATGGCACAGAGCAGCTGCTTGTCTCAAATGCCATGGGATTTGGTGAGTGTAGGAAGTAGAGATAAAGGAAATGAAGGTTGATAGAGAAGTAATGTTGAAGAAGAAAGAACTTAGAAAGAGGTCTGCTCTGATACCAGGAAGAATTTTTGGAAGAAAATTTTCTGTCATGCAAGAACTGATATTTACACTGCTATATAAATAGGAGGGGAGGATTAATGGTGGAATTAATTACCCGTGATCCTAGGCTAGATAGAAGGGAAGAATTTATTTCCCTTTAAATACAAGGTCAACACTTTACAGAAAAGGAAACAGAATTATTTACACCACAATGGTAGAAATCACCTAATAATACTAATTATTAGAAAATCTCTAATAATTACAGAATCCTCCAATAACTTCAAGATTTCAGATTTCCAAAGAATAACAGTAATCCAACCAGCCAAAGATAGAGAGAGAGAGAGAGAAACTCTTTCAGTTATCCAAACACTAAGAAACCTTAAACTTTCCCCAACTTTTTAAATAGGGGTGCATCAATCAGAAGTTTATTACAATTCTACTCTAGAATTTCTAGAGAAAAGGACGAGTTTTTCAATCTTGCAACAACTTTATCTTATATACATTAATCACAACCATATAATTCTATTTGTGCATTGGTTATCTTCTAAAAGAGAAAAAATATCGAGAGAAAAACAAGAATCCCATAAATTATAGAAAATCATGCATCTCATAATATAGATAAAAAGATTAGCCTGGACTGTTGGACACAAAGTTCTCAAAAACACAGCATAAATATCACCAAGATCAAAAAGAAATAATATGTGCAATCTGAAGAAATAGTACCCCATGAAAACTGGCAGATGCTGTGAATTTTATATCTCTCAGCCAATTCATAATTGCTCTTGTTTCAGGTTGACGTTCATCTTCATTCTCATTGATAGGAAAAAACTGCAGTCTCAAGCCAAAAACACATTTCAATTAACAGCCAAACAGTCTCATGCAAGAAATAATAATTAAAAAATAATGTAACTTTTAGTTAGTTGTTATTGAATTAGAAGTTCAGTTTACTTATCTAATTTATGCTATTGTTTTAATTTATTTCTAGGAGTTGAGAGTCATCTTATCTTCAGGGGTTAGTTTCATTGCAAACGTTATTATTTTCAATAGTATAAATAAGAGAAGACGCAAGCACTGAAGTTGCTCCCTTCAGTCTCTACATTTTGCATCCTGTCACTATTTTTTACATGGATCAAAGCAAAGTATAAAAGTTAGTTCAAAAACTAAATTATCTCACTATGATTCAGCCTAATATTTTCTTTTCAACTAGCATCATTGGCAAATACTAGACTCTGAGAATAGGTGACAAGTCATTAGAATGCAGTTTTGCAAATTTTGAAACATCTGAAGGGTGGCATGCTTTGTTATATAGAAAGCATGGCCATACCCTAATTCAAGGTTTACAGATGCTGACTCTATTACACTAAAGATCCACCAATAGTTATAGTATCTTTGTTAGAGGAAGTTTGGTGTCATAGAAAAGTAAGAAATAAACAGTGGTGGCTCACACTAGTCAGAATCCAAGTAAAGAGCTAAAGCAGAAAGAGATAGGAAAGAGAGATGAAAAGAAAACCCTTTGTGGGAAATGTAGTTAGTATATATTCTAATCCGCACGAGCATAGTATTTATAGTACATAGGTACAAGACAAAGCATTAATCTCTATTAAACTGTAGCAATTAAAATTCCTAATTACACAATCATATTATAGTCCTATCTTCATCATTATAGTCATTCCAACACTCCCCCTCAAGCTAGAGCATATTAATCAAACACACCAAGCTTGCTACAAATGTCATTCGTGATCTGAGCTTGAACCCATTAAAACACCTTCCCAATCTCATCATCCTAGTGAGCCTGAGCTTGAACCTATTGAGCCTGAACCTATTGAGACTAAACCTAAACATGGCCAAAAAGAGGTGTTGGTATACTCTAGAAGACAAAGACCAGATGAGATACAGTCCACTACTTCTCTAGTGCCAACTTCCACTCCAACTCTTCAGGAGGATATTGATATTCCTATTGCTCTTCGAAAGGGGCTGAGATCTTGTACCTAGCAACCCATTGGTAAATTTGTATCATATGACCATCTTTCCCCTATATATAAAGCATTTGTGGCAAGTATTTCTCAGGAACAAATTCCCACAAATGTGGATGAAGCTATAAGAAGCATTGATGGAGAAAAGCCATCATGGAGATGAGTGCCCTTGAGAAGAATGGCACATGGACATTGACTGAACTTCCAAAAGGAAAACGAGCTGTAAAATGCAAGTGGATATTCACTATTAATTACAACCCTGATGTAAGTATCAATAGACATAAGGCAAGGCTAGAGGCAAGAGTATTTACTCAGACCTATGGAATTGATTTCCAAGAGACTTTTGCTCTAGTGGCAAAATTGAATTTCGTCAAAGTATTATTGTCATTGGAAGCAAACCTTGATTGGCACTTATTTCAACTAGACGTATAGAATGCCTTCTTAAATGGTGATTTGGAGGAAGTTTATCTAGAAATACCTCCAAGATTTGAGAGCAAAAGCAACAGCGGGAAGGTTTGCCCATCACATAAGTCACTTTATGGTCTTAAACAGTCTCCAAGAACCTAGTTTGATAGATTCACCAAGGCTGTTAAAAGATTGGGATACAAACAAGGGCAAGCAAATCATACTCTGTTCACCAAAACATCATCTGATGGTAAATTTACTATTTTAATAGTTTATGTTGACGACATTATTGTCACATGTGATTACACTGAGGAATTAAGACTGGAGGAAGCATTGTCTCAGGAATTTGAGGTTAAAGATCTAGTAGAACTTTGTTACTTCTTGGGAATGGAGGTTGCTAGATCCAAAAAGGGGATAGTTGTTTCTTAAAGAAAATACACTCTTGACTTGTTAAAGGAGACAGGCATGTTAGGATGCAAACCAGCTAATACCCCTATGGAGGTTAATTACAAGGAAAACCTCAAGTCAGAGAGCACACCAGTTGACACTGCAAGATTTCAGATACTAGTAGGAAAACTAATATACCTCTCTCATACTAGGCCTGACATTAGTTTATCAATTAGTGTGGTAAGCCAGTTTATGAAAAAACCAAGTGAAGAACATATGAAATGATGAATAGAATTCTAAGATACTTAAAGATGACTCCTGGGAGAGGTATCTTCTTCAAAAAGGGAGTAAGCAGAGATGTCGAAGTCCATGTTGATGCAAATTGGGCCGGAGATGTTAATGATCGAAGATCTACATCAAGTTATTGTACCTATATTTGTGAGAATTTTGTGACATGGAAAAGTAAGAAACAACCAGTTGTAGCTTGAAGTAGTGCTGAAGTTGAATTTATTGTGAGGGATTATGGCTTAAACGACTTCTTAATGAATTAAAGATCACTCTCAAGGACCTTATAGATGTTAGATGTGATAATATGGCGTCTATCAGCATAGCAAAAAATCATGTTCATCATGACAGAACAAAATGTGGAGATAAGTTGAGACTTCATTAAAGAAAAGATAGAGGCTGATGTGATTAATCTAGACTACGTCCCTATTAGTAATCAAATTGCAGATATTCTTACAAAGGGAATTGGAAGAGTTAAGTTTAAAGAACGCTTGTCAAAGCTAGGAATGCTTGACATCTTTTCCTCAGCTTAAGGAGCAGTGTTGACAAGATGTCTTTAAACTCATTCAATATTTGTTTTCTTTAATTTATTGTATAGTTGACCGAGGTATTAATTATTGTTGTATATCAATTAGAATAAAGTTAGCCTAAAGTTTAGGCTAGATATTAGGAATTAAGTCTTTTAATTGTATTTATTATATTTATTATGGTTTCTTATATAAATACCCTACACTTTGCTCTCATAATACACACAGAAACTTCTCATTCTACATGGTATTAGAGCCTACTGTGATCATCCAATAGCATTTCTTTGGGACTGTGTTTCTTTCCAGCCCAAACACTATTTCTTTTCCATTCATTGTTTTTCAATTCTGGTCACTCATTACCCGACCATTTCCCAAACTTTTCTTGGAACACGTGCCCCACCACTGTGTTTATAAGGTTCTAATCGGCCAGAAGCCGAAGCGCTATCGTCGTCGTCGTCGCCGTCTCCACCGCCACGCACCTCTAACCAGAACTAAGTTTTGCCACACACCGTAGTGATCGCCGTGCTGCCCTCTTCTCAATTCTAGTGATTATCGTGCCGCCCTCTTTCTATTTTCAAGTAGTAAAGCTTTCCTTCAAGCCAAAACAATGATGACTACTCCAAAGTCAGTTGGAAATCAAATTTTGGGAGGTTCTAATATTCCCACATTAGATGATGTCCTTGCCCGTTTGGTGTGCATCTCTGTATCATAGGCCCCAACTATCCATAATACTGTTTCTCCATTTGTTGACTCTTCAGCCTTGGTGTCTCAAACTAGTGAGAAAGGGAATCCAAGTGGAGGAAGCAGGCATAGTAGTGGCCGCAAACATCCTTAATGTACGCATTGCAATAAGTTGGGACATACTCAAGACTGTTGCTGGGTGCTCCATTGTCGACCATCCCTTTTTGTCAATGTTGCTCAATTTGGCATATCATTGGCCAATAATCATTCTTCACAGTCTATCTGTTTAACTGGTGATGATTACAATGAGTATTTATAGTATCAACAAGCTAAACAGTCATCTGTGCCAGCCTCGGTTGCTCAAACTGGTAATGTAACTGCTTGCTTAGCTCGTTCCCCTGACATTAAACCATGGGGTCTTGACTCGGGTGCCTCTGAACATATCTCTGGTAATAAAAATCTATTTTCTCACCTTTCTAGTTCCTCTTCTCTTCCTTTAGTAACTCTGGACAATGGCTCTAAAACTACTGCTATAGGGATTGGGCAAGCCCAAATTCTTCCTTCCATATATGTTGAATCTGTCCTTTATGTTCCTCCCCCTTCAATCTTATTTCTGTTAGTAAATTGACTCACTCTCAGAAATGTTCCATTACCTTTTCTAATCAAAGTGTTTATGTCTAAGATAAGAGTACAAGGAAGACGATTGGCGTAGGACGTGAGTCACAAGGCTTATACCATCTTTCACCTACTACATCTCCAGTTGGATGCAAATCCAGTTGCTTCCCATCTCTCATTCACAATCGTTTGGGACATCTAAGCCTTTCCAAACTCCGCAAAATGGATGTTTCTCTTTCTACCTTGTCCTCCCTCCCTTGTGAGTCATGTAAGTTGAGTAAACAACCACGTAGTTCCTTTTCTACTAGTCTTAATAATAGGTCTACATTTCCTTTTCAACTTGTTCACTCTGAAATCTGGGGTCCTAGTCGTGTGTCTTCTACTTTTGGCTTTCAATATTTTGTAACCTTCATTGATGACTATTCTCATTGTACTTGGTTGTATTTGATGAAAACTCGTTCTGAGGCATTTAACATTTTTCAAAACTTTTGTGCTTAAATAAAGACTCAATTTAATTCTTCTGTCTCTATCTTACATTCTGATAATGCTAAAAAATATTTATCTACCTCTTTTAAGACATTTATGACTTCTCAAGGGATTTTACATCAAACCTCTTGTCCCTATACTCCACAACAAAATGGGGTAACCGAACGTAAGAATCATCATCTTATTGAAACAGCTTGTACTTTACTTATCCATCATAATGTTCCTACTTCTTTTTAGAGTAATGTTGTTCTCACTGCATGTTTAATCGCATGCCTTCTTCTATATTAAATGATCAAATTCCTCATTCTCTGTTGTTTCCCAATGACCCTCTTTATCATCTACCTCTACGTGCTTTTGGTTGTGTCTGCTTTGTTCATGATTTGACCCCAAGTAAAGATAAGTTTGCTAACAACTCCATCAAATGTGTTTTCGTCGGATATGCTCGTCTCCAAAAGGGCTAGTGATGTTATTGTCCAACCACTCGGCGATGTTTCACCTCTCCTGATGTGACCTTCTTCGAGTCTTCTCCATTCTTTGTGTCTACTATGCCTGACAGTACCTCTGTTTCCTTCCCTTACTTCTTTAGAAGCTTCACCACAGATCTCCCCTAGTCCTCCTCTCCAGACTTATCATCGTCGCCTGCGTCTTGAGTCCATAGATGCTCTTGCTGACTCACTAACTTCGTTTGAATTGCCCGTTGCTCCGGTCTAACATTTGCTTGATACTTCTCCAATTGTCATTCGTAAAGGTACTCACTGCACTTGTAATCCTCATTCAGTTTATAATTTTTTGAGCTATCATCGTTTATCTATTCCATATTATGTCTTTGTGTCTTCTTTAGATTCTATTTCTGTTCCTAAGACTACTAGTCAGGCTTTAGCACATTCGGGTTGGAGGCAAGCCATGCTTGATGAGATGACTGTCTTGCATTCTAATGGTACATGGGATTTGGTTCCTCTCCCTCCTGAAAAATCTCCGATTGGTTGCCGATGGGTATATGCTGTTAAAGTCAGTCTGGATGGTAAAGTTGAAAGACTAAAAGCCCGTTTGGTGGCAAAAGGATACACTCAAATCCTTGGCTTGGATTATGGTGATACCTTCTCTCCTGTTGCTAAAATTGTTTTAGTTCGCATCTTCTTATCAATTGCAGCTATAAATCACTGGCCACTTTATCAACTTGACATTAAGAATGCCTTCCTTCATGGTGAATTAAAGGAGGAAGTCTATATGGAGCAACCACCTGGCTTGGTTGTTCAAGGAGAGTCTGGGAAAGTATGTCGACTCCATCGTTCTCTTTACGGATTCAAACAATCACCTAGAGATTGGTTTGGCCGGTTCAATTTTGTGGTTCAAAATTTTAGAACGATTCACAGTGAAGCTAATCACTCAGTCTTCTTTCGCCATACATCACAAGGTAAGTGCATATATCTAGTTGTTTGTGTAGTAGATGACATTGTTATTACAAGCAATGATAATTTAGGCATTGTCCAACTCAAACAACATCTATGTAATCACTTCTAGACCAAAGATTTGAGGAAACTTAAATACTTTCTGGGAATTGAGGTTGCCCAAACCAGGCCAAGGATTATTATATGAAGATAAGGGGAACTCCCAGGTTGTTGGCTTTACTGATGCAGATTAGGCCGATTCACCTAATGATAAGCGATCCACGTCAGGATACTGTGTGTTCATCGGTGGTAACCTAATCTCTTGGAAAAGCAAGAAACAAAACGTAGTTGGAAGATCCAGTGCAGAAGCTGAGTTTCGTGTTATGGCCTTAACAACTTGTGAACTACTATGGTTAAAGCAACTTCTTCAAGAGATACAATTTGGGAACACAGAAAAGATGGAGCTGGTCTGTGATAACCAAGCAGCAATACACATTGCCTCAAACCTAGTGTTCCATGAGAGGACCAAACACATTAAAATTGATTGTCATTTTATTAGGGAAAAAATTCAATCTAAGTGTCTCGCTACTCGATTTGTCAATTCAAATGATTAATTGGCAGATATATTCACTAAGTCTCTAAGATGTCCTCGAATAAAATATATATGTAACAAGCTTGGTGCATATGACTTATATGCTCCAGCTTGAGGGAGAGTGTTGTATATCAATTAGAATAAAGTTAGCCTAAAGTTTAGACTAGACATTAGGGATTAAGTCATTTAATTGTATTTATTGTATTTATTATGGTTTCTTATAATAGGTCCTCTCTTCTTGTATAAATACCCTACACTTTGCTTTCATAATACACCCAAAAACTTCTCATTTTACAATTATGATTTGTGGTTACCTAATTGTTAGGGATTAGATTTATGACTAGCTGTAACTACTAGTGTATATCATTCCAAGTGAACCAATGAAAAAATCAGATTAGAGAATACAGAAAAAGAAACTCTAATTTCTCATCGGTGGGATGCTAACTCTAAGAATGGTGCTACTCATGCAAGCCCTTGGAAGTTCAATGCTTTCTATTCGTGTTGGAGATGGAACTCGAGGATGATGGGCTTATGGAAGGCAGTGTACTAAAGGTGTATAACAGAAAGAGAAAAAAAGGACAAGTGGCAATAGGTGTGAAAAGGAGAAATGGCCATGTAACCAAGTCTGACAATACCATAGTGGAGTAGGAGGGCAAGGTGGTTTATAAAGGCTTGCAAGGGTGGGATATTTTTTTTTAGGCAAGAATTTGGTTAAGGAAAAAGAGTTCTAGCCTCTTGAAGTGCTAGAGATATTTCCCTATTGTGGTTTGCTTATTTTTTGTTTACCTTGCTAGTGTGGATATGTATATACTAATAGTGATAGTATGAGAGGAATATATATTGTTCTATAGTTGTGTTTACTGGTTATTGTGGTGTATCTACTTTGTTATTGTGAAGTTTCTTAATATATTTCAATAATAGTGTTTTGTGGCTGTTATGTTGTTTTCCTATGCTGTATTGAATTGTGCTTAGTGAAGTTAATATATACATATATCAGTAGCAAATTTCAGTACCCCATCATTTGATTGGATTAGTGATCCTTCTTTTTCAGAGCTTTTTCCTTGCCCTTATTCCTTATCATTCGTACATAATGCTCCAACCTCTGAGTTTTTAACACATCAAGGTGATCAAATTTTTTTGAATCAACATTTTTCTAGAAACCATAATAATAGACTTGCTGATGACGTCGTTTTGTTGTCAGAAACTCTTACTCCTTTTAATGTTCCTCCCATGCCTGATAAAAAGATTTAGAATCTAGATTCTTTGGGCTCTTATACTTGTTCTTCCTTTTTAAAATTCTTGATTCGTTGTCCTAATGTTGGCTCCAAAGGCCTTTGTTTGAACAATACTAATAAAATTAATAGTAATGATTTGCTTTAGACCAGACATCTTAACAAGGCCTTTATCACTGGATGTTTGTGTGATCCGTCTTAGAAGTTCTTAGAGCTTGCCGAAAAACCTGCTGCAACGCCGAAGAAGACAAACAGCGGTCAACACGCCGAACCACAGGCAGGAACATGAAAAATGCACACAAATCTAAGGTTGAGTGTGAGAGGCACGAGCACTGAGTTCCAAAGAAAAAAGGAAAAGGCTAGAATGATGCCAGCAACACTGCTTTGGCTGATAGTGAGTCTCCAATCACTGTACCGGTGACGCAAAGTTTAAATGCAAGTGAGTTATACACTGTATGCAAAGCTCAAATAGAGAACACTTTAGGGAGGCTCTGATACCATGTGAAAAGCAGAGTTTTTTCTTTTCTCTTATCTAATTCCATTGAAATACTTAAGTATTTAAACACAAATAATTAGAATGAACCATAAATCTAATCCCTAAAAGTTAGGTAATCATAAATTTTAATTAATGCCTAGTTCAACTATACAATCAATTGAAAAATTCAAATATTAGAATGATTCGAGGCAAGCGATCAGCCACTATAGTTTTACAAATAGTTGTTAGCAGCACATTAACAAATAATGATCAACTTACAAGAAATAAATCAAGTTATCCAAAAATATTGTGATGAAAAGATAATTAATATATAAGATTATTTATTTTTAAATTAAAAGTATGTGTAAACCACATGATCTCATCCCTATCACCTTTTGTCATATAGTTTTTCACATCAATGGATCTGTTGAGCTTTGTGCCTGAATGGCTTTTCACAGGTTAAGTATAGACAACAACAAACAAAGCCTTTTCCTGCTAGATGGAATCGGTTACATGTTAAGTATAAGCAATAGAATTAAATGGCGTAAAGGATAACAATGATTTTAAAGTAAGAACCTGAACCTGAATTCATATTAACAGAGAACTCAAGACAATGATTTAAATGAAAAAAGGTATTACTGCTAAAACAAGTTATACCTGGTCAGGAAAATCCCTGTTTAGATCAACATTATTTGCATTACCACGCCTTCTTAAACTAAACCCATCAGGATTCAATGATGGAAGTATATGAAGGTGAATGTTCTCCACAATCAGCGTTGCCTGAAACAATTCAATGTCTAGCATGTAAAGAAGTAAGAAAATTATAGAATTAGAAGACTATCAGTGAATTACATGCAACCTTTGAACCTGAACCCGAATTCCAAAGGATAAAATTTTCAGTTCAAAACAATTTAATTCAACAAAATTTACAACATAAAAAATGATTAAATTCACTCTGATAAAAACTTTAAAACTACAACTGATGAAGCATTGTCTCCACCTTTTCCATTTTTATTTTTTTTTGTTGGAAAAAATTAAGAATTGATTAACCAAAAAAAAGAAAGCTTAGGGCTGCATGTTATAAAATCCTCCTAAAACAAAGAACCCCTCTCGCTGGAAACTAACTGAAATCCACCAAGAACCTAAAATAACAAGCCCATCCCATATATTTAGGAAGGAAATATAAGGAGTAAATCTATTTTTTGTCCCAGAAAAATACGCCAAACTACGATTTAGTCTAAAAAAGATCATAATACACATTTTGGTTCATGAAAGATTGTCACAGTCAACTCGTAAGTCCCTGAGCCGTTGGCCATAATGACCCCCAGTCAGCTTGCTTAGGTGGAAAAAAATTTGACTTAGCTCCATGTGGACTCCAACTAGCATTATGGTCTAACCAAATGAACGAAACCCTTGAATGGAGCATAGTCTGGGGTAACTTGTGCTCATTTCTTTCTCAACCTTGAATATCATTTGAAAGAAAGTCTTTGTTAAGATTGATAGCGTGGTTTAGAGGAACTGCAATGTGCTCACAAGTTTAGGAATGATCTTGATGAGATTCTTAATAAGGAGGAAATTAGTTGGCTAGAGGAGTAGGATTAACCCAGTTAAGGACGGGGATGTGAACTATAGTTACTTTCATACACTAGAGAATGGAAGGAAAACATGAGTTTGATTAAGGAATTAGAGTTAGGGAGCAGGAGAATTGTAAGGGATGTTGCTTAGTTGCTTCAATCTCTAATGAAGTGACTAGGTTTTGTAAAGATCATTAAGTTAAGGAAGTCACTAACAGGGATGGCAATGGGTATGGATATTATGAGTACCTGATGGTACCCATCCGAAAAAAATATTCGTATTCAACGGATATCGGATATTAGATAAGATATGAATAGTAAAATTTAACTATCCATCGTCGAGTATTGGGCAGGTGCGGATATTGATTTCAGATACCTTATATCTGTAAAAAATGAATGGATGAATAGAGCACCTGATATCCAATACCCAAATAATTTGTATTATAAAATATAAAATATATTATTCAATAAACTTTTCACACTTTTTAGAGTAATTGGAATTATTTTTTAAATTTTAGTTTATAATAATTATGTAAGATCTTTTATTGTAAAATAATTTTTTATAGTTATTTATAATATTAAAAAAATTATCAAGTGGATATTAGGTATTGGATATAGGATAGATTACTTGACTATAGGGTATCCAGTATCCGATATCCATTACATATTTTGGGTATTTCGAATATTTTGTGTATGAGTAGTTTCGGATACGGATATTAAAAATGATATTTTTTGTTTATTTGGTTAATGACTGATTGTATTTAGTTTTGTTTAAATAATTGCATTCAATGAAATCATTAGAGACAACAAAAACTTCTAATTTTCATGATATCAAAGCCTCCCCCAAGTGTTCTATATTTAAGCCTTACAGTATATAGCTCAAAGCCCATTTGATATTGTGCCACCAGTACAGTGACCAAAGACTCTCACTTTCGGCCAAATCAACGCAGCCTCCCTCCAACTAGCGAAACCCAGTATTTTTCAGTGACCTATCTCGACGCATATGCCTCTCATGCGCCACCTTTGTTTTCACTGGTGTTTCATGCGCCAACACGTGGCTTGTCATTCGTCTTTTTCGATGTCACAACAGTGTTTCTGACACATTTTGACCATTACCCAATAGTTCCTACCACTTCTTGTTTAGATTCTCCCACATCTCTTTATTGGAAACATAACTGGATACCAGGAACAAGGTTCAAGCAACAGTGTTAAGAAAGTTACCTGTGCTTATCATGGGACATCAATTGAATGGGAATAATTACTTATAATGGTCTCTTTCAGTTACAATGAACATTACCTATAGAGGGAAGGATGATTATCTCATCAAAGCAGCAGAATGTCCGAATCCAAGTAACCAGAAATTCAATAATTTGTACGTGGAGAATAATCTTGTGATGTCTTGGCTAATAAATTTAGTGACAAATGATATAGGAGAAAATTTTCTTCTCTATCGTATTGCTAAGGAGATATGGGATGTTGCAAAGAAAGCATACTCAACCCATGAAAATTTTGCTACCATATTTGAAATAGAGATACTTGGCTGCATTTCAACAACTATGAATCAATACTTTAACACTCTTACCAGGATCTAGCAGCAACTAGACACATATGACACCATCTGTGGAAAATATGTACATTATTAGGAGTTATTAGAATTAATTAGGCAGAGTTATTAGAATTAATTATTAAAAATTATTTCTCTCCATTAATTGGAGAATGTTATTAAATATTATTTCTTTCCTTAGAATATGGCTAGAATGTCTAAGTTTTTGATTCCTAGGGCTATTGTATATATTTTTCTACTGTTGTAATCTGAAAAATACATCAAACTTTCAATTTTACTTTATTCTCCACATGGTATCAGACCTTTAGGCTCTTTTTTGGGCTTCTTAGGTTTTTCTTTGGCCTTCATTGTTAAAAAACCATTGTCAAAGCCCTTGACCTTCATCACGAAAACCCTAACCCTATCACTGCCATCATCACCACTTGTGCCTCAGGTCCATTACTGTTTGAAATGGCAGAAGATGACAAAAAGTCCACTCTAGTTAAATTTAAAGAGGTAATCTGTCCTCAACAATTAGGAGAATTGCAGAATATTCAAGCCTCCTATCAAATGAATGGAAAGAACTACCGCAAGTGGTCTCAACTCATTGGAACTATACTAAACGGAAAATGGAGATCAACCATCTCATTTGTACTGGTCCTACGATAGGATATTCTACCTTTGAGGCATGGGATGAAGATGACTCTAGATCATGGCCTGGCTATGAGATTCAATTATTCCAAAAATTAGTGATACTTGCATGTTCCTACCTACTTCCAAGGATATATGGGATGCAATTCAACAAACTTATTTCAAAGCAAGAGATGCTGCTCAAGTATATGATGTCAAGGTAAAAATCATGGCAGCAAAACAAGGGAATAAAACAATCACTGAATATGCAAATCAAATGAAATCGTTGTGGCAAGAGCTGGACTACTATAAGGCAAAATGGTTTGTCTTTTATTAATGATTGCAGTCGTGTTACTTAAATCTATTTGCTCAAACAAAAATTTGATGTTAGTAGTATTCTTCCAAATTTTTGTTCTATGGTTCAAACTCAATTTGGAGTTAAAAAAGGAGGTTTAGGTCAAATAAAGCCAAGTACTATTTTAACCAAACTCTTATCCCATTTTTTTGAAAAGGAGGCATAATAAATTAATTATCTTATGTCAATACCCCACAACAAAATAGGGTAATTGAGAGGAAAAATGGTCACCTTCTTGAAAAGACCAAAACTTTGTTTCAAAATAACCTGCCAAAAAGTTTTTTGGGGGAAGCTATTCTCACAACAACTCACTTGATTAATCGTTTGCCATCAAAGATTTTGGAGTTTAAGAGTTCTATGGAAATAATTTCAAATTTTATCGTGCTCTAAATACTTAAAATAACATTGCTTCAAAAATTTTTGGATGTGTCAAAATTTTATCATGATCTAAATACTTAAAATAACATTGCTTCACACATTTTTGGATGTGTCATTTGTCCACATCCATAGTTAAAACAAAGGAAAAGTAGATCCAAGAGCTCTAAAGTGTGTTTTGCAGGCTACTCTTCAACTCAAAAAGGGTATAAGTGTTATCACTCTCCTTCCAAGAAATTCTATGTCTCCTTAAATGTTACATCCAATGAAAAAGAATCCTTTTCTTCTAATACTTATCTTCATAGGGAGAAGCCAACTAAGGAAGATAAAGATGAATTTTTACTCAGATCTATCACTTATCCTTATGGCACAACCAAATTCTAAACCTAGAACCCTTGAATCAGATTCTACACAAGTTACCTACACCAGCCATGCACCTATAACTGAAAAAATCCTAGAACCAATAACCGAAACACCAAGTGAGCCACAACAACCCAAATCTGCCCTCAAGACTCAGCAACCTGAATTTGCCCCTAACAATACACGATTTGGCCAGGTGTTCACAAGGAGAGTCACTGTCCCTAAACCTATGCAAATACAAGGATCAAACTCTGAGCCTTTGAATGAGGTAACAACTTCTAATCACTCTGTACAAAATGAAACTGACCCTTATGTGGATAATGTTGATCAAGATCTGCCAATTGCCATTAGGAAAGAAACTATAAAGTGCACAAAGCAGCCATTATATCCTCTTGCACTTTTGTTGTCATTTAAAAATTTTTCACTATCTCCTAGACCCTTCCTAGTAAACCTAAAAACTATTACCATTCCCACCACCCTATATGAAGCTTTTATAGAAATCTGAAATGTTGACATTATTAGAGGATTCTGTAATTATTAGAGATTTTGTAATAATTAGTACTATTAGGTGATTTCTACTATTATGGTGTAAATAATTCTGTTTCTTTTTTTGTAAAGCATAGACCTAGTATTTAAAGGGAAATAAATCTTTCCCTTCTATTTAGCCTAGGAACATGGGGTATTAATTCCACCATTAATCCCTTCCTCCTATTTATACAACACTGTAAATATCAGTTCTAAAATGTTAGAAAATTTTCTTCCAAAAATTCTTCATGGTATCAAAGCAAAACCCTTTCTAAGTTCCTTCTTCATTATTTTTTCTCTATTAGCCTTCCTTTCCTTTACCTCTACTTCCAACACTCACCAAATGTCACGGCATCTGAGACAAGCAACTCCTCCTTGCCCTTCTCTGGTCGGGACTCAGTAAGTGCTTGTGGATCTGAGGATTCAATCCTCCTCATCACTAGACACAACGGCCAAAATTACCACCAATGGGCCAAATCTGTGATGATGTTCCTCTCTAGAAAGGGTAAAGATAATTATCTCACAAGTATTGTTGTCCCACCAAACAAGGATGACCAAAAATTCAGGATTTGGAAATTTGAAAACAATATCGTCATGCCTAGCTAATCAACACCATGGACAACGAAATAGGACAAAATTTCCTATTTTATGATACTACCCTTGAAATATGGATGCCTGCAAAGGAGACATATTCAAATAATAACAACAAAGCAAAACTTTTTGAGCTCAAAGGCACTCTCCATGCTCTACAACACCCTCAACTGTTATTGGCAACAAGTAGATGTGTTTGAGAATCCAAATTGGGAGTGCTCAGAAGATGGAAGAAAATACAAGAAAATCATTGAGAAGGAACGAATTTTCAAATTCTTATTAGGCCTAGATAAATCCTTTGTTGAAGTCAGGCGGAGAATTCTTGGTACCAAACCCCCTCCATCCATTTGTGAAACATTCTGATAGGGATGAGGATAGTATGAGCTACCCAAGTCCCACATCGAGTAGAGTGGGATGCTCAATGAGGTATTTAAGTAGCTTAGTTCTTTCCCTTCAATAGCTAGTTTTTGAGAGAGAGTTCTCCAAGTCATTTGGATTCCTATCAATTGGTATCAGAGCTGGTTTGCCGACGGCACGGAAAGGGCTACCTGTGGAAGATTCTGACCTGTCAAGGGTTCTGACTGGCGAAGGGACTGACTGCAATAGAGTGAAGCAACGCCAAGTGAAGTGTCGCAGAGTGCAGCCACCGGGACGTCGACTCTTAAGGAGCGGTGCTATGATAGAGATAAGGTAGTATGGACTACCTAAGTCCCACATCGAGTAGAATGGGATACTCGATGAGGTATTTAAGTGGCTTGATTCTTCCCCTTTAATAGCTAACTTTTGAGAGAGGGTTCACCAAGTCACTTGGGTTCTTATCAGGTTCCTATCAATTAGTATCAAAGTTGATTTTTCGACAGCACGGAAAGGGTTACCTATGGAGGGTTTTGACCTGTGAAGGGTTCTAATCGACAAAGGAGCTGACTGTAGTAAAGTGAAGCAACGTCGAGTAAAGTGTCGCAGAGTGCAGCTGTCGGGACGTCAGCTCTTCAGGGGCGGTGCTATGATAGCGATGAGGGTAGTATTTCACTAGTAACCTCTTTGATAAAGTGTCTGTTAATTTCAATATGTTTTGTTCGATTATTCTGAACTGGATTATGAACTATACTAATGGTAGCCTTATTATCACAATACAAGGACAACTTCTCTTTTTCCAATAGCCTCAGTTCTTCTAACAGTTTATGTACCCACGTAAGTTTACAAACTCCCTGGGCCATAGCTCTATATTCAGCTTCTACACTGGATCTAGCAACGGCACTTTGCTTCTTACTTCTCCAAGTAACCAAGTTTTCTCCTACTAGCGTACAGTATCCAAATGTAGATCTTCTATCATCTAGTGGTTCGGCCCAATTGGCATCTGTAACGGCTTCTATCTGGAGGTGACCATGCTTGGAAAAAGGTAATCCTTTCCCTGGGCTAGACTTTAGATATCGCAAAATGCGAAAGACAGCCTGCTTATGGGATTCTCGAGGGTCATGCATGAATTGACTGACTAGACTGACCGCATAGGTTATGCCTGGTCTAGTGTGAGAGAGGTAAATAAGTTTTCTGACCAACCTCTGATATCTCTCCTTATCAAATGACTTTCCAATCCCTGTTTGTAGTTTATGATTACTCTCAATAGGGAATTCTGCTGGTTTGCACCCTGACATGTCAATCTCTTCTAAGAGATCCAGAATATACTTCCTTTGAGAAATAAAAATTCCTCTCTCTGATCTAGCAACCTTAATTCCCAAGAAATACTATAGTTTTCTGAGATCTTTGATCTCAAATTCTTGTGCCAATAGCTTCTTCATCTTGGGACATCTCTTCTTTATCATCTCCAATCATTACTGTATCATTAACATAGACAATGAAAAGAGTAACATTGCCCTTTTGATGTCTTATAAAGAGGTTATGATCAACATTGCTTTAATGATAACTGAAGGAAACCATGGTATTATTGAATGTCAAACCACGCTCTTGGAGACTATCTCAGTCCGTATAGAGCCTTCTTCAGTTTCCACACCTTTCCTTGACTCTGTTCATTATTAAACCCAGGTGGGATCTCCATATACACTTCTTCTTCCAAGTCTCCATGAAGAAATGCATTCTTAACATCAAATTGTATAGAGCCTTCTTCAGTTTGCACATCTTTCCTTGACTCTGTTCATTATTAAACCCAGGTGGGATCTCCATATATACTTCTTCTTCCAAGTCTCCATGAAGAAATGCATTCTTAACATCAAATTGGTGCAAGTCCCAATTAAGATTAGCTGCACAAGATAACAAAATTCCAATAGAGTTCATTTTTGCAATCGAAGCAAAGGTCTTCTAATAGTCCACTCCAAAAATTTGTGTGAACCCTTTGGCCACCAATCTAGCTTTGAACCGTTCTATCAAACCATTAGTTTTATGTTTAACAATGAACACTCATTTCTAACCCACCAATTTCTTATCTGCTGGAGGAGGGACCAAGGCCCAAGTCTCATTCTTGGACAAGGCCTTCATTTCTTCAATCATTGCTTGCTTGCAGTTGGTATCAGTAATAACTTCCTTCCAATTCTGTGGAATAGACACAAAAGAAATAGACAAGGCAAAGACTCTATATAATGAAGACAAGGAGTTATAAGAAACAAAATTAGACATAAGATGTTTGATACAAAATTTGACTCCTTTTCTATGAGCAATAGGTAGATCTAAATCATTAGGGAATATAAATAACTCACCAGTGGAGGAGGATTCAGAAGATTCGATAGATTGTATGATGGCTTCTTCAACTCTATCTGGCTGGTTCCTCCTTGAGTATGTCAACAAGTCAAGTCTATCCAATCTCCCAATAGTTTTCCTCTAAACTACATTCTTCCATATGTCTTCTAGATCAAAGAGTGTCACCCCTTCTACTTTATTAACCTCCCCCTGAAGAGGTGATGAGTATGTGCTAAAGTATAGTTTAATTTGCCAAAAGGTAACATTGATACTAACAAAAAAATTTCTGGAAAGAGGATGACATCTGTAACCTTTCTGAGTAGGAGAATACCCTATGAATACACATTTAAGGGCTCAAGGATCAAGTTTTTCAGTATTCCTGGTATAAACAAAACAAACACAACCAAACATTTTGGGTGGGATAACATAGTCTCTTTTACCTTTTAGCACTTTAAGAGGACTCTGAAAATCAAGGATTTTTATAGCCATGCAGTTTATAAGGTATGTAGCAGCTAAAATAGCATTCCCTCAATAAGGCTTGGGTAAGTGCATGGTGAACATGAGGAACCAGGCCACTTCTAATAGGTGTCTGTTTCCTTTCAGTCACTCCATTCTGAGCACTAGTATAAGAACTAACTTGATGGATAAGTCCATTATGTTTCAAGTCTCAAAGTGTTTATTCATGTACTCAGTGTCATTGTCAGTTCTCAGGATTTTTATCTTAGCATTAAATTGAGTACAGACTATCTTATAGAAGGACTAAAAGCATGAAAAAACTTCATTTTTTGACTTTAGTAAATAAACCCAAGTGGTGCGGGTACAATAGTCAATCAAGGTAACAAACCATCAACAACCTGACAAAGAAACAATTTGAGTACGACCCCAGACATCAAAAGGAATAGTCATAAAAGGAATCGAACTTTTATTATTACTCAAAAGATAAAAGATTCAACTATGCTTGGCAAATTCACAAGCATCACAAAATAAGGTTTCAACATTAAAATTTGAAAACAAATTGAGAAACAAAAAACGATGAATATCCCAACCACCTATGCCACTATATTATGTCGTAGTTGACATCCTTATTAACTCCAAGAAAGACCAGTCCTAGTCTCGAATACCATCCATCACATACAAGCCATCACACAACCTACCACTGTCAATCCTCCTCCCTGTGTGAAGGTCCTGAAAGACACAATGATCAGGGAAGAACACAATTTTACAATTTAGATCTTTGGTGATGGAACTGACAGATAAAAGATTAACAGAAAACTCAGGTATATGAAGCACAGATAAAAGTGTAATATTAGGTGTACAAACCTTAAAACTTGTCCCACAAACAGAAAATACAAACCCATTGGCTATTTGAACATTCTCCCCTTTAGGACATGAGGAGTTGTTGGACAAGCCTTTAGAAGCACCGGCCATATGTCTATTCGCACCAGAATCAACAATCCAAGAGGGAGAATGAGTAGTAAAAGCCATACCTAAGTGCACATAATTAGAAGTGCTAGCTGTAGAGGGGTCAAGCTTGGTTAGGAGATGACAGAGATGCCGAATTTCATCAGAAGAGGGAGAGGCTCCTGAATCTGCATCATTGGGTAGCTTAACAATATCAGCCATATTCGCTTGACCTTTGGATGAAGTGACTCGTTTACCTCCACAACCTCGAATCGGCCGACCATATATCTTCCAACAAGTCTCCTTGGTATGCCTCGGCTTATCACAATAATCACACTACAAGTGATCTTTATCAAAGGCAGTGGTCTTGGGTTTCTCATGGAAGAGGGTCACACCAGACTTCTCAATCGGTGCTTGATAAAGCATGACCCCGCGGCAACTTTCTTTTTGTACAACATAGGAAAAAGCATCCTCAACAGAAGGGAGAGAATTTTTCCAGAATTTAAACTCGAATCTGATCATATTCTGGATTCAAACCAGCAAAAAAATCATAAACTCTCTTTTGAAATCAACTGGTGAAACAAAACTGCATCCTCAGCACATTTGGCGTGGAGATCTTGATAGTAATCTAACTCCTGCCATAACCCACTCAACTCTCCCTGTTTAGCGGCATAGATCTTTGTCCTAATCTCAAACACCTGAGCATCATTCCCTTTGCGAGAATAAGTGCGTTCGGTTTAAGTCCAGATGTTTTTGACAGTATCAAGTAACAAATACTGCTTAAAGATCTGAGAATGCACAGTATTTATCAATCATGTCATAACAAGAGTTTTCAAAGTCCCATTGAGCATAGTTATCATCAGAAATAGTGGGGGATTTCGTATCTCCAATAATATAGCCAAGTAGCTTTTGAGATTTAATGTATAAAAGACAAGCCCTTGACCAAGCGAGATAGATACTAGCTCCATCCAACTTAACGGTGCAGATATAGGCACGTGAAGTATTTTCTACTGCCTTAGTGTCTCCCATAATAAGTAATCAAGACCACAAAGAAGGCAGAAGAAGAAAATAGACCAAAAAACAAAGGGAACAACCCAAAAACAAAGCAAATCAAAAAAGTCAAATTGGCAACTGGTGCATGCGTCGACGGACAGTGACCGGTCTTGGTGGGTTTTGCTGGCAGGGCAATGAACTCTCCAAATATGGTGGCAGTGAGGCAAATGACAGGGCAGAACGGTCAGGCCAACGACGGGGCAAAACTCTCCAAAAAGGCTCAGCGCCGCGTGCAGTGACTACCAACAATCGAAATTCGAGCAACGGTAGATCAAACAATAGGCGTTGGCTCTGGATGGGCAGTGACGATATGGGAGGGAGAAAACTCGACCTCCAAGATGTGGACATCGAAGAGGAGAAGAACTCAACGCCTTTGTATACATAGAAACCCTGGTGCTAGCAAAAGAAGAGAAAAATACTCACTTCAGAGCAGCGCGTGCCCTGATAACATGTAGAATTTTAACTGACTGAATATTTACTTATATTATTCAATCGTATGTTACAAATATATAGACAATGAATTCATTATTCTAGGATTGGGAAAATAATTAAGATACAATAATTACAGAATAAATAAAAGCCCAATAGTGCTAGTCAACAAGCCCGGTCCCTTATGTTTACTAGTAATGTTCCAAAATAGTTTTTCAAACTACATTCAAGCTGGGAATGGAAAATACCTATTCACCAGCTTGAGGTGATGTATGGAAAATATGTACATTATTATTAGTTATTAGAATTAATTAGGAGGAGTTAATATAATTAACTACTAAGAATTATTTCTGTCCATTAATTAGGGGGTGTCATTAGATATTATTTCTTTCTTTAAAATATCGCTAAAATATCTAAGTTTCCTATTCGATTAGGACATCCCACAAGTCATGAGATTAGAATCAGTAATTTATGGTTTGATTCCTAAGACTACTATATATATTTCCTTACTATTGTAATCTAAAAAATACATCAGACTTTCAATTCTACTTTATTCTCAGCACCATCATATGGTCATGTGCAATTGATGCAATGACTTATAAAAATTTGATAGAAATGAAAAGAACCTAAAAGTTTCTAATAGGACTTAATAGCCAATTTAAAGAAGTAAGGGGGAAAATTCTTGGGATTAAGCCCTTCGTTCATTAAAGGAGACTTTCTCTATGTTTTGGAAAGAAGAAAGAAGGAAGATCACCTATGGAGTCTCATCCATGAATGCAAATGCAGAGCTAAAGGCTATGGTTACAACTGGTGATTCTCTTGGTAAAAACAAGTCAAAGAGGAATAATATGCCTTGGTGTAATCATTGCAATAGAATGGTCCAACTAAGAAAACTTGCTGGAAGATACATGGGAAGCCACTAATTGGAAACCAAAGAACCAACGTATAGAAGCTATTAGAAGAATTGAGGCTACTGAAAAAGGAGTAATTGTCCTTGTATTGTGATAACAAGGCTGCTGCCATTAGTATAACTTGTAATCTAATTTAGCATGATCAAACAAAACACAGTGAAATTAATACGCACTTTATCAAATAGAAGGTTACTAGTGGAATCCTATGCCTATTTTATGCGACATCAAAAAAGCGGCTTGCTGATGTATTTACCAAATGCCAAAGCAAACAAATGTTTCACACGTTAGTTTGCAAGTTGTCATGTGTGACATCTTTGCACCAACTTGAGAGCGAGTGTTGACTAGCTTAATTAGGCTATTATTCTAATAGCATGATTATAAGAAAGTTTTGCTAGGTTGAATATATAATTATTATAGATTTGATTTATTTCCCAAATTAAAATAGGAATATTGAGTATAAATTCACTGTCTATATGTGTAAACCTACAACTGAGTGATACATAAATATTCAGTCATTCAAAAATCTTCACTTCCTAATAAGATCTTGAACAAAAAACTTCTTCCACATTCTAGTATATTGAGATGAAAAAAATTATTAGATTCCTCCAAGGATAAGTCAAAAGACTTAGCTTCAATTGCCAAATGCCGGATACCCATTCCCACTCAGTGATGCTGCATCTTTTTAATAACTTCGAGTGCTTAAACTTTATCCAACACACCTTATGCATAAATGACTAAGAATATACAATGTTAACGACAAGTCCAACACAGGAAATGCATTTCACTTTCCCTACCATTTGCAACAATTCTGACTAGGTTATGAAAAAATATAGAGCTCTGATGTAGGACCAATGGAAGAAAAAGGGAGGGAGAGGGAGAATTCTATGAAATCAACAAATGCTAGCCACCTTTTCTTGCACTATGAAGTAGCTAGATATATCTAGAATAGGCTTTTTGACTACTTTGAAGAGAAGTGGATTTGCCCAGTTGATCTAGGCACTTTCCTAACTATCAAGTTTGTGGGATCTGGGATGAATAGGAGCATAAACCACTTTGACAATTTCCATAACTCACAACTCTTGGTGTCTTTGGCTGATGCAAAAAGTTAAGTCTTCAACAATAAACTCCTTCCACCTCATCTTCGAGAAAGAATCACCTTTTTACCTTCCTTGCAAATTTCTTCAAATAGTTTGTTTAGACGAGTATCCCTTGTGGATCTCCAAAGAGATTTGAAGGCTTTGTTGAGTTGGGGCCTTCTTTTCTTTTGCTTATTAGTTTTTATTTGTAAAATACATCTTGTCCTCTTTTCATGTAATCTTTTGCATCTACTCCCTTCCTTCAATAAATTTATTTTTTCATCTGAAAAAAATTAAAAATAGAAAACATCATATTCCATGGCTTCCAAGCTACCTCTGAGTGGAGGAAAAGATTATGGCCAGTCACCAAACTACATGCACCATATGTTGGCTTTAAAGAAGACATTGAGAATATAGGTATTATCCTAACCAAGAATGCAGCACAGAGTGGACGTTATAGAACCAACAAGGCATAGCAAAAACAAATACATTTAAATAATTAAAAAGAAAAATACCAGAGGATCTTTTAGATGGTTATCACATAACCAATTGGCTAGAAACATAAGAAGCTCACGACCCACAGGCTCATCTCCATGTACATTTCCAATATACTGCATCATTAGTAAATTAATCACAAAATTTCTTAATACAGAACTATGAAAGATTCCTTAAGAAATCACTTAAAACAAAAAATGTAAATATGTCATCAAACAGATGCATTATCAGATGGAAACTACAGTTTGTTATTATAGGACTCATGCAATAGTCCGAACACATCAAAGGAATATACAATATGGTGACTGGCTGCTCTAGTGAAATACAGGATATACAGGAATAGGGAAAACAGTGTATATGAATGGTTGCAAACTGGAGAAGCAATTATTGAGTAGTTGTTTCTAAATCTAACTTTGGCATAGCATCTTATTACAATTCTTCAACATTCATAACTATTTTATTTTCTCTTTTCTTTTCTTTTTATTAGAAGATTATGACAGATTGTCAAAGTGGTAAAATAATTGTAGAAATCTGAAATCTTGAAATTATTAGAGGATTCTATAATTATTAGAGATTTTGTAATCAGTAGTATTATTAGGAGATTTCTGCCCTTGTGCAAAGAATTTTGTTTCCTTTTCTTTAAAGTTTTGATGTAGTATTTAAAAGGAATTAAATCTTTCCCTTCTATGTAGCCTAGGATCATAGGGAATTAATTCCACCTTTAATCCTTCCCTCCTACTTATACAGCAGTGTAAATCTCAGTTCTGAATAGACAAACAATGTTCTTCCAAAAATTTTTCAATAATGAAACCTTTAATCAGCATCCAAGACAATTAAACTTAAAATTCAAATAATGGCTATATGTCACTTACTGTTACTCCCTCACTACTATAAGTTAGATACATTCATATATGAATACTAGTAGGCTTGGCATGCATTAAAGTGCTTGCCAAATTTTTTTTTAATTTAATTTCAAGGGAAAAATTATAAGACACCCATTATTATATGGTATTGAATGTTGAGTGATAAAAATTTAAGATGAGCAAAAATTAACATAATAGAAATGAGAATATTGTGTCAGATTAGTGGTCACACTAGGAAAGTTAGGATTAGGAATAATTGCATTAGAAAGTCAAAGTAGCCCTTATAATAGAGAAGTTAGTAGAAACGTGCCTTAAATAGTTTTGGTTATGTACAAAGAAGACTATTAGAAACTTCTGTATGAATAGTTTATCATATAGAAAATAGTCCAATAACTAGAGATAGGGGAAGACCAAAGAAAATAATAAGAGAAACTATTAGGATAGATTTCACTATTAGTAATCTAACTAAATAAATAAGCAAAGATAGAATACATTAGCATCGCTTGATCCATATAGCCGACCTCACTTAGTGGGAAAAGGCTTTGTTTGTTTGTTTGCTTGTTTGTTTAATTTTAAATATAACAAAAATAAAAACAAGAAGTTAAATAACTTCTAACTTCTTTTTCTACAACTCTCTTCTCCCTTATATCTCTACTAATGGCTTGGCAGCTAGCATATACTAAAGTTCATACCAATTTTCTTCTTTAATTTTTAAACATAAAATAAAAAATAATGTTAACATTTTAAAACAATAAAAAAAAAATTTTAACATTTTAAAATAATAAAAAAAGTAATGAGCAGTCATTTAATTTCTCATTCTCCTTGATATATTTTGACTCTCCACTCTCCGACTCTTTTGACATATTTTTTAAATTTATATTTTATTATATATGCATTAATATATGATTTTGGAGCCCAAGGACCAAAAGGCCCCAAAGCCACTATAATATAGATATTTAAGTAATACTCCATAATTAATCTATGAAAAATTTTATTTCAAGATTATGGTGGATCATGTGGCAATTCAAAAGCTAAGAATAGAGTTCATATAATAGTAGATAAAGTGTAAAGGGAAAAAGTAATAGATATCAAAATAATAGGAGATAGGATAATAGTCCTAAAATTTGTAGTGGATTGGGACACTTTTAATGTTATCAATGCATATGCACTACAAGTAGGATTAGAAGTGCATCATAAGATAAAATTTTGGGAGGGCATAAATGGTTTAATACAAGGAATACCATTAAGAGAGAAGATTTTCCTCAGAGAAGACCTAATTGGTCATGTTAAGAGCAAAGCTAGAATATATGAATGTTTTCATGGGGGATACAGCATTGGAGAAGTAAATGCAGAGGGTAAATCATTATAGCAAACACGTGCTTTAGAAAGTGACTAGAACATCTCATCACATACAAGAGTAGTGTGACATTCTCAAATCAATTTCTTTTTGTTATGGAAATAGGATGGAAAGCTTTGTATTGATTGCAGATCCTCAATACCATCATAGGGTTGTGGTTATGGACATACACATTAAGAGAAGAGCCAAGAGAACCAATCAAAAACAAGTCCTAGAATAAGGTGGTGGCATTAGAGAGGCAAACAACATGGGAGTTTCCAAAAAAAAGGTGTTAGAAGAGGGGATTTGGGAAGCACAAGGAAGTGCAAAATACATGTGGAACAAAAAGGGTTGAAGGTATTATACATGTCGCAAAAGAAAAGCTGGGTGTATCAGGGCTAATGATCCCATGTTTCGAAACATAGAATGTGTGAAACAGCATGGCAATGTCTTGGTTGGTCAATTCCATAACTAATGAGATTGGGAAAATTTTTCTTCTAGAAACAGCCCAAGAAATATGGGAGGCACCAAGGAAACTTTATTCTTGTAAGGAAAGTACTTTAGAAATATTTGAGATAGAAAGTATCATATATGACCTTCTACAAGGAGACATGAATGCCACCCAATATTATGGGATCCCCACCCACCATTGGCAACTTCTAGATGTATTCACAAAGCAACAATGAGACTGTTCAAATGATGCAAAGAAATAAAGAGAAATAGTTAAAAGGAAAATAGTCTTTAAGTTCCTTATGGGACTTATAAGAATCTTGATCTAGAAAGCATGGACACTTCAAGTTTCAGGCATGTCAATGTGTCGGACACATGTCGGACAAGGACACTAGCACGAAACATTGACAACATGTGTCCGACACAAATATGTACGTATCCAGATAAAAAAAGTAATTTCTTTTGGCTAGGACACACGATTGACACAGCAAGACATGGCTCTGACACATATTGTAGATGGCAAGTTAAAATTTAAAAAAAAAAAAAAACAAAAGGGATCAAACGCGTTTTCTCTCCTACCCATCTCCATAATAAAATGTGTTTCATTTGCCTTTTCTCTCCCCTTTTCCTAAAACTAGCATTTTATTCTCCATACTAAAAGAGACCCATTTTTATTTTATCTCCCACCCATTTGTTCAGATTCCTTCAATGTTGCTTTGTGATAGGAACACTGTTACCAATAAAGGCATTTTTAGAAGTTAGAAAGGAGGAAAGTTCAAAGTAAGTGATAATGGGAGACTCTTCCAACACTTTAACTACTGACAACGATCAACTCTTGATGCCAAGAGTACTTAAGGCAATGATAATCACCCAAAGAAGGGGAGACCATGGTGTGAAGTAAGAACACTACAAAAGGCTTGGACATACTCATGGTAAACCTACTGATTGAAAATTTGATCAAATAACTACTGATAAGGAAGGTCGCAACAATCATGCTATAATAAAGGGAGGATAATCTTCATCTGAAACTAATCCATTCATTGTAAAACTCTTCAAACATTGTTCTCCCAACAAATTGATAACTCTAACACCATTGGAACTGATTTAGCAGACCATAAAGGAAGTCCCTATAATACTCTATTTGTTTCCTTTTTTAGATCATAGAAGCTAGGAAGTAGTTTCTCATACCCAAAATAGTAACATTGTTAAAATTTAGCATTCAGCAACAATTACATCATATGAACACTGACAAACCCTAGGAAACCCTAATTTAGCAATTCCAAACAAAAACCCCAAAACCCCAAATCCTTAATTCTCCAGCCTCCAAACGCATAGAGTCCTACCCTGCCTCACTTCAGGGAAGAGGGCTAGCATGCTCAATGTAGGTGATGGCATCACGAATCATGTTCTCAAGGAAAATCTTGAGCACTCCACCGGTCTACTCATAGATGAGACCGCTGATTTGCTTGACTCCACCACACCTTGCGAGATGGCGAATTGCAGGCTTTGTGATTCCTTGGATGTTATCGCTCCTTACAGTGACGCTTTACTCCTCTCTTTCTGAGTCCCTTTCCTCCCTTTCCTCTTCCAAACATGGTTGCTCTTCTCTAATTTCTAAATCACAAGCTCGATGCAATCCAATCGAAACAAAGAGATAATACTCTATCTGTCAAAACATCTCAATCTTGGATTGCAAACTCTAGTGCATTAGATCATATGATAGGAGACAACTCATTATTCCTTGAATACAAGCCAAACAAAGAAGGTTTTACTATAAAAACAACCAATGGATCTCTCTTTAAAGTGGCTGGAACAAGTTCTTTTATTATCTCTATGTTCCCAACCTTGACTAGAATCTTCCATCCATTAGCAAGCTAGTTCAAGAATATAATTGTGTTGCTAAATTTTCTCCTCATGTGTGAACTTCAGGAGTTGACTTTAGGGAGGATGATTGGCAATGCTAAGGAGGACTCTAGCCTTTTCCTTCTAGAGAATGATATTTTCCACAAAATTGCAACCCACAATGCTATTTGTATAGAGTCAAATAGAAGTCTTAAAGGTTCCAAAAAAAAACAATGATGTGATGGTTTAGTATTATCATTTAGGACATCCTAATTTCATGTATCTCCAAAGGTTGTTTCCAGTATTATTCAGAAATAAAAAATCCAAATTTTTTCCATGTGAAACTTTTCAATTGTCAAAGGATACTAGCACATCCTTTAAGGCTCTTCCATACAAAGTCACTCAACCTTTTTTAATCATTCATAGCAATTATTCAAGAGTGAAAAGTATTACTAAAGCAAGGTGGTTTGTGTCAATTGTTGATGACCACACAAGGATCGCTTGGTTATTCCTCATGAAAGAAAAATCAAAAGTTGGGTCAATATTCAAAAATTTCAATACCATGATCCAAAATCAATTTTGAACCAAGATACAAATTCCAAAAACTAAAAATGCAAGGGAGTATTTTGAAAGGATGTTGAGTGAATATATCACCAATCAAGGAATTATTCATCAAAGTGCATCTGTCCATACCCCTCAACAAAATGAAGTGGTTAAGCGAAAAAATAGGCATCTCTTGGAAGTTTCTAGATCATTCATGTTCACAACTCATGTTCTTAAAGTTTTTTAGGGGAAAGTTGTCTTGACAGTAGCTTATCTTATAAACAGAATGACTTCTTGCACCAAGTTTCAACACACCATATTAACCTTTCCTCAAAGCCTTCCCAAACACTCCACTACATAGAGGTAAACTTGATACAAAATCTATTAAATGTCTGTTTGTTGGGTATTCTTCAAATCAAAAAGGGTACAAATGTTATTCTCCTACTACCCAAAAATTCTACAACACTATGGATGTCACATTTTTTGAACATCAACCATATTACCAAGCTAGCATTCAGGGGGAGAATGAGACAAATTGTTGACTAGCTTAATTGGGCTATTATGACTAGCTTAATTGGGCAGTTATAATTAGTGTAACTGGGCTATCAAAGCTTTATTAGGTCGAATATATAATTATCATAGATTTAATTTATTTCTTAAATTAGAATAAGAACATGGTGTATAAATTCTTTGTCCATGTGTAAACGAATATCTAAGTAATACAGAAATATTCACTCATTCAAAAATCTTCATATTCAACAATCATCATGATATCAAAGCCTGTGCTTCCCTGAAGTGAGTATTTTTCTCCTTTTACAACACTAGGGTTCCTAGGTATACCTAAGGGAGTTGAGTTCTTTCCCTCCCTTCACCATCCATATCTCGGATGTCGAGTTTTCTCCCTCCCTTAACATCACTGCCCCGCCGGAACCGCTGCCCACCGTTAGATCGGTCGCCTATGTTCCAGCCTCCACGCATCATCCAAGCAGTTCTAGACAGTAGGCATTTTTTCTCAGATCCCGTCGGTTCAGCACCTCCATTTGCCTCACCACCACCATAGTTGGAGAGCCCATTGTCCCAACAGTAAAACCTAATAAATCTAGTCGTCATTCGTTGCCGCACGTGCCACCACGAGCCGACCACCTTTTTTTGTTTCTCTGGTTTGCGTTTTTTGCTAGTTCTCTGATTTTTTGGCTGTTTTTCCATATAGCAAATACTATGGAAGCATCTAAAGAGGTGCTTACTTGTCTTGTGATGAAATTAAGTCTCTCAGCCGCCTCTTGACTAAATTTCATTCTTACACTATTGCTACATCCAACTATATGGAGTTAGGTGCCTTTAATGCTCATCTCCCTTGGATTATTGATTCTGGTGCGTATAGACAACATGACAGGCTCTTCATACTCCTCATGCCCTCAAGTGGAGAATGTCAGAATAGCAAATGGGTTTGTATCTCCTATGTGTGGAACAGGTTCTCTTACTTGTACTCCCGATATTAAACTTTCATCTGTTCTCCATGTATAGGTGTTTCCTGTTAACCTCTTATCTGTCAGCTCCATCACCAAAGATCTGAACTGTAAAGTTGTGTTCTTCCCTAATCATTTTAAGTTTCAAGACCTTCAAAAAGGGGGAGGATTAGCAATGGTCGATTGCGTGATGGCTTGTATGTAGTTGAAGGACTTCAAGACACAAGTCATGCATTTTTCAGAGTTAATAAGGGAGTGACTAAGGTAACTAGGAAATACTACAGTGGCATAGACGATTAGGCCATCCATCCTTTTTTGTCATGAAGAAGTTCCATCCCATCTTATTTTCCAGAACTCAGGATGAATCATTGTTCTCTTATGCATGTAAATATGCCAAACACATTAGAAATTTTTATCCTTTGAGTCATAATAAAAGTTTGGTTCCCTTTATGACTATTTATTTTGATGTTTGGGGCCCTACTCAAACTCCTTCCTTATCTGGCAGTCGTTGGTTTTTTACCTTTATTGATTGTTGTACTAAAACTACTTAGGTATATCTGTTGAAGGCTAAAATTGAAGTCTTTTCCTACTTCCAATCATTTCAAAAGATGATTTATACTCAATTTGATGCTAAGGTCAAAATCCTAAGAACTGACAATGGAACAGAATACATAGACATTTTGGTACCTATTTGGAAACTTACGGGATCATCCATCAAACTAGTTACCCTTATACGGGTGCCTAGAATGGGGTGGCTAAGAGGAAAAATAAACACTTGTTAGAGGTGGCCAGATCTCTTATGTTCACCATGAATCTACCCCAACCTTATTAGGGGGATGCAATTCTCGTGGCTGCCTATTTTATCAATTGTATGCCCCTAAAGAACCTCAACTTTAAAAGCCCTCTTGAAGTTTTAAAGGGTAAGACTAAATATACTGTCCCTCCCAAGGTGTTCGAGTGTGTATGTTTTGTTCACACTAGAAATGGTGAGAAACTTGATCCTAAAGCCCTTAAATGTGTCTTCATTGGATATTTTCCTACACAAAAAGGTTATAAATGTTATCATCCTCCCTCTAGAAGAACATTTGTTAGTATGGATGTCACCTTTCACGAGACAGAGTCCTACTTTAGTGATACCTCATCACCTCTTCTGGGGGAGATCAATGAAGTAGAAGAGGTGCTTCTTGATTTAGGAGATATAAAGGAGAATGAAGTTTAGGGGGAGACTATTGGGAGATTGGAGAGATTGGATAGACCCGATTTGTTGACATACTCAAGGAGGAATTGGGCAAATAGAGCTAAAAAAACTATCATACAATCTATTGAATCCTCTTCTACTGGTGAGTTATCTACATTTCCTAATGAATTAGATTTACCCATTGCTGCTAGAAAAAGGATGCAAGTCTTGTACCAAACATCTTATGTCCAACTTTGTTTCCTATAACTCTCTATTCCCATCATATAGAGCCTTTGCTTTGCTTATTTCCTATGTCTATTCCACAAAATTGGAAGGAAGCCATTATTAATCCCAAGTGAAAGCACGCAATGATTAAATAAATGAAGGTCTTGTCCAAAAATGGAACTTGGGACTTGGTCTCTCCTCTACCAAATAAGAAATTGGTGGGTTGTAAATGGGTCTTCACTATGAAACATATAGCTGCTAGTTTGATAGAATGATTTAAAGCTAGGCTAGTGGCCAAGGGATCACACAAACTTATGGAGTGGATTATCAAGAGACCTTTGCTCCTATTGCAAAACTGAACTCCATTAGAATTCTATTATCCTGTGCAACTAATTTCGATTGGGACTTACACCAATTTGATGTGAAGAATGCACTTCTTCATAAAGAATTAGAAGAGGAAGTGTATATGGAGATCCCACGCGGGTTTGATAATGAATAGAGTCAATGGAAGGGGTGTAAATAGAAGAAGGCTTTATATGGACTGAAACAATCCCCGAGAGCATGGTTTGACAAATTCAACAGTGTCATAATCTCCTTTGGCTATCAACAAGCAATGCATGATCCTCGAGAATCCCATATGCAAGTTGTCCTTTGCATCTTGCTATATCTAAAGCCTAGCCCAAAGAAAGGATTACTTTTCTCCAAACATGGTCACCTCCAAATATAAGTCTTTACAAATGCAAATTAGGTCGGTTCACTAGATGATAAAAGATCTACATCTAGATACTATACACTTGTAGGAGGAAACGTGGTTACTTGGAGAAGTAAGAAGCAGAGTATTGTTGCTAGATCCAATACAGAAGCTGAATATAGAGCTATGGCATAAGGAGTCTGTGAACTTTTGTGAGTACAGAAGCTGTTAGAGGAACTGTGGCTACTAGAAAAGGACAAGATGTCCTTGTATTGTGATAACAAGGCTACCTTTAATATAGCTCATAATCCAATTCAGCATGATTGAACAAAACATTGAAATTGACAGACACTTTATCAAAGAAAAGGTTACTAGTGGAATCCTAAGCCTGTTTTATGTCACGACAGAAAAGCAGCTTCTAATGTATTCACCAAAGGCATCACCAAACGGAAGCTTCACATGCTAGTTTGCAAGTTGAGCATATGTGACATATTTGCACCAACTTAGGGGGAGTGTTGATTAACTTAATTGGGTAGTTATAATTAGTGTAATTGAGCTATTAAAGCTTTATTAGGTCGAATATGTAGCTATCATAGATTTAACTTATTTCCTAAATTAGAATAGGAACATGGTGTATAAATTCATTGTCCATATGTGTAAACGAATATCTGAGTAATACATAAATATTCAATCATCCAAAAACCTTCGTATTCAAAAATCTTCACAAATGAATACTACTCTTGGGATATCACTATCCTTGAACCTACTTCAGACCCAAATACCTCAAAATCCATCCTTTAACCAAGAACCCATTACTCATGACCATGAAACACTCCAAAACTACTCGAACCCAATTCAACAAAAAGACCTATCGCTTGACCTAGTGCGAAACGGACTAATTTGTGGTGGTTGTATTATGGTGGATCATTAAGGATTGCCTCTTTGGAAAAATAAATAAATAAATATTATATATATATATATATTTGATTTATCCCATAAATCTGCTAGTTGATTTGGATTTGGAAATCAATTGACAAACTACCAACTCTTGATTAACAAATGTCATAGAGAAAACGGGTACATTACAGCAAGGGCTGCCGTTCCCATAAGAAGATCTTTACTGGCTTCATCATCCGCACCCTCATGACTTTTCTCATTATTAATCTCTGAGAACTTTTTTTTTCAAAATCATTGCAGAACACATGTAGAGTAACCTTTTTAAGAAAATAAATTATTTGATTCATAGCATAACTTTCCTAATTCAAATTAGAAATCAATTCAAAAACTACCAATCCTTGATTGGCAAATGTCACCCCTAGCACCAAGGAAGATTTGAGGGGTGCAAATGATTTCTATGGACTAGCATGCTCGTTATAACTGCAGTATCTACACAACTTATTTACAATTATATCTATAGTGCAAGCAATTGTGTTAGTTCTTTTACTTATGTTTTTAAATCTCTTGATCCATAAAATCCTGTCAGGTTCAGAAACTTACGCATGCAGATTGCAAATGTCTTCCTATTGAATGTTGAAATTTCTTCAGAATATCAAAATCTTGAAATCCAATTTACTTGAACACACCTTTGCAAAGGTGTTTCTGATGTGAGACAAGGAATTCATAGCACATTGGAGGCATCATAAAGTCATTTGCTTCAATTATTTGATATAATGTTAATAATGTTAACATTATATCAAATAATTACTTGAACACACCTTCGCAAAGGTGTTTCTGATGTGAGACAAGGAATTCATAGCACATTGGAGGCATCATAAACTCATTTGCTTCAATTCAAATATGGGATACATTTACACGTAATTATTTGATATAATGTCAATAGCTTTGTTTTCAATGAAGGGCTCAATTTTGTAGGATTGTAAAAGGTATGCTGAAGATCAAAATGAGTACAAAAGCTGTTCCCAGATTCCTGTATCTATTCCTATCACCCAATGTATAATGTCCTAACGTTATTAATTTCCTTTGTCTCCTCGTTGAATTTTCTTGACTTATATGTCCATGTATATATCAATGAAAATATAACCACAAAATAGTTGTTTCACTGGTGCATTGTGCAGATGGCTCACCTTAAATGCAGGTTCAGCCTCTTCTTCCCCAGGCTTGTCAGAAATCTCTATCACCCACTATAGGCAATGAATGTGATAACAATCACTTACTACGAAGTTATTTAAATTCCACTCACATCTCAAAATACATTTAAGATATGAACAAATAGCAAAAGGGGGAAAAAATTCTTACCAGTGGAACTCCATTCACACTCTTCCCAATACTGATAACCCATTCCAAAAATCCCTCAAAGAGAGAAACGAATCACAAGTCAGTTTATCTATAGCAAGAAACACTACCATATTTATTCACGAAAGCAGCTAGTAATAAATCTTGTGGATGTCATTTGGAGAGAAATAAATTAGAGAGGGATCATCAATCGAGAAGCACAGATCTGAGGAATCACCTGTATATCCTTGAAATGTTACTACACCTTTGTCCAAAATCCCTGATCGCGATTTCAAGGTCCGAATTGGTCATGTATCCATGTGCCAAGTCAACAATACTAAAAGGGAAGGGGAAACACATTAAGTTAATGAACGATAGGGTATAGCAATTACTATGTCAAAGCAACTGAGGAAAAGTTACATAACGATTACCTTATCTGAGTCTCAAAATTGTCCTCGAGCAAATGCCTGGCATAACCGATATTGTTTAAGTCTTCTAATATTACGATAAACTAATTGTTAGAAACTCCAAAAGATATTAAAATAAATAAATAAATCCAAAAATTTTATACTTATAACTTTAATTCCTCATGGAACTGATTTATCGTATAAGATGTGGTTAAGCAAAGAATAAGGTTTTCTGGGTCACAGCTTATTAACAAACTCAGGGTTCCAAGTTCCCATTTCTTTCACTTCCCTAAGCCTTCCCGGAAACTAAGCACAAATATATAGATGACATTGATATATAGTTGGATATGCAAAGGAACTAAGAAGAAAAAGACCTGAAGGAACATCGCTAAGCAGGCCACCCCTGGCAATACAATGATTAAAAACAGATGAAATTATAGAAGAAAGAAGGAGAAGAGAGAAAAGCAGCTTCATCTCTGTCGACGATGATGAATTGCGAGTTCCAACATCTACAATATGTTGACGCTTTGTCAATCATAATCGACGGGTGCCTCCCCACGCGCACACGAAAGGAGATCGCGCATGAAGACACGCAGTAATTTCATTGTCATTAATTTTAGAGAAAATTTATTTGTTAATCCTTTAAAAAAAATTAGTATTGTTTAGTTCTTGAATTATCTAAATATACCGTTTAAGTTTTTAAATATCACAAAAATTATCTTATTAATCCTTGGGCCATTAACTCCTAATCAACAAACTAAAATAAGATGTTAAATTTTAAAGTGTGTCATTAAATACTTATATGTCTGGTCAGATATAATAATTAATTTATAAAAGATTTAAAAATAAGCTAATTAATCTTTAAAAGATTCAAAATTATAAAATAAATTAATAATTTTTTTAAAAAAAAAACATAAATTCTCTCAATTGATCCTTGAAAAATAAAATATTTTGATTTAAGTCTTAAAAAATTAATTATCAATTAATTTAACCCTTTGATTAATGAGATTAATGAAAGTTAATTATTAGTGGCATTAAATAACACTAACTTAAAGGGGTATTTGGCAAACAATTTAAAAAAAATTTTAAAATAAAAGATTCAGAATATTACATTTTTCATATTTGGTATACGAATTAAAAAGTATTTTTAAGAATATTACATTTTTAAAAATAGAATATTCTCATATTTTTACAGATTTTCATTCTCATCTAAAGTAGTTAAAATCTTATATTCTTATGGTATAACAATATTTTTATAGTAATAAAATTATTAAATTATTCTTCTAAAATATAATAATATCTTATTATAATTTATTTATTATTTAACTTATTTTTAAATTATAATTAATTAATTTTAATATTTGTTAAAAATTTATATTTATCATTTTTCAAATTCAAAAAAGATAATTACTATTAAAATTTAAAATTACAAGATTTTTTTCAAAAGTTAACAATTTAATTTAATTTAAATTGACCAAAATTAATTTAGATTTGTTTGATTGAAAAAAATATATTTAATAAATTAGATAAATTTGATTAGATAAATAAATGTAAATCAAATGAAATCGTAGAAAAAATACATACATATAAATTCTAAATATTAAAAAATCTTTATCTTATTATCTAATTATATATAAAAAATAATTTTTCTTCTGATATAATTTTGAGATACTCTAATTCTGAAACAAAAAAAGTATAGAAAATTAAAAGTTCAAGTTAAAATATTCTTAAGAATATTTTAAGTATAACAATAAAATTCTTAGGAATCATGTTCTTGAAAATGTGATTCCCAGTAATGTGATTCTTGAAGTAAAAAATCTATGTGTACCAAACGTCCCCTAATTGTTAAATAATAAATTGAATCATATTCAATAATATAAAATAAATAAAACACATCATATTTAGAAAATATACATAATTAAAACGCATTATTTATATTTTTTATGTATAGTTTATAAATATAATGTATTTTATTTTATTTTTTATTATTACATAAGATCTAATTATTTATTTAACATTAAGTTAATGTCCATTAATATCACATTAACATGTCAATTAATTTTTTAGTTAAATTTTCATCCATCTTGTTAATTAAAAAACTAAATTGATTAGAAATTAAATTTTAGTAAAATTTTATTTTCATTGCATGATAATAATTGAAAACTGATAAAGTGATGTAATGTATGTTAATTGTTTATAGCCATGATACAATATACTCTTCATTTGAGTCGAATATGTTAATTTTTTATTTAAAAAACAAATAAGGTCATATTGAACTAAAGTTTTTAATGAATTAGCCTTGGACAGAATTACGAAAGTAAGATAAGAGGGTCACCAAAGACAGAAAGGTTCTGCACAGAAAGAGCAAACAAGAAATCTACAGGAGAGGTAGCTCCTTGGATGTACCTTTAATGCTAAAGTTAGTAAAAAGAGTGAGAGAGCGTGAGAGCGAGCTTTATGAATAAGAGTATTTGTGTACCTAGTACTAGGGTGTAGGGTTTATTTATATGTCACTTATGTTGGTTAGGGACACATGGCAACAGTTGAGTAAACCATATGGGCAATCTTAAACCTCAGTGAGGCCCAAGACTAAGCGAGCTAGGCACATGAGGGGGATTACCCATGTTGGTAAGATATAATATTATTACTATTCCCCTAAGTCCATAGGCGTGAGCATCTGTGGGCTTAAGATCTTAAGTTTGTAGTTCTCCTTAAGGGTAAAATGGTACTTAGAGGGTGAACACCCTTTTTTTGCTAGCTAAGGCAAACCCCTTTTTTTGTTAAAGTGGGTGAGCGCCCGTATTTATTATTTTTGTTGTGGAAAGGTTGGTGAAAGGCAATCTTGGTATTGGCCATAATGGTGTTTTGGAGGCAAAGGCCTTATTTTTTTTTTCTTAAACTAATGGGCAAGAAGTTGTGCATGTGAAAAAAATATCCACTGTATTGATTTTGAACTAAACTTGTACAAAAGTAAGAAAACAAAATACAATTTAAGTAAAATAACACCTAAGACTTGTTGTATTCCAAGTGTTAAGTATGGGTTTGCCACTAAGGTATGCGAGACGGTTAGTTCCATCAGGAATTACCTAGGCAATTTTGTATGGTCCTTCCTATTTATGAAGGAGCTTGCCTTGGGAAGGATCAGAGTGATCGTTGATAACTGTATGTAGGACTAAGTCGCCTTCGTCAAAGGTTTACTTTTTAACGTAGTGATTGAATTGATTGGAGGCCCATTACTTATAGATGGCTTCTCACAGGCTAGTGACCTCCCTTACTTCTTTGAGGGAATCCAAGTCTAGGAGTAAGTTTTGGTGATTTTTATTAGAATAATGGAATACTCGATCGAAAGGGCAATCGATTTCTATTGGGATCATGGCGCCATGGTCGTATGTGAGGTTAAACATTATTTTCCTTTTGAGGTTTGGACTGTTGCCCAATATGACCATAATACCAATGGTAGTTCTTCTACCCATTTTGCTTTGACAGAATTGGGTCGTTTTCATAACCCTTATATGATGATGTGGCTAGCGAGCATGGTTTGCTCGTTGCTAACAAGGTGTTCCACCAAAGTGTTTTTGAGACCTATTTTCCATTGAGCAAAAGGTTTTAAAAATTTCTTTGATGAATTGACGCTCATTGTCTCTGATGGGGGCGAAGGGCGAGCCAAATCAGCTAATGATGTTTTGCTAGAGAAACTTCTGCATATTCTTGGCAATATTGGTAGCGAGGGCTTAAGCCTCTATCCACTTTGTAAAATGGTCAATTCCACATAATAAGGAACATTCTTTATCCTGTGGCAACCAGGAAATGACCAAAGATGTCCATACCCCATATATCAAAGGGATAGGGTGAGTGGATCACCTTTTTTTCATAAGCTAGAAGGTGAATGAAGTGGTTGTGCCTTTGGCATTAATTGCACTTTTTGACTATTTCTTCAATGTCTAACCTGATAGTAGGACAATAAAATTCATCTAGTAAGGCTTTCCTTCAAAGTGCGCCTATGGATTGATGACTTTCACAGATTCCTTCATTTAATTCTCTCAAGACATAGTCTCCTTTGTTTAGAGGGAGACAATAGAAGTGTGGCGAGAAGAAACATCGTTTGTATAAATCTTATCCTCAAATGAAGTATTTGGGGGGCTATTTTTGTTTCCTTACCTGATTACGATTGTCAAGAAGGGTTCTATTAGTTATAAAGACTTTGATAGGCACTATCCAAGATTTGTCCACTTGGACTAATAGTATCTCATTGGAGATGTTGGGTTATATTAAGGTTGCTTTGATTATTGACCGATACTTGAGGCAATCTACTAAGTGTGCTAACTTTGATAAAGTGTCGGCACGAACATTCATACTCCTTGGGATCTACTCAAATTAGGCGGACTCGAATTGTTGTATAAGTTGGCGAATAGCTTTGACATACTACTTAATCATATTGTCTTTAATTTTATAGTCTTCAATTAGTTGGTTGACTACTAGTTGTGAATCATTAAAGACCCTTACATAAGTCGCCCCAAGGTTGTTTGCAAGCTTAAGTCCAGTGATCAAGGCTTCATATTATGCCTAGTTATTAAAGGCTTCAAATGAAAGATAGATCGCCTGTTTTACCATGACTTCATTGGGATAATGACTCTGGCACCACAAGACTTTCCTCTAAAAGAACCATCATGAATGAGCCAAGAAGGCTATTCAGGGGTGGTCTCGTCTAGTTCGCCCATAAGCAAATCTCAAGTGGTGTCATTTAAGCCACAAGGTCGACAAGTGCTTGTGCCTTTATAGTTTTTTAAGGTTGATATTGTTTATCAAACTCTAACAACTCAATCGCCCAACTAGTCATTCGTCTAGTGAGGTCTAGCTTTTAAAGAATTTGGTGGAGGGGTTGGTCTGTACACACAATAAAGGTATATTATTGGAAGTATGGTCACAACCTTCTTGCCAAATGAATTAAAGCGAGTGCCACTTTTTCGATCTTTTAGTATTATAACTGTGCTCCTTGTAAGGCGTGGTTGGTGTACGAGATGTAGTTTTGTTCTAAACCATCTTTCCTAATGAGGTAGAGCTAATTGTGTGATTTGATGTGATAAAAAAAATATTACAAGGGGATCCTTCAATTGTGCTTTTGAGAGGACGGGGGGTCCCCAAGTAAGTTTTCAATTTTTGGAATGAACGTTCATATTCATCCCTCCATTAAAAGGCTGGAATGATTTTAAGTATGTAGTAAAAAGGAAGGCACTAATCAGCCAACCTAGGCAAGTCAATAAAGAATAAAATTCTTAAAATAAATCAAAAGGGCTAATGGATCATCGATGTACATGATTTCAGATGCTGTCTGCATTAGTTGTGCTACAATTGTTTGGGGTGCAAGGTGATTAGGAACATCTAGCAAAGGTAATGGTACATCATCACTAGTGGTGTAGGAATTATGCTCGTTCTTGTTGCTAGGTTGGGTAGTAACAGCGGTAGGGCCAAGATTGGCTGTGGTTGATTGGATGGAGGTGTCATTGCTAGGAGACCATAAAGAGATGGGTCAAAGTACAGATATCCCAATTGGTTGCATAGTTGGTTGAGTTCCATCTTAAGATAAATGATTTCTTTGTGTAAATCATGAATTGCCTAAGTCTTGGGGATATTGTTGCTGAATCCATTATCCTCCTCTTAAGAGGGAGGCATTTGGTTGTGCTGATTCAACTAATCTTCCCCTATGTTGCTAGGGGATGGATCACAGTGTGAGCGTTAAGGGTTGGGTATGGTTGTTTCATTAACAACTATTTCACCTCTACGATTGTGGGTATTGTGCGTAGTGCATAAGTTGATAAGGTTTTTCAGTGGTGAATTAGTGAGAAGTGCAATGCCCCTATCTAGTATTACAATTCCTCTAATGTAAATAGATAGGTTCGGTGTATTATTCTTATCCTTTTATTTAATTAATGTTTAAGCAGTTATACCATTAAGTTTCATTATGCGGATTAGGTTTGAGATCTTTTGTTCAGATTAAAACTCGTATGCACAGTGGAAATTAAAATACTAAACTACATAGCGGAATTTAAACTTTCATATAATTCAAAGAATACATGTCCAATAATGTCCATATTATTTTCGTAAACACGTCTCCGGATATATGAAGTACCCGTCCATAGGAAGTCAGGAGACAACAAGTCTGTTACTCAGACTCCCTTACAAATTTCTAAGGATGGACCGGTCCTTTACATATCCTTTCCTAGGGATATCCCATGTACATTTCATATTTGCAGCCAAAAGAATAGTCTTAAGTCTAAACCAAATATATCTAGACTAGGACCCAAAATAAGGGTTACAAAAATCTCACTTTAAACCAAAATGAACTTCTATCTCCCGGCCTTGCTAAGCGTTCATATCTGATACATATTAGCATATGGATGAGAAACACAAGTTTCCTAATAACTTAACAATTTAGGTTTAAAATCAACTAATATGTATCAGGGTGCAAGCACCAAATATTTAATTCTACATTCTTGAAAATAAAAATATAGCATTGTTCATAAAGATAAATTGGCAAGCAATGTATGATCAAGATAAATGTTAATGTGAGAAAATAATATTTCTTTCGAATAAAACATCTTAGCATACTATAAAACGCATTATCACAAAATTAACGAAATTATTTATGCTTATCATTCTTAACTTACTTTTATACATTAGTTGTGCACACTTGGGCACTGTGGACACTTGGCCATCTGAAAATTCTTTGTGCACACTTGGGCACATGTGAATACTTGGCCACCTTAAAATTCTTTAGGCACACTTGGGCACATGTGGACACTTGGTCACCTTTAAAATTCTTTGTGCACACTTAAGCATATGTGGACACTTGGCCACCTTTAAAATTCTTTGTGCACACTTGGGCACATGTGGACACTTGGCCACCTTTAAAATTCTTTGTGCACACTTGAGCACATGTGGACACTTGGCCAGCTTTAAAATTCTTTATCAATTTTCAAGGGAAATCTTCTTGTTCTTGAAAATTAATTCTAGTGTACATCTCTTTAAAATTCTAATATCTTCAAGAATAAAATTCCTCTTTCTTGGAAATCAATATTAATGTACATTTCTTATGAAAATTCTATGAACTTCAAGATTAATTTCCCATTTCTTAGAAATTAATGTTAATGTACATTTCTTGTAAAAATTTTAATAACTTCAAAAATAATTTCCCTTTCTTGGAAATTAATGTAAATGTACATGTCTTATAAAAATTCTAATATTTCAAGAATAATTTTTCCTTTCTTGGAAATTAATTCTATATACATTTCTTATAAAAATTCTAATATTTTTAAGGATAATTTCTCATTTCTTGGAAAAATAATTTTCTAATACACATTTCTTATGAAAATTCTAATATATTTCAAGGATAATTTCTCCTTTCTTGGAATTAATTTTCTTATGTAATTCTACCAAGTTCAAGAATAATTTCCTTACTTGAAAATAATAATATCCTTTCTTATAAACTTCAATAATAAATTCTCATATTTTTGAATTAATATTATGGTGCATAACTTATAGATTCCAAGAATCAATTTCATGGACTTGGCCTAGGGAGATTTGTTAATTTGCAATTAAATTTCCTTCTTTTATTCCTTACTAACACCATCAAATGGTAGGGTTTCTTTCCGTTATGGTCATCATGAATTTAACAATACCTAACCCTAATCCTTTCCAACAACAACATGCATGCCATCTCATCCACCAACATCCTAATTAATCACACATGCTTAGCCAACATACACACATTTTGTCAAGACTGTAGGGAGGCAAATGTGTTCTATAGAAAGCTTGTAAAGACATGTTGATTGCATAAACTAAAGCATAGAACACAATCTTAAATTGTTAACCTACCTCAAAGATGCACTAAGATGGAGTCCCCTTAGCTTTCCCTTTGAGTTCTTCCTTGCCTCTTCTTTCTTTGGTCTCTTAGCTCTTCCCCTTCCTCACAAGACTTTTGTGTAGTTCCTAAGGTCTCACACTGCACTCTCTCTTCTCTCAGGGTCCAATTGCCTTGTGTATGTCTTTTGGTTTAAGGAAATCCTTTCTCTTGTTACTTAGCCCCTTGTACTTAAGTGTCCCATGTGTACTCTAGGTACCATTCTCACCTTCTATTACTCTTATTTAATTGCCTCATGTGAATTCCAAGTGCAAGCCATTTCTTGCAATCCCGCGTTACTCATTCCATGCCTCACATGTAACTATGTGCAAGCTTTTTGCCCCATGCTACTCCTTTTTATTGCTTGCATGTTTGGTGCATCTCACTTGGCTACTTTTAAGGAAAGGAGGAAGGAGATCACGCTACTTCCATGCTCACACGCAAGAGGTACGATCCTAAGCAGCTTCACGTTTGGCATCCTAATTCAATTTCTATGTACACTCCATTTGGTGGCCTAGTACACGGACAATGAGGAAGACAAGGGCCACACGTCTCTCTCCCCTCTTGTCTTCTTGCTTCTGTACTCCCACATGTAGTTTTTATCCCAATTAAATTGTACATTCTCTCATGCAAGATATGCTATTCTCTCGGCCATGCAAGCTGCACATTTTGGCATAACAATCCTTATATCAAATTTCCATTTGGTTTGATTAAATTTTTGGCTTCTTTCACTTCTCATTTTCCTTCACCGAATGCCCTATTATATCTAATGGTCTCTCTATTATTTCATGTTTTTGTAGTCTTTAAGTGGTTATCAAGGTCTTTTAGTGATGCCTCTCACTGTACATATATAATAATTTTTCTATTAGATTAGCGTTTCATGTGGCCATGCGGTTAGAGAAAAAGAAAGGGAGGGAGCTATTGAAATGCTCTTTTTCCTTTTGCCACTTTACTCAATATACATATACACTTATATTTAAATGTCACATTCCCCTCTTACTTTCATTTCCTCCTAAGCCTTCACGTGCCTAGTCTTATTGCTATCAATGCCTTTAGCCAAATTAGCCACTTTGTTCTCTCAATTCGGCTGAAAGGGTAGGGTGCATTGATGGCACCTTAATTTTTTTCATTTCTCATCATTTCTTGGCATAACCGAATAAGTCTTTGTGTAGCCACTTCCCTCAATTGCTGCATGCTTATATATTCTTAAATCCATCCTTCATATAGTTGTTTGGTTAGGGAAAGAAAAAGAATTTAAGCACCTTAAGCACCTCAAAATTTACTTAAGCACCTCAATTTTATGCAAGATTGTCCTTTAGCATACCCATTTGAGCCATTAAATTATGCAAGCAAATTCGCTCCACTTTATGATAACTCATCAATTAATTATGAAGCATTGAATTTATAACTAGTCATTAAATGACACAAGTAATTCCACCCAATGTAAAGGATATTAATTTAGACTAATTAAAGTTATGGGGTGTTACAAGAAGGATAGCAAAGACATTGATCATTTCCATGGTAACGGCAAAAAGACTAGTTCTTGAAAAAAAAAAAAAAGAATCGCAAGAAAGGGTAAGAAATTGCAACAGTGGTCTGAGTTGACCATGATGGGAGTCAATGATGAATCGATTTTGTATGGAATCACCCAAGTATGACAGAAGTGACAAGATCCTACATAGAGAGAACAAATAAGGAATGCACGAGAAAGGTGGCTCCCAAAATACACCTTTGATGTTAAAATCAACAAAGAGAACAAAGAGATTGTGAGAGTGAGTTTCATGAGTAAGAGTATTCGTGTACTTAGTAATAGGGTGTAGAATTATATTTATATGTCACTTATATTGATTAGGGACACATGGCGACAGTTGGGCAAATCACATGGATGAGCTTCAACCTTGGCAAGGGCCGAGATTGGACAAGCTAGGCATATAAAGGCCATGTTAGTCAAATACAATATTTTTTTTTTTATTGGGTCAAATATTGGGTTATGGTTGAATCTATCAATTCTAACAACTTCGACTCATTTCTTCTCATAAGCAATTATCTTATTTTATACAACTATTTATAAGTGCTAATAAGAAATGGACATAGAACACGTTAAAATTACATTTCTGATTTATTTTTACATAGTTGTGTGTCTAATTTTTGTTTTTGTATGTCTTGGGGTATATTGTCTTTATAGGTCCAATTTTATTTTGAAAATGAAGAAATAAATTTTTTTTATTTTAATAATTTATAATTCTTATATATATTTTATTTCATTTCATTTTCTTTGAATATAAAAAATGCTCACAAAAAATTACGAAAATTACAAATTTATTTTTTGTTTAAAAAATATTTGTAAGTTTTAATTCAAAGAAAATTCTCATAATTTCACATAAAATTAAATTATTTTTAAAAAATAAAAAAAATATAAAAGAGAGAAAAAAATCAAAAGAGAAAAAAATTATAATTAAGATTTTAAAATAGAATCAATCTACCAACTCAAAGCTTATTTTTTATTTTGAATCTTATGCTTGGCACTTTTTTGGTTGATACCTACTTGGCACTTTTTTGGTTGATATGACACTTTTAGCGACGATTCTTTTCGCTGCTAAAATATGTTTTAATGTTACTACAACAAATATTACTGTTATTATAATTTTTGTTTAAATAATAACAATACTTTTTGTTACAATAAATTTTAGCAGTAAAAAAAAAATCCCAAGCAGGTGCCAAACAGAGAGTGCCAAGCAGAAAATCTGGACGCCTTATTTTTACATGTTTTTTCATACCTCTGGTTTTTTTATTTAAATTCAAATAACTCAATATTGTTTTATCACCCAAATTAAAGGGACCTTTAATCCCTTATTCTTAAAGGGTGTGCAGGCCATAAATTACACTTCCTGAGTCAAATTCAAATGTCCTTTTTTTTTTTCCGCTTGCTTATGATTGACAAGGATAATCAAGGCATATATAATTATTACACAATTATATTATCAAATAATGCATATCAATTAGCAAAACCATCATTGATTTCTCAAAAATCATTTTCTAAGAAAATTTTTAAAAACTGTCTTTTATAAATAAAATTTTAATGACAACCCAATTTTTAAATCAATTTTCAAAATATTTTAAGATTGTTTTTGTAGAACAATGAAACAATTCATTATTTTAACATTTACATAATTATTTTTGTTAAAATTAAATAAAAATAACACAAAATGACTCAATAATAACCGAACAAAATCTATCAGGTTAAAATTAAAAATTAACCTATTTCCTAAGATTACAGCAACTGAACTTCTTCAAATGATAAAAAGGATTTTTATTTTACTTTTTCTCTTTCTACGTTTCTGTTAAGTGCTAAAGTACTACTAATTAGTTAAATATGGAAAATAAGCCAAACTATGTAAATAATAATACACACAAGAAAATATTACAGAATCAGCCAAAACAATATCTTCAAATGCATTCATGTGCTTCATACATGAATCACCAAAACCATTTCACGAGTTTCCAGTTACACTATAACACAAAAGATTACAATTTGACGAGTCAATAAACAATATAAATATATCCTTTTATCATGAAGCAGATAAACATTTTGCAGGGAACCTAGAACTATCAGGAAACATCCACTCCTCTGGATTCAGAACAAGAAATTTAATTATAAGAATTACAAAATGAAGTTGAAATAATTAAAACCAATGAGTGATTTAGTTTCAAGTAATCAAGTACTTTCCTAGAATAAGCTACCTTCGTGTGCTCAACTTTTGCAAAGAAAACCGATGACTTACTCACCAATATCAGTGAATTCTGTCAAACTATCATATTTCTGTTCTGTTTGTAGGGAGAGAGTGACTCCATCGCTCCTTTCCACCAGGCTTCGATGAGGCATTGCCATACCAAATCATTCCAGCCACAGCTATAACCATCCCCAGAACAACTTGCAAATTTAGACCCTCCTTCCCAAAGAAAAAGAACCCCAAGATTAAAACAAGTATGGTCTTCATATGACCAAGAACTTGAAATGAAACAGCTGTGAATCTGCCAATGCAGATAAATTGACTGAGGTTGGTCCCAACTGCAATGGTGCATGACAGAAATATGAACATCTGCCAAAACCAATATACAGATCAGGAAGTTAATGATGATTAAGTAAATGAAACCACCATAAGATAACAGCCAAAAGTACAAAAGGTCATACATTCACATGATAGAAATGATAACGTTGTGTTGGATGAGTAGACACACTAGAAATGATAAAATTAGGAATGATTACTTTAAAGAGAAAGTTGGGGTAGCACTTATCATAAAAAAATTAGTAGAAATGCATAGTGGTTTGGTCATGTACAGAAGAGACTATTAGAGAGCAAAATAGAACACTTGGCATAGATTGATCTATGTAGCCAATCTTACCTAGTGGGGAAAGGCTTTGTTTGTTGTTGTTGTTGTATTCTTTTATTTTTACTTGTCTTAAATTCGTTTGTACTACTAGTGCTGGATATTAATTGTTAGTGTTTGAATTTGTTGCTTTGGTGGCTTATGGATTGTTTTAATGTATGGGATGTTGTATCATTTGTAATTTTTTTTATTGAAATATGGTGTATTTTCATAGTTTTATACTTATTAAAAAATTTTGTTACTATATAATTTTCTTTTATATAATTAATCTAATTATAGAAATGAGCCAAAATAGAACACGTTAGTGTCGCTAGATCCATATAGCTGATCACACCTAGTGTAAAAAGGTTTTATTTGTTCGTTGTTGTTGTTGTTGTATAATTTTCTTTTATAGATTTTTGGTCGTAAGCATGAAGACCTTATAATACTTGATCCAATCTTAGGATTCAATCTATTTTGACCCTCTTTTGATCCTACGTAAGATCTTGGTCCTAACAACATCATTTATATTAATTATTAAGCATTCACGGAGCCACAACTTTATGTTCAATTGAAAATACAAGATGCTGCTGAAGATAGGAACTTACCTAGTGACACAATCAACAAAATCTAAAGGAGGATATCACACATCTTAGCAATAATGCCCACTTATAGGAGCTAAACATTCTTAGCAATAAGTAAAAGTAATCCATACAAAAAAGGGTAAAGAAACCCCAAACAAAAAGATAAAATATATGTCCTAAGTAATGAGAAGTGTCTAAATAAAATATCCAAGTGCAAAATCTCAGATATGAAGCCAAAAAAAAAAAAAAAAAAAGAACTCACATTATAGATACACACAAGTTCCTGAATTAAAGTGCCTATCAAGTCAATATCAGTTTTACGCCTCCAGTCATACACTATAATAATCATATCCATATATTTTCATATATTCATCTTCCCAGAGAAAACCAATTATCTAATATTAAAATATTATATTTAATTATATGCATATCTCTCTGTGAACAATTACTTACCAGGGAGCCCACGTTATAGTTGAATCTATCAACTCTGCTGTTTGTCAGCCAATAATCTAGGAAGGGGCCTAATAACAGTAGTGATCCAGCCTGTGCAGGAGCTGTATGTCCCAACAGGTTGAAAGAACTCAGTGAATACTTCCGTTGAAGAAAATGAACATACTGCATGTGAAAGAACAATTAACAGAACAGAGATAACAGCTTTAAAAGATCAAAATCTTTTATAATAAAGTGAAGAATAGAAAATACATTCGTGCACTGATATAAGCAGAGTTTATTTTGAGTTTAATATAGCAGCTATACTCAGAAAGATATCACATTTTATTTGTCATTTTTTTTCCTGTCTATGTAAATTTTTGCAAGCTATTATTCATGTGTGAATGAGACTGTTTTTGACTTGGAGCCAATTTAGGAACCTGTTTATTTGAAACTTTTTTTTTTTTTCCTTCAAATAGAGTTTCTTAAGAGGCTCTATGATAGAGGAGCAGTTTAAGTTTGACAAAATCTTTTGATAAGTGCATTTTTATCAATATTTTTTGTCAGGAAATCTTTCAAATAATAAAAAAAAAACTTTTTACTGTCAAATTATTAAAAAGGACATGTAAAGATAGGAGTAATCAAGAGGTTAGGTAAAATGTAGGTAATGGATGATTTTTAGTAGGGTACTTTTGTCTTAAAAAATAAAATTACCTACTTCCAAAGAAATGCACCAATTTTCTCTTTCCTTCCCACAACCAAAAAACTGTTTTATAGAGCAACTTTTTTTTTTTTTTTTCTCAGAAGCTTAGCCAAACACTTCAGAAAACCAAAAGGTTGGCTGAACAGGCTATTAATCCTGGCATCTAGGTTTGAAAAGATTTGGTACCCATCATGTAGAGGAATGTAATACTTACATATTGTTGCAGAGAAGTGCTCCATACTGCTATAAAGGCAGCGATGAATCCTTTTGTGTTAACACTCACATCAGTAACAGTGCAAACACCGACACCCAATAGAACAACACCTATGCTTAGTTTTGTGTCTCTTGAGTACCGAATCTTGTCAAAAACAACTTCCAATAGGCAGGATACAGGGATCATACTCAACTTTGCGATCTGCCAATGGTTAAAGAGTAAATATACTTTTGAAGGCAGTAATGGACCAACAACTAAAACTCAGGCCAACTCACTTGATAGAATCCAACTGAGTTCCACATTAGACTAACATTCATTCCAACAATAGAGAAGTTAGCAAAGAGAACAAATTTTAGAAGATCTGGAATAGGTAAATGAGAGGCTTGGATGTATCCTAGCCACCTCAGTATAGCAGTCATCAAAGTTGTATTAGCAAAGTGCAGACCAGTTAATGTTGTAGCTGCAGGCAGTAAGACAAATCATATTAAAGGAAGATAATAAGAGATTTATTACAGAAGTATGTGTCAACATATCAACTGGGCAAAGGTAACTTAAATCAATAACAGGAATGTTATAACAAATATGTAAAGGGAGTTTACCAAAGCTGAATCCATAAGTGGCCATCAAAGCTTTGTTTACAATGATTATTCCAACAGAAGTGACAACATTGAACATCCATGCAGCTGCGTCAACTGCTGCCTTCTTTTCAGCTTTGCTACCTGGAGCCATGTTCTTATTGCTTTCTATAACTTACCACTAAACTTTTCTAACCATCCTCCATAAGATTTCATCCACGTTGTTATGATATGCAAGAGTAAATCCACTTAGCAAAAATGTAGTCTACAAAAGTAAAAGTGAAATTTGCAGAGTCAAAATTAATATTTATGTATACACATTAATAAATGTAACAGTAAAAGCACCAATAAGTGATGATAGTAACAATCAACATTACCACTATACAAATATCAACAGTTTCAACTAATTGTAATTTAAATACCTTAATGTCAGAAACTGACAAAACAATTTGGAATGCGTCTAACTTTTTAACGGTAAGTAACCATTTATTGAAAATTTTACAACATGCAGCATCTATCCTATTACTTTTAGTTGTGGAAGAAGCTGCATTTATAGAATGAGAATTCCAACATGACGGGTTTCAAACAATTAATTCACATATACAAAATAATGGTCTAAATAGCACGCATACCCCCTTTCAGGACCTTGACTCAACATCAGACTTTCATTTTCTCACCTAGAAGTCACTGCTAGGGGGAAGGGGAGGCAATAAAGAGAAATACGGATGGATCAACTTATTGTTACAAGGATATTGAAATTATGGTCAGATCACCAACAAATCAATAGATCGATTATATATAACATGGAAGACAATATGAGCAAAACTATTTTCGATCGTTCACGCATTGTACGTTAGACTGCACTCAAGAATAATGAAAATTAAGCATCATTGTCAATAGAATAGAACGTGCACCAGAATCTTTGTATAAAAGTTAATTTTTATGCTGCTTTTAGATCAAACACGCCCCAAAGCGATGCATTTTTATCTTTGGCGGACGACAGGACTAATAACAGCATAATCCATTATATTGAAATGCCTTGAAATGCCAACTCTTAATATAATTTGGATGTCCTGAAGGATGCTCTTTATAAAGAATAAAATCAGGATTCACGCCGTGATCACGTTTGGATGCAGTCATATATTACGCTGGAACAGTTCCAAATACATCGAACTCCAATGTTTGGGGGTAAAAAATAGAACACAACATTTCACATTCCAAACAACTTTCAGCTCTATGGATGCACCGATTCCACTCACGTTTTCACATCCACCAACAACAGATCCACAAAGAGCTCTAAGATCCAGAAGGGTAGCATTGAGAAGAAGTTGAAATGACAGATCCGTTCATGTCTCTGCTCTTGCTTACTACGATTATTTTTTAACAGGGAAGGGATAAGATTCAATTCAAAAGGCCATGAATTCTCAATCTTTTCTGCGTTCTATATATCCTGCAAATTGCGTTGAGAGAGAAGGAGCCCCTTACCGTCAATGAAGGTGGCACTGTGCAAATGCCGCCGGTATGTTCAGTAGGAGTCTCGGCCGTTCGTGATTGGTAGAGGACAGAGGAAGGAGAATGGAAAAATGGGCTTTTAAGTTACAGTTTGAGCTTTCAGTAGGAATGGCATGCGCTCAGCAAGGCTAATCAGGAATCTGAAAAGGAAGGAGATTTTGGGGCTGGAACTGAAGGATTCATCAATGTTTGGCCCGGCCTCTTTGGATTTCTTATTTTATATTTCACTGTCCTTTATCTACGTAGTCATATTAATTTTCAGACTTATTAAATGCAATGTACTAATAAAAAGAAATAAATTCATGATTTGATTATTAAAAAATATTAGTCATCTAAATTTAGTCTCATAAAAAAAATATCAAATTTAATTTTTTAAAAATATATTTTTAATTAATTTAGTCTCCCAATTAATTAAATAGTTAAAATTTAACAGAATTATTAATATGAACTTAACAATTTTGTTAAATGCTTGAGTAAGTAAAATTTTTTTGTGTGTCTCTAACACATAAGTTCTCTCATAAGTTATTTCAAGGGTCTCTCATATCTCTTTAGTACTTTTATAATTAAATACTCTAATGTATTCTTGATTTAAAGCACTTATAATAATTATTTTAGCCTTAACATTTAGTTGAACTCTCTTCTTATCTATATCATTCCATTCATTTTTTTATTGTTTTATAGTTTAACCATTCTTTACTTTAGTAGAGATATATTGTCCATCTTTTAAAACCTCTAAAAAGTCTAAATCTACTTTTTTTAAAAATATCTTTATTCTAAACTTTTAAAAAAATATAATTTTTACTATTAAAACTTGGTGGCTTATTGATAGAGAGCTCTTCAAATAAAACACTATCACTAAATCTAGCTATTTAGAATTCTTGAGACTGTTAAGTCCTTTCACCAAGAACTAAACTTTGATACCACTTGTTAGGAATAACTAGCATCTAAGAGGAAAACAATGAATTGGGTGTTTTAAAAAATTTTCTTACTTTTGGAAGTTGGAAGATTTTAAATTAGTAAAACTTTAATGTAAATTTCTTCAAAGTAATTTGTAAAACTTTAAAGCACAAAGAAGCAATGTAGAATGAAAGAGAAATCAGATTAAGCACCAAAGTCTAGAAATAGTAATGCAATAAAGTAAAGTGGTGTAACAGTCCCAATTCTATAGTTCCTTTTAGTTAATTAAATAATATAATACAATATACTACAGGATTGGTGAGTTACTACTACTTTTATCTGAGTAAATTTAACTTTTAACAAGTTATTAATTAAGTGCCAATTGGTTAGGGATTTCTACACTCGGGTGCTCACACGTTACGCAACAGAATTTATTAAAAGAAAATATACATATATATATTGACACTCATACACATACATAATTCTTATTACAATTTCTTTACATCAAATATACGCTTATAGATATGTGAGGCCATTTAGGATAAGGAGGCAACATTCATGTCACTCATACTCACTTTTTAAAAATCCTACTAGTGGATATTCTTCTCAAATATCTTAAAACATGTATGCCCTATTTCCTACACCAAAAATCATCATCTTGATATAATGGGCATATATTATTTTAACTATCTATATGTCACAACATAATAATTATTATACTATTCATGCAACTCTACTAGTTTCCTTAACAAACATAAAATACCCTAAGATGGGTATCTCCACCAATACTACTTCAATCTCCAGCAGTACTTAGTATTTAGACATCTGATACAAACCAACATTTATATGATAATATTTTCTCAGTAGCAATAACAATCCATTTTAAAAATTGTTGATCTGTACCACCGTACTCATATGAAATTATACTACATTTTTTTCATTATCAAATAATATATCATGTCTATTGAGATAACATGCATGAATACAATTATATCTCATACTTATGAATGTAACATACCATATTTATCATACAGGATATTTCATCAATTTATCATGGTAACTGGGTTATATAAATATAGAGCATATACAAGGAATTCAGAGCATATCATTATTACAATAATAAAAATTAGGAGAGTCGCCGAGAAAACAACTCCTCATATTTGATCATCACTCAAAGGTGAGTTTCTCGTGGTTCTCAACTATGAGTTTCTCGTGATTCTCAACTATGTACAGTTCTTGACTATTATTTGTGTACTATCTAGAGCGCCCTTCAATGGATCCTAGTACAACCATCTTAATCTCCACCGCTAGGGTCCCTGCCCACCTCCCTGGTAGATCTTCCCTTAATTCACTAAGAACCACAGGGTCCCTGTCCACCTCCCTAGCAGATCTTCCCCTGATAATACGAGATAAGTATAACCATCCTCAACAACTCTACAAAGGTCCTTGCCCACCTCTGTTGGAAATGGTTAGCACCCAAGAGGCGGGTGAATTGGGTGTTTTAAAAATTTTGGAGAGATTAAACTTAGTTTAGGCAAAAATGTAGAAAACTTATGAGAGATGAAATTAATTCAGTTAAATTAACTCAATATAAAGGAACAAGAGCAGTTTTATCAAGAAGAGAAGTATCAGTTATAACATTAAATAAATTTTCTGAAGGTAAATGCAGAAAATAATGTGTAGGAATTAAAAGACACACAATAATTTATCCTGGTTCAGCTTACAAACAAGCCTACATCCAGTCCCCAAGTCAACACTTGAGATTTTTCACTATTTCCACAAGTTTAACAAGGGCACTTGTGAGCCACTACATATTCTCACTCTTGTTCTCCTTACAAGGAAAACCTTTCCTTGATATCTCTCAGTTTAGAGGAAGAAATTTTATCAGCTCAAGAACTCTCTCAATCAGAGTGGATTTTACAGAAGAAGAACTAGTGAAAATGATAGGAAACAGAGCTCAAATAATTTTCAGAAGATGATTTTCATTTTAGTTGTTTTTCTATATTTTTGAGGCTTTCCAGAGGATCTATTTATAGAGTTTTTGCAAGAGAAAATGTTAAAAATCCGATTAGAAAACAAATCAAATGTAATCTCTGCAAAACTAGTCGTTTGTACTAACCCTGATATCATCTCTGCAACATGCAAGTCGACTAATATGGCATGCCAGTTGACTGTCGTGTTCTTAATTTAAATTTTTCGCAGTGCAATATGCAACAGTCGACTGATGATCATTTGGCAGTCGACTGGTGACATTCTGGAAAGCTTCACTTTTGAAAACAACGCAATGGCAGTCAGCTGCTATGCCCTACCAGTTGATTGGTTGCATTCTGGAAGGAAAGTTTTCAAAAGTTGTAGCTTGGCAGTCGGCTGCTATACCTGGTAGTTGACTGGTTTCATTCTGGACAACTTCACTTTTGAAAACAGTTCCATGGCAGTCGGCTGCTATGCCCTGGCAGTTGACTGGTTACATTCTGAAGGGAAATTTTTTTTCAAAAGTTGTAACCTGGCAGTCGACTGTCGTGCCTCCAATGTAGATTTCTTAATTGTCAATAGGATATCAATCGACTATTAACTTCTAATGGTCGACTGGTAGCATACTCTTGGCTATCAGTCGACTGTTAGTTTCATGTCAGTCGACTGGTGGCTTTCTGTTTAGTAATTTTCAAAGCTCTACATCTATCAGTCGACTGTTATATTGTGCAAGTTGACTGCTAGGCGGGAGTTTTGTCTTTTAAGAAAACTTAGGCCTTGGAAAGCTACCTCAAATAATTTGGAAAACATTTTGAGCTCAAGTTTCTATTATTTTCTTACACTTTCAAATCCTAATTCTTTGTCTAATATTCTTGTTCTTGATTTGCTTTGATGAGCCTTTGGACTTGGTTTTCCTGAAATAGTTCAATTTGTTTATTATCATCAAAATGTCTTTAAGGGTAAAATGCTCAATGGGTTAACAACCTCCTTGGCAGATCTTCCCCTGATAATATGAGATAAGTATAACCATCCTTAACACCTCTACAAGGGTCGTTGCCTACCTCTCTCGCAGATCCTACCCTAAATTACTAATTTTAATATAATTCTTCTAATTACCACTCCTTAAGGGTCTTTGCCCGCCTTTCTGGCAGATCTTCCCCTGAATCACCATTCAAAATAGAGTCTTTGCCTACCTCTATAACAACTCCTCTTATGTAGATACGAGATTACTATTTTCAATAGATTATCTCCAAAAACTATTCACAGGTATATAGACTAAGGTGATTCAACTTATATCATGTTTAACTTTAAGTATGTGACTCTTTTAACTAACCATAGGGGAGTTCACTAACTTAAAATTAGTAACCATCATGGTGTTTTCAAAATCATTTAGTTCAATCGTGAAATGCCCAACAGCCGTTTTATACTAACAATTGGTCACTCAACATGAGCCTATCTATCACTATCCATATACTATGAATACTTTCTCATTTCTCCTTTATGTCTCATGCTCATTCCTTTTTAAATTCTCATTTCATTCATGCTCTTTCTCTTTCACTTTTAACCCAAATGTTACCCATTATACATTCTAGGTTCAGATCCTTTATTTAAGTGAAGTTTTGGGCTAAACATGCTTCAAACCAGGTCATTGAGTTCATTTTTCTAAAATAGGGGCCAAAAATTGACTTCCTCCCTTAAAATTTAATCTCACTCAAATCTTGGATTAAACCTCATTTTCATTCAATAGGTAAAAATCCATTTTTCATAATCTAATTTATACATACATAAGTACATCCATGCAATTTAAAAGACTTAATAGCAGTTAAAAACATCAAGAATATAGTTTTCACATCCTCTCTAGCTTAAATAACATGAAAATCAAAATTTTAAGCACATGGATAGTGAATTTTGAAATAGAGAGGATTAGGTTGTTTGCTACCTTGTTTCTTGTAAAAGCTGGAGTTTTAATGTCAGATGCCCTCTTAAATTCCTCTGCTACTAGTTTCTTACTTCAAATTACTCTAAAAATCTCACTTCCTTTGCAATCTTCCTCTTTCTCTCTCTAGCTCTTCTCCCTCTCTCTCTCTAAATTTCAACTCTGAGTGTGGATAAGGGAGGAATATGATATTTTCACCTATTTTGCTGTCCTAGAGTATTGAAAGCTTATATAACTTTCCTCACTAAACCTTTTTCTTTCATTCAAATTCCTGCCCTTTTGCTTTCAATTTAGTTCCTCATTCTAATGCAACTACATACAATCTAATGCAACTACATACAATCTAATGCAACATACACAAGCCTTAACTTAATTAAAAAATAGTAAACATCTCTCATATATAGAAGGAGCGGATGTTACAAGTGGCACATATGTTTATCCTGATTTAGCTTATCCAACAAAACCTACATCCAGTCCATAAGAAAAGCTTAAGATTTTCACTAAACTCCACAAGTTTTAAATGGGTACTTGTGAACGATTATAAATAATATTAGCACTTCTTTCTCTCAACACACTCTAGGAAAACATTTCCTTGATATTTTCACACACTTCTTTTGTATAAGAATAAAGTATTTCAGAAGAACTCTTTCTTTAAGAGTAGATAATATAAATAAAGAGCTAGGGGTAAGTTTAGAACAAAAGCTCAAAAGAAAGAATTGGAATTTCAAATTTAGACTTTTCTCTTGGTTGTTTTAGACTTCCCAATCCCTCTATTTATAGATTTTAAAGTAAAATAATTGTTTCAAACCAAATCTTTGCATATCTTCAGAAAAATAGTTGTTTTGTACCTTTATTGTACTATTTTGTACTTTAGTAGTCGACTGTCGTGTTCTTATTTTAATGTTTTTTGAAATTGAGTTGTGGCAATCAACTTTTGGGCATTTGGTAGTAGTCTAGTTGCTCTCAGGTTTTTGTACTAAATTTGTCCTAGGGCTAGCAGTCGACTGTTGTGTTCTGGTAGTTGACTATGAGCTCACAGTAGGTTAGCAGTCGACTGCTAAAGGCCTAGAAGTTGAATTGCAGCTTACTTTCATGGATTCTCCATAATTCAAATATGCCAATTGACTTCTACCATTAAATAAGTCAAATGGTAGCTTAGAAAAATGGTTTTTAAGAAGAGAATTCATGTGAGAGCAACCAAGTCTTTAGGAATAATGTTTAAGAAAAGTTTCCAAGAGAATTTTTAAAAATATTAAAGCTAAAGTTACTAAATTACCTTTATAGCTTACATCCTAGGCACTTAACTAACTAGAATTCTTCAATATGTATGTTGTTGGGCCATTAGACTTTGACTCTTAGACAGTCTATGCTCAATGGGATCAATAGTAATTTACCTTGGGTTTCTACTAAAGGTATACTTCGTTGATGTGGAGACTTTTGTTGTGTGCCTCTCATTGGAACTAGAGGATGTATAACATACTTCCCAACCCTGGTATTAAAGCAATAAAAATGAATGAAATACATACCTTGTATGAAGCCTCTGAAGGAGGTAGGATTTGAGTTTAGGGGAAAATATGATTTCCTTCTACGGGATCAAGTTTGTGCAATGTGGAAAGCCATGGAGTTTAAAATGTATGCTAAAGGGCCAAATGGGGAATTAGGCTAATCCTAAATATCTAAAGTGGTTTAGCCAGAGGGGAAAAGATCTTGTGAATTCTAGAGTGAAGGGTTTATAAAGGCCTTAAATACTTACAAATGAGCCTAAAGACTATGAAGCAAAATGTAGAGTTCGAGCTAATGAATAAGTGGACAAAAATCTTATCCAACTACTTATAAATGAGCCCAAAGACTATGCATTACAAATTTTTGTTTTTCGCTCAAGTGATTTGAATTCCTCAAAACTCTTATCCAAATCAAAATTTCTTAAGCTTCTTAAAAACAATTCTCTTGATGCTATAGATATACAAGATTATGAGTCTAACAACAATAATCTTGCCCAAATGTTTCAAAAATGATTGAATCCTCAAAAGAAGGAAAAATTCCCTTATAAAGAGATTGTCAAAAAATAAACTTAGGAACATAGGAAGAGGTGAAAGATGTAACATCTAACTCCAAGCACTTGCATCACTTGTTTGCAATTTTATACTAAATTTTTTACTGTGTTTGAATTTGGATGCTACATTAGATTGTATATAGTTGCTAAGAAGTTAGGTAGAAAAGAGATTAAAACAAAGAGAAATAAGAACTTGAGGTTGAGTGGCACATTTAGAGGATAAAACCCATATAGAGGTGTCACATTAAGGTAGAAAATAATAAGGAAATAACATTTTAGGGAACTTAAGAAGGAGACATGGTATTGAGTGCAAAATTTTCTCACAAGTTTATGAAATTACAAATTAGCCCCAAGGACTAGTTGGTAAATATTCTCAAACACTAGTTGAACAACTTACCCATTAAGTTGTTAAACATATAAAAAGGGGAAGGAGAGAGAAACATTAGAAAAAATTAGAAGGGTTAGAGAGAGAGAAAGGTATAGAGAGAGAAGGGAAGAGCTTGAAAAGGAATCTATCAAAAACATAATAAGAAGTAAGAATCAAGTTAGGGAACTAACTACATTGAAAACACATATAGGATCAAATAATGCACAAATTCAAAGAAAAATTGAGGTAATAATTGAAATTGAGTTCCCATATTTTTTAAATGGTTTTGAACCAAAATGAGCTTGAATTTGAAATACATGTTCTATAGTTATTTAGGAACATAGAAAACTTCCGTTTTGTGGTTTTAATTGATGGATGTATGTTGGATGTTTCTTGCATATGCTTATCAATTCATGAAATCCTATTTAAATTTCGTGGGTATTATTTTCTCTCTTTAGAATGCTTCTTTCTCAGTTTAAGATGGATTTGATATGACTTTGAGCTATTTTTGCTGTACTTTACTAACCCTAAATTAGGAATTAAGTTCTTAATTTATTTTTTTGGTTAAAAAAATATGATTTCAGGGTCAATATGAATTAAACAGTGTTAAGAAAAAATAAAGCAAAATGTAGCAGTCGACTACTAGCTCCTGACTGTTGACAGTCACGTTCTGACTTTGCCTCAATTTTAGGTTTGAGTTTAGAAGCCAACTGCCAAGCAATGAGCAATCGACTGCCATTCAAAATTTCCCAAAAATAAAAAAGAACTTAGGAGCTAACTATCAGTCTTTTGGGAATACATGGATAGTAATATGGCGTAATGGGTATTGGGAGAAAATAATAGAAAGGAGAGCTTAAAAGAATTCCTAGTGTAATATCCCAACTTAAATTCTTAAAAATTCTCAATTTTAGGTTTCTTATATATATATATATATATATATATATATATTTGATTAAAAGTATTATCTCCATCACCACCTAGAATATATGGTGTATGAATACAAGGTTCTTCTATTAATGAAATATATGAACTTTTTGGTAATTCTTTACTTTCTATACAATATATTCAAGGTTATACTTTTTCTAACATTTTCTTATTTCTATAATCTAAATTAGTTAATATTTGGATAAACAAAAATTATAGTAAATAACAAGTAATGAACTTAACTAGAACCCAATATAGAGATTAAGAGTTTATGTTATTATTTTCCTCCAAAGCTATGATACTATAACTGAGACAGCTTGTATGTAATAATACTAGAGATTAGAATTACTGTGATTGATCGACAATAATTTGGGTTATAAAAGGAACTCTTTCCCCTTTCATGTAGAATTTCTATTACAAAGCACAACATATAGGTACTCAGACCTTCTTCCTTCAGATTATTATAGCACAACATTCCTTCGTTTCCTACAGAAGGCATAATAGCATACTTAACCTCTAATATCATTACGAATAGTTTGCTTTTACAGGATAATAGTCTTCTTGGAAAGAGAATAACATTATTCTTTAATCCCTACAAGAGTTTAGTTACAATTTATATCTTCTTTGCTGTTCTTGATTCTTGATGATGAAGGTAAAGTATAAGAAAAATGAGAGTATTTGGAAACTTCAATGGTACAAGGATTGAGATTTCTATTTGTTGATCGAAGATTCTTGATTGCAATACTCATGGCTATTGATAGTTGATATTGTTCTATCTTAGTTACATAACTATGGTTATCTAATAGTCTTGGTTACATAATTATAGTTTTTTTTCGACAATAATTACAAACTATGGTTACTTTTTGACAAATTTTCAAACTATAGTTACTTTTTCTTTTGTCTTCTTGTAATAGTTCTTCTTTGTTCATATCTTCTTTTTTCTTCTTTTGATGATTACTTCCTGCTTTTTGACAATTTGTCAGTTCTACATCACAAGCTAATATTGGTCTAGGATTCTTCAAAGTTTTGGACCTCTTTTGTTGTTTCTTTATAATAATTGCATTTGTGACTTAGATATCTAGGGATTTCATTGCAAATTCTTTTCTTCATTCTTTCTAGATTACCTATATTATTATACTAGGATTATTATGGAATCCCATGAGTAAGACATTTTATATTGTTTTTAGGACTAGTAAACCAAGCTAAAAATTATATACCAAATCTATCAAAAGTTACATAAAAATATCTAAATTAACAGGAGAAAAAACTAAATAAAAATAAAATAATGATACAGAAGAAATAATATATCAAATTAAAAGATTATGTCAAAATTTACCAAAATTAACTATACCAAATTCAATACATACAAAATGGATAATTTCCACCAATGCCTTAGATAATTATTAGTGAGCGGCACTTTATTATAAAACAAGTGAAGAAAAAGAAAAAATAACTAAATATGCAAGTAAAAAATTTAATGAATCTCAAAGTAATTACCACTCGAATTGAAAAGAATTTTTAACAATAGTGAAAGCTATAGAAAAATTTGAATTATTTATTACAAATACTTAATTTATGATAAGAACCGATAACACACAAGTAAAAAGTTTTCAAATTATCCATATTTATCGAAAGATGGAATAGAATTGTAAGAACATGTAAGTAAAAAAGTATTAGAATCTCCATTGAGGTGGTTCATTTAACATAAATTCTTAATTATCTCTCCTTGTCATTACACTCCCAAGCAACTTGTTATATTTATTTATTTTTAAATGGTTAAAATCATATAGATTTTGAATTCTTAATAAATCAAGCATAATTTATATAACATAGATTTTGTAGTCTGTTCAATTCATGGTAAACAATTTTACATCTAAAATAGTAAGTTATATCTCCATTCAACATATATGCATACATATTAAGTAATCTACCTATACCAGTACATATTCAAAATACACAAGAGGCATGTGGCCTTACATAATAAACTATATACAAAGTACATCCAAAATAAATCAAAATACAACCAAAATACAATGGGCTTCTTCTAGGATTCTAGTTCTTATGTTTTCACTGTTAGGGACATAAATCTTATTATGGAATTGCACTATTTCATCTAAGGGTTTGTTGAATTCCTTCATATCTTTTAGGAACTCATCATCTGATTGAGCTCTCAAAATCTAAGCCCTAAGATCACAATCTATCTTAAAATCACTTAGAAAGATCCTTTCGGGCAGTATTAATGTGGCCAGGTTAAAATTCTTGAACTTTTCTATTAGCTGCATTTCACTCATTATCATATTAGCCACATGAAGGGATTTCCTACTTAGAGCATTGACAACTACATTTGCCTTTCCTAGGAGATACTTAAGTTCAAACACATAATCTTTTAGAAATTCTATCAATCTCTTTTGTCTCATATTCAACTCCTTTTCGTCAAAGAGGTATTTGAAACTTTTGTGGTCACTAAATATCTCAAATTTAGTGCCATAGAAATAGTGTCTCCAAATTTTTAAAGCAAACACTATGACTGCTAACTCTAAATCATGAGTAGGGTAATTTTCTTCATGAGGTCTCAATTGTTTAGAGATATATGCTACCACTTTCCCATTTACATTAGTACATAACATAATTTCTTCTTGGAAGCATTAATGTGTACTTCGAAAGATCCTAATGGGTCAGGAATTACTAACACACGAGTTGTGGTAAGCTTTTCTTTTAAGATCTGAAAACTTCTTTTAGACTCTTTTGACCACTCAAAGGGTACATCCTTCTAGGTTAACTTGGTCAATGGTAGTGCTATTTGGAACAACCTTGGGATAAATCTATGATCGTAACTTACTAAACCTAGGAAATTATGAATCTTTGTTATGGTAGCGGGTGTTAGGTGTTGTTACCAACAAATATAAATTTCCTACTTCACTAAATTGATTTGTGTATAGTGAGAGAAGCGTCAATCCCACAAAGACTAGATATTTACTTTTCTTTTTAATAACTAGTGACAATAAAAAAAAGAAACTAACAGAAAATAAATGGAGGGGGGGTTTTGATATGGTTCAAGTAAGCTAAAATATAAATAAAATAGTAAACTAAATGAACGAAAAAAAAAAGTAAACTGAATTGAAATATTCCTAATTAGGAATTATGCAATTCTAGATATCATGCTAATCATCAGACTTATATTATGTTATAGGCAAGTAAACTGGACACAACAATCAAACATTGTTGAGTCTCTACCTAACTTGGGGAAATAAGAAATGTTCATCAATTCTCTCTAATTTCTAGCCTCTTAAAACATGCATTTAAGTTTAGCTAAAAACTGCAAAAAGCTCTTGAGTAACACACCAATACAAAGAGATTTTGTGGAACATTCCTAGTCAAATGCAAGAAACTTATATAATAAATTTCACTAGATGCTACTCAGACAATAGTTATTGAACAATTATGGATTTTAGCAAGTAGATACATATTTATACAAAGAAAATAGGCTTTATAAACTTGGTCTAAACATGCTCATTGAATTAAAACTTAGAAATAGTAATTTAATTTTCTAAACAAAAATCAATCTAAACTTAAACTACCTCATAGCTTTAAATATCTAGAACTACAGTGTTCTAACTAGAAAAGAGAAGAAATTAGCCACTCTAAGTAGCTACTTTAATTAAAGGAGTAGGAAAATTACAAACCAATGTCACATCTAAAATGCGACGCGAATGGTGAAAAAGAAAATTTGGAAAACAAGGAATCGCAACTAAAATTTTTATTTAAAAAGGAAACTTTGGCAAACCTTTTTTATAAAAGAAAAGATAAGACAAAATAAAAAATAGAAAACTAGTCTATGAAAGTAGATATAGGTTCGAGAGTCAGCTTAGTGTGGGAGAGGTGTTAGACACCCCACAACACCCTTCAAAAGGATGGTTACCCTAGGACAAATGTGCAAAGAAAATTAAACTAGCCTAAACTTACTTTGTTTACCCCTTTTGATATATAGAAAACCATAAACAGAAAAATGAAATTTAAATGAAAGAATAAATCATAGCATGTGAGAAAGTGGACACACAAACATTTTATTTAGATATTTAAGCACTTAAAGCAATATCAAGCTTTCAAATTAAATCCAGAAATCAAAATCAGACTTGAGAAATAAAAAGAACAACCACAACTATATTAAACAAAAACAAAATAAAAGATAAACACAAAAATAAAAATGTGCGCTGAATATCAAAATATTTAACACAACTTTCTATTGACCAATTGTATTCGTTAAATTCCACTAATCAAGAATCAACGAAGGAATTAAAACTGCAAACATGTTCCAGCTTATCCTTTTTCATTAACTTTGTCCCGCCTTATTTTTAAAATAAAAAATGGAGTTGCCGCTAAATTTTTAAGAAAAATTTGGAAAACTATAATAAATCATTTTGTAAACAATTTTTAAAACATGGTGGATAAGGCTTGAATTTTTAAAAAACTAATTTCAAATCAAAAATTGAGTTCAAGAGTCTAGTTGATTCCTAGGAAAAGTTAGACACCTTAAGAAATCCATCTAAAAAATAATTACCCTAAATTAAATTTGTAAAATAAAATGACTTAATAATTATAATACACCTAATATTTATATATTTTTATTTTATCTATTTTTATATTATATATTTTTAATCAATTTGTTTAAAAAAATTCTTGAAAAATAAAGCAAACTTATTAATTGATTGTTTGACTCCTAATTAAAGCTAAACATGTAAAACACATGGTGCAAAAACCAAGAAAAAGTTTGAAGTGTAAACTCTATGTAACTTCAATTTATCATGCTAGAGAAGAATAAAATGAAACTAAACTATAGAATAGTCAAAATAATTAAAGTAAACAAAATAAAATTATTTACAAGGCAGACTTGAACTAAAATGAAAACCTAAGGCCTAAGATGAAAACCTAAGGCTTAAGATGAAAGCTTAAGGCCTATGTACCCAATGATTAGGATCAAAATTCACGTAATTTGAAAGTAAAAAATTATTGATGCATTAATTGATTTTAATTATATTTTTCATAAAGAAAGAAACAACAGTATAAAAAATGCCAAAAGAAAATAATTGTGAATGAGTAATTTTGATTTTATTTTGAAAGTCATCTTTATCCTCAATTCTTTCTCTCCTTATTTTTTCTCTTTTTAATTTTTTTGGAAATTTTAAAAAATTTATTTAATCTAGATGGAATTCTAATTTTCAAGGAACTTGAAAAGTTCAAATAGAATTATTTAGAAAATAAAATGATATTTTTGAAAATTTGATTTTATAAGTAAAAATGAAATATTTTTGGAATTTTGGAAAAAGAAAATAATGTTTATTTTTATTTTTATGAAAAATCTTACAAAGAAGGAAAATATTTGGGGAAAAGAAAATAATAATTTCTTTCATTTTTATTTTATGAAAAATCCTAAAAAATAGGAAAATAAAATTCAATTTCCTAACTTTGGGATAAAATTTGGGCCCTTATAATCCTTAAGCACAGACATAAGTGCATAAATTAAGCAAGAAAATGCATTCTAACACCTTTCTTAAGTCCTATTCCCATGAGCACTCTTTAGCAATTGCATAAAATGAGACAAGTGCTTATGCCTAGAGGTTAAGAGGTTAAGACCGGCATCCCACCTCTTATAAGGTTGGTTGTCTTCCCACCTCATGATAAACATAAGTTCTTATGGATATTGTTAAACAACACAATTATATATATTTACATCCTAACATGCATCTTTAGAATATAAAAAGAAAAGGATAACAAAATAAAAGCAAAAGTAAATATAAATCTCCTGTGTCTGTGTGGACTTCTAGCTCGGCTTTAGCTCTGCCCCAATTTGATTTCATTCGTTCTCACAAAATAATCACCATTAAATGTGACTGGAAAGAAAGACAAAAACATTAGAGGGTGTTTTAATATCCTCGAAACCCTATGAAAAAGAAAAAGAAAATATAGACAAAATTCATAACACTTATATACCAAAGTAACACTTTCCGAGAGATCTTTAGAACACCGAAAGTACCTCACAAAGATTGGACAACACATAAACACCACCAAAATATTTTAAGCACTTTAAATTACATTTTTAGGACGCCAAAGACATCACATAAAAATGATCAGCTCATAAGAAACAGCACCAGAGCAGCACTTTACCAACATTAAAAAAAGAATTATAAAACTCCAAGACATGCCTAAGACAAGATTTGAAGGCTAAACAACATGTGAAATACATAGTAGTACTTGAAAAACCCAAAAGAAGAAACCTCAAGCTCTTAAAAACATGATTTACAAAAAACTAGGCAGCATGTGGATAACATAACAGCACTAAAACACCACACAAAGAAGTATAAAAACATGGCAAATATGATTTACTAATGCTTAGACAGCATATGAGCAACATGACAGCACCTAAACATCACAAGAAGAAGCCTAAAAACATTATAAATAGAAATTACAAAAACTAGACAAACAGGAAGTTCACAAATCAACATCTAAATATCATGAAAATAAGCCTAAAAACACTATAAACATGAAATACAAAATTTGGACAGCAAGTGTATACCATATCAACACTAGTACATCACAAAAAGAAGCCTAAAAACACCACGAATATGAAATATAGAATTTAGACAAAATGTGGATGGCATGGCAGCGCATAAAAAAAAACATAGGAGAAACCTCAAAATACCACAAATGATACTTTATGAAGGCAAGACAGCAAATGGATGACACGACAAGGCCTGAACATCATGAAAGAACTCTACGAATTCTACCAACCTGATTTACGAAAATTTGGGTAGCATCTACTTTCTTATTTACTCATTTTAGCTCTAAAAGATGCCCTTTAGGATATAAAAACATGCTTGAGACAGAAAATGAACATCACCTACACGTTCTTACACATATTTTGACTCTTAAAACATGAATTTTAAGATGCAAAACATGCTCAAAACAGAATGGATAACAGCTAGATGTTCATACACACAATTTGACTCTAAAACATACACTTGAAGATGTAAGAACATGCTTAAAACAGAACGGGCAGAACCTACATGCTCTTGTATATGATTTGACTCTAGAACATGCACTTTAAGATGCAAAAAATATTCTTACAAAAGAACAGATAGCCTCTACATGTTTTCATACACGCTTAATGACCCAAAACATGCCCTCTAAAATGCGTAAACACATTCAAAACAACATGGACAACACTTACACCCATTTGACTACAAACAAACACTTTTAAGAGGCAAAAGCACTCCTAAAATAAAAAAGGACAGAATTTATATATTTATCCACATGCTTACAACTCCTAAACAAGTACTAGAATGTGTAGAACGTACCTTGAAACAACTTGGGTGAAGTATGGACAACACCTACACTCAAGATGACACCTAGACATTTTAATGCCATAGGGATACACTAAAGTAAAGAAAGGAAAATAAAGGAACACAAATAACAACGTCCAGCATTTCTAATCCATGCTTAAATCCTTAATGACACATTTACAAGTAAAAAGAGCAAAACAGAATAACAACATTTACTTCCTAAAGCAGCACTTTACGCCACATTTTGACCATCACAAGATGGGTTGTCAAATGGGGAAAAAACAAATGAAACCTCATCCAATCAAAACAGAATCTCAAACCCCTATCTTAATACTTCCGAAGTGGTTCAAAGGAGAAAAGATAAGTCAGAAAAGGTTGATTAAATTAGCACTTTGAAACAGCCTTTGAACATCAAAAAAAGAAGTTTAATGAAGAAATCAAGATAATCAACAACCGTTAGACTGGCACTTTTAGGCACTTGACACAAAACTTTAATATGCTTAAACATTAATGGAAAGAAATAAACATGAAGTGAAATCAACTCCAAAGCACAACCAAAACAAATATGGATTCAGATAATAATTTCAGTGTACAGAGGTCAAGTTGCAGATCCCCAAAAGTGAGTCAAAAAGGCATTAGCACATAAGGTACTCAAGAGAAAAATTTGACACAAAGATATAGCGGTTTTTAAACATTAAAATGATTCAAAATTTCTCTGCAACAACAGAACCAGGCCAATGACATACAAGAATGAAAGTTGGGGATTTGGAAACAAAACCAAAATAAGGCTCACGCACTATCAATTTAAATCAGACTTTTACCATGTTGAATTAGAGCCAACCGAGACACAAAAATGGCAGAACAATAACTCAATCACAAGGACCCCAAATAATATCTTGAAGTACAAAAAAAAAAAGAAAAAAACAAAACTAGAGTAAGACACGAAAACTTGGGAAACTCTCAGAATCCATTAAGCTACACAAACCATTATTTCAGTAATCAAAACAAAGATTTAACCCCTCTAAATGATACAATGCAATCCAACGCTTAACCATATGAACAGTTTTTTTGAAATCAACCATATAAATAGAACTCAGCACTATTTTTCCTCTTTATAGAATCAAGAACTCAAATCATCAAATTGCTAAATCACCAAACTTACAATCTTCAGCCCAGCCATTCATATTTGAAAGGGAAAATAACAGGAATTTAGAATTGGTGACTTACATGAGGATCGGTCGCGGATGAAAAGTGGCAATGGCAAATGGTGATGGTGGTGGTAGATGTGGCAGTGATGGACTACGGAGCTGGAACAGCGACTTGGTTCACATCTCCTTCTTCCCGCGATGGATTTCTCTCTCGGCTCTCCTTCACTCTTCTTTTTTTGGTGATTTCCCCTCTTTAAAATTTTCTTTCAAAAACCAAATTCTCTCTCTCCATCTCTCCTTCTCCTCTCATGAATCCTCTTGATGATTTTCCCCATCCCCCTTTTATCAACAGGTGGAAGAAGAAGAAAACAAGGAGGAGATTTTGAATATCCTCTCCGTGAGTGACGCCATGCCCTTGCTTCTAATCTCCATAGTCTAGCTTCCCTTGTTTCCGTCTTCCTGCCGGCCTGCTAGCTGGCGCCTTCCTCTGCAGCTCTGCAATCTCCTCTTTGAACTAAGAAGGGATCCCGTGAATGTGTTTCTTCTTTTTTTTTTTTTAGTTTATTTTATTTATTTGTTTTATTTATTTTGTTTTTTTTTCGGTTATATAAATTTTTTGGGCTTTCATGAAATTGAGAAGGGATCAACACTTGGGCTTTTGGGACCTCATGCCTTTGATGGGTTTTTATTGCATTTTTGTTGGCTTCTTTTATTCACGATGATTTTATTTTGCTTTGGGCTTCATATAAAAGATGAAAGTTTGGGGTTTGATCCATAAGGAGATTTAGGTCTTTTGGTTTAGTTATTATTATTTATTATTTTTTTATTTTATGATAAAACTAAACTAGAAATTAGAAAAGAAATTTAAAATTTTTTATATTTTTCTTAAGATGCATTTATTTTTATTTATTTGTTATTTTTTGATTTTTTATCAAGTTAGGCTTCGACAGAATAAGAGGTTCACAAACCTCATAGACTAAGATTAATGAACTTGTAGGATAGCTGGCACAATTGCAAACATAATCTATTTGAACAACATGAGTTTCCTTTCACTCCCTTTGAAAGTTTAGGTCTCCAGAAACATGTTCAAATAGATTGAAAACAGATATCACATAAAAGAAAACAAAGCACTTCCTCATCACTAGAGAATGATTCATCGGAGCAAACGGGAAACACAATACATTAGGACAACAGTTCCCTCTCACTCACTTTCTCATATGAAAGCTTGAGTCCTTATAAACATGTCCAAATGGTTTGAAAACAAGAACAAACATACAACATAAAAAAAAATATATTTATTCCTATAAACAGTGCAATTGGCTGTAAGACACACCTAGATAATGCTACACAAAAAACACACAATAAACAAAGAAGAAAAATCAAGAAAAAAAGACACCTATGAGAGAAAATCTCCTAGTGTAACACTAGCATGCAAGAGAAAAGGAAAGGCAAACAAAATAAGGAGAAATTAAATAAGAAAGAAAACGAAATATTTATAAGGGGCGAACTTGACCTAAGATAAGAGCCTAGGGCTTACATACCCAAAAAATTAGGATCAAAGTCCACGTAGTTCGACATATAAGACCATAGCAAGAGGAAAGCTTAGCAAGTTTGGTGAAAAAAGGAAGAAATAAATGATCAACAAAGCTTAGCAAGTTTGGTAAAAAGAGGAAGAAATACATGACCAACATGATCTCACAAGCAAAATGGTTTGAAAGATTAGTATGTGTGTTTTAATTTGTGAAACACATTACCATCATGCTTTTACTCTTTTCATTTTCTATTTTCTAATTTTTATGGATTTTTGAAATAAGAGACACTTTAACACATTAAAACATACTCACCAAAGTTTGACAGAACATATAAACAAAAATGGATACTTAAAAGAAGCTATAAAATATCAAGACATGTCTATAAAAAATTAGATAACGTAGACACAAACAACAATTTATTTAACCTTTAAAGGACAACAATTAAATGTGTTTTCATATGCTAAAAAAAAAAGCCTAATTCCATGCTAGATACCATGGAAACATAGAAACCAGATTGGACAACATTAAGCTTTAACTGCACATGTGAAATGTAGCCACAATGCATGCTAAAGTCCACAGGAGGTGAAAAACCCAAATGTAAAAGAAAATGAGTTACACATGAAAAGCATGAAAATAAGCATAAGAACATGGCAGTCAAATTTGGACAAATTTGAACTACTAACTTTTGCACAAAATTGCATCAAAGTTCATATTATAGATCAAAGAAAAACCCAACATCTGAGATAGCAGAACAAACATTTCTCAAGATCAAAACCAAACCAAATTATATTACCAATCCTTGACAACATTGGGTATCCATTTATCCAACCTAACAGTTAGACTAAATTCATACTAAAAATCAATTCAACAACAAGCCTAGTTTGGACTGTATGCTATACATTTTTCAAGCCAAAACCAATCTAAATTTACCTCTAAATCTATAGTAATAACAGACCCCATTTGGACAAATTCATGCTTTCATTTGGTTAACAGCAGTGAATCAAAATGCAAGTTAGAGACTCAACCATCAATGATATTTCTCAAAGAAAAAGTAAGCTTCATTTCCAAAGAAAATATAAATTTACATGGCAGCAGACATTTTTCAGCATTTGGTTCCATTTTTTAAACCATTTCAACCATCCAAAGAAACTTATAATAGAAAAAGAGAGCACTTCACACATTACTCAGCACTTTAGCCAAAGTTTTATCATTTTAACTATTCAAAAACTGATTCAAAACAAAAGAACAAAACACCAAACCCATTACCCAACATTTTAACCAATTTTTATCATTTTAACTATCCCAAAACAAATTCATACCAGAAAACATATCATTAGGCCAATTACCCGACATTTTAACCAATTTATTAGCACTATAGAGACACAAGCTCAACAATCCAAATGGATACTATATAAAAAGTGCAATCAAAACAAAAAATCAGTATTCCTGCCCATCATTTAGGAATCAGAACGTTGCTTTTATAAGCTAATATCAAAGATAAACCAATAACAAAGAAATAAACATTCACACAACAAACCAAAAATGCAACAATGATATTCAGAGAAGAGAAAACACCTAATAGAACAGGAATAGTATATTAGTAGAAATCATCAATCGAAATAGGAGAGAATAGAAAACAAGAGAAATCAATGAACCAAAAGGAGATGTAAGTTTTACCTCTCTCAACAGTCACAATATGCGCTTACCTAATGTAAATTATGCCTCAACACAATGCTTATTTGCATAGTACCAATCACAATGAAAACAGTAGAGCAATCATTCATCCTAAAACAAAACTGAAGTATAAAAAGATTAGGTTAGAGGGCTTAACTCTCTCTGTCATACAAGACCCCTCCTCATGGGTGCATTTTAGCATATCATTCCATCCCTAAACCAAGTTTGAATGGGCTTGAACAAGTAAAAGAATGAGATAAACGCTTACCTCTCTCGGGAAAACCAAGATGATTCCATGGATGTGTAGAAGCACTGCTGGCAGCGTAGGTCAAAGCCTCTCCCACCTTCGTCCGGCAGCATAGCAGTGGTGGGATGGGCCGGAGATGTGACGAACCTTCCATGCTTTCACTCTCACACACTGTTTTCTCTCTTGCTCCCGCAAATTGCCTTTTCTCGCTCGCGGTTCCTCTCTCCCTTCTCTCAACGTGTAGAGAAATAACAAAATGGGGAAAGAAGAATTCAAGAAATAGCCCTTGCCTCCCTCCCATGGATTCTCCGTCCCTCACACCCTAATTCTAGAAGTGCGATGACCTCATCTCCCTTCTAGAAAAACTGCCCTCCTTTCCCAACTTGAAAATCCCCTCCTGATGCGTGGCGTTCGGATCTCCTGCTGTCGAAGAGGGCGTGCTGTTTGTGCTGTCCGTCCAATCCTAGCTGTCCACTGCATCGACGCATCAGGTAATGACACATGGCATTTTTTTTTGCTTTTTGATTGCTTATACACACTGTTTCAAGCGAGGATTGCTTCGTCTTCACATCCGTTCGCGTCTATTGGTTCCTCACAGAAACATCTTCAATTCTCTTCCTTATGGATGGCTTCCTCGGTGAATGGCTTCATCGGTGAACACTGTATTGCAGTCTATGGGCACTGTATTGTGTTCAATAAAACTTCAAATGAAAAACTTTATATGAGGTTTTACAAAATCCAAACACACACTATCATAATGTGATTGTGATTTTTACAGTTCCACGTCTCCAACTGCTTTGAAGAACAACGAATTAAGTAACTAAACCTGTTGGATTTGTGTAACACCCTTTATCATAACTTAACAACGTCATAACGCTTGTTTAGATAAGTGGTTATATTAATCCTAGTCTTTAATTACATTTATTTCTCCTGAGCATCCAATCCATGATAGATTTGTTATACAATTAGGTTTGGATTCTTTTGCTCAGGTAACATGCTTTGGCATAGTGGAATATAAAATATTAAATAATACAACAAAATATATAAAAACTTTTCTAACATACATACATTATACAACTGTTTAGTACATCGTTTGGTATACATACAATGGGATAGATGAAGTACCCATCTATAAAGAGTAAGGAGACAACAAGTTTGTCACTCATACTCCTTTATAAAATGCCATGAGTGAATAGGTCCTTCATATATCCCTATACATGTGCCCTTTTTCTTTTTATATACAACCAAAAATATCAGCCCTAATTCAACCCAAAAAAACTAAGAATTAGGACTCCAAAAGGTCGGGCTATAGCTATATATTTACTTACTCCTCTATTCTATAGGAAACTCAAAAACAGTGATAACATACACATTCTTGATAATAGTGAAAACTCCTAAGAAAGGAATTTCCACCGTGTCCAAATATACCTCGATTACCATGCAAAATCTAGTAATCTGCTACATATCAGTTCAGAAAATAACTGACATGTACCACTCTAATAATACAGAAAACACCCTACATGCGGTTTAATTTCAAAACTCTTTTTATATAAACACTTGAATATGATTTATCATGAAAACAGATGTGGATGTGGCTATAGAAATGAGATACACATTCAAGTAGGTCGTTCATAGATTAGACTACAAGCATTCAATGTTTACATGTCATAATCATAATCACATAAACCTCGTTCATACAATACATAACATAACATTACATAAATTCTCCATTCTAGGAAGGTATATACAAAATCATTCCCTTCAAGTTAACTGTACTCTTTGGAGGTATACACTAGATCATTCCCCCTGCATTTCCTTCCTTGGGAGTATACACCAGATCATTCCCCATAAGGAAGTTTTCTTAGGAGGTATACACCAGATCATTCCCCCTTCATTTCCTTCCTGGGAGTATACACCAGATCATTCCCCATAAGGAAAATTTAACCTTGCCTTTCACATTACATCAAGAATTTTGATGCCATTCAAGCACTTGTACATAAATATCAACATTCTATTAATAATAGCAAAAGATATGCTAAGTATTATCCATCCTTATCCATTACATCATTTTACTTTTCATTCACATAACATAGGCCGATTCGGGTGGTACCTCAGGCCACTCCCAATGGACATATAAGATTGGCCATTATAGGGAAAGTGCTATATTGCGTTTGGCCAAGGCAAGGAAACCATGAGAATATGGCATTTCTAACTCATATGATTCCTTTCTAGCATCATTCTCATCATTTAAACATTTTGACAACAATTCCACTAATTATGCCTAACACTTTCTCACAGCTCAACATTGTGTAAGTGTACTTTAAGTCATCCTTTTTCATGCCTTTCTAACTCATTATTCATATCAATAATGACAATACCTCTAATCTCAAATTTTCACATTTCTTAAGTATACTTTTAAAGTAAAAAGGTAAGACTTTAAATTGGTAACATTACTTGAAATATAAATTGCCAAGATTTTCTCTCTCTTCCTTTCTTAAAACTAGACATATATAGTTTCTAAGTCATTTTCAAGAGCAATTTCAGCATTGTTCATATGCATTCATTCGGCCAAGGTGACTAAAGCACATTTATTTTGGGTACTTGTGAAGTTAGACAATGGGAAAAGTACCTAAATGCAAATATAACTAGACTTTCTCTCTCTTACCATTTTCTAGTAATTTCTCTCACTCTTTCTAACATAAAATTTGGCCAAAAATTCAGCACTCTTATAACCCTAGTAATTCGGCCAAGGTGAGAAAACAAGCAAAAATGGAGTTGTTTCATCACTTTGCTTGCAATACAACAATATTTATGCAAAATCCATGCAAAAATACCATTTTCTCACTCTAACAACCACAAACTCAGCCTTGACATCAATTAGGGTTTAATAAAATCAAGTTCCATCCATGCAAATTCACCATTTCATGAGTTTCCATGCTTTCTTACATATCTATAATCATAACCACAAGTTATTTCCAACATATCTCATATCCAAGCATACAAATCCATCATACACATGTAGAGAGAGAAATTGCCATCATGCTTACAAGTTTGAAAACACCATAAACATACCATAAAACATGAAAATAATGGCATAGGATTGTTTATCTACCTTAAAAAGCTAATAGATATGTGATTTCCTTATTGATTTGGTGGAAGCTTCTTCTTCTCCAAGGCAAAAATGCAATTAAGCCACTTCCCCTTATTCTCCACCTTTCATGACATTTCTAGTATTTAGGAGAAGAAATAGGTTGAATTAAATTTGACTTATTTACAAAAATGTCACTTTTGCTAAATTGTCAATTTCATCCCTTTTTTTTGTTTTTTGTTTTTTGTTTTTAACAATGGAATTGTCTCTCCTTATCATTGTAATTTTATGCAACTTCCATGGGCTAGGACTGTTCTGCCCTTCCAAAATTTCAAAATTACATAGTAGTCCCTCAACTTTTTCAGAATTTGCCTTTTAGTCCCTAAGAAAAGTGCATTTTTGCCATTAAGTCCAAATTGGCCATTTTTGCTCCCTTTTTCATTCTTTTCAGTTTCAAGGAGTAAAATTACTTAAATAAAATTTCATAAGGCTCATTTCCATAAATTTACTAATTTATTTCTATTTTTGGAAAAATTACAATTTTGCCCCTAAGGCAAAATTACCTTTTTGCCCTTTATATTAAAACTATCATTTCACTCTCTTTCTTTCTTCTTTTGATCAAGAATAAGTAAGGATTTCTAATTCCCACCTTCATAGAATATTTAGGGTAAAAACTAAAATGTTCCCACCTCATATAAAATAGCTATCGTACTCATAGTGTGAAATTACAATTTTACCCTTTTTAGGAAAAATTGCCTTTCAACATCAATGTAAGTAATTTCTTGCATAACTAGATTCTTCTTCTCTCTTAAATGAAAATAATAAGAGTCTTCTGACATAACTTCATGAAATAAAAGAGTTAAACTAATTATTCATTTTATGGTAAAATTACCATTTTACCTTTATTTACCAAATTTTCAACTTCATTCTTTTATCACAAAAGTGATTATATAAGGATAAAAATGTTCATTCTAACTCCTTAATAAATCATCCTTAACCCTTCACAAATAATGCTAACAATAATAATAACAACAATGTCATCATAAGATACAAATGTTAGGAGCGGATGTTACAGTTTGCATTACTTCCATTGACTTTTCTATTCTGATTATGTTATATTGATACTTCATATAGTACTGAGTTTTATTGTCTTGGTTATTTCAACCAGTGCAAACCACACAGGAGTAGGAATGTGTTTTGCTTTCATTTTGACTTGAAGACTCATTTATAGGATTAGAATTATCCATGGCTATGTTTGAAAATGTGTCCATGAAGGATCAAGTGCTGAACCAAGTTTAGGGGTTATATGGGTAGCAATATACAAAGGTAAATGATATACCAAACGCTTGACTATTTCACTATGAGGAGTAGAGAAAGTTTGTAGCAGGTGCTATAGATGCTTCATCCAAAGCTTTTTTCTCCAGTCAAACCAGAATTTCAACAACAGCACTTTCTGATTAGGACTGTGATATTGTATTGGCCATTCCCGAAGAAGAGGAAAGCAAATCCACACCATGGGTACAACAGAGTACCGTTGCATTCGCAAAGAGGAAGAAGAGGAATCATTACCCAGCCAAAATGATGCGTATAAGTAACGAAAAAGGACAAAAAATTCTTGTGGCACGTGGCATGCTGTGGTGCGTCAATCTCACAGACGGCTCGGATTTGCCCAACAGCATGGACAGCACGCCTCCTTCGACAGCAGGGAATTTGAACGCTGATGCGTGAGACACCCTTTCTTTTATTTTGTGTTTTTTGGTTTTTATAATTAGGTCAAAAGGGCATAATGATGAGAGGTAAAATGGAGAAATCAATTTCAAAATACTTACTATTTTCTATTATTTTTATTTATCTTTTCTTTAAAATAATTTTGTTTTGTTTTTTCTATCTTATTATTATTTTATTTATTTATTTTTAAATTTTTATTTTTATTGTATTTTGAAATGAAGGAAAAAGTCTAAAACCTACTTAATCAATTTTAAATTTATTTTTATTTATTAATTTTCATTTATTTTTTGTTTATACAAAAAAATATCCAAATAAAATATAGTGTTTATAGTTGCCCTTCTTTGTTTGTTTCTTAGGTAAGAAGAGTGAAAATATAATTTGAAATGTTCTTTCCTAAGGAGCAAGAAAAAGATAAATAACATGTATCTTTTTGGCATGACAACACTAAAAAAATAGCTAGAATGTAAAAAAATCACCTAACTAAAAAAAGACTGACTATAAAAGAACCAAAATGGAAGCATCATCTCCATGAGACATCACCTTCGAAGTAAAGAGAAAAGAAATGTAGACATCACTTCCATTCATTATTATTATATATATTTTAATTATATTTTAAAAATGCTAGGACAAAATACAGTGTTCACAGTTGCTAATATTTACTTGTTTCTTAGTTAAGAAGAGTGAAAATGCAATTTGAGATGTTCTTTCTTAAGGAGTAAGTAAAGATGGAGAACATATATATTGTCTGGCATAAAACACTAAATAACAACAAAAGCATGAAAAATTACCTAGATGATAGAAGGACAGAGGAACACAAGAACTTCGCGTAGAAAAGAAAAAAGATGAGACCTCCTTTAAAAAGCATCATCTCCAAGGAAAAAAGAAAAAGGGTACCATAGCTTTGACTGATCAGAGGAAAATAAAGAGGAAGGCAATAACTTTGATTGATTGACAAAAGATAAAGGGTGTCAGCTATAACTTTGATTAAACTTATGATGGGGGTGTTAGAACTTTGATTGACTAATAGAAAAATAAAAGGGTGTCGACTAGAACTTTGACTAGACTTATGACAAGGCGTCAAAACTTCGATTGATTAAGAAAAATAAAAGGGTATTAGCTAGACCTTTGACTAGACTTACGACGGGGGCATTAGAATTTAGTCTGACTTATAGAAAAATGAAAGGGTGTTAGCTAGAGCTTCGAATATACTTATGACAGGAGTACCAAAACTTCGACTAGATTTTATAAGGTGTCGGCTAGACTTTCGAGTAGACTTATGATGAGAACAATAGAACTTCAACTGGATTTAAAGACGTCGGCTAGACCTTCAACTAGACTTATGACAGGGTATAAGAACTTTGACTGATTTTAAAGATATCGGCTATACCTTCTAATAAACTTATGATAGGTTGTCAGAACTTCAACTGACCTTAAACATGTCGGCTAGACCTTCGACTAGACTTACGACGAGGCATCCAAACTTCAACTAACTTTAAAGATGTATAGCATAGGCAAGTATATTTTTGTAATTATGTATTGGCATGATAAAGGGATGAAGTAAAGCAAAAAGCATATACTGCAAAGTATTTTCAAATCAGAGATATCAAAATCTCACCTTATTTGCTTTTATTCTTGGTTGGTTAAGATAATATTACCCATTTGGAAGAGAATTCGTCTAACTAAAACCTTTCCAACAAACATCAAGTTGCATCCACAAATGATGATAGTTCAACTTTCTACATTGTAGTTGAGTTAGAGGAAAAGATATTTGTGCTTAATAGTGCCTTGACCATGCATTCTTTATAACACCCTAATCATGTAGCTTTTCTTATACATATTTTCTTTCATAAACCATTTAGCTACGAGATTGACATGTTATATTTACTTTCATCCTTAACTATTACCCGAGTATGATTTTAAATTTTCATTTAGTATTTAATTAGGCTTGGGATCCATTACTTAGGCATTTCATTTGTACATTGCATAGAGGAAGACTAGATAAATAAAACATTACTTTAATGAATAACGCAACAGAAATTTAAACCTCATTCATATATTTTCATTCAATCAATAATTAAAATGCTATACATATATCTCAGGATATGTGAAATCCATTCAATCTCTTAGGGTAAGGAGGTAACAAACCTACCACTCAAACCCGTCTCAATACTATCTTGCTATCGGATATCACTTTCACATATCTCTACCCTTTCATTATATACATACATCAAAGTGATTTATCTAGAAACATAATTATACGATTATTCAAAAGTACAGTACATCTCATTTCACTGAGGAGAACAGCCAACCATCCATATCTCTTGCAGTACTATAAGAGCCTTAATTATCTGATACATACCAGTAACAGTATGAGAAATAAATTTTCAGTAGCCAAACAATCTATTTTAAAACTCTGGTATGTACCACCATAGTGATACGAAAAACATCACTACATTCTTTATTTTTAAAGCATCATTTATTCTATTAGGATGCAACATATAAACTACATATGTGTATGGCATGTATTTATGAATATACAGCATAATAGTTCACCATAAAAGTCATCGCATATACTAGTTCAGTATCATGATCATAAAATAGTTCTAGTCATAAATAGGGGAACCATGTTCATCAGTCATAAGGAAAACATTTACCAGTAATCAAGAAAACATTTATCAGTCATTGGCTCAAGGTCATAGTCAACGAAAGAGAGACTTAAGAGTATCGTGAGAGTCACCTAGTGAACTATTCCACGTACTACTGCTTACATGAATGAGTTAATTTATTGCCAGTCAATGTGAAATTATTCTGTCATTAGTAGTATTTGAGGCGTCCCTTAGTGGATCCAAGTACCCCTCATTGGATTGTCTCTTAGATTAATCCTACCAACGACATTACTCCCTTCAGTTTAAATTTAATGAATCATCTCCTAGATCCGATTATCCCAGTGGGATTACTCCTTTCCTCCCAAACAGGACTGGTTTAAATTTAATGAAATGTCTCATAAATCGATTCTCCCAGTGGGATTACTCCCTTCCTCCTAAATGAGACTGGTTTAAATTTAATGAATAGTCTCTTAGATTGATTCTACAAGCAGGATTACTCCCTTCCCCCCAAATGGGACTGGTTTAAGATTTTCATTTTATCAATTAAACTCATGGGATCATTGTTATTTTGCACAGATCATTTTCTCTCTGCTTTTGGGCGGATTATGATGCTATAGAATCACCACCTCTTACCGGTGGATCATATTTTCATTACGCTATTTCCTATATATGGACTAGGATGATTTGGCTTGTACTCATGATTATGCTAAATTCTAAGTAAATGCCCCCTTTTTAGTGGCCATCTTAGGTTACACTAACTTAGAATTTGCCATCATCACTACATTCTCATACTCTTGTGGAATGCCTAATTGTTGTCCCATACCAAAAATTATTCATTCGGTTACAAGACTATCTATCCTAGAACATATGTAGGAATTACTTCCTCTAAGTTATCTTTCTTTCTAGTCTAAGTCTTCCTTTCCCTTTTATGTTTTCCTCTCATTCTATGTTTCCTTTTATTTTATTCTTTTCATTTCTAATTCCTTTCCTTTTCATTCATTTTTTTCATGATATTAGGCCTTTTTAAGATATAACCCTTATGTGTTGGCTAATACCTTCATAATCAAATTGTGTGGATATGGAAGATCATACATTCCATTTAGACAAGTTATAACATACATTGTCACAATTCTATGCCTTAACCATCCACTTCTCCTTTCTTGAAACTAGTAAGCATTATAACCTTAACATTTTTTGCTTACCATTTCATTACAAAAATTTTGACCATTTCAAGGAAGACTAGGTGGGAGGTCTTGGCCAAAGGAAGTGGGCAAGGGAAAAGTGAGGCTTTCATGCCATACATTCCCATTTTCCCATCCTTTAAATCATATAAATACCGTCACATCACTTTTTCTTCCATTTTCATAAAATTTCCTTGATACATACCATTACACAATAAGGGTTCTAGGTGAACTATCAATCCATTCTTTTACCATTTCTATTGCACTTTACTTTCAACATATCCATGTATACATATAAGCATCCTTGTTCTTCTTTTGAAATATATGAATACATAGATATTTTTCTCCCTTCTCATTGGAATATACTATCAATGTTAGGACTTCATAATTATGTTAAACCATTCATCAAACAATCATCAAAATACATCATTTTCCCCTTCATTCTTGCCTTGATTGAAACCATAGATAAATTTCCATACCAAATTCCCTTTGCAAGATCTCGGCCAAAGTACAAGAAAAGGGTAAATGGGAGAGTTTCATCAAAACAATAATTCTCTCTCTTTTCCTAGCTTATGGCCGATACACTAATAATAACTATAAGCTCAAATTAGACGAAATTCTTTTCATAAGAACACCACAAGCTTTTGGCTAAAAGGGAAAAGAAAGGGAATCTATGTGGTTTCCAACCAATTCTTTCCTTTCTCTCATTTTCATCAATTATCAAGTGTAAAAATATCATTTTCTCACCATAATCATGACAATCCCAACATTTCATAATCAATTCCAACAAGAAGGCTTCATGAACATAATGAACCAAAATTCACAATTTCACCATAAATCATTCAATCAACCATTCCAATACTCATAAACACATCCATACAACAACATAAGCATAACCCAATAGATTTTCAAACAAATAAGAATGGAGAGAGAGAAACCTATTATTCATGAAAGCCATGGAAATTCTTCAACCACATGAAAGACACCATAAACCATGAAATAAAGGGTGTAAGATTGTTTAGCTACCTTGATTTGCCAATAAAAGTGCTTTATTCTTGGAGTTTCCCTCACTTTTGCTTCTTCCTCTTCTTCCTTCAAGCTCTCGGTTTTCCTCCTTCTCTCCCTCATGTCGGTTTTTCCTTTTTCATAAGGAAGAAGAAGCCGTGCTTAATTAGGGAGAAAAAATGACCATTTTGCCCTTGGTGGCAAAATGACCATTTTACCCTTCAATTTTCATCAAATAGCCATGGGTTTAGTGAAAGGGTATCCTTGGAATTTTACAAACTTTTTCTTGTCAAATTGACTATTTTGTCCTTTTGCTAAAATTACCATTTTACCCTTAGTGTAAAATTACCATTTTGCCCTTTATGGCAAAATAACTATTTTACCCCTCACTTGCCTTCATATTTTCGAAAAGTGTAGGGAGATGATCTTGAGGGAATTTTTCATAATGTTTTTAAGTGAAATTACCATTTTACCCTTGGGTAAAAATTGACTATTTTGTCCTTATGATGTTTTCATAAAGTCATAATGACTTTAAGATATTTTCTCCAGATATTTTTTGCTGTAATCATTACATTTTGGATATTTTTCAACATCATTATTACATGTCATAAATGATCTAGATATTTTGGAGGCGTAATGATTACACTTTAGATATTTTAACAACTTTTCCTTTTTTCACTTTAGTCCTTGACTTTTCTTTCAATTTGGTCCCTCTCTTCTTTAGGGAAACCTTGGGCTCTTTAAATACAATTATTTAGGTATGCAATTGCTAGATTTAAGATTTAATAACATACTCGAGGACATGAAAAGTGGATATTACATTCTTGCGCCATGGTGAGAACTCAGTAGTCAATACTTATGGACCTGATTAACATGTATACTCCTTCATCTAGAGCTTTGAATAGACTTACGATAGGGCTTCAGAACTTCGACTAACTTGTAGAAAAATAAAAGGGTGTTAACTAGACCTTTGATTAGACTTATGACGGAGGAGTCAGAACTTCAACTGACTAACAGAAAAATAAGAAGGTTTCAACTAGACCTTTGACTAGAATTACGACAGGGGCATTAAAACTTCAACTAACTAACAAAAAAAATAAAGGGTGTCAGCTAGAGCTTCGACTAGACTTATGACGGGGGCACCAAAACTTTGACCACATTTTAAAAGGTGTTAGCTAGACCTTCGATTAGACTTACGACGAAAACACTAGAACTTCAATTGACTTTAAAGATGTATAGCATAGGTAAGTATATTTTTTGTGATGATGTATTGGCATGATAAAGGGATGTAGTAAATCAAAAAGTAGATAATACAGAGTATTTGCAAATCAGAGATATCAAAATGTCACCTTATTTACTTTTATTCTTGGTTGGTTAAGAAAATATTAACCATTTGGCAGAGAATTCATCTAACCAAAACCTTTCCAGAAAACATCAAGTTACATTCATAAAAGGTGACATTTCAGCTTGCTACATTATAGTTAAGTCAGTGGAAAAAATATTTTTGCTTAATAATGCCTTAACGATGCATTCTTGCACTATGATGAGAACCTAATAGTCAATACTTATGGACTTGATTAACATGTATACTCCTTTGATTCATTTGGCAGAGACCCCTTGGATTTTCACGAGGAAATAGAGAAAATATTAATGAAATCATTATGCTTTTCACTCAAGTAATATTTCAAAATGTCTTACCGATTGACCTTTCTTATTTTACTTCATGAATAATTTTAGCAGTTAGCATACAAATATCATAACAGAATTATAGAAACATTGATAGAGATTTTATTGAATGAATAAACCTCTTTTAATTAGAAAGGAATGAACACGGGTCTTCAATTTATGATGAGAATAAGCAAAAGCCCTTTGTCAATGGTTCTTGCATGTGATATGATCCATTGTGAGAGTTGCCATAGATATGCATATTATGAATGTTAGAAAATTACTGCCGCTTCCATTTAGTTCATTGTCTAAGCATATACTTCATAAACCAAGGCTTCTGACCATGCAATATCATCATTCATCTTGCCTATTTTCCCTTGTAGAATTTTTGTTGATTTCTGTAACACCCTAACCTTATAGCCTTTTCCAATAAATACTTATTTTATAAATCATCACGCTATAAGACTGGTTTGTTACCCTTACTTTTATCCTTAATTATCTAAGTATGATTGTAATATCTGGGTAGGTTTAGGTCCTTTACTCAGGTACTTTATTCATACATTGCACAGCAGAAGACTATATGGTAAAAATTTAACAATAACACAGTGGAAGACAAAACCTCAATAATATTTATTTTTCCTCATACATGAAGTTTGGTCAATACATAGGGTAAGGAGGCAATAATCCTGCCACTCAAACCTTTATTAAATTATTCCTACTAGTGAATACAAATTTCCATACACTGCCAAAACCCATATCCCTTGCCAAACCTTTAGTAACCATGAAGAGTGTATATCAATCAACGTTACTTCTAGCTCCAATAGTAGGGTATACCTGGTTATCTGATACATACCAGGATAATTGTCAAAAATAAATTCCCATTAACTGAACAATTCCTTTGTTTTGAAAACCTCTAGTATGTACCACTATAATAATATGGAAAACATTATACATTCTTTATTTTAAAGTACAATATAAACTATTGGGAATGTCATGCATGATTCACATATATAAATATGGCATGTATTTATGAAAGCATAACATAATTCATTGTGAAGATAGTTCACCATTCATAAACTTTTCATAACATCATTTCATAATGAAGGCATAACATAGGTATCAATATATACATGTTTCATTCATCATTATAAGATCATAAAGATCATAAAAGTCATGGAAAAACATTTATAACATTCATTGTGGCTAATGCCACTTTTCTCATAAGAGAAACATTCATAACAGAAACATAAGAGTATCAGGAGAGTCACTCAGTAAACTACTCCACGTACCACTACCTGCATGAGTGAGTTAATTTACTTTCCAGTCATGTGACAATTCTACCACTGGTACTATCTGAGGTGTCCCACAGTGGATCCAAGTACCCATTCATTCATGGTCACTGCCTTTAGGTAGATTACTGAAATTTTAAATTAAGCTCACGGGATCATTGTGATCTCACAGGTCCTTTCCTATTTGCTTTTGGGTGGATCATGATGCTATGGAATTACCACCCCTTATCGGTGGGTCACATTCCCAATACGCTATCCTATACGTATACTTTAGGATGATGTGACTTGTACACATGGTTATGCTAAATTCTAAGTAAATGTCCCTTTTTCATTTGGCCATACTAAGTTACACTAACTTAGAATTTGTAACCATCACAGTGTTTTCTAAAGTCCTTGTATCTGAGTGGATGTTTTACCATCCAAATTTATGACACAACTATGGAATGCCCAACGATTGTCCCATACAGACAATTGGTCACTCAGTGACAAGTCCATTTATCCTTAAGCATACATCAAGGACACTTTCTCTAGTTTGATGCATGCTGTGCCAATGCTATCTAGCAACTACACCTAAGGCAGTGAACCTATCGATGCAGCCTAGTGCAATGGTGAGTATCAAGGTTGTATCCCACAGGAATGGAAAGGCCTAGAGTTACTACTTGTTTTCTGTTATCTAGCTTGTAATTCAAAGTAATTTCAGTTCTAATTAAACTAAAAACTAAGCTAAGTGCAATAATAACTACTCAACGCTAATTGACAGGAGGAGGAATTAATCAAGACAGAAAAGAAAACCCAATGGGAACCTAAACTAGTTGGTAAATACAACAGATAATGGATGACTAAATCTGATTCTGCTACCTGTGAGTGAATTCTAATTCTAATTCAAATTCTCTGTTGGTCTCAATGAATTTCTTAAACCTAAAATCTACCACTGGCTGGTTCTTCCTAATAGTTAATTTTAGATAAGCATTATCGGTCTAATTCACTACTATTAAGAGTCATTACTTCTTAATCCCGCAATTTATTAACCTTAGTTTTAAGCGATAACAAATTTTTCGTTACAATTAGGTGTCCAATCTCAATTAAAATCTATCGATTATTAAAAGAAATCTAAAGAGCCTCCATTGCAATGTCTTGCCAACAAAAACATAAATAGTCATTCATAACGTAACGCAGATCACATAATCAATGTTCAACCATCCATGCAAATTAAATTCAAGCTACCAACATAGTTTAGGACCCAATGGGTTTTACAAATTTAGTTACACATAAACATCATCCAACAGTCCAGAAAATCCACAATTAAGAGAAATAACAGTGTAAAAAATTATATACGTCCCTCTTCTCTTTAATAGCAGATGGAACAGTGCAGAATAGTCACTGAAAAGCTGCTAGAAAAGGACCAGAAAATGTAATTTAAAAGCGGTCCAACAGGTCACAATCGGGTCGGGTCGCAAGTTACGGATCCCTGATGGAAAACGGCTCCATAGACCACCGGAGCTATAGCGAAAGGTTGTAGGGGAGGCGATGAGTGACAGGGGGTCGCTTTTAGGTGGTGGCTTGGACGGACGACAGCAGAACCAGCTCTAAAACGCAGATGGGTTGTAATTTGGATCCTTCTTGGATCTCTCCGATGTAGGTTGTTTGACGGCCGGTGAGCTACGAGAAGGTGCCGTAGGAGTTGCCTGAAGCTGCAGGGTGCGACGGCGGGTGGTGGAACAGTTGAAAAATGCTCGGAGGAGCTCAAACTCGAACAAGTTTTACAACCGGGTTGCAAGCTTTCTCTCTTGTTACGGACGCCATGAACGTCACCGCGGATAGCCAAGGCGGTAGAGGACCTTCCGTGGAGCCTCTCTGCTCTCTAGTCGGACTCTCTCGGTGGTGGTTCTCTAGTCGTCTCTCTCTCGCGTGTGATGGTTCTCTTGGGTAGGTACTGTTTCGTGCATAGGTCTCAGTCATGCCATGCTCGTTTGGGTATCCTCCAAATGCACTGTTCCTATTGGATTCTAAACGCTACCCTTCGGGTCATTTTTGGGTTTTCGGGTCTGCTCAGGTCTTCTCATATGTTACTGTTCAATTCCCATTCAAAAACGCGCTGCACACCTTCATTTTACGCGATCTGGATCTTCAAACTGGGTCTTCGGGTCTGCCTCACCTTTTCCACATGGGTCTCTTACTTTTTTCCCCATTTCAGCCCAGTCTAAGACCTAATAAGGCTGGTCCAAGGCCCAATAAGAAAAATTTGCCCAAATAGACTATTTTAAGTGCTCTGAAGGCTATCTAGGCTCGAAATTGCTTCGTTTGCTGACGATAACTTGATAAAATGCATGAGAATGAAAATGAAGCAACCTTAGGTGATTTTTAGAATAAAATTACATAAAATGCTCAAAAATTAGACAATTAACATCAAGAAATTAAGTATAAAATAAGGCTCTTCAAATCACCCCACATTTAAGCTTTTGCTTGTCCTCAAGAAAACACTAACTCAGTCTTTAAACAAACAGCAATAGTTTCTCAAAGTCCAAACCTAGTCCACAGTTAATAATTCCTAACATATCCCCCGTGAAAGTTGATCATAGACCAAATTGCAAAACCTTGACGCAGAATAGAGATAATAACGATGCATGCACAACTTGGCCAAAAATTCAATGCCAAATATTTAAGAATCAATGCCTCTAAGAGATATCTCAAATCACTCAAAGTGTATACTGGTAAGGTACAAATCCCTCAAGCAACTTCACAAGAATATGTCTACTATATGCTTGCTCATAAATCTCATCTCCGCTACTGCTAAACATTGAATACCAAAATCAAGGGGTCTTACAGGGTTGTAATGAGATTACGGTGATGGTAGGGAAGAAATTTTTGGTAGAAGTGGCATAGATGCTAAAAAATTCATGCAATTTAAGCATCATGAAGGATTAAAGGATTAAATGCAACAAATGTTAAACATAACAATTCTTACTAAGTTTTCAATGAAGTTGGAGATGCTCAGAGAATATAATATCAACAAGCAGACTATTCTTATTATTATCTCTTCTCTTTTTTTTTTCATCATTTTTTTTCATAATTAGCCTGCATGCTGACATTTTTGGATTGAAGGGAGCATCTAGAATGATAAAAAAAAAACTTAGTGTACTATTACCAATTAAGGTAGTGCATTTTTTTTTTCCATGTATAAAGAGTAAATCACACAAATTTCAGCAAATGGAGTGAAGAAAGAAGATAGTGTATAAAAAGGAATATGAGGTGTAAAATGTAAGTGATGAAGAAAAAGTCAAGGCCCAACAGTGGCTAACTAAGGAAGGCACATGGGGTAGGCTTTTTGGCAAAAATAGTGTATCCTAAGTTGCCTAAATCATCTGATATTCAAAAGTTTATGTAACTTCAACAAGTATTACAGAGCAAGTTCTAGAGACACGATCAAGTGAAATACACACTCAACAAAAAGAATTCGAAGCATATTTATAATAAATGCTTATCTTAGGCTTAAATCTCACGTTTGAAGTGTGACTAAATTGCATATGGTTCTCAAATATTTCCATATGAATTACCAATCAAGAAGTGCATGCATATTGCATTATCAACATCGTAAATAAAAAATTGAACAATTTGAAAAAAATAATCAAGCAACACTGGTATAACCCAGCCGTGGTCAAAAATATATTAGGCAATAAAATTGCTTTCTAACATACACTATGAGAAACAATGCCTGCCCATTCATGACTAAATCATACATGCTCAAAAGACAATCAAAGACTCAAGTGCATAGAATCAAGCAAACAAAAAAAAATAAAGTTTCATACCTTATATCCACTATCAAACTAAATACAACATCAGCAAATGCAACATCCAAATCATAGATACCCACCCCACACTTGAGAAAGACACTGCCCTCAGTGTACAGCAAAGGGTATACCACAGAAATAAAAGCAGAAAGTACAGCAATAAGCAAAGATAATCTAAAAGTTTTAATGTACCTCACAATATGAAAAAGAAGAAAATAGGCAAAAATAAAATAACACAAATAAAGTAAATAAATAAATAAATAAACACTACTTCTTTTTGTTTGAGTCTTTTAGCTGGACTCATTCCTTCTATCACTCTTGTAGGTAAAGCACCATGTGCACTCGCTCCTCGACCTCCAATGGGTCTCCATAGTAGTGCTTTAGACGATGCCCATTCACTTTGAAATCTCTTTGGTCAGGGTGATACACTTCAACTATACCATAGGGGAAGACCTGCTTGACCACAAATGGCTTGACCATCGACTCCTAAGCTTTCTTGGAAAAAGATGAAAACGTGAGTTATAAAGTAATACTCTATCTCCCACCTGAAAATATTTAGAGCTACGAAGCCTCTGGTCATGCCACTTCTTAGTTTGAGCTTTGTAAATGGATGAGTTTCCATAAGCTTGGTGACGCCATTCTTCTAGCTCATCCAGTTGCCACAATCTCTCTTTACCTATAGAACTAACATCAAAATTACATGTTTTAAGAGCCCACAATGCTTTATGTTCTAGTTCAATGGGTAAATGACAAGTCTTTCCATATACTAGCCTATATGGTGTAAATCCAGTAGAAGTTCTATAGGCTGTCCTAAAGGCCCACAATGCATCATCCAATTTGGATGCCCAATCCTTCCTACTCACCCCCATAGTTTCCTCTAAGATTCTCTTTAAACCCCTGTTAGTTACCTCTACTTGCCCACTGGTTTGCGGGTGATAAGGTGTTGAAAACTTGTGAGATACTCCATAATGTTTAAGTACTTTCTCGAGTTGGGAGCTACATAAATGGGTCCCTTTATCACTAATCAGCGCCCTAGGTGTACCAAACCTAGCAAATTTTTTTTAATGAATCTAGCCACTACCCTGACATCATTATTGGGGAGAGCTTGAGCCTCTGGCCAATTAGAGAAATATTCAACAGCTACCAGAATATACTTATTACAAAATGAGGAAGGAAAAGGGCCCATAAAGTCAATACCCCACACATAAAAAATTTCAACCACTTGCACACTCTTTTAGGGCATTTCATCACGGGTGGAGATGTTACCTAACCTCTGACAAGCATCACAAACCTGGACATATGCTCTAGCATCCTGGAATATGGTTGGCCAGTAGAACCCTGCTTCAAGCACCTTTCTAGCAGTATGATTGGCAGCCTGGTGGCCTCCCGTTGGTCCTTCCTGGCAATGCCTTAAAATCTGGCAAATTTCCTCCCCATGTATGATCTCTTGATTACTTGGTCTGCATAAATACGGAACAAGAAAGGACCTTCCCAAATGTAGTATTTCAACTTAGCAAATAATTTCTTCTTTTGCTGGGTAGTCATACCCTTTGGTAAAACCCTTGCCACCAAATAGTTAGCATAATCACAAAACCAAGGGGAATCAGTACATACCTAAACTTCCTTCAAATGCTCATCTGGGAAGTTATCATCAATGGCTCTCTCATCCAAGGCCTCCCAGTTTGGATTCTCCAACCTTGATAAGTGATCTGCAGCCAAGTTCTCCACACCCTTCTTATCCTTGATCTCAATATCAAATTCCTGCAACAGCAAAATCCATCTAATGAGTCTAGGCTTAGCATCATGCTTACCGAACAAATACTTCAAGGCTGAATGATCCGTGTAAACCATGGTCTTGGATAGCAATAGGTAGCATCGAAATTTGTCGAAAGCATAGACCACTGCAAGTAACTCCTTTTTAGTAGTGGTATAGTGCTCTTGGGCATCAGTCAAGGTCTTGCTAGCATAATAAATTGGCTGAAACTTTTTATCAATCCTTTGACCTAACACAGCTCCAACTGCAAAGTCACTAGCATCACACATTAGTTCAAAAGGTAGCCCCTACTTAGGTGGAACCATAATAGGGGCTGTGGTTAGTCGTTCTTTTAGTAACTTAAATGCATGCAAACAATTAGTATCAAACACAAAACATACATCCTTGACAAGCAACTGATTTAAGGGCCTAGCAATCTTAGAGAAATCTCTAATAAATCTCCTATAAAAATTAGCATGCCCTAAGAAACTCCTAACAGCCTTAACAGAACTAGGGGGTGGTAGTTTTAATATAATCTCAACCTTAGCCTTATCTACCTCCATCCCTGCATGTGATATCTTATGCCCAAGAAAAATCCCCTATCTCACCATAAAGTAACACTTTTCCCAATTAAGAACTAAGTTTGCTTCTATGCATCGTGCAAGCATACACTCTAAGTTAAGCAAACAAAGAGAGAAAGAGTTACCAAAAATTGAGAAGTCATCCATAAATACCTCCACAGACTCCTCAATCATATCATGGAAGATTGCCATCATGCACTACTGAAAAGTGGCTGGTGCGTTGCATAGTCCAAAAGGCATCCTCCTATAAGCGAACATTCCATATGGGCAGGTAAAGGTGGTCTTCTCTTGGTCTTCGGGTGTAATGGGAATCTGAAAGTAACCTGAAAAACCATCAAGAAAGTAATAGAACATATGACTTGCCAAACGTTCAAGCATTTGGTCAATGAAAGGAAGAGGAAAATGGTCTTTCCGGGTTACATCATTGAGTCTCCTATAATCAATGCAAACCTGAAAACCTATTACTATCCTAGTGGGTATGAGTTCATCCTTCTCCTTCTTGACCACTGTCATGCCACCCTTCTTAGGTACAACCTGCACAGGACTAACCCAAGAGCTATCAAAAATAGGATAAATCAAACCTGCATCAAGAAGTTAATTACCTCCTTTTTCACCACTTCCTTCATGTTTGGGTTCAATTGTCTCTGTGGTTGCACCACTAGCCTATAGCTATCCTCCATCAGGATCTTATGTGAACAATAGCTAGGATTAATCCTAGGAATGTCTACCATCTTGTAAGAAAAGGCCCTAGGGTATTTCCTAAGAGAGCTCAAAGTCATCTCCCTCTCCTCAAGTGTCAAGTTAGCTGCTATAATTACTGGCAGCTTCTCTGCCTCATCCAAATAGGCGTAGCTTAAGTGCTTGGGTAACTTCTTTAATTCCAAGGCCGGAGGGTCCTCAATTGAAGGTTTCACCTTCTACATCTCTGACTTGTCAAGAGAAACAAAAGGGTCAGTGGAGTTGCTGGGCTCAATAGCCAGTAAATAAGGTAGTTGTTCCAACACTTGCTCATTGGACAACTCATCCTCATCTCCTTGTAACGCCACCTGTAAAGGGTCATCAAGTAAAAATTCCTATAATTTAGATTCAACCACATCATCCAAGAAATCTACAGAATATATAGTATCATCATGATCTAAAGATTATCTCTTAGAGGTAGCTAAGTCAAAAGTAACAATTTCATCCCTTACTCTAAGTTTCAACTTCCTATCAAAAACATCTATAATAGTCCTAGACGTTGCAAGGAAAGGCCTACCTAGAATCAAGGGTACGCTACTCTCACCCTCTGTATCCATCACAACAAAATCAATAAGAAATATAAATTTACCAACCTTTACAAGGACATCTTCGACTATACCTCTAGGATATTTAACAATTCTATTAGCCAATTATATATTCATCCTAGTAGGTTTTGGCTCACTCAATCCTAGTCTATCAAAAAAGATAGTAGGCATCAAATTTATGCTAGCTCCTAGATCAGCTAAAGCATCTATGACAGACAGTTCACCAATTACACAAGGTACAATAAAACTCCCTAGATCACGCTTCTTAACAGGCAGCTTGTTTTGTAGGATTGTTGAGCATTCCTCATTCAATGTCATCAGTCCCAAATCCTCCAGTTTCCTCTTGTTGCTTAGTATTTCCTTCAAAAACTTCGCATAGTGAGGCATTTGCGAAATGGCTTCAACAAAAGGAAGGTTAATCCTCAGCTATTTAAATAGATCAAGAAACTTACCAAACTGCTGATCCACTTTCTCCTGTTTTAGTCTAGCAGGGTATGGAATGGGCGGCTGGTACTCTCTTATAGGGCTCTTCTTACCATCAACTTGCACTGGCTTAGTTACCTCAGGCTCTAGGTCTTTATTGAAATTTGCATCCTGTACATCAGTATTGTCATCATCAGGTAAAAGTAAAGGACTAGTACTTGCTTGCTTGATCTTAGAGTAATAGTCTTGCAATGCTCCCTTGGATTAGACTCTGTTGTGCTGGAGAGCATCCCTGGCTGTCTTTCAACCAACATCTTAGAAATATGGCCTATCTGGTTCTCCAAGTTTTGAATGAAGGCCTGTTAGTTTCTAAGTGTTGTGTCCGTTTGCCGGAACTTTATCTCTAAAGTGGACACAAACTTCATCATCAATTCCTCCAGATTGGGCTTCTTCTCCTGCCTTTGAGGAAATTGATTTAGGGTAGCTTACTACTGGTGTAATCACTGAAAACCTAGTGGACCCTGGTTACTAGTATTTCTCCATCCAAAATTTGGATGATTCCTGCACCTAGGGTTGTATGTGTTGCTATATGGATCATTATGCTATCTTGGAGTGTTCCCCTTGTAATTTACCTGTTCAAAATTAGAAGAACCACTGTGAGAAGAAAATGAAGAATAGGGGTTAGCAAACATACCTCTTGCATTACAATTAACACCATAATATGGGCCACCACAGAACTCGCAGCTTGACTGTGCTGCCTGCACTAGCATCTAGAGTTGGTGAATCTTCTTGGCCAGAAGCTCCACTTGAGCTGCCAATGTTGATATAGAGTCTGACTGGTTAACCACTCCCTGCTGTCCTAGCTTATCCCTTGAGGATTGCCACTGATAGTTGTTCATGGCCATTTCCTCGATTAAACTCTATACCTGTTCAGGGGTTTTATTATTTAATGCACCCCCTGCTGCCGCATCCACCATCTGCCTTGTGGCTATATTTAACCTGCATCCACACAAGCAATCCATGATGTGGGAAAACCTTAGTAAGTCTTTGTATCTCTCCCATGCATCATACATACTCTCATCAGCCATCTGCACAAAAGAACAAAAGTCGTTACGTAGTTTTTCAGTTTTAGCTAGTGGAAAATATTTACACAAAAACTTTTCAGCCAAAGTCTCCCAAGTAGTGATAGAGTTAGGTGGTAGGGATTGCATCCATCTCTTTGCTCTATCTCTCAAGGAAAATGGGAACAATCTAAGCTGAATGGCTTCATCAATAATTCTATTAATCTTGAAAGTGTCACATATCTCCAAGAAATTGGCTATGTGAGCGTTAAGGTCTTCGCTGGGCATCCCTCTAAATTGTATAGTTTGCTGCACCATCTAGATCACATTGGGCTTGATCTCAAAATTATTAGCTGCTATTGTAAGCCGAGTAATGCACGTCTGTGTCCCTTCCAATGAAGGTTTAGCGAACTCGTACATCATTCGGTTGGCATCATCATTGTTATTTACAGCTACCATCTTTGGTGATGTAGGATCAGGGATCTCAACTGGTTCCTCCTCCAATATCTCAATTGGCACCTTCTCTTGATGACTGTGTGCAAGAGTCCACAACAGTCGTTTTGGGTCGGATAGAGGGTCTACAGGTACAGGATTAGAACTCCTGGTCATAAACTACCTGAATCCAATAACAGTAAAATAGCCCACCAACCAGATTAAGGAGTAATAAACCAAAACAAAAAGTAAAATAGGGCAGATAAAAACCAAGGCCAGAAACAAAAATAAAAACAAAACCAATAAAAACCCATTAAAATAGTGAAATAATTAATATAAAAATAAAATAAAATGAACAAAAGATAAAATGAAACAAATAAAAGCTAATAAATGAACGAAGAAAAAGACACAACTAACCAGAAACAAAAACAAAACAAAACAAATAAAAGTGGCTAAAGTAACAAATAGCAATTTCACTCTAGTTTTCACAAACAATCCTCGGCAACAGTGCCAAAAACTTGACGTGTGTTATGCCAATGCTATCTAGCAACTACACCTAAGGCAGTGAACCTATCGATGCAGCCTAGTGCAATGGTGAGTATCAAGGTCGTATCCCACGGGAACGAGAAAGCCTAGAGTTACTACTTGTTTTTTGTTATCTAGCCTACAATTCAAAGTGATTTCGGTTCTAATTAAACTAAAAACTAAGCTAAGTGCAATAATAACTAGTCAGCACTAATTGACAGGAGGAGGAATTAATCAAGACAGAAAAGCAAACCCAATGGGAACTTAAACTAGTTGGTAAATATGACAGATAATGGATGACTAAATCTGATTCTGCTACTTGTGAGTGAATTCTAATTTAAATTCAAATTCTCTATCGGTCTCCATGAATTTCTTAACCCTAAAATCTACCATTGGCTGGTTCTTCCTAATGGTTAATTTTAGATCAGCATTATCGGTCTAATTCACTACTATTAAGAGTCGTTACTTCTTAATCTAGCAATTTATTAACCTTAGTTCTAAGTGATAACAAATTGTCCGTTACAATTAGGTGTCTAATTTCAATTAAAATCTGTCAATTATTAAAAGAAATCTAGAGAGCTTCCATTACAACGTCTTGCCAATGAAAACATAAACAGTCATTCATAACAGTAACAGAGATCACATAATCAATGTTCAACAATCTATACAAATTAAATTCAGGCTACTAACATAGTTCAGGACCTAATGGGTTTTACAAACTTAGTTACACATAAACATCATCCAACAGTCCAAAAAATCCATAATTTAGAGAAATAACAGTGTAAAAAATTATATACGTCCCTCTTCTCTTAAAGAGCAGTTGGAACAGTGCAGAATAGTCACTGGAAATCTGCTGAAAAAGGACCAAAAAATGTAATTTAAAAGTTGTCCAATGGGTCACAATGGGGTCAGGTTGCAGGTTGCGGATCCCCGATGAAAAACGGATCCATAGACCACCGTAGCTGCGGCAGAAGGTTGCAGGGGAGGTGCTGAGTGATGGGGGGTCACTTTCTGGTGATGGCTCGGATAGACGATGGCAGAACTAGCTCTGAAATACGGATGGGTCACGATTCAGATCCTTCTTGGATCTCTTCGATTTGGGCTATTCGGCGGCCAGTGAGCTATAGGAAGGTGCCAGAGGAGTTTCCTAAAGTTACAGGGTACGATAGCGGGCGGTGAAACGGCTAAAAAAATGCGTGAAGGAGCTCAAAATCAGAAAAGTTTTCCAACCGGGTCGCAAGCTTTCTCTCGTGTTACAGACACCGTGAACGCCGTCGCGGACAGCTAAGGCGGTGGAGAACCTTCCGCGGAGCCTCTCCGGTCGCTGGTCGGACTCGGTGGTGGTTCTCCTGTCATGTCTCTCTCTTGCGTGCGATGATTCTCTCGGGTAGGTACTATTTTGCACACTGGTCTCGGTCACGCCATGCTTGTTCGGGTATCCTCCAAAAGCACTATTACTATTGGATTCTAAACGCTACACTTCGGGTCATTTTTGGGTTTTCGGGTCTACTCGAGTCTTCTCACGTGTTACTGTTCAATTCCCATTCAAAAATATGTTGCACACCTTCATTTCACGCGATCTGGATCTCCAAACCGGGTCTTCAGGTCTGCCTCACCTTTTTCACACGGGTCTCTTACTTTTTTCCCCAATTCATCTCGGTTTAAAGCCCAATAAGGCCGGTCTAAGGCCCAATAAGCAAAATTGGCCCAAATGGCCTATTTTAAGTGCTATGAAGGCTGTCCAGGCTCGAAATTGCTCCGTTTGCTAACGATAGCTTGATAAAATGACTGAAAATGAAAATGAAGCAACCTTAGGTGATTTTTAGAATAAAATTACTTAAAATGCTAAAAAATTAGACAATTAACGTTAAGCAATTATGTATAAAATAAGGCTCATCAGTCTCCTTTCTTTCATTCAATGTTTTCCCTTTCTTACTTTAATTCTCATGATACCTTCTTTACATTGAAATTATACCCTTTCTTATTTGATGACACTTTCAAGATTGAATCATTAAAAATTGAATTGTATGGGTATGGAAGGTCATTTATTCCTTTCAAACAATTCAAAACATACATCGTTAAAATTCCTTGGCATAGCCATTCATTTCTCTTTTTTCTCTTAGAGTTGGCCAACATGAAAATTCAACATAGTTCCTTTAAAATAACAATATCCAATTTTGGTCAACTTAAGAGAAAAGAGTATGAAGTCTCGGACAAGGCATGGAAAGGAAGAAAAGAAAGGGATTTTTCATACCATTCCTTCCCTTCTTGGCCAAGTATGGAAAATGAAGGAAGAAAAGGATTTTCATGTCATCCTTCTCTTTTCTTCCATCTTTTCCATCATGTAAACATAAATACATCAATTTATTTTCATTTCCATTTCCCTCTTTCTCTTGAAATGGGTTAACATAAAAATTCATCATTTTTCCTTCACAAATTACTTTAACAAAAAATTTAGTCCATTTCAAGGGAAATATGGGAGATAGTCTTGGCCAAGAGGAAAAAGCAAGGAAGAAATGGAGCTTTCATCCTATTTCTTCCCTTTCCTTCATCCTTTGCATCATTCAAGCAAAAATACATCAATTTATTTCCATTTCCACACCATTCCTTACACTTTTAGTTATCAAACATCAAGGGTTTTATCTTAAACTTAGGTGAACTATAATTTCTCTCCTTCACAATTTTCATTTCAATAACATTCAAAACATCTATAAATACATTCAAAATAATCATACAATTAATACCCAATAGTAATTTAACCATAAAAGAATGTAGGTAAAGAAAACCCTTGTTCACATAAATAACCATAGGTTTTCCATTAAAGCAAAATAATCCATAAAAATGGAAATAAGAGGGCTAGGATTGTTTAGCTACCTTGTTTATGCAAGTGGATGGTGTTTTGGCTTGGATTTTGGCTTCTTTCTTCTTCCCCTTTTCTTCTTCCTTCAGGGCTCCTTCCCTTTCTTCTTCTTCCCTTCGTGCTTCTCCTTTAATTCATGGAGAAAGTGGAGTTTTGATTCAAGAACATGGATGATTAGCCTTAGATGTTTGGTTTCTTCCCTTGGTTCTCCTTCTTCCTTCTTCTTCTTCTTTCTCTCAATTTTTTTGGTCTCTTTTTCTCTCGCTCTTAGCTTCCTTCTCCTCTTCTCTTTCCCATGTCCTTATTTTCCTCTCAAGAAGAATTGGGTCATATTAGATAAGGTAAAAATGACCATTTTGCCTTTTCTATCAAAATGACCATTTTACCCTCCATTCATCCTCTTTTTCAAACATATGAAGGAGTTTTCCCTTCCATGTAATTTCCTAAATTATTTGAGTGAAGTGCATTTTACCCTTATGAAAAAATTACCATTTTTCCCTTGTGACAAAATTACCATTTTACCTTTCCTTTGTCTTCTTATTTTCGAAAAGTGTGAGGAGGAAGTCTTCAAGGAAATTTTCATGATGTCTCTGGTGAAATGGCTATTTTACCCTTGAGGTAAAAATTCCTATTTTGCCCCTAGATATTTTTCTAGGATAATCATGACTTTTGGGATATTTTTCCTATATATTTTTCAACGTAATCATTACTTTTTAAATATTTTGAGACGTCATGATTATGCGTCATTAATGTAACATCCGCTCTTGACACTTGCATTTTATGATGATGTTGCTATTATTATTATTGTTAGTAATATTCATGGGATGTTAAGGATGAATTATCAAGGAGTTAGAATGGACATTTTCATTAACATATAATTATTTTGCCATGAAAAGAATGAAATTGGAAATTTAGCAAGGAAGGGTAAAATAGTAATTTTATCATGAATGGAAAAAAATAGTTTAATTCCCCTATTTCATGAAATTACATCAAAGAACTCTTAATATTTTCATTTAAGAGAGAAGAAGAATCTAGTTATGCAAGAAATTATTTACATTGATGTTGAAAGGAAAATTTCCCTAAAAGGGTAAAATTGTAAATTCACATTATCGGTATGATAGCAATTTTATATGATGTAAGAAAAATTTAGTTTTTACCCTAAATATTCTATGAAGGTGGGAATTAGAAATCTTTACTCATTCTTGATCAAAGGAAGAAAGAATGAGAGTGAAATGAGAGTTTTAACATAAAGGGCAAAAAGGTAATTTTGCCTTAGGGGCAAAATTGTAATTTTGATAAAGTAAGGGTAAATTAGTAAATTCATGAAAGTGAGCCTTATGAAATCTTATTCAAGTGATTTTTACTCCTTGAAACCAAAAAGAGTGAAAAATGGAGAAAAAATGACCAATTTGGACTTAATGGCAAAATGACACTTTTCTTAAGGACTAAATTACAATTTCTGAAAAGTTGAGGGACCACAATGCAATTTTGAAATTATTGAAGGGTAGAACAGTCTCAGCCCATGGAAGTTGCATAAAAGAACAATTGTAAGGAGAGATAATGCCATTGTTAAAAAAGAAAAGAAAAAGGGATGAAATGGACAATTTAGCATTAATGACATTTTTGTAAATAATCTAAATCCTAAATTCAGCCTTCTTCTTCTCCCACATGCTAGAAGTGTCGTGAAAGTGGTGGAGAAAGAGGGAGAGGCCGAATTGCTTGTCTACCTTGGAGAAGAAGGAGCTTTCATAAAAATAACTTGGAAATCACACTTTTATTGGCTTTTCAAGGTATCTAAACAATCCTATGCCATTATTTTCTTGTTTTATGGTGTGTTTATGGTGTTTTCAAATTTGTAAGAATGATGGCTATTTCTCTCTCTACATGTTTAAGGTGGATTTGCATGCTTGGGTGTGAAATATGTTGGAAGAAACTTGTGTTTATGACTTTAGACATGTTGGAAAGCATGGAAACTCATGAAATAGTAAATTTTCATGGATGGAACTTTGATTTTGCCAAACCCTAACTTGTGTCAAGGCTGAGTTTGTGTTTGTAAGAGTGAGAAAATGGTGTTTTTGCATGAATGTTGTTGTATTGTAATCAAAGTGATGAAACAATTCTATTTTGCTTGTTTTCTCACGTTGGCCAAATTGCTAGGGCTATAATGGTGCTGAATTTTGGCAAAATTTTAGGCTAGAAAGTGTGCTATAAAGAGTGAGAAAATGGTAAGAGAGAGAGAGTCTATTTAGATTAATGTTTAGACATTTTTCTCATTTTCTAGTTACACCATAAACTATGGGAATGTGATATACCTATTTTGGCCAAATGAGTTCATGTGATTGGTGCTAAAATTTTTGCTTGTAAATGGTTAGAAAGCCTTGTAAAGGTTATATTAAGTAAAGAGGAGAGAGAAAGTTATGGTAAACTTTATGCTTTAGTAATTTGTCCAATTTGAAGCCTTACCATTTCACCTTGAAAGTGTGCAAAAAAACGTAAAGTTGTGGGATTAGATGTATTGCCATCATTGGTACGAATAATGAGTTAGAAAAGTATGAAAAAGGATGGCTTAAAGTGCACTTACTCAATTTTGAGGTGTGAGAAAGTGTTAGGCATAATTATTGGAATTGTTTCCATAATGTTTAAATGGTGAGAATGATGCTAGAAATGAATCAAATGAGTTAGAAATGCCATGTTCTCATGATTTCCTTGCCTTGGCCGAATGTAATATAGCATTTTCCCTAGAATGGAAAATCTTGTATGTCAATTGGAAGTGGCCTGAGGTACCATCCGAATAGGCCTATGTTATGTGAATAAAGGGAAAATGATGTAATGGTCAAGAATGAATAGTAATAATGTACACTTTTGCCATTGATTGAAAAATGTCCAAAATCATGTGAATATAAATGAATAGCATAGAAAGGCCTAATGTGATTATGAAAGACAAGGTTAAAGTTTCCTTGTAGGGAATGATTTGGTGTAAACTCCCAAGGAATTAAATGAGGAGGAATGATCTGGTGAATACCTCCTGAGACTTAAAGCCTGTGAAGGAATGATCTGATGTATACCTTCCAGGGAAGTTACCTTGAGGGGAATGATTTGGTGTAAACCCCCAAGGAATTGAAATGCAGGAGGAATGATCTAATGTATACCTCTAAAAGCATAGTTGTATAGGAGGGAATGATCTGGTGTATACCTTCCCAAAGTTGAGTTTTATCACATGTTATGCTGTGTATTGCAAAGATGTGACTTATGTGAATATGATTGTGATCTTTAAGCATTGAATGTTTGTCTTTCATTCCATGAATGACTGAATTGGTTGCATACCTCATGTCCATAGATGCATACGCACATGTTTCATGATAAGTCATATCCAAGTATCTATATAAAAAGAGTTTTGAAATTAAATTGAATGTAGAGTTATTTTCTGTATTATTACAGTGGTAGAGTCAGTTGTTTTAAAATAAACTGGTTGGTTTAGCTATTGGGAATGTATTTCTCATTATTGAACTGATATGTATCAGATGACTAGATATTGCATGATAATGGAGGTTGAATTGGCCACATTGGAAATTTCCTTTATGGGAACTTTCACTATTGTTAAGGATCTTGATGTTATCACTATTTTTGAGTTCCCTATAGAATAGATATGTATATAAATATGTAGCTATAGCCTAACCTTTTTGGAGTCCTAATTCTACATGTTCTTTTTGGGTTGGAATCGGGGCTGATATTTTTGGCTATACATAGAAAGAAAAAGGGCATATGTGTAGGGATATGTGAAGGACCTATTCACCCACGATATTTTTGTAAAAGAAGTATAAGTGGCAGGTTTTTTGTCTCCTTACTCCTTATGGATGGGTACTTCATCTATCTCAGTGTATGTATACAAAATGATGTACTAAACAAGTATTATAATGAATGTATATCAGAAAAGTTTTTATATATTCTATTGTAATGTTTAATATTTTATATTTCGCTGTGCCAAAGCATTTTACCTGAGCAAAAGAACCCAAACCTAATTGTAAAATAAATCTATAATGGATTGGATGCTCAGGAGATTTAAATAAAATTAAAGACTAGAATTAATGTAACCACTTATCTAAATAAGCAATATGACGTTGTTAAGATGAGATAAGGGGTGTTACAATTAATGCACCTAGATATTTTGCTAAAGCAATGATGAAATTTTAGCTATTTTAGAAACTTTTCTCTTTTCACTTTAGTCCTTTCACTTTTCTTTCAATTTAGTCCCTCTCCACTTTAAGAAAACCTAGGGCAATTTAAACATAGACATTTATGTATGCAATTATTAAATTTAAGAATTTAGAACATACCTAAAGATACAAAAAGTGGATATTACAATATCCCTATGCATAAATTTTGCTTAGGCTACCTTTTCAGGTTTTCAACCTAGCAATCTTTATGTTTCTTTCTTTACTCTTATTTTTGCCTATGCTGCCTTTTTCTTCTATTTTTCCTTTTTTTTTTACTCTAACTTTTGTCTAGGACGTTTTCAAGTTTTTTGCCTAGCAAGCTTTATTCTTTGGTTGATTTTTTTAATTATGCAAAATACTTTTTCACTGTATCAAAATTAATGGGCTTCCCTAATTCTTGACCCTCTATATCAGTTAGGATGAGGGCTCCTACAAAAATAGTATGTTTAACCACATACGGGCCTTCATATGATGGAGCCCATTTGCCACGATGATCTTCTTGATAAGGGATATTTTTCTTTAATACCAAATCTCCTGGCTCAAATTCTCTTGGGTGAACCTTTTTATTGAATGCTAAAGCCATTCTCTTCTGGTAAAGCTGACCATGACATATTGCAGCTTGTCGCTTTTCCTCTATCATATTCAACTGCTCATATCTTGATTTGATCCATTCACTTTCATCTCATGTGGCTTCTACCAACACTCATAGTGAAGGAATTTCAACTTCTATTGGCACCATAACTTCTTTGCCATATGCTTGGAATACAAATTTGCCCCAGTTGATGTGCGTATTGTTGTTTGATAGCCATAAAGCGCATAAGGGAGCATTTCATGCCAATATTTGTAAGTATTTGTCATCTTCTCAATGATCCTTTTAATTTTCTTATTCGCTGATTGAACTGCCCCATTCATCTGTGGTTAGTATGGCATAGAATTATGATGCTTAATCTTGAAATCCTCACATAGCTTCTTAATCTCAGTGCCATTGAGGTTGGGAGCATTTTTTGTAATGAACCTCTCAAGAAGTCGATAACGACAAATGATGTTATTCTTCAAGAACCTGAAGTTGACCTTCTGTGTAACACTTGTATAGGAGCCAACTTCTGTAACACCCTATTTTTATAGGTACAACACATACAAGCCCCATAGAGATGGTGCACTCTAACATAACTTTTCTTAACTACCTAAGTTTAATTTTATATTAATGCCTAGAATCCTTAATTAATTCAATTTCAGGTATAAGGTTACTCTCGAGATTCTCACTCATATATATATATATATGAATATGTATGGCAACGAAAGTATAAAACTCTCAAGTATATCTATATATACAAGCTAGAAATTTCTATTTACAATTCATCTATACATAGTTCCCAAAATTCTAGGTGAGAACTTGAGAAACAAATTCAACTTTCCTAAGCCCACCTAAACCCATTACGAGATATCTGTTGCTATGATACAAAGTTAGTAAAATTATATACAGATGCCAGATTACAAGTAAGTTCTACCCTCCTTTCACTGTACATACATATAAGTTCCCTAGGCCTTCTCAAAACAAGCCAGGGATGGTGGAACACCAAAAAGAAGGCTGTCTCCTTTACCACTCTAACCCACTTGGGGCAGTGGTGCATCTACAATGTAGATCATTATTTCTCCTATACATATATAGTACCCTATTTCGAGTACGTGAATCACTTCTATTTCCACCTCCATAGTCATAGAGTACCTAGGCATCACATCAACGCATAGGTGAGAATATTGATGGTACCAGCTGTGAAAAACACAGAAAAACTCATGCATTTAAAATCATTTTAATTCATAAACATAATTTCACTAGATCATATACCACTACTATGCTATGTCATGTCAAGCATGTCATTTAGTGAGCATTATCATATATATTTATGCTTCACATAATCAAAATACAGTAATATGAACATTTAACATAATAAACAAATGGAAATAACTCTCATTCATATGGCTCACTAGGCCAATCATAAAATAATCTTTCATATGGCTCTGCTTGGCCATTCATAATTCTCTTTTCATTTGGCTTTGCTTGGCTAATACATTCTTTCTTTTCCAGAAAACATTGTATGAGTTCTTTCTTTCATAATGGTTAGCTAGCTTTTACCTCTAGGGTGTCCCCTAGTCATTTTTGAAAAACCATTCTACTTGATGGAGAACACTGTGCCTCTCTATGGGTTATAGATCATTTTCACTCACGGGATCACTGCATCTTTGCATGGGTTATAGATTATGTCCACCCATACTATGCTGAGATAGGATAAATGTTGCTTTCACTTAATACACTCTATTATATACACTAGTCTGACAAGTTCATTATCATGATTAATTTTACTCTAAGTAGGTAATTTCGTAGCCATCTAGGTACTAACTTAGGATACATCAACACATTGTTTTCTCATAATTATTTAAAAATTTTAATGGCTATTTTCATTTAGAAAACATAGAACTTCCTTTAACCATCCCATAGTAATCACTGGTGATTCAGTTCAGAACTTTTCTAGGCTAGACCACATAATAAGAGTATCTACATCTATCTTTCTAGTTATTTCCCTTCAAAATTTATCCCTTATTACTTTCTAAATATAATATCATAACATTGGAATGATTCCCTAGCCTTTACATGATGTTTGGCAAAGAAAAGAGGCATGAAATGCAAAGAAAAAGACATGAAACATCTACTTGAAAAACTTTAAAGGAAGTTGAGTAGCTCGCCGAGGCAAATTGGTCTCTTAACTATGGAGAAGTGCACAAAGGAAATTTGTCGTGGCTAGAAGACATGTTTGCTGTGGTGAAGTCTTTATAACTTTGTGATTTTCAAGAAAAAAATTGCATAAAAATACAAGTTTATACCATTTTTGGTCCAAAACACTTTAAGAAAACCTTAGGGTTTCATTTGGGACCAACTTTAAACTCTTTTCCCTTCCCCAAAGCATAACCATGCAACATAATCAAGTTCCATGAGCTAGGAATCAAAACCCACCATAAGAAGGATGTTCATGGAGTGAAATCTCTTAATCCACCCATTTAATCATGTTTCAAGCATAGGTTAGCCTTAAATAAAGCTCTACAAGCATATATCCAGCATGTAAATCAAAGAATTCAAGTTTAAATCTCCCTAACTCAATTCAAAACAAAGATTTTCATAGAGAAATCATGGGTTCTTGCACCCAAGGGAGAAGAAGAAGATTTCTTTAATTACCTTGAAGTTTTATGCATTGATTTAGTTGTTTTCTGGTTGAGATTTGGCTGTTCTAACAATTCTTTACAAGTTTTAATTTATATCTTCACCTTGCCCTTCATATTTCTTACTCTCTCTCTCCTAAAGTTAACTCTCTCTCTATAGTTGATGAAGATGAAGATGATGAACATATGGAGGTTCCTTTACTCCTTAGGTTATATGTAGGTGCATTGGGATTAAAATGTATTTTAGTAAAATTGAAAAATAATTGCTAACTAGTCCTTGGGTTAAAAATAAATTTCAAGTATCTTCAAAATTTTTTACCCATATGTGCCACTTTCTCATTAATTTCCCTCAATGTTTCATTTTTGATTACTTGATCTTTAATTCCTTATCTGTCCTTTGGGTTGAATTACTAAAATGTACCATTTCTGTAAAATGTCATTTTCTCTTAAACTAGACTTCCTTTCAGTCTAGTTTCATAGTCAATTGACTCGTTACTTAATTTTCTAGTTTTCTATATCACATTTGCATAACAAATATATCTCTACCGGTCAAGGACTAAATTGCTTAGGAGGATGTTATAGCTTCCACCCATTTTGTGAAGTGGTATATGGTTGTGAGGATGAAGCAGTGTCCATTCGAGGCTTTAGGATTGATTGGCCCTATTACATCAATGCCCCACATAGAGAAAGGCTAAGGAGCCACCAAGTTATGCAGTGACACAAGAGGGGCATTAATCTGATATGCATTTATTTGACATTTATGAAATTTTCTCACATACTATATACAATCGCTCTCCATCGTCATCCATAAGTACCCACATCTCTGGATTTGCCTAGCCATAGTATAGCCACTGGCATAGGTTCTACAAATTCCTTTATGTACCTTTGTCATAATCCTTTTTTCTTCTCTCACATCAACACATCTTAGTAATCTTTTGTCATGACTTCACTTATATAATACTTCTTTACTAATGAAAAGTTCATTGCTAGACGCTGAAGCCATTTCTTATTATTTTCATTTGCTTCAGTTGGGTATTCTCTACTTTTAATGTAGGTTTTTATGTCATGGAACCGAATTATCTTCTTCTTCTATACTTAAGTAGTAAGCAGGGGTATCCCGTTTTTGCACTCGAATAGGCTGGACATGAACTCTATAGTGCAAGTTGATCATTATTGCCAAAGTGGCTAGTGCATCAGTAAATTGATTCTTGTCTCAAGTCATGTGGGTGAGAATAATTTCTTCAAACTGTTTGATCAGCTGGCTGAGGAATTTTTGGTATGGCACCAACTTTGGATCTTTAGTTTGCCATTATCCCTTCACTTGATAAATGATAAGGGTAGAATTAGCAAAAACCTCAAGATTCTTTACACCCATTGCAATGGCATCTTGAAGGCCGCTTACAAAAGCTTTATACTCACCCACATTGTTTGTACAATCCAAGTCAAGCTTTATAGCCATTGGAAATTGCTTTCCTCCTATAGACACTATCACTACTCCTACTCCACATCTATGCTTATTTGCAGCATTGTCAAAGTACATTTTCCATTTTATTTCTTTGTCATCCTCATCCTCATCCTCTTCTTTTATCATATGTATATCTTCATCGAAAACTAAAAGTTCAATGGTTGATACTCATCAAGAGGATTATATGCCAATTGATATGCGATAACACTCCCCTTAATAGACTTGAGAATATTCTTCACATCGTATTCAAGAAGGACTACTTGCCATTTAGATACTATTCCTGACACATACTGGACCTTTGCAATTAGAGCTATTTTAGGTCAGAGATTTGATAAAAAGTTCCAACCAATTTATTACACTAGCAAGACCTTGACTAATGCCTAGGAGCGCTATACCAATACTGAAAAGGAGTTGCTTGTAGTGGTCTATGCTTTCAACAAATTCTGATGCTATTTAGTGCTATCCAAGACTGTGGTTTACACAGGTCATTCAGCCTTGAGGTATTTTTTTGGTAAGAATGATGCTAAGCCTAGACTTATTAGATGGATTTTGATCTTGCAAGAATTTGATATAAAGATCAAGGATAAGAAGGGTGCAGAGAACTTGGTTGTAGATTACCTAGCAAGGTTGGAGAATCTAAACCTAGAGGCCTTAAATGAGAGGGCCATTGATGATAACTTCCCATATGAGCATTTAGAGGCAGTTTAGGTATATACTAATCCCTATTGGTTTTGTGATTATGTTAACTATTTGGTTACAAGGGTTCTACCAAAGGGTATGACTACTCAGCAAAAGAATTGGTATGACTACTCAGTAAAAGAAGAAATTCTTTGCTGAGTTGAAATACCACATTTGGCAAGATCCTTTCTTGTTTTATATTTATGAAGATCAAGTAATCAGGTGATGCGTACATCGGGAGGAAATCCTCCAGATTCTAAGGCATTGCCATAAATGTAACACCCCTTATCTTTACTTAGCAACGTTACACATTGTAATCAGATAAGTGGTTACATTATTCTTTACCTTTTTAATATCAGTAAATTTCCTGAGCATTTATTCCATCAATAATTTAATATATAATTAGGTTTGGGTCCCTTTTTGCTCAGGTAAACATACTTTTGCATAGCAAAAATAAAATTTCATACATCACAGTGGAATTCATAAAACTTTATATTATATAAGTATAATAACTATCTATTACATCATTCAGTATACATATACTAGGATATATGAAATAGCCATCCCTAAGGAGTAAGGAGACAACAAACTTGTCACTCAAACTCCTTTTTTTCAAAAGAACAATAGTCCTAATTTTATCTCAAATTACAGATGGTAGAAATTAGGACTAGAAGTGCTACATTATATAATTTCTAATGACTCTTTACATCCGCTAGTTCGGTGCATCATTACTCGAGTTCTATGCATCTGATACATATTAGCACAATAATGAGAAATATATTCCCAGTAGCTAAACAAACCAATTTTTTGAAATAAATGATATGTACCACTGTACAAATACAGAAAATATTTCTACATTCTATTTAGTTTAAACTTCTTTTCATACAGATCTATGGGCATGTCATATGCGAAAGATGTGTGTATGCATCTATAAACATGAGATATGCAACATGTGATATCATTAATGGAATGAATAACAAACTTTCAATGTTCACATACTCTAACCATTCTCACATAGAACACATTCATGCAATACAAATCATAATATCTCATACATGCTTTACTCTTGGAAGGTACACACTAGATCATTCATTCCCATATGATTGTGTTCTCAGGAGGTATACACCAGATCATTCCTCCTGTATTTAATTCCTTGAGAGTATACACTAGATCATTCCCTACAAGGAAGCTTTCTTAGGAGGTATACACTAGATCATTCCTCCTCATTTAATTCCTTAGGAGTATACACTAGATCATTCCCCACAAGGTATCATTCTTGGGAGGTATTCATCAGATCATTCCTCCCTTTAGCTTTGATCTTGCCTTTCACAAGCACAATAAGCATTTCCATGCCATTCAATCACATTCACATGATTTTAGACATATTTCTATGAATGGAAAAATTTCATGCTATTTATCATCCATAATTAATCTTTTCATCATTTCCCCTCATTTCACTTATCATAAGCCATTTGAGTGGCACCTTAGGCTACTTTTTATTAACACACAAATTTAGCCGCTCAAGGGAAAATCTTACATAGCATTCAGCCAAGGCAAGAAAGTCATGGGGAATTGGCATTTCTAACCCATTTGATTCATTTCTAGCATTATTTTTTCCATTTAAACATTATGGTAACAATTTTCCATAATTATGGATAATGCTTTCTCACAGCTCATTTTCTTGTAAGTGTACATTAAGCCTTCCTCTTTCATACTTTTCTAGCTTATTTTCCATGCCAAATGTGACAATGCACATAATCTTACAACTTCACATTTTTAAGCATACTTTTAAGGTGAAATGGTAAAATTTTGGAATGGTACATTGGATAAAAACATAAAAATACCATAACTTTCTCTCTCCTCCTTTCTTATGACAAATCTTATAAGGTTTTCTAGCCATTTTAAAATGAAATTTCAGCACCATTTGCATGGGTCCATTCGGCCAAGATAGGTACATCACACTTTCATGGTTTATGGTGAAGTTAGAAAATGGGAAAAGTGCCTAGACATTAATCTAACTAGATTTTCTCTCTCTTACCATTTCATGACACTTTCTCTCACTCTTTCTAACACCATTTAAAACCAAATTTCAGCACCATCACAAGAGCTAGCATTCGGCCAAAAAGAGAAAAATAAGAAAATAGGGTTATCCCACCATCTTGCTTACAATACAACCATATTCAAGTAAATCCTGTGCAAGACCATCATTTTCTCACTCTTAAAAATGCCATTTCAGCCTTGGTACAAGCTAGGGTTTTTCAAGACAAAGGTTCCAATCATGAAAAATTTCTATCTCTTAGGTTATCAAGCATTTCAACATGTCTATAGCCATAAACACAAGTAGTTTTCAACATATTCCAAACCCATTCAAGAAAATCAACCATAAGAATGTAGAGAGAGAAACCCATCCTTCTTACAAGTTTAAGAACACTTTAATCATACCATAAATCAAGAAAAGAAGGGTTTAGGCACGTTTAGCTACCTTGAAAATGCAAAGAATATTGAATTTCCTAAGTGTTTTCCCTTGTTTTTGCACTTCTTCTCCTCCTTGTATATTTTGGTCTAGCCTTTCTACTACCTCTCTTACACGACCTTTTTCCCCTCTTAAGGTTGAAGATGACTTAAATTAGGGTTTAGGTAAATTACAAAAGTGCCATTGTGTTAAAATGTCCATTTTATCCCTTTTTCTTCTCTTTTTCAACAATGGCATTCCCTCTCCTTGGAATTGTAATTTCATGTAACTTCTATAGGTTAAGACAATTTTGCCCTTATAAATTTCTAAATTCTAGTTTTGCCCCTCATCTTTTTGAAAAATTACCAATATGTCCCTAAAAAAATTACCATTTTACCCTTTATGTCCAAATGGCCAATTTAACTCCATTTTTCACCCTTTTTGAGTTTAATGGACAAAATCACTTAAATAAAGTTTCATAAAACTTATTTTTGTGAATTTACTAATTTATCCTTCTTTTGATAAAATTACCATTTTGCCCTTAGGACAAAATTACTATTTTGCCCTTTATGCCACTACCATGATATTCACCCTTATTCTTTCTCCTTTTGAAAATAAATGGGTAAGGACTTCCAAATTCTACTTCCATGGAGTATTTAGGTAAAAATTAAATTTTTCTACCTTATGTAAAATTACGTTTTTGCCCTTTTCAAGAAAAATTACCGTTTTGCCATCAAACTAGACATAACCACTTCAAATACTAAATTCTTCCTCTCTCTTAAATGAAAATAGTGAAAGTCCTTAAATTCAATTACATGAAATAAGAAAATAAAATTTATTTTTTTCCTTCAAGGAAAAATTACTATTTTGCCCTTCTTTACCAAATTTCCAATTTTGACCTTTTATGGAAAAAGTGATTCTATCTTGATGAAAATGTCCATTCTATCTCTTTGAGGAATCATCCTTAGCATCACATAAATAATACTAACAACAATAGTAATAACAATGCCATTATAAAATGCAAGTATTAGGAGTGGGTGTTACAATAAGGACCAACAGGAGGCCACTAGGCTGAAAACCACATAGCTAGAAAGGTATTGGAGGCAGGGTTCTACTGGCCAACAATATTCTAGGATGCCAGAGCCTATGTTCAGGTTTGTGATGCTTGCTAGAGGTTAGATAACATCTCTGCCCATGATGAAATTCCCCAAACAAGTATACAGGTAGCCAAATTTTTTGATGTTTGGGGCATTAACTTCATAGATCCTTTTCCTTCCTCCTATGGTAATAAATATATCCTGGTAGCTATTGAGTACTTCTCTAAGTGGTCGAAAGCTCAAGCTTTCCCCACTAATAATGCTAGGGTAGTGACTAAGTTCCTTAAGAAACTATTTGCTAGGTTCGGCACACTTAGGGCACTAATTAGTAATAGAGGAACCCATTTTTGTAACTTTCAACTTGAGAAAGTGCTTAAGCAGTATGGGGTATCTCACAGATTTTTAACACCCTATCATCCATAGACCAGTGGATAAGTAGATATAACTAATGGGGGTTTAAAGCGAATATTAGAGAAAATTATGGGGGTGAGTAGGAAGGATTGGGTAGCCAAAATAAATGATGCATTATGAGCATTTAGGACAGCCTATAGGACTTATATTGGATTTACAACATATAGGCTTGTATATGGAAATACTTGTCATTTACCTATTGAATTAGAATATAGGGCATTATAGACCCTTAAAACTTGTAATCTCGATGTTATTTCTTCAGGTATAGAGAGATTATGGCAACTGAATGAGCTAGAAGAATGGCGCCACCAAGCTTATAGCAATTCTCCTATTTACAGAGATCGAACAAATAAGTGGCATAATTAGAGGTTGCATGGCTCTAAATAAGTATAGGTTGGAGATAAGGTATTACCTTTTAACTCACTTCTTCGTCTTTTTCAAGAAAAGCTTAGGAGCTGATGGTTGATAAGCACATAATTATACATTTTTATTTGATAAATTCTACTCACTTTAGGAGCATATTTATGTGTTTTACCTATATTTCCACCTTATTTTCATGTTATCCAAGCTTTTACTAGGTGCTCAGTAGTTTTGAAGCAAAATGGATTAAAACCAAGTGTCTAAAGGCTCAAAGTACCTCAAAATGCATCTTGTGGCAAGGCCAAGCATGAAGTCTTATAGAACACACCCTACCACATGGCCATTCTACCTTAGATGTTATAGAACACACCCTTACATACCTCAAAGACATCTTGTGCACCTCCCTACATGGTCATAACAACCATTTCTAATCAAAAGAAGTTCAAAAATGCACAAAGGAGGCTTAGCTTTTAGAATATGGCCAACCACATGGTCGTGCTCCCTCACTTGGCCACCACAGGGCCATGCCATTTTCTAGGCAGCTACACAATTGTGTGGGAGCCTAAATGCATGCCTTCTTTGCCTATAAATAGGAGGAGGCGCACAAGTAGCAAGGGGACATTCAGAGGAGGAAAATCGTGAGCACTTGGAATAGCTTGGAGCGTGACAATCCTTGCTAATCTCTATAGTTTAACACTTTAATTCCATTTTCCCTTCACAAAGGTACGAGCTGTGGAGATTCATTCAAGATTTAAAGAAAGAGATTGGGAAGCATCAATTGGAGATTCATTCAAGGAGTTCAGAGTGAAAACTAGTCATTCAAAACTCGACAGATGAGGATGTTTTCGTTTCCATTTTGTTCTTCATCCTTTGTTATATTTCTTGTTGTTGTATTTATAAACATGAGTAGCTAGATTGGTAGAACTCCATTGGGGTTCTTAAACTATGTTAATATTCTGATTTTAATATGATTGAGTTATAAATTAGATTGCGTGATCTTTCTCTAGTTAAAGATTGATCAAGTTTTCATTACGAGACATCGTAGGGAAAACTATCTAGATTCCTCTCAAATACTCTAACCGATGATGTTTGGAATTGGAAAACTAACTAGAGAGAACAGTTGATTTTCACTCAGACTTGGACGTTGACAATTGCTAGATTAAGAGGAATTCCTAATGGAGGTGAATTAGAGCACTACTGCTAATCTATACTTGACCATTGGACACAAATAACTAATGGAAGGTATAGGTTTTAGAAATCCATCGAAACCAATTGAAAATCTAGATTTGTTATAGAATTCACCGATAGGTAGCACAATCAATTTCATAATTCATTATCCTTTGTTTAAACATAACCTAGTTTAGGACCCCAATGGGTTTGCTTTTCTAGAAACTTGATAATTCTCTATCTTAACACTTGCTTAACCGTCTCTCTGTAGCCATAGTAGTAGTACTTAGAATTAGTTTAATTAAAATCACCATTTTTCTTAGGCTAGATAACAACAAGTAGTAACTTTGGGCTTTCCTATTCTTGTGGGATACGACCTTGATACTCACCATTGCACTAGGGTACACTAATAGGTGCACTGCCTTAAGGTGTGGTTACATATAGTTCATTGGTAGCACATCAAGTTTTTGGTGCCGTTGCTGGCGTCTGGATTCTGTGCTTGGAACTTAGCAGCGATTTTTTTCGCTGCTAAAATTTCTTGCAACAAAAAGTATCATTGCTATAACTTTTTCAAAATTAATTATTTAAACAAAATTTATAGCAGCAGTAATATTCATTGCAATAATATTAAAACAACTTTAGCAGCGAAAAAAATCACCGCTAAAAGTGCCAAGTAGGTGCCAAGCAGAGAAGTGCTAAGAAGAGGATCCAAAATCCTGTTGCTGGGGAATTTTTGTGAGAAAACTAGAGCGAAATTAGAAATTGTTGCTTTAGCCATTTTATTGTGTTTCGTTTAGTTAGTTTTTGTAAATCTTTTTACATTCAATTTTTGTTTCTTCCAATTTTTAAAATTATCAATTATATATTAATCCCTAATTAGTTTATGACCAGAAGTTCTGACCATGCTCCTTGAAAACCTCTCTATCTGAACCTGAACAATATCTCAATAGTTCAAGGTCTCTTTCACATCCTGTTGAGGAAGAACTAGTTTAGACTCCTATTCATACTCAGCAAGAGATGGCCAACAATAATAACAATGATGGTAATCAAACAATGCATGATTTTGCTATACCTTCATTAGAAGGGACATAACCATGCATTATTTGGCCTACCATAGCGGCCAAAAATTTTGAAATCAAGCCAAACATCATCCAAATGGTGCAACAATTAGTATAGTTTGGAGGTTTGCCCAATGAGGACCCCAATTCTCATATCGCTAACTTTTTGGAGATATATGACACCTTTAAGATAAATGGAATCACCGATGATGCCATTAGGCTTAGGTTATTTCCATTTTCCTTAAGGAATAGGGCTAAGAGATGGTTACAATCCCTTCCCCCAAATTCTATCACCACTTGGGATGAGTTTGCAGAAAATTTTTATACAAGTACTTCCCTCCTGCTAAGACTGCACAGATGCACAAGAATATTTCTTCTTTTCTACAGATGCATGATGAAAGCATGTACGATGCATAAGAGAGGTACAAGGACCTGCTAAGATGTTACCCATACCATGGACTACTCATATAGATGCAAGTATAGACCTTCTAAAGTAGTCTGAACCTAGCCACTAGGCAGATGGTAGATGTAGCAATAGGGGGTGCTCTAAATAGTAAAACCCCTGAGCAGACACGAAATCTGATAGAGGAGATGGCCATGAACAATTACCAATGGAAATCCTCTAGAGATAGATTTAGATGGCATGGAGTGGTCCATCAAGCAGATTCTACATCATTCTTGGCAGCTCAAGTGGATCTTTTAGCCAAGAAAATAGACCAACTCCAGATACCAGTACAAGTAGCACAGTCAGGTTGTGAATTTTGTGGTAACCCGCATTATGGTGCAAACTGTAATGCAGGAGGTATGTTTGCTAACCCTTCTTCTTCCTTTTCTTCTAACTTGGGTTTTTCTGAAGGTGAATAGGTAAATTATATGGGAAATGACCTAAGATATTAGGGTAACCCCTATAGCAACATATACAACCCTGGGTGGAAAAACCATCCAAATTTTAGTTGGAGAAATAACAATACACAAAGGATGCAACAATAAAATGAATGTGCACATAGAGACCCATGTGAATTGAAATGGAAAGAAAGAGAGAAGTGCAAAATTTTTTCCTAGGAAGAAAAGGTACTAACATAGGTATCTTGCATAAGACCAAGGGACAATAGAAAGGGGAATGGAAATTAATTATATATATATGTATGCAAAAAGTAACCCAATAGGTGCAGAATTTAAAATGTAATTATACAGTTGCGTGCTTTCCTTCCCTTTCTTCCCTTGGCACCACACAATGGTAAGTCCACATGGGAATTGAACTAGGGTGCCCAAAATGTGTGTAGTGTGAAAATTGCCCCAAAATCATACCCTCTTGCGTGAGGTTATGGAAATAGAATTTAGTAAGAAAAATAACTAAGCATGGAGTGCATAATTTTATTGCAAAGAGAATTATATATGCATGAGTGTGTGTGCATGCAAGTAGAGGAGGATAAGAGTCCTTAATGCACATCACATTCTTTCTCTTCTATTCCTTCCTCACAAGACCGAATAGGCTAGGGAAAAGGGGTGCAGAAAATTTATACAACATGTGAATATAGTTACTTGTGGAGTGTAAATAACTTGTAAGGAAAGGAAGCACCAATTGCAAGCAAGAAGGAATTAGTTATATACATAAGTAAAACAATAAAAAGTGCAGCGTCCTTTTCCCCCATGTTGGCCGAATGGAGATTTGGATTTGAGAAAAAAAAGTGAGATGGAGTAAACAAGGGGAGAAAGGTAACTTGCAAGGAAAGAAAGGTGTACTGCCAAGTACACTTACTGTAGAATTTTGTGAGAAAAATGAGCTTGTGTGTGTCACAAGGAAGCCCTACACATCATAAAAACAAAAAGGGAAAAGGTGCAGAATTTTCTACTCCCCCACATGCCAAAGACAAGAGAAAGAGGGAAGAAATGGACAATATTGAGATGGAGAGGTGATGGCGTGAACACTAAGAAAGAGGGACAATAGGAGTTGAAAATTCTTTCACATTTAAGAAATTCCCACATGTGAAGAAAGAAAGGAGAAATGAAATTTAAAGTGTGGGAGATATATGCCAAAAAGCACACGTAAAGAAGAAAGAAAGGAAAATGTGGTGTGAAAGTGAGGGAAAAGAGACTTAAAAATTTTATGCATGACATGCCACCTAAGCAAGAGACAAAAGAGTGAGGAATTTCATGCAATGCCACACGTGAAGAGAGAAAGAGAATTGGAATTAAAAATGTTAGCCTTACGAGGATTCATGCACACATGAAAGGAAAGGAAACAAAAGGGAGTTGAGAATTTTATTTTTTTTCATACATACAACACACTCCCACACAGCAAGAAGAGAGAAAAAGAGAAAAGAAAAAGAGAGGCTCCATTTAAAAATACACATTAGCCCCTTCATGTGAAAAAGGAAAAAGGAAGAGAAAAAGAGAAAAGAAAAAGAGAGGCTCCATTTAAACATACACATCAGCCCCCTCACGTGAAGAAGGAAAAAGGAAGAGAAAAAGAGAAAAGGAGGAAAGGGGGGAGCATTCCACACTCTGGAGGATACACACTCACACATATGGTCAAGCAAGAAGGAAGGGATTTAGTCAAAGAGCAAAGGAAGCAAGGTAGGTTAACAATTTGAGATTTGTGTTCCATGCATAGTTTATGCAACCAACATATTTCTTTTGCTTCCTATAGAACATAAATTTTCTCCCTACATTCTTGACCTAAATGTATGTATGTTGTCTAGCATGTGTGGTTTATTGAAATGTTATGGATGAGATAACATGAGTATGTTGTTGGAAAAAGGATTACGGTTGGATGGTGTTAACTTCATGATGACCACAAAAGAAAGAAACCCTACCCTTTAAGTGTGTTAAGTAAAGAACAAAGGAAGGAAATTGAATTGCCAATTTAATAAATCTCTCTAGGCCAAGTCCATGAAATTTATTCTTGGAATTTATAAGCTATGCACCATGATATTGATTCAAAATATGAGAATTTATCTTTGAAGTCATAAAGGGAAATTAAGATTATTATTGTAAGAAAAGAAAGTATTTTAAAAAGGCTAGAATTTTGGTAAGAAATAAACATTAGAAATTTTTTCTAAGGAAAGAGAAATTATCCTCAGAATATTGCAATTTTCCATAAGAAAAGTATATTAGAATTAATTTTCAATAAAGAAGAAAGTATTCTAAACATTAAAATTTTTATAAGAAATATACATAAGGATTTAATTTTATGGAAGGAGAAATTCTTCTTGGAAATACTAGAATCTTTAGAAAAAGAAAATGTACATTAGAATAAATTTTCAAGAAAGAGGAAAATTATTATTGCAAATATTAGAATTTATTCCTAAAAAAGAGAAATTATCCTTGAATTATTGTAGTTTCCCATAAGAAATGTACAATTAGAATTTATCCCCAATAAAGGAGAAATTATTCCTAAAATTTGAGAATTTTCATAAGAATTGTACATTTACATGAATTTACAAGAAAGGGGAATTTATCCTTGGAATTAATAGAATTTTCAAAAATGAAATAAATTAATAATAATTTCCAAGAAAAGGGGAATTTTATCCTTAAAGATATTGGAATTTTAAAAAGGGATATATATTAGTAATAATTTTTAAGAAAAATGAAAATTTCCCTTGATGATTGACAAAGAATGCTAAAGGTGGTCAAGTGTCCATTTGTGCCCAAGTGTGCACAAAGAATATTAAAGGTGGTTAAGTGTTCACATGTGCCCAAGTGTACACAAAGAATATTAAAGGTGACCAAGTGTCCACATGTGCCTAAGTGTGCACAAAGAATGTTAAAGGTGGCCAAGTGTCCACGAGTGCCCAAGTATGCACAAAGATTTAAAAAGGGTGGCCAAGTGTCCACTTCGTGCCAAGTGTGCACAGCTAAAGTACAAAGAAAATTTTGAAAATGATAAGCATAAATATTTGTTAATGTTAAGATAATGTATTTCACAACATGCTAGATGTTTTACTTAAAAGTATATTATTTTTATCCTATTGACATCTTAATTGATCATATCTTGCTTGCCAATCCATGTTTATACACAATATTATGTTTTATTTAGAGAATGTAGAATTAAATATTTTGGTAATTGCACCCAGATACATATTAATTTTTTTTGAAACCGAATTGTTAAGCTACTAGGAAACTTGTGTTTCTCATTCATGTGCTAATATGTATCAGATGTGGACGCATAGCAGGGCCAGGAGATAGAAGTTCTTTTTGGGTTAAAGAAATTTTTGTAACCCATATTTTTGGGTCCTAGTCCAGACATAGTTTGTTTAGAACTAGGATTATTCTTTTGGCAATAGACCTAGGATGTAACTGGGAAAGAACCAGGGAAGGGATATGTGAAGGACCGGTCCAATTTAGAAATTTGTAAAAGGGGTCTGAGTGACAGGATTGTTGTCTCCTGACTTCTTATGGACGGGCACTTCATATATCCTGGTATATGTTTACGAAACTGTAATTGATATTGTTGGGCATGTATTTATTTAAATTACATGAAGGCTTTAATTTTCACTGTGTAGTTTAGTATTTCTTTTATTCGGCTGTGCATAAAAGTTTTTAATCTGAGCAAAAGATCCCGAACCTAATCTGCTTAATGAAATTTAAAGGTATAACTGCTCAGACATTAATTAAATGAAAGGATTAGAATAATGTACTGAACCTATATGTTTACATCAGAGGAATTGTAATACTATATAGGAGTGTTACACAAAGTCTAATCTAAGGGAGCAATACAATGCTATTACGTTAATATCAAGTAAGGAAGTATCTGGTCCTTCTCTATTGACTGATGATAATACTATTGCACAAGATGTGCCAGTTAGTAAGGAACCTACAGAACCTGAGGTAAGTAAGCCAGTTGAGGACAAGAAAAGTAACAATTACTATCTTAGTAAGGGAGTACCAGCCACCTATTCCATACCCTGCTAGACTAAAGCAAGCAAAATTCTTTCATCAGTTCGGTAAGTATATTAATCCACTTGAATAGTTGAAAAGTAATAAATAGGAACCTGAGGATTTGGGGCTGGTGACACTGAATGAGGAGTGCATAGCAATTCTAAAAAACAAGCTACCTATTAAGAGAAATGATCCAGGGAGTTTTTTTGTACCTTGTGTAATCGATAAATTGCTTGTTATAGATGCGCTAGCTAATTTAAGAGCTATTATAAATCTAATGCCTGGTAGCTTGTTTGATAGACTAAGATTACGTAAGCCTAAACCTACTAAGATACCTATACAATTGGCTGATCAAACTATTAAATATCCTAGAGGTATACTTGAAAATGTACTAGTAAAAGTTGACAAGTTTATATTTCTTGTTGACTTTTTTGTGATGGACATGGAAAGTGAAAGTAGTAGACCTTTGATTCTAGGTAAACCTTTCCTTTCAACATCTAGGGCTCTAATAGATGTTTTGGGTGGAAAGTTAATACTTAGAGTAGATGATGAGACTGTCACTTTTAACTTAGATACTTCTCATCAACAATCCTTAGATTAAAGTGATACTATACATTCTGTGGATGTGTTGGATGATGTTGCTGACTCTCATTTATAAGAAATGTTACTTGATGACTCTTTATAGGAGAGTTACAGAAGCTTTTGCTTACTGACCCTTTTCAGGTGGCATCGCATGAAGATGAAGATAGGTTGCCCAACGAGTAAGTGTTGGAGCAACTAGCCTCTTTGCTAGCCAATGAGCCCAGTAGCCCCATTGACCAATCTATTTTTGTTAACAGGTCAAAGGTGCAAGAGGTAAAACCTTTAATTAAGGACCTCCCATTCTTAAAATCAAAGGAACCTCCCAAGCACCTTAGCTGCACGTATGTGGAAGAAGTGAAGAAACGGCTTACAATCGTAATAGCTAAGTTAACACTGGATAAGAGGGAATTAACCTTACCCTCTCGCCAGAAATACCCCAAGGCCCTTCCATTCAGAAGCCCTCCTTCTTCCCCAGAATTGCCTGATGAGTGCCATAAGTAAACTTCCTTTTTTTTTCTTTTTTCTTTTACTTTATTTTCGTTAATATTCTTTAAGGATTTTTGTTCTTTTGTGTCTTTCTGCATTATCTCTTTTATTTTGAGATATCCTTTTTGCATACACTAAGGGCAGTGTGACCCTCAAGTGTGGGGTGGGTAACTCTTGTAGGATTTTATATTTATTTTTCCTCTTGGGATCACCCTTTATTATACACTGAGGACAGTGTTAGTCTTAAGTATAAGGCTCCCTCGGTCTATTTCAATTTATTTCAGTTTAACTTCAATTTTGTTCAATCTATCAAAGCTACTTTATCAAATAACTCAAATAAAAAGAAAATTTCAATTATTTTATTATATTTATTTATTTTATTATTTTCTTTAACTATTTTATATCTTCTTTATTTTATATCTCTTTATTTATTGCCTAAATTTTTCAAAATTTTTTAGTTATTCTATTTCATTTTTCACTTCACGTTATTTTATTTTAACTTCATTATTTTATTCCTTTCAAATAAATGCTTTATATTGAGTCATAACATGGATAGGAGTTAGAACACACACACTCTTGCAAATCTTTGTTTGAATTCATGATAAACAATAATTGTATCTCATAGCTCATGTAGAAAAATAGCTCTGTGACACTTAGATACTCCAATGAATTTAATTATGTTCTACATTGCATAAACTCTTAACTGATGATATTGATAGAAATAATTGCATACATTGCTTCACTGGCAATTCAATTGGGAATTTTAGGAACCCTATGAAACCTTACACTATAAATGAAAGGATTTGAGCCTAAGTGAGCATTCATTACAAACATGCTCTAAATTTTTCTTATTTGAGTGTGCATTTCATCTTACTATGTCTTTAGAACATGCTTTGTAATACTTGTCAAAGTTACATGAACTTTTGAATATCAGAAATGATTTGGGCAACTTAGGATACACTACTACTAGCCAAAAATCCTACCTTATGTGTTTCCTTTAGTTGACCATTATTGAGCCTTGAAATATTCTTTGTTATATACACCTTTACACCCCACTATATGCTTCTTTTAACAATATCTCCCTTAGCCACCTGATAGGCACAAAATTATACATTTTTATTTGATAAATTCCACTTACTTTAGGAGTATATTTTGTGTTTTATGTATAATTACCCATGTTTCCACCATGTTTCCATGTTATCTAAGTTTTCACCAGGTACAAAATAGTTTTGAAGCAAAATGGACGAAAACCAAGTGTCTAAAGGCTCAAAGTACCTCAAAATGCATCTTGTAGCAAGGCTAAGCATGAAGTCTTCTAGAACACACCCTATCAAACGGCCATGCTAACTTAGATGTTCTAGAACACACCCTTCCATACCTCAAAGACATCCTGTGAACCTCCCTACACAATTATAACAACCATTTCCAATCAAAAGAAGGCCAAAAATCATAAAGAAGGCTTAGCTTATAGAACACGGCCAACCACATAGTCGTGCTCCCTCACTTGGCCACCACACAGCCTTGCCATTTTCTAGGCAGCCACATGGCCGTGTGGGAGCCTAAATGCATGCGTCCTTTGCTTATAAATAGGAGGAGGCACAAGAGCTAGAAAAAGGCATTCATAGAGAGGAAAATCGAGAGCACTTGGAGTAGCTTGGAGCGTGACAATCCTTACTAGTCTTTGGAGCTTAACACTTCAATTCTCTTGTCTCTTCACAAAGGTACGAGCCATGGAGATTCAATCAAGAATTAAAGAAAGAGATTGGGAAGCATCAAGAGGCAACTAGAAGCATAATCAAGGAGGAATTTAGAGTCAAGACTATTCATCCAAAACTTGATAGATGAGGATGTTTTGTTTTCGTTTTATTCTTCTTCCTTTATTATAATTCTTGTTGTTATATTCATGAACATGAGTAACTAGATTGGTAGAACCTAATTGGGGCTCTTAAACTATGTTGATATTTTGAGATTTTACATTGTTGAATTATAAATGATATTGTGTGACCTTCCTCTAGTTAAAGACTAATTCACTTTTCATTATGAGATGTTATAGGGAAAAATATTTAGATTCCTCTCAGAAACTTTAACCGATGATGTTTGGAATTGGAAAACTAACTAGAGAGAACAGTTGGACCTAGAGGTTGACGATTGCTGGATTAGGAGGAATTCTTAATAGTGGTGAATTAGAGCATTACTACTGATGTATAACTTGACCATTAGGAAGAACCAGCCAATGGAAAGCTATAGGTTTTAAAAATCCATCAAAACCAACTGAAAATCTAGATTTATTGTAGAATTCACCCACAGGTAGCACAATCAATTTAATAATTCATTATCCTTTGTTTGCATATCAACTAGTTTAGGACCCCAATGGGTTTACTTCTCTGGAACTTTATATTTCCTTATCTTAAAAAAACTTGCCTCACTTTCTCTTCGTAGCCAATTAGTAGTAATTAAATTTAGTTTTGATAAACCCTTATTTGTCTTAGGCTAAATAATAACAAATAAGTAGTAACTCAGGGCTTTCCTGTTCCCTTGGAATACGACCTTAGTACTCACCATTGCGCTAGGCTACATTGACAAGTACACCACCTTAAGGTGTGGCTACATATAGATCATTGGTAGCACATCAAGTTTTTGGCATTGTTGCCAAGGAATTTTGTGAGAAAATTATAGCAAAATTAGGAATTTTTACTTTAGCCATTTTATTGTGTTTTGTTAGTTTATGTAAATATTTTTATAGTCAATTTTTGTTTCTTCTAATTTTTAAAATTATCAATTATATATTGATCTCTAATAGTTTATAACTAGAAGTTCTGACCCTGCTCCTCGAGAACCTCTATCTGAACCTAAACAATATCTCAATAGTTCGAGGTCTCGTTCACATCCTATTGAGGAAGAGCCAGTTCACACTCATATTCATACTCAGCAAGAGATGGCTAACAATAATAACAATGTGGTAACTAAACAATGTATAATTTTGGTAGACCTTCATTAGAAGGGACATAAACATGCATTAGTCAGCCTCCTATAGCGGCTAACAATTTTGAAAGCAAGCTAAACATCATCCAAGTGGTGTAACAAATAGTATAGTTTAGAGGTTGCCCAGTGAGGACCCCAATTCTCATATCACTAACTTTTAGATATATAAAACACCTTTAAGATAAATGAAACCACTGATGACGCCATTAGGCTTAGGTTGTTTCCATTTTCCTTAAGGGATAGGCTAAGAGATGGTTGCAATACCTCCCCCAAAATTTTATCACCACTTAGGATGAGTTGGCAAAATTCTTTTAATACAAGTACTTCCCTCCTGTTAAGACTGCACAGATACGCAACAATATTTCTTCTTTTCTGCAGATGCATGATGAAAGTATATACGACGCATTGAGAGGTACAAGGACCTATAAGATGTTGCCTACACCATGGACTGCTGATATAGATGTAGGTACAAACCTTTTATAATGGACTGAACCCATCCACTAGGCAAATGGTGGATGCATCAGCAGAGAGAGCTCTGAATAACAAAACCCTAGAGTAGGCATGGAATTTAATAGAGGAGATGGCCATGAACAACTACCACTAGCAATCCTCTAGAGAAAGATCAGTATGGCAAGGAGTGACCCATCAAGCAAACACCACATCACTTTTGGAAACTCAATTAGAGCTCTTGACCAAGAAAATAGACTAACTCCAGATGCCAATAAAAGTAGCATAGCTAAGCTGTGAATTCTGTGGTGGTCCACACTACAGTTCAAATTGCAATACGGGTAGTATGTTTGGAAATACTTCAACCTCTGATTCATCTAATTATGGGTTGGCTGAATTAGAATAGGTAGATTACATAGGGACTTCCCCAAGATAGCAGAACAACCTATATAGCAATACATACAACCCCAGATGGAGGAACCATCTAAACTTTAGATGGAAAAGCAACAATAATCAGGGACCACCAGGATTTCAGTAGTTGCACCACCAGTAACCTCATCAAAATCCTTTAAACTAGTTCTCTCAAGGATAAGAAAAGAAACCCAACCTTGAGGAACTGCTGATTAAATTTATATCTACTTCAGAGGACATACATCAACAGGCAGATAGAGATTTTAGAAATCAAAGGGCCTCAATCTAAAATTTGGAAAACCAAGTGGGCCAAATGTCTAAGATGTTAATCGAAAGGCAGCCAGGCACACTCTCGAGCACCACTAAATCCAATCCTAGGGAGCAATACAAAGCTATTACTTTGAGGTTAGGCAAGCAATCCAATCTAAGATGTTAATAGGAATGCTTAACTATTTTACAAAACATGTTACTTGCAAAAAAATGCAATCCAGCGTAATTGGCGAACTCTCGATCAAGGATTCCTTAGCCGATTTAGGAGCTGGCATCAACTTAATGCCAACCAGCTTGTTTGATAAACTTGGGTTGAGTGAACCAAAACCTATTAGTATGAGCATACAATTGGAAAACAGAACAGTCAAGTATCCTAGGGGTATAGTGGAAGATGTACTTGTGAGAGTTGATAAATTCATCTTCCCTGTGGATTTCATGGTGATGGACATGATAGGTGAAAGCAATATACCACTAATCTTAGGAAGACCATTCCTTGCAACATCTAAAGCTCTTATAGATGTTTATGATGGAAGGTTGCAACTCAGAGTAGGGAATGTGTTAGTCACCTTCAACCTATCCAACTCCATTCGACAATCTATAGACCATATTGTACACTCAATGAATGTCCTCGATGATGAAATAGAAGCATATTTATAGGAATTCCTATTGAGCAACTCTTCTCAAGAGACTCTAACAGAAGATGATGGTCTGATAAATGAATAGGTGTTGCAATAATTGCGAAGTTTATTAGATATAGATCCTAGCAACACTGTCCTAGCTGGACTAGATAAAACTACAGACCATATCCTTTCCATAGATAGGCCAGAAGAAAAATAGTTAACACTTTCAATTGAGGACCCTCTAGCCCCAAAATTAAAAGAGTTACCTAAACATTTAAATTATGCCTACTTGGACAAGGAAGAGAAGCTGCCAATAATTATGGCAACAGATTTAACTCCTAAAGAGAGGGAGATAACCTTAGCCTCTCTCAATAAGTACTCCCAAGCTTTTGCATATAAAATCATAGATATCCCTGGGATAAACCCTAGCTACTGCTCTCACAAGATTTTAATTGAAGATAGCTATAAGCCGGTGGTACAGCCACAGAGACATTTGAACCCTAATATGAAGGAGGTAGTAAAGAAGGAGGTGATTAAGCTTTTAAATGCAGGTTTGATCTACCCCATTTCTGATAGCTCCTGGGTTAGTCCTGTACAGGTAGTGCCAAAGAAAGGAGGCACTACATTAATAAAGAATGAGAAGGATAAGCTTATATCGACAAGGGCGGTAACAGGTTATTGGGTTTGGTTATACTACTGAAGATTAAATGATGCAAAAAAGGCCATTTTCCCCTTCCATTCATTGATCAGATTCTTAAGCAATTGGTAGGTCACATGTTTTATTATTTCCTTGATGGTTTTTCAGGATACTTTTAGATACCTATTACTCTTGAGGATCAAGAGAAGACTACCTTTACCTGCCCCTATGGAACATTTTCTTACAGGAGAATGCCCTTTGGATTGTGTAATGCACCTGCCACTTTTCAAACGTGAATGATGGCAATCTTCTATGACACGATTGAGGATTCGATAGAAGTGTTCATAGATGATTTTTATATTTTTAGCAATTCCTTCACACCTTCCATAAAAAATTTAGAACAAATGTTAGTTCTATGTGTAGAGGCAAATTTAGTTCTAAACAGGAAAAAATGCTATTTTATTGTCAAGGAAGGGATTATTCTAGATCATAAAATATCTCATGTAGGACTAGGGGTAGATAAGGCAAAAATTGAAGTTATATCAAAGCTTCCACCTCCTAGCTCTGTCAAAGCAATATGAGGTTTCTTAGGACATGCCCGATTCTACAGAAGATTCATTAAGGACTTCTCTAAGATTTCCAAACTCATGACTCAATTGCTTGCTAAGGACACACCCTTTGAATTTGATGACAATTGCATGCAAGCATTTGAGTTACTAAAAGAGAAACTAACCACAACCGCCATTCTGATATCACCTAATTGGGGACTGCCTTTTAAACTTATGTTTGAAGCTAGTGACTATGCAGTTAGATTAGTTCTAGGCTAGAGAATTGAAAATAAGTTCTAACCCATCTGCTATGCCAGCAAGACATTGACTGATGCCCAAGAGAATTGTACCACAATTGAGAAAGAATTACTTGCAATGGTATATACATTTGATAAATTTTAGAGCTACTTAGTACTTTTAAAGACCATGGTCGATACTGATCATTCAGATCTGAGATAATTATTCAGGAAAAATAATGCTAAACCTAGATTAATCAGATGGATATTATTGCTGCAAGAGTTTGACATAGAGATCAAAGATAAGAAGGGCATAAAGAATTTAGCTGCAGAACACCTATCGAGACCAGAGAACCTCGAGGCTCTAGATGAAAGGCAATAAATGACAACTTTCCAGAAGAGCACTTAGAGGTAATGCAGGTATACACTAACTTCCCTTGGTTCTTAAATTATGCTAATTATTTGGTCGCTAGAGCTTACTAAGGGATATGAAGACTCTACCAAAGAAGAGATTCTTTGCTGAGATGAATATTACATTTGGGAATACCTATTTTTATTTTGAATTTATGTAAACCAGGTAATTAAGATATGTGTACATGGGGAAGAGATCAACCATATCCCAAACTATTGTCACAAGGGACCAACAAGAGGACACCAAGTAGCTACCCACATTGCCAGGAAGGTGTTAGAAGTAGAGTTTATTAGCTTACTGTATTCCAGGATGCACGAAAGTATGTCTAGGTTTGCGATGCATGCCAAAGGTCAGGTAACATCTCTGCCAAAAATGAAATGCCACAAACAAGCATACATGTCGTAGAAATATTTGATGTATAAGGTATAGATTTCATGGGACCTTTCCCCTCCTCATATGGCAGTAGATATATTCTAGTAGTTGTCAAATACTTTTCAAATTGGCCAGAAACCTAGGATTTCCTCACCAATAATGCTAGGGTAGTAACTAGGTTCCTAAAAAGACTATTTGCTAGGTTTGGCACACCTAGGGCCCTAATAAGTGATATAGGAACCCACTTCTATAGCTACCAATTAGAGAAAGTACTCAAATACTATGGAGTATCCCATAGAATTACTACACCCTATCACTCACAAACTAGTGGCCAAGTGGAAGTAACCTATAAGGGATTAAAAATAATCTTAGAGAAAACTGTGGGAATGAACAGAAAGGACTAGGAATCTAAGCTAGATGACGCATTATAGGCTTTTAGGATAGCCTATAGAACATCCACTGGATTCACACCATATAGACTTGTGTATGGACAATCTTGCCATTTACCTGTTGAACTAGAACACAGGGTACTATGGGCCCTTAAGACATTTAACTTAGATGTTGTTTCTTCAGGAAAATAAAGACTATGGCAACTTAATGAGTTGGAGGAATGGTGACACCAAGCATATGAAAACTCCTCCATCTACAAAGCTTGAACAAAGAAATGGCATGACAAAAGAATATGCGAGTCTATAAGTTTTCAAGTGGGAGACAAGGTACTTTTATACAACTCACATCACCATTACTTTCCTAAGAAACTAAGGAGCTGATGGTCAGGACCCTTTACAGTCAAACAGGTATTTCCCTATAGTGCCATTGAAATCCATAACCCTAATTAGGGAAATTTTAAGGTAAATGGGCATCGTTTTAACCATTACTATGGAGACCCGCTAAAGGAACAGGTAATGTTCCTTCATGACTTAGTAATGAAATGAGTTCAATTAGTGGACTCAGAGAAAAAAAACAACACAAAAACATAGTTTCCTTTTATTTTTATTGTATTCTTTCAAAATTTAGTTTAATAGTTAATAAAAATTTTCCCAACATACTTAGATAAATAAAGAGAGTATAGCTAAAGAGTCCAAATAAAAGGGGAATAGTTAGGAATAAAATTCAAAGCTATCATGATAAGCCATCTCAAATTCAAAGTTGCCTTATTCTTAAGTCTTCAAAAAATTGTATGAAAAGCCTTTGAATTAATCTGCAAAAATTAAATGTTGCAAAATGATAAGCTCTTTTAAATCTTTCAAGGGTTATCCTTAAAATTATCCAAATTATCTTGAGAATAAAACCCTTAAGATCTTTTAAAAAGAGCATGATCACTTTTTAAATTCAAAAAGAGTTAAATATACATATATATATATATATCATTTTAAATGGCTTATCTAAAGTTTAATTTCAAGAGCTTGTCCATCCCCTCTTTCATCATGAAGCTCTCCCACTAGGAAAGGAATTCTCTTCCCTTATAAGAAGCTCTAAGCCATGCACCCCCACACAAAGTAAATTCCAAATCTCCCTTATTCTCTTGTGAAGTCTCAGCCTCCCTAGCTCTCTCTCTCTCTTGCCTAGTCTTCATTTCAAGTAAGTATGTTTTCTTCCTTAACTCTATTTTCTCTTTTTATGAATATTTAATAAAATTTATTTTCACATATATGAATTCTTTCAAGATTCATACATATAGATTCATAATTTTTTAATTTTCATAATCACATTTATTCTTTCAAGTTTATGATGCATTTTTAGAACCTTCAAGAATTATTCTTTAATAATTTCTTTTTCAAGATCCATTATTTAATCATAATTAAGATTCTTTGATCTCCATACATTCATCATCATTCTTGACAAATAAATTCATTCTTTTCACTTTCAAGATTCATTCTTTTATAAACAAGATTCATTGTTTCATTTCTTTCTTTCACATATAAAATAAATTCTTACATTCTTTCCTTCATGCTGTGTGTAATAAAGAATCTTAAAGAGCCATTCTTTCTAAATCTTGATAAAGAACCCCATTCTTGAAAAATAAAGAATCATATTCTTGATTTCTTTCTTGATTCTTTTGTAAAATAAATCATCATCATGCAAGAACCAAAAAAGATTCTTATTTCTTTTCATGCATGCATCAAGATTCTAGCAATATAATCTTTATTCTTTCCAATATTCTGTTTAGTCTAGGAAATTCATACATTTAAATAAATCATAAGGATAACATTGCATTTATACTCAAATAATGATAAACTGCTCTTTAGACTTGATTCTTTTATAACTAACTTATATCAATCTAGGACCATGTCAAGTTCCTCGTCCTACAGTGTCACTTCAAGAAGAAGAGGGACCACTCAAGCCGATCCTTAGGCGTGCCACGCACTGCTGACATTTCATAAATATGAGTAAGAAGAAAAATACTAGGCTTTGCGCCTTAAACTCATAGGAGCCGGATGTTACATTAACCCAAATGCCATCCTCTCAGCTAGCTTGGCTGCAGAATTAACCATTCTCTTGGATACACTCCTTTATGTAGTTTCTTCAACATTAGTGAACCTACGTATAGGGAGTTGACCCTAGAATTCTGTAGTACCTTCTCCTTGAAGGAGCACATCATTGATTTGGATGAACCGGACACCATTGCATTCTGATTAGGAGATATGGATTTTTAATATCCATGCCATACTTCGGGTGGCACCTAGGCCTATGGACTATACGAAAGAACTAAATGGAGGTGTATACAAAGGATGTCTTTTCACTTTAATAGTTACTTCCCACACTATGTGGAATTAGATAACCATTAGACCTAGTCGGTTCACCCCTAGCAGCGTTAAAGAAACGAACCTCCCAGATAGCTTAAGGTATTTTCATTCCATTCTAGCTCATACTCCTACAATCCGTGTAGAGAAGTTCGACGAAGTAACTCCAACAGACCTATTCATCCTATGGGCAATGCATCAACATAGAAAAGTGGATCTAGGGTATGTCTTAGCTACCCAGATCTCCACTTTCATAGGAGATGTCAGATAAAGTGCAATATGCTTTGGTCCCTACATCACTTAGCTGGTGAAGAAGGTCAGAGTCCTACATGAGCATATCCACGATCTCACTTTAGTAGGACACACACTGCACATGGATCTAGTATGGCAGTAATCAGTAACGTTTCCTTATACCCTGATTATAGGTGTCTAGGAGTTCTTCCTATTTTTGCAACCCTAAGGATTATGTTTGCCTTAAGTTTGGGGTGACTCCTCGTGTTTTCTTTTAAGTTTTACTTTACTTTGCTTATGCTTTACTTTGTTACTTTGTTACCTTGTTATTACTTTGTTCATCACATTTCACATTTCAAATAAGTGTATCACAATAACGTGACATCCAATGTGCATTCCAAAGTATATCATGCTAGTGATTGTCATTGTCTTCAGCACTGCTTTATATTAAGTCATAACATGGATAAAATATAACACACACTTAATCTTGCCTTAATCTTGCAAGTCAAACTCTTGTTTTTAAATCTATACTAAACAATAAATGCATTTCATAGCTCATATAGAAAAAATAGTTTTATGTCACCCAGATGCTCCCACATCTTACACCATGTTCTACATTGCATACACTCTTAACTAATAACATGGATAGGAATACATGCATGCATTGCTTGACTGGCAATTTTATTGAAAATTTTAGAAGCCTATGAAGCCATACCCTATAAATGTGAGGATTTGAGCTGAGAGAGCATTCATTACAAATATGCTTTAAATTTTTCTTGTAGAGGGTGCACTTCATTTTACTATACTACTAGAACTTGCTTTGTAATGCTTGTCAAATTACATGAATTCTTGAATATCAAACATGATTTGGGTAACTTAGGTTACATCACTAATAACCAAAAAGCCTAGCCTATATGTTTCCCTTAGTTGACCATTATTGAGCCTTGACATGATCTTTATTATATACACCTTTAAACACCATATTCCACTTCTTTTTACAATATCTTTCTTTGCCACCCCATATGTTGGAATTTATATGGCCTACTCTTCGCATTTGGATTAAAATGTAGCACCTCAACAGATGATAGATCGTTGAGTCTTCCATTTGGAGATACCTCTCTTCATTCTAAAATTGAATATTGGAATGCAAGATTACCATGAAAAAAGAAAGAAAAGGAAAGGAAAGAGAAGAAAAAGAGAAAAAGAAGGCAAAAGAAGAAAAAAAATATATAAGCAGTCTTTGTACACTCTGGGGAAATGGTACTCTTTGAACTAAGCTCTTAGTGAAGAACTATGTATACTGCATTCAATCCTTGGAACTTCATTAACTTACTTGAGTATTCACATAAGTTTTCAACATATCTACTACCCTTCTTTCTTTCTAGATTCTTCTCCTACCTTTACCTTAAGCCTCATTATAACTTTGTCAAGACCCTTTGATCATGATATTCAACTTTTCATAAGTAATAGAGATGAGATTTATAAGCAAGCATATGAAAAGCATGGTCCTATGAAATTTCTTGAGAGATTTCACTTCACCTATATACACTTCTAAGTAACATTAAGTGATCTATGTGAGGCAGTGGTTCCTAATCAAACAATGAATTGCTTGTTGAGGAAATGCATTCAATCTAACTATCTCTTTTATTTGTGAAGGGCCTACAACACCAAGAATTATGGTTAAGATTCATGTAGCATTGAGTTACATATACTGTGGAGTATGTATTAACTACAAAAAGCTATTATTATTTCTTATAGGTTAAATGAAAGTTTGCTTGAGGACAAGCAAAAGCTTAAGTGTAGGGTAATATGATAGGCACATAATTATACATTTTTATTTGTTAAATTCCACTCTCTTTAGGAGTATATTTTATGTGTTTTATGTATAATTACCTATGTTTCCACCATGTTTCCATGTTATCAAAGTTTTCACCAGGTACAAAGAAGTTTTGAAGAAAAATGGACTAAAACCAGGTGTCAAAAGGCTCAAAGTACCTCAAAATGCATCTTGTAGCAAGGCCAAGCATGAAGTCTTCTAGAACACACCCTACCACATGGCCATGCTACCTTAGATGTTATAGAACACGCCCTTCCATACCTCAAAGACATCCTGTTCACCTCCCTACACGACCATAACAACCATTTCCAATCAAAAGAAAGTCGAAAATGCACAAAGGAGGCTTAGCTTTTAGAACAAGGCCAACCACATGGCCGTGCTCCCTTATTTGGCCACCATACAGCCGTGCCATTTTCTAGGTAGCCACATGGCCGTGTGGGAGCCTAAATGCATGCCTCCTTTGCCTATAAATAGGAGGAGTCACAAGAGCTTGAAAAAGGCATTCAAAGAGAAGAAAACTGAGAGCACTTGGAGTAGCTAGGAGCATGACAATTCTTGCCAGTCTTTGAAGCTTAACGCTTCAATTCTCTTGTCTCTTCACAAAGGTACAAGCCATAGAGATTCAATCAAGAACTAAAGAAAAAGTTTGGGAAGAATCAAGAGGCAACCAGAAGCATAATCAAGAAGGAATTTAGAGTCAAGACTATTCATCCAAAACTCGACAGATGAGGATGTTTCTATTTTCGTTTTGTTCTTCTTCCTTTATTATAATTCTTGTTGTTATATTCATGAACATGAGTAACTAGATTGGTAGAACCCAATTGGGGTTCTTAAACTATGTTGATATTTTGTGTTTTTACATTGTTGAATTATAAATTATATTGTGTGATCTTCCTCTAGTTAGAGACTAATTCAATTTTCATTATGAGACGTCATAGGAAAACTATTTAGATTCCTCTCAAAAACTCTGAAGGCTGTCCAGGCTCAATATTGCTCCATTACTAATGATGACTTGATAAAATGCTTGAAAATGAAAATGATGCAAACTTAGGTTTTTTTAGAATAAAATTATATAAAATGGACAATTAACATCAAGAAAATGTGTATAAAATAAGGTATATCAAATCACCCCACACTTAAGCTTTTGCTTGTCCTCAAGCAAACACTAACTCAGTCTTTAAAAAAACAGCAATAGTTCCTCAAAAGTTATATCTAAACCACATTTAATGATACCTAACACATCCTAAGTGAAACTCAATCATAAATCAAATTGCACAACCTTAACACAGGATGGAAATAATAACAACGCATGCACAACTTAACCTGCAATTCAATAACAAAAATTTAAGAACCAAAGCTTCACAAGGATCACTCAAATCACTCAAAGTGCATAAGGGCAAGGTACAAATCCCTCAACCTATTTCACAAGAATCTGCCTACTATATGCTTGCTCATAAATCTCATTTCTGTTACTGCAAAAAATTGAATAACAAGAACAAGGGGTCTTGATAAGGTTGTAATGTGGTTAAGATAAAGGTAAGGAAAAATTTTGGGAAGAGGTGATAGATATGCTAGAAGTCATACAATTTCAAAATGGTGAATACTCAAAGGATTAAAAGCAGCAAAATGCTAAACATAAAATTTTTTACCAAGTTTTTAAGGAAATAGGAGATGCTTAAGGAATAACATATCCAATAAACAAGATAATGAAGATCGCTTTTCAAAATTTTTTTTGTTGTTGTCTTTTTGTCTTTGTCTCTCATCTTTATATATATATATATTTGCAGTCTTACTAATAAATAGCTTTGGATTAAAGGGAGCATTTGAAGAAAATACTTGTTAGATTGTTACCAATCAAGGTAGTGCATTTAATCCAAATATGAAGAGTAAATCACACAATTTCAAACAAATAAGGTAAAAAAGAAGACGAAGTAGAGAAAAGTAATGTGAGGTGTAAAGGTACAAAAATGAAGGAAATGTCAAGGCTCAAAAGTGGCCAACTAAGGGAAACACAGAAGGCGGGCTTTTTGGCCAAAAGTAATGTATCCTAAGTTGTCCAAATCATCTCCTAATATTGAAAAATTCATGCAACTTAAACAAGCATTACAAAGCAAGTTATAGAGGCAAAATCAAGCAAAATGCACACTCAAACAAGAAAGTCAGGAGCATACTTGTAATGAATGCTCAAAATAAGTTCAAATCTCACATTTGAAGTGTGGTACAATTGCATATGGTTCTAAAAAAAATTTCAACTGAATTGTAAGTCAAGTAGTGCATGAAATTTGCATTATCAACATGCCAAATCAAAATCTACACAATTTGAAAAATAATTAAGTATCACCTGTATAACTCGAATGAGGTGACCGGTATAACCTGACCAAGATAATGCATTAAACATCACTAATTGTTTTCCAAGATGAATTAAGGGAAATAATTTTTGCCAATTTGTAAATTGAATTATAATTGCTTCAAATACAAATAGAACTTAAATGCATATAGTCAAGCAAAATCAAGTATCTTGTCCTATATCTACTATCAGCATAAATACAAAATCAGCAAAAGTAGCATCAATATGCAGTATCCTAAACTAATAAAGGTAAAAGGAGTCAAAATAATATAAGCACACCACCCCCACACTTGAGTATTACACTGTCCTCAGTGTACAGCAAAGGAGTATCACAAAATAAAAGCATAAAATGCAGAAAATAAACAAAATAGAAAATAAAAGAAAATAAAAAGGATTGATTAAGTTTTGTCCTACTCTGGTGGAAATGGGATAGGAAGAGGAATCTTAAAAACAAATGGCTTGAGGTGGTCTTTGAGAGAGGCTAAAGTTCTATCCCCTTCAGTAGGGGTCAGGTCAGTTGTTGTCATCAATTGTAACTTCCCCACATCATACAAAATGGTGTAGCTTAAGTGTTAGGTAATTGTTTCAATTTCAAGATTGGGGAGTCCTCTATCAAAGGTTTCACCTTTTGCAGTTCTGACCTATCACAAGTAACAGAGAAGTTAGTATATTGCTAAGCTCAATAAAATTGTTGGGCTCAGTAGCCAACAATTTAGCTAGTTGTTCCAACACTTGCTCATTGCATAACTCTTCCTCATCTCCTTGTAATGCTACCTGTAAAGGGTTATTAAGCAAGAATTCTTACAATTTAGACTCAATAACATCATCTAAGATATCTACAGGATAAAAAGGATCATCATGATCAAAAAAATGTCTTAAAGAAGTTGCTGAGTCAGAATAAACCTTCTCCTACTTCAGTCTGGTAGGGTATAGAATAGGTGGACTATATTCCCTCATAGGACTCTTGTCCTTCATTTTCACTGGCCCACTTACCTCAGGCTCTGGCTCTTTACTGATTGGCACTTCCTGTTCAATAGTATCATTAACAGTTAATGATAAAAGGGCTAGATACTTGCTTACCGGATGTCAGAGTGATAGCATCGCAATGCTCCCTTGGTTTTAACTCTATGGTGCTGGGGAGCGTCTCTAGGTGTGTCTCAGCCAATGTCTTAAAATTTTAGCTTGCTTTATATTTTATGTTCTGAATGAAGGCCTACTGATTTCTAAGGATTGTGTCCATTTGCTAGAACCAACTCTCTAAAGTGGACACAGACTTTATGATCATTTCCTCCAAATTGGATTCATTCTCTTGCCTTTGAGGAAATTGATTTAGATTAGTTTGTTATTGGGGTTACTGTTGGTACAACCATTGAAAAATAGGTGAATCTTAGGTAATGTTGCTTCTCCAATTGAAATCTGGATAGCTCATCCATCCAGAGTTGTATGCATTGCTATAAGGATCATTTTGCTGACTTGGGGCATTCCCCACATAATCAACCTATTCAAAATCAACATAAAGAATGTAAGGAGAAAAGAGAGAAGTAAAAGGGTTAGCAAACATACCTCTGGCATCACAATGTTCACTATAATGCGAGTAACCACAAAACTCACAACCAAATTGTGCTAGCTGTTCTGGCATCAGGGATTGGTAAATCTGCTTAACCAGAAGCTCTCTTTGTATTTGAGCTGCCAAGACTAATGAAGAATCCATGGTTATAAATTACTTGAAACTAGTGATGGCCAAACAACCTAACAACCAAATCAAAGAGTAACAAATAAAAAAATATAAGCAAAATAAAACAAACAAAACAAAACAAAATAAAAATGGCTAAAGTAACAAATAGCAAATTCACTCTACTTTTCACAAACACTCCTCGACAACGGTGCCAAAAACTTGATGTGCTACTACCTATGCTACCTATTCAACTACACCTGAGGCAGTGAACCTATCGATGCAGCCTAATGCAATGTTGAGTATCTAGGTTGTATTCCTCTGGAATGGGAAAGCCCAGAGTTACTACTTATTCTCTATTATCTAGCTTAACAATTAAAGTGATTGGTTTTTATCTAAACTAATTTCTAACTACAAGCAATAATAAACTACTAGTGATAAGGAACGAAAGAAAATATACCAAGGCAAGAAAAGTAAACCCATTGGGGACTTGTACTAGTTGGTAAACACACAAAGGATAATGGATTACTGAATCTGACTATGCTACCTATGAGTGGATTCTAATTTAAATTCAAATTCTCTGTCGGTTTCAATGAATTTCTTAAACCTACAAACCTACCACTGGCTAGTTCTTCTTAATGGTTAATTTTAGATTAGCATTCTCGGTCTAATCCACTACTATTAAGAATAACTACTCCTTAATCCAGCAATTAATTAACCTCATCTTTAAGCAAAAATTAACTGTTCTCTGCAATTAGGTTCCAATTTCAATTATCATCTCTCAATCTCAAAAAGAAATCTAATTAGCATTCACAATGACATCTCGTAATGAAAACTTAAACAATACATGCATAATCACAAGGAAGATCACAACATCAAAATCAATATCTATACAGATTAAACAAATATGACCTTGGGTTCATCTCGGGTCGTGAATTGCTTCTGGATCATGTAATGAAAACTTAAATAATTCAGTAAACAATACATGCATAATCACAAGGAAGATCATAACATCATCGTTGGATGGGTTGTGAATTGCTCCTGGATCGCGTCTCTTGGGTCCGTCTCGGGTCGACTGATCTAGAGTGCTGCGGTGGCTGATGAGCTGAAGAAAGGTCACGGGTGAGTTGCCTAAAGTTAAAGGAGTGACGGTGACCAGTGGGTTGGCTATAAAATGTCACAAAATGGCGCATTCTCTCTCGGGTCGCAAACCAAGTTGGTTCGGATCTCTCATCGAAGCTCTATGGTTTTATGGCATTTTAGTGGTTGAAGCCGATGGCAGTGTCCCACTTGTTGTCCCCCATCACCGGCATGCTATCACGCCACTGCAGAGCTCTAGTTAAAAGCTTCGAAATCTAATCTTCCCTTTACACACGTAAGCTCTCGTTTGGGTCTCACGTGATGCACTGTTCCTAGCTATCTTCATATTTTTTTAGTTTTTCTTGCTAAAAAATTGTGGGTCCTCTCCTTCTTTCCCCCTAATCAGCCCGATCCAAGGCCAAATAAGGCTCTAGCTTGGCCCAATAAGCAAAATTGACCCAAATGGCATATTTTGGGTGTTCTAAAGGCTGTCCAGGCTTAAAATTGCTTTGTTTGCTAATGATGACTTAATAAAATGCCTGAAAATGAAAATGATGCAAACTTAGGTGATTTTTAGAATAAAATAACATAAAATTCTCATAAAATGGACTATTAACATCAAGAAAATATGTATAAAATAAGGTACATCAGTCTTCATCTGCTTCCTTCTTCATCTTCTGTTGCCATCTTCAACCGCTTCCTTCTTCACCCATCACCACCTTCATCCTTTTTTATTTAATATTTGGATAAATTTAGTGATGAATTTTATTGATTTGAATTACTTTATTTCTATTTTGATAATTATGAGTGGCTGAATATTTAATCTGGTTGAGGGATTTTAATTTCATACTGTCCAGATAGTGAGATTAAGGATTGTGCTTAATATTTGCATCTATGTTCATTTTAGTTTCTAGTTTCTGATTGAATATGTTAATGATACATTGATATATGAATTTTTTGGCCATCATTTTATATATGGGTGTTTCTTTCAATTATTTGAATTCCTCGAATCTGTAATTGTTTAAGGAATTCGATATGAGTAACAAATTACATAGGATAAGCTATACATTATACTTGTTTTGCGTAATGAAGTTAGAAACCAGTATATGTTAAAATTGGACGTTCTATTTTAATATATTCTATATTTAGTATATCTTTTTTGAGACTTAATGCTGTTAATCAGGTGAATTCAGATACGTTATTTGGATCATCTGATTAATTATTACAAGTTAGTGGACATTCCTTAATTTTCTATATTATGAAGAAATTTAACTGTTAGCAAGGTTTAATTGTTAAGCCAAATTTATTATGAAATACGAGATGATATCAAATCAATGAGCAGTCAGTGATGGTATAGAATTAAACATCCATTAGCTAGAGTTTTCTTAACTTGTCTAAATTTTTTTACAGTTATTTGTTTTGTGTAATCATACTTGGTGCTGTTACTTTATTTTAATTTCTTTGCTTTATTCCAATTTTATTTCATATTTCAATTTTAGTTAAATTCCTTTTTATAAAAACCCCCTTATTTACTTTTGTAATTACTTTTCACTGATTTTTTGGTTAATTTAAAGAATTTTAAAATCTCCAGTCTCTGTAGGATCGACCCTGCTCACACTACACACAAATCATGTGGTAGCAGTAGGATATTTTTTTTTGTTGGTTTCGACACTCGATAATTAGGAAGGAGTTCAAAGTCAAAACTAGTCATCCAAAACTCGACAGATGAGGATGTTTTTGTTTCCATTTTGTTCTTCTTCCTTCATTATAATTCTTATTATTTTATTCATGAACATGAGTAGCTAGATTGGTAGAACTTAATTGGGGTACTTAAACTATGTTGATATTCTGATTTTAATATGATTAAGTTATAAATTAGATTGTGTGATCTTCCTCTAGTTAAAGATTAATCAAGTTTTCATTACGAGATGTTGTAAGGAAAACTATCTAGATTCCTCTCAAATACTCTAAACGATGATGTTTGGAATTAGAAAACTAACTAGAGAGAATAGTCGATCTTTGCTCGGACCTAGAGGTTGACGATTTATGGATTAGTAAGAATTCCTAATAGAGGTGAATTGGAGCATTACGGCTGATCTATACTTGACCATTAGACAAAAATAGCCAATGGAAGGTATAGGTTTTAGAAATCCATTGAAACTAACTAGAAATCTGTATTTGTCATAGAATTCACCCACAGGTAGCACAATAAATTTCATAATTCATTATCCTTTGTTTAAACATCACCTAGTTTAGGACCCCAATGGGTTTGCTTTTCTAGAAATTTGATAATTCTCTATCTTAACACTTGCCTCACCTTCTCTTTGTAGCCATAGTAGTAGTAGTAGTTAGGATTAGTTTAATTAAAATCACCATTTGTCTTAATCTAGATAACAACAAGTAGTAACTCTGGGCTTTCCCATTCTCTTGTACTATGACCTTGATACTCACCATTGCACTAGGCTACACTGGCAGATGCACTACCTTAAGGTGTGGCTAAATATAGTTCATTGGTAGCACATCAATGGTCAAGACCATTTGTGGTCAAGCAAATCTTTCCCTATGGCACAGTGGAAGTGCATCATCTTGACAAAGGAGATTTCAAGGTCAATGGGAACCGTTTAAAGCACTATTTTGAAGACACACTAGAGGTTGAGGAATGAGTGCATATAATGCTTTACTTGCAAGAATGATAAAAGGAATAAGTCTAGCTAAAAGACTCTGATAAAAGGAATAAAAACTTCTTTTTTCATTATTATTTTATTAGATTTAAAACTATTGGATTTGCTATTTCTTTTTGCATTTTATGATTTTTTTTTGGGATATCCCCTTTGCTGTACACTGAGGATAGTGTCTTCCTCAAGTGTGGGGTGGTTATATATTATTTAGATTATATTTTTATTATTTTGGGCTTTTTCTCTTGTGTTAGCTTAGGATACTATATAGTGATGCTACTTTTTGCTAATTCTGTATTTATTTTGATAATGGATATAAGACATGATACTTGATTTTTGCTTGATTCTATGCACTTAAGTTTTGTTTTATCTTTGAAGCATTTATAATTCAGTTTATGAATTGGCAGGAGTTGTTCCCCTTAATTCATGTTAGAAAGCAGTTAGTGATGTTTAATGGATCATCTCAGACAGGTTCTACTGGTGTTACCTAATTATTTGTCAAATTATGCAATTTTGTACTTAGGAGGTGGATATTAAAATTTGCATGCATGGCTTGATTAAAAATTCATATGGACTTTTTAGAACCATATGCAATTTTACCATACTTCAAATGTCAGATTTGAGTCTATTTTGAGCATTCGTTACAAGTATGCTCTTGAATTTCTTGTTTAAGTGTGCATTTTGCTTGATTATGCCTCTAGAACTTGCTCTGTAATGCTTATTGAGGTTGAACGAACTTTTGAATATCAGGAGATGATTTAGGCAACTTAGGATATACTACTTTTGGCTAAAAAGCCACCCCCTGTATCTCCCTTAGTTGACCATTGTTGAGCCTTAACATTTTCCTCATTATATACACCTTTGCAGTTCACATTTCCTTTCTTTACATTTTCTTCTTTTTCACCTTAGATGCTAGAAATTGTGAGATTTACTCTTCATGTTTGGATTAAAATACACTGTCTTGGTTGGTAATAATTCACTAAGTCTTTTCTTTAGATGCTCTCTTCAATTCAAAGTTATTTAGTAGCAAGACTGAATTTTTAAAAATACAAAAGAAAAAAGAAAAAAAATATATATATATGAAGAGCAATCTTTATTCTCTTTCTCATTGGATATGTTACTCCTTGAGCATATCCTATTTCATTGAAAACTTGGTAGAAATTTTTGTGTTTTGCATTTTGCTACCTTTAATCCTTTGAGTCTTCATGATGTTGAAATTGCATGATTTCCAACATATCTATCACCTCTTCCCAAAAATTTTCCTCACCTTTACCTTAACCCCATTACAACCTTATCAAGACCCTTTAATCTTGGTATTCAGTTACTCACAGTAATGATGATGAGATTTATGAGCAAGCATATAGTAGGTAGATTCTTGTAAAATTGTTTGAGGTATTTGTATTTTACCTTTATACACTTTGAGTGACTTGAGTGATCCCTGTGAAGCATTGGTTCTTAAATATTTGATATTGAATTGCTGGTTAAGTTGTGCATGCATTGTTATTATTTCCTTTCTGTGGTAAGGTTGTGCAATTTGATTTATGATTGAGTTTCACTTGGGATGTGTTAGGTATTATTAATTGTGGACTAGATATAGTTTTTGAGAAAAATATTGCTATTTGTTTAAGGACTAAGTTAGTGTTTTCTTGAGGACAAGCAAAGGTTTAAGTGTGGGGTTATTTGATGTGCCTTATTTTATACATATTTGCTTGATATTATTTGTCTATTTTATGAGCATTTAGTGTGTTTTTACTTCAAGAATCACCTAAGTTTGTATCTTTTTAAATTTTCAAGTATTTTATCAAGCTAGTATCAACAAATGGAGCAAATTTGGGTCTGGATAGCCTTTAAAGAGCCCGAATGGATCATTTGGGCCAAACCCCCCTTATTGGGCTGATCTCATACCCTTGTTGGGCCCTTAGAGTGGATAAACTGGCTTTTGACCAAGAAGACCAGATGAGGAAAGAAAGAAAATGAAGGGATACAATATACAGAAAGGAGACAAAGGAATTTAGTGGTGGGTAACTCTTTTAGGCAAAGCTCTGTGGTGGCGTGATAACTTGTTGGTGCCAGGGGACGACGAGCAGGACACTGCCATCGAATTCAGCCATCAGAACGCTTCAAATTCATGGAGTTTCGACAACCATGGCTGTCTGTTTAACTTCAGGTAACCCGTCTATGGCCACTCGTCCATCTACTGGTAACCCATTAATGAGTTTCCATTAGATACTTGAGAACATGAGAACTTAGACGTGACGAGATTGACGACCTATTTGGCATTTCTATCTGGTATATCGCCAACAACCGATTGCCTGTCCCTTGACAACTCATCTGCGACCTTCTGCCTACTCGTTAGTGGTTAGTGGAGTTGTTTCTATCAGGTACCTGAGAACACGTGACTTGTGACCCTTGGAGCATTTTTTGGACAGATTTGGAGAAACTTTTCAAGGGGTTTTTCAGTGAGTTTCTGATGGTTTTTCAATGGCCATTTCGTACAGTTACCATTGGGCATTTGAGAAGATAGAGGTGTGCATAATTTTTACTATTTTTATCTCCTATTTAATTGATTGTCTGATGGATTATCTAATGCAATTGCCTATGAATATGTGTGTCTAGATCTGTAAAAACCATTGGGATTCCTAACTATGTTGGTATTTTGTTTTAAATTGCATGGATATTGATTTTGATGCTATGATCTTCTTTGCAGTTATGACTGAATGATTATGTTTTCTTTACAAGATGTTATGATGAATGTTGTTTAGATTTCTTTTAGTAATTGACGGATTATAATTGGAATTAGATATCTAATTACAAAGAACAGTTGATTATCACTTGAAACTAAGGTTAATTAATTACTGGATTAAGATTTTATGACCCTTAATAGTAGTAGATTAAAATAGTAATGTTGATCTAAAATCAATCATTAGGAAGACATTCCAGTGGTAGGTTCTTAGATTTAAGAAATTCAATTGTAATGATAGTGAAGTTAAATTTGGTTTAGAATCCACTCACAGGTAGCATCATTAGACTCAATAGTCCATTACCCTTTATGTGTTTACCAACCAATACAGGTCCCTAGTGGGTTTGCTTTCCTTATCTTGAGTAATTTCTTTTTGTTCCTTGTCGCTAGTCATAGTTTATTGCATTTAGTTAATTATTAGTTTCGTTAAAAATCAATCACTTTAATTGTTAGGCTAGATAACAGAGAATTAGTAACTCTAGGCTTTCCCATCCCATGGGATACGACCTTGATACTCACCATTACACTAGACTGCATTGATAGGGTCACTGCCTTAGGTGTAGTTGCATTGCAGCACATCAACTCACAAAAATCCATTTCATCACTTGTAATTCCATTGTTTTTATCCCTAGCATTTGAAATGTACCCATCTTCCTTGAGAAATCCATATAGTTCCCTCATATTCCATTTAACATCCGTCATGTCCTTGGAGAAAGGAATATCTCCATTGATTTGTGTGATTTGTTTGCCCTTATCATGATTTGGCAGTGGATTATTAGCTATATTGGGATTTTTTTTCTTGACTTTAATGAGATCATTGTTAAATAAGTTGAGCATATGCCTTTAAAATTCATCACAAGTATCAATGGAGTGACCTTTTACGCCCAGGTGGTATTCACATGTAGCATCTGATTTATACCATACAAGAAAGGGAGGTTCTAATAGCCTTAATGGTTGTAGGCCCATTAGCTTCTTTTCCATGAGTTCTTTAAATAATTTAGATCTTGAAACATTGAATTCCAGCAATTGGCAGTCATCTTGGGGCAGATGCCATAACCTTGTTTCTCTTTGTTAAGGTGCCATATTTGATGGCTGATTTGGTTGTACCTATACCCTGATGGAGGGTTTACAAGTGGAAAACTGTATGATGATTTGTAAGATGGCCTATAATACTTCTAGCGAGGGACTTGAACAAAGTTTACATCTTCTTCCTTCATCTTACCACCTTACCCCTTCTTAGACGTTCCTTTAGCTTGTGGACTTCCTAATTGGCCATCACGCATGTCTGCATCAATTCTCACCCACTTCAATAATTCTGTAAATTCATGGATATGTGTTCTAATCATCCTTGTACAATAAGGTTCTAGTAGAGTATGAATGAAGTATAAGCACATCTTAGATTCTATCATTGGAGGCTGCACCTATGTGGCTCGTACCATCCACCTATGGGCATATTCTTTAAATGCCTTAGTTGTCTTCTTCTCCATTCCTTTTACATACTCTCATGTAGGTGTAGTATTCAGTTTGAATTTAAACTATCTCATACAAGCATTGGTTAAATCCTTCCACATATTGAACTTTTGGTGGTATAATTGCATAAACTATTGTATAGCTAATCCAGTGAGACTTTCATGATTGAAATGAATGAGGAATTTTTCATCCCTAGAACACATGGACATCTTTGTGTAATAGGTTTTCAAGTGCAACAATGGTTGGTGCTTCGTCGTATTTGACAAAATCTTGGACCTTGAACTTTTTGTAGACTACCACATTTGAAGTTATACATAACTCATCAAGTTCAAGTGAACCCAGGTAGTGGGCCCACATTGCAATTGTAACACCCTTATCTTTACATTATAGCTTCATGAAATGTAATAAGATAAGAAAGTCACATTTAACTTTACCTCTTTAATTCATTAATTTTCCTGAGCCTTAAAATCCATCAAGAATAATTATTGATTAGGTCTGGGCTCTTTTGCTCAGGTTATCATACTTTAGCACAACGAAAAATAAAATTTCCATACATCACATTGGAATTTACAAAACATAATACATACATATATATATCATTACACTATTTGATACATAAGTCAGGATATATCAAATATTCATTTAAAGGGGTAAGGAGACAACAAACCTATCACTTAAACCCCTTTCCAAAAAGAATCCTACTAATGGATAAGGATCCACATACCCTAATTCAGATGTGTGTGTGTTCCCTTCTTTCTATGTACACTAAAAAAGAATGCTAGTCCTAATTCTATCCCAAAAAGAACATGTTGAGAATTAGGACTAAAAAAGGGCTACACTACATGCTCACATATACTTTAACATGCTAATTTGCAGGACGGATTTCAAATATTGCTACTATATATATGTCTTTCAAAATTGTAAAGGTTCCTAAAAGGGGAACCTCCACCACTACTATCTCTATCTCCATCACATTGCCATGCATTCACACATAATCTGTAATTAGATATGTCGTCACATCATTCATACTTTCTACACCTATAGGGGTACCTTAGTGCCCTCAAGTCATTACCACTAAAGTGACTCTTTATAGTACCATTGAGTCATTACCACTAAAGTGACTCTTTATAGTGCCATTGGGTCATTACCACTAAAGTGACTCTTTGAAATGCCATTGAGTCATTACCACTAAAGTGACTCTTTGTAGTGCCATTGAGTCATTACTATTAAAGTGACTCTTTGTAATGCCATTGAGTCATTACCACTAAAGTGACTCTTTGTTGTGCCATTGAGTCATTACCACTAAAGTGACTCTTTGTAGTGCCATTGAGTCATTACCACTAGGGTACCATATAGTGCCATTAGATACACCTAAAGGGGCATCTATTAGTGCCATACTCTACCCTTTCATGGTGCTCTTTAGAGGAGCATTAATAGTGTCATGGTTCACCCTCGTCATGAACATTCATTGCCTTTTTATTTATCCTTAAGGGGAGATGTAAATAGTGTTATTCTCTCACCCCTAAGATGACATTCATAGCCTTTCATTTCTTATTTGCATCCAAATTTCAAACTTGATACTCATAACATATGGAATTGAAACATAATGGTATCAATGGCATAATTACATGCAATTAACATTCCCATTTCGTCATTTCATCCTTTCCCCCATTCCACTTAACATTAGCCATTTTAAAATACATTATAGACTTCTTTCCACTAACACATGAATTCGGCAATCAAGGAAAAAATGGGGTAACATTTTCAGCCAAGGTAAGAAATGGGTGAAAGATAGGGGTTTTCAAATTATTTGTTCCTTTTTTTCCATCCTTTCTACCATTTAGGTGTTATGGTACAATTTTCATTCATTAATCATGACACTTTCTCATACTCAAAATATGCATATATATGTTTAGCCTTTCTTTTCTCTACTTTCATAACTCATTTATCATGCCAAACATATAAATACACATATTCTTTCATCTTCACATTTACAAGCACACTTTCAAGGTTAAATGGCATGGCTAGAAAATGGTAAATTTGCCAAAATCATGAAGATAACATAATTTTCTCTCCCTATCTTATGACCGAACACATAAGCATTTTGTCATTTTTCAAGTAAATTTCAGCACCATTTGTCATGGGTGTTCTCGTCCAAGAGAGAAAATTGGAGAAAATGGGAGTGTTTCCCTCCTTTGTTTACAAGGCTTTCAATTTCAAGATGTTTTCATGAAAAATCACCATTCTTCTCTCTTTCATTTCCATACCATTTCAAAATTTAGGGTTTTTTCATGAAATGGTACCAAACATGCCAAGATTCAATCTTTCATGATTTCTAGCATGCAAACACTTCCATACTCACAAACACAACCATATTTCCAAACAAGCATAGCCAAGTATAGAAAGCAAGTCTTATGGAGTGTAGAGAGAGAAAACACTAGGTTTCATGAACATAAAAAAACTTTAATATTTTCATAAAACATGAAACTAAGGTTATAGGCAAAAACTTATCAAATAAAGTTTCTTAAAGTCTCTTTTATGAAATTACTAATTTATCCCTCTTTAGATAAAATTACCATTTTGCCCTTTATGGCAACATACTTATTTTTACCCTTATTCCTTCTCCTTTTTAAAACAAAAGGGTAAAAACCTTCAAACACAATTTCATGAAGTATGTAAATGAAAATTTTGGTCTTTCTTCTTTATGCCAAATTACTATTTTGCCCTCTTTGATAAAATTACAATTTTACCCTTATGAAGATTAGTCCTATTTTGATAAAAATGTCCATTCTACCCCTTTGGTAATTCATTCCTAACACCACATAAACCATTACATTTACATAAACTATCATTAATAATAAAAATAATAAAATATCAAAATTACTGGAGGTAGGTGTTACATTTTCTACCCTCCTTTAAAATAATTTCATCCTCAAAATTGATACGTACCTTATATGAACAATTCTTGATAAGTCCTCCTCATATCTTCTTCTTTCTCTCAGGTGGCTTCCTGCGGTGATGCTTTATCCCACAAGACCTTCACCAAGGGAATGACTTTATTCCTCAAGGTTTTGACCTCAATACCGATGATTTGTAAAGGTTTTGACTGATAAGTCAAATTATCCTTTAATTGCAATGTATTGGTGTCAAGTATGTGTGAGGGATCAGGAATATATTTTTTGAGCTGGGATACATGAAAGACATTATGGAGGTTTGACAATGATGGTGGCAAGGCCATCTGGTATGCTGATGGACCAACTTTCTTCAAAATTTAAAAAGGTCCAATGTATCTAGGACTCAGCATTCTAGATTTCATAGCCTTACCAATACCAATAGTTGGGGAGATTTTGAGAAAAACATGATCTCTCTCATCAAATTCTATTGGCCTCCTCCTTTTATCTATATAACTCTTTTGCCTATCTTGAGCTTTGGCCATTTTCTCTCTGATCATTTCAATTTGATACGTGGTCTATTGCACTAACTCAAGGCCTAGTAATTGTCTCTCACCTATCTCATACCAACATAATGGGGACCTACACTTCCTCCATACAGAGCTTCATAGGGTGTCATACCTATGCTAGAGTGGAAACTGTTATTATAGGAAAATTCTATCAATGGCAAGCTTTTATCCCAATTCCCTGTATACTCTAAGGCATAAGCCCTAATCATATCCTCTAAAGTTTGGATTGTTCTGTCTATTTGTTCATCTTTCTGAGGGTGAAACGTAGTACTAAAGTTTAACCTAGTACCAAAAGCTTCCTATAAGGCTTTCCAAAATCTAGAGGTAAATTTGGGATCTCTATCTGAGACAATGCTAATGGGTACTCCATGAAGTCTCACTATCTCTTGAATATATAGTTGAGTTAATCTATCCAAGGAGAAATTGATCTTAATGGGTAGGAAATGAGCAGATTTAGTCAATCTATCCACTATCACCCAAATGACATCATTTCCTAACTAGGTTCTAGGCAAACCCACCACAAAGTCTATTAAAATTTTGTCCCATTTCCACTCAGAAATATCTGATGGCTGTAATAATCCAGCAGGTTTCTGATGTTCAATCTTCACCTGCTGATATACTAGATGCTTAGCCACATGCTCTGTTATATGCTTTTTCATACCTGGCCACCAAAAACCTTTCCTTTAAATCCTGATACATCTTAGTGGCTCTATAACATCCGTTCTTAATATGATTAAGAGATGCTTGCTAGTTCTTAATTTAAGTTTAATACTTGTATGTGTTGCATTAACTGAATATAGTTGTATTAGTGCAGGGACCTAGATGAAAATAAATAAAAGCTGAGCGAAGAGGTGACTAGAGACCCAATTGAAAAGGGAAATTCTAGCCAAGAAAAGGTTGTAAAATGACTTAAGGACTAAAATGCAAATACCTAAACTTTACTTAAACCCTAACTGAACCCTAAACACCCTTATATTACTTAAGCTTCAGCAAACTTAGAGAGAGAAAGAGAAGGGTGAGTAAAGATAGAGAGGGTGACTTAAGGTAAGAGAGAAAGGAATTTGGCTTGCAATAAGGTCGAATTTGAAGCTAAGGAAGTGTTTTACTATTGGAAAAGTGTCATCTTAGCATCAAATACACGTCCATTGCAAGGAAAATCCAAGTTAGCAGCAAAACCTAAACCCCCATTTAATGAAATGTTGCTCTTAATTGAAAATTAATGTTTATGAATGTTTTGAATTGTATTAGGGTTAAAACCTGCATTCTCTATGTTTTAAATGTCTATTGGGTAATGCTTGCTAAATAGGTGTGCTTGTTATGCTTGTAAATGATGTATGATAGTTGAGTCTTGCCTTAAGTGTAAAAATCAAGTCCAATCTATGTGTTAGGTGGAATGTAGCTGGAATATGGGCTGCTTAGTGATGTAAATGAGGTATAGATGTTCACATTGGGTGTAACATATGCTCCAATTATGATTAAAGAGATGTTTGATAATTGTTAATTTAATGTTTAATGCTTGTGTATGTTACATTAATGCATATAGTTGCATTAACCTAGGGACTACATTGAAAGGAATTAAATAAAGGTTTAGTAGGAGGTGGTTAGGGACTCAATTGAAAAGGAAAATTGTGTTGAGACAAAATGTGTAAAGTAAACCAAGGACTAAAGAGCAATTTTCCAAACTTTCCCTTAAACCCTAGCAGCAGCCCTAAACCCTCTTCATTCTTTCAAACCTTCAGCATCCTAGAGAGAGAGGTAGAAGGGGCGAGTAGAGAGAGAAGGCACAGAGTTAGGGCTGGGTAGGGAAGGTTTTCTGAAGTAAAGGGTGATTTAAGGCTGGGATTCGATCTTACAACAAGGGAGAATCATTTATAACACATTAAACACACAAATTTCGCAGGAATTAAGGTAGCAATCCATCCTAAACCCCTATCTTTTTTTGAAATGTTACTATTATTGGAAAATGTGGATTTTTACATGTTTTAACTGAGATTGGGGTTAAACCTACATTCTGTATGCTTTTCTATTTTTATGGGATGTTGTGTTGCTGAATGTATGCTCATATATGTGCCTGTAATGGATTGGAAGGGTTAGGTTGTGTTCATCTAAGGATATAGACTAGTTTTCCTTGAATGTACCATGTTTGAGCTAATGGATGTGAAATGTTTAATGAAAAGTAAAGTTTGTTGTATGGGAATTAAGCTCATATGTTTAGAATTGAAAATGGAATGCATTCTGGACTGGGTATTATCAAAATCATGTTTTCTGAACTACAGTGGAGCATAGCAGCTGACTGATAAGTAGGGGCAGTCGACTGCCGTGTTCCTAGAAAACCTAAAAGTGTAGACAGAGGCTTAGCTGCCGACTGCCAGATACCTAGCAGTCGACTGTCAAGCCCAGGTCTGCACTAAGTAGTCGACTGGCCATCCTCACAATTGATTGTCGTGCTCTTGGAAACCCCAAAATGCAGACAGAGGCTTAGAAGCTGACTACTAAGTTCCTAGTAGCCGACTGTCAGGCCCAGGTTTGCACTGAGCAGTTGACTGGCAGTATTAGAAGTTGATTTTCATGCTTATATTTTTACCTAGAATTCATTCCAAAAAGCCACCAGCCAACTGCCAACGACTACTAACTTACTAATTAGCACCAGAGGATTACAGAGAGCCATCAGTTGACTGCTAGCCTTCCAACAGTCGACTGGCAGCCCTCTAGGTTGCGAAATGAGGTTTTTAATGGTGATTGAGCTTAGTAATTCTTCATACTAACTTAATTAATGGCTCATAAGATAGGTAAGCAAGGAAACTAGGAGTTTTGGGTAATGAGACCCTTGTGATAGTAAAACAAAGAGAGAGCAGAAAACACAAAAAGGGAAAGAGGAAAGTATTCTCAGTGTATGCCTTAGGGTAGATAGGCTTATGATCGAGTGATCAATTTTCGGTATAAGATGACCGTTGGGCATTCCACCGTTGTGCCATAAATTGGGGTGGTTAAACATCCGCTTGAACTTAAATTATTTCAAAAACACCGTGATGGTTGCAAACTTTAAGTTAGTGTCATCTCTCGAAGGCCATATGAGGAACACATACTTAGAGTTAAGTATAACCATAATAATGGGCCGATTCACCCTATAGTATATGTAGAGAATGGTGTTCCGGGAGTGTGATCCATCATAAAGGGATGGTGATTCCATAGTATTATGATCTGCCTAAAAGCAGAGAGAAAATGATCCGAGTAAAGTTAACGGTGATCCCATGAGAGTTATATTAGCCCCGTTTAAGATGAAAGGGAGGAATCCTGCTGGTCAGGGATGATCTACTGGAAAGAGGCAGGGACCATTAAGGTACTTGGATCCACTAGGGGACACCTTAGAATGTATAAAATTTAAGGCATGGCTAAATAGACATGCCCTCATTCATATAGACAGTGGTATGTGGAGTTGTTGCTGGGTGACTCTCTCGATTACTCTTAGGGTGTTTTATGTACTACTCACATGTTATGGAAATGAAATGATGTTATGTTTACTATCCCACATCTGTTTTATAAGAAATTTTTTATTATAAGAATGATGATGAATACACTTCCTATGTTTTAAAGTTGATATTTTTTAAATGCACATACATACATATGAGTATATAACATGATTAAGTGTCACAATCATTGCATCCCATAGTATGTTATATGTTTTATGAAAGAATGTAGAGGTTTTTCGTGCGAGCATGGTGGTATAGTTCAATGGATTTCTTAACTGGTTGTATTGCTACTGATATTCATTTCTCACAATAGTGTTGACATGTACTAGATGTGTAGGTCCCTTTGGGTTGGAGAAAGAAGGTAAGGTATACAGAACTGTCCAATCTAGGCACAAAAACTGTTTATTTTGGATAGTATAAGTACATGTTAGGATTGAGCTAGCCTTCATGATATTTTGAGAAAGGCTAGTGTAGGATTATTTTATATAGCCTATTCTAACTTATCTGTATATGAATTAGGATGGATTAATGAATAGAATATTTAATGGGGTTATGAGTGGCAAGATTGTTGCCTCAATGCCCAATAGTTAATTGATTATCTTTAATTAAGAATGTATGTCTATGTATAGTTAATCCAAGTGTATGGTATATGTATTTATTCCGCTGTGATATTGAGAGAACCTAAGAGTAGAGACCAACCCCAAATGCACTCAATTAATCAACTTGGTAAAAAGTTTAAAATTTACTTGGGTAGAAGTGATTGTAACACCAACACTCTGATAATTATTTTCATATTATAGTTTTTAAAATAACTAAAGGAACTGTAGGATAGAGGGTGTTACATTGGGGTTATAAACCTTTGGCATAAGTTGTGATTACGTTTTGAGGCCAAAAATTTAGGTATATTAGATGTTTTTATGCAGTATAAAGCACTAGCTGCTGACTGCCAAAACCTAGAAGTCAACTGCCACGTTCTTCATTACCTAGACCAAAATGCATCAGCCAACTGTCGAGCTCACAGTCAGCTACCAGTCAATTGCTAGGCTTGTAATAGTCGACTGGATGCTCTTTGGTTGGCTTCTCATTTTAGACAGAGAGCTAGCAGCTGACTGCCAGCGATGGGACAGTCGAGTGCTAGCCTAAAATGAAAAAAAATGAACTCTATACCTTGATTTTGATGGAGAATTGGCCCAAAACCTCACCTAAACACAAGATTGAGTCTTAGGATGTAATGGTAACAGGTAACAATCAAGTTATGACTTACTCGGACATGATGGTCCTTGTAAGAATCACATTGGACATGGAGATCCTTGTGATAGAGAAAGAAAAAGAAAGGAATCCATCGAAAAGAAAAAGGAGTAGAGTATTCCTAGGGTATGTATTAGGATAGATAGGCTTATGATTGAGTGACTAATGGTTAGTATGGGACGTCCTTAGGAGTTCCACGGTTGTACCATGAATTAGGATGGTTAAAAATCCACTTAAATTTAGATAGTTTTTGAAAATTCTATAATGGTTGCGAACTCTGAGTTAGTGTAATTTTCAAGGCCATTAAAGTGGACATGTACTTAGAGCTAGGCATAACCATGGCATGAGCTGAATCTAGTGTATACCTTAGTGAATAGCGTAGCGAGATATGATCCCATAAGCTAAATAAATAGTCCCCTATGGGGTAGGAAGGGAAGTAATTCATGCTGTATATGGAATGATCTGTGGTAAAGGCAGTAACCACTATCAAAGGCAGTCTCTATGGGGTGGGAAGGGAAGTAAATTACTGCTGTATATGGAATGATTTGAAATAAGGGCAATAACCACACGCTACTTGGATCCATTGAGGGACAATCCAGATAGTATAAAGAAAAATGTATGGTGGCTGAGTAGTCACAAAGTTATCTAATGGATATGAAGTGGTACGTAGAGGCAGTCGTTGGGTGGCGCTCCTAATGATTCTCATTATATGTTGGATTCCTATCATGTTTTTGAAATAAATAGGTTAGTGTTACCATATGAAATGTATGAGATGGAAGTTTTATGATAAAGCATGATATTGAGATGACATCCCATGATGATTTAAGATCATATCTTTCAAAGCCTATGCATACACCTAAGCACAATCCATGAAAAGCATGATTCATGCATTGCATCCCAACAATACACATTATGTTTTGAATGTTGAGATGAGAATGCAGAGTATTTTCGTATGATTACAGTGGTATAAGTCAGCAGATTTTAAAACTAGTTTTCTTGCTACTGAGATTCAATTCTCACATGAATGCTGGCGTGTATCAAATATGTAGGTACTAGTTGGAGATGGAAGTAACCTGAGGAGAGGTACCCTCCCTGGATATTTTGAGAAATTTATTCAGGATAATATAGGATTTTAATTTATCGGGCTAGTTTTCATGATTTTTGAGGAAGTGCTACCATAGTTTATCTCATGTATAGCCTATATTGATTTAGATGTATATAGATTAGCCAGGATTTATGAGTAGACATGTTTTATGGGACCATGAGTGACAGGGATGTTGTCTCTATGTCCCAAATAGTTATCTTATGTTAATTATGGGAGTATTTACGCATGATGCTTGTACATATAGTCAGAGTAACTTATGTATCACATTGTTTTATTTCGCTGCGAGATTGAGTGTAAACCCAAGAGTAGAGACCCAACCCCAAACCGCACTCAAATAATTAACTTGTAAAAAGTTTAAAATTTTTCTTGGGTAGATGTAACAGTAACACACTACTATTATAATAGACATATTATATCTTTTAGGGAACTAAAAGGAACCATAGGCTAAAGGGGTGTTATAGGGGTTACAAGCTCCAGGATGAATGGTATATTTACTTTGATGGGCCTTTTCTAATATCATATCCCTCAATCTTCTAGCTCCAGGAACATAAATTCTATTTTGGAAAGTTACCATTCCATCAGCTCCCTTTGTGAACTCCTTTGAATCCTTTAGAGACTCTAGGAATTCATCATCTCTTTGAGCTTCTAGGATTTGAGTCCTAAAATTGTTTTCAATCCTTGGCTCACTTAGACAGATTTTGTTAAGTAACACAAGAGTAGACAAACTCATGTTCCTAAATTTTTCTATTAGATCCATTTCACTCACCATCATTTGTGTTACATGGAGGGATTTCCTACTTAAAGCATCTACCACAATATTTGCCTTACCTAAATGGTACTTCAATTCAAAATCATAATCCTTAATAAATTCCATCCATCTCCTTTGCCTCATATTCAATTCTTTCTAATCAAAGAGGTACCTGAGACTTTTATGGTCACTAAATACCTCAAATCTAGATCCATAGAGGTAGTGTCTCCAAATTTTCAAAGCAAATACTATGGCTGCCAATTTTAGGTCATGAGTAGGATAATTTCTCTCATGAGGTCTTAACTACCTAGAAGCATAGGCCACTACCCTTTCTTCTTGCATTAAGAAATACCTTAAGCCTTTCTTGGATAACTAAGACAGGTGCAGTGGTAAGTTTTTCTTTCAAAGTTTGGAAACTTTGTTTACATTTTGAGTCCTATACAAATGGAACATCCTTCCGAGTTAACTTAGTTATTGGTATCGCTATTTGTGAAAATCCCTGAATAAATTGACTATAATATCCTACTAACCCCATAAAGCTACGAACTTTGGTTAGAGTAGTAGGCCTTTCCTAATTCATGACTACTTTCATTTTACTAGGATCCACTGACACTTTATCCTTATAGATCACATACCTTAGAAATCTCACTTCTTCCAGCCAAAACTCACACTTCTCTAATTTAGCAAGTATTTGAAACACTATTTTGAGGTGTTGCTCATGCTCTTGTCGATTTCTAGAGTATACAAGAATGTCATCAATAAACACCATCACAAACTGTTCGAGATAGGTTCTAAATATGCAGTTCATGTAGTCCATGAAAATGGCTAGAGCATTTGTTAGGCCAAATGGCATTACAAGAAATTCATAATGCCCATACCTAGTCTTAAAAGTAGTCCTAGGTATGTCCTCCTTTCTTACCCTGATTTGATGGTACCCTGACCTCAAATTAATCTTAGAAAAAATAGTGGCTCCTCTCAGTTGGTCTAACAGATCATCAATCCTAGGGAGGGGGTATTTGTTCTTCACAGTTACTTTATTTAACTGTCTATAGTTTATACACATTCTCATACTCTTATCCTTCTTCTTTACAAACAACACCGGTACTCCCATGATGAAGCATTAGACCTAATGAATTGTTTTCCTAGGAGGTCCTCTATTTGCACTTTCAACTCACTTAGCTCTAAAGGAGACACCCTATAGGGTGCTATAGAGATTGGACTCGTTCCCCTTCTTTGGCATTTCTTTCACTTTGAGGAAAGTATTTGTTCAAGAAGGTCTCTTTGAATGACTCTTAGGTAACCTGTTCTCCCTGGGCTTCCATTAGTTGTTTAGTTCCCTTCCACTAGTATTTTTATTTTCCCTATAATTGGTAAGTTGCAAAGGAAACTTTTTAGGCATTAGTACTTTATAACACCTCACAATTCTTCCATCTTCTACAACCATTCTTCTACCATTTTAGAATCTAACTCTCCCTTGAAAGTAGGGGTTCTCGCCCTTTGGAACTCAGTCCACCCTCCAAAGGCCAGATTTCTTGCTGGTTCATTTTTGTGCTGGGTGTTCTCACTCTTGTTTGTTTGGATTTGACAGAGTGTTTCAGCAGTATTGCAGCCTGTTCAGAGGTAGCAGCAGCTTGGGCCCTCATGCTTCTGCCATCCCTCTCATAGTCTGCATAATCTCATTCAAACTCACATCATTTCCCTAATTCTGGGTGCTACTCCTCCTATGTGGTGCCATATTGTCCTCTACAAAACAAACATCACTAAGGTGATCAGTCTCAATAATAGATTATCTAGCAGAGAACACAACACCAATAAGAGCTACTATCTTTCCAAACCTAATGCTTCATTCCTCAATTGAAAATAAAATACAAGTTAACCAACCTCTTAGGTACAACTAACTAACCTGAACTATTCCCTTTCTTGAGGAATCTACCCCTTTCTAACCTAGGTAACTGTGCTCTGATATCACTTTAATGTAGCACCCTTATCTTGACATTATAACTTTATAAAATGGAATAAGATAAGAAAGTCACATTTAACTTTACCTTTTTAATTCATTAATTTGCCTGAGCCTTAAAATCCATCAAGAATTATTATTGATTAAGTCTGGGCTCTTTCACTTAGGTTATCATACTTTAGCACAGTGGAAAATAAAATTTCCATACATCACAGTAGAATTTACAAAACATAATACATATATATATATATATCATTACACTATTTGATACATATGTCAGGATATATGAAATATTCATTTAGAGGGATAAGGAGACAACAAACCTGTCACTCAAACCCCTTTCCAAAAAGAATCCTACTAATGGATAAAGATCTATATATCCTAATTCAAATGTGTGTTGTAACACCCCCATTAGCCTATGGTTCCTTTTTAGTGTTTAAAGATATAATTTATATAACTATCATATTAATGGTGTGTTACTATCCCTTATACCTAAGTCAATTTTAAACTTTTTACCAAGTTGATTAATTGAGTGCCATTTGGGTTGGTCTCTACTCTCAGGTTTTCTCAACATCGCAGCAGAATAAATATATGTAGAATATACCTGGATTAACTATACATAAACATGCACCCTTAATTAAATATAGTCAATTAACTATTGGGCATGGAGGCAACAATTCTTCCACTCATAACCCCATCATTTAGTCTATTTATCAATCCAGCCTAATTCTTATACAGATAAGTTAGAATAGGCTATACAAAATAATCCTACATTAGCCTTTCTCAAAATATCATGAAGGCTAGCTCCATTCTACCATATACTTAAGCTATTCAAATTAAACAGGCCGTATGCTCAGAATGGACCCTTCTTCCTACCTTACCTCTTTCTCCAGCCCAAGGGGACCTACACACCTGATACATGCCAACACAAGAGTGAGAAATGAATCTCAATAGCAATGTAACCTGTTACAAAATCTATTGACCTATACCACCGTGATCACATAGAAAAACTCTACATTCTTTCATAAAACATATCACATGCTATTGGGATGGAGTGCATGTAGCCTTTAATCATGTTATATACTCATACATTTGCATATTCATCAAAACATATCATCTTTTGAATATGGGAAGTGCATTCATCATCACTCTCATCATAAAACATTTCTTATAAAAAACATGTGTGATAGTAAACCTACCATCATTTCATTTCCATAACATATGAGCAGTACATAAAACATCCTAAGAGTAATCAAGAGAGTCGCCCAGCAACAACTGCACGCACCATGTCTATATGAATGAGCGCATTGTTATCTAGTCATACCTTAAATTTTGTACATTCTGAGGCATCCCCCAGTGGATCTATGTACTTTAATGGTCTCTACCACTTACCGGCAGATCATCCCTGACCATCAGGATTCCTCCTTTTCGTCCTAATTGGAGCTAGTATAATTCTCATGGGATTACCGTCAACTCTACCCAGATCATTTCCTCTCTGCTTTTGGGTGGATCATAAACTAAGAAATCACCATCCCTTTTCAATGGATCACACTCCCAATATGCTATTCTTGATATATACTCTAGGGTGAATCAGCCCATGCCTATGGTTATGCTTAACTCTAAGTATGTGTTTCTCATATGGCCTTTGGGAGATGACACTAACTTAAAGTTCGCAACTATCATGGTGTTTTTGAAATCATCTAAGTTCAAGTGGATGTTTAACCATCCCAATTTATGGCACAACCGTGGAATGCCTAACGGCCGTCCCATATCGACAATTGATCACTCGATCATGAGCCTATCTACCTTGAGGCATACACTGAGAATACTTTCCTCTTTTCCTTTTTATGGTTTCTGCTCTCTCTTTACTTTACTATACCAAGGGTCTAATCACCCAAAACTCCTAGTTTTCTTGCTTACCTATGTTGTGAGCCTTTACTTAAGTTAGTATGGAGAATTACTAAGCTCAATTGCCATTAAAAAACTCATTTCACAAGTTGGAGGGCTGTCAGTCAACTGCTAGAAGGCTAGCAGTCGGGTTGGTGGCTCTCTGTATTCCTCAAGTGCCAAACAGCAAGCTAGCAGTTGGCTACCAATGGGCTAGCAGTCGAGTGGTGGCTTACTAGAATGCGTCTTAGGCAAAAATCAGAGCACGACAGTTAACTGCTAGGATGGCTGTAACATCCACTCCAATTATGATTAAAGAGATGTTTGATGCTTGTTGGTTTAATGTTTAATGCTTATGTATGTGGCATTAGTGCATATAGTGACATTAGCCTAGGGACTAAATTGAAAGGAAATACATAAAGGTTTAGTAAGAGGTGGCTAGGGACTCAATTGAAAAGGGAAAAATGAGGGAGTTTAAGAGTGTAAAATAGCTCAGGGACCAAATAGCAATTCCTCCAAACTTATTTAAACCCTAACCATAGCCCTAAAACCCCTCACACACTTTCACCTATCTACATTTTAGAGAGAGAAGTAAAAAGGACGGGTAGAGAGAGAAAAGGGCGAGCTAGGGCAAGAAAGGAGAGATTTTGCTAAAGGAAGGGGCAAGTTGAAGCTAGAAATTAGTTCTACAACAAGGGAGGATCATTTCTAACACATCAAACACACATTTTGCCAAGAATCAAGGTAGCAATCCATCCTAAACCCCTATCTTTTCTGAAATTTTTACTGCTACTGGAAAATATGGATTTCTAAATGTTTGAACTGAGATTAGGGTTAAACCTACATTTTGTATGCTTTTCTATTTCTAAGGGATGTTGTGTTGCTGAATGTATGCTCATATATGTGCTTGTAATAGATTGGAAGGGCTAGGTTGTGTTCATCTAGAGGTATAGAATAGTTTTCCTTGAATGTACCATGTTTGAGCTAATGGATGTGAAATGTTTAATGAGAAGTAAAGTTTGTTGTATGAAAATTAAGCTTATGTGTTTAGAATTGAAAATGGAATGTATTCTGGACTGGGTACTATCAAAATTATGTTTTCTTAACTACAACGGAGCATGGCAGCCGATTGCTATGTATAGGACAGTAGACTGTCATGTTCCTAGAAAACCTAGAAGTGTAGATAGAGGCTTAGCAGCCAACTGCCAGGTTCGTAGCAGTCGATTTTTAGGCCTGAGTTTGCACTAAGTAGCCAACTGGCCATCCTAGTAGTAGATTGTCATGCTCTGATTTTTACCCATAAAGCATTCCAGCAAGTTACCGGCCGACTGCTAGCCTTTCAGCAGTTGATTGGCAACCCTCTAGCTTGTGAAATAAGGTTTTTAATGGCAATTGAGCTTTGTAATTCTCTATACTAACTTCATTAAGGGCTCACAACATAAGTAAGCAAGGAAACTAGGAGTTTTGGGTGATTATACCCTTGGGATAGTGAAGTAAAGAGAGAGCAAAAAACACAAAAAGGGAAATTGGAAAGTATTCTCAGTGTACGCCTTAGGGTAGAAAGGCTTATAATCGAGTGACCGATTGTCGGTATGGGACGGCCGTTGGGCATTCCACAGTTGTGCCATAAATTTGGATGGTTAAACATCCACTTGAACTTAGATGATTTCGAAAACACCATGATGGTTACGAACTTTAAATTAGTGTCATCTCCCAAAGGCCATGTGAGAAACACATAATTAGAGTTAAGCATAACCATGGGCATGGGCCGATTCACCCTAGAGTATATATGGAGAATAGCGTACCGGGAGTGTGATCCACCTTGAAGGAATGGTGGTGATTCCATAGTATTATGATTCGTCCAAAAGTAAAGAGGAAATGATTCGGGTAGAGTTGACGGTGATCCTGTGGTAGATATACCAGCCCCGTTTGGGACAAAAGGGAGGAATCCTGCTGGTCAGGTATGATCTGTCGAAATGGGACAGAGACCATTACGGTACTTGGATCCATTGGGAGATGCTTCAGAATGTACAAAAGTTAAGGCATGTCTAAATAGACATGCTCTCCTTCATATAGACAATGGTGCATGGAGTTTTTGGTGGGCGACACTCTCGATTACTCTTAGTGTGTTTTATGTACTGCTCACATGTAATGGAAATGAAATGATGGCATGTTTACTATCCCACATGTTTTATAAGAAATTTTTTATGATGAGAATGATGATGAATGCACTTCCCATGTTTAAAATATGATATGTTTTAATGAATATGCATACGTATGAGTACATACCATGATTAAATGCTACATAAACCACATCCCAATAGTATATGCTATGTTTTATGAAAGAATGTAGATTTTTTTCATGTGAGCATGGTGGTACAAGTTAATGGATTTCATAACAAGTTGCATTGATACTGAGATTTATTTTTCACGATAGTGTTGGCATATACCAGATATGTAGTTCCTCTTAGGCTAGAGAAGAAGGTAAAGTATAAAGAAGTGTCCAATCTTGGCATACAGACTATTTAGTTTGATTAGTATTAGTACATGGTAAGATTGAGCAAGCCTTCTTGATATTTTGAGAAAGGCTAGCGTAGGATTATTTTGTATAGCATAGTTAGACATATATGTAAAGGAAGGGATGCTTAGATGAAATTATAGTGGCATGAGTGGCAGGATTGTTGCCTCCATGTCCAATAGTTAATTGACTATATTTAATTAAGGATGCATGTTTATGTATAGGTAATCTAGGTGTATTCAATATATATATTTATTTCGCTGCGATTTTGAGAGAACCTGAGAGTAGAGACCAACCTAAATGACACTCAATTAATCAGCTCGGTAAAAAGTTTAAAATTTACTCAGGTAGAAGTGATAGTAACACACCATTATTATGATAATTATATGCATTATACCTTTAAACACTTAAAAGGAACCATAGGCTAATAAGGGTGTTACATTGTTGGTATTAGAGCATGGCTGCCACGGTCGGCATATAGCTGATTCAGTAGCTATAATTAGGTAGTATAGATAAATTCCTCAGGATAGAGACTATTGCAGGTTAGTTAGATGAGCCATGGAAATAGGCTATTTGTACTATGTTTTTACTTAAAGAATGGAGTGCTAGGTTAGGCTGTACCGTATTTCTTAGAGAGCCATATATTGTCTTATAAATGTCTGTTATTGAGACTGATCTCCTCAGTAATATCTGTTTTGTAAAGTAAAGTATGGTGCCTCCCAGGAGAAATGGTACAAGGGACAAGGACGGAGAAGCAAATTTGGCTAGGGTAATGCAGACCTTGATGGGGATGGTGGAGGCCATGAGGGATAAGGCCGCTTCTACCACCTAACAGGCTACTACTGCTACACAATAGACGACTACCACTACTGAAGTGCTAAGACAAATATAGGAGGATAAGAATGGAAATAGAAACCCTATCCTTGAGGGAGAACCAGTGAGGGATCAGCCTTATAAGGGATGGTCTGAGTTACAAAAGGCCAAACCTCTAACCTTTAGGGGTAAGTTCAACCCAAAGCTTACTGAAGAGTGGTTGGCTGAGATAGAGAAGTTTTTTGTAGTTTTGGGGAATACAGAGGCCCAAAAAGTTCAGTTCTCCACCTACATACTGGCAGGAGAGGTCGAGCACTAGTAGAAAGGGGCCAAGCAGTTAATGGAGGCCCAAGGAGTCCAAATCACCTTGAACTCTTTCAAGGAGGTATTTTTGGAGAAGTACTTCCCTAAGAATGTAAGGAATGATAAGGAAGTGGAGTATATAAAGATAAGACAAGGCAACATGTCCTTTTATGAGTACCTGACTAAGTTTGAGGAGCTATCTAAGTTTTCCTAGTACTAGCAAGTGAGACAAGATGAGGCATGGAAGGCCATGCACTTACAGGATAGGCTAAATCTGGAGCTAAAAAAGGTTGTGGCCCTTATAGAGATAAAGAATTATGCTCTGTTAGCAAACAAGTGCCGTATACTAGCGGTGTAACCCCATAATCCTATAGTTCTTTTTTTTTTCAAATGATTTGAATAATATAAACAATATACTATAAGATTGGTGAATTACTACTTCCTTTAACTGAGTCAAATTTTTAAATATTTATCAAATGAAGTAATTAGTATTATTGGTCGAGTTACTACACTCAGGATCTTACACGTTATGCAACAGAAAATACATTAAATTAATTGACATAAAACATACATATATATATACATTCACATTCATTTATAGTGTATACATGTCATTCATTAGACATATATCTCTGGATATGTGAGAGTGTTATCTAGGGTAAAGAGATAACAAGCCTGTCACTTATACCCTTTTAACAAAAGTAGCTAGTGGATTCCTAGATCACATATCCTATTACATATATGCCCTTATCCTATACATCAAAACTATTTTCCTGATCCTTTTACCAAAATATCCTAAGGATTCAAGGTATCAAGCTTACCAAAAACCTTATACTCTAATACTTCATGTGATCAGGGTGAGGGAAGGACTTCCTATACATATATGATCCATTGCTCCTTAATAACAGGGAAATACCCCAATAAGGGTATTTCAACCAACTCCATCTCTATCTCAAGAAGGATCTGGTATCTAGACATCTGATACAAACCAACATTTTTATGAGAATAAATCTCAATAGCATTAATAACCAGTTTTCAAAACAGCTAGTTTATACCACCGTAAACTTATACGAAAATTCTACATTCTCCTTCATAAAACAATACATCTATTGGGTTATCTTATATAACATTTCATTTATCGTTCGTACTTGCATGCATAGGCTCAGCTCATAGCATATATCTCATAAATTCATCAAAACATATAGGTAACATACAACATTTATATAAAATTCATTATAAAATAAAGAGCAATAAGGAAATAAGAGCACTTCACATTGGCCTATGCCAATCATCATCATAATCAACATTATATAATTACATAATAAGAGAAATCTTGAGGGGCAACATGTTTACCACCCCATATTTTTGCATATGTACTTTGGCAACTATGCCTGACAATCCTCGACTACATATCATATTTTTGTACATTCTGTAGTATCCTCTAGTGGATCTAAGTACAATAGAGTCCCTACATTTGGGTTCCATACATTGATTATATACGGGGGTACACAAAATGCTATTCATAAACATATATATATGGGTGAATCGGTGCATACTATAGTTTTGTAAACTCTAAGTATGTGACTTTTCATTTACATTGGCCATTAAGTCACTAACTTACAATTTACAACTATCACGATAATTGCGGAATGTCCAATCACCGTCCCATACCAGTAATCAGTCATTTAGATATGAACCTATCTACCACAAATACATATATTAAGAATATAATTTTCATTTCTCTTATGCATTCTTACTCTTTCTTTTTAACTCTCATCACTTTCATGCTCTTTCTCATTTACATTCAAAGTATCTGTTACCTTGCTTATAATTTAAGTTTAATCTCTAGTTTGGATTTAGATTTTGGGCAAGATATCATTCAAATATGTAATTAAGTTCATCTTTTCATCACAAAAGGTGGCATTCGACTAGTATCACGCTACAAGTTGACTTATTGCATTCTGTTTGAACCTTAAAAATTCCAAACAGAAAGCTATCAGTCGACTGCTAGGTGCCTGGTAGTCGGCTGCTAGCTTACTGTTAGGCTCGATAGTTGACTGATGGGTCGGGGCAGTCGGTTGCTCTGTCATTAGGCATTTCTGGAAAAATGAAGAACACAGAAGTTGACTTCCAAATGCCTGGTAGTCGACTGCTAGCATTCTGTATGTGTTTCTAAGCATCTCAAGAGCACAACATTCGACTACTGGACTGTGGCAGTCGACTACTGCATCTTTCTCTGTTTTATAAATCACTGTTGAGCCAAATTTTTTATCCAAAAACTTGTTTTTAAATCCATTTTAAAATTGGTGAACTCAAGATAAACTCCTTAGCAACATTTAACACGAGAAAACAGCCCAAAACATCATGTAATCTTGTCCAAATATGAGATTAAAACTCATTTTTTTTCAAGCTGAAAAACTCATTTTTCAAAAATAATTTTTAGCATGCACAAGTATTTTCAATCGATTAAAAAGACCCAATAGTAATAAAAAATAATATGAATGTAGTTTTTAATCCCTTTTTCTTTCAAACAAGTTCAATTTCACAAATTTTAGTAATATGAACAGTAAACTCTAAAATAAAGGGATTGGGTCATTATGCTACCTTTTGTTGATTTCTAACTAGTGTTTGTTGATTGGGAAGTGTTCTAGAGTGATTTCCTAGCTCCTGGAATGCTTAAATCCAAGTAATAATGTTGTTTACTCACAATTCCTTCTCTTTCTCTCTCAAACTCGTCTTTTTTCTCTCTCTAGAGTTTCAGAATTGAGGGAGCACAATGAAGAGTCTGAAAGGTTAGCCTATTTATAAGTAATCTGACTCTTTGCAATTATGCTCCTAATTTCTGACCATTCAACCCAAAATGATAATTCTTCCAACTATATGTTAAATTACCATTTTGTCCCTAGCTCACTAGCGGGAAGCTTTCAAAATTCTGTTGCTACAATAAATCTTTTGGCTAAAATTGTGATTGTCATCCCTAAAATTTTTCACTTTTTAGTTTAGTCCTTTTCTTCATTCTAGTTAATTTTCTTGCTCAGTTCTAGTCTAATTCTTGCACTTATGCAACTATATGCAAGCTAACATAACATAAATGCAACATACATAAGCAATTAACTAAAATTAACAACCATCTCTCAAAATTTAGGAGAGGATGTTACAAGTGAGAGGCCTAGAAGAGGCTACTAAGGGGAGGAAGGAGTATAACTCCCTTAAGAGGAAAATGCCACAAGACCCTGCTAAGGGGAAAGAGGTCCAAACTGGAAAGAAGCCTATGGTTGGGCAAACTGCTCCAGGTAACTGCCCCAAGTGCGGAAAGAACCATGGGAATAAACCCTGCCTACTTGGACAAAACACCTACTACAATTGCGATAAGCCAGGATACTATAGCAGAGAATGTCCATTATTGAAGAAACTAGCTGAGGCCCCTAAACCTCTGACTAGAGGGAGATTCTACGCCCTAAAAGGCAAAGAGGTGGACCAATCCGATGATTCTATAAAAGGTCAATGTTTTATAAATGATATTCTTTTAATTGTACTATATGATTCTGGCATTACTCATTCTTTTATTTCTCATGAATGTGTGGAAAAGTTAAGCTTACCTGTGACCAAACTCCTATATAACTTGTATATTTCTACTGTGGCTGGAAAACATAGTTCAACTTCCTTGACTTGTTTAAATTGCCCTATCATCATTGAAAATAAACCTTTTGCTGTTGACCTTATCTGTCTGCCTTTAGTGGATTTAGATGTTATCTTAGGAATGGATTGGCTGTCTTTTAATAAGGTGGTTTTAAATTGTTATAAGAAGTCTATGACTTTTATGGATACCATACCTGTAAATAGGGGTACTAAGAAAAAGATCAAAAGATTATGTTTTCTATGTTCTTCTGAGGTTGAGAGTCAACATAAGCTTAATAGTATCCTTATAGTTAGAGAATTTTCTGATGTCTTTCCTGAGGAGATCTCTAGTCTTCCACCAGAAAGAGAGTTAGATTTCTTTATAGAGTTAGTTTTCGGGGCGGGACCAATCTCTATAGAACCATATAGGATGTCTCCCTTATAGTGGAGCAAACTTAAGGTTCAAATAGAAGACCTTCTAGAGAAGCAATTCATTAGACCTAGTCCTTCATCATGGGGAGCACCAGTGTTGTTTATGAAAAAGAAGGATGGAAGTATGAGAATGTGCATAGATTATAGGCAATTGAATAAGGTGACAGTGAAAAACAAATACCCACTCCCTAGGATTAATGATTTGTTATATCAATTGTGAGGAGCAACTATATTCACTAAGATTGATTTGAGGTCGGGGTACCATCAAATCAGAGTAAGAGGTGAGGATATACCTAAGACCGCTTTTAGGACTAGGTATGGACATTATGAAATTCTTGTAATGCCATTTGGTCTAACGAATGCTCCAACTATTTTCATGGATTACATGAATCGCATCTTTAGGCCCTACCTTGATCAGTTTGTGGTAGTGTTCATTGATGATATTCTTGTATATTCTAGAAATAGGCAAGAGCATGAACAACACCTTAGGATTATGTTACAAGAGCTTAGGGAGAGGCAGCTGTATGCAAAATTAAAGAAATGTGAGTTTTGGTTAGATGAGGTAAGATTCCTAGGGCATGTGATTACCCAGGATGGGGTAGCAGTAGATCCCAGTAAGACTGAAGCTGTGGTTCATTGGGAGAGACCTACAATAGTGATTGAAATCCATAGTTTCCTCAGATTAGCCAGTTATTATAGAAGGTTTATCCAAGGGTTTTTGTAGATAGCGATGCCTATGACTAAACTGACCAGAAAGGATATTCCATTTAGGTGGGATTCTGAATGTGAGCATAGTTTCCAAACCTTGAAGGAAAGATTAACCAATGCACTTGTACTAGTTATCCCCAATCCTTTGGAAAGATTTGAGCTGTATTGCGATGCATCCAAGAAAGGTCTAGGGTGTGTCATAATGCAAGAGGGAAAATTAGTGGCCTATGCTTCTAGAAAATTAAGGCTTTATGAGTGCAATTACCCTACTCATGACCTAGAATTAGTAGCCATAGTGTTTGCTTGAAAATTTAGAGGCATTATCTTTATAAGTCTAGGTTTGAGGTATTTAGTGACCACAAAATTCTTAAGTACCTTTTTGACCAAAGGGAATTGAACATGAGGCAAAGGAGATGGATGGTGTTCATTAAGGACTATGACTTTGAGCTGAAATACCATCTAGGCAAGGCCAATGTTGTGGCAAGTGCCTTGAGTAGGAAATCCCTCCACATAGCTCAAATGATGGTGAGTGAGATGAGCTTGATAGAAAATTTTAGAAATTTGTACTTATCTGCATTGATGCTACTAGATAGAATATGTTTAGGTGAATTGTGAATTGAGAGTAACCTTAAGATACAGATCCTAGAGGGCCAACAGGAGGATGAATTCCTTAAGTCCCTAAAGGACCTCAGAGAATTCCATAAGGAGGTAGATGGGATAATGACTTTCCAGAATAGGGTTTATGTCCCAAGTCTAGGGGAACTAAGGTAGATAACTTAGAGGAAGGCCATAGGAGCAACTATACTGTTGATTCTGGTGCCACTAAGATGTACTAAGATTTAAAGAGGAGATTTTGGTGGTAAGGTATGAAAAAGCACATCGCTGAGTATGTAGCTAAGTGCTTAGTGTGTCAGCAGGTGAAGATTGAACATTAGAAACCTATTGGATTATTGCAACCTTTGGATATCTTTGAATAGAAATAGGATAGATCTCTATGGACTTCGTAGTAGACCTACCAAGAACTTAATCGGGAAATGATGCTATTTGGGTGATAGTAGACCGATTGATTAAGTCTTCTCATTTCCTACCCATTACGATTAATTTTCCAAGGAGAAGTTAACACAATTGTATGTCCAGGAGATAGTGAGACTCCATGGAATCCCTACTAGCATTGTTTTAGAAAGAGACCCTAGATTTACCTCCAGGTTTTGGATAGCTTTCTAAGAAGCCTTTAGTACTAAGTTAAGTCTGAGTACTGCATATCATCCTCAAACGGACGGACAAATTGAGAAAGGCTATCACTCTAAGGTCAGGTAAGTAATTAATTAAGCCTTTACCCTTACCAAAAGATAATGAAAAGATGTCGACTAAACATATAGATAATGAGCAAGAAGTGGCAAAAGAAGAACCAATTCATAGTGAAAGAAGAAAAGCCCTATGGTAGAATATTAACCACCCATTCCATATCCTTCTAGATTGAAGTAGGAAAATATTGATCAACAGTTTGGTAAGTTCTTAAATTTATTTAAACAACTAACGATCAATCTACCTTTTGTTGAAGCCATTTTGCAGATGCCTCGTTATGCGAAGTTCTTAAAGGAGATTTTGAGCAACAAAAGGAAATTAGAAGATCTTTGGTTAGTAACCTTGAATGAGGAATGTTCACCTATTTTACAAAACAAGTTGCCTACAAAGAAACGTGATCCAAGAAGCTTTATCATGCCTTGTGTAATAGGTGAACTCCCAATCAAGGATGCCTTAGCCGACTTGGGAGCTAGCATCAATTTAATGCCAACTAGCTTGTTTGATAAACTTGGGCTAAGTAAACTAAAACCCACTAGGATGAGCATACAATTGGCTGATAAAAAAATCAAGTATCCTAGGGGTATAGTAGAGGATGTGCTTCTAAGAGTCAATAAGTTCATATTTCCCGTGGATTTTGTGGTGATGGATATGATAGGTGAAAGCAACATACTACTGATCTTAGGAAGACCATTCCTCGCTACATCTAGAGCTTTATTGATGTTTGCAATGGAAGGTTGCAACTCAAAGTAGGAGATGAAACAGTCACCTTTAACCTAGTCGACTCCATTCGACAATCTATGGATCCTGATGATATTGTCTACTCAATGGATGTCTTAGATAATGAAATAGAAGCATATTTACAAGAATTCCTATTGAGCGACTCTTCTCGAGAGACTCTACTAGAAGATAATGGTCTGACAAACAAACAGGTGTTGTAACAATTGAGAAGTTTGTTAGATATAGAGCCCAACAACCTTACTCTATCTGAACGAGATGAAACTACAGACCATATCCTTTCCACAGATAGGCCATAAGAGAAAGAGGTAACACTTTTGATTGAGAACCCTCTAGCCCTAGAATTAAAATAGTTACCTAAGAATTTGAACTATGCCTACTTGGACAAGGAAGAGAAGCTGCCAGTGATTATAGTAGCAGACTTAACTCCTGAAAAGAGGGAAATGACCCTAGCCTCTCTTAGAAAGTACCCCTGAACCTTTGTTTATAAAATCTCATATATCCCTGGGATAAATCCCAGCTACTGCTCTCACAAGATTCTAATGGAAGATAACTATAAGCCGGTGGTACAGCCACAGAGACGTCTGAACCCCAATATGAAGGAGGTAGTGAAGAAGGAAGTGATTAAGCTTCTAGATGTAGGTTTGATCTACCCCATTTTTGATAGCTCCTGGGTTAGTCCTGTGCAAGTAGTGCCAAAGAAAGGAGGCACTACAGTAATAAAGAATGAGAAGGATGAGCTTATACTAACAAGGACAGTAACTGGTTATTGGGTTTGTATAGACTACTGCAGACTAAATGATACAACCCAAAAAGACCATTTTCCCCTTCCATTCATTGATCAGATGCTTGAGAGACTGGCATGTAATATGTTTTATTGTTTTCTTAATGTTTTTTCAGGATACCTTCAGATACCTATTGCTCTTGAGGACCAAGAAAAGACTACCTTCACTTGCCCCTATGGAACATTTGCCTATAGGAGAATACCCTTTGGACTATGCAATGCACCTGCCACTTTTCAAAGGTGTATGATGGCAATCTTCCATAACATGATTGAGGATTCAATGGGAGTGTTCATGGATGATTTTTTTTGTTTTTGAAAATTCCTTCACACATTTTCTAGCCAATTTAGAAAAGATGTTAGCTCATTGTGTAGAAGAAAACTTGGTTCTAAATTGGGAAAAATGCCATTTCATGGTTAAAGAAGGGATTATCCTAGGTCATAAAATATCCCATGCAGGTTTGGAAGTTGACAAAGCATAAATTGAAGTCGTATCAAAGCTTCCACCTCCTAGCTCTGTGAAAGCAATAAGAAGTTTCCTAGGACATGCCAGATTTTATAGGAGATTCATCAAGGACTTCTCCAAGATCGCCAAACCATTGACTCAGTTGCTTGCCAATGACACACCTTTTGAATTTGATAGTGACTGTATACAAGCATTTGAGTTATTGAAAGAGAGACTGACCATAACCTCCATTATGATATCTCCTAATTGGGGATTACCTTTTGAACTGATCTGTGCCGCCAGTGACTATGTTGTTGGAGCAGTTCTAGGCCAAAGAATATGTAAAGGGAATGAATGTTATCCTAGGAGTAAGAAAACAACACTATTTACATCTCCCCCTAGAGATAAATAAAAAAAGCAATGAATGTTATCCTAAGGGTAAGAAAATGACACTACTTACATCTCCCCCTAGAGATAAATAAAAAAGGCAATGAATGCCACTCGAAGGGGGTAAATGATGACACTATTAATATCCCACTAAAGGTCACCTAGAAAGGATGGAAGATGGCACTATTAAATCCCCCTTGAGGTGTATGTAACGACACTATATGATGCCTTAGTGGTAGAGTTAATGGCACAAGTAAAAAGTCACCCCAGTGGTAATGAATTGATGGCTCTAAAGTGCTATTGTAGATATAAAAAGGATGAATGATGAGATGATGTATCTGATGACAGATTATGTATGAATGCATAATGATGTACTTTATTGATAAATAAAGCATGACAATGTAATGGCATGTAGTATGTTCATGACATGAATAATCAATAGATTCATATTCACAAATGCACATGCATATGTTTCATAAAAAGCATGACATTAGAATCAAATGGAAACTATTTTGAAAAGAATGGAATGTAGAAATATTTTCGTTAACATCCACTCCTACTATGATTAAGAGATGTTTGATAATCATTAATTTAATGTTTAATGCTTGTGTATGTTGCATTAGTTGCATGTAGTTACATTAGCATAGGGACTTAATTGAAAGGAATAAAAGCTAATTTAAAAGTGTGACTAGGGACCCAATTGAAAAGGGAAAAGTGAGTGAGGCTAAAGTCACAAAATAGGCAAGGACTAGAGTGCAATTATGAAGAGTTAAACTTCAAAACCCTAACCCTAACCCATACACTCTTAATCTTTAACATTTTTAGAGAAAGAAGCAGAAGGGCGAGTAGAGAGAGAAAAGAGCAATTTACGGCAAAAGGAGATTTCTGAAGGTAAAAGAGAGATTTAAGGTTAAGGATTGATCCTACAACAAGAGGAGGGTTATTTGAGCACATCCAACATGCATATTTTGAATTAAATCCAAGTAGCAATTCATCCTAAACCTTATTTTTGAAATATGCAAAAAATTTATTAATAAATGTGATTTTGAATGTTTAAAGTTAAGTCTGGGGTTTACAACCTACATTCTGTATGTTTCTAACTACTATTGTGTAATGCTTGCTGGTTAGTTATGCTCATTTATGCTTGTCATTGATTGTGAAAGTGGGCTTTTGCCCTAAGTACGAAAATGTGGTTTGATCTTAGCTTTGAGATATGTCAAGTTGAGTTTTGGGTTTCTTATAAATGCTAAATGATGTTAGATGTTGGCTTTAAGTTCATGGCTTAAGAAAATAGTTTGAGAACACATTTTTGGGGTAAAACTCGAGGTGAAACAATGATTTTTAGAACGTATCAAGCGCTAGTAGCTGACTGTTACCCTTGGAAGTCGATTGCTGTGCTCATATCTTACCCATAAAAGCATGACAGAATGCTAGCAACCGACTGCCAGACCCCTAGAAGTCGACTGTCGAGGCTAGTAGCTGATTGCCAAGCCCCTAGCAGCCGATTGGTAGCTCTTGGCCAAGAAAAGGGACTTTAGACAATGAACTAGCACTTGACTGCCATTTATGGGGAAGTAGACTGCCAGCCCTTTGACTTAAATAATAAGCTTAATTGACCATTTTAAGAGGAAATTAGCTCAAACTCTCACTCAAACTAAGGATTTGAATCTGGGATGTAGTGGGTAACATGTAAGAGATCGAGTCATAAGTCACTTAGATGATGAGATCCTTGTGATAGTGAAATAAAGAGAGCAAAAAACATAAGAAAGGGAGAGGAAAGAGAAAAGTATTCTAAACATATGCCTTAATGGTAGATAGGCTCATGATCGAGTGATCAATTGTCGATATGGGACAGTTATTGGACATTCCATGGTTATCCCATGAATTAGGATGGTTAAACATCCACTTGAACTTAAATGATTTTGAAAACACTGTGATGTTTGCGAACTTTAAGTTAGTGTCATCTTTCAAAGGCCATTTAAGAAACACATACTTAGAGTTAGCAGAACCATGGACATAAGCCGAGTTACCCTAGTGTATAAGTAGAGAATAGCATATCGGGAGTGTGATCCATCAGAAGGGGATGGTGATTCCATAGTATTATGACCACCTAAAAGTGGAGAGGAAATGATCTGAGTAAATTTGATAACCAGTCCCATAAGGGTAAGGGAGACGTTAGATAGAGTTGACAACTATCCTGCTGGTTATGAGACAGTACTCAGATTTGGATAAGGGACGCCTTAGAATGTACAAAAATTTAAAGTTAAAGTTAAAAGCTAGAGTTAGCAAAAAGGCAGCTGAATAGTCACAAACTCATGCATATAGACAGTGGTATGTGGAGTTGTCGCTGGGAGGTACTCCCAGTAACTCATATGATATATTGTTTTTCCTGCATGGATGATAAATGAAAAGGCATGCTTATTTTCCCATAACATGTTTACATGAAAAGTTTGAGATGAAATTTATGATGAGATGATGAGGATTGAACACCCCATATTTTTGAGCTTATAAATGAACTAGCATAAATTTGAGCATATGACATGAGTGTATGTTGCATGCATTGCATCCCAATAGTATATAGTATGTGTTATGTTTTATGATGAAAGAATGTAGAGATTTTTGTATAAATATAGTGGTACAGGTTAGTAGTTTTCTAAGATAGGTTGTATTGCTATTGATGTTCATTTCTCACATGAGTGTTGGTGTGTACTAGATGTGTAGGTTCCTTAGTTGGAGAAGGTAAGCAGGAGGGAAGTACCCTTCATTGGGGTACATAAAATTTTTTATTTTGGATAGTATAGACACATGTTTAAATTGTATTTGTCTTTATAATTTTTGGAAAGGCTAGTAAAGAATATCTCTTGTATAACCTATAATGATTTAGATGTATATGGATTAGTCCGAATTGATGGGGTCATGAGTGGCAGGGTTGTTGCCTCCATACCCTAATGAGTTAAATTAAAGTTAATGAAGGAGTACTTGCGTATGTTTGTGTATAGCTACTTAGGATAAATTATGTATATGTATTTAATATGATATTCTGTTGTGACATTATGAGAGCCTGTGTGTAGAACCCGATCCCAAATGGCACTCAAATAATTAACTTGGTAAAGGTTTAAAATTTACTTAAGTAGATGTAATAGTAACACCCTACTATTAATATATATATTTATGTATTATATCTTTCAATTAACTTAATAGGAACCATAGGCTAAGCGAGTGTTACGGGCATTACATTTTTTGTGTTCATACAGTGGTACATGACAGTTATTTTCAAAATGAATGGTTTATTCAGCTACTGGGAAATTATTTCTCATTACTGTACTGGTATGTATTAGATGCTGAGATACAGCATCATGATAGAGATAGAGGCAGTAGTAGTAGAGGTTCCCTTTATAGTAGCCTTTACTATTTTGAAGGATATTCTATAATAGCAATATTTGAAATCCCTCCAACGAATTAGCTTATTTAAGAAGTAGATGTAACTATGTAGTTGTAGCTCTCTTATCCTAATTCTCAATATGTTCTTTTTGAAATAGAATTAGGACTACCATTCTTTTTTATTGTACATAGAAAAGAAGGGCACACACACACATGAAATAGGATGCGTGAATAACTCAACTATTAGTAGGATTCTTTTTGGTAAAGGGGTTTGAGTGATAAGCTGGTTATATCCTTATCCCTCTGAATGAATACTTCACCTATCCTGGCTATGTATCAAACAGTGTAAACATATATATATATATGATATGTTTTGTAAATTTCACTGTGATGTATGTAAATTTTATTTTTCGTTATGCTAAAGTATGATATCCTAAGCAAAAGAACCCAAACCTAATCAAATGACAAATTATTGATGGATTTAATGCTCAGGCTACTTTATAAAATAAAAGGTAAAGTTAAATGTGACTTTCTTATCTTATTACATTTTATATAGTTATAATGTAAAGATGAGGATGTTACAATGCTCACATTTGGCATCCCACACAAATGGAGCATCTTTCTTGGTCAATCTAGTCAAAGGCAACGCAATTTGCAAAAACCCTTGAATAAATCTCCTATAATAACTGACTAATCTAAGAAAACTATGAATTTCAGTCACCATAGTCAGTCTCTCCCAACTAGCTACTACATGTCCTAAGAATTTCACCTCTTTTAACCATAACTCACACATTTCTAATTTGGCATACAACTACTTTTCCCTAAGCAATTGTGGCACAATACTTAAACGTTGGGCATACTCTTCCCTATTTTTAGAATATAAAAAAATATCATCAATAAATACTACCACGAATTGATCAAGGTAAGGTCTAAAGATGCAATTCATGTAATCCATAAAAATAGCTGGAGCATTTGTCAGCCTAAATGGCATCACTAAGAACTCATAATGTGCATATCTATTTATAAAGGCAGTCTTAGGTACATCTTCAGCTCTAACTTTGATTTGATAGGACCTTAACCTCAAATCAATTTTAGATAATACAGTAGCTCCTCTGAATTGGTCTAATATGTCATCTGTCCTAAGGAGGGGATACTTATTCCTTACAGTTACCTAATTTAATTGTTTGTAATCTGTAACACCCCTTAGCCTATAGTTCTTTTTTAAGGTAATTCAAAGAATATAATATGTAAATATCATAATAATGGTTTATTACTATTACCTTTACCCAAGTAAATTTAAACTTTTTACCAAGTTGATTAAGTGCTATTTGGGTCAGGTCCTACACTTAGGTTCTCACTTGAGACTTGCAGCAGAATGTCCCATCATATATATGTATAATTTGCTCTAGATAACTATATACAAACATGCATAATAAATCTGTTAATTATCATTAAATAACTATTAGGCATGGAGGCAACATCCTTGCCACTCATGACCTGTCAAATTTCCTATTTATAGTAGCTAGTTAATCCATATACATCCAGTTAAGATAGGCTATACAAGAGATAATCTTCACTAGCCTTCCTAAAAAATCATAAAGACTAGTACAAAATAAATATATGCCTGTACTATCCAAAATAAATATTTCCATGTACCCCCATGAAGGGTACCTCTCTCCATGTTACCTTCATCACCAACCAATGACCTACACATCTGGTACATGCCAGCATTTATGTAAGAATTTAATCTCAGTAGCAATGCAACTTGTTTTGAAAACTATTGACCATACCACTGTACTTATATGGAAAGTCTCTACATTATTTTCATCATAAAAAGGTGTACTTACAATTGGGATGCAGTGTATGAAGCATACTTTTATGTCATGTGCTCATATTTATGCATGTACATTTAGAATATATATACTTGGTAACATGGGATGTCCATTCATCATTATTTTCATCATAAATTTCATATCAAACATTTCATAGAGTAACAAACATGCCTTTATATTTAACATATGAGTATGAGAAAGAAACATATCATACGAGTTATCAGGAGTGCCGCCCAGTGAACAACTCCAAGTACCACTACATACAAGCATGAGTTCGTGACTATTTAGCCACTCATTACTTTTTTGTACTATCCGATGCGTCCCTTGTAACACCCCATATTCTCTTAGTTATATTTAAATTAATGTCCCCTTAATTAATTGGATGAATTTTCTTGTGTAACTTAATGTTTAGGATAAATAAGAACACTTTCCTGGAGGTGCTTACATAAAAGCTTAGGTGCTTGATTCGATTTTTCTTCTCTTTCATTTAGCTAGCCAAATAAGCATCCTATAGAGTAGATTAAATTACGTAAACCTATGGCAATAATAAATAGAGAGACGTGTGATGTTAGTTTCTTCTTTCCTTCCCTAGCTTTACTTTCAATGTGACCAAAAAGGGAAATTAAGGTGCTTGAATTATGCCTTTCTCTTTCTTCTTTTACTAACTAAATAACTACACGAAAGGTTGATTTAAAAATACATATATATGCATGGCAAGGATAATTAGGAAAGAAAGCAAGAGTGCAGCCTTACGTGAAGCGAGAAAGGAAAGAAGAAATGTAGCATTTAAATAGATATACATATACACATTGAGTAGGGCACCAAAATGGGAGAGAGAGGGAAGAAACGCCTGAAGCTAGTTTCCCTTTTTACTTCCCTTGACTTTTTCTTTAAGGTAACCAAGTAATCATGAGATGAATATATATATATATATATACATGCAGCAAGTTAGAGAAGAGAGTGTAGAATTTAATTGAAATAATATGCATGTTGGTGTGTGTATGGTGAAGCAAGAAGTGTAGGATTTAATTAAAGTAATATACATATGGGTATGCATACGGGAGCAAGAGTCCAGAATTTTTGAAGTAAACATATGTCTAAGTAGACATACGATGAGGGAAAAGCTTGCGTGAGTCTATTTTCCTTCCCTTTTTGGCGCTACCAAATAAAGAGTTTGCATGGGAGTTAAATTATTATGCCAAAACATGAAGCTGCGTGACCATAGCCCCCTTGCGTGTAAGTGTGAAGAGGGCATGACTTCCTTCCTTCCTTCCTCTAATGTGCCCGAGTGGCTAACCTAAGATTGCAAGGAAATGTAAATTGTACATAAAAGTACGCATGTGGCTAGTGAATGATGATGATTAAAAATAAGAAAGAGGAGTAGCATCTCATTATCGAATGGACAATATATAAGAGAATTGAAAGTTTCATTTTTTAAAATACATGCATACACATACACAACAGGAGAGAAAGAGAGGGAGCGCTTCATATTTTAGAAAAACCCACACACACGGCAAGTGCATCCAAAAATAAGAGACAGTAGTGTGAGTGTAAAAGAAAATACAAAAGCTTTGGTGAGGGGAGAGCATTGGGAAAGAGAGAGAGAAAAAGCAACTCACATTTGGGGAAAACACACACAAACACATTTCGATTTAGTGAAGAAAAAACTTGGCGGAGAAAGAAGCAAAGGATCAAAGGGAAACTCAAAGAGAAAACCCAAGATAATCTCATCCTATTTCATCCTTGAGGTAGGTTAGCAATTGATATGTCTTATTTTATACATATTTTCTTGATGTTAATTGCCTATTTTATGAGCATTTTATGTAATTTTATTCTTAAAATCACCTAAGTTTACATTATTTTTATTTTCAGGCATTTTATCAAGTCATCATCAGCAAACAGAGCAATTTTGAGCCTGAATAGCCTTTAGAACACCCAAAATAGGCTATTTGGGCCAATTTTACTTATTGGCCCTTGGACTAGGCTAATTGGGCCTTGGACCAAGAGTGTATTAGGGGAGAAAAGGAGATCTATGCATTTTGAGTAGGGAGACCCGAGTTGACCCGAACCAGACCTATAAAAGAAAAGGAACCCATCGCATGAAGAAAGAGAGATCCAAAGAAACCCGTGCAGTGCAAGAAAGGGAGAAGACCAATCGGTTGGTGACATTTCAGTGTCAGGGGATGACGAGCAGGACACTGACATCCTTGTAACATCCCATATTTACTGGGTTAGTCTAAACTAATGTGTCCTCAATTAATCGAATTTGCTTGTGTAGCTTGGCGTCTAGAATAAATAAGAGTACTTTCTTGTTTGCAGTTCTTGATATATTTAACATGCTTGTATTAATTTCTTTTTTTCTAACCAAAGCAATAAAAGAGGAAGGAGTATAACCAATTCAAAATCTCATGCACGTCCAATTTGTGAAGAATAGGAGTTTTATATTTTATATATACACCCACGTGGCTAAGACAAAAAGGATAAAGGAAAGAAGAATAAAGCATTCCAAGAATATATATATATATATGTAAGTATGTGTGTTTACACGTGCAAGTGGGAAAGACAAGGGGGAAATAATTTCCAAATTCCTATACCTATACGGCAAGAGGGAAGGGGGAAAGACAAGTGGCATTAAGCCTCTTTCCTTTCCTTTATCCTTAATCTTGAGTGGCCAATGGGTAATAGGAGAATGGCAATGGATAAAGGGCTGCACTTAATGACATGTGGGACTATGGAATAATAATTAGGAAAGGAAAAAGAGTGCAAAATTTTCTAAACACAAATGGAGGAAGGCACACGTGCAATTGGGAAGAAGGGATGCAACAATTAAATATATGTATATTATAAGTACACTTATTGAAGTAAAAGGGAAGCAAGAGTGCAAAATTTTTAAGCAACAAACATGTGAGTGTACAGTTATAATGCTTGCTGCCAATGCTATCTAGCAACAACACCTAAGGCAGTGAACCTATCGATGCAGCCTAGTGCAATGGTGAGCATCAAGGTCGTATTCCTTGGGAACAGGAAAGCCCAGAGTTACTACTTGTTCTCTGTTATCTAGCCTAGCAATTAAAATGATTAATTTTTTTATCTAAACTAACGTCTAACTATAAGCAATAATAAACTAACAGCGACAAGAAATAGAAGAAAATACACGGAGGCAAGAAATGCAAATCCATCAGGGAACCTACACTGGTTGGCAAACACATGAAGGATAATGGATTACTGAATTTAACTGTTACCTGTGAGTGAATTCCAATGCAAATTCAAATTCTCTGTCGATCTCAATGAATTTCTTAAACTTAAAATCCACCACTGGCTGGTTCTTCCTAATGGCAAATTTTAAATCAGCATTATCTATCTAATTCACCACTATTAAGAGTCGTTACTTCTTAATCCAACAATTTATTAACCTTAGTTCTAAGCGATAACAAATTGTCCGTTACAGTTAGTTTTCCAATTCCAATTATCATCTGTCGATCTCAAAAAGGAATCTAATTAACATTACCACGACGTCTCGTAAATAACGCTAACATATACATTCATAATTGTAACGGAGATCACACATTAAATTCAACATCCATGCAAATTTAAACAAAGAATCCAACACGCTAGGGCCCCAATGAATTTTTACAAATCTAGCCACACATATTTACAGACAGCACACAATCCAACAACAGATAATCCATAAGATAGTCAATTAAATAGCAATTAAAAATAATAAAAATTTATGCAATCCTGTCTTTTCAATTGTTCGATGATTACTGCACGAATTGGTCACCGGAAAACTGCTAGAAAAATGCCTGAAAAATCAAGTACAATGCTGTCCAACAAAACGGGTCAAATGGGTCGGATCGTGGGTCACGGATACCCGAACGAAAATAGCTCCAAAGACCACCGGAGCAGCGGCGCAAGGTTACAGGAGGGACGCCGTACGACGGAGGGATGAATTTCGGTGGCCTACGACGCAAACGACGCTGGGCGGGTCGCGAAACGCTGTCGGGTCGCGTCACTCGGGTCTATCTCGGGTTGCGCGATCCATCGCGTTACGGTGGCTGATGGTCCGTCGGAAGGTGCGACTAGGCTGCCTAAAGCTGCAGAAGGCGTTGGTGGGCGGTGGGTCGGTCAAAAAACGCCGCAAAACACCGCGATGTAGAGCAGTTTTTCCTCTCGGTTCGCGCACCTTTCTCGCCGTTCTGCTGCTATCCGACGGCAATGGGTGGTGGTGGTGGGTTCTTCGTCGTCTCCTGCTGCCGAGGTGGGGTCACGCCGCCGCAGAACACCGGTCAGGCGAGCCGTGGGTCCCTCGATTGCACTCTGGTTTCGTGAAGGGTGTGTGTGTTTCCTCCTATTCCAATCCTCTCCATTCTCCTCTTTCAAGCTTCCAATTTCTCCTCCTCTTCACGCTGCTCGGCCTCCTCCCTTGGGTTCATGCCCCAAAGGCCCATTAAGGGCTTTGGCTTGGCCCAACAAGAGAAAAATGGCCCAACTGACCCAAAATAGCCGCTTTAACTCCAGAAAAGTCTCGTTTGCTGAAGATAGATTGATAAAAAGCCTGAAATGCAATAAAATACACATTTAGGTGATTCCTAGAATAAAAATACACAACAAATACATATAAAATGGACATAAAATATTAGGCAAAATTGTGTAAAATAAGACATATCAATCACCCCACACTTAAGCTTTTGCTTGTCCTCAAGCAAACATTAACTCAGTCCTCAAATAGACAGCAACAATTTCTCAAAAGTCCAAACCTAGTCCACAGTTAATAATGCCTAACACATCCCCCGTGAAACTTATTTATCGACCAAATTGCAAAAAAAAAACGTGATGCAGAATAGAGATAATAACGATGCATACACAACTTAGCTAGCAATTCAATGGAAATTATTCAAGAATCAATGCCTCCAAGAGATTACTCAAATCACTCAAAGTGTATACAGGTAAGACACAAATCCCTCAAGCAACTTCACAAGAATATGTCTACTATAAGCTTGCTCATAAATCTCATCTCCGCTACCACTAAACATTGAACACCAAAATCAAGGGGGGGTCTTAACAGGGTTGTAATGAGACTAAAGTGATGGTAAGGAAGAAATTTTTTTTTTTTGGAAGAAGAGGCATAAATGCTGAAAATTCATGCAATTAAAGCACCAAGAAGGATTAAAGGATTAAATGCAACAAATTCTAAACATAACAATTCTTACTAAGTTTTCAATAAAGTTGGAGATGCTCAGAGAATAAAATCAACTGATGTGCTACTCTTATTATTATCTTTCTTTTCTTTTCTTTTCTTTTGTTTTTGTTTTGTTTTTGTTTTGTTTTGTTTTGTTTTGTTTTGTTTTTTGTTTTTTTCATAATTAGCCTGCATGCTTACACTTTTGGATTGAAGGGAGCATCTAGAATGATAAAAAGAACTTAGTGCACTATTTTCAACTAAGGCAATGCATTTTAATCCCTGTACAAAGAATGAATCACACAAATTTCAGCAAAGGGGGTGAAGAAAGAAGATAGTGAAAAGAAAGGAATGAGGTGTAAAATGTAAGTGATGAAGAAAAATTGAAGGCCCTAAAAGTGGCTAACTGAGGAAGGAAAAATGAGGTGTAAAATTTAAGTTTCCCAAATCATCTGATATTCAAAAGTTTATGTAACTTCAACAAGTATTACAGAGCAAGTTCTAGAGACACAATCAAGTGAAATACACACTCAACAAAAAGAATTCAAAGCATATTTGTGATAAATGCTTATCTTAGGCTCAAATCTCACATTTGAAGTGTGGCTAAATTGCATATGATTCTCAAATATTTCCATATGAATTACTAATCAAGCAGTGCATGCAAACTGCATTAACAACATCCTAAATCAAAATTGAACAATATGAAAGAAAATCAAGCAACATGGGTATGACCTAGTCGTGGTCAAGAATACATTAGGCATTAAAACTGCTTTCTAACATAAACTATGAGAAACAATGTCTGCCCATTCATGACTGAATCATACATGCTCAAAATACAAACAAAGACTTAAGTGTATAGAATCAAGCAAAAATCAAGTATCCTGTCTTAGATATACTGTCAACACAACATCAAGAAAAATAGCATCAAAATGCAGCGTCCTGAACTAGTAGAGGGAAAATGAGTCAAAATAATAAAGGCACACCACCCCACACTTGAGGTTCACACTGTCCTCAGTGTACAGCCAAAGGGGATACCATCGAAATAAAAGTAGAAAGCACAGCAACAAGCACAGAAAATCTAAAAGTTTTAATGTACCTCAACAAATTGAAAAAAAAAAAGAAAAAAAAAAGAAAAAGAAAATAGACAAGAGTAAAATAACACAGATAAAATAAAAAAATAAAAAAATAGTGCTTTTTTTTTTTTCGAGTCTTTTAGCTGGACTCGCTCCTTCTATCATTCTTTCAGGTAAAGCATCATATGCACTCGCTCCTCGACCTCCAATTGGTCTCCATAGTAATGCTTTAGTCTGTGGCCATTGACTTTGAAATCTCCCTTGTCAGGATGATGCAATTCCACTGTGCCATAGGGAAAGACTTGCTTGATCACAAATGGTCCTGACCATCGGCTCTTAAGCTTTCCTGGAAAAAGACGAAGACGTGAGTTATAAAGTAATACCCTATCTCCAACCTGAAAATTTTTAGAGCCACGCAGCCTTTGATCATGCCACTTCTTGGTTCGAGCTTTGTAAATGGAAGAATTTTCATAAGCTTGGTGGCGCCATTCTTCTAACTCATCCAACTGCCATAACCTCTCTTTACCTGCAGAAATAACATCAAGATTACATGTTTTAAGGGCCCAAAGTGCCCTGTGTTCCAATTCAACAGGCAAATGACAAGTCTTTCCATACACTAGCCTATAGGGTGTAAATCCAAAGAGAAGTTACGTAGTCGCCCTAAAAGCCCATAATGCATCATCCAATTTGGATGCCCAATCCTTCCTACTCACCCCTACGGTTTTCTCTAAGATTCTCTTTAAACCCCTATTAGTTACCTCTACTTGTCCACTGGTTTGTGGGTGATAGGGTGTTGAAAACCTATGAGATACCCCGTAATGTTTTAGTACTTTCTCAAGTTGGGAGCTACAGAAATGGGTCCCTCTATCACTAATCAGTGCCCTAGGTGTACCAAACCTAGCAAACAATTTTTTTAGGAACCTAGTCACCACCCTGGTATCATTAGTGGGGAAAGCTTGAGCTTCTGGCCACTTGGAAAGATACTCAACAGCCACAAGTATATACTTATTACCAGATGAGGAAGGAAAAGGGCCCATGAAGTCAATACCCCACACATCAAAGATTTCAACCACTTGCATACTCGTTTGGGGCATTTCATCACGGGCAGAGATGTTACCTGACCTCTGACAAGCATCACAAACCTGGACATATGCTCTAGCATCCTGGAATATGGTTGGCCAGTAGAACCCTGCTTCGAGCACCTTCCTAGCAGTGTGCTTTGCAGCCTGGTGGCCTCCCGTTGGTCCTTCATGGCAGTGCTTCAGGATTTGGTGGACTTCCTCCCCATGTATGCATCGCCTGATTATTTGGTCTGCACAGATACGAAACTAGAAAGGATCTTCCCAAATGTAGTATTTCAACTCAAAGAAAGAATTTCTTCTTTTTTTGGGTAGTCATACCCTTTGGTAAAACCCTTGCCACCAAATAGTTAGCATAATCACAAAACCAAGGGAATCAGTACATACCTGAACCGTCTCCAAATGCTCATCTGGGAAGTTATCATCAATGGCTCTCTCATCTAAGGCCTCCCAGTTTGGATTCTCTAACCTTGATAGGTGATCTGCAGCCAGGTTCTCTGCACCCTTCTTATCTTTGATCTCAATATCAAATTCCTGCAAGAGCAAAATCCATCTAATGAGTCTAGGCTTAGCATCATGCTTACCGAACAAATACTTCAAGGCTGAATGATCCGTGTAAACCACGGTCTTGGATAGCACCAAATAGCATCGAAACTTGTCGAAAGCATAGACCACTGCAAGTAATTCCTTTTCAGTAGTGGTATAGTGCTCCTGGGCATCAGTCAAGGTCTTGCTAGCATAATAAATTGGCTGGAACTTTTTATCAATCCTCTGACCTAACACAGCTCCAACTGCAAAGTCACTAGCATCACACATTAGTTCAAAAGGCAGCCCCCACTTAGGTGAAACCATAATAGGGGCTGTGGTTAGTCGTTCCTTTAGTAACTCAAATGCATGCAGACAATCAGTATCGAAAACAAAAGGTACATCCTTGACAAGCAACTGAGTTAAGGGCCTAGCAATCTTAGAGAAATCTCTAATAAATCTCCTATAAAAACCAAAGATGCCCTAAGAAGCTTCTAACAAATTTTTAATCAACTAGGGGGTGGTAGTTTTGATATGGTCTCAACCTTAGCTTTATCCACTTCTATCCCTGCATGTGATATCTTATGCCCAAGAACGATCCCCTCTCTCACCATAAAGTGACATTTTTCCCAATTAAGAACTAAGTTTGCTTCTATACATCTTGCAAGCATACGTTCTAAATTAAGCAAACAGTGGGAGAAGGAGTTACCAAAAACTGAGAAGTCATCCATAAATACCTCCATAGACTCCTCAATCATGTCATGGAAGATTGCCATCATGCACCACTGAAAAGTGGCTGGTGCGTTGCACAGTCCAAAAGGCATCCTCCCGCATACCTAACGTTCCATATGGGCAGGTAAAGGTGGTCTTCTCTTGGTCTTCAGGTGCAATGGGAATCTGAAAGTAACCTGAAAAACCATCAAGAAAGCAATAAAACATGTGACCTGCCAAACGTTCAAGCATCTGGTCAATGAAAGGCAGAGGAAAATGGTCTTTCCGGGTTGCATCATTGAGTCTCCTATAATCAATGCAAACCCGAAAACCTGTAACCGTCCTAGTGGGTATGAGTTCATCCTTATCATTCTTGACCACTGTCATGCCACCCTTCATTGGTACAACCTGCACAGGACTCACCCAAGAGCTATCAGAGATAGGATAAATTAAACCTGCATCAAGAAGTTTAATTACCTCCTTTTTCACCACTTCCTTCATGTTTGGGTTCAATCGTCTCTGTGGCTGCACCACTGGCCTATAGCTATCTTCCATCAGGATCTTGTGTGAACAATAGCTAGGATTAATCCCAGGAATGTCCGCCATCTTGTAAGCAAAGGCCCTAGGGTATTTTCTAAGAGAGGTCAAAGTCATCTCCCTCTCCTCAGGTGTCAGGTCAGCTGCTATAATTACTGGCAGCTTCTCTGCCTCATCCAAATAGGCATAGCTTAAGTGCTTGGGTAACTCCTTCAATTCCAAGGTTGGGGGGTCCTCAATTGAAGGTTTCACCTTCTGCACCTCTGACCTGTCAAGAGAAACAAAAGAATCAGTTAAGTTGCTGGGCTCAACAGCTAGCAAGTGAGCTAGTTGTTCCAACACTTGCTCGTTGGACAACTCATCCTCTTCTCCTTGTAATGCCACCTGTAAAGGGTCATCAAGTAAAAATTCTTGCAATTCAGATTCAACCACATCATCCAAGACATCCACAGAATATACAGTATCATCATGATCTAAAGATTGTCTCTTAGAGGTAGCTAAGTCAAAGGTATGATTTCATCCCCTACTCTAAGTTTCAATTTCCCATCACAGACATCTATAATAGCCCTAGACGTTGCAAGGAAAGGCCTACCTAGAATCAAGGGTACGCTACTCTCACCCTCCATATCCATCACAACAAAATCCACAGGAAATATAAATTTATCAACCTTTACAAGGACATCTTCAACTATACCTCTAGGATATTTAACAGTTCTATCAGCTAATTGTATGTTCATCCTAGTAGGTTTTGGCTCACCCAATCCCAATCTATCAAACAAGCTAGTAGGCATCAGATTTATGCTAGCTCCTAAATCAGCTAAAGCATCCATGACAGACAAATCACCAATTACACAAGGTACGGTAAAACTCCCTGGATCACACCTCTTAACAGGTAGCTTGTTTTGTAAGATTGCTGAGCACTCCTCATTCAATGTCACCAGTCCCAAATCCTCTAGTTTCCTCTTGTTGCTCAGTATTTCCTTCAAGAACTTTGCATAGCGAGGCATCTGCGAAATGGCTTCAACAAAAGGAAGGTTAATCCTCAGCTGCTTAAATAGATCAAGAAACTTACCAAACTGTTGATCTACTTTCTCCTGCTTCAGTCTAGCCGGGTATGGAATGGGTGGCTGGTACTCTCTTATGGGGCTCTTCTTGCCCTCAACTTGCACCGGCTTAGTTACCTCAGGCCCTTGGTCCTTATTGACACTTGTATCCTGCACATCATTATGATCATCAGTAGGTAAAGGTAAAGGACCAGCTACTTGCTTACCTGATCTTAGAGTGATAGCCTTGCAATGCTACCTTGGATTAGACTCGGTGGTGCTAGGGAGTGTCCCTGGCTGTCTTTCAGCCAACACCTTAGAAATCTGGCCTATCTGATTCTCTAAGTTTTGAATGGAGGCTTGTTGGTTTTTAAGTGCTGTGTCTGTTTGGTGGAATTTGCTCTCTGAAGTAGACACAAACTTCATCATCAATTCCTCTAGATTAGGCTTCTTCTCCTGCCCTTGAGGAAATTGACTTGGAGTAGCTTGCTGCTGGGGTTGCTGTTGGTGCAACCGTTGAAAACCTGGTGGGCCCTGGTTATTAGTGTTTCTCCATCCAAAATTGGGATGATTCCTCCACCGAGGTTGTATGTGCTGCTATATGGATTGTTCTGCTGTCTCAGAGCGTTCCCCATGTAATCTACCTGTTCAAAATCAGAAGAACCATTGTGAGAAGAAAATGAAGAAGAGGGGTTAGCAAACATACCTCCCGCATTACAATTGACACCATAATGCGGGCCACCACGTAACTATGACTTGGTGTCTTGCATGCATGCACTGGCATCTGGAGTTGGTCAATCTTCTTTGCAAGAAGCTCCACTTGAGTTGCCAAGGTTGATATAGAGTCTGACTGGTTGACCACTCCCTGCCGTCCTAGCCTATCCCTTGAGGATTGCCACTGATAGTTGTTCATGGCCATTTCCTCTATTAAACTACGTGCTGCTCGGGGTTTTATTATTTAGTGCACCCCCTGCTGTCGCATCCACCATCTGCCTTCTGGCTGTATTTAAACCACTATAGAAAGTCTGCACTTGCATCCACACAGGCAATCCATGATGTGGGCAACACCTCAGTAAGTCCTTGTACCTCTCCCATGCATCATACATACTCTCATCAGCCATCTGCACAAAAGAAGAAATGTCATTACGTAGTTTTGCAGTCTTAGCTGGTGGAAAATATTTGTACAGAAACTTTTCAGCCAAAGTCTCCCAAGTAGTGATGGAGTTAGGTGGTAAGGATTGTAGCCATCTCTTTGCTCTATCTCTCAAGGAAAATGGAAACAATCTAAGCCGAATGGCGTCATCAGTGGTTCCATTAATCTTGAAAGTGTCGCATATCTCCAAGAAGTTAGCTATGTGGGCATTAGGGTCTTATTGGGCATCCCTCCAAACTGTACCGTTTTTTGCACCATCTGAATCACATTTGGCTTGATTTCAAAATTGTTAGCTGCTATTGTAGGCCGAGTAATGCACGTCTGTGTCCCTTCCAATGAAGGTCTAGCGAACTCGTACATCGTTCTATTGGCTTCGTCATTATTATTTGCAGCTGCCATCTTTGGTGATGTAGGGTCAGGGATTTCAATTGGTTCCTCCTCCAATATCTCAACTGGCACCTCCTCCTGACGACGGTGTGCACGAGTCCACAGCGATGCTCGGATCAGATAGAGGGTCTACAAGTACAGGATTAGAACTCCTGGTCATAAACTACCTGAATCCAATAACAGTGAAACAGTCCACCAATCAGATCAAAAAGTAATAAACCAAAACAAAAAGTAAAACAAGACAGATAAAACTCAATAACAGAAACAATAACGAAACAAATAAAAACCTACTAAACTAATAAAACAAATAATCCAAATAAATCAAATAAACTAAAATAAACAAAGGACAAAATGAAACTAATAAAAACTAATAGTTGAACGCAGAGAAAGACACACTAACCAGAAACAAAAACAAAACATAACAAATTAAAAAAAAATGGCTAAAGTAACAGATAGCAAATTCACTCTAGTTTTCACCAAAAAGTTCCCCGGCAACGGCGCCAAAAACTTAATGCTTGCTGCCAATGCTATCTAGCAACAACACCTAAGGCAGTGAACCTATCGATGCAGCCTAGTGCAATGGTGAGTATCAAGGTCGTATTCCTTGGGAACGGGAAAGCCCAGAGTTACTACTTGTTCTCTGTTATCTAGCCTAGCAATTAAAATGATTAATTTTTTTATCTAAACTAACGTCTAACTATAAGCAATAATAAACTAACAGCGACAAGAAATAGAAGAAAATACACGGAGGCAAGAAATGCAAATCCATCAGGGAACCTACACTGGTTGGCAAACACCCGAAGGATAATGGATTACTGAATTTAACTATGTTACCTGTGAGTGAATTCCAATGCAAATTCAAATTCTCTGTCGATCTCAATGAATTTATTAAACTTAAAATCCACCACTGGCTGGTTCTTCCTAATGGCAAATTTTAAATCAGCATTATCTATCTAATTCACCACTATTAAGAGTCGTTACTTCTTAATCCAACAATTTATTAACCTTAGTTCTAAGCGATAACAAATTGTCCATTACAGTTAGTTTTCCAATTCCAATTATCATCTGTCGATCTCAAAAAGGAATCTAATTAACATTACCACGACGTCTCGTAAATAACGCTAACATATACATTCATCATTGTAACGGAGATCACACATTAAATTCAACATCCATGCAAATTTAAACAGCAATCCAACATAGTTAGGGGCCCCAATGAATTTTTACAAATCTAGCCACACATATTTACAGACAGCACACAATCCAACAACAGATAATCCATAAGATAGTCAATTAAACAGCAATTAAAAATAATAAAAATTTATGCAATCCTGTCTTTTCAATTGTTCGATGATTATCGCATTTAATTGGTCAAGGAAACTGCTAGAAAAATGCCTGAAAAATCAAGTACAATGCTGTCCAACAAAATGGGTCAAACGGGTCGGATCGTGGGTCACGGATACCCGAACGAAAATAGCTCCAAAGACCACCGGAGCAACGGCGCAAGGTTACAGGAGGGATGCCGCACGACGAAGGGATGAATTTCGGTGGCCTACGACACAAACGACGCTCGGCGGGTCGCGAAACGCTGTCGGGTCGCGTCACTCGGGTCCGTCTCGGGTTGAAGCGTCGTCGGCGTTCACGGCGGTGATGGTCCGTCGGAAGGTGCGACTAGGCTGCCTGAAGCTGCAGGAGGCGTCGGTGGGCGGTGGGTCGGTCGGAAAACGCCGCAAAACGCCGCGATGTAGAGCAATTTTTCCTCTCGGTTCGCGCACCTTTCTCGCAGTTCTGCTGCTGTCCGACGGCAATGGGTGGTGGTGGTGGGTTCTCCGTCGTCTCCTGCTACCGAGGTGGGGTCACGCCGCCGCAGAACACCGGTCAGGCGAGCCGTGGGTCCCTCGATTGCGCTTTGGTTTCGTGAAGGGTGTGTGTGTTTCCTCCTATTCCAATCCTCTCCATTCTCCTCTTTCAAGCTTCCAATTTCTCCTCCTCTTCACGCTGCTCGGCCTCCTCCCTTGGGTTCATGCCCCAAAGGCCCATTAAGGGCTTTGGCTTGGCCCAACAAGAGAAAAATGGCCTAACTGACCCAAAATAGCCGCTTTAACTCCAGAAAAGTCTCGTTTGCTGAAGATAGATTGATAAAAAGCCTGAAATGCAATAAAATACACATTTAGGTGATTCCTAGAATAAAAATACACAACAAATACATATAAAATGGACATAAAATATTAGGCAAAATTGTGTAAAATAAGACATATCAATTAGTGGGGCTGTTAGATAATACAAATTAAGGAAGAAAGGAAGTGCATAAATCATTTAAAGAAATGGGCACATATATGTGTGGAACCATCCCTTTTCTTCCTTTCCTTTGGCACCACAAGTGAGGAAGTTCACATGCATAAAAAAAAAATTGGGATGAGTGGTATGTTGGAGAGGGTTTCGTCCACTTCCTTTGCATCCCATTAACCACTAGATATAATGGAGAAGAGTTAAGGTGGCTTGTGACAATGGAAATGCATACTCACATGACAAAGGAATTTGGGAAGAGAGGAAAGAGTATTCAATTCGGTGAAGGGAAGGAGTGCAGTAAACAAGGACAGCTTGCATGGTGTGACCTCCCTTCTTTCCCCTCCTTGAGATGGCTGAGTGGATTTGCAGAAAATGTAAGCAATGTAAGTGTACTTCTAAGTACACATACAGCAGCCATGGAATATGATAAGAAGAGGGAAGTGTAACATGATTTTCTTCCTTCCTCCCTCTCATTAACATAACTGAGTAGCTAAAAAAAAGGGGAGTATGCAGCTTGCATTGTGTGGAATTCCATCCTTCCTTCCCTTTTTGCCGTAATTAAGTGGTTAAGCTAGGATTTATGGGTGCAAATTAACATAGGCTACACTTGAGTGCATGTGCAGCTATAGTAATTAAAAAGAAGGGATGCAGTGTGAGTTATGGAGAAAGGAGAGAAGGCTTAACGTGGGGACATGGGGCTACAACTAAACTACAAGAAATATCAAGATTTCAAGAAATACAAGGTGTACTTACAAGTACACATGCAGCCATGGATAATTAAGAAAAAGGGGAGAGATAGTGTGAAAAAAAAAAGATAGAATAAACTTGCAAGCAAAGCAAATTGTACTTGGAAGTACACATTTGGCATAAGTAATGTTAAATTAATAATAAACAAAAATAATGGAGGAAAAGGAGGCTGCACTAAGACTACACCAAAGCCACATGTAACAACGGGAAAGATTCGAAAGAGTTTTAAAGGATTTTAAAAGATAAATTTTGATTTTTGAAGCTAATTTCCATTAAACGAAGCTTGGAATGAATTTCGAGGATAAAGACTTGACACAGAAGGTCGTTCGCAGCCAGAAACACGACCAAACAAAAAGGAATGTAATCCGGCGATCAGAAACTGACGAAAGGAGTTTCATGCGTCAATTTCGTTGACAGAGGCCAAAGTTTTTGCATGGAAATGCGTGCCAATTTCTGGAAGGATACCGAAACCCTAAAACATCCCCGGGTGGTCTGGGAAAAGTCAGAATCGTCCCTAGAGGCTTTAAATTATGCAAATTCCCTCCATTTCTCTCATTTCACTCTCTCTCCTCACCACACACTCTCTCTCCTCTCTTTTTCTCTCTCCACCTTCCTCCACCGTGAACGGCCGCCACAGCCACCGTGGGCCGCCACCAAGGGTACCAACCGACAGCCCTCATTGCCTACAACCTCCAACAACCAACCACGACCACCAACGGCCGTCGGAGCCGCTGAAAAAATGCCGTTTTTCCCCTCCATCGCACGAAATTTCTCCAGCTCGAATCACCACCATCCGTCGCCATTGACTCTCACCGCCCCCACCACCGTGTAGGCAAGCCGCCACTTCCTCCAAAGGCTTCGGCGCCATCAAAGGAGGCGGACGCGCCGGATCGAGGCGTAACGCCGTCCATTGTCGCGAAGTTTTGTGGCCGAAAAACATCGCCCAAACGGTCGTGAACCGCCGTGCCACCACCGTATTCGGACTTCTGGGCTTGCGGGCTTCACCGTGGTGTGATTTTCGAGGCAAACCGCACCTTTCCACCATGCACCACCGTGCGCCGTAGGTGTCTTCGCCATCTGGGAGCTTACGGGCGTGCATCCCGAGAAACCGAGACCACCGTGACGTAGAATTCCATCATCCGAGCACAGTGGTAAGGTCCGTTTTCCCAAAAACTAATGTTATATGACTGAAATGACTGCCGAACGTAATTAGGCAACTAATTAACCTAGGTAACTGTGTAACCGAGTTTAGGATTGAAAAACGAATGACGTGACAAGTTTAAATATTCCATTTAATGTCCAGGGAATTAATTGGGCTCAGAAACCGAGATTTCATGGAGTCCTGACTTGATTTGGAGTGACCGGAGACCAGGTAGGATAATTTACACTTCCCGAACCCTAGAATTGATTTAGTGAATACCTAAAAGATTTAGATGACTTGCATGGATTTGCGTGCTACTTTCGATGTATAAAATTGCATGCCTGTGTGCTGAAAACCCTAATTGCATGTTAGACACCTTGTTTATCGAGTTTAGATGCCTTTAGGGCAGAATTACTTAGGGTTGGGTACTTGATAGCCAGTATGGGACGACCGTTAAGTATTCCTCGTACAGGAAACTTTTAAACGAAATTATTTTTATCAGATTTGCTTTGTCTTGAGTTAGGGATTACGCGTTAAACCAGGACGATCCTAAGAAAGGTTTAGGGAGTATAAGGGTGGATAACCTACACGGGGAAACGTTGTGATTTAGGCGTGATACCCTAGAACCCTGAGGAATAGCCAACCGAGTGCATGTAAGTTCGAATAGACTGTATGAGGATGAGAATTGGCGTATGTGCACATGCTAGGGGACGCCCTAGATGTTGATTCTCACCTGGTCCTTGAGTGAGTGATTGGTGTTACGGATCACACTCACAATATAGGCTTGATTCGGGTGATTGGTGTTACGAATCACACCCAACGATAAGAGAGGTATTCTCTTTAGACTACGTGCAATTAGAAGATGATTTAGATTCGGTTACAGCGGATTTGTAGCCAACGTGGATTGAGATACACAGGGCATGGGATTTCACTTGATTTTTGATGACTGATTTTTAAAGAAATTGATTTTATGATTTCGAATACTTGCCGCGATTTCCATGTGATTAAACGATTTTAAAGATAAGGTATTCCACTGTTTCCGAACTGATTTTGGGAAGACGATTTCGGTGTTCGTACCGCTGGGTATTCAACTGGTTTTTGAATGATAATTAAATTGTAAATTATTCTACTGGGATTCATATCTCATTAGGTTGTGTACTCAGATGAATAGGGACAAAGCGTGAGCCCGCATTTATAGCCGAGGCTGACTTGATGATAGACCGGAGGATGATTAGCTTAGGCTTGAATCATTTGTATATATACTTTGATGATGCTGTTATTTATCGGATTCTGTTTCTTATGAATTTTGTATGGATTAGACTGAATGTACATATAACGTTTCAGATAGTATGCATAGATTGTAGTGATGAATTAATGTTGCTGTGTATGGATTTATGTCAGTTATGTTTATTACTGTTGTTGGACTGGCTGTTGATGTTTAAACAGGTGATTCTGTATTTGGGATATGATCGAATTACAGAGGAAACTCTGCCGGATTTTCGGTAGAATTTACCGTTGTAAACTTATGAATTTGAATTGAAATGTGTACGAAGGTATGACGCGACGTGTATATGAGTTTTAGATTTCATTCTAGAGTTATTATTGATGATGTATGTATGTGTAATTAGTTAGCTGCATGTGAATTAGGGTTGAACGGAAGCCGAATGGACAATAGAGAGTCTATTTGGGTTACGCTCAACCAGTAGCGATCCCCTGACGTTCCCACATAGGGAATAAGCATTTAGAATACCCCATATGCTTCCGCTAATCAGATAAGCATCGTGTATGACGTATTAGGGGGTCGTTACACCACACGTGGGGCTCATGAATAATGGGAATAATCAAGAGTAAAGAAGGGAAGGAATACCCCATTGACTAAATACATGAGGGAATGGAATTGGAAATTGAATTTTTAAATGCATGAATGCATGCACACGCCACCTAAGCAAAAGAAACAAGAGGAGTGAGATTTGCATTTTTAAGATACATGCAACAAACACACGATAAGAAAGAAAAGAGAGAGAGAGCATCCTACACTTGAGAACATACACACCCACACATTCGGTCAAGGCAAGAAGAGGGAGATTTAGCCAAAGAAAGAAAGGAAGCAAGGTGTAAGAGGGAGTTCAAGGGAAGGCCCAAGATCATTCCATCCTAGTCATCCTTGAGGTAGGTTAAAAATTTTAAGATTGTGTTCCATGTTTTAGTATATGCAATCAACATGCTTTTACAAGTTTTCCATGGAACATGATTGACTTCCCTACATTCTGGATAAAATGCATGTTATGTTGGCTAACCATGTGTGATTGAATGGGACGTTGGTTGATGTGATGACATGAATATTGTTATGGTGGAAGGATTAGGGTTAGATAATGTTATTTCCATGTTGAACCATGATTTAATATGATAGAGATGGATGGATGCTTTTGAAAACCATTCTTCCCCCAATAAAACTCCATTTTTGGCCGAGAGGAAGATGAAATTTTACTTTAAAGGGGTGTAAAATTTCTAGTTGTGCTTGGTGAAAAAAATGATGACCATGGAGGAAAGAGACCCTACCATTTTAATGGTGTTAGTTAAGGAATAAAATAGGGAAATTCAAATTTTAAGCTAGTAAATCTCCTTAGGCCAAGTTCATGAAAATTCACCCTTGAGACTTGTTAGAATTTTTCAAAAGATGTAGATTATTATTAATTTCCAAGAGTGGGAAAGTTACCTTGAGACTTGTTAAAAATTTTCAAAAGAATTATATTATTATTAATTTCCAAGAGTGGGAAATTTACCTTGAGACTTGTTAAAATTTTTCAAAAGAATTATATTATTATTAATTTCCAAGAGTGGAAAATTTACCTTGAGACTTGTTAGAATTTTTTCAAAGAGTTAGATTATTGTTAATTTCCAAGAGTGGGAAACTACCTTGAGACTTGCTAGAATTTTACAAGAGAATTAGATTATTATAAATTTCCAAGGAAGGGAAATTCACTCTTGAAGCTTATTAAAACTTTATAAGAGATGTATATTATTATTACTTCTTAAGAAAGGGAAATTTACTTTTGAAGTTTATTATAATTTTATAAAGGTGACCAAGTGTCCACAAAAGTGCCCAAGTGTGCACAAGAATTTCATAAAGGTGGCCAAGTGTCCACAAGAGTGCCCAAGTTTGCACAAGATTTTATAAAGGTGGCAAGTGTCCACAAAAGTGCACAAGTGTGCACAAGAATTTTATAAAGGTAGCCAAGTATCCACAAAAGTGCTTAAGTGTGCACAAGAATTTTATAAAGGTGGCCAAGTGTCCACAAGAGAACCCAAGTGTGCACAAGAATTTCATAAAGGTGGCAAAGTGTCCACAAGAGTACCCAAGTGTGCATAAGATTTTACAAAGGTGACCAAGTGTCCACAAAAGTGCCCAAGTATGCACAAGAATTTTATAAAGGTGGCCAAGTGTCCACAAGTGCCCTAATGTGCACAATCAAGTTATTAAGGAAAGTTTTAAGAATGATAATCATAAATGATTTTTGTTAATTCTATGATAACGTGTTTAATAGCATGCAAAGATGTTTTACTTGAAAAGAAGATTGTTTTATCACATTGACATTTAAATTGATCATGCAATGATTGCCAATTTATATTTATGAATAAGGTTATGGTTTTAAAATTTAAGAATGTAAGAGTAAATATTTTTTGTGCTTGCACCTTGATAGATATTAGTTAATTTTTAAACCTTGAATTTTTAAGCTACTGGGAAACTTGTGTTTCTCATTTATATGCTAATATGTATCAGATGCGGACAGATAGAAGTTATTTTGATCAAAGTAATTTTTTTTTGTAACTACTTATTTTAGATTAGAGTTAGGACTATTATCTTGCCGTGTATATGAAAGGGGAATGAGAAATGACTAGGGAAGGGATATGTGAAGAACCTATTCATCCCGTCTTTGTAAAAGGAGTTTGAGTGGCAGGATTGTTGTCTCCTGACTCCTTATGGACGGGTACTTTATATATCCTAGAATACACTATCTGAAGGATGTAATGAACTATTATTATTGGACATTTATCAGTTGTAAAATAAAAGTTTTAAATTTCCTCTGTGTAGTATATCATTTTATTCCGCTGTGCATATGAGATTTAATCTGAGAAAAAGATCCTAAACCTAATTCACTTTAATAAAACTTAATGGTATAACTACTTAGACTCAATAATAAAAGGATAAGAATAATGTATCAAACTTATCTTTTTACATTGGAGGAATTGTAATACTAGATAAGGGCGTTATAGTCTTAGCCACCCAGCGAAAAGCGCCAAAACAGTGGAGATCCACGAGGGAATATGCGGACCCGATTCTTGACCCAAGAGAGATCGAGCTTCTCTGCGGCATTTTTTGGTTGACCATCATCCGTCGTCACCTCCTGTAACTTCAGGCAGATCAACTGCACCTTCTCCCAGTTCGCCGACTATTGCAACGCCCTGAATTGTGAGATCCGTGATGGACCTAAGACACGATCTAGGAGTGTTTTGAAACCCATCTGGTGTCGTCCTTCCGGGCTACCACCAAAAATCAGCCTTCTGTCACTCGGTGCCTCGCCCACGACCTTCCGCCACACCTCTAGTCGTCGTTGCAGCCATTTTTCATCGGGTACTCGAGAACCCGAGGATCCGACCTGACCTGCAAAGGCTTGAACTAGGCAATCCAAAAATTTTAATTTTTTAACAGTTTTTATCCTTTTTCGATGGTTTTCTGGTGACCATTTTGTACAGAGACCATTAGGCAATTGAGGAGATAGGACTTGCATGAATTTTTACTATTTTTATTTGCTATTTAATTAATTTTCTAATGGATTATCTGCCATTGGGATTATCTCCTGTTGTAAATATGTATGGCTAAATTTGTAAAATTCATTGGCGTCTCTGACTATGTTAGATTGCTATTTTAATTACATGGATGTTGAATTTAGTTGTGTGATCTTCTTTACAGTTATGAATACATGTATTAGCTTTATTTATGAGATGTCATGATAATGCTAATAAGATTCCTTTTTCAGATCGATGGATAATAAATGGAATTGGAAAACTAATTTTAAAGAATAATTAATTATTACTTAGAACTAAGGTTTATTAATTACTGGATTAAGGTAGCTAAAAGTTATTTCTTAATAGTGGTGAATTAGATCGATAATGCTGATTTAAAATTTACCATTAGGAAGAATTAGCCAGTGGTAGATTTTAGGTTTAAGAAATTCATTGAGACCGTTAGAGAATTTGAATTTAAATTAGAATTCACTCACAGGTAGCATAGTCAATTTTAGTAATCCATTATCTTTTATGTGTTTGCCAACCAGTATAGGTTCCCTGATGGATTTACTTTTCTTGCCTCCGTATATTTTCTTCTATTCCTTGTCGCTAGTAGTTTATTATTACACTTAATTAATTATTAGTTTAGTAAAAAATCAATCACTTTAATTGCCAGGCTAGATAACAGAGAACAAGTAGTAACTCTAGGCTTTCCAATTCCCAAGGAATACGACCTTGATACTTACCATTGCACTAGACTACATCGATAGGTTCAATGTCTTAGGTGTAGTTGTATAAGTAGCATAAGTAGCAGCACATCAGTAATTCAATTAAATTGTTCCATGGTTTAGTATATATTCACCATATTTTCCAAGCTTTCATGGAATATTTGTTTCTACTCTACATTCTTGATGATATGAATGTTATGTTGGCTAAGCTTGCATGGTAAATTGGTTGTGTTGTGGATGGGTTGATGTGGATGTATTTGTTTGTCATAGAAGAGTAATGGTTAAAAAGAAAATCCAGCATACTACATGAAGAATCTTAGAATAAGAAAGTGCTAAAATTTTTATTCTTGCATGGATAGTATGTTTTATGTTATAAGCATTAAAATGAATGTTGCTAGCTAGAATTTGGTTTAAAATTTAGGACATTGCTCTTATGGCTTACCAAATCCGAAAGTAGCCCTTGTGATGTATGAAATGGCTTGGTGAAAATTGTGTAAGAATAATTACACTTCGGTTTTGGCTAAGAGAGAGAAAGAAAATATGGATAATTAAGGGTAGTTCACTAGATCACCTTGTTGCATATAATAAAGCCCACACCATTATTAGTATGTGAAAATTTAGATAATTGTGTACCCTTTAAAGTTAGTGTGTAGCATAAACCAAGAAAGCAAGTGGAATAAATGATTAATGGTAATGGTTATACAAATTAAATGAAGAAGAAAGTACTTTAGCAATTAAGGCATTGTATCATTAAATTTAAAACATAGAAAGAGAAGAAAATTTGACAATGTGGCATGAAAAACCTTAAGATTTATTACCATATCATGGTAGCCGAAACTAATGGCTTATTTTAATGTTAGTGGCTGAATCACATGCCAATTGTACATGGATTATAAAGGGGAATGAATTATGGTTACAATTAATTTATAAAGGTGGCCAAGTGTCCACAAAGGGCCCAAGTGTGCACCATTAATTTATAAAGGTGGCCAAGTGTCCACAAAGTGCCCAAGTGTGCACCATTAATTTATAAAGGTGGCCAAGCGTCCATAATACTTGAGGTGATTGAGAGAAGTAAAGTTTCTAGAATGAAATGTATAATTGATCATTGTTGTTTCAATTTTCTTTTAACATGTATGATTCCATGAAAAGATGCTTTACTTGAAAGAGAATATCTACTTTTATCACATTGACATTTCCAATAATCATGCAAGGTTTGCCAATTTGTATTTATGAATAAGACTATGTTTTCAAATATCAAGAATGTAGATGAAAATGTTTTGGTGCTTGTATCCTAGTACATATTAGTAGATTTTTAAAATGATGAAGTGTTAAGCTACTAGGAAACTTTTTTTCTCACTTATATGCTAATATGTATCAGATGTGGACGTTTAGCAATGTCAGGGCAGATAGAAAGTCCCTGTACTGAGAGCATTTTTATAGTCCTTTGTTTTGGAGTCCTAATTCTATGTATTATTTTGGATTAGAATTAAGACCATTATTTTTGGCTGTGGATAGTATAGGAAAGGGGGAAATTGCTGGGGAAAGGATATGTGAAGGACCGGTTCATCCCTATTATTTTAAAGGGAGTTTGAGTGACAAGCTTGTTGTCTCCTGACTCCCTATAAACAGGTACTTTATATATCTTGGTATATGTTTACAAAGGATGTAACAGAAATTTATTCTACTATTATTGTATATAATATGAAAGTTTTAAATTCTGCAGTGATGTATGATATTTTATTTTTGCTGTGTGTATGAGATTTGATTTGAGCAAAAGAACTCGAACCTAATCTACTTTACTAAAACTTAATGGTATAAATGCTCAGACGTTATAAATGAAAGGATAAGAATAATGTACCAAACTTATCTATTTAGACCAGAGGAAATGTTATACTGGACAAGGGCGTTACATCCCTCAACTGGATTCAAGTACCATCTCATAATGTAACACCCGCCCCTAATAATTTGCATTCTATAATGGCATTATTATTATTATTAATTATGTGATGATAAGGAGGGCATATTAAAAAGATAGAATGGACATTTTCATCAAGATAGAGTCACTTTTGTCATAAAAGAGTGAAATTGGAAAAAAATCTGGTAAAGAAGGGGTAAAATAGTAATTTTCATTTAAGAGAGAAGAAGAATTTAGTTTTGGAAGTGATTATGCTCAATTTGATGTCAAAATGGCAATTTTCCCTGAAAAGGGCAAAACTGTAATTTTACTCCAAGGGCATATTAGTAATTTTACATAAGGTAGAAAAATTTAATTTTTACCTAAATACTCAATGGAAACCGAATTTAGAAGCCTTTACCTATATATTTTCAAGAGGAGAAAGAATAAGGTTAAATACAATGGTATTTACTTAAAGGGCAAAAAGGTAATTTTTCCAAAATAAGGGTAAATTAGTAACTTCACAAAAATAAGTTTTATGAAACTTTATTTAAGTGATTTTTACCCATTAAATTTGAAAATGGTGAAAAATGGGGTTAAAATGGCCATTTGGACTTAAAGGGAAAAATGGTAATTTCCTTAGGGACATATTGGTAATTTCCAAAAAGATGAGGGACAATTCTAGAATTTCAAAATTCTTAAGGGCAGAAACATCCCAGCCTATAGAAGTCCCACAAAATTACATTCCTAAGGAGAGTGGATGTCATTCTTGAAAAGGAGTAGTAAGGGTAAATTGGTCATTTCACATCAAGGGCATTTTGGTAATTTCACCAAAACCCTTATTTAAGTCTTCTTCTTCCTTTAGGAGAGGAAGAAGTTGAAGAAGAGGAGAGGAAAGGTTGCTGGCTGAACACACATCTAGGCTTAGAGAAGAAGGATTTCAAGGCAAAACAACTTGGAGATTCCACCAATCTTGCATTTTTAAGGTAGCTAAACATGCCTAAAACATTCTTTTCTTGTTTTATGGTGTGATTAAAGTGTTCTTAAACTTGTAAGAAGGATTGGTTTTCTCTCTCTACATTCTTATGGAGGATTTTCTTGAATGGGGTTTGTGTATGATGGAATCATGTTGTGTTTATGGCTATGGGCATGTTGAAATGCTTGATAACATAAGAGGTAAAAATTTCCCAAGGTTGGAACCTAACTCTTGAAAACCCTAATGTTTTCCATGGTTGAAATGTTGTGTATTAGAGTGAGAAAATGGTGATTTTGCATGGAATTTATTTGGTTATGATTGTCTTTTAAGAAAAATGGTGAAAACACTTCATCTTCATGCCTTTCTCCCTTTGGCCGTATTTTTTCCTTTTTGAGGGTGCTGAAAATGGTTTGGAATGTGTCTAGAAATTGTGAAAGAACTTGATATAAATTATTAAGAGAGAGAAAATTTGGTTAGGCTAATGTCTTGACACTTTTCCCATTTTCTAACTTCACCATTAACCATGAAAGTGTGACTTACCCATCTTGGCCGAATGGATCCATGTAAATGGTGCTGAAATTTCATTTGAAAATGGCTAGAAAACCTTGTAAAATAGTCATAAGAAAGGAGGAGAGAGAAAGTTATGGTATTTTTATGTTTTAGCCAATGTACCATTTCAAAGTTTTACCATTCCACCTTAAAAGTGTGCTTAAAAATGTGAAGTTGTAAGGTTATGTGCATTGTCATATTTGACATGAAAAATGAGCTAGAGAAGTATGAAAAAAGATGGCCTAAAGTGCACTTACCTAATTTTGAGGTGTGAGAAAGTGTTAGGCATAATTATGGAAATTGTTACCATAATATTCAAATGATAGAAATAATGCTAGAAATGAACCAAATGGGTTAGAAATGCCAATTTCTCATGATTTTCATGCCTTGGCCGAATGCTATATGAAATTTTCCTTAAATGGATCAATTTATGTATTAATAGAAAGTAGCCTAAAGTGTATTCCAAAATGGCCTATGCTAAGTGAAATAAGGAGAAATGATGAAATGATTAATTATGGATGATAAATAGCATGCATTTTTTCCATTGATAGAAATATGTTCAAAATCATGTGAATATGATTGAATGACATAAAAATGCTTATTGCATTTAAGAAAGGCAAGAATAAAACCCTGAGGAGGAATGATTTGGTGAATACCTCCGAAGATTAAAATCCTGATGAGGAATGATCTGGTGTATACTCCCAAGGAATTAAGCTTTAAGGAGGAATGATTTGGTATATACCTCTAAAGAATAAAGTATTAAGAGAATGTTATGATTAATTATAATGCATGAATGTGATATAAGTGTTAAAAATTGTTAATGTATATGAACATTGAAATTTTTACCATATATTCCATTAATGATCTCATATGTTGACACGAATGTTTCACATATGACATACCCATAGAACAGTTTGAAAAGAATTTTGGAACTGAATAAAATCTAGAAATGTTTCTTATATTCATACAGTGGTACATATTAGTTATTTTAAAGAAATGGTTTGTTTATCTACTGGGAATATATTTCTCATTATTATACTGATATGTATTAGATGCCTAGATATTGTCTGATTATAAAGATCGAAGCAGCAACAGTGGAAGTCCCCTTCTTAGGGAATTTCACCATATTGAAAGAAATATATATTATGTCTATTATAGAACTTCCCCAAAGTAGACTGGGCACTTTAATTATGTATTTGTAGCCCTTCATTTTGGTCCTGATTCTATATGTTATTTTTGGGTTAGAATTAGGACTGCTATTTTTTGGCTGTAAATATAAAAGGGGAAAAGGGCAATTACGAGGAAAAGGATATATGAAGAACCTGTTCATCCCTAGTATTTTGTAAAAGGGGTTTGAGTGACAGGCTTGTTGTCTCCTTACTCCTTATGGATGGGCACTTCATATATCCTGGTATATGTATACTGAATGATGTAATAGACAGTCATCATATATGATATGAAAGATTTTATAAATTTCGCTGTGATGTATGAGATTTTATTTCTTCTGTGAAAAAGTATGTTTACCTGGGCAAAAGGACCCAAACCTAATTATACATTAAATTATTGATGGATTAAATGCTCAGGCAGATTAATAAGATAAAAGGCTAAGAATAATGTAACCACTTATCTGAACATGTTATATTATGTTGTTAAGGTAAGATAAGGGGTGTTACACATAACCAGTGGGATCATTGTCAACTCTACCTAACTCATCCCCCTTCCTCAAACGAGACTGGTTATCACTCATAGGGTCACTGTCCGATGCTAGGTAGGTCCTCTTCACTCCACTTTTGTACACCATGGGGCTATGGAATCGCCATCCCTTTTTAATGGATCACACTCTTGGTATACTATTCTCTAACATATATACTAGGGTGATTCGAATCATGTCCATGGTTGTGCTTAACCCTAAGTATGTGTTTCTTAAATGGCCTTTGAAAGATGACAATAACTTAGAGTTCACAACCATCACGATGTTTTCAAAATCATTTACGTTCAAGTGGATGATTAACCACCCTAATTCATGCCATAATCATGGAATGCCCAATGGTCGTCCCATGCCGACAATCGGTCACTTGATCATGAGCCTATCTACCACTAATGCATACGCTTAGAAGACTTCACTCCTTCCTTTCTTATGTTTTTCTACCTTATTGTATCACTATCACAATGATCCTCTTATCCTAGTGACATGTGACCTTACATCTTGTATGTTACTCAAAAGTATGTAGTTTCCTTGTATGGCTACATTGTGAGCCTTAATTAAAGTGGTATGGAGGATTACTAAGCTCAATCTTTGATAAAAATCATGTTTCATATGTTGGAGGGCTATCAGTGGACTAATTGAGAGCTATCAGTCTGTTGGTTGCTCTCTGGAATTTTTGGTTAACAAAATAGTAGGCTACCAATCGACTGTTAGAAGGCTAGCAGTTGACTAATAGCTTGTAAAATACTTTATAGGTAAAATGAAGAACACGACAGTCAGCTATTAGAGGTCACTAGTTGACTACTATAGAGAAAACTCATACCTGATAGTCAACTAATAGGGCCACCAGTAGACTGGTGAGTCTCTGTTTGCATTTTTTAGTTTCCCAAGAACACAACAGTTGGCTGATACATGTTGTCAGTCAACTGCTATGTCCTGCGCCAAATTTCATTCCATTTTAGGTTTAAAATATATGACCTTAGTTTCCATACCAAAACATCAATTTCCTCTAAACATTTCTCACTATTTTGCTCAAACATTATGCATCTAAGGAAAACTAGCATATTCTACTAGATGAACAACAACCCAAACTTTCAATCATTTACAAGCATAAACAAGCACAACCATTCAACAAGCATCACCTAATAGAAGTTGAAAACACATAGAATGTAGGTTTAAACCTTAAACATGGTTTAAATCATTCATAGACAACATTTTTCAGCAAAAGCAAACATTTCAAAAATAGGGTTAGGTTGAGTTGCTACCTTGATTTCCTTGAAAAATATGTTGGATTTAGTGTTTAAATGCTTCTTCCCTTGTTGTAAAATGTTGTCCCTAGCCTTAAATCACCCTTCCTTCAAGCTTACCTTATCCTGTTATCCTAGTTCAGCCTCTTTCTCTCTCTACTCGCCCTTCTCTTTCTTTCTCTAGCAAGTGTTGAAGTTGGAATTGTGTTTTTAGGGTTTAGGGTTCCTGAATTAGTAACTCCCACTAATTGCATTCTTGCCCTTGGGCATTTTATGACTTTGACCTAACTAAACTTTCCTTTTCAATTTAGTCCTTAGCCACATGTTAACTTAGCTTTTTTTCTTTTCAACCAAGTCCCTATACTAATGCAACTATATGCAATTAATGCAACATACACAAGCATTAAACTTAAATTAACAACTAACAATAATCTCTTATTTATATTAGGAGCGGATGATACATAATCTATCCATAACCTTAGGATTCCGTCCTTCTTTTTCATAAATAACACAGGTGCACCCGATGGTGAAGAACTAGGCCTAATGAATTGTTTCCCTAAAATATCTTTTATTTGTACTTTCAATTCTAAGGGAGACATCCTATAAGGCACTATAGAAATTGATCCTGTACCAGGAATCAATTTTATAGAAAAATCTACTTCCCGTTCAGGTGGAAGGTTTGAGATTTCCTTGAGAAATACATTGAGAAATTCACCTCGAGCCAGTATATCCCTAGAATAACATCCAAATCCACCAAAGGTAGACAAATAGCATCAACAACAAAGGATTTATTCTCAATCACAATTGGATAATTTAAACAAGCTAAAGAAGTCAAAACCTATTCTCCATTAGGAATGGAAATAGATAACTCATAGGGTAAGCTTGACACAGGTAAGTTCAATCTCTTCACACATTCCAAAGAAATAAAAGAATGGGTAGCGCTAGAATCATATAGTACAATTAAAGTTACATTATTGATTAAGCACTTACCCTTTATCAAATCATCAGACTAGGTTATTTCTTTACCCTTCAAGGTCTAAATTTTTCCTCTAGAACTCTTATGCCAATCTAGAATCGACCATTAGGAAGAACCAACCAATGAGAGGTTATAGGTTTTAGAAATCCATTGAGACTAATAGAGAATTTGGATTTAAATTAGAATTCACTCACAGGTAGCATAATCAGTTTAATAATTCATAATTCTTTGTGCATACATCATCTAGTTTAGGATCCTGGTGGGTTTGCTTTTCCTGACTTGATAATTCCCTTTAATAATCTAGTGTCATAGGTTCCCTTTGTAGTTAGTTAACATTAGTTAGATAAAATCCATCGCCATTTGTCTTAGGCTGGGTAACAAAGAGGAAGTAGTAACTTTAGGCTTTCTCGTTCCCATAGGATACGACCTTGGTACTCACCATTACACTATGCTACATTGATAGGTACACTGTCTTACGTGTAGCTGCACATAAAGCATTGGTTGCAGCCCATCAAGTTTTTAGTGTTGTTTCTAGGGACTTTTGTGTGAAAAATAGAGTGAAATTAGGAATTGTTACTTTAGCCATTTGTTTTTCTTTTTGGTTTATTTTTTTTATAATCCTTTTCTCTTAATTTAGTAATTGATATTTTGATTACTATTCTTTTTATTGAGTTATTAGCTTTAGATTTCCATTTTCAACTTATTATTTCAGGACTATATTGTTTAGGTTGTCAGCTGCGTGTTATTCTCGGTCTTGTGTAGTTTATGACTAGAAATTCTGATCTTGCTCCCCTTGAACTTTTTTCCAAACCTGAACGTTCTTTGAGACGTTTGAGGGCTCGCATACTTGAGGAGGATTCAGTTCAAACTCCTATTCATAAACCGTATGAAATGGCCAACAATAATGATAATGATGATAGTAACCGAACAATGTAAAATTTTGCTAGACCTTTGTTGGAAAGAACACAAACGTGCATTAGTCGGCTTACCATAACAGCCAATAATTTTGAGATAAAGCCAAACATAATCCAAATGGTGCAATAATCAGTACATTTTGGAGGACTAGCCAACGAAGACCCCAATGCACATATCGCCAATTTCTTAGAGATATGTGACACCTTCAAGATCAATGGAACTACCGATGATGTCATTAGGCTTAAGTTGCTTCCATTCTCTTTGAGGGATCAGGTCAAGAGATGGTTACTATCCCTCCCTCTTAATTCCATCACCACTTGAGAAGCTTTGGCAAAAAAAATTTTATATAAATACTTTCCTCCAGCTAGGACTGCATAGATGTGCAATAATATTTCTTCTTTTGTGTAGATGCATAATGAAAGCATGTATGATGCTTGGGAGAGGTATAAAGACCTGCTGAGATGTTGCCCACACCATGGAATGCCCATATGGATGCAGGTGCAGACCTTCTATAGTGGTCTAAACCCGGCCACCAAGTAGATGGTGGATGTAGCACCAGGGGCCACTCTAAATAATGAGACCCCTGAGCAGGCACAAAATCTAATAGAGGAAATGGCTTGAATAATTATCAATGGCAATCCTCTAAAGATAGACATAGACGGCAGGGAGTAGTCAATCAAGCATACTCTACATCACTCGTGGCAGCTCATGTGGAGCTTATGGCTAAGAAAATTGATCAACTCCAAATGCTAGTCCAGGCAGCATAGCTCAGCTATAAATTCTACGATGGCCTGCATTATGGTTTTAATTGTAATGCGAGAGGTATGTCTGCTAACTCCTCATCTTCATTTTATTGTAACATGGATTCTACTGATTTTGAACAAGTAGATTACATGAGGATTACCCTAAGATAGCAGAATAACCTATATAGCAATACATGTAACCCTATGTAGAGAAACCATCCCAAATTTGGGTGGAAAAATAATAATACCCAGGGTCTATAGGCTTTCAACGGTTGCACCAGCAATAACCTTAGCAACATGCTCCTCCAAATCAATTTCCTCAAGGGCAAAAGAAGAAGCCCAATCTGGAGGAACTACTAATAAAATTTGTGTCCACTTCAGAGAGTAAATTCCAGCAAATGGACACTGCCCTTAGAAATCAGTAGGCTACCATCCAGAACTTAGAAAATCAGATGGGCTAAATTTCTAAAATGTTAACTACAAAGCAGCCAGGCACTTTCCCTAGTACAACCAAATCTAATCCAAGGGAGAACTACAAAGCCATTACTTTGAGATCTAGAAAGCAATTAACTAAACCTTTACCCTTGATAGAGACAATGAAATTATGCAGACTGAAGTAGTTAAAAAGGAGCCAGAATCGGCTAATAGAGAGCCCATACATGGGAAGAGGCAAAAAAGCCCAGCGACAGAATAGCAGCCATATATTCTGTACCCTGCTAGAATAAAGCAAGACAAGGTTGATCAAAAGTTCGGTAAATTCCTTAATTTATTTAAACAACTAACAATCAACCTCCTCTTTGTTGAAGCTATTTTGCAGATACCACGATATGCAAAGTTCTTAAAGAAAATATTGAGCAACAAAAGGAAACTAAAAGATTTTGGGCTAGTAACCCCAAAATGAGGAATGCTCAGCGATCTTATAAAACAAGCTAGCCACGAAGAAATGTGATCCAGGAAGTTTCATCCTACCTTGTGTCATTGGAAAACTTCCAATAAAGGATGCCTTAGCTAACTTAGGGGCGAGTATCAATTTGATGCCCACTAGCTTGTTTGACAAATTGGGGCATAGTGAGCTAAATCCCACTAGGATGAGTATACAGTTGGCAAACAAAATCATTAAGTATCCTAGGGGTATAATAGAGGATGTACTTTTAAAGTGTCAACAAATTTATCTTTCATGTGGATTTCATTATAATAGATATGGCAGGTGAGAGTAGCATACCAATAATCTTAGGGAGACCATTCCTCGCAACCTTTAGAGCTCTTATAGGAAGATTGGAACTCAGAGTAGGGGATGAGACTATCACCTTCAACCTAGCTAAGTCCATAAGACAATCCATAGATCATAATGATATTATCTATTCAATAGATGTCCTAGATGATGCAATTGAATCCCATTTGCAAGAATTTCTCTTGAATGACACCTTACAAGACATTTCACAAGAAGAGGAAGATGGGTTGACCAACGAGCAAGTGTTAGAATAACTTGCTGGTTTACTGGCTATTGAGCCCAGCAACCCTATTAATACTAAGCCTGATGAATTGCCAGATCATATCTCCTATATAGACAGGCAAGAAATGGAAGCAGTAAGACCTTCAATTAAGGACCCTCTGGTCCTGGAATTAAAGGAATTACCTCATCATTTAAGTTATACCTATTTAGGCAAGGCAAAAAAGTTACCAGTTATTATAGCAACAAATCTGACACATGGAGAGAGAGAAATGACTTCAGCCTCTCTCAAGAAGTACCCTAGAGCCCTCGCTTATAAAATTATAGATATCCCTAGGATAAATCCCAGTTATTGGTCACATAAAATTTTAATGGAGGATAGTTTTAAGCTAGTGGTACAACCACAGAGATGATTGAACCCCAATATGAAGGAGGTGGTAAAGAAGGAGGTGATTAAACTTCTCGATGTAGGTTTAATCTACCTTATTTCTTATAGCTCTTGGGTAAGTCCTGTACAGGTAGTACCCAAGAAAGGAGGCATGACAGTGATAAAAAATTAAAAGGATGAACTTATACCGACAAGGACGGTAATAGGTTTTCAAGTTTGTATAGACTACAAGAGATTGAATAATGCAACCCCAAAAAGATCATTTTCCCCTTCCATTTATCGATAAGATGCTTGAACGTCTGATAGGTCACATGTTTTGTTTTTTCCTTGATGGATTTTCAAGATACTTTCAAATTCCTATCACTCCTAAAGATTAAGAGAAGACAACTTTCACCTGCCCGTATAGAACATTTGTGTATAGGAGAATGCCTTTTAGACTATGCAAGCATCAACCACTTTTTAGCGGTGCATGATGGCATCTTCCATGATATGATTGAGGAGTCAATGGAAGTGTTTATTGATGACTTCTCAGTTTTTAGTAATTCCTTCACTCGTTGTTTGAACAATTTGGAATGAATGCTAGCTTGATGCATAGAGTCAAACCTAGTTCTTAATTGGGAGAAATGCCATTTTATGGTGAAAGAAGGAATTGTTCTAGGACATAAAGTATCACATTCAAGAATGGAGGTAGACAAAGCAAAAGTTTAGGTCATATCAAAACTGCAACCTCCTAATTTTGTAAAGGATATAAGGAGTTTCCTAGGACAGCCTAGATTCTACAGATGACTTATTAAAGACTTCTCCAAGATTGCTAGACCCTTAACTTAGTTGCTTATTAAAGTCTCAAATAGATACCCTATATTTACCTATATATTTTGGAGAGCCTTTCAAGAATCTTTTGGTACTAGGTTGAGCCTAAGTATAGCTTATCATCCTTAAATGGATGGACAAACCGAGAAGACTATCCATACTTTAGAGGATATGCTTAGGTCATATGCCTTGGAGCATAAGGGGAGTTGGGACCAAATCCTAGCATTGATAGAATTCTTATACAACAACAATTTCCATTCTAGCATGGGAATGACACCCTATGAAGCTTTGTATGGGAGGAAGTGTAGATCACCTCTGTGTTGGTTTGAGGTAGGGGAAAGACAATTTCTTAGACCAGAATTGGTTCAATAAACTACAAACCAAATTAGAATGAATAGGGATAAAATGGCTAGAGCCCAAGATAGGCAAAAGAAATACACTAACAAAAGAAGGAGACCACTAAAATTCAATGAAGGGGTATCACCGGTCACTGGTATAGGTAGAGCCATTAAGTTTAGAAAGTTAAATCCTAAATTTATTAGGCTATTCCAAATTTTTAGAAAAGTTGGTTAGTCAGCCTACCTAATAGCCCTACCTCTATTTCTGTAAAATCTCTATAATATTTTCCATGTCTTACAAATTCAAAAATATATCCATGACCCATCACACATTCTTGATGCTAATACAGTAAAGTTATAAGAAAATTTAACTTATCATCCAAAACCTTTGCTATCATCAGGAATAACATCAAGCAATTGAGGAACAAGGTTATTCCTTTGGTTAAGGTGTTTTGGGATCAGTCATCTACCTAAGAGGTGATATGGGAAAAGGAAGAGGATATGAGGAAGTCCTACCTAGAGTTTTTTGAATAGGTACGTTCTAATTTCAAGGACGTAATTATTTTAAAGGAAGGGAGAAATGTAACATCCACTTCTAATATGATTAAGAGATGCTTGTTAGTTGTTAATTTAAATTTAAATGCTTTTGTATGTTGCATTAATTTCATATAGTTGCACTAGTACAGGGACTAAATTGAAAGTGCAAAAAAAGTTGAATTAAAGTGTGACCAAGGACCTAATTGAAAAGGAAAAGTTTAACTAGGTAAATGCTAGAAATGGCCAAGGACTAGGTTACAAACAGGGAAAGTTAAACTTCAAAAGCCCTAACCCTAGCTCACATAACTCAAACCTCAAAATTAGAGAGAGAAGGGTGAGTAGAGAAAGAAAATACTTAGATATGGCAAAAAGCGAGGAGATTTTTTGAAGGAAAGGCCAGATTGGAAGCTAGGGAAGTGTTTTACTCTTGGGAAAGTGTAACCTAAGCATCATATACACGTCAAACGCCTAGAAAATCCAAGGTAGTAGTTAAACCTAAACTCCACTTTCATAAAATGTTTGCTCTTAACTAAAAATGATTTTTGTGAATGTTTTAAGTTGTATTAGGGTTTAAAACTTGCATTCTCTATGTTTTAGATGTCTATTAGGTATTTCTTGCTAAATGAATGTGCTTGTATGTTTGTAAATGATGTCTGAAAATAGGGTTTTGCCTTGAGTGCAAAAATAGGGTTTAATCTTTGTGTTGAGTGAAATGTAATGGAAATGTGGGCTTTTATTGATGTTAAATGATGCCTAGATGATAACACTGAGTTCATAAATCTTTGGTATGAGTTGTAACTATAGTTTGGGGCCAAAAAATCTGGTTATATCAAATGTTTTTATGCAGTACCAAGCACTAGTAGCTAACTTCCAGACCCTGGAAGTCAACTTCCATGTCCTTTGTTACCCAAAAAACGTACCTATAATGCATCAACTGACTACCAGACCTTAGCAGGCGATTGTCGGGTTCATAATGAGCTACCAGTCGACAGCCAAGCCTGAAATAGTTAACTGGCTGCTCTCGAGTTGGCTTCCCATTTTAGATAGAACGCCTCAGCCAATTGCCAAACTTTAACAGCCGACTGTCAGGCTAATAGTGAGCCACCAGTCAATTGTCAGGCCTATAACAATTAACTAGCTACTCTCGGGTTGGCTTCCTATTTTAGACAGAGAGCTAGAAGCCGACTAACAACTCAAGAGTAGTCGACTGCCAGCCCAAAATAAAAGAAAATGGACTATATGCCTTGATTTCAATGGAGAATTAGCCCTAAACCCCACCCGAACACAAGATTGAATATTGGGATGTAATGGTAACAGGTAACATTCATAAAATGTGTCGTGGTCCTTTCCTTTAGGTAACATTCATTGTCGTTTCATGGATGTCTAGGGAAAGATATAATAGTGCCATGATCTTACCCCTAGGATGACATTCATAACCTTCATATATCCACCTCAAGGGGGATCTAAAAGTGCCATTCTCCACCCTTTATTAGTGACTTTTCATACTTTTCCTTTCACGATTGCAAGAAGCATTTCAAGCCATTCAGTCACATTCACATAACTTGGAATATATTCTTATCAATGGCATAATGCATGCAATTTATCATTCACATTTAGTTATCATATCATTTTCCCCCATTTTACTTAATTTAGGCCACTTTAAAATACACATTAGGCCACTTTCCATTAACACATAAATTTAGCCATCTAAGGAAAAAATAGACATAACATTTTGCTAAAGTAAGAAAAGTATGAAGAATTGGTATTTCCAAGCATTTGGTTCATTTCTAGCATTCTTTTTACCATTTAGACATTATGGCAACATTTTCAATAACTAAGCATAACACTTTCTCACACCTCAAAATGGGTAAGTGTACATTTAGCCTTTCTTTTCCACACTTTTCTAGCTCATTTTTCATACCAAACATGAAAATGCGTCTAATCTCACATCTTCACATTTTTAAGCACACTTTCAAGGTTAAATAGTAAAACTATAAAATGGTATATTTGACAAAATCATGAAGATACCATAATTTTCTCTCTCTTCCTCTCTTATGACCAAACACATAAGTATTTTTAGTCATTTTTCAAGTGGATTTCAGCACCATTTGCCATGGGTGCTCTCGACCAAGAGGGGTAATGGATACCAAAACTCGACCAATGAGGGTGTTTTTGTCTCCCTTTTGTTCTTCTTCCTTTATTATATTTCTTATTTTTTTATTCATGAACATGAGTAGCTAGATTGGTAGAACCTAATTGGGGTTCTTAGACTATATTTATATTTTGATTTTAATATGATTGAGTTATAAATTAGTTTGTGTGATCTTCCTCTAGTTAAAGATTCATTTAGTCTTTACTACAAGACATCGTAGTAAAAACTATTTAGATTCCTCTCAAATACTATACCCGATGATGTTTGGAATTAGAAAACTAACTAGAGAGAACAGTTGATCTTTGCTCGGACCAAGAGGTTGACAATTGTTGGACTAGGAGGAACTCTTAATAATCATTAATGCTAATCTATACTTTACCATTGGACACGAGTAACCAATGTAAGGTATAGGTTTTAGAAATCCATCAAAACCAACTAGAAATCTGGATTTGTTATATACAGGTAGCATAATCAATTTTATAATTCATTATCTTTTGTGTACATATCAACTGGTCTAAGACTCCAATGGGTTTACTTTTCTAGAAACTTGATAATTATCTATCTTAATACTTGCCTCACCTTCTCTCCATAGCTAGTAGCAATTAGACTTAGTTTAATTAAATCACTTTTGTCTTAGGCTAAATACCAACAAGTAAGTAGTATCTCTGGGCTTTACCGTTCCGTGGGATACGACCTTGATATTCGCCTTTTTACTAGACTACACTGACAGGTACACTACCTTAAGGTGTGGCTACATATAGTTCATTGGTAGTACACCAACTAGGTTAAATAACAAGAAGTAGTAACTTTAGGCTTTTCTGTTCATGTGGCATATGACCTTTGTACTCACCATTATGCTAGGCTACGCTGATAGGTGCACTGTCTTAAGGTGTGGCTGCATTTAAAGCATTGGCAGCACATCAAATGCATATGCTTAGAATACTGTCCTCTTAACTTTCTTTATGTTTCCCATTATTTTCATTTCACTATCACATGGATCCTTTCATCCTAGTGACATGTGAATCTTACATCTTACATGTTACCCGCTACATCCCAATTTAGATCCTTATTTTGAGTGAGATTTTGGGCTATTTACCTTTAAAAATTGGCCATTAAGTTCATTATCCAAAATAGTGAGCTTGCAGTCGACTGATCCCATGCTGGTAGTTGGCTACTAAATTACTGTCCTCTTTACCCTGTCTTGGCTCAGAGCTACCAATTGGCTGCTAACAGCTTGGTAGTCAACTGCTAGTAAAAAATAGGCCTGAAAGCCGACTGCTAGAGCTAGGTAGTCAGCTGCTAGCCTTTAAAAATGTTTTTTGGAAAATGAAGAACATAGTAGTTGACTTCTAAGGTCTGGCAGTTGGCTGCTATCATTCTATCTGCTATAAAATCATTATTAAATCCATATTTTTGCTCTAAAAACATGTTTTCAAGCTAATTTCTTAAGCTATGAACTCAACACCAATACTTAGACATCATATAGCCTTTAACAAACCCAAAAATGAAATTAACAACAATCCAACTAAGATTAAAACACATTTTTACACTTAGGGCATAAGCCCACTTTCATAATCAATGATAAGCATAAATAAGCATAACTATTCAGTAAGCATCACCCAATAGCAGTTGGAAACATAGAGATCGTAGGTTTAAACCCTAAACTTAACTCAAAATATTCATAAATCACATTTTCCCCACAAAGAGCTGAACATTTTAGAAAATGGGGTTTAGGTTGAGTTACCTAGATTTCCTAAAAATGTGTGTATACATTGTGTTTAAATGGTCCTCCTCTAGTTGTAGAATCAATCCCTAGTCTCAAATCACCCTTCCTTCAAGCTTTTCCTCTACTCTTGCCCTAGTTTAACCCCTTTCTCTCTTTACTCGCCCTTCTCTTTCTCTCTTAAGAAAATTTTGAAGATAGGATTGTGTGAGGGTCTAGGGTTTTTGAATATTTGAGTTTAGCTAATTGCATTCTGGTCTATGTCCCATTTTATGACTTTGGCTTAACTCAATTTACACTTTTTCAATTTGGTCCATAGCCACATCTTATCTCAGCTTTTATTTCTTTGAACTAAGTCGCTGCACTAATGCAATTATATGCAATTAATGAAACATACATAAGCATTAACTTAAATTGACAACTAACAAGCATCTCTTAATCATACTAGGAGCGGATATTACAATTTCTAATACAAAGATAATCTATAACTATTTAATAATTAGGAAATAGCCTAGAAAGGGTATCTCTACTATTTCTACCTCCACCTCCAACATAACCTGGTATTTAGGCATTTGATACAAACGAGCATTTATATGAGAAAAATTTCTCAATATCAATAAAAACCTATTTTTTTTTACAAACTATTGATTTGTACCAGCGTACTCTTATGAAAATACACTACATTCTTTTTATCATCAGATAACACACCATGTCCATTGGGATGCTATACATGAGTTATAAAATTATATCTCATACTTATAAATGCAATCACAGCTCATCACATATCCATCATACAGGATATATCATCAGACTATAATGGTAACATGGTTATATTTATATATAGATATAGAGCATAAATAAGGAATTTAAAGTATATCACCATGGCCATAGCCAAAATTAACATCATAACAAGAGAAATCAGGAGAATTTCCAAGTGAACAACTCCTCATATTAAATTATCACTCATAGGTGAGTTTCTTGTAGTTCTTGACTACTTGTAGTTCTTAACTGCTATCTATATACTATTTAGAGTGTCCCCTAGTGGACCAAGCATAATCCTCCTCACCACTAACTACACAAGGGTCCTTACCTGCCACTCTGACAGTTCCTCCCTTAAACCACCAAATGTAAGAAGGTCTCTACCCACCTCTGTAACACCCCAATTAGCCTATGGTTCCTTTTAAGTGTTTAAAGGTATAATATATATAATTATCATAATAATGGTGTGTTACTATCACTTCTACCTGAGTAAACTTTTAAATTTTTTACCAAGTTGATTAATTGAGTGCCATTTGGGTTAGTCTCTACTCTCGGGTTCTCTCAACATTGCAACAAAATACATTCATATATAGAACACACCTAGATTAACTATACATAAACATGCATTCTTAATGAAATATAGTTAATTAATTATTAGGCATGGAGGTAACAATCATACCACTCATAACCCCATCAATTAGTCTATTCATCAATCCAGCCTAATTCCTATACAGATAAATTAGAATAGGCTATACAAAACAATCCTACACTAGCTTTTCTCAAAATACCATGAAGGCTAGCTCAATCCTACCATGTAATTATACTATCCTAAAATAGCTACTAGTATGTACCCTATGGAGGGTACTTCTTCCCACCTTACCTTCTTTTCTAGCCCAAGGGAACCTACACATTTGGTACATGCCAATAGTATTGTGAGAAATGAATCTCAATAGCAATGCAACCTATTATGAAATCCATTAACCTGTACCACCATGCTCACACAAAAAACTCTACATTCTTTCATAAAATATATCACATACTATTGGGATGTAGTGCATGTACCATTTAATCGTGTTATGTACTCATACATATGCATATCCATTAAAAAATATCATCTTTAAAACATGGGAAGTTCATTCATCATTAATCTCATCCTCATTACTTTCATATAAAACATATGTGTGATAGTAAACATGTCATCATTTCACTTTCATAACATATGAGCAGTACATAAAACACCCTAAGAGTAATTGGGAGAGTCACCTAGTAACAACTTTATGCACCATTGTCTATATGAATGAACGCATGTCTATTTAGTCATGCCTTAACTTGTGTACATTCTGAGGTGTCCCCAGTGGATCTAAGTACTTTAATGGTCCCTACCCTTTTTCAGCAAATCATCCCTAACTAGCGAGATTCCTCCCTTTTGTCCCAAATGGGGTTGGTATGAACTCATAGGATCACTGTCAACTCTACCCGGATCATTTCCTCTCCGCTTTTGGGCGGATCATAGTATTATGGAATCACCTCTATTCCTTTGAGGTGGATCACACTCCCAGTACACTATTCTCTACATATACTCTAGGGTGAATTGGCCCATGCCTATGGTTATGCTTAACTCTAAGTATGTGTTTCTCATATGGCCTTTTGGGAGATGACACTAACTAAAAGTTCATAACCATTATGATGTTTTCAAAATCATCTAAGTTCAAGGGTGTTGAACCATCCCAATTTATGGCACAACCGTGGAATGCCAAACGACTGTCCCATACCAACAATCGGTCACTCAATCATGAGCCTATCTACCCTAAGGCATACACTAATAATACTTTCCTCTTTCTCTTTTTATGTTTTTTGCTATCTCTTTATTTCACTATCACAAGGGTTTCATCACCCAAAACTCCTAGTTACCATCCTTACCTATTTTGTGAGCCCTTAATTAAGTTTGTATGAAGAATTAATAAGCTCAATTGCTATTAAAAACGTCATTTTGCAAGCTAGGGGGCTTCTATTCGACTGCTGAAAGGCTAGCAGTCAGCTGGTGGCTCCCTGTATTCCTTAAGTGCCAGAAAGTAAGCCAGTAGTTGGCTACTAGCCCATTAGCAGCCGATTGGTTACTTGTTGGTATATGTCCTAGGCAAAAATAAGAACACGACAGTCGACTGTTTAGTGCAAACCCAGGCCCAATAGTTGATTGCTAAGAATCTGACAATCAATACCTAAACCTCTTTTTGCACTTCTAGGTTTCTAGGAACACGACAGTCGATTGCCCCATACTTAGCAGTCGGCTATTATGCTCTGCTGCAGTTCAAAAAACATAATTTTGATAATACCCAATCGAGAATGCATTCCATTTTCAATTATAAACACATGAGCTTAATTTTCATTCAACAAACTCTACTTCTCATTGAACATTTCTCATCCATTAGCTTAGACATGGTATAGTCAAGGAAAAATAGTCTATATCTCTAGATGAACACAACCAACCCTTCCGATTAATTACAAACACATATATGAGTATACATTTTAGCAACACAATATCCCATAGAAATAGAAAGCATATAGAATGTAGGTTTAACCCCAAACTCAGTTCAAACATTCATAAATTCATACTTTTCCAATAACAGTAAGCTTTTCAGAATATCCCTAGCCACCTCTTGCTAAACCTTCATGTATTTCCTTTCAATTTAGTCCCTAGGCCAATGCAACTATATGCACTAATGTAGCATACACAAGCATTAAACATTAAATTAATAATGATTAAACATCTCTTTAATCATAATTAAAGCAAATGTTACAACCTCTCTGGTAGTTCCTCCCCTAGACATGCGAGATTACTGTTCCTTTTAATAGATCATCTCCCAATATTCAATTCACAAGTATATAGACTAGGGTGATTCGTGTAACACCCCTTATCTTATCTTAACAACGTTATAACACTTCTTTAGTTAAGTGGTCACATTATCTTTAGCCTTTAATTACATTAACTCCTCTTGAGCATTCAATCCATCATGAATTTATTTTTCAATTAGGCCTGGGTTCTTTTGCTCAGGTAAAAGATGCTTTGGCACAGCGGAAGAATTAAATAAATCAATAAATAAAATACATACACCACAATAGAATATATAAAAACTTTCCCACTATACATATATTTTCATAACTATTTGGTATATTATTTTGCGTACATATACTGGGATAGATATCCATAATGAGTAAGGAGACAACAAGCCTGCCACTCATACTCCTTTACAAAATATCGTGGGTGAATAGGTCTTTCACATATCCCTATAGATATACCCTTTTTCCTTTTATATACAGCCAAAAAATGTCAGTCCTAACTCCAATCCAAAAAGAACATGAAGGGTTAAGACCTCAAAATGATCAAGCTATAGCTACATATTTAAGTACTTATCTACTTTAGAGGGAATTCGAAGACAGTTATAACATAAACATCCTTCACTATAGTGAAAGTTCTTAGAAAGGGAATTTCCACTGTTGCCAGTTCAACCTCCATTATCAGAAAGTATCTAGGCATCTGCTACATATCAGTCTAATAATGAGAAATACATTCCCATTAGCTAAACAAACCATTTTATTTAAAATAACTTATATGTACCACTATAATAATACAGAAAACACCTCTACATTCAATTAAAATTTCAAAATCTTTTCATAAAGGCCCTTGGGTATGACATATGTGACACAGATGTGTATGCAGCTATATGCATGAGATATTCAGCAAATTATATCATTCATGGAATGAACAACAAGTTTTTAATGCTTATATGTCTAAATCATATTCACAAAATTCACATTTATGCAATCCAACTAATGGCTATACAAAAATACTTTACTATGGAAAAATATACACTAGATTATTCCCTTCCACATCATGATGTTCTTTGTAGGTTTATACCAGATCATTCCTCCTATATTTATCCCTTGGGAGTATACATTAGATCATTCCCCATAAGGTAACTTACTATGGAGGTATACATCAGATCATTCCTCCTCATAATTTTGGTCTCAGGAGGTATTCACCAGATCATTCCTCCTTAATCTTTAACTTTGGCATTCATACATGCATTTAAGCATTTTCATACTATTCAGTCATTTTCATATAAATTTAGACATCTTGCTATCAATAGCAAACATTTCATGCTACTTACTATTCATTCTTGACCATTACATCATTTTCCCTCTTGTCACTTAGAATAGGCCAATTTTGATAGCACCTTAGGCTATTTTCAATTAACATGGAAATTTAGCCATTCTAGGGAAAATCACACATAGCATTTGGACAAGGTAAGGAAATCATGAGAAAATGGCATTTCTAACTCACTTGGCTCATTTCTAGCCTTTTTCTTACCATTTAAACATAATGGTAACAATTCCCATAATTATGCCTAACATTTTCTCACACCTCAAACTTTGGTAAGTGCACTTTAGGCCATCCTTTTTCCCATTTTTCTAGCTCACTTTCCATGCCAAATGTGATAATGCACACAATCTCACAACTTCACATTTTTATGCACACTTTTAAGGTGAAATGGTAAGGCTTTAAATATGGTAAAATGGCTAAAACATTGAATTACCATACTTTCTCTCTCATCCTTTCTTGGAGCTAAATTTATAGGGTTTCTAGGCCATCTTTAAGAAAAATTTCAGCACCACTTACATGGATCCATTTGGCCAATAAGTAAGTCACACATTCATGGCTAATGGTGAAATTTGAATTTGAGAAAAATGCTTAAACACTAACTTACCTAGACTTTCTCTCTCTTACCATTTTCTAACACTTTCTCTCACTCTTTCTAACACAAAATTTTGCCAAAATTCAGCATCATTCCAAACACTAGCATTCGGCCAAGAGGAGAAATCAAGCTAAATGGAGTGGTTTCATCACCTTACATACAATACCACAAAATTCATGCAAAAATACCATTTTTTCACTTTTACAAACACAAGCTCAACCTTGGTACAAGTTAGGGTTTGGCAAAATCGAAGTTCCATCCATGAAAATTTACCATTTCATGAGTTTCCATACATTCCAACATGTATATAGCCATAAACATAAGTTGTTTTCAACATATTTCAAACCCAAGCATGCAAATCCACCGTAAAAATGTAGAGAGAGAAATAACCATCATTCTTGCAAATTGAAAACACCATAAACACACCATAAAACAAGAAAAGAATGGCATAGGATTGTTTAGCTACCTTGAAAAGCCAATAAAAGTGTAATTTCCAAGTTGTTTTGGTGAGAACTCCTCCTTCTTCAAAGCTATGAAGCAATTTGGCCTTCTCCCTCCTTCTCCACCTTTCACGACACTTCTAGCATATGGAGGAAGAAGAAGGCTGAAATATAGACTTTAGATTATTTACAAAAATGTCATTAGTGCAAAAATGTTCAATTTATCCCTTTTTCTTCTATTTTTCAACAATGGCATTGTCTCTCCTTAAGAATGTAATTTTATGCAACTTCCATGGGCTAGGACTGTTCTGTCCCTCAAGAATTTTGAAATTTCAGAGTGGTCCCTTAACTTTCCAGAAATTGCAAATAAGCTCGTAAGGAAAATTGTCATTTTGCCATTTAGTCCAAATTGGCCATTTTTACTCCAATTTTCACCCTTTTCGGCCTTATGGTATAAAAATAACTTAAATAAGATTTTATAAAACTTATTTTTGTGATTTTACTAATTTATCCTTATTTTATCAAAATTACAATTTTTCTCTTAAGGCAAAATTACCATTTTGCCCTTTATGCCAAAGATTATCATTTCACCCTTTTTCTTTCTTCTTTGAACTATAGTTGGACAAGGATTTCTAATTTCTAATTTCTATTTTTCTTGAAATATTTAAGATAAAAATTTAAATTTTCTACATTATGTAAAATGACTAATATGCCATTAGGGTGAAATTACGATTTTACCCTTCTCAAGGAAAATTGTCTTCTTGACAACAAAAGCACATAACTAGATTCTTCTTCTCTATTAAATGAAAATAATAAGAGTCCTTTGATGTAACTTCATGAAATAAGAGAATTAAATCAATTTTTCCCTTCATGGTAAAATTACTATTTTACCCTTCCTTACCAAATTTCCAATTTTATACTTTTATCACAAAAGTGATTATATCATGATAAAAATGTCCATTCTAACTCTTTAATAAATCAGCCTTAGCATCCCATAAATAATACTAACAATAATAATAGTAACAACATCATCATAAAAATACAAGTGTTTGGAGCGGATGTTACAATTCGGCTCATACCATAGCTATAATAGAGTTCACTAACTTAAAATTAGTAACCATCACGATGTTTTCAAAATCATTTAGTGGGAGTTTCACCATTCCTATTATAGTTCAACCGTGGAATGTCAAATGGCCATCCCATACCGACAATCATGGAATGAGCTTATCTACCACTAATTCATATACTAGGAACACTTTCTCATTTCTCTTTTATTTCTCATGTTCTTTCCTTTTATATCTCATATTATTCTTGCTTTTTCTTTTTAACTTTCAAACCACATGTTACCCATTACATCTGAGGTCTAAATCCTTTATTTGAGTAGAGTTTTGTGTTAATTAAAATTTAAGCTAGGTCATTGAGTTTATTTTTCTAAAATAGAGATTGGATAGTCGAGTTCTACCTATCGAGCAGTTGACTTTTCACTCACTATCCGACAAAATTTTCAAAACCCGAGGGCTATGATTCAGCTACCAGGGATTTGACAGTCGATTGTTATCTTCCTAGGTGATTTTCTAGAAAATTTGAACGTAGTAGTTGACTTTGAAGGGTTGGCAGTCGATTACTAGAGTTTTGTATGCGTTTCTGGGTAACTTAAGAACGCGACAGTCGACTGGTAGAAGATATCAATCAGCTGTTTTGTTATGCTCTATTTTTCAAATTTTTTGTTGACCTAGAGTTTTGCCCGAAAATTTGTTTGTAAACCATTTTTGAAAATCATAAACTCAATACCAACATATAAACACCATTTAACACATATAGATAGCCTAAATTATGATTTAATCTTACTCAAATCTTGGATTCAACCTTATTTTCATCCATAAGTAAAAACCCATTTTTCATAATTTGATTTAAGCATACATAAGTACATCCATGTAGTTCAAAACACCCAATACCAGTTAAAAACACCATGAATGTAGTTTTAACCCCTCTCTTGATTAAATAACATGGAAATCACAACTTTTAACATATGAATAGTGATTCTGAAATAGAGAGGATTATTTTGTTTGCTACCTTAACTTGTTGTTATTATCATATGCACTTCCAAACTATAGATTAATGCTCACAGTTGAGCTTTTCTCCTTCAAATCTCCTCCTTTCCTTACTTTCTCTCTCTAAACATCATTCTTTCTCTCTCTAGGTTTTAGTTCTGAGTTTGGATAAGGGAGAGAAGTTTGACCTCTAGCCTTATATTGGCAGTCTTAAAATTGTAACTCTTATCCTAATTTTTAGTCATTCGACTTAAAATGATAATTTCTCCACCTATATGAAAAATTACCATTTTGCCCCTAACCATTGGCCGAAATTTTCAAAAATCATATAGCTACAGCAACTCTTTCAGTTAAAATTGTAATTTTCTATACTTAACTTTTTTGCTTTTTCAGTTTAGTCCTTATCCTCTTTCAAGTTAATTCCTCACTTTTATTTGGTCTGGTTCTTGTACTAATGCAACTGCATGCAGTCTAATGCAGCATACATAAGCATTTAAATTATTCAATAGCTAACAAACATTTCTCAAATTTAGTAGGAGAGGATGTTACATCTCTCCCCTCCTTTTACATAATTTCATTCTTGAAATTAATATATAACTATTCAAACATTTCTGGGTAATTTCTTCTCATCTCTTATTCCTTTTCCCATGTTGCTTCTTGTAGAATTAATTAATCCCATAATACTTTTACCAATGGAATAGCCTTATTCCTTAATTACTTGACCTCAGTACTAATGATTCTTAAAGGTTTAGGATGATATGTCAAATTATCTTTTAATTGTACTGTACTTACATCAAGAACTTGTGAAAGGTCTGGAATGTATTTACGGAGTTGAAAAACATTGTCAAGATTAGACAAAAATGGGGGTAATGCTATTTGATAAGTAGATGAACCAATCTTTTTCAGGATTTGGAAGGGTCCAACGTATCTAAGGTTCAGTTTTCTAGACTTAATAGCCCTACCAATATCGATAATTAAGGAAATCGTGAGGAAAACATAATCCCCTCCATCAAATTCTAACGGTCTTCTCCTCTTTTCACCAAAACTATTTTGTCTATCCTAGGCCTTGGCCATCTTTTCTTTAATTACTTTGATTGGATATGTAGTTTGTTGTAATATTTCAAGCCTTATTATTTATCTTTCTCCCACTTCAAACCAACATAAGGGTGACCTACACTTTCTCCCATACAAGGCTTCATAAGGAGTCATCCCTTTGTTGGAGTGGAAACTATTATTATAGGTGAATTCTACTAATGGTAAGTTTTTATCCCAACTCCCATCTTTGTTCTAATGGATAGGTAAGTATATCTTCTAGGGTTTGTATAGTTCATTCATTTTGCCCATCAGTTTGTGGATGATAAGCAGTACTAAAACTGAGTTTGGTACTGAAGGCCTCTTGTAAGGCTTTCTAAAATCTAGAAGTAAATATAGGGTCTCTATCTAACACAATGCTAGTGGGCACATTGTGAAGTCACTATTTCTTAAATGTACAATTGGGCCAACTTATCTAGTGAAAAATATATCTCAATGGGTAGGAAATGTGCAGACTTAATCTGTCCATTATCACTTAGATTGCATCATTTCTTGATTAAGTTCTAGGTTAACTCACCACAAAGTCCATAGAGATTTTCTTCCATTTCCATTCTGGAATCTCAAGAGATTACAACAATCCTACAGGTTTCTGATGTTCAATCTTCATTTGCTGGCATATCAAGCATTTAGTAACATATTCAACTATGTGCTTTTTCATACTTGGCCACAAATTTTTTTTTTCAAATCTTCGTACATCTTAGTGGTACTAGGATGAATATTATAGTTTCTCTTATAGGCTTGCTCTAAGATTTGGTCCCTCAATTCCCCTGATTCTGGGACATAAACCCTATTCTAAAAGATTACTACCCCATTAGCTTCTTTCTTGAATTCCTTTAAGTCCTTTAGGGACTTTAAGAATTCATCCTCTCTTTGGTCTTCTAGGATTTGAGTTCTAAGGTTATTTTCAATTCTCATTTCACTCAGGTATATCCTCTATGGCAATGCCAAAGTGGACAAACTCAAATTCCTAAACTTTTCAATTAAGCTCATCTCACTCACCATCATTTGAGCTACATAGAGGGATTTCCTACTTAAGGCTTATACTACTGCATTTGGCTTCCTTGGATGGTATTTTAATTCAAAGTCATAATCTTTAATAAGCTTCATCCATCTTCTCTGCCTCATTTTTAATTCTTTCTGATCAAAGAGATATTTAAAACTTTTATGGTCACTCAATACCTCAAATTTAGACCCATAAAGGTAGCGTCTCCAAATATTTAAGGTAAACACCATGTTTACTAATTCTAGATCATGTGTAGCATAATTTCTCTCATGATGTCTCAACTGTCTAGAGGAATATGCTACTACTCTCCCATTTTGCATTAAGACACACCCTAGGCCTTTCTTGGATGCATCACAATATAATTCAAAATGTCCTAGGGATCAGGAATGGTTAAGACAGATGCAATTGTTAATCTCTCTTTCTGGTTCTGGAAACTATGTTCACATTTGGAATCTCACACAAATGGAACATCCTTCTTGGTCAACCTAGTCAAAGGTAACTGATAAACACATAATTATACATATTTAATGGCTAAATTTCACTCACTTTAGGGGTATATTTTATGTGTTTTATGAATAATTACCCATGTTTTCACTTGAATACATGTTATCAAAGGTTTCCCCAGGTATAAAGTAGTTTTGAAGAGAAATAGACCAAAACCAAGCACCTAAAGACTCAAAGCACCTCAAAATGCACCTTTTTGCATGGGCACTCATGAAGTCTTCTAGAACACATCCTGCCACATGCCCATGTTGCCTTAAATATTCTAGAACACACCCTTCCACACATACAAGACATCCTATACAACTTCCTACATGGCCAAAGCTACAATCTCTAACCAAGAAATGGCTAAAATTACACTGCAGACGGATGTCGTTTGGAACACGAGCAACAACATGACCATGCTCTTCACGCAGGCTACCATACGGTCATGTGGAAGCCTAGAGAGGCACCTCCCTTGCCTATGAATAGGAGAAGGCGCAAGGGAAGAAAGGCATCACTTCGAAGGCGATCAAGAGAGGGAACTGAGCACTTGGAGTAGCTTGGAGTGTGACAATCCTTGCTAATCCTTGGAGCTTAATACTTCAATTCCATTGTCTCTTCACAGAGGTCACAAGTCGTGGAGATTCAATCAAGAATTGAAGGAAGCGATTTGGAAGCATCAAGAGGCAATTAGGAGCATAATCAAGGAGGAGTTCAGAGTTAAGGCTATTCATCCAAAAATTGACCGATGAGGGTGTTTCTATCTCCATTTTGTTCTTCTTCCTTTATTATATTTCTTATTATTTTATTCATGAATATGAGTAGTTAGATTGGTAGAACCCAATTGGGGTTCTTAGACTATGTTGATATTTTGATTTGAACATGATTGAGTTGTGAATTGAATTGTGTGATCTTTCTCTAGATAAAGATTAATCAAGTTTTTATTACGAGATATGGTAATAAAAATTATCTAGATTCCTCTGAAATAGTTTACCCGATGATGTTTGGAATTAGAAAACTAACTAGAGAGAACAGTTAATCTTCGCTCAGACCAAGAGGTTGACAACTGCTAGACCAGGAGGAACTCCTAAAAAGCTCTAATGCTGATCTAAACTTGACCATTGGACACGAATAGCGAATGGAAGGTATAGGTTTAAGAAATCCATTGAAACCAACCAGAAATCTGGATTTGTTTCACACAGGTAGCACAATCAATTTCATAACCCATTATCTTTTGTTTACAAATCATCTAGTCTGAGACCCCAATGGGTTTGCTTTTCTAGAAACTTGATAATTCTCTATCTTAACACTTGTCTCACTTTCCCTCCGTAGCTCAATAGTAGTAGTTAGATTTAGTTTAGAGAAAACACTATTCTTCTTAGGCTAAATAATAACGAGTAAGTAGTAACTCTGGGCTTTCCCATTCTCGAGGGATACGACCTTGATACTCACCATTGCACTAGGCTACACTGACAGGTGCACTTCCTTAAGGTGTGGATACATATCGATCATTGGTAGCGGATCAAGTTTTTGGCGCCATTGTCAGGGAACTTTTTGTGAAAACTAGAGTGAATTTACAAATTGTTACTTTAGCCACTCTTGTTTTATTTTATTTTTGTTTTTGTTTTCATTCACTTTATTCCCGTCTTCTTTTATGCACTTGTTGGATTGTTTTGCCAATTTGGTAAATTGTGACCATGAACTATACATCATTCTTAGAAGCCTAATGGGACCTTCTGACAACTCGAAGTAATCTTCTGGCCAAAGATATTATTGAACTTTTGAAGCCAGAGCAAACATCACAGTTTTGTTGTGAATTTTGTGGTGGCCTACATTATAGTGAACATTGTAATGCAAGGGGTATGTTTGCTAACACTTTCAATTCTTTTTATCCTTACATTGATTCTGCTGATTTCGAATAGGTCAATTATGTGGGGAATTCCCCAAGTCAGCAGAATAATCCTTATAGCAACACATACAACTATGGGTGGAGTAACTATCCAAATTTTGGATGGAATAACGATACCCAAGTTTCACCAGATCTTCAGTGGTTACACCAACAGCAACCCTAACAACAAAATGCTCCGAATCAATTTTCTCAATTGCAAAAGAATGAATCCAATTTGGAGGAAATGATCATGGAGTATATGTCCACTTTAAAGAGTAGTTTCCAACAAACGGACACAATCCTGAAAGAGCAACAGGCCTCCATTCGGAACATAGAAGGCCATACAATGTTGTCACTCCAACATCTAGTAAGTAAGTATCTGACCCTTTACTATTGATTGATGATAATATTATTGTACAGGATGTGCCAGTCAGTAAAGAGCTAGAGCATGAGGTTAGTAGGCCATTAAAAGTGGAGGACAAGAGTCCTAAAATAAAGTATCGGCCACCTATTCCATTGGCTACTAGACTAAAGCAGGAGAAGGTTTATTCTGACTTAGCCACTTCTTTAAGGCATTCCTTAGATCATGATGATCATGTTTATTCTATGGATGTTTTAGATGATGTTATTGAGTTAGAACGTCAGGAATTCTTGTTTAATAACCCATCACAAATAGCGTTACAAGAAAATGAGGAAGAGTTGTCCAATGAGAAAGTGTTGGAATAACTAGCTATTTTGCTGGCTACTGAGCCTAGCAACTATACTTATCTCTCTCTTTCTTTTGATAGGTCAAAGTTACATAAGGTGAAAGCCTCAATTGAGGACCCCCAAGTGCTGAAATTGAAAGAATCACCTACACATTCAAGCTTTACTCATTTGTCTCAAATGAACAAACTACAAATGATTATGACAGATGACCTAATCCCTACTGAAGGGGATACAATTTTGGCCTCTCTCAGAGACCACCTCAAGGCACTTGTCTACAAGATTCCCACGCCTCTCTCGTTTCCACTAGAATGAGACAAAACTTAAACCACTCTTCTACATATACATATATACATGTACATAAATATACAGATGCACATATATATATGTATACATCTTTTCTTCTTGCATTTAGTGCATAAAATTAATAAATTCTCAAGTTTCCAAGAAAGCTTAGAAGCCTTACATAGTCAGATAGGTAAATGAGCACCATCTCAAGCATTACCATGGAGACCCTCTTGAGGACTAGGTAATCTTCCTTCATGACCTGATAAATAAATGAGTTAAAAAAAACATATTATTCTTTTGTTTTTAGTTTTATCTTATTCAGCTCACATGCCAATAAAATTTTTCCAACTTACTTGGAGAAACAAAGAAAGTGTGCCCTAAGGATTCCAGTAGAAAGAGGGGAAGGCTAGGATTAAAAGATTCATGACAACCTATCATAAAAAATGATATGTTACCATGACTTCAAATGATAAGCCATCATGATAAGCTATCATAGTTTCAAGTGATAAGCAATCATGGTATGAGCAATAACTTATCAATGATAAGCTATCACTCAAAGACCAAACTCACATAACAGCCTATCACTAAGATTATGATAGTCTATCACAGGAGATAACCTTTTAGAATTTAATTTCATAGATTTCATGAAAGCAAACTTGAATTTTAAAGATCTTCAAACCTTTCAAAAGCTTCAAAATTCTTTTTTTTTTAAAAAAATAAGTCTCAAGATTTTTGAAAAAAATGAAATTGATTTCCTAATTATCTTATACTTTTTGAAAAAATAAAAATTTTCCTTAAAGAGTAATTTTGGTCTTCAAAGATTCTAAATTAGGATGAAGGGATTTTGAATTCTTTGTCATCTTAAAAACTTTCAAAAACATAAACATAAATTTTGAAAAGTAAGGCAATTTGAATTTCTTTAAATTTAAAAAATTAAAGGCTTCTCATCAAAATTTTAAATACAAAGCTTGTTTGAATTATTTTACATTCAAACAAATTCAAAGTTGCCTTTATCCTTAAATTTTTGAAAATGGTAGGCCTTTGAATTAAATTCAACTTGTTTCAATTTTGCCTTGTCCTTAAATTTCGAAATTACAAATAAGTAGGGAACTCTTTTAAATTGTTTCAAATCTTTCAAAAATTTTTGAATTATCCACAAATTCTTAAGGATAATATGATCATCAAAATTTTAAACATATTCATAAATTATGATCAACTTATCCTTAGGATCTTCTAAACATTTTCAAAAAAGCATGATCAATTTTCAAATTCAAAAGGAGTTATCAAGAATCGTTTTAATTTTTAAAGAAATTCAAAAGATATGGCTTATCCAAATTTAATTTCAAAAGCTTATCCCTTCCCCATCTTCACGCGTGGATTCCTTCTCCTAAGAGGACATGGTTTCCTTTGCCTATATAAAGGCTTAGCCATCACACTCTCCCACATGAGATATTAAGCTTTAAATTCTTTTAATCATTTGTGTGAAATTTTGGCCACCCTAAGAGCAACTCTCGATCATAATTGTTCTTCATACCAAGTAAGTATGTTTTCTTCCTTAATTTTCCTTTCTCTTTTCATAAGCATTCAAAAAATAATAATTTTTTTTAGGAGTATTCTTTAATTATTTCATACATAAATTCTTTCACTATTCACATGTATAGCATTCATTATCCTTTAATAGCCACATTCATTCTTTCAAGATTCATGCTCATCATTTCAAGATTCATTCTTTAATAATTTCTTCTTCAAGATTCATGCTTCTTTGATCTTTTATGTGCATACAATAATCATGTCATCATCATGGCTCCAAAGATTCATCCTTTTATAAGATTCTATCGTATAGGATCTGAAAGAAACATTTTTTTGTGTGTAAATCTTGTTATGAATTCTTTCAGACGTCAAAACAAAAATTTTGGAAACTATAGAATCTTGTAACTTTCTTTCACATTAATCCATTATTGCTATGGTTTCTTGATAGAATCTTCAATCTTTCTTTCTATAAATGGCCGTGTATGATATTGATTCTTATATACATAAAGAACTTCAAAGAACAATTCTTTAATAAAATCTTGACAAGGAAAACCCATTCTTGAAAAAAATATATAATAAAATGAAAATAATCATATTCATGTTTCTTTCCTCATTATTTTATAAAATAAATCATGATCATGCAAGAACCAAACAAGATTCTTGTTTCTTTTGAAGAATGCATCAAGATTCTAGCAATAGAATCTTTCTTCTTTACATCTGTTATTTTGAAATAAATCATAAGGATAATGTTACATACAGAAGTCATGCTCAAAGATTGATATATGCTCTTTAGATCTTTTTATAACTAACTTATGTCAATTCAAGACCATGTCAAATTCCTCATCCTATAGTATTACATCAAGAAAAAGAGGGACCTCTAAAGAAAATCCTTCTCCCCCGCAACATAGATTGCTGACATTCCGTAAAGAAGAGAAAAAGGAGAAGTACCAAGTCTTTCGCTATAAGATGAAAGGAGCTGGGCGTTGCATCAACCTGAAAGACATCCTAATAGTAGGATGAACTAATGAAATCCATGAACTCCTAGATCCACTACCTTTTGTAAGGCTCTTCACCATCAACAAACCTACGTATAGGGAGTTAACCTTGGAGTTTTGTAGCACCTTCTCCCTAAACAAGCATATAGTTGAGTGGAATGAGTCGAATACCATTTCATTCTGCTTTAGGGGAGTAAATTTCTCTATGTCCATACCTCACTTTGGATGGCATCTAGGCCTATGGGAAATGAAGGAATTACATGGAAATGAGTACAAATGATGCCTCTACGCCTCAATAGCTCCCTCTCACATAATGTGGAATTAGATAGCACTCAAACCTAGCTGGTACAACCCAAGCAGCTCCAAGGCCACTAACCTACCTGATGGATTAAGGTACCTTCATTCCATCTTAATTTATACTATTAAAGGAAGAGGAGATAACTTTGAAGTTGTCACCCAGATAGACTTGTTCCTCCTATGGGCCATGCATCAACATAAGAAAGTAGATCTTGGTTTCATTTTAGCAAACCAGATCTCCACTTTCATAGAAGATGTCAAGAAGAGGATAATATGCTTTGGCCCATCCATCACTCAGCTAGTAAGGAAGATAAGAGTCCTAGATGATTGCATAAATGACCTCACTCAAGTAGGACGCATATAGCCAGTAGGTGTAAAGCAGATGATGAATATGCGAATGATATACACATCTTGAGGCCATAATGGTCTAATGTATAAGTTGGTAAGCCAAAAACAGGTCATATATCCCAGAGACGCTACAAGAAATGATGCACAACCTGTAAAAACAGATGATCTACCAACTCCTGTAGCAATAGAAGTCCCTAGGCTAAAAAACCTCATCATCTCAGCTAATCAATTAGCCAAGTTAGCAGAAATTCAGTAACATCATATTACTAAATTCAGAGCTTTTCAGCAAGAAATAAGAGAATGCTAGGATACTATCCAGAGCACTCTCAGACATATCTCCACTGGATTAGAGAGCCATATCCAACAGTCACATCAGATGACTTCTCAGATCCAAAGGCTAGTTGATGCAATACCACTATCCCTTGCTGACTTAGACAACCTGGACATATACTTTGAGGATCTTCTACCACCATCTCCTAAGAATCCACCAACGCAGTAAATCAGTAACATTCTCCTTCATCTCATTTTATACTTTTAGTTTGTTAATGAGTCCTCCCCATTTTGTTATACACTGAGCACAATGTCTATCTCAAGTGTGGGGTGACTCCTTTCGGTTTATTTTAGTTTATTTCAATTTTATTTGAGTTTTATTTTTCTTTGTTTTATTATAAAAAAAATTTCAAATAAAAAAAATTTCAATTAAAATTTTTCAATTATTTTATTATATTCTTCAACCAGTTTATGTCTTCTCTATTTTATATTTCTTCATTTATTGCCTAATTTTTCAATTTTTTTAATTTATTTAACTTCATTACTTTCAAATAAACTGCTTTACACTGATCCACAAGATTGATAGGACTTAGAAAACACACAAGTCCTTACAAGTAAAACTTTTGTTTCAATTTATATTAAACAATAATTGTAATTCATAGCTCATAAAGAAAAATAGTTCTATAACACTTAAATGCTCTAATATCTTTAATCTTGTTCTACATTGCATACACTCTTAGTTGATAATACAGATAGGAAGACATGCATGCATTAATTGATTGGCGATTTTATTGGAAATTTTAGGATCCTTATAGAACCACACCTTATAAATGTGAGGACTTGAGCCAAGAGAGCATTCAGTACAAACATGCTCTAAATTTTTCCTGTAGATGGTGCATTTCATTTTACTATGTCTCTAGAATTTGCTTTGTAATACTTGTCAAAATTACATGAATTTTTTAACATCAGATACGATTTGGCTAACTTAAGTTACGCCACTGATGACCAAAAAGCCTACGCTATGTGTTTCCCTTAATTGACCATCATTAAGCCTTGACTTGTCCTTCCATATATATACACCTCTACACCCTATATTCGATTTCTTTCTACACCATCTTTCTTTGCCACCCTATATGTTGAAACTTGTGTGGTCTATTCTTCATAGCTGGATTAAAATGCAATATCTCAATAAATAGGATTCATTGAGTCTCCTCTTTATTTTGAGATACCCCCTCAGTCCAAGACTAAATATTAGAAAGACTACAAGACTACGAAAAGTAAAAAGAAAAAAATATATGAAGAAAAGAAAGAAAGAAAAGAAGAAAAGGAAAGGAAAACTAAAGCAAGAGCAAAATAAAATTATCAAAGCAGTTTCTGTACTATTCTCGGAAAGGGTATTCTTTGAACTAAAAAGCTTAGTGAAAACTATGTCTACCGCATTTAATCCTTGGAATTTCCTTATGATCACATGCATTTTCAACATATCTGTACCCTTTTCTCCTAAATTCTTCACCTACCTCCACCTCAAGCCCTATTACATCCCTATCAAGACCCTTTGATCATGATATTCAAATTTTCGCAAGTAGTGGAGATAAGATTTATAAGCAAGCTATGGAAGGCATGGTACTATGAAATTTCTTGAGAATTTCACTCCACCTATATACACTTCTGAGTGACATTGAGTGACCTCTGAGAGGCTGTGGTTCCTAATCAAATAATGAAATGCTTGTCAATGAAGTGCATTCAATCTGACTATCTCTATTATTTGTGAAGGGTCTGTAATGCCAAGAATTATGGTTAAGATTCATATAGGATCAAGTTGCATAGACTATGGAGTATGTATTGACTATGAAAAGCTATTACTATTTCTTATGAACAAAATGAAAGTTTGCTTGAGGACAAGCAAAAGTTTAAGTGTGGGGTATTATGATGAACACAAAATTATACATATTTAATGGCTAAATTCCACTCACTTTAGGGGTATATTTTGTATGTTTTATGAATAATTACCCATGTTTTCACTTGAATACATGTTATCAAATATTTTCCCAAGTATAAAGCAGTTTTGAAGAGAAATGGACTAAAACCAAGCATCTAAAGGCTCAAAGCACCTCAAAATACACCTTTTCGCATGGGCATTAATGAAGTTTCCAAGAATACACCCTGCCACATGCCCATGCTACCTTAAATCTTCTAGAACACACACTTCCACACGTCCAAGACATCTTATACACCTTCCTACATGGCCAGAGCTACAATCTCTAACCAAGAAATGGCTAAAATTACACTATGGACGGATGTCTTCTGGAACACAAGCAACAACATGGTGATGCTCTTCACTTGGGCTACCACACGGCCATGCCACTCTCTAGGCTGCCACACGGCCATATGGAAGCCTAAAGAGGCACCTCCCTTACCTATAAATAGGAGAAGGTGCAAGGGAAGAAAGGCATCACATCAAAGGCGATCAAGAAAGGGAACTGAGAGCACTTGGAGTAGCTTGGACTGTGACAATCCTTGCTAATCCTTGGAGCTTAATACTTCAATTCCATTGTCTCTTTAAAAATGTCACAAGTCGTGGAAATTCAATCAAGAATTGAAGGAAGAGATTGGGAAGCATCACGAGGCAATTAGGAGTATAATCAAGGAAGAGTTCAGAGTCAAGGCTATTCATCCAAAACTCGACCGATGAGGCTATTTTTGTCTCCATTTTGTTCTTCTTCCTTTATTTTATTTCTTATTATTTTATTCATGAACATGAGTAGCTAGATTAGTAAAACCAAATTAGGGTTCTTAGACTATGTTGATATTTTGATTGGAACATGATTGAGTTATGAATTGAATTGTGTGATCTTCCTCTAGTTAAAGATTAATCAAGTTTTTATTACGAGACGTGGTAATAAAAACTATCTAGATTCCTCTGAAATACTCTACCCGATGATGTTTGGAATTGGAAAACTAATTAGAAAGAATAGTTGATCTTCACTTGGAACAAGAGGTTGACAATTGTTGGACCAGGAGGAACTCCTAAAAAGCCCTAATCTTGACCATTGGACACTAATAGCCAACGGAAGGTATAGGTTTAAGAAATCCTTTGAAACCAACCGAAAATCGGGATTTGTTTTACACAGGTAGCACAATCAATTTCATAACCCATTATCTTTTGTTTACATATCATCTAGTTTGAGACCCCAATGGGTTTACTTTTCTAGAAACTTGATAACTCACTATCTTAACACTTGTCTCACTTTCCCTCCGTAGCTCAATAGTAGTAGTTAGATTTAGTTTAGACAAAACACTATTCTTCTGAGGCTAAATAAAAATGAGTAAGTAGTAACTTTGGACTTTCCTGTTCTTGAGGGATACGACCTTGATACTCACCATTGTGCTAGGCTACACTGACAGGTGTGCTGCCTTAAGGTGTGGCTACATACAGATCATTGGTAGAACATCAGTAATGCAATTTGCGGAAACACTTGAAAGAATCTTCTATAGCAATCGACTAATTTGAGAAAACTATGGATTTCGGTAACTGTGGTAGGTCTTTACCAACCAACTACTGCCTCTTTCTTACTAGGATCTTGTAACATCCACTCTAATTATGATTAAAGAGATGTTTGATACTTGTTAATTTAATGTTTAATGCTTGTGTATGTTGCATTAGTGTATATAGTTGCATTAGCATAGGGACAAAATTGAAAGGAATTAAATGAAGGTTTAGTAAGATATGGTTAGGGACTCAATTGAAAAAGGAAAAGTAAGTGATTCCAAGAGTGCAAAATAGATAAGGGACCAAAGGGAAAATATGCAAACCTCTCTTAAACCCTAAATACAGCCAAAACCCACACACACTTCTACCATACTAAATTTTAGAGAGAGAATCTGAAGGGGTGGCTAGAGAGAGAAAGGGGCGAGCTAGGGCTTGAGAGGGAATTTTACTAAGAAAGGAGTAGATTTGAGGCTAGGAATCAGTCCAATAGCATGGGATGATCATTTCTAACACATCAAACACACACACTTCGCCAAAAATCAAGGTAGCAATCTATCCTAAACCCAATCTTTTTATGAAATGTTGCTGTTGTTGGAAAATGTGGATTTTTACATGTTTGAACTGAGATTGGGGTTAAACCTACATTCTGTATTCTTTTCTACTTTTATAGGATGTTGTGTTGCTGAATATATGCTCATATATGTGCTTGTAATGGATTGGAAGGGCTGGGTTGTGTTCATCTAAGGATATAGACTAGTTTTCCTTGGTTGTACTATGTTTGAGCTAATGGATGGGAAATGTTTAGTGAAAAGTAAAGTTTGTTGTATGGGAACAAAGCTCATGTATTTAGAATTGAAAATAGAATGCATTCTAGACTGGGTTTTATCAAAATCATGTTTTTTGAACTACAATGAGCATAACGATCAAGCGCTAAGTAAGGCGATCGATTATCGTGTTCCTGGAAAACCCAAAAGTGTAGACAGAGGCTTAGCAGCTAACTTCCAGAGACCTAGCAGTTGACTGTTGGGCCCGGATCTGCATTAAGCAATCTACTGGCCATCCTCGCAGTCGACTGTCGTGTTCCTGGAAAATTCAGTAGTGCAGATAGAGGCTTAGCAGCCGAGTGCCAGGTTCCTAGTAGTCAACTGTCAGGCCTAGGTTTGCACTAAGCAGTCAACTGGTAGTCTTAGCAGTCGACTGTCGTGCTTATATTTTTACCCAGAACGCATTCCAAAAAGCCACCAGCCGGCTACCAGTTTGCGAAATGAGGTTTTAATGGCAACAAGCTTAGTAATTCTTCATATTAACTTAATTAAAGGCTCACAACATGGGTAAGCAAGGAAACTAAGAGTTTTGGGTACTGTGCAAAGGATAGTGTAACAACCCTTATCTTATCTCAACAACATCATATTGCTTCTTTAGATAAGTGGTTACATTAATTCTAGTTTTTAATTTTATTTATATCTCCTGAGCATCCAATCCATTATAGATTTGTTTTGCAATTAGGTTTGGGTTCTCATGGTCAGGTAAAATGCTTTGGCACAGCGGAATATAAAATATTAAACATTACAACATAATATATAAAAACTTTTATAATATATATATATACGTTATAATAACTATTTAGTATATCGTTTTGTATACATACACTGGGATAAATGAAGTACCCATCCATAAGGAGTAAGGAGACAAGAAGCCTGCCACTCATACTCCTTTTACAAAATATCATGGGTGAATAGGTCCTTCTCATATGCTATACATATTCCCTTTTTCTTTCTATATACAACCAAAAATATTAGCTCTAATTTCAACCCAAAAAGAACATGTAGAATTAGGACTCCAAAAGGTCGGCCTATAGCTATATATTTATGTATTTATCTATTACATAGGAAACTCAAAAATAGTGATAACATAAACATTCTTGACAATAGTGAAAGTTTCCAAGAAGGGAATTTTCACTGTGTCCAACTCCACTTCGATTATCATGCAATATCTAGTCATCTGATACATATCAGTTCAGTAATGAGAAATACATTCCCAGTAGAAAAACAACCAGTTTATTTTAAGATAACTAACATGTACCACTGTAATAATACAGAAAACACTATACATGCGGTTTAATTTCAAAACTCTTTTCATATAGATACTTGGATACGACTTATCATGAAAACATATGTGGATGTAGCTATAGAAATGAAATACACAGTCAATTAGGTCATTCATGGAATAGACTACAAGCATTCAATGCTTACCTATCATAATGATAATCACATAAATCACGTTCATGCAATACATAACATAACATTTCATAAATAATCAATTCTGGGAAGGTATACATAAGATCATTCCCTCTCACTTAACTGTGCTCTTGGGAAGTATACACCAGATCATTCTTCCTACATTTCAATTCCTTTGGGGTACACCAGATCATTCCCCTCAAGGAAATTTCCCTGGAAGGTATACATTAGATCATTCCTTCACGGGCTTTTAGTCTTAGGAGGTATTCACCAGATCATTCCTCCTCATTGAATTCCTTGAGAGTTTACACCAGATCATTCCCCATAAGGAAGCTTTAGCCTTGCCTTTCTATGTTATTTAATCATATTCACATGATTTTGGACATTTTCTATCAATGGTAAAGTGTATACTATTTACCATTCATTCGGGATCATTACCTCATTTTCCCTATTTTCACATATCATAAGTCAATTTGGATGGCATCTTAGGCTACTTTCAATTGACATGCAAGTTTAGCCATTCTAGGGAAAATGCTATATGGTATTCGGCCAAGGCAAGGAAATCATGAGAACATGGCATTTCTAACTCATTTGATTCCTTTCTAGCATCATTCTCACCATTTAAACATTTTGGCCATAATTCCAATAATTATGCCTAACACTTTCTCACACCTCAAAATTGTAAGTGCACTTTAACCCATCCTTTATCATACTTTTCTAACTCATTGTTCATACCAATGATGGCAATACATTTAATTCCACAACTTTACATTTTTGTGCACACTTTTAAGGTGAAATGGTAAGGCTTCAAATTCGACAAATTACTAAAGCATAAAATTTACCATAACTTTCTCTCTCCTCTTTACTTATGATAACCTTTACAAGGCTTTCTAACCATTTACAAGAAAATTTTTTAGCACCAATCACATGAACTCATTCGAGCAAAATAGGTATATCACATTCTAATAGTTTATGGTGAAACTAGAAAATAAGAAAAATGTCTAAACATTAATCTAATTAGACTTTCTCTCTCTTACCATTTTCTTACTCTTTATAGCACACTTTCTAGCCTATAATTTTACCAAAATTCTGCACCATTATAGCCCTAGCAATTCGGTCAAGGTGAGAAAACAAGCAAAATGGAGTTGTTTCATCATTTTGCTTACAATACAATGTCATCATGCAAAAACCATGCAAAACACCATTTTCTCACTCTTACAAATACAAACTCAGCCTTAACACAAGTTAGGGTTTGGCAAAATCAAAGTTCCATCCATAAAAATTTACCATTTCATGAGTTTCCATGCTTTCCTACATGTCTATAGTCAAACCACAAGTTATTCCCAGTATATTTCACATCCAAGCATGCAAATCCACCATAAACATGTAGAGAGAGAAATATCCATCATTCTTACAAATTTGAAAACACCATAAACATACCATGAAACATGAAAATAATGGCATAGGATTGTTTATCTACCTTGAAAAGCTAATATATGTGTGATTTCCTAGTTGTTTTGATGAAAGCTTCTTCTTCTCCAAGGTAAATATGCAATTCGGCCTCTTCCTCTTCCTCTCTACCTTTCACGACACTTCTAGTATGTGGGAGAAGAAGAAGGCTGAATTTAAGGTTTGAATTATTTACAAAAATGCCATTCTTACTAAATTGTCCATTTCATCCTTTTTCTTTTCTTTTTTAACAATGGCATTGTCTCTCCTTGCAATTATAATTTTATGCAACTTCCATGGGCTGGGACTGTTTTTCCCTTCAATAATTTTGAAATTTCATAGTGGTCCCTCAACTTTTTTGAAATTACATTTTAGTCCCTAAGAAAAGTGCCTTTTTGCCATTAAGCCCAAATTGGCCATTTTTGCTCCATTTTTTACTCTTTTTGGTTTCAAGGAGTAAAAATCACTTAAATAAAATTTCATAAGGCTCATTTTCATGAATTTACTAATTTAATTTTATTTTAGCAAAATTACAATTTTGCCCCTAAGGAAAATTACCTTTTTACCCTTTATGTTAAAACTATCATTTCACTCTCTTTCTTTCTTCTTTTGATCAAGAATAAGGAAGGATTTCTAATTCCCACCTTCATAGAATATTTAGGGTAAAAAATAAATTTTTCTCACATCATATAAAATTGCTATCATAACCATAGTGTGAAATTACAATTTTACCCTTTTTAGGGAAAATTGTCTTTCAACATCAATGTAAGTAATTTCTTGCATAACTAGATTCTTCTTCTCTCTTAAATGAAAACAATAAGAGTCCTTTGACATAACTTCATGAAATAAGAGAATTAAACTAATTATTCACTTCATGGTAAAATTACCATTTTACCCTTCCTTACCAAATTTCCAATTTCATTCTTTTATCACAAAAGTGATTATATAATGATAACAATGTTCATTCTAACTCCTTAATAAATCATCCTTAACCCTCCACAAATAATACTAAAAATAATAATAACAATAACATCATCATAAGATACAAGTGTTAGGAGCGGATGTTACAGATAGAGTCACTTTTCACTTGGATAAGAATGGTCCTTGTGATAGTGATATAAAAGGGAGCGGAGAGACATCAAAAAGGAAGAGTGAAGTATCCTCGATATATACACTAGTGGTAGATAGGCTTATAAGTCGAGTGATCGATTGTCGAGTATGGGACGGCCATTGGCATTCCACGGTTATGCCATGTATTAAGATGGTTAAACATCCACTTGAACATAGATGACTTCGGAAACACTGTGATGGTTGCAAACCCTAAGTTAGTGTGTCTTCCAAGGGCCATGAAGAAACACATACTTAAGGTTAAAGCATAACCATGGGTATGAGCTGAATCACCTTAGCGTATATGTTAGAGAATAGCGTACCGGAAGCATGATCCACCGGAAAAGGGGTGGTGATTCCATAGCCTTATGATCCTCAAAAACAAAGAGGATAGGACTTGTGCAAAGGTTTTACAGTGATCCTGTGAGTTATTGAGATTGTACGTTAGATGTGGCTGGGGGATGCCTCAGTAGTACTATAAAGTAGAGTTACCGTAGTGATGTAGTTAGTCACCAGGATAGCTCAACTACTATAGTGGCGCAGTTAGTCACCAAGATAGCTCATTCATGTATGTAGTGGTACATGGAGTTGTTGCTAGGCGACACTCCTGATAGCTCGTATGTTTTGATTATTTCCTCCTGCTCATATGTACCATCAAAAGTCATATTTATTACCCTATGGAACATATTTTATGATGAAAATGATGATGAATGCACTTTACATGTTTTAAAGTTGATATGTTTTAAATGCACATGCATACATATAAGTATATAACATGATTAAATGCTAGACTCATTTCATCCCATAGTATGTTATGTGCTTTATGAAAGAATGTAGAGGTCTTCCATGCAAGCACAGTGGTATAGGTCAATGGATTTTGTAACTGGTTGTATTGCTACTGAGATTCTTTTGTGACGATAGTGTTGACATGTACCAAATGTGTAGGTCCCCTTGGGCTGGAGAAAGTAGGTAAGGTATGAAGAAGTGTCCAATCTAGGCACATAAACTGTTTAGTTTGGATAGCATAAGTACATGTTAGGATTGAGTTGACCTTCATGATATTTTGAGAAAGGCTAGTGTAGGATTATTTTGTATAGCCTATTCTAACTTATCTGTTAGGCTGAATTGATGAATAGCCTAATTAAGGGGGTCATGAGTGGCAAGATTGTTGCCTCCATGCCCAATAGTTAATTAAATATATTTGATTAAAAATGCATGTCTATATATAGTTAATCCAGGTGTATGCTATATATATTTATTTCGCTGTGATATTGAGAGAACCCGAGAGTAGAGACTAATCCAAATGCACACAATTAATCAACTTGGGAAAATTTTAAAATTGGCTCAGGTAGAAGTAAAAGTAACACTAATACTCTGATAATTTTTTTTTATGTTATATCTTCTTAAATGTCTAAATGGAACCGTAGGATAGAGGGTGTTACAGATCTACTGTTGTCCTATCTTTTGTAATCACATGTCCTAAGAATTTTACCTCTTCCAAACAAAATTCACATTTCTCAAGTTTGGTGTACAATTGCTTTTCTCTGAGCAATTGCAGCACAATCCTAAGATGTTGTTCATGTTCTTCCCTACTTTTAGAATATACAAGAATATCATCAATAAACACTACCACGAATTGATCAAGGTAAGGTTTAAAGATAAGATTCATGTACTTTATAAAAATATTTGGAGCATTCATCATTCCATATGGCATCACAAGAAATTTATAATGCCCATACCTAGTTTTAAAGGTAGTCTTAGGCAGATCTTCCACTTTGACTCTGATTTGATGGTACCTTGACCTCAAATCAATCTTGGAAAAGATAGTAGATCCTCTTAGTTGATCTAACAATTCATTAATCCTAGGGAGTGCGTATTTATTTTTCACTGTCACCTTGTTCAGTCACTTATAATCTATGCACAACCTCAAGCTCCCATCTTTCTTCTCCACAAACAATACTGGTGCTCCCTATGGCTGAGGAAACACTAAGTGTAATGACCCCTTTGATATCTATAGACTTACAATATCAGAGTAATTAGGAAGTGTGAAATTTCCTAAAATTTTTTTCCTTTTTAAAGACTTATATTGTTTGCGCATTACTAGTTGATTATAACCCAAATAGACTCTCCTCTTAATCTATTCAAATTCCACCCAACTACCTCTGATGCACAGCATATCTAATACTATAATTTATACAACCATATACTCGGGAATATAAAATTCTAAACCATCCCTTTGTATAAAATTGAGACATAATTTATAATAATACCACTAAAATCAACTTCCTATTAATTAATCACATCTCAAAATAATGATCTCAATTACATGATTCAACATCCTACGACATTTATCAAATAACCATTCAATTATGGTTACATATGCAATTCATGGCCTACATGTGTAACCCCCCAATCCTATAGTTCATTTTCTTTATTTATATAATATATTACAATATTCGTGAATTACTACTACCTTTACCCGAGTTAATTTTTAACTTTTTACCGAGTTAAATTGCTAAGTGCTAATAGTTTGGGTTACTATACTCGGGTTCTCACACGTTATAGAGTAAAAAATAAATTAAATTAGTTGGAATAAAACATAAATATATATATATATATATACATTCACATTCATTTATAATATTTATAAGTGTTATCCATTAGACACATACCTATGGATATATGAGTGTGTTAACTAAGGTAAGGAGACAACAAGCCTGTCACTCATACCCATTTAAAAAAACTGCTAGTGAATTCCTAACTCACATATCCTAATACATATATGCCCTTGTCCTATGCACCAAAAATTATCCTCTTGATCCTTCCAAAATATTAAGAAGGATTCAGGGTACCGGGCATGTCAAAATTTTACTATACAACCTTAATACTTCATGCAATCAGGGTGTGGGAGGAACTTCCTATACAAACACAACCTATAATTCTTTAATAATAGAGAAATACCCCAGGAAGGGTATCTCCATCAACTCCACCTCCACCTTCACCTCTATTAAGATCTAGTATTTAAGGAGAATAATTCTTAATAGCAATAATAACGAATTTATAAAATCGCTAGTTTGTACCACCATAACCCCATGCAAAAAATTCTACATTTTTCTTGCAACGACCCCTCTTTACACTCATTTGTCAAAATAATTTAGAAGCGCAAAAATCCCCTAAAAATTTTTATTTTCCCTTTTGGGTACTTAGTGGTTTGTTACTAGTTGAGTGTAACTCAAATAGACTCTTCTATTAATCCATTCAAATTCCACTCAACTGCCTTTATCACGTAGCATATCTAATACCACGATCCATACTAGTATGTACTCTGGAATATAAAATTCTAACACATCCGTTTAGGAACAATTGAGACATAATTTAAAATAACACTACTGAAGTTAACTTCCCATAAATGTTTCACATCTCAAATTATTTATCTCCATTACATAATCCAAATCCTATGGCATTCATCACAATAACCACATAGGCATTCATTACATATACATTCTATGGTCTACATGCCATTCTAAATCCCCTGCTTATAATTTTAGAAATTAAAATGCTTATAGGTTGCCTTGTAGCTCCAATATACATCTCTAGCCCAGCTAATTTCTAGGCATATCCTGGCCCTAATCAGCTGAACAAAGAACTTAATGAGATATGCTTATCCCAATAAAGTAATTTACAATTTACAATTAAAAAAAATAGTTGAAAGTTTAGCTATAGCCCTTTTTCATGCAGAAAACCTCTCCCCTTTATCATATCAACATAAAAGTGAATTGTAATTCCATATTCCATTTCATCAAACACATGCGAATTTAACACATTTCATCAAAATTATAGTTCATAAAATTTATATCAAGTTATAAGAGTACAGTACCATGGTTTTCGTTAAAACCTCATTTTCATAGTGCTTGTAATTACTTTTCAAACACCATTTGAATAACAATACTCATGTTAATGCAAAAATATCAAAAATCAGCATATTTTTAGAAATCAATATGTATATTATCACAATATCTTAAAAATCATACTCTCATTACATGTTGTTTCCTAATCTCAAGCAATCATCACACTTCCTTTTATCCATGTGATGGTCACACTTCCTTTTATCCATGAGACATGAGAATCTAACTTTCAGTGCGTCCCCTGACATGTACACATCGCTAGTCTCATCCTTTTCCCAACTACAAAGCAATATATACAAATAGGTGACTAATACTTAGGGTTATAGAGTATTACACTTAAACTAAAATGTTTTCCCCGTCTAAACTATCCTCCCATTACTCCTTAAAGTCTTCTATAGGGTTGTATTAGTTTAAAGAGAAATATATAACAAATACAAACCAATTAAGATAAAAGCAATTACATTTTTACAAAGTAGTTTGTATAAGGAATACTTAATGACCGTTCTATACTAGCCATTAAATGTCCACCCTAAATTTCATCTACCTTACAAGAATATAATCTAATAGCCAAATCAAAACTAGCAGCAAAGAGTCTATTTAATACTTTTCATCATACACAGGTAATTCCTTTATACTCATATGAAAACCATATAATAGCTAAAAATTCATTTCATCAAATAACTTCCCTTCTCATAAAATAAATTTCTCATTTCAAAGTAAGCAATTCACATCATCATTTCAAATTAGGGGAGTGTAGATTACTCTACCTTAAACATTTGTTCCTCTCTTAATCAAGGTCTTTATCTTTCCTACTTAACTTGATCTCACAAGCCACTTCTTGAGAAACAACCTAAATTTCTCACTAATCCTTCTCAATATGCATCTATAGCAATATGCTTTCTATACAATGTAGGCTTGGAGTCTTGCTATAGAATTGTTATCCTCTTTCCTTTCTTTTTTTAGTGTTACTCATCACCCAGCCTATGCAATTCTCATGTATGATGACATTTTGAGCCTTATTTCAATTGATCTGAGGGGTTTCCAAGCTTATATCTCACTTTAAAAACCATTTTTCATGTTGGAGGGCCATCAGTCGGTTGCCATGAAGAAGCAGTTAATTGTTTGCTCTCTGAAGGTTTGCTAGTTGATTGTCGTGAAGCTAGCAGTCGACTGGTGGCTCTCTAGAATCCTGGGCTTCACAAAATATTAGGCTACCAATTGATTGGTAGGAGGCTATCAATCGACTGGTAAGAGGCTATCAGTCAACTGCTAGGCAGGAATTCAGACTCGACAGTCAATTGATGAGGCTACCAGTCGAGTGCAGCATCTTTGTATGCACTTTTAGTTTTGTCAAGAACACGACAGTCAATTGGTGCACGCTAGCATTTTGCTATTATGTTCTGTGATAGTTGAAAACTCAGGTTTTCACAATTATCCAGTCTAGATTCTGCTACATTTCAAACTTAAAACATATGAGCTTAATTTCTAATTGTTTGCCCTCAAATCCTAACCATTTTCATGCTCAAATATCCATAATACAAGATAATTTACATATGTAACTGGGTGAACAATAAAACCTATCTTGGAAAATCTAATTCAAGCCTATAAAATGCTAAATGGAAGTTAAAGACTCCAACATTATGGTTTAGAAACCTTTTTCTATCCCTTAACAACCTCGAAATCATCATTTTAGTCCAGAAAACCAAACATTTCTTAAGAAAAGGAGATTTCCCCATTTTGTACTAATGTTAAGCATTTCAGTAGATAGGATGGGTTGTAGGTGAAGTAATCTACTCCTAAATGATGGCTAGGATGATTATTAAGCTATAAGAAAAGATCTCTTTCTTGGAATCTAGCTACTTAATGCCTCCAATTTGATTTCCTTCTCCTTTCCCTTCTGGTCAGTTTCCTTCCTTCCTTTCTCTCTTGAAGCCTTTGTTCTCTCTTTTGGTATAGAGGGAAGAGGCATATTAATGGAAGGAAAAGAGTGTAATAGCTGAAACTTCAGGGACCTCCTAACAAATAGGAAAAATTACTCTTTAGTCCTTCCTCTTTTAACTCCAAGCTCCTTGTTCATTTAAGTCCTTGAAATAAAATTATAATATTATTCTCCTTAAGATTTGCTTTTAGGATTTGGTCACTTACTCCATCTACATTCTACCAATTTATCTTTAGTAATAGATTTTAAGAAAGTGGATATTACAATCCTTTCTCCCTTAAAAGAATTTTGTCCTCAAAATCTATACTTGTAAACAATTCTAGATAGTGTTGCCATCTCATCTTCCCTCTACCATGTCATCTCCTGGGTGGCTACATCCTGCCAAAGCACTTTAAACAAAGGGATTACATTATTTTAGAGTTGCTTAGTCTTAAAATCTAGGATTTAAACAAGAGTAGACTCGTAAGTTAAATTTTCCTTTAATACTATGGACTGATTCCCTCATACATGCGTGATATCTAGAATATATTTCCTGAGTTGTGAGACATGGAAGACATCATGAAAGTTGGAAAGGTAAGGAGGTAAGGCAATTTGGTAGGTAATTGGACTGACTCTTTTTAGGATTTGGAATAGTCCTAAGAATTGTGGACTTAATTTCCTTGTCTTTATTTGCATGATAATACCTGTGGTAAGTGATACTCTAAGAAACACATGGTCTCCCTCATTGAAATCCAAGGGCCTTCTCCTCCTATTGCCATAGTTTTCTTGTCTCTTTAGGTAAATCGCATCTTTTCCTTGACTACTTTTATTTGATTAATGGTTTCCTATATAGTCTCAGGTCCCAACAATGTCTTCTTCCCTATCTCTACCCAACTCAAGGTTGATTTACAACTCCTCCCATACAAAGCAGCATATGGTGCTATACCTATAGTAGAGTGATAACTATTATTGTATGCAAACTCTATCAAAGGTAGGTACCTATCCCAACTTCCCTTCTGCCCTGCACAGATGCTCTCAACATATCCTCCAGGGTTTGTATTGTTCTCTCAGACTGCCCATTATTCTGAGGATGATAAGTAATGCTAAATTTTAGTTAGGTTCCTAATGCTCTTTACAGGGACTACCAAAATCAAGATGTGAACCTAAGGTCTCGGTTCGACACTATACTAAAGGGTACCCCATGCAATCTCACAATCTCCTTAAGGTATAATTGGGTTAAATTTTCCATGGAATATATGATCCTGATAGGTAAGAAATGAACATATTTGGTTAGTCTATCTACTATCACCTATATGGAATCATAACCGGTTGGGGTTCTAGGTAGTCATACAAAAAAATCCATTGTTATTTGATCCCATTTCCTCTTCAGTATTTCTAGTGGTCTCAATAACTAACAGATTTTTGATGCTCTATCTTTACTTGCTGACAAGTAAGACAGGCATTCACATACTTCACGATATCCTTTCTCATGCCTGACCACCAGAAGTTTCTTTTCAACTCTTGATACATCTTAGAAATACCTGGGTGAATAGTGTAATGACTATGGTGTGCCTTTGCTAACAATTTCTCCCTTAGCTCTAGATGGTTTAGAATCACTATTATATTCCTAAACATCAATGCCCCATTTGTGGCTAACCTAAACTCTCGTTGATTTACATAGATTCTTAGGGACTCATCCTCTTGCTAAGCTTTTCTGACTTGTTCCCTCTGGTCACAACTAATTTAAAAGTCACTTATTGCTAATCTACTCGAGAGTGAAATCACATTGAGACTAAGATCCCTAAAGTCTTCAAGCAATTTCATCTCATTTACCATAAAGCCAGCTACTTGCAGGGACTTTCTACTTAATGCATTAGCTATAACATTGGCTTTCCCTATATAATACTTTAATTCAAATTTGAAATCCATTAGATACTCTACCCACCTTCTCTGTGTCATATATAACTCCTTTTGATCAAGCAAGTACCTAAGGCTCTTATGATCACTAAAAACCTCAAATTTAGCACCATATAAGTAATGTCTTTAGATTTTTAGGGCAAAAACCAAGGCAACTAACTCTAAATCATGGGTGGGATAGTTTTCCTCTACAGGTTTGAGTTGCCTTGATGCATAAGCAATTACTTTCTTTGCTTGCATTAAGACGCATCTTAAACCTTTCTTTGACGCGTCTGTATATACCTTAAAAGGCTCTATAGGGTTTGGGATTATTAATACCAGAGTGGTAGTTAATTTTTCTTTCAAGGTTTGGAAACTATGCTCACATTGTTCACTCCACTCAAACTCAATGCCCATTTTGGTTAATTGGGTTAATGGCAAGGCTAACTGAGAAAATCCTTGTATAAGTTTTTGATAATAACCTGCCAAACCTAGAAAACTTCTATTCTCAATAACTATTCTTGGGTGACTCTAATTTAGTACAGCCTCAATTTTCTTAGGATCTACCAAAATTCCTTCTCTATTCACCACATAACCCAAGAATTTGACCTCCTCTAACCAAAACTCACATTTCTCCAACTTAGCATACAACTGATTTTCCTTTAACATCTTTAGGACCATCTCAGATGTTGTGCATTTTCTTCATGAGTCTTGGAATAGATTAAGTTGTCATCTATAAATACCACCACAAATTGATCCAAATAGGGTTGAAAAATTCTATTCATATAATCTATGAAAATAGTAGGGGCATTAGTCAGTCCGAATGGCATCACCAAAGACTCATAGTGGCCATATCTAGTACTAAATGCTATTTTAGGAATATCTTCACTCCTAACCCTAATTTAGTGGTATCTTGACCTCAAATATATCTTAGAAAATATAGTTGCTCCTTGCAATTGGTCAAATAGGTATCTACTCTAGGCAAAGGGTACTACTTATTCTTGATGGTCACTTTATTCAATTATCGATAATCTATGCACAATCTCATGCTCCCATCTTTCTTCTTTACAAACAATACAAGAGCTCCCCATGATGATACACTCAGTCTAACAAACCCTTTTCCTAACATGTCCTCTATTTGGACATTCTATTGAAGCATTCTATAAGGTGTCATGGATATTAGGCCCGTACTAGGAATCAAGACTATGTTGAATTCAATCTTTCTCTATAGGGGTAACTTGACTATCTCTAAAGGGTATACCTCTGGAAAATCTCTTATCATAGGAATTGAGCTAAGCCTCTCTTAGAATTATGCTTGGGAAAAATTAAGGAAAGTATCATTTAGCTCACCCATCCTATCACTTCTATCCACTGGTAAGGCATCCAAATAGGTAATGGTTTTTTCAAATCAATTTAAAAGAACTCGATTCCTAGCCAACCAATCCATTCCCAAAATGACATCAATCTCAGTTACAGGTAAACACACGAGGTCCACAACAAACAGATGGTCATCAATAGAAAGAGGACAGCTTAAAAAAATTTGAGGAGTTATGGTGGATTCTCTCAATGGTGTGAAAATATGTAAATCATATGGAATAGTTTAAAAAGGAAATTTTATTTTCCCAACACATATATTAGATATAAAAGAGTGTGTAGCACCCAAAATCAAATAGTATTATCAAGGGAAAATTATTGATCTTATCTTTAACCTGCATCAGTCTGGTGATTTCTCAACATTGGGCCTATCCAAGGTCAAGACTCTCCCCGTAGCTTGTGGCCTTAAGCCACCAGGGTTCTGTTGATTCCTGCTAGATGGGCAATACTTTGCAATGTGCCCTATTTTGTTACACTTAAAGCAAGTCACCTATGTTTTATATGTAACACCCCTAATCCTATATTCCTTTTAGGTGTTTTTATAATATAAGATAATACAATATAGGATTGATGAGTTTACTACTGCCTTTACCCGAGTATATTTTTAACTTTTTCCAAGTTAAATAATTGAGTGCCACTAGTTTGGGTTACTACACTCGGGTTCTCACACATCACACAGCAGAAATAAATAAAGTAATTTAAATGAGATAGATAGATTTAGAGATATTCACATTCACATTCAATTGTACATAATATTTATACATACATAATAGTAGTGTGTGTAGACATATACCTATAGATATGAGAGTCTGAGCAGGTTAAGGAGACAACAAGCCTGCCACTCATACTATGTTTTAAGTAAAATTCTCGATCTCACATATCTTAATACATATATGCCCTCCTTATTTATACCAAAATCATCCTCTTGATCCTTTCAAAATACTAATAAGGATTCAGGGAAATGGGCATGTCAAAATACTACATGCTCCTAGTTAAGCATACAGTCAAGGGGAGGGTGGTAACTCAAATACAAATAGGACCCATAATCTAGTGATCACAGGAAAATACCCCAAAAAGGGTATCTCCACTACTTCTATCTCTACCTCCAACAGCACCTGGTACCTAGGCATCTGATACAAACCAGCTATAATGAGAAATATTTCCCAGTAGCAACAAGCACCTGTGTTTAAAATAGCTATTTGTACCACTATACAGATACAAAAATTCACCATATTATTTTTCATAATAATTTAAAAAATTATGCTATTGGAATAATGTACAGGGAGTATACAAATATCTCATGCATATACTTATGATTACACATGCACTTCAACCGATATTCATCACACAAAGCATCATAATATAACTCTTTCAAAATTTCTATTCATAAAGGAGTTCTCTTGTGGTCATGAGCCACCTTCAATCATTCTCGTGTTTTAACTGTCTGTATTAATTCTCGTGGTTAACCATCATCAATATTTCTCATGGTTAACCATCTGCAAAACTTTTCCTAGATTAAAGCCAGTTGTAGCCATTCTCGCAATATAACTAATTGCATCCCTTCTTACGGTATAACCAAATGCATCCCTTCTCGAGGTATAACCAAATGTAGCTATTCTCATGGATAACCATTTGCAGTTACACTTATTTATGGCTTATGCTCTATTAAAATCTCTTATTTCTCTTCTTTTTCTCATAATTTCTCAAATATTCTTATTTCTCATGTTATCCATTACAATTCAAGATTAAATCCTACATTTGAGTGAAATATTGGGCTAATTATGGATTAAGAATAGGTTACTGAGTTAAATTTTCCAAAATAGAGAGCTAAAAGTTGACTTCCAGCTTGTTGCCCCAAAACTATCTCAAACAGAAAGCAATCAGTCAACTTCTAGGACCCCGATAGTCAACTGCTCTGTTCTTGGCTCATTTTTGGAAAATAAAAACATGGTAGTCAACTTTCAGCCTCTAGCAGTCGACTGCTAGGATTTTGGATACATTTCTGGGTAACTCAAGAGCATGATAGTCAACTGGTAGAGCTTACAAGTTGACTGCTATGCCAGGCTCTGTTTTAAAACTCATCGTTGACCAATTATTTTAGCCCAAGAACATGTTTTTAAAATAGTTTTGATCATTAAAAACTCAATAACAACATAAAAGCTTCATTTACCACTCAAAAATAGCCCAAACCACTGATTATTCATGCTCAAATCTTGGATTTAAACTCTTTCTCAAAAACCATGAAAAACCCATTTTGTAGATTTGCATTCATGCATTCACAAGTATATTCATTCAATTTAAAACATCCAATAACAATCAAAAACACTAAGAATGTAGGTTTTAATCTCCCTGCAGTTTAAAATTATGAAAATTCATAATTTACCGACTGTACATAGTAAATTTTGAAAATAAGGGAGATAGGTGATTTGCTACATTTTTGCTAGTTTAAACTTGGTATTTGATGATGGTGAAGTGTTCTAATAAGTTTCCCTAGCTTTTGGAATGCTCAAATTCAATTAACAGCTTTCTTCCTTTACAATTCCAATTCTTTCTCTCTCTAACTCATCCTTTCTCTCTCTAAAATTTTTGAATTCAGGATGCAAATGAAGAGCTCTAGAGACTTCACCTATTTCTAGGTGATCTGGTCCTTTAAAATTATGCTCCTAATTCCTAACCATTCGACCCAAAACGATAATTTCTCCAACTATATGTTAAATTACCATTTCATCCGTAGCTATTTGGCGAGAAGTTTTCAAAATTCTGTTGCTACAGTAAATCTTTCGGCTAAAATTATGATCTATTGCCCTGAAGATTTAAAAATTCACACCTCTATCCTCACTTCATCTTTTTCCTTTCAATTTGGTCCCTATTCTTTCTCTTTACTTAAAACTCTCATTCTAATGCATTTATATGTAATCTAATGCAACAAACACAAGCATTTAATTCATTTAAAATCAACAAAGATCTCTTAATGCTAGAAGGAGCGGATGTTACACTATACCATCAGGGTTGATTTCCATGTCGATTCCTACACTTCAGGCAGTTTGCAACCTCTAGATGTCAGTTACTACTAGATTGCCCTTGGGGTGCCTTGAAGTTTCCCCTTTTTACACTCAAATTCTTGGCAGGTTATTTTTGACGAGCAGCGAACCTTTGATTCATTTGATCCTTTTCTTCTAAACTCTTATTCAGGATTCAACACTTGTTCACCAATATTGTGAAATCCCTGATCTCTATTGAGGCTATTTGTGTTCTCATGTGTAAATCCAAGCCTGCCTTCAATTGGCTTGACTTTTAAGCTTCATCATAATGTAGCCTCAACTAAGTAGAATATCTAGCCAACTCTTTGAATTTGGCTAAATATTCTACATGGCCTGCTCATTTGTCTAAGTTGCAGGAATTTTGTCTCCTTGGCCTGCCTCACATTCTCATGGAAATACTTCTCCAAGAACACCTTGTTAAAGAATTCATAGGTTAAAGGAATACCCCTGCTCTCCATCAACTGCCTTGCCCCGTTCCACTAGTTTTCAGCCTCCTCTTTCAGCATATAAATTGCATAAGTAACTTTTTGTTCGTTAGTACTATGCAGCAACTGAAATAACTTTTCCATCTCCTTTAGCCATCCTTCTACCAACAATGGTTTACAAATGCCTTTAAATGTTGGCGGTACTACTTTCTAAAATTCCAACCAGCCTTGGTACATATGATTAATATACTGATTATTCACCTCATTAAGATTTTGACAATTCTCTTGGTGTTGCCTCATAACATTGGCACTAGTGGCAGCCTGATCCCTCACTACCTCTACCATCATCCTTAAGGAGTTCATCATATCTCTCATTTCCTCATCCATGCTACTCCTCTATCGTGACCTTTCAGTAGTACCTCTCCTTGTGTTTTCCATAGTTTGCTGATATAGAAGGAAAAATAGTTAGCCTTTAGTAACAACACCTAACTATAACAGTAAGTTTACTCCTAATATCTCAAGGGTTTCAATCATAATCCTACATATTCCACAGTCTAAAAATTCAAATAAACCATTCCTAATGCTGCAAACTTGGCCATTCCCTAACCTAAACCACACTAATCCTTAAAACCACTGCTCTAATACCACTTTGTAATGATCCCTCTTAATAGTCATTTGTTAAAATAGTTTAGAAGCACAAAAATCCCCTAAAAATTTTTCTTTTCCCTTTTGGGTACTAAGTAGGTCGTTACTAGTTGAGTGTAACCTAAATAGACTATTCAATTAGTCTATTCAAATTCCACTCAACTACCTTTATCGCATAGCATATCTAATACCACGATCCATACTAGTATGTACTATGGAATATAAAATTCTAACACATCTGTTCAGGAACAATTGAAACATAATTTAAAATAATACTACTAAAATTAACTTCCCATAAATGTTTCACATCTCAAAGTATTTATCTTCATTACATAGTCTACACCTTATGGCATTCATCACAATAACCATATAGGCATTCATTACATATACATTATATGGTCCACATGTCATTCTAAATCCCCTATTTACAATTTTAGAATTTACAACTCTTCTAGGTTGCCTTGCAGCTCCAATATAAATCTCTAGCCTAGTTAATTTCTAGGCATATCCATGTCTTGATCATCTAAACAAACAACTTAATGGGATCTGGTTATCCCAATAGAGTAATTTACAATTTGCAATTTCAAAAAAAAAAGCAGTTGAAAGTTCAGTTGTACCCCTTTTTGGTACGGAAAACCTCTTCCCTGTATCACATCAAAATACAAGTGAATTGTAATTCCATATTCCATTTCATCAAACACATGGGACTTTAGCACATTTCATCAAAATTATAATTCATAAAATTCATATCAAGTCATAAGAGTATAGAACCATGGTTTTGGTCAAAACCTCATTTTCACAGTGCTTGTAATTACTTTTCAAACACCAATTGCATAACAATACTCATGTTAATGCAAAAATATCATAAATCAGTATTTTTAGAAATCAATATGCATATTATCACAACATCTTAAAAATCATGCTCTCATTGCATGTTGTTTCCCAATCTCAAGCATTCATTACACTTCCTTTTATCCATGTGATGGTCACACCTCCTTTTATCCACGTGACTGAGATTGCTATTATCACGGGGACCGTCCTCCTAGTGATTATCACACTTCCTTTTATCCATGTGACATGAGGATCTAACTTTCTGTGTGTCCCCTAATATGTGCACATCGCTATTCTCATCCTTTTCCTGACTATAAAGCACTATATACAAATAGGTGACTAATACTTAGGGTTATAGAGTATTACACTTAAACCAAAAAATTTTCTCCCCTTAGACTATCCTCCCTTTACTCCTTAAAGTCTTTCATAAGGTTGTATTGGTTTAAAGAGAAATCTCTAATAAATAAAGACTTATGAAGATAAAAGCAATTACATTTTTACAAAGTAGTTTGCATAAGGAACACTTAATGACCGTCCCATACTAGCCATTAAATGTCCACCCCAAATTTCATCTACCTTACAAGCATATAACCTAATAGCCAAATCAAAACAAGCAACAAGGAGTTTATTTCATGCTTTTCATCATACACAAGCAATTCCTCTATACTCATACGAAAATCGTATACTAGCTTAAAATTCATTTCATCAAATAAATTCCCATCTTATAAAATAAATTTCTCATTTCAAAGCAAGCAATTCACATCATCATTTTAAATTAAGGGAGTCTAGATTACTCTACCTTAAACTTTTGTTCCTCTCTTGATCAGGGTATTCCTCTTTCCTGTTTGACTTGATCCTCACAAGCTACTTCTTGAGAAGCAGCATAAATTCATACTAATCCTTCTTAATATGTATCTATAGTAATATGCTTTCTATGCAACCTAGGCTTGAAGTTTTACTATAGAATCTTTATCCTCTTTCCTTTCTTATTTTAGTGTTACTCATCACCCAACCTATGCAATTCTCATGTATGATGATATTTTGAGCCTTATTTCAATCGATCTTAAGGGTTTCCAAGCTCATATCTCACTTTAAAAACCATTTTTTATGTTAGAGGCCATCAGTTGGCTGCCATAAAGCAAGTAGTCAGCTGATTGCTCTCTGAAGGGCTGCCAGTTGACTATCGCAAAGCAAGCAGTCGGCTGGTGGCTCTCTAAAATCCTAGGCTTCGTAAGATAGTAGGCTACCAGTCGACTAGTTAGAGATTATTAATCGACTGCTAGGCAGGAATTTGAACTTGACAGTCGACTGATGAGGTTAGCAGTTGACTGCTGCATCTCTATATGCATTTCTGGGTTTGTCAAGAACACGATAATCAACTGGTGTATGTTGGCATTCGACTGTTATGTTTTGCGATAGTTCAAAAACTCAGGTTTTCATAATTTTCCAGTTTAGATTCTGTAACACACTAATCTTATAGTTTTTCTGGAAAATAATTTTCATAATAAACCATTTGGCTACAAGATTACCATGTTACCCTTCCCTTTGTCCTTAATTATTACCCGAATAAAATTATTGATTTCCATTCCATATTTGATTAGGCTTGGGAGTCATTACTTAGGTATTTCATTTAAAACATTACACAACAGAAGAATGAATAAATAAATATTATTTATACAATAATGCAACAGAAATTTAAATTTCATTCATATACATATTTATGTTTCTCATACATAAGGTTTTTATTCATATATATAGGATAAGGAGGTAACAAACCTGCCACTCAAACCCTTGTTAATATTTTACTAATACCATTCATAACTTTTATACACTGTCAGAACCTATCTTCCTTGCACCTCTAGCAACAGTCTATACCTAGTTATCTGATACATACCAGATAATTATGAGAAATAAATTCCCAGTAGCTCGACAATTCTTTTTCTATTAAAAACTACGGTATGTACCACCTCAGTGATATGGAAAATAGTTCTACATTATTTCATTTAATCATCATTTAAATCTCATTGGGTTGTGCATATACATTTCAAAAGAAGTTTGGCATGCATATATGAATGTATAATGTGACAGTTCACCTTAAAAGTCATCAGCCAAGGCATCTCAATATCATGCTTTTAAAATATATCCAGTTATAAATACATTTTCAGTCAAAATAGGGAAAGCATATTTATCATTTATAAGGAAAATATCAACCATTGGCTAAAAGCCATACTAAATGAAAGAGGAACTTAAGAGTATCGGGAAAGCCACCTAATGGACTACTCCAAGTGCCCTTACGTACATGAGTGAGATAATTGTATTTCTAGTTCTAGTCATGTGACATTTCGACCACTTGCACTATTTGAGGTGTCCCTCAGTGGATCCAAGTACCTATTCCAGTCAATGGTCATTGTCATAAAGACAGATCATTCCCCAGTAGGTGGTCACTGTCAAAAGACAGATCATTCCCCAGTCAATAGTCATTGTCAAAAGAGAGATCATTCCCCAGTCAATGGGTCACTATCAAAAGACAGATCATTCCCTAGTCAATGGTCACTATCAAAACACAGATCATTCCCCAGTCAATGGTCACTGTTAAAAGACAAATCATTCCCTAATCAGTGGGATTTCTCCCAATATCCAATCAAAATTAAGCTCACAGGATCACTATCATTCAAATAGATCATTTCTTTTCTACTTTTAGGTAGATCATGCTGCTGTAGAATCACCACCTTTTTTCCAGTGGATCATATTCCTGGTACACTATTTTTCACATATAAACTAGGATGATTTGGCTTGTATCTATAATTCTGTTCAATTCTAAGTAAATGTCCTCTTTTCAACTTAGCCATTTTTAGGTTACACTAACTTAGAATTTGCTATCATTACTAATTCTTACATTCTTTATGGAATGCCCAATTGTTGTCCCATACCAACAATTGGTTACTTTGCTACAAGCCCATCTATCCTAAATTATATGTTGGAAATACTTTCTCTAAGCTCTGTTTCTTTCCAATCTTAGTTTTCCTTTTCATCCTATGTTTTCCAATCCATTCTATTTTTCCCTTTTGTTCTTTTTCATTTCTAAATTCTTTTCCTTTCATTCTTTTTCATGATACTAGGCCTTTATTAAATTATAACCCTTTTGTGTAAGATAATCCTTTCATAATTAAATTGTATGGATATGAAAGATTACATCTTCTCTCTTAGACAGTTTATTATAAAAATTGCTAAAATGCCACTCCTTAACCACTCACTTTCCTTCCCTTGAAGTTGGTTAGTATAACACTTTTAATACTATCCTTTACAATTACATTATAAAAATTTAAACCATTTCAAAGGGAAAACAAGGGTGGTTTCAGCCAAAAGGAGAAAGTAAAGGAAAAGTGAAGTTTTTATGCTATAAATTCCCTTCCTTTCTTCTTTTCAATTTTACAAATACATTTATATCACTTTTCTTCCATTTCCATACAATTTCCCTTTTAACTATCATTACACATTAAGGGCTTTTTGGTGAACTTTTCATTCATTTATCATCACTCTATCTCATTTTCACTTCAATCTATCTATGTGCACATATAATCATGTCTTTTTCTCAAAATAGCCATACATGAATACATAGATAAATTTTTCCTTCTTGTTGACATACAAGTTAAGAATGAGGATTTCATGATTATGGTAAACCATTCATCAAGGAAACCATTAAACTCATCATTTTCTCCTTCTCATTTTCCTCAAAAGAAACTATAGTGCATTTGTGAACAATTTTTTACATGAATTTCTCCTTCACAGTCTCGGCCAAGGCATCAAAAGAAAGGAATTGGAAGAGTTTCATCACAACCCCCATTTCCTCCCTCTCTTACACTTATGGCTGAAACACTAACATAGCAAATAGGAAAAATTTTAACCAAATTTCCTTCACAAGGATGCCATAAGCTCTCGGCCAAAGGTAAGAAAAAGGGGAAACAAAGTGCTTTTCATCCAACCCTTTCCTTTATTTCATTTCCATCAATAAATAAGCATATAAACAACATTTCCTCACCATAACCATGGCAATCCACACTTTACATAATCAATTCCAACAAAAGAGTTTCATGGAAGTGGTGAACCTAATTTCACAATATTACCATAGATCAATCTATCAAGAATTTCAACATTCATAAACACATCCATACAACAAAATAAGTACAACCCAATAGATTTTCATGCAAATAAGAATGTAGAGAGAGAAACTCCAAATTCATGGCTACCATGGAAAATTCTATAACCACATAAAAACACCATAAACCATGAAATAAAAGGTGTAAAATTTTCTAACTACCTTGTTTTAGCAATGGAAATGGATTCTCCTTTACGATTCTTCCACTTTTTCCTCTTCCTCTTCCTTCTTCACCTTCTCGACTTCCTCCCTCACCTTCCCCACGTCAGTTTTGCCTCTCTTGGAGAAGAAGATATACAATAAAAGTGGTGCAAAAATGACCATTTTGCCCTTGGTGGCAAAATGACTAATTTATCCCTTCAAATTTCACCAAATAGCCGTGGGACTAGTGGGAGGGCATTATTGGAATTTTACAAAAAAAAATTTGTCAAAATGACCATTTTGTCCTTTTGGTAAAATTACCATTTTACCTTTAGTGCAAAATTTCCATTTAACCCTTTTAGTTAGAATGACTATTGTACCCCTCAATTTGCTTTATAATTTCAAAGAGTGCTATAGAAGGGACTCCATGAGAATTGTCATGATGAAATGACCATTTTACCCCTAAGGTAAAAATTACCATTTTATCCTTGGGTTTTTCCCTTGGGTAGAAATGAACTATTTTACCCTCAGATATTTTTCTAAAGCCATCGTGACATTCAGATATTTTTTTGGCATAATCATTACACATCATAGATGTGTTAAGACATTTTCCAACATCATTATTACATGCCATAAATGAGTGAGATATTTTGGAGGCCTAATGATTACTTTTCATCTTTTAGTGAAACCTTTTTACTTTTCATTTTAGTCCCTAAAATTCCTTTCAATTTGGTCCCTTTTCCCATTTAGAAAATTTTGGGCAATTTAAATGCAATCTTTTGAGCATGAAACTTCTAAATTTATAAATTTAAAACGTACCTTATAATAGGAAAATTTTGGATATTACAGATTTCTCTACATTTCAAACTTAAAAGGTATGAGCTTAATTTCCAACTGTTTTCCCCCAAATCCTAACTATTTTCATACTTAAATATCCATCATACAAGCCAATTTACATATGCAATCAGGTGAATAGTAAAACCTAGCATGGAAAATCTGATTCAAGCCTAGAAAATGCTAAATGGAAGTTAAAGACTCCAACATTATGGTTTAGAAACCTTTTCCTATTTCTAAACAACCTCTAAATCATCATTTTAGTCAAGAAAACCAAAAATTTCTTAAGAAAAGGGGATTTCCCCATTTTTTACTAATCTTAAGCATTTCAGCAGATAGGATGGGTTTTAGGTGAAGTAATCTACTCCTAAATAATGGTTAGGACGATTATTAAGCTGTAAGCAAAGATCTCTTACCTAGAATCCAATTTCTTTATGCCTTTAATTTGATTTCCTTCTTCTTTCCCTTTTGCTCAGTTTCTTTCCTTCCTTTCTCTCTTGAAGCCTTTGTTCTCTCTTTTGGTATAGAGGGAAGAGGCATATTAAAGGAAGGAAAAGAGTGCAATAGCTAAAACTTCAGGGACCTCCTAGCAAATAGGAAAAATTGCTCTTTAGTCCTTCCCCTTTTAACTCCAAGCTCTTTGTTCATTTAAGTCCTTAAAATAAAATTCTAAGATTATTCTTTTGAAGATTTGCTTTTAGGATTTGGTCACTTACTCCAAGTGCTCTCGATTATTCTCTCCTTGAATGCCTTCTCATGCTCTTACACCTCCTCCTATTTATAAGAAAATGAAGCTTACATTTAGGCTCCCACACAGCCATATGGTTGCCTAGAAAATGGCACGGCAATGTAGTGGCTAAGTGAGGGAGCACGATTATGTGGTTAGCCATGTTTTAGAAGCTAAGCCTTCTTTATGCATTTTCGGCCTTCTTTTGATTGGAAATGGTTGTTATGGTCGTGTAGGGAGGTGCACAAGATGTCTTTGAGGTATGGAAGGTCGTGTTCTAGAACATCTAAGGTAGCATGGGCATGTGGTAGGGTGTGTTCTAGAAGACTTCATGCTTCACCTTGCCACAAGATGTATTTTGAGGTACTTTGAGCCTCTAAACACTTGGTTTTGATCCATTTTTCTTCAAAACTGCTTAGTACCTGGTGAAAGCTTGGATAATCATGAAAATAAGGTGGAAATATGGGCAATTATACATAAAACAGATGAATATACTTCTAAAGTGAGTACGGTTTATTAAAAAAATGTATAATTATATGCCTATCACATTACCCTACACTTAAGCTTTTGCTTGTCCTTAAGCAAACTTTCATTTAATTCATAAGAGACAATAATAGCTTTTCAAAGTTAATACATGTTCCACAGTCTATGTAACTCGATGCTACATGAATCTTAACCATAATTCTTGGTTTTGCAGGCCCTTCACAAATAACAAAGATAGTTAGATTGAATGCATTTTCTCAAGAAGCAATTCATTGTTTAATTAAGAATCACTGCCTCACAGAGATCACTCAGTGTCGCTCAGAAGGGTATGTAGGTGGAGTGAAATCTCTCAAGAAATTTCATAGTTCCATGCTTTCAATATGCTTGCTTATAAATCTCATCTCCATTACTTGCGAAAACTTGATATCATGATCAAAGGGTCTTGATAAGGTTGTAATGGGGCTTAAGGTAGAGGTGGGTGAAGAATTCGAAAAGAAAGGGTAGTGGATATGTTGGAAACTTATGTAAATACTTATGAAATTCAATGAAATCCAAGGATTGAATGTAAAATTCTTCACTGAGCTCTTAGTTCACATAGTACCATTTCCAAGAAGGTATTAAGACTGCTTTTCTTTTTCTTTTTCCTTCTTTTTTTTCTCTTTCTCTTTCTTTTCGTTTCCTCTTCTCCAACTTTTTTTTTGTCATGGCAATCTTGCATTCTAATATTCAATTTTAGATTAAAGGGAGGTATCTTAAAGACTCAGTGATCTATCATCTGTTGAGGTGCTACATTTTAATCCAGATGTCAAGAGTAGATCACACAAATTCCAACATATAAGGTGGCAAAGAAAGATATTTTGAAAGAAGTGGAATGTGTTGTGTAAGGATGTATATAATGAAGAACATGTCAAGGCACAATAATGGTCAACTATAGGAAACTCATAGGGTAGGCTTTTTGGTCATTAGTGGTGTAACCTAAGTTGCCCAAATCATATTCGATATTCAAGAATTCATGTAATTTTGACTAGTATTACAAAGCAAGTTCTAGAAGCATAGTAAAGTGAAGTGCACCCTCAACAAGAAAAATGTAGAGCATATTTGTAATGAATGCTCTCTTAGCTCAAATCCTCACATTTATAGGGTTTTGTTTCATAAGATTCCTAAAATTTTCAATAAAATTGCCAGTCAAGTAATGCGTGTATGTCTTCCTATCCATATTATCAATTAAGAGTGTATGCAATGTAAAACATGATTAAAGACATTGAAGTATCTAAGTGTCATAGAGCTTTTTTCTACATGAGCTATGAGATATAATGAATTCAAACAAAGATTTGCAGGAGTTTGTGTTCTAACTCCTATCCATGTTATGACTCAGTGTAAAGCATTTTTTTGAAAGGAATAAAATAATGAAGTTAAAATAAAATAGAATAACTGAAAAATTTTGAAAAATTTAGGCAATAAACAGAGATATAAAATTGTTAAAGAAAATAATAAAATAAATAAATATAATAAAATAATCAAAATTTTCTTTTATTAGAGTTATTTGATAAAGTGGCTTTGATAGATTAAACAAAAAAACTAAAGTTAAACTGAAATGAACTGAAATAGACCAAAAGGAGTCACCCCACACTTAGGACTGACACTGTCCTCAGTGTATAGTAAAGGGTGATCCCAAGAGGTAAAATAAACATAAAATCTAACAAGAGATACCCACCCCACACTTGAGGGTCACACTATCCTTAGTGTATGCAAAGGGGATATCTCAAAATAAAATAGATAGTGCAAAAAGACATAAACAAACAAAAAGCCTTAAAGAATATTAACGAAAATAAAGTAAAAGAGACAAGGAAAAAAAAAAGAGAAGTTTACTTATAGCCTTCATCAGGCAGAGTTGGGGGAGAAGGAAGGCTTTTGAATGGAAAGGCCTTGGGGTATTTTTGTGAGAGGGTAAGGTTAATTCTTTTTATCCGACGTTAACTCAGCTGTTATGATAGTAGGCCACTTCTTCACCTCATCCATATATGTGTAGTTAAAGTGTATAGGTGGTTCCTTTGATTTTAGGATTGGGGGGTCCTTAATTAAAGGTTTCATCTCTTGCACGTTTGACCTATTAACAGAAATAGATGGGTCAGTGGGCTACTGGGCTCATTAGCCAGCAAAAGAGGCTAGTTGCTCCAACACTTGTTCGTTAGACAACCCATCCTCTTCAGTCGCCTGAAAAGGGTTAGTAAGCCAAAATTCCTATAGTTCTCCCTGTAAAGAGTCATCAAGTAACATTTCCTGTAAATGAGAATCAACAACATCATCCAACACATCCACAGAATGTAAGTATCATTATAATCTAAGGGTTGTTGTTGAGAAGTATCTAAGTTGAAAGTGACAGTATCATCATCTACTCTAAATGTCAACTTTCCACCCAAAACATCTATTAGAGCCCTAGATGTTGCAAGGAAAGGTATACCTAGAGTCAAGGGTATGTTACTTTCACTTTCCATGTCCATCACAACAAAGTCAACAAGAAATATAAACTTGTCAACTTTTACCAGTACATTTTCATTTATACCTCTAGGATATTTAACAGTTTGATCAACCAATCATATAATTGTCCTAGTAGGTTTAGGCTTACACAATCTTAGTCTATCAAACAAGCTACCAGGCATCAAACTTACACCAGCTCCTATGTTAGCTAGCACATCTATAATAAGGAGTTTACCAATTGAACAAGGTACAGAAAAACTCCTAGGATCATTTCTCTTAATAAGTAGCTTATTTTGTAGAAGTTTTGTGCACTCCTCATTCAGTCTCACCAGCCCCAAATTCTTGGGTTCTTGTTTGTTACTTTTCAACTGTACAAGTGGATCAATATACTTGCCGAATTGATGAAAGAATTTTGCCTACTTTAGTCTAGCAGGGTATGAAATAAGTGGCTGGTACTCCCTTACTGGACTTTTCCTGTCCTCAACTGGCTTACTTACCTCAATTTCTGGTTTCTTACCGATTGGCACATCTTGCGCAATAGTATCATCATCAGTCAATAGAGAAGAACTGTAATATCCGCATTTTTCCAATTTCAGGTATGTCTTAAATTCCTAAATTAGTATTTTCATGCTTGAATAATGTAGTTAAATTGTCTTAACTTTCTATGAACAAAGGAGGAACTAAACTGAAAGAAAAGAAAAAGGACCAAAGTGAAAAGGAGAAAAGTTTATTAAAATAATAAGCGTCATTATTACTTATACATAAATAGAGGTGAATTTATTATGCGTAATCATGATGCTGGAAAAATATCTAGGTATTTTTTAAGAAAGTAATAATTACTTTGAAAAATATCTAGAGAAAATATCTAAAAAGTAATGATTACCTTTAGAAAATATCTAAGGGTAAAATAGTAATTTACCATAAGGGTAAAATGGTAATTTTACCAAAGGATTAAATTGTCATTTTAGAGGTAGGAAATTTGTGAAATTCCAATAAAATATTCTCCTTCATCTCACAAAATTTTCATTAAAATTGGAAGGGTATTTTGGTCATATTGCCACCAAAGGCAAAATGGTCATTTTGGGCCAAAATATATGCCATGTACCTTTCTTCTTCCTTAGCAAACTGACTTGGAAACTTAGAGGAGAGGAAGCCATGAAGTGAAGGAAATTGGAAGAAGATTACAAAGTGAAGAAAAGAAGCAACCAAAGTGATTTCCATTGCAAACTTGGGGTAGATAGACATTTCTATGCTATTATTTTCATGGATTAACTTCTTTTTCAAGCTTTTCCTTTTCATTAATGGCTTCCATGAATAGTAGCAAAATTTTCTTCATTCTTTTTTTGCTTTATTTTCTATTGGAAAGATGTTTAAAGTGTTGTATGGATGCATTTTTAGGTGTTCTTAGAATTCATTGAAGTGTTATGTTGAATTTAAGAAATTTCCTTCCATTTTCATGAAAGAATTGTTTTTCATAAAGTAAGTTTTAATGCATGGATTGTCATGAAAACAATGGGGTAGATGATGTTTTATGCCTAAAATATGATGGAAAACAACAAAAGTGTAACACCCCATGTTCTTCTGATTGTCTTAAATTTATGTTTCATAATTAATTAGATGAGTTACCATAAAGTGTGGTTAATAGCTTGTATAATTTAATGGCTAGAAAAAAAATGTGTTAAAAGGTAATATTGCATAAAATTTAGGTGTCTAATTTAATTCCCTATTCCTCCTTTTGTGTCTCCTAGCTTAATTGCCAAAGGAGAAAACCAAAATTTAATAAATGTATATATATGCACAGCAAGGAAACTAAGAAAGGAAAAGAAGGGAAAATAACCAATATTGCCTACTCTTTCTCTAATGCAACCGAGTAAGTATTCCATGGAATAGACTAAAGTACATAAACCTCTAGCAAATTAAACACACGCACATGAAGTTGATGGAGGATGTGAGTTTTAAAATATATGTGTATATATATATCTACACGACCAAAAAGAAAAGAGAGAAGAGAAACTAGCATTCCCTTTAGCCTTCATCTTAAGTGACCAATGGGTAATAGGAGAATGGCAATGGATAATGGGCTGCACTTGATGACATGTGAGGTTATGAAAATAAAATTAAGGAAAATAGTTAAGCAAGGAGTGCAGAATTTTTTTTACAAGAAGAACACCCACACGACTAAGAAAGAAAAACGTGTGAAACACGTTCCCCCCTTCCCTTTTGTTGCTTCCTAAGTGCTCAAGAGTAGAAACTCATGTGTGCCTTGTATAAAATTTAAGCCTTACATGAGGGATTGGCTTCCGTACCATGTTTTTGTTTAAAAATATATATATGCATGCAACACGTTAAGTAGCCTCATGAATTCATAAGAAGGGAAGGGGAGGTAGGAGAAACGGAATACTAACCAAATCATAGGGAATTAAAACACAAAACCCCAAGCCTTGCATGAAGAAGGTGACTTAAGTACAAGGGGAGAGGTGTGTGTATCAAATTCTTTGCTCTTTCTTTACCTTGGCTTTCCTTCAAGTTAACCGAATAACCATGAGGTAAGTGGAGTGAGAAAATAAATATATGCATATACATGCAGTAAAATTAGGGGAAGGAGTGCAAAATTTATGTAATTTGTTGTCTCTAACAATACCCGAGAAAGGAGCCTCACATGTGTACAAAAGGGAGAGGGGTGGTAAGACCAAAGGGGAAAATAAAGTGTAGCACGCCACTTCAATCAAGTAGAGAAAGGAAATAATTTAATACTTCTATATGCAATGGACGAAGGAAAGGAAAAAATGCAGCGCCAAGTACACTTGTAAAGGTACATCTAACATGTCATACAAGCCACCTTCCCCATCCCTTGTGTTGCCTTTGACATACTAGAAAGAAGGCCAAAAAGACTTCCATGCATGGCTATATGTATGGCATGAAAAAGGAGGGTTTCATGCCTTTCCTTCCTTCCTTCCCTTGGCATGACTAATGGAAATTGTAGGAAGAATTACATTGAGAGGGAGTGCAGCCTATGAGGGATAGCATGACAAATGGGATAAGATAAACTTGCAAGCAAAGAAAATTGTACTTGAAAGTACACATGTGGCATAAACAAGGAGCATTAGTAATAAAAAAAAAGGAAAGGAAAAAGGAAGAAAGTGCAACATGAATATTGGAATGGGCAGCACTAAAACCACATGTGAGACCATGGGATAATAAGAATAATTGAGAGTAAGGAGGAGAAGGGAGTGTTGTGTGAACCTTGGACTAAGTAATACAAAATTAGCAAGAAATGTGGGTTGCACTTAGACTACACAAAAGGCCATGAAGAAAGAAATTAAAATATAATAATGAAAAGTGAAAATGGTATGTGGAATTCCCTTAGCCAAATAGAGAATGAAGTGAAGAGGGAAGTAAAGATAAAACCACACGGCAAGTGTATCCAACAAAGGGGAGAGAGAGAGTTGAGAAAGAAAACAATACACACATAAACACATTTTCAGTTTGGAGAAAAAGGGAGCTAGCCAAAAAGGGAAAGAGTAAAGGGAAAACTCAAATGGAAAGCTAAGAGAACTCCAACTTAATCCATCATCAAGCTAGGTTAGCAATTCTTAAAATTGTGTTCCATGGTTTAATATATATTAAACCATGTTTTAACAAGCTTTCATGGGACATTATTTTCTTCCCTACATTCTTGATGATGTGGATGTTATGTTGGCCAAGCTTATATGATAAATTGGTTATGTTTTAGATGTGATGAAGTATATGTTGTCACTTTCATAAGGTAGACTATTGTGGGTAAATTTTAGCTTGCATAATGAAAGATTTAAGAATGAGATAGGCTGAAATATTGCACTTTTGAATGATTAACATATGTGTGAAGTTATGGACACCCAAATGGAGGATTACATCTAGAATGTAGTTTTAAAATTTTAATGTTTTCTTGTGGTATGCTAAACCCTCTTTGCAAGATATGAATTTTCTTGTATAAAATTGTCTAAGTTGGATTGCAACTTGGTTTGGCTAAGGGAAAGAATGGAATTATGATAAATTAAGATATAGACATTAGAATATAGAAGATTTTACTTTGGCCAATAAAGACCCACATTACTAATGGGATGTAAGAATTAAATATTTGTAACTAACATTGTAGTATGCAAATTGAACCCAAAGATAAGTAGAAAAAGGGTTAATGGTTATGGACCCAAATTAAATGTGGAGAAATTATCCTAATAGTATCAATGCATAAGTAAATGAAAATGACTTAAAAAAATGTCTTTAATGGCTAAAGGTTAAGGGAAATAAGAAAGTTAAAATTAAATGCAAGACGAATTCTGTAACACCCTCTATCCTACGGTTCCTTTTAGATATTTTAAAAACTATAATAAGAAAATAATTATCAGAGTGTTGGTGTTACTATCACTTTTACCCGAGTAAATTTTAAACTTTTTACCAAGTTGATTAATTGACTGCCATTTGGGTTGTGGTCTCTACTCTCGGGTTCTCTTAACATCACAATAGAATAAATACATATAGCATACACTTGGATTAACTATACATAGACATGCATTCTTAATTAAATATAATCAATTAACTATTGGACATGGAGGCAACAATCCTACCACTCATAACCCTATGAAATAGTCTATTCATCAATCCAGCCTAATTCATATACAAATAAGTTAGAATAGGCTATACAAAATAATCCTACACTAGCCTTTTTCAAAATATCATGAAAGCCAGCTCAATCCTAACATGTACTTATACTATCCATAATAAACAGTTTGTGTGCCCAGATTGGACACTTCTTTATACCTTACCTTCTTTCTCTAGCCCAAGCAGACTTACACATCTAGTACATGTCAACACTATCGTGAGAAATGAATCTCAGTAGCAATACAACCAGTTATGAAATCCATTGAACCGTACTATTCTTGCACAGAAAACCTCTACATTCTTTCATAAAACATATCACATACTATTGGGATGCAATGAGTGTAGCACTTAATCATGTTATATACTTATATGTATGCATGTGCATTTAAAACATATCAACTTTGAAACATGGGAAGTGTATTCATCATCAATCTCATCCTTACTTTCATATAAAACATGTGTAATAGTAAACATGCCGTCATTTCACTTTCATAACATATGAGCAGTATATAAAACACACTAAGAGTAATCGGGAGAGTTGCCCAGCAACAACTCCATGCACCATTGTCTATATGAATGAGTGCATGTCTACTTAGCCATGCGTTAACCTTTGTACATTCTGAGGTGTCCCCTAGTGGATCCAAGTACCTTAATGGTCCGTGCCCCTTTCCGGCAGATCATCCCTGACCAGCGGGATTCTTTCCTTTCGTCCTAAATGGGGCTAATATAACTCTCATGGGATCACCGTCAACTCTATCTAGATTATTTCCTCTCCGCTTTTAGGCAGATCATAATACTATGGAATCACCACCATTCCTTCGAGGTGGATCACACTCCTGGTATGCTATTCTTTATATATACTCTAGGGTGAATCGGCCCATGCCTATGGTTATGCTTAACTATAAGTATATGTTTCTCATATGGCCCTTGAGAGATGACACTAACTTAAAGTTCACAATCATCACGGTATTTTCGAAATCATCTAAGTTCAAGGGGATGTTTAACCATCCTAATTTATGACACAACCGTGGAATGCCCAATGGCCGTCCCATACTGATAATCAGTCACTCGATCAAGAGCCTATCTATCCTAAGGCATACACTGAGAATACTTTCCTCTTTCCCTTTTTGTGTTTTCTACTCTCTCTTTGTTTTATTATCACAAGAGTCTCATCACTCGAAACTCCTAGTTTCCTTGCTTACCTATATTATGAGCCCTTAATTAAGTCAGTATGGAGAATTACCAAGCTCAATTGCCATTAAAAACCTCATTTCACAAACTAGAGGGCTACCAGTCGACTGTTAGAAGGCTAGCAGTCGGCTGGTGGCTCTCTGTATTCCTCAAGTGGTAAAAAGCAAGCTAGCAGTCATGTTGGCATCTGATTGATGGCTTTCTGGAATGCGTCATGGGCAAAATAAAAGCACGACAGTTAACTGCTAGGATGGCCAATCGACTGCTTAGTGTAAACCCGGGCCCGACACTCGACTGCTAGGAATCTGGCAATCGGCTGCTAAGCCTCCATCTGCACTTCTGAGTTTCCAAGAGCACAACAGTCGACTGCGAGGATGGCCAGTCGACTACTTAGTGCAGACTCGAGCATGACAGTCGACTTCTAGGAATCTGGTAGTCGACTACTATGCTTTGCTACAGTTGAAAAAAACATGATTTTCATAATACCCAGTCCATAATGCATTCTATTTTCAATTCTAAATACATGAGCTTAATTTCCATACAACAAACTATGCTTTTCATTACACATTTCTCATTTATTAGCTCAAACATGGTATATTCAAGGAAAACTATTCTATATCTCTAGATGAACACAACCCAGCCCTTCCAATCAATTGCAAGCACATATATGAGCATTCATTCAACAACACAACATCCCATAGAAATAGAAAAACATACAGAACGTAGGTTTAACCCTAGACATAACTTGAAACATTTAAAAATTACATTTATCAGTAAGTTTTCTGTATATTTCAAAAATAGGCTTTAGGATGGTTGCTACCTTGATTCTTGGCAAAATGTGTGTGTTTGATGTGTTAGAAATGATCCTCCCTTGCTATTAGACTGATTCCTAGCCTTAAATCTACTCTTTTCTCTGTAAAATTCCCTCCTCAAGCCCTAGCTTGCCCCTTTCTCTCTCTAGCCACCCCCTTTAGCTTGTCTCTCTAAAATCTAGTATGGGTGGAAATGTGTGGGGGTTTTGGCTATAGCTAGGGTTTATGAGAAAGTTAGGAAATTGCATTCTAATCCTTGGCCACTTTCTAGTTTTAATCTCTATATATTTTCCCTTTTCACTTAGGTCCTTAACCTCACTATCAACTAAGGAATTGTATTTCTTTCAAGTCGGTCCCTATACTAATGCAACTATATGCACCAATGCAACATACACAAGCATTAAACATTAAATTAACAATTATCAAACATCTCTTTAATCATAATTGAAGTGGATGTTACAAATGCGACTTATCCTATTAATGCCATTAGTGTTCTTATGTTGGAAATTTAAGAAATTATGGATGGTTAATTTAATACCACCTATCAATAGGTAATCGGAACACAATTAAGGTATAAAAGTGCCCAAGTGTCCACAAGTGCCCATGTGTGCACAAGAAATCTTATAAAGGTGGCCAAGTGTCCACAAGGTGCCGAAGTGTGTACAGTAAATTTTATAAAGGTGGCCAAGTGTTCACAAGTACCCAAGTGTGCATAATAAATCTTATAAAGGTGGCCAAGTGTGCACAAGAAATTTTATAAAGGTGGCCAAGTGTCTACAAGTGCCCAAGTATGCACAAGAAATCTTATAAAGGTGCCCAAGTGTCCACAAGGTGCCCAAGTGTGTGCAATCAATTTATAGCAGTAAGTTTTATGAATGAAATGCATAAAATATCTCTATTTAATTGTTTGATAATACATGCATAATCCCACAAAAGATGTTTACTTAATAGAGATTATCTATTTTATCATATGGACATTTCCAATAATCATTCAATGCTTGCCAATTGTAATTATAGTTAAGACTATGTTTTAAATACCAAGGATGTAGGTGAAAATTTTTTCGTGCTTTCACCCTGGTACATATTAGTAGATTTTTTAAGTGATGAATGGTTAAGCTATTGGGAAACTTGTGTTTCTCATTTTTATGCTAATATGTATCAGATGCGGACGCTTAGTAGTGCCAGGGAAAGATAGGAGTTCTTTTTGGTCAAAAGTTTTTGTAGTTCCTTATTTTGGGTTCTTGATTCTAGATATATTTTGGGTTAAGATTAGGACAATTATTTTGACTGTGTATATGAAAGGAATATGGGGAATTGTTGAGGAAAGGATATGTAAAGGATATGTTCGTCCTATCATTGTAAAAGGAGTTTGAGTGACAGGATTGTTGTCTCCTGACTCCTTATGGACAAGTACTTCTTATATCCTAGATTATTTGTATTAAACATAGATTATTTGTATTGTTTGGAGTCTTATGATTTTTGTTGTGCTAAATGACATTTTAATTTTCACTGTGCATAAGGTATGATTATCTGAGAAAAAGAACCCGAACCTAATCTATAATAATAACACTTAATGGAATAAATTCTCAGACATTGTAAAGAAAAGGATAAGAGGAATGTACCGAACTTATCTAATTACATCGGAGGAATTGTAATACTAGATAAGAGTGTTACAAAATTTTCTTGCTTGGCTGAGAGGAAACATAGAAATTAAGAAGGAGAAATTTGTTATGAATAATGAAGAAGGGTGTCTTAGTTTTAATGCAAAAAGGGAAGGAAAGAAACGTGTGAAATTTTGTCTCTTTCTTTCTTATTTTAACCGAACTTAGCATGTGAGTGGAGTGGAAATTTGTAACTTGTATTTTAATCATAAAATGTTCCTCCATTCGGTGAAGAGGTGGGAGAGAGAATTGGAAGGTGAGGTTTGATTAATATTAACTTATTCTCTTATTGTCACCAAGGAACTTGCAAGAGGGAAATGGCAATTGGTTAAGAGATGATGATGTTAACTCATGATGAAGGAAAGGAGAAAAGAAGGAGACGTGTTGTGCTTGTGCTTTTTTCTTTTCCTTTCATTTCTTATTATTATTTTTCCACAAAGAAGATAAGTGAGAGGAAGATTTTAAATATAGTTTTAATATTGAAAATCTTTATATATTCGGTGGAAGCTATATAAAAAGGAAGCTTTAATAAATTTATGTTGATTTCTTTCTATGTTAGCTGAAAAAGGTCTGAAAGAATGGAAAAAGGTGTTTTGTTTGTATTTAGTTTAGTTATGAGGGAAGAAAAAATGGAAGGGACATTGCACTTCATTGTCTTCTCTTTTGTCTTATTTTGACTGAGAATGCAGGTGTAAATGGAGAGAAGATTTTACAATTATTAATTTAATGAGAAAGGCCACTTGCATTCAGTGAAGAGATGAGAGAGAGAAATGGAGAGTAATATTCCATTTAGTTAAATTGGATTTCCTTCTTTCACTGAGAGACTATTATGATTGAAAAGGAAAGTTTACAAAAGTGATGAAGGTGACTCGGTGATGAAGAAAAGAAGAAAGGAAGAGACGTATTCCATTTGCCTTCTCTTTTCTTATCTTTTTTCTTTTCATTCTTTAATGTAACTGAGAGATAAAATAAAGGAATTGCAAAATATGATTTTAATAGTGAAGGCTCAGTCATGAAGCAAGTAAAGTGGATTTCTAATACAAATTTGACTTCTCTTTTGTTTCATTATAACCAATGACACAAGTGGATGAAGAGTAAAATTTTTAATCTTTGTTTTAAAAATATTCTTGTTTTCATTTGGTTATGAAGAAGGGAAAGAAGAGGGAAAAGGATGAAGGAAAATCTCATAGTCTTTCTTGTTCTCCTTCCACTTGACCATGAAACCATCATCTTAACATACAAGAAAATCCCATTTGACTAGCTTTTAGTTACAAGTAATGGAAAATAAAAGAAATGTATGCTTTATAAAATTTATCTTATTTCTTCATTTTAGACATCTTGATTGAAGTAAAAAGGTATTCTTATGGAAATAATTGTAATATCTTGACATTAAAGAATTACCGATTCTTTCAATTATTATTTTCATGACATCCTCGCATTAAAAGTATGTAATTGTAAAATGGAAGGATAAATATCATGTGTATAGATATGTATGCATTATTAGAGAGCAAGAATATTTAGAAATGCATACATAAAGAAAGACATAGTATCATGATAGACTTTAGAGAATAAAGAAGGGAAACAAAGAAAAGATAAAGGAAAACATACAAAGAAAGGAAAACATAGATTATCAATGAGGAGAACTTAGAGGAAGTATTTCTAGTATATGTTCTAGGATAGATAGGTTTGTAACTGAATAATTGATTGTCGATATGAGACGACAGTTAGTTATTCCATAAAATATGGAATTACAGTGATGATTACAAATTCTAAGTTAGTGTAACCTAAAATGACCAATAAAAAGGGGACATTTACTTAGAATTTAGCATAATTATAGGCACAAACCAAATCATCCTATGTTATATATTAGAGATAGCATACCGGGAATATAATTCACTGGAAAGGGGTGGTGATTCCATAGCACCATGATCTGCCCAAAAGCGGAGAGGAAATGATCTGTCTATAGGAAATAGTGATCCCATAGCTTAATTTTCAACATGTTATTAATCTGCTCAAAAAGCAATAATTATGATATAGAAAGGTACTTGGATTCATTGGGGAACACCTCAAATTTTACCAGTGATATTAGTCACACCATAGATATAGAGAAAATTATCTCACTCATGTACATAGTTGTACATGGATAAGTTCACATAGTGGCTATCCTGATACTCTTAAGTATTTCTATCATTGTATGTGGCTTAGCCAATGACATATTCCTGTTTTCCTTATATATTATGATTGTTTTCCTTTGAATATTGATGTTGTTTCCCTATGCAAAACTAGCATGTTTTATGTTCATGATACTATGAATAAATCTATATGATGAATTTACATGATACATTGATATAGGTTCCAATCAAAAATTGCATGTCATACATAGTAATGAATTATCTCATGAATTCCAACAGAAATAATTGTATTTGAAAATAAAGAATGTAGAATGTTTCCGTATCACTATGGTGGTACATGCCAATTTTTTTAAAAGAAAATGGAATGTCTAGATACTAAGAAATTATTTCTTACTATAATAACTGGTATGTATCAGATGGCAAGGTACTTAATTTGGCTAAAAGTTGACGTTGCGTTAGTAGAGATACCGTGGTTGGATCCTTTAACGTATGTCCAGAACATCTATATAGTGTTTGTTACTGAGGTTCCTGCTGCATAGAGGAGCCAAGCTATATATCTTTTGTTATTAGATGTAGATAACTAAAATGTAGCCCTCTCATCCTAATTACATATATGTTTTGAGAAAAATTAGGGTGAGTCATTTTTGGATGTAAATATTCATTAGGGAATATATATCTGGATATGTGAAAGTAATGGTAGCTGATAGATATTTTGTAAAAGGGTTTGAGTGGCAGGTTTGTTGCCTCCTTATCCTAAAGTATTATAAATACTTAACATATCCAGAAATATATGTATGACATTGTATCTATTATATGAAAATATATGATGTTTCTATGATATAAAAGTTTTAAACATTTAGCTTTCTGTTGTAATGTAATTAAGTAAGAAACTTGAGTACTGAGTTCTAAACCTAATATAATATAAATTACCAAGATAATAATATTACTCAGGTTATAAATAAGGATAAAGATAAATAAAATATCCTAGTCTTGTGACAAATGAATATTCCATTAAGAACTATAAGATTAGGGCATTATAAGGATTGATGTGCTACCATAGATCTATATGTAGCCACACCTTAAGGAAATGCACCTATCAGCGTAGCTTAGCGCAATGGTGAGTATCAAGGTCGTATCCCACGGGAACGGGAAAGCCCAAGGTTACTATTTACTCATTGTTATTTAACCTAAGAAGAATAGTAGTTTATCTAAACTAAATCTAACTACTACTATTGAGCTATGGAGAGAAAGTGAGGCAAGTGTTAAGATGGTGAATTATCAAGTTCTAGAAAAGTAAACCTAGTGGGGCCCTAAACTAGGTGATATGTAACCAAAGGATAGTGAATTATGAAATTGATTGTGCTACTTGTGGGTGAATTTTATAACAAACCTAGATTCCCAGTTGGTTTCGATGAATTTCTAAAACCTATACCTTTGATTGGCTATTTGTGTTCAATGGTCAAGTATAGATCAGCAGTAGTGCTCTACTTCACCACTATTAGGAATTTCTCCTAATCCAAAAGCCGTTAACCTCTAGGTTCGAGCAAAGATCGACTGTTCTCTCTAGTTGGTTTTCCAATTCCAAACATTATCGATTAGAGTATTTGAGAGGAATCTAGATAGTTTTCCCTATAACATCTTGTAATGAAAACTTGATTAATCCTAACTAGAGGAAGATCGCACTCAATCATATCAAAATCATAATATCAACATAGTTTAAGAACCCCAATTGGGTTCTATCAATCTAGTTACTCAAGTTCATGAATAAAACAACAAGAAATATAATAAAGGAAGAAGAACAAGATGGAGATAGAAACACCCTCATCGGTCAAGTTTTGGATGAATAGCCTTGACTCTAAACTCTTCCTTGATTATGCTCTTAGTTGCCTCTTAATGCTTCCCAATCTCTTCCTTCAATTCTTGATTGAATCTCCATGGCTTGTGAGCTTTGTGAAGAAACAAGGGAATTGAAGTATTAAGCTCCAAATACTAGCAAGGATTGTCATGCTCCAAGCTAATCCAAGAGATCTCGGTTTCCCTCTCTTGAATGCCTTCGAATTCCTCCTATCCTCCTTGACCCTTCTCCTATTTATAAGCAAGGGAGGCACCTCTCTAGGCTTTCACACGGCTGTGTGGTAGCCTAGAAAGTGACATGGTCGTGTGGTAGCCTATGTGGGGAGCATGGCCATGTTGTAGGCCATGTTCCAAAAGGAAACCATATGCGGTGTGATTTTGGCCATTTCTTGGTTAGTGATTATTGCTCTAGCCGTGTAGGGTGGTTTATAAGATATCTTTGGCATATGGAGAGGTGTGTTCTAGAAGCTTTAAGGTATCATGGGCATGTGGTAGGTTGTGTTCTAGAAGACTCATGTGTCGCCATGCTAAAGGGTGCATTTTGAGGTGCTTTGAGCCTTTAGACACTTGGTTTTAGTCCATTTTACTTCAAAACTTCTTTGTACTTGGGAAAAGCTTGGATAACATGAAAACAAGTGGAAACATGGGTAATTATACATAAAACACATAAAATATACTACTAAAGTGAGTGAAATTTAGCAAATAAATTTGTATAATTATGTGCTTATCATAATACCCCACACTTAAGCTTTTGCTTGTCCTCAAGCAAACTTTCATTTAATTCATAAGAAACAATAATAGCTTTTTATAGTTAATACATACTCCACAGTCTATGTAACTCGATGCTACATGAATCTTAACCATAATTCTTGGTGTTGCAGGCCCTTCACAAATAACAGAGATAGTTAGATTGAATGCATTTCCACAACAAGCAATTCATTATTTGATTAAGAAACACTGCCTCATAGAGGTCACTCAATCTCGTTCAGAAGTTTATATAGGTGGAGTGAAATCTCTCAAGCAATTTCATAGTACCATGCCTTCCATATGCTTGCTTATAAATCTCATATCCATTACTTGCGAAAATTTGAATATCATAATCAAAGGGTTTTGACAAGGTTGTAATGGGGCTTAAGGTAGAGGTAGGTGAAGAATTTTGGGAGAAAAAGGATACAGATATGTTGAAAACACATGTAGTGCTAAGGAGATTCCAAGGATTAAATGCAGTAGACATAGTTTTCACTAAGCTTTTTAGTTTAGAGAATATCCTTTCCCAAGATAGTACAAAGACTGCTTTGATAATTATAATTTTTCTCTTGCTTTATTTTTCCTTTCCTTTTCTTCTTTTCTTCTTTTTTTTTTCTCTTCTTCATATATATATTTTTTTCTTCTTGCAGTCTTTCTAATATTCAATCTTGGATTGAAGGGGTACCTCAAAATAAAGGGAAGACTCAGTGAGTCCTGATCTATTGAGATAATGCATTTTAATCCAGATATGAAGAACAAACCACACAAATTTCAACATATAGGGTGGAAAAGGAAGACATTGTAGAAAGAAATGGAATATGGGTTGTAAGGATATGTATAATGAAGAAAATGTCAAGGTTCAATAATGGTCAACTAAGGGAAAACACATAGAGTAGGCTTTTTGGTCAATAGTGGTGTAACCTAAGTTGCCCAAATCATATCCGATATTCAAGAATTCATGTAATTTTGACAAGTATTACAAAGCAAGTTCTAGAAGCATAGTAAAATGAAGTGCACCCTCTACAAGAAAAATTTAGAGCATGTTTGTAATGAATGCTTGCTTTGCTCAAATTCTCACATTATTTATAGGGTGTGGTTTAGAAGTTCCTAAAATTTTCAATAAAAGTTCTAGTCAAGTAATGCAGGCATGTCTTCCTATCCATATTATCAACTAAGAGTGTATGCAGTGTAGAATATGATGCAAGATGTGGGAGCATCTAGGTACCATAAAATTTTTTTCTATATAAGCTATGAAATGCATTTATTGTCTAATATGGATTGAAAACAAGAGTTGGACTTGCAAGATTGTAACTGTGCATTATATTTTATCTATGTTATGGCTTAATTCTAAAGCAATGCTAAAGAAAGCGACAATCACTAATATGATATACTTTGGAATGCACATTGGATGGCACTTTATTGTGATACACTTGAAATGTGAAATGTGATGATCAAAGTAAGAACAAAGTAAAGAAAAAAGAAAATAAAAAAAAATTAAAACTAAAAAGCAAATACAAGGAGTCACCCTACACTTAAGACAAACACTATCCTTAGGGTTGCAAAAAGGGGGAGAATCCTAGACACCTACAACGAAATGTTACTACTTATTGCCATGCTCATGTAGTGTGCCAACTGTCCTTGTGATTCTTGTAATGTATGGTGTAACACCCACTTTTTCTTTTGATTTCTAGATTATTGATTCCTTAATTATTTTAATGATTTTACCATAAATTGTGATGAAAATGCTTTTGTGATGTAGTGTTTAGAATAAATGTTAAAAGTGAAATAATGTACATAGTCATCAAGTAGCATGAATTTTCCATAAAGGGAAAATGAAGTTTTTAATAAATTCACATTGGTTTCTTCTTGCCTTAGCCGAGAAGGTTTGTGAAAGTAAAAAAGGAAATATGTGAAATTGATAAAGATAAATTAGTTATACATGGGGAAGAAGACTGTCTCAGTTTAAGGCAAAAATTAGAGGAAAGAGATGTGTGAAAGTTTGTCCATTTCTTTCTTTTTTTAGCCGAATTAACATGTGAGTGGAGTGGAAATTGGAACTTGTATTTTAATCACAAAATATTCCTCCATTCAGTGAAGAAGTGGGCAAGAGAATTGGAAAGAGAGGTTTAATTAATATTAACATGTTTCCTTCTTGTCACCAAGGAGCTTGCAAAAGGGAAATGGTAATTGGTTAAAAGATGATGATGTTGATTTGTGAGGAAGGAAAGGAGAAATGAAGGAGACGTGTTGGACTTTTGTTCTTTTCTTTTCCTTTCATTTCTTATTATTAATTTTGTTTCACCAAGAAGATAAGTGGGAGGAAGATTTTAAACATAGTTTTAATATTAAAAAAAAGATTCATACATTCGGTGGAAGCTATATAAAAAGGGAAGTGACTTTGCAATTTGAAACTTCATTGGCTTTTCTTTTGTCCTACCTTAACCGAGAATGCAAGTGTGAACAGAGAGAAGAATGTATCACTATTATTTCAAGGAAAAAGAAATATTTCCATTCGATGGAGGAGATGGAAGAGAAAAGAGAAAGTGATAATTAACAAATTTATATTAGCTCCTTTTCCTCTTCTTAACAGAGAAGACATGTAAGAAGAAAAAGAGAAATTTGTTTCTTCTTCTTTTCGTTTGACCGTAAAAACAATTGAGAGTTGGGAGGAGAGTTTGGAATTTATTAAAAAATATATATGCATATGGTGATAGCAATTGAAAGTAGGAAATAAATTTTATGAAGCTACCTATGCATTTCATCATTTTGGTCAAATTAAAGAGAGAAATTGGCTAAGTTGGTTGCATGCGGTGATAGTAATTAAGAGTAGGGAAATAAATCTTATAAAGAAGAAAAATAACTTGGAAGGAGAAGGAAGAAGAGAGGTTGGCCGAAAGGGTGAAGATGTAACATCTACTCCAAATATGATTAAAGAGATGTTTGTTAATTGTTAAAGTAAGTTTAATGCTTGTGTATGTTGCATTATTTTCATATAGTTGCATTAACCTAGGGACTAAATTGAAAGAAAATACATGAAGGTTTAGCAAGAGGTGGCTAGAGACTCAATTGAAAAGGGAAAAGTAAGTGAGGGAAAGGTTGCAAAGTAGCTCAGGGACTAAAATGCAATAACCTAAACTATCGTTAAACCCTAACTGAAGCCCTAAACCCTTCCACACTTCCAGCCTTCAACATTTCTAGAGAGAGAAGCAAAAAGGGTAGGTAAAGAGAGAAAAGGGTGAGTTAGGGCAAAGGAGGGAGATTTCTGAAGGCAAAAGAGCAAATTCAAGGCTAGAAATTAGTCCTACAGCAAGGGGATAGTTTTCATAACACTCTTACACACACATTTGCAAGGAATCAAGGTATCAATTCATCCTAAACCCCTATCTTTTCTAAAAGTTTACTGTTGTTGGAAAAGTATGAATTTCTAAATGTTTGAACTGAGTTTGGGGTTAAACCTACGTTCTGTATGCTTTTCTATTTCTATGGGATGTTATGTTACTAAATGTATACTCATATATGTGCTTGTAATGGATTGGAAGGGTTAGGTTGTGTTCATTTAGAGATATAGACTAGTTTTCCTTGAGTGTACCATGTTTGAGCTAATGGATGAGAAATGTTTAATAAGAAATAAAGTTTGTTGTATGAAAGTTAAGCTCATATGTTTAGAATTAAAAATGGAATGCATTTTAGACTGGGTACTATCAAATTACGTTTTCTGAACTGCATTGGAACATAACAGTCAACTATCGTGTTCTTGGAAAACCTAGAAGTGCAGATAGAGGCTTAGCAACTCACTGTCAGATCCCTAGCAATCGACTGTCGGACCAGGGTTTACACTAAGCAGTCGACTAGCCATCCTCGCAATTAACTGTCCTGCTCTTATTTTTACCCAGGATGCATTCTAGCAAGCAATTAGCTGGCTACCAGACCTCTAGCAACCAATTGATAGCTTACCATCTAGCACTCGAGGATTACTGAGAGCCACCAGCCAACTACTAGCCTTCCAGCAGTTGACTGGCAGCCCACTACCTTGCGAAATGAGGTTTTTAATGGCAATTGAGCTTAGTAATTATACTAACTTAATTAAGGGCTCACAACATAGGTAAGTAGGGAAATTAGGAGTTTTGGGTGATGAGGCCCTTGTGATAGTGAAACAAAGAGAGAGAAGAAAACACAAAAAAGGGAAAGAGGAAAGTATTCTCAATGTATAACTTAGGGTAGATAGGCTTATGATCAAGTGACCAATTGTCGGTATGGGACGATCGTTGGGCATTCCACGGTTGTGCCATAAATTTGGATGGTTCAACACCCACTTGAACTTGGATGATTTTGAAAACACCGTGATGGTTGTAAACTTTAAGTTAGTGTCATCTCCCAAAGGCTATATGAGAAACACATACTTAGAGTTAAGCATAACTATGGGTATGGAATGATTTACCTTATAGTATATGTAGAGAATAGCGTACCGAGAGTGTAATCCACCTTGAAGGAATGGTGGTGATTCTATAGTACTATGATCTACCCAAAAGCAAAGAGGAAATGATTCGGGTAAAGTTAACGATGATACCATGAGTTTATACCAACCCCGTTTGGGACAAAAGAGAGGAATCCTGCTGGTTAGGGATGATATGCCAAAAAGGGGCAAGGACCATTAAGGTACTTGGATCCACTGGGGGACACCTCAAAATGTACACAAGTTAAGGTATGACTAAATAGACATACTCTCATTCATATAGATAGTGGTGTGTGAAGTTTTTGCTGGTGACTCTCTTGATTACTCTTAAGGTGTTTTATGTACTGTTCACATGTTATGGAAATGAAATGATGGCATGTTTACTATCCCACATATGTTTTATAAGAAAGTGATGATGAGATTGATGATGAATGAACTTCCCATGTTCTAAAGATAATATTTTTTTAATGATTATGCATATGTATGAGTATATAACATGATTAAATGCTACATGCACTACATCCCAATGGTATGTGATATGTTTTATGAAAGAATGTAGATTTTTCAGTGCGAGCACGATGGTACAGGTCAGTGGATTTCATAACAGGTTGAATTGCTACTGAGATTCATTTCTCATTTTAGTGTTAGCATGTATCAGATGTGTAGGTCCCCTTAGGATAGAGAAGAAGGTAAAGTATGAAGAAGTGTCCATTATGGGCATCCAGACTAATTAATTTGAATAGTATAAGTACATGGTAGAATTGAGCTAGCCTTTATGATATTTTTAGAAAGGCTAGTGTAGAATTATTTTGTATAGCCTATTCTAATTTATCTGTATAGGAATTAGGCTAGATTGATGAATAGAATAATTGATTGGGTTATGAGTGGTAGGACTGTTGCCTCTATGCCCAATAGTTAATTGATTATATTCAATTAAGAATGCGTGTTTATATGTAGTTAATTTAGGTGTATTCTATATATATTTATTCTGCTGCGATGTAAAGAAAGCCCAAGAGTAGAGGCCAGACCCAAGATGCACTCATTCAAATTGAATTGTAAATTGTTTAAAATCACTCGAGTAGAAGGATAGTAACACACCAAAACACATATATTATAACTATTAATAACTAGAAGGAACCATAGGCTAAGGGGCTGTTACAGAAGAAACAAGGAACTAAGGTAAAGTCAAGGAAAACATCAAGACATTTTCACTTTTCTTGGATTCTTAAGGTAGCTTAACATTTCTATGGTATTTGTTTCATGATTTATGGTGTATTTATAATTTTTTAAAGCTTTCATGAAACATGAACTTTCTCTCTCTACATTCCTCAAGATGCAAATCTTTCTTTGGCTAAGCTTGTATGATGATTTGGTTGTGTTTGTTGATGCGATGATGTGGATGTGGTTACTTCCATGAAAGAGTAGTTGTTGTAAAAAATTTCAGCATGCATCATGAAAACCCTAAAATGAGAAAGTGTTGAAATTTCATGTTCTTGCATGGCTAATGTATACTTTATGTTAAAAACACCTAAAGGAAGCATGCTAGCTAGGTTATGGCTTGAAACCATGGTTTTACCCTTTTTAACCTATCAAACTCGAGAGTGACCTTTAATGATGTATGGAAGGGCTTGCTGAAAAATGTGAGAGGAAGATTTCATTTCAGCTTTGGCTAAGAAGGAAGGAGAAAATAATGATAAATTAATGTATGGTAAATTGTTTACCTTTTTTCACATGATAAATGTTCATGTTATTATTCTTGAGATGTGAGAATGATGAAATGGGTGTAACCATAAATTTAATATGCAAAATGAGCCAAGAAAATAAGTAAAAGAAATGGCTAATTGTATAGTTGCATAATTTGAATGTGAGAAAAAGTACCATAAAAATTTTAATATATGGTATCATTAGGCTTGAAATGTAGAAAGGATGGAAGAATGTGAAAATTTAACATGAAAAACCTTATATTCCACCCCTTTCTCATGATGGCCAAAAGTAACTTCTCAATTTGGTCTTAGTAGCTGAATCCACAATGTGACCATGTGTAACACCCCTTATTCTCTTGATTATTTTTAAATTAATGTTTCCTTAACTAATTGGATGAGTTTGCCATAAAGTATGATAGAATTGCTTGTGTGATAGAACACCTTCTTTCTTTGTGTAATAGCTGAATTGAGAAGCAAGTATAAAGAAAAGCAGAAGGAAGACAATTTGATGCATGAGGAAAGAACGGAGAAAGGAAACTTGCCAAGTGAGGCGCTTAATTTCTTTTCTTTTATTCTCAAGTTTAACCAAATGATAAAAGAAAGTAGGAGCGGGTGAAAGAATTGAGTTTATTTAAATTTATATAACTTTACAGAACTAATAAAGGAGAAGAAAGGAAGGTGATACATATATATATAATTTAATTGAAGTGACTTCTTCTTTCCCAAAGAACTTATGACATTTGTAAAGAAGATTTAAATGGGAGAGTGAATCAGTAATGCATGAGAGAAAGAAGGAAAAAGAAGACGTGTAATAATGGTATTCTTCCTATTCTCCTTGCATTCCTTTAAGTTACATTAACCGCTAGAGTAGGTGGAATAGAGAGGAGCCATTCAGTGGAGGAACAACTAATGACGTGCTTACATTAAAATTGAGGTGCTTAACCATACGACAATGACAATGAGAAGGAGAGAAGAAAGTTGAGCATCCAATAAAGTATATATGTAAATACATATAATACAATCGGTGAAGAGGTGGGAGACGGAAAGAGAAACGTGTGATATTAAGCTTCTTCCTTTTCTTCCCTTGCTTTTGTCTTCAAGGTGACCGAGAGATGAGAATTGAGATGCTTGAGACAATTAAGGTGCTTGAATGGAATTAAGGTGCATGAATCATTTTTCCCTTTTCTTCCTTTTTGCCAAACCGAATAGCTTGCCAAATCAAATAGATAAAATAAATAAAGGAAAGGTGGCATAAATACATGTGTGTGCACGATGAAATCCATCTCAATTCATTCCTTACTTGCTTTTAGGGTAACCAAATAAGCATTAAATGGGTGGAACTAAATATATATATATGCATGCAGCAATTGAGGTAAGTAACTTCACAATTATATAATATAGAAAGTCATTCAGTGATGCCAAGAAATCACAGAAAGTGAAACTTTGGTTAGCCATTCATGTAACATCCCATAAATTAATTAGCTTAAATTGATGGATAGAATTAAGGTGTTAATAAATTAATTTCTTTTTGCTAATGAATATAAGAATTGGCTTAAGGAAGGAAAATTTCACTTGCATAATTTAATGGCCAAATTGTTTAGATTAAAAAGAAAAGTTACATAAGAATTTGATGCTTAATTTAACCCCTTATTTTCTTTTGTTATCTAGCTTAAGTACCAAAGGAAGGAGCATTAAATTTTATGCATGGAAATCTTAATGCTACACGTGAGGTTAAGAGGGCTAAAGGCATTCAATGTCTTTTTTTATATATGTGCATGGTTTTCACGTGAAGAAGAAAAGGAGAAGTAAGGTGGGATAAAATATATATACACACATACATGAGTGCCACATGAACAAAGGGGAAAAGCTAGCAAACAAAGCCATTTTCCCTTATGCTAGAATGCCACACGTGAAGTATGAAAGCCATTAGGTAGTGCAAAATTTTGTTGCATGAAAAAAATAGGTGAAGCCAAGTGAAAGGAAGGGATGGGAATGCTAAAATCATGCATGAAACCTCCAAGCTACACGTGAGCTATGAAGTAAAGAAAATCATGTAAATTTTGGCATGGGACCACACGTAGGGTAGGAAAGAGTGTAGCAAACTTTTTTTGTTTGGTTGCTTGTGAAATTGGACAATTTAAACTTGCAAGGAAAGGCAAGACCAAGGTTGCAAGTAAGGGAGTACAAGTGCATAATTTTATATATATATGTATGAGCATGTAGGAAATAAAAAGGGAGAATAGGCAAGAATGCATGCTACACGACAACTCCATCCAAGGAGAAATTAAGTACAGCATCCCATGTCCTTCCAGCCAGCTGAATGGGAATTTGAAATGAAGAAAAGAGAGAGAGAAGGACGAGAGGCACACGCCACCTAGGCTACAATGTGTACATAAAATAAGAATTTACAAGGAAAGGGAATTGGCATGAAGGAGAAGAAAAAAAAAAGAAAGAGTACAACCCTTATTCCTTGGCTTGGACGAAAGAAAATAAGAAAGAAAAGAGAAGTGTGACATAAAGGATGGGTACACGTGAAGAAGAAGGAAAGCAAGTAGCATTGATTGAATAAAAGGGAGTGAAATTTGGAAATTTATTCTTCTTGCACATGCCACCTAAGCATAAAGAAAAGAGAGTCAAGACTCTCCTTTAGTGATTCCCATACCCACCATCTTAACAAAAAAGAAAAGGGAGAAGGAGTTGAAAGGTTGACTTTCCATGAACACAATAAACAACACATGAAGGGGAATAAGAGGAAGTTCAAAGTTCATTTCATGCATGCTACACAACCTTACGTGAAAGAGAGACCAAGGAAGAAAAGAGTAAGGAAACAAGGAGTAGAAGGAGACCAAGGAGGGGCCAAGATCAATTCTTTTTAAGCTCACCATAAAGGTAGGTTAGCAATTTCTTTGTTTTAGTTCCATAAGTTAGCATATGTGTCTCAAAATGTTGCTTCCACGGAACTAGAGTAATTCTCTTTATTCTTGATTTTAGGATGAAACTTGATATAGTATGCATGATAAACTTAGGAGTTGGCTAAGTTGAATGAGATTAATAATGTTATTGGACATTTATGTTTTCTAAATAAATGCATGTGATGATGAAATAAGATGATCTAAGTTAGTATTGGAAATTTATTGTCATGACCACCCAAGAAACTAATTAATGATAAATACCATTATGAGGAATGTGATTGTGAGGGTTTAAGGTTAATAATGATCATGGATAGGAGGAACATTATCATGGAAATTATTAAACTTTTAGAAGGAAATTATATGAGATTTAATTTCCAAGACAAGTAGAAATATTATGGCCATTATTAGTATTTTTGGAGGGAAATTTATGGGAGATTAAATTTCAAGAAAAGTAGGATTATTATGGCCATTATTAGTATTTTTGGAAGGAAATTTATGTGAGAATAAATTTCAAAAAAAGTAAAATTATTATGACTATTATTGGTATTTTTGGAAGGAAATTATATAAGATTTAATTTCCAAGAAAAGTAAAATTTCTATGGCTATTAAATTATATGAGAGTGAATTTCCAAGAAAAATAGAATTTTTATGGCTATTATTGGTATTTTTGGAAGGAAATTACATAAGATTTAATTTCCAAGAAAAGTAGAAATTTTATAGCTATTAAATTATATAAGATTTAATTTCCAAGAAAAATAGAATTTTATGGCCATTACTAGTATTTTAGAAGGGACTTATATTAGATCTAATTTTTCAGGAAAAGGAGAAATAGTGTGGAAGTTATCGAACATATTCGAAAGTTTTAAGAAAATGTACCTTAGAAGTTATTCTAAGAGGTAGCAATAGTTCATCAAATAGTGAACTTCCCATAAAACAAGTATAATTACATTAAACAAAAAGAAAGAGAAGAAAAAAAAATTATCCTGGGGACTAATGGCATTTTTAAGGAAGTACAAAAATGGTAAAATCCAAGAAAGGAAACCTTTTCCTAGATAACAAAAGAGAGGTGTAAGATGACACCGCGCCCTGCGGGGTCCGGAGTATACACTGGCGGCCTAGCGAGGCGTGGCCGAAGGTTCTCCATGCCCGTGACCTAGTGTCGCGATCACGCTGTAACCGTGGCCAAGCCTCCATGCATTACGAGGTGTGGCTAGAGGTGCTCCACACGAGTGACCTAGGGCGGTGTAGCCGAAGGTGCTCCATACATATGATCTACTGTCCCGATGATTTCATGTACGTGGCCAAGTGTCAACAATTTACGAGGTGTGGCCAAAGGTGCTCCACACGGGTAGCCTAGCAAGGCACGGTCGAAGGTGCTCCATGCCTAGGACCTGGTGCTCGCAATTACACCATATACGTGGCCGAGTGTCCACGAATTATGAGGTGTGGCCGAAGGTGCTCTACACGGGTGACCTAGGAAGGTGTGGCCAAAGGTGCTCCACCCCTGTGATCTAGTGTTCACACAACATGCATAAACAATCTGATAATTTTGTAATAATAAGCCGGTAAGCTTAAGAGAATCCTTGTCATGGGAAAAAGATCTCTAACTTTTGTTAAATACTAAATTTATCATGTAATAATTGCCTGTTTGCAGTTATGTATATTACGCCTAAATCAAGGATGTAGATTGAATGTTTTGGTGCTTGCATCCTGGTACATATTAGGTTCTTTTAAACTAATAATTGCTAAGCTATTGGAAAATTTTTGTTTCTCATCTACGTGCTAATATGTATCAAATACAGACGCGTAGCAGGGACGCGTGGTGACAATGCTCTTTTGATCAAGTAAGGTTTTTGTAACCCCATTTTTGGGTCCTAGATATACTCGAGTTAGAATCGGATAACTAATTTGATTGTATACATGAGTTCTTATAGGGTATACCAGGGAAAACAGATATGCGATGGATCGATCCATCATTATTTTGTATGAGAGTTTGAGTGGTAGGCGTATTGTCTCCTGACTTTCGAGTGACAGGTACTTCATATATCCGGAAATATGTACATCAATATGTAAGGAATGTTATTAGACTTGTATTATTTGAATCATATGAAATTTTGTAATTTCACCGCGTAGTATAGAATTTCATTATTCCACTGTGCATTTAAGTTTTTATTTTTATTTGAGTAAAAGATCTCAAACCTAATCTGATTAACATATATTTAATGCTATAATTGCTCAGACAATAATTAAACATAAAGGATAAGAATAATATACCGAACCTATCTACTGATATCGAAATTAATAATAAGACTAGATAGGGGCATTACATTAAGTTGGTATTAGAGCACAACTACCTAGCTAGGAATGGGGTAGAATACCTTAAGTAAGGGACTAGTTCAGGTTAGTCGGTTGTACCTAGGCAGTTGGATAGCTTGTATTGTGTTTTAAGCTTAGGGAATGGAGCATTAGGTTTGGGAAGAACATCAGCCAAAACTGCCTAACCCTGAGGAAGCCAGAGGAACCAGCCAGACCTCTTACCAATGGAAGGGTGTATACCCTAAAGGGGAAAGAGGTGGCCCAGTCTGAAAATTTAATGAAAGGTACGTGTTTTATTTATGATATTCTTTTAATTTTATTGTATGATTCTAGCGCCACCCATTCCTTTATTTCAGTAGACTTTGTTCGTAACTTAAGGTTAGCCACAACCACCCTAGCATATGAACTTTCCATAATAGTACCCACCAGCGAACACGTGTCTGCATCCTCAATTTGTTTAAATTGTCCCATTGTAATTACAAACAGAACCTTTATTATAGACCTTATCTGTTTACCCATGGTGGAACTAGATGTCATCCTTGGTATGGACTGGCTCTCTTCAAACAATGTTATCTTGGACTACTTAGCTAAGTCTGTGACCTTCATAGACACTAGGCCAGTAAATGTGGGGATAGAGATGAAAAACCATAGGATGGGTTTCTTATGTTCCTTAGAGGTAGAAAGTCAGTAGAAGTTAGAAACCATACCTGTAGTTAATGAATTCCCAGAAGTGTTTCCAAAAGACATTACTAGTCTTCCACCAGAGAGAGAAATAGATTTTTCCATAGATCTAGTCCTTGGGGTCGGGCCAATTTCCATAGCACCCTATAGGATGTCCCCAATGGAGTTAAAGGAGTTGAAGGAGCAGATAGAGGACCTCTTAGCAAAAAAATTCATTAGACCCAGTGTGTCATCGTGGGGAGCTCCTGTGTTGTTTGTTAAGAAGAAGGACGGAAGTATGAGGATGTGCATAGACTATAGACAACTGAATAAGGTAACAATAAAGAACAAGTATCCTCTCCCTAGGATCGATGACCTATTAGACCAACTTAGAAGGGCCACTATCTTTTCCAAGATTAATCTGAGGTCGAGGTATCATCAGATCAGGGTTAGGAAAGAGGACATACCTAAGACCGCCTTTAGGACTAGGTATAGATACTATGAATTCCTTGTAATGCCCTTTGGACTGACAAATGCCCCAGCTGTTTTCATGGATTACTGAACCACATCTTTAGACCGTACCTCGATCAGTTCGTAGTGGTGTTTATCGATGATATATTAGTGTATTCTAGGGATAGACGGGAGCATGAGCAGCATCTAAGGACAGTGCTACAAATACTCAGGGAGAAGCAATTGTATGCTAAACTAAAAATGTGTGAATTTTGGTTACATGAAGTCAAATTCCTAGGGCATGTGATCTCTGATAAGGGAGTGTCTGTAGATCCGAGTAAGACTAAGCAGTAGTGAACTGGGAAAGACCCACTACTGTGATAGAAATCAGGAGTTTTTTAGGTTTAGTAGGATACTATAGGAGATTCATTCAGGGGTTTTCGTAGATAGCGATGCCAATGACCAAGCTAACCCGAAATGATATTCCCTTTGTGTGGGACACAAAATGTGAACAAAGTTTCCAAACCTTGAAGGAGAAGTTGACCACGCACCCGTGCTAGTCATCCCTGACCCTTTAGTGAAGTTTGAGTTATACTGCAATGTATCTAAGAAGGGGTTAGGATGTGTAATGATGTAAGGCGGGCAAGTAGTGGCCTATACTTCTAGGCAGCTAAGATCACATGAGAGAAACTATCCTACCCATGATCTGGAGTTGGCAGCCATAGTGTTTTCTTTGAAGATATAGAGACATTACCTCTATAGGTCTACGTTCGAGGTATTTAGTGACCATAAAAGTCTCAAATACCTCTTTGATCAGAAGGAATTAAACATGAGAAAAAGGAGGTGGATGGAATTTATTAAGGATTATGATTTTGAGTTAAAATACCATCTAGGAAAGGCAAACATTGTGGCAGATTCCCTGAGTAGGAAATCTCTCCATGTAGCCCGACTGATGGTGAGCGAAATGGATTTAATCAAGAAATTTAGGAACATGAGACTATCCACTCTAGTGTTACTTGATAAGATCTACTTGAGCGAGTTAAGGATCGAGAGCACCCTTAGGGCCCAAATCTTAAAAGCCAGAAGGAGGGCAAATTTCTAGGATCCCTAAAGGATTTGAAGGAATTCACAAGGGAGGCTGACGGAATGGTAACTTTCCAGGGTAGGATGTATATCCCTAAGACAGGAGAACTGAGGCATAAGATTCTAGAGGAAGCTTACCAGAGTAAGTACATTGTTCATCCTAGAGCCACTAAGATGTATCAAGACTTGAAGGAGAAGTTCTGGTGGCCAATAATGAAGAAGAATATAGCAGAGCACATAGCTAGGTACCTTGTATGTTAGCAGGTCAAGATTGAACTTTAGAAACCTGTTGGGTTATTACAACCCTTAGATATCCCTAAGTGGAAGTGGGATAAAATTTCAATGGACTTTGTGGTAAGACTGCCTAGAACTCAATCAGGGAATAATGCTATCTGGGTTATAGTGGATAGGTTAACCAAGTTTGCTCGCTTTCTCCCCATTAGGATTAACTACTCCTTGGATAGACTGGCACAACTATATATTCAAAAGATAATGAGACTTCATAGTGTACCCATTAGCATTGTCTCGGATAGGGATCCCAGGTTTACCTCTAGGTTTTGGAGAGCCCTATAAGAAGCCTTTGGAATTAGGCTAAATTTCAGTACATCATATCATCCTCAAACGGATGGGCAAATGAAGAGAACCATTCAGACCCTAGAGGATATGCTTAGGGCTTGTGTTTTAGAATACTGAGGGAACTGGGAAAAGAGTCTGCCACTAAATGAGTTCTCTTCCAATAATAGTTTCCACTTTAGTATAGGCATAGCTCCCTATGAGGCCCTTTATGGGAGGAAATTTAGGTTGCTGATATGTTGGTATGAAGTGGGGGAGAGGCAGTTGTTAGGTCCCAAATTAGTACAATAGACCACTGATCAAATTAAGATGATCAGAGAAAAGTTGGCAAAAGCTCAGGACAGGCAAAAGAGCTATGCTAACAGGAGGAGAAGGCCCCTAGAATTCGAAAAAGGAAGCCATGTTTTTCTGAAAGTGTTCCCGACTACTGGGATTGGTAAAGCTATGAAGTCTAGAAAGCTAAGTCCCAGATACATTGGACCTTTCCAAATATTAAAGAGAATGGGTCCATCAGCATACCAAATAGCCTTACCCCTACACCTATCCAACCTTCACAATTTTTTCCATGTCTCCCAGCTTTGAAACTACATACCCTACCCCTCCCATATACTTGATGCCAGTACTGTACATTTAAAGGATAATCTGACTTATCAGCTGAAACCAATTCAAATTATAGGTAGTGAGGTTAAGACCCTAAGGAATACAGCCATTCCCCTGGTAAAGGTCTTATGGGACCCGACGGCACCACAGGAGGCTATTTGGGAGAGGGAGGAGAACATGCGCAAAGTTTACCCAGAGTTATTCTAATGAGGTATGTATCAATTTCGAGGACGAAATTTTTTTAAGGAGGAAAGAAATGTAAAACCCCATAAATTAATTAGCTTAAATTGATAGATAGAATTAGGGTGCTAATAAATTAATTTCTTGTTGCTAATGAATTTAGCATTGGCTTAAGGAAGGAAAATTTCACTTGCATAATTTAATGGCCAAATTTTTTAGATTAAAAAGACAAGTTACATAAGAATTTGATGCTTAATTTAACCCCTTATTTTCATTTGTTATCTAGCCTAAGTACCAAAGGAAGGAGCATTAAATTTTATGCATGGAAATCTTAATGCTACACGTGAGGTTAAGAGGGCTAAAGGCATTCAATGTCTTTTTTATACATGTTCATGGTTTTCACGTGAAGAAGAAAAGGAGAAGTAAGGTGGGATAAAATATATATACACACATACTTTAGTGCCACATGAACAAAGGGGAAAAGCTAGCAAACAAAGCCATTTTCCCTTGTGCTAGGATGCCACACGTGAAGTATGAAAGCCATTAGGTAGTGCAGAATTTTGTTGCATGAAAAAAATAGGTGAAGCCACGTGAAAGGAAGGGATAGGAATGCTAAACTCATGCATGAAACCTCCAAGCTACACGTGAGCCATTAAGGAAAGAAAATCATGTAAATTGTGGCATGGGACCATACGCAAGGTAGGAAAGAGTGCATCAAATTTATTTATTTTTTGGTTGCTTGTGAAATTAGACAATCTAAACTTGCAAGGAAAGGCAAGACCAAGGTTGCAAGAAAGGCAGTACAAGTGTAGAATTTTTTTATATATATATGTATGAGCATATGGGAAATAAAAAGGGAGAATAGGCAAGAATGCATGCTACACGGCAACTCCATCCAAGGAGAAATTAAGTACAACATCCCACGTCCTTCTAGCCAGCTGAATGAGAATTTGAAATGAAGAAAAGAGAGAGAGAAGGACGAGAGGCATATGCCACCTAGGCTACAATGTGTACATCAAAATAAGAATTTACAAGGAAAGGGAATTGCCATGAAGGAGAAGAGAAAAAAAGGAAAGAGTGCAGCCCTCCTTCCTTGGCTTGGAAGAAAGAAAATAAGAAAGGAAAGAGAAGTGTGACGTAAAGGATGTTTACAAGTGAAGAAGAAGGAAAGTAAGTAGCCTTGACCGAATAGAAGGGAGTGAAATTTGGAAATTTATTCTTTTTGGACAAGCCACCTAAGCATAAAGAAAAGAGAGTCAAGACTCACCTTTGGTGATAACCATACCCACCATCTCGACAAACAAGAAAAGGGAGAAGGAGTTGAAAGGTTAACTTTCCATGAACACAACAAACCACACATGAAGGTGAACAAGAGGAAGTTCAAAGTTCATTTCATGCATGCTACACAACCTCATGTGAAAGAGAGATCAAGGAAGAAAAGAGTAAGGAAACAAGGAGTAGAAGGAGACCAAGGAGGGGCCAAGATCAAATCTTTTTAAGCTCACCATAAAGGTAGGTTAGCAATTTCTTTTTTTTAGTTTCAAAGTTAGCATATATGTCTCAAAATGTTGCTTCCATGGAACCAGAGCAATTCTCTTCATTCTTGATTTTAGGATGAAACTTGATATAGTATGCTTGATAAACTTAGGAGTTGGCTAAGTTGAATGAGATTAATAATGTTATTGGACATTTATGTTTGCTAAATAAATGCATGTGATGATGAAATAAGATAGACTAAGTTAGTATTGGAAATTTATTGTCATGACCACCCAAGAAACTAATTAATGATAAATACCATTATGAGGAATGTGATTGTGAGGGTTTAAGGTTAATAATGATCATGGATAGGAGGAGGAACATTATCATGGAAATTATTAAACTTTTAGAAGGAAATAATATGAGATTTAATTTCTAAGATAAGTAGAAATATTATGGCCATTATTAGTATTTTTGGAGGGAAATTTATGGGAGATTAAATTTCAAGAAAAGTAGGATTATTATGGCCATTATTAGTATTTTTGGAAGGAAATTTATGTGAGAATAAATTTCAAGAAAAGTAAAATTATTATGGCTATTATTGGTATTTTTTGAAGGAAATTATATAAGATTTAATTTCTAAGGAAAGTAGAAATTTTATAGCTATTAAATTAGATAAGATTTAATTCCAAGAAAAATAGAATTTTTATAGCTATTATTGGTATTTTTGGGAAGGAAACTATATAATATTTAATTTCTAAGAAAAGCAAAATTTCTATGGCTATTAAATTATATGAGAGTGAATTTCCAAGAAAAATAGAATTTTTATGGCTATTATTGGTATTTTTGGAAGGAAATTATATAAGATTTAATTTCCAAGAAAAGTAGAAATTTTATAGCTATTAAATTATATGAGATTTAATTTCCAAGAAAAATAGAATTTTATGGCCATTACTAGTATTTTAGAAGGGACTTATATTAGATCTAATTTTCTAGGACAAGGAGAAATAGTGTGGAAGTTATTAAACTTATTCGAAACTTTTAAGAGAATGTACCTTAGAAGTTATTCTAAGAGGTAGCAACAGTTCCTCAAATAGTGAACTTCCCATAAAACAAGTATAATTACATTAAACAAAAAGAAAGAGAAGAAAAAAAAATTATCCTGGGGACTAATGGCAATTTTAGGGAAGTACAAAAATGGTAAAATCCAAGAAAGGAAACCTTTTCTTGGATAATAAAAGAGAGGTGTAAGGTGACACCGCGCCCTGCGAGGTCTCGAGTATACACCGGTGACCTAGCGAGGCGTGGTTGAGGGTGCTCCATGCCCGTGACCTAGAGTTTGCTATCACGCTGTAACCGTGGCCGAGCATCCACGTATTACGAGGTGTGGCCAAAGGTGATGTACATGAGTGACTTAGGGAGGTGTGGCTGAAGGTGTTCTATACCCATGACCTAGTGTCCCGGTGATTTCATGTACATGGCCGAGTGTCCACATTTTACTAGGCGTAACCAAAAGTGCTCCACAAGGGCGGGCTAGCGAGGCGTAGCCGAAGGTGCTCCGTGCCCAGGACCTAGTGCTTGCGATTACGCCATATACGTTGCTGAGTGTTCATGAATTACGAGGTGTAGCCGAAGGTGCTCCACATGTGTGACCTAGGGAGGTGTGGCTGACGACACTCCATCCCTGTGATCTAGTGTTCACATAACATGCATAAATGCTCTGATAATTTCCTAATAATAAGTCGATACGCTGAAGAGAATCCTTGTCATGGGAGAAAGATCTTTAAATTTTGTTAACTACTAAATTTATCATGCAATAATTGCCTGTTTACAATTATGTATATTATGCCTAAATCAAGGATGTAGATTGAACGTTTTGGTGCTTGCATCCTGGTACATATTAGTTTCTTTTAAACTATGAATTGCTAAGCTACTGGGAAACTTGTGTTTCTCATCTACATGCTAATATATATCAAATACGGACGCGTAGCAGGGTTGAATGGTGACAGTGCTCTTTTGATCAAGTAAGGTTTTTGTGACCTCATTTTTGGGTCTTAGATGTACTTGAGTTAGAATCGGACAACTAATTTGATTGTAAACATGAGTTGTTATAGGGTATACCAAGGAAAACGGATATGCGAAGGACCGATCCATCACTTTTTTTTATGGAAGTCTAAGTGGCAGGCCTGTTGTCTCCTGACTTCTGAGGGACAGGTACTTTATATATCCGGGGACATGTACATCAATATGTAAGGAATGTTATCAGACTTGTATTATTTGAATCATATGAAAGTTTGTATTTTCACCGCGTAGTATATAATTTCATTATTCTGTTGTGCATGTAAGTTTTTATTTTTATCTGAGAAAAAGATCTCAAACCTTATCTGATTAACATAATGGTATAACTGCTCAGACAATAATTAAACATAAAGGATAAGAATAATGTACCAAACCTATCTACTGATATCGTAATTAACAATAAGACTAGATAGGGGTGTTACAATTCGCACACTTCATTCAACTTCGGCCAAATCAAGGGAATACGGTGACTAGGCGGCTAAGAGTATTACTATCACTTAAGAGAAAATAAAAACAAATCTGAAAAGGAAGGAAAGAAAAACACATGGAGGAAAGGAAAAGAAAGCTTAACTAAGGGGAGAAAGAAGTCAAGAACCAAGAGGGATTCAAGGAGATACCAAGCATTTGCATCATTCTTGCATCCTTGAGGTAGCTTAGCAATTCTCTTAATTCTTTTTCATAATGTGTGTAACAACGGGAAAGATTCGAAAGAGTTTTTAAAGGATTTTCAAAGATAAAACTTGATTTTAACCCTAATCCCAATCAAACGAAGATTGACACGTATTTTGAGGATAATGACTGGACATAGAAGGTCCTTTGAAGCCAGAAACACAATCAAACAGAAAGAAATGCAATCCGGTGATCAGAAATTGACGGAAGGAGTTTCGTGCGTCAATTTCGTTGACGGAGGCCAAGACTTTCACATGGAAATGCGTGCAAACGTCTGGAAGGATACCGACACCCTAAAAGATCCCCGGGTGGCCTGGGAAAAGTCGGGATCGCCCCTGGAGGCTTTAAATTACGCGAACTCCCGCCATTTCTCTCATTCCACTCTCTCTCCTCACCACACTTTCTCTCTCCTCTCTCTTTTCTCTCTCCACTTTACTCCACCGTGAACGGCCGCCACAGCCACCGTGGGCTGCCACCAAGGGTACCAACTGACAGCCCTCACTGCCCATAACCACCAGCAACCAACCACGGCCACCAACGGCCGCCGGAGCTGCCGGAAAAACGTCATTTTTCCCCTCCATCGCGCGAAATTTCCACAGCCCGAATCGCCGCCGTCCGACGCCGTTGACCCTCACCGCCCCCACCACCATGTAGCCCGAGCTGCCAGCTTCCTCCAGTAGCTCGGCGCCGTCGAAAGGAGGTCGGACGCACCCGAATCGAGGCAGAACGCCGTCCGCCGTGCGAGAAGCTTCGTGGCCGGAAAACACCTCCCAAATGGCCGTGAACTGCCGTGCCACCACCGTATTCGGACTCCTGGGCTTGCGGGCTTCACCGTGGTGTGATTTTCGAGGCAAACCGCACCTCCTAGCCGTGCGCCGCCGTGTTCCGCCGTGTCGGAGTTTTTGGACGTGCATCCCGAGAAACTGAGACCACCAGGACGTAGAATTCCATCGTCCAAGCACAGTGGTAAGGTCCGTTTTCCCAAAAACTAATGTTATATGACTGAAATGGCTGCCGAACGTAATTAGGCAATTAATTAACCTAGGTAACTGTGTAACCGAGTTTAGGATTGAAAATTGGATGACGTGACGAGCCTAAATGTTTAATTTGATGTCCAGGAAATTAATCAGGCTCAGAAACCGAGACTGCGTGGAATTCTGAAGTGATTTAGAGCATTCGGAGACCAGGTAGGATAATTTACACTTCCTGAACCCTAGAATTGATTTAGTGAATACCTAAAAGATTTAGATGACTTGCATGGATTTGCGTGCTACTTTCGATGGGATAAAATTGCATGCCTGTGTGCTGAAAACCCTAATTGCATGTTAGACACCTTGTTTATCGAGTTTAGATGCCTTTAGGACGGATTTACTTAGGGTTGGGTACTTGGCCGGTATGGGACGGCCGTTAAGTATCCCTCGTACAGGAAGCTTTTAAACGAAACTATTTTTATCAGATTTAGCCTATACTGAGTTAGGGATTACGCGTTAAACCAAGACGACCTTAAGAAAGGTTTAGGGAGTATAAGGGTGGATAACCTATATGGGGAAACGTTGTGATTTAGGCGTGATACCCTAGAACCTTGAGGAGTACCCGACCGAGTGCATGTGAGTTCGAATAAACTGTATGAGGATGAGAATTGGCGTATGTGCACATGCTAGGGGACGCCCTAGATGTTGATTCTCACCCGGTCCTTGAGTGAGTGATTGGTGTTACGGATCACACTCACAATATAGGCTTGATTCGGGTGATTGGTGTTACGGATCACACCCAACGATAAGAGAGGTATTCTCTCTAGACTACGTGCAATTAGAAGATGATTTAGATTTAGTTACAGCGGATTTGTAGCCAACGTGGATTGAGAGACACAGGGCATGAGATTTTACTTGATTTTGATAATTGATTTTAAAAGAAAATGGATTTTCTGATTGTGATATATTGCCGCAAATTTCCATGTGCTTAAACGATTTTAAAGATAAGGTATTCCACTGTTTTCGAACTAATTTCGGGAAGACGATTTCGGTGTTCACACCAACAGTATTCAAGCGGTTTTCGAATGATAATTGATTTGTAAATTATTCTCTGGGATTCATATCTCATTAGGTTGTTTACTCGGATGAACAGAGGCGGCAGGAGCCAGGCGATAGCGGTGACTTGAGGATAGACGGAGAATGATTAGCTTAGGCTTGAATTATTTGTATATATACTTGATGATGATGTTATTTAACGGATTCTGGTTCTTGTAAATTCTGTATGGACTAGACTAAATGTACATATAACATTTTAGATAGTATGTATGGATTTTAGTGATGGATTCTTTGTTCTTTGTGTATGGATTTATATTAGTTATGTTTACTGCTGTTGTTGGATTGGCTGTTGATTTATAAACAGGTGATTCTGTATTTGGGATATGATCAATTTACAGAGGAAACTCTGCCGGATTTTCGGTAGAATCTACCGCTGTAAATTTATGGATTTGAATTGAAATGTGTATGAACGTATAACGTGACATGTATATGAGTCTTAGATTTCATCCCAGAGTTATTATTGATGATGTACGTATGTGTATTTAGTTAGCTGCGTGTGAATCTCATTAGGTTGTTTACTCAGATGAACAGGCGAGGGCAAGAGCCAGGCGATAGCCGGCGACTTGAGGATAGACGGAGAATGATTAGCTTAGGCTTGAATTATTTGTATATATACTTGATGATGATGTTATTTAACGGATTCTGGTTCTTGTAAATTCTGTATGGACTAGACTAAATGTACATATAACATTTTAGATAGTATGTATGGATTTTAGTGATGGATTCTTTGTTCTTTGTGTATGGATTTATATTAGTTATGTTTACTGCTGTTGTTGGATTGGCTGTTGATTTATAAACAGGTGATTCTGTATTTGGGATATGATCAATTTCTGAGGAAACTCGCTGATTTTCGGTAGAATCTACCGCTGTAAATTTATGGATTTGAATTGAAATGTGTATGAACGTATAACGTGACATGTATATGAGTCTTAGATTTCATCCCAGAGTTATTATTGATGATGTACGTATGTGTATTTAGTTAGCTGCGTGTGAATCAGGGTTGAACGGAATCCGAATGGACAGCGGAGAATCTATTTGGGTTACGCTCAACCAGTAGCGATCCCCTGACGTTCCCACATAGGGAATAAACATTCAGAAGACCCCATATGCTTTCGCTAATCAGATAAGCATCACGTATGACGTATTAGGGGGTCATTACAACTATGGTATCAGAGCCCTGTTTGTTAGATCTTCTGGTTTAGTGGGCCTAGGACTTTAAATCTTTGGGCTTGCAGCTTTAGGGTTTTGATTGATTTGACTCTGGCATGATAGGACCTGATTTGAATTGATAATGAACGGAATGAATTTGATGTACTTCTGTTAACTATTGCTGTGTGACTGATCTATTTGTTTCTGTATCAGATAAACATGGCAGAATCTAGCAGGGACGCCACACGTAGGCCTAGGGGAAGGCCAAGGCACAGAAGCCAAGGTGCATCAGGTAGTGGTAGCATGGAGACTGAGGTTGACATGCGGAAGATGATGGAATCTATCAGATTAATGGCCGATGCAATGAGAGACCAGGCCACTACCAGTGCCAATGCAATGAGACAAAGAACGGACGATGTATGACGAGAAACGACAGAGCCACCCAACAGGTGAATCCACTATATCAGGGATGGATTGAATTCCAGAGAGCAGGTCCATCTCCGTTTACAGGTGCCTCCGATCCAGCTAATGTGGAAGCTTGGATAAAAGGAATTGAAAAGATTTTCAGGTTGTTGCAGTGCGACGATGAACAGAAAGTCACATATGCAACATATATGCTGAAGGGCGAAGCGAAACTTTGGTGGACAGATGCCCAGCAATTGATGGAGAGCCGAGGCATTTCACTAACTTGGGAATCTTTCAAGAGAGTCTTCATGGATCAATATATCCCTGAGAGCGTGAAACAAGAAAAGGAAGCACAGTTCCTGAAACTCACCCAGGGAGGCAGGCCGTTTGACGAGTATCTCAAGCTTGATTTGAGGAATTATCAAGGTACTCTACTTACCTGCGAATGCATTACGATGAGGCTTGGAAAGCAAAGCAACTAGAAGAAGGCCTCGATCTACCTATGAAGACTTAGTTGGCTACCTTGGAGATTCGAGACTTTGCCACACTGGTGAATAAGTGCAGAATTTTGAGCAAGAATTTAGAACAGAAACAGGCTCAGAATATGACACAGCGTACAGGGAACCGGCCCAGACAAGCGCCCAGAAATCTGAATGTAAGAAGAGGTATGTTTAAACCGCAACCAGGAGCTTCTAGTAGCAGTGGGAGGCGACCTGATAATACTTTTTGTCAGAAGTGTGGTACCAGACATCCAAATCAACCCTGCTGGCATCAGACTCCCCTCCAGTGTTATAGATGTGGAGGCACAGGGCACATGGCCAGATACTGCCCTTCCACGGGGAATCAGCCGACATCTGGTAGCCGAAGACCACAAGCTCCAGGGAGAGTTTTTACTATGAATACTGCCAACGTCGACAGGTCCTCAGGCTTGATGCAGGGTAGAGGTAAAATTTATAATTTTTCTTTGATAGTATTGTTTGATTCGGGTGCTACGCACTCATTTATCGCTGATGCATGCGTAGAACAAATGAGATTACCTGTTCAAACCCTGCCCTGTGACCTATATATATCCACACCCTTGGGAGAGGCCACTATGTCCCCACGAATATGCCTAAATTGCCCTTTAACCATTGAAGATACCTTGTTTCTTGTGGACTTAGTGTGTATACCATTGTCAAGGATCGACGTTATTTTGGGAATGGATTGGTTGAATAGGAATCGGGTCTTGTTGAATTGTTCCGAAGGGACAATTACTTATCTAGATAACGTGCCTGTGCGTGGTAATGACAGAGCTTGTGAGATAGGTGATATGTCCCTCAATCTTTCTGAGGTAGAGTTGCAGGATAGACTAAGTCAAATTCCAATCGTTAATGACTTTCCGGAGGTCTTTCCTTTGGAAATCGATGGCTGCCACCACCTAGGGAGATAGAATTCACCATTGACTGATTAGGAACGGGTCCAATAGCTATGACCCCGTATCGTATGGCCCCCGCAGAATTGAGAGAATTAAAATTCCAAATCGAAGACATGTTGGAGAAGGGGTTCGTTAGGCCAAGTGTATCACCATGGGGAGCTCCGGTCTTATTCGTAAAGAAGAAAGACGGGAGTTTAAGACTGTGTATTGATTCTGAGCAATTGAATAAGGTGACCATTAAGAACAAATACCCATTGCCACGTATTGACGATTTGTTTGATCGATTGCAAAGCGATTGTATTTTCTAAGATAGATTTAAGGTCAGGATACCACCAGATTAGGGTTAGAGAGGAGGATATTCCCAAGACAGCATTCAGGACAAGATACGGCCATTACGAGTTTTTAGTGATGCCGTTTGGATTGACGAATGCACCCGCTGTCTTTATGGATTATATGAACAGAATTTTCAGACCCTATTTAGATCAATTTGTTGTGGTATTCATTGACGATATCTTAGTATATTCCAAGACTCACGAAGAGCATGCCCAGCATCTTAACACGGTGTTCTGAATCTTTGGAAGAGAAACAACTGTATGCAAAGCTGGAGAAATGTGAGTTTTGGTTAGAAGAAGTGAAATTTTTAGGACATGTGGTAAATGGGAAAGGGATAGCGGTCGACCCAAAGAAAATTGAAGCAGTATTAGATTGGGATAGACCTAGAATGGTCACTGTTTTCGAACTGATTTCGGGAAGACGATTTCGGTGTTCACACCGGTGAGTATTCAACTGGTTTTCGAATCATAATTGATTTGTAAATTATTCTACTGGGATTCATATCTCATTAGGTTGTTTACTCAGATGAATAGGGGCAGGGGCAGGAGCCCAGACGATAGCCAAAGCTGACTTGAGGATAGACGGAGAATGATTAGCTTAGGCTTGAATTATTTGTATATATACTTGATGATGATGTTATTTAACGGATTCTGGTTCTTGTAAATTCTGTATGGACTAGACTAAATGTACATATAACATTTTAGATAGTATGTATGGATTTTAGTGATGGATTGCTGTTGCTGTGTATGGATTTATATTAGTTATGTTTACTGCTGTTGTTGGATTGGCTGTTGATTTATAAACAGGTGATTCTGTATTTGGGATATGATCAATTTACAAAGGAAACTCTGCCAGATTTTCGGTAGAATCTACCGCTGTAAATTTATGGATTTGAATTGAAATGTGTATGAACGTATGACGTGACATGTATATGAGTCTTAGATTTCATCCCAGAGTTATTATTGATGATGTACGTATGTGTATTTAGTTAGCTGCGTGTGAATCAGGGTTGAACGGAATCCGAATGGACAGCAGAGAATCTATTTAGGTTACGCTCAACCAGTAGCGATCCCCTGACGTTCCCACATAGGGAATAAACATTCAGAATACCCCATATGCTTCCGCTAATCAGATAAGCATCACGTATGACGTATTAGGGGGTCGTTACAATGTGAGATATATTCATCATGATTTCAAGCTTTCATGGAACATGAGTTTTCTCTCTACATTATTGAAGATATGAATGTCTCTTTGGTTGAGTTTGTATGGTAAATTGGAATTATTTCTTGATGTGTTAAAATGGATATTTTCATTTTCATGGAAGAACTATTATGGGGAAGAATTCAGCATGTATAATGGAAAACCTAACTAAAGATAATGCTAAAAATTTCTATTTTTGTATGGTTAGTATATGTTTTAAGTTATAGACACCAAAATGAAGATTTCTAGCTAGCATTTGATGTAAGATTTAACCTTTACTCTTATTGTCATACAAAATTTGAAAGTGGCTTTTGTAAGATAGTAATTTGCTTGCTAAAATTGGTGTAAGGAAGATGGAAATTCGGTTGGCTAAGGAAAGGAGAAAAATTATGACAAATTAGAATATAGAAAATTTGGCTTTGGCTAATAAAGATCCACATTGCTATTGGAACCTAAATTTTAGTATGTAACTTGAACTAAGAAGGTAAGTAGAATAAAGTGTTAATGGTAATGGTAACACAAATTAAATGTGAGAAAAAGTATCCTAGAAATTAATGCATGATATCATGAAGTTTAAATTATGACAAGGATGGGAAAATATGACAATGTGACATGAAAAACCCTAAGTTTGAATACTTTTTCATGGTGGCCAAAACCAATACCTTATTTTGATCTTAGTGGCCGAATCACAAGGCTAACCATGAATGCATTAGAATGTACCTTATGATGGCTAAATGCAAAGAAGATTAAAAGGACAAAAATGGGAAGAATTGGAATTGCTATGTGTATGTATAAGTGACCAAGTGTTTACTAATCTTATGAAAGTGGCCAAGAGTCCACAATGTGACCAAGTGTTCACAATTCTTATAAAAGTGCGCAAGTGTCCACATTTCTTACAGGGCGACCAAATGTGCTTCATCCCCTCAAGTAAGGTAAGTTTTAAGAATGAAAAATATAGAGGTGATCCTTGGCTATTTCAATTGTTATATGTATGCCTTCCTTGAAAAAGAACTATAATTAAAATGAGAATTGCCATCTTTATCACATTGACATACCAATTAATTATACAATGCTTACCAATGTATCTATATGAAAGAGACTAATTATTAAATGATGGAATGTAGAAGAAATTGTTTTTTGTGCTTGCATAGTGGTATATGTCAGTGAGATTTAAATTTTGAATTGTTAAGCTACTTAGAAACTAGTTTTCTCATTTGTGTGCTGATATGTATCAGATGTAGATATTTAGCAATTCCTAGGAAAGAAGCAAGTTACATTAAAGGAGGTTCTTTTATTAAGAGTATTTTGTAGCCTAAAGGTTTGAGTGATAGAGATGTTGTCTCTTGACCGTAGGATTAGTTTTTGATAGTTCTCCAATAAATGAAATGTTGTAACACTTATGAAAGGATATATAATGTTTTATGTATTTATTTTCACTGCATTACAATTTATTTTGCTATGCTTATGAGTTTTGATCTAAGAAAGAGAATCCAAACCTAATTAACTTGCGATGGTATGAATGCTCAGAAGTTATTTGTAACACTCCCTAATTTCAATTAGTCTAAATTAATATTCTTTAATTAATTAGATAAAATTGCTTGTGTGATTTTGGTATTTAAAATTAATATGCTTTCAATTTGTTAAGATGTTTGATTTAGATTACCTCTCTATCTTAGCCAAATTAAGATGTTTAATTTAATTCTTCTTCCCTTCACCTAGCCTAAGTACCAAGGAGAAAAGCAAACTAAATACCCATATATACCCCACATGGCCAAGACTAAAAGGGGAAAAAGAAAGAAGAATGAAACAATCCAATATATATATGCACCCATTACATGAAATGCAAGTATCCTCCACATCATGTGTGTTACATAAATATAAATATGCTTGGATGTGTCTTGCATGAAAGGAGGGTTTACGTGAAGTGAGAAGGGAAAGGTACACGTGTAATTAGAGGAAGGGATGCCACAATTAAATATATATGTATATCATATGCATATAAGGTGGAGTAAAAGGAAAGCAAGAGTGCAGAATTTTTTTTTAGTACAAATGTAGTTACTTGTAGGGGTGACTAACATGCAAGGAAAAGGAAATACCAATTGCAAGCAAGAAGGGAATTAGTTATATACATAAGTAAAACAAAAAAAAAAAGCAACGCCCATTTCCCTTAGCCGTGACAGAGTGCTTCAAGAAAAAGAGAAATAAAGGAGGAACCGTGGCGTATGGAAGAAATAATCCACAATCTTCTTCCCTTCCTTCTTCATATGACCGAGTGGGCAAAGAGAGAAGAGTGCAAAATTTGAAAAAAAAAAAAGAGATTAATTATGTCTTCTTTCTTTCCATTAACTTGTTCAAGGAGGTAAACCAAGGATTGTAAGGAAAGGGCTGCACTAAATTTTATGAGACAAAGAGAATGAGGATGAGAGATGGCATGAATTCATTATTTTCCTTCCCTTGGTGCCAACACAAAAAAGAAATTATATATGCATAAGACTAGAATATAGGACACGTGAACCTTGCCAAAACACATAGCCTTGTGTGAAGGTGAGAAGTGGCGTGAGCTAGTGGACAAGGGAAGAGTGCAAGAGAAGCAAATGGTACTTACAAGTACAAGGTGACTAAGAAATAATTTTAAATTAGGAAGGAGAAGGGTGTGTAGCCATTAACCGAATGCATAAGGGGGAAAAGTAATTGGAAATGGTTTTTTTATGGATAAAAGCACACATCACCTAAGCAAGAGACAAAAGAGTTGGGAATTTCATTTTTTGCATGCATGCAACACACACACACATGGAAGGAGAGAAAAAGAGAAAAAAGAGAAAGGGAAAGAAAGAGAGGAGGAAAGAGAGGTTCCATTTTGGGTGATACACACACCTCACCCTCATAGCAAGAAAGGAAAGGAGAAGAAGAGGGAGAGAGCATTGCACACATAGCCTATACACACCCACACATTCGGTTAGGGCAAGAAGAAGAGGGAGATTTAGCCAAAGAAAGAAAGGAAACAAGGTGTAAGAGGAAGTTTCACTGAGAAAGAAAAGAGCCTAGGAGCAAAGAATCAAAAGGGAGCCAAGCAAAACCCTTCTTAGGGCACCATTGAAGTAGGTTAACAATTTAAGATTGTGTTCCATGCTTTAGTTTATGCAATCAACATGTCTTTACAATCTTTCTATGGAACATGATTTTTTTCCTACATTCTTGACAAAATGCATGTATATTGGCTAAGCATGCGTGATTGATTGGGATGTTGGTTGATGAGATGGCATGAATATTGTTGTTGGGAAAGGATTAGGGTTAGATAATATTAGTTTCATGATGAACTATGATCATACATGATAAAAATGGATGGACTCTTTTGAAAACTATGCTTCCTCCATAAAAACTCCCTCTTAGCCAAATGAGAGAAGAAAGCCATACAAAATTGGTTGTGGAATTTCTACTTGTGCTTGGAAAGAAAAAAAAATTATGATGATGACTATAGAGGAAAGAAATCCTACCGCTTTAATGGTCTTAGTTTAAGAATAAAAGAGGAAAATCGAATTGCAAATTAACAAATCTCCTTAGCCCAAGTCCATGGAAATTCTTCTTGGAATTTATAAGCAATGCACCTTAAGATTATTTTTCAAGAGAAGGAAAATTATTCTTGAAATTATTAGAATTTTATTTGAAATGTACATTTCTATTAATTTCCAAGAAAGGAGAAATTCTTCTTGAAATTATTAGAATTTTATTAGAAATGTACATTTATATTAATTTCAAAGAAAGGAGAAATTCTTCTTGAAACTATTGGAATTTTATTAGATATGTACATTTATATTAACTTCCAAGAAAGGAGAAATTCTTCTTGAAATTATTAGAATTTTATTAGAAATTTACACTTGTATCAATTTCCAAGAAAGAAGAAATTATTCTTGAGATTATTAGAATTTATAAGAAATGTACATTAATAGTAATTTCCAAGAAAGGGAAAATTATCCTTGAAGTTATTAGAGTTTATAAGAAATGTAAATTAATAATGATTTTCAAGAAAGGAAAAGAACTATTCTCGAAGTTATAAGAATTTTAAGAAAAGATGTGCACTAACATTATTTTTCAAGAAAAGGAAAATTTTCCTTGAAACTTGTTAAAGAATTTATAAAGGTGGCCAAGTGTCCACAAGTGCCCAAGTGTGCACAATAATTTTAAAAAGAATGGCCAAGTGTCCACATAGTGCCCAAGTGAGCACAATGATTTTATAAAAGGTGGCCAAGTGTCCACAAGTGCCCAAGTGTACACAAAGAGTTATAAAAGTGGTCAAGTGTCCACAAGTGCCCAAGTGTGTATAATGATTTTATAAAAGGTAGCCAAGTGTCCAAAAGTGCCCAAGTGTGCACAAAGAATTCTAAAGGTGGTCAAGTGTCCACATAGTGCCAAGGTGTGCACAACTAATGTATAAACGCAAAATTGAGAATGGTTAGCATAAATGTTTTTGTTAAATTCATGATAATGCATTTTTATAATATGCAAGATGTTTTACTTGAAAAGAATATTATTTTATCACATTGAAATTTAAATTTATCATGCATTGCTTGCCAATTTATATTTATGAATAATGTTATATTTTATTTTCAAGAATGTAGAATTAAATATTTGGTGCTTGCACCCTAATACATTTAGATGTTTTTTAAACCCAAATTGTTAAGTTACTGGGAAACTTATGTTTCTCATTTATATGCTAATATGTATCAGATGCAGACGCTTAGCAAGGCCAAGAGATGGGAGGTTCATTTTGGTTAAAAGCAAAATTTTTGTAACCCCTAATTTAGGTCTTAGTCTAGATATATTTTGTTTTGGAATTAAGACTACTCTTTTGGCTGCATATATGAGATGTACATGGGAAATCCTTGGGAAGGGATATGTGAAGGACTGGTCCATCCTTAGAAATTTGTAAGGGAGTCTAAGTGACAGGCCTGTTGTCTCCTAACAACTTATGGATGGGTACTTCATATATCTGGGTACATGCTTACAGAAATGTAATGGACATTATTGGACATGTATTTATTTGAATTACATGAAAGTTTTAAATTTTCGCTATGTAGTTTAGTATTTTAAATTCTACTATGCATATGAGTTTTAATCTGAGCAAAGGATCCCAAACCTAATCCACTTAATATAACTTAATGGTACAAACGCTCAGATAATAATTAAATAAAGGATAAGAATAATGTACCGAATCTATCCGTTTACATCGGAGGAATTGTAAGACTGGATAGGGGCATTACATATAAAAAATTAAGATTAAGAATAATGTACCAACCTTATCTATTTACAATTGAGATGTTGTAATACTAGATAAGGCTGTTACACCAAGTGTTCAAAATTTTTCATAAAAGTGGCCAAGAATCTAAAATGTGACCAAGTGTTCACTATTCTTGTAAAGGTAGCCAAGTGTCCACATTTCTTAAAGTGTGACCGAAGGTGTTTAACACTTTAAGACAAGGTAAGTTTTAAAAATGAAATGAAAAGAAAATCATCAATTAATTCAATTTTTTGTATGTATCTCTTGGTATAAATTTTAGCAAGGTTCTTTATATTCTTTCTATGAAAATATGTTATATCTAAAATAAGAAATTCCATTTTTGACACATTGACACATCAATAAATCATACAATGCCTGCCCATATGTGTAAATGAATGAGATTATGTTTTAAATGATTAGAATGTAAATGAAATTGTTTTCTGTGCTTGCACAGCGGTACATATCAATAAATTTTTAAAATGTTGAATTGTTAAGCTACTGAGAAACTTGTTTTCTCATTTATGCACTGATATGTATCAGATACCGAGGTATAACGTTGTCATAGAGATTGAAGTGGCATGGGTGAAGGTTCCTTTTCTTAAGACTTTGTATTAAATATTCATATGTAATGTAGCCCTGTGTTTGGTTCTGATTCTACATTTATATTCTTTTTTAGTGGAATTAGGATTGTAATTCTTTTGGTTGTGAATAGGAGAAAGGGCAATAGTTATGTTAATACAAGTGAAGAGTATATCCATCTTAGGAATATTTTGGATCATAAATGTTTGAGTGACAAACCTGTCGTCTCCCTACCCTTGTGAAAAGTTTCTTCACAAATCTCCAATGTATTAAATTATGTAATACTTGGGAAAAGATATATGATGTCTAAATAATGTCTCAATGAATTTATTTTAAATGTATGACATTTTTATTTTTGCTATGCTTACAAGATATAATTTGAGAAAAAGGACCCAAACCTAATCAATTTTAATAATATTGTGATGGTATGAATGTTCAGACGTTATTAATGAATAATTAAGGTCAAGAATAATGTACCAAACTTATCTGTTTACACCTGAAGTGTTGTAATACTAGATAAAGGCGTTACATATGGGCCAAAGCAAATGATACTTTGTCTAACATCCCCGATGAAAGTTAACATCTAGGTTGCTAGTACATACCCAAGATCCACCTTTCGATGTTGATGCTCGCCCAGAGGATGAATAAGTCTGATGGGGTTACTTCATTGAATCTCTTCGCTTTGCCTATAAGGGTATTAGTTAAGATAGAGTGAAAGTACCTTAGATTGTCTGAGAGCTTTGTTGCTTTTGAGGTGCTAGGGGAGAAATGCTAGGGCGGGTGGTTATGTGGTTCCACATAGTATGGATAGTGACTGTTGTATTATTGAGGCATCCTTAATATGAATCTCCATTCAGTTCTTCTGTTGTCCACAAGTGATGCTGTGTTAATGCTACCTTAGCAACTACACCTATAGTAGTGAACCTATCGATGCAGCCTAGTGCAATGGTGAGTATCAAGGTCGTATTCCTTGAGAACAAGAATACACAGAGTTACTACTTGTTCTCTGTTATCTAGCCTAGCAATTAAAGTGATTAATTTTTATCTAAACTAATGTCTAACTACAAGCAATAATAAACTAACAGTGACAAGGAACAAAAGAAAATATACGGAGGTAAGAAATGCAAATTCATCAAGGAACCTACACTAGTTGGCAAACACACAAGGGATAATGGATTCCTGAATCTGACTATGCTACTTGTGAGTGAATTCTAAGTTAAATTCAATTTCCCTCTTGAGATAATTAAATTTCTAAATCTAAGAATCTACCACTGGATTCTCTTCCTAATGATTGATTTCATATCAGCCTTATCGGTCTAATTCACCACTATTAAGGATAGCAACTCCTTAATCCAGAGATTAATTAACCTTATCTCTAAGTGAAAATTAATTGTCCTCTGCGATTAGGTTCCAATTTCAATTATCATCTCTGGATCTCAAACAGGAATCTAATTAACATTCACAACGACGTCTCGCAATGAAAACTTATCGCAAAGAAGATCACAACATCAAAAATCAATATCCATACAAATTAAACAGAATACCAACACAGTCAGGGACCCCAATGGAGTTTACAGTTTTAGCCACACATATCTACAACAGCAGACAACTCCAACAACAGATAACCTATTAGATAGTTAATTAAATAGCAGATAAAAATAGTAAAAATTTATGTAATTCCTGTCTCCTCAATTGCCCAATAGTCTCTGTACAGAATGGTCGTTGGAAAACCACCAAAAAAGGACCAGAAAAATGCCAGAAATTCACCAAAAAATTCAAATCCCAAGTTGTCCAATGCTCCACGGGTCGAGGGTCAGGTCAGAAATGGGTCGGATCACCCGATGGATATGCACCTTTTCGGTCACCTGGATGGCAGTGGACAACTGGGGAACACCGAGGATGGCATATAGATAGTGAAACAGACGAAAACCAGATGGAAAACGCGAACAGGTCGTGAAATGCAACCATGTTGTGCCTCTCGGGTCACGTTACCTCCATCACGGATCTAGAGATTTGGGCAGCCAGTGAGCTGAGGGAAGGTGGCTAGTATGTCACTGAAGGTTGTAGGAGCGACTACGGTCGATGGGTCGACCAAAAAACAACGTGGAGGAGCTCCTTGTGCGTGGGTTGTGAACCAGGTCCTCACTTGGGTTTCTCTCTACCTCGGGTTACGGATGCCAGGAACGGGTGCCACGGACTGCCAAGATGGTAAAGGACCATCCGTGGAGCCTCTCCAATCGCTGCTTGGCCTCCCTTAGTGGCAATGAACCAATAGGTTCTACTCTCTCTCTCTCTCGTGATGGATCTCGTTTGGGTCACTGTTCAAATTGTTGAAAAACATGCTCCCTGGGTCTCACGCACGCTGCTCAGGTTTTCACTTGGTTGGACGCGCGGGTTGCTCCTTTTTCCTTTCCCTTAGCCTGGTTCAAGTCCCAATTAGCCCGGTACAAGGCCCAATAAACAAAATTAGCCTAAATGGCCTATTTTAAGTGCTTTAAAAACTGTTCATCTTCAAAATTGCTCCGTTTACTGATGATGACTTGATAAAATGCCTGAAAATGAAAATGAAGCAAACTTAGGTGATTTTAAGAATAAAACTACATAAAATGCTCAAAAATTGGACAATTAACATTAAGAAATTATTTATAAAATAAGACATATCAAATCACCCCACACTTAAGCTTTTGCTTGTCCTCAAGCAAACACTAACTCAATCTTTAAACAAAAAGAAATAGTTTCTCAAAGTCCATACCTAGTCCATAGTTAATAATGCCTAACACATCCCCTGTGAAACTTAATCATAGACTAAATTGCAAAACCTTGACGCAGAATGGAGATAATAATGATGGATGCACAACTTAGCCAAAAATTCAATGTCAATTATTTAAGAATCAATGCCTCTCAGAGATTACTCAAATCACTTAAAGTGTATACTGGTAAGGTACAAATCCCTCAACCAACTTCACAAGAATATGTCTACTATATGCTTGCTCATAAATCTCATCTCCGCTACTACTAAATATTGAATACCAAAATCAAGGGGGTTCTTAATAGGGTTGTAATGAGGTTAAGGTGATGGTAGGGAAGAAATTTTTGGTAGAAGTGGCATAGATGCTAAAAATTCATGCAATTAAAGCATCATGAAGGATTAAAGGATTAAATGCAACAAATGCTAAACATAACAATTCTTACTAAGTTTTCAATGAAGTTAGAGATGCTCAGAGAATATAATATCGACAGACAGACTAGTTTTATTATTATCTCTCTTTTTTTTCATCATTTTTTTTCATAATTAGCCTGCATGCTTATACTTTTGGATTGAAGGGAGCGTCTAGAATGATAAAAAAAAACTTAGTGTACTATTACAAATTAAGGCAGTGCATTTTTTTAAATCCATGTATAAAGAGTAAATCACACAAATTTCAACAAATGGAGTGAAGAAATAAGATAGTGTATAGAAAGGAATATGAGGTGTAAAATGTAAGTGATGAAGAAAAAGTCAAGGCCTAACAGTGGCTAACTAAGGAAGACACATGGGGTAGGCTTTTTGGCAAAAATAGTGTATCCTAAGTTGCCCAAATCATCTGATATTCAAAAGTTCATGTAACTTCAACAAGTATTACAGAGCAAGTTCTAGAGACATAATCAAGTGAAATACACACTCAACAAAAACAATTTGGAGCATATTTATAATGAATGCTTATCTTAGGCTTAAATATCACGTTTGAAGTATGGCTAAATTGCATATGGTTCTCAAATATTTCCATATGAATTACCAATCAAGCAGTGCATGCAAACTGCATTATCAACATCCTAAATCAAAATTGAACAATTTAAAAAAAAATCAAGCAACACTGATATGACCTGACCTTGGTAAAAAATGCATTAGACATTAATATTGCTTTCTAACATGCACTATGAGAAACATTTCCTGCCTATTCATGACTGAATCATACATGCTCAAAATACAATAAAAGACTTAAGTGCATAGAATCAAGCAAAATCAAGTATCCTATCCTATATCTACTATCAGCACAAATACAGCATCAACAAAAAGTAGCATCAATATGCAACATCCTAAACTAGCAGAGGAAAAAGGAGTCAAAATAATAGAAGCACACCACCCCAATCTTGAGGATTACACTATCCTCAGTGTACAACCAAAGGGTATCCCAAAAGAAAAAAAAGCATAAAGCGCAACAATAAGCAAAGATAATCTAAAAGTTTTAATGTACCTCAATAATTTGAAAAAGAAGAAAATAGAAAAAAAAATAACACAAATAAAGTAAATAAATAAATAAAAACATTGCTTCTTTTTTTTTTGAGTCTTTTAGCTGGACTCATTCCTTCTATCACTCTTGCAGGTAAAACACCATGTGCACTTGCTCCTCGACCTCTGATAAGTCTCCATAGTAGTGCTTCAGTCAGTGCCCATTGACTTTGAAATCTCTTTTTTCAGGATGATGCAGTTCCACTATGCCATAGGGAAAGACTTGCTTGACCACAAATGGTCCTGACCATCGACTCTTAAGCTTTCCTGGAAAAAGACAAAGACGTGAGTTATAAAGTAATACCCTATCTCCCACCTAAAAATCTTTAGAGCCATGCAGCCTTTGATCATGCCACTTCTTTCCATAAGCTTGGTGGCGCCATTCTTCTAGCTCATTCAACTGCCATAACCTCTCTTTAACTGTAGAAATAACATCAACATTGCATGTTTTAAGGGCCCAAAGTGCCCTGTGTTCTAATTCTACAGGTAAATGACAAGTCTTTCCATATACTAGCTTATATGGTGTAAATCCAGTAGAAGTTCTATAGGTTGTCCTGAATGCCCATAATGCATCATCCAATTTGGATGCCTAATCCTTCCTACTTACCCCCACGATTTTCTCTAAAATTCTCTTTAAACCCCTATTAGTTACCTCTACTTGTCTACTAGTCTGCGAGTGATAGGGTGTTAAAAACCTATGAGATACCCCATAATGTTTAAGCACTTTCTCAAGTTAGAAGCTACAAAAATGGGTTCCTCTATCACTAATCAGGCCCTAGGTGTACCAAAGCTGGCAAACAATTTTTTAAGGAACCTAGTCACTACCCTGGCATCATTAGTGGGGAAAGCCTGAGCTTTTGGCTACTTGGAAAGATACTCAACAGCCATAAGTATATACTTATTACCAGATGAGGAAGGAAAAGGGCCCATGAAGTCAATACCCCACACATCAAAAATTTCAACCACTTGCATACTCGTTTGAGGCATTTCATCACGAGCGAAGATGTTACCTGACCTCTGACAAGCATCACAAACCTGACATATGCTCTAGCATCCTAGAATATGGTTGGCCAGTAGAACCCTGCATCAAACACCTTCCTAGTAGTGTGGTTTGCAGCTTGGTGGCCTCCTGTTGGTCCTTCATGGCAATGCCTTAAAATCTGGTGGATTTCCTCCCCATGTATGCATCTCCTGATTACTTGGTCTACACAAATACGAAACAAGAAAGGATCTTCCCAAATGTAGTATTTCAACTCAGTAAAGAATTTCTTCTTTTACTGGGTAGTCATACCCTTTGGTAAAACCCTTGCAACCAGATAGTTAGCATAATCACAAAACCAAGGGGAATTAGTACATACCTGAACTGCCTCTAAATGCTCATCTGGGAAGTTATCATCAATGGCTCTCTCATCCACGATCTCCCAATTTGGATTCTCCAACCTTGATAGGTGATCTACAGCCAAGTTGTCTGCACCCTTCTTATCCTTAATCTCAATATCAAATTCCTGCAAGGGCAAAATCCATCTCATGAGTCTAGGCTTAGCATCATGCTTACCAAAAAAATACTTCAAGGCTGAATGATCTGTGTAAACCATGGTCTTGGATAGCACCAAATAGCATCAAAACTTGTCGAAAGCATAGACCACTGTAAGTAACTCCTTTTCAGTAGTGGTATAGTGCTCCTGGGCATCAGTTAAGGTCTTGCTAGCATAATAAATTGGTTGGAACTTTTTATCAATCCTTTGACCTAACACAGCTCCAACTACAAAGTCACTAGCATCACACATTAGTTCAAAAGGCAGCCCCCAATTAGGTGAAACCATGATAGGGGTTGTGATTAGTTGTGTAACATCCGCTCCTAATACTTGCATTTTATGATAACGTTGTTATTATTGTTATAGTTAGTGTTAATTGTGGAGGGTTAAGGATGATTGATTAAGGAGTTAAAATGAACATTTTTATCATTATATTATCACTTTTGTGATAAAAGAATGAAATTGGAAATTTAGTAAGGAAGGGTAAAATGGTAATTTTACCATGAAATGAATATTTAGTTTAATTCTTTTATTTCATGAAGTTCTGTCAAAGGACTCTTATTATTTTCATTTAAGAGAGAAGAAGAATCTAGTTTTACAAGAAATTACTTACATTGATGTTGAAAGACAATTTTTCCTAAAAAGGGTAAAATTGTAATTTTACACTATGGTTATGATAGCAATTTTATATGATATGAGAAAATTTTAGTTTTTACTCTAAATATTCTATGAAGGTGGGAATTAGAAATCCTTACTCATTCTTGATCAAAAGAAGAAAGAAAGAGAGTGAAATGATAGTTTTAACATAAAGGACAAAAAGGTAATTTTTCATTAAGGGCAAAATTATAATTTTGCTAAAATAAGAGTAAATTAGTAAATTCATGAAAATGAGCCTTATGAAATTTTATTTAAGTGATTTTTACTCCTTGAAACCGAAAAGAGTGAAAAATGGACCAAAAATGGTCAATTTGGACTTAATGGCAAAAAGGCACTTTTCTTAGGGACTAAAATGCAATTTTCAAAAAGTTAAGGGACCACTATGCAATTTCAAAATTATTGAAGGGCATAACAGTCCTAGCCCATGGAAGTTGCATAAAATTACAATTTCTAGGATAGACAATGCCATTGTTGAAAAAGAAAAGAAAAAGGATGAAATGGACAATTTAACAAGAATGACATTTTTGTAAATAATTCAAACCTTAAATTCAGCCTCCTTCTTCTCCCACATACTAGAAGTGTCGTTAAAGGTGGAGAGGAAGAGGAAGAGGCTGAATTGCATATCTACCTTGGAGAAGAATAAGCTTTCATCAAAACAACTAGGAAAGCACACATATATTAGCTTTTCAAGGTAGATAAACAATCCTATGCCATTATTTTCATGTTTTATGGTATGTTTATGGTGTCTCCAAATTTGTAAGAATGATGGCTATTTCTCTCTCTACATATTTATGGTGGATTTGCATGCTTGGAGGTGAAATATGTTGGAAACAACTTGTGGTTATGACTATAGACATGTAGGAAAGCATGGAAACTCATGAAATGGTAAATTTTCATGGATGGAACTTTGATTTTGCCAAACCCTAACTTGTGTTAAGGTTGAGTTTTTGTTTTTAAGAGTGAGAAAATGGTGTTTTTGCATGGTTTTTGCATGAATGTCATTGTATTGTAAGCAAAGTGATGAAGCAACTTCATTTTGCTTGTTTTCTCACCTTGGCCAAATTGCTAGGGCTATAATGGTGCTGAATTTTGGCAAAATTTTAGGCTAGAAAGTGTGCTATAAAGAGTGAGAAAATGGTAAGAGAGATAAAGTCTAATTAGATTAATGTTTAGACATTTTTCTCATTTTCTAGTTTCACCATAAACCGCGGGAATGGGATAAACCTATTTTGGCCGAATGAGTTCATGTGGTTGGTATTGAAATTTTTACTTGTAAATGGTTAGAAAGCCTTGTAAAGGTCATCATAAGGAAATAGGAGAGAGAAAGTTATGGTAAATTTTATGCTTTAGTAAATTGTCTAATTTGAAGCCTTACCATTTCACCTTAAAAGTGTGCACAAAAATGTAAAGTTTTGGGATTAGATGTATTTCCATCATTGATATGAATAATGATTTAGAAAAGTATGAAAAAGGATGGCTTAAAGTGCACTTACACAATTTTGAGGTGTGAGAAAGTGTTAGGCATAATTATTGGAATTGTTACCAAAATGTTTAAATGGTGAAAATGATGCTAGAAAGGAATCAAAGGAGTTAGAAATGCCATGTTCTCATGATTTCCTTGCCTTGGCCGAATGGAATATAGGATTTTCCCTAGAATGGCTAAACTTGTATGTCAATTGAGAGTAGCCTAAAGTGCCATCTAAATTGGCCTATGTTATAGGAAAAGAGGGAAAATGATGTAATGATCAAGAATGAATGGTAAATAGTATGCATTTTGCCATTGATAGAAAAATGTCCAAAATCATGTGAATATGATTGAATAGCATAGAAATGCTTAATGTAATTGTGAAAGGCAAGGTTAAAGCTTCCTTTTGGGGAAAGATCTGGTGTATACTCCCAAGGAATGAAATGAGGAGTAATGATCTGGTGTATACCTCCTAAGAAAAGCTTCCTTGTGGGGAATGATTTGGTGTAAACTCCCAAGGAATTAAATGAGGAGGAATTATCTGGTGAATACCTCCTGAGACTAAAAGCCTGTGAAGGAATGATCTGATGTATACCTTCCAGGGAAGTTACCTTGAGGGGAATGATCTGATGTAAACCCCCAAGAAATTGAAATGTAGGAGGAATGATCTGGTGTATACCTCTAAAGAGCATAGTTAAGTGGGAGGGAATGATCTTATGTATACCTTCCCAGAATTGATTATTTATGAAATGTTATGTTATGTATGGCGTGAACATGATTTATGTGATTATGATTATGACATGTAAGCATTGAATGCTTGTAGTCCATTCCATGAATGACTTAATTGACTGTGTATTTCATTTCTATAGCTACATCCACAAATGTTTTCATGATAAGTCGTATCCAAGTATCTATATGAAAAGAGTTTTGAAATTAAAACGCATCTAGAGTGTTTTCTGTATGATTACAGTGGTACATGTCAGTTGTCTTAAAATAAACTGGTTATTTATCTACTGGGAATGTATTTCTCATTACTGAACTGATATGTATCAAATGACTAGATATTACATGATAATCAAGGTAGAGTTGTACACAGTGGAAATTCCCTTTTTGGGAACTTTCACTATTATCAAGAATGTTTATGTTATCACTATTTTTGAGTTTCCTATGGAATAGATAAGTATATAAATATATAGCTATAGCCCAACCTTTTGGAGTCCTAATTCTACATGTTCTTTTTGGGTTAGAATTAGGGCTGGCATTTTTTTGGCTGTATATAGAAAGAAAAAGGGCATATGTATAGGGATATGTGAAGGAACAATTCACCCATGATATTTTGTAAAAGGAGTATGAGTGGTAGGCTTGTTGTCTCCTTACTCCTTATGGATGGGTACTTCATCTATCCCAGTGTATGTATACAAACGATGTACTAAACAGTTATCATAATGTATATATATATATGTATCAGAAAAGTTTTTATATTTTTTGTTGTAATTTTTAGTATTTTATATTCCGTTATGCCAAAGCATTTTACTTGAGCATGAGAACCCAAACCTAATTGAAAAATAAATCTATAATGTATTGGATGCTCAGGAGATTTAAATAAAATTAAAGACTAGAATTAATGTAAACAATCTTGTGAATGTCGAGGAACTAAGTTTGCTTCTTTACATCGTGTAAGTATATGCTCTAAATTAAGCAAACAATGGGAGAAAGAGTTACCAAAAAATGAGAAGTCATCCATAAATACCTCCATAGACTCCTCAATCATGTCATGGAAGATTGCCATCATACACTGCTGAAAAGTGGCTGGTGTGTTGCATAGTCCAAAAGGCATCCTCCTGTAAGCGAATGTCCCATATGGACAGGTAAAGGTAGTCTTCTCTTGGTCTTCAAGTGCAAAAGGAATTTGAAAAGAACCTGAAAAACCATTAAGAAAGAATAAAACATGTGACTTGCCAAACGTTCAAGCATTTGGTCAATGAAAGAAAGAGGAAAATGGTCTTTCTGGGTTGCATCATTGAGCCTCCTATAATCAATGCAAACCCAAAAACCTATTACCATCCTAGTGGGTATCATCTCATCCTTCTCATTCTTGACCACTGTCATGCCACCCTACTTTGGTACAACCTGCATAGGACTCACCCAAGAGCTATTAGAAATAAGATAAATCAAACCTGTATCAAGAAGTTTTATTACCTCTTTCTTCACCACTTCTTTCATGTTTGGGTTCAACTGTCTCTATGGCTGCACCACTGGCCTATAGCTATCCTCCATCAGGATCTTATGTGAACAATAGCTAGGATTAATCCTAGGAATGTCCACCATCTTGTAAGAAAAGGCCCTAGGGTATTTCCTAAGAGAGGTCAAAGTCATTTCCCTCTCCTTAAGTGTCAAGTTAGCTGCTATGATTACTGGTAGCTTCTTCGCCTCATCCAAATAGGCATAGCTCAAGTGCTTGGGTAACTCTTTCAATTACAGGGCTGAGGGGTCCTCAATTGAAGGTTTCACCTTCTGTACCTCTGACCTGTCAAGAGAAATAAAAGGGTCAGTAGAATTGCTAGGCTCGATAGCCAACAAATGAGCTAGTTGTTCCAACACTTGCTCGTTGGACAACTTATCCTTATCTTCTTGTAATGCCACTTGTAAAGGGTTAGCAATTAAAATTCCTGCAATTCAGACTCAACCACATCATCTAAGACATCCACAGAATATACAAAATCATCATGATCTAAAGATTGTCTCTTCGAGGTAGCTAAGTCGAAAGTAACAATTTCATCCCCTACTCTAAGTTTCAACTTCCCATCACAGACATTTATAATAGCCCTAGACGTTGCAAGGAAAGGCCTACCTAGAATCAAGGGTACATTACTCTCACCCTCCATATCCATCACAACAAAATCAAAAGGAAATATAAATTTATTAACCTTTACAAGGACATCTTCAACTATACCTCTAAGATATTTAACAGTTCTATCAGTCAATTGTATATTCATCCAAGTAGGTTTTGGCTCACTCAATCCTAGGCTATCAAACAAGCTAGTAGGCATCAAATTTATGCTAGCTCTTATATCAGCTAAAGCATCCATGATAGAAAATTCACCAATTACACAAAGGTACAGTAAAACTCCCTAGATCACGCCTCTTAACAGGTAGCTTATTTTGTAGGATTGCTGAGCACTCCTCATTCAATGTCACCAGCCCCAAATCCTTTAGTGTCCTCTTGTTGCTCATTATTTCCTTCAAGAACTCTGCATAGCGAGGCATCTGCAAAATGGCTTCAACAAAAGGAAGGTTAATCCTCAGCTGTTTAAATAGATCAAGAAACTACCAAATTATTGATCCACCTTCTCCTGCTTCAGTTTAGCAGGGTATGGAATGGGTAGCTGGTACTCTCTTACAGGGCTCTTCTTGCCCTCAACTTGCACTGGCTTAGTTACCTCAAGCTCTTGGTCCTTACTGACTGTTGCATCCTACACATCAGTATTATCATCATTAGGTAAAAGTAAAGGACTAGATACTTTCTTGCCTAATCTTAGAGTAATAGCCTTGCAATGCTCCCTTGGATTAGACTCTGTGGTGTTGGGGAGTGTCCCTGGCTGTCTCTCAGCCAACACCTTAGAAATCTAGCCTATCTAGTTCTCCAAGTTCTGAATGGAGGCTTGCTAGTTTCTAAGTGTTATGTTTGTTTGCTGAAATTTGCTCTCTAAAGTGGACACAAACTTCATGATCAATTCCTCCAAATTGGGCTTCTTCTCCTGCCCTTAAGGAAATTGATTAGGAGCAGCTTGCTGCTAAGGTTGCTACTGGTGCAACCACTGAAAACCTGGTGGACCCTGGTTATTAGTGTTTTTCCATCCAAAATTTGGATGATTCCTCTACCTAGGGTTGTACGTATTGCTGTATAGATTGTTCTGCTATCTTGGAGCATTCCCCATGTAATCTACCTGTTCAAAATTAGAAGAACACTGTGAAATGAAAATGAAAAAGAGGAGTTAGCAAACATACCTCCCACATTACAATTGACACTATAATGCAAGACACCACAGAACTCACAGCTTGACTGTGCTGCTTGCACTGGCATTTAGAGTTAGTCGATCTTCTTAGCCAGAAGCTCCACTTAAACTACCAAGGTTTATATAGAGTCTAACTAGTTGACCACTCCTTGATGTCCTAGCCTATCCCTTGAGGATTCCACTGATAGTTCATTGCCATTTCCTCTACTAAATTCTGTGCCTGTTCAGGGGTTTTATTGTTTAATGCACCCCCTGCTACCACATCCACCATCTACCTTGTGGCTGTATTTAAACCACTATAAAAAGTCTATACCTGCATCCACACAGGAAATCCATGATACGGCAACACCTTAGCAAGTCTTTGTATCTTTCCTATGCATCATACATGCTCTCATCATCCATCTGCACAAAAGAAGAGATGTCGTTACGCATTTTTGCAGTCTTAGCTGGTGGAAAATATTTGTACAAAAACTTTTCAACCAAATTATCCTAAGTATTGATGGAGTTAGGTGGTAGGGATTGTAGCCATCTCTTCACTTTGTCTCTCAAGGAAAATGGAAACAATCTAAGCCGAATGGCGTCATCGGTAGTTCCATTAATCTTGAAAGTGTCACATATCTCCAAGAAATTGGCTATGTGAGCGTTAGGGTCTTTGCTAGGCATCCCTCCAAATTGTGCAGTTTGCTGGACCATCTGGATCACATTTAGCTTAATGCACATATATGTCCCTTCCAATGAAGGTTTAACGAACTCATTCATCGTTCGTTTGGCATCATCATTGTTATTTGCAGCTGCCATCTTTGGTGAGGTAGGATCAGGGATCTCAACTGGTTCTTCCTCTAATATCTCAACTGGCACCTCCTCTTGACAATGGTGTGCATGAGTTCACAATAGTCATTCTAGATCGAATAGAGGGTCTACAGGTATAGGATTGGAACTCCTGGTCATAAACTACCTGAATCCAATAACAGTGAAATAGCCCACCAACTAGATCAAGGAGTAATATGCCAAAACAAAGAGTAAACTAGGATAGCTAAAAACCAACGACAAAAACAAAAACAAAACAACTAAAAACCCACTAAAATAATGAAATAATTAATCTAAAAATAAAATAAAATAACAAGAGACACAATGAAATTAATAAAAGCTAATAACTGAACAAAGAGAAAGACACAACTAAACAGAAATAGAAACAAAACAAATTAAAGTGGCTAAAGTAATAGATAGCAATTTCACTCTAGTTTTTACAAACAATCCCCGACAACAGCACCAAAAACTTGATGCTGTGCTAATGCTACCTAAGCAACTACACCTAAGGCAGTGAACTTATCGATGCAGCCTAGTGCAATGGTGAGTATCAAGGTCGTATTCCTTGGGAATGGGAAAGCGCAGAGTTACTACTTGTTCTCTGTTATCTAGCCTAGCAATTAAAGTGATTAATTTTTATCTAAACTAACGTCTAACTACAAGCAATAATAAACTAACAGTGACAAGGAACAAAAGAAAATATATGGAGGTAAGAAATACAAATCCATCAGGGAACCTACACTAGTTGGCAAACACACAAGGGATAATGGATTACTGAATTTGACTATGCTACCTGTGAGTGAATTCTAAGTTAAATTCAATTTCCCTCTCGAGATAATTAAATTTCTAAATCTAAGAATCTACCACTAGAATCTCTTCCTAATGATTGATTTCAGATTAGCCTTATTGGTCTAATTCACCACTATTAAGGATAGCTACTCCTTAACCCAGTAATTAATTAACCTTATCTCTAAGCGAAAATTACTTGTCCTCTATGATTTGGTTCCAATTTCAATTATCATCTCTCGATCTCAAACAGAAATCTAATTATCATTCACAACGACGTCTCGCAATGAAAACTTAAACAGTATATGCATAACTGCAAAGAAGATCACAACATCAAAAATTAATATCCATACAAATTAAACAGAATACCAACATAGTCAAGGACCTCAATGGAGTTTACAATTTTAGCCACACATATTTACAATAGCAGACAATTCCAACAACAGATAACCCATCAGACAGTTAATTAAATAGCAGATAAAAATAGCAAAAATTTATGTAATTCCTGTCTCCTCAATGTCCCAATGGTCGTTGTACAGAACGGTCGTTTGAAAACCACCAAAAAAGGACCGAAAAACTACTAGAAATTCATTAAAAAATTCAAATCCCAAGCTATCCAACGCTCCACGGGTCGAATCCCATGGTCTTGGGTACCCAACGGATCTGCACCTTTCTGGTCAGCTGGATGACGGCGGAAGGCTAGGGAACAACGAGGATGGCACACTGATGGTGATACGGATAAAAACTCGATGGAAAACGTGAACTGGTCGTGAAATACTACCAAGTCGTGTCACCTCCATCATGGGTCTGGCAATTTAGGTGGCTGGTGAGCTGAGGGAAGGTGGCTAGTGTGTCATTGAAGGTTGTAGGGGTGACGGCGGCTGGTGGGTTGGCCAGAAAACGACGTGGAGGAGCTCCTTGTGCGCAGGTTATGAATCGGGTCCTCACTTGGGTTTCTTTCTCCCTCGCGTTACGCACATCAGGAACGAGCACCACGAACTGCTAAGACGGTGGAAGATCATCACAGAGCCTCTTCGATCGTTACTTGGCCTCCCTCAGTGGCGGTGAACCCATGGGTTCTCCTCTCTCTCTCTCTCTCACGATGGATCTCATTCAGGTCACTATTCAAATTGTTCAAAAACGTGCTCCCCGAGTCTCACACACCCTGCTCAAGTTTTCACTTGGTTTGACGAGCGGGTTGCTCCTTTTTCCTCTCCCTTAGCCCGGTTCATGGCCCAATTAGCCCGGTCCAAGGCCCAATAAACAAAATTGGCCAAAATGGCCTATTTTAAGTGCTCTAAAAGCTGTTCAAGCTCAAAATTACTCTGTTTACTGATGATGACTTGATAAAATCCCTAAAAATGAAAATGAAGCAAACTTAGGTGATTTTAAGAATAAAACTACATAAAATGCTCAAAAATTAGACAATTAACATCAAGAAATTATGTATAAAATAAGACACATCAACAAGCGTAAATGCCACTCGAGGCCCAGTATAGACATATAAAAATTTGTTCCTCCTAGCCAAAATGAAATGGTGTCTAGCTCATTGCATTCAGAAATTTGTTCCTTTAGGGCAAAGGTACTACAGAACTCTAGGGTCAGTTCCTTATACATTGGTTTTCTTATGCTAAAGAACCTGGCATACAGGAGTGTGTCCAAGAGTATGGTCTGTTCTGCAGTTAAGCTAGCTGAGATGTTGGCATCAATGCAAAGTTCAGACCCTATGATTTTTAAGCAAAATTCCTAATACTTCTCTTCTTGATCATCTTCGTCAAATGTAAGTAATATATGTCGATCACTTGAGGTGACACTATGTGACGAGGAACTTGACACTGTCCAATGAGTGTTTCCTTCGTTCTCTGATGTAACGCTTGAAGATGAGGAAGTCGACATAATCCTAGATTGGCATAAGTTGGTTACGAAGAATTAAAGATTAAGAGCAAATATGATTTTCTAAGTGAACACAACATCATCCTATTAATTATAATTTTCTTGAATAAATAAATAAAATAGAATAAAATAAAAGAAAGATCTTATAGCTAGATTATTGATGCATGCATGAAAACGAACAAGAATCTTGTTTAATTCTTCATGATAATAATTTATTTTCCAAAATAATAACAAAAGAGATCAAGAATGTGGTTCTTTATTTTTCAAGAATACGGTTTCTTTTTCAAGGTTCAATTAAAGAGTGGTTCTTTGACATTCATATGGATACAAGAATATGGTAATCATTTAAAAGACTCAAGATTCCATCAAGAAACCATAAAATCTATAGAAAGAAAATGTTAAAGAGAGGTCCAAGATTGTATAGCTTCTAACACATGGGATGATTAAAAGAAATCATAAAGAAGATATGAATCTTGAAAGCTATAATGATGCCATGGCAATTGTATGCACATGAGAGATCAAAGAGGCATGAATCACTAAAAAGAAAATTATTAAAAACTGAAACTTGAAATCTAATATTATGAATTTGCAAGAAGAAATATGAAAGAATTATGAATCTGAAGAAAAAAATTAATGTATGAAATTTAATGAATGCAAATAATATTCTTAACATGAGAAAAAGAAAATTAGGGAAGAAAATACTTACTTGAAGTGAGAACTAGGCGTGAGAGAGAGAGTTAGGGAGGCTGAGAATGCAAGGGAGAGAGTGTGAAATTGTGCTTACCAATTGTGAGGGGTGCACAACTTTTCCTCTTGAATAAGCAAGGGAATTCCTTCTCCTTATGGAAGACCAATTTCACACACAAAGGAAGGGACATGCTAGCATTTTTTAATTTAAATTTTAGGATAAGCCATTTATATTTATTTATTTATTTATTTTAAAAGATCGTAAGGATTTTATCTTCAAGATGATTTTGAATTACTTTTAGGATCATCCTTAAAAGATTCTAAAGAAATCTTATCCTTTAATATTTAAAAAATTTTGAAATTTAATTCAAGGGCTTTTTATCAAATTTTAAAATTTTAAGAATAAGGCACATTCAAATCAAAATGGCTTATCATGATAGCTAGGCCCTCTTTTTTTTTTTCTCTAGACTTCTTGGATATATTCTCTTTGCTCATCCAAGTAAGTTAGAAGAAATTTTTATTAACTATAAAAAATAAAAAATTATTAATTTTGTTCAAAATATACAAAATAAAAGAGAATTAAATTTTTGTTTTTTTTTTCTCGAGTCCACTAACTGAACTTATTTAATTACAGGTCATGAAGGAATATTTCCTAGTCCTTTATTGGGTCTCCATGATAATGTTTGAGACGGTGCCCATTTACCTTAAATTTTCCTTGATTAGGGTCATGAATTTCAATGGCACCATAGGGAAATACCTGCTTGACTGTGAAAGGTCTTGACCATCAACTTCTTAATTTTCCTAGAAAATAATGGAGACGTGCGTTGTACAAAAGTACCTTGTCTCCTACTTGAAAACTCTTAGACCCACATATTCTTTTATCATGCCATTTCTTCATTTGAGCTTTGTAGATGGAAGAATTTTCATACGGTTGATGTCGCCATTCTTACAACTCATTAAATTGCCATTATCTTTCTTTCCTTGAAGAAATAATGTCAAAGTTACATGTTTTAAGGGTCCATAGGGCCCTGTGTTCTAGTTCAACAAGTAAGTGGTAGGATTTTCCATACACAAGTCTATAAGGTGTGAATCTAGTAGATGTTCTATAGGCTATTCTAAAAGCCCATAATGCATCATCTAATTTAGCCACCCAGTCTTTTCTATTTATTCCCACAGTCTTTTCTAAGATTCTTTTAAGTCCCCTATTGGTTACTTTAACTTTTCCACTAGTTTGTGGGTGATAAGGTGTAGTAAATCTGTGTGATACTCCATAGCGTTTAAGTACTTTCTCTAATTGGTAGTTACAAAAATGGGTTCCTCTATCGCTAATTATTGCTCTAGGTATGCCAAACCTAGCAAGTAGTCTTTGTGAGAACTTAGTGACTACCCTAGCATCATTGGTGGTGAAAGCCTGGGCTTCTGGCCACTTTGAGAAGTATTCAACTGCTACTAGAATATATCTATTTCCATAGGAAGAAGGGAAAGGTCTCATAAAATCTATACCATATACTTCAAATATTTATATGACAAGTATGCTAGTTTGGGGCATTTCCTTTCGAGCAGAGATATTACCTGGCCTTTGGCATGCATCACAAACCTGAACCTACTTTCGTGCATCTTGGAATATAGTTAGCCAATAAAACCCTGCTTATAGAACCTTTCTGGTAATATGGTTAGCAGCTTGATGTCCTCCTATTGGACCTTTGTGACAATGGCTTAGAATCTAGTTGATCTCTTCCCCATGTACACATATTCTAATTACCTGGTCTGCATATATTTGAAATAGAAATTGGTCTTCCCAAATATAATATTTCATTTCAGTAAAGAATCTCATCTTTTGGTGAGTTGTCATACACTTGGGTAAGATTCTAGGACCAAATAGTTAGCATAATTTGAGAACCAAGGGAGGTCAGTGTATACCTGCATTACCTCTAAGTGCTCTTCTAGAAAGTTGTCATTTATAGCCTTTTCATCCAGAGGATCAAGGTTAGGGTTCTCTAGTCTCGATAGGTGGTCTTCAGCTAAATTTTTTGCACCCTTCTTGTCTTTAACCTCTATGTCAAATTCTTGCAGCAATAATATCCACTTGATTAGTCTAGGTTTAGCATTATTTTTCAAAAATAAGTACCTCAAAGCTGAATGATCCATGTAGACCACGGTCTTTGATAATACCAAGTAGCTTCGAAACTTATCAAATGCATATACCATTGTAAGTAGAACTACTCCAACCACATAGTCATTAGTGTCACACATAAGTTAAAAGGTAATCCCCAATTAGGAGATATCATAATGGGGGCTATATTCAGTCTCTCTTTTAATAACTTAAATGCCTATATACAGTTAGTATCAAATTCAAAAGGTGTATCCTTGGCAAGCAGCTGAGTCATGGGTCTGGTAATTTTTGAGAAGTCTTTGATGAATCTCCTATAGAATCTGACATGTACTAGGCTTCTTATTGCTTTAACAGAGCTAGGCACTGGAAGCTTTGATATAACTTCAATTTTTGCCTTATCTACATCTAGTCCTATATGAGATATTTTATGATCTAGGACAATTCCTTCCTTAACCATGAAATGGCAATTTTCCCAATTAAGAACCAAATTTGCCTTTACGCATCGTGCTAACATTTGTTCTAAATTGGCTATACAATATGTGAAGGAATTGCCAAAAATAGAAAAATCATCCATGAACACTTGCATTGAATCCTCAATCATGTCATGGAAGATTGCCATCATACACCTTTGAAAAGTGGTAGGTGTATTACAAAGTCCAAAGGGGATTCTCTTATAAGCAAATGTTCCATAGGGGCAGGTAAAGGTAGTATTCTCTTAGTCCTCGGGAGCAATAGGTATCTGAAAATATCCTAAAAAACCATCAAGGAAACAATAAAACATGTTACTTGCCAATTGCTCAAGCATCTGATCAATGAATGGAAGGGGAAAGTGGTCTTTTTGAGTTACATCATTTAATTTGCATTAGTCTATACAGACCCGATAACCTGTTATCATCCTTGTCAGTATAAGCTCATCCTTCTTATTCTTTATTACCGTAGTGCCTCCTTTATTTGGCACTACCTGTACAGGACTAACCTAGGAGCTATTAGAAATGGGATAGATTAAACCTGCATTTAGAAGCTTAATCACCTCCTTCTTTACTACCTCTTTCATATTAGGGTTCAGACGTCTCTGTGGTTGTGCCACTGGCTTATAGCTATCTTCCATTAAAATCTTGTGAGAGTAGTAACTAGGATTTATCCTAGGGATATCTGAGATTTTATATGCGAAAGCTTGGGGGTACTTTTTAGGAGAGATTAGGGTCATCTCCTTTTCTTCAGGAGTTAAATTTGTTTCTATAATTACTAGCAGCTTCTCTTCCTTATCCAAATAAGCATAATTCAAATGTTTTGGTAACTCTTTTAATTCTAGGGCTAAAAGGTCCTCAATTGAAAGTGTTACCTCTTTTTCTTTTGGCCTATCTATAGAAAGGATATGATCTGTAGTTTCATCTGGTTCAGCTAAGACAGGATTGCTAGGCTCCGCATCTAATAAACTTTTTAATTGTTGCAACACCTATTTATTTGTCAAACCATCATCTTCTGGTGGAGTCTCTTAAGAAGAGTTGCTCAATAGGAATTCTTGTAAATATGCTTTTATTTCATTATCGAGGACATCCATTGAGTATACAATATCATCATAGTTTATGGATTGTCGAATGGAATTGGCTAGGTTAAAGGTGACTGTCTCATCCCCTACTCTGAGTTGTAAACTTCCATTGCAAACATCTATAAGAGTTCTAGATGTTTCGAGGAATGGTCTTCCTAAAATTAGTGGTATGTTACTCTCACCTATCATATCCATCACCATAAAATCCATGGGAAAGATGAACTTATCTACTCTTACAAGTATATCTTCTACTATACCCCTAGGATACTTAATTGTTCTGTTTGCCAATTATATGCTCATCCTAGTGGGTTTTGGTTCACTCAGCCCAAGTTTATCAAAAAATTTGGTTGGCATTAATTAATGCTAGCTCCCAGGTTAGCTAAGGCATCCTTAATCAGGAGTTCACCAATTACACAGGGCACGGTAAAATTCCTGGATCACATTTCTTTGTGGGCAACTTGTTTTGTAAGATGCTGAGCATTCCTCATTTAGAGTTACTAGTCCAAGGTCTTCTAATTTCCCTTTGTTGCTCAAAATCTCCTTTAAGAACTTTGCTATATACTCTATGCTATTCTCTACATATACTCTAGGGTGAATCAACCCATGCCAATAGTTATGCTTAACTCTAAGAATGTGTTTCTCATATGGCCTTTGGGAGATAACACTAACTTAAAGTTCGCAACCATCATGATGTTTTCGAAATCATCTAAGTTCAAGTGGATGTTTAACCATCCCAATTTATGGCACAACCGTAGAATGCCCAATGGTCGTCCCATACCGACAATCAGTCACTTGATCATGAGCCTATCTACCTAAGGCATACACTGAGAATACTTTCCTCTTTCCCTTTTTTTTGTTTTCTTCTCTCTTTTTATTTCACTATCACAAGGGTCTCATTACCCAATTGATTCGTGACTCTATCTTTGGCATGTTATCCACTACATCCCTAGGTTAGATCCTTAGTTTGAGTGAAAATTTGGGCTAATCTAAGCTTAAAAGGGTCAATTGAGCTCATTATCCTTTTAGAAGTTAGCAGTCGACTTCTCTCTATCTGGCAATCGGCTACTAGCTTACTGTCTAACATTTCTACTTTTGGTCGAGTGCTACCAGTCGACTGCTAGGGCTTGGCAGTTAGCTACTAGCCTCGACAGTCAACTTCCAAGGGTCTGGCAGTCGACTACTGGCCTACCGTGAGACTCCCTATAAAAATTTGGGCTTGACAATCGACTACTAGGGCACGATAGTCGACTTCCAGGGGTCTGGCAGTCGGCTACTAGTGCTTGGTTTACTTTAAAAATTATGGTTTTACTCAGAGTTTGGCCCTCAAAACATGTTCTTAAATCACTTAAAATCTTGAGCTCATTGCCAACATTCAGCATCATTTCTCATTTAGAAAATGTCCATAGCTTAACATGTTCAAACTAAGATTAAACCAAATCTTTCTCACTTAAGGAAAAAACCCAACTTCAAAAATCATTCACAAGCATAAATGAGCAAGGTAAATCAGGACACATTACCTAATAGCAGTTAAAACACATAGAATGTAGGTTTAAAAACTCTGGTATGCTGGAAGTGCAGGGGTTTAAGGCTTCAACAAGGGTTTAAGGAAGTTTTAGGTAATTTCCATCTAGTCCCTAAGCTCTTTTGCACTCTTAGACTCACTCATTTTTCCCTTTTCAATTGAGTCCCTAGCCATCTCTTGCTAAAACTTCATGGATTTCCTTTCAATTTAGTCCCTAGGCTAATGCAACTATAAGCACCAATGCAACATACACAAGCATTAAGATTAACTTGACAACTAAAAAACATCTCTTTAATCATATTAGGAGTGGATGTTATAATGGGAAAGCCCAGAGTTACTAGTTACTCGTTGTTATTTAGCCTAAGAAGAATAGTGGTTTATCTAAACTAAATCTAACTACTACTATTGAGCTACAAAGAGAAAGTGAGGCAAGTGTTAAGATAGTGAATTATCAAGCTCCAGAAAAGTAAACCCATTGGGTTCCTAAACTAGGTGATATGTAACTAAAGGATAGTGAATTATGAAATTGATTGTGCTACCTGTGGGTGAATTTTATAACAAATCTAGATTCCCGATTAGTTTTGATGGATTTCTAAAACCTATACCTTTCATTGGCTATTTGTGTCCAATGGTCAAGTATAGATCAACAGTAGTGCTCTACTTCACCACTATTAGGAATTCTTCCTAATCCAGTAGCCATCAACCTCTCTAAGGAGAAAAATGAAAGAAAATAAAGTGCAACCACCACCTAAACATCACGTGAACTAGGGAGAAAAATGAAAGAAAATATGCATGTAAATGTGGCTTGTGTAAGTTGGTTTGCATGAATTTATTTTCTCCTCCCTCGGTGCCACCTCATGAAGAAAATATGGATGCATAAAGAACAAAACGTGGGACTTGCGTGAGCCTTAACAAGCCATACAACCTTGTGTGTAGGTGAGAAATCGTGTGACTTCCCTTCTTTCCCTTCTTCAATGTAGCCAAGTGGGATTGCCAAGCTTGCAAGCAATGGGAATTTTACTTGATAGTACAAGTGTGGCACCCCATTTCCCGAATAGACAAGAGGGAATGAAAGTTGAAATTGCATTCCTAACATATATGTATACACACACATGGCAAGAGAGAAAGAGAGAGCAGCCCCACAATTGAGGAGACACACACCCACATTCGGTCAAGGGAGAGAGGGAGAATTAGCCAAGAAAAAAATGAGCCAAGGAGAGAAGAAGAAGGAAAGGGAGAAATTCAAAGAGGAAGCCAAGCTAATCCCACCTTAGTTCATCCTTGACATAAGTTAGCAATTCTTTGAATATTGTTCCATGTTTTAAAATATATGTATATCATGATTTTCCAATCTTTCATGGAACATTAGTTATTTTTCTACATTCTTAAAAATGTAATTGTCTCTTGGCTAAGGTTGCATGGCAACAGATGTGGTTATGGATGTATTAAAATAGATATTATGTTATCATGAGAGAACCATTGCTAGTGAAATTAGCATGTGTCATGTAAATCTTTAACATAAGATAGTGCTGAAATTTCCTTCTTGCATGGCTAATGTCTCCTTATGTTAAAGTAGCTAATGTGATCTCTATAGTAGAATTATTGTTGGTAAAATTTGGTATGAATAATGAAGAACTCTACATTATGCTAATGATGGAAATTGTATTCTTGTATGGTTAGCATATATTCTTTGTAAGGTAGGAAATTGTAATGAAAATTGTGCAAAGGGGGCTACCATTCAATTTTAAAAAGAGAAAATATAGCCAATTAAGGTATAGCTAATTAGTTCATCTCTTGGCACATAATAAAGCCCACACTAATATTAAAAATGTAAAAATTGAGTAAGAGTATAACCTTAAAATTAGTGTGTAGTCTTAGACCTAGTAGATAACATGGATTAAGAAAATAAGTAAACTAAATGGTTAATGGCAATAATTGTGTGAAGTAAATGTGGGAGAGAGTACATTAAAAAAATTATTGCATAGTGTCATGAATTGCAACTTATAGTAAGGATGGAAAAATTTTGCAATGTGACATGGACAGTTCTAAATTTGATTATTTCCTTATGGTAGCTGAAACCCACATGTTGTCTTCAATCTTGATGGCCAATCATTGTCAATAATGACTGTATAACAATGTACCTTATAAAGGCTAAATGCAAGGAGATTAAAATGATAAAATAAAAGAAATGGTCAATGATATACTTGTATAAATTGAATATAAAAAGACATCATAGGGATTTAAATGCGTAGTTTCCTTGCGTAAAAGAGTGACCTAGCAAGGTGTGGTCGAAGGTGCTCCACACCCGTGACCTAGTGTTCACAATTATAAAGGTGGCCAAGCATCCATGATTCTTGAGGTGTGGCCAAAGGTGCTCCACACCTATGACCTAGTGAGTTGTGGCCTAAGGTGCTCCATACCTGTGACCTAGTGTTCAAAAATATAAAGGTGGCCAAGTGTCCATGATTCTTGAGTTGTGGCCAAAGATGCTCCACACATGTGACCTAGTGAGGTGTGGCCGAAGGTGCTCTATACCCATGATCTAGTTTTCACAATTATAAAGGTGGCCAAGTGTCCACGATTCTTAAGGTGTGGCTGAAGGTGCTCCACACATGTGACCTAGTGAGGTGTGGCTGAAGGTGCTCCATACCCGTGACCTAGTTTTCACAATTATAAAGGTGGCTTAGTGTCCACAATTCTTAATGTGTGTCTGAAGGTGCTCCACACATGTGACCTAGTGAGGTGTGGCCAAAGGTGGTCCATACCCGTGATCTAGTGCTCATGATTATAAAAGGTAGCCAAGTGTCCACAATAATTATTGTTAAGAATGAACTTCCTAAATGATTATTGTTTATTTTAGTTTTTAACACGTATGATTCCATGAAAAGATGCCATATTTGACTTGAAAATATCTATGTTTACCGCATTGATTTTTTTGTTAACCATGCATTGTGTGCCCAACTTGTATTTATGAATGAGATCATGTTTTAAATACTGAGAATGTAGATGAAAGTGTTTTTGGTGCTTGCACCCTGGTAAATATTAGTAGATTTTTAAAATAATGAATTGTTAAGCTACTGGTAAACTTGTGTTTCTCATTTGTATGCTAGTATGTATCAGATGCAGATGCTTAATAGTACCAGGAAGGATAGGAACTCTTTTTGTCAAAATCATTTCTTTTGTAATTCTTTATTTTGGGTCCTGATTCTAGATAGATTTTTGAATTAGAATTAGGACTATTATTTTGGCTATGTATATAAAAGGGAAATGAGAAACTACCGGGGAAAGGATATGTGAAGGATCGATCCATCCCTATTATTTTAAAGGGAGTTTGAGTGACAGGCTTGTTGTCTCCTGACTCTCTATGGATGGGTACTTCATATATCCTGGTGCATGATTACAAAGGATGTAACAGACATTTATTGGACATTTATTATTTTTATTATATGAAAGTTTTAAATTTTACTGTGATGTATTTTATTTCAACTGTGCATATGCAAAAGAACCCGAACCTAATCCACTTTAATAAAACTTAATGGTATAAATGCTCAGACATTAATAGTAAAAAGGATAAGAATATTGTACTAAACTTATCTATTTACATCGGAGGAATTGTAATACTAGATAAGGGCGTTACATCTTCCCTACCCTTGGGCAAATTGATTTAGAGCAGATTGTTGTTGGGGTTGCTACTAGTTCAACCATTCATAATCTTATGGGCCCTGGGTGTTGTTATTTCTCTAGCTGAAATTTAGATGGTTTCTCTAGCCAGGGTTATATGTATTTCTATAGGGGTTACCCTAATGTCTTAGGTCATTTCCTATATAATTTACTTGTTTTCCTTCAACAGAACCCAAGTTAGAAGAAAAGGAAGAAGAAGGGTTAGAAAACATACTTTCTCTATTACAATTTTCACCATAATATGGGCCACCACAAAATTCATAGCCTGACTGTGCTGCTTATACTGGTATCAGGAGTTGGCCTATTTTCTTAGCCAGAAGCTCCACTTGAGCTACTAAGAATGATGTAAAATCTGCTTGATAGACCACTCACTGCCATCCAAATCTATCTTTATAGGATTGCCATTGGTAATTGTTCATGGCCATCTCCTCTATTAGATTTTGTGCCTGCTTAAGGGTTTTACTATTTAGAGCATCCCCTGCTACTGCATCTACTATCTGCCTAGTGGCTGGGTTTAGACCACTGTAGAAGGTTTGTACCTACATCCATACGGGCAGTCTATGGTGTGGGAAACATCTTAGCAGGTCCTTGTACCTATCCAATGGATTATACATACTTTCATCATGCATCTACACAAAAGAATAAATATTGTTGCGTATCTGTGCAGTCTTAGCAAGAGGAAAGTACTTGTATAAAAATTTTCTTGCCAACTCGTCCCAAGTGGTGATAGAATTTAGGGGGAGGGATTGCAACCATCTCTTAGCCCTATCCCTTAAGGAAAATGGAAATAACCTAATCCTAATGGCGTCATCGGTGGTTCCATTTATCTTAAAGGTGTCACATATCTCCAAAAAGTTGGCAATATAAGAATTGGGGTCCTTACTGGGAAAACCTCTAAACTGTCCTATTTTTGCACCATTTGGATGATGTTTGGCTTGATTTCAAAATTTTTGGCTGTTATAGTAGGTTGACTAATGCATGTTTGTGTCCCTTCTAATGAAGGACTAGGAAAATCATACATTGTTTGATTACCATTATTATTATTGTTGTTGTCCATCTCTTGCTAAGTATAAACAGGAGTCTGAATTGGCTCTTCCTTAATAGGATGTGAACGAGACCTCAAATTATTGAGATATCGTTCAGGTTCAGATAGAGGTTTTTGAGGAGCAAGGTTAGAACTTCTGGTTATAATGTAACACCCCCATTAGCCTATGGTTTCTTTTTAAGTGTTTAAAGGTATAATGTGTATGATTATCATAATAATGGTGGGTTACTATCACTTCTACCAGAGTAAATTTTAAAATTTTTACCAAGTTGATTAATCGAGTGCCATTTGGGGTTGGTCTCTACCCTTGAGTTCTCTCAACATCGTAGTGGAATAAATATATATAGTATGCCTATATTAATTATACATAAACATTCATCCTTAATTAAATATAATCAATTAACTATTGGGCATGGAGGCAACAATCCTACCACTCATAACCTATCAATTAGTCTATTCATTAATCCAACCTAATTCATATACAGATAAGTTAGAATAGGCTATAAAAAATAATCCTACACTAGCCTTTCTCAAAATATCATGAAGGCTAGCTCCATTCTATCATGTACTTAAGCTATCCAAATTAAATAGTATGTATGCCCAAATTGGACACTTCTTTATACTTTACCTTCACCTCCCACCTAAGGGGACCTACACATCTGGTACATGCCAACTTTATTGTGAGAAATGAATCTCAGTAGCAATACAACCTGTTACAAAATCTATTGACCTATACCACCGTGCTCGCACGGAGAAACTATACATTCTTTCATAAAACATATCACATACTATTGGGATGTAGTGCATGTAGCATTTAATCATGTTATGTACTTATACAGATGTAAATTCATCAAAACATATTATCTTTAAAATATGGGAATTGCATTCATCATCATTCTCATCATAAAACATTTCTTTAGGGTATTAACATGCCTTTTGAGCAGAAGAAAACAACCACATCATATGAGCTATCGAGAGTGTTGCCCAGCAACAACTCTACGTACCCCTACATACATGAATGAGCCATCCTTGTGACTACTACGTCACTACAGTAAAATACTACCCTAGTACATCTGAGGCATCCCCCATTTGGATCCACTAGTACATTTTCTATAACTCATGGGATCACTGTATTCCTTCGAACATATCATATCCTCTCCACTTCCACGGATCATAAGGCCTAGGGATTACTACCATTCCTTCGAGGTGGATCACTCGCTAGACCTTATCCTCTCTGCTTCTGCGAATCATAGGGCTATGGAGTCACCACCATTCCTTAGGGGTGGATCACCCTCTCGGTATGCTATCTTCTCACATATGCACTAGGGTGATTCGGTTCATGCTTATGGTTAGGCTTTAACCTTAAGTATGTGTTTCTTAATGGCCCTTGGAAGACAAACTAACTTAGGGTTCGCAACCATCATGGTATTTTCAAAATTATCTATGTTCAGGTGAATGTTTAACCATCCTAATACATGGCATAACCGTGGAATGCCAACAGTCGTCCCATACCGACAATCAGTCACTCAAATTATGATCCTATCTACCATTAATGTATATGCCTAAGATACTTCACTCTTCCTTTTTTATGTCTCTCCACTCCCTTTCTTTGTCACTATCACAAAGACCATTCTCCCCTAAGTGAAAAGTGACTCTATCCTTTGTACATTACCCAAAACTCTTAGTTTCCTTGCTTACCTATGTTGTAAGCCCTTAATTAAGTTAGTATAAAGAATTACTAAGCTCAATTGCCATTAAAAACCTCATTTCGCAAGCTAGAGGGCTACCAGTCGACTATTGGAAGGCTGGCAGCCGGCTGGTGGCTTACTGGAATGGGTTTTGGGCAAAAATAAGAGCATGAAAGTTAACTGCTAGAATGGCCAGTCAACTGCTTAGTGCAAACCCAGGCTTAACAGTCAACTGCTAGAAGTCTGGCAGTCAGCTACTAAGCCTCTGTCTGCACTTTTGGGTTTTTCAAAAACACGACAGTCAACTGCCCCATTCGTGGTAATCGACTGTTATGTTCAACTGCAGTTCAGAAAACATGATTTTGATAATACCCAGTCCAGAATGCATTCCATTTTCAATGTTAAACACATGGGCTTAATTTCCATACAATAAACTTTACTTCTCATTAAACATTTCTCATTGATTAGCTTAAACATGGTACATTCAAGGAAAAATAGTCTGTATCTCTAGATGAACACAACCCATTCCTTCCAATCCATTACAAGCACATATATGAGCATACATTCAGCAATACAACATCCAATAGAAATAGAAAAGAATACAGAATGTAGTTTTAACCCTAATCTCAGTTCAAACATTTAGAAATTCATACTTTTTAGCAATAGTAAACATTTCAGAAAAGATAGGGGTTTAGGATGGATTGCTACCTTGATTCCTTACAAATGTGTGTGTTGGATGTGTTAGAAAGGCTCTTCGCTTGCTGTAGGACTGATTTCTAGCCTCAAATATACCCTTCCTTCAGCAAAATCTCTATTTTCTTGCCCTAGCTCGTCCTTTTCTCTCTCAAACCGTCCCTTCTGCTTCTTTCTCTAAAATGCAAATGGTGAAAGTGTGTAAAGGGTTTAGGGCTGCAACTAGGGTTTAAGCAAGTTTAGAGATTTTACTATTTGGTCCCTGAGCTATTTTGCACTCTTAGACTCCCTCATTTTACCCTTTTCAATTGAGTCCCTAGACTAATGCAACTATATGCACTAATGCAACATACACAAGCATTAAGTATCAAATTAACAATTATCAACCATCTCTTTAATCATAATTGAAGCGAATGTTACATATAAACTATTAGAGATCAATATATAACTCATAATTTTAAAAATTGAAAGAAACAAAAATTGAATATAAAAAGATTTACAAAAACTAACTAAACGAAAAACAATAAAATGGCTAAAGTAATAATTCCTAATTTCACTATATTTTTCTCACAAAACTCCCTAGCAATGGTGGCAAAAACTTAATGTGCTACTAAGAATCTATATGTAGCCACACCTTAAGGCAGTGCACCTATCAGTGTAGCCTATCATAATGGTGAGTACTAATGTCATATTCCATGGGAACAAGAAAGCTCAGAGTTACTAATTATTATTTTTATTTAGCCTAAGACAAATAGGGTTTTATCTAAACTAAATTTAATTACTACTAATTAGCTATGAAGAGAAAGTGAGGTATGTTTTTTTAAGATAAGGAAATATCAAGTTCCAGAGAAGCGAACCCATTGGGGTCATAAACTAGATGATATGTAAACAAAGGATAATGAATTGTAAAATTAATTGTGCTACCTATGGGTGAATTCTACAATAAATCTAGGTTTTTGGTTGGTTTTGATGGATTTCTAAAACCTATAACTTTTCCTTTGGTTGGTTCTTCCTAATGGTCAAGTCATATATCAGCAGTAATGCTCTAATTCACAACTATTAGGAATTCTTCCTAATCCAAGAATCATTAACCTCTAGCTTCGAGCGAAGATCAACTATTCTCCCTAGTTAGTTTTCTAATTTCAAACATCATCGGTTAGAGTTTTTTTAGAGGAATCTAGATAGGTTTCCCTACGACATCTCATAATGAAAACAGAATAACTAGGGGAAGATCACACAATCTAATTTATAATTCAATCATGTTAAAAATCAAAATATCAAAATAATTTAAGAATCCCAATTAGGTTCTACCATCTAGTTACTCATGTTGTTGAATAAAACAACAAGAATTATAATAAAGGAAAAGGAACAAAATGGAAACAAAAACATCATCATCTGTCAAGTTTTGGATGAATAGTCTTAATTTTGAACTCCTCATTGATTATGCTTCTAGCTGCCTCTTGATGCTTCCCAATCTCTTTCTTTAATTCTTGATTGAATCTCCACAGCTCGTACCTTTGTGAAGAGACAAGAGAATTGAAGTGTTAAGCTACAAAGACTAGCAAGGATTGTCACACTCCAAGCTACTCCAAGTGCTATTTATTTTCCTCTCCTTGAATTCCTTCTCAAGCTCTTGCGCCTTCTCCTATTTATAAGCAAAGGAGGCATGCATTTAGGCTCCCAAACGGTAGTGTGGTGGCCTAGAAAATGGCACTGATGTGTGGTGGCCAAGGGAGGGAGCACAACCTTTTGGATGGCTGTATTCTAGAAGTTAATCCTCCTTTGTGCATTTTCGGCCTTCCTTTGATTGGAAATGGTTGTTATGGCTGTGTAGGGAGGTGCACAGGATGTCTTTGAGGTATGGAAGGGCATGTTCTAGAACATCTAAGGTAGCATGGGCGTGTGGTAGGGTGTGTTCTAGAAGACTTCATGCTTGGCCTTGCCACAAGATGCATTTTGAGGTACTTTGAGCCTTTAGACACTTGGTTTTAATCCATTTTGCTTCAAAACTGCTTAGTACAACCTATTAAAAGCTTGGATAATCATGAAAACAAGGTGGAAATATGGGTAATTATACATAAAACACATAAATATGCTCTTAAAGTGAGTATAATTTATCAAATAAAAATATATAATTATGTGCCTATCAGTGATCCTTTAAATTGGCCATTAAGTTCACTAACTTAGAATTCACAACTACCATGATAACCGTGGAATGACTAATCACCATCCCATATTGGCAATCAGTCACTCAGATATGAACCTATCTACCATTAATGCATATACTAAGAATACAATTCTCAATTCTCTTACTTATTCTTGCTTTTTCCTTCTCAAATCTCATCATATTCTTTCTCTTTTTCATTTAATTGCAAAGTACATGTTACCTCTCACATTCTAGGTTCAAATCCCTTGTTTGAGTAGAGTTTTTAGACTAAATACCTTCCAAACATGTCATTAAGCTCATGATACACTCATAGAGGCTGGCAGTTGGCTGGTACCCTGCTATCAGTCAACTGTTAACACTTTGTCCACTTTCAAATTTTTAGCTCGAGAGCTATCAATCGACTGCTATAAGGCTAGTAGTTGGCTGCTCGCCTTCGGTTGGGCCTGATAGTCGACTGTTAGAGCATGGAAGTTGGTTGTTAGCCTTCTGAAAACCTTTCTAGAAATTAAAGAGCACGACAGTCGACTTCCAGGGGCTGATAGTCAACTACTAGAGCTCTATATGCATTTCTGGGTAACTCAAGAAATCGACAGTCGACTAATTTAAGCTATTAGTTGGCTGCTACGTTATGCTCTATTTTACAACTTATTGTTGACCTATAATTTTTATCCAAAAATTTGTTTGTAGTCCCATTTTGAAATTCATGAACTCAAAACGAACATATGAGCATCATTTACCACACAAAATACAACCTAAACATAGCTCAGTCTCTAACATCTAGGATTTAACCTCATTCTCATCCCTGAATAAAAGCCCATATTGTGTAATTTGATTTGATCATACATAAGTATATTCATACGGCTCAGAACACCCAAGAGTAATCAAAAACACTAAGAATGTAGTTTTAAATCACTTTTTCTTTTCAAACAATTTCAGAAATCATGAAATTTAGTCACATAAATAGTAACTCTGAAATAAAAAGGGATTGGGTTTTTTTGCTACCTTAATTCTGTGTTTTCCTTTGTTTACAAGCTTATTCTTGTATTAGATGCCTTTCTAAACACCTTTCCAAATTCAACTCCTGTTGGAAGTAGAGATCTAGGCTCTTCTTTCACATTTTCTCTCTCTACTCCACTTCTCTCCCTATCTAGAAGTTTGGTTTAGAAGTTGGATAAGGAGGACGTCTAACTTCTAGCCTTATATAGGCAACCTAAAATTTGTAAATTTTGATCCTAATCTCTAATCATTCGACCTCAAAATGAAAATTTTCAAACTATATACATAATTGTCATTTTACCACTAAAACATTAGCGGGAGATTTCAAAAAATCTATTGGCTACTGTAAATCTTTCGGCTAAAATTAAAATTCTCATTCTTAAACTTTTCCATTTATTAGTTTAGTCCCTATCCTCTTTTAGGGCAATTATCTCACTCTTCTCTAATCCAATTATTGCACTAATGCAGCTATATAAAGTCTAATGCAACATACACAAGCAATCAATTAAAATTAACAACATCTCTCATATAAATAGGAGCGGATGTTACAACATGTCGTTTCAAATTTAATCTATAAGGGTTCAAAATTTGCAACTCTTCTAAGTTGCCTCGCTGCTCCGATATACATCTCAAGCCCAGCTAATTTCTAGGCATCTCTTGGCCCTAATCGTCTTAATAAACAACAAAATAAGATACAAATATCTCAATAAAGTAATTTACTATATATGATTTCATAAAACAGTTGAAAGTTTAGTTGTACCCCTTTATGGTACTAAAAATCTCTCCCCTGTGTCATATTACCATACATGTGACTTGTATCTTACAATTTATCATGATCAAACATATGAAAATTCACCATATTTCATCAAAGCAACAATTCACAAAATTCATATCGAAATCATAAAAGCATAGGACCATTATTATGGTCAAAACATCATCTTCATAGTGCCTGTATTTGCATTTCAAACCCCATTTGCATAACAATACTTATGTTAATGCAAAGATCTCATAAATCTACATATTCTTTCAGAAATCAATATGCATACCATCACATCAATGTAAAAATCAACATCTCATTACATGTTGTTTCCCAATCTTAAGCAATCATCACACTTCCTTTTATCTAAGTGATGGTCACACTTCCTTTTATCCATGTGACTAAGATTGTTGTTATCACGGGGACCATAACTCCCAGTGATTATTGCACTTCCTTTTATCCATGTGATATTGTCACGCTTCCTTTTATCCATGCGACCGAGATCTAACTCCTAGGGCATCCCCTGGCATGTGCACATTGCTAGCATCATACTTTTCCCGACTATACAACAATATATACAAGTAAGTGACTAATACCTAGGGTTATAGAGTATTACACTTAAAACAAAAATTTTTCCCCATTTAGACAATCCTTCCTCTACTCTTTAAAGTGTTACATAAGGTTGTATTGTTTTAAAGAACAACCTCTAACAAATATAGACCATTAACAATAAAATAGTTACAATTTTTCAAAGTAGTTTGCATAAGAAACACTTAATGACCGTCCCATACCAATCATTAAATGTCCACCCCAATTTTTGTTTACCCTACAAGCATACAACCCAATAGCCAAATTAAAACAAGTAGCAAAGGATTCATTTCATACTTCTAAAACATGTACAGGCGAATTTTCCTTATATTGATATCAAAGCCATTTACTAGTTCATAATTCATTTCATCAAAAAATTCCACTCTCATAAAACAATTTCATTCCATCAAACAATTCACAACAACATTTCAAAATAGGGGAGTATAGATTACTCTACCTTAGCCGTTTGTTCCTTTCTTGATCAAGGCTTCCCTCTTTCCTCTTTGACTTGGTCTCACAAGTCACTTATTGAGAAACAATCTAGATTTCACACTAGTCCTTCTGAAATATGCATTTATGCTTTCTATGTGACCTAGGCTTAGAGCTTGACTGTAATATCCGCTTCTGTAAAATTTATTTTTGAGGATAAGTAGTTATGATACAAATGAAATAAGTAGCCAAATTATAAAGTAAATCTTGGAAAAGGATAATCTTAGAATTTTACTTCAAAGACTTAAATGAAACAAGGAACTGGGGTTTAAAGTGAGAGGTGTAACACCCCTTATCTTATCTTAACAACTTCATATAACAAATTCAGAAAAGTTGTTACATTATTCTTAGCCTTTTATCTTGTTAATTTGTTGAGCATTTAATCCATTAGTAATTTAATATATAATTAGGTTCTGGTTCTTTTTCTCAGGTAACATACTTTTGCACAGCGAAAATAAAAATTTCATACATCACAGCAGAATTTATAAAGACTTTTATACTATATGTATATATAATAGCTATCTGATACATCGTTCTATATACATATAACAAGATATATGAAGTACCCATCCAGAAGGAGTAAGGATATAACAAGGCTGTCACTCAAACGCCTTTTACAAAATACCGAGGATGAACAGGTCCTTCACATATCCTTTCCCTGTAATTTCCCCTTTTCCTTTGCTATATATAGCCGAAAAATAGCAGTCTTAATTCTAACCTAAAAAGAATATATTAAATTAGGACCAAAATAAAGGGCTACATGTACATAACTAAAGTGTCCAATTTACTCTGGGGGAAGTTCTATAATGGACATAATATATATAGCTTTCAATATGGTGAAAGTCCCTAAGAAGGGGACTTCCACTATTGCTACCTCGATCTCTATAATCAAACAGTATCTAGGCATTTGATACATATCAATACAATAATGAGAAATATATTCCCAATAGCTAAACAAACCAATTCTTTGAAATAACTGTTATATACCACTATACGAATATAGAAAACAATTCTACATTCTATTCAGTTCCAAAATTAATTTCATACAGATATATGGGTATGCCATATGTGAAACATGTGTGTATACATCCATGAACATGAGATATGTAGCATGTAATATCATTAATTGAATGTATAGCAAGCTTTCAATGTTCACATACATTAATCATTCATACCTATAACACAATCAAGCAATATAAATCATAACCTCTCCTAAATGTTTTCCTCTTCGGAGGTATTCACCAGATCATTTCTCTACATGGTTGTATTCTCTGGAGGTGTACACCACATCATTCCTCCATAAAACTTAATTTCTTGGGAGTATACACCAGATCATTCCACACAAGATGTTATTCTTGGGAGGTATACATTCGATCATTCCTCCTCAGAATTTTAGTCTTTGGAGGTATACACCAGAACAATCCTCCTTAGGGTTTTCATCTTGCCTTTCTCAAATACCACAAGCATTTCTATGCCATTCAATCATATTCACATGGTTTTGAACATATTCTTATCAATGGCAACATTGCATGCTATTTATCAGCCATAATTAATCATTTCATCATTTCTCCTTATTTCACTTATCATAGAACATTTTGGGTGGCACCTTTAGGCTACCTTCTATTAATACATAAGTTTAGCCATTTAAGAGAAATTTCACATAGCATTCGGCCAAGGCAAGAAAATCATGAGGAAATGGCATTTCTAACCCATTTGATTCATTTCTAGCATTATTTCTACTATTTAGACATTGTGGTAACAATTTTCGTAATTATGCATAACACTTTCTCACACCTCATTTTGGGGTGAGTGCACTTTAAACCTTTCTTTCACACACTTTTCTAGTCCAATTTTCAGGCTAAATATGACAATACACATTATCTTACAATTTCACATACTTAGGCACATTTTTAAGATGGGATAGTAAGACTTTAAAATGGTAAAATTTGCCTAAGCATAAAAATACCATAATTTTCTCTCTCCTCTTTTCCTAAGAATAAATTTATATGGTTCCTTAGTCATTTTTCAAGAGCATTTTTTGCACCAAATGCATGACTCCTTTTGGCCAAGGAAGGTAAACCACACTTTCATGGTTAATGGTGAAGTTAGAAAATGGGAAAAGTGTCTAGACATTAATCTAACTAAATTTTATCTCTCTTACCATTTTATGACACTTTATCTCACTCTTTCTTGGTACATTTTCAAGAAAATTTCAGCACCCTCACCATGACAACCATTCGGCCAAAGAGAGACAAGCATGGAAATGAAGTGTTTTCACCATTTTTCTTGCAAGACAATCATAAACAAATATATCTCATGAAAAATCACCACTTTCTCACTCTAATACACAACATTTATGCCATGGTACAAGCTAGGGTTTTTCAAGAGTAAGGTTCCAATCTTGAGAAATTTCTATCTCTTGTGTTATCAAGCATTTCAACATGTCCATAGCCATAAACACAACAATATTTCAACATATTCCAAACCCATTCAAGCAAATCTTTCATAAGAATTTAGAGAGAGAAAAACCATCCTTCTTGGAAGAGTAAGAACACTTTAAACAAACCATAAAACAAGAAAAGAATGATTTAGGCATGTTTAGCTACCTTAAAAGTGTGAGATTTGTGAAATTTCCTTGTTGTTTTGGTGGATTCTCTCTTTTCTTCTTCCCTTGGAATGTTTTGGCTAGCACCCTCCTTTCTTCTTCTCTTCGACTTCTTCTTCTCCTAAATAAAGAATAAGACTTAAGTTAGGGTTTCGATAAAATTACCAAAATGCTCTTGGTGTGAAATGACCAATTTACCCTTACTACTCCTTTTCAAGAATGGCATCCACTCTCCTTAGGAATGTAATTTTGTGGAACTTCCATGGGATGGGATGTTTTTGCACCTTAAAAATTTTGAAATTACAGATTGGTCCCTCATATTTTTGGAAATTACCAATATGCCCCTAAGGAAATTACCATTTTGCCCTTTAAGTCCAAATGGCCATTTTAATCGTATTTTTCATTCTTTTCGGAGTTGATGGGTAAAAATCACTTACGTAAAGTTTCATAAAACTTATTTTTGTGAAATTACTAATTTACCCTTCTTTTGGAAAAATTACCATTTTGCCCCTAGGGTAAAATTACCTTTTTGCCCTTTATGTCAATACCATTGTTTTTAACCTTATTCTTTCTCCTCTTGAAAATATATGGGTAAAGGTTTTTAAATTCGGTTTCCCTTGAGTATTTAGATAAGAATTAAATTTTTCTACCTTATGTAAAATTACTAATATGCCCTTGGAGTAAAATTATGATTTTTCCCTTTTTAGGGAAAATTTCCATTTTGCCACCAAATTGAACATAATCACTTTCCAAACTAAATTCTTATTCTCTATTAAATGAAAATGATGAAAGTCCTTAAATGTAATTTCATGAAATAAGAAGATTAAATTAATTTTTTCCCTTCATGATAAAATTACTATTTTGCCCTTCTCTACCAGATTTTCCAATTTCACTCTTTTATGACAAAAGTAACTCTATCTTGATGAAAATGTCTATTCTATCTTCTTAATAAACCCTCCTCATCATCACATAATTAATAATAATAATAATGACATTAAAGAGTTCAAAGTATTAGGAGCGGGTGTTACAAGAGGGACATAAGAGGTCCTTGGAATTCCAGCTCCTGAACCCTTTTCCTTCCTTTGGCATGATCGTTCCCTCCATACCAACATAAAGTGCTAAACCTCCAGGCGAGAAGGGAAGAAAGGAAAATGAGTAAAAGGGGAGGGAGAAGAAAGCAAAGTGGAAGTCTCCCTAACCAGATTTTGTAACATCCACTCCTAATGCGATTAAGAGATGTTTGTTAGTTGTTAATTTAAATTTAAATGCTTGTGTATGTTTGCATTAATTGCATATAGCTGCATTAGTACAAGGACTAAATTGAAAGGGATAAAAGCTAAATTAAGGTATGACCAAGGACCCTATTAAAAAGGGAAATTTAAGCCAAGAAAAGGTTGTTAAATTAACTCAAGGACCAAAATGTAAATACCTCAACTGGACTTAAACACTAGTTAAATCCTAAACACCCTCATATTACTCAAGCTTCAGCAAACTTAGAGAGAGAAAGAGAAGGACGAGTACAGAGAAGGTGGCGTAGGGCAAGAGAGAAAGGCATTTGGCTTAAAGGAAGGCTAGATTTGAACCTAGAGAAGTGTTTTACAATTAGGGAAGTGTCATCTATGCATCAAATACACGTCCATTGCAAGGAAAATCCAAGGTATCAGCAAAACCTAAACCCTACTTTCATGAAATGTTTACTTTTAACTGAAAATGTTTATGAATATTTTAAGTTGTATTGGGGTTTAACACCTGCATTCTCTATGTTTTAGATGTCTATTAGGTATTTGCTTGCTGAATGAATATTCTTGTATTCTTGTAAATGATGTTTAAAAATGGAGTTTTGCCTTAAGTGCAAAAATGGGGTTTAATCTTTGTGTTGGGTGAAATGTAATGGAAATGTAGGTTGTTTATTAATGTTAGATGATGCCTATATGATAGCATTGAGTTCACAAATCTTTGGCATGAGTTGTAACTATAGTTTGGGGCCAAAAATCTAGGTATATCAGATGTTTTTACATAGTACAAAGCACTAGTAGCTAACTGCCAGACCTTGGAAGTCGATTTTCATGTTTTTCGTTACCCAGAACATATCACCTTAGCAGCCAACTATCGAGCTCATAATGAGCTACCAGTCGACTAGTTGCTCTCGGGTTAGCTTCCCATTTTAGATAGAATGCATCAGCTGACTACAAGACCTTAGCAGCCGACTGTCGAGCTTAAGGTGAGCTACCAGTCGACTGCCATGCCTGTAACAATCAACTGGCTACTCTCGAGTTGGCTTCTTATTTTAGACAGAGAGCTAGTAGCTACCTGCCAGCTCAAGGGCAGTCGACTTCTTGCCCAAAATAAAATAAAATGGACTCTATGCCTTGGCTTCAATGGAGAATTAGCCCAAAACCCCACCCAAACACAAGATTGAATCTTAGGATGTAATGGTAACAGGTAACAATCAAATTATGACTTAATAGAACATGATGGTCCTTTTAAGAATCACATTGGACATGGTGATACTTGTGATAGAGAAAGAAAAAGAAAGGAATCCATGGAAAAGAAAAGGAGGGGAGTATTCCTAAGGTATGTATTAGGATAGATAGGCTCATGATTGAGTGACCAATGGTTGGTATGGGACGGTCTTGGGAGTTCCATAGTTGTACCATGAATTAGGATGGTTAAACATCCACATAAATTTAGATAGTTTTTTAAAATGTTGCGATGGTTGAGAACTCTAAGTTAGTGCAATTTTCAAGGCCATTAAAGTGGACACATACTTAGAGTTAGGCATAACCACGGCGTGAGCCAAATCATCCTAGTGTATACCTTAGTGAATAGCATAACAGGATATAATCCCATAAGCTAAATAAGTAGTCCCTATGGGGTAGGAAGGGAGGAAATTCCCGTTGTATTTAGAATGATCTATGGTAAGGGCAGTGACCATTATCATAAGCAGTCCCTATTGTAACACCCCTTGTTCTCCTAATTTTTAAATTTTTGTTTCCATAATTATTTGGATGACTTTACTATAAAATGTGATGAAATTGCTTTGGTGATGTAGTTTTTAGAATAAATGTTACAAGGAAAAGAATGGACCTAGGCATTAAGTAACATGAAATGTTCACAAAAAGGAAACATGTGAAAATTATCCCTTCTCTTTCTTATGTTAGCTGAATTAAGATGTGTGAAGTTTTATTAGTATTCATGTGTTTTCTTACAAGCCACCAAGGAGCTTACAAGAAGAAAGATAATGTACTGCATAAGGAAGGAAAGGGGAAATGAAAGAGACATACAAAATTGGCTTGTTCCTTCTTGTAACCGAGAAATCTTATGAATTGGAAAGGAAATTTTGTTCAAGTTAAATTAAAGAAAAAGGGATGATGAGGATTTCGGTCTTAAGGGAAGAAGGAAAAGAATGAAATGTAGCAAAAATTAACTTCTCTTCCTTTAGTTTAACCGAGAAGACAAGTGAGTGGAGAGAAAGTTTTACAAACATTATTTTAACAATTAAGACTACATCTAATCAGTAAGGAAGATGGAAGAGAAAAAGGGAAGTGATATTATAATACAAAAAACTATATTAGCTTCTTTTGTTTTATTCTAACTAAAAGAGTGTAAGTATGAGGTGCTTAATTTCCTTTCTTTTATTCCTTGGTCTAATTGAATGGTAAAAAGAGGAGAATTAATGGATTAATTCGGTGATGGGAATTAAGAGTAGGTAAGAGGATTTTTTATTTCAATTAAATCTATATAAAATCCTACAGCAATGGCAATTGAAAATAGGGAAGAAAGTTTAGCATTCATTCAAGTATATATATATATATATAATCGGTGAAGAGGTGGAAGAGAGAAAGAGAGACATTTGATATTAGCTTTCTTTCTTTTCTTCCCTTGTGCTTTTAATTTCAATGTGACCGAGAATAATAAATGAGGTTCTTGAATAATTCCCTTCCTTTTCTTCCTTTTGCCTAACCGAATAGCTAAAAGAAACAAAAGAAAAGTGGTTTAAATATATATGTGTGTGCATGGTGATAATCATTAGGAGGAGCTTAATACTTATTCAAAAATAATACATAACCCATAAGCATTCGGTGAGAAGGAGAGTAGCTTGGCATTAATGCTACATCACATAGGCATTCGGTGACATAAAATCATAGGAAATAAACATTAGAAGAAAGGAAAACAAAAAGAGAACTCAGAAGAAAGGGAGGCAAGAAGTGACCGAAAGGGGAAGAAGCGAAGACTAAGAGAGATTTAAGGAAATACCAAGGCACTTGCATCATTCTTGCATTAGTGAACCTAGCTTAGCAATTCTATGTTTTTGTTTCATGGTTTAAATTATTTATAATGATTTCAAGCTTTCATGAAACATCAATTTTTATTCCTACACTCCTTAAGATGAAATTCTTTCATTGGCTAAGTTTGTATGGTAAATTGGTCATGTGTGTTGATGTAATGATGTGGATGTTATATTTCTATGAATGAATGATTATTGGGAAAATTCAGCATGCTTAATGGAAAACCCTAGAATGAGAAAGTGCTGAAATTTGGTGTTCTTGTATGGTTAAAGTATGTTTTAGGTTATAGACACCTAAATGAAGTATGTTAGCTAGAAGTTAGTTTAAAACTATGGCATTATTTTTTGGCTTACCAAACCCAAGAGTGGGCCTTGTAAGGTATGAGATTGCTTGCTGAAAAATGTGTAAGAAAAGTTCAATTCAGTTTTGGATAAGAAAAAGAGAGAGAATATGGTAAATTAAGGTATGGTAAATAGTTTACCCTTTTGCGTATAATAAATGTCTACTTTGTAACACCCTCTATCCTACAGTTTATTTTAGTTATTTTAAAAACATATAATATGAAAATAATTATCAGAGTGTTGGTGTTACTATTACTTCTACCCAAGAAAATTTTAAACTTTTTACCAAGTTGATTTATTGAGTGCATTTAGGTTGGTCTCTACTCTCAGGTTCTCTCAATATCACAGTGAAATAAATACATATAGCATACACCTAGATTAACTATACATAGACATGCATTCTTAATTAAATATAATCAATCAACTATTGGGTATAGAGGTAACAATCCTGCCACTCATAATCCCATTAAATAGTCTAATCATCATTCCAGCCTAATTTATATATAGATAAGTTAGAATAGGCTATAAAAAATAATCCTACACAAGCCTTTCTCAAAATATCATGAAGGCTAGCTCAATCCTAACATACTTATACTATCCAAAATAAACATTTTGTGTGCCTGGATTGGACACTTCTACATACCTTACCTTATTTTTCCAGCCCAAGGGGACTTACACATCTGGTACATGTCAACACTATTGTGAGAAATGAATCTCAGTAGCAATACAACCAGTTACAAAATTCGTTAACTTATACCACCTACTCACACGGAAAACCTCTACATTCTTTCATAAAACATATGACATACTATGGGGATGCAATAAGTGTAGCATTTAATCATGTTATATACTTATATGTATGCATGTGCATTTAAAACATGTTAACTTTAAAACATGGGAAGTGTATTCATCCTCATTCTCATTTTAAAACATTTATTATAAAACACATGTGGGATAGTAAACATAACATCATTTTATTTCCATAACATCAAGCAGTACATAAAACACCCTGAGAGTAATCGGGAGAGTCGCCCAGTAACAACTCCACACACCACTGTCTATATGAATGAGCGCATGTCTATTTAGCCATGCCTTAACCTTTTGTACATTCTGAGGCGTCCCCCAGTGGATCCAAGTACCGTAATGGTCCCTGCCCCTTTCTAACAGGTCATCCCTGACCAACGGGATTCCTCCCTTTCATCCCAAACGGGGCTAGTATACTCTCATGGGATCACCGTCAACTCTACCCGGATCATTTCCTCTCCGCTTTTGGGTGGATCATAATACTATGGAATCACCATCCCTTTCCAATGGATCACACTCCTGGTACGCTATTCTCTACATATACTATAGGGTGAATCGGCCCATGGTCATGGTTATTCTTAACTCTAAGTATGTGTTTCTCATATGGCCTTTGAGAGATGACACTAACTTAAAGTTCACAACCATCACGATGTTTTCGAAATCATCTAAGTTCAAGTGGATGTTTAACCATCCCAATTTATGGCACAACTATGGAATTCCCAACGGTCGTCCCATACTGACAATCGGTTACTCAATCATGAGCCTATCTACCCTAAGGCATACACTAAGAAAACTTTTCTCTCTCCCTCTTTGTGTTTTCTGATCTCTTTTTCTTTCACTATCCCAAGGGTATCATCACCAAAAACTCCTAGTTTCCTTGCCTACCTATGTTGTGAGCCCTTAATTAAGTTAGTATGAAGAATTACTAAGCTCAATTGCCATTAAAAACCTCATTTCACAAGTTCGAGGGCTGCCAGTTGACTGCTAGAAGGCTAGTAGTCGGCTAGTGGCTCTCTGTATTCCTTGAGTACCAAAGAGTAAGCTAGCAGTTGGCTGGTGGCTTTCTGGAATGCATTTTGGGTAAAAATATAAGCACGACAGTTGATTGCTAGGACTGCCAATTGACTGCTCAGTTCAAACCTGGGCCCGACAGTCGACTTTTAGGAACCTAGCAGTCAGTTGCTAAGCCTCTGTCTGTACTTCTGGGTTTCCAAGAACACAACAGTCGAGTGCGAGGATGACCAGTCGACTGCTTAGTGCAGACCCGGGCCCGACAATCGACTGCTAGAAACTTGGCAGTTAGCTGTTAAGCCTCTGTCTACACTTCTGGGTTTTCTAGGAACACGACAGTCGATTGCCCCTACTTAGCGATCAATTTGCTATGCTCGTGCGATTGAAAAACATAATTTTGAGAATACCCAGTCCAAAATGCATTCTATTTTCAATTCTAAACATATGAGCTTAATTCCTATACAACAAATTTTACTTTTCATTAAACATTTCGTGTTTATTAGCTCAAACATGGTACATTCAAGGAAATCTAGTCTATATCTCTAGATGAACACAACCCAGCCCTTCCAATCCATTACAAGCATATATATGAGCATACATTCAGCTACACAACATCCCATAAAAGTAGAAAAGCATACAGAATGTAGGTTTTAACCCCAAACATAACTTGAAACATTTAAAAATTGCATTCATCAGCAACTTTTCTGCATATTTTCAAAAAAGGGGTTTAGGATGGATTGCTACCATGATTCTTGCGGAATGTGTGTTTGATGTGTTAGAAATGCTTCCCCCTTGTTGTAGAACTAATTTCCAGCTTCAATCAACCCTTTCCTTCAGCAGAAATCTCCCTCTTTTACCCTAACTCGTCCTTTTCTCTCTCTACTCGCCCCTCTTGCTTCTCTCTCTAAAATCTAAAGGTTTGAAAGTGTGTGGGAGTTTTAGGGCTTCAGCTAGGGTTTAAGGGGAAGTTTGGGAAATTGCTCTTTGGTCCCTGGGTTGTTTTGCACTCTTGGCCTCACTTACTTTTCCCTTTTCAATTAAGTCCTTAACCCCCTCTTACTAAACCCTCATTTATTTCCTTTCAATTTAGTCCCTAAGCTAATGCAACTACATGCATTAATGCAACAAACACAAGCATTAAAAATCAAATTAACAATTATCAAACATCTCTTTAATAATAATTGGAGCAGATGTTACATACTTTATTATTAGATGTAAGAAGGGAGAAAGGTGTGTAACCTTAAATCTAGTATGTGAAAAGAGCCAAGAAAATAAGTAGAAGAAACAGCAAATTGTGTGGTTACATAATTTAATATAGGAGAAAGTACCATAATAATTTTAATACATGGTACCATTAAGTTTGAAATGTAGAAAGGATGCAAAAATGTGATAATGTAACATTGAGAACCTTGGATTTTACTCCTTTCTCATAATGTCCAAATCAATCTCTTATTTTATTCATGGTAACCGAAGTACTATACTATTGGTAAATGAGTTATAATGTGTCTTACAATAGCCAAATTCAAGGGAAACTGGAAGGGTAATAGCAAAATGAATTGTGATTACTATTATTGCTATTTATATGTGTAAGTGTCCAAGTGTCCACCATTTTTCATAAAAATGGCCAAGAGTCCACAATGTGACCAAGTGTTCACAGTTCTTAAAAGTGGCCAAGAGTCCACAATGTGACCAAGTGTTCACAATTCTTAATAAAAGTGGCCAAGAGTCCGCAATGTGACCAAGTGTTCACAATTCTTATAAAAGTGGCCAAGTATCCACATTTCTTGAAGCATAATCGAAGGTGCTTCATACTTTAAGGCAAGGTAATTTTTAAGAATTAAATGTATAAATGATCATTGTCTAGTTCAATTTTTAATATGTATGCTTTCCTTAAAAATATGTCATATTTGAAATAGGAATGAACACCTTCGTCACTTGACATACCAATAAATCATACAATGCTTGCCAATGTGTGTATGTGAATGAGATTATATTTAACTGATTGAAATGTAAAAGAAATTGTTTTCTGTGCTTGCATAGTGATACATGTCAGTAAGATTTAAAATATTGAATTGTTAAGCTACTGAAAACCTAGTTTTCTCATTTATATGTTGATATGTATCAGATGCAGATGTTTAGCATTTTCATAGAGATAGAAGTGGCATTAATGGAGAGTTCTTTTATTAAGAGTGTTTTATATCACAAGGGTTTGAGTGACAGAGATGTTGTCTCCTAACCCTATGAAAAATTTCTTTAAAGTTCTCAGTTAGATGAAATGATGTAATACTTACAAAAGGATATGTAATACTATATGAGTTTATCTCTAATGTCTTACATTTTATTTTTGCTATGCTTATAAGTTTTGATCTGACTAAAAGAACCCGAACCTAATCAACTTTAATAATATTGTGATGGTATTAATACTCAGATGTTGTGAATAAATAATTATGGTTAAGAATAATGTACCGACCTTATCTGTTTACATCTGAGGTGTTGTGAGACTAGATAAGGGCACTACACCTAGGGGACAGGAAGGGATGTAAATTCTTGCTATATATACGGCAAGGGCAATGACCACATGATACTTAGATCCATTTGAGGACACTCCAAATAGTATAAAAATGCATGGTGGCTAAATAGTCACAAAGTTAAGTTATGTATATGGGTATTAAGTGGTACATAGAGGTAGTCGCCAGGCGGCACTCCCAATGACTCTCATTATCTATTTGATTCCTGTTCATGTTTTTAAAGAAGAATATGTTGATGTTACCATATGGAATGTATTAGATGAAAGTTTTATGATAAAGCATGAGATTAAGATGACATCCCATGATGATTTAATTTTACATATATTAAAGTACATGCATACACTCAAGCACAAAACTTGATAGCATAATTCATGCATTGCATCCTGATAGTACATGTCATGTTTTGAATTTAAGATGAGAAATGTAAAGTATTTCCATGTAATTACAGTGGTACAAGATGACAGATTTTAAAATAGGTTCGCTTGCTATTGAGATTCAATTCTCACATGAATGTTGACATGTATCAAATGTGTAGGTACCAGCTATAAATGGAGGTAACCTGAGCACAGGTACCCTCTATAGGTATTTTGAGGAAGTACAACTGAATAGCTTAGGCTTTTTTAAAGTGTTAGCATAATTTATTTCATGTATCGCCTATAGCATATGTAGGATCATAGAAATCTTGGTTTAGTGAACGCTTGGATGGGGATTATGAGTGAAAGGGATGTTGTCTCATGCCCCAATAGTTATTCTATGTTAATTATGAAAGTATTTATGCATGATGCTTGTATATATATAGCTATAGTAACTTATTTATCATATTATTTTATTTCGCTGTGAGATTGAGTGTAAACCTGAGAGTAGAGACCTAACCCTAACCTCACTTAAATAATTAACTTGTAAAAAATTTTAAATTTTCTCAAGTAGATGTAACAGTAACACACTACTATTATAATATATATATAGTATACCTTTTAGAGAATTGAAAGGAACTATAGGCTAAGGGGGTGTTATGGGCGTTACAAATTTGAGGTAAGAAATCTCTTTGACCAAAAAGAATTAAACATGAGGCAGAGAAGATGGATGGAACTCTTAAAGGATTATGATTTTGACTTAAAGTACTATCCAGGAAAAGCTAATGTAGTGGCAAATGCACTATGTGAGAAATCTCTCCATATAGCTCAACTAATGATAAAGGAAATGAGCCTAATAGAGAAATTTAGAAATATGAGCCTATCCACACTGGTGTTACCAGATAGGATATTTCTAAGTGAGTTAAAATTTGAGAATAACCTTAGAACTCAGATATTAGAAGCTCAAAGAGAGGATGAATTCTTAAAGTCCCTAAAGGACCCAAAAGAATTTAAAAGAGGCATCGATGGGATAGTAACTTTCCAAGATAAGATTCATATCCCGAACTCAAGAGGACTAAGGGATATAATTCTAGAAGAAGCCCATAAGAGCAATTATACTATTCATCTTAGTACTACCAAGATGTATCAAGATTTGAAAAAGAAATTTTTGTGGCCAGGTATAAAGAAGCAAATAGCTGAGTATGTTTCTAGATGCCTAGTGTGCCAACAGGTGAAAATTGAACATTAGAAACCTGTAGGATTACTAAAACCTCTTGAAATCCCTGAATGGAAATGGGATAAGATTTTTATAGATTTCGTAGTAGGTTTACCAAAAAATCAATTAGGGAATGATGCAATCTGTGTGATCATAGATAGATTAACTAAATCTGCACATTTTCTACCCATCAAAATAAATTTCTCATTAGATAAGTTGGCCCAAAATATGCAAAAAAGTTATGCTAATAAAAGGAGAAGACCACTAGAATTTGATGAAGGAGATCACATTTTCCTTAGAGTTTCTCCTATTATTGGTATCAGTAGGGCTATTAAGTCTAGAAAGTTGAACCCAAGATACATTAGACCTTTCTAGATTCTGAAAAAGGTTGGCCAATCTGCTTATCAAATTGCTTTACCCCTATTTCTATCCAATCTCCATGATGTGTTTCATATCTCTCATCTTCAAAAATATCTTCCCAATCCTTCAAATATTCTCGATGCTAGAACAATAAAATTAAAGGATAATTTGACTTTTACACTAAGACCTTTAAAGATTATTAGTACTGAGACTAAACAATTGAGAAATAGAACTATTTCTTTAGTAAAAATTTTGTGGGATCAAATGTCAACACAAGAGGCAAACTGGGAGAAAGAAGAAGAGATGAGGAGAAATTTCCCCGAGTTATTTGTATAGGTACGTATAAATTTTGAGGATGAAATTTCTTAAAAGGAAGGGGGAAATGTAACATCCGCTCCTAAATTTTGAGAGATGTTTGTTAATTTTAGTTAATTACTTGTGTATGTTGCATTTATGTTATGTTAGCTTGCATATAATTGCATGAGTGCAAGAATTGGACTAGAAATGAGTGAGAAAATTGACTAGAATGAAGAAAAGGACTAAACTGAAAAGTGGAAAAGTTTAGGTATGACAATCGCAATTTTGGCCAAAAGAATTACTGTAGCTAATAGACTTTTATAATTCTCCCGCTAATGGGTTAGGGACAAAATGAGAATTTCTCATATAGTTTGAAATTTACCAATTTGAGGTCAAATGATCATAAATTGTGAATCCATGCAAGTGTTGAATTGTCATATAAATAGGGGTAGGGGTTAAACTCCTCCATTCCAAAATCTAGACTTCCAATTCTAGAGAGAGAGTATAACTGAGTAGAGAGAGAAATTGAAGAAGTAAGGACGTGAATCCCATTTTTAGCAAGATTTGAAGTCAGAAAAGTGATTAAGAAGGCATCTACAACAATAATCAACATCCAAACATCATTTAAACACGGATTAAGGTAGCATAATGACTCATTCCCTTTATTTTGGAGTTTACTATTCTTACTATTAAAATTTGTGAAATTGATCTTATTTGAAAGAAAAAAGGGATTAAAAAATACATTCTTATTGTTTTTAATTACTATTGGGTATTTTTAAATGATTAAAGATACTCATGCATGCTTAAAATTACTTTTGAAAAGGGATTTTTCACCTTGAACAGAAATGAGTTTGAATCTCAGATTTGGACAAGATTATATTATTTTTTGGGTTGTTTTCTTGTGTTAAATGTTGCTGAAAGTTTATCTTGAGTTCATCAATTTCAAAATGGGTTTAAAAATAAGTTTTTGGATTGAAAATCTGGGTCAACGGCAATTCATAAAACAAAGTAAGATGCAGCAGCTAACTGCCATGGTGTAGCAATTGACTATCGTGCTCTTGAAATGCCCAGAAATGTATACAAAATGCTAGCAGTCGACTACCAGGCACCTGGAATTCGACTGCCATGTGCTTCCTTTTCTCAAAAATGTCCAAGAATAGAGCAGCCGACTGCCCCAACCCAAGAGCACGACATTAAGCTAGAAACCGAATGCCAGGCACATAGTAGTTGACTGATAACTCTTTTTTAGAATTTCAAAGATTTGAAAAAATGCAACCAATCGACTTGTAGCGTGATACCAGTCGACTACCACCTTGTGTGATGGAAAGATGAACTTAATTACATGTTTGAACGATATCTAGCCCAAAAACTTAATCCAAACTAGAGATTAAACTTAAATTATAAGCAAGGTAATGTAACGACCCCCTAATATAACGTACATAATCTTACTTTTACATAACGGAAGCATATAGGTCTTTGAAATGGTTATTCCCGATGTGGGAATGTCAGGGGATCACTACAGGTTGAGCGTAACCCAAATAGACTTCCCGTTATCCATTCAAATTTCGTTCAACCCTAATTCACATCCAGCTGTACTAATTATACATACATACATCATAAATTACTCTGGAATGAAATCTAATATCCATACATACGGCATACAATCATTCATATAAATTCCAACTTAAAATCGCAAGTTTACAGCGGTAAACCCTACCGAAAATTTGGCAGAGTTTCCTCTGTATTTTGAACATATCAATAATACAACAGTCACCAGTTTTATACATATACAATCAATCCAACAACCACAGCAGGCAAAAATTATAGAAACTAATATACATCATCATCAGTAAAAATATATACAATGACATTCAAGCCTAGACTAAGCTTTTCTTCTGTCTATCACTAAGTCATCGTCCAGCTAACGTCTAGGTTCCTGTCCCTATTCCTGTTCATCTGAGTAAACAACCTGGTGAGATATAAAATCCCAGTAGAATAATTTACAATTCAAATACAGTTCAAAATCTGGTTGAATACTCAGCGGTGCAAGCACCGAAAATAACTTCCCGAAATCAGTTCGAAATCAGTGAAATACCTTATCTTTAAAATCATTTTATCACATGGAAATCGCGGTGAATAATCATAATCATAAAAATTCATTTCTTTAAAAATCAATCATAGAAATCAAGTTAAATCCCATGCCCAGTGTTTCTAAATCCATCTTGGCCATAAGTCCTCGGTGACAAAATCTAAAATCGTCATCTAATTGCACGTCATCTAGAGAGAATACCTCGCTTATCATTGGGTGTGATCTGTAACACTAATCACCCGAATCTAGCCTATATTGTGAGTGTGATCCGTAACACCAATCACTCACTCAAGGACCGGGTGAGAATCAACATCTAGGGCGTCCCCTAACATGTGCACATACGCCAATTCTCATCCTCATACAGTCTATTCGAACTCACATGCTCACAGTCAGCTATTCCTCAGGGTTCTAAGGTATTACGCCTAAATCACAACGTTTCCCCATGTAGGCTATCCCCCCTTATACTCCTTAAACCTTTCTTAGGGTCTTCTTGGTTTATCGCGTAATCCCTAATGCAGTATAGGCTAAATTTGATAAAAATAATGTCATTTAAAAACTCCCTGTACTCGGGATACTTAACGGCCGTCCCATACCGGCTATCAAGTACCCTACCCTAAGTAAATCCATCCTAAAGGCATCTAAACTCGATAAACAAAGCGTCTAACATGCAATTAGGATATCCAGCACACAGGCATGCCTTTTATTCCATCAAAAGCAGCACGTAAATCCATGCAATTCAATCTAATCGTTCAGGCAATCACTAGGTCAAATCTAGGACTCGGGAACGTAAATCATCCTACCTGGTTTCTTGTTGCTCCAAACTAATTCAGAACTTCAGGAAATCTCAGTTTTCGAGCCAATTAAATTCCCTGGACATTTAAATGAATATTCAAGCTTGTCACGTCATTCGTTTTACGATCCTAAGTCTGATTATCCTAATTCCTAGGTCAATTTATTTCCTAATTACATTTGGCAGCTATTTCAATCAAAATTTATTATTTTTTGGGAAATCGGACCTTACCAATGTGGTCGGATGATGGAAATCTATCCCGGGGTGGTCTCGGTTTCTCCCGGTGTATATCTAGATGCTCAAGACTGACGCGTCTGGCGGCAAGACAAGAGAGGGGTGCGGTTGGCCTCAAAATTTACACCACAGTGAAGCTCGCATAATGAGGAGTCTGAATATGGTGGTGGCGCGGCGGTTCATGAATGCGGCGCACGTTTGGACAGTGTTTTCTGGCCACAAAGAATGACACACGGCAGACGAAAAAAGCCTCGATCTGGGCGCATCAGACCTCTGTTCAATGTCGGCGAGCTAGTGGAGGAAGCTGGCAGCTCAGGCTACACGATAGTAGGGGCAGTGATGGCCAACGGTGACAGATGGCAGGGATCTCACCTGTTGGCAGCCGTGGGTGGTTGCTAGAAGTCGAGGGTGGCGAGGGGAGTCGATTGGTATGCCTGGTGATGGCTCACGATGGCTCTGGTGGCGGCGCACAGTGGAGGAAGGAGGAGAGAGAGGAAAGAAAAAGTAGAGTAAGGAGAGAGAAGGAATTGTGACAAATGGCGGGGTTTCGGCAAATTTAAAGCTTCCGGGGGCGATTCTGACTTTTCCCGGATCACCCGGGGAAACTTCAGGATGTCAGTTTCCCTCCAGACGTTGGCATATGTTTCCATGCAGCGATTCTGGCCTCTGTTTACGAAATCAAAATACGAAACTTTGTCTGTCAGTTCCTCATCACTGGATCGCGTTTCTTTTCGTTCGCTTGTGTTTCTCACTTCGAACGACCTTTCGTTTCAAATCATCGTCCTAGAAATTCATGCCAGGCTTCGCTTACTTGAATTTATCGTGAAAATCAGGTTTTATCTTTTAAAATGATTCTGGTTGTTACATTCTCCCCCCCTTAAAAGAAATTTTGTCCCCAAAATTCATACCTGTGAACAGTTCTGGGTATCTTTGCCTCATCTCTTCTTCTTTCTCCCACGTCATCTCCTGCAATGCTACATCCTGCCAAAGTACCTTAACTAAAGGGATTATTTTACTTTGAAGTTGCTTAGTCTTAAAGTCAAGGATTTGTACAGGAGTAGATTCATAAGTCAAATTTTCCTTTAATATTATCGGTTGATTCCCTAATACATGCGCAGGATCTGGGACATATTTACAAAGTTGGGAGATGTGAAAAACATTATGTAGGTTAGACAAATAGGGAGGTAAGGCAATTTGGTAGGCAATGGGACCAACTTTTTGTAAGATTTAGAATGGTCCTAGGAATCTAGGGCTTAGTTTCTTGGTCCTCACCTTTCTACCGATACCCGTGGTGGGGGACACTCTCAGAAATACGTGCTCTCCCTCATTAAATTCCAAAGGCCTTCTTCTCTTGTTGGCATATGATTCTTGTCTCTGCTGGGCAACTCTCATCTTTTCCCTGATTATTTTAATCTGATCAGTGGTTTCTTGTACTATTTTGGGTCCCAACAGTGCACTCTCCCCCATTTCTACCCAACTTAAAGGTGAGTTACAACTCCTCCCATGTAGAGCCTCATACGGTGCCATACCAATGGTAGAGTGATAACTGTTGTTGTATGCAAACTCTATCAATGGCAGGTGTTTATCCCAACTTCCTTTTTGCTCAAGCATACAATCCCTTAACATGTCTTCTAGGGTTTGAATAGTTCTCTCAGACTGTCCGTCAGTCTGAGGATGATAGGCTATGCTAAATTTAAGCTGGGTTCCTAAGGCTTGTTGTAGGGATTACCAGAATCTCAAAGTAAACCTAGGGTCTCAATCGGATACTATACCTGACGGTATTCCATGTAATCTCACGATTTCCCTAAGGTATACTTTGGCTCATTTCTCCATGGAGTAACATACCTTTACAGGTAAAAAGTGCGCAGACTCGGTCAACCTATCTACTATCACCCAAATGGCATCAAATCCTGCTGGTGTCCTAGGTAATCCTACCATGAAATCCATAGTGACTTGATCCCATTTTCTCTCTGGTATCTCCAATGGTTTTAGTAGCCCTGCGGGTTTCTGATGTTCTATCTTAACCTGTTGACAAGTCAAACAGGCATTCACGTAGTTCGTGATATCCTTCCGTATACCGGGCCACCAAAAATTCCTCTTTAAGTCCTAATACATCTTGGAAATACCGAGGTAAATAGTGTAATGGCTTCTATGGGCCTCTGCTAACACTTTTTGCTTTAGCTCCTGATGGTTCGGAATCACTACCCTCTTCCTAAACATCAAAACTCCATCAGGTGCTAGTCCAAAATCGGGTTAGTCTGCATATACTTCCAAAGATTCATCCTCAAGTTGGGCTTGTCTAATCAATTCTCTCAATTCGTAGGTTATCAAAAAGTCACTCATCACTAATCTTTGCGAAAACGAGATTACGTTAAGGCTAAGATTCCTAAAATCCTCAAGTAACCTCATCTCACCAATCATTAAACTAGCTAGTTGTAGTGACTTTCGGCTTAATGCATCAGCCACGACATTCTCTTTCCCTGCATGATATTTCAATTCAAAATCAAAGTCTTTTAGGTATTCTACCCATCTACGCTGCCTCATGTTCAATTCTTTTTGGTTAAACAAATAACTAAGGCTCTTATGATCGCTATACACTTCAAATACTACGCCATACAGGTAATGTCTCCAAATATTTAGGGCAAACACTACAAAAGCTAGTTCTAAGTCATGAGTGGGTTAATTCTCCTTTACAAGTTTCAATTGCCGTGATGCATAAGCCATAACTTTCCCATCCTACATCAAGACGCAACCTAGGCCTCTCAGGGATGCATCTGTATATACGGTAAAGGGTTCTAGGGGTTTCGAAATAATTAGTACAGGAGCGGTGGTCAATTTCTCTTTCAAAATTTGAAAACTAGTCTCACACTGTTCGCTCCATTCAAAATCTACCCCTTTCCGAGTCAACCGGGTTAATGGCACGGCTATCTGAGAAAATCCTTGAATAAATTTACTATAATAGCCACACAAACCCAGGAAACTCTTAATCTCGGTGACCGTTCTAGGTCGACCCCAATCTAATACTGCTTCAATTTTCTTTGGGTCTACCGCTATCCCTTCCCCATTAACCACGTGTCCTAACAATTTCACTTCTTCTAACCAAAACTCACATTTCTCTAGCTTTGCATACAATTGCTTCTCTTCCAGTATCTATAGCACCGTGCTAAGATGCTGGGCATGCTCTTCGTGAGTCTTGGAATAAACTAAGATATCATCGATGAATACCACTACAAATTGGTCTAAATAGGGTATGAAGATTTTATTCATATAATCCATAAAAACAGCGGGTGCATTCGTCAATCCAAACGGAATCACTAGAAACTTGTAGTGGCCGTATCTTGTTCTAAACGTTGTCTTAGAGATATCCTCCTCTCTAACCCTAATCTGGTGGTATCCTGATCTTAAGTCTATCTTAGAAAATACAGTCACGCCTTGCAACTGATCAAAAAAGTTGTCAATACGTGGTAATGGGTACTTATTCTTAATGGTCACCTTGTTTAATTATCGGTAATTTATACACAATCTCAAACTCCCGTCTTTCTTCTTTACGAATAAGACTGGAGCTCCCTATGGCGATACACTTGGCCTAATGAACCCCTTCTCCAACATATCTTCAATTTGGATCTTTAATTCTCTTAATTCCGCTGGGGCCATACGATATGGAGTCATGGCTATTGGGCCCGCGCCCGGAATCAGGTCAATGGTGAACTCTATCTCCCTAGGTGGTGGCAGTTTGCTTACTTCCAAAGGAAATACCTCCGAAAAGTCACTAGTGATTGGAATTTGGCTTAGCTTATCCTGCAACTCTACCTCAGAGAGATTAAGGGACATATCACCTATTTCACAAGCCCTGTCACTCCCTCGCACAGGCACGTTATCCAGGTAAGTGATTGTCCTTTCAGAATAATTCAACAAGACCTGATTCCTAGTTAACCAATCCATTCCCAAAATAATGTCGATCCCAGTCAATGGTATGCACACTAGGTCCACAATGAATAGAGTATCCTCAATGGTTAAAGGGCAATTCAGGCATATTCTTGGGGACATAATGGCTTCTCCCAAGGGTGTGAATATGTATAGGTCACAGGGCAGGGTTTGAATAGGTAGTTTTATTCTCTCTACGCATGCATCAGCAATAAAGGAGTGCGTAGCACCCAAATCAAACAATACTATCAAAGAAAAATTATAGATTTTACCTCTACCCTGCATCAAGCCCGAAGACCTATCGACATTGGCAGCGTTCAAAGTGAAAACTCTCCCTGGAGCCTGTGGTCTTCGGCTACCGGATGTCGGCTGGTTCCCGGTGGAAGGGCAGTATTTGGCCATATGTCCTGTACCTCTACACCTGTAACACTGAAGTGGAGTCTGATGCCAGCAAGGCTGATTTGGATGTCTGGTACCACACTTCAGACAGGGAGTATTACCAGGTCTCCTTCCACTGCTACTAGAAGCCCCTGGTTGCGGTTTAAACATACTGCTTCTCATGTTAAGATTTATGGTTGCTGGTCTTGGCCAGTTCCCTGTTCTCTGTGTCATATTCTGAGCCTATCTCTGTTCTAGATTCTTACTCAGGATTTGGCACTTGTTTACCAGCGTGGCTAAGTCTTTAATCTCCAATATGGCTAACTGAGTCTTCATGGGTAAGTCTAGGCCTTCTTCTAATTGCTTTGCTTTCCAGGCCTCATCATAGTGCATTCACAGGTAGGTAGAGTATCGTGATAATTGTTCAAATTGTTTCAAATACTCCTCAAATGGCCTGCCTCCCTGTGTGAGCTTCAGAAACTGTGCTTCCTTTGATTTTTTTATGCTCTCAGGGATGTACTGGTTCCATAAATACTCTTTTGAAAGACTCCCAGGTAAGTAGAATGCCTCTGCTTTCCATCAGTTGCTGGGCACCTGTCCACCAGAGTTTTGCTTCGCCCTTCAACATGTATGTTGCATATGTAACTTTCTGCTCGTCATCACACTGCAACAGTCTGAAAATCTTTTTAATATCTTTCACCCAGGATTCTACAACAGCTAGATCGGAGGCACCTATAAATAGAGATGGACCTGCTCTCTGAAACTTGATCCATCCCTGATACAACGGGTTAGCATACTGAGTGGCCCCGTTATTTCTAGTCTTTCTATCTTCCTGTTGCTGTCTCATCACATTAGCACTGGTAGTGGCTTGATCTCTCATCGCATCAGCCATCATACAAATAGATTCCATCATATCGCGCATGTCAACGTCAGTCTCCATGCTGCCTGTAACGACCCCCTAATACGTCATACGTGATGCTTATCTGATTAGCAGAAGCATATGGTGTATTCTGAATGTTTATTCCCTATGTGGGAATGTCAGGGGATCGCTACTGGTTGAGCGTAACCCAAATAGATTCTCTGCTGTCCATTTGGATTCCGTTCAACCCTGATTCACACGCAGCTAACTAAATACACATACGTACATCATCAATAATAACTCTGGGATGAAATCTAAAACTCATATACATGTCACGTCATACGTTTATACACATTTCAATTCAAATCCATAAATTTACAGCGGTAGATTCTACCAAAAATCCGGCAGAGTTTCCTCTGTAAATTGATCATATCCCAAATACAGAATCACCTGTTTATAAATCAACAGCCAATCCAACAACAGCAGTAAGCATAACCAACATAAATCCATACACAGCAACATCAGTTCATCACTAAAATCTATGCATGCTATCTGAAATGGTATATGTACATTCAGTCTAATCCATACAGAATTTATAAGGAACAGAATCCGATAAATAACAGCGTCATCAAAGTATATATACAAATGATTCAAGCCTAAGCTAATCATCCTCTAGTCTATCCTCAAGTCAGCTTCGGCTATCGTCTGGGCTCCTGCCCCTGTCCCTGTTCATCTGAGTAAACAACCTAATGAGATATGAATCCCAGTAGAATAATTTACAAATCAATTATCATTCGAAAACCAGTTGAATACTCAGCGGTGTGAACACCGAAATCGTCTTCAGAAATCGAAAACAGTGGAATACCTTATCTTTAAAATCGTTTAAACACATGGAAATTACGGCAATATATCACAATCAGAAAATCCATTTTCTTTTAAAATCAATTATCAAAATCAAGTAAAATCTCATGCCTTGTGTCTCTCAATCCACGTTGGCTACAAATCCGCTGTAACCAAATCTAAATCATCTTCTAATTGCACGTAGTCTAGAGAGAATACCTCTCTTATCGTTGGGTGTGATCCGTAACACCAATCACCCGAATCAAGCCTATATTATGAGTGTGATCCGTAACACCAATCACTCACTCAAGGACCGGGTGAGAATCAACATCTAGGGCGTCCCCTAGCATGTGCACATACGCCAATTCTCATCCTCATACAGTCTATTCGACCTCACATGCACTCGGTCGGCTATTCCTTAGGGTTCTAGGGTATCACGCCTAAATCACAACGTTTCCCCGTGTAGGTTATCCACCCTTATACTCCCTAAACCTTTCTTAGGGTCGTCCTGGTTTAACGCGCAATCCCTAACTCAGTACAGGCTAAATCTGATAAAAATAGTTTCGTTTAAAAGCTTCCTGTACGAGGGATACTTAACTAGTCCCATACCGGCTATCAAGTACCCAACCCTAAGTAAATCCACCCTAAAGGCATCTAAACTCGATAAACAAGGTGTCTAACATGCAATTAGGGTTTTTCGACACTGAGCATGCAATTTTATCCCATCGAAAGCAGCACGCAAATCCATACAAGTCGTCTAAATCAGTCAGTTATTCACTAAATCAATTCTAGGGTTCGGGAAGTGTAAATTATCCTACCTGGTCTCCGAATGCTCTAAATCACTTCAAAATTCCACGCAGTCTCGGTTTCTGAGCCTGATTAATTTCCTGGACATCAAATTAAACATTTAGGCTCGTCACGTCATCCAATTTTTAATCCTAAATTCGATTACATAGTTACCTAGGTTAATTAATTGCCTAATTACGTTCGGCAGCCATTTCAGTCATATAACATTAGTTTTTGGGAAAACGGACCTTACCACTGTGCTCGGATGATGGAATTCTACGTCCCGGTGGTCTCGGTTTCTCGGGATGCACGTCCAGAAACTCCGGCACGGTAGTACACGGTGGCGCACGGCGAGGAGGTGCGGTTTGCCTCGAAAATCACACCACGGTGAAGCCCGCAAGCCCAGGAGTCCGAATACGGTGGTGGCACGGCGGTTCACGGCCGTTTGGGCGGTGTTTTCTGGCCACGAAGCTTCTCGCACGGCGGATGGTGTTCTGCCTCGATCCGTGCGCGTCCGGCCTCCTTTCGACGGCGCCGAGCTACTGGAGGAAGCTGGCAGCTCGGGCTACACGGTGGTGGGGGCGGTGACGGTCAACGGCGTCAGACGGCGGCGATTCGGGCTGGGGAAATTTCACGCGATGGAGGGGAAAAACGACATTTTTCCGGCGGCTCCGGCGGCCGTTGGTGGCCGTGGTTGGTTGCTGGTGGTTGTGGGCGATGAAATTGTCGGTTGGTACCCTTGGTGGCGGCCCACGGTGGCTGTGGCAGCCGTTCATGGTGGAGGAAAGTAGAGAGAGAAAAGAGAGAGGAGAGAGAGAGTGTGGTGAGGAGAGAGAGTGGAATGAGAGAAATGGCGGGAGTTTGCGTAATTTAAAGCCTCCAAGGGTGATTTCGACTTTTCCCAGGCCACCCGGGGATCTTTTAGGGTGTCAGAATCCTTCCAGAAGTTGGCACGCATTTCCATGCAAAAGTCTTGGCCTCCGTCAATGAAAGTGACGCACGAAACTCCTTCCGTCAGTTTCTGATCGCCGGATTACATTTCTTTCTGTTTGATTGTGTTTCTGGCTTCAAAGGACCTTCTATGTCCAGTCATTATCCTCGAAGTACGTGTCAGTCTTCGTTTGATTGGGATTAGGGTTAAAATCAAGTTTTATCTTTTAAAAATTCTTTTAAAACTCTTTTAAGTCTTTCCCGTTGTTACACTGCCACTACCCGAAGCACCCTGGTTCCTATGCGTTGGCCTTCCTATGGGCCTGCAAGTGGCATCCCTGCTAGATTCTGCCATATTTATCTGACACAGAAGCAAACAGATAAGTCATAACAGCAACAGTTAACAGAAAGGCATTAAATTCATTCCGTTACTTATCGGTTCAAAATCAGGTCCTAACATTCTAGAGTTAAATCAATCAAAACCCTAAAGCTGCAAGCCCATAGATTCACAATCCTTAGCCCACTAAACCATACAATCCGAAAAACCAGGCTCTGATACCATATTTGTAACAACCCCCTAATATAACGTACACAATCCTACTTTTACATAGCGGAAGCATATGGGTCTTTGAAATGGTTATTCCCGATGTGGGAATGTCAGGGGATCGCTACAGGTTGAGCGTAACCCAAATAGACTTCTCGTTGTCCATTAAAATTCCGTTCAACCCTAACTCACATCTAGTTGTACTAATTATATATACATACATCATAAATTACTCTGGAATGAAATCTAATATCCATACATACGGCATACAATCATTCATACAAATTCCAACTTAAGTGCACATACGCCAGGCATATGCTCACAGTCAGCTATTCCTCATACGCCAATTCTCATCCTCATACAGTCTATTCGAACTCACATGCTCACAGTCGACTATTCCTCAGGGTTCTAGGGTATTACGCCTAAATCACAACGTTTTCCCGTGTAGGCTATCCCTCCTTATACTCTTTAAACCTTTCTTAGGGTCGTCCTGCTTTATCGCGTAATCCCTAACGCAGTATAGGCTAAATCTGATAAAAATAATGTCATTTAAAAACTCCCTGTACTCGGGATACTTAACGGCCATCCCATACCGGCTATCAAGTACCCTACCCTAAGTAAATCCGTCTTAAGGGCATCTAAACTTGATAAACAAAGCTTCTAACATGAAATTAGGATATCCAACACACAGGCATGCAATTTATTCCATCAAAAGCAACATGCAAATCCATGTAATTCAATCTAATCATTCAGGCAATCACTAGGTCAAATCTAGGACTTAGGAAGCGTAAATCATCTTACCTGGTCTACTGTTGCTCTGAACTAATTCAAAACTTCATGAAATCTCAGTTTTTGAGCCAATTAAATTCCCTAGACATTTAAATGAATATTCAAGCTTGTCACGTCATCCATTTTACGATCCTAAGTTCAATTATCCTAATTCCTAGGTCAATTTATTTCCTAATTATGTTTGACAGCTATTTCAATCAAAATTCATCAGTTTTTGGGAAATCGGACCTGACCAGTGTGGGCGGATGATGGAAATCTGTCCTGAGGTGGTCTCGGTTTCTCCCGGTGTATATCTAGATCCTCCGGCACGGTGGCAGAGGGGTGCAGTTGGCCTCAAAATTTACACCACGGTGAAGCCCGCAAGATGAGGAGTCCAAACATAGTGGTGGCACGGCGATGCAAGGCGATTTGGATGGCATTTTTTGGCCACGAAGAATGACGCACGTCGGACAGAAAAAGCCTCGATCCGGGCGCGTCGGACCTCTGTTCAACGTCGGTGAGCTGGTGGAGGAAGCTGGCAGCTCATGCTACACGATGGTGGGGGCGGTGATAGCCAATGATGGTGGACGGCGGCGATCTCAGCTGGCAAAGTTTTCGCGCGATGGGGGAAGAAAACGCCATTTTCTGGCGGCGCTGGCGGCCATTGGCGACCGTGGGTGGTTGTTGGAAGTCGAGGGTGGCGAAGGGAGTCGATTGGTATGCCTGGTGGTGGCTCATGGTGGCTCTAGTGACGGCACGCGGTGGAGGAAGGAGGATAGAGGAGAGAGAAGGAATTGTGACAAATGGCAGGGTTTCGGGAAATTTAAAGCTTCTGAGGGTGATTCTGACTTTTTTCGGATCACCCAGGGAAACTTTGGGATGTCAGTTTCCCTCCAGACGTTGGAAAGCATTTCTATGCAGTAATTTTGGCCTCCGTTTGTGAAATCAAAGTACGAAACTTCGTCTGTCAGTTCCTGATCACCGGATCGCATTTCTTTTCGTTTACTTGTGTTTCTCACTTTGAACGACCTTCCGTTTCAAATCATCGTCCTCGAAAGTCATGCCAGGCTTCGCTTACATGAATTTATCGTGAAAATTGGGTTTTATCTTTTAAAATGATTCCGGTTGTTACAAGTAACATATACTTTGAATGTAAATGAGAAAGAACATGAAAGTGATGAAATTTAAAAGGAAAGAGCAAGAATGCATATGAGAAATGAGAATTGTATTCTTAATATATGTATCTGTGGTAAATAGGTTCATATCTGAATGACTAATTGCTGGTATGAAACGGTGATTGGACATTCCACGAATATTGTGATAGTTATGAATTGTAAGTTAGTAACCTAATGGCCAATGTAAATGAAAAGTCACATACTTAGAATTTACATAACAATAGTATGCACCGATTCACCCATAGATATATATTTATGAATAGCATTTTAGGGATCCCAGTATGTACTCAATGTGTGAAATCGAAATTTAGGGACTCTATTGTACTTGGATCCACTAGAAGACACTCCATAATGTACATAAATATGATGTGCAGTCGAGGACTGCCAACGGGCATAGCTGCCAGAGTACATATTCGAAAGTATGGAGTGGTGCACATGATGACCCTCCAGATTTCTCTTATATTCTGCAATTATATGATGATGATTATGATGGTATTTGGCAGAGGCCAATGAAAAGTGCTATTATTTTCTTATTGCTCTTTATTTTATAATGAAAGTTATATGAATGATGCTATGTTACCTGTATGTTTTGATGAATTTATGAAATATATATTATGCGCTAAGCATATAGAGTAAGCAATGCATGCAAGTATGAATGTTAAATGAAATGTTATACAAGATAATCTAATAGATGTATTATTTTTGTGAAAAAGAATGTAGAATTTCCGTATGAGTTTACGATGGTACAAACTAGTTGTTTTGAAAACTAGTTATTAATGCTACTGGGATTTATTCTCCTAAAAAAATACTAGTTTGTATCAGATGCCTAGGTTCCAGATAGTGTTGGAAGTGGAGGTGGAAGTGGTGGAATACCCTTCCTAAGGTATTTTCCTGTTATTCATGAAGTGTGGGTCGTGTATATATGGGAAGTTCCTCCCACACCTTGAGTATGTAAAGTTCTAGGAAAGTTTTTGATGTGCCCAATACCCTGAATCCTTATGATATTTTGGTAAAAGGATCAGGAGAATAGTTATGATGTATAAGATAAGGGCATATATGTATTAGGATATATGAATTAGAGACTCACTAGCAATTTTGTTAAATGGGTAAGAGTGACAAGCTTGTTTTCTCCTTACCCTAGCTAACACTCTCACATATCTATAGATATATGTCTAATGAATGATGTGTATATTTACTATGAATGAATGTGAATATATATATGCATGTATATTATTTTAACTAAATTGTTTTTAATTTCCACTGCGTAATGTTTGAAATTTTGAGTGTAGTAGCCTAAACCAATAATACTAATTATTCATTTGATAAATATTTAAAATTTGAGTATGGTAAAGGAAGTAGTAATTCACCAATCTTATAGTATATTGCTTATATTATTTAAATCACTTAAAAGGAACTGTAGGATTGGGGGTTACAAAACCTAACTCTTGAAAAACCCTAATGTTTGCTATGGCTGAAATGTTGTGTATTAGAGTGAGAAAATGGTGATTTTGCATGTGATTTATTTGTTTATGATTGTTTTGAAAGCAAAATGGTGAAAACACTTCATTTCCATGCTTTTCTCCCTTTGGCCGAATGGTTGTCATGGTGAGGGTACTGAAATTGGCTTGAAAATGTGTCTAAGAAGAGTTAAAGAACTTGTCATAAAATGTTAAGAGAGAGAAAATTTAGTTAGATTAATGTCTTGACACTTTTCCCATTTTCTAACTTCACCATTAACTAAGAAAGTGTGCCTTGGCTGAGAGGATTCATGCTAATGGTGCTGAAATTGCATTTAAAAATTATAAGTTTAGTCACAAGAAAGGAGGAGAGAGAAAGTTATGGTATTTTTATGTTTTTAGCAAAAGTACCATTTTAAAGTTTTACCATTTCACCTTAAAAGTGTGCTTAAAAATGTGAGGTAGTAAGATTATGTACATTGTCACATTTGGCATGAAAAATGAACTAGAAAAGTGTGTAAAAGAAAGGCCTAATGTGCACTTACCTAATTTTGAGGTGTGAGAAAGTGTTATGCATTATTATGGAAATTGTTACCATAATATCCAAATGATGGAAACAATGTTAGAAATGAACCAAATGAGTTAGAAATGACAATCCTTCATGCTTTGCTTGCCTTGACCAAATGCTATGTCTATTTTTTCCATGAATGACTAAATTTATGTGCTAATGGAAAGTAGCCTAAGGTATATTCTAAAATGGCCTAAGCTAAGTGAAATGGGAAAAATGATGAAATGATTAGATGTGAATGATAAATTGCATGCATTATGCCATTGATGAGAACATGTTAAAATAATGTGAATATAAGTGAATGGCTTGGAATGCTCTTTGCATTTGTGAAAGGAAAGACATATAAAAACACTCTAGTAGTGAGACTCCATGGCACTATTAAGTCACTCTAGTAGTGAGACTCCATGGCACTATTAAGTCACTCTAGTGGTGATAGCTTGATGATATATAAAGATACCCTAGTAGTGAGACTCCATGATACTATTGATTCACTCTTGTGGTAATAGCTTGATGACATATAAAGATACCCTAGTAGTGGTACTCCACAGCACTATTGAGTCACTCTAGTGGTGATAGCTTGATGACAAATAAAGATACCCTAGAAGTGAGACTCCATGGCACTATATTGATCACCCTAGTGGTCTAGCAAGAATTATCCTAAAAGGATGGCTTTAAGCTGAGTCTGATACCATGATTGTTTATAATGCATGAATGTGTTATAAATGTAAGTTGTTAATGTATGTGAAATGTTGAAATCTTACTATATATTCCATTAATGATACCACATGTTGCATATCTCATATTCATAGATGCATACAAACATGTTTCACATTTGGCATACCTATAGAATGAAATGAAAAGAGTTTTGAACTAAATAAAATGTAGAAATATTTTCTATATTCGTATAGTGGTACATATCAATTATTTGAAAGAAAATGGTTTGTTTAGCTACTGAAAATTTATTTCTCATCATTGTATTGGTATGTATTAGATGCCTAGGTATTGTCTCATTATGGAGATTAAAGTGGCAACAATAGAAGTTCCTTTCTTCAGAACATTTACTATATTAAAGGATATCTATATTATTTCTATTATAGAACTTCCCCCTAAATGTTCTGTGTACCTGACAACAGATATAGATATGTACTTGTAGCCCTTTTATTTTGGTCCTAATTCTATATTTTCTTTTTCGGTTAGAATTAGGACTCTTATTTTTTTTTTGGTTGTATATAAAAAAGGGGAAAGGGCAAATACATGGGAAAGGATATATGAAGGACCTATTCATCCATAATATTTTGAAAAAGGAGTTTGAGGGACAGGCTTGTTGTCTCCTTACTCCTTATGGATGGGTACTTTATATATCCTGGAATATGTGTACTGAATGATGTAACAAATAGTTGTTATATATAATATGAAAATTTTTTATGAATTCTGCTATGAAGTATGACATTTTATTTTCGTTGTGCATAAAGTATGTTAACCTGAGCAAAAGAATCCAGACTTAATCATATATTAAATTACTAATGGATTAAATGCTCAAGCAAATTAATGAAATAAAAAGGTAAAGGATAATGTAACCACTTATCTTATTACAATATATGACGTTGTTAAGCCAAGATAAGGGGTGTTACATTTTTCGCCACTATAAGTCTTTTTAATGGCGAAAATATTTTGTCGCCACAAATGGCCTTAAGTGGCAGAGTTTTCAGTGGCAACTGTGATGACCTTTTTGTCACCACAATAGCTTTTCAATGGCAAAATTTTGACTTTCAGCGGTGACTTTTGTTGCCATTGAAAGTCAAAATTTTGTAGTAAGATAGATTTTTGTGTTATCAAATTTGTTCGAGAGAGATATAATAATTGTAAATGATGTATATATATTATGTATTGGGTTTTCTTCTTTTATCATGTTTTTATTCTGCCAAATGATGTGTTATTTTACTAGTTTATTAGCTTATTACCAATCTGTGTTAAGTGTTGCTTTATGGATAAAATAAAATACCATATTTAAAGAGATATTTTAAAAAAGTGACTTTCGATGGAGACTACAATCGCCACTAAAACTATTAACATAAAACAGTGGCAGAAAGTGTCACCAGCGAAATGAGCTGCTTTTGGTGGCAACCTATGGTCGCCACTGAAAGTTCCTTCAATGGAGGCTATTGTCTTATATATTTCAAAATAGTTACCTTTTAGTGGTGACAAGAGTAGCCACTAAAAATGATCTTTGGTGGCGATCGTTATAGTCGCCAATAAAAGTATCAAGGACAAAGATATCAATGCAAAGTGGTGATGACCCTCTAATCGCCACCAAAATTTTTCGGTGGTGACTTTTGGTGGTGGCTTTAGGCGCCACCAAAAGTCAATTTTTTTGTAATGTCTCTCTGACATGGTTGTGGTTGTTGAGTGAGTGTGTGCGAGTGTGAGAGCTGCGTGAGTCCTTCCTATTGTGTTTGGATGTCAATTTTTAAAGGTGAGGAAGGGGAAAATTAAAAAGGGCATTTAGGGTTTGAAAGGAAGAGAGAAATTAGGAATTTGAGATTGTTAATGATTTTAATAAAATAAAAATAAAGAAATGAGTTATTGATATCTTTGTGACAAATAATTAAAATAATTAGTGAAAAAATGATAGTAACAAACACTAATTTTGGAAATTTTCTAAAAAAAATTACCAACCTTTGTAACTCTCACAAATTCGTAACATTAGTGATAGAATTCAGTCCGTCAAAAAAATCTATTGCTTATAATTTCATTTTTTTTTTCTAATAGAATATCAACCTAAAATATGAATGTCCAACTTCTCCAAAGCTTATACATGAAGGCGTTAGCACAACATATAAAGATGGAGGCAACTCTTGATAGTATAAACACTACAATATAATTGTACACCAAATATTTAAATAATTTTTAAATTTCAAACTTTATAACTAATATTTCAATTAAATGAACAAAACAATACAAATTTAAAAAAAAGAATATTAATTGGATTGAAGTATAAATTGGTCAAAGAAAGAGTATTTTTAGGAAAAATAGGAAAACGATCTTTTAGACTAAAATTTTTATTTATTATCTTCTTAATAATATTTTAAAAAAACAAAGAATTTTCTTAAACAACTTTTGTGATCCTATTTTAAATCTTATCAAAATTAATCAAGTGAATGTTATGTTTTTTAAATTAAATATTCAAGGTTTATTTTAATTATACTTCAAAATATTTTAATTTTATGATTTAAAAATTTTGAATTTGTTTATTTTTTCAGAATCATTAAAATAATTTTTTAATATAATATTTACTTAAAATTATTGAATAATTTCTTCAAAATTTTAATTATTATATATATAAACTAAATATTACTTATTTAAATTATTTTAAATTTATAATTTTACGACTAATATTTCAATAAAATTTTTAATTGATTTTAATATTTTTATAAACAAGTAGTTATTTTAAAGAAATTTTAGATTGATTAATTTTGATTTATAAAAGCTTATAAAAATAAGTAAATTACAAATTAGGGTAAGAGATGAAAGTCATAGCAACAAAACCATTGGTTGCTAGAATCCTATAATACCTTTAAGCAGAGACAAAATTAGCGTAAAAGTTTAGGTAAACATAGCAGTTACTTTGCCATGTTTCATGGAAATTTGGATCCTCTAAATAATGTGAATAGAAAGATCGGTGAAGTAGTAAAGTGTAGAGGGAAAAAAAAAAAAATACTAATAGATCCTAATTTATACTAGTTGCACAAGTCCTTAAATTATCTTTTTTTAACTTTCCTATATCCCTCTACACTTTACCATTTTACATCTCTGCACTTTAAATAATCTAAATCTAATTATTACAAGTTACAGCACACAAAATACATGCAATCACTAAGGTTTAATTGGTGCATATATAAATCAAATATTATAAGTTAGTGTATATATCTAGCACCTTTTCTTTAGTCAAAAAATTAATATTCAAAAGTTTATTAAATTTGAATTAATTTAATTTGATCTAACTGAGATCTTATAACAAAGATAGACTCTCTCAATAAAATTTTTTTTTATACACAAAATTTGAATTCAAGACTTTATTTTTTAAAAAATAAAGTCTCTATTACTCTGAAAAGCTTAGCGAGTTCATTTTGTGCATTGTTTGGAGAGTCAAGAACTGTTTTAATATATATATAGGTCAAATTTAAATAATTTTCTTCTATTTGATCATATTGTGCTTACTAATTACAGTCGTTTAAAATCCGATAATATTTAGTAATTTATAAAACAAGAGAAGAGTTTTCTGGAAAATAATTGAATTAATTCTTACTACTACTTTAAGAATCCAAGGAATATATGGTATATATAAGAGCCTCTTTTAACTTGTAAAGAAAAGAAATTGTCATTATATTATGATATTATTCCCTACATGTTTGTCGTATTTAGATATTCTGGAGTTAATAAAATCATGGCCAAAAGCCAAAGAATTCTGTTACAAGTCTGGAGGGTATCTTGATTGAATCGTATCACCTGCTTTTAACCTCAACCAACCACCTACGTCTCATCCATATATGAACCACCAAAAAATTGATACGTCTACATTATATATCCACTTATTCAAAAAAAATAAAAAAAGAAGAAGACGCTAATTATAAACTAGTTGATTTTAATTTGTTCAAAAAATTCATCTTAATTATATATACCAATTACCTAGCCTCTTAAATCTTGATTAATATGGATTCAGTCCACACAGTACTACGTACATAATAAGAAGGCGTATTTTAATTGTGCTTCTCTTTCTCCACTGAATCAATCAAAATCAAAGTTTTGGGAATTAGTTGATAAGACATTTTTCCATTGCTGATAGAAAATTAGCCTGGAAATTGACCTCTCATAAAAAAGTTGAATTAATTCCCATCTACTCAAAAGGATATATATAATTAAAATGCAAAAAATCTCCTTTCAATTATAAGTCAAGTGTACATAACATCTATTAATTATAAAAATAAATTTAGAACTCTCTCAAATTTTACAATTTGCATAAGATATTCTTCTGTTAATTTTTTCATACAAAATTTTAATAGAACCACAGCACATTAGGAAAATTAAGTTATACAAAAATATTAAAAACTCCTTTAAACTTTAAGCTTTATATAAAAAATTCTTCTAAACTTTTAGTCTTACGTAAAATTTTTTTAAAAAGTTTAACTATTGTGAAAAAAAAATTTTAAATAATTTGATATTTTTATTTTTTGTTAAAGTTTTAGATAATAAAAAAGTTAACAGATTGAAATTTTTTGCATAAATTACAAAATTTTTAAAAAAATTTAGGTCAATTTTTATTATCGAAAGGAATCATCTACAACTAACTTATAGGTGAGGAGAATTACTTTCATTTTAGCCTGTATATAATAGTGGGGAAAAAGTAGTATTCTTCGTATTCTTGTGAGGCCAACGAGATAGATACAGACAGCTTAGATTCTTTCATTAATCAGACATAGAAATTCAGGCATGGCTCTTTTAAGTTAGTTGCTTTATATTTTACAGTGAGATCTCTCAGCACAAATAAAGCAATAAATCAACTATCTCTCTTTGTCATGTTTCCCCTCGTGGCTAGACGGGACGGGACAACACCAACGATTTCTATATACACCTTTTAGGTTTTAACACTTGCACAAACCCTTAATTAATTACTTAAATTAATTTGGCAATGAAGTCCCTTTCTTAATTAAATTAAAACCCTCCATGGCGTGCTATAAATACCTTCAAATCTCACGCTTGTTTTACTCACTACATCCGTCATAAGGTTTTAGGGCACCTTAATTTTCTCCTTCCCTCTTTCTCTCTCTCTCATACACATTCCTATCTCCCTTTTGCATTTCTTGTAAACGATGTCGTTTAGGGAGCCTCTTGCTGTGGGAAGAGTGATAGGAGATGTAGTGGACTATTTCACCCCAAGCGTAAGAATGAATGTGATTTACAGTTCCAACAGGCAAATCTCCAATGGCCAAGAGCTAATGCCTCCTCTCATTGTTACCAAACCAAGGGTTGAGATTGGTGGGGATGACATGAGGGCTGCTTATACCCTAGTAAGTTCAATTCCTCTCACTTTTACACACACTTTATATATATATATATATATATATATATATATATTGCTTTTCTTTTTTCGTTAAATTAAAGCTCATTCCTTTTGCTTACTAACACTAGGTGTTTTCTTTTATTTCCCTTCATTATATATTTTTATTATTATATCAAAATGTGAAATTGGAGATTATGACGGACCCAGATGCTCCAAGTCCTAGTGATCCATACTTAAGGGAACATCTGCACTGGTTTGTGTTACCCAAATACTCATCTGGATCTTAATTCATAATTAATATCTATATTTCTTTAAATTTGCATATATATATATATATATATATATATATATATATATTGTACGAGACTCAACAAGATGTTAACTACCAAATTCCAGGATGGTGACAAATATTCCTGGCACCACGAATGCTTCCTTTGGTTAGTTCCTTAACCTCAAGACGAACCACTGTATTGAATTATTAATTGTTAGATATGGTAATTAATTAGAGAATAGTGAATTAATTTGAAAAACATGTACATATATTCAGGAAACGAGATTGTGGAGTATGATAGCCCAAGGCCAGTGGTGGGAATCCACAGGTACGTGTTCATATTGTTCAAGCAGATCAGAGGGAGACAAACAGTGATGGCTCCAGCTTCAAGAGACCATTTCAGCACAAGGAGATTCTCACAAGACAATGGTCTGGGCCTGCCTGTTGCTGCTGTTTACTTCAATTCCCAGAGAGAAAGTGCTGCAAGAAGCAGAAGACAACTTCTCTAACAAGCACATCATATATATTGTATTAAACGCACCTCTCCAACCACGAAATTAATCTATATATATCAATGTCGTTTAGTTTATACTCTTATGGTATTTAGCATTGTGGTGTTATGTATTAAGGTTTTAGTGTTAGGATTTTCCGTGGTGGCAGAATAATTAAGTTGCTTGGGAAATTCTTGATGTACTTCGTACTAATGCTAAAGTGCTATGAGCTAGTGGTAGTGGTCATGGTTATTCGTGGTCGTGGATGTGATTGCGGGGATCTATTGCCTATGTGGATTTTAGTTTACATTTCTTTTACATGAAATAATGATTTATATAGATCTTCAATGATAATGAAACACGAATTTTTTTTTACATTTTTTATAATTAATTAAAAATTTATAAATATATTTAAATAATCACATTTAATTTTTTTATATATGTTCTTAAATAATATTAGTTCACATATTGAGGGAAACAAAACATTTATTTTTATATTTTCTACTATAACAAAAATATACTAATTGGTATCTCTAAAGTATCATATTTTATCACATTTAAACTCACTTTTTGGTTTGACTATAGCAACAAAGAGAACTCATTGAAACTTCTTTTATCTTTAATTTTCTACTTTTATACCTTTTCTTGTAATATCTCTCATTTTCAACACACCAACTCACAAAACTACTCTTCAATATCGTTCAAACAAATGAGCATCAACGATGATATGATGATTTAGGAGGTATTTCACATATAGTAACTTTGGGAAGGTCAATTTTCATATTAGATGGGATGAGGAAGAAAGAAAACTCAAGTGACCATGAAGTGATAAAATTGTATACTGCTTTGCAAATTGAGTCTTTCAACGATTGAGATGTTTAATACATGCATGTGAGAGTTTCAGGGCATGGAGGGTGCAATTAATTCACCTATTAGTCGTTAAATAAAAAGGATTTGAATTAAAGAATTGGGATGATTGGAATAGTTGGAATTGGTCAGCTGGGTGTGAAAAGAAAACCCCATTAAAGTTATGAGAAGAATGCTAGTATTGGAACAAATTAAGAAAAAAAATGCACAATGAGTTCTTATCTTTGGGATATCCATTTTCAAGAACAACCTATTTATAATATTTGTCTTGTTTTCCTTGGCCCTAGTCCCTATATCAAGAACCTCGCACCAAGCATGCCAATGTACTTGTGGGGATCAAGAGTTGGTTGATATCTAGGAGATGTTTAACGAAGATATCATCATTTTTGTGACACAATGACTTGTGGGTTTTGACTTGAGGGTAGGGCTGGATTTAACGGTGATAACTCTGAGCTTCCATTGGTAAATGATAGTAATTATATCCATTTGTTGTAATGAGAGTGCAAAGAGTGGTTTGGTGCGTTGATGTGTTGGAATCTAACCATAAAATAGGTGTAAATGTAACTAACTATGGTGCTTGAAGGACAAATTAGTTCTTGAAGGACAAATTAGTATTTCTTTTAATCTTTTAGACACCAATTAAAATATCTTTTAAGCTAGCAAATCATATAGTAATTAACAACGTACCCATTTAATGTTTCACATTAATATGTTGTTAGGGACCAACAATCAATGTACTAACAAATTGATTTTTGTAATTTTTAAAGACTAAAAAATATATTATGATTTTTTATGAATAAAATTGTAGATGAAGATATCTTTCAAGGACAAAAAAAAAAGTTTTCTCCAAAGAACATGAAGTATAATATTAGTCTATCATAAACTAGGGCTGAAATATTTTTAGTATTTATTTTTCGGAATGTTTAACAACTTTCCAAAAGTAGCAATATCCAAGGTTTTCTTTTATTTAGTTTTTTCATCAATCTAAATATATTTTAAAGAAAAATTATATATCTTTTAAAATAAAATAAGATATTAAAATTAAAATTTCACCTTTTCTTTTTCTTTTATTCTTCTCGATCTATACATACTTTTAGATTTATTTTTGAAAAGATAAATTGGTTACAGGCGGATGTTGATAGTTTAAAGTGGACCAAGTTTGAGAATTTTTTGCACTTAGGAGTGGCGTGGATATGAAGAGTATATCCTAATCCAATACAACATCATCAGGGGAACAAAAACTTTTGTGAGAGGGACAAAAGCATAATATGATAATTACCTTTGGTAAAAGAATTAACGTGTTTCTTGATGCAGACGGCCACTCGGCAACATTCATCAGTCTTAGGTGTGATGCTCTTCCTGTGCCTTTTCTTTCTCTTTCTGTCACTTCTCAGCTCACTCGGATTGGATGTTCTGCACTCAATTTTGATTTCGAGATATTCGTTATTTGGTTTTTTGGTACATTTCTAGTTTTCTTGCTCAAGGATTTCATTCAAATGTTCAAGTAAGTATTTATCTTAGTGCAAAGGAATATTTTAGATCGGGCCAAGTCACTTATATTCACATTAGGGGCCTGACCCAGGATGGTAAATTTATTATCCTATTATTTAGACTTAAGGTATAAAACCCATATCCTCCCAGTAAAACACTTCCTTCCACTCTACTCTCCTATCTCACTCTCTGGAACACTCAGTCTCTCCCTCCTTCCTTCTCCCTATTCACTGTATCTGACTTTATTATAAGAACTTACAATGGAGGCTCTAATCTCATTGTGGCTCTGCCCTCCGTACCTTACAGGTACGAACATTGCCGAAACTTTCTGGAAACTCATTTGAAGACCACCCAAGGTAAACAAACTCAACAATGGCACCGTCTGGGAGAAAGATTTTCTTTAAAAAATATCATCTTTTCCCGAACCCCTAACTCAGCCGGATGAACAAGATCTAGCTCATACCAAATTGTCTTCAAAATTTTCAAAAGAAGACCTGAAGAAAGCCTTCAAATTCACACTAGTCTCTTTTAGATTTGTCAAGAAACACCCAAAAAGCTACAAATACCAAAACCATCAATTCTTAAGAAGGAACACCGCCGATCGGCGACCGGAACTCTGTTGACGTCGTCGATCGGAGTTTCATTGACGTTCACCTCTGTCTCTTTTTGACCACATCGCAAATGGGCACTCAGTAATGCCTTACTACTCGGTAATGCCTTAAGGAACGCAACCTTACTATTGGACACCAACAAATCTACCTGCCTTGCTTCCGATCGTCGATCATCATTGTCATCACCGGTGGCCCCCCGTCCGATCCCCTCCGCTCATCCTCTAACCGCTTAGCTGTGCGCCCATGAGATAAGTTGTGCTCTCTCTCTTGTTACATTTTTACACAAATAATTTTCTCTATTATGAAACTCTATCATAGGAAAGGAGAAGTGAGTTCCCACATAACACATAATAAAAGCAAGCCAACGTGTAGCTTTTGTTACACTCTTTTAGCTTTTTCAGAAGAAAAAAGAGAGTTATTAGCTAGTCAGAACAAGCCATGACCAATAAAGAATATAATAAAATACTTTTAAATAGTATATTTATATCCTTAAACAAGAATATCAAGTCAACCATAAATAAAAAGATAAAAATAAATATAAATAATAAATAATAAATAATATTAAAATATTATAATTTGCAGTCGGTATAGAATATTATAAGTTGTGATTGGTCTTTTTTTGTTTTTTCAAAATCATCAGTTGTAGTGTGTCCATCAACTGTAGTCTACATACACCAAAACTCTACGTTGTAAAATTTTCAGCGTTCTCATAATACTGTCATTCTAGCACTGGTCTAAAAATAGGCTATTTCCCATTTTTTACACAAGACTGTCATGTTTGCAGAAGTAATTTTTAGCTGCTATGAGAAAATAGATGCGCAGGTTTTGCATAAAATATACAAAAAAACAAGCTAAATAATCATATTAATTTATTATGAATATACAATTAAAAATAGTACAAATAAAAATACACATATAAAAATATAAATAAAGTACTACTGTTCAATAGGAGCATTAAATAGACATATTTTTAACTGGTAGTATAGGATAAATTGTCCCTCGTCCACATGAAGGATTAGTATTCCTTTTGTTTTATTTGTCAAAAGAACAGTCCAAACACCCTACAAGTTCAAGCTTTTGTTGAAAATGAGCTTGGTGTCGGGATTTTAAAAAACATTTTTGTTACTGAACTTTTCCTCTCATAATAAATTCCTATTGTCCTTTCTCTTCAACATATCTATTGTGAATATTAAAAGCATTATATGAAAGGGAGAGAGGCTGGATAAAAGTATTCATCGTTACTTTTATCTGTGCCTCCTACTTCAGCTTAGAAAGGATAGAAAAACAAACCTCCGGATTCTCTGCCATTAGTTTTCTATTTTTTCTCTGTCATTATATAAAATCACGTCGTTTTGTGTAATATATTTATTTTCTTACAGATAAGCCAACAGTCGTGAATCTTTTTATAATTTTGCAGAGCAACTTTTTAGCGACAAGTTTTTTTGTTGCTAAAGTGTGTTTCAATATTCTTGCAACAAATATTGTTGTTGCTATAAATTTTGTTTAAAGAATTAATTCAAAAAATTGTAAGTTTAAAATTTTGTTTTTCATAAATTAAGTTAAAAAAATTTATGGTGCAAATAAAAAATATATCTTTATTTTTTTAATTTTAGTCCCAATAAAATATATGTTTGCAATAGATATTATGTTTGGTTCTCATTTTAGTTTCAAGCATGTAACTAGATTGAGTTTATTTGAAAAAAAATTATTTGAAAAGAATACTTTTCATTTCTTTAGCCTCCTATAGCACAGAAGATTTCTAAAGGGTAATTAAAACACACAAACAAGCACTCAAGTATGCAATGTCGATATGGTTCATATTAAGCCTTAGGTGATAGTCTTACTGAAATGTGGTTCATATTAAGCCTTAGATTCATATTAAGCCATAGGTGATAGCAAACACACAAGCAAACACAAGCAAATACTCAAGCAAACACTCAAGATTTCTAACATATAAGGTTTGCTAGAAATCCTAGATTGCTAGGATTTCTAACATATAGATTTCATTTATTTCTAACACATAAGCAAACACAAGCAAGCACTCTAGATTGCTAGAAATCTTGAGTGTTTGCTTGTGTGTTTTTTATCACCTATGGCCTAATATGAACCTAAGGCTTAATATGAACTACATTGACATTGCATACTTGAGTGCTTGCTTGTGTGTTTTAATTACTTTTTAAAAATCTTCTGTGCTGTAGGAGGCTAAAGAAATGAAAAGTATTCTTTTCAAATAATTTTTTTCAAATAAAACCCAATCTGGTTACATGCTTGGGACTAAAATGAGAATCAAACATAATATCCATTGCAAAAATATATTTTATTAGGACTAAAATGAAAGAAAAATAAAGATACATTTTTATTTAAACAATACATTTTTTTTAACTTGATTTATGAAAAACAAAATTTTAAACTTGTTATTTTTTGAATTAATTCTTTAAACAAAAGTTATAGCAGCAATAATATTTGTTGCAAGAATATTGAAATGCATTTTAGCAACGAACAAAATCGCTGCTAAAAATTTTCTTTGCAAAATTATGAAAAGGTTCACAACTGTCATCTTATCTGCCAAAAAAAAAACATTACACAAAATGATGCCATTTTGTGTAATAGCAGAGGAAAGTCAGAGAACCAATAGAACCAATGGCAGAGGATCAGGTCCTACAGATAACTATTGAGTACAAATTTTAATAATAAAATATTATTAAAAAATCAATAAAAGAGAAAGGATAGAAGCTAAGCAAGGAATAAACACAAAATAGTTTAACTTTTAGTCTTACCTTCTAGTCTACGTCACCTCTTTTTGGCAAAAAACTCAAAAAATTAATAAATTTAAAAGAAGAAAGGTCAACTTTTTCAAAAAAAACTCAATCAATATAACACTATAACCTGTAGCCTTTGATTTTTGTTAAATTTCATGTATTTAATGCAGGGACTAAAGTGAAAAGCAAAAAAAAAATCAAGGGCAGATTCAAGAATTTAGCCAGGGAAAGTTACTATAGCAAAATGAAATTTGAAACTTGCTAATATTGCAAGGGCAATAAGGTAATCTTACATTTCCCTTAAATTAGAAGGCCTGAAATATGAACTTAGGGACTAAATTGTAAAGATTGCTTCATTTCCTTTCTCTCAGTATATTTTTTCCCATTTCTTACCCACCACCCTTATAAAAAGTGGGGAGAAGAGAGAGGAAGAGCTGTAACCATTGTCAATTTTAGCTAGAGAGAAAGTCTAGATTTAGAGAGAGATAGTCTAGGTTTAGAGAGAGAAATAAAGATTTGAAGATTGACAGGTTGGGTTAAGGATAAGAAAGGCACCCAAAATCATCCTACAACACTTTTCGACAAGCATAAGCACTCATTTCACCTCCCAAGGTATTCAAATACCCATTTTCCTTTTATTTTTCACATGGTACTGTTCATTATGAATAAAATGCCATTTAATATGATTTAAGAGAAAAATAAAGGATTAAAACTTACATCCTTTGATTTATTAACTTTTATTGGATGCTGAATGCTAGTTTATTGTGCTTATGAATGCTTGTATGGTATATCTAAGATTTAAGGTGTTTTTCATCCTAAAAGAATGAGAAAATTTTGGGATTTAAGGGTGATTGAGCCAAGAAACTTGTTATTTTCTATGTTAGGAACCTCTTAGGGGTTGAGGGGACCAAGATTAGATCATCGGTAATGATAATGGGCTGACATATGGATTGAGTAGGAAAAGTATAGGTAGATATTTAATTGTACTAATCTTTACGATTTTTGAGGAATGTTAGTATAGATCATCTCTTGTATAGCCTTTATTAACTTAGATGTATATGAATTAACTAGTATTTATCAGTAGGTAATTTGATGGAGTTATGAGTGGCAGGCATATTGCCTCCATGTCCAATAGTTATTTCATGATTAACAAATTAATTATGCAAATTTATGTATAGTTATCTAGCACAAACTATATATATAATGTGATATTCCGATGCAATTCTCGAGTGAGAACCTGAGTCTAGAACCCGACCCAAACTATGCTCAGTTAATCAACGTGGTAAAAATTTTAAATTTGCTCAAGTAGAAGTAATAGTAACACACCATTATTATGATATTTACATATTATATTCTTTAAATCCTTATAAAAGGAACTATAGGCTAAGGGGTGTTACACCTAGAGTAGTAACCCTATAAGTAGGATATGATCCATAGGTAAGGGGTGGTGATCCTTCTGTTTATATACTTAGATCTATTGGGGGATGCCTCAGAATGTACAATGTTAGATACCACAAGGGCCAATGGCCATAAAGTACTCATTCATGCAGAACTCAGGGGTACGTAAGGTGCTTACTGGGCAAGGCCTTCGAGAAGTGCTCTCTATGTTTAATGAGACCAGACTAGGGGCTTAGGGCCCAAAAGGGGTGTGAGGTCAGAGATCATATGTTTTCCCTAATGATTTGATTAAGTTATGATAATGTTACAATATTTTCACTGAAATGTTTTATGATGATGATTTTCATAAGAGTGTGAACATGTGAATAAAGTTTCATGAACATTTAATTGTACATGCATCAATGAGTACATGTCATGAGCATGCATTACATCCAATAGACCATTATCTATATGAATGGAATTGCAAAGAATGTATGGATTTATGTATTTCTACAGTTGGTGCTATCAGTGGTTTCAAAATAAGTGATTTGGCTACTGAGATCATCAATCTCATTTTTTTGGCTGATATGTCTAGATGCCTCGTTACCACCTGTTGCTAGAGATTGAGATAGCCACAGTCAAGCTCCCATTCATGGGACTAATCACGGTCATCCAAGATGTGTGGGTTGTCCTGATGTTAGATATACCCTCTTTTTTGCCTCCTCCATTCATTCCTACACTTGACCAATAGCCAACCTACCAGTAGCCGCATTATGTTGATATATATATATGATATATAATATATCAAGTAGTTTTATCCTTGAATAAGGTCTTATATATAAATTTTTGAGTGACCCATGGTTGTTCTTTTATGGTAAATAGTAAAGGATAGATATATAGATGTATGAATATGTTAGTAGGACCACTTGGTAGTTGGGGTTTTGGAATCATGGGCTTAGTGGTAGACTTATTTCCTATTGCCTTCATGGCTAATTGTAAATGGATGTCTAAGTGTCATATATTCTCATGTATATTTCTAAAAGAATGATATTAATATATATACGATATACATGTATGTCATATTTTGTTTTAGCTATTTATTTAAATTCCACTTCGACATTACAACGTGTGAGAACCTGAGTGCAGAGACCCAAACCTATCTCAATTAATTATTCTTAAATTGGTAAGAGTTAAACATTGACTCAGGTAGAGGAGGTAACAACACACCTATCTATGTAAATTAAAGACAAATAAATCATCATTTAAATGAACCATAGGTTAGATGGGTTACAACCTAATTAGTGATATCAGAGCATAGTTAACTTAGGTAGGATGGGTAGTGTTCCTCAAGAAGAAGTACTTGATTAAGCTAGTGGTTGGACCTAGGCAGAAGGTTAGCTAAAGTTATGGCCTTACTTGAGGAATGGAGTCTTAGGTTTGGGGAAGAGGGTGTTTCCTATTAGTGCCATATATTCTATTATAAAATGTCATGTTATTGAGGCTGATCACCTTAATGATGTTTGTTTTATAGTGTAAATTATAGCTCCTAAAAGGAGAAGAACATTTGAGTAAGAAGGGATTGAGACTGGGATGGAGGGAATAATGTATACCCTATGAGGCATGGCCAAGGCTATGAGAAAGTAGGTCGCAGCCACCACTCAAGTCCTTATGTCAATTTCAGGAGAAGAGGAATGGCAACAATAATAACCATAATCGTAACCCATTTGAAGGACAAATATGTGTAACATCTTCTTCTAATATGATCAAGAGATGCTTGTTAGTTATTAATTTAAGTTCAATGCTTGTGTATGTTGCATTAATTACATATAGTTGCATTAGTGCAGGGACCTAGTTGAAAGGGAAGAAAGTTGAGTTAACACATGAATCAAGACTAAATTGAAAAGGGAAAAGTGAGTGAAGACAAAGTCACAAAATGGCCAAGGAATAGAATGCAAATAGAAGGAGTTAATATTTTAGAAACCCTAAACCCTAAAACATAATTCCAAACTTCAGCATTTCTTAGAGAGAGAGAAAAAAGGGTGAGCAGAGAGAGAAAGTGTTGGGTTAAGGCAAAGTAAAAGAGATAAGCTTGAGAGGAGATAAGCTTGAGGGAAAGGTGAGTTGAGGCTATAGAAAACGTTTGATAGCAAGGGGAGGATCGTCTGGGCAATTAATCCAGCATATTTTCAAGGAAATCCAGGTAACCCATTTCTAAAATGTTTTCTTTCGCTGAGAAATGTTGTTTATGAATGATTTGAACTATGTTTGGGATTTAAACCCACATTCTATATGTTTTCCACTTCTATTGGGTGTTACTTGCTGAAATGTTGTGCTAATTTATGCTTGTAAATGATGGAAAGGATTGGGTTGTTTTTCATCTAGTAGAATATGTTAGTTTTCCTTGGATGCATAATGTTTGAGCATAATGATGAGGAATATTTAGAAAAAAATGAGGTTTTGGCATGGAAACTAAGCTCATATGTTATTAAACTTGAAATGGACTGAAATCTAGGATGGGTAATCTCAAAAATGTATTTTTAGAACTGGCGTAAGACATAATAGTCAATTGGTAGCATGTGATAGTCGACTGTCATGTTCATAAGAAACCTAAAAATGCATACTTAGATGTGGCAGCCGACTGGTAGCCCTATCAGTCGACTGTTAGGCTTGATTTTCTTATATAGTAGTCAACTGGTAACCCTAGCAGCTGATTGTTGTGTTCTTCATTTTGCCTAGGAAGTATTCCAGAGAGTGACTAGTCAACTGCCAGCCTTCCATCAGTCGACTGGCAGCCCAATGTTTTGTAAACCGAGGATGTTAGAGAGCAATCAACCGACTTCCATTCTTCCACCAATCGACTAATAACCCTCTAACATGTGAACCATGATTTTCATCAAATATTGAGCTTAGTAATCCTTTATACCTCTTTTTTTAAGGCTCACAATGTAAACATACAAGGAAACTACATACTTTTAGGTAATGTGCAAAAGATAAGGTCATGTGTCACTCCGATGAGAGGATACTTGTGATAGTGATACAAAGGGAGTGAAAAAAACATAAGAAAGGAGAGTCCAACAGCTCTACTAAGCCCAATAAAGTGTGACTATGTAGTTCGCCATGATGAGAAGGGCACTTAACTACGATGAAGTGTCCTCTTAGTATACTCTTTTATGTTGTTAGCCATGGTTTACACCATGGCAAACCTCTTGACCCCAAACTCACTTCTTTTAGTGATTTTAACCACCAAACGTTAAAGGAATGACTAGGATGAAGTATAAGGAAGTTAGAGAGGGGAATCTTTAAAGAATTTTGGAAGAGTAGAAGACTATAAAGAGGTCTTGAATGAAACCAACTTGCCAGGTCTTGTTTGTACAATTACATATTTAAAGTGAATATGATATTGTAATGATCGAATGCCCTATGAATTGGAAATTTTATAAATGATATATGTGAAATGTACATGCATATCATGATTGTGAACATGTGTAATTAAATTATAATTGTGCCATGAAAGTTTATTGTGAAATATCATGAAAGAGCTGTCATAGATTCTTTGCTCGAATATATGTTTCATTTTGAGTATTTAAGGGTGGATAGTTGTGAGTAGTATGGGATGCCCATGGTTTATCCTATGTGGGTGACTCATTCTAATTAATTATGGAAGTAGTTGATGTATATCAGAAGAAAAAGGTTAAGTGGGCTATTTTGAAGACCTAAGGGTAACTTACTTATATTCTTATTTCTTCTGTGACTCTGAATATGACAAAAGATAATATATACTTGAGGTACATGAAAAAAAAAATATGAGCGAGAACATGGCGATCTCGATGGCACTAGACTCATGTACATACTAGGGGATGCCCTAGAGTTAGTGGCCAAGGTTAAAGGAGTAGTATATGTTGCTCAAAAGTATAAGATGACAAGCTTTATATCTTCGTATGAAAGTAATGGATCATGGAAGGTATTACAATTTTTTATATATGTTATGATTTTTTTTCCTTATATGTGTTATATTTTATGATAAGGAAGACTACATGGATTCTAACCTACACATGTTGAGATGGCTATTTGTATGAACTAATTTTCTATTGAGAATTTTATTCTCACCCTTACTGATAATTCTACAGATGCCTCAGTATTACCTCCTACTAGAGATTGAGCTGGAGTTGAGAATAGTGCCATGGCTGGGTACTTACACTGTGGTTCAAGATATAATGATTATAACTATGATTGTATATATGTTGTATCTGATGATAGGCCTCGTTTGATGGATGTATGACCCCTACCCTACTAAGTTCTGAGTGTATTTATATATAACTATATGAACCTATGGGGTTACTAAAGGCCAAACTAATGATATATGTTTTGATTAATGTGTATATATGTATAACTCTTATGTAGCATTGTGTTATATGTATGAATATTTTGGTGAAATAATACTAATCTAACCAAAAATCAAATTAAGTCCTTTAGAAAAGCCAAAGTTTATTTTTTATCAAATTAAAAAAATTATAGGCTACTTAAGAAGATCCTGCGAAATTAAATGGATCATTAATAAAAAAGATTACTAATCGGGGCGTTACACATGACATCACATATCATAAATGGATAAGAAATAACACATCATCATCACATATATAATATGTAGGCACTCAGGCTAATACATTCATCATTTGAGAGCTAAAGGAACCTGTCAGTTGACAGTTCTATGATGGGGGTTGCACAAAGGAAAACACTAATGTCAGTTGCCTCTCCTGCTAACCATAACATAGCCCGATCATATAACCCATTAAATGAGTTCATTGTAGAATGCTAGCTTTATACCTCTAGGGTATCCTCTAGCTTAGGTACCAACATTTATCTCCTCAATGGTCGTTGTGCCCCTTTTCATTTTGAGCCAGGTCTACCCACTCACTTTTTATTCACACAGCGAGTCAATGTTGCCAAGAGAATCCAAACCTCCATGTAATAATTAATGTGTAACTAGGGTGTTATAGTGTCCACAATGTAAGAAAACTACTAGTGATCTAGATCCTAGACTCAAGGCTGAGTGTATACCTTCAAAGGTAATGAATTTCTTGATTCAAATGATCTTATCAAATGTAACTGTATGATAAGTGATAAATCTTTAATTGCATTGTTTGATTATGGTGCATGTCATTCATTTATTTCTATTAAATGTGTGAAAAAAGAAAGGCTATAAGATTGGGGTGTTAAAATTTTATATTAGCATTAAAGTTTTAATTCACTACTATTAGGAACTCCTCTTAATCTAGCAATCAATCAACCTCTAGTTCAGAGTGAAGATTGACTGTTCTCTTTGGTTATGTTCCAATTCCAAACATCATCTATCGAGTTTTTGAGATAAATCTAGATAGTTTTTCTTATGATGCCTCAGAATGAAAATTGAATTAAATCTAACCAAAGGAAGATCACATAATCCAACTTATAATTTAAATAAATTAGGATCAAAATATCAACATAGTCAGGTAGCCCAAATGGGTTTTACCAATCTAGCTACTCATGTTCATGAATAAAACAATAAGAATTATATTTGAAGAAGAAGAAGAAAATGGAAACAAGAACACCCTCATTTGTTGAGTTTTGGGTGGATGCTCTAGACTCTGAACTTCTCCTTAATTATGCTCCTAGTCACCTCTTGGTGTTCCTCAATCTTTTTCCTTAATTCTTGGATGAATCTTCACGACTCTTACCTTTATGGAGAGACAAGGGAATTGAAGTGCTAAGCTCCAAGGAATGGAAGGGATTGTCACACTCTAAACCACTTCTTGTGCTCACATTTCCTCTCTTTGTGTACACACTCACTTTCTCTTTAATTGCTTTCTAAAATGCTGCCTTCTTTGCCTCTCGTCCGCCCCCTCCTATTTATAAGGGTAAGAATGGCGTGTCTCAAGGCTAGGAGACGGCCGTGTGGTGGCTTGAAAAATGGCACGACCATATGGTAGCCTAGAAAAAAGGGGCACAACAGTGTTGATGACCATGTTATAGAAAAGATGCTTCCATGGTGTGTTTTTGGCCTTCTTTCAGTTGGAATTGGTTAGTATGGCCATGTAGGGAGGTGCATAAGGTGGCTTAGCCATGTGGAAGGGTGTGTTTTAGAAGACTTCATGCTTGACCTTGCTAAAGGAGGCATTTTTGGGTGCTTTGAGCCTTTAGACAATTGGTATTGGTCCATTTTTCTTCAAAATTGCTTTGTACCTGGTTAAAGCTTAGATAACAAGGAAATAAGATGGAAACTTGGGTAATTTTGAATGAAACATATAAAACATGCCTCTAATGGAAGTAAAAATTATCAATTAAAACTGTATAATTATGTACTAGTAAGCATAAACCTACTAATAATTATGCCTCTACTTGTAGGAGTACCTAGTGCAATTTGAGGAACTCGCTAAATACTCCTCTTACTTGAAGGATCGCTTGAATGAGAATTGGAAGGTGATGCATTTAGAGGAAGGGCTAGTCTTGGAGATAAAGAATGCCATACCTCCATTTGAGATCAAGAATTATGCCCTCTTAGTAAATAAATTCCGGATACTGGACAAGGGCCTATTGAAACTAGAGAAGTAAAAGCAGAGAGTGAACTAGTTTAAGACAAAGATGGTTGGGTTTCTAAGAGGTAAGGATGGCAATTTTAGTAAGGTGTAGGGAGGCAAAGCCTATAACCCCCAATCCTATAGTCATTTTTTGATTTTATTTATTTAATTAATATAATAATACTATAAGATTAGTGAATTACTACTTCCTTTACTCGATTCAAATTTTAAATTTTTACCAAGTGAAATAATTAAGTACTATTAGTCTGGACTACTACACTCAGGTTCTCACATGTTATGCAGTGAAAAATAGAATGAATTAGTAAAATGAAATATATATATGTATAGATACATTCACATTCATTTACAATATTCATACGTGTTATCCATCAAACATATACCTATAGATATGCGAATGTGTTAATTAGGGTAAGGAGGCAATAAACCTATCACTCATACCCATTTAACAAAATTACTAGTGAATTCCTAGCTCACATATCCTAATACATATATGCCCTTATCCTATACATAAAAAATCTATCCTCTTGATCCTTTCCAAAAATTTAATAAGGATTCAGGGTATCGGGCATGTCAAAATGTCTCTAAAACTTTACACATTCAAAGTGTAGTAGGAACCTCCCATACATATATGACCCACAGTTTCTTAATGATTGGGAACTACCCCAGGAAGGGTATCTCCACCAACTTTATCTCTACCTCTATCATTATCTGGTATCTAGGCATATGATACAAACCAACATTTTTAATGAGAATAAACCTTAATAACAATAATAACCAGTTTATAAAATAGCTAGTTTGTAATATCGTAATCCTTTATGGAAAATGCTACATTCTTCTTATCGTCTTACAATTGATATATCTATTAGGTTACCTTTCATAAAATTACATTGATACTCATAATTTCTCATAAAATAGTCAAATCATACAGGTAACATAATTTCATTTATATAACTTCATATAAAGAGCATTAAGGAATTAAGAGCCTTTCTCATTGGCCTTCTCCATCATCATGATAATCATCATGTAATATAAATAATAAGAGAAATCAGGAGGGTCATCGAGCAAGCTATTCCATACTTTCAAATATGTACTTATAACTTTTGGTAACACATGCCCATTGGTAGTCCTCAACTGCAACATCACATTTGTGTACATTTTAGAGCGTCCTCTAATAGATCTAAGTACCATAAAGTCTCTTCATTAAGACTAAAAATTGAGTACATATTGGGGTCCTCAAAATTCTATTCATAAGCATATAGATTAGGGTGATTCGGGCATACTATAGTTATGTGAAATCCTAAGTATGTGACTTTTTATTCAACTTGGCCATTAAGTCACTAACTTAAAATTTACAACTATCACGATAATTGCAGAATGTCTAATCACCATCCTATACCAGCAATCAGTCATTCAGTTAAGAACCTATCTACGACTAATACATATACTAAGAACAAAATTTTTCATTTCTCTTATACATTCTTGCTTTTTCCTTATCAATTTCATTATACTCTTGCTCTTTTCATTTAAATTCAATATACATGTTACCCTTCTCAGATTCTAGGTTTAAATCCTTTACTTGAATTAAGCTTTTGGACCAAATACCTTTCAAATATGTCATTTAGTTCATAGTTTTTTCACAGAAGCTGGCAGTCGGCTGATACTCTATAATCAGTTGACTAGAAGCATTCTATCCAATTTTCAAAATTCAAATCTGACAACTATCATTTGACTACTACAGGGCTGGCAGTCAGCTGCTAGCTTATTGTTGGGCTTGACAGTCGACTGTTTGGACATGGTAGTTGGCTATTGGCCTTTTGAAAAAAATTTTGAAAAATGAAGAACACGGAAGTCGACTTCCAAGGTCTGGTAGTCGGTTACTAGAGTTCTGTATGTATTTTTGGGCAGCTCAAGAACACGACAGTGGACTGTTGTAAGGCACCGGTTGACTGCTATGTTATACTATGTTTTCAAACTTGCCATTGACTTAGAATTTTTATCCAAAAACTTGTTTGTAAAGCCATTTTGAAATTCATGAACTTAAGATAAACTTCCAAGCATATTTTTCACATAAAAACAATCCCAAACATCATTTAATCTCACTCAAATATGAGATTAAACCTCATTTTTGTTCAAGTATAGAAACCCACTTTTCAGAATCAATTTGAAGTATACATAAGTACCTTTAACCGATTAAAAACACCTAATAGTAAGTCAAAACATTAAGAATGTAGTTTTAAATCCCTTTTTCCTTCAAACAACTTCAAAATCATCAAATTCAGTTATATGAATAGTAACTTCAAAAAAAAAAGGATTGGTTTTTTTGCTACCTTAAATGCTTGTTTGGATGCTAATTAATGTATTGTATGCCTTCCTAGACACTTTTCTGGATTCAACTCTTGCTAAAAGTGAATATTCTTCTTCTTCTCCCTCACTTTCTCTCTTTATCCAACTACTTTCTCTCTCTAGAAGTGGTTCTAAATTTTGGGTAATAAGGGACATTGGCTTTCAGCCTTATATATAATCAATCCAAACTTACAAATTTTGATCCTAATCTCTGATCATTTAGCCTAAAAATGGTAAGTTTCAAACTATATACATAATTACCATTTTGTCTTTGAACCATTGGCAGGAGAATTCCAAAAATCTGTTGGCTACAGTACAACTTTTGGCTAAAATTGAAATTCTTATACCTAAACTTTTTCACCTTTCATTTTAGTCCCTCTCCTCTTTCTAATCAATTCTCTCATCCTTTTCTAGTCTAATTCTGGCACTAATGCCACTATATGCAACTATATGTAGTCTAATGCAACATACACAAGAAATTAATTAAAATTAACAAACATTTCTAATAGAAATAGGGGCAGATGTTACATTTCTTCCCTCCTTTTAAGAAATTTCGTCCTCGAAATTTATACATACCTTTATAAAAATTTTTGGAAATTTCTTCTCATCTCCTCTTCTTTTTCCCAGGTTACCTCTAGTGGTGATGATTAATCCCATAATATCTTTACTAAGGGAATAGTCTTTTTTCTCAATTGTTTGGTCTCAATGCCAATAATCTTTACAGGTCTTAGTGTATATGTCAAATTATCCTTCAATTGTACCGTACTAACATCAAGAATATGTGAAGGATTGGGAAGATATTTTCGAAGTTGAGAAATATTAAATAGATTATGGAGATTGGATAGAAATGGGGGCAAAGCAATTTGATAAGCGGATAGACCGATCTTTTTTAGAATTTGAAAAGGTCTAATGTATCTCAGGTTCAATTTTCTGAACTTAATAGCCCTACCAATACCGGTAATAGGGGAGATTTTATGGAAAACATGATCCCTTTCAACAAATTCTAATGGCCTTCCTCTTTTGTCAGCATAACTTTTTTGCCTATCTTGGGCCTTAACCATCTTTTTTTTTATCATCTTAATTTGATCTGAGGTTTGTTGAACTAATTCGAGTCCTAGTAGTTGTCTCTCCCCACCTCAAACCAACACAAGGGTGACCTATATTTTCGTCCATATAAGGCTTCATAACGAGACATCCTTATGCTGGAGTGGAAACTATTATTATAAGAAAATTCTATCAAGGGTAAATTTCTATCCCAATTCCCCTTTTGCTATAATGTACATGCCCTAAGCATGTCTTCTAGGGTCTGAATAGTTCTTTCAATCTACCCATCAGTTTATGGATGATAAGCAGTACTGAAACTAAGTTTAATACCAAAAGCCTCCTACAAGGCTTTCCAAAATCTAGAAGTAAACCTAGGGTCTCTGTCAGATACTATGTTAATGGGAACTCTATGGAGTCTCACTATTTCTTGTGTATATAATTAAGTCAACTTATTTAATGAAAAAATTATTTTGATAGGTAGGAAATGTGCAGATTTTGTTAATCTATCTATAATCACTTAGATTATATCATTTCTTGATTGAGTTCTAGGTAAACTAACTACAAAATCCATAAAAATCTTATCCCATTTCCATTCAGGGATTTCAAAAGGTTGTAGTAATCCTATAGGATTCTGATATTCAATCTTTACCTACTGGCATACTAAATATCGAGCAGCAACATACTCAGCTATGTGCTTCTTCATACCTAGTCACTAAAACCTCTTTTTTAAATCTTGATACATCTTTGTGGTACCAGGATTAATAGTATAGTTACTCTTATGGGTTTCTTCTAGAATTATGTCCCTCAGCCCTCCTGAATCTGGAACATAAATCCTATCTTGGAAGTTCATTACCCCATCAATACCTTTCTTGAATTCTCTGAGGTCTTTTATGGACTTTAAGAACTTGGCTTTCTTTTGAGCCTTTAATATTTGAGTTCTAAAATTGTTTTCGATTTTTAATTCACTTAGAGATACCTTATCTGGTAACACTAATATGGATAGGCTCATATTTCTAAATTTCTCTATTAGGCACATTTCATTCACCATCATGTGAGCTACATGAAGGGATTTCTTACTCAGAGCATCAGCCACTACATTGGCCTTCCCTAGATGGTACTTTAATTTAAAATCATAATCCTTTAAAAATTTTATCCATCTTCTTTGTCTCATGTTTAATTCTTTTTGTTCAAAGAGATATTTAAGAATTTTATGGTCATTAAATACCTTGAATCTCGACCCATAAAAATAGTGTCTCCATATCTTCAAGGCAAACACTATGGCTACTAACTCTAAGTCATGAGTAGGGTAATTTTCTTCATGAGGTCTTAATTGTCTAGAGGCGTATGTTACTACTCTTCCATTTTGCATTAAGACACATCCTAGGCCCTTCTTGGATGTATCACAATATAATTCAAAATTTCCTAACAGGTTAGGAATAGTCAGAACAAGTGCCATAGTCAGTTGTTCTTTTAACACTTGGAAACTATGTTCACATTTGGGATTCCACACAAATGAAACATCCTTCCTAGTTAATTTAGTCAAAGGAAATGCTATTTGCAAAAACCCTTGAATAAATCTCCTATAGTAACCGGCTAATCCAAGGAAACTAAAAATCTCAGTCACTGTTGTGGGTCTCTCCCAACCAACCACTGCTTCTGTCTTACCGGTATCTACTGCTACTCCATCTTTTGAAATTACATGACCTAATAATTTCACCTCCTTCAGCCAGAACTCACACTTCTCAAGTTTAGCATACAATTGCTTTTCTTTAAGCAACTGTAATACAATCCTAAGATAGTGTTCATGCTCTTTTCTACTTTTAGAATACACAAGAATGTCATCAATAAACACTGCAATGAATTGATCAAGGTAGGGTCTAAAGATAAGATTCATGTAATCCATAAAAATAGCTAGAGCAATTGTTAATCCAAATGCCATTACAAGAAATTTATAATGCCCATATTTGGTTCTAAAGGTTGTCTTATGTATGTCTTTTATTCTTACTCTAATTTGATGATACCCCGACCTTAAATCAATTTTTAAAAATGTAATGTCTCCTATAACACCTCTTTAGCCTACAATTCCTTTTAGTTGATTCAAAGGTTTAATATATATATATATATAATAATCATATTAATAGTGTGTTACCGTTACATCTACCTGAGTAAATTTTAAACTTTTCACCAAGTTATTTAATTGAATGCCATTTGGGTTGACCTCTACTCTCGGCTTTCTTAACAATGTAGTGGAATAAATATCTTATACATATACATAATTATCTTAATTAACTATACATCAACATGCATAATACTCATAAATTAATCTTAACTCAACCTCTTGGGAAATGGAGGCAACAATCCTGCTACTTAATTTCCACCACAATATCTATCCATCAATTCAGGCTAATACATGTAGAGATAATTCAAATATGCTATACAAAATAATCCTTTACTAGCCTTTCTCAAAAATATCATGAAGACTAGCTCAATTCTATCATGTACCTATACTATCCAAGATGTGTAGTTTTATATGCCTACAATGGACACTTCTTCATACTTTACCTTCCTCTCTAGCCTGATGAAACCTATACATCTGATACATGCCAGCACTCATGTGAGAATTAAATCTCAGTACCAATGCAACTTATCTTTAAAATTACCAGCCTGTACCATTGTGACCACACAAAAAATCTCTACATTCTTTCATCATAAAACATGTACATATTGAGTGCCATTTGGGATGCCATGCATGTCGCATATTCTCATAACATTTGCTCAAATTTATACATGTGCTCTTAACAGTAAACTTTAAAATATGGGATGTCATCTCAAGATCATAATTTCACATATAAAATGTATTGTGGGGTATGAAAATACCCTTACTTTACTTTAAAAATATAAGCAGATAATAATGTAACGCCCCTATCTAGTATTACCATTAATTCGGATATAATTAGATAGGTTCGGTACATTATCTTTACCCTTATTGAATCAATGTTCGAGCAGTTATACCACTAAATGATATTAAGCAGATTAGGTTCAGGATCTTTTGCTCAGATTAAAAACTTACATGCATAGCGGAATAAAGAAACACTATACTACACAGCGAAAATATAGACTTTCATGTAATTCAAATATTACAAGTCTAACAATGAACATTACATATTGTTAAACATGTTCCTGGATATATGAAGTACTTGTCCCTCGAAAGTCAGGAGACAACAAGTTTGTCACTCATACTCCGGTACAAAATAAGGATAAATTGGTCCTTCACATATCCGTTTTCCCTTGTATATCCCATATACATCTCATGTATACAGTCAAAATAAATGTCCTATTCTAAATCAAATACATCTAGGGCACAAAATAGGGGTTACCAAAAGTCTTAATCAAAAAGAGCTGCTACCTCGCGGTCGGCTACGCATTCGTATCTAATACATATTAGCACATAAATGAGAAACACAAGTTTTCCAGTAGCTTAAAAATTCAGAGTTTAGAAATCAACTAATATGTATTAGGGTGCAAGCACCAAAACATTTAATCTACATTCTTGATATTAAAACATAATGTTATTCATAAATATAAAAAGGCAAGCATTGTACAATAAATTTAGAGGGCAATAGAAAATCAGATGACCCTTTTTCAAGAGACACATATTATCATAAAATTACATGGGTGATTGCAAAATTGAAATCGAGTGCTTATGCATTAAATTCCTACTCTTACCTTTATGAATTAATTACACGCTCTAGGGTGTTCCGGGGCCACTAAGCCACCTTTATGAGATCACTGTGGACACTAGGTCACCAGTATAGAGCACCTTCAGTCACAACTCGTAAATCATGAACACTTAACCACATATATAGAGTAGTCGTGGGCACTAGGTCATGGGCATATAGCACCTTCGGCCACACCTTGCTAGGTCGCCCATGTGGAGCACCTTCGACCATACCTCGTAATCCATGGACACTCAGTCATGTGCATAGAGTAATCGTGAGCACTAGGTCATAGGCATGGAGCACCTTCGGCCACGCCTCACTAGGTCATCGGCGTGGAGCACCTTCAACCACACCTCATAATTTGTGAACCCTTGGCCACATATATGAATTCATCGTGAATGTTAGGTCACAGGCATGGAGCACCTTCGGGCCTCCCTAGGTCACCGGTGTGGAGCACCTTTGGTCACATCTTGTAATTTGTGAATCTTTCTTTGTTTTTTTCTGTGTTAGTTGCCTTTCTTTTTTTCCTATTGGCACACATTACCTTTTTGTCATATTTATTTATGACAAATTTTGCCCAAATCAATCTAATTCTGCATTTTGAATAATATGTTTCAATTATAAAACTTTAATAATTTTTAGGGGAGAATTTCCATGATTTTGGCCTAAGGAAAATTCAAGAGAATTTCATATTGTATCATTTGAATTTTTTTTTCTCTTTCCATTCTTTAAATCATATTAATGAAATGGGGGTAATTTCCTTTTCCATCACAATAATTTTTTTTATTATTAAACATGATTTTTCCCTAACAACATTATTCAACATTACTAACCATAATTTTTCACAACAATGGTCATCATTTTCTTAGCCATAAATTTCCCATAATAATGTTCATCATTAATTGCTCATAATTTTTCATAACACCATTATTCCTCATTGCCAAACATGATTTTTTTTCATGACAACATTTACCATTAATTTAGCCATAATTTTCCCATATCAATGGTCATCATTATTAGTAATAAATTCTTAATATCAATATTTCTCATGATTCTAGTCAAATATTTTCCATAATAATGTTTATCATTAATTAGCCTAAATTTTCCCCAATAATGTTCATTATTAATTTAATCATGAAGTTTAACCATAGCACAATATCCATCCTTACTAACCATCATTTTCTATCACCATAATCAACACTAACTAGCCACAGCTCTCCCATAATAATGTGCTCACTTGTTCTAGGCTCTTTCATGATTTAAGAAAGCAACATTATTACATTTTAAGCATTAATTCCCTCATGTGTTTATCATGCAAGCTAGTCAAAGGTCACTCTTCTATCAAGAATGTAAGTGAATATTCATGTTCTATAGAAGTAAAATGCACACTAGCGCATGGAACTAGAATTAAAGAATTGTCAACCTACCTTTCTTCCTTTGCTCTTTCCTTCTTTTTGATCACCTTTGTTTCTTCCTCCTTCCAAATTTTAGTGCTTCACGTGCTCTCTCTCCAATGCTCTCCCAAGACCCTGCAATCTTCTTTTCTTTTCCTTCTTCACGTGTGATTGTTGCATGTGTCTCTCAAATGGATTTTCCTTGTCTCACGTTACTCTTTCTTTTTTCTCTATTTCTTTTCTTCCCTTTCCTCACGTGTGCGTGTATGTGTAGGTTGCATGAAAAATGAATTTTTCCCACTTTTCTTCCCTTGGTAACATGTCCTTGTATCCAACATGAAAAATTTCATCCCATTCCCAAATTGCTTTTTCCTCACTTCACACCACCTTAGCCTCTTCTTCTTTTCTTCTTTTCATTTTCTTTCGTCCAAGACAAGGGAAGGATGCTGCACTCTTTCTCTTTTCTTTTCTTTGTTTTTACTAGTTTGTCACGCCACCCTTGTAAGAATTTCTTCCTATTCCCTTTTCACATGTGTACTCCTAAGGACACTTTGCTTCACGCCACTTCTCACCTTTTTTCCTTATACTCCTCATTTTTTTTCTTGTTTCCTCTTCCTTTAATTATTATTATCACACCAGCCTCCATTCCCTTATTTTCTCAATTTCAATTCTACATTCGGCCTCATGGAGAAGGATGCTGCACCTTCTCTTTTCTACCTACCATCCCACATGCTTAGTTATCTCTCCTCCTTCATCACGCAAGGCCACAACCTCATACTCAATAAAAAAAAAATTTGCACTTGTACTCTCTTGCTTGCAGCCTTGGTATTTTTTTTCTTTGCAAGTTTAGGTTATCTACTTTCACAAGCAACTAAATTTATATGTTGCATAAAATTTTTTTGCACATATTGTCTTCTTTTCCTAACCATAATTTGCTACCTCACGTGTGGTCCCTTGTGTAACAATTCAATTAAAAATTCTGCACCATTATTTTATTTGTAGCATGCTTATAAAATTAATTCCCATTCTCCTTCCTTTGGTCATTTGGTCCCACTCAAGGCATATGTGTTGCCTTTCTTTCCTAGTTCACGTGAAACCCACATACACATATTTTTTTGGTGTTTCATCCTTCTTTCTTTTCCACCTCACGTGAGGCTTGGAATTTCCATGCATAAAATATAATTTCCATTCCCTTCTTTCATGTAGGATACATACAAGGCACACGCATGCATATATTTAAATTGTTGCATCCTATATTGCTTCTCTCTTGGTACTTAGGCTAGGTAACTCAAAAGGAAGATAAAGAATTAAATTAAGCACCTAATTTTCATGCAAGCTTACCTTTTAATATAACCATTTTGGCCCATTAAATTATGTAAGCAAAATTTGCCCATCCTTAAGCTAATTCATCTAATTAATTATGAAGCAAGAAATTTATACTAATCATTAAATGAAACCATTAATTCCATCCATTTAATTAAAGAACATTAATTTAGGCTAATTAAATTATGGGTGTGTTACAAATAACACATCATAAGAGTTATCGGGAGCGCCACCTAGCAAACAGTTCACATACCATTGTCTATATGAATGAGTTTATGACTATTTAGCCACCATATAGCTAACTCTGGCTTTTAACTTTAAATTTTTGTACATTTTGAAGCGTTTCTCAGTTAGATTCGAGTACCATTCTCATAACTAGCAGGATAGTTGTCAACTCTACCCAAAGTCTCCCTTCCCTTTATGGGACTGGTTGTCAACTCATGGGATCACCATTAACTCTACCCAGATCTTTTCCTCTCCACTTGTGGCGGATCATAATACTATAGAATCACCATCCCTTTTCGATGGATCACACTCCTGGTATGCTATTCTCTAACATATACTCTAGGGTGACTCAGCTCATGCCCTTGGTCCTGCTTACCTCTAAGTACGTGTTTTTTAATGGTCTTTGAAAGAGGACACTGACTTAAAGTTCGCAACCATGACGATGTTTTCAAAAATCATCTTAGTTCGAGTGGATGTATAACCATCCTATTTCATAGCACAATCGTGGAATGCCTAACAGCCACCCCAAATCGACAAATAGGTCACTCGATCATAAGCCTATCTATCACTAGGCATACACTTGGAATACTCCTATCTTTCCTCTCTTATGTGTTCTTCTCTTTGTCTTTCACTATCACAAGGATCTCATCATCTAAGTGAATTATGACCCTATCATTTCACTTATCACAAGGATCTCATTATCTAAGTGATGCGTGACTCTATCTCATGTACCCACTACATACCAGGTTTTGATCATTAGTTTGAGTGAGATTTTGGTCTATTTTCCCCCTAAAATGGTTAATTGAGCTCATTTTCCATGTCAAAGGGCTGGCAATCAACTTCCCCCGTGCTAGCAGTCGGCTGCTAGCTCATTGTTTAAAATCCCTGTTCTTGGCCGAGAGCTACCAGTTGACTGCTAGGGCTTGGCAATTGGCTGCTAGCCTCGACAATTGACTCCCAAGGGTCTAGCAGTAGATTGCTCCCTTTTTGGGAAATTTTTAGAAAAGAACACGAAAGTCGACTTCTAGAGGTCTGGCAGTTGGCTGCTAGCATTCTATCTCACATTTCTAGGCACAGGATGAGCCTGACAGTTGACTTTTAGGGGTGAAAGTCGGCTGCTAGCACTTGGTTTACTTGAAAAATTATGGTTTTACCCAGAGTTTGGCCTTAAAAACCTATTCTTAAATCATTTACTTAAATCATGAACTCAATGCCAACATTCAACATCATTCCTCCTCATTTATAAAATGCCCATAACATAGCTTAATATGTCCAAATTAAGATCAAGCCGCATCTTTCTCACTTAGGGCAAAAACCCAACTTCACAATCATTCACAAGCATAAAGGAGCAACTTAAATCAGAACACATTACCCAAAGCCAATTAAAAACACATAGAATGTAGGTTTAAAACCCCATACTTCACTTAAAACATTCAAAATCACATTTATCAATAAATTTTTGATATAGTTCAAAAATGGGTTTAGGATAAATTGCTACCTTGATTCCTTGCAAATTTGTGTGTTTGATGTGTTAGGAAGGCTCTCTCCTTGCTGTAAAACTAATTTCCAGCCTTGGATCTACTCTTCCTTCACCAAAAATCCTCTTCCTTTGCCCCATCTCGCCCTCTCTCTCTTTACCCGCCTTTCAGGTTAAAAAATTATGAAGGTTTAAAGTGAGTGAGAGGTTTGGGGTTTAGCTAGGGTTTAAGGGAGTTTTGGAAATTGCTCTTTGGACCCTAAGTTACTTTGCACATTTTGTCTCAGCACATTTTCCCTTTTCACTTGGGTCTTTAGCCACACTCTTCACTTAGAATTTCATTTCTTTCAATTAGGTCCCTACACTAATGTAACTATATGCACTAATGCAACATACACAAGCATTAGGATTAAATTAACAACTAACAAACATCTCTTTAATCATATTAAGAGCGGATGTTATAGAAAACATAGTAGCCCCTCTCAGCTGGTCTAACAGATCATCTATTCTAGGGAGTGGGTATTTATTATTTAAAGTTACCCTGTTCAATTGTCTATAGTCTATACACAATCTCAAACTTCCATATTTCTTCTTTACAAAAAAAATCGGTGCTCCCCAAGGTGAAGCAGTAGGCCTAATAAACTGTCTTCTTAAAAGATCTTCTATTTGTAACTTCAATTCATTCAACTCTAAGGGAGACATTCTATAAGGCGCTATAGAAATTGGTCTTGCACCAGGAATTAGTTCTATAGAAAATTTTATTTCTCTCATTGGTGGAAAACTTGAAATTTCATCGAGAAAGACATCTGAGAATTCACAAGCTACAAGAATAGCATTAAGTTTATGTTGAAATTCAATCTTAGAAGAACACAGAAAACTCATTCTTTGGATCTCTTCCTTAGTTTTCCTATTTACAGGCATGGCATCTACCAAAATCACAAACTTCTTAAAACAATCCAAGACTACATTGTTTATGGACAACCAATCCATCTTGAAAATAATATCCAATTCCACCAAAGGTAAACGAATAAGGTCAACAAAGAAAGGTTTATTTTCAACAACAAGGGAACAATTCAAGCAGGCCAAAGAAGTCAATACCCGCTTTCCTGCGACAGTGGAAATAGATAGCTCATAGGGTAGTTTAGATAAAGGTAAATTCAATCTTTTCACACATTCCAAAGAAATGAAAGAATGCGTGGCACCAGAATCATATAGTATAATTAAAGATACACTATTTATTAAACATTTACCTTTCATCAGATCATCAGACTGCACTGCTTCTTTACCCTTGAAAGTGTACACTCTTCCCATTGTAGAAGGTTTAGTGGGTTTAGTTAACTTTTTCCACTCAGGGTAATCTTTGATATAGTGGTTCAATTTGCCACATTTATAACATACCCCTAATTGGAATCTACAAGGTCCACTATGATTCTTCCCACATTTTGGACAAGTATTGGGTACTGCCTGCCTCACCATGGGCTTCTTCCCCTTTTGGTTTCCTTCATTTCTATTGTCTCTTCCTCTAAAGGATCCAGGTTGTTTCCTCTTGAAGAAGTTAGTTCTTTGTCTTTCTTTTTTTGTGTCGGCCAGGTTCTGAGAAACTATGCGACACTTGTTTACTAGCATAGCAAAGTTTCTAATTTCAAATGGAGTAACAACATTCTTTAGCTCCACCTATAACCTAACTTCCAAGTGCATGGCTTTCCACGCCTCATTTGGATGAAGTGCCAAATAAGGAGAGAACTTAGACAACTCTTTAAATTTAGCTAAATAGTCGTCAAAAGTCATACTACCCTATTTCAACTGTCTAAACTTAATTTCTTTTTGGTTTCTCACATTCTCAGGGAAATACTTTTCCAAATACACCCTTTTAAATGATTCCCAGGTAATTTGGGTTCCTTGAGCCTCCAGTAATTGTCTAGTTCCTCTTCACTAATATTCTGCTTCTCCAATGAGCATATAAGTGGCGAACAATACTTTTTGCTCATTAGTGTTCCCTAGGACTTCAAACTATTTCTCTATCTCTCGAAGCCATTCTTTAGCTGCTTACAGGTTAAACTCACCCTTAAAGGAAGGAGGTTTATTTTTTTGAAATTTAGGCTAACCATTATAAGCTTGGCTTCCCTCTTGTCCAACCTCATGGTTTGGATTATGATTCATAGGTCTATTCTTCTATAATTGTCAGAATGCTTCTGCAGTAGCAGTAGCTTGTTAAGTAGTGGCAGCAGCCTGTTCTCTCATGGCTTCTACCATTCCCACCAGAGTTTGAATAACCCCAATCAAACTACCCTAATTTCCCTTTTCCTTTCCAGCATTTCTCTTAGGTGGAGCCATATTTCACTCTATAAAACAAACATTACCGAGGTGATCAATCTTAATAACATAATATTCATAAGAGATCATATGGAACCAATAAGAGATATTGTATACCCAAACCTAGTACTTCATTCCTCAAGTCAAAACACCATACAAGACAATCAACTGCCATGGCTCAGCTAACTACCTTGTATTAGTCTCTATCTTGAGGAATCTACCCTTCACTACTGAGCCATTAGTCGTGATAGCAGTGCTCTGATACTAAATAAGTGTAAACCCCCAATCTCATAGTCATTTTTTGATTTTAGTTATTTAGTTAATATAATAATACTATAAGATTAGTGAATTACTACATCCTTTACCCGAGTTAAATTTTAAATTTTTACCAAGTGAAATAATTAAGTACTATTATTCTAGACTACTACACTCGAGTTTGCACACGTTATGTAGCGAAAAATAGAATGAATTAGTAAAATGAAATATATATATATATATTTATGTATAGATACATTCAAATTCATTTACAACATTCATACGTGAAATCCATCAAACATATGCCATGGATATGCAAGTGTGTTAACTAGGATAAGGAGACAACAAAACTATCATTCATACCCATTTAAAAAAATTACTAATGAATTCTTAGCTCACATATCCTAAAACATAAATGCCCTTATCCTATACATCAAATGTAACACTCCTATCTAGTATCACAACTAATTCCAATGTAAACAGATAGGGTTGGTACATTATTCTTAACCTTTTATTTATTTAATGTTTGAGCAGTTATATTGTTTAGTTATATTAAGCAGATTATGTTCAAGATCTTTTTCTTATATTACATCTCGAATGCACAGCGAAATAAATATTACACTACACAGCAGAAATTTAAACTTTCGTATAATTTGATTAATACATGCCCATTACATATTGATAAGACATCCCCGGATATACAAAGTACCCGTCACTCAAAAGTCAGGAGACAATAGGTCTGTCACTCAGACTCTTGTACAAATTAAGGTTAGGCTAGTCCTTTAGATATCCATTTCCCCCGTATAACCCAAATACATATCATGTATACAATTAAAATAATGTCCTATTCTAAATCAGATCTAGTTAGGACCCAAAATAGGGGATCACAAAAATCTTACTTGATAAAAAAGAATTGCTACCACGAGGCCCTGCTACGCGTCCGTATGTGATACATATTAGCACATAGATGAGAAATAAAAGTTTCCCATTAACTTAGCAATTCAGGGTTTTAAAATCAACTAATATGTACTAGGGTGCAAGCACCAAAACATTCAATCTACATTCCTGATATTAGGCATAATATTACACATATCTGGCAAACACTGCATGATAAATTTAGAAGTCAATAGAAATTTAGGTAACTCTTTTTTTTTTCAAGTGACACATACTGTCATAAAATTACATGTGTTATTACGAGGTTATCAAAATGCTTATACTTATTACGTGAACACTAGGTCACAGGTATAGAGTACCTTCGACCACACCTCTCTAGGTCACCCATGTGGAGTACCTTTGGCTATACCTCTTAATTCATGGACACTCGGCCACGTATATAAATTATCGGGACACTATATCACGGGTACGGAGCACCTCCGCCCATGCCTTCATAGGTCATCTGTGTGGAGCACCTTCAGTCATATCTCGTAATTCGTGGACACTTGGCCATGTATATGAAGTCATCGAGACACTAGATCATGGGTATGGAGCACCTTCGGCCACACCCCCTAGGTCACCCATGTGGAGCACCTTTGACCACACCTCGTAATTCGTAGACACTCAGCCACGAATATGAATTCATCATGAACGCTAGGTCACGGGCATGAAGCACCTTCAGCCATACCTCACTAGGTCACCGGTGTGGAGCACCTTTGGCCACACCTTGAAATTCATGAACAATTCTATGTTTTTCCTATGTTTGTTGCCTTTCTTTTCTATTGGCACCATTATCTATTAGTCATATTTTTTTATGACAAATTGGCCTAAATTAATCTAATTCTTCATTTTTGAATAGTATGTTTCAATTATAAAACCTTAATAATTTTCAAGGAAAAATTTCCATGATTTTGGCCTAAGGAAAATTCAAGAGAATTTCATATCTTATCATTTAAATATTCTCTTTTCCGTTCTTTAAATCATATAATTTAAATGGAGGAATTTCTTTTCCACAACACTAATGTTTATCATTATTAATCAACATCATTCAACCTTGCTAATCACAATTTCCCACAACAAAGGTTGATGCTTGCTGCCAATGCTATCTAGCAACTACACCTAAGGCAGTGAACCTATCGATGCAACCTAGTGCAATGGTGAGTATCAAGGTCGTATCCCACGGGAACAGGAAAGCCTAGAGTTACTACTTGTTTTCTGTTATCTAGCCTGTAATTCAAAGTGATTTCGATTCTAATTAAACTAATAACTAAGCTAAATGCAATAATCACTAGTCAGCACTAATTGACAAGAAGATGAATTAATCAAGACAAAAAAGCAAACCCAATGGGAACCTAAACTAGTTGATAAATACGGAAGATAATGGATGACTGAATCTGATTTTGCTACCTGTGAGTGAATTCTAATGCAAATTCAAATTCCCTATCGGTCTCAATGAATTTCTTAAACCTAAAATCTACCACTGGCTGGTTCTTCCTAATGGTTAATTTTAGATCAGCATTATCGGTCTAATTCACTACTATTAAGAGTCGTTACTTCTTAATCCAACAATTTATTAACCTTAGTTCTAAGCGATAACAAATTTTCCGTTGCAATTAGGTGTCCAATTTCAATTAAAATCTATCGATTATTAAGAGAAATCTAAAGAGCTTTCAGTGCAACGTCTTGCCAATGAAAACATAAACAGTCATTCATAATAGTAACGGAGATCACGGAATCAATATTCAACCATCCATGGAAATTAAATTCAGGCTACCAACATAGTTCAGGACCCAATGGGTTTTACCAATTTAGTTACACATAAACATCATCCAACAATCCAGAAAATCCACAATTCAGAGAGAAAAACCATGTAAAAATTATATACGTCCCTCTTCTCCTGAACAACAGATGAAACAGTGCAAAATAGTCGCTAGAAAACTGTTGGAAAATGACCAGAAATTGCAATTTCAAAGCTGTCCAACAGGCCAAAATTGGGTTGAGTCGCGGGTTGTGGATACCCGACCAAAAATAGCTCCAAAGACCACCAGAGATGCGGCGGAAGGTTGTAGGAGGGGCACCACATAACGGAGGGATGATTTCCAGCGGCCAACGGAGCAAACAACGTCAGACGGGTCACGAAAGACGATCGAGTCGCGTCAGTCGGCTCCGTCGCGGGTCACGCAATTCATCGCGTTACAACGGCCAAAGAATGGTCAGACGATATGACTGGGCTTCCTAAAGCTGTAGGGATCGACGGTGGGCAGTGGGTCTACCGAAAAATGTCACAAAATGTTGTGATGTGGAATAGTTTTCCTCTCGGATTGTGCACCTTTTCTCACCGTTCTGCTGCTTTTCGACGACAATGGGCGATGGTGGTAGGTTGTCCGTCATCTCCTACTGTCGGGGTAAGGTCGCGCCACGGCAGATCGCCGGTTAGACGCATAGTTCGGGTCTTCAAAGTGCCGTGGGTTCCTCGCGTTGGATATGGGTCTTCTCCATTGTGCACTCAGGTATCTCTCTCTTTTTCTCCACTGTACAATGCTAAAAATCACTATTCCAAGCTTCCAATTCCTTCATTTGCACGCTGCCTTGCTTGGACTCACGTTCTAAAGGCCCATTAAGGGCTTTGGTTCAGCCTAGTAAGAGAAAAATGGCCCAAATGACCCAAAATAGCTATTTTAACTCCAGAAAAGTCTCGTTCGTTGATGATAGATTGATAAAAAGCCTGAAATGCAATAAGATACACATTTAGGTGATTCCTAGAATAAAAATACACAAAAAATACATATAAAATGGACATAAAATATTAGGTAAAATTGTGTAAAATAAGACATATCAAAGGTCATTATTATTTAGCCATAAATTTCCCATAAATATAGGCATCATTAATTAGTCTTAAAGTTAACCATAACAACAATACCCATAACTAATATAGTCAATTAATTTCCCATAATCATATGCACTATTATTAATAAATATAAGTTTTCCCCAATCACTTTGGGTATGGTTTTCCTTCTTACTTGTGTTACACTTACTAATATTAATTTCATTACGAAAATACCAAGTCTACTTTAATATTAAGAGTAGTAAGCCAAGCCACCCAATCATTGAAATGAGCTCTTATTCTAAGTTATTTCATGATCTTAATAAAATCACATTTTAGGTTTAAGCATCAACCATCTCCTAGATTTATCATGCAAGCTAAGTCATTTATTATTTCTAAATCAAGAATGTAGACATGGATTCTAATTCCATGGAAGCAAAATCATCAATCATACATGCTAGATCATAGAACTAGAATTTAATAAATTACTAACCTACCTCAAAGAGGCCCTAAGATAGAGTCTCTATTGGCTTTTCCTTTGAGTTCTTCCTTGCTTCTTTTAGTCTTTCGTCTCCTCACAAAATTTTGTGTATTTTTCACTAGCACTCACGCCCTACCTTCTTCTTGAATTTTCCTTCCCATGTGTGAGTTGTTTCCCAAGCTATGAAGTGCTCTCTCTTCCTTTCTTATCGTGTGTGAATATGTGTGTTACAAATTTCAATTTTTAATTCTATTCCCTCTTTCTATTGTCCAAAACCGATCATGATGTGCTACCCTCCCCCTTTTTTATTATTCTTATCATCATCTAGCAGCCTTTCATGTAGCTTAGGTGTAGCTCTTTCTTTCGTGCAAGTTTTGTATTACTTACTCCCCTCACAATCTTTTATTTCCCTAAATCCTCACGCTGCACTCATTCAAATAAAGGGAGGTTGCCCACTATTCTACTCCTTAATTAGAGTTACCTCCTAGCCATACGTGGATTCTAAGTACCGTCCTTATTGCTTGTAATTTAATCACTCCCACTCGGCTGAATTGAAGGTGGAAAGGATGGAGAGACATGCCATTTCTTGGTTGCACGCAAGATGTACGGTCCCAAGCAGCTCACGTTTTGCACCCTTATTAAATTTCTATACACACTCCTTTTGGTGGCGCCAAATGCAAGGAAGGGAATGAGTTCATGCAAGCTTCTCCCTTACGTAAAGCATACAGCCACACAAAGCACCATTTGCATGCTACACCTTCCTTCCTTCCTTCTTGTTAGTTGTTGCTGTGGGTTTCTTTAAATCCTAATTAAAAATTCTAATTCTCCTTTCTATTTTCCCCACCGAAAGCACATATGTATGTTCAACTCCATCCACTTAATGCTTACTTAGTTAGACCAACAAGGAGGGAAGGACGTTAAGCGCCATATTGACCGAACATTTGGAATGGATTCCATAATAGCATTTCCTTCACTCATCTCTCGGCCACCTTGAAAATAAAATAAAGAGAGAAAGCCATTGCACGTGTCTCTCTTTCTTTCTCTCCTACCTCTTCACCATTTATATATATATATACTTAAATAATGCTAACTCTTTTCCCTCTTCTCAATTGTCGTATGGTTTTTGAATAAGGTTTACATCCTCTTTCCTAATGATTCTCACCATGCACACTCATATGTATTTAAATAGATTTCTAACTCTCTCTCCACTTACCATACCATATATATATTTTAAGGTACTCTTTCTTTTAGTGATTCGGTTAGGCAAAAGGAAGGAAAAGAAAATTAAATCAAGCACCTCAAAATTCATTGAAGCACCTCAAGTGCCTCAAAATTTATGCAATGTATTCTTTTCCAATATTTATTCTAATTATTGCATCACACAAGCAATTGGACACAATTCATGGAGATCTATCTATTTTAAATCATAGATTTAAATATGCTTGTAAAAACATAGGGTGTTACATCAAAAACCTATCCTCCTAATCCTTTCCAAAAATTTAATAAGGATTTAGGGTATTGGGCATGTCAAAATGTCTCTAAAACTTTACAAATTCAAGGTGTAGGAGGAACCTCCCATACATATATGACCTACAGTTCCTTAACGACTGGGAAAAACCCAGGAAGTGTATCTCCACCAACTCTATCTCTACCTCTATCATTATCTGGTATCTAGGCATTTGATACAAACCAGCATTTTTAATGAGAATAAATCTCAATAACAATAATAACTAGTTTATAAAATAACTAGTTTATACCACCATAATCATTTACGAAAAATACTACATTCTTCTTATCGTCCTACAATTGATATATCTATTGGGTTACCTTTCATAAAATTACATTAACACTCATAATTTCTCATAAAATAGTCAAATCATACAGGTAACATAATTTCATTAAAATAACTTCATATAAAGAGCATTAAGGAATTAAGAGCCTTTCACATTGGCTTTCGCCATCATCATGATAATCATCATGTAATAACAATAATAAGAGAAATCATGATGGTTGTCGAGCGAGCCACTCCACACTTTCGAATATGTACTTATAACTTTTAGCAACACATGTCCATTGGTAGTCCTTGACTGCAACATCACATTTGTGTACATTCTGGAGTGTCCTCTAATGGATCCAAGTACCATAAAGTCTCCTCATTGAGATCAAACATTGAGTACATATCGAGGTCCTCAAAATGATATTCATAAGCATATACTTTAGGGTGATTCAGGGCATACTATAGTTATGTGAAATCCTAAGTATGTAACTTTTTATTCAACTTGGCCATTAAGTCACCAACTTAGAATTTACAATTATCACGATAATCACAAAATGTCTAATCACCTTCCTATACCAGCAATCAGTCATTCAGTTGTGAACCTATCTACTGCTAATACATATACTAAGAATACAATTTCTCATTTCTTTTATATATTCTTGCTCTTTCCTTATCAATTTCAACATACTCTTGCTCTTTTTCATTTAAATTTAATATACATATTACGCTTCTCAAATTCTAGGTTTAAATCCCTTTCAAATATGTCATTGAGTTTTTGGACCAAATACCTTTCAATATGTCATTGAGTTTATAGTTCATTCACAGAATCTGGCAGTCGGCTAATACCTTGCTGGCAGTCGACTGGTAGCATTTTATCCAATTTTTAAAAGTCAAATCTGAGAGCTATCAATCGACTACTACAGGGCTAGTAGTCAACTGCTAGCTTACTATTGAGCCTGACAATTGACTATTTGGACATGCCAGTCGGGTGTTGGCCCTCTGGAAAAATTTTGGAAAATGAAGAATATGACAGTTGACTTCCAAGGTTTAGTAGCCGGCTGCTAAAGTTCTGTATGCATTTTTTGGCAGCTCAAGAACACGGTAGTCAACTGCTACAAGGCACCAGTCAGCTGCTATGTTATGCTCTGTTTTAAAACTTGTTGTGGACCCAGAATTTTTATCCAAAAACTTATTTGTAAAGCCATTTTGAAATTGACAAACTCAAGATAAACTTCCAAGCATCATTTTCCACATAAAAATAGTCCAAAACACCATTTAATCTTATTCAAATATAGGATTAAACCTCATTTTTGTTTAAGTAGAAAAATAAACTTTTCAGAATCAATTTTAAGAATACATAAGTATCTTAAACCAATTAAAAACACCTAATAGTAAGTAAAAATGTTAAGAATGTAGTTTTAAATCCCTTTTTCATTCAAACAACTTCAAAATCATCAAATTCAGTTATATAAATAGTAACTTCAAAAATAAAAAGGGATTGGTTATTTTGCTACCTTAAATGCTTGTTTGGATGCTGATTAATGTATTGGATGCCTTCCTAGACACTTTTCTGAATTCAACTCTTGCTGAAAGTGAAGATTCTTATTCTTCTCCCTCATTTTCTCTCTCTATCTAACTACTCTCTCTTTAGAAGTGGTTCTAAATTTAGGGTAATAAGGCACTCTGGCTTTCGGCCTTATATATAGGCGATCCAAACTTACAAATGTTGATCTTAATCTCTGATCATTCAGCCTCAAAATGGTAAGTTTCAAACTATACACATAATGACCATTTTGTCCCTAAACCATTGGTGGGAGAATTCCAAAAATCAGTTGGATACAATATACCTTTTGGACAAAATTGAAATTCTCATACCTAAACTTTTTCACTTTTTAGTTTAGTCCCTCTCCTCTTTCTAATTGATTCTCTCATCCTTTTCTAGTCCAATTCTGGCACTAATGCCACTATATGTAACTATATGCAGTCTAATGCAACATACACAAGCAATTAATTAAAATTAAAAAACATGTCTCATAGAAATAGAAGCGGATGTTACAAAGCCAACTGTGGGGCAAAAATACAGTCCAATTACTTTAACTGTGCAAGGAACCATGGAGGGTGTTTGGCATAATTTTTAAGTCATGTCTCGCATTGTTTTGTTATTTCTTTCACATCTTTTAGACTAATTATTTCCCTCTTAATCCATTTTTGCATAATTTTGAGCTTACATAATTACTTACCTCATTTCTTCTAGCTTTCCCATTCCCATTGAGCTTCCCCTCCTATCCTATGGGCATAAGGAAAAGCCATTGCATAGGGTTTAGGGTTTGCCTCGCTCTTCTTTGCAGTTGATGTATTCCCCTCCCTCATTTGCCTGGCTATTTTTCATTGGAAAGCATTTAGAAGAGGGCATTGCCCGAGAGGAGCTATTCTCAACATCTGATCATTATGGAGAGATAAAATATTCCCCCTGGAATGGATAATTGAGCTTTTGGAAGAGGGCATTGCTCGAGAGGAGAGGAGGAGGACTTTTTTAGGTGAAGGAGGATGTAGTAGGGAAAAAGGAATAAAAGGAACTACTAAACTTTGACCACATTTTTCTTTCTCTATATCTACTCTTGACTGTGATAGCCATGAGTGGTTGAGCCTTTTTTTTATTTTGGGTTAGGGTAGTGTAATTTTGGATTATTTAGCTTTGAGGAAGACATTGAACTAGCATGCTATTTCGGGAATGATTAAATTATTGTTTCTATCTTTATTTAAATGAACATATTTACATTAAATTAATAGGGACTATTCTCTCTTTGTTTATTTAATTCAATGGCTAGCTTGGTTTCTAGAATTCATAACTGTTTAGCAACCAAGTCTGAGTAGCATCTAGTTCAATGTATTATATCTTTTCCCTGCATTTAGCGAGGAATACATGATTCTTGTTACAATTCAGTAGGACGTTCCATATAACACCCCAATCTTATAGCCTTTTCCAATAAATGTTTATTTTATTAATCATCTTGCTATAAAACTGATGTGTTTCTTACTTTTACCTGAGTGTAATTCAATTTGCTATTTAATAATTGAATAGGTTTGGGTTCCCTTTTACTCATGTATTCTTAATTCATACGTTGAACAACAAAAGACTATACAACAAAATTTCTAATAACATAGTGGAAGATAAAACATCATTTATATATATATATACTTCTCATTAATACATCTACTTCTCATACATGAAGTTCTGGTTAACACATAGGGTAAGGAGGATACAATCTTGCCACTCAAACCCTTATCAAAATGTTCCTACTAGTGTAGAAAACTTTACACACTGCTAAAACCCATGTCCCTTGGAAAATCGTGAATGACCATAGGGAGGATATTTCAATCAATGTTACTTCTATCTCCTATAGTAGGGTTTACCTGGTGTAACATCCGCTCCATTTATTATTAAAGAGATGTTTGATAATTGTTAATTTGATGCTTAATGCTTGTGTATGTTGAATTAGTGCATATAGTTGCATTAGTATAGGGACCAACTTGAAAGAATTACAATTCCTTAGTTGAGAGTAAGGGCAAGAACCTAAGTGAAAAGGGAAATTGTGCTGAGACAAAATGTGTAAAGTAAACCAAGGACCAAAGAGAAATTTCCAAAACTTTCCCTTAAACCCTAGCTGCAACCAAAACTCCCACACACTTTCAAACCTTTAGATTTTAGAGAGAGAAGTAGAAGGGGTGAGTTAGGGCAAAGGAGGGAGATTTTGCTAAAGGAAAGGGCTGAGTGAAGCTAGAAATTAGTTCTGTAGCAAAGGGAGATCATTCTTAACACATCAAACACACACATTTCACAGGAATCAAGGTAGCAATGCATCCTAAACCCCTATCTTTTTCTGAAATATTACTATTATTGGAAAATGTGGATTTCTACATGTTTAAATTGAGATTGGGTTTAAACCTACATTATGTATGCTTTTCTACTTTTATAGGATGTTGTGTTGCTGAATGTATGCTCATATATGTGCTTGTAATGGATTGGAAAGGCTGGGTTGTGTTCATCTAGAGATATAGACTAGTTTTCCTTGAATATACCATGTTTGAGCTAATAAATGAGAAATGTTTAATGAAAAGTAAAGTTTGTTGTATGAAAATTAAGCTCATGTATTTAGAATTGAAAATAGAATGCATTCTGGACTGGGTATTCTTAAACTTATGCTTTCTGAACTACAACGGAGCATAGCAGTCGACTGCTAAGTAGAGGCAGTCGACTACCGTGTTCTTGGAAAACCTAGAAGTGTAGACAGAGACTTAGCAGCTGACTGCCAGATACTTAGCAGTAGACTATCTGGCCCGGGTTTACACTAAGCAGTCAACTGGCCATCTTAGTAGTCGACTGTTGTGTTCTTGGAAACCCAAAAGTGCAGATAGAGGCTTAGTAGCTGATTGCTAGGTTCTTAGCAATCGACTATCGGGCTCAGGTTTGCACTGAGCAGTCGACTGGCTGTCTTAGCAGTCGACTTTCATGCTCATATTTTTACCCATAATGCATTCCAGAAAGCCACCAGCCGACTTCTAGCTTACTGTCTAGTACTCGAGGAATACAAAGAGCCACCATCCGACTGCTAGCCTTTCAGTAGTCAACTGGCATCCCTCTAGCTTGCGAAATGAGGTTTTTAAAGGCAATTGAGCTTAGTAATTCTTCATACTAATTTAATTAAAGGCTCACAACATAGGTAACCAAGGAAACTAGGAGTTTTTGGGTAATGATACCCTTAGGATAGTGAAAGAAAGAGAGAGCAGAAAACACAAAGAGGGAAAGAGGAAAGTATTCTCCGTGTATGCCTTAGGGTAGATAGGCTCATGATTAAGTGACTGATTTTCGGTATAGGATGGTCGTTGGGTATTCCATGGTTGTGCCATAAATTGGGATGGTTAAACATCCACTTGAACTTAAATGATTTCGAAAACACCATGATGGTTGAAAACTTTAAGTTAGTGTTATCTCCCAAAGGCCATATGAGAAACACATACTTAGAGTTAAGCATAACCATGAGCATAGGTCGATTCACCTTAGAGTATATGTAGAGAATAGCATACTGGGAGTGTGATCCACCTCAAAGGAATGGTGGTGATTCCATTGTATTATGATCCGCCCAAAAGCGAAGAGGAAATAATTCAGGTAGAATTGACGGTGATCCCATGAGAGTTATACCAGCCCCGTTTAGGACGAAAGGGAGGAATCCCACTGGTCAGGGATGATCTGCCAGAAAGGGGCAGGGACCATTAAGGTACTTGGATCCACTGGGGGATGCCTAATAATGTACAAAAGTTAAGGCATGGCTAAATAGACATGCGCTCATTCATATAGACAGTGGTGCATGGAGTTGTTGCTGGGCGACTCTCCTGATTACTCTTAGGGTGTTTTATATACTGCTCGCATGTCATGGAAATGAAATGATGTTATGTTTACTATCCCACATGAGTTTTATAAGAAATTTTTTATGATAAGAATGATGATGAATACACTTTCCCTGTTTTAAAGTTGATATGTTTTAAATGCACATGCATACATATAAGTACATAACATGATTAAATGCTACACTTATTGCATCCCCATTGTATGTTATATGTTTTATGAAAGAATGTAGAGGTTTTTCATGTGAGCACAGTGGTACAAGTCAATGGATTTCGTAACTGGTTGTATTGCTACTGAGATTCATTTCTCACAATAGTGTTGGCATGTACCAGATGTGTAGGTCCCCTTGGGCTGGAGGTGAAGGTAAAGTATGAAGAAGTGTCCAATCTGGGCATATAAACTATTTAATTTCAATAGTATAAGTACATGTTAGGATTGAGCTAGCCTTCATGATATTTGAGAAAGGCTAGTGTAAGATTATTTTTATAGCCTATTCTAACTTATCTGTATATGAATTAGCTGGATTGGTGAATAGACTAATTAATGGGGTTATGAGTAGCAGGATTGTTGCCTCCATGCCCCATAGTTAATTGATTATATTTAATTAAGAATGCATGTCTATGTATAGTTAATTCAGGTGTATGCTATATGTATTTATTCTGTTGCAATATTGAGAGAACTCGAGAGTAGAGACCAACCCAAATGCACTTAATAAATCAACTTGGTAAAAAGTTTAAAATTTGCTCGGGTAGAGGTAATAGTAACACTAACACTGATAATTATTCTCATACTATAGCTTTTAAATATCAAAAAGGAATCGTAGGATAAAGGGTGTTACACCTGGTCATCTGATACTTACCAAGATAACAGTGAGAAATAATTTTCCAGTAGCCAAACAATCCATTCTTTTTGAAAACTTTTGGCATGTACCACCATGATAACAAAGAAAATATTCTACATTCTTTTCTTTAAAGCATAACATAATCTATTGGGATATCGTGCATAATTCATATGTATGAGTACGGCATGTATTTATGAAAGCATAAACATAATTCATTACAAAATAGTTCACCATTCATAACATTTCATAAACATCATTTCATCACTCATAACATTTCATAATCATCATTTCATCACTCAACATTTCATAATCATGATTTCATAATGATTATAGTTCACCATTCATAACATTTCATAACGTCATTTCATAACATTATTTCAAAATGAAATCATCACATTGGTATCATAAACATATGCACGTTTTATTCATCATCATAATGTAACATCCTCTACCCTACGGTTCCTTTTAGAGATTTTTTTAAAAAATATAATATGAAAATAATTATTAGAGTGTTAGTGTTACTATCACTTCTACCCGAGCAAATTTTAAACTTTTTACCAAGTTGATTAATTGACTACCATTTGGGTTGGTCTCTACTCTCAGATTCTCTCAACATCACAACAGAATAAATACATATAGCATACACCTGGATTAACTATACATAAAAATGCATTCTTAATTAAATATAATCAATTAACTATTGGGCATGGAGGCAACAATCCTGCCACTCATAACCCCCATTAAATAGTCTATTCATCAATCCAGCTAAATTCATATACAGATAAGTTAGAATAGGCTATAAAAAATAATCCTACACTAGCCTTTCTCAAAATATCATAAAGGCTAGCTCAATCCTAACATGTACTTATACTATCCGAACTAAATAGTTTATGTGCCCAAATTAGACACTTCTTCATACCTGACCTTCTTTCACCAGCCCAAGTGGACCTACACATTTGGTAGACGTCAACACTATCATGAGAAATGAATCTCAGTAGCAATACAACTAGTTACAAAATCCATTGACTTGTACCACTGTGCTCACACAAAAAACCTCTACATTCTTTCATAAAACATATAACATACTATGGGATGAAATAAGTGTAGCACTTAATCATGTTATGTACTCATATCTATGCATGTGCATTTAAAATATATCAACATTAAAACGTGAGAAGTGTATTCATCATCATTCTCATCATAAAAAAGTTCTTATAAAACACATGTCGGATAGTAAATATAACATCATTTCATTTCCATAACATGCGAGCAGTACATAAAACACCTTAAGAGTAATTGAGAGAGTTATCCAGCAACAACTCCATGCACCATTGTCTATATGAATAAGTGCATGTCTATTTAGCCATGCCTTAACCTTTTGTACATTCTAAGGCGTCCCCTAGTGGATTCAAGTATCATAATGGTCCCTGCCCCTTTTCGTCAGATCATCCCTGACCAGCGGGATTCCTCCTTTTCATCCCAAATGGGGCTGTATTCTCTGATGTGATCATCATCAACTCTACCCGGATCATTTTCGCTTCGCTTTTGGGCAGATCATAATACTATGGAATCACCACCATTCCTTCAAGGTGGATCACACTCCCGGTATGCTATTCTCTACATATACTATAGGGTGAATCAGCCCATGGTCATGGTTATGCCTAACTCTAAGTATGTGTTTCTCATATGGCCTTTGGGAGATGACACTAACTTAAAGTTTGCAACCATCACGGTGTTTTCAAAATCATCTAAGTTCAAGTGGATTTTTAACCATCCCAATTTATGGCACAACCGTGGAATGCCCAATAGCCGTCCCATACTGACAATTGGTCACTTGATCATGAGCCTATCTACCCTAAGGCATACATGGAGAATACTTTCCTCTTTCCCTCTTTGTGTTTTCTGCTCTCTCTTTCTTTCACTATCCCAAGGGTATCATCACCCAAAACTCCTAGTTTCCTTTCCTACCTATGTTATGAGCCCTTAATTAAGTTAGTTTGAAGAATTACTAAGTTCAATTTCCATTAAAAACCTCATTTTGAAAGTTATAGGGCTGCCATTCGACTGCTAGAAGGCTAGCTATCAGATGGTGGCTCTCTGTATTCTTCAGATGCCAAACAGCAAGCTAGCAGTCAGCTACTAGCATGCTGGTAGTTGTCTAGTGTCTTTCAAGAATGCGTTCTGGGTAAAAATATAAGCATGACAGTTGACTGCTAAGGCAACTAGTCGACTGCTCAGAGCAAACCTAGGCCCAACAGTCGACTGCTCAGTGCAAACCTGGGCCCGATAGTCGACTACTAGGAACCTGGTAGTCGGTTGCTAAGCTTCTATCTGCACTTCTAGGTTTCCAAGAACATGACAGTCGACTGCTAGGATGGCCAATCGACTGCTTAGTGCAGACCCGAGTTCGATAGTCGACTGCTAGGTATCTTACAGTTGGCTGCTAAGCCTTTGTCTACACTTATGGGTTTTCCAGGAACACGACAATCGACTGCCCCTACTTAGCAGTCGACTGCTATACTTTACTGCAATTCAGAAAACATAATTTTGAGAATACCCAGTCCAGAATGCATTCTATTTTCAATTCTAAATGCATGAGCTTAATTTTCATACAACAAACTTTACTTTTCATTAAACATTTCTCATTCATTAGCTCAAACATGGTATATTCAAGGAAAACTAGTCTATATCTCTAGATGAACATAACCCAGCCCTTCCAATCAGTTGCAAGCACATATATGAGCATACATTCAGCAACACAACAACCCCTAGAAATAGAAAAACATACAGAATGTAGGTTTAACCCTAAACATAACTTGAAACATTTAAAAATCACATTTATTAGCAAGTTTTCTGCATATTTCGAAAGTGGGGTTTAAGATGGATTGCTACCTTGATTCTTGGTGAAATGTGTGTGTTTGATGTGTTAGAAATGATCCTCCCTTGCTATTGGACTGATTCCTAGCCTCAAATCTAATCCTTTCTCAATAAAATTCCCTCCTCAAACCCTAGCTTGCACCTTTTTCTCTCTAGCTGCCCCTTTCAGCTTCTCTCTATAAAATTTGGTATGGTGGAAGTGTGTGGGGGTTTTGGCTACAGCTAGGGTTTAAGGAAAAGTTTAGGAAATTGCTCTTTGGTCCTTAGTTTACTTTACACATGTTGTCTCAGCAAAATTTCCCTTTTCACTTAGGTCCTTGGCCTCACTCTCAACTAAGGAATTGTAATTCTTTCAAGTTGGTCCCTATACTAATGTAACTATATGCACTAATGCAACATACACAAGCATTAAGCATCAAATTAACAATTATCAAACATCTCTTTAATAATAATTGGAGTAGATGTTACACAAAAGATCATAAAGATTATCATACCAGGAAAAACATTCATAGCATTATGGCTAATGTAACCTTTCTTATGACTGTGGCTAATGCCACTTTCATCATAAGAGGAACCTCATATGAGAAACATCATAAGAGAAACATAAGAGTATCAGGAGACTCTCTCTGTGAACTACTCCACATACCACTACGTATATGAGTGAGTTTCCTCAAGCATGAGCAACTTTGGTCGACGCTTAAGTTATACTATCTGAGGTATCCCTCAAGTACTTCTTTTATCCTTAAGCATGAGCACCTTCAGTTAACGCTTAAGGGTATGTGAGCACCTTTGATCACAAGTACTGGACCTAAGTACTTCCTTTCAAACTAATGGGATTACTGTCACCTTTTTTCAGATCATTTCCTCTTCGCTTTTAGGCAGATCATAATGCTATGGAGTCATCACCCTTTATAGGTGGATCACATTCTTGGTATGCTATCCTATACATATACTTTAGGATAATGTGATTTGTGTACATAGTTATGCTAAATTCTAAGTAAATGTCTCTTTTCATGGCCATATTAAGTTACACTAACTTAGAATTTGCAACCATCATGGTGTTTTCCAAAATCCTTATATCCGATTGGATGTTTTACCATCCAAATTTATGTTACAACCATGGAATACCTAACATCCATCCTATATCGATAATTGGTCACTCGATCACAAGTCCATATATCATAAAGCATACATTAAGGATACTTCCTCTAGTTTCTCTCCTTTCTTTTCTTTTGATGTCTTTCCGTTTCTTTCTTTAATTTTCATGATACCATCCTCACATTAACATACCACCCTTTCTTGTTTGATAACACTTTCAACATTGAATTGTATAGATATGGAAGGTTACACATTATTTTCATAAAATTCATAACATATATTATTATAACACCTTGGCACAATCACTCATCCCTCTTTTCCTCTTGGCATTGGCCAATATAAATTTCAACATATTTCCTTTCAAGATTTCATTTCCAATTCTCAACCAACACAAGGGAAAAAGGGTGAGGTCTCAGCCAAGAGAGGTTATTCCCTTCCTTTTATACATTTATAAAATACATCATGAAAGTCTTTTTCCATAGCCACCCACTTCTTTTTCTCTTGCAATTGGTTAACATAAAGACTTAGCAATTTTCCTTCATAATTATACTAACAAAACGTAGCCAATTCCAAGGGAAATAAGAAAGGTGGTCTCAGCCAAAGAAGCAAAGTGAGGGGAAAATGGGACTTTCATGCCATTCCTTCCCTTTCTTCCATCCTTTGCATCATTGAAGCATAAATACTTCAATTTCCTTCCATTTCCATACAAATTTCCACACCTTAGGCTATCAAACATCAAGGGTTTCATCATGAATCTAGGTGAACTAATAATCATTTCCTTCACCATTTTCATTTCATTTTTCTCTCAATATATCTATATATACATAAAAACATCTTTTTCTCACAATATTTATATATGTATATACAAATACTTCTTTCCCTTCTTGTTGGAATACACTTTCAAGGTTAGAATTTCATGGCTATGGATGGTAATTCATCAAACATGTCATTATAAACATCATTTTCTCCTTCTCTCTTACTTGTGGCCGAAACAACAAAACACACACATGGACTTTATTCATGAAAAGTGTTTCCCCTATAGTTTCTTTAAGATCTTAGCCAAACTTCAAAGAGAGAGGAAATAAGGGTGTTTCAAACTACTTCACTTTCTCCCATTTTCATCAATATTTAAGCATAGAAACATAATTTTCCATCCATATCCTTGCTAATAATAACCTTACATAATTAATCCAACATGAAGGATTTTTCATGAACATAGTGAACCAAACCATAAACTTGCAATATTCCATTCAAGCAACAATTCTAGCATTCATGAACACATCCATACAACCATTCAAGAAAAACCCAATAGAAATTCAAGCATAAAAGAATGTAGAGAGAGAAACCCTCACTATTCATGAAAGTCATGAAATTGTTCAATCATTCAAAAGAGACCATAAAACATGAATTATGAGGGATGAGATTGTTTAGCTACCTTGATTTTGCAAGAAAGATGGTGTTTTAGCTTGGATTCTTAGCTTTTCCTTCCTCTTCCTCACAACCTTCTTCCTCTTCTCCCTCTCCTTCACGACTTCTTTTCCTTTCATGGAAGAGATGAGATTTTAATCTTTTAATGACAATTTACCAAATTGTCCTTAGTGTAAAATGACCATTTTACCCTTCCTTTATTATCTTTTTTGAATGCTATGAGGAGTTTGCCTTTCCATGTAGTTTCATGAACCATTTGGGGAAATGTCCATTTTACCCTTATGAAAAAATTACCATTTTGTCCTTTATGTCAAAATGATCTTTTTGCCCTTTATTCACCCTTTTTTTTCGAAAAGTGTAGAGAGATAGTCGTGAGGGAAAATTTCATGAAGTTTCTAACTAAAATTACTATATTACTTGTAACATCCGCTCCTAATATGATTAATAGATGTTTGTTAAATTGTTAATTTAATTTTAATGCTTGTGTATGTTACATTAATTTTATATAGTTGCATTAGTTTAGGGACTTAATTGAAAGGGAATAAATGGAAGTTTAATCAAGATGAGAATAGAGACTAGATTGAAAAGGAAAAACTAAGTGAGGCCAAGGTTGCAAAGTAGCTCAGGGACTTAAATGCGATAACCTAAACTACCCTTAAACCCTAGTTGAACCCTAAACCTCCCACACACTTTCAACGTTCAGCATTTTTAGAGAGAGAAGTAAGAGGGGTGAGTAGAGAGAGAAAAGGATGAGTTAGGATAAAGGAAGGAGATTTCTAAAGGTAAAAGGGGGATTTAAGGCTAGAAATTAGTTCTACAGTAAGGGGAGAGCCTTCTAAACACATCTTAACACACATTTTACAAGGAATCAAGGTAGCAATCCATCCTAAACCCCTCTCTTTTTTGAAAAGTTTAATGTTGCTAGCAAATATGAATTTTTAAATGTTTGAACTGAGTTGGGGTTAAACCTACATTAGGTATGCTTTTCTATTGTTATTGGATGCCATTTTGTTGAAAGGTTGTGCTCATATGTGTTTGCAAATGATGGGAAGGGCTAGGTTATGTTCATTTAGAGATATAGGCTAGTTTTCCTTGGCTATATAGTGTTTGAGCATTATAAGGAGAGATGTTTAGAGAAAAAGTGAAGTTTTTGGCATAGAAACTAATCTTAGATGTTTTAAACATGATATAGAATGGAATCTGGGTTGGGAAGTCTTGAAAATACCATTTTATAAACTGGTGCGGAGCATAACAGCCTACTATTAGCATATCACAGTTGACTGTCGTGCTCTTGGTAAACCCAGAAACACCTACTCAGACTCAATAGCCGATTGGTAGCTCTAGAAATCAATTGGTAGCTTCAGTAGTCAACTATCGGGTATGGGTTTTCTTCTTAAAAGTTGACTATAGTCCTTATAGTCAACTATCGTGTTCTTCATTTTGCCCAGAACGTACACCAGAGAGCAACCAGTCGACTGTCAGCCTTCCAATAGTTTATTAGTAGCTTACTATCTTGTGAACTGAGGATTCTAGAGAGCCACCAGCCGACTACTTGACTTCGAACAGTCGATTGGCAGCCTTCCAAGCTGTGAAACATTATTTTTAATGGCAAATGAGCTTAGAAATTCTTCACACAAATTTGATTAAAGGCTCACAATATAAGTAGGCAAGGAAACTATAGTTTTTGGGTAATATGCAATGGATAAGGTCTCTTTTCACTTGGATGAGAATGGTCCTTGTGATAGTGATACAAAAGGGAGCAGAAAGACATCAAAAAGAAAGAGTGAAGTATTCTAGGCATATGCATTAGTGGTAGATAGGCTCATGATTCGAGTAACCGATTGTCGGTATGGGATAGCCGTTGGCATTCCACAATTGTGCCACAAATTATGATGGTTAAACATCCACTTGAATATAGAGGATTTTGAAAACACCGTTATGGTTGCGAACCCTAAGTTAGTGTATCTTCCAAGGGCCATTAAGAAGCATATACTTAAGGGTAAAGCATAACCATGGGCATGAGCCGAATCACCCTAGTGTATTGTTAGAGAATAGTGTACTAGGAGGGTGATCCATCTCAGAGGTAATGGTGGTGACTCCATAGCCCCATGATCCACTAAAGCAGAGAGGATAGAATCTGTTCACAGGTTTATAGTGATCCCGTGAGTTATTAAGATAGTATAAGTGGATCCATCTGGGGGACACCTCAGATGTACTAGAGCAATATTTTATTATAGTGGTGCAATAGTCACTAGGATAGCTTATTCATGTATGTATTGGTATGTGGAGTTGTTGCTGGGTGGCACTCCCGATAGCTCATATGATGTGATTGTTTTCTCTTATTCAAAGGCAAAAGAAAAGGAGCTCATTTATTACCCTAGGAAATTGCTTTATGAGGAGAATGATGATGAACGCACTTCCTATATTTTAAAGTTGATATGTTTTAAATGTACATGCATATGTATGAGTACATAACATGATTAAATGCTACATGTACTGCATCCCAATGGTAAATACTATATTTTATGATGAGAAAGAATGTAGAGCTTTTCCGTGTAAGCATAATGGTACAGGTTGGTGGATTTTGAAACAGGTTGCTAGAGTTGTTACTAGAGGTGTTACATTACCTTTGTGGTGAAAATTATCATTTTACCCTTGGATGAAAATTTCCATTTTGCCTTTGGGTGAAAATTACCATTTTACCCTTGGGATATTTCCTTAGGCAATCATGACCTTTAGATATTTTTCTTAGATTTTTGCAAAGTAATCATTATTTTTTAGATATTTTAAAATGTCATTATTACACGTCATTAATATGCCCAAATATTTTTCTAACATCGTCATTACACTTTAGAAATTTTAGGACCTTTTCTCTTTTCACTTTAATCCTTTCTCTTTCCTTTCAATTTGGTCCCTATTTACTTTCAGAAAACCTAGGGCAATTTAAACATGGACATTCAGGTATGCGATAACCAAAATTTAAGAATTAATAACATACTTGAAAATATAAAAAGGCAGATATTACATTCCACTGAATTAACTTATACTGGTGTGTTTCTCAAAAACTTAATGCAATTCTAAGGTGTAACTTAAATACACGTTTTAAGAAGGCTAAGGATTAGGGGAAATTAATGAACATTTTTGGGTTTCCTATCTCAGGTAGAGACTCTATATGTTGGCTTGATATAGGTTACTCTGTAAAATCCGCTGCTAATATGATTAAGAGATTCTTGTTAGTTATTAATTAAGGTTTAATGTTTGCGTATGTTGCATTAATTTCATATAGTTGCATTAGTGTCGGGACCTAGTTGAAAGGAAGGAAATTTGAGTTAAAACATGACTCATTACTAAATTAAAAAGGAAAAACTAAGTGAGGCCAAATTCATAAAATGGGATAAAGACCAGATGGTAATTAGCTGTACTCAAATATTCAGAAACCTTAGACCCTCATACAATCCCAACTTCAACATTTTTTAGAGAGAGAAAGAGAAGGGCGAGTAGAAAGAGAAGGGCGAGTAGAAAGAGAAAAAGGCTTAACTAGGGCAAGAGGAGAGGAAAAGCTTGAAGAAGGGCAATTTAAGGCTAGGGATTGATCCTACAACAAGAGTAAGCTCATTTGAGCATAGTGTACACACACATTTTGAGGAAATCCAGGTAGCAACATAACCTAAACCCCATTTTCTAAAATGTTTAGCTCTTTGCTAGGAAAATGTGATTTATGAATGTTTTAAGTTAAGTTTGGGGTTTAAACTTACATTCTCTATGTTTATAACTGCTATTGCATGTTGCTTGTTGAATAGTTATGCTTATTTATGCTTGTCATTAATTGTGAAAGTGGGCTTATGCCCTAAGTACAAAAATATGGTTTAATCTTAGTTGGAGTGCTGTTAAGTTGAGTTTTGGTTATGTTATAAAGGCTATATGCTGTCCAAGTATTGGTGTTGAGTTCATAACTTGAGAAATTTGCTTGAGAATATGTTTTTAGAGTGACAATTTAGATTTAACAATGAGTTTATAGTAGAAAGAATGCCAGTAGCCGACTACCAGACCTTATAATTGACTTCCATGTTCTTCATTTTCCAGAAAATATTTTTGAAGGCTAGCAGCCGACCGCCCCACTTATCAGTAGACCGTCGGGCCCATTTTTTGCTAGCAGTCGACTACCAAGCCTTTAACAACCGATTGGTAGCTCTCGGCCAAGACAAGTTAAAGAAGGGCGATGAGCTAGCGATTATTTGCCCGACATGGGATCAGTCGACTACCAGCCCACTATTTCAGATAATGAACTTAATGGCCAATTTTGAGAGGTAAATAGCCCAAAATCTCACTCAAAATAAGGATCTAAACCTTAGATGTAGCGGGTAACATGTAAGATGTAAGATTCATGTGTCACTAAGATGAGAGGTGTAACACCCTTATCTAGTGTTACAATTCCTCTGATGCAAACAGATAGGTTCAATACATTGTTCTTATCCTTTATTTAATTAATGTCTGAGCAGTGATACCATTTAGTTATATTAAGCAGATTAGGTTCGAGATCTTTTGCTCGGATTAAACTCGTAAGCACAACGAAATAAAAGAAATATTAAACTACACAACAAAAATTAAAACCTTTATGCAATTTAAATAAAAACATGTCCAACAATATCAATTACATTTCTGTAAACATGTACCGGGTTATATGAAGTACTCGTCCAAAGGAAGTCAAGATGAAGATTCACGTGTCACTAAGATGAGAGGTGTAACACCCCTATCTAGTGTTACAATTCCTCCGATGCAAACAGATAGGTTCAATACATTGTTCTTATCCTTTATTTAATTAATGTCTGAGCAGTGATACGATTTAGTTATATTAAGCAGATTAGGTTCGAGATCTTTTGCTTGGATTAAACTCGTAAGCACAACGAAATAAAAGAAATATTAAACTACACAACAAAAATTAAAACCTTTATGCAATTTAAATAAAAACATGTCTAACAATATCAATTACATTTCTGTAAACATGTACCAGGTTATATGAAGTACTCGTCCAAAGGAAGTCAAGATGAAGATTCACGTGTCACTAAGATGAGAGGTGTAACACCCCTATCTAGTGTTACAATTCCTCCGATGCAAACAGATAGGTTCAATACATTGTTCTTATCCTTTATTTAATTAATGTCTGAGCAGTGATACCATTTAGTTATATTAAGCAGATTAGGTTCGAGATCTTTTGCTCGGATTAAACTCGTAAGCACAACGAAATAAAAGAAATATTAAACTACACAACAAAAATTAAAACCTTTATGCAATTTAAATAAAAACATGTCCAACAATATCAATTACATTTCTGTAAACATGTACCGGGTTATATGAAGTACTCGTCCAAAGGAAGTCAAGATGAAGATTCACGTGTCACTAAGATGAGAGGTGTAACACCCCTATCTAGTGTTACAATTCCTCCGATGCAAACAGATAGGTTCAATACATTGTTCTTATCCTTTATTTAATTAATGTCTGAGCAGTGATACGATTTAGTTATATTAAGCAGATTAGGTTCGAGATCTTTTGCTTGGATTAAACTCGTAAGCACAACGAAATAAAAGAAATATTAAACTACACAACAAAAATTAAAACCTTTATGCAATTTAAATAAAAACATGTCTAACAATATCAATTACATTTCTGTAAACATGTACCAGGTTATATGAAGTACTCGTCCAAAGGAAGTCAAGATGAAGATTCACGTGTCACTAAGATGAGAGGTGTAACACCCCTATCTAGTGTTACAATTCCTCCGATGCAAACAGATAGGTTCAATACATTGTTCTTATCCTTTATTTAATTAATGTCTGAGCAGTGATACCATTTAGTTATATTAAGCAGATTAGGTTCGAGATCTTTTGCTCGGATTAAACTCGTAAGCACAACGAAATAAAAGAAATATTAAACTACACAACAAAAATTAAAACCTTTATGCAATTTAAATAAAAACATGTCCAACAATATCAATTACATTTCTGTAAACATGTACCGGGTTATATGAAGTACTCGTCCAAAGGAAGTCAAGATGAAGATTCACGTGTCACTAAGATGAGAGGTGTAACACCCCTATCTAGTGTTACAATTCCTCCGATGCAAACAGATAGGTTCAATACATTGTTCTTATCCTTTATTTAATTAATGTCTGAGCAGTGATACCATTTAGTTATATTAAGTAGATTAGGTTCGAGATCTTTTGCTCGGATTAAACTTGTAAGCACAACGAAATAAAAGAAATATTAAACTACACAACAAAAATTAAAACCTTTATGCAATTTAAATAAAAACATGTCCAACAATATCAATTACATTTCTGTAAACATGTACCGGGTTATATGAAGTACTCGTCCAAAGGAAGTCAAGATGAAGATTCACGTGTCACTAAGATGAGAGGTGTAACACCCCTATCTAGTGTTACAATTCCTCCGATGCAAACAGATAGGTTCAATACATTGTTCTTATCCTTTATTTAATTAATGTCTGAGCAGTGATACCATTTAGTTATATTAAGCAGATTAGGTTCGAGATCTTTTGCTCGGATTAAACTCGTATGTACAACGAAATAAAATAAATATTAAGCTACACAACAAAAATTAAAACCTTCATGTAGTTTAAATAAATACATGTCCAACAATATCAATTACATTTCTGTAAACATGTACCGGGATATATGAAGTACCCGTCCATAGGAAGTGAAGAGACAACAATCCTATCACTGAGACCCCTTTACAAATTACTAAGATGGATCGGTCCTTCACATATTCCTTTCCTGATTCTTTCTCAATTACATCCCGTGTCTACTGCCAAAATAATGATCCTAGTTCTAAACTAAATATGTCTAGATTAGGGCCCAAAAATAGGGGTTACAAAATTTCTTAAACCCAAAAAGAACTTAATATCCCAGCCCAGCTATGCATCTTGTTTTGATACATATTAGCATATGAATGAGAAATAAAATTTTCCTAGTAGCTTAACAATTCGGTTTTAAAACAACTAATACGTATCAGGATGTAAGCACCAAAATATTTAATTCTACATTCTTGGAATAAAAATGTAGCATCATGCATAAACATAAATTGGCAAGCAATGTATGATCAATTTAAAGGTCAATGTGATAAAATAATATTCATTTCAAATAAAACATCTTTGCATACTATAAAATGCAATGTGGTAGAATTAACAAAGACCATTTATGTTTGTCATTCTTAAAACTTAATTATATGTAATGGTTGTGCACACTTGGGCACTATGTGGACACTTGGCCACCTTATAAAAATCTCTTGTGCACACTTGGGCACTTGTGGACACTTGGTCACCTTTCTAAGGACATTGTACTGACATGGGCATTATGTGGACACTTGGCCACCTTCCTAGGGTCATGTGCACACTTAGGCACTATGTGGACAGTTGGCCACCTCTAAGGGCCATTGTGCACACTTGGGCACTTGGCCACCTTTGTAATTCTCTGTTAAGTTTCAAGGAAAATTTTTCTTTTTCTTGAAAATAATATTAATGTACAATTCTTATAACATTCTGATATCTTTAAGAATAAATTCTCCTTTCTTAGGAATGAATCTCAATGTACATTTCTTATGAAAATTCTGATATTGTCAATAATAATTTCTTCTTTCTTGGAAATTAATTCCAATGTACATTTTTATTTATAAAAATTCTAATATTTTCAAGGATAATTCCTCCTTTCTTGAAAATTAATTTTTAATGTACATTTCCTCTAACATTCCAATATCTTGAAGAATAAATTCTTCTTTCTTGGGAATTAATATCAATGTACATTTCTTATGAAAATTCTATAATAATTTCATCTTTCTTGGAATTAATTCAAATGTGCATTTTTCTAAAAATTCAAATAATTTCAATAATCATTCCATCTTTCTTGCAAATTAATTCTAGTGTACATTTTCAAGGAAATTCAAATATTTTCAAGAATAGTTTCTCCTTTCTTGAAAATTAATTTTTAATGTACATTTCTAATAAAATTCTAGTAACTTCCCTTTTTAAGAAATAATGTATCTCTTAGAGAAATTCCTACTAGGTTCGAAATAATTCCCTTTCTTGAATAATAACAATAATATCATTTCTTATGAAAGTCTACCAAGTTCAAGAATAATTTTAGCTCAAGGGAAATTCTATAGCCTAATCATATCAAAGGTTCAACATCAATTTAGTATCCAATCTCATCTTCTATTTGGTCAAAAAGTTTCATGGAAAAATTGGTTCTCAAAATCATAATTCCCTTTTTCTCATACTCAAGCCTAGTTCATTATGAGCATGTTATTAACTAGATATTACCTTTACATAATACCATACTCATTTCATTACATCAACTTAACATACAAGCTTAGCCAATAAAGTATGCATTTTATCAAGAATGTAGGGTAATAACATCATGCTCCATGGAAGACTTATGAAAACATGGTAGTTACACATACTAAAACATGGAACATGATCTTGTTGGAATTGTTAACCTACCTCTTTGGTGCCCTAAGATGGTTTTCTTGGCTTCCTCTTGTTCCTTTGTTTCCCTTTCTTTCCTTCTTGGCCACCTTTACTTCTTCCTCTTCAAACTTTGGTGCTTCTCCCCCAAACTCACGTTTTCTCCCCTTTTCTCTCTTTTTCACGTGTGTGTATGTGTAGTTTCCTATGTTGCAAGCTCTCTCTTCCCTTTCTCCCTTCTTTCCTCTTTACGTGTGGTTTTTTGTATGCATAAAAGTCTAATTTTCAATTCCCTCTTGTCTCTTTTCTTTGGGTCACGTGTGCATACATTCTTGCAAGAATAAAATTTCCAACTTTCATTCTCTTTTCTTCCTTCACGTGTGGCATTACATGGGATTCCTAACTCTTTTTGTCTCTTGCTTAGGTGGCTTGCATTCAAAAACCCATTCTAATTCCTTATCCTTCATGCCACTCCACTCTTTCCTTTCTTTCCTCTTTCATGTGTCCTAGTGTAGCACTTTCTTCCTTCATTATTGTTTTATTCCTTGGTTATTATTAATTTAGCCTTGCTTATGCCACATGTGTACTTCCAAGTACAATTTGTTTTGCTTGCAAGTTACTCTATTCTTTTCCTTTCACGCCACCCTCATTTCTTCTTTCATTCCATTCTTCATTTAGCCAAGTTAGGAGGGAGACGCTGCACTTCCTTCCTCCTTCCTCTTCCTTGTCGTGTGGGTGTGTGTGGGCATAGGAAATATAAAGTTTTCCCATTTCTTTCTCCCTTTACGTGAACTCTATACTGCCTTCTTTCCCCTATCTTTTTTTTGTTTTTCCCTTTTTCCTTGGCTTTGGTGTGTGGGAGAGTAGAAAATTCTGTACCTTATATATTTATATATATGTATACTTTTCTTGCACTAAGTGTACTTGCAAGTACACTTTTCCTTTAATTGCCATCTTGGCATTACTTGTAGTTCAAGTATAGTCCTCCTTACTTGTCAAATTGGTTTTACTTCCTCCCACTTTTCACATGTGCATTTCCTTGTAATTCCCATGTCCCTATTCGTGTGGCGCATGGAAAAATTCTACACCGTTTTGGTTTTGATTGCTGCCTTCATTTATTGGTTTATTAAATTCCCTCCATGCATACTTACATAATAAAATTCTGCACCCTTTCCTTTTACCTCACTCAAGCCACATGTCTTGGTTTCATTCTCCTTGCGGTATACACACATACTCATTGTACATATATATATTTTTTGAATGCTTTTAGTCTTCTTTCCTTTCCACTTCACGTGAGGCTTTAAATTTTCATGCATAAAAATAGAATTTCCATTCCATTCTCTCACACAAGATGCATGCAAGGCACACATATGCATATATATTTAAATTCGTCCCTTTCCCATGCATGCTTAATTTTCCCCACTTGTATGTGCACACACACACACATGTACATATTTTAAATGTTGCATCCTATCTTTCTTTTCTCTTGGCATTTATGCTAGGTAACTAAAAAGGAGAAATAAAGAATTAAATTAAGCTCTTAATTTGGCTAAAATTGAGAGGTAATCTAAAATCCATTATCTTACAAATTGAGGGCATACTTAATTTAAATACCAAAATTACGCAAGCAATTGTATCCAATTAATTAAAGAACAATAATTTACGCTAATTGAAATTTGGGGTGTTACAAGAGGATCTATGTGACCGTGAAATGAAGAGAGTGGGAAACATAAAGAAAGTTAAGAGGACAGTATTCTAAGCATATGCATTAGTGGTAGATAGGCTCATGATCGAGTGACCAATTGTCAGTATCGGAAAGCAGTTAGGCATTTTACAATTATGCCTCGAATTAGGATGGTTAAACATCCACAAGAACATAGATGATTTTGAAAACACCGTGATGGTTGTGAACTGTAATTTAGTGTCATCTTCCAAAGGCCACTTAAGAAACACGTACTTAGAGTTAAGCATAACCATAGATATGAGTCGAATCACCCTAGTCTATATGTTAGAGAATAGCATACTAGAGTGTGATCCATTGAAAAGGGAAGGTGATTCTATAGCCCATAATTTGTGTAAGTAGAGTGGATGAGACCTGTCTAGAGTTGTATAATGATCCCATAAGTTGACATACCAGCCCCATAAGGGACGAAAGGGATATTAACCCGTTGGTCAAGGAATGATATGCAAAAAGGGCAGTGACCATTAAGAGGGTACTTGGATCTAGTTGGGGGACACCTCTAATAATGTCAATGATAGAATTGTCACATATGATGTTAAGTGAGCTCATGCATGAATGAAGTGGTACGTGGAGCCATTCGTTGGGCGGTGCTCCCAGTAAGTCATTTGATATATTTGTTTCTCCAAATCATATGTTATATGAAAATGCATGTTCGTTACCCCATGGATTGTTTAAGATGAAAGTTATGTTGAAAATAATGATGAATGCAAATCTCATATTGAAAAGCTTATATGTTTTAAATGTACATACATTGATATAAGCACATAACATGAGAGTATATTGCATGTACCACATCCCAATATTATGTATTTTATTTTTATGACGAAAAGAATGTAGAGATTTTTTATATGAGTACGGTGGTACAGGCTAGTAATTTTCAAAGTAGGTTGTATTGCTACTGAGATTAATTTCTCACATAAGTGCTGGAATGTACCAAATGTGTAGGTTCCTTGGCTGGAAATGAAGGTAACATGGAGAGAGGTACCATTTATGGGATCCATTGAATGTTTATTTTGGATAGTATAAGCATATATTCATTTTATGCTAGTACCTATGATTTTTGAGGAAGGCTTGTGTAATTTTATCCCTTGTATAGCCTATATTAACTCGAATGTATATGGACTAACTAGCAACTATTATTAGTCAATTTGATGAGGTTATGAGTGATAGGGTTCATGTCCCAATAGTTATTTAATGATAAATAGCAAATTAAGTATGCATGTTTGTGTATATTTATCTAGAGTAAACTATATATATGTATGATGTGATATTCTGCTATGAGTCTTGAGTGAGAACCCGAGTGTAAAACCTAACCCAAATGGCACTCAATTAATAAACTTGGTAAAAAGTTTAAATTTAATTAGGTAAAAGTAATAGTAACACACCATTATTGTGATATTTATATATTATAGTCCTCAATTAACTAAAAAGGAACTATAAGCTAAAGGGGTGTTACAGGTGGTACATTTAGTTGGTATTAGAGCATGGCTACCATGGTTAGCACATAGCTGACTCGGTAGTAAGTGTAGATTCCTCAAGATAGAGACTACTACTAGTTAGTTGAGCCTAGACAGTTGACTACTTGTGCTATATTTTAAGTTGAGGAATGGAGTGCTAGGTTAAATGTAACACCTGTAACACACCCTTAGCCTCTGGTTCCTTTTAAATTAATTAAGGACTGTAATATATAAATATCATAATAATAGTGTGTTACTATTACTTCTACCTAAGTAAATTCAAAATTTTACCAAGTTTGTTAATTGAGTGCCATTTAGGGTTAAGTTCCACACTTGGGTTCTCACTCAAGGATCGAAGAAGAATATCATATCATCTATACATATAATATACTCTAAATATCGATACACAAACATGCATAATTACTCATGATTAACTTTAAATTAACTATTGAGGTATGGAGGCAACATCCCTGTCATTCAAAACCCCATCAAAGTATCTACTGACAAGTACTAGTTAATCCATTTACATTTAAGTTAATATCGGTTATACAAGAGATAATCTATATTAGCCTTTCTGAAAAATCATAAAGACTAGTACCAAATAAATATATGCCTATACTATCTAAAATAAATAATTCTATGTACCCCCAAGATGGGTACCTCTTCCTAAGTTACCTTCATCTTCAGCTAGGGACCTATACATCTGGTACACGCTAGCACTTATGTGAGATATTAATCTTAGTAGCAATGAAACTTGCTTTGAAAACTACTAACTTATACCACCATAAATATACGAAAAATCTCTACATTCTTTTCATCATAAATACATAATACATAGTATTGGGATGCAGTGTATGTAACATACTTTCTTGTCATGTGCTCATATTCATGCACATACAGGTAAAACATATTAACTTTATAATATGGGATGTCCATTCATCTTCATATTCATCACAAAACCTTTCCTAGGGTAATAAAAATGCCTTTTCATTTTACCTATGAGCAGGAGAAACAATCATAACATACAAGTTATCGAAAGTGTCACCCAAAAACAACTCCCCGTACCACTGCATACATGAATGAGCTATCCTGGTGACTAACTGTGCCACTATAGTAACTCTACTACATAAGTATTATATGAGGTGTAACACCTACCTCTATAATTTTTAATATATTATTAGTATTATTAGTAATGACTATTTATGTAGATGTTATTGTTTATGTGGTGTTAAGAATGATTTACCACAATGGTACAATGGACATTTTCATCAAAGTAGAACTAACCATGCAATAAGGGTAAAATTGTAAATTTTACCAAAGAGGGCAAAATAGTAATTTTTCATAAAGGAGAAAAATCAAATTTCCACTTAAGTACTTCATGAAATTGTGTGTGGAGGCTTTTGCCCTTTTATTTTAGAGAAAAGAAGGAATAAGGGTGAAAAATAATTATGTTGACGTAAAAGGAAAAATGGTAATTTTACTTAGAGAGGCATAAAATAGTAATTTCGTAAAAGAGACTTTATGGAACTTTATTTGAGAAGTTTTTGCTTACCATTTTCAAAAAAGAGGAAAAGTGAGGGTAAAATGGCCATTTGGACATAAAGGGTAATATGGTAATTTTTCTCAAGGGAAAATTGATAAATTTTGAAAAAGTGAAAGGGTAAAATGGTAATTTCTGAAAGTGGAAGGGTAAAATGGTCATGTTCCATAAGAGTTTCATGAAATTACAATTTGAAGGAGAAAGGATGCCATTTTCGAAAATAAGAAGCAAGAAGGGTGAAATAGTCATTTTACACCAAGGGCATTTTGGTAATTTTACGTAAACCATAATTTAACCTTCTTCTTCATGAAAGGAGAAGAAGTGAAAGAAGAGAGGAGGAAGGGCAGAAGGCCAAAAAGAGAAGAAGGCAAGGAGGAAGAAGAAACCAAGGGAAAACACCTAGGAAACTCCATGTTTCTTGCAAATTTAAGGTAGTTAAACATCCCTAAACCCTTGATTTCGTGTTTTATGGATTGTTTTAAGTGTTTTAAAGTTTCATGAAAGTTAGGTTTTTCTCTCTTTGCATTCCTTATGACTAGTTTTTCTATTGGGTTTTTCTTGTATGGAAATATGGTTGTGTTTATGAATATTGGATTGTTTGTATGAATGAAATATTAAGAAAATGGAATTTTTCAAGAATGGTACTCATTTTCATGAAAAACCCTAATTTTGAAATGGTTAAAGATGGCTTGAAATGGCATGAAAAGGAAAGGTAAAATGTGATTTTGAACTTGTATATTTTGACAATAGAAGCTAAGGAAGCAAAGGATTGAAACCCTTTAATTTTCTCTCTTTTTCTCCTTCTGGCCGAGAGCACCATGTGATGTTATAGCTAAGATTTTCATGAAAATGTTCATGGATAAGTGTATATGAAATGGTCATGAGTGAGAAAGAGAGAGAAAGTAAGGTTTATGATGCTACATTGGTAAATTTGTCTTTCATACCCATGTAATCCAATCTTGAAATATGTCTTTAACATGAAAGTAAAGATGTATGTGTAAATATATGTATGGCATGGGAAATGAGCCATGAAAATAAAGGAAATGAAGGCTATACATTGATGCCTTGTATTATACATATTTTCCTGATGTTAATTATCCATTCTATGAGCATTTTATGTAATTTTATTATAAAAATCATCTAAGTTTTCATTATTTTCATTTTTAGGAATTTTATGAAGTCATCATTAGTAAATAGAGTAATTTTGGGTTTAGACAGCCTTTAGAGCACCCAAAATGGGCCATCTGGGCTAAATTTGCTTATTGGGCCGAGCTAATGCCCTTCTTGGGCCTTGAAAGTGGGTGAACCAGCCTAAGAGTGAGGAGACTGCATGAGGAAAAAGGAAAGATGCTTGGAACAGTAGTAGACCGTGTTCATCATGTAAGAGAAGAGAGGACCCAAGGAAGGAAACTAAGAGCTTAGGGTGTGAACGCGAACCTTCTGGGAAGAGCTTCACGGTGGCGCGACTTCACTCCGGTGATAGGAGATGACGGGTGGGACATCGCCGTCATCTAAAGCCTTCAGAAAGTAGCAGACGATTTCGTGGCCTGAGACTGAAACTCTTCTGAGTTCGTGGCTGTTCTGTGACATTTTTCAATCGACCCACTATCTGTAGCCACTCCTTCGTCCCTCGGTGACATCAGCTGCAACCTTCCATTAGCTCACCGGCCATTGCAACATCCCAGATTGGGAGATCTGCGATGGACTCAAGACTTAACCCAGTTAGGATTTTGTGGCTTGTTCAAAATTTTTTGTCTAATCTGCAGCTAGAAATTGCTCCTCCGTCACTTGTTGCCTCATTCGCGACCTTTCTCCCCATCTCCTGTCGCCGTTGCAACCATTTTCCATCGGGTACCCGAGCACCCGCAACCAATGAGCTATTTTGCAACCCACGACCCGTGGAGCTTTTAGGACAGATTTGAATTAATTTTTCCAACAATTTTTTGGTAGTTTTTTGGCAAGATTCCAGTGGTTTTCCGGCAGCCATTCTGTGCACCTACTGTTGGGCATTTGAGAAGACAGGGGCATGCATGATTTTTACTATTTTTATCTCCTGTATAATTGATTGTCTAATGGATTATCTGATGGAATTGTCTATTGTTATGGGTGGATGGATAAATTTGTAAAATCCATTAGGGTTTCTGACTGTGTTTGTATTCTATTTTAATTTGTATGGATATTGATTTTGATGCTGGATCTTGGCAATTATGCATGTATTGTTTAAGTTTTTATTATGAGATGTCATTAAGAATGCTAATTAGATTTCTTTTTGAGATCAAGAGATGATAATATAAATTGGAACCTACTCGTAGAGAACGGTTAATTTTCACTTAGAGATGAGGTTAATTAATTGTTGGATTAAGGAGTAGCTATCCTTAATAATGGTGAATTAGAACGATAAGGCTGATCTAAAATCAATCATTAGAAAGAGATTCCAGTGGTAGATTTTTAGATTTAGAAATTTAATTATCTCGAGAGGGAAATTGAATTTAACTTATAATACACTCATAGGTAGCATCATCAGATTTAGTAATCCATTATCTTTTGTATTTACCAACTAGTGTAAGTCCCCAGTGGGTTTGCTTTTCTTGCCTTGGTATATTCTCTTTTGTTCCTTGTCACTGGTTATTGTTTATTGCACTTAGTTAATTTTTAGTATTAGTTAAAAATCAATCACTTTGACTTTTAGGCTAGATAATAGAGAACAAGTAGTAACTCTGGGATTTCCTGTTCCCATGGAATATGACCTTTATACTCACCATTGCACTAGGCTGCATCAATAAGTTCACTGCCTTAGGTGTAGTTGCATTGGTAGCAAGCAACACATCATACATATAGATACACACATTGAGTATGAAAAAGTCCCTAGCTTTCACTCTTTTCTCACCTTGGCTGATAGTACCTCTCTAGTTTTCCCTTGATGGCCAAATTTATATGTTAATGGGAAAGAGACTAATATGTGTTTTAAAATGGACAATATCAAGAGAAATGGATAGGAAGGATGTATATGATGAATTGTGAATGATTATTTACATGTATTTGTGCCATTGATGCATTTATGTTTGAATTCATAGGATTATGCATGTCTAGTTTGATATTACGTGCAAATGAGGAATGAAAGGTATTGAAGGTCACCAAGAAGGGGTGGATGACGACACTAATAAAATCTCCCTTGAGGTGAATATGATGGCACTGAATGCTACCCTAGGGCTAAGATGACGGCACTAATATAAACCTCCAAAGAACATCATGATGTGGAAGGGAACAATCTAGTGTATACCTTTCCAAAGTAAAGCATTTTTGTGTGACTATAAGTTGTAATGTATGAATGTGACTTTTGTGAATATTATTAAGACATATGAGCATTAGAAGCTTGTTGTTCATCCTATGAATGACATAACTTGTTGCATATCTCATGTCTATAGATGCATACACACCAGTTTTACATATGTCATACCCAAAGGCCTATATAAAAAGAGTTTGAATTTTTAATTGAATGTAGCGGTATTTTCTATATTATTACAGTGGTACATATCAGTTGATTTAAATAAACTGGTTTGTTTAGCTACTGGGAATATATTTCTCATTATTGTGCTGATATGTATCAAATTCCTAGATACTGTTTAATAATGGAAATTGAGCTGGCTATGGTGGAAATTCCCTTTTTAGGGACTTTCACTATTGTAAAGGATGTTTATGTTATATCTATCTTTGAGTTCCCTTTGGAGTAAATTAGACCCTTAAGCATGTAGTCATAGCCCTTTCTTTTTTATCCTGATTCTATATTGTCTTTTTTTGGGGTTAGAATCAGGACTATCATTTTTTGGTGTATATAAGGGAAAAGAGGGCATATGTACAAGGATATGTGAAGGACCTATTCCTCCATGATATTTTGTAAAAGGAGTATGAGTGGCAGGCTTGTTGTCTCCTTACTCCTTAAGGATGGGTACTTCATCTATCTTAGTATATGTAATAGAACAATGTACCAAATAGTTATGATAATATATGTATAGTGGAAAAGTTTTTATATATATTTTTTTGTGGTGTATGTATTTTTATTCCACTATGCCAAAGCATCTTTTACCTGAGCAAAAGACCCCATACCTAATGGAAAAATAAATTCATGATAGATTGAATGCTCACGAGGAATTAATGTAACTAAAGGCTAAAGATAATGTAACCACTTATCTGAATGAGTATTATAACGTTGTTCAGATAAGATAAGGGGTGTTACACTAGGTTTCCTAAAATATGTTGATATTTTGAGTTTTTCATGGTTGAATTATAAATTAATTTGTGTGATCTTCCTCTAGTTAAAGAATAATTTAGTTTTCATTACGAGACATTGTAGGGAAACATTATCTAGATTCCTCTCAAAAACTCTAACCGATGATGTCTAGAATTGGAAAACTAACTAGAGAGAACAATCGATCTTTGCTCAGATCTAGAGGTTGACGACTGATGGATTATAAGAAATTCCTAATATTGGTGAATTAGAGTACTACTGCTGATCTATACTTGACCATTGGACCTAAATAGTCGATGGAAGGCATAAGTTTTAGAAATCCATCGAAACCAACTAGAAATCTGGATTTACTATAGAATTCACCCATAGGTAGCATAATCAATTTTCATAATTCACTATCCTTCGTTTATATATCACATAGTTTAGGACCCCAATGGGTTTACTTTTCTGGCACTTGATAATTCACTATCTTAAAACTTGCCTCACTTTCTCTCCGTAAATAGCCAATAGTAGTTAGACTTAGTTTAATTAAATCACCAATTGTCTTAGGCTAAATAAGAACGAGTAAGTAGTAACTCTGGGCTTTCCCGTTCCTGTGGGATATGACCTTGATACTCACCTTTGCGCTAGACTACCCTAACAAGTGCACTGCCTTAAGGTATGGCTATATATAGTTCATTGGTAGCACATTAGAGAAGTAGAATTCTCTATAGAGTTAGTTCCTAGAACGAAACCAATCTTTATAACACGCTATAGGATGTTTCCTTTAGAGCTAAGTGAGTTGATAGTGCAAATAGAGGACCTCCTGGCAAAACAATTCATTAAGCCTAGTGCCTCATCATGGGGAGCATTGATTTTGTTTGTAAAGAAGAAGGATTGAAGTATGAGAATGTGTATAGATGATCGACAGTTAAATAAATTAACTGTGAAGAACAAATAACCCCTCCCTAGGATTGATGACCTATTAGACCAGTTAAGAGGTGCCACTTTCTTTTCTAAGATTGATTTGAGGTCGGGTTACCATCAAATCAGGGTGAGAAATAAACACATACCTAAGATTACTTTCAAGACTAGGTGTAGGCATTATGAATTTCTTGTAATGCCATTTGGTTTGACAAATGCTCCAGCCATTTTCATGAATTACATGAACTACATCTTTAGACCCTATCTCAATTAGTTCATGGTAGTGTTTATTGATGATATTCCAGTATACACTAGAAATAGACAAGAGCATAAGCAACATCTCAAGATAGTGTTACAAATACTTAGGGACAAATAGCTATATGCTAAACTAGAAAAGTGTGAGTTTTGGTTAGAAGAAGTGAGATTCCTAAGGCACATGATCTCCGAAGATGGACTATCAGTGGATCCTAGTAAAATAGAAGCAGTGGTGAATTGGGAAAGGCCTACTATAGTAACCAAAGTTCAAAGTTTTTTGGGGTTGACAAGATATTATAGGCAGTTTATTAAGAGGTTTTCATAAATAGCGATGCCCATGACCAAGTTAACTCGGAAGGGTGTCCCATTTGTGTGGGACTCAAAATGTGAAAAAAGTTTCCAAACCTTGAAAGAGAGATTAACCACTGCACCTATCTTAGTCATCCCAAACCCTTTGGAAAAGTTTGAGTTATACTATGATGCATTCAAGAAAGGTTTAAGGTGTCTCCTAATGCAAGGAGGAAGGGTAGTGGCCTATGCTTCTAGACAATTAAGGCCTTATGAGAGAAATTATCCTACTTATGACCTAGAATTGGTAGCCATAGTATTTGTTTTGAAAATTTGGAGACATTACCTCTATTGATATAGATTTGAGTATTTAGTGACCATAAAAGTCTCAAGTACCTCTTTGACTAGAAGGAACTAAATATGAGACAAAGGAGATGTGTAATGCCCTTATCTAGTATTACAACATCTCAATTGTAAACAGATAAGGTCGGTACATTATTCTAAACATTAATTATTTATGAATAATGTCTGAGCATTTGTACCATCATAATATTATTCAAGTTGATTTGGTTTGGGTTCTTTTGCTCATATAAGAACTTATAAGCACAACGAAAATAAAATGTAATGCATTGAAGATAAATTCATAAAACATTACATATCCTTTCATAAGTATTACAACATTTCATTTATTTGAGAATTGTCAAAAACTCATCCTAGGGTCAGGAGACAACATCTTTGTCACTCAAAACCTTAGGTTACAAAATAATCTTAATAAAAGAAACTCCTTTAATGCCACTTCCATCTTTCCCAGAAATTTCTAAACATCTGAATCTAATACATATAGCATAAAAATGAGAAAACTAGTTTTTAAATAGCTTAACAATTCAACATTTTAAATTTTACTGACATGTACTACTATGCAAGCATAGAAAACAATTTCCTCTACATTCCATCTTTCAATAATCAATCTCTTTCATATAAATACACTGGTAAGCATTGTATAATTATTTGGTATGTCAATGTGATAAAGATGGTCATTCTCATTTCAATTATAACCCTTCTTCCAAGGAAAGTATGAATATAACCATTGAAATAGTCAAAGATTATCTATATATGTTCATTCTTAAAACTTACCTTGCTTGAGAATATGAAGCATATTTTGTCACACTGCCAGAAATGTGGACACTTGGCCACTTTTGTAAGAATTGTAAGCATTGCAAGAAATGTGGACACTTGGCCACTTTTATGAAATTTGTGAACACTTCGTCACTTATACATACAATTTGCAATCACAATTCATTATGCTATTGTTCTTGACTTTAGCTATTGTAAGACACTTTATAACTCATTTACAAATAGCATAATGCTTTGGCCATTATAAATAACCCTAGAGATTACATTCGGCTATCATGATAAAGAATCAGATTTAAAGTATTTCCTACCCATTAGTCCACATTCTTCCATCCTTCCTACCTTGCAAGACTAATAATACTATATTTTAGCATTCTTAAGATACCTTTTCTCACATTTAAATCATACAAATATTTCATTAATCATTTCTTTTTACTTATGTTATTGACTCATTTTACACGCTACACTTGATGATTACCTACACCTTATCACTCTTACATCTAAGTACATTACTAGACAAGATAATGAACATGCATTCATCATTCTTTGCTTTCTTATTTTACCAAACCAAGAAGTAACTCTTATCCTATATTTTCAGCAAACACTTCTATATTATCCCAAGAGAAATTCTCTTGGTTTAAATAGATTAAAGAAAGTCATATCATGGTTTTAAGCCATATCTTAGTTAACAAGCTTCCTTTAGGTAATTTAAACATAACAACACACATGGACCATTTAAGAAAACAAATTTTCTACACTTCCTAATTCTAATATTCCTCGTTATGCATGCTGGAATTTTCCATCAACGATTCCCTCATGGAATTAGTTACATCCACATCACCACATCAACAACCACAACCAATTCACTTCATCATACAAACTTAACCAATGAAAGCATTGCATCTTAAGGAATGTAAAGCTAGAAAATTAGATTCCATGAAAACTTTAAATTATACTACATAATTTAAATCATGAAATCCAAAACATAGAATTGCTAAGCTACCTCACTAATGCAAGAATGATGCAAGTGCTTGGTTTCTCCTTGAATCTCTCTTAGTTCTTGGCTTCTTTCTACCTTCAGTTAAGCTTTCCTTTTTCCTTCCTCTGTGTGCTTTTCCTTCTTTCTTTCTAAGCTTTGTTTCTCTTAATCTTAATTGCTAGGAAAATTTCTAACCGACTTGACCAACTCCTTTCTTCAATTCAGCCAAAGTGTATAAAACACATGGATGGCTTATTAACATTTTGTTTCCTATTATTTCTTTTCATCACTGAATGGTTATCTACATTGAATAAATGTTAAGATGATTTCTTCAGTTGTTGTATACATTGATATATTTTTACACCAATCCATGTATTTGTATTATTGTCCATCTAGTTGAACCAAAAAGGAAGGAAGGAGGTCAAGCACCTCCTTTCATGACTGCTTCAACTATGACCAAATAGTTGGAATGAATTTGACATTGACAATTCCATCACTCATCTCTCAGCTACATTGGCAATGAAACAAAAGGGAAAGAAAAGGAGAGAAGTGGTTCAAGCAGCTTATTCACTACCCTTGGTCACACCACCTTGGAAGGAAATTAAAATGCAAGGGAAGAGAAGAAAGAAGACCCATATCATACGTCTCTCTTTCTCTCTTCCACCTCTTCACCATATGCTTTCTTCCACTCCCATTTTCACAATCGGTTAGAGTGAGAAAAAGAATGAGAAAAGAAAGGCACAATTTCATAGATCTCTTCCTCCTCTCTTCTTTTCTCCACTACCGAGTCCATCTTTATTACATTTTCTTTCTACTATCAATGTTACAAGCTCCTGAGTAAAAGAATTTACTTCACTTAATTAACATATCACCTTTCCCATTCTCCTTTCTAATTTCTCTATTGAATAGCTCCTTTTCTCTAATCATTATGAAATTTTCCTCATTCATTCTCATATATATATATATGGCCAAGGTAAGACAAAAAGGGTATTCTTCCCCTTGCCTTCTTAATACACTTAATGATAAGGAATGAAAAGAAAATAGAGTGTACAAGTCCAACATGTCTCTTTTTCTTTTCTTCCTTTCTTCATTACCGATCCACTTTTAGTTTTCTTTCTATATGTTATAGGTCTTTTGGTACAAGAAGGGATTAATTCATAATACTTCATGTCCTCCTTCATTCATACACTACACATACACGTCTCTTTTATTTATCTTTTCTTCCCACATGCCTCACCTTGTTTTCCTTTAATCCATGATCAATTACCTCTTGCAAGCTCCTTGTAACTTGGAAGAAAACACATTGCTAGAAATTAAGTTTCCTTTCTACTTTTCTTTGTACTTCTCAATTCGGCTAACACATAAAAAAAGGGACAATTTTTCTCATGTTTCCTTTTTATGAACATTTCATGCTACTTAATACTTAGGACCATTCTTTCCCTTGTTACATTTATTCTAAACACTATATCACCAAAGTAATTTCATCACATTTTATGGCAACTCATCCAATCAATTAGGGAAACATTAATTTAAAAATAATTAAGAGAATATGGGGTGTTACAAGATGGATGCAATTCATTAAGGATTATGATTTTGAATTGAAGTACCATCCAGGTAAGGAAAATATTGTGGTGGATGCTTTAAGTAGGAAGTCCCTCCATGTAACTCAAATGATAGTGAGTGAGATGGATTTGATGGAAAAATTTAGGAACATAAGTTTGTCTACTCTAGTGTTACATAAGAATTGAACATAAGTCCCTCTAGTATACACTAGAAATAGACAAGAACATAAGAATTGAAAATACTCTTAAGATACAAATCCTAGAAGCTAAAAAAGGTGACAAATTCCTAGAGCCTCTAAAGGATTTGAAGGAGTTCACGAAGGGAATTGATGGAATGGTAACTTTCCAAAATAGAATTTATGTTCTTGGAGCTGGAGGACTGAAGGATATAATATTAGAGGAGGCTCATCAAAGTAATTATACCATTCATCCTGGCACCACAAAGATGTATCAAGATTTGAAGGAAAGGTTTTGGTGGCCAAGTATGAAAAAGCATATAGCAGAGCATGTAGCTAAGTGTCTAGTATGTCAACAGGTGAAGATTGAACATCAGAAACCTGTTGGATTATGAAAGCCATTAGATATTCTTGAGTGGAAATGGGACAAAACCTCTGTATAGCTCCTATCCTCTCCACTTCTGTGGATCATGAGGCTATGGAATTACCATCCCTTACTAGTAGAGCACACTCCTGGTACGCTATTCTCTAACATATATACTAGGGTGATTCGTCTCATGCTTATAGTTATGCTTAACCCTAAGTATGTGTTTCTTAATGGCCTTTAGAAGATGACACTAACTTAGAGTTTTCAACCATCATGGCATTTTCAAAATCATCTAAGTTCAAGTGGATGTTTGACCATCCCTATTTATGGTACAACCATGGAATGCCAAACGATTGTCTCATACCGATAATCGGTTACTTGATCATGAGCATATCTAAAGGATCCTCTCATCTGAGTGTCACATGACCTTATCTTTTGCACAGTACCCAAAAGTTTGTAGTTTCCTTGTATGGTTACATTGTGAGCCTTAAACAAAGTGGTATAGAGGATTACTAAGCTCAATCTTTGATAAAATCATAGTTCACATGTTGGAGGGCTATTAGTCAACTAGTAAAAGACTGACAGTTGATTGATTACTCTTTGGCATCCTTAGTTCGCAAAGCAGTGGACTGCTATTCGACTGATGAAACACTGGCAATTGACTGGTCACTCTTTGGAATGCTTCCTGGGTAAAATGAAGAATATGACAGTCAACTGCTATGTAGGAAACTCATACCCAATTGTCAATTGATAGGGCTACTAGTTGGCTACTACGTCTGGGTATGTGTTTCTAGGTTTCTTAGGAACATGACAGTCAGCTACCACATGCTACCAATCGACTGTTATGTCCTGTGCTGTTATGAAAATACATTTTTGAGATTACCCAGCCTATATTTTAGTCCATTTTAAGTTTAAAAACATATGAGCTTAGTTTCCATGCCGAAACCTCATTTTTCTAAATATTCCTTATCATTATGCATCCTAACAAAACTAACATATTCTACTAGATGAACAACAACCCAATCCTTTCCATCATTTACAAGCATAAATCAACACAAAATTTCAGCAAGCAGCACCCAATAAAAGTGGAAAACATATAGAATGTAGGTTTAAACCCCAACTTAGCTCAAAACACTCATAAATCACATTTTTCCATTAAAAGAAAACATTTCAAATATAGGGTTTATGTTGAGTTTCTACTTGGATTTCTTGAAGAAATGTGTACAGTGTGTTAAAATGGCCCTTCCTTTGTTGTAGAATAAATCCCTAGCCTCAAATCACCCTTCCTTCAAGCTTATCCCTTCCACTTTGCCCTAACCCAACACTTTTTCTATCTACTCGCCCTTCTCATTCTCTCTCTACGAAATGCTAAAGTTTGGAATTTTGTTTTAGGGTTTAGGGTTTCTGAATAATTAACTCTTCCTATTAGCATTCTAGTCCCTGGCCATTTTGTGACTTTGTCCTCACTCAGTTTTCCCTTTCTAATTTAGTCCTGGTTCATGTGTTAACTCAGCTTTCTTCCTATTCAACTAGGTCCCTGCACTAATGCAACTATATGCAATTAACATACACAAGCATTGAAATTAAATTAATAAATAACAAGCATCTCTTAATCATATTAGGAGCGGATGTTACATTTGGGTGTACAATATTTCCTGTGAAACCATATATTCTCTTATAAATATTTTGTTAATGAGATTGATCACCTCGATAATGTATGTTTTGAAGAGTAAGCTATGACACCTCCCTGGAGAAATGGTACATAGGATAAATATGGTAAAGCGAATTTAGCTGGGGTTATGCAAACCCTAATAGGGATGATAGAGGCTATGAGGGAATAGGTCGTTGTTACCACTCAACAGGCAACAACTATAGTTGAAGCATTTCAGCCGATGTAGGAGGATTGAAATGTGAACCTTAACCTTAACCTCAAGGGCGAACAAGTAGGGGATCAGACTTATAAGGGATGGTCTGAATTTCAAAAAGCCAAGCCTTCTACCTTTAGGGGTGATTTCAACCCGAAACCGACAGAAGAGTGGTTGGAGGAGTTAGAAAATCTATTTACAAGCTGGGGAGTTTTAAATGTGAACCTATGCCACACCTCAATTTTGCTACAAGAAGGAAGAAGAAGACGTGGATTTTAATTGGGTGGTAATTGAACATTTTGCTCTTAGTGGTAAAATGACTAAAATACCCTTCCATTTTAGTGAGAAAAGACGTGAGATTGAGGGAGGGATTTGCTTAGAATTATAAAATTTTACTTTTTTGAAATTGACAATTTTATCCTTGTGATAAATTACCATTTTACCCTTAGATATTTTCTATAGGCAATCATTACTTTTTAGATATTTTCTCTAAATATTTTCTAAATTAATCATTACTTTTTTAAAAATATCTAGATATTTTTCTAGCATTATGATTACGTGTAATAAATGTACCTCAATTTACATGCAAGTCATGATGACATTTATTATTTTAATAAACTTCTCTCCTTTTCACTTTAGCCTTTTTCTTTTCTTTCAGTTTAGTCCATCCTTTGCTCATAGAAATTTAAGACAATTTAATTACAATTATTCAAGCCTGAAAATACTAATTTAGGAATTAAAACATACTAGAAATAAATAAGAATGCGCATATTGTACCGTTAGGGAAGAAGGTAACTGAGGCCTTTAAGCCTCTAACTAAGGGGAGAGTCTACACCGGCAAAGGCATGGAGGTAGACCAATTCGATGATTCCATTAAAGGTCAGTGTTTTATAAACCATGTTTCCTTAATTGTACTGTTTGATTTTGGCGCCACTCATTCCTTTATTTCTCTTGAATTGGTGGAGAGATTAAGCTTACCTATAACTAAATTGCCCTATGAGTTATCCATTTCTATTGTGGCTTGAAAACATGTTTTAACTTCTTTGACTTACCTTAGTTACCCAATCATTGTTGAAAATAAACTTTTTATTGTTGACCTTATCTGTCTACCTTTGGTGGATTTTGATGTCATTCTTGTGATGGATTAATTGTCTTTTAATAAAGTGGTCCTAAAATTTTTTGAGAAGTTTGTGAATTTTATGGACACTATACATGTGAATAGGGGTACAGAGGAAATGATCAAATGGTTATGTTTTTTATGTTCTTCTAAGATTGAGAGTCAGAATAAGCTTGATATTATCCCTATAGTTAGAGAGTTCCCTAATGTATTTCTTGAGGAGATCTCTAGTCTTTCACCAGGGAGAGAAGTAAAATTCTCTATAGAGTTAGTCCCTGGAGTAGGACTGATCTCTAGAGCACCTTATAGGATGTCTCCCTTAGAACTAAGTGATGTAATACTAATGAAATATATGTAGCCATACGTTAAGGCAGTGCACCTGTTAGTGTAGTCTAGCACAAAGGTGAGTATCAAGGTCGTATTCCATGAGAATGGGAAAGCCTAGAGTTACTACTTACTCATTGTTTTTTAGCCTAAGACAATTGGTGATGTAATTAAACTAAGTCTGTAACATCCGCTCCAATTATTATTAAAGAGATGTTTGATAATTTTTAATTTGATGCTTAATGCTTGTGTATGTTACATTAGTGCATATAGTTGCATTAGTATAGGGACCAACTTGAAAGAATTATAATTCCTTAGTTGAGAGTCCAAGGACCTAAGTGAAAAGGGAAATTATGCCGAGACAAAATGTGTAAAGTAAATCAAGGACTAAAGAGCAATTTACAAAACTTTCTCTTAAACCCTAGTAGCAGCCCTAAACCCTCTTCATTCTTCCAAACCTTTAACATCCTAGAGAGTGAAGTAGAAAGGGCAAGTAGAGAGAGAAGGTGTAGAGTTAGGGCTAGGAAGGGAAGGTTTTTGAAGTAAAGGGTGATTTAAGGCTGGGATTCGATCCTACAGTAAGGGAGAATCATTCCTAACACATCAAACACACAAATTTTGAAAGAATCAAGGTAGCAATCCATCCTAAACCCCATTTTTGAAATATGAAAAAAAATTATCGATAAATGCGATTTTTAAATGTTTCAAGTTATGTCTAGGGTTAAACCTACATTCTGTATGTTTTTCTATTTCTATGGGATGTTGTGTTGCTGAATGTATGCGTAGATATGTGCTTGCAATTGATTGAAAATGGCTAGGTGTGTTCATTTAGAGATGTAGACTAGTTTTCCTTGAATATACCATGTTTGAGCTAATGAATGAGAAAGGTTTAATGAAAAGTAAAGTTTGTTGTATGGAAATTAAGTTTATGTATTTATAATTGAAAATAGAATGCATTCTGGACTGCGTATTCTTAAAATTATGTTTTCTAAACTGAAATGGAGCATAGAAGCTGACTGCTAAGTAGGGGCAGTCGACTGCTGTGTTCCTGGAAAACCCAAAAGTGTAGACAGAGGCTTAGCGGCCAACTACCAGATACCTAATAGTCGACTGTCAGGCTCTGGTCTGCACTAAGCAGTCGACTAGACATCCTCGTAGTCGACTGTCATGTTCTTGGAAACCCAGAAGTGTAGACAGAGGCTTACCAGCCGACTACTAGATTCCTAGCAGTTGACTATCGAGCCCGGGTTTGCACTAAGTAGTCGACTGGTCACCCTAGAAATTGACTGTCGTGCTCATATTTTTACACAAAATGTATTATAGAAAGCCACCATCTAGCTTACTATCTAGTACTCGAGGAATACAGAGAGCCACCAGCCGACTGCTAGCCTTCCAGTAGTCAACTGGTAGCCCTTTAGCTTCCGAAATGAGGTTTTTAATGGCAATTGAGCTTAGTAATTCTTCATACTAACTTAATTACGGGCTCACAACATAGGTAAGCAAGGAAACTAAGAATTTTTGGGTGATAATACCATTGGGATAGTGAAAGAAAGAGAGAGCAAAAAACACAAAAAGGGAAAAAGGAAAGTATTCTCAGTGTATGCCTTAGGGTAGATAGGTTCATAATCGAGTGACCGATTGTCGGTATGGGACGGCTGTTGGGCATTCCACGGTTGTGCCATAAATTAGGATGGTAAAACATCCATTTAAACTTAGATGATTTCAAAAATACCGTGATGGTTGTGAACTTTAAGTTAGTGTCATCTCCTAAGGGCCATATGAGAAACACATACTTAGAGTTAAGCATAACCATGGGCATGGGCTAATTCACCTTAGAGTATATGTAGAAAATAGCGTACCGAGAGTGTGATCCACCTTGAAGGAATGGTGGTGATTCTATAGTATTATGATCTGCCCAAAAGCAGAAAGGAAATGATCTGGGTAGAGTTGACGGTTATCCCATGAGAAATATACCAGCCCCATTTGGGACAAAAGGAAGGAATCTCGCTGGTTAGGGATGATCTGCCAGAAAGGGGCAGGGACCATTACGGTACTTAGATCCACTGAGGGACGCCTCAAAATGTACAAAAGGTTAAGGCATGGCTAAATAGACATGCGCTCATTCATATGGATAGTGGTGCGTGGAGTTATTGTTGGGCAACTCTCCCGATTACTCTTAGGGTGTTTTATGTATTGCTCATATGTTATGGAAATAAAATGATGTTATGTTTACTATCCCACATGTGTTTTATAAGAAATTTTTTATGATGAGAATGATGATGAATACACTTCGCATGTTTTAAAGTTGATATGTTTTAAAAGAACATGCATACATATGAGTACATAACATGATTAAATGCTACACTCATTTCATCCCTATAGTATGTTATATTTTTTATGATAGAATGTAGAGTTTTTTTATGCGAGCACGGTGGTACAGGTCAATGGATTTTGTAATTGGTTGTATTGCTACTGAGATTCATTTTTCACAATAGTGTTGACATGTACCAAATGTGTAGGTCCCCTTGGGCTGGAGAAGGAAGGTAAGGTATGAAGAAGTGTCCAATATGGGCACACAAACTATTTAGTTTGGATAGTATAAGCACAGGTTAGGATTAAGCTAGCCTTCATGATATTTTGAGAAAGGCTAATGTAAGATTATTTTGTATAGCCTATTCTAACTTATCTGTATATGAATTAGGCTGGATTGATGAATAGACTATTTAATAGGTTTATGAGTGGCAGGATTGTTGACTCCATGCCCAATAGTTAATTGATTATATTTAATTAAGAATGCATGTCTATGTATAGTTACTCTAGGTGTATGCTATATGTATTTATTCTGATGTGATATTGAGAGAACCCGAGAGTGGAGACTAACCCAAATACACTCAATTAATCAACTTAGTAAAAAGTTTAAAATGGACTCGGGTAGAAGTAATAGTAACACCAACACTTTGATAATTATTTTCATATTATAGTTTAAAAATCTCTAAAAGGAACCGTAGGATAAAGGGTGTTACAAAGTCTAACTACTATTGGCTATTTATGAAGAGAAAGTGAGGTAAGTGTTAAGATAGTGAATTAACAAGTTCCAAAAAAGTAAACCTATTGAGGTCCTAAACTATGTGATATGTAAACAAAGGATAGTGAATTATGAAAATTGATTATGCTACCTGTGGGTGAATTCTATAGTAAATCCAAATTTTTAATTAGTTTCAATGGATTTCTAAAACCTATGTCTTTCATCGGCTATTTGGGTCCAATAGTTAAGTGCAGATAAGCAGTAGTGCTCTAATTCACCACAATTAGGAATTTCTCCTAATCCAACAGTCATCAAGCCCTAGGTCCAAGCAGAGATCGACTATTCTCTCTAGTTAGTTTTCCAATTCCAAACATCATCGGTTATAGTTTTTTATAGGAATCTAGATAGTTTTTCACTACGACATCTCGTGCTAAAAACTAAATTATTCTTTAAGTAGAGGAAGATCACACATACTAATTTATAATTCAACCATGAAAAACTCAAAATATCAACATAGTTTATGAACCCCAATTGGGTTCTACCAATCTAGCTACACTTGTTCATGAATAAAATAACAAGAATTATAACAAAGGAAGAAGAACAAAATGGAAACAAAAACATCCTAATCTGTCGAGTTTTGGAATACTAGTTTTGACTCTGAACCCCTTCTTGATTATACTTCTAGTTACCTCTTGATGCTTCCTAATCTCCTTCTTTAATTCTTGAATGAATCTTCACGACTTGTGACCTTTGTGAAGAGACAAGGGAATTATTGAAGTGTTAAGCTCCAAAGATTAGCAAGGATTGTCACACTCTAAGCTTTTCTAAGTGCTCTCATTTTTCCTTACTCTTTAAACTCCTTCAAGTGATGTCTCTCCTCCTTGTGCCTTCTCCTATTTATAGTCAAAGGGGGTGTGTATTTAAGTTGCCACACGGTTGTGTGACTGCTTAGAAAATGGCACAGTCGTGTGATGGCATGATGAAGGGACAAGGTCATGTTATTGTCTGTGTTTTAGAAGATACCATCCTTAGTGTGTTTTAGGCCTTCTTTTGGTTGGAAATGGTTGTTACGGCCGTGTAGGGAGGTGCACAAGATGTCTTTGAGGTGTGGAAGGGTGTGTTCTAGAACATATAAGGTAGCATGGCCATGTGGTAAGGGGTGTTCTAGAAGACGTCATGCTTAGCCTTGCTACAAGATGCATTTTGAGGTGCTTTGAGCCTTTAGACACTTGGTTTTGGTCTATTTTGCTTCAAACTACTTTATACCTAATGAAAGCTTGGATAACATGGAAATAAGGTGGAAATATGGATAATTATACATAAAACACACAAATATACTATTAAAGTGAGTAGAATTTATCAAATAAAAATGTATAATTATGTGCCTATCATTAAATGAGTTGAAAATGCAAATAGATGATCTCCTAGGAAAGTAATTCATTAGGCCTAGTGCTTCATCATGGGGAGAACCAATGTTATTTGTGAAGAAAAAGTATAGAAGTATAAGAATGTGCATAGATTATATGCAATTGAACAAAATGACAGTGAAAAACAAATATCCCCTCCTTAGGATTAATGACCTGTTAGATCAACTAAAAGGAGTAGCTGTGTTTACTAAAGATCGATTTAAGGTTGGGGTACCATCAAATTAGAGTGAGAAGTGAGGATATACCTAAGACTACTTTTAGGTCTAGGTATGAGCATTATGAATTTCTTGTAATACCATTTGGGTTGACAAATGTTCTACCTCTTTTTGTAGATTACATGAATCACATCTTTAGACCCTACCTTGACTAGTTCGTGGTAGTGTTCATTGATAATATTCTTGTATATTCTAGAAATAGGCAAGAGTATGAACAAAACCTTAGGATTGTGTTACAAGTGCTTAAAGAGAAAGAACTGTATGCCAAACTCGAGAAGTGTGAGTTCTAGTTGGAGGAAGTGAAATTCCTAGGGCATGTGATTACCAAGGATGGGGTAGCAGTAGATCCAAGTAAGATTGAAGCGGTGGTCCATTGGAAGAGACCTATAATGGTGACTAAAATCTATAGTTTCCTCAAATTAGCCGATTACTCAGGAGGTTTAGCCAAGGGTTTTTGCAAATAGCGATGCCAATAACCAAGTTGATCCAATAAGGATGTTCCATTTATGTGGGATTCTAAATGTGAACATAGTTTCCAAACCTTGAAGGAAAGGTTAACCACTACACCTATATTAATTATCCCAAATCCTTTGGAATAGTTTGAGTTGTATTGTGATGCATCCAAGAAAGGTCTAGGGTGTGTCTTAATGCAAGAGGGAAAAGTAATGGCCTATGATTCCAGACAACTAAAGCCCCATAAGAGGAATTATCCCACTCACGACCTAAAATTAGCAGCCGTAGTGTTTGCCTTGAAAATTTGGCAACACTACCTTTATAGGTCTATGTCTAAAGTATTCAGTGACCGTAAAAGTTTCAAGTACCTCTTTGATTAAAAGAATTAAACACGAGATAGATAAGATGGATAGAAATCATCAAGGACTATAATTTTAAACTGAGATACCATCAAGGTAAATCCAATGTTGTGATTGTAACACCCTATAATTTAATTAGTCTAAATTAATGTTATTTAATTAAATGGATGGAATTAATGGTGTTATTTAATGACTATTATGAATTGCTTGCTTCCTAATTTATTAGATGAATTAGCTTAAGGAGGGGAGAAATGTAACACCCCATGTTCTTACAAGCATACTTAAATTCATGATTTAATCAGATAAATTGCCATGAATTGTGTCCAATTGCTTGTTTGTTGTAATAATTATAATAAATATTAGAAAGGATGACATTGCATAAAATTGAGGTGCTTCAATAAATTTTGAGGTGCTTGAGGTGCTTTAATGAATTTTGAGGTGCTTGAATTAATTTCCTTTCCTTTCAATTGGTTAGCTGAATAGCCAAGGGAAAGAGTGGGTGAGAGAAACAAAATTAAAAATATGAAGCTACATGTGCATTTGGTGAAAGGGTTTGCTAATTGATTAAGTAAGCAATTGATAGAATATATATATGCATGTACACAACAATTGAGTAAAGAGGGGAAAGACGTGCAACCTTCATTATGGGACAAGCATGTAAGGGGATTTGCCAATTTAAGGGACAAAATATTATTAAGTGAAAGTACAGAATTTTCTTTCTTTTTAACAAATGAGGAACAAGGAAAAGTGCAGCACCTTGCATCTTAATGGAATAAAATATATACAATTGTATGCAGAAAATTGAGAAGAGAGGGGAAAGAGAAGAAGCTTATTCAGAGATGTAAGGAGTACAAGCAAGAATTCAAAGTACACATGCAATAAATTTAGATATACATACACGGAAACAAAGGAATTGGGAAAGGAAAGAGTTAAATAGATAAATATATGCGTAAGTACATGTACACAAAAATTGAGGAAAGGAAAAGAATAAACGTGCAACACCTTGCATGGGTAGCCGAAACACTAAAAGGGAGGGAGAGGAATAAAATATATGTATATGTGCGGGTGGCAAGCTAGAAGGAGAGTATCCCATCTATTTAGAACAAAAGCAAATTATGGTGCACGGTGAAGCAAGGGTGAATAAGAGGAAAGAGATGTGTGGCCTTGCCTTCTCCTTGTCCGTATGCTAGGCTACCAAGATAATTAAAGTTACTTAAAGGCATAGGATGGTGCAGCACTCAATTGAGAATTCCAGCCTGCACCGTACAGCTCACGTGGTTCTTTCTCCCCGCTTTTTGGTGCCACCGAATGGAGTATGTTTAGAAGTTAATAAGGGTGCAAAACGTGAGCTAATTGGGACCAATAAATAAAACATGTATTCGGTGAGGAAAGGAAAAAAAATTGTAGCGCTCAATGCCCTCTTGAAGCCGTATGATTTGCATGGAGAAGGAAGATTATGTGACTTCCCTTCCTGTCTTGCTTGGCGTGTCTGAGTGATAATGTAAAGCTTGCAAGTAATTGAGTGTGCTTAATGTCCATTTGTGGCTGTAACATGAAGATGATTAAAAAACAAAAGAAAGGGAGGTATGAGATCACCTTAACTGAAAGGAAAATATGAAAAAGAGAGAGCAGCTTCATAATAGGAAAAACCATACCCACATTCGGTGAAGAGAGGGGGTGAATTAGCCAAGAAAGAAAGAAACCAAGGAGCAAAGTAGCAAAGGAAATTCAAGAGAAGACCCAAGACAATCCACATTGGCTTCCTTTTGAGGTAGGTTAGTAATTCATTAAATTCTAGTTCCATGTTCTAGTATGCATGTTTATTGATTTTTCTTCCATGGAACTAGAATGCTTGTCTACATTCTTGATTTAGGAATAACAAATGGCTTAGCTTACATGATAAATCTAGGAGATGGTTAGGACTTAAACCTAAAATGTTATTTTATTAAGATCATGAAACCACTTAGAATAAAAGCTCATTTTAATGATTTGGGTTGCTTGGCTTATTACTCTTAATATTAAAGTAGACATGCGATTTTCATGATGAAGTTAATGTTAGTAAATGTAACACATGTAAGGAAGAAGACCATACCTAAAATGATGGGGAAAATTATGATTATTAATAATGATGTATGTGTTTATGAGAAATAATTGACTACATTAGTGATGAACATTGTTGCTATGGTCAAAACTTAAGACTAATTGATAATGAATATTATTGGGGAAAAATTAAGGCTAATTAATGATGACAATTACTATGGGAAATTTATGGTTAGATAATGATAACTAATGTTGTAAAAGAAATTATAGTTAGTATTGTTGAATAAGGTTTTTGGAGAAAAATCATGATTAATAATGATAAAAATTATTCTGATGTAAAAGAAATTACCCACTTCAATAATATGATTTAAAGAATGGAAAGAGAAAATTTAGATGATAAAATATGAAATTCTCCCCTAAAAATTATTAAGGTTTTATAATTGAAGCATATTATTCAAAATTGGAGAATCAGATTAATTTAGGCCAATTTGTCATAAATAAATATGACAAATAGGCAATGTGTGCTAATAGAAAAGAAAGGCAACAAACATAAGGATAACATAAAAAGATTCACGAATATCGAGGTGTGGCCAAAGGTGCTTCACACCGATAACCTAGTGAGGCGTGGCCGAAGGTGCTCCATGCCCGTGACCTAGCATTCACGATGAATTCATATACATGGCCGAGTGTCTACGAATTACGAGGTGTTACTGAAGGTGCTCTATACTTGTGATCTAGTGTCCCGATGATTTTATATACGTGGCTGAGCATCCATGAATTACGAGGTATGGCTAAAGGCCCACATAGGTGACCTAGGGAGGTGTGGCCGAAGGTGCTCTATACCCGTGATCTTGTGTCCTGATGATTTATGTATGTGGCCGAGTGTCCATGAATTACGAGGTGTGGCTGAAGGTGCTCCACACAGGTGACCTAGGGAGGTATGGCTGAAGGTACTCCATGCCCGTGACCTAGTGTTCACGTAAAATGCATAAGGGCTCTGATAATCTCGTAATAACACCTATAAGCTTATGAGAATACGTGTCATTTAAAAGAAGAGTTATCTAATTTTTGTTGACTTCTAAATTTATCATGCAATGCTTGCCGATTTACATTTGTGTGTAACATTATGCTTAATATCAAGAATGTAGATTAAATGTTTTGGTGCTTGTACCCTAGTGCATATTAGTTGATTTTAAAACTCTAAATTGCTAAGCTACTGGGAAACTTTTGTTTCTCATCTATGTACTAATATGTATCAGATTCAGACACATAGCAGGGTCGCGAGGTGGCAGTTCTTTTGGTTATGTAAGATTTTTTTCGTAATCCCTCTATTTTAGGTCTTAGATGTATCTGATTTAGAATATGACATCTATTTTGACTATATACATGAGAGGTATATGGGGAATCCCGGAGGGCGGATATGTGAAGGACCGGTCTATCCCTAATTTATAAGGGAGCCTGAGTGACAGACCTATTGTCTCCTGACTTCTGATAGATGGGTACTTCCTATATCCAGGGACATGTTTATCAGTCTGTATTAGACATTATTGGACTTGTATTACTTGAACCACATGAAAGTTTATATTTCCACTGTGTAGTATAGAATTTATGTTATTCCGCTGTGCATGTAAGTTTTAATCTAAGCGAAGGATCTCGAATCTAACCCGCTTAATATAATTTAATGGTATAACTACTCAGACATAAAATAAATAAAGGATCAAGATAATGTACCAAACCTATGTATTTATATCAGAATTAATGGTAACACTAGATAAGGGCGTTATAATGATGGATGCCCTGAGTAGAAAATCCCTTCACATAGCTCAAATGATGGTGAGTGAGATGAGTTTGATAGAAAATTTCAGTAATTTAAGCTTAGAACTAAGATTGAGAGTGAATTGCGGATTGAGAGTGACCTTAGAACTTAGATCTTAGAGCCCAAAAGGAAGATGAATTCTTAAAGTCCCTGAAGGATCTAAAGGAATTCCATAACGAGGCCGATGGGATAATGACCTTCTAGAACAGGGTTTATATTCTGAGTCTAAGGGAATTGAGGGAGAAAATCTTAAAGGAAGCCCATAGAAGCAACTATACTATTCATCCTGGTGCTACTAAGATGTATGAAGACTTGAAGGGAAGATTTTGGTAGCCAAGCATAAAAAGGCACATCACTGAGTATGTTGCTAAGTGCTTAGTGTGTCAGCAGGTGAAGTCGACAACTAACATAGGACTCAGTCAGGAAATGATACTATTTGGGTGATAGTATTCCACTAAACTAAGTCTACACATTTCTTACCCATTAAGATCAATTTCTCCTTAGACAAATTAGCTCGTCTGTTTATTCAAGAGATAGTGAGACTTTATGGGATCCCTACTAGCATTGTATCAAATTGAGACCCTAAGTTTACCTTTAGATTTGAGGAGCCTTCCAAGAAGCTTTTGGTACCAGGTTAAGCTTGAGTGTTGCTTATCATCCTTAAACGGATGGATAAACTAAGAAGATTGTCCAGAATTTAGAGGATATGCTTAGGTCATGTGCCTTGGAGCATAAGGGAAGTTGGAACTAGAGCCTTGCACTGATAGAATTCTCATACAATAACAGTTTCCATTCTAGCATAGGGATGGCACCTCATGAAGCCTTGTATGGGAGGAAGTGTAGATCACCTCTGTATTAGTTTGAGGCAGGCGAAAGACAATTTCTTGGACCAGAGTTCGTATAACAAACTACAAAAAAAACCAAGAAGATTAGGGAGAAAATGGCTAGGGCCCAAGATAGGCAAAAGAAGTATGATGACAAGAGAAGGAGACCACTAGAACTTGATGAAGGGGATAATGTTTTCCTTAGGGTATCACCTATCATTAGTGTAGGTAGAGCCATTAAGTCCAGAAAGTTAAATCCTAGATTTCTGAGGCCATTCCAAATTTTGAGAAGAGTTACCCAATTAGCCTACCAAATAGCCTTACCTCTATTTTTATCAAACCTTCATAATGTTTTCCATGTCTCATAACTTCAAAAATACATCAATAACCCATCACACATTCTCAATGCCAATACAATACAGTAAAAAGAAAATTTAACTTATCATCTAAAACCCTTAAGAATCATTGGGAATGAGGTCAAGCAATTGAGGAACCAGAACATCCCTCTGGTTTAGTTCTTATGGGATCAGTTATCTCTAAAAGAGGCGGCATGGGAGAATGAGGAGATATGAGTAAGTCCTACCCAAAGTTATTCGAATAGGTACATTCTAATTTTGAGGAAGAAATTATTTCAAAGGAGGGGAGAAATGTAACATCTGCTCTTAATATGATTAAGAGATGCTTGTTAGTTATTAATTTAGTTTTAATGCTTGTGTATGTTACATTAATTGCATATAGTTGTATTAGTGCAAGGACCTAATTGAAAGGAAGGAAAGTTGAGTTAAAACATGACTCAGAACTAAATTGAAAAGGGAAAATTGAGTGAGGCCAAAGTCATAAAATGGGACAAGAACCATAATTCAATTAGCTATACTCAAATATTCAGAAACCCTAAACCCTCACATAATCCCATCTTTAGCATTTTCTAGAGAGAGATTGAGAAGGACGAGTAGAGAGAGAAAGAGGCTAAACTAGGGTAAAAGAAGAGGAAAAGCTTGAAGGAAGCGTGATTTAAGGTTAAAGATTGATCTTATAGCAAGAAGAGGCTCCTTTGACGATAGTGTACACACACATTTTCAAGAAATCTAGGTAGCAAATCAACCTAAACCTCATTTTTAGAAATGTTCAGCTCTTTGTTGGGAAACTGTGATTTATGAATGTTTTGAGTTAAGTTTGGGGTTTAAACTTACATTCTCTATGTTTCTAACTGTTATTGGGCAATGCTTGTTGAATAGTTCTACTTAATTATTCTTGTCATTGATTGTGAAAGTGGGCTTATACCCTAAGTGTGAAAATGTGGTTTAATCTTAGTTGGAGTGTTATTAAGTTTTGGGTATATTATAAAGGCTATATGATGTCCAAGTATTGGTGTTAAGTTTATAGCTTGAGAAATTGGCTTGAGAACATGTTTTAAAGTAAAAATTTGGATTTAACAGTGAGTTTATAGCAAATAGAGTGCTAGTAGCTGACTGCCAAACCCTAGAAGTCGACTGCTATGTTCTTCATTTTCCAAAAAATAATTTTGAAGGCTAGCAATTGACTGCCCTACTCTAGCAATTGACTGTTCCACTCGTACCAAGCCTTTAGTAGCTAACTGGTAGCTCTCAACTAAGACAGGGTAAACAAGATAGAGGTTAGCATTTGACTGCCAACATGGGATCAGTTAACTACCAGCCCACTATTTCAGATAATGAACTTAATGACCAAATTTGGGAGGTAAATAGCCTTAAATCTCACTCAAACTAAGGATCCAAATGATGTATGCTGCCAATGCAACTACACCTAAGGTAGTGAACCTATCAGTGCAACCTAGTGCAATGGTGAGTATCAAGGTCGTATTCCTTAGGAACGGGAAAGCCTAGAGTTACTACGTGTTCACTGTTATCTAGCCTAGCAATTAAAGTGATTTATTTTTAACTAAACTAATAATTAGTTAAGTGCAATAATAAACTACCAATGACAAATGAATAGGAAAGAAGTTAACCAAGACAAGGAAAGCAAACCCATTGGGGACCTATGCTAGTTGGTATATACACAAAAGATAATGAATTATTAATTTTGATTATGATACCTATGAGTGAATTCTAAGTTAAATTCAATTTCCCTCTTAAGATAATTAAATTTCTAAATCTAAGAATCTATCACTAGAATCTCATCCTAATGATTGATTTTAGATAAGCCTTATCATTCTAATTCACCACTATTAAGAATAGCTACTCCTTAATCTAGCAATTAATTAACCTCATATCTAAGCTAAGGTTAACTATTCTCTGTGATTAGGTTCCAATTTCAATTATCATCTTTCGATCTCAAAAAGAGATCTAATTAGCACTCACAACAATGTCTTGTAATGAAAACTTAAACAACACATTCATAATCACAAAGAAGATTACATAATTAGAATTAACAATCCATACAATTTATGACAGAATACCAACACAGTCAGAAACCCTAATAAGTTTTTACAGATCTAGATACACATAATAACAAGCAATTTCGTCAGATAACCCATCAGACAATCAATTATACAGGAGATAAAAAATAGTAAAAATTATGCACGCCTCTGTCTTCTCGCCAAAAAATTGCCAAAAAAATAAAATTCAAATATGCCTAGAAAACAGGTTATAGGTCATGAGTTCTCAGATACCTGACTAATTTCACCCCTCGAATGGTGACAGACAACAGCTGACAGACGACAGACGACAAGAAGATGGTTACCTCTCGATTTTTAACCTTTAACACGGAGGATATGCTCGGGTTGTGCGAAATGAGTTGCATCTCTACTCTTACAAATCCCGCTTGGGTTCTTGGGTATCTGTTGAAAAATCACCAATAGGCCACTAACAGATGGATGATTGGCCACGAATGAGTTACCTGAGGTTGAACAGATGGCGATGGATGGTGGATCAGACAGAAAAAGCCATGGAGAAGCCGCGAATGTAGACAGGTCGTGATCTCAGGTTGGGCTGGTCTAAACATTTTTGAAGGCTAAGAACGATGGCAGTGTCCTGGGCGTCATCCCCTGTCACCAGAACAATGTCATGCTGCTACAGAACTTTGACTAGAATCGCCCATGTGCTTCACGCCTTCCTTCTCAGGTCTTCTCCTCTTTCACGATGCACGAGTCTGTTTCTACCAAGAAATGCATGCTACTCAGGTATTTTTCTTCTCTCTCATGCGGATGCTCTCTACAAGGCTTGTTCACCCACAATCCAGGCTCATTAAGGGCAATGGCTCAGCTAAATAAGAAAAATTGGCCCAAATGGTCCATTTTAGGTGCTCTAAAGGCTATTTAAGCCTAAATTTACTCCATTTGCTGATACTGACTTGATAAAATACCTAAAAATGAAAAAGGATACAAATTTAGGTGATTTTTAGAATAAAAACACATAAAATAATCACAAAATAGATAATTAATATCAAACAAATATGTATAAAATAAGGCCTATCACTAAACCTGGGATGTAGCGGGCAACATGTAATATGTAAGATTCACGTGTCACTACGATGAGAGGATCCATGTGGTAGTGAAGTGAAGAGAAAGGGAAACATAAAGAAAATTAAGAGGACAGTATTCTAAGCATATGCATTAGTGGTAGATAGGCTCTTCATCGAGTGATCGATTGTCAGTATGGGATGGTCGTTGGGCATTCTATGGTTATGACATGAATTAGGATGGTTAAACATCCATATAAACATAGATGATTTTAAAAATGCCATGATGGTTGCGAACTTTAAGTTAATCTCATCTTCCAAAGGCCACTTAAGAAACACGTACTTAGAGTTAAGCATAACTATAGACATAAGCTGAATCACCCTAGTTTATATGTTAGAGAATAGCATATCAGAGTGTGATCCATCAGAAAGGGATAGTGATTCCATAGCCCATGATTTGCGTAAGCAGAGTGGATGAGACCTATCCAAAGTTGAATAGTGATCACATAAGTTAACATACTAGCCCTACAAGGAACCAAAGGGATATCCTCTCACTGGTCAAGAGTGATCTATTAGAGCTGACAAGGACCATATAAAGATTTATACGATCCTCGCAAGGGACAAAAGGTATATAAACCCACTGGTCAAGGAATGATCTGCAAAAAGGGCAGTGACCATTAAAAGGGTACTCGGATCTAGCTGGGGGACGCCTCAGATAGTGCCAGTGGCAGAATTGTCACATATGATGTTAAGTGAACTCATACATGAATGAAGTGGTACGTGAAGCCATTCGTTGGGCAGTGCTCCTAGTAACATATGATATGTTTGTTTTTCCTGCTCATATGTTATATGAAAATGCATGTTTGTTACCTTATAGATTGTTTAAGATGAAAGTTATGTTGAAAATGATGATGAATGCAAATCCCATATTGAAAAACTTATATGTTTCAAATGTACATGCATAGATATGAGCACATGACATGAAAGTATGTTGCATACACCAAATCCCAATAGTATGTATTATGCTTTTATAAAGAAAAGAATGTAGAGATTTTTTGTATGAGTATAGAGGTATAGGTTAGTAGTTTTCAAAATAGGTTGCATTGCTACTAAGATTAATTTCTCACATAAGTACTGGCGTGTACTAGATGTGTAGGTCCCTTCATTGGAGATAAAGGTAACATAGAGAGAGGTACCCTTTATGAGGTCTATTGAATGTTTATTTTAGATAGTATAGGCATATATTCATTTTATGCTAGTCCCTATGATTTTTAATGAAGGCTAGTGTAATTTTATCCCTTGTATAGCCCATATTAACTCGAATGTATATGGACTAACTAGCAACTATTAGTAGTTAATTTGATGGGTTATGAGTGGCAAGGATGTTGCCTCCATGCCGCAATAGTTATTTAATGATAAGTAGCAAATTAAGTATGCATTTTTTTGTATTGTTATCTAGAGTAAACTATATATATGATGTGATATTTCGCTGTGAGTCTCGAGTGAGAACCCAAGTGTAGAACTCGACCCCAATGGCAATCAATTAATAAACTTGGTAAAAAGTTTAAATTTAATCAGGTAGAAGTAATAGTAACACACCATTATTGTGATATTTATATATTGTAGTCCTTAGTTAACTTAAAAGGAACCATAGGCTAAGGGGGTGTTACAGGTAGAGTTTATGCAATGCAAGGACACCCCACAAATATTTGTCCCACTTTACAAGAAGGTCTCACCATCTTATTAACCTTGCAGACAAGGTTATTTTTTATGGGGAAGGTATTGTTATGAATCAGGCTACCAGTGGTGACCAGGATGCTAAGGACAATGACAATGTGGAGGATGAAGGTGAGAAATGACTAGGCAATAGGGATGATGAAGGTGAGAAAGGGTTGGAGAAAGTAAAAGACACTTGGGAACATGTGAAGGAAGCGATACAAGGAGAACATGAAATGGCTAGAAGAGTTAGGGAATTTAATACAAGAAGAAAGATCTACCAAATGAGATATTAGAGGCTGCACGTGGAAGCCATGTGTAAATAGTACACGTGAAGGGTAGCATCACACTTTCAACATCATGTCACACCTTCCTTACCATTCTGTTTCATAACTTATGAGTTGTAACTTACACTACAAAAATTTTGACTTTCAGTGGCGACAAAAGTCGCCACTGAAAGCAAAAAAATTGCCACTAAAAAGTTACAATGGAGACAAAATAGCAATCACTTTGGAATGCACATATTGGATAGAAATTTATTGTGATACACTTATTTGTAATGTGATATGTGATTATCAAAGTAAAGACAAAAAATAAAGAGTAAAACTAAAAATAAAAGAAAGAACAATCACAAGGAGTCTACCCTACACTTAAGAGAAACACTATCCTCAGAGTTACAAAGATGGGGGAAACTCCTAGACACCTGCACTGAAGGTATAAGGAAACATTATTGATTACTGTTCTGTTGGACATGTGGGTAGTGTGCATTCTGTCAAAGTCAGATCTTGGATATGTTCATGCAAAGCTCCAACCTTCATCGCTAGTTAAGTGATGTAAGGACTAAAGCATATGGCACTTTGTCTGACATCCCTGATGAAAGTGGAAATCTAGGTTGCTAACACATACCCAAGATCTACCATCATATGTTGATGCATTGCCTAGAGAATAAACAGGTCTGTTAGAGTGACTTCATCAAAGTTTTTTGCCCAGCCTGTAAGAGTGTGAGATAAGATGAAATGAAAATACCTTAGGCTGTCCAGGAGGTTCCTTGCTTGAGCACTGTTAGGGGTGTACTGACTGAGTTTAGTGGTGATTTGGTTCCACATAATGTTTGGGGGAATCGTTTCGATGTAGAGACATCCCCCGTAGGTGTTCCTTTTAAGTTCTTCTGAAGTCCATAAGCCTAGGTGTCACCCGAAGTACGGTATGGACATAAAGAAATCTGTTCCTCCATCCAAAAAGAAATGGTGTCTGGGTCATTCCACTCACTAATGTACTGCTTTAGAGAGAATGTACTACAGAATTCAAAGGTTAACTCCCTATATGTTGGTTCGTTAATACTGAAGAACCTTTCATACGAGGGTGTGTCCAAGAGAGTGGTCTGTTCTGCAGTTAGGGCAGTAGAGACGATGCAACATCTGGCTCCTATGAGTTTGAACCAAAAAGCTTGGTATTTCTCTTCGTCCTCATCTTCATAAAAGGTCAGCAGTGCTGGCGATTCCAAAGGTAAACTTTAGAGGTCCCCCTTCGTCTTGAGGTGATAAGAAGAAGAACTTGACGTGGTCCGATGAGTGGTTGTTCCTTTTCTAAAGGTGAAACTGGAGAATGAAGAGCTCAACATGATCCTAAATTTGTTCCATTTAGTTATACAGACATTAAAAATCCAGGGCAAATATTTATGCAATGTCTATTCTATTCATTTATTAAGCTTTCTTGATTAAACTAAAGAAGAAGAAAGATTCTATTGCTAGAATCTTGATGTATGCATGAAAGGAAATCAAGACTTTTTGTATGATGAAAATTTATTTTATTAGAGAATGAAGAAAAGAATTCAAGAATATAATTCTTTATTTTCCAAGATTGGATTTTCTTGATCAAGATTCCATCTTTCAAGTTCTTTATAGATCTAAGAACAATGCATGGCCATGTATAGTAAAAAGATTCTATCAAGAAACCATAGAAAGAAATGAGATTTATAATTTCTAGTTTATGTGCTACCTAAAAGAACCCTAAAGAAATTTGCTTGCATATCAAGGTTCCTTTCGAATACTATACTGTTCATGACTGAATTTTTTTTTTTTATGTCCAAGAGACGATGATTCTTGAAGGCTAAAAATGACATGGCAATGCATAAGAGATATCAAAGAAGCATGAATCTTGGCAAAGAAATTTTTTAGAGAATGAATCTTAACAATAATGCATTATGACATTGAAAAGAAATTAAACATGAAAGACTCATCAATCTTGGAACTATATGAATGAATAATGAAAAAGAATGGAGAAGAATTATATGTATGAAGAATGAACAAAATTATGCATAGTATATAATTCTTGAAAAGAAAATTTGTGAAGAATTAAACTAAAATGATTTTTCTTGAATACCTATGAAAAGATAAAAGAGAACTAGGGGAGAACATACTTACTTGGAGGGAAGACTAGGCATGAGAGAGAGGGAGAGCTAGGGAGACCGAGAATGCAAGGAAAAAAATGAGAGAGTTGCTTACCAATTTGCACAACTTTTCCTCCTTATATATGAATGGCTTCTCCTTCTTCGGCTACTCCTTCTTCTAATGGGACATGGAATTCACATAACAAGGAAAGGGTAGACTAGCATTTTTATATTTTAATTTTAGGATAAGCCATTTGTTTTAAAACAAACACTAAGGATTTAATCTTCAAGATGATTTAAATTATCTCTAGGATAATCCTTAAAAGATCTTTAAGAGGATTTCATCCTTTAATTGAAATTTAGTTCAATGGCCTTTTAATCCAATTTTGAAAATTAAAGATAAGGCCCATTGAAATTCAAATGGTTTATCATGAAAGCTAGCCCTTTCTTTTTCTCTAGCCTTCTTGGCTATATTATTATTTTTTCTCATCCAAGTAAGTTGGAAGAAAGTTTTTATTAACTAATAAACTAAAAATTATATATATATTTTTCACAATGTATGAAACAAAATAGAATTAAATTTTATTTTAATTACATTTATTTATTTTTATGATATATATATTTGAGTTTACTAATTGACTTATTTAATTACCAGGTTATGAAGGAATGTTACCTAGTCTTTTATTGGGTCTTCATGATAATGCTTGAGATGATGCCTATTTACCTTAAAATTTCCCTAGTTAGGGTTATGAATTTCAACAACCCCATAAGGAAATACCTGCTTAATTGTGAAAGGTCTTGACCATTGGCTTCTTAATTTTCCTAGAAAAAGGTGGAGACGTGAATTGTACAAAAATACCTTGTCTCCTACTTGAAAACTTTTAGACCAGCATATTCTTTTGTCATGCCATTTCTTTGTTCAGGCTTTGTAAATGGAAGAATTTTCATATGCTTGGTGTCGCCATTCTTCCAATTCATTAAGCTGCGACAATCTTTCTTTCCCTGAAGAAATAACATCTAAGTTACATGTTCTAAGGGCCTATAGTGCCCTGTGTTCTAATTCAATAGGTAAATGGCAAGATTTTCCATACACAAGTCTGTATGGTGTGAATCCAGTGGATGTTCTATAGGCTATTATAAAAGCCCATAATGCAAAATCTAGCCTAGCTGCCCAGTCTTTTCTAGTTGTTGCCATATTCTTTTCTAAGATTCCTTTTAGTCCTCTATTGGTTAACTGAACTTGTCCATAAGTTTGTGGGTGATAAGGTGTAGCAAATTTGTGGCTTACTGCATAGTGTTTGAGTTTCTCTAATTGGTAGTTACAGAAGTGGGTTCCTCTATTGCTGATTAGAGCCCTAGGTGTATGAAACCTAGAAAATAGTCTTTTTAGGAACCTAGTTACTACCCTAGCATCATTGGTGGGGAAAGCCTGGGCTTTTGGCCACTTTGAGAAGTATTCAACCGTAACTAGAATGTACCTATTACCATATGAATAAGGGAAGGGTCCCATGAAATTTTTACCCCATACATCAAATATTTCTGCTATATGTATGCTTGTTTGGGGCATTTAATTTCGAGCAGAGATATTACCTGACCTTTGACATGCATCATAAACCTGGATATACTTTAGTGCATCCTAGAATATAGTAGGCCAATAAAATCCTGCTTCTAACACCTTCCTGGAAGTATGGTTAGCTACTTGATGTCCTCTTATTAGTCCATTATAACAATGGCTTAGAATCTAGTTAATCTCTTCCCTATGTACACACCTTCTAATTACCTGGTCTATATAAATTTGAAATAGAAAGGGGTCTTCCCAAATGTAATATTTCAACTGAGCAAAGAATTTCTTCTTTTGCTGAGTTATCATATCCTTTGGTAAGACTCTGGTGACCAGATAGTTAGCATAATCAGAGAACCAAGGGAGGTTAGAATATACCTGCATCACCTCTAAGTGCTCTTCTGGAAAGTTGTCATTTATTGCTTCTTCATCCAGAGCTTCGAGGTTTGGGTTCTCTAGTCTTGATAAGTGATCCATAGCTAAATTTTCTGCACCGTTCTTATCTTTCACCTCTATATCAAACTCCTGTAGCAATAATATCCATCTAATTAGTCTAGATTTAGCATTATTTTTCAAAAATAAATACCTCAAAGCTGAATGATCCGTGTAGACTACGATCTTTGAGAGTACTAAGTAGCTTCGAAACTTATCAAATGCATATACCACCGCAAGTAATTCTTTTTCAGTAGTAGTGTAATTCTCTTGGGCATTAGTCAATGTCTTGCTAGCATTGTAGATGGGTTATGTAACACCCCTTGTTTTCTTGATTTTTAAATTGTTGTTTCCTTAATTAATTAGATGAGTTTACCGTAAAGTGTGATGAAATTGCTTTGGTGATGTAGGTTTTAGAAAAAATGTTACAAGGGAAAGAATGGACATAAACATTAAGTAGCATGAAATGTTCATAAAAAGGAAACATGCGAAATTGTCCTTTTCTTTCTTATGTTAGCCAAATTAAGATGTGAATGGAAAGAGAATTAGAAGTGAGGTGCTTAATTTCTTTTCTTTTATTCTTTGGTTTAACCGAATAGGCAATAGATGGATTGAACTAAATATATAGATATGCATACAAAAATTGAGGAAAGCTTAGCATGTATTTAATATAAATATACATTCGGTGATGGCAAGAAAGAGTAGGAAATAAATTTTTAATGAGTTATCCATGCATTTCATAACATTTTGGTTGAATTGATGGAATAAGTTAGATAAGTTGGTTAAAGATATTGATAACAATTAAGGTTAGGAAAAATAAAGCTTAGAAGGAAATAAGAAAATAGCTTGGAGGAGAAGGAAGAAAGAAGCTTGACCGAAAGGGTGTGGAGACAAAAAACTAAGGCAAACTCAAGAAAAACATCAAGATACTTTCATTATTCTTACATTCTTGAGGTAGCTTAGCAATTTTACAATTTTTGTTTCATGATTTAAAGTATATTTATCATGATTTAAAGCTTTCATGGAACATTAACTTTTCTCTCTACATTCTTCAAGATGTAAATCTTTATTTGGCTAAGCTTGTATGGTAAATTGGTTATGTTTATTGATGTGTTGATGTGGATGTCGTTATTTCCATGAAAGAATTATTTTTTGGAAAATTCAGCATGCATAATGAAAAGCCCTAGAATGAGAAAGTGCTGAAATTTTGTGTTCTTGTATGGATAATGTATGTTTTAGGTTATAGACACCTAAAGGAAGCATGCTAGCTAGAGTTTAGCTTAAAACTATGGCATTACCCCTTTTGGCTTACCAAACTCGAGAGTGGCCCTTTGTAAGATATGGAATTGCTCACTGAAAATTGTGTAAGGAAGGTTGCAATTTGGTCTTGGCTAAGAAAAAGAGAAAAAATATGGTTAATTAATGTATGGTAAATTGTTTACCCTTTTGCACAAAATAAATGTCCATATTATTAGTGAGATGTAATAATGGAGAAATGTGTGTAACCTTAAATCTACTATGTAAAATGAGCCAAGAAAATAAGTAGAAGAAATGGCTAATAGTATGGTTATATAATTTGAATGTGAGAGAAAGTACCATAGTAATTTTAGTACATGGTACCATTAAGTTTAAAATATAGAAAGGATGGAAAAATGTGACAAGGTGACATGAAAAAACTTAGATTTTATTCTTTTATCATAATGGCCAAAAGAAATCTCTCATTTAACTCTTAGTAGCTGAATCATTATGCTATTTGTAAATGACTTGTAATGTAGTTTACAAGGGTTAAATTCAAGGGAAATTGGAAGGGTAATAGCAAGATGAATTGTAGTTGCTATTTGTACGTATAAGTGACCAAGTGTTCACCATTTTTCATAAAAGTGGCTAAGAGTCCACAATGTGACCAAGTGTTCACCATTTTTCATAAAAGTGGCTAAGAGTTCACAATGTGACCAAGTGTTCACAATTCATAAAGGTGGCCAAGTTTCCACATTCCTTGAAGTATGACCGAGAGTATTTCCCCTTCAAGACAAGGTAAGTTTTAAGAATGAAATGTATAGATAATCATTGCCTATTTTAGTTTTTAATATGTATGATCCCATGAAAATATGTTATATTTGAAATGAGAATATCCACCTTTGTCACATTGACACACTAATAAATCATACAATGGTTGCCAATATGGGCATGTGAATGAGACTATGATTTAAATGATTGGAATGTAGATAAAATTGTTTTCTATGCTTGTACAGTGGTACAAATCAGTAAGTTTTAAAATGTTAAATTGTTAAGCTACTGAGAAACTAGTTTTCTCATTTATGTACTGATATGTATCAGATACAGATGTTTAGCATTTTCATAGAGATGGAAGTGGCATTAATGGAGGTTTCTTTTATTAAGAGTGTTTAGTACCACAAAGGTTTAAGTGACAGAGATGTTGTCTCCTGACCCCTATGAAAAGTTTCTGTACATTTCTCAATTATATGAAATGATGTAATACTTAGGCAAGGATATGTGATACTTTATGAATTTTATCTCTGATGTGTTACATTTTATTTTGTTGTGCTTACAAGTTTTGATCTGAGCGAAAGAACCCAAACCTAATTAACTTTAATAATGTTTTGATGGTATGAATGCTCAAATGTTATTAATAAATAATTAAGGTTAAGAATAATGTACCAACCTTATCTGTTTACATCTAAGGTGTTGTGATACTAGATAAGGGCATTATAGGTTGGAACTTCTTGTCAATTCTTTAGCCTATAACTACTCTAACTGAATAGTCACTAGCATCACACATCCGTTTAAAAGGTAATCCCTAATTAGGAGATATCATAATGGGGGCTATGGTCAGTCTCTCTTTTAATAACTCAAATGCTTGCATACAGTTATTATCAAATTCAAAAGGTGTGTCCGTGGCAAGCAACTAAGTCAATGTTCTGGCAATTTTAGAGAAGTCCTTGATGAATGTTCTATAAAATCCAGCATGTCCTAGGAAACTTCTTATTGCTTTCAAGGAGCTAAGAGGTAGAAGCTTTGATATGACTTTAATTTTTTCTTTGTCGACTTCCAAACCTGCATGGGATATTTTGTGACCTAGGATAATCCCTTTCTTAACCATGAAATGGCATTTTTCCCAATTTAGAACTAAGTTTACCTCTACACAACGAGCTAACATCCGTTTCAAATTAGCTAGGAAATGTGTGAAGGAATTGCCGAAAATAGAACAGTCATCCATGAACAATTCCATTGAATCCTCAATCATGTCATGAAAGATTGCCATCATACACCTTTGAAAAGTGGCAGGTGCGCTGCATAGTCTAAAGGGCATTCTTCTATATAAGCAAATGTTCCATATGGGCAAGTGAAGGTAGTCTTCTCTTGGTCCTTAGGATTAATAAGTATCTAAAAATATCCTAAAAAACCATTAAGAAAACAATAAAACATGTTACCTACCAATCTCTCAAGCATCTAATCAATAAATGGAAGGGGAAAATGGTCGTTTTGGGTTACATCATTTAATTTTCGATAGTCTATACAAACCCAATAACCAGTTACCGTCTTTGTCGGTATAAGCTCTTCCTTCTCATTCTTTATTACCGTAGTGCCTCCTTTCTTTGGCATTACTTGCATGAGAATAACCTAGGAGCTATCAAAAATAGGGTAGATCAAAACTGAATCAAGAAGCTTAATCACTTTTTTCTTCACAACCTCCTTCATATTCGGGTTTAGACGTCTCTGTGGCTATACCACTGGCTTATAGTTATCTTCCATTAGAATCTTATGATAGTAGTAGCTGGGATTTATCCTAGGGATATTTAAGATTTTATATGCAAAAGCTCGAGGGTACTTTTTAAGAGTGGCTAGGGTCATTTCTCTCTCTTCGGGAGTTAAATTTGCTACTATAATTACTAGCAGCTTCTCTTCCTTGTCCAAGTAGGCATAATTCAAATGCTTAGGTAACACTTTTAATTCTAAGACTAGAGGGTCCTCAATTGAAAGTATTACCTCTTTTTTTTTTGGCCTGTCTATAGAAAGGATATGGTCTATAGGTTCATTAAGTTCAGTTGGGGCAGGGTTGCTGGGCTCTGTATCTAACAAACTTCTCAATTGTTGCAACACCTGTTCATTTTTCAAACCATCATTTTCTAGTAAAGTCTCTGGAAAAGAGTGGCATAATAGGAGTTCCTGCAAATATGCTTCTATTTCATCATCTAGGACATCCATTGAGTATCTGTATCATCGTGATCTATGGATTGTCAAATGGAGTTGGCTAGGTTGAAGGTGACTATTTCATCTCCTACTTTGAGTTGTAACCTTCCGTCGCAAACATCAATAATAGCTTTAGATGTAGCGAGGAATGGTTTTCCTAAGATTAGTGGTATGTTGCTTTCACCTGTCATATCCATCACCACGAAATCCATGGGAAAGATGAACTTATTGACTCTCACAAGCACATCCTCTACTATACCCCTAAGATACTTGATTGTTCTATCTGCCAATTGTATGCTCATCCTAGTGGGTTTTGGTTTACTTAGCCCAAGCTTATCAAACAAGCTATTCGGCATTAAGTTGATGCTAGCTCCTAAGTCAGCTAAGGTATCTTTGATCGAGAGTTCACCAATTACACAGGGTACGGTAAAGCTTCTTGGATTATGTTTCTTTGCAGGCAACTTGTTTTGTAAAATGGCTGAGCATTACTTAAGGCAGAAAGATGAAAATGTAGTGCCTCATTTGCTAGTCAAAGCTATGTAAGGCAAAAAGATAAGATGCAATGCATCATTTTCTATTCAAACCTCCATAAGGCAGAAAGATAAAATGAAGTGCCTTATTTTCTCTTCAAAGCTCTATAAGGCATATAGATAAACATGTAATGCCTCATTTGCTCTTCAAAACTCTGTAAGGAAGAAAAATAAAAATGTAGTGTCTCATTTTCTGTTCAAAGCTTCGTAAGGCAAAATGAAGAAAATGCCGTGTCTCATTTGCTATTGAAAGCTTCATAAGGCAAAGGGATGAAAATTTAGTTTCTCATTTGCTGTTCAAAGCTTCTTAAGGCAGAAAGATATAATGTAACTCCCTATGTTCTTTCAATTATATTTAAATTTATGTTTTCTTAATTAATTAGATAAATTGCCATAAAGTGTGGTAAATTTCTTATGTTATTTAATGATTAGAATAAAGGTGCTAAGATAACATTGCCAAAAATTGAAGAGCTTGATTAATGTTCCTTGTTAATAGCTGAATTTCCAAGAGAAGTGTATCGCAATTGAATATATGCACATGAGTTCATGGAGGATATGAGTTTTTATGTATATATATATATCACTACACGACCAAGAGGAAAAGAGGGGAGAGGTGAGTAGGTGTGTGTGTGTGTGTGGCAAATGTATAACAATTAAATATACACATAAATACACACATGCATTTGAGAGGAGAGTGAGATTTGCTTAAGACAAAAGGAAGTGCAGAATTTTATCAACCAAGTACACCCACACGATTAGGAAAGAAAATGTGAGATACACGTTTTCTCCTCCTTCCCAGGTGTTACTTCCAACGTGGGGAAAAACTCAAGTATGCCTTGCATGCATGAGTTTTACATGAAGGGTATGACTTGGGTACAAGGGTGGAGTTAAATGTATGAATGTATATGCAGCAAGGAAGCCGCACAAATTTATAATATAAAAATGCTAATTATGTAATGACACGAAGCAAAGGAAATAGAGCAGTATGTGTGGCGTGTAGGAGGAGAAATTTGTGATCTCCTTCCCTTCCTTCCTTATATGACCAAATAGACAAAGGAAAAGGGTGTAGAAGTTTTTCTAAATTAAACATACCTCTAGGAAGGTACACGTGCAACCATACTTAAATGAAAATAACAAAGGATGAAGAAAGAATATGACTTTCCCCCTCCCCACCTTTAACTTGTCTAAGTAGCTAACCTAAGCTTGCAAGGAAATGAAATTGTACTTAAAGTACACTTGGAGCAGCTATGAAATAGCATTAAGGAAAATGAAGATGGCATCCCTCCTTTAACTTGGCCGAATAGAAATCAATGTGAGAGGGAAGCTAGTTGCATTTTTTTTCCTTCATTGGCGTGAGCAAGTGGATAAGGGAAGAGTGTAAGGGAAGAAAATGGTACTTAAAAGTACACATGTGACTAATGCATATTGAGTTAAACACAAGCTTACAAAAAAAAAAAGGAGAAAGGGAAGGGAAGATGCAGCGTGAATTTGGGAAGAAGTAAACCAAGGATTGCAAGGAAGGAAGGCTATGAAGCAACTCGGCCTCTCTCTCCTTCTCCACTCTTCTTCGACACTTCTAGCACTTGAAGGAAGAAGAAGGCTGAAATTTAGGATTTATGGTATTTACAAAAATGCCATTAGTGTTAAAATGTCCAATTTGTCCCTTTTTCCTCTCTTTTTCAACAATGGCATTGTCTCTCCTTGGATGTGTAATTTTGTGCAACTTCCATGGGTTGGGACTTTTCTGCCCCTCAAGAATTTTGAAATTGCAGAGTGATCCCATAACTTTTCAAAAATTGCAAATAAGCCCCTAAGAAAATTGCCATTTTGCCATTGAAGTCCAAATGGCCATTTTAGCTCTAATTTTTGCCTTTTTCGGCTTCATGGTATAAAAATCACTTAAATAAGATTTTATAAAACTTATTTTTGTGATTTTACTAATTTACCCTTATTTTAAAAAAATTATAATTTTGCCTTAGATTACCATTTTGCTCCTTATGCCAAATATTATCATTTCACCCTTTTTCTTTCTTTCTTGAAGCATACTTGGATAAAGATTTATAATTTCTATTTTTCTTGAAATATTTAAGATAAAATTTAAATTCTCTACATTATGTAAAATTACCAGTATACCCTTAGGGTAAAAATACAATTTTGCCTTTCCTCAAGGATATTGTCTCTTGACATCAAATACAAGTAATCTCTTACATAACTAGATTCTTCTTCTCTCTTAAATAAAAATAATAAGAGTCCTTTGATATAATTTCATGAAATAAGAAAATTGAATTAATTTTCCCCTTCATGGTAAAATTACTATTTTACCCTTCCTTACCAAATTTCTAATTTCATTCTTTTATCACAAAAGTGATTATATAATGATAAAAATGTCCATTCCAACTCCTTGATTAATCATCCTTAACACTCCATAAATAATACTAACAAACTCCACAAATAATAATAACAAATAATAATAGTAACAACATCATCATAAAAATGCAAGTGTTTGGAGCGGATATTACAGATAACATGCATAATTCTATGAGAATATGTTTCACTTGAAAGAGGATATCTATTTTTATTACACTGACGTCTAAATTTATCATGCAATGCTTGCCAATTTGTATTTATGAATAAGGATATGGTTTTAAAAATTGAGAATGTAGATGCAAATGTTTTGGTGCTTGCACCCTGGTACATATTAGTGAATTTTTAAACCCTAAATTGTTAAGCTACTGGGAAACTTGTGTTTCTCATTTATATGTTATTATGTACCAGATGCGGACGCTTAGCAAAGCCGAGGGAAATAAGAGTTCTTTTTGTCAAAAGTTTTTGTAATTCCTTATTTTGGGGTCTTAATCCTAGATATATTTTTGGGTAGGATTAAGACTATTATTTTAGCTGTGTATAGGAAAAGGTAAATGGTAAATTGTTGGGAAAATGATATGTGAAGGACCTGTTCATCCCCATTATTTGTAAGGGAGTATGAGTGACAAGATTGTTGTCTCCTAACTCTTTATGGACAGGTACTTCATATATCCTAGATTACATGAATTTTTATGATTTCTGTTGTGCTAAATGAAATTTTAATTTTTCCTATGCATAAGGTATGATTATCTGAGCAAAAGAACCCAAACCTAATCCACTTTAATAGAACTTAATGGAATAAAGCTCAAACGTTAATAATAAAAGGATAAGAGTAATGTACCAAACTTATCTGATTACATCAAAGGAATTGTAATACTTGATAAGGGTGTTACATTAAGTTGGCATCAGAACACAACTACCAAGGATAGAAACGGGGTAGAATTCCTCAAGGAAGGGACTAGATCAGGTTAGTTGGCTGTACCTAGGCAGTCAGCTAACTTGCATTTTGTTTTGAACTTAGGGAATAGAGTATTAGGTTTAGGAAGATGGAAGCTCTTGTTGGTGTTATATGTTACCTGATTAATCATTTGTTATTGAGCCTGATCACCTCGGTAATACTTGTTTTGTAGAGTGACGATATGGCACTGACAAGGAGAAGCAAATCATTGGTTGAATGAAGTTATGTAAACCATGAGGGATATAGCCGAAGCTATAAGAGCCCAGGGCGTAGTCACAGCTGAAGCACTTCGTCAGGCCTTGACTGATCGTAGCGAAGACAACCCGACTAGGGCCGAATAGACCAGAACCCAAGCTGGTGGGGCTGGACCGAGTTTTAAAGAGCCAGACCCCCTATCTTTAACAGGGTAATGAACTCGAAGAAGGTGAAGGAATAGGTGCACAAGATTGAGGAGCTATTTGATGTACTAGGAAGCGCTGAGCCGTAAAAAGTCACCTTTATCACCTACCAGTTAGATAGGGAGGCGAAGTACTGGTAGAAGGGGATAAAGCAACTGATGGAGACCCAGGGGACTCCGATCACCTGGGAGAATTTTAAGAGGCCTTTTTGGAGAAATATTTCCCCCAAAGCGAGAGGAATGTGAAGGAAGGGGAATTTATACAGATTAAATAGGGTGGCAGGCCATTCGAAAAGCATTTAACCAGGTTTAAAGAGTTGTTGAAATTCTCCTCTGACCTGAAGTGGAGACCGGATGGGGCATGGAAGGCCATGTACCTAGAGAACAACTTGGATCTAGAGTTGTATCATAAGGTAGCATCCCAGGAGATTAGGGACTACCTAACCTTGGTCAACAAGTGCCGCATAGCCTCCAGGTCCTTAGTAGCCCTAAAGAAGGGGAAGTAAGATTCTGGGTCGTTCAAGAGGAAGAGCCCTCCGAATTCAACAGGAGCCGTGATAGGAAGTTCCCAAGGAATCATATTGGGAAGAGGCCAATGAACGCTCTAACTTCCTAGAGCAACTACTAGAAGTGTGGGCAGAACCATAGAGATAGACCCTGCTTGATGGGACAGAATGTGTGTTATTGATGTGGGAAGCCAGGGCACATCTCCCAAGTTTATCCAACCCTAAAGAGGCCAGAGAAACCCATAAGACCCCTTACCAAGGGAAGGGTGTATACCCTGAAAGGTAAAGAGGTGGGCCAGTCCGAGGATCTGATGAAAGGTACTTGCTTTATTAATGATGCTCCTTTAATTGCATTGTATGATTTTGGTGCCACCCATTCCTTTATTTCAGTAGACTATGTTCAAAGATTGAAACTACCCACAACCACCCTGCCTTATGAGCTTTCCATAGCAGTACCCATTAATGAACATGTTTCTACTTCCTTGGTTTTCTTGAACTTTTTTATTATGGTTGAAAATAGAACCTTCACTGTAGACCTTATCTGTTTACACATGATTGAACTAGATGTTATCCTTGGTATGGACTGGCTCTCTTCAAACAATGTCATCTTGGACTGTTTAGCTAAGTCTGTGACCTTCATAGATAGTAGACCAGTAGGTATAAGGATTGAGAGGAAAAATAGAGAATAGGTTTCTTATGTTCCTCAAAAGAGGAAAGTTAGCAGAAGCTAGAAACCATCCCTATAGTCAATGAATTTTCATGTGTTTCTAAAGGAGATTACAAGGCTCCCACCAAAGAGGGAGGTAGAGGTTTCCATAGACCTAGTCCTTGGGGCAGGGCCAATTTCCATAGCACCTTATAGGATGTCCCCAATAGGATTAAATGAATTAAAGGTGCAGATAGAGGACCTCTTAGCAAAATAATTTATCAGACCCAGTGTGTCATCGTGGGGAACTCCTATGTTGTTTTTCAAAAAGAAAGATGGGAGTATGAGGATGTGTATAGACTATAGGCAGTTGAATAAGGTGACTGTAAAGAATAAGTATCCACTCCTTGGGATCGATGACCTATTGGACCAACTAAGAGAGGCCACTATCTTTTCTAAGATTGATTTGAGATCAGGGTATCATCAAATCAGGGTTAGGAATGAGGACATACCTAAGACTTCCTTTAGGACTAGGTACGGGCATTATGAATTTCTTGTGATGTCCTTTGGCCTAACAAATGCTCTAGCTATTTTTATGGACTACATGAACTGCATCTTTAGACCCTATCTCGATCAGTTTATAGTAGTGTTTATTGATGACATATTAGTGTATTGCAAGAATAGAAGGTAGCATGAACAACACCTTATGATAGTGCTGCAAATATTTAGGGAGAAGCAATTGTATGCTAAACTAGAAAATTGTGAATTTTGGCTAGAAGAAGTGAAGTTTTTAGGGCATGTAATTTCAGAGAAGGGAGTGTCATTGGATCCTAGTAAGATTAAAGTAGTAGTAAACTGGGAAAGACCCACTACTGTAACTGAGATCAAGAGTTTCTTGGAGTTAGCAAGGTACTATAGACAATTCCTGTAACTGAGATTAGGAGTTTCTTGGGGTTAGCAAGGTACTATAGACAATTCATTCAGGGATTTTCACAAATAGTGATGCCCATAACCAAGTTGACCCAAAAGGATTTTCCATTTGTGTGGGACATAAAATGCGAAAAAAGCTTCCAAACCCTGAAGGAAAAATTGACCATTGCACCCATTTTGATTATCCCTGACCCTTTGGAGAAATTTGAGTTATATTGTGATGCATTTAAGAAAGGGTTAGAATGTGTACTAATGCAATGGGGCGAGTAGTAGCCTATGCTTCTAGTTAGCTAAGACCACATGAGAGAAACTATCCTACCCATGATCTACAGTTAGCAGCCATAGTATTTTCCTTGAAGATATGAAGACATTATCTTTATGGGTCTCAGTTTGAGGTATTTAGTGACCATAAAATTCTCAAATACCTCTTTGACCAAAAAGAGTTGAATATGAGGCAAAGGAGGTGGATGGAATTCATTAAGGATTATGATTTTGAATTGAAATACCATCCGGGAAGGCAAACATTATGGTAGATGCATTAAGTAGGAAGTCTCTCCATGTAGCTCGACTGATGGTGAGTAAAATGGACTTAATAGAGAAATTTAAGAACATGAGATTGTCTACTCTAGTGTTACCTGATAAGATCTACATAAGTGAGTTAAGAATTGAGAACACTCTTAGGGCCCAAATATTAGAAGCCCAGAAAGGTGATGAATTCCTAAAGTCTCTAAAGGATTCAAAGGAGTTCATAAGGGAAGCTGATGGAATGGTAATTTTCCAGAATATAATGTATGTTCCTAAGACAAGTGAACTCCTTGATGTATTAGGAAGCTCACCAAAGTAAATACACCATCCATCCTAGAGCCATTAAGATGTATTAGGACTTGAAGGGGAGGTTCTGGTGGCTAAAAATGAAGAAACATATAGCAGAATACGTAGCTAAGTGCCTAGTGTGTCAGCAGGTAAAGATTGAGCACCAAAAACCTGCTGGGTTATTACAACCCTTAGACATTCTTAAGTGGAAGTGGGACAAGATCTCAATAGACTTCGTGGTAAGTCTACCTAGAACCCAATCAGGGAATGATGTTATTTGGGTAATAGTGGATAGGTTAACTAAGTCCGTTCATTTCCTAGCCATTAAGATCAACTACTCCTTGGATAGATTAGCACAGTTATATATTCAGGATATAGTGAGACTTCATGGTGTGCCTATTAGCATCGTCTCAAATAGGGATCTTAGATTTACCTCTAGATTTTGGAGAGCCCTACAGGAAGCCTTTAGGACTAGGCTAAGTTTCAGTATAGCATATCATCCTCAAATAGATGGACAAACAGAGAGAAACATCTTGACCTTGAAGGATATACTTAGGGCTTGTGTTTTAGAGTACCAAGGAAACTGGGAAAGGAGTTTACCACTGATTGAATTTTCTTATAACAATAGTTTTCACTCTAACATAAGTATGGCACCCTATGAAGCTCTGTATGGGAGGAAGTGTAGGTCCCCATTATGTTGGTATGAAGTGGGTGAGAGCCAATTGTTAGGTCCTAAGTTAGTACATAAGATAACTGATCAAATTAAGATTATTAGAGAAAATATGGCAGAGGCTCAGGATCGACAAAAGAGCTATATTGACAAAAAGAGAAGACCCTTAGAATTTAAGGAAGGAAATTATGTTTTTCTGAAGTCCCCAATTACAAGGATTGGTAGAGCTATGAAGTCTAGAAAGCTAAGTCCTAGATACATTGGACCTTTCCAAATATTAAAGAGAGTGGGACCATCAGCATACTAGATAGCCTTACCCCTACATTTATCCAACCTTCATAATTTTTTCCATGTCACCTAGATTAGAAAGTACATACCCGAGCCCTCACCTATACTTGACGCCAATACTCTGCAATTAAAGGATAATCTAACTTATCAGCTAAACTCTGTACAAAATCATCGGTACTGAGGTTAAGACCCTAAGGAATAAGACCATTCCCTTGGTAAAGGTCTTGTGGGATCGAACGACACCATAAGAAGCTACCTGGGAAAGAGAGGAGCACATGCGCAAAGCATATCCATAATTATTCTCATGAGTTATGTATAAATTTCGAGGACGAAATTATTTGTAAGGAGGGGAGAAATGTAACACCCCATGTTCTTTCAATTATATTTAAATTTATGTTTTCTTAATTAATTAGATAAATTGCCATAAAGTGTGGTAAATTGCTTGTGTCATTTAATGATTAGAATAAAGGTGCTAAGATAACATTGCCAAAAATTGAAGAGCTTGATTAATGTTCCTTGTTAGTAGTTGAATTTCCAAGAAGAGAAGTGTATGGCAATTGAATATATGCACATGGAGTTGATGGAGGATGTGAGTTTTTATGTATATATATATCACTACACGGCCAAGAGGAAAAAAGGGGAGAGATGAGTAGGTGTGCATGTGTGTGTGTGGCAAATGTATAACAATTAAATATACGCATAAATACACACTTGCATTTTGGGAGGAGAGTGAGATTTTCTTGAGACAAAAAGAAGTGCAGAATTTTATCAACCAAGTACACCCACATGGCTAGGAAAGAAAATGTGAGATACACATTTCCTCCTCCTTCCCATGTGTTGCTTCCAACGTGAGGAAAAACTCTAGTATGCCTTGCATGCATGAGTCTTACATGAAGGGTATGACTTAGGTACAAGGGTGGAGTTAAATGTATGAATGTATATGCAGAAAGGAAGCCTCACAAATTTATAATATAAAAATGCTAATTGGGTAATGATACAAAGCAAAGGAAATAGAGCAGTATGTGTGGTGTGTGAGATGAGAAATTTGTGATCTCCTTCCCTTCCTTCCTTATGTGACCGAATAGACAAAGGAAAAGAGTGCAAATTTTTTTCTAAATTAAACATACCTCTAGGAAGGTACACATGTGACCATACTTGAATGAAATAACAAAGGATGAAGATAGAATATCCTCTCCCTTAACTTGTTTAAGTAGCTAACCTAAACTTGCAAGGAAATGAAAATTGTACTTAAAGTACACTTGGAGCAGCTATGAAATAGTATTAAGGAAAATGAAGATGGCGTCCCTCCTGTAACTTGGCCGAATAGAAATACAATAAGAGAGGGAAGCTAGCTGCATTTTTTTCCTTCATTGGCGTGAGCAAGTGGATAAAGGAAGAGTGTAAGGGAAGCAAATGGTACTTAAAAGTACATATGTGACTAATGCATATTGAGTAAAACATAAGATTACAAAAAAAAAGGGAGAAAGGGAAGGGAAGATGCAACGTGAATTTGGGAAGAAGTAAACCAATGATTGCAAGCAAGGAAGGCTACACTAAAGGTCACACATGAGGCCATTGGACAATAATGTTAATAACAATAACAATTAAGGAGGAGGAGTGCAACATTTCATAAGAAATTGATCAATAGACAAGAGGAAATAAAATTGAAGTTTCCATTTTAAGATACTTGCAAGAACACACACACGGCAAGGAAGCACATCACACTTTGGAAAATATACACATGTGGATGGGTACCCCAAAAAGGAAAGGGGGGACCGTGAGCTTTGAGAGCATAAAGAAAAGTTGTGAGGAAGGAGTTAAGTTGATCAAGAAAGAAAGGAGCCAGGGAGCAAGGAAGAAGTAAAGGGAGAAAGGAAAAGAGGAAGCCAAACTAAGCCATCTTAGTGCATCATTGAGGTAGGTTAACAATTCTTAAATTTGTGTCCCATGGTTTCATATGTATGCACCATGTTTTTTCAAGCTTTCATGGGATATTAGTTCTTCCCTACATTCTTGATATTATGAATGTCTTGTTGGCTAAGCTTGTATGATAAATTGGCATGTTGGTTGATGTGATGAAATGAATATTGTTATTAGGGAAGGATTTGGTTTAGATAATGATATTTTCATGATGAACTATGGTTGAATATGATAGAAACGGATGTATTATTTTGAAAACCACCTTTCCTCCATAACACTCCCTTTTGGCCAAGTGGAAGATGAACGTTTACACTACATTGATGTTGAATTTTTAGTTGTGATTGGTGTTAAAACTTGACCATGGATCAAAGAGATTATACCATTTTAATGGTGTTATTTAAGGAATAGAAAAGGGAAATTTGAATTGCAAAATAGTCAATTTTCTTGAATTTCCTTTAGGGCAAGTTCATGAAATTCTCTCTTGAAACTTATTACAATTTTATAAGAGATTTATATTATTATTTTTCAAGAATGGGAAATTTACTCTTGATACTTATTAGAATTTTATAAGAGATTTATATTATTATTTTTCAAGAATGGAAAACTCTCTTTTGAAACTTATTAGAATTTTGTAAGAGATTTATATTATTATTATTCTTCAAGAATGGGGAATTTACTCTTGAAACTTATTAGAATTCTATAAGAGATTTATATTATGATTATTTTTCAAGAATGGTAAATTCACTCTTGAAACTTATTAGAATTTTATAAGAAATTTATATTATTATTATTTCTCAAGAATGGAGAATTAAATTGATTTAGGCAACTTTGTCATAACTAAATATGAAAAAGAGTTTTAAAAGGGATAAAAGTTTTCCATATTCAAACAATTCCAATATGACAACATTAATATACACATAAGGACAAGGGTTATATTTTAGCCATGGTTATTGTGTCTTGATAGTAAAATAGGGAAATAGAAGATATGGTATCCTGATAAAAAGAGGAAATATAGTGAACAAAGGAAAAACATAGTGAACAAAGTAGAACATAGAAAGATACACAAGAAGTTTTATAAAGGTGGTCAAGTGTCCACAAGTGCCCAAGTATGCACAATAAATTTTATAAAGGCGGCCAAGTGTTCACATAGTGCTCAAGTGTGCACAATTATTTCATAAGGGTGGCAAAGTGTCCACATAGTGTCCAACTGTGCACAATGATTTTATAAAGGTGGTCAAGTGTCCACATAGTGCCCAAGTGTGCACAATGATTTCATAAAGGTGGCCAAGTGTCCACAAGTGCCCAAGTGTGCACAAGAAATTTTATAAAGGTGGCCAAGTGTCCATATAGTGCCCAAGTGTGCACAATTATTTCATAAGGGTGGCAAAGTGTCCACATAGTGACCAAGTGCGCACAATGATTTTATAAAGGTGGCCAAGTGTCCACATAATGCTCAAGTGTGAACAATTATTTTAGAATGGTGGCCAAGTGTCCACATAGTGCCCAAGTGTGCACCACCAAGGTATGAGGGTAAGTTTTAAGAATGGAACATATAAACTATTTTTGTTTAATTTCCTGATAACATGCATAATTCTATGAGAATATGTTTCATCTGAAAGAGGATATCTATTTTTATTACACTGACATCTAAATTTATCATGCAATGCTTGCCAATTTGTATTTATGAATAAGGCTATGGTGTTAAAAATTGAGAATGTAGATGCAAATGTTTTGGTGCTTGCACCCTGGTACATATTAGTGAATTTTTAAACCCTGAATTGTTAAGCTACTGGGAAACTTGTGTTTCTCATTTATTTGCTATTATATACCAGATGCGGATGCTTAGCAAAGTCGGGGGAGATATGAGTTCTTTTTGTCAAAATTTTTTGTAATTCCTTATTTTTAGGTCCTAATCCTAGATAGATTTTTGGGTAGGATTAGGACTATTATTTTAGCTGTGTATAGGAAAAGGTAAATGGGAAATTATTGGGAAAATGATAAGTGAAGGACTTGTTCATCCCCATTATTTGTAAGGGAGTCAGAGTGACAGGATTGTTGTCTCCTGACTCCTTATGGATGGGTATTTCATATATCCTAGTATATGGTCTCAGAAAGATGTACTGGACATTCATTATTGAACATTGATTATTTGTATTCAACACAAATTATTTGTATTGCATGAAGTTTATTGATTTTTGTTGTGCTAAATGGTTTAATTTTTGTTGTGCATAAGGTATGATTATCTAAGCAAAAGAACCTGAACCTAATCCACTTTAATAGAACTTAATGGAATAAATGCTCGGACGTTAATAATAAAAGGATAAGAGTAGTGTACCGAACTTATCTAATTACACCAGAGGAATTATAATACTAGATAAGGGTGTTGCATATAAAATAAAATGTTTAAACTAGATAGGGATATAAAAGAAAAATTCAATGCAATACTATTGTCATTAATATTGACTCGATCCACCAACAATATAAAATGTTGGCAAACAGGCTATAGTAGTGACCAACACTACCTTTTCCTGATCATGACTTTTTCCCTTTGACTTTCTTTTATGGGCACTCAAAGCTCAAGTGACCTTTCTTCTTCGAAGAACTTTTTTTACATTTCACAAAGTTTGTATTCTTTATTTTTTTTTTGTTTGGCTATAATGGGTATGTTCTATAAATGATTTAGTTGGGGCTTAATAGCTTCTTTCCTTCTTGAATTTGTAATATACAAAACATATTATGAAAATAGGAAAGGAACCTGAAATATATTGCTACATTGCAAAATTTTGTGTGCAATCTAAATACAAAATATGATAGATACATAATTTCATAAAAGGTGAGTTCTATAAAATATTGATAATAAATTGATAAAAGGATCAAATAAATTGGTTTGAACCATCTAAATTTCCCAAAAAATGCTACTTATCCATTTTTTTAGTGCATGGCTAGAAGAAGGATGAGGATTTTTTATACTTTTCCTGAAAATGGAACTACTAGCATTAAATTTCAAATTAAATATAGAATCATATCAATTAACTAGTCACTAACAATTGTTAATAATATACTTAAGGATTTACTATTTGAGCAACTCTTGTAGTGGAGACACATTTCCAAGAGAACCTTTGAATATATATCGCATTAAATTCTCCAAAGTCTTTCTCCTCTTACTCTTAGACTACAATTGAAACATTAATTTAGCCATTATTTCTCTAATCTCAACATCACAAGTGTTTAGAGTTAATTGTATCACACTCAACCTATGAGTGGATAATCCAAAAACTAGAGAAGGAGTGTGGCTAAGTCCTAAGCCATGAACCTTGCTTGAGTGCTCTAGTCCATATGTCTCATTGAGCCCATGGAGGATACTTTTCAAGGTTCTCTTCTTTGCTCCTTTCAAATTTTCAAAATCCATTTTACAAGCTAGAATGATTATCCTTCCGTTGCTTTTTATATCTAATGCTTCCCAATAGAGTTCTTGAAATAAAATTTTTACTTCATAGAAAAATAAACAATAATAATTAAACATAATTATTAAATAACTCAATGAAAAAAGAAACAAAATCATCTTTATTACCTTTATAATATTTCTTATAACACGTGTCCTTGTAATTAAACATAATTATTAAACAACTTTTCCAAATACAATAGGTAATAAGAAATAACCTTACATCCATTGTTATTAATCCTATACAGTCATCCATAAGGGCACCTGCTTCACTTATTGGTTGGTTAGATCTGTTGAAATGGAGAATATGTTGAGGGGTTTCCAAATCTGTTTGTTTCCATATTTGAGCCTCTTTTATAGTGAGCCTTTTTCAGAGTTAAGTGAGACTTCTTTTCTGAAGTGAAGTTAATAAGAGCATGACCATACACTCTTGATCAAACATAAAGAGATCAAAGGATTTCATATTTGTAACACCCCACCTCTATAGGTACAACACACAAAAGTCCCATAGAGATGGTGTGCCACTAAGATTACTCAATATCTTTAAATAGTTCAATTCAAGTTTAAGCTTACATTTGAGATTCTCACTCATTTATATATATATATATATTTGTGTGGCAGTGAAAGTATAAAACTCTAAGATATATATATGCTAGAAATTTCTATTTACAACTTATCTACATACATACATGGTTCCCAAAACACTAAGCGAGAACTTGAGAAATGATGTCAACTTTACTAAGACCACCTAAAACCCATTATGGGATACCTAGTGCTATGATACAAAGTTAGTAAACTTATACACATAATTCAAGTATGTTCCACCCTCTGTTCACTATAAATACACATAAGTTCCCCATGGCCTCCTTAAAATAGGCCAGGGGTGGTGGAAACCAAAAAGATGACTTTCTCCTTTATATATATAGATATATTTGTGTGGTAGCGAAAGTATAAATCTCTAAGATATATATATGCTAGAAATTTCTATATACAACTTATCTACATACATACATGGTTCCCAAAACACTTGGTGAGAACTTGAAAAATGATGTCAACTTTACTAAAACCACATAAAACCCATTATGGGATACCTTTTGCTATGATACAAAGTTAGTAAACTTATACACATAATTCAAGTAGGTTCCACCCTCTATTCACTATAAATACACATAAGTTCCCCATGGCCTCCTCAAAATAGGCCAGGGGTGGTGGAAACCAAAAAGATGACTTACTCCTTTACCACTTTTATCCACTGGGGGCGATGGTACATCTATGATGTAGATCATTATTTCGCTAATTCGTTTATAATACCCTATTCTAGGCAGATGTACTGCTTCAATCTCTACCTTAATAGTAACTGAATATCTTTGCATCTGAACACATCAATGCACATGCGAGACATAAATCTCGTTAATCAAAAGAAATCAAGCTCAAAATTACCATTGATTGTACTAGTTGTGAAAACACTAAAAACTCTTACATTCAATTTCATATCAAATCATAAACACAGTTTCATTGGATAATATTCAACTACTATGATTTTTCATGTCAAATGCATCATTTAGTAGGCATCATTAGATATATTCATGCTTCAGATCATCAAAATATAGTAATATGGAAGTTTAACATAGTAAATAAGTGAAATAACTTTCATTCATATAGCTCATCAAACCAATCATAAAATAATATTTCGTATGGCTCTACTTAGCCATTCATAATACTCTTTTCATTTAGCTATACTTGGCCAATACATTCTTTATTTTCTGATAAACATTGTATAAGTTCCTTTTTTCATAATGGTTAGCTAGCCTTTCTACTTGATGGAGATTACTGTGCCTCTCCGTGGGTCATATATCATTTCCAATCACTAGATCACTGCACCTTTGCCTGGGTTACAAATTATGTCCACCCATACTATGCTGAGATGGGACAATGTTGCCTTAACTCAATACCCTCTACCATATACACTAGTATGACAAGTTCCCTGATCATGATTCATTTAACTCTAAGTAGGTAACTCCATAGCCATTCGGGTACTACCTTTAGGTTAACCATCAACACATTGTTTTCTCGTAATTCTTTGAAGAGTTGAATGGCTATTTTAATTTAGAAAACTTGGAATTTATAGTAACCATTCCATAACAATCACTGATCTTTCTATCCATAACTTATCTATGCTAGGTCATATAATAAGAGTACTTACATTCTATCTTTCTAGTTATTTCCCTTCAAAATTTGTCCCATATTACTTTTCAAATACAATATCACGAAATTGGTATGATTCTCTAGCCTTTACATGATTTTTGGGAAGAGAAGAGACATAATTCAAAGGTAAAAGTACACAAGTATTTTGGGACATGTCATTGAGGTAAAACTGATGGCCAAAACCACTGTAGGTATTAATGGCAATTCGCCACAGTAAAGAGTACATCGCTAACTGCGCCAATTTAGGGACAATTCATTGTGGTGAAGGTTGCTTTTGGTCACAACAAAGAGACTCAAACTTGCAATTTTTCTAGGTTTTGAAGCTTGAAATATGGTTTAAAATCCATTTTTAAGTCCTAACACCTCAAGAAAACTTTAAATTTCCATTTGGAAATAACCATACACTCTTTCCTCTTCCCAAAACACTACCATATAACAAAATCAAGTTTCATGAGCTAGGAAATCAATCCTACCATGGAAGCATGTTTTTATAGAGTGAAATCCCTTACCTACAAACATATATCTAGCATGTAACTTAAAGAATGCAAGTTTAAATCTCCTTAACTTGACTCTTTCTCTCTAGTTGATGAAGATGAAGATGATGAACATAAAGGTTCCTTCACTCCTTAAGGTATATGTAGGTGCATAGGTATCAAAATGCAGTTTAGTGAAATTGAAAAATAATTTCTAACTAGTCCTTAGGTTAAAAATAAATTTTAACTATCCTAAAAAGTGTTTCCCTTATGTACGACTTTCACATTAAATTTCCTAAATGTTTCATTTTTAATTACCTAGTCTTTCAACTCCTTATCTGTCCTTTGGGTTAAATTACCCAAATGTATCATTTCTGTAAAAGTTCATTTTCTCTTAAACCAGACCTCATTTTGGTCTGATTTCATAGTCAATTAACTCGTTACTTACTTCTTTAGCTTCGTAAATCACATTTTCACAACAAATACATCTCTACCAGTCAAGGGCTAAATGGTTTCAGAGGATATTACAATATTCATCTCTATTACAATTATGTTCAATGAGGATTTAGCCTATTAAAAGAGCATTGAGATTGAGTTTAACACAAACTATAGCAAAGTACCCTTTAGAAGCATTAAGAGTGTTTTGATTAACTCTTATAGGAGTACCCACAACCAATTCTATTAGTCATGAGGAAATAGTAGATCATATTTAGTTTTAGGAAGTAAACCCATGCCAAATTTTGCTAATGTTGCAAGTTGATGGTTAAAAGTCCAACAACCATTTACAAATGGTAAGGTAATAGTCCTAAATGACACAAGAACCATTGGCAAAGGCCCCAATAATGTCATTCGTGTGATAAAATGGATTAAGAATACCACATAAATAAGGTATACCATCTCTATATGTCTACTTGGTTTGCAAAGCATAATGAGGCTTTCACACGAACTTTGGGAATCACCTTGTTACCATTAATATAGTCTACCTACTTAAGTTTCTAGGCTATGAGATCCTCATAAATAGATGATTTGTTCACATTTTTTCCAAGTAGGTCTCTTTGAATTAAACATTGGGGTTACTTCCCTCTCCCATGTTTATCTCATTATTGTGAGTGCCATTTAGTGGCCATCCCAATGGGTTTAATAGTGTTGGAGTGCTAGGTGATGTTAAAGAAGTTGTTGAGAATTCGATATGGGGGATAAAAAAATTCTCTGATAATAATGATTGAGTTAAGAAATAGATATTATTATTGGGTTTTTGCTATTAACATAAGTCATATATTTTGGAAAATTTCTCTCTCCTAAGTGAGAGCATCGCATTTTCTAGATTATGTCAGGATTCAAGAGATAATTTTAGAGTTACATCAGTTTCTTTGAATCCAATAATTTTCTTCCACTTCATTCTTGGATTCAACACACTGAAAAGGAGAATTGGTTTTGATAGAGGAACAATCAAATCCTCTTAAAAAACCAAACGGAGAGTTACTGGATCTTGATTGGGAGACAGTAGAGATATGTGGATCAAGTAAGATAATGTTGATCAAAAATATTATCACAAAGAAAATATTGAATAAATCCTTGGAGAACATTACAATTTAAAGGATTTGGAACATTCTAAAAACAATGACAATTACAGAGGTGAATTCGATCATGTATCTATTTACTTTTGATAAAGAAGAAGAGTGTGTAAGGATCTTGAGGGAGAGGCCTTAGACGACATTAGGATTCTTGATGAATATTCAACCAGGGAAGCCGTATAAGGTATTTTAAGAAGTGGATATGAATACATACCCATACTAGGTACAATTTCATAAATTTCAATTGAATGAATGAGCATAAGGAATAAGGTGAGATTGGGATAAAAAATAAGAGAGGTCATTAAGGTAAAGAATCCTTGGTAGAATGGAAATATAATCAGAAGCTTCACTAAGGCTCAAATCAATGTTAATATAATAAAGCCACTGAGGAAAGGCATATGGATTCTTAGGCCAAGTCTGTTAAGGGCTTGGGTTATAATCAAGTACAAAAGATTGCAAACTTTTTGTTATAATTTTAAAGTTCTTGGGAATGATCTCAAAGCATGTTAGGAAGATTATGATTAAGGAAGAATGGGCCCAAACTAGCTTGGAATAGCACCAGTTAATTTAATTGGTACTTTTATGGATGTTGATGGAAATGATATAGAAATCAGTTCAGAGATGGTGGTGCAATAAGTTTGTGATCAATAGAAGGAAGGTGGAGAAAGTTAGACGAATGAAGAGGGAGTTTCAAAACAGAGTTTTGTTATAGAAAAAAAGGAAAAGCAAGATGACATAAGTACAATAAATATAAAAAAGGTGGTAGAAGGTGACATGAGGAATTATAAATGTAGAAGGAGTAATGTAGTACTAATGGATGAGAAAACATGTGGGAAGGTGGATTTAAAAGACAAGATAGCAAGGAATGTGAATACATATGTGAAAGAAGAGCTAATTGGGCTATCGGGGGAAGAGGTGAAAAGTGAGTTGGTATTGGGTCGAGTAAGTCAGTTAGCAAACAAAAGAAGCATGATGCAAGTTACATAGTTGAGATTCCACCAGAGGATGACAGACCATATCTGGGGCTTCTATTAATAAAGGTTCCAATTCACTATTATGAAGAGGAGTTAGCAATTGACATGTGAAGGATAAGTTTGAAGAGAAGTGCTAAAAATATGTTGAATTTAGAACGTTTGAAAAGGCAGAGAAAAGAGGTTATATAGTACCAGTGAAAGAGCTTTCTATCTTTCAGAGGGGGACATTTGGCAATGTAACACCCTCTATCCTACGGTTCATTTTAGTTATTTTAAAAATAAAATATGAAAATAATTATCAGAGTGTTGGTGTTATTATTACTTCTACCCGAGCAAATTTTAAATATAATCAATTAACTATACATAGACATGCATTCTTAATTAAATATAATCAATTAACTATTAGGCATGGAGGCAACAATCCTGCCACTCATAACCCCATTAAATAGTCTATTCATCAATCCAGCCTAATTCATATACAGATAAGTTAGAATAGACTATATAAAATAATCCTACACTAGCCTTTCTCAAAATATCATGAAGGCTAGCTCAATTCTAACATGTGCTTATACTATCTAAACTAAATAGTTTGTGTGCCTAGATGGGACACTTCTACATACCTTACCTTCTTTCTCCAACCCAAGGGGACCTACACATCTGGTACATGTCAACACTATTGTGAGAAATGAATCTCAGTAGAAATACAACCAATTACAAAATCCGTTAACCTGTACTATTGTGCTTGCACGAAAAACCTCTACATTCTTTCAAAAAACATATAACATACTGTAGGATGAAATGAGTGCAGCATTTAATCTTGTTATATACTCATATGTATGCATGTGCATTTAGAACATATCAACTTTAAAACATGGGAAGTGTATTCATTATCATTCTCATCAGAAAACATTTCTTATAAACACATGTGGGATAGCAAACATAACATCATTTCATTTCCATAACATGCGAGCAGTACATAAAACACCCTGAGAGTAATCGGGAGAGTTGCCCAGCAATAACTCCATGCACCAAGTCTATATGAATGAGCGCATGTCTATTTAGCCATGCCTTAACCTTTTGTACATTTTGAGGCATCCCCCAGTGGATCCAAGTACCTTAATGGTCACTTCTCCTTTTCGAAAAATCATCCTTGACTAGTAGGATTCCTCCCTTTCGTCCTAAAACGAGGCTGTTATAAACTCATGGGATCACTGTCAACTCTACCAAGATCATTTTTTACTTTTGGGTGGATCATCGTACTATGGAATCACCACTATTCCTTCAAGGTGGATCACAGTCCCGGTATGCTATTCTCTACATATACTGTAACACCCCATATTCTCTTGGTTATATTTAAATTAATGTTTGCTTAATTAATTAGATGAGTTGCCATAAAATATTATGCAATTGCTTTAGTAATGTAATGAAGAATAAATGTCACAAGGGAAAGAATGGACCTAGGTATTAAGTAGCATGAAATGTTCATTAAAAAAAAAGGAAACATGTGAAAATTTAGGTGCTTGATTTAATTTCATATTTCCTTCTTTTTACCTAACCCAATTACCAAAGGACAAGAGTATGGCCAATTTAAATAAACATGCACGTGCAAATGGTGAAGGGGAGAATGTGACATAAGTAGACAAAGGGAATTTGACTACTTACTCTCCACCCTTAATTGTGTAACCAATGGAAATTAGGGAGAAGGATGTGAATTTTTAATTATATATATATAACCATACGGTTAGGAAAACTAGAGAAGGCAAGAAGGGATGTAAGATTTAAATATATGTATATATGTTTATACATATATTGAGTGAGGCGGAAAATGGAAAAGAGAGGGAAGAGACGTGTGAAGCAAGTTTTCCCTTTTTCTTCCCTTATGTTATCTCCAATGCAACCGAATGAGGGAATTAAATCTGCATGTATACGCATTCAGTGAAGGGAATGAAGGTAAGAGAAATTGAATATTTAATCCAACTTAAAGGGATACACATCAATAACTAATGAGAAAGAGGAAGGAGAGAGTGTAGCGTTCAAAGATCCCTTGCTGTGGTTGTACCTATTATGTGAGGGAGGAGATTACATGACTTTCCCTTCTTCCCTTCCTTGGCATGACCAAGTGGAAATACAAAGAGCGTGAGCAATGTGAATTATGCTTAAAAGTACACGTGCAACCATGATTAATTAAGAAAAAGAGAGAGAGAAGGCAGCATCCCTTTAGCTAATTAAACAAATACAAGAGGGGAGAGGGAATTAAATGTGAAACAATAATACCACTTGGCAAGAGAGGGAGAGAGTAGCGTGAGTTTTAGATGACAAAAAAGCTTTTGTGAGGAGGGAAAGAGCTACTTGGCCGAGGAAGAAGAAGTAAGGGAATAAGGGGAAAATTCAAGAGGAAATCCAAGATAATCTCATACTAGTTCATCCTTGAGGTAGTTTAGCAATTCTTTTAAAGTTGTTCCATAGTTTAGAATATGTTCATCATGTTTTTCCAAGCTTTCATGGAACATTAGTTTCCTCTCTACATTCTTGAACATGTGAATGTCTCCTTGGCTAAGCTTGTATGGTGAATTTGATGTGTTGTTGATGTGCTAAAAAGGGATATTGTTATCATCATGAAAGAACTATAGTTAGTAAAATTTAGCATGTATCATGGAAGGCTCTAATATAAGACAGTGCTGAACTTGTGTATGCTTTCATGGCTAGTATATGTTTTAAGTTATAGGTATCAAAGATAAAGGTTGCTAGCTAGAATTTGGTTTAAACTTTGTGACATTACTCTTGTTGGCTTGCCAAAGCCAAAAATGGCTTTTGGGAGGCATGAAATGGCTTGATGAAAATTTTTTAAGGGAGGTTACACTTCAGTTTTGGCTAAGAGAAAGAAAGAAAATATGGTTAATTAAGGTATAGCTAACTAGTTCACTTTTTTTTTACACATAATAAAGCCCACACCATTATTAAAATGTGAAAATTTAGATAGGTGTGTAACCTTAAATTTAGTGTGTAGCATAAACCAAGAAAGCAAGTGGAATAAATTATTAATGGCAATGGTTACACAAATTAAATGTGACCAAGTGTTCATAATTAATTCATAAAGGTGGCTAAGTGTCCACAATGTGACCAAGTGTTCACAATTTATTCATAAAGGTGGCCAAGTGTCCACCGTGTGACCAAGTGTTCACAATTAAATCATAAAGGTGGCCAAGTTTCCACAATGTGACCAAGTGTTCACAATTAATTTAGAAAGGTAGCTAAGTGTCCAAAATGCGGCTTAGTGAGGTGTGATTGAAGGTGCTTCACACCCATGACCTAGTGTTCACAATGATAAAGGCGGCCAAGTGTCTACAATTCTTAAGGTGTGGCCGAAGGTGCTCCACACATGTGACCTAGTATTCACAATGATAAAGGTGGCCAAGTGTCCACAATGTGACCTAGTGAAGTGTGACCAAAGGTGCTTCACACCCGCGACCTAGGGTTCACAATTTTGTTATAAAGGTGGCCAAGTGTCCACAATTCTGGAGGTGTGACTAGAGGCGCTTCACACTTTGAGATAAGGTAAGTTTTAAGAATGAAATGCATAACTAATCATTTTTTATTTCAATTTTGACATGCATGATCCCATGAAAAGATGTTATACTTGAAATGAGAATATCCACTTTTATCACATTAACTTTCAAATAATCATGCACTGCTTGCCAAATTTGTATATGTGAATGAAACTATGTTTTAAACAATAGGAATGTAGATGAAAATGTGTTGGTGCTTGCACCCTGGTACATATTAGTAGATTTTAAAATAATGAATTGTTAAGCTACTAGGAAACTTGTGTTTCTCATTTATATGCTAATATGTATCAGATGTGAACGTTTAGCAGTGCCAGGGAGAGATGGAAGTCCCTTTTATTAAGAGCATTTTGTTTTCCTTTATTTTGGGTCCTAATTCTATATATGTTTTTAGATTAGAATTAGGACTATTATTTTTGTTGTATATAGAAACGGGAAAAGGGCAATCATTGGGGACAAGATATGTAGAGGACCGGTTCATCCCCAGTAATTTGTAAAAGGAGTTTGAGTGACATGCTTATTATCTCAAGACTCTTTATAGACAGGTACTTCATATATCCTGGTATATGTTCACAGAAGGATGTAAAAGACATTTATTATTTGTATTATAAAAGTTTTATAAATTTTTCTGTGCATAAAATATGGTTATCTAAATAAAAGAACCCAAACCTATTCCACTTTAATAATACTTGATGGTATAACTACTCAAACATTGTAAATGAATAATTAGGGTTAAGAATAATGTACCAAACTTATCTGTTTACATCGGAGGACTTGTAATAGTAGATAAGGGCGTTACATATACTTTAAGGTGAATCGGCCCATGCCCATGGTTATGCTTAACTCTAAGTATGTGTTTCTCGTATGGCCTTTGAGAGATAACACTAACTTAAAGTTCACAACCATCACGGTGTTTTCGAAATCATTTAAGTTCAAGTGGATGTTTAACTATCCCAATTTATGGCACAACCGTGGAATTCCTAACGACCATCCCATACCGACAATCGATCACTCTATTATGAGCCTATCTACCCTAAGGCATACATTAAGAATACTTTCCTCTTTCTCTTTTTTTTTTTTCTGCTCTCTCTTTGTTTCACTATCACCAGGGTCTCATCACCCAAAAATCTTAGTTTCCCTGCTTACCTATGTTGTGAGCACTTAATTAAGTTAGCATGAAGAATTACTAAGCTCAATTGCCATTAAAAACCTCATCTCGCAAGCTAGAAGGCTGCCAGTCGGCTACTGGAAGGCTAGCATTCGGCTGGTAGCTTTCCTCAAGTGCTAGATAGTAAGCTAGCAGTCAGCTTGCTGGAATGTGTCCTAGACAAAAATAAGAGCATGACAGTCGACTGCAAGGATGGCTAGTCGACTGCTTAGTGTAAAACTAGGCCCAATAGTCGACTGCTAGGGATCTGGCAGTTAGGTACTATAACACCCTCTATCCTACGATTCCTTTTAGACATTTAAGAAGATATAACATAAAAAAAAATTATCAGAGTATTGGTGTTACTATTACTTCTACCTGAGCCAATTTTAAACTTTTCCCAAGTTGATTAATTGAGGGCATTTGGATTAGTCTCTACTCTCGGGTTCTCTCAATATCACAGCAGAATAAATACATATAGCATACACCTGGATTAACTATACATAGACATACATTTTTAATCAAATATAGTTAATTAATATTGGGCATGAAGGCAACAATCCTACCACTCATAACCTCCTTAATTAGGCTATTCATCAATTCAGCCTAGTTCTTATACAGATAAGTTAGAACAGGCTATACAAAATAATCCTACACTAGCCTTTGTCAAAATATCATGAAGGCAAACTTAATCCTAACATGTACTTATGCTATCCAAACTAAACACTTTATGTGCCCAGATTGGACACTTCTTCATACTTACCTTCTTTCTCCAGCCTAAGGGGACCTACATATCTAGTACATGTCAACACTATCGTGAGAAATGAATCTCAATAGCAATACAACCAGTTGCAAAATCTGTTAACCTGTATCACCGTGCTCGCACAGAAGACCTCTACATTCTTTCATAAAACATATAACATACTATGGGATGAAATGAGTGCAGCATTTAATCATGTTATATACTCATATGTATGCATGTGCATTTAAAACATATCAACTTTAAAACATGGGAAGCGCATTCATCATCATTTTCATCATAAAACATTTTCCATAGGGTAATAAATATGCCTTTTAATAGTACATATGAGCAGGAGGAAATAATCAAAACATACGAGCTATCGGGAGTGTCTCCCAGCAACAACTCTACGTACCACTACATACATGAATGAGCTATCCTAGTGACTAACTGCGCCACTACAGTAGTTGAGCTATCCTGGTGACTAACTACGCCACTACGGTAACTCTACTGCATAGTACTACCGAGGCGTCCCCCAGCTAGATCCAATGTACAATCTCAATAACTCACAGGATCATTGTAAAACCTTTGCATAGGTCTTATCCTCTCTGCTTTCGTGGATCATAAGGCTATGGAATCACCAACCCTTTTCCAGTGGATCACGCTCTCGATATGCTATTCTCTAACATATACGCTAAGGTGATTTAGCTTATACCCATGGTTATGCTTTAACCTTAAGTATATCTTTCTTCATGGCCCTTGGAAGACACACTAACTTCGGGTTCACAACCATCACAGTGTTTTCGAAGTCATCTATGTTTAAGTAGATGTTTAACCATCTTAATACATGGCACAACCGTGGAATGCAATGGTCTTCCCATACTGATAATCGGTCACTCGACTTATGAGCCTATCTACCATTAGTGCATATACTGAGGATACTTCACTCTTCCTTTTTGATATTTCTCCGCTCTCTTTTATATCACTATCACAAGGACCATTCTTATCCAAGTAAAAAGTGACTCTATCATTTGCACATTACCCAAAACTCCTAGTTTCCTTGCTTACCCATGTTGTGAGCCTTTAATTAAGTTAATATGAAGAATTACTAAGCTTAGTTGCCATTAAAAACCTCATTTTGCAAACTAGAGGACTGGCATTCGGCTGGTGGCTCTCTGTATTCCTTGAGTGCCAAATAGCAAGCTACCACACTGGCAGCCAGCTGGTGGCTTTCTGGAATGCATTCTGGGTAAAAGTATGAGCGTGTATTCAGTAACAAAACATCCCATAAAAGTAGAAAAGCATACAGAATGTAGGTTTAACCCCAATATCAGTTTAAACATGTAAAAATCCATATTTTCCAACAACATTAACATTTCAAAAAAAGATGGGGTTTATGATGGATTACTACCTTGATTCTTGGTGAAATGAGTGTGTTTGATGTGTTAGAAATGATCCTCCCTTGCTATTGGACTGATTCCTAGCCTCAAATTTGCTCTTTTCTCAGTAAAATTCCCTCCTCAAGCCCTAGCTCGCCCTTTTCTCTCTCTAGCTGGCCCCCTTTAGCTTCTCTCTCTAAAATCTGGTATGGTAGAAGTGTGTGTGGGTTTTGGCTACAGCTAGGATTTAAGAGAGGTTTGCATATTTGCCCTTTTGTCCCTCATCTATTTTGCACTCTTGGAATCACTTACTTTTCCCTTTTCAATTGAGTCCCTAACCACCTCTTACTAAACCTTCATTTAATTCCTTTCAATTTTGTCCCTAGGCTAATGCAACTATATGCACTAATGCAACATACACAAGCATTAAACATTAAATTAACAAGTATCAAACATCTCTTTAATCATAATTAAAGCAGATGTTACATCTGCTAAGCCTCTGTCTGTACTTCTGGGTTTTCTAGGAACATGACAGTCGACTGCCCCATATGTAGCAATTGGCTGTTATGTTTTGCTACAGTTCAGAAAACATAATTTTGATAGTAACCAATCAAGAATGCATTATATTTTCAATTCTAAACACATAAGCTTAGTTTCTATACAACAAACTTTATTCCTCATTGAACATTTTCTCATCCATTAGCTCAAACATGGTATATTCTAGGAAAACTAGTCTATATCTCTAGATGAACACAACCCATTCCTTCAAATCCATTACAAGCACATATATGATCATACATTCAGTAACATAGCATCCCATAGAAATAGAAAAGCATATAGAATATAGGTTTAACCCTAAACTCAATTCAAACATTCAGAAATTCACACTTTTCCAGCACAGTAAACTTTTTCAGAAAAGAAAGGGGTTTAGGATGAATTGCTACCTTGATTTCCTGTAAATGTGTGTGTAAGATGTGTCAGGAAGACTATCCCCTTACTGTAGGACTAATTTTTAGCCTCAAATCTGCCCTTCCTTCAGTAAAATCTCTCCTTTCTTGCCCTAGGTTGCCCTTTTCTCTATCTACCTATCCCTTCTCCTTCTCTCTCTAAAATTCAGGTGGATGAAAGTGTGTAGAGGTTTAGGGTTAAGTTAGGGTTTTGGGGTTTTTGAACATAATTTTCCCTTATTTGCATTCTAGTCCTTGACCCACTTTGTGCATTTGGTCTCAGGACATTTTCCCTTTTCACTTGAGTCCTTAGCCATACTCTTGAATCAACTTTCATTCCTTTCACTTAGGTCTCTAGGCTAATGCAACTATATGAGATTAATGCAACATACACAAGCATTAAGATTAAATTAACAACTGACAATCATCTCTTTAATCATACTAGGAGCAGATGTTATAGAGAAGCTCAATGATATAAATACTGCAAATACTGCCACCTTGGATAACACTTTTGATGACTTAGGATACAAGGAATCACAAGAGGAAGACACTTTTAATGACTTGGGGCACAAGGTTTCACAAGGGGGAGCACGGGAAGACTTGGCATAATCCATCCAAGCAAGCTATGCATGTGTGAGGGAGCTAGTTACTCGAAGGAAGACTTACAACATGTAATATTGAGCAGGTGGAGGGAAGAAGGCTCACGCAGTATGCTACCAGCGTGAGTGCACACGAGCTGTGTCACATTTTGCTTATTTTGCTTGCTAGGGATGTCACACCAATTTCATGTAACCTTCTCATCACCTATATGTATGTTGTAGCAATAATTGTATAGGCAGGCTGTGATTTGTATTTTGTTTAATAGAATTAGAGTTATCCTTACTTGAAAGTGGAATTTCTTGTATTTGCTTCTTTCATTACTAGAAATAATCTAGCATTGATTGTTTAACATCTCTCTCTTCTTCGCTTTAACTTTGATTGAATCTATAGCTAGTAGGAGAGTGTATCACTGGTGCTTTCATTGAGAGGTTCATGATGGCCGATAGAACTCATAACCAAGAGCTTTGTGCTAATGTTCAGGAACTGTATCGCATTGCAAAGATGAATGAAGAGCAAGTAGGTGCTTGGCATCAGAGGAATGAAGATCGATTGATGGAGACAAACAAGAGACTAGAGAGTGTGGAAAGCTTGCTACATGAGTTGACTGCACACATTAATCTTCAACTAGAGAAAGATCACACAATTCAATTTATAACTTAGTCATATTCAAATCAAAATATTGACACAGTCTAAGAACCCCAATTAGGTTTTACCAATCTAGCTACTCATGTTCATGAGTAAAAAAACAAGAAGTATAACAAGTCAAGAAGAATAGAATGGAAACAAAAACATCCTCATTTGTCAAATTTTGGGTGACTAGTTTTAATTTTGAGCTCCTTTCTTGATTATGCTTCTAGTTATCTCTTGATGCTTCCCAATCTCTTGCTGAATTCTTGATTGAATCTCCACAGCTTGTGACCTTTGTGAAGAGACAAGGGAATTGAAGTATTATGCTCTAAAGATTAGCAAGGATTGTCACACTCCAACCTACACCAAGTGCTCTTGGTTTTCCTCTCCTTCGATGCCTTCAATTGATGCCTTTCTCTTCTTGCGCCTTCTCCTATTTATAGGTAAGGAAGGTGCCTCTCTAGGCTTCCATATGGCTGTGTGGCAGCCTAGAAAGAGGCATGGCTGTGTGGTAGCCCATGTGGAGAGCATGGCCATGTTGTAGGTCATGTCCCAAAAGAAATCCATCCGTGATATGATTTTGGCCATTTCTTGGTTGGAGATTGTTGCTTTGGCCATGTAAGGAGGTGCATAGGACGTATTTGGCATGTGGAGAAGTGTGTTCTAGAAGTTTAAAGGTAACATGGGTGTGTGGTAGGGTGTGTTCTAGAAGAATCCATGTGTGCCCATGCTAAAAGGTGCATTTTGAGGTGCTTTAAGCCTTTAGACACTTGGTTTTGGTCCATTTCTCTTCAAAACTGGTTTGTACCTAGGAAAAGCTTGGATAACATGAAAATAAGTGGAGACATGGGTAATTATATATAAAACAAAAAATATATACCCTTAAAGTGAGTGGAATTTAGCAATTAAATATGTATAATTATATGCTTATCAGCAAACTACCAATTCCTAGCTATTCTAGGCCTTTTGGAAATGCATCATATACTTTACCTAATTTAACTCCTAGGATTGCAGTATTATCTTTATAACACCCCAATCTTATATTTATTTTTATTCCAATTTAATAGTGCAACGTCGTATTATAAGATTGGAGTATTATCTTTACCTTTACCTGAGTGCTCCATTTGTTAGGTTTAGGTTACTTTGCTCAAGTTCTTATTCATAGCACAGTGGAGACTAAAAAAACCACATTCATATATTACTCATAATTACATTATTTATGTTTGTACTACGGGTAAGGAGACAATAACCCTGCCACTCAAACCCCATTTAAAATATCCCTACATAACCTTCCCATATCCCATATATATATCCTACTTTTCCTATGTTCATCATAATATTTATATACTTAAAGTCTTCAACATGATTAGAACTCATGTTCTTTGTAAAATAGTAGAAGCTACAAAAAGGGATTTCCATAATAGCTTCTTTTATCTCCAACATAACATTAAATTAGCCATCTGATACATACCACAGAAAATGAGAAATAGATTCCCAGTAGTCAAAAAATCTAGTTTATAAAATCTCTGGCATGTACCACTGCAATAATATGAAAAATATTCACATTCTTTTCTTTGAAAAATATAGTTTATTCTATTGGGATGTCATGCGTGAACCATATTTGTATGTGTGGCATGTATTTATGAATGTATATACAGTTAAAATAAAAGTGAAATATTCATTCATCATTATAAACTTTCATATCATTCTGTCAATATGGTAACATGAATACTATCATATTGGGAATACTAACAGAAGAACAATGTAGATTATATGAGTAATTAAGAGCGCTAGCTAGTAGACACTCCACGTACCACTACTATATGAGTGAGGGTGACAAGTTTGGTCATGATGTACTCTAAGGCGTACCTCAATGGATCCATGTACTCCTTTAAACTTACGGGATCACTGAACCGTTTGTCAGATCCTATCCTCCTTACTTTTTTATTTGGATCATGGTGCTATGGAATCGCCACCACTTTTCTAGTGGATCACATTCTTGGTACTCTATCCTTTACATATACGTTAGGATGATTTAGCTCTCCTTTCATTATCACAAGGATCACCATGTCCAACTGATTTATCATTACCTTATTGTATGTTACCAAAATTACATTTGTCCATCCACAAAATAAATTACAAACTCCTTCAAAAAAAATTCTTTTCTTGTTTGGCATTACTTTTAAAGCTTAGGTGTATGGCTATGGAAGGTTAAACATTTCTTTTAACACATGTATATTTTCATTCATGTTGAAATACACTTGTAAGATTAAGTTTCATGGCTATGGAAGGAAATTTATCAAACATATCATTTTCAATATTATTTCCCTTCTTTCTCTCACTCAAGGCCAAGTGAAGGAACACCCACATAGACTTTATTCAAGTAAAATTCTTCCATGGTGGTTTTGTAAAGCTCTCAGCCACTTATAAAAAAGGAACAAGGGCATTTCAAACCATTTATTTCCCTTCTCTCATTTTCATATAAATTTTAAAACATAATTTTCCATCCATATCCATACCTATCACAACATCAACCTTTTATTTCAACATGAATATTAATTCCTTCTTTAATTTCATGAGACATACTATCAAAACATTTTTACCATAAATCTCATTTTTTGCTATAAATATCCATTTCTTCTCTTTTCTCTTGATTTTGACCAATTTAAAATTTCATATAACCTTTTTCACTCTTATACAAAAATTTGGCCATCAAGGGAAAAGTGAAGGGAATGATCTCAGGCAAGGTAGGAAAGTGATAGAGAAAAGGGAATTTCATGCGATTTCTTCCTTTCTTCCATCCTTTCCAATATTTCAACACAAAAATACAACTTTCCTTCCATAAAGGGGTAGTCTCGGCCATTATGAGAAATGGGTGGAAGGGAGGGAATTTCATACTTTTTCTTCCCCTTCTTCCATCCTTTCCAATATTAAAACAAAAAAATACAACTTTCCTTCCATATCCATAACCATTATCATACTTAAATTACCAAACAAGAAAAATTTCTTCATGAAAGAACATAAACAAGAATCCTCTCTTTTCACCAATTTCATCTCATATAACAATCCAAAAATCATAAACATTCACAAATACATCCATATCATTAACACCCAATAGAAATAACAATTTAAGAATGTAGAGATAGAAACACTATTACTATTCATGAAAACCTAAAATTTTCAATCATTCAAAAGAAAGCATAAAACATGAAATAAGAGGGCTAGGATTTTTTAGCTACCTTGATTTAGTAATAAAAGTGACTTTTTCCCTTCTTTCATACTTTCTCTCTCTATGCATCCACTTTTTCTCTCTAAAATGAAGATGAAGTCTCTCCTTTGTGCTAAAAATGCTTGGAGGTTGCTTGAATGCCTTTGCTATGGTGGAAATATCCTTTTTCTTCTTGATTTCTCACTTTCTCTCTATTTTCTCTCTCTAGGCGTCTACTTTCTCTCTCTAAAATGAAGAAGATGAAGTCTCTTCTTTCTTCTTCTCCTCTTTGGCGTGCTTCTTTTTCCTTGTTTATGAAGAAGAAGATGAATACTTTAATTAATAAATCCAAAATTACAATTTTTCCCCTTGTTATGAGAAATGACTATGTTACCCTTCTTTTCCTCATTTTTGTAGTGTATGAAGCCTCCCTTTTGCCTAATGAAGTTGCATGAAATTATTCGGTAAAATGACCATTTTTCCCTTGTGGTAAAATGACCATTTTTCCCTTGTGGTAAAATGACCATTTTTCCCTTGTGGTAAAATGAACATTTTTCCCTTCATATGAAAATGACCATTTTACCCTTATGGTAAAAATTATTTCTACCCTCATGATAAAATTACTATTTTACCCATGAATATTTTCCAAAGTAATGATTACTTTCCTAGATATTTTTTGACATAATCATTGCCTTTTCTCGAGATTTGTAATGTCATAATGACACATAGATATTTTGCCAACATCATCATTATACCTTTAGATATTTTTCCCACCTTTTCCCCTTTTCATTTTGGTCCCTGTGTGTTCTTTCATTTTAGTCCCTATAATGCAACATCATTATATAGATAACTTAATGTGATAAAATATTAATGTCTAAATATTAATATTAATAATTAAAAATATTACCCATAAATATTTGGAGTAGGTACTCCAAGTGTAACTTCCTAGACCTCTGTCAATGAACCAGAGAGAAGTTCACAACCCTAGAACACTGCTGTTAGTCAGAATACCAATTTCAAATGGTTGACAACAGTTGAGATCAAGGTACAAAGGGAGAAACGTTTGTGTTACTACTGTGATGATAAGTGCTCTATAACTCACAGCTGTAAACTGAGTTTTTGCTTGACGATTGGGCAAGAAGAGTTTGAGGAGTTATGGAGAACACCTAGTGTGAGTGAAGTAAGGGAAGGAGAAGTGAATGAAGAAGAAGACGCTGTAGTGAACCCTGAGATTAGTTTCAACACCTTGGAAGGCCAATTCCATCCCAGTACTCTAAGGATTCAGGGGGAATGCAAGGGAAGGAAGGTGAATGTATTGATAGATAGTGGCAGCACGCATAATTTCATCAAGAAGAAGGTGGTTAAATTGATGCAGTTACCTATCGAACCCATAGCTGCTTCCAAAGTACTAATTGGTAATAAAACTTATTTACATTGTAAACAAATGTGCATAAGTGTGAGAATGGAATTGCAGGGTTACATAGTAGTAGTGGATCTTTTCATTTTGAAGATCAAAGGGGCAGACATTGTCTTGGGAGTCCAACTAATGGCTGAGTTATAGGACATTATGATTAACCATAAGCAGGTCACTCTGAGCTTTATGAAGGATGGGAAGCCTACAAAGTTATAGGGAGAGAAGTTATTAATAAAGAAACCCCTGAAGGGAAGGGATGTGAGGAAGTTAGTAGAGAACCACCATCTGGTTTGCATATTTTCCTTACAAAAGAGGATAGAAGAAGATTAGAATGAACAGCTGCCTGACCAAATAGGGAAAGTATTACTAGAATTTGAAGATGTATTCAGAGAACCTAAAGGATTGCCACCCACTAGAGACATTGATCATCGAATTGTACTACCACCTAAGGCTAAACCTGTGTTAGTAAAACCCTACAGAAACCCTCATTTTTAGAAAAATGAAATGAAGAGGCTGGTGGAGGAGATGAAATAAAGTGGAGTAATACGTGATAGCCAAAGTTTTTTTTCCTATCCAGTGCTACTAGTTAAGAAGAAGGATGGAACTTGGCGAATTTGTGTGGATTATAGGGCCCTAATGCAATGATAGTAAAGGAAAAGTTTCCTATTCCTACCATTGATGAAATCCTAGATGAGCTTCATGAAGTAGCCCATTTCTCAAAGCTGGATTTGAGAGCAGGCTATCACCAGATAAGGATAAAGGAGGAGGACATTCACATGACAGCTTTTAGGACATATATGGGGCACTATGAATTTGTAGTGATGCCCTTCGGCTTGACCAATGCTCCAGCAACTTTTTAAGCCACCATGAACACGATTTTCCAACCCTTTCTAAGAAGGTTTGTTGTAGTATTTTTTGATGATATTCTGGTGTATAGTAAAAAGTTGAGGGATAATGTTGAGCATCTCACTACAATGTTACATGTAATATCCACATTTTTTCTAATTTCAGGTATGTTTTAAATTCCTAAATTAGTAATTTTATGCCTGAATAATTATAATTAAATTGTCTTAATTTTCTATGAACAAAGGATATATTAAATTGAAAGAAAATAAAAAAGGCCAAAGTGGAAAGGAGAAAAGTTTATTAAAATAATAAGTGTCATCATGAATTTACATGCAAATCAAGGGCCATTTAATACACATAATTATAACGCTAAAAAGTATCTAGACATTTCTAAAAAGTAATGATTACCTTTAGAAAATATCTAAGGGTAGAACGGTAATTTACCACTAGGAGTGAAATGGTAATTTTACCAAAATGATAAAATTTTCATTTTGGCAAAAGAAAATTTTATAATTCCAAGCAAATCCCTCCCTTTATCTCATGGCTTTTTCGTGAAAATTTAAGGGTATTTTAGTCATTTTGTCACAAGGGAAAAATGGTCATTTGCCACCTAAAATAAGTCACATCTTCTTCTCCATTTTTGGCAAAATCAACATGAAGGATAGGTGAGGGAGAAAGCCATGAAGTTGAAGAAGCTAGGAGGAAGGATTCAAGTGAAGAAAACAACCAAGGAAGTCCATTTCCATTGCAAAACTAAGGTAGTTAGACATCCCCTTGCTATTATTTGTATGGATTAAGTGTTTTTCAAGCTTTTATCCTCCATTAATGGCTACCATGAATAGTAGCAAAAATTTTCTACATTCCTGTTTTGCTTGATTTTCTATTGGAAAAGTGTTCAAAGTGTGGTATGGATGCATTTTTAAATGCTATTTGAATGGATTAAAGTCTTACAAAGATTTTGAGAATATTCCTTCCATTTTCATGAAAACCTTGTTTTTCATGAAAGTAACCTTATAATGCATGGATTGTCATCAATTCATGGGGTAAAAGATGTTTTGTAGCTATTTGATGATTAAAATGGGATAAAAAACATGATCAAATGAAACGTAATGAATTTTCCCTAAATTCTCTTACTTGGCCAAGAAAGTATATGGATGTAAGAAAGGGAAATTTTGTTTAGAATTGATTTAATAATGATGATAAGGATTCAGTTATGAGAAAAGAAGGAAGAGAAAGTGACATTTTATTACAATCTTATTGGTTTCCCTTTTCTTTTCAATTGGCCCGAGAATGCTATTGTGAGTGGGAAGAGAAATTGTGTATTTATTTTGTTTTATAAGGACATACATGTTCAGTTATGACATGGAAGAAGAAGGAAAAATGTTATTTAAATGAACTCATATTGTCTATTCCTTTTTCCTTCCATTTGACCAAGAAGTCATTATAATAGGAGAAAAGAAAATTTGTTTGATTTTGCCAATTTATTTTGCTAGCTCTCAGTTTCAAGAAATGGTAAATAGAAAAATTTATACTTTGTTCAATTTATCCTATGTTCTTCATTTTGGGCATTTTGGCTTACACATAAAGGCATTTCTATGAAAATTTTATTGTGTTTATTTTAATCTTAGCCAAAATATGGTGAAAAGGAGAAAGAAGATAATAAGAAATTACCCATTATGTATGTATGCATTTATGTAAATTATTTTGAGAGAAAAGATATTTAGAAATGCAGACATGATTATAATGGAATGATATGACAAAAGAAAATATGGAAAGTTCACCTTAGAAACCTTACTGTGAGATAAATAGAATATGGAAAGTATGTGGGAAAAGAATGAAAATTATGAAATTGTGATTTATAAAATGGCAAGAGGAAGAATTAGAGAACTTAAAGTTAGAAATCATTATTTCTCCCTTGAATTCCCTCTTAACCGAGAATGGTACTTTCCATATTTATACAATTTAATTATGAAATTTTAATATACATAAGGGTTAAAGGAATAATGAAAAGCATAGTATCATGATAGATTTATAGAATAAAGAAGGGAAAAAAAGAAAAGAGAAAGGAAAATATAGATTAGCAATGAGGAGAAGAACTTAGAGGAAATATTTCTAGTATATGTTCTAGGATAGATAGGCTTGTAACTGAATAATTGATGGTCGGTATAGGATGGCAGTTAGTTATTCCACAAAATATGGAATTACAGTAATGATTACAAATTCTAAGTTAGTGTAACCTAAAATGGCCAATAAAAAGGGGACATTTACTTAGAATTTAGCATAATCATAGGTACAAGCCAAATCATCCTAGTTCATATATTAGAGATAGTGTACTGGGAATGTGATCCATTAGAAAGGGGTGGTGATTCCATAGCACTATGATTCGCCCAAAATTAGAGAGGAATTGATTTGTCTATAGGAAATAATGATCCTGTGAGCTAAACTCGGTGGACTTGGATCCACTAGGGGACTCCTTAGATTCTACCAGTGACATTTGTCACACCACAAATATAGAGAAAATTATCTCACTCATGTACGTAGTTATACGTGGACAATTTAACCTAGTGGTTATCCCGATACTCTTAAGTGTCTCTATCATTGTATGTGGCTTTTAGCCAATGATATATGCTTGTTTTCCTTATGTATTATGATTGTTTTCCTGTGAATATTGATGTTGTTTCCCTATGCAAGACTAATATGTCTTATGTTCATGATACTATGAAGATATCTATGAGGTGAACTTACATTATATACTAATGTAGTTTTTACTCTAAAATGCATGCCATACACATTGATGAATTATATCTTGAATTCCAAAAGAAATAAATATATTTGAAAATAAAGAATATAGAATGGATTTTCAATTCACTACGGTGGTACATACTACTATTTTAAAAAGAAAATGGAATTTCGAACTACTGAGAATTTATTTCTTACTATAATAACTGGCGTGTATTAGATAAGAATATATCTAATTTAGCTTGAAGTTGACATAGAATTGGTGGAAATACCTTGGTTGGGCCCCTTCACCCATGTGCAGAACATATATATAGTACATGTAATGGAGGTTCCTCCTATATAAAGGAGCCAGACTGTCTATCTTTTGATACTAGATGTAAATAGCTAGAATATAGCCTTCCCATCCTAATTACGTATATGTTTTGAGAAAGAGTCAAGATGAGTCATTTTTAGTTGTACAAAAATAATGAGGGCATATATGTCTAGATATGTGAAAGTAATGGTAGATCATGAATATTTTGTAAGGGGTTTGAGTGGCAAGTTTGTTGCCTCCTTACCTTGGAATATTGTAAACACTTAACATATCCAGAAATATATGTATAACGCTGTATCTGTTGTATGGGAATATATGAATGATGTTTCTAGTGTATAAATGTTTTTAATATTCAATTTTCGCTACGATACAAATAAGTAAGAAACCTGATTATCGTGTCCCAAACCTAATGCAATATAAATTAAAAATTTAATAATTTTACTTAGGTTATAAGTAAGGACAAAGATAAATATAATATCCCAGTCTTTGGGCAAATGAATTATTGAGTAAGTATTCATATAAAAAGCTATAAGATTGGGGTGTTATATTACAAGTACTAAGGAAACACACACTCTTTGCCAAGAGATCAAAGTGCAGCTTTTGTCAAACTCAGGTGGAATACTTGGGACATGTGGTCAGCAGGAATGGAGTACAGGTGGATTCTAAGAGAGTAGAGGCCATACTAGAGTGGCCCTCACCAATAACCATTAAGCAGTTATGTGGATTCTTGGGGTTGACTAGAAATTATAGAAAATTTGTAGTTGGATATGCTAGCATTGCTCTTCCCTTTATCGAGCTGCTAAAAAGGAACTAGTTCAAATGGCACCAAAAAGCTCAAGAGGAATTTGAAAACCTTAAATAGAAAATGACTAGCACAACAGTATTGGCCTTGGCTAAATTTCAACTTCCTTTTGAGGTAGAAACAGATGCTTTAGGATTAGGAATTAGGGTTGTGCTAAGTTAGCAAGGTCATCCCTTAGCCTACTTTAGCAAAAAGTTAAGTAGAAGAATAGGCATTGCCTTTGCATATGTTCAAGAGTTATACGGAATCACCTAAGCTATTATGAAGTGACACGACTACTTATTGGGAAGGGAGTTCATTATTAAAACTAATCACAAAAGCCTAAAAGAACTGATGCACTAAGTTATCCAAACACCTAAGCAGCAGTTCTATCTCACCAAACCCCTCAGGTTTCAGTATGAGATTGTGTATAGGCCTGGGAAGACCAATAAGGTTGCAGATGCCTTATCTAGGAAGGATGAAGTATGCAGCACTACTTAGCTTTTTGCCCTAACCTCTACTGTACAACACGAGATTTTTCAAAAAATTAAACAAGCTAATAGTAGAAATGTGGAAATGAAATAGTAACATGCTTTTTTTGTCAAATGTAAGCTTTCAAATCAATACTTTATTACTGATGGGATGTTATTTTGTGAAGGAAGAATGGCGGTTCCCAAAGATGATGATTTACGACAACAAATACTGCAAGTATTTCATAATAGTCCTGGATCTGGTCATGGAGGAATCATGAAGACTTATAAAGCCATGTCAGTAATTTTCTATTGGCCTATTTTAAAGGATGCTATTAAGAGATGTTTGTTAATTTTTAATAAGTTAAATACTTGTGTTTATTGTATTAGATTGCATGTAGTTGCATTAGAAGGAGGGACTAAATTGAAAAAAAAAAAGAATGGTAACATAAGTGAAACAAAAAGGTTTAATGGAGGAAGCTATATAAGCTTTCCATATTTCAAGGGTAGCTAAACATAATTTTAGCCAAAATATTTACTGTAGCTACCATAATTTTCAATTTACCTGCTAATGGTTCAGGGGTAAAATGGTAATTTGGCAAGTGACCAAAGAAATTATCATTTTAAGCTAAATGATCCAGAATTAGGATCAAAATGGCAATTCCTGGACCACCTATAAATAGGGCCAAATCCCATAAGGCTCATTTCTCACCCTACACTTCAAAATTTAAATAGAGAAAGAGGAAGAAGTTTTAGAGAGAGAGAGTAAGGAATTAAGAAGTAAGTGCGAATTTTAAAGTGTTTTAAAGCAAGAAGCTTGCAGCCAGGGGATCTAGGAGGGCATCTGAGACTTTTATTCCAGCTTTGACACAAAACAAGGTAGCAAAATAGCCCAATCCCTCTAATTCTGAATTATTATTCATGTTAATGAAAATGATGTTTTTAATTTTTTTTAAAGTAAGAGAGGGAATAAAACCTACATTCTTGATGTTTTTGAATACTATTGGGTGTTTTAAACTGCATAAATATACTTATGCATGCTGAAATCAGATTATGAGAAATGGGTTTTTACCTATTGAAAGAATATAAGGTTTAATCCAAGATTTGAGTGAGAATAATAGATAGCTTGGAAAGTTTTTATGGGTAAAATGATGCTTATATGTTGGTATTAAGTTGGTAATTCTTAGAAATGGTTTATAAACATGTTCTTGGGAAAAATCTGGGTTAACAACAAGTTTGAAAAATAAAGTATAACGTAGCAATCGACGTATAGCCCCTATCAATCGATTGTTAAGTTCCTCGATTGCCCAAACATGCATACATAGTGCTATAGGTTGACTACTAGGCCCTAGAAGTCGACTGCTAGGCCCTAGAAGTAGATTGCCATGCTCATATTTTCCAAAAAATCATCAAGAATAGAGTAGCCAACTATCGGGTGTAGGGCAGTTGACTAGTAGCCCTCAGGTTTGTAAATTTTTTAGGACATGAGCTGCAAGTCAACTGCCAAGTGGTTGTAAGTCGACTGGCCAATCTCTATTTTGAATAGTGAACTCAATGACCTAGTTTAAAGCATAGTTAGCCTAAAACTCCATTCAAATAAGGGATTTAAACTTGGAATTTTGTAATGGGTAGCAGAAGGGTGAGAATGAAAGGAAAAGAGAAAGAATAATATGAAGATTTAAAATGAATGAGCATAAGAATTATAAGAGAAAAGAGAAAGTATTCCTAGTGTATGGATAGTGGTAGATAGGCACATATTAAGTAACCAATTGTTGGTATGGACGACAATTGAGGCATTCCAATGTTAAATTGAATGGTTTTGAAAACACCGTGATGGTTATTAATTTTAGGTTAGTGAATTCCCCTATGGACAATCAAAGGATTCAGGTACTTAAATTTATACATAACCATGGTATGAGTCAAAATCACCCTAGTCTATAGACTTGTGAATAGTATTTTAGGGAAATGATTTATTGAGAACAATAATCCTAGATATACGGGAAGGATCTATCAAAGAGGTGGGCAAGGACCCTATGGTTCTTGGAGGTGGGGGATGATCTGTCAAAGAGGTGGATACTGTCCCTTATGGTGGTGTTGTGGATGGAAGTACTTCGACCCATTAGAGGACACTCTAGCATGTATATGAATTGCAGTTAAGGACTGCTGTATAATATACAGATTACAATTGAGAATTGTAAGTAGTCATGGACTATGAGACACTCACCTGTAAGTGAGGGATATATATATGAGGAGTTATTCGCTTGGTGACTCTCCTGGCTTCTCTTGGTATGATCTTGTGATGATCATGATTTAGCATTGTCCATGAGAATATGCTTTGATTTTCTTGTTTATGCTTTTGTTTCTATGTGATGCCCTATTACCATTATGATGTGATATATATATCTTGTGTGATGGATATATGGTATGATATATCCTATTGAATGGATATGCGATGATTATAAATTGCATGCATAGTATGAGTATGAGATATGAGACATAACTCTATAATTCATGCATGGTATCCCAATAAACTTGATTTATCATGTAATGTGATAGAATGTAGTGTATTTTCATATAAGTATGGCAGTATAGACCAGTGTATTTTAAAGATAGGTTGTTATTGCTACTGAGATTTATTCTCATATAAAATGTTAGTTTGTATTGGATGCCTAGATATCAGGTGTTGTTGGAGATGGAGGTAGAGATGGTGGAAATACCCTTCTTGGGATATTTCCCAATGGTTAAGGAATTATGGATCCTTTTCATATTAAAAGTCCCCCTACACCCTGACTATATGAAGTTTTAGAATTGTATAGTGAAATTTTGACATGCCCAATACCCTGAATCCTTATTAATATTTTTAGAAGGATCAAGAGGATTATTTTTAGTGGATAGGACAACGGCATATATGTATTAGGATATGTTAGCTAGGAATTCACTAGCAGTTTTTGTTAAATAAGGTATAAGTGATAGGATTGTTGTCTCCTTACCCTAGTTGACGCACTCGCATATCCATAGGTATATGTCTAATCAAAAGAAGTTGTAATCAATGTAAATAAACTATGTATGTGAATGTAAATAGATATATGAATATATGTTTTATTTCAATTATTTAAATTATTTTTTTCTACGATATTACGTGTGAGTATCCTAAGTGTAGAATTCCCAAACTAATGGCACTTAACTGATTAACTTGGTAAAAGTTAAAATTTACTCGAGTAGAGGTAGTAATAACTCACCAATCCTGTATTATGTGATATTATATTATTTAATTAACTAAAAGGAACCATAGGATTGAGGGTGTCACATTACAACCCCTACCCCTTCCTACAAATCCTTAGGACCAGGTTACCATGGACTTCATAGTTGCATTACCAAAATCATCTAGAAACACAACTGCCATGGTCGTAGTCCACAGATTCACCAAAGTAGGTCATTTTGGAACCCTCAAACTAGGCTTTACAACTTCAAAAGTGGCGGCCAAATTTATTAAGATCACAATCAAGCTCTACGGGTTCCCTTCCAGCATCATCACTGATAGGGACTCAATATTTCTCAGCCAATTTTGGAAACAACTAATGCACTTTAATGGTACCAAGCTGCATCATAGTATTACTTATCATTCGAAAATAGATGGTCAAACTGAGGTCCTAAACAAATATTTGGAACAATATTTGCAAGCATTTGTAGCACCCGCTCCTAATAACTTGAATTTTATAATGGCATTATAATTATTATTAATTATGTGATGATAAGGAATGTTCATTAGAAAGATAGAATGGACATTTTCATCAAGATAAAGTCACTTTTGTCATAAAAGAGTGAAACTAGAAAATTTGGTAAAGAAGGGTAAAATAGTAATTTTACCATGAAGGGGAAAATTAAATCAATTTTCTTATTTCATGAAATTATGTTAAAGGACTTTCATCATTTTCATTTAAGAGAGAAGAAGAATTTAGTTATGTAAGTGATTATGTGCATTTTGATATCAAAATAGAAATTTTCCCTGAATATTAGTAATTTCCCTGTAATTTTATCCCAAGAGCATATTAGTAATTTTACATAATGTATAAAATTTAATTTCTACCTTAAATATTCCAAGGAAATAGAAATTAGAAGTCTTTACCCTTTTATGTTTAAAAAGGAGAAAGAATAAGAGTGAAAATAACAACATTGGCATAAAGGGTAAAAAGGTAATTTTGCTAAAAGAAGGGTAAATTAGTAAATTCACAAAAATAAGTTTTATGAAACCTCATTTAAGTGATTTTTACACATTAAAGCCGAAAAGGGTGAAAAATGGAGCTAAAATGGCCATTTAGACTTGAATGGCAAAATGGTAATTTCTTTAAGGGTATATTTGTAATTTCTAAAAATATGAGGGACCATTCTACAATTTTTAAATTCTTAAGGGGTAGAAACGTCCCAACCCATGGAAGTTGCACAAAATTACATTTCTAAGGAGAGTGGAAGCCATTTTTGAAAAGGAGAAGTAGTAAGGGTAAATTGGTTATTTCACACCAAGGGCATTTTGGTAATTTCACCAAAACCCTAATTTAAGTCTTCTTCTTCCTTTAGGAGAAGAAGAAGTCAAAGATGAGAAGAGAAGAGGGTACTGGCATAACACTCATCTAGGCTTGGAGAAGAAGGTTTTCAAGGCAAAACAACTTGGAGATTCCACTCATCTTGCATTTTTAAGGTAGCTAAACATGCCAATGCCATTCTTTTCTTGTTTTATGGTTTGTTTAAAGTGTTCTTACTCTTACAAGAAGGATGGTTTTTCTCTCTCTACATTCTTATGGATGATTTGCTTGACTAGGTTTGGAATATGATGAAATCTTGTTATGTTTATGGTTATGGACATGTTGAAATGCTTGATAACCTAAGAGATAGAAATTTTTCATGATTGGAACCTTAGTCTTGAAAAACCCTAGCTTGTACCTAGGCTGAAATGGTGTTTTAAAGAGTGAGAAAATGATGATCTTGCAAGGGATTTACTTGAATATGGTTGTATTGTAAGTAAGATGGTGAGATAACTCTATTTTCTTGCTTTTCTCTCTTTGGCCGAATACTAGCTCTTGTGATGGTGCTGAAACTTGGTTTAAAATGGTGTTAGAAAGAGTGAGAGAAAGTGTCATGAAATGGTAAGAGAGAGAAAATCTAGTTAGATTAATGTTTAGGCACTTTTCCCATTTTCTAACTACACCATTAATCCAAGAAGTGTGATTTATTCACCTTGGCCGAATGGATGTATGTAAATGGTGCTAAAAATGCTCTTGAAAAATGACCTAGGAACCATATAAATTTAGTCTTAAGAAAGGAGGAGAGAGAAAATTATGGTATTTTTATGCTTTAGCCATTTTACCATTTTAAAAGTCTTACTATCCCAGCTTAAAAATGTGCATAAGTATGTGAAGTTGTAAGATAATGTGCATTGTCATATCTAACATGAAAAATGAGCTAGAAAGGTGTGTGAAAGAAAGGCTTAATGTACACTTACAAGAAAATGAGGTGTGAGAAAGCATTATCCATAATTATGGAAGTTGTTACCATAATATTTAAATGGTAAAAATAATGCTAGGAATAAACCAAATGGGTTAAAAATGCCAAATTCTCATGACTTTCTTGCCTTGCCTTGGTCGCTGGAATTTGATGAGGTAGATCATATTTTCCTTAAAATCTCCCTAACCACTGGGATTGGTAGGGCTATAAAGTCTAGAAAGCTGAGTCCAAGATACATTGGATCTTTCCAAATTTTAAAAAGGGTTGATCCATCTGCATACCGGATAGCCTTGCCACCATCATTTTCAAATCTCTATAATGTTTTCCATGTATCCTAACTTAGAAAATATATTCCTGATCCCTCACACATTCTTGACGCCAATACATTATAATTAAAGGATAATCTTACATATAAGCCAAAACCTTTACAAATCATCGATACTGAGGTCAAGAACCTGAGGAATAAAACCATCCCCCTGGTAAAGGTCTTGTGGGACAAAACATCGCCACAAGAAGATACTTGGGAGAAGGAGGAAGACATGAGGAGTACCTATCCAGAGCTATTCACATGAGATACGTATCAATTTCGAGGACGAAATTATTTTAAAGGAGGGGAGAAATGTAGCATCCGCTCCTAACACTTGTATCTTATGATGACGTTGTTGTTATTATCATTGTTAGCAATAATTGTGAAGGGTTAAGGATGATTTATTAAGGAGTTAGAATGAACATTTTTATCATTATATAATCACTTTTGTGATAAAAGAATGAAGTTGGAAATTTGGCAAGGTAGGGTAAAATGGTAATTTTATCATGAAATGAATAATTAGTTTACTTCTTTTATTTCATGAAGTTATGTTAAAGGACTCTTATTATTTTCATTTAAGAGAGAAGGAGAATCTAGTTATGTAAGAAATTACTTACATTGATGTTGAAAGACAATTTTCCCTAAAAAGGGTAAAATTGTAATTTAACACTATGAGTATGATAGCAATCTTATATGAGGTGAGAAAAATTTAGTTTTTACCCTAAATATTCTATAAAGGTGGGAATTAGAAATCCTTACTCATTCTTGATCAAAAGAAGAAAGTAAGAGAGTGAAATGATAATTTTAACATAAAGGGGCAAAAAGGTAATTTTTCCTTAAGGGAAAAATTGTAATTTTGCCAAAAATAGAAGTAAATTAGTAAATTCATGGAAATGAGCCTTATGAAACTTTATTTAAGTAATTTTACTCCTTGAAACCAAAAATAATGAAAAAGGGAGCAAAAATGGCCAATTTGGACTTAATGGCAAAAAGACACTTTTCTTAGGGACTAAAATGCAATTTTCTGAAAATTTGAGGGACCACTTGGCAATTTCAAATTTCTGGAAGGGCAAAATAGTCCCCACCCATGGAAGTTGCATAAAATTACAATGGCAAGGAGAGACAATGCCATTGTTAAGAAAGAAAAGAAAAAGGATGAAATTGACAAATTAGCAAGAGTGGCATTTTTGTAAATAAGTCAAACTTTAATTCAGCCTATTTCTTCTCCTAATTCCTAGAAATGCCGTGAAAGGTGGAGAAGAAGGAGAAGTGGCTGAATTGCATCTTGCCTTGGAGAAGAAGAAGCTTCCACCAAATCAACAAGGAAATCACACATCTATTAGCTTTTCAAGGTAGATAAACAATCCTGTGCCATTAATTTCATGTTTTATGGTATGTTTATGGTGTTTTCAAACTTGTAAGCATGATGGAAATTTCTCTCTCTACATGTGTATGGTGAATTTGTATGCTTGGATATGAGATATGTTGGAAATAACTTGTGGTTATGATTATAGATATGTAAGAAAGCATGGAAACTCATGAAATGGTGAATTTGCATGGATGAAACTTGATTTTATTAAACCCTAAGTGGTGTCAAGGCTGAGTTTGTGGTTGTTAGAGTGAGAAAATGGTATTTTTGCATGGATTTTGTATGGATATTGTTGTATTGCAAGCAAGGTGATGAAACAACTCCATTTTTGCTTATTTTCTCACCTTGGCCGAATTACTAGGGTTCTAAGAGTGCTGAATTTTTAGCCAAATTTTATGTTAGAAAGAGTGAGAGAAAGTACTAGAAAATGATAAGAGAGAGAAAGTATACTGAGATTTGCATTTAGGTACTTTTCTCATTGTCTAGCTTCACAAGTAGCCAAGCAAATGTGCTTTAGTCACCTTGGGCGAATGGATGCATATGAATGGTGCTGAATTTGCTCTTGAAAATTATTTAGAAACCCTATAAGTTTAGTTCCAAGAAATGAGGAGAGAGAAAATTATGGCAATTTATGTTTCAAGCAATGTTGCCAATTTAAAGTCTTACTTGTTCACCTTAAAAGTGTGCATAAAAATGTGAAATTGTGATATTATGTGTGATTATGTTTGGCATGAAAAATAAGCTAGAAAAGTATGAAAAAGAATGGCCTAAAGTACACTTACCTAATTTTTAGGTGTGAGAAAGTGTTAGGCATAATTATGGGAATTGTCACCATGATGTTCCATTAATGAGAGTAAGGCTAGAAATGTGCCAAAAGGGTTAGAAATACAAAGTATTCATGTTCATCTACCTTGGCCGAATACTATGTGAAATTTTCTCTAGAGTGGCTAGATTTATGAATGAGTTGGAAATAGCCTAAAGTGCTATCTAAATGGCCTATGTTAAGGGAAGAGAGACCAAAGATGCAAGAGTCAAGAATGAATGAATAATAGCATGCATTTTGCCATAAATAGTGAAATGTTTAAATTTATGCAAAAGTGATTGAATGGCAAAGAATGCTTAATGTAATTGTGAAAGACAAGGTTAAAGCTTCCTTGTGGGGAATGATCTGGTGTATACTCCCAAGGAATTAAATGAGGAGGAATGATTTGGTGAATACCTCTTGAGATTAAAAGCCTGTGAAGGAATGATCTAATGTATACCTTTCAGGGAAGTGCCCTAAGGGGAATAATCTGATGTAAACCCCAATAAATTGAAATGTGGGAGGAATGATCTTGTGTATACCTCCAAAGAGCACAGTTAAGTAAGAAGGAATGAATTCATGTATACCTTCCCAGAATTGAGTAATTATGAAAAGTTATGTATGTATTGCATGAACGTGATTTATGTGATTATGATTATGGCATGTAAGCATTGAATGCTTGTAGCCTATTCCTTGAATGACCTAATTGAATGTGTATTTGATTTCTATAGCTACATCCACATATGTTTTCGTGAGATGTCATATCCAAGTATCTATATGAGAATAGTTTTGAAAATTAACCGCATGTAGAGTGCTTTCTGTATTATTACATTGGTACGTGTCAGTTATTTTAAAATAAACTGGTTGTTTATCTACTGGGAATGTATTTCTCATTACTAAACTGATATGTATCAGATGGTTAGATATTGCATGGTAATCGAGGTGGAGTTGGACACAGTAGAAATTCCTTTCTTAGGAGTTTTCACTATTATCAAGAATGTGTATGTTATCACTGTTTTTGAATTTCCTATAGAATAGATGAGTACATAAATATATAGTTATAGCCCGACCTTTTGGAGTCCTAATTCTTAGTTTTTTTTTGGGCTTGAATTAGGGCTGATATTTTTGGCTGTATATAGAAAGAGAAAATGGCACATGTATAGGGATATGTGAAGGACTTATTCACTCACGGTATTTTGTAAAGGGGTATGAGTGGCAGATTGGTTGTCTCCTTACTCCTTATGGATGGATACTTCATCTATCCCAGTGTACGTATACCAAATGAGGTACTAAACAGTTGTATAATGTATGTATATTAGAAAATTTTTTATATATTCTGTTGTATTATTCAATATTTTATATTCCACTGTGCCAAAGCACGTTACCTGAGCAAAAGAACCCAAACCTAATTGCATAACAAATCTATGATGGATTGGATGCTCGGGAGAAATAAAGGTAATCAAAGACTAGAATTAATGTAACCACTTATCTAAATAAGTGTTATGACATTGTTAAGTTATGATAAGGGGTGTTACATTAAAGTTGGTATCAGAGGACAGCTACCTAGGTTAGAAAAGGGTAGATTCCTTAAGGAAGGGACTAGTTTAGGTTAGTTGGCTGTACCTAGGCGATTGACTGACTTGTATTTTGTTTTGAACTTGAGGAATGAAGCATTAGGTTTGGGAAGATAGTAGCTCCTAAGGGTGTTATGAATTCTCTACTTAATGATTTATTATTGAGATTGATCACCTTAGTGATGTTTATTTTTTAGAGAGTACAATGGCACCACCTAAGAGAAGTGAAAATTAGGGCCAGCAGAATGAAGTAAGTGTGTTTGAGATGATGCATAAAATGAGAGGGATGGCTGAAGCTATGAGAGCCCAAGCTGTAGTTACAGCTGAAGCACTTCGACAACTGCAATCGGAGGAGCGAAGCTACTCAACCTACAAATGAACAGGCAAGGAACCAAACTATAGGAGGATGGATTGAATTTCAGATGGCTAGACCCCCTACTTTTAAGGGAGAGTTGAATCATCAAGTGGCTGAGGAATGGTTACAAAAGATGAAAGAACTTTTTGAGGTTTTAGAAAGCACTAAAGGGCAGAAGGTCTCTTTCGCTACTTACCAATTAGTAGGAGAAGCTAAGCATTGGTAGAAGGGGACTAGGCAGCTGATGGAAAGTCAAGAGGTGCAGATCACATGGGAAAATTTTAAGAAAGCCTTCCTAAACAAATATTTCCTTCAAAATGAAAGAAATGCTAAGGAAAGTGAATTTTTTTGGAAGGCATACCCTTTGAAGAGCACTTAGCTCGTTTTGAGGAGTTATCCAAGTTCTCCTCCTATCTGCAGTGGAAACCAGATGAGACTTGGAAAGCTATGCATTTGGGGAATAGTCTAGATCCAAAGATATACCATCAAGTAGCTTCCCAAGAGATTCGAGATTACGCTACCCTGGTTAATAAATGTCGTATTGCCTCCAAGTCATTAGCTGCATTAAAAAAATGTAAACAAGAATCGGGCTCTTTCAAGAGAAAAGCACCGTTTAAGTTTGGTAGGGGAAGAGACAAAAAATTTGTTAGAGGGCAGACAGGCAAAAGACCAGCTAATGTCACCACTACCCCAGAAAACTGTCAGAAATGTGGAAGATATCATGGGGATAGACCCTATCTGAGAGGGCAAAATGTCTATTTTAAATGTGGGAAACCAGGGCATTTTGCTAAAGATTGCCCACTCCTCAAGAAGCCAGCTGAATCCCAGAGACCTAATACCAGAGGGAGGGTGTATACCCTCAAAGGTAAAGAAGTGGCTCAATCCAAGGATTTAATGAAAGGTACTTGTTTTATTAATGATATTCCTTTAACTGTATTGTATGATTCTGGTGCAACCCATTCTTTTATTTCAACAGAATGTGCCAAAAAATTGAGCCTAACCATGTCTAGTTTACCATATGAATTGTCTGTGGCTATTCCTACTGATAAACCTGTTGTGACTTCAATTGTCAGTTTAAATTGCCCTGTTGTGATTAAAAGAAAATATTTCTTTGTAGACCTTATTTGCTTACCCTTGGTGGATCTGGATGTTATTCTGGGAATGGACTGGCTCTCTTTTAACAATGTGATTTTGGATTGTTCAGCTAAGTCTATGACCTTTATAGATACCAAACCAGTAAATAGGAGAATTGAGAGGAAAAATCAAAGAATGAGTTTTCTATATTCCTCGAAAGTTAAAATTCAACAAAAATTAAATGATATATCAGTGGTGTGTGAATTTCCTGATGTGTTTCTAGAGGAAATAGTGAGTCTTCCACCAAAGAGAGAAGTAAAATTTTCTATAGAGCTGGTTCCTGGCACGAGACCAATTTTCATTGCACCGTATAGGATGTCTCCTGTGGAATTGAGTGAACTTAAGGTACAAATAGAGGACCTCCTGAAGAAAGGATTCATTAGACCTAGTGCCTCATCATGGGGAGCTCTAGTATTTTTTGTGAAAAAGAAAGATGGTAGCCTAAGGATGTGCATAGATTATAGAAAATTAAATAGGGTAACAGTGAAAAATAAGTACCCCCTCCCTAAGATTGATGATTTGTTAGATCAATTGAGAGGTTCCACTATTTTTCTCCAAGATTGATTTGAGATTTGGATACCATCAAATTAGAGTAAGAGAAGAGGACATACCTAAGATTGCTTTTAAGACTAGGTATGGGCATTATGAGTTCCTTGTGATGCCATTTGGCTTGATCAATGCTCCAGCTATTTTTATGGACTATATGAATCGCATTTTTAGGCCTTATCTAGATCAGTTTGTGGTAGTATTTATTGATGATATTTTGGTATACTCTAGAGATAAGAAGGAGCACGAACAATATCTTAAGATTGTGTTAGGAATCCTTAGAGAAAATTAATTGCATGCTAAATTAGAAAAATGTGAATTTTGGTTAAAGGAAGTTAAATTCTTAGGGCATGTGATTTCTAAAGATTGAGTGTCAGTGGATCCTAGTAAAACGGAAGCAGTAGTGAATTGGGAAAGGCCTACTACTGTAATAGAAGTTCGTAGTTTCCTGGGTTTAGCAGGGTACTATAGACGGTTCATTCAAGGGTTTTCATAAATAGCAATGCCAATGACTAAGCTGACCCAGAAAGATGTTTCATTTGTGTGGGACACTAAATGTGAGCATAGTTTCCAAACTTTGAAGGAGAGATTAACTACTGCACGTATCTTAGTTATCCTAGATCCATTGGAAAAGTTTGAAGTATACTATGATGCCTCTAAAAAAGGATTGAGGTGTGTTTTGATGCAGGAATGGAGAGTAGTAGCTTATGCTTCTAGACAACTAAGACCGCATGAGAGAAACTATCCTACTCATGACTTAGAATTAGCAGCCATAGTTTTTGCCTTGAAAATATGGAGACATTATCTCTATGGGTCAAGATTTGAGGTATTTAGTGACCATAAAAGTCTCAAGTACCTCTTTGACCAGAAGGAACTGAATATGAGACAAAGGAGATGGATAGAATTCATTAAAGACTATGATTTTTAATTGAAATACCATCCAGGGAAGGCAAATATTGTGGCAGATGCACTAAGTAGGAAGTATCTCCAAGTAGCTCAGATGATGGTGAGTGAGATGAGTTTAATAGAGAAATTTAGGAACATGAGTTTGTCTACCTTGGTGTTACCAAAAAAAATATGTTTGAGTGAACTGAGAATTGAGAACACTCTTAGGACTTAAATTTTAGAAGCTCAAAAGAATGATGGATTCTTAGAATCTCTAAAGGACTCAAAGGAATTCATAAAAGAGGATGATGGATTGGTAACTTTCTATAATAGAATTTATGTTCCTAATGTAAATGGATTAAGAGAAAGGATATTAGAAAAAGCTTATCAAAGTAGATATACCATTCATCCAGGGGCTACTAAAATGTATCAGGATTTGAAAGGAAGATTTTGGTGGCCAAGTATGAAAAAGCACATAGCAGAGTATGTGGCCAAGTGTTTAGTCTGTTAACAGGTGAAAATTGAACACCAGAGACCTGCTGGTTTACTACAGTCATTAGATATTCCTGAGTGAAAATGGGATAAGATTTCAATGGATTTTGTGGTAGGCTTACCTAGAACCAATCGAGAAACGATGCTATTTGGGTAATAATGGATAGATTAACTAAGTCTGCTCACTTTCTACCCATTAAGATTAACTACTCCTTGGATAGGTTATCTCAGCTATATATTCAGAAGATAGTAAGACTGCATGGTATACCGATTAGTATTGTTTCAGATAGAGAACCCAGATTTACCTCTAGATTTTGGAAAGCCCTATAAGAAGCCTTTGGAACTAGATTGAATTTTAGTACAGCCTATCACCCTCAAACTGATGGACAAACCGAGAGAACAATTCAAACTCTAGAATATATGCTAAGGGCTTGTGTTATAGAGTATAAGGGAAACTGGGATAGAAGTCTACCCTTAATTGAATTCTCTTACAACAACAGTTTCCACTCCAGTATTGGTATGGCGCCCTATGAAGCTTTATATGAAAGGAAATGTAGATTCCCATTATGTTGGTGTGAGGTAGGCGAGAGACAACTGTTAGGACCTAAGTTAGTGTAACAGACGACTAATCAAATTAAAATGATCAGAGAGAAAATGGTAAAAGCTCAAGACAGATAGAAGAGTTATGCCAATAAGAGAAGGAGGTCGTTGGAATTTGATGAGGTAGATCATATTTTCCTTAAAATCTCCCTAACCACTGGGATTGGTAGGGCTATAAAGTCTAGAAAGCTGAGTCCAAGATACATTGGATCTTTCCAAATTTTAAAAAGGGTTGATCCATCTGCATACCGGATAGCCTTGCCACCATCATTTTCAAATCTCTATAATGTTTTCCATGTATCCTAACTTAGAAAATATATTCCTGATCCCTCACACATTCTTGACGCCAATACATTATAATTAAAGGATAATCTTACATATAAGCTAAAACCTTTACAAATCATCGATACTGAGGTCAAGAACCTGAGGAATAAAACCATCCACCTGGTAAAGGTCTTGTGGGACAAAACATCGCCACAAGAAGATACTTGGGAGAAGGAGGAAGACATGAGGAGTACCTATCCAGAGCTATTCACATGAGATACGTATCAATTTCGAGGACGAAATTATTTTAAAGGAGGGGAGAAATGTAGCATCCGCTCCTAACACTTGTATCTTATGATGACGTTGTTGTTATTATCATTGTTAGCAATAATTGTGAAGGGTTAAGGATGATTTATTAAGGAGTTAGAATGAACATTTTTATCATTATATAATCACTTTTGTGATAAAAGAATGAAGTTGGAAATTTGGCAAGGTAGGGTAAAATGGTAATTTTATCATGAAATGAATAATTAGTTTACTTCTTTTATTTCATGAAGTTATGTTAAAGGACTCTTATTATTTTCATTTAAGAGAGAAGGAGAATCTAGTTATGTAAGAAATTACTTACATTGATGTTGAAAGACAATTTTCCCTAAAAAGGGTAAAATTGTAATTTAACACTATGAGTATGATAGCAATCTTATATGAGGTGAGAAAAATTTAGTTTTTACCCTAAATATTCTATAAAGGTGGGAATTAGAAATCCTTACTCATTTTTGATCAAAAGAAGAAAGTAAGAGAGTGAAATGATAATTTTAACATAAAGGGGCAAAAAGGTAATTTTTCCTTAAGGGAAAAATTGTAATTTTTCCAAAAATAGAAGTAAATTAGTAAATTCATGGAAATGAGCCTTATGAAACTTTATTTAAGTAATTTTACTCCTTGAAACCAAAAATAATGAAAAAGGGAGCAAAAATGGCCAATTTGGACTTAATGGCAAAAAGACACTTTTCTTAGGGACTAAAATGCAATTTTTTGAAAATTTGAGGGACCACTTGGCAATTTCAAATTTCTGGAAGGGCAAAATAGTCCCCACCCATGGAAGTTGCATAAAATTACAATGGCAAGGAGAGACAATGCCATTGTTAAGAAAGAAAAGAAAAAGGATGAAATTGACAAATTAGCAAGAGTGGCATTTTTGTAAATAAGTCAAACTTTAATTCAGCCTATTTCTTCTCCTAATTCCTAGAAATGCCGTGAAAGGTGGAGAAGAAGGAGAAGTGGCTGAATTGCATCTTGCCTTGGAGAAGAAGAAGCTTCCACCAAATCACACATCTATTAGCTTTTCAAGGTAGATAAACAATCCTGTGCCATTAATTTCATGTTTTATGGTATGTTTATGGTGTTTTCAAACTTGTAAGCATGATGGCAATTTCTCTCTCTACATGTGTATGGTGGATTTGTATGCTTGGATATGAGATATGTTGGAAATAACTTGTGGTTATGATTATAGATATGTAAGAAAGCATGGAAACTCATGAAATGGTGAATTTACATGGATGAAACTTGATTTTATTAAACCCTAAGTGGTGTCAAGGCTGAGTTTGTGGTTGTTAGAGTGAGAAAATGGTATTTTTGCATGGATTTTACGTGGATATTGTTGTATTGCAAGCAAGGTGATGAAACAACTCCATTTTTGCTTATTTTCTCACCTTGGCAAAATTACTAGGGTTCTAAGAGTGCTGAATTTTTGGCCAAATTTTATGTTAGAAAGAGTGAGAGAAAGTACTAGAAAATGGTAAGAGAGAGAAATTCTAATTAGATTTGCATTTAGGTACTTTTCTCATTGTCTAGCTTCACAAGTAGCCAAGCAAATGTGCTTTAGTCACCTTGGCTGAATGGATGCATATGAATGGTGCTGAATTTGCTCTTCAAAATGTTTTAGAAACCATATAAGTTTAGTTCCAAGAAAGGAGGAGAGAGAAAATTATGGCAATTTATGTTTCAAGCAATGTTGCCAATTTAAAGTCTTACTTTTTCACCTTAAAAGTGTGCATAAAAATGTGAAATTGTGATATTAGATGTGTGATTATGTTTGGCATGAAAAATAAGCTAGAAAAGTATGAAAAAGAATGGCCTAAAGTACGCTTGCCTAATTTTTAGGTGCGAGAAAGTGTTAGGCATAATTATGGGAATTGTCACCATGAAGTTCCATTAATGAGAGTAAGGCTAGAAATGTGCCAAAAGGGTTAGAAATACAAAGTATTCATGTTCATTCTACCTTGGTCGAATACTATGTGAAATTTTCTCTAGAGTGGCTAGATTTATGAATGAGTTGGAAATAGCCTAAAGAGCCATCTAAATGGCCTATGTTAAGGTAAGAGAGACCAAAGATGCAAGGGTCAAGAACGAATGAATAATAGTATGCATTTTGTCATAAATAGTGAAATGTTTAAATTTATGCAAAAGTGATTGAATGGCAAAGAATGCTTAATGTAATTGTGAATGACAAGGTTAAAGCTTCCTTATTGGGAATGATCTGGTGTATACTCCTAAGGAATTAAATGAGGAGGAATGATTTGGTGAATACCTCCTGAGATTAAAAGCATATGAAGGAATGATGTAATGTATACCTTTCAGAGAAGTGCCCTAAGGGGAATGATTTGATGTAAATCCCAATAAATTAAAATGTGGGAGGAATGATATTGTGTATACCTCCAAAGAGCACAGTTAAGTAGGAAGGAATGATTTCATGTATACCTTACTAGAATTGAGTAATTATGAAAAGTTATGTATGTATTGCATGAACGTGATTTATGTGATTATGATTATGGCATGTAAGCATTGAATGCTTGTAGCCTATTCCTTGAATGACCTAATTGAATGTGTATTTGATTTCTATAGCTACATCCACATATTTTTTCGTGAGATGTCATATCCAAGTATCTATATGAGAATAGTTTTGAAAATTAACCGCATGTAGAGTGTTTTCTGTATTATTACAGTGGTACGTGTCAGTTATTTTAAAATAAACTGGTTGTTTATCTACTGGGAATGTATTTCTCATTACTGAACTGATATGTATTAGATGGTTAGATATTGTGTGGTAATCGAGGTAGAGTTGGACACGGTGGAAATTCCTTTCTTAGGAGTTTTCACTATTATCAAGAATGTGTATGTTATCACTATTTTTGAATTTCTTATAGAATAGATGAGTATGTAAATATATAGTTATAGCACGACCTTTTAGAGTCCTAATTCTTAGTTCTTTTTTTGGGGCTCAAATTAGGGTTGATATTTTTGGCTATATATAGAAAGAGAAAATGGCACATGTATAGGGATATGTGAAGGACCTATTCACTCACAATATTTTGTAAAGGAGTATGAGTGGCGGACTTGTTGTCTCCTTACTCCTTATGGATAGGTACTTCATCTATCCCAGTGTATGTATACCAAATGATGTACTAAACAGTTGTATAATGTATGTATATTAGAAAAGTTTTTATATATTCTGTTGTATTATTCAATATTTTATATTCCGCTGTGCCAAAGCACGTTACCTGAGCAAAAGAACCCAAACCTAATTGCATAACAAATCTATGATGGATTGGATGATAAGGAGAAATAAAGGTAATCAAAGACTATAATTAATGTAACCACTTATCTAAATAAGCGTTATGACATTGTTAAGTTATGATAAGGGGTGTTACATCGTATGCATAGCGGAATAAAAAGAAATACTACACTACACAGCTAAAATTTAAAACTTTCATGTAATTCAAATAAATACATGTCCAATAATGTCCATTACATTTTCGTAAACATGTACCAAGATATATGAAGTACCCATCCGTCAGAAGTCAAGAGACAACAATCCTGTCACTCATACCCCTTTACAAATTACTAAGGATGGACCGATCCTTAACATATCCCTTCCCCAGTTCTTTCTCATTTACATTCCATGTCTACAGCCAAAAGAATAGTCCTAATTCTAAACTAAATATACTTGGACTAGGGCCCAAAATCGGGTTACAAAAAATTTTCTTTAAACCAAAAAGAAACTTCTATCTCCCGACCCTGCTAAGCGTCCGCATCTGATACATATCAGCATATAAATGAGAAACACAAGTTTCCTAGTAGCTTAACAATTTGGGTTTTAAAAAAAACTAATATGTATCAGGATGCAAGAACTAAAATATTTAATTCTACATTCTTGGGATATATAAAAACACAGCATTATTCATAAACATAACTTGGCAAGCAATGTATGATCAAGATAAATGTTAATGTGAGAAAATAATATTCCTTTCAAATAAAATATCTTTACCTACTATAAAACGCATTATCACAAAATTAACAAAACCATTTATGCTTATCATTCTTAACTTACTTTTATTCATTAGTTTTGCACACTTGGGCACTGTGGACACTTGGGCACTGTGGACACTTGGCCACCTTTTTAAAATTCCTTGTGCACACTTGGGCACATATGGACACTTGGCCACCTTTAAAATTCTTTGTCAATTTTCAAGGAAAATTTTCCTTTCTTGAAATTAATATTAGTGTACATTTCTTTAAAATTTTAATGTCTTCAACACCTCTTTTGGGAATTAATATTAATGTACTTTTTTTTTAATATTCTCTTAACTCCACGAATAATTTCCCTTCTTGGAAATGAATGCCAATGTACATTACTTGAAAAAATTCTATTAACTTCAAAAATAATTTCCCTTTTCTTGGAAATTAATGTAAATGTACATTTCTTATAAAAACATCTAATAATTTCAAGGATAATTTCTCCTTTCTTAGAAATTAATTCTAATGTACATTTCTTATAAAGATTCTAGTATTTTTAAGAATAATTTCTCATTTCTTGAAAATTAATTCTATTGTACATTTCTTATAAGAATTCTAATATTTTCAAGAATAATTTCTTCTTTCTTGAAAATTATTTTTCTTATATAATTCTACCAAGTTTAAGAATAATTCCCTTCCTTGAAAATAATAATAATATCCTTTCTTATAAAATTCTACCAAGCCAAGAACAATTTCCTTTCTTTCAATAATAAATTCCCATATTTTTTGAATTAATATAATGGTGAATAGCTTATAGATTCCATAAATAAATTTCATGGACTTGGCCTAGGGAGATTTGTTAATTTACAATTCAATTTCCTTCTTTTATTCCTTACTAACACCATTAAATGGTAGGGTTTCTTTCCTTATGGTTATCATGAATTTAGCATTATCTAACCCTAATCCTTTTCCAACAACAATGTGCATGCCATCTCATCCACCAACATCCCAATTAATCACACATGCTTAGCCAACATACATAAATTTTTTCAAGAATGTAGGGAGACAATTATATTCCATAGAAAGCTTGTAAAGACATGTTGGTTGCATAAACTAAAGCATGGAACACAAATATTAAATTGTTAACCTACCTTGATTGTGAACTAAGTTGGATTTAGCTTGACCTTTCCTTTGACTTTTCCTTGCTTCCTCCTTGTTCTTTTGCTTCCTTGCTTTCCTTCTTACTCACCTTCACTTCTTGCTCTTCATAATTTTGGTGTTTTTCTTAAACTCACCCCCTCTCTCTCTCCTTTCTTCTCCTTTTCTTTCTTGCCATGTATGTGTGTGGCTCTCAAGGTTGCATGCTCTCTCTACTTTCCTTTAGGGACACGTCCAAGTGTGTATATGCATGTGGCTGTCCATGAAATTTTCTCTTAGCTATTCGATGATAGTGCCACACGTGCATCCCATGTGTCAAAATTAAAAGCTTCTAACTTGCAAAGCTCACATAAGCCACATGAGATTTTTCCTTCATTCTATTTTAATTTTCCTCCTTACCACGTGGAGCTTTTTCCTCTTTCAAATCTCTCTCTCTTCCTCATTCTTTTTGTCTTATGAAATTTAGTGCAGCCCTTTCCTTGCAATCCTTGGTTTACCTCCTTGAACAAGTTAGTGGAAAGAAAGAAGTTATAATTAATCTCTCTTTCTTCCAAATTCTACACTCTTCTCTCTTTGCCCACTTGGTCATGCAAGGAAGGAAAGGAGAGAGGATGAGTTCATGTGTCCCATGGGTAATTTGGTGTTGCCATTTTCTTCCAATGCTCTTCTCCCTTTCCATGTTCTATTCAGCCATTGGTATCCACTTAGGGTATTTCATGGCTGCTTCACATGTACTGGAGGTACAATTTGCTTGCTTACAAGCCTAGCCTATCCCATTTGTCACTCCACCTCTTACATGGATGCATAATCCCATTCGGCTAAAGAAGGATGGAATGCTACACTCCTCATATTTTCCTTTCAACCATTATATTTTTCTTACTTCACATAAAATTCTACACTAAGTGTACTTGCAAGTATACTTTTCTTTGCTTGCAAGTTACCTCTTTCCATTGTTTACTCCATCTCTCTTTTTTTTCCTAAAATTCTAATCTCTATTCAGCCAACATGGAGGAAAGGACGCTGCACCTACTCCTTCCTTTTGATGAAGTTTGCCGTGTGCATGTATGCTCTCTTATAAAAATAAAACTTCAAAATCCCCTTTTCTTTCGTCCATTCTCCCTTCCCGTACACACCTACATACATTTCACTCAAGTTGAATTTGCATCTCTCTTCTAACTTGCTATGGTTACTTGGTTACTTGAAAGGGAAGTCAAGGGAAGGATAACTAGCTTCCCAAGTTACCTTCTTTCTTTCTTTTCTCAATTTCACGTGTGCCTTCCTCAAGGCATGGTTTGTTTTAAAAAAAAATTTGCACTTCTCTCTCTCTTTTTCTTTTCAATTCACGTGTGTTCTCATGTGCATATTTAATCTTTATTTATTCATGGCACTCCTAAATGCTCCTAGCCGTGTGGTACATAAAATTTTTGTAAAAATGTTTGCACTCTTGCTTCCCTTTCATGCAAGACTCTCCCTTGCATGCAAGACACACCCATGCATACTTTTATTTATGTAACACACACTTGATTGGAGACCATCCTCACATAAAACTTGCATTTCATGCAAGGTACAAGTGGTTCCACTTTGCCACTTCATTTGATGGGTGTATATATATATATATATTATTCTTAAATGCTTTATTCTTCTTCCCTTTTAGTGCTTTGTTTAGTAAAAATAAATTAGTGTAAGCATGTCAAATGTATCAAGCATAATAAAAAATGTTCTCATTTATTCTAGTTACCAAGCTACACAAGCAATTCCAATTAATTGAGGAAACACTAGTTTAGACCGACCAAAAAATTTTGGGGTGTTACACATTTCACTACCTGAAATTAAGAAGAAAGGGGACGAAGTGTGAATTGGCATTAAAGATAGATATGAATAAGGCATATGATAAGATGGAGAGGGATTTTCTAAAGGAGGTTTTAATCGAAATTGGGTTCTGACTAAAATGGGTTAATATAGTGATGCAGTGTGTAAGCTTAATAGAGTATAGCTTGCTCTTATCAAGAAGAAAGGATGTTGAGATTTCTCCTAGTAGGGGTCTAAGGTAAGGAGACCCTTTGTCTCTATATCTTTTGATTTTGGTAGTAGATGTATTATAAAAAAGGATAACCTATTACTCAAAGAATGGTTGGTTGAGAGGAAATAAACTAACCAAAGGATGTCCTTGGTTGACTTATAGCTTCTTCACAGATGATGCCATCTTTTTCCTCCAAGCAACACATAAAAATTGTATGGTGATGGGTTCAATTCTGGAGATATATTCAAATGCTTGGGCTCAACAAGCTAATTTTCATAAGTCTCTTATTATGTTTTTAGCTAACAAATCGGGGGATGTAAGATTTGACATATTTAAAATACTAGAGATAAGAAGCATTTAAAGCTTAGGGAATTATTTAGGAGTACCCTTAATATGGGGTAAATAAAAAAAAAAGGCTTTTAGTTTCATAAGGAGTAAATTCATGAAGAAGTTGGAGGGATGGAAGCAAGGGCTACTTACACAAATAGGTAGAGAGTTCTTAATAAAGGTAGTGGCTAGTGCCATCCCAATGTACCAAATGGCTTGTTTAAAATTTCCTAAAGTGGTGTGTGAGGATTTCAAGTTTTTATATAGAGGTCATGATAGATTGATCTGGTCTAAGACTAAGAATGGAGGATATGTTGTGAAATCTTGGTATTTTTTTTACAAGAGAAAGGGTGAAGAGAAAAGTGGTAAGTGGTCTCAGTTCATCTTTCTCTCCTCATATGGAGCTTTAGAAGAACATTTGGGATCTCAAGACAATTCCAAAAGTGAAGCACTTTCTATAGAGGGTTTGTAATGGATCATTTCCAACTAAGCTTGCTCTCTTTAAGAGGAAGTGATTGAAGGATTCATTGTGTCTTACATTTCAAAAGGAACCTAAGTCTCTAGAGCATATTTTACTCTTTTATGAGAAGGCTAAGTTAGTGTGTTTCTAACCTTAATTGCTATCAATATCTTTAACCGACTTAACCATCTTATTCCTTCGGCCGAAATGAATAAAATGCATGGATAACTCATTAAAATTTTATTTCTTATGCTTCCTTGCCATCACTGAATGTATATCTATATTTACTAAATGCTCGGCTTTCCTTAATTGTCGTATGCATATATATATTTAATTCAATCCATCTATTGCCTATTTGATTAAACCAAAAAGGAAGGAAATCAAGCACCTTCTTTCATGACCGCTTCATGGCCGCTTTATTGAATTTGGAATTCATGTCTTATTCAAGCCAAGCACCTTGAAGTCAAGAGCCTTACTTGAATGTTATCTCTCAGTTACCTTAAAATAAAAAAAAAACAAAGAGAAGGAAAGAAAGCTATTAGAGCACTTTTCTCATTCTCTCTCCCACTTGCACGCACGGCCAAGATAATACAAAAAAAGAATGAAAGGAGAATTAAGAGCAAAAGTGCCACATGTCTTTTCCTTCTTCTTTTCTTCATTACCGCTTCACTCTTACAACTTTTCTTAACAAGGCTTTCTTTCCAATTGCTACAAACTCTTTGGTGAAAGAAGAAATTAACTCAATTAAATAATACATCACTTTCCATTCTTCTTTCCTACTTCTCCACAGAATGGCTATTTCTCCTTTTGTTAATTATTATAAATCTCGTCTCTATTCCCTCTTAAATGTTCGGCTAATGTAAGACAAAAAGAAATAATAATTCCTACATTGCAAAGTCTACATAGTTTCCATCGAATTCATTCTTCATATTTGTCTTCTTAGTAAAATAAAGAAATGAAAGACAAGAGGTTGAACAAAAGTCCAACACATCTCCTTCATTTCTCCTTTCTTTCCACACGCATCACATTGTCTTCCTTTAACCAATTATCAATTACTTCTTGCAAGCTCCTTGTAACTTGGAAGGAAATGCATTAATATAAATCAAGCCTTACTTCCAATTCTCTTTTCACTATCATCTTAATTTGGCTAACATAAGAAAGAAAGGGTGTTCATTCTTAACATATTTATTTTAAACATTAAATCACAAAAAAATTTTCATCACAATTTATGGAAATTCATTCAAATACTTAAGGAAACAATAATTTAAACTTCAATAGCAAAAAGTGGGTGTTACAGTATGTGTTAGAGATACTCATTGCTACTTGATGAGATTAACTATTGGGTTATATGCTCATAGGGATGGACAAAACTTAGGGTGGACATTCAATGGCTAGTATGGGACGGTTGTTGAATGTTCTTGATGCAGACTACTTTATAAAATTTATCTATTTTTATCTAATTGGTATGTATTTGTTAGGGGCTACTCGTTAAACCAAGATAACCCTATGAAAGACTTAAGGAGTAAAGGGTGGATGGTTTATATTGGGTGACATTTTAGTTTAAGTGTAATACCCTATAACCCTTGGTATTATTCAACTATGTATATGTATTTACCGTATAGTCTAGAAAAAGGATAAGACTAGCAATGTGCACATACCGGGGAATGCCCTAGAAGTTGGTACTCACCTATCCTTAAATGGGTGATTGGTATGATAGATCACACTCACAAAATCAGATGATGTTTTCGGGTGATTGGTGTTATAGATCACACCCAACTAAAACCAAAATGAATTTGATAAAAACAGCATGCAATGAGATGAAGTCATATGATATTGTGAAATATGCAAGATATGTGAATTTGCATTAACATGGGACTTGTTGTGCAAAAGAAATTTCCAGGCTTGATTGAGAGAAATGATTTATAAATGAAATGATACTATACTCTTGTAAATTTACATAATTTCACATATTTGTTGAATTGAAAGCATGTGGTGATTCATATATAAGTTTTAGTTGATTTTTAGGGAGGTGTTTTCTATGCTAAAGTCACAGCTAGACTTACAACTGTTTTGCAACTGTTTATATTGTAAATTACTTGATTGGGATTTTTATATCTTATTAAGTTTTTTGTTCAAATGACCAGGACCAAGATATGCCTAAGAGTTAGCTGGGTATGAGAGAAATTTCAAGCTACAAGGCATGCTAAAAGGATTATACAATTTTAGTTGAATTGGCTTGTAGGCCATGGTTTGTACATATGAATGGTGATTGTATAATTAGTTGTTTAATATTATGTCAGGTTAACTAGTGAAATGGAAATATTGAGGTTGAGATGTAAATTTTTGATGGAAAGATGAATTTAGTAGTCGCTTTACCATTAATTATATTTCAATTGACTTTGAATGGCTGTATTAGAATTATATAGTCCAAATTGTATGATAGCATAATTGGTGGTATTAGCTATGCTGCACAAGAAGGTGGTTGAGTGAAATTTGAATGGACTAAATTAAGAGTCTATTTGGGTTACACTCAACTAATAACGGCCCTCTGGGTTTCCTAAATGGAAAAAGGGGAAATTATTGAGGTTATTTTATCAAGTTTACTCTAATGTGTATAATTGTAAGGTATGATAAAGGGGGTCATTACAAAGGTGGTATCAGAGCTAGGTTTAAGGGAAAGCCTAGTTACAAGTTTTCCTGGTTAATGGTTGAGGATTAGAATTGGTTTACAATTTATACTGATTTATGTTTGACCAGGTTTGTAGCTTTAGGAATTGAATTTATCTGACTCAGGAATATATAGGATTACAATCAAACAATTGAGATATTAGGAATGGCGTTACTGTTAGAGCTAGACGTTGTTACTAAAAGCTAACTGTTCTTCTTTTTGTATCAGCAATCTATGGCAAACTCTAGAAGAGGCACTACCAGGAGGTCCTGAGGGAGTAGTAGCAAGGAGGATGATGGGATGAGAGACATGATAGACTCATTGAGGTTGATAGAAGAGGCAGTGAGAGAACAAGCTTCCACTAGTGCTAATGTACTGATGCAGTACTAGGACAACCATCAAGATCATAATGATAGGGACAATCAGAACAATAATCCAATGTACCAAGGCTAGTTAGAGTTTTAAAGAGTTGAACTAGCGTTCATGGGCACTTGTGAACTTATGATGGTAGAAGGGTGGCTTAAAGAGATGGAGAAGATCTTCCAATTACTGCATAGCACAGATGAGCAAAGGGTTACTTATACAACATACATGTTGAAGGACAAGGTAGAATACTAGTGGAATGGGGTCAGACAGCTCATGGAGACTAGGGGCACTCCACTCACTTGGGAGTCTTTCAAAGGGGCTTTCCTGGAGAAATACTTCCTTGAGAGTGTGAGGCAGGCAAAAGAAGCAAAGTTCCTATAGCTCAGGCAAAGGTACAGGCCGTTTGAAGAATATTTAGCCAAATTTGAAGAGCTGGCTAGATATTTCACCTATCTGAGATTACACCCTGATGAAGCATGGAAGTCAAGCCAATTGGAGGTAGGCTTGAACTTACAGATGAGAACACAAATAGCCCCATTAGAGGTAAGGGACTTCTCTGTGCTAGTGAACAAATGTCGTATCCTCAATAAAAGCCTAGAGGAGAAGTAACACATGAACCAAAGGTTTATTACTAATCGACAAAACCTGACAACAACTTGAATGCGAAAGGGGGAAACTTTAAAGCACAATAACGGTTATCTAGCAGTAATCGACATCCCAAAGCTGCTAATTGCCCAAAATGTGGAAATTGGCATGGGAATCAACCCTGTTAGAACCAAACACCAGTGACATGCTACAAATGCGGCAACCTAGGGCATATTACTAGATACTACCCAACTGGTGGGAATTAGCAGAATCTAGGTAGGCTAAGACCACAAGCTCTGGGGAGGGTCTTTACCCTGTACAGAGCCAATGTTGAGAAATCACCGGGATTGATGTAGGGTAGAGGTAAGATTTACAATTTTCCCTTAATAATACTATTTGATTCAGGTGCTACACACTCTTTTATATCTAATACATGTGTTGGGAAAATAAACTTACCTTTTCAAACCATGTCGTATGACTTGTACATTTCCACACCTTTATGATAATCTACAATATCTCTATAAATTTTCTTAAACTATCTCTTTCCATTAATGACACCCTATTTATTATAGACCTTGTGTGTCTACCCTTAACTGGAATTGATGTCATTTTGGTAATGGACTAGTTAACTAGTAATCAAGTTCTTTTAAACTGCTTTGGAAAGACCATCCCTTATTTGGATGCCTTACCGGTGGGAGGGAGTGACAGAGTGTGTGAGATGGATGAGGTTTTCCTTAACTTCTCCCAAGTAGAATTCCAAGAGAAACTTAGCTCAATTCCCATGATAAGAGACTTTCTAGAGGTATTCCCTTTAGAGATAGTCAAGTTACCTCCACTGAGAGAAATTAAATTCACCATCAACTTGGTTCTTAGCATAGGCCCAATATCTATGAAACCATATAGGATGGCTCTAATAGAATTGAAGGAGTTATAGGTCTAAATAAAGGACATGTTGGAGAAAGGGTTTATTAGACCTAGTGTGTCACCCTGGGGAGCTCTTATTCTATTTGTAAAGAAGAAATATGAGAGCATGAGGCTGTGTATAGATTATCGGTAACTCAACAAAGTCACCATTAAGAATAAGTACCCTTTACCTCGAATAGATGACTTGTTTGACCAATTGCAAGGGGCCACGGTGTTCTTCAAAATAGACTTAAGATCAAGATACCACCAGATTATGGTCAGGGATGAAGATATTCCTAAGACAACATTTAGCACTAGGTATGGTCACTATGAGTTTTGGTGATGCCATTTGGATTAACCAATGCTCCTGCTGTCTTTATGGATAATATGAATAGATTCTTTCAACCTTACTTGGATCAGTTTGTAGTGGTATTTATAGATGATATCGTGGTCTATTCTAAGACTCACAAAGAGCATGCACAACATCTCGGAATGGTGCTACAAATGTTAGAAGAAAATTAGTTGTATGCTAAGTTGGAAAAGTGTGAGTTTTGGCTAGAGAAGATGAATCTTTAGGAGTCTATGTGAACCAAACAGAGTATAGGTTAACCACTGAAGGGGTACTAATGTTTAGGAATAGGGTAGTGATCCTAAACCATCAGGAGCTAAGCGAGAAATTGTTAGTAGAGGCCCACCATAGCCACTATACCATTCACCCAGGTATCTCTAAGATGTATCAGGAGTTGAAGAGAAACTTTTGGTGGTCAGGTATGCGAAAAGTGTAACACCCCCATTAGCCTATGGTTCCTTTTAAGTATTTAAAGGTATAATGTATATAATTATCAGAGTAATGGTGTGTTACTATCACTTCTACTTGAGTAAATTTAAACTCTTACCAAGTTGATTATTTGAGTGCCATTTGGGTTGGTCTCTACTCTTGGGTTCTCTTAACATCGTAGCGGAATAAATATATATATGCATATAGAATAACCTTAGATTAACTATACATAGACATGCATTTTAATTAAATATAATTAGTTAACTATTGGACATGGAGGCAACAATCTTGCCAATCATGCCACTATAATTTCATCTAAGCATCCCTTCATTCACATCTATGTATAACTAGGCTATACAAAATGGACCATTACTAGCGTTTCCCAAAATATCATGAAAGCTAGTACAAATAAAACAAGCTCCTATTTTATCTCAAAATGGTCACTTTTGAGTACCCCATGGTGGGTACTTACTCCTACTTTACCTTCTTTCTAGCCTAAGATCTATACATCTATTACATGCCAACAATAAAGTGAGAATTAAATCTCAGTAGCAATGCAACCTGTTACAAAATCCATTAACCTGTGCTCACACGAAAAAACTCTACATTCTTTCATAAAACATATCACATGCAATTGGGATGGAGTGCATGTAGCATTTAATCATGTTATATACTCATACATTTGCATATTCATCAAAACGTATCATCTTTAAAACATGGGAAATGCATTCATCATCATTAAACACTTCTTATAAAACACATGTGTGATAGTAAACATGCCATCATTTCATTTACATAACATATGAGCAATACATAAAACACCCTAAGAGTAATTGAGAAAGTTTCCCAGCAATAACTCCACGCACCACTGTATATATGAATGAGCGCATGTCTATTTAGCCATGCCTTAACTTTTGTACATTCTAAGGCGTCGCCCAGTGGATCCAAGTACCTTAATGGTCCCTGTCCCTTACCAGCAGATCATCCCTAACCAACGGGATTCCTCCCTTTCATCCTAATCGGGGCTGGTATAACTCTCATGGGATCACCGTCAACTCTACCCAGATCATTTCCTCTTCATTTATCGGCATATCATAATACTATGGAATCACCACCATTCCTTCGAGATGGATCACACTCCCAATACGATATTCTCTACATATAATCTAAGGTGAATCAGCCCATGCCCATGGTTATGCTTAACTCTAAGTAGGTGTTTCTCATATGGCCCTTGGGAGATAACACTAAATTAAAGTTCACAACCATCACAGTGTTTTCGAAATCATCTAAGTTCAAGTGGATGTTTAACCATCCCAATTTATGGCACAACTGTGGAATGCCCAACGACCGTCCCATAACGACAATTGGTCACTCGATCATGAGCCTATCTACATTAAGGCATATACTTAGAACACTTTCCTCTTTCCCTTTTTTTGTTTTCTGCTCTCTCTCTTTGTTTTACTATCACAAGGGTCTCATCACCCAAAACTCCTAGTTTCCTTGCTTAACTATGTTGTGAGCCCTTAAATCAGTTAGTATGAAGAATCACTAAGCTCAATTGCCATTAAAAACTTTATTTCGCAAGCTAGAGGGTTGCTAGTCGACTGTTGGAAGGCTAGCAGTCAGCTAGTGGCTCTCTATATTCCTCACGTGCCAAACAGCAAGCTAGCGGACAACCAACTGGTGGCTTTTTGGAATACATCTTGGGCAAAATAAAAGCACGAAAATCGACTGATAAGTTGGCTAGTCGACTACTTAATACAAATCGAGACCCAACAGTCAACTGCTAAGAATCTAACAGTTGGCTGCTAAGCCTCTGTCTACACTTCTGGGTTTCTAAGAGCATGACAATCGACTGCTTAATGCAGACCCGGGCTTAACATTTGACTGCTAGGAATCTGGCAGTTGGCTACTAAGCCTCTTTTTACACTTCTAGGTTTTCCAGGAACACGGCATTCAGCTGCCCCTACTTAGTAGTTGGCTGCTATGCTCCGCTGTAGTTTAGAAAGTATAATTTTGATAACAGTTTATAATGTACTCCATTTTCAATTCTAAACACATAAGCTTAATTTCCATACAACAAACTTTACTTCTCATAAAACATTTCTCATCCATTAGCTCAAACATGGTACATTCAAGGAAAACTAGTCTATACCTCTAGATGAGCACAACCCAGCCCTTCCAATCTATTACAAGCACATACATAAGCATATATTCAGCAACACAACATCCCATAGAAATAGAAAAGCATATAGAATGTAGGTTTAACCCCAATCTCAGTTCAAGCAGTTAGAAATTCATATTTTGCAGCAATAGTAAACTTCTCAAAAAAGAAAAGTGTTGAGGATGGATTGCTACCCCGATTCCTTACAAATTTGTGTGTTGGATGTGTTAGAAAGGCTCTCCCCTTGTTGTAGGACTGATTTCTAGCCTTATATCTGCCTTTCCTTCAGCAAAATCTCTCCTTCCTTGCCCTAGCTTGCCCTTTTCTCTCTTTATCCATCCCTCTACTTCTCTCTCTAAAAATGCTGAAGGTTGGAAGTGTGGGAAGGTTTAAGGCTGCTGCTAGGGTTTAAGGGATTCTAGGAAATTGCTATTTGGTCCTTGAGCTATTTTGTCCTCTTAGACTCCCTTATATTTTCCCTTTTCAATTGAGTCCCTAACCATCTCTTGCTAAATCTTTATTTATTTCCTTTCAATTTAGCCCTAGGCTAATGCAACTATATGCACTAATGCAACATACACAAGGATTAAACATTAAATTAACAATTATCAAACATTTCTTTAATCATAATTATAGTGGATGTTACAAAAAGACATCACTAAATATGTGAATGCTTGTCTTGTCAATAGGTAAAGATAGAGCATCAAAGACCCGCAAGTTTATTGAGACTACTAGAGATACCGGAGAGGAGGTGGGATTAGGTAACCATGGATTTTGTGGTAGGATTACCCAAAACTCTAGCTGGTTATGATTTTATATGAGTGATAATGGATAAATTGACCAAATCTGCTCATTTCTTTCTCTTAGAAAAGCTAGCTTAAATATACCTTAGCGAAATTGTGAGGTTATATAGAGTACCATCAGGCATAGTGTCAGACTAAGACCCTCGGTTTACATCTAGGTTTTGGCAGTCCCTAAAAAGAGCATTAAGAACCTAACTTAAGTTTAGCACTAGTTACCATCCTTAGACTGATGAACAATCAGAAAGAACGATACAAACCCTGGAAGACATGTTGAGAGCATGTGTGCTAGAACAAAAGTGAAGTTGGGATAGGTACCTACCTTTGATAGAGTTTGCATACAATAACAGTTATAACTCTACTATAGGTATGGCACCATATGCTGCTTTGTACAAGAGGAGCTGTAAGTCACCCTTAAGTTAGGTAGAAATGGGGGAAAGTATGCTGTTGGGACCAAAGATTGTACAAGAGACCACTGATCAAATCAAGATGATCAGGGAAAAGATGAGAGTTACCCAGTAGAGATAGGAAAACTATGCCGATAGAAGGAGAAATCCTTTGAGAGTGTCACCCACCATGGGTATTGGTAGACATATAAAGACAAAGAAATTAGGTCCCCGATTCTTAGGACTATTCCAAATTCTGAAAAGAGTTGGTCCGATCACCTACCAAATTGCCCTACTTCCCTACCTGTCAAACTTGCATGACATCTTTCACGTCTCGTAACTTCAAAAATATATCCCAGATCACATGCATGTATTACGGAATTAAACTATAGTATTAAAGGAGATTTTAACTTATGAGTCTACTCCTGTTGAAATCCTAGATTTTAAGACTAAACAACTCAGGAAAAAAGTAATCCCCATGGTTAAGGTACTTTGGCAGGAAGTAGTAACCCAGGAGATGATGTGGGAGAAAGAGGATGACATGAGACAACAATATCTAGAACTGTATACAAGTAAGAATTTTAAGGACAAGATTCATCTAAGGGGGGAGGATTGTAATGTCTATTTCCTTGAATTTTATTTTGATGATAATTTTCAAAAAATTTCTCTAAGTACTTAAATGAAATAAGAAATTTGGGACCTCAAATGAGAGGGACTAAAATGTGATTTTTACATTTTACTAGAAGGTCCCTAAAGTTTCACCCATTTTACCTTTTCCCTTTATTTTATGCACCTTTCCCTCTCATGCCCAAAGAAAGAACCGAAACTTCAGAGAAGAAGGAAAGGAAGGAAACCGAGAAAAAGGGAAAAAAGAACAAAATCAAAGTGAAGCATCCAATAGCTAGATTTCAGGTACGAGATCCTTACTCATAGCTTAATAAACATCTCGAACATCATTTAAGAGTAGATTTTTGCTACTAAAATGCATTAAATCTTCTAAATTTGGGGGGGGGGGAATAAAAATAGCTAGGTTAAGGCATTTTCAGATTTTCTGGATTTATGGAGTAGAAGGATCGATCTTAAGGTAGCTTGAGGTTAAAAATATGTTTCTGAACTGAAATTCATGATCTTTAACTTCCATTTGGTAATTTCTAAGCTTAAATCAAAATTTTCACCTAGATTTCACTATTCATCTAATTTGCATATGTGGATTTGTTGTATGATTGATGTTTAAACCTAAAATTTACTGGTTTTTGGACTGAAATTATTAAAATATAGGATCATGCATTTTACAACTGAAATAGACTAGAATCTGGACTAGGATTTTGTGAAAACCAGCATTTTTGAATTGTTTAAGAACAAGGCAGTCGATAGATAGCATACATCAGTCAATTATCGTGTTTTAGACAAACCTAGAATTTCATACAGAGGCATAAAAGTCAACTGCTAGCCTTGTGACAGTCGACTAGAGGCCCTCCAGAAAGCAAGCAGCTGACTACTAGCTCTATGGCAGCTGACTGGTAGCCTTCTGACATGAGAAATGACTTCTAAAACATGAGTTGGAAATCCTTAGTTTCCACTGGAATAAGGTTCAAACTGTCATCATACATGGAATTTACATGTGTTAGGTGATAGGTAACATGAAACTAGGAAGAAAAAGGAAAATTTAGAGGAAAACCCATAGTAAGACGCTAAGCGTTAATTGCATATATACATAGTTAGAGGCAATTAGTATAAAATTAAGTTGTTTCCTCAGTAAGTGATTTGTAAGGATAACTCAGAAGTGAAAGAGGAAGACCCTGGTCAGGAGAGGAGTAAATGGTTAAGGTAGAGTAATCTACACTCCTCTGTCTTCAAATAATGTTGTGAATTGCTTGTGGTAAGTAAACATTTTTTATTGAAATGAGAAATATATGATGAAACCAATTTGTGAAATGCAAAGTTTTCTTATAAGTATAGAAATATTGCCTATATGTGTTAGAGATACTTGTTGCTGCTTGATGAGATTGACTATTGGGTTATATGCTCATAGAGATGGACGAAACTTAGGGTGGACATTCAAAGGCTAGTATGAGACGGTCGTTGAATGTTCCTGATGTAGACTACTTTATAAAATTTATCTATTTTTATCTAATTGGTTTGTATTTGTTAGGGGTTACTCGTTAAACCAAGACAACCCTGCGAGAGACTTAAGCAGTAAAGGGTGCATGGTCTATATTGGGTGACGTTTTGGTTTAAGTGTAATACCCTAAAACCTCGGTATTTGTCGACCATATGTATGTATTTGCCGTATAGTCAGGAAAAAGGTTGAGACTAGCGATGTGAACATGCCGGGGGATGCCCTGGAATTGATACTCACCTATCCTTGAGTGGGTGATTGGTATGACGGATCACACTCACAAAATATGATGACTTTTTCGGGTGATTGGTGTTACATATCACACCCAACTATTTTTGGGTGATTGGTGTTATAGATCACACCCAACTAAAACCAAAATGAATTTGACAAAAACAGCGTGCAATGAGATAAAGATCATATGATATTGTGGTATATGCAGGATATGTGAATTTGCATTAACATAGGACTTGTTGTGCAAAAGAAATTTACAGGCTTTATTGAAAGAAATGATTTATAAATTAAATAATACTATACTCTTATAAATTTACATAATTTCACATATTTGTTGAATTGAAAGCATATAGTGATTCACATATGAGTTTCAATAGATTTTTGGGGAGGTGTTTTCTGTGCTAGAGTCATAGCTAGACTTACAACTATTTGGCAACTATTTATATTGTAAATTACTCTATTGGGATTTTTATATCTCATTAAGTTGTTTTTTCAGATGACTTGGTCCAAGATATGCTTAGGAGTTAGCTAGGCATGAGAGAAATGTCAAGCTACAAGGCATGCTAGAAGGATTATACAATTTTAAGTTGAATTAGCTTGTAGGCCTTGGTTTGTACATATGAATGGTGATTGTATAATTAGTTGTTTAATATTATGTGAGGTTGACTGCTAAAATGGAAATATTGAGGTTGAGATGTAAATTTTTTATGGAAACATGAATTTAGTAGTCGCTTTATTGCTAATTATGTCTCAATTGACTCTAAATGGTTGTATTAAAATTATATATTCCAAAGTGTATGATAGGATGATTGGTGGTATTAGCTATGCTATGCAGGAAGGTGGTTGAGTAGAATTTGAATGGACTAAAGTAAGAGTCTATTTGGGTTACACTCAACCAGTAATGGTGTAACACCCCTTTAGCCTATGGTTCCTTTTAGGTATTTAGAAAGATATAATATGAAAATAATTATCAGAGTATTGGTGTTACTATTACCTCTACCCGAGTCCAATTAAAACTTTTACTAAGTGAATTAATTAAATGTCATTTGGGTGGGTCTCTACTCTCGGATTCTCTCAATATCACATCAGAATAAACACATATAGCATACACCTGAATTAACTATACATAGACATGCCTTATTAATTAAATATAATCAATTAACTATTGGGTATGGAGGCAACAATCCTGCCACTCATAAACCTATTAAATAGTCTAATCATCAATCCAGCTTAATTCATATACAGATAAGTTAGAATAGGCTACAAAATAATCCTACACTAGCCTTTCTCAAATTATCATGAAAGCTAGCTCAATCCTAACGTGTACTTATACTATCCAAAATAAACAGTTTTGTGCCTAGATTGGACACTTCTACAAACCTTACCTTCTTACTATTGTGAGAAATAAATCTCAGTAGCAATACAACCAGTTACAAAATCCATTAACCTGTACCCACAGTGCTGCATACGAGAAAAACCTCTACATTCTTTCATAGAACATATAACATACTATGGAGATGCAATAAGTGAAGCATTTAATAATGGTATATACTCATGTGTATGCATGTGCATTTAAAACATATCAACTTTAAAACATAGGAAGTGCATTCATCATCATTTTCATCATAAAACATTTTCCATAGGGTAATAAATATGCCTTTTGAGCAGAAGGAAACAATCATAAGATATGAGTTATCGAGAGTGTCGCCTAGTAACTACTCCACGTACCACTACATACATGAATGAGCTATCCTGGTGATTAACTATGCCACTACAGTATTTGAGCTATCCTCTTGACTAACTGTGCCACTACGGTAACCCTACTGCATAGTACTACCGAGGTGTCCCCCAACCGAATCCAACGTACAATCTCAATAACTCACGAGATCATTGTAAAACCTCTGTATAGGTCCTATCCTCTCCGTTTCCATGGATCATGAGGCTATAGAATCACCACCCCTCTTCCAGTGGATCATGCTCCCGGTATGCTATTCTCTAACATATACACTAGGGTGATTCGGCTCATGCCCATGGTTATGCTTTAACCTTAAGTAAGCGTTTCTTTACGGCCCTTGGAAGACACACTAACTTAGGGTTCACAACCATCACGATGTTTTAAAGTCATCTATGTTCAAGTGGATGTTTAACCATCCTAATACATGGCACAACCACGGAATGCCAACGACCGTCCAATACTGACAATCGGTCACTCGACTCATGAGCCTATCTACCACTAGTGCATATGCCTAGGATACTTCACTCGTCCTTTTTGATGTCTCTCCGCTCCCTTTTGCATCACTATCACAAGGACCATTCTCATCCAAGTGAAAAGTGACTTTATCCTTTGCACATTACCTAAAACTCCTAGTTTCCTTGCTTACCCCTGTTGTGAGCCCTCGTTTAAGTTAGTATGAAGAATGACTAAGCTCAATTGCCATTAAAAACCTCATTTCGCAAGTTAGAGGGCTGCCAGTCAACTGATGGAAGGCTAGCAGTCAGCTGGTGGCTTTCTAGAATGCGTTCTGGGTAAAAATATGAGCCCGACAGTCAACTGCTAGGACTACCAGTCGACTGCTTAGTGAAAACCTAGGCCCGACAATCGACTGTTAGAAACTTGGCAGTCGGCTGCTAAACCTCTGTCTGCACTTTTGGGTTTCCAAGAACACATGATCATTGCGAGGATAACCGATCCGCTTAGTGCGAACCAGACCCGATAGTCGACTGCTAGGTGTCTAGCAGTCGGCTGCTAAGCCTCTGTCTACACTTTTAGGTTTTTCAGGAACACAGTAGTCGATTGCCCCTGCTTAGCAGTCGAATGCTATGCTCCACTGCAGTTCAGAAAACATGATTTTGATAAAACCCAGTCCAGCATGCATTCTATTTTCAAATATAAACATATGAGCTTAATTCCCATACAACAAACTTTACTTTTCATTAAACATTTCTTGTTCATTAGCTCAAACATGGTACATTCAAGGAAATATAGTCTATATATCTAGATGAACACAACCCAACCCTTCCAATCCATTGCTGCACACATATGAGCATACATTCAGCAACACAATGCCCCATAGAAATAGAAAAAAATATAGAATGTAGGTTTGAACCCTAACTCAACTTAAAACATTTAAAATCACATTTTATTAGAAAAGTTCTACACATTTGTGTGTTTGGTGTGCTAGGATGACTCTCCCCTTGCTATAGGATGAATTTCTGGCCTCAAATTCGCCTCTCCCTTCAGAAATTCTTCCTCTCCCTCTTGTCCTAGCTCTCTCTCTCTCTCTACTCGCCCTTGATCTCTCTCTCTCTAAGTTTTTGAAGTTTGGGCATTATGGGAGGGTTTAGGGCTTCATCTGGGGTTTAAGAGAGGTTTTGGAAATTGCTATCTAGTCCCTAAGCTCTTTTGCACTTTTAGACTCGCTCTTCTTTCCCTTTTCAATTAAGTCCCTAGCCACCTCTTGCTAAGCCTTCATGTATTTCCTTTCAATTTAGTCCTTAAGCTAATGCAACTATATGCACTAATGCAACATACACAAGCATTAAACACCAAATTAATAATCATCAAACATCTCTTTAATCATAATTGGAGCGGATGTTACAAATGGCCCTCTAAGTTTCCTAAAAGGAAAAAGGGAAAATTATTGAGGTTATTTTACATTTCCTTTAGTTTACTCTGATGTGTTTAATTGTAAGGTATGATAAAAGGGGTCGTTACACTTAGCCTATGGTTCCTCTTAGTTATTTAAAAGGTATAATATAACAATATAATGACAATGGCATGTTACTATTACTACTACCCTAGTAAATTTTAAAATTTTACCAAGTTGATTAATTGAGTGCCATTTGGGGTTGGGTTCTCACTCTAGAATCGCAGCAGAATATCAAATCATATATACATATAATATACTCTAGATAACTATATACAAACATGTATAATTACTCATTAGTAAACTTTAAAATTTACTATTGGTATATAGAGGCAACATCCTTGCCACTTAAAGCCCCATTAAAATATCTACTAACAATTTCTAGTTAATCCATTTACATCTATGTTAATATAGGCTATACAAGAGATAATCTATACTAGCCTTTCTCAAAAATCATAAAGACTAGTACCTAATGAACATGAGGCTATACTATCCAAAATGGATATTTCTATGTATCCATGAAGGGTACCTCTCCCCAGGTTACCTTCCTCTCCAACCAAGGGACTTACACATCTAGTACACGCTAGCACACATGTGAGAAATTAATCTCAGTAGCAATGCAACATATTTTGAAATCCACTGACTTGTACCACCATACTTATATAGAGAACCTCTACATTCTTCCTTATCATGAAAATGTAATACATACTATTGGAATGCAGTGCATGTAGCATACTCTCATGTCATATGCTCAGATTTATGCATGTATTGGTGAAAAATATTAACTTTATAATATGGGATGTCCATTGATCATCATTTTCATCACAAAACATTTACTAGGGTAATAAACATGCCTTTTAATTTTACCTATGAGCAGGAGAAACAATCATAACATACAAGTTATCAGAAGCGCTGCCTAGCGAATAACTCTATGAACCACTACATACATGAATGAGCTATCCTAGTGACTAACTGTGCCACTACAATAATTCTATTGCATAAGTATTGTCTAAGGTGTCCCTCAATCGAATCCAATTATAATCTCAATAACTCATGTGATCACTGTAAAACCTCTAAACAGGTCATATCCTTTCTACTTCTGCAAATCGTAAGGCTATGGAATTGCCACCCCTTACTAGTGGATCACACTCCCAGTATGCTATTCTCCAACATATATACTAGGGTGATTCAGCTCATGCTTATGGTTATGCTTAACCTTAAGTATGTGTTTCTTAATGGCCTTTGGAAGATGACACTAACTTAGAGTTTGCAACGATCATGGCATTTTCAAAATCATTTAAGTTCAAGTAGATATTTGACCATCCTTATTTATGGCATAACTGTGGAATGCCTAATGGTCGTCCTATACCGACAATCAGTCACTCAATTATGAGCCTATCTACCACTATCACATACATTTAGAATACTTTACTCTTTCCTTTCTCATGTTTTTCTACTCCCTTTGTATCACTATCACAAGGGTCCTCTCATTTGAGTGGCACGTGACCTTTTCTTTTGCATATTACCCAAAAGTATGTAGTTTCCTAGTATGGTTATGTTGCAAGCCTTAAACAAAGTGGTATGGAGGATTACTAAGCTTAATCTTTGGTAAAAATCATGGTTCACATGTTGAAGGGCTATTAGTCGACTGGCAGAAGACTAGCAATCAGCTGATCATCTTCTGGCATCCTCAGTTCACAAAATAGTAAGCTAACAGTTAACTGATGGAAGGCTAGTAGTCGACTAGTTTCTCTCTAGAATGTTTCCTAGGAAAAACAAAGAACACGACAGTCAGCTGCTAGGGTTACCAATTGACTGCTATATAAGAAACTCAGACCCGACAGTCGATTGATAGGGCTACCAATCGGCTGCTACGTCTAAGTATACGTTTCTGGGTTTCTCAAGAACATGACAATCGACTGCCACATGCTACCATCAACTGTTATGTCTGCGCCAATTCTAAAAATACATTTTTGAGATTACCCAGCCCAAATTTCAGCCCCTTCCAAGTTTAAAAACATATGAGCTTAGTTTCCATACCAAAACCTCATTTTTTTCTAAACATTCCTCATCAATATGCTCAAATGTTATGCATCCAAGGAAAACTAACATATTCTACTTGATGAACAATAACCCAATCCTTTCCATCCTTTACAAGCACAAATTAGCACAACATTTTAGTAAGCAGCACCCAATAGAATTGGAAAACATATAGAATGTAGGTTTAAATCCCAAACACAGTTCAAATTGTTCATAAATAGCATTTCTCAACAATAGCAAACATTTCTGAAATAGGATTAGGTTGAGTTGCTACCTTGATTTCCTGAGTAATGTGCATGTAGGATGTGTTAAAATGGCCCTTCCCTTGCTGTAGAACAAATCCCTAGCCTCAAATCACCTTTCCTTCAAGCTTATCTCTTTCCTTTTGCCCTAATTCAGTCTCTCTCTCTACTCGCCCTCCACCTTATCTCTTTAAAATCTACTGAAGTGTGACTTATATCAAGGTTTTAGGGTTTTTGAAATATAAGTCTCCCTATTTGCATTCCAATCTTTGGCTTATTTGTGACTTTGGCATAATTGATCTTTCCCTTTTCGATTTAGTCCTTAGCCACACTTTAACTCAGCTTTTATTCCTTTCAACTAAATCCCTAAACTAATGCAACTATATGACATCAATGCAACATACACAAGCATTTAAATTTAAATTAACTAACAAACATCTCTTATACATATTAGTAGAGGATGTTACATGTTGTGCCTCTTCTATTGTGTTGAGTGAAGCTATAGCGATGAGATTGGGTTTAGAGGTAGAAAAGGTGAAAGGCTTTGGGAAGATTCAAATATATTTTAATTGTTTAGAGGTTATCTATGTTGATTGAAAATTTTTTTTCCATTAGTGTAGATATTGTGAGCTTTAGGAAAGATTTTAAGGTCTGCTCTTTTACTTGGATTAGATGTAATAATTTAGCAGCTGATTAGCTAGCTGGTTTGGACATAAATAGCATAAGCCCCTTGGCTGTGTTTTGTCCCCTCTACCCTTGTTGGCCTCTATTATAGTTGCTGAAGGTGCTTGTTTAACTGGGATAACAAATTGGGTTTGGTTGTGTTTTTGAGATTTTGATTCCTCATTTGTTGGTTTGGTTGATGTGAGAATGTGTGTTGGTGTGTATAACACCTCAATCTTATAGCCATTTTCATTCAATACTTATTTTATAAACCATTTGGCTACAAGCTACAAGACTGGTGTGTTACCTTTACATTTAACCTTAATTATTACTTGAGTATGATTTTAATTTCATTTTAATTTCTATTTAATATGTGATTAGGTTTGGGTCCCTTTACTCAAGTATATTTTTCATACATTAGACAGCAAAAGACTAAACGGTGGAAACGTAATAATAATAATATAATGGAAGATAAACATCATTTATATATATTCTTCCATCAAATATTTACAATGTCCGACAAGACATATATTTCTAGATATGTGAAGTGTAGTTAGTTTATCAGGGTAATGTGTAATATCTGCATTTTTATTTATTTTTGGTATGTTTTAAATTCCTAAAATTAGTACTTTCATGCCTGAATAATTGTAATTAAATTGTCCTAATTTCCTATGGACAAAGGATGGACTAAACTGAAAGAAAAGACAAAGGACCAAAGTGAAAAGGAGAAAAGTTTATTAAATAATAAGCGTCATCATGACTTTGCACGCAAATTGAGGTACATTTATTACGCATAATCATGATACTGGAAAAATATGTAGATATTTTTAAAAAATGATTACTTTAGAAAATATCTAAAAAGTAATGATTACCTTTAAAAAATATCTAAGGGTAAAATAGAAATTTACCATAGGGGTAAAATGATAATTTTACCAAAGGGATAAAATTGTCATTTTGGCAAAAGAAAAATTGTGAAATTCCAAGCATATCCCTCTATCTCACTGCTCTTTTTGATTAAATTGGAAGGGTATTTTGGTTATTTTGCCTCAAAGGGCAAAATGGTCAATTTACACCCAAAATAAAAGCCACGTTTTCTTCTCCCTCCTTTTGGCAAAAACTGTCATGAAGCTTTGGTGAGGGGGAGAACCGTGAAGTTAAAGGAGTTTGAGGGAAGAGTTCAAGTGAAGGAAAAAGCCAAGAAGATCCATTTCCATTGCAAACTTAAGGTAGTTAGACATCCCTTTGCTATTATTTTCATGGATTAAGTATTTTTCAAGCTTTTATCCTCCATTCATGGCTACCATGAATAGTAGCAAAATTTTCTACATTCTTGTTTTGCATGATTTTCTATTGGAAAAGTGATTAAAGTGTTATATGGATGCATTTTTAAGTGTTTCTTGTATGGATTAAAGTGTTATGATGAATTTGAGAAATTTCCTTCCATTTTCATGAAAGATTTGTTTTTCAAGAAAGTAAACTTCTAATGTATCGATTGTCATGAAATTAATGGGTAAAAGTTGTTTTGTGACTTTTTAATGATAAAAATAAGATAAATAGCATGATTGAAGGAAAACTAAAAATTTTTCCTTAAATTTCCCTTGCTTGGCTGAGAGAGAGTATGTGGGTGTAAAAAGGAAAATTTGATTTGCAAATTATTTAAAGAAGATGATGATGATTTTGGTCAAAAGGAAAGAAGAAAAGGAAAGAGATGTGCAAAAAATGGCTTCTCCTTCCTTATTTTAACCAAGAATACAAGTGAGTGGAGAGAAGAGTTTACAATCATTATTTTAATGAAAAAGGACTATTTTCATTCGGTGAAGGAGATGGAAGAGAAAAGGGAAAGTAAATTTTTTAATAGAATTATATTCTCTTCTTTTCTACATTAGCCGAGAAAGTTTGAGAGTGGAAAGGAAATCTTGTTTGTATTTGTTGTTGATGATGGTTGGTCATAAGGAAAGAGAAAAGGATAGTGATTTTGCAATAAAAAATTCCATTGGTTCCACTTTTGTCTTATCTTGACTGAGAATGCAAGTTGAGTGAAGAGAAAAATTTCATTCATTATTTTGACAAGAACAACCTTTTCACTCAATGAGAAAGATGGGAGAAAAATGGAAATAATTGTTTAAGTCATATGACATGGTTAGCTTGTCCCTTTTACATTGACTAAAAACTTAATGTAATATGAAGGTCATATTGGTTTCTCTTTCTTCTTATTTGGCCGAGAAAGATACAAAAGGTGAGAAAAATAAAATTTTTACATTAACTTTGATTTAATGCCACATATGTTTGGTTATGACATGGAAAAAGAAGGAAAAATATTTTATAAATGAAATCATAATATCCTTTTCTTTTTTCTTTCACTTGATCGAGAAAATCATCATAGTAAAATACAAGATAAATTCAATTTGGCTAGCTCTTGGTTTCAAGTAATGGGAATTAGGAAAATTTATTCTTTATTCAATTTATCCTATTTTCTTCATTTTGGATATTTTGGCGGAGACATAAAGGCATTTCCATGAGAATTTTTTATTGTGTTTGTTTTAGTCTTGGCCAAAATATATTAAAAAGGAGAAATAAGATACTAAGAAATTATCCGTTATGTAAATTATTAATTTCATGACATCTTTGTATTAAAAGTGTGTAGTTATAAAATGGAAGGATAAATGTTTATATGTATATAGATATGTATGCATTATATGAACTATTTTGAGAGAAAAGATATTTAGAAATGCATACATAACTATAATGAAATGATTAGTAATGAAAAGCATAGTATCATGATAGAGTTATAGAATAAATAAGGGAAACAAAGAAAAGATAAAGGAAAACAGACAAAGAAAGGAAAACATACATTATCAATGAGGAGAACTTAGAGGAAGTATTTTTAGTATATGTTCTAGGATAGATAGGTTTGTAACTGAATAATTGACTGTCGGTATGGGATTGCAGTTAGTTATTCCACAAAATATGGAATTACAGTGATGATTGCAAATTCTAAGTTAGTGTAACCTAAAATGGCCAATAAAAAGGGGACATTTACTTAGAATTTAGCATAATCATAAGTACAAACCAAATCATCCTAGGTCATATATTAGAGATAGCGTACTGGGAATATGATCCACTGGAAAGGTGTGGTGATTCTGTAGCACCATGATCTGCCCAAAAGCGGAGAGTAAATGATCTGTCTATAGGAAACAGTGATCCCGTGAGTTTAATTTTCAACATGTTATTAATCTGCTCAAAAGGCAGTAATTATGATATAGAGAAGTACTTGGATCCACTGGGGGACACCTCAGGTTGTACCAGTGACATCTGTCACACCATGGATAGAGAGAAAATTATCTCACTCATGTACATAGTAGTGCGTGGACAAGTTCATCTAGTGGTTGTCCCTATACTCTTAAGTATCTATATCATTGTATGTGGCTTAGCCAATGACATATGCCTATTTTCCTTATGTATTATGATTGTTTTCCTATGAATATTGATGTTGTTTTCCTATGAAAGACTAATATATCTTATGTTCATGATACTATGAGGATATCTATATGGTGAACTTACATGATATACTAATGTAGTTATTACTCTAAAATGTATACCATACACATTGATGAATTATATCTTGAATTCCAATAGAAATAAATGTACATGAAATTAAAGAATGTAGAATGGTTTTTCGTATCACTACGATGGTACATACCAGTGTTTTAAAAGAAAATGGAATGTCTAACTATTGAAAATTTATTTTTCACTATAATAACTGGTGTGTATCAGATGACAATATATCTAATTTGGCTTGAAGTTGATATTGCATTGGTGGAAATACCTTGGTTGGGCCCCTTCACCTATGTTCAAAATATATATGTAGTGCATGTAATAGAGGTTTCTCCTATAAAGAGGAGTTGAACTATCTATCTTTTGAGATCATATGTAAATAACTAGAATATAGCCCTCTCATCTTGATTAAATATATGTTTTGAGAAAAAGTCAGGATGAGTCATTTTTGGTTGTACATAATCATGAGGGTATATATGTTTGGATATGTGAAAGTAATGGTGGATGATAGATATTTTGTAAAAAGGGTTTGAGTGGCAGGTTTGTTGCCTCCTTAACCTGGAGTATTGTAAACACTTAACATATCCAAAAATATATGTATGACGTTGTATCTATTATATGAAAATATATGAATGATGTTTTTGGTATATGAATGTTTTTAATATTTAGTTTCCGTTGCGATGCAATTAAGTAAGAAACTTGAGTACCATGTCTCAAACCTAATGTAATATAAATTACAAAGTTAATAATTTTACTCAGGTTATAAATAAGGATAAAGATAAATATAATATCCCAGTATTTTGGCAAATGAATTATTAAGTAAGTATTCATATAAAAGCTATAAGATTTGGGTGTTATATAAGGAGGCAACAACCCTACCACTCAAACCCTTTCCTCGACCAGTGAGATTTCTCCCTTTCGTCCCTAATGAGGCTGGTTTAACCTTTTAAAAATTAAGCTCATGGGATTACTGTGATCTCACAGATCATTTCTCTCCACTTTTAAGGCGGATCATGGTGTTATAGAATCACCATCCCTTATCAGTGGATATAATTCCTAGTAAGTTATTTCCTCTATATAGACTAGGATGATTTGGCTTGTACCCATGATTATGCTAAACTCTTAGTAAATGTCCCTTTTTGTTAGCCATACTAAGTTACACAAACTTAGAATTTGCAATAATTACTGTGTTTTCTAAATTTCTTATACCCGAGTGGATGTTTTACCATTTAAATTTATGATATAACCGTGGATGCCCAACAACTGTCCCATACTGACAATTGGTCACTCGGTTACAACCCTATCTATCCTAAAACATACATTGAAAAAATTCCTCTTAGTTCTCTTCCTTTTTATTCTATGTTTTCTTATCTTTTCTTTCCTTTCATTCCATTCCATTCTTTCATTTTTCATGATACTTCTTTGAATATATCTATATATATCCATTTTCTTTCTTTCACTTTTATGTTTCTTCTTTCATGATATATGCATATATATATCCTCTCTTTCTTTCATTTTCATATTGTTCACAATATATATATATCCTTTTCTCACAATACATATATATATGTATATAGATACATCATTCCCTTCTTATTGGGACACTCTTTCAAGGTTAGCATTTCATGGCTAGTAGGTTGATGTTTCTTATTCTATACAAAATTTCTTGATGTGAATTGTCCATTTTTGTGAACATTTTGTGTAATTTTATTCTAAAAAATCACCTAAGTTGCATTATTTTTCATTTTCAGGCATTCTATCAAGTCATCATCAGCAAACGGAGAAATTTTGAGCCTAAACAGCCTTCAGAACACTTAAAATAGGCCATTTAGGCTAATTTTTCTTATTGGGCCTTAGATCGGGCTGATTTAGGGGAAAAACATGAGGATCCGCATGAGAAAAGCAAGTAGACCCGAAAACCCACAAAAGACCCAAAGCGTAGCATTTTGAAGTGGAAAAGGAATAGTGGAAATTAGAGCTGGGAATAGTGCATGGCCATCTTTTGCATTATGTGAGGAGAACAGCCTTGCAAGGGAGAGAAGAACCGAAATAGAGTGTCCGACCGGAGTTCCACGGTGGCGCGACCTCACCTGGCAACAAGAGACGACGGGCGAGCTACCACTACCGTGCATTGCCGTTAAAAAGCAACAGATTGGCGAGAAAAGATGCGCGATCCGAGAGGAAACCCGTTTGAGTTCGCGGTTGTTTGGGGCCTTTTTTGGACAATCCACTAGCTGCTATCACCCTTGCAACCTTCATCAACTCCTCTGCCACCTTACCTCAGCTCACCGGCCGTCGAAACTGCCCGGATCGTGAGATCCGCAGACGGACTCGATTTGCAATTCGATTGCATTTGAAGCTAATTTTGCCGCCATCTGTCTGAGCTACCACAAAAAATTAGTCCTCAGTTACTCAGCGCCTCCCCTGCGACCCTCCACCTCACCTCTAGACACCGTTGCTGTAATTTTTCGTTGAGTACCCATTGACCCGAGGATCTGACCTGGCTCGCGACCCATTTTTCTGGACAGCTTGGAGTTAATTTTTTTGGCATTTTTTTGGCAGATTTTTGGTCCTTTTTCGTTGGTTTTCTGGTGACCAATCCGTGTAATGACCATTGGACAATTGAGAAGACAAGATTGCATAAATTTTTATTATATTTTAACTACTGTTTAATGAATTTTTTGATGGATTTTCTGCTGTTGGATTGTGTGTTATCTGTAAATGTGTGGCTAAACTTGTAAAATTCATTAAGGTTCCTATCTATGTTGGATTGCTATTTTAATTTTCATGGATAATTGAATGTTGGTTATGTGATCTCCGTTACTTTTATGAACGAACGCTCATGTTTTCGTTGGCAAGACATTGCAATGAAAGCTAATTAGATTTCTTTTTGAGATCAAGAGATGATAATTGAAATTGGACACCTAATTGTAACGGGTAATTAATTTTTGCTTAGAGATGAGGTTAATTAATTGCTGGATTAAGGAGTAGTTATCCTTAATAGTAGTGGATTAGACCAATAATGCTGATTTAAAATGTACCATTAGGAAGAACCAGCCAGTGGTAGATTTTATGTTTAAGAAATTCATTGAGACCGACAGAGAATTTGAATTAGAATTAGAATTCACTCACAGGTAGCATAGTCAGATTTAGTAATCCATTATCCTTTGTGTGTTTTCCAACTAGTATAGGTTCCCTAATGGATTTGCATTTCTTGCCTTCGTATATTTTCTTCTATTCCTTGTCGCTGGTAGTTTATCATTGCTTGTAGTTAGACGTTAGTTTAGATAAAAATTAATCACTTTAATTGCTAGGCTAGATAACAGAGAACAAGTAGTAACTCTGGGCTGTCCTGTTCCCGAGAAATACGACCTTGATACTCACCATTGCACTAGGCTGCATCGATAGGTTCACTGCCTTAGGTGTAGTTGCATAAGTAGTATTGGCATCACAACATCAAAGGTAATTCATCAAGCAAACCATCATAAACATCATTATCTCTTTCTTTCTTGCCTATGGCAAAAGTAATCGACACATACATAGACTTTATTCATACAAAATTCCTCCATGGTGCTCTCTACCAACATTCAAGAAAAGGGGAAATAAAGGAGTTCTATTATTAACATCAATTCCTCTCTCTCTCTTGTTTATGGCCAAATCAATAAACACACATATTGACTAAAATCATGCAAAATCCTCCCTATGGTATTCCATGAAAGCTCTCAACCACTAAGTAAGGAGAGGGGAATTAAGGGAGTTCCAAACCATTTCTTCCCCTTTTCCCATTTTCATCAACATATAAGCATGAAAACATCATTATCCCTCAATCTCCATGCCAATCATAACCATACACAATTAATTCAACAAGAAGGATTTTTCATGAAACATGGTGAACTAAACCATAAATTTTCAATAGTCCATTCAAACAACAATTCTAGCATTCACAAACATATTCATACACCCATTTAAGCAAAACCCAATAGAAATTCAAGATTAAAAGAATGTAGAGAGCAAAACCCTCACAATTCATGAAACCATGAAAATCTTTCTATCCATCAAAAGAGACAACAAAACATAAATTAAGAGGATTAGGATTGTTTAGCTACCTTGAAAGTGAAGAAATCTAGCTCTTGCTTGCCTTTTTCCCTTTAGGTTTCCCTTCTTCTTCTTCTCCTTCACCTCTCGGGCTTCTCTCCTTCTCTCCCTTTCCATCACTTTCTTTCCATTTCCATAAAGGAAGATGTCTTATTAGCTTTAGAAAAAATGAACATTTTGCCCTTTATACCAAAATGACTATTTCACCCTCCATTCATCCTCTAAATTTCAAAAAGTGTAGGGAGATGGCCTTTAAGGGAATTTTCATGAAGTTTCTAAGTGAAATGACTATTTTAACCTTGAGATAAAAATTATCATTTTATCCTTGGGTGAAATTACCATTTTTCCCCTAAGATATTTTCCTAAGGTAATAATGACTTTTAGATATTTTCCCTCACATATTTTTTCGAAGCAATAATTAATTTTAAGATATTTTCAAACATCATAATTATGCATCATTAATATGCCCAGATATTTTCTAAGGTAATCATGATGTTTTAGATATTTTTAGAAACTTTTTTCTTTTCACTTTAGTCCTTCCACTTTTCTTTCAATTTAGTCCCTCTTTACTTTAGGAAAACCTTGGGCAATTTACACATGAACATTTAGGTATGCAATTACCAAGTTTAAGAATTAACAACACACTTGAAGATGTGAAAAGTGGATATTACATTGTGGGTTTTTGATTTTGGGTGTTTTCTTTATGGTTGTTCTTATGCTTTGTACTATTAGTTTGGGGTTACTTTACTTTGTGTAGATTTGTGCTATGGTTTGTGTTTATGATGTATTGTTGGTTTTGATCAACAAAAATTTTCATTTTCTGGCCAAAAGAAATTAGCATAAGTCATATATCCATCAATTTTTATGGCAAACTAATTTAATTGATCAAAAGTTTATTTTAAGAGAATTTAAACTTTTTTGCATATAAAAATATTAATAAATTATGGATTTTGGACTAGTAGAATGGAATAAAAAAATTCATAATTAACTTTTGAAAATTTAAAAAAATTCCAAAAAATTAATTACATATCTCTCTCATCACTAGATTGGAATATTGATTTGAAGCCTTTAAATCATGTTGATATATCATCTTCAATGACTATGTATGTGTAACAAATCTCCTTGGCCCTTGGTCTCAACATTGAAGATGAAAATGAAGAAAGAGGTGGATATATTTTTTTGGGAGCTTTTTAATAATCAAACTAGTACTCCAATCATGCTACTTATTTGGGTTTTGGAAAATTTCTATGCTACAAAGAGTTACAAGATTATCTAGGTTATTTAATATATTTTTTATGGTGGTTTTGGTATGATTTTTATTGCTCCAAATTAAATTTTTGTGCTGTTCTATGGTGGGGGAAAAAAGAGACAAAGGAGAGAGAAATAGAAGTAAGGGTAAAGAGGGAGAAAGTAAGAGGAGGAAGAAGGATGCTAACTATAAGCTAATTTGGAGAAGAAAAAATCACCTAAGATGCCTCTTAATATGTTGCCTAGGAGTTAATGGAATTAGGTTATGGGATTCATTTGAATTTTTTCAAAACATTTGGATTTATTTGAAAATAATACTTTTATAACTGATATGAATTTTTTTTTTTTTGGTGAAGTGATATGGAATTTTAAACATACTTTTCTAGGACTATAGTAAACTTTTAACCTAATATAAATGAAGGTAAATTACTTTCTCTCCTTTTGAAATATGATTTAAATTTCAAGGTCTTTCCTTTTATTATGAAAATATATACAAAATATGGATGTTTCAAAAAATGATTCCTTAAAACAAGATATAATGAATGATGGTTTCATTTAAAAAAAGTTTCAAAAAATGATTCATGGTAAGAAAAGAAATCATATAGGATATATGTACTAAGAAAATTACAAACTCCAAATTAGGCAAACTAGTAGGGGAAATAGAAAAGACTAATTAATTAACTAACTCTAGAATAAGATATAATGAATATAGGGGCATTGATGCCTAATAAAAGAAGATCCTTTTGGCTCCATGACCAACTACCCAATCAATAGCCAAAATTTCAATGTAATAAATCTACAAGAAGTTTAACATGCAAAAGTTATCATAATCAAATGATGAGTCTGAACACATTAGAAAGAGTGCATATTCTTTAACTTTTTTAGTGTCATAGATGCACAATATGCTTAATTCTTGGACTAGGAAGGGAAAGTTACTTCTAAATAAAATTTAGAGTGTGGGCTACTTAGAGTAAAGAAGATTAGTAGTTATGACACCCACGTGAGGTGGAGGCAAGGAAAGACTACCTACTCCCTCATCCCCATCCGTGCTCCCTACCATAAAGACCCTTTTTCTTTATCCCTATTTTTTGCATCCTCACAAGTCCTCATGGGGTCCTAAACATATATTTAAAAAATTAACAAAATTTAATAAAATTGTAACAGTCTATAAATATATATACTTAAAAATCAAATAGCAGGTTTTACAACAATATCACCAACTTTGAATAACAATACAACACTAAGTTTATCAAATTGAAAAACTTTAGCAAATTCATATCTTGGATAATTCATCATAGTTTGCATCCACATTTTCATCCCTATGTGTAACTTGCCTACAAAATAAACTCACAAACATATATCTTAATATAAATTATTGAAATAATATACAATTAGATATAAAATTTGTATTCCTTTTACTATCATCAACATCCATATGGCAAGAAAACATGCAACACTTTGCACTTTTTGAAGAAACTAAAAAGTAAAAATTCAAGAATTAAATTAATTGAGAAAAAGAAAAAGAAAAACATAATGTTATAAGAATTTAGTACCTAGCAATTTATTGCATATCCATTCTTGACAACACATCAATGCTTTTACTATATCTAGATTTAACCTATTGCGATATAGACCAAAAACAAGACAACTAATACTAAAGTCAAACTATGAAGCAACTGTTGAGATAGGAATAGACAAACAATATCTTTTAATCCTTTGCAAAGTAGGATATTTGACTCCAATTTTTTTTCCAATAACCTTATATGTTAAACACTTCTTCATTTGAAGCATCAAGAAAGATAAGCTTCTCTAAGGAGTAATGTAATGTTGACTTGACATTATTAGTCAAAGTAGTTTCTTTAAAATATTGAAAGTAACTACACTTCCTTTTTTCTTTCTTTGTAAGAGAACTTAAATCTGTTAATGTCAAAATAGTAGAATTACTACTTGTAAAAGCACTCTTCTTATCCTTATCTTGATATTCAACAATTAAATTTTGATAGAATGTTTTTATCTTTTCTAAATCAACTGAAAAATCATGCCTTTACATCAAGAGGAAAGAAATAATTTTCAAAAATTGCATTTTATATCTAGGCCCCAAAATAGTCTTTATTACATCACCCCAATAATGGTACTCCAATATTAATCAAATTTGGATACATATCATACTTGAAGCCATAATATGGATGGTGTTATTAGAAGAAGTAATTTGCTCTTTGAAAGACAATTTAATTCCACGGACTTCTAGAAAATGAACATTTGAAGTTGGATATGAAGCTCTTGAGAGTAACTCAATGACACAAGTTAACTACCACTTTCCAATCTTCGCTTTGCAAACATTTATATTAAAATTCATGTTGTTTCAATCATTTAAAACTTCCTTATATGGCAAAGCAAAAACAAACATCAAATATGTAGATTTCCATGAGAAAGTAACTACAAGATTCTTTGAATAAGTAATGTTCAATTGTTAATAAGTATTTTCAAATTTCTTCTCCATCTTGGGTGTTGCAGCCTAATTAAAAACACTTTCATTGATCTTTTAACAAACTTATAAATTATTGACCATCATCTTTCACTATTAAATTTAATATATGAGCTCAATGACACATGAAGTAACAACCCTCCTCCCAAGAAAAAAGACGACATTATGGTTTTATAAAAAAATGCCCTCAATCATGCAATAATTAGCGGTACCATTGTCAACAGTTAGGATTGATAACTTTCCATCAAGATTCCAATCCAAAAAATATTCAACAAAAACATCACAAAGAATCTTAGTATTATTTAGTGTGGACACATAAATGAACCTAAAAAAAATAATGATAAATATCACATGAAATAATCTATCACAAGAATGATAACTAAAAGAATCAAACATATTTAGAATAAAGTAATTAAGTGGTTACCTCACTAGCCGACTTTGCAAATTCTAGTTGTCATCAATTAAATGAGCTTCGATAGACATGTATCCTTTATTTTGATTGGATGAAATCCACATATCAATAGTTATTACAATGCAACTTGAATTCTTTTCAAGTAATTTCAATGTCTTAGATCTCTCATTTTCTTCAATATATCCTGCTTAATTGTATTGTGAGAAACCATTTTGAAAAAAGGTTGATAAGAAGCAACAAACCCACTAAAATCGATATGATCAACAATTTCAATAGGATAGTCATGAAATATTATCATCCTTGCAAATTCCACTTTCAAATTATGATGACTAAATGGAAAATTACCAACTATAATTAAGTAACCCCTATCCCTCATTGAACATGATGAGTGTGCCAAAGTTTTTATTATTGATTACTTTGGACCCCTCATGTTGCTATCCTTACAAGTTCTAATGTGGTCATGCTAGTCTTTAATACCTTGCCTAGTGTCACCACCAAGTTTTCAACCACAATGGTTGCATATTTCTTTCCACTTATAAGTTTGCACTTTTCTTAGGGACTAAAATGCAAATTCTAAAAAGTTGAGGGACCACTATGAAATTTCAAAATTTTGGAAGGGCAGAACAGTCCCAGCCCATGGAAGTTGCATAAAATTACAATGGTAAGGAGAGACAATGCCATTGTTATAAAAAGAAAAGAAAAAGGATGAAATTGACAAAATTTGCAAGAATGACATTTTTGTAAATAAGTCAAACTTTAATTCAGCCTATTTCTTCTCCTAGCTACTAGAAATGCCATGAAAGAGGGAGAAGAAGGAGAGGTGGCCGATATTCATCTTGCCTTGGAGGAGAGGAAGCTTACATCAAATTAAAAAGGGAATTACATATCCATTGGCTTTTCAAGGTAGATAAACAACTTTATGCCATTGTTTTCATGTTTTATGACAAGTTTATGGTGTTTTCAAAATTGTAAGAAAGGTGGCAATTTCTCTCTCTACATGTGTATGGTAGATTTGCATACTTGGATGTGAAATATGTTGGAAATCACTTGTGGTTGTGACTATAGATATGTTGGAAAGTATGGAAACTCATGAAATGGTAAGATTGCATAAATGGAAATTTATTTTTCTAAACCCTAAATTATGTCAATGCTGAATTTGTACTTTTAAGAGTGAGAAAATGGTATTTTTGTATGGTTTTTGCATGAATGTTGTTGTGTTGGAAGGAAAAGGATGAAACAACTCCATTTTGCTTGTTTTCTCATTTTGGCCGAATGCTAGGGTTCATGTTGGTGCTGAATTTTGGCAAAAATTTGTGCTAGAACTAGTGAGAGAAAGTGTTAGCAAATGTTAAGAGAGAGAAAGTTCAATTAGCTTTGCATTTGGGTATTTTTCTCATTTTCTAGCTTCACAAATAACCAAATAAGTGTGGATTAGTCACCTTGGCTGAATGAATGCATATGAATGATGCTGAAATTGTTCTTAAAAATTGACTTAGAAACTATATATGTCTAGTTCTAAGAAAAGAAGAGAGAGAAAATCATGGCAAGTCATACTTTGAGTAATGTTGTCAATTTAAAGTCTTACTTTTTCCCTTTAAAGGTATGCTTAAAAATGTGAAATTGTGAGATTAGATGTATGATTATCATTGATATAAACAATGAGTTAGAAAAGCATGAAAAAGGATGACTTAAAGTACACTTACAAAAATTTGAAGTGTGAGAAAATGTTAGGCATAATTATTGAAAGTGTTGCTAAAATGCTTAGATGATGAGAATAATGCTAAAAAGGAACCAAATGAGTTGAAAGTGCCACATTCTCATATTTTTCTTTCCTTGGCCGAATGTAATATGGAATTTTCCCTAGAATGGCCAATCTTATATGTCCATTGGAAGTGGCTTGAGGTACCACCCGAATAGGCATATGTTATGTAAAAGTTTTTGCATGGCATTATTGTGCTATTATCAATGGAATGTTTACATTTATGTAAAAGATGTTTGCATGATATGAAAATGCTTGATGTGATGTGAAACGCAAGGTTAAAGAATAGCATGAAAATGCATGATGTGATATGAAATGTGAGATAAAGAATGGCATGAAATTGCTTGATGTAATGTGAATTGCGAGGTTAAGGTTCCCTGGTGGGAAATGATTTGATATGTGCCCCAGGGAATTGAAATGAGGAGGAGGAATGACCCAGTGAGTGACCCCTAAAATTGAGGCCTGTGAAGGGGAGGAATGATCCAATGTTTACCTTCTAGGAAAGTTACCTTGTTGGGAATGATCTACTGTATACTCCCAAGGTATTAAATGAGGAGGAATGATTTGTTGCATCCATTCCTAAAAAGAGGCTTCCTTGTGGGGAATGATCTGGTGTATACTCCCAAAGAAGAGGCAGGGGGAATGATCTGGTGTCTATCTCCTAAAAGCTGAGGTTTATTACATGTTATGATATGCATTACAAAGATGTGATTTATGTGAATATGATTATGATATTTAAAAATTGAATGCTTATAGCCTATTCCATGAATGAACTGATTGAATGTGTATTTCATTTCTATAGCTGCATCCACACATATTTCCATAATGAATCATATCCAAGTGTATATATGAAAAGAATTTTGAAATTAAATTGCATGTAGAGTATTTTTTGCATTCTTGCAGTGGTACATGTCAGTCATTTTAAAATAAACTGGTTGTTTATCTACTGGGAATAAAATTCTCATTCCTGAACTGATATGTATCAGATGGTTAGATATTGCATGGTAATTGAAGTGGAGTTAGATATAGTGGATATTCCTTTCTTGGGTACCTTTACTATTATCAAGAATGTGTACGTTATCACCGTTTTTGAATTCTCGATGGAGTAGATGAGGACTTAAATATATAGCTATAGCCCAACTTTTGGGAGTCCTAATTCTTTGTTTTGAGGAGTTCGAATTAGGACTAATATTTTTGGCTGTATATAGATAGAAAAAGGGGCTTATGAGTAGGGATATATGAAGGACCGATTCTCCCATGGTATTTTGAAAATAGGGTATGAGTGACAGGCTTGTTGTCTCCTTACTCCTTCAGGATGGGTACTTCATCTATCCCGGTGTCTGTATATGAAACGATGTACTAAATAGATATCATAATGTATATATATGTGCATATATGAAAAGTTTTTGTATGTAATATACTATAGTGTTTAATGTTTTATATTCCGCTGTGCCAAAGCATTTCACCTGAGCATGAGAACCCAAACCTAATTGCAAAATAAATCTATGATGGATTGGATGCTCAAGAACTTTAAATTTATTTAAAGACTAGAATTAATGTAACCACTTATCTAAGGAAGTAATATGACGTTATTAAGGTAAGATAAGGGGTGTTACATTTTAGGTGATGATACCCTTGGGATAGTGAAATAAAAGAGAGCAGAAAACACAAAGAGGGAGAGAGGAAAGTATTCTCAATGTATGCCTTAGGGTAGATAGGCTCATGATCGAGTGACCGATTGTCAGTATGGGACAGTCGTTGGGCATTCCACGGTTGTGCCACAAATTAGGATGGTTAAACATCCACTTGAACTTAGATGATTTCAAAAACACCGTGATGGTTGTGAACTTTAAGTTAGTGTCATCTCCCAAAGGCCATATGAGAAACACATACTTAGAGTTAAGCATAACCATGACTATGGGCTGATTCACCCTATAGTATATGTAGAGAATAGCGTACCGGGAGTGTGATCCATCAGAAAGGGATGGTAATTCCATAGTTTTATGATCCACCCAAAAGCATAAAGGAAATGATCTGGGTAGAGTTGACGGTGATCCTATAAGAGTATACCAGCCCCGTTTAGGACGAAAGGGAGAAATCCCGCTGGTCAGGGATGATCTGCCAAAAAGGGGTAGGGACCATTAAGGTACTTGGATCCATTGGGGGACACCTTAGAATGTACAAAAGGTTAAGGCATGACTAAATAGACATGCGCTCATTCATATAGACAGTGGTGCATGGAGTTGTTGTTGGGCGACTCTCCCGATTACTCTCAGGGTGTTTTATGTATTGCTCACATGTTATGAAAATGCAATGATGTTATGCTTACTATCCCACATATGTTTTAGAAGAAATGCTTTATGATGAGAATGATGATGAATACACTTCCCATGTTTACAAGTTGATATTTTTTAAATGCACATGCATACATATGAGTATATACCATGATTAAATGCTTCACTCATTGCATCCCCAGAGTATGTTATATGTTTTATGAAAGAATGTAGAGGTTTTTTCGTGCGAGCACGGTGGTACAGGTTAACGAATTTTGTAACTGGTTGTATTGCTACTAGGATTCATTTCTCACAATAGCGTTGACATGTACCAAATCTGTAGGTTCCCTTAAGCTGGAGGAAGAAGGTAAGGTATGCAGAAGTGTTCAATCTAGGCACACAAATTGTTTATTTTGGATAGTATAAGTACATGTTAGGATTGAGCTAGCTTTCATGATATTTTGAGAAAGGCTAGTGTAGGATTTTTTTTATAGCCTATTCTAAATTATCTGTATATGAATTAGGCTGAATTGATGAATAGACTATTTAATGGGGTTATGAGTGGCAGGATTGTTGCCTCCATGCCCAATAGTTAATTGATTATATTTATTAAGAATGCATGTCTATGTATAGTTAATCCAGGTGTATACTATATGTATTTATTCCGTTGCGATATTGAGAGAACCCGAGAGTAGAGACCAACCCAAATGCAGCCAATGAATTAATTTGGTAAAAAGTTTAAAATTTGCTTGGGTAGAGGTAATAGTAACACCCATACTCTAACAATTATTTTCATATTTTAGTTTTTAAAATAACTAAAAGGAACCATAGGATAGAGGGTGTTACAATGTGGCCAAAGGTGCTATACACTGATGACCTAGTGAGGCGTGGCCGAAGGTACTCCATGCCCATGACCTAGTGCTCACGATTACTCTATGCATGTGGCCGAGTGTCCAAGAATTACGAGGTGTGGCCAAAGGTGCTCCACACAGGTAACCTAGTGAGGCATGGCCGAAGGTGCTCTATGCCCATGGCCTAGTGCTCACGATTACTTTATGCACGTGGCTGAGTGTTCACGAATTATGAGGTGTAGCTGAAGGTGCTCCACACGATCGGCCTAGCGTGGTGTAGTCAAAGGTGCTCTATACCCATGACCTAGTGTTCGTGACTACTCTATATACGTGGCTGAGTGTCCACAATTTACGAGGTGTGGCCGAAGGTGCTTCATACCCGTGACCTAGTGTCCATAGTGATCTCATAAAGGTGGTTTAGTGGCCCTGTAAGACCCCAGAGCATGTAATTAATTCATAAAGGTAAGAGTAGGAATTTAATGCATAAGCACTTGGTTTAATTGTGCAATAACCCATGTAATTTTATGATAATATGTGTCTCTTGAAAAAGGGCCATCTGATTTTCTATTGCCTTTAAATTTATCATGCAATGCTTGCCTGTCTACATTTATGAAAAACATTATGTTTTAATATCAAGAATGTAGATTAAATTTTTTGATGCTTGCACCCTAATACATATTAGTTTATTTCTAAACCTTAAATTGTTAAGCTACTGGGAAACTTGTGTTTCTCATCTATGTGTTAATATGTTTCAGATATGGACATGTAGTCGGGCTGCGAGGTAGCGGCTCTTTTTTGATTAAGTAAGATTTTTTCGTAACCCCTATTTTGGGTCCTAGATATAATTGATTTAGAATAGGACATTTATTTTGACTATATACATGTGATGTATATGGGATATAAAAGGGAAACGGATATGTGAAGGACAAGTCTATCCTTAATTTGTTTCGGAGTCTGAGTGACAGACCTGTTGTCTCCTGAATTTCGAGGGACAGGTACTTCATATATCCAGGGACATGTTCAAAAGTATGTAATGGACATTGTTAGACTTGTAATATTTGAATTACATGAAATTCTATATTTTCACTGTGTAGCATAGTGTTTCTTTATTTTGCTATGCATGTAAGTTTTTAATCTGAGCAAAAGATCCCAAACCTAATTCACTTAATATAATTTAGTGGTATAACTGCTCAGACATTGATTTAATAAGGATAAAAATTAATGTACCAAACTTATCTAATTATATCTGAATTAATGGTAATACTAGATAGGGGCGTTACAGTTTTAGCACTCATTCCCATTCAATAGAAATCATACTTAAAGTAGTAATTCACAACATCAATTAAAAATCAGGGGAGTGCAGATTACTCTAGCTTTTACCATTTGCTCCTATTTGGATCGGGGTTTTCCTTTTTCCTCAAAGATTGTTCTCCTAATTAGTTTCCTGGGAAACAATTCAAATCTTATGCGGGTTTCCTTTCAATTATACTTTCCTACAATTAATTGCCTAATTTCTACGTTGGTCTAATCCTTATGACATATTCTGAAAAAAAATTGATAGAAAAACATCAAATTGGAGTATTTTAAAATATATTAGAGGTTTCAGAAGCTCAAAATTTGATTCCTGCTTCTTTTCAGCAACTACGGCAATGATGCATGATAGAGCATGGCGGCACATAGTGGTGCACAGCGGCTGGCATAAAAAATTACTCCAAAATGTAGCCTGAAGCTCGAGGATGCTGGATCCAGGGTCGGTTAAATGAAAAGTAGTGGTTTAACCGCGATTTTTAGGCAAAAACTTGACATTGCACAAAAATGTTTCTCCTTTGTTTGCAGCACTTGGTGGCAGTTCTTGTCAGTTGGCAGTTGGCAGAGGAAGAAGGTAGCTCGAGATAGCTTTTGGTGGCGGCAGTGTGGTCAGACGATGACATTTTCCTACTGAAACAAGGAGTTGAATAGCTGAACAGAAAATGGAAACAAATCGCAAAATGTGGCTATTGCGGCATCCATCAATCACTACAGTGGCTTGCTGTGGCATCGGTTTGAGTAGCTAAAATTTTCAGTAGTGACGGGTGACAGTAACTTGACCGGATGGTGAAGGAGCTTGGTGAAGGTGGCATATGGAGGTATGCACAAGAGAGAGAGAGAGAGAGAGAGAGAGAGAAAGGAAAAATGGAAGGAACTGAGGGAATTTTTGAACATTTAAGGCATCCAGGGGCCTTTTGGTCTTTTTTCACTTTGCCCTAGCTAAATTTTGGATGCATTTTCTAATCTGGCCAAGAATATAAGACCATATGAAAGGGATTTGGAAGTCTTTGAGGATTTTAAGCCTTCCAAAAATATTTGCTAAATTCCTGAAGGTAGATAAAATTCTCTCCGTCAGGTAAAATTTCTATTCCGAAAAATTCTCAAATTTTAACTGCAAGCTCAAGAAAATTTTCTTAAATTAATGCCAACAAAATTTCAATTTATTTTATCCAATTTAATTTATTTTTATATCAGGTTATTACACTTCCACCTGCTTTTCTATAATTGCCTAATATATTCTGACTTACGGAAACGTATAGCAGCATCATTTTATTTTTCCCGCTTAATCCCATTTCAACATTTTCATTTTATCAACATGAGTATCAACTTAGACTTAGGCCTATCATACTTCGGCCGAACTAAGTTTTATGAAAGATTGGGCTTACACATGTATTAACAAAAAATAGATTAGGCTGATTGAATTATTAGGCTTTTTTAAAATATTAACCTGAAAAGCATTAGGCTGTTTAATAGAATATTGACAAAAAATATATTAGGCTGTTTGACAAAATATTGACCAAAAATATATTGGACTTTTTGATAAATTATGAATTTTCCATTTTACATTTTCTAACAATTCTAAAAACTGGTATATTAAAAATAATCTTATTTGTTGAAAATAATTTTTCATTAATCAAAAATAAATAATTTAAAACGTGTTCCACCATTCTCCCCCTTTTTTATAATGGCAAAATTATTTTTGAATTTAATTTTGATTAAGCTCCCCCACAATATGAACTCCCCCTCAATAGATGCATAAAAAATTGAAACATACTCTAGCATAAAATTCATTAGTAATAATCAGTTATCATCAATCAAAATTTCCAAGGAAGAGATTAAGTTATGCAATCTTGTTCAATAAATAACCCAATACTTTCTCCCCCTTTGACATTATCAAAAAAATTGCCAGCCAATCAAAATTTAAATAAATTAATAACATGTTCCAAGGAACTAAAAAGTTAATAACAATTTAGCAATTAACATGCAAATAAATCAATTAACCAAAGCAATGACTTCCACCAATTTTTAGTTTCACTCTATTTCTCTTCCAAACTAATGCAATCTAAATTGATAGGCCATGAAAATACATATTCCCCTATCATATTCAAGATAATTAATTTAATCAAGATACACAACCAGCCAGGATTGATGAAGGCACATGGATAGCCAAAGTTAATAGCCAGTGGGATAATAGTGCAAAACAAAATTCAAACCATATCCTAGCCCTAAATTGGTTAGTAACATTAGCAGTAAGAAATTTAAGGTTTTAAGATAGAAAGTTAAGACACCTTATCAAAATTTAAATTAACATTATAAAAAAACAATCAGATTAGGTAATTATGCATTTAATCATTAAGAAATTAACAACCAACAATTAGATTAACCATTCAATAATTTAATTTTCTAAAAATTAATATAAGCATTTTATGAAAATTACCTAACATGATTATGAGCATATTAGTAAGTAGCTACTAGCAATTACTATCCAAAATTGATCACTTAACATCAACCATTAAGTAGCAGTTAACAGTAATTATTGGTTAATGATTCCATAATTTTCTCAAGATAAATATGAGTATGTTATCAGAATTAGTAACCAAAAAAGGTAGCAATTTTAAGTCCAACCAATATCTAATTTCTAATTTTCTCCCCTATTGAAATTTTAAAAAAATATTAACATGTTCCAAACATTAACCACAGAAGTATACGCTGTAGAAGGATAAACTAATTTCCAAGCTTGAATAAGCGCACAAATGAAAATATATGGTAGACATAAACTAGTAATTAAATGAAAGTAATAATCAGAGAAAATTCACAATTAAAAAAAATTAAGCAGACTACCATTCACAGATTAACCTAATTGATTGCAAGCACAGTCCACACAAAAGAAAATAGTAGACAATAGTATGATCAATGGTTATCATTAAGAAACAATTATTCATTAGTCAAAATTTCAGTGACCATGAAGTTCATCATCAAAAAGAAAAATTAAGTAGCAATAATAGTTGTCAGTCAGTTCAAGAATGATTAACAGCCAAAAATGATTATCCACTAAAATTAGCCTACATTTTCTTCCCCTAACATATTCCAAGCAAAAATCATAGAAGCAGAAGATTAATCACAAAAAAATTAATGGGCTATTAACATTATGGCAAGTATATAAAACAAAATTGGAGGACATACTATTTATCTTCTTAGAATGCATGTTCTAGATTAACCTCCCATCATAACTACCCTGGTCTAAAGCCTTTTCTCCTTCAAGATCAGTGAGATCAACACTTATATGTTTGGCAATGATTGTGATAACCATGCCATGGGTTAGGTTAACACCTTCTCTTAGCAATACGACCCTTGTATGGTTCAAGAATATATAAGGCAAATTAAGCCTTAGTCCTTCGTGGGCACACCACATGAAAAATACCTTTAACCAACTAGCATTATTTGAATTTCTTGTTTTAGGCATAATCAGTTGGCTAAGTGTGTGAAGGAGGATCCTATTATTGAGGCCAAGGGTATTGATGTTTACAGGATCAACCTTTTTTCCAGTATGACAGCAAATGTATGGGAGTAACCTTTGAAAACTATTTCAGCAGGACTAAAGAATTTTTTAATCCCTTTATCTGGATAGTTTATTATGGAGCTTAAGTTTTTATAGTCTAGGGTGATTTTATGCCCTTTCAACAGAGAGCAAACTACTGGTTCCTCACTATCCTTGAATACTAGAAAAAAAAATCTTTTACTAGAGGAGGATAAACTAACTCTTTTAGTCCTAGACAATTTTTGCAGCCAACATTATTCAGAAGCTCGAAATAGGTTAATCTTTTAAAAGCAAAGAAGATATGCACCATTTCAAATATCATGATTAACCAATATAGAATTAATCAATAGAGAAACATTTAGCTATGTTGGTTAATCCTAGTTCTTGCCTAATGTTGTAAAAACTTTCTAACCCTAATGGTTTAATAAAACTCAATATGTTTGGTTCTTGAGTGCTAAATTGAATTTTTTAAAAGATTAATTTCATTTTTGTTATCACACTTGATAAGTACATGGTCAAAATGTAAACCACAATCTTTCAATTTTTGGGTCATCCTTAAAATTTGAGTATAGCAGTTACTTGCTGCAATATATTCTATCTCAGTAGAAGACAATACAACAGAAGTCTATTTCTTGCTATACCATGAGAGTAGACAATGACCAAAAAATTGACATGTATCAATTGTACTTTTTCTATCAAGTTTGCATTCACCAAAATTAGCATTCGAGTAACCGGTCAAGTTGCAATAATTATCCTTAATATTAGTCACACAAACATATGACAATCATTATATCTGGTCTTGTAACGCTCTTATCTAGTATTACAATATCTCTGATGTAAACAAATAGGTTCGGTACATTATTCTTATCCTTTTATTTAATTAAAGTATGAGTAGTTATACCATTAAGTTTCATTTAAGAAAAATAGGTTCGAGATCTCTTGCACAGATTAAATCTCGTATGCATAACGAAATAAAAAGAAATAATATACTATATAGCGAAAATTTAAAATTTCATATAATTCAAATAATACATGTCCAATAATGTCCATTACATTTTGGTAAACATGTCCCCGAATATATGAAGTACTCGTCCATAAGAAGTCAGGAGACAACAAATCTGTCACTTAGACTCCCGTACAAATTTCTAAGGATGGACCGGTCCTTCACATATCCTTCCCTAAGGATTTCCCATGTACATCTCATATATGCAGCCAAAAGAATAATCATAATTCCAAACCACAATATGTCTAGACTAAGACCCAAAATAGGGGTTACAATTTTTTTTGCTTCTAACCAAAATGGGACTTCTATCTCTCGGCCCTGCTAAGCATCCACATCTAATACATATTAGCATATAAATGAGAAACACAAGTTTCCCAGTAGCTTAACAACTAGGGTTTAAAATCATCTAATATGTATCAGGGTGCAAGCACCAAATATTAAATTCTACATTCTTGAAAATAAAAATATAGCATTATTCATAAATATAAATTTGGCAAGCAATGCATGATCAATTTAAATGTCAATGTCATAAAAATAATATTCTCTTCAAGTAAAACATCTTGCATGCTTTGAAATGCATTCTCACAAAGTTAACAAAACCATTTCTGCTTATCATTCTTGAAACTTAACTTTATACATTAGTTGTGCACACTTGGGCACCATGTGGACACTTGGCCACTATTATAAATCTTTGTGTACATGTGGGCACTATGTGGACACTTGGCCACCTTTATAATTCTTTTGTGCACACTTGGGCACTTGTAGACACTTGGCCACCTTTAAAATTCTTTGTGCACACTTGGGCACATGTGAACACTTGGCCACCTTTAAAATTCTTTGTGCACACTTGGGCATATGTGGACACTTAGCCACCTTTAAAATTCTTTGTGCACACTTGGGCACATGTAGACACTTAGCCACCTTTAAAATTCTTTATCAAGTTTCAAGGGAAATTTTCTTTTTCTTGAAAAATAATACTACTGTACCTCCCTTTAAAATTCTAATATCTTCAAGGAGAATTCCCCTTTTTTGGAAATTATTAATGTACATTTCTTATGAAAATTCTATTAACTTCAAGAATAATTCTCCTTTCTTGGAAATGAATGTTAATGTACATTTCTTATAAAAATTCTAATATTTTCAAGAATAATTCCTCCTTTCTTGGAAATTAATTGTAATGTACATTTCTTATAAAATTCTACTAAGTTAAGAATAATTCCCTTTCTTGAAAATATTAATAATATCATTTCTTATATAATTCAACCAAGTTCAAGAATAATTCCCTTTCTTGAAAATAATAATTATATCATCTCTTATAAAATTCTACTAAGTCAAGAGTAATTCCCTTTCTTGAAAACAATAATAATATCCTCTCTTATCAAATTTAATCATAAATTCTTTTTTTTTTTTGAATTAATATTATGGTGCATTGCTTATAACATTCCAAAAATAAATTCCATGGACTTGGCCTAAGGAAATTTGTTAATTGCAATTCAATTTCTCCCTTTTATTCCTAAACTAAGACCATTAAAGTGGTAGGGTTTTGTTTCCTCTATGGTCATCATCATCATTTTTTTTCCAAGCACACTAGAAGTTTCACAACCAATTTCGTATGGCTTTCTTCTCTCATTCGGCCAAGAGGGAGTTTTTATGGAGGGAGCATTGTTTTCAAAAGCATCCATTCATTTCTATCATGTATAATCATAGTTCATCATTAAACTAATATTATCTAACCCTAATCCTTTCCCAACAACAATATTCATGCAATCTCATCAACCAACATCCTAATCAATCACACATGCTTAGCTAATATACATGCATTTTGTCAAGAATGTAGGAAAACAATCATGTTCGATAGGAAGCTTGTAAAGACATGTTGATTGCATAAACTAAAGCATGGAACAAAATATTAAATTGTTAACCCACATCAAGGATGACTAGGATGGATTTAGCTTGACCCTTCCTTTGATCTCCTTCTACACCTTGCTTCCTTTCTCTTTGACTAAATCCCTTCCTCCTTGCTTTGACTGAATGTGTGGGTTTGTATGCTCTAAGGTGTGGAATGCTCTCTCTCTTTTCTTCCTATTCTCTTTCTGGACATGGCCCCGTGTGTATATGTGCTAAGGTGTGGTATGTTTTCTCTTTTTCTTTCTTCACGTGTAGGTGTTGCATGAGTGTAAAAAGAAACCTCAACTCCTCTTGTCTCTTTGCTTAGGTGTCATGGGCATGCATTCATAAAATTTCTAATTTCTTTTCCCTCACGCCACTCTATCTTTTCTTCCTCCCTTGGCCGTGTGTGTTTGGCTTGTAACCCAAGATGCAACTCTCAATTACACTTTTCTCTTAGCTTAGGTGGCATGTGAATGCATCCATGAATAATAAAAATACAATTTCAAATTCCATTCTCATGTATTCGGCTTCCTCCCTCTCTTTAGTTAATTGTTATTGCCATTAACAAAGGGTCCCACGTGTAGCCCCCTTTTTCCTTGGAATCTTGTGTTTTACTCAATGTATTAGTCACATGTGTACTTGCAAGTACACTTTACCTTGCTTGCATTCACCTCTTAACCTACTTAGGCATGCCACTCTCACCTACACTTCCCTTCCTTACCAACTTTTTGTGTTTTCCCCTAGACTCATGGTGCACTTTACTCTTTCCCCTTCACCATTTTTCCTTGCTTTGATTCATTACACACATAGCATCCTTTTATATTGTGGACTTGTGAGGCTTCATTGTTGCATACACCATGTTATTTCCCACTCCTCACATAAAATTCTGCACTAAGTGTAGTTGGAAGTACACTTTTCCTTTCTTGTAAGTTACCTCCCTTTCCTTTCTATTTCAAATCTTCATTTGGCCAAAGTGAAGGGAAAGACGATGCACTTCTTTTCTCTTTAATTATTATGGCTACATGTGTTTCTTCTCCCATGCATATTTAATTTACAAAAAGGAAATTCTGCACTCTATTTTCTTGAAGCACTCAGTCACAGCTAAGGGAAATAGGCGTTGCATTTTTTTTTGTTTTACTTATGTATATGACTAATTACCTTCTTACTTGCAATTGGTACTTCCTTTTCCTTGCACGTTAGTCACCCTCACAAGAAATTACATTTGTACTAAAAAAAATTTCGCACTCTTGCTTTCCTTTTACTCCACCTTATGTGTATATGATTAACATATATATTTAATTGTGACATCCCTTCCTTTAATTGCACGTTTACCTTTCCCTTGTTACTTCAAGTAAACCCTTCTTTCATGCAAGACACACCTATGCATATTTATATTTATGTAACACACACGTGATGTGGAGGCCACTTGCATTTCATGTAATGGGTGCATATATATATATTGGATGGTTTCATTCTTCTTTCCTTTTTCCCTTTTTGTCTTGGCCACGTGGAGTATATATGGGTATTTAGTTTGCTTTTCTCCTTGGTACTTAGGCTAGGTGAAGGGAAGAAAAATTAAATTAAACACCTCAATTTGGCTAAAATGGAGAGGTAATCTAAATCAAACATCTTAACAAATTGAAAGCATATATATTTTAAATACCAAAATCACAGAAGCAATTTTATCTAATTAATTAAAGAATATTAATTTAGACTAATTGAAATTAGGGGGTGTTACAGGTCTGATACTGGTCAAATACAACAAGGATTCTATCATACCTTTTATGGAGCTTTTGATCAACTGTCTTACTATTTCATCTTTGTTAAGTTTGGTTGATGTGCTCATAGGTGTATTGATTGTGGTAGCATTTTCCATCTCAAATTTGTTTAATAGCTCACTGTTGTATTTCTCTTGGAAGATGAGGGTTTCTCCTTTGGATTGTTTTACTTGAAGGCTAAAGAAAAATGTCATCTCCTCCATCATGCTCATTTCAAATTCACTTGTCATTAGCTTTAAAAATTCCTTACACATATTTTCATTAGTAGAGCCAAATATACAATATCATCCATATAGATTTGAATTATAAGAATATTCCTTTTGGATGATTTTTTAAAAAATGTAGTGTCTATTTTTCATTTTTCAAAACCATTTTCAATTAAGAATAGACTTAGCCTCTTATACTAGACTATAGGAGCTTGCTTAAGGCCATACAAGGCCTTTGTTAGTTTATAGACATGATTTGGCTAATCAAAATTTTCAAAACCAGATGACTATTTTACAAAAACATCTTCATACAAGTATGCATTTAAAAATGAGCTTTTGACATCCATTTGATATAAGTTGAAATTCATTGAACATGCCACGGCTAGTAAAATTCTAATTGATTATAGTCTGGCTATTGGAGAAAAAGTTTCTTCAAAATCAATACCTTTTTATTCATTATACCCATAAGAAACCAGTCTTGGCTAATATTACCTACCTCATCTAGCTTATTCTTGAGTAACCATTTGGCATCTGTTACTTATTGATCTTTACCTACAGGAACTAGCATCCAGACATGAATCTAGTTTGTCATCTATGAGAGCTTCCTCAATGTTCTTTGATTTTACTTGAAACATGAATGCTATGTGGTTCATGCTACTGAAGGATGATCTTGTTCTCATTCCTTCTTATGGATCTCTGAGAATGTACTGCATTGGAAATGTTGGAGAGTATCTCCATTCTCTTGTAATATTCCCTCTATCTAGTTGTTTTGTAATGGTTACTTGTTATGTTACAATGGCTAGTTTATCAATTATTGTTTTAACTATATTCTGTTCTGAATGATGCTTCGAAGGATTTGAGGTTCATGCTCGTTTGCAAGTCTAGCATATATAGCTTCTTTTTCCTAACCTGTCTGACTACTTATTTCATTTATAGCGTTAGTTTTATCAAGAACAACATGAATACTTTCCTTAATAGTTAATGATTTCTTGTTGTATACATGATGTACTGATGAACATATAATTATACATATTTAATGGCTAAATTCCACTCACTTTAGGGGTATATTTTGTGTGTTTTAGGAATAATTACCCATGTTTTCACTTGAATACATGTTATCAAAGCTTTTACCAAGTATAAAGTAGTTTTGAAGAGAAATGGACCAAAACCAAGCATCTAAAGGCTCAAAGCACCTCAAAATGCACCTTTTCACATGGGCACTCATGAAGTCTTCTAGAACACACCTTGCCACATGCCCATGCTAAATTAAATCTTCTAGAACAAACCTTTCCACATGCCAAAGATCTTATGCACCTTCCTACACAGCCAGAGCAACAATCTCTAACCAAGAAACGGCCAAAAACACATTAAGAGGGATTTCTTCTGGAACACAGCCATGCCCTCGACTTAAGCTACCACATGGCCATGCCACTTTCTAGGCTGCCACACGGCCTTATGGAAGCCTAGAGAGGAGCCTCCCTTGCCTATAAATAGGAGGAGGCGCAAGGAAGGAAAGGCATCACTTCTAGGCATCTAAGGAGAAGAAAACTAGGAGCACTTGGAGTAGCTTAGAGTGTGACAATCCTTGCTAGCCTTTGGAGCCTAAAACTTCAATTCCCTTGCCTCCCCACAAAGGTCACAAGCCATGGAGAGCTAATCCAGAGTTAAAGAAAGAGATTGGGAAGCATCAAGAAGCAATTCGAATTATAATCAAGAAGGGAGCTCAAAATCCAAACTAGTCATCTAAAACTCGACAGATGAGGATGTTTTTGTTTCTTTTTTGTTGTTCTTCCCTTGATTTAATTCTTATTGTTTTATTCATGAACATGAGTAGCTAGATTGGTAGAACCCACTTGAGTTTCTTAGACTATATTGATACTTTGATTTGAATATGATTGGGATATAAATTGAATTGTGTGATCTTCCTCTAGTTAAAGATTAATTAAGTTTTATTATGAGACGTCGTAAGAAAACTATCTAGATTCCTCTCAAATACTCTAACCGATGATGTTTGGAATTGGAAAACTAACTAGAGAGAACAATCGATCTTCACTCAGACCAAGAGGTTGACAACTGCTGGACTAGGAGAAACTCTTAATAAGCCAAAATGCTAATCTATACTTGACCATTGGACACGAATAGCCAATGGAATGTATAGGTTTTAGAAATCCATCCAAACGAACCAGAAATCTAGATTTACTTTACACAGGTAGCATAATCAATTTCATAACTCATTACCTTTTCTTTACATATCATTTAGTCTAAGACCCTAATGGGTTTGCTTTTCTAGAACTTGTAATTTGTCGTCTTAACACTTGCCTTATTTTCCCTCCAAAGTCAAGATAGTGATAATTAGATTTAGTTAATTACAAATACATCATTATTCTTCCTATGCTAGATAACAACGATTAAGTAGTAACTCTAGGCTTTCTCGTTTGTGAGGGATACGACCTTGATACTCACCATTGTGTTAGGCTAAGCTGACTGGTGCACTACCTTAAGGTGTGGCTACATATACTTCATTGGTAGCACATTAAGTTTTTGGCGCCGTTGTTAGGGAACTTTTGTGTGAAAAGTATAGCGAAATTAGGAATTGTTGCTTTAGTCAATTTAATTTGTTTTGTTATTTTTCTTTTAGCATTCAACTTGTTTAGTTATTTTTTTATTTCTTTCAGTATTTAAATTATCAATTGTCTCTAACAGTTTATGACCAGGAGTAGAAACCCTGAACCAATTAACCCTCTTTCTGAGCTTAAACGATATCTTAACTCAAGATCACATTCCCAACACATTAAGGAGGAACCAGTTCAAATTCTTGCTCATACACCACAAAAGATGGCTGATAATAATAATAATGATGGTAACCGAACAATGAATGATTGTGCTAGGCCTTCATTAAAAGGGACGCAAGTATGCATTAGTCGGCCTACCATAGCGGCCAATAATTTTGAAATAACGCCAAACATCATCCAAATGGTGCAACAAACAATACAGTTTGGAGGTTTACCCAGTGAGGGCCCCAATTCTCATATTGCTAATTTTTTGGAGATATGTGACACCTTTAAGATAAATGGAACCACCGATGATGCCATTAGGCTTAGGTTGTTTCCATTTTCCTTAAGGGATAGGGCTAAAAGATGGTTGCAATCCCTTCCCCCTAATTCTATCATCACTTGGGATGAGTTGGCGAAAAAAGTTTTATATAAGTACTTCCCTCTTGCCAAAACTACACAAATGCGCAATAATATTTCTTCTTTTGTGCAAATGCATAATGAAAGCACGTATGATGCATGAGAGAGGTACAAAGATCTACTCAGATGTTGCCCACATCATGGACTACCCGTGTGGATGCAAGTATAGACATTCTGTAGTGGAATGAACCCCAGCCACTAGGTAGATGATAGATGCAGCAGCAGGAGGAGCTCTTAACAACAAGACTCCTGAGCAGGCACAAAATCTGATAGAGGAAATGGCCATGAATAACTACCAATGGAAATCCTCTAGAGAAAGAACAGTATGGCAAGGAGTAGCCCATCAAGCAGATGCCACATCGCTTCTGGCAGCTCAAGTAGATCTTCTGACCAAAAAAATATACCAACTCCAGATGCCAGTACAAGCAGCATAGCTAAGCTGTGAATTTTATAGCGGTCTACACTACAATTCGAATTGCAATGCGGGTAATATGTTTGCAAATCCCTCAACTTTTTATTTGTTTAACTATGGTTCTAGTGAATTAGAATAGGTAGATTACATGGGGACTGCCCCAAGACAGCAAAACAGCCCATACAATAATACATACAACCCCTGGTGGAGGAACCATCCAAACTTTGGATGGAGAAACAACAATAACTAAGGACCACCAGAATTTCAGAAACTACATCAGCAACAATCTCAGCAAAATCCTCTAGCCCAATTCTCTCAAGGACAAGAAAAGAAGCCTAACCTTGAGGAGCTATTAAATGAATTTATAACCTCTTCAAAGGATAAAAACAACAGATAGAGAGAGATCTTAGAAATCAATGGGCCTCGATCTAAAATTTAGAAAACTAGGTAGGCCAAATGTTTAAAATGTTGACAGAAAGATAGTTAGGCATGCTCCCAAGAACCACTGAATCTAATCCAAGAAAGCAATACAAGGTTATCACTCTGAGGTCAAGTAAGGAACTAATCGAGCCTTTACCCCACCAAAGGATAATGAAAAGATGCCGACTAAACAAGAGCAAGAAGCAGATAGAAAAGAACCAATTCATGGTGAAAAGAAGAGAAGCTCTATGGCAGAATACTAGCCACCCATTCCATGTCCTGCTAGACTGAAGCAGGAAAAGATTGATCAACAATTTGGTAAGTTTTTAGATTTATTTAAACAACTGACGATCAATCTACATTTTATTGAAGCTATTTTGCAGATGCCTCGTTATGCGAAGTTCTTAAAGGAGATTCTAAGCAACAAAAGGAAATTAAAAGATCTTAGGTTAGTAACCCTGAATGAGGAATGCTTAGCCATTTTACAAAACAAGCTGCTATAAAGAAACGCAACCCAAGAAATTTTACCGTACCTTATGTAATTGGTGAACTCCCGATCAAGGATGCTCTAGCCAAATTAGGAGCTAACATCAACTTAATGCCTACTAGCTTGTTTGATAAACTTAGGTTGAGTGAACCAAAACCCACTAGGATGAGCATATAATTGGTAGATAGAACAGTCAAGTATCCTAAGGGTATAGTAGAAGATATGCTTGTGAGAGTTGATAAGTTCATATTTCCTGTGGATTTCGTGGTGATGGATATGACAGGAAAAAGCAATATACCACTGATCTTAGGAAGACCATTCCTTGTGACATCTAGAGCTCTTATTGATGTTTGTGATGGAAGGTTGCAACTCAGAGTAGGAGATCAAATAGTTACCTTCAACCTAGCTGACTCTATTCAATAATCCATGGATCATGATGATACAGTATACTCAATGGATGTCTTGGATGATGAAATAGAAGCATACTTGCAGAAATTCCTATTGAGCGACTCTTCCCCAGAGACTCTACTAGAAGATGATAGTTTGACAAATGAATAGGTGTTGCGATAATTGAGAAGTTTATTGGATACAGAGCCCAGCAATCTTACTCCAACTAAACCAGATGAAACTACAGACCATATCCTTTCCATAGATAGGCCAGAAGAGAAAGAGGTAACACTTTCGATTAAGGACCCTCCAACCCTAGAATTAAAATAGTTACCTAAGCATCTAAACTATGCCTATTTGGACAAAGAAGATAAGCTTCCAGTAATTATAACAGCAGGCTTAACTCTTGAAGAGAGAGAAATAACCCTAGCCTCTCTCAAAAAGTACCCCCGAGCTTTTTCATATAAAATCTCATATATCCCTGGGATAAATCCCAGCTACTGCTCTCACAAGATTCTAATGGAAGATAACTATAAGCTAGTGGTACAGCCACAGAGACGTCTGAACTCGAATATGAATAAGGTAGTGAAGAAGGAAGTGATTAAGCTTCTAAATGCAGGTTTAGTCTACCTCATTTCTGATAGCTCTTGGGTTAGTCCTATGTAGGTAGTGCCAAATAAAGGGGGCACTATAGTAATAAAGAATGAAAAGGATGAGCTTATACTGACAAGGATGGTAATCGGTTATCAGGTTTGTATAGACTATCGGAGATTAAATAATGCAACCTGGAAGGACCATTTTCCCCTTCCATTCATTAATCAGATACTCCAAAGATTGGCAGGTAACATGTTTTACTATTTTCTAGATGGTTTTTCAGGGTACTTTCAGATACCTATTGCTCCTGAGGACCAAGAAAAAACTACCTTCACCTGCCCCTATGGAACATTTGCATATAGAAGAATGCCTTTTAGATTGTGCAATGCACCTACCACTTTTCAAAGGTGTATGATGGCAATCTTCCATGACATGATTGAGGATTCAATAGAAGTGTTCATGGATGACTTTTCTGCTTTTGGCAATTCCTTTACACATTGTCTAGCCAATTTAGAATGGATGTTAGCTCATTATGTAGAGGCAAACTTGGTTTTAAATTGGGAAAAATGCCATTTCATGGTTAAGGAAAGGATTATCCTAGGTCACAAAATATCCCATACAGGTTTGGAAGTTAACAAAGCAAAAATTGAAGTTATATCAAAGCTTCCACCTCCTAGCTCTATGAAAGTAATAAGAAGCTTCCTAGGATATGCTAGATTTTATAAGAGATTCATCAAGGACTTCTTTAAGTTTGCTAAACCATTGACTCAGCTGCTTGCCAAAGACACACCCTTTGATAGTAACTATTTGCAGGCATTTGAGTTATTAAAAGAGAGACTGGCCACAACCCCCATTATGATATCTCCTTATTGGGGAATACCTTTTAAGCTAATATGTGATGCTAGTGACTATGCGATTGGAGCAGTTCTAAGCCAAAGGATTGACAATAAGTTCTAACCCATCTACTGTGCCAGCACGACATTGACTAATGCTCATGAAAACTACACCACTATTGAAAAGGAACTACTTGCGGTGGTATATGCATTTGATAAGTTTCAAAGCTACCTAGTACTCTCAAAGACTATGGTCTACACAGATCATTCAACTGTGAAGTATCTATTTTTTAAAAATAATGCTAAACTGAGACTAATCAGATGGATATTGTTAATGTAGGAATTTGACATAGAGGTGAAAGATAAGAAGGGTGCAAAAAATTTAGCTGCAGACCACCTATCAAGACTGGAGAACCTAAACCTCTAGGCTCTAAATGAAGAAGCAATAAATGACAACTTTCCAAAAGAGCACCTAGAGGTAATGTAGGTATATTCTAACCTCCCTTGGTTCTCTGATTATTCTAACCATCTGGTCGCCAGAGTCTTACTAAAGGATATGACAACTTAGCAAAAGAAGAAATTCTTTACTGAGCTAAAATATTACATTTAGGAATATTCCTTTTTATTTCAAATTTATGCAGACTAGGTAATTAGAAGATGTGTATATGGGGAAGAGATCAATCAGATTCTAAGCCATTGTGATAAGGGACCAACATAAGGACATCAAGCAGCTAATCATACTGCCAGGAAGGTGTTAGAAGTAGGATTTTATTAGCCTACTATATTCTAGGATGCACGAAAGTATGTCCAGGTCTATGATGAATGTCAAAGGTCAGGTAATATCTCTGCCCGAAATCAAATACCACAAACAAGCACACATATAGCAGAAATATTTGATATATGGGGTATAGATTTCATGGGACCCTTCCCTTCATCATATGGTAATAAGTACATTCTAGTTGCGGTTGAATACTTCTCAAAGTGGCTAGAAGCCCATTCTTTCCCCACCAATGATGTTAGGGTAGTGATAATGTTCCTAAAAAGACTATTTGCTAGGTTTGGTACACCTGGGGCACTAATCAGTAATAGAGGAACCCAATTTTGTAACCACCAATTGGAGAAAGTACTCAAATGCTATGGAGTAACCCACAGACTTGCTACACCCTATCACCCACAAACTAATGGGCAAGCTAAAGTAACCAATAGAGGATTAAAAAGAATCTTAGAAAAAACTATGGGAACAAACAGAATAGACTAGGCAGCTAAGTTAGATGATGCATTATGGGCTTTTAGAATAACCTATAGAACATCCACTGGATTCACACCATATAGACTTGTGTATGGAAAATCTTGCCATTTACCTATTGAATTATAACACAAGGCACTATAGGCCCTTAAAACATGTAACTTTGATGTTGATTCTTCAAGGAAAAAAAGATTGTGGCAACTTAATGAATTGGAAGAATGGCGACACCAAGCATATGAAAATTCTTCCATTAACAAAGCCCGAACAAAGAAATGGCATGAAAAAAGAATACGCTGGTCTAAAAGCTTTCAAGTAGGAGACAAGGTGCTCTTGTACAACTCACGTCTCCACTTCTTCCCAGGAAAATTAAGAAGCTGATGGTCAGGACCTTTCACAATTAAGCAGGTATTTCCCTATGGTGCCGTTGAAATTCATAACCCTAACCAGGGAAATTTTAAGGCAAATGGGCATCATCTCAAGCATTATCATAGGAACCCAATAAAAGATCAGGTAATATTCCTCCATGACCTGGTAGTTAAAAAGGTAAGTTAATAAGCTCTAAAAAGAAAATTATATATAAAATAAAAAATAAACGAATGAAAATAAAAATAAAAATTTAATTCCCTTCTAGTTCATATATTTTGAAAAATACAAATAATTTTTCTTTCATTTTTAATTTCAAGTTTCATTAGTTAAGAAAAAAATTTTCAACTCACTTGGATGAAATATATATATATATATATATATATAACATAGCAAAAATTATAGAGAAGAAGAGAAGCTAGCTTTTCATGATAAGCCATTCTTGATTTTAAATGCCTTATCTTTAATTTTCAAATTTTGATTAAAAGGCCATTGAACTAAAATTTAGGGATGTTTAAATACTAAAGGATGAGGTTTTCTTAAAGATCTTTTAAAGAGTATCCTAGAGGTAATTTAAATAATCTTGAAGATTAAACCCTTAGTGTTTGAAAATAAATGGCTTATCCAAAAATGCTAGCCTACCCCTTGTTCGCATGAATTCCATGTCCCATAAGAAAAAGGAGAAGCCAAAGCAAAGGAAATCATGCATGTATAAGGAGGAGAAGCCGTGCATTTGGGTAAGAAATTCTCTCATTCTCCTTTTTGCAATTTCGATCTCTCTAGCTCTCTCTCTCTCAAGCCTAGTCTCCCCTCTAAGTAAGTATGTTCTTCCTTAATTCTATTTTATCTTTCCATAGGTATTCAAGAAAAATCAGTTTAGTTTAGTTTTTCACATATTTTCTTTCCAAGAATTATATACTATGCACAATTCTTTCTCATTTTTTTACCATTCTTTTTTTTTTCATTCTTCATTCATATAGTTCCAGATTCATAAGCCTTTCACCTTTTCATTCATTATTTTCAAGATTTATTTTCTAAATAATTTTTTACCAAGACTCATACTTCTTTGATATCTCTTATGCATTCCCATGTCATTTTAGCCTTCAAGAATCATCTTCTCTTGAACATAAAAGTAAACAAAATTCTGTCATGAACAATATAGTAACCGAAAAGAACCTCGACATACAAGCAAATTTCTTCACGTTTCTTTTTATGGTTTCTAGGGTTTCTTGATAGAATCTTTCTTGCTATACATGGCCATGCATCATTCTTGAATCCATAAAGAATTTCAAAGGTGGAATATTGATCAAGAAGATCTATTCTTGGAAAATAAAGAATTATATTCTTGGAATCTTTTCTTTATTTTCTTATAAAATAAATTGTCATCATACAACAAAAATATATAAAAATCTTATTTCTTTTTCATGCATATATCAAGATTCTAGCAATAGAATCTTCTTTTTTCAGTTTAATCAAGAAAGCTCAATAAATAGGATAGATGTTTTCCCTGGATTCTTAATAACTAACTTGAGTCAATTCAGGATCATGTTGACCTCTTCATTCTCTAGTTTCACATCCAAAAGGGGAGTCACTCTAAGTTCTTCGTCCACTCATCAGACCATGTCGAGCTCTTCCTCTTACAGTGTCACCTCAAGAAGAAGGGGACCTTCAAAGCTGACCTTGGAAGTCGCCACCCACTGCTGATCTTTCATGAAGATGAGGAAGAAGAAAAATATCAAGCTTTTTTGGTTTAAACTTATAGAAAACAGATGTTACATCATCCCTGAAAGCTTTACTGTAAAACAGACTATTCTTATGAACACACCACTGTATGCAAGGTTCTTCGCCATTGGAGAAACCATATACAGGGAACTGACATTAGAATTCTGTAGTACCTTCTCCCTGAAGGAGCATATCACTGACTAGAAAGAGCCAAAGACCATCACATTCCAACTAGGTGGCATAGACTTTTCTATGTCCATACCATACTTTGGATGGCACCTAGGCTTATGGACTACAAAATAACTAAACAGAGCCACACACATAGGATGCCTTTACACTCCGACAGTCACTCCCCACACTATGTGGAATCAAATCACCACTAGACCCAGCTAGTACACCCCTAGCAACGCCAAAGCAAGGTACTTACCACACAGCCTGAGGTGTTTTCATCCCATCTTATCTCACACTCTTACAGGTCGGATAGAAACTGACGCGTGCTGCCAATGCTGTCTAGCAACAACACCTAAGGCAGTGAACCTATCGATGCAGCCTAGTGCAATGGTGAGTATCAAGGTCGTATTCCTTGGGAACAGGAAAGCCCAGAGTTACTACTTGTTCTCTGTTATCTAGCCTAGCAATTAAAATGATTAATTTTTTTCTAAACTAACGTCTAACTATAAGCAATAATAAACTAACAGCGACAAGAAATAGAAGAAAATACACGGAGGCAAGAAATGCAAATCCATCAGGGAACCTACACTGGTTGGCAAACACACAAAGGATAATGGATTACTGAATTTAACTATGTTACTTGTGAGTGAATTCCAATGCAAATTCAAATTCTCTGTCGATCTCAATGAATTTCTTAAACTTAAAATCCACCACTGGCTGGTTCTTCCTAATGGCAAATTTTAAATCAGCATTATCTATCTAATTCACCACTATTAAGAGTCGTTACGTCTTAATCCAGCAATTTATTAACCTTAGTTCTAAGCGATAACAAATTATCCATTACAGTTAGTTTTCCAATTCCAATTATCATCTATCGATCTCAAAAAGGAATCTAATTAACATTACCACGATGTCTCGTAAATAACGCTAACACATACATTCATAATTGTAACGAAGATCACACATTAAATTCAATATCCATGTAAATTTAAACAGCAATCCAACACAGTTAGGGACCCCAATGAATTTTATAGTTTCAGCCACACATATTTACATATAACACACAATCCAATAGCAAACAACCCATCAGACAGTCAATTAAATAGCAGATAAAAATAGTAAAAACTTATGCAATCCTGTCTTTTCAATTGTCCAATGGTGTCTCTACAAAAGGGTCACCGGAAAACCATCGACAAGGGACTAGAAGATTGTCAGAAAATGCCGGAAACAATGAAGTACAAGGCTGCCCAACAAAACGGGTCGGGTCAGACGGGTCGGACCCTAAGCTCTCGGGTACCCGACGGATCTGCTCTAAATCTGCTCCCTTCCGGTCGGCTGGGTGGCGGCGGTGAGAAAAGCGAGGCAGCGCCGCAGATGGTGGAAACGTACGAAAGTCCGACGAGAAAACGCGAACGGGTCGCGAAAAGCAACAGGTCGCGAGCCTTCTCTCGCGCTACGGATGCCGTGAACGGCGCTGCGAACAGCCAAGGTGGTGGAGGACTGTGCGCGAAGCCTCTCTAGTCGTTGGTCGGCCTCCCTTGGCGGCGGTGGTGCATGAGCTTACTCCCTTCGCGCGATGGGTCTTCACGCTTCACTGTTCACTCCCCACTCTATTTCACGATGGAGCTCCTCTTCTCTTTTTTCTCTTTTCTTTACTGTTTTCTTTCGCCCCTTCTTGTCACGATGGAGCTCCTTTTTTTTTTCTCTTTTTTACTGTTCACTTCAGCTTTTTGCACGATGGACCTCTTTTTTTTCTCTTTTTTTACTGTTCACTTCAGCTTTTTTGCACGATGGAGCTCCTTTTGCATGATGTTTGGATTTTCCTTCACTATAAATTACTCCGTTTACTGACGATGACTTGATAAAAATGCCTGAAAATAAAAATAAAGCAAACTTAAGTGATTTTAATAACAAAATTACACAAAATGCTCACAAAATGGACAATTCACATCAAGAAATTTTGTATAGAATCGGACACATCAAATCACCCCACACTTAAGCTTTTGCTTGTCCTCAAGCAAACATTAACTTAGTCCTCAAACAGACAGCAACAATTTCTCAAAAGTCCAAACCTAGTCCACAGCTAATAATGCCTAACACATCCCCCGTGAAACTTATTTTTCGACCAAATTGCAAAAACCTTGATGCAGAATGGAAATAATAATGATGCATACACAACTTAGCCAGCAATTCAATGGAAATTATTTAAGAATCAATGCCCCAAAAAGATTACTCAAATCACTCAAAGTGTATACAGGTAAGGCACAAATCCCTCAAGCAACTTCACAAGAATATGTCTACTATAAGCTTGCTCATAAATCTCATCTCCGCTACCACTAAACATTGAACACCAAAATCAAGGGGGTCTTAACAGGGTTGTAATGAGACTAAAGTGATGGTAGGGAAGAAATTTTTGGTAGAAGAGGCATAGATGCTGAAAATTCATGCAATTAAAGCATCAAGAAGGATTAAAGGATTAAATGATTAAATGCAACAAATTCTAAACATAACAATTCTTACTAAGTTTTCAATAAAGTTGGAGATGCTCAGAGAATAAAATCAACAGACAGGCTACTCTTATTATTATCTTTCTTTTCTTTTCTTTTTGTTTTGTTTTTGTTTTTGTTTTGTTTTTGTTTTTATTTTTTTTTTGTTTTTTTGTTTCATAATTAGCCTGCATGCTTACACTTTTGGATTGAAGGGAGCATATAGAATGATAAAAAGAACTTAGTGCACTATTGTCAACTAAGGCAATGCATTTTAATCCCTGTACAAAGAATGAATCACACAAATTTCAGCAAAAGGGGGGTGAAGAAAGAAGATAGTGAAAAGAAAGGAATGAGGTGCAAAATGTAAGTGATGAAGAAAAATTGAAGGCCCTAAAAGTGGCTAACTGAGGAAGGAAAATGAGGTGTAAAATTTAAGTTGCCCAAATCATCTGATATTCAAAAGTTTATGTAACTTCAACAAGTATTACAGAGCAAGTTCTAGAGACACAATCAAGTGAAATACACACTCAACAAAAATAATTCAAAGCATATTTGTGATAAATGCTTATCTTAGGCTCAAATCTCACGTTTGAAGTGTGGCTAAATTGCATATGATTCTCAAATATTTCCATATGAATTACTAATCAAGCAGTGCATGAAAACTGCATTATCAACATCCTAAATCAAAATTGAACAATATGAAAGAAAATCAAGCAACATGGGTATGACCTGGCCATGGTCAAGAATACATTAGGCATTAAAACTGCTTTCTAACATAAACTATGAGAAACAATGTCTGCCTATTCATGATTGAATCATACATGCTCAAAAGACAAACAAAGACTTAAGTGCAAAGAATCAAGCAAGAATCAAGTATCCTGTCCTAGATATACTGTCAACACAAATACAACATCAGCAAAAAATAAAAAATAAAAACATCAAAATGCAGCGTCCTGAACTAGTAGAGGGAAAATGAGTCAAAATAATAAAGGCACACCACCCCACACTTGAGGATCACACTGCTTGTCCTCGATTAATGCAGTAAAGGGGATACCATAGAAATAAAAGCAGAAAGCACAGCAACAAGCATAGAAAATCTAAAAGTTTTAATGTACCTCAACAAAATGAAAAAGAAGAAAATAGACAAGAGTAAAATAACACAGATAAAATAAATAAAAAACACAGTGCTTCTTTTTTTTTTTTTTTGAGTCTTTTAGCTGGACTCGCTCCTTCTATCACTCTTTTAGGTAAAGCACCATATGCACTCGCTCCTTGACCTCCAATGGGTCTCCATAGTAGTGCTTTAGTCTGTGCCCATTGACTTTGAAATCTCCCTTGTCAGGATGATGCAATTCCACTGTGCCATAGGGAAAGACTTGCTTGATCACAAATGGTCCTGACCATCGGCTCTTAAGCTTTCCTGGAAAAAGACGAAGACGTGAGTTATAAAGTAATACCCTATCTCCAACCTGAAAATCCTTAGAGCCACGCAGCCTTTGATCATGCCACTTCTTGGTTTGAGCTTTGTAAATGGAAGAATTTTCATAAGCTTGGTGGCGCCATTCTTCTAACTCATCCAACTGCCATAACCTCTCTTTACCTGCAGAAATAACATCAAGATTGCATGTTTTAAGGGCCCAAAGTGCCCTTTGTTCCAATTCAACAGGCAAATGACAAGTCTTTCCATACACAAGCCTATAGGGTGTAAATCCAGTAGAAGTTCTGTAAGCTGTCCTAAAGGCCCATAATGCATCATCCAATTTGAATGCCCAATCCTTCCTACTCACCCCTACGATTTTCTCTAAGATTCTCTTTAAACCCCTATTAGTTACCTCTACTTGTCCACTGGTCTGTGGGTGATAGGGTGTTGAAAACCTATGAGATACCCCATAATGTTTAAGTACTTTCTCAAGTTGGGAGCTACAGAAATGGGTCCCTCTATCACTAATTAGTGCCCTAGGTGTACCAAACCTAGCAAACAATTATTTTAGGAACCTAGTCACCACCCTGGCATCATTAGTGGGGAAAGCTTGAGCTTCTGGCCACTTGGAAAGATACTCAACAGCCACAAGTATATACTTATTGCCAGATGAGGAAGGAAAAGGGCCCATGAAGTCAATACCCCACACATCAAAGATTTCAACCACTTGCATACTCGTTTGGGGCATTTCATCATGGGCAGAGATGTTACCTGACCTCTGACAAGCATCACAAACCTGGACATATGCTCTAGCATCCTGGAATATGGTTGGCCAGTAGAACCCTGCTTCAAGCACCTTCCTAGCAGTGTGGTTTGCAGCATGGTGGCCTCCCATTGGTCCTTCATGGCAGTGGTTCAGGATTTGGTGGACTTCCTCCCCATGTATGCATCGCCTGATTACTTGGTGCCTTGCAGATACGAAACAAGAAGGGATCTTCCCAAATGTAGTATTTCAACTCAGCAAAGAATTTCTTCTTTTGCTGGGTAGTCATACCCTTTGGTAAAACCTTTGCCACCAAATAGTTAGCATAATCACAAAACCAAGGGGAATCAGTACATACCTGAACCGTCTCCAAATGCTCATCTGGGAAGTTATCATCAATGGCTCTCTCATCTAAGGCCTCCCAGTTTGGATTCTCTAACCTTGATAGGTGATCTGCAGCTAGGTTCTCCGCACCCTTCTTATCTTTGATCTCAATATCAAATTCCTGTAAGAGAAAAATCCATCTAATGAGTCTAGGCTTAGCATCATGCTTACCGAACAAATACTTCAAGGCTGAATGATCCGTGTAAACCACGGTCTTGGATAACACCAAATAGCATCGAAACTTGTCGAAAGCATAGACTCTCGCAAGTAATTCTTTTGATGAGTGGTATAGTGCTCCTGGGCATCAGTCAAGGTCTTGCTAGCATAATAAATTGGCTGGAACTTTTTATCAATCCTCTGACCTAACACAGCTCCAACTGCAAAGTCACTAGCATCACACATTAGTTCAAAAGGCAGCCCCCACTTAGGTGAAACCATAATAGGGGCTGTGGTTAGTCGTTCCTTTAGTAACTCAAATGCATGCAGATAATCAGTATCGAAAACAAAAGGTACATCCTTGACAAGCAACTGAGTTAAGGGCCTAGAAATCTTAGAGAAATCTCTAATAAATCTCCTATAAAAACCAGCATACCCTAAGAAGCTTCTAACAGCCTTAACTGAACTAGGGGGTAGTAGTTTTGATATGGTCTCAACCTTAGCCTTATCCACTTCCATCCCTGCATGTGATATCTTATGCCCAAGAACGATCCCCTCTCTCACCATAAAGTGACATTTTTCCCAATTAAGAACTAAGTTTGCTTCTATACATCTTGCAAGCATACGTTCTAAATTAAGCAAACAGTGGGAGAAGGAGTTACCAAAAACTAAGAAGTCATCCATAAATACCTCCATAGACTCCTCAATCATGTCATGGAATATTGCCATCATGCATCGCTGAAAAGTGGCTGGTGCGTTGCACAATCCAAAAGGCATCCTCCTGTACGTGAACGTTCCATATGGGCAGGTAAAGGTGGTCTTCTCTTGGTCTTCAGGTGCAATGGGAATCTGAAAGTAGCCTGAAAAACCATCAAGAAAGCAATAAAACATGTGACCTGCCAAACGTTCAAGCATCTGGTCAATGAAAGGAAGAGGAAAATGGTCTTTCCGGGTTGCATCATTGAGTCTCCTATAATCAATGCAAACCCAAAAACCTGTTACCGTCCTAGTGGGTATGAGTTCATCCTTATCATTCTTGACCACTGTCATGCCACCCTTCTTTGGTACAACCTGCAAAGGACTCACCCAAGAGCTATCAGAGATAGGATAAATCAAACCTGCATAAAGAAGTTTAATTACCTCCTTTTTCACCACTTCCTTCATGTTTGGGTTCAATCGTCTCTGTGCATTTGCACCACTGGCCTATAGCTATCTTCCATCAGGATCTTGTGTGAACAGTAGCTAGGATTAATCCCAGGAATGTCCGCCATCTTGTAAGCAAAGGCCCTAGGGTATTTCCTAAGAGAGGTCAAAGTCATCTCCCTCTCCTCTGGTGTCAGGTCAGCTGCTATAATTACTAGCAGCTTCTCTGCCTCATCCAAATAGGCATAGCTTAAGTGCTTGGGTAACTCCTTCAATTCCAAGGTTGGGGGGTCCTCAATTGAAGGTTTCACCTTCTGCACCTCTGACCTGTCAAGAGAAACAAAAGAATCAGTTAAGTTGCTGGGCTCAATAGCTAGCAAGTGAGCTAGTTGTTCCAACACTTGCTCGTTGGACAACTCATCCTCTTCTCCTTGTAATGCCACCTGTAAAGGGTCATCAAGTAAAAATTCCTACAATTCAAATTCAACCACATCATCCAAGACATCCACATAATATACAGTATCATCATAATCTAAAGATTGTCTCTTAGAGGTAGCTAAGTCAAAGGTAACAGTTTCATCTCCTACTCTAAGTTTCAATTTCCCATCACAGACATCTATAATAGCCCTAGACATTGCAAGGAAAGGCCTACCTAGAATCAAGGGTACGCTACTCTCACCCTCCATATCCATCACAACAAAATCCACAGGAAATATAAATTTATCAACCTTTACAAGGACATCTTCAACTATACCTCTAGGATATTTACTTGATTCTATCGGCTAATTGTATGTTCATCCTAGTAGGTTTTGGCTCACCCAATCGATCTATCAAACAAGCTAGTAGGCATCAGATTTATGCTAGCTCCTAAATCAGCTAAAGCATCCATGACAGACAGATCACCAATTACACAAGGTACGGTAAAAATCCCTGGATCACGCCTCTTAACAGGTAGCTTGTTTTGTAAGATTGCTGAGCACTCCTCATTCAATGTCACCAGTCCCAAATCCTCTAGTTTCCTCTTATTGCTCAGTATTTCCTTCAAGAACTTTGCATAGCGAGGCATTTGCGAAATGGCGAAATGGCTTCAACAAAAGGAAGGTTAATCCTCAGTTGTTTAAATAGATCAAGAAACTTACCAAACTGTTGATCTACTTTATCCTGCTTCAGTCTAGCCGGGTATGGAATGGGTGGCTGGTACTCTCTTATGGGGCTCTTCTTGCCCTCAACTTGCACCGGCTTAGTTACCTCAGGCCCTTGGTCTTTATCGACACTTGTATCCTGCACATCATTATGATCATCAGTAGGTAAAAGTAAAGGACCAGCTACTTGCTTACCTGATCTTAGAGTGATAGCCTTGCAATGCTTCCTTGGATTAGACTCGGTGGTGCTAGGGAGCGTCCCTGGCTGTCTTTCAGCCAACACCTTAGAAATCTGGCCTATCTGATTCTCTAAGTTTTGAATGGAGGCTTGTTGGTTTCTAAGTGCTATGTCCGTTTGGTGGAATTTACTCTCTGAAGTGGACACAAACTTCATCATTAATTCTTCCAGATTGGGCTTCTTCTCCTACCCTTGAGGAAATTGATTTGGGCTTGACTTCTGTTTGGGGTTCTGTTGGTGTGCTTTGAAAACTGGTGGACCCTGATTGTTAGTGTTTCTCCATCCAAAATTTGGATGATTCCTCCACCCGGGGTTGTATGTGCTGCTATATGGATTGTTCTGCTTCCTCGGAGCGTTCCCCATGTAATCTACCTGTTCAAAATTAGAAGAACCACTATGAGAAGAAAATGAAGAAGAGGGGTTAGCAAACATACCTCTCGCATTACAATTGACACCATAATGCGGGCCACCATAGAACTCGCAGCTTGACTGTGCTGCATGCACTGGCATCTAGAGTTGGTCAATCTTCTTAGCTAGAAGCTCTACTTGAGTTGCCAAGGTTGATATAGAGTCTGACTGGTTGACCACTCCCTGCCGTCCCAGCCTATCCCTTGAGGATTGCCACTCATAGTTGTTCATGGCCATTTCCTCTATTAAACTCTGTGCCTGTTCAGGGGTTTTATTATTTAATGCACCCCCTGCTGCCGCATCCACCATCTGCCTTGTGGCTGTATTTAAACCACTATAGAAATTCTGCACCTGCATCCACACAGGCAATCCATGATGTGGGCAACACCTCAGTAAGTCCTTGTACCTCTCCCATGCATCATACATACTCTCATCAGCCATCTGCACAAAAGAAGAAATGTCATTACGTAGTTTTGCAGTCTTAGCTGGTGGAAAATATTTGTACAAAAACTTTTCAGCCAAAGTCTCCCAAGTAGTGATGGAGTTAGGTGGTAGGGATTGCAGCCATCTCTTTGCTCTATCTCTCAAGGAAAATGGAAATAATCTAAGCTGAATGGCGTCATCAGTGGTTCCATTGATCTTGAAAGTGTCGCATATCTCCAAGAAGTTAGCTATGTGGGCATTAGGGTCTTCGCTGGGCATCCCTCCAAACTGTACCGTTTGTTGCACCATCTGAATCACATTTGGCTTGATTTCAAAGTTGTTAGATGCTATTGTAGGCCGAGTAATGCACGTCTGTGTCCCTTCCAATGAAGGTCTAGCAAACTCGTACATCATTCTATTGGCTTCGTCATTATTATTTGCAGCTGCCATCTTTGGTGATGTAGGATCAGGGATCTCAATTGGTTCCTCCTCCAATATCTCAACTGGCACCTCCTCCTGACGACGGTGTGCACGAGTCCACAACAGTCGTTCTGGATCGGATAGAGGGTCTACAAGTACAGGATTAGAACTCCTGGTCATAAACTACCTGAATCCAATAACAGTGAAACAGTCTACCAATCATATTAAAGAGTAATAAACCAAAACAAAAAGTAAAACAAGACAGATAAAACTCAATAACAGAAACAATAACGAAACAAATAAAAACCTACTAAAATAATAAAACAAATAATCCAAATAAATAAAATAAACTAAAATAAACAAAGGACAAAATGAAACTAATAAAAACTAATAGTTGAACGCAGAGAAAGACACACTAACCAGAAACAAAAACAAAACAGAACAAATAAAAATGGCTAAAGTAACAGATAGCAAATTCACTCTAGTTTTCACCAAAAAGTCCCCGGCAACGGCGCCAAAAACTTGATGTGTGCTGCCAATGCTATCTAGCAACAACACCTAAGGCATTGAACCTATCGATGCAGCCTAGTGCAATGGTGAGTATCAAGGTCGTATTCCTTGGGAACAGGAAAGCCCAGAGTTACTACTTGTTCTCTGTTATCTAGCCTAGCAATTAAAATGATTAATTTTTATCTAAACTAACGTCTAACTATAAGCAATAATAAACTAACAGCGACAAGAAATAGAAGAAAATACACGGAGGCAAGAAATGCAAATCCATCAGGGAACCTACACTGGTTGGAAAACACACGAAGGATAATGGATTACTGAATTTAACTATGTTACTTGTGAGTGAATTCCAATGCAAATTCAAATTCTCTGTCGATCTCAATGAATTTCTTAAACTTAAAATCCACCACTGGCTGGTTCTTCCTAATGGCAAATTTTAAATCAGCATTATCTATCTAATTCACCACTATTAAGAGTCGTTACGTCTTAATCCAGCAATTTATTAACCTTAGTTCTAAGCGATAACAAATTATCCATTACAGTTAGTTTTCCAATTCCAATTATCATCTATCGATCTCAAAAAGGAATCTAATTAACATTACCACGATGTCTCGTAAATAACGCTAACACATACATTCATAATTGTAACGGAGATCACACATTAAATTCAATATCCATGTAAATTTAAACAGTAATCCAACACAGTTAGGGACCCCAATGAATTTTATAGTTTCAGCCACACATATTTACATATAACACACAATCCAATAGCAAACAACCCATCAGATAGTCAATTAAACAGCAGATAAAAATAGTAAAAACTTATGCAATCCTGTCTTTTCAATTGTCCAATGGTGTCTCTACAAAAGGGTCACCGGAAAACCATCGACAAGGGACTAGAAGATTGTTAGAAAATGCCGGAAACAATGAAGTACAAGGCTGCCCAACAAAACGGGTCGGGTCAGACGGGTCGGACCCCAAGCTCTCGGGTACCCGACGGATCTGCTCTAAATCTGCTCCCTTCCGGTCAATTTGGGTGGCGGACACCGGGAAAGCTGAGATGGCGCACGGATGGCGGAAACGTACGAAAGTCCGACGAGAAAACACGAACGGGTCGCGAGCCTTCTCTCGCGCTACAGATGCCGTGAACGGCGCCGCAGACAGCCAAGGTGGTGGAGGACCGTACGCGAAGCCTCTCCGGTCGTTCGTCGGCCTCCCTCGGCGGCGGTGGTGCACGAGCTTACTCTCTTCGCGCGATGGGTCTTCACGCTTCACTGTTCACTCCCCACTCTATTTCACGATGGAGCTCCTCTTCTCTTTTTTCTCTTTTCTTTACTGTTTTCTTTCGCCCCTTCTTGTCACGATGGAGCTCCTTTTTTTTTTCTCTTTTTTACTGTTCACTTCAGCTTTTTGCACGATGGACCTCTTTTTTTCTCTTTTTTTACTGTTCACTTCAATTTTTTTGCACGATGGAGCTCCTCTTGCATGATGTTTGGATTTTCCTTCACTCTAAATTACTCCGTTTACTGACGATGACTTGATAAAAATGCCTGAAAATAAAAATAAAGCAAACTTAAGTGATTTTAATAACAAAATTACACAAAATGCTCACAAAATGGACAATTCACATCAAGAAATTTTGTATAGAATCGGACACATCAGAAACTTTTGATGAAGTCACTCTAACATACCTGTTTATCCTCTAGGCAATGCATCAACATAGGAAGGTAGATCTCAGGTATGTGTTAGTAACCCAGATTTCCACTTTCACCAGAGATGTATGGCAATATATCATATGCTTTGGTCCTTGCATCACCTGACTAGCAAGGAAGGTCAGAGTTCTATATGAGCATATCTAGGATCTAACTTTGGCAAGGCGCATGTTGCCCATGTATCCATCATGGGCATGACAATAATCAGTAATGTTTCCTATACTCTCATTACAAGTGTTTAGGAATTTCCCCCATTGTTCCAACTCTGAGGATAGTTTTTCTCTTAAGTGTAGGGTGGACTTCTTGTAGTTACTCTTTCTTTTTAGTTTTATTTTATAGTTTTACTTTAATTTTTCGTCTTTACTTTGATCATCACATATCACATTATGAATAAGTGTATCAATAAAGTGCTATCCAATATATGCTTTCCAAAGTATATCATACTAGCAATTGTCATTTTCTTTAAATTTTTGTTTTCTTCAACATTTCTTTATAGTATAGTTAAGTCATAACATGCTCATAAAACACACACTTACAATATTGCAAGTCAAAAGTCAAACCTTGTTTTCAATTCATATTAGACAATAACTACATTTCACAGCTCATACGGAAAAATAGTTTTATGGCACTTAGATACTCCCACATCTTGCACCATATTCTACATTGCATACACTCTTAACTAATAATAAGGATAAGAAAACATGCATGCATTACTTGACTGGCAATTCTATTGAAATTTTAGGAACCTATTAAACCACACCCTATAAATGTGAGGATTTGAGTCAAAAGAGCATTCATTACAAACATGCTCAAAATTTTACTATGCTTTTAGAACTTGCTTTGTAATACTTTTCAAAATCACATGAATTTTTGACTATTAGATATGATTTGGGCAACTTAGTGTACACCATTGATGACCAAAAAGCCCACTCTATATGTTTCCCTTAGTTGACCATCATTGAGCCTTGACTTGTTCTTCCATATATACAACTCTACACCCTATATTCCACTTCTTTCTACACTATCTTTTTTTGCCACCCTATATGTTGAAACTTGTATAGGCTATTCTTTATAGCTAGATTAAAATGTAGTATCTCAATAGATAGGATTCATTGAGTCTTCTCTTTATTTTGAGATGCCCCCTCAGTCTAAGACTGAATATTAGAAATACTGCAAGATTGCAAAAAGAAAACAAAAAAATATAATATATGAAGAAAAGAAAAATAAAAGAAAGAAAGAAAGAAAAAGGAAGCAAGAAGAAAAAAAAGTATCAAAGTAGTCTCTTTACTATCCTTAGAAAGGGTATTCTTTGAACTAAAAAGCTCAGTGAAAACTATGTCCACCGCATTTAATCCTTGAAATCTCCCTAGGACCACATGTATTTTCAACATATCTGTACTCTTTTCTCCCAAATTCCTCACCTACCTCTACTTCAAGCCCCATTACAACCCTGTCAAGATCCTTTGGTCATGATATTCAAATTTTTGCAAGTAGTGGAGATAGGATTTATAAGCAAGCTTATGGAAGGGATGGTACTATGAAATTGCTTGAGAGATTTCACTCCACCCATATACACTTCTGAGCGACATTGAGTGATCTCTGTGAGGCAGTAGTTCCTAATCAAATAATGAATTGCTTGTTGAGGAAGTGCATTAAATCTAACTATCTCTGTTATTAGTGAAGGGCCTGTAATACCAAGCATTGGTTAAAGATTCATGTAGCATCAAGTTACATGGACTGTAGAGTATGTAAAAACTATGAAAAACTATTATTTTTTCTTATGAATTAAATAAAAGTTTGCTTGAGGACAAGCAAAAGTTTAAGTGTGAGCTATTATGAGGCTAAATTCCACTCACTTTAGGGGTATATTTTTTGTGTTTTATGAATAATTACCCATATTTTCACTTGAATACATGTTATCAAAGCTTTTCCCAAGTATAAAGTAGTTTTGAAGAGAAATGGACCAAAACCAAGCATCTAAAGGCTCAAAGCACCTGAAAATTCACCGTTTCGCATGGGCACTCATGAAGTCTTCTAGAAAACACCTTGCCACACACACATGCTTCCTTAAATCTTCTAGAACACACCTCTCCACAGGCAAAAGACATCTTATGTGCCTTCCTACAATGCCAGAGTAACAATCTCCAACCAAGAAACAACCAAAAACACATCATGGAGGGATTTCTTCTGGAACATAGCCGTGCCCTCAACTTAGGCTACCACATGGCCATGCAACTTTCTAGGCTGCCACATGGCCGTGTGGAAGCCTAGAGAGGTGCCTTCCTTGCCTATAAATAGGAGAAGGTGCAAGGAAGGAAAGGCATCACTTCTAGGAATTTAAGGAGAAGGAAACTATGAGCACTTAGATTAGCTTAGAGTGTGACAATCCTTGCTAGTATTTGGAGCCTAAAACTTCAATTCCCTTCTGTCCCCACAAAGGTCACAAGCTTTAGAGAGCCAATCCAGAGTTAAAGAAAGATATTGGGAAGCATCAAGAGGCAATTCGAAGTATAATTAAGAAGGGAGCTCAAAATCTAAACTAGTCATCCAAAACTCGATAGGTGAGGATGTTTTTGCTTTCGTTTTGTTCTTCTTCCCTTGATTTAATTCTTATTGTTTTATTCATGAACATGAGTAGCTAGATTAGTAGAACCCAATTGGGGTTCTTAGACTATGTTGATACTTTGATTTGAATACAATTCGGTTAATAAATTGAATTGTGTAATCTTCCTCTAGTTAAATATTAATCAAGTCTTATTACGAGACGTCGTAAGAAAACTATCTAGATTCCACTCAAATACTTTAACCAATAATGTTTGGAATTGGAAAACTAACTAGAGAGAACACTTGATCTTCGCTCAGACCAAAAGGTTGACAACTGCTAGACCAGGAGAAAGTCCTAATAAGCCTTAATGCTGATCTATACTTGACCATTGGACACAAATAGCCATTGGAAGGTATAGGTTTTAGAAATCCATCGAAAACAACCAGAAATCTAGATTTACTTTACATAGGTAGCACAATCAATTTCATAACTCATTACCTTTTTTTTACATATCATCTAGTCTAAGACCCCAATGGGTTTGCTTTTCTAGAACTTGTAATTTTCTGTCTTAACACTTGCCCTATTTTCCCTCCAAAGTCAAGATAGTGATAATTAGATTTAGTTAATTACAAATACATCATTATTCTTCCTAGGCTAGATAACAATGATTAAGTAGTAACTCTGGGCTTTCCTATTCCCGGGTATACGACCTTGATACTCACCATTGCGCTAGGCTACACTGATAGGTGCATTGCCTTAAGGTGTGGCTACATATACTTCATTGGTAGAACATCATATACCTTACTAATAAATGAGTAACCAAAAAAAATACCTTCATCTAATTTATCATCTAACTTTGTAACATCCGCTCCAATTATGATTAAGGAGATGTTTGATAATTGTTAATTTGATGTTAAATGCTTGTGTATGATGCATTAGTGTATATAATTGCATTAGCCTAGGGACTAAATTGAAAGGAAATAAATAGAGATTTAGTAAGAAATGGCTAGGGACTCAATTGAAAAGGGAAAAGATGAGGGAGTCTAAGAGTGCAAAATGGCTCAAGGACTAAACAGCAAATTACCCAAAATCCCTTAAACCCTAACTGCAGCCAAAAACCCCACACATTTCCACCATACTAGATTTTAGAGAGAAAAGCTGAAGGGGGCAGCTAGAGAGAGAAAAGGGTAAGCCAAGGCTTGAGGAGGGAATTTTATTGAGGAAGGTGCAGATTTGAGGCTAGGAATCAGTCCAATAGCAAGAGAGGGTCATTTCTAACACATCTAACTCACACATTTGCAAGGAATCAAGGTAGTAATTCATCCTAAACCCCTTTCTTTTCTAAAAAGTTTACTGTTGCTGTAAAATATGAATTTCTAATTATTTGAACTGAGATTAGGGTTAAACCTGAATTCTGTATACTTTTCTATTTCTATGGGATGTTGCGTTGCTGAATGTATGCTCATATATATGCTTGAAATTGATAGGAAGGGCTAGGTTTTGTTTACCTAGAGGTATAGACTAGATTTCCTTGAATGTACAATGTTTGAGCTAATGGATGAAAAATGTTTTATAAGTAAATTTTGTTGTATGGAAACTAAGCCCACATGTTTAGAATTAAAAATGGAGTGCATCCTAGACTGAATATTCTCAAAATTATGTTTTTTGAATTGCATCGCAGCATAACAGCCGACTGCTAAGTAGGTGCAGTCAACTACCATGTTCCTAAAAAACCTAGAAGTGTATACAGAGGCTTAGCAGTCGATTGTCAGATTTCTAGCAGTCAACTGTTGGGCCCGAGTCTGCATTAAGCAATTGACTGGCCATCCTTGCAGTCGACTATCGTGCTCTTGGAAACCCAAAAGTGCAGACAGAGGCTTAGTAGCAGACTGTCAAGCTTGGGTTTGCACTAAGCAGTCAACTGGCCATCCTAGCAGTCGACTGTCGTGCTCATATTTTTACCCATAACGCATTCTAGAAAGCCACTAGCCGACTTCCATTGCTAGCTTACTTTCTCGCACTCAAGAAATATAGAAAGCCACCAGCCGACTACTAGCCTTCCAGCAGTCGACTAGCAGCCCTCTAGTTTGCGAAATGAGGTTTTTATTGGCAATTAAGCTTGGTAATTCTCCATACTAAATTAATTAAGGGCTCACACAAAGGTAAGTAAGGAAACTAGAAGTTTAGGGTGATGAGACCCTTGTGATAGTAAAACAAAGAGAGAGTAGAAAACACAAAAGGGGAAAGAGGAAAGTATTCTCAGTGTATGCCTTAGGGTAGATAAGCTCATGATCAAGTGACCGATTGTCGGTATGGGACGGCCATTGGGCATTCTATGCTCGTGCCATAAATTGGGATGGTTAAAAATCCACTTGAATTTAGATGATTTCGAAAACACCGTGATGGTTGCAAACTTTAAGTTAGTGTCATCTCCTAAAGGCCATATGAGAAACACATACTTAGAGTTAAGCATAACCATGGGCATAAGCCGATTCACCCTAGAATATATGTAGAGAATAGCATACCTGAAGTGTAATCCACCTCAAAGGAATGGTGGTGATTCCATAGTATTATGATCTGCCCAAAAGCGGAGAGGAAATGATCTTGGTAGAGTTAATGGTGATCCCATAAGAGTTATACCAGCCCCGTTTGGGACAAAAGGGAGGAATCCCGTTGGTCAAGGATGATCTACCGAAAAGGGGTAGGGACCATTAAGGTACTTGGATCCACTGGGGGACGCCTCAGAATGTACAAAAGTTAAGGCATGGCTACATAGACATGCACTCATTCATATAGAAAGTGGTACGTGGAGTTGTTATTGGGCGACTTTCACAATTACTCCTAGGGTGTTTTATGTACTACTCATATGTTATGAAAGTAAAATTATGGCATGTTTACCATCACACATATGTTTTATGAGAAATTTTTTATGATGAGAATGATGATGAATGCACTCCCTATGCTTTAAAGATGATATGTTTTGATGAATATGCTTATGTATGAGTACACCATATGATTAAATGCTACATGCATTACATCCCATTAGCATGTGATATGTTTTATGAGAGAATGTAGAGATTTTTCGTGCGAGCACGGTGGTGCAAGTCAATAGATTTCGTAACAGGTTTTATTGCTATTGAGATTCATTTCTTATGATAGTGTTGGCATGTACCAGATGTGTAGGTCCCCTTAGGCAGGGCTTAATATTGGATAGCTTAAGTGTATGGTAGAATGAAGCTGGCCTTCATGATATTTTCAGAAAGGCTAGTGTAGGACTATTTTGTATAGCCTATTCTAACTTATCTGTATATGAATTAGGCTGGATTGATGAATAGACTAATTGATGGGTTATGAGTGGCCAGATTGTTGCCTCTATGTCCAATGGTTAACTAATTATATTTAATTAAAATGCATGTCCATGTATAGTTAATCCAGGGTTATTCTATATACATATATATTCATTCCACTATAATGTTAAGAGAACCCGAGAGTAGAGACCAACCTAAATGGAACTTAATTAATCAACTTGGTAAATGGAACTTAATTAATCAACTTGGTAAAAAGTTTAAAATTCACTCAGGTAGAAGTGATAGGAACACACCATTATTATGATAATTATATACATTATACCTTTAAACACTTAAAAGGAACCATAGGCTAATGGGGGTGTTACAAACTTCCCTATATTTTCTATATTATTGAATATAAAACACTTGCATCCAAATGCTCTAAAATAGTTAATATTAGATCTTCTACCTTTCCACAACTAATATGGTGTTTTCTTTAGCATTGGTCTAATTGTACAGCTATTCAAGATATAGCATGAAGTGCTTATACCTAATAAAAAAATTTTAGGAAGATTGTTCTCTCAAAGCATTGTCCTAGCCATATCTAGAAGTGATCTAGTTTTCCTTTCAACAACACCATTATATTGAGGCGTTCTAGGTGATGAAAAATTATCGCTAATTCCTCTTACCATAATCTTGAAAAGGTTTGTTTTCAAATTCTTTTCCATGATTACTTCTAATACTTGTAATAACATATCATTCTTCATTTTGAATCTTTTTACACCAAATCTTAAAATTTTCAAAATAATCACCTTTTAAAGCAAGGAATACAGCCCAAGTGCATCTTGATGAAACAAATAATACTTTATACTCTTTATCATAGAATTGGTTAATACTAAGTAAGTTATGCTTTTAACCATCAACTAGATAAACATCATTAATAGTTAAGGAGGCATCTATTCTAGCCTTACCAATTTAGATAATATTACCAAAGGTTGTTGTTCTAAGATCTTTAGAAGCAAATGAAATTAAGTTTGACGCATCTCAAGTCATGTGTTTGGATCGTCCTGAATCAAGAAACCAGTGCTCCTGTCTTATGTTAACCTTAATGCACACCTGTTCCATAAAACCATTCATAGTGCCTAAGTGTTCTTTGGGTCCTACTAGTGTTAGTATTTAGGTTCATGTTCTATGCATAGAATCTTTCTAGACCCATATTTGATTTAAAAAAATTTTTTTTTAAAAATCATGCATTTAAAGCACAAAAAAAATAGTTACTAACTTTATAATTAACCTCAAAATTTTTCATTATCTTGATCAGTCCATTCTGCTTCAGGGTTAGGAACATCAATTCTTTCAATAGTTTTGGTTATGAAAGAGTTCCATTTTCCATCACCCAATATATCCACACGCTCATTAGGTTGAATGAAGATTTTCATTCTTATTTTTCAACAAGAGTAATTTTTTCCATCAAAGAGGTGGCTCATAGCTAGTTGGCTCATTCTGGCTCGGATCTTTTTCTCTCAAAAGGTTAATCTTGCATTTAGTAGAGACCTGCTCTGATACTAATTGTTAGCCAGATAATGAACCAAGAAGGGGGAGTTGAATTAGTTTCTTTTTATTTATAAAATATTTTCAAAACTTTGTTTAGAATTTCACAATGAAGCAAAACAAATACCCTTTTTAAAACAAGAACCTATTTCGAGATTTAGGTTAATGTTAGATGTAAGAGCAAAAGAGAGGATAATCACACAACCAATTTATAGAGGTTCAAATTCAAGATTACCTTGATCCTACGTCCTCTCCCCAAGCACACAGCAAAAGTATTTCATTAAAAGGGTAATCACCAAAAATACACTTGGGAAACCTTCATACACATAAGCTCAGCATACACCTACTTTTATGCCTCTAGGATACCTAATGAAGGCTCAGCAAACCTAATTTTACTCTACATAGTATTTTTCTAATCTTACCCACAACTTGACCTAGCTTAGTCAATAACCTATTGACTTAAGCCAATAACCATAGTAAGGGTAATTATTTAAAATACACCTAGGAAACCTTCATACACCTAGGCTCAGCATACACCACCTTTTATGCCTCTAGGCAACCTAATTAAGTCTTAGTACACTTGCTTTTACTCCACTTTGTAATCTTCTAAAATTACCTAAACCTCAGACAGCTTAATTAGTAGCCTATTGACTTAAGCTAGCATCTACCTCAACATTTCCTAATTCTAGATTCTTAGCAAGACACCTTGACTAAAGGAAGATGAGGATGTCAACTTAGTGTTTATAACCCTCATCAACAAACAATAACTCACTAAGAGCAAATAAACATTAAGACCATAGAAAGATGGAGAGAATCAACTCTAAGAAAAATGGTTTCTCTATTTTAGCTTATTAACTCTCTCAACCTCAATGTTGTGCTATTCACCTCCTGTTTGATGGTCTTCAAAACTAGCTATTGAGACCTTCATTATATGCAACAATAAATGCCATAAAGCATTCTGTCCAGGATGCTCCTTTGCTCAGAGTTCACTCTTCTCGGCTTCATGAGATTTTCGAGGTTAATATTTATTGTCCATTAGCTCTTCTATTCTTAGAAACCATTGCCCTTGTGTTTTTCTGAAAAGAGGAATGCTGAGAAAACTAATTTTATGCCTTGAGACGTGCACCATTCTATTTTTGTTCCATTAAGTATGTTGCCATCTCTCATGCTTTTCTTCAGATTTACTTTTATACACCTGCATAGCTACTTTATTATGAAGGCTACTGCTTTTAGCCTGTTATGCCACCTGCTACTTATTCTACTGTATTATGCTGAAGGCTACTTATTTGTAGCCTATAGGTTCTTGATTTTATGCTGCACACTTCTCTATTTAAAGCTCCTTCAAGATAACCATTGAGACCATTATATAATGCAGTAATAAATGCCTATAGAGCGTGCTATTCCTTGAGCTATGAATGTATAGAGTTGACTTTGCAAAATCTTTGTGAAGTTCGAGGTTAATGCGGGAAGTCAGAAGGCTAGCCATTTGTTTATAGCCATTTGGTGTATATTATTCCAACGAAGGATGTCTACTGGTCTGTGCTTTTTCTTAAGACGTGCACTTTTCCAAATTCATTCCTAAACTTATGCTTCACCTTGTTCTGCGCTTACCTACTGTACTGTTCAAATTTGTGTGCTATTTTCAATCTTTCTTCTGTATTATTCTGATTACTATACTGTTGTAGACTTCTAAGCTTCAGCTTGCTGCACTATTTTGACTTCTTCTGACATTCTCCTACCTGCTTTTCTGCAATTGCCTAATATATTCTGACTTAAGGAAACATGTAGCAACATCATTTTATTTTTCCTGCTTAATCCCATTTGAACATTTTCATTTTATCAACATGGGTATCAACTTAGACTTGGGTTTGTCATACTTGGGCTGAGCTAAGTTTTATGAAAGATTGGGCTTACACATATATTGACCAAAACTAGATTGGGATGATTGAATTATTGGGAGTTTTTAAAATATTGACCTAAAAAACATTGGGCTGTTTGACAAAATATTGACAAAAAATATATTAGGCTTTTTGATAAATTATGAATTTTCCATTTTACATTTTTCAATAATTCTAAAAATAGGTATATTAAAAATAATCTTATTTGTTGAAAATAATTTTCCATTAATTAAAAATAAATAATTTAAAACATGTTCCAGCAGTCTATAATTGAGGGGTATGATCAAATGCCTAAATTTCTTGTTGACAATTTGAAGAGATGTAGAAAATGTCTATAGAATGGAGTTTAAAAGCCTTCTCTAAAAACTTATTTTTGATTAATAAGTTGTTAAAGGAGATGTAGAAGTGTATTAATGAAGTTGTACTTACTAAAGAAAATTTTGGAAGAGCAAAAGAGTTGATAGATGAAATTAATAGAGTTTGAAGTAATGGGGAGAAATTATAGTGGCAAAGGTCTCAAAATAATTATTTGAAATTAGGCAATCAAAACAGTTTTTTTCACTCCATTACAATTTAAAGATGCTCTAAAAACAAGATCCTTGAAATAAAAAAATGTTGAAGGAAATTGGATAGAATATGAAGAAGGAGTGGCCTCTAGTGTCAAGGACTACTTTGAAGACATCTTCTTGTGTTTTGGGGAAATAGATATGGAGGAGGTAATAGAGTTTGTTGAACCTGTAATCTCTAATAGAGATAATGCTACACTTATCAATCCTATTTCTACTAAAGAAATTAAAGCTACAACATTTTAGTTGGTGGTATCAAAGGCATTAAGACCATATGGCTTTTTGGGAGCTTTTGTTTAGAATTCATGGCAGAATCTTAGGAGCCAAGTAATTAATATGGTGTAAGATTTTTTTTTACTAAAGGAATAGGTGTGGAAGAAATAAATGATACAAAAATTATACTAATTCCCAAGTCTAGTAATCCTAAACTCGAGAGTCACTCCAGACCCATCAGGTTTTGTAATTTTTGTTACAAAGTCATCTTTATGGTTATGACCAATAGGATGAAGAACATTCTCCCAAAGTTCATTACTAAAATTCAAAGAGCTTTTCTTCATGGAAGGAAAATATAAGACAACATTATCATTGCTCATAAAGCCTCTCACTACTTGAAGTCAAAGAAGAAGGTTAAGAAGTATGAGGTAGCCATTATGGTAGATATGAACAAGGCATATGATAAAGTTGAATGACACTTCTTAGAAAAAGTGTTGATAAGGCTGGTGTAACATCCATAACACACCTTAACCTAACATTCCTTTTAGTGTTTTAAAGGGTAATATATATATAAATATCATAATAGCAGTGTTTTACTCCATCTACTTGAGTAAATTTAAAACTTTTTACAAGTTAAATATTGGGATGAGGTTTGGGTCAGGTCTCTACTCTTGAGCTTACACTCAATCTCACAGCGGAATAAGATAATATGATACATAAGTTACTCTAGTGATATATGTAAAAGCATCACGTGTAATTGCTTCCATAATTAACATAAAATAACTATTGGGACATAGAGACAACATCCCTGTTACTCATGCTCCCATCCAAATGTTTAATAACTACTCTAGTCAATATCTATGACCATATATATGTTATAGGCTATACATGAGATAAATTATGCTAACACTTCCTAAAAAATCATGAAGGCTAGCTCATTAAAATAAATGCCTAAGCTATCCAAATATACTTCCTTAAAATACCCATGGAGGGTACCTCTCCTCAAGTTACCTCCATCTCCAGCTAGTACCTACACATCTGATACACGCCAGCATTTATGTGATAATTTAATCTCAGTAGCAAGCAAACATGTTTTAAACTCTACTGACTTGTACCACCATAATTATAAAGAAATACTCTACATTTCTCATTTGAAATTCAAAATATAACATGTTCTATCGGGATGCAATGCATGAATCATACTTTTATGGTTGGTGCTTAGGTGTATGCATGTACTTTGAAACATGTGAGATTAAATCATCATAGGATGTCATCTCAATATCATAGTTTATCATAAAATCTTTCATCTCATACATTTAATATGGTAACATTAACATATTCATCTTTAAAATTGTAACAAGAATCATACATATACATTAATAGTTATCAGGAGTGTTGCTCAACGACTACCTCCATGTACTACTTCATACATCCGTACATAACTTTGTGACTATTCAGCGACCATACATTTTTCTTTGTACTATCTGGAGCATCCCCTAGTGGATCCAAGTACTGTTTGGTCACTACCCTTATCGCAGATCATTCCATATACAATGGGAATTATTTCCCTTTCTACCCCATAAGGGACTGCTCATGATGTGGTCACTGTCCTTCTGTAGATCACTCTGTATATAGTGAGAATTTATTTCCCTTTCCACCTCATAAGGGACTGCTTGTTTAAACTCTTGGGATCATATCCTGGTACGTTATTCACTACTGTATATACTAGGATGATTTAGCTCACGCCATGGTTATACCTAACTCTAAGTACGTGTCTACTTTAATAGTGACCTTGAAAATTGCACCATGTAATAACCTGATTAAAAATTAAAGAATTGGGATAAAAATAATGGGAAACATTAAAATATTATTGCAAAGTGATTAAGAAAATTTTCCTTAGTTCGTAGTTTAAATTTGAGATTTTTTCAAAATAAAAATTTTTATCTGATGGAGAAAATTTTATCTGCCTTCAGGAACTTAGCAGATATTTTTGAAAGGCTGAAGATACTCAAAAAATTCCCAAATTCCTTCCACATTATCCCATATTCTTGCCTAGATCAGAAAATGCATCAAAAATTTATCTAGGGCAACGTGAGAAATGACCAACATGCCCCTAGATGCTTAAAAAGCCAAAAATTTCTTATTTTCCTCACATTTTCACTCTCACTTCGCAATCTCTCTCCTATTTTCCACTCTCACCGCACGTCCTCCTCTATCGAACCACCACCTGCCATCACCTGCACCATGTCGCACCATTGTCGCTTTGTGCAGCTTGTCGTCGTCGAGCTCTAGGTGTCATTCCTTGCCATCAACAGACGCCACAGCTGCCAAAACTGGCATCTTTTCCAACTGGCATTGCATCTTTGATTTGGCTAGAAAATGTCACTGTCTGATTGCATCGTTGCCACCAATAGCTAACCCAAGTTGCCCTCTTTCTCGATCAGCTGTCAACCGACGAAGAACTGCCTCCACGCTCCATGAACAGAGGAGAAACGTTTTCGAGCATCATCTACTTTTCACTAGAAAATCACGATTAAACTGCCATTTTTTATCGAACTAGTCCTGGATCTGGGCATCCTTATGCTTCGAGCTACGTTTTAGACTAATTTTCATCGTCAGCCACTGTCTGTCGTCGTGCGACACCATGCTTCGCCATGTGCCATCACTGGAGTAGATGGAAAGAAGCAAAGATCAATTTTCAAACTTTTGAAACTTTTGATATAATTTAAAATACTCCAATTTGATGTTTTCCTATAGATTTTGATTTTGATTATGCCTTGATGATTAGACAAAAGTAGAAAATAGGCATTTAATTGTAAGAAAGTATAATTGGAAGGAAATTTGCATGAGACATGAATTTTTTCCTCAGGAAACTAATTGTGAGAATAACCTCCAAGGAAAAAGGAAAACCCTGGTTTGAATAGGAGCAAATGGTAAAAGGTAGAGTAATCTACACTCTCCTGAATTTTAACTAATTTTGTGAATTACTACTTTAAGTATGATTTGTATTGAATGGGAATAAGTGTTGAAAATGATGATTTACATGAGAATTATATATGAGTATAGAAGATTGCTTATGTATTGAGAACACTTGTTGCATGTTTGCTAGATTTGGCTATTGGCATTATATGCCATAGGGACGAACTAACTTAGGGTGGATATTCAATAGTTGGTATAGGATAATTGTTGAATATCCCTTATGCAAACAGTTTTGTAAATTGATTTATTTTATTTGAATTGTCTACATATGTTGGGAATTATTCGTTAAACCAGGACAACCTTATAAGAGGTTCAAGGAGTAAAGGGCGGATAACCTATATGGGGCGATGTTTTGGTTTAAGTATGATATCCTATAACCTTGAGTATTAGTCGACTATGCATATGTAGTGCTATATAGACTGTATGAGGATGAGAATTAGCTATTGTGCACATGTTGCGGGATGCCCTATATGTTGGTTCTCACTCGGTCCTTGAGTGGGTGATTGGTGTGACGGATCACACTCACAAAATAGGACATTGTTTTTGGGTGATTGGTGTTACAGATAAAACTCAACTAAAACCATGTTTTCAGATAAAACGACATACAACTTGAGATGAATAATGAATGATCACATGAGATGTGTGATAGATGAATATATGAGAATTTTCAAGAATGATTTTAAGTACGATTTTCAGATTAAAGATAATGTACTCATTATATTGTTTTCCATTGATTTCCCATATTCATTTTAAATTTAAAAAGTATTTAGTAATTCACATGTGCTTAAACTAATTTATAGGGAGACGTTTTATGTGCGTTGTCACAGTTGAGTATTCAACTATTTTGTAAGTATTTAATTGTAAATTGCTCTACTGGGATCTAATAATCTCATGAAGTTGTTTGCTCAAATGACCAAGAATAGGTAATGCCTAGGAGATAGCTGGGCAGAAGAGGGATGTCAAGACATCCTTGGAGAATTTTAAAGCCATGGTGTGGAATTAAAATTAGGCTTAAATTTATATAGAAATATGTATTGTTGATTTTTGGTTACTTAATGAAATTTCTGGATATATGTGTTGATTGGGCTATTGTATAAGTGGGAAAATGTATAATTTTTAGTGGAAACTCTGCCGAATTTTTGGTAGGAAATGTTTTGGGAGAATAGATGGGTATAATGAATATGATGAATCATGATTTTATTTGCCAATGTATGAATGAATTTAGTAGCATGATATAGTATATCTCAATTGTATCTGAATGGTTGTTAGAATTTATATTTCAGAGTATGGTATGGTTTATAATGTGATAATAGAAATGTTGCATAGGAATTATGGTTAAGTGGAATTTGAATGGACTATGAGAAAAGTCTATTTAGGTTACACTCAACAAGTAGCGACCTTTTGATGATCCCTGACATGGGAAAAATGAAAATTTTATTTAGAATATTGTATGCTTTCGCTATTTTGATAGATAAATGTATAGTATGATTAAGCGGGTCGTTACACACTAATTTAGAGTTCACAACCATCACTGTATTTTCAAAATGATCTAAGTTCAAATGGATGGTTACCCACCCAGCACATGGTACAACCGTGGAACTTCCAAGGCCATCCCATACCAACCATTGGTCACTCAATCATGAGCCTATCTATCCTAATACATACCCTAAGAATACTATAACATTTTCTCCAAATATGATTAAAGAGATGTTTGTTAATTGTTAAATTAAGTTTAATGCTTGTGTATGTTGCATTAGTTTTATATAGTTGCATTAGCCTAGGGACTAAATTAAAAGGAAATACATGAAGGTTTAGCAAGAGGTGGCTAGGGACTCAATTGAAAAGGGAAAAAGTAAGTAAGGCTAAGGTTGCAAAGTAGCTTAGGGACTAAAATGCAATAACCTAACTATCCTTAAACCTAGCTGAAGCCCTAAACCCCACACACTTCTAACCTTTGGCATTTCTAGAGAGAGAATCAAAAGGGGCGAGTAGAGAGAGAAAGGGAGACTTAGGGCAAAGGAGAGAGATTCTAAAGGCAAAAGAGCAAATTCAACACTAGGAATTAGTCCTACAACAAAGGGATAGTCTTCCTAACACATCCTACACACAAATTTTCAAGGAATCAAGGTAGGAATTCATCTTAAACCCCTATCTTTTCTGAAAAGTTTATTATGCTGGACAAGTATGAATTTCTGAATGTTGAACTGAGTTTAGGGTTAAACCTATATTTTGTATGCCTTTCTATTTCTGTGGGATGTTGTGTTGCTGAATGTATGCTCATATATGTGCTTGTAATGGATTGAAGGGGCTGGGTTGAGTTTATCTAGAGATATAGACTAGTTTTCCTAAAATGTATCATGTTTGAGCTAATGGATGAGAAATTTTCAATGAGAAATAAATTTTGTTATATGGAAATTAAGCTCATGTGTTTAGAATTGAAAATAGAATGCATTTTGGACTGGGTATTATCAAATTATGTTTTCTGAACTGCAGTAGAGCATAACAGCCAATTACCAAGTATGAGTCAGTCGATTGTTGTGTTCCTGGAAACCCAAAAGTGCAGACAGAGGCTTAGCAGCCAACTGCCAGATTCCTAGCAGTTGACTGTCGAGCCCAGGTTTGCACTAAGTTGTCAACTGGCCATCCTCGCAGTCGACTATCATGCTCTTATTTTGCCCAAGACACATTACAGCAAGAAACAAGCCAGCTATTAGCCTGCTGGCAATCGACTACTAGCTTGTTGTCTGGCACCTAAGGAATACAGAGAGCCACTAGCTAACTATTAGCCTTCTATTAGCTGATTGGTAGCCTTCCAACTTATGAAATAAGGTTTTTAACTGCAATTGAGCTTAGTGATTCTTCATATTAACTTGATTAAGGGCTGACAACATGGGTAAGCGATGAAACTAAAAGTTTTGGGTAATGTGCAAAGGATAGAGTTACTTTCCACTTGGATGAGAATGGTCCTTGTGATAGTGACACTATAACACCCCCAATTTCATAGCCATATTTAAAATGTTATGTATTGAAAAATCCTTTACTTATGAGATTGGTGTGTTATATACACTTCTGTCCTTTATATCTTACCTGAGTTCTATAAATATCCATTTATAGGATACATTTAATTAGGTTCAGATCCTTACTTAGGTATCACATTTAATTATCAATACAGCGAAAGTCTAATAATCATACATCACAATCCATAGAAATTCAGGATAAATTTGAACTTTTCTTTACATACATTTATATCCAGTTCAAACTTACAACGTTTTTACATATACTATAGGATATATGTAATTTTCCTGTTTTCATAGGGTAAGGAGGCAACAAACCTACCACTCAAAACCTTTTCAACTATTTTTCATAAACTTGATATGTATGCTTTACATATCCATATACTTATATTTATCTCTAACATAATATATATTGTTCCATTTCTTGGGATGGATAGCTAATTCCTTCTATCTTGTAGTACCATAATGGTCCTAGTCATCTGATATATACTAGAAAATAATGTTACGCATTCTACATTACATTTCTGAGCTATGCTATATACCACCGTATGGGCACAAAAAATACTTTACATTCTTTATTCTTAAATTCCATTATTTCTAGGAAATGTTATAAATAAGCCAGTTTGATGTATGGGATAAAGTTTATGAGGTATATCTATAATATATTAGTTATAAAACAAAAATAGTATCAATTTTACTTACAGTCATAGGTCACTGTATACCATTCAGTACCATAATTAGGAAAGTACATTCATTAAATTTCCATTCAGCCATAGATAATTCAGGAGAAACAACATTTACCATTCATGGAAAATTGTATTATTTATAAGGAAAATAAACATTCATATTTAGCTAAAAGCCATTTTTTCAATTGAGAGAGGCACAAGAGTATCGAAAGTATAAATTACTTCACATACTACAACGTGCATGAATGAGATAGCCGCTCTATCAAGTGTGTGACAATTCTACCACTGGTACATCTGAGGCGTCCCTTAGTGGATCTGAGTACCCATTCACATTCAGTGATCATGTCATAAAGACAAATCTAAGTGGGAATTTCTCCCAAGGTTCAGTCAAATTAAGCTTATGGAATCACTATTATTCACACATATCATCTTCTCCTTACTTTATGGGCAGTTCATAATGCCACAAATCACCATAACCTACATCATGGATCATTTTCCAGTATGCTATTTCCTATATATATCAACTAGGATGATTAGGCTTAATTCCATAATTTTGCCAAAGTCTAAGTAAATGTTCCCTGTTCAATTGGCCATCTAGGTTACATTAACTTAGAATTCTCAATCATCACAGTGTATTCGAAATTCTTTCATTCTGAGCGGATGTTTCACCATCCATATTTATGACACAACTGTGGAATGCCTAACGGCCGTCCCATACCATCAATTGGTCACTTGGTTATAAGCCTATCTACCCTAGAACATATACTGGAATCACTTCCTTTATGTTTCTCTTTATTGAACATTTAAATATTTTCCTTCCATTCAATGTTTTCCAATACCATTATATATTTTTCCTAACTATGTCATAAATCAATCCTTTTCTTTCCTAATTCATGATGATATTATCATTCTCACGTTCTAAAAAGAAAACCTTTAAATCTCAATAACAATTCTATTCTTGAATTTGTATCAAAAGGAAGGTTCATTCTTGGTCAGGAAGAATCCTTAAGAAATTTAAGATTTTCATACTTAAAAATTTCTATTTGTCACTCTTACCATATAATAACCAAAATAAATTACTTTTCCTTCCCATTTACACTAAATTCCCTTTTTCACATTTTATTGTATTTAAAGGGTTTCAAAGGTGACCTTTTTCCATTTCCTATTTATTATTCCATTTTATCCCTTTCTCACCTAATTATACATACCCAAGGTGTGTATAATCATCATCTGCCCACACTTAAGCATGCACAAAAATTGCTAGAATTCCCAAGATTGCACAAAATATTAATTAAAATTTAATTGCAACGTCATATTATTTCCTTTGTATACTTTGACCAATTTCATTACATTTGTGTACAAAATTTTCCATAAATACTTCCATGTCATAAAATTGGTCAAGTAGGGTACATGGAATTTAATGGAATCATTTTGCATAAAAAACAATTGCTAATTAATCTTGCCTTAACCAAGACACACGCATAGAAATTTCAGCACATTTCCTTCACCGAAAACATGCAAACTCTCGGTCAAGATGGGATTTTTAGGCAAAATTGGGCATTTCAACCAATTGAAACTTATTCTACCCTCTATTAGCCATAACTTGAATTACCAATAAGTTACTTTAAAATTTTTCAAACAATTTTCCAAATCTTATTTTTGCTAGCCACAACCTAAAGAGGAATTTTGTGCAAAATTTTTCATTTTTCATATAATCATTCCTTTAATCCCATTTTCATCATCCATAAACCATCAATCACCATTTATCCATAACAATCAAGATGAACACAAACAATTTGGCATGAAATTCATGAATTTGGGGTTTTAGGGCAAATGAAACAAAAATTGGAAAATGAACATAAACACTTTCGTAATTGAAATTAACCATCACAAACAAGTCCATACTACTTTCTAAGCATTAATCCATAGAAATTTTGAGAATTTAAGAATGTAAACTTAAGAACATCACTATTCATGTACTATTTATTCAGCCATGACAATCTCAAAAGCTTGGAAAATCCATTAAAAACATGAAATAAGTGATGGAAGAATGCTAAGTTACCTTGGTTTATAATTTTTGGTGGATAAACCTTGAAGTTTCCTTGCCTTCTTCTCCCTTTTCTCCCTTATAGAACCCACGGTTTTCTCCCCTCCAAAAAGCCTTCACGTTGTCTTTGCTAAGGAGGAGAAGAAGAAGAAGAAGAAATGAGACTTATTTTAAATGGCTAATATAACCATTTTGCCCTTAGTGGAAAAATGACCAAAATACCCTTCACTTTTTCCTTCTTGAAACCTTGACATAAAAGGGTATTATAGGAATTTTTAAAGTGTTTCTTTAGGTAAAATTCAATTTTGGATCCTTTTCTTGGCACTTCTCTGCTTGGCACCTACTTGGCACTTTTAGGGGTGGTTTTTTCCGCTGCTAAAGTTATGTTAATATTATTGCAATGAATATTACTACTGCTATAAATTTTGTTTAAATAATTAATTTTGAAAAAGTTATAGTAGCAATACTTTTTGTTGCAAGAAATTTTAGCAACAGAAAAAATTACCGCTAAGTGCCAAGCAGAGAATCCGGACGCGTAAAATTCCCCTTATGTCCTTTATGGTAAAATGAACATTTTACACCTTTTAAGTGCCAAACAAAAATTTGGAAAAATATTCCAGAGGCAATTTCATAATTTTTCAAATAAAAATTAGCCATTTTATTTGATAAATAAATATTTTATTTTTATTTTCAGATAAAATTTGACTGTTTTGCCCCTAAATATTTTTCTTAAAGCAATCATGACATTGGCGCCAATTTCAAACTTTGTCATGACATGTCATAAATGTAACTCAATTTGTGTGTTTACTCTTAGGATATTTTATGAAATTAATTTCCTTTCATTTTAGTCCCTAATCATTTCCTTTCAGTTTAGTCCTTCCTTTGTTCAAGGCAACATAAAATGATTCTTGGACTATTTTTCAAGCATAAAAATATTGAGTCTAGGATTCTAAGACATACTTGATATCATAGAATTGAGGATATTATAGACACAAAAGGGAGTAGACAGACATCAAAAAAGGAAGAGTGAAGTATCCTAGGCATATGCATTAGTGGTTGATAAGCTCATGAGTTGAGTGATCGATTGTCAGCATAGAATGGCCATTGGCATTCCACGGTTGTGCCATAAATTGGAATGATTAAACATCCACTTGAACATAGATGACTTTAAAAACACCGTAATAGTTGCAAACCATAAGTTAGTGCATTTACCAAGGGCCATTAAGAAACACATACTTAAGGTTAAAACATAACTATAGGCATGGGCCAAATCACCTTAATGCATATGTTAGAAGATAGCATACTAGGAGGGTGATCCACCTCGAAGGAATGGCGGTGATCCCAAGGCCTCATAATTTGTGAAAGTGGAGAGGATAGGATCTGTTCGAAGGAATACAATGATCCTATGAGTTATTGAGAATGTACAAGTGGATCCAAATAGGGGATTCCTCAGATGTACTAGAGCAACATTTTACTATAGTGACGCAGTAGTCACTAGGATGCTCATTCTTGTATGTAGTGGTATGTGGAGTTATTGCTGGGTGACACTCATGATAGCTCATATGATGTGATTGTTTTCTCCTGCTCAAAAGGCATGATAATACCCTAAAGAAATATTTTATGATGAGAATGATGATTAATGCACTTTTCATGTTTTAAAGATGATATGTTTTGATGAATATGCATATCTATGAGTACACAACATGATTAAATGCTACATGCACTATATCCCAATAGTATGTGATATGTTTTATGAAAGAATATAGAGTTTTTCGTACGAGCACGGTAGTACAGGTCAATGGATTTTGTAACAAGTTACATTACTATTGAGATTCATTTCTCATTTTAGTGTTGGCATGTATCAAATGCGTAGGTTCCCTTGGACTGGAGAAGAAGGTAAAAATAATTAAGTGTCCAATCTGGGCATACAAACTTTTTAGTTTGTATAGTATAAGTACATGGTAGTATTGAGCTAGCCTTTATGATATTTTGAGAAAGGCTATTGTAGGATTATTTTGTATAGCCTATTCAAACTTATCTGTATAGTTAATTGACTATATTTAATTAAGAATGCGTCTTTATGTATAGTTAAACCAAGTGTATTCTATATACATTTAGTCCGCTGTGATGTTGAGAGAACCTGAGAGTAGAGACCAACCCAGATGGTAGTCAATTAATCAACTTAGTCAAAAGTTTAAAATTTACTTGGATAGAAGTGATACTAACACACCATTATTATGATAATGATATACATTATACCTTTAAACACTTAAAAGTAACCATAGGCTACATGCACTACATCCTAATTGTAACACCCCCGTTAGCCTATGGTTCCTTTTAAGTGTTTAAAGGTATAATGTATATAATTATCATAATAATGGTGTGTTACTATCACTTCTACCCATTTAAATTTTAAAATTTTTACCCAGTTGATTAATTGAGTGCCATTTGGGTTGGTCTCTACTCTCAGGTTCTCTCAACATCACAGCGGAATAAATATATATGTATAGAATAACCCTGGATTAACTATACATAGACATGCATTTTAATTAAATATAATTAGTTAACTATTGGGCATGGAGGCAACAATCCGGCCACTCATAACCCATCAATTAGTCTATTCATCAATCCAGCCTAATTCATATACAGATAAGTTAGAATAGGCTATACAAAATAGTCCTACACTAGCCTTTCTCAAACTATCATGAAGGCTAGCTTCATTCTACCATATACTTAAGCTATCCAATATTAAATAGTCTGTGTGCCCAAATTGGACACTTCTTCATACTTTACCTCCACCTCCTGCCTAAGGGGACCTACACATCTGGTACATGCCAACACTATTATAAGAAATGAATCTCAGTAGCAATACAACCTGTTAGGAAATCCATTGACTTGCACCACCGTGCTTTCACAAAAAATCTCTACATTCTCTCATAAAACGTATCACATGCTAATGGGATGTAATGCATGTAGCATTTAACCATATTGTGTACTCATACATATGCATATTCATCAAAACATATCATCTTTAAAACATGGGAAGTGCATTCATCATCAATATCATCATAAAACATTTCTTATAGAACACATATGTGATAGTAAACATGCCATCATTTCATTTTGATAAAATATGAGCAGTATATAAAACACACTAAGAGTAATCAGGAAAGTCTCCCAGTAACAACTCCACGCACCACTATCGATATGAATGAGCGCATGGCTATGTAGTCATGCCTTAACTTTTGTACATTTTGAGGCATCCCCCAGTGGATCTAAGTACCTTAATTGTCCCTGCCCCTTTTCGAAAGATTATCCCTGACTAGCGGGATTCCTCCTTTCATCCCAAACAGGGCTGGTATAACTCTCATAGGATCACCGTTAACTCTACCCGGATCATTTCCTCTCCACTTTTGAGCAGATCATAATACTATAGAATCACCAACATTCCTTTGAGGTGGATCACACTCCTGGTATGCTATTCTCTACATATACTCTAGGGTGATTGACCCATGCCTATGGTTATGCTTAGCTCTAAGTATGTGTTTCTCATATGGCCCTTGGGAGATGACACTAACTTAAAGTATGCTACCATCATGGTGTTTTTGAAATCATCTAAATTCAAGTGGATGTTTAACCATCCCAACTTATGGCACAACCGTGGAATACCCAACCGCCATCCCATACCAACAATCGGTCACTTGATCATGAGCCTATTTACCCTAAGGCATACACTGAGAATACTTTCCTCTTTCCCTTTTTGTGTTTTTTGCTTTTTCTTTATCTTACTATCACAAGGGTATTATCACCCAAAACTCTTAGTTTCCTTACTTACCTATGTTGTGAGCCCTTAATTAAGTTAGTATGGAGAATTATCAAGCTCAATGGCCATTAAAAACTTCATTTTGCAAGCTAGAGGGCTCCCAGTCGACTGTTAGAAGGCTAGCAGTTAGCTGGTGGCTCTCTATATTCCTTGAGTGGCAAATAGCAAGCTAGCTGGCAGTTAGCTAGTGGCTTACTGGAACGAGTCCTGGGTAAAAATTAGAGCATGACAATTAACTGCAAGGAAGGCCAGTCGACTGCTTAGTGTAGACCTGGGCCCAACAATTGACTGTTAGGAACCTGGAATTTGGCTACTAAACCTCTATCTACACTTCTGGGCTTTCTAGGTATAGGACAGTTAACTGCCTCCTACGTAGCAGTCAGCTGCTATACTCTACTACAGTTCAGAAAACATAATTTTGATAAAACCCAGTCCAATATACACACCATTTTCAATTTTAAACACATGAGCTTAATTTTTATACAACAAACTTTACTTCTTATTAAATATTATTCATCTATTAGTTCAAACATGGTACATTCAAGGAAAACTAGTCTATACCTCTAGATGAACACAACCCAGCCCTTCTAATCCATTACGAGCACATATATGAGCATACATTCAACAACATAATATCCCATAGAAATAGAAAAGCATATAGAATGTAGGTTTAACCCTAATCTCAGTTCAATCATGTAGAAATCCATATTTTCCAAGAACAATAAACATTTCCAAAAAAGAGAGGGGTTTAGGATGGATTTCTACCTTGATTTCTTGCAAATGTGTGTGTTGGATGTGTTAGAAAGGCTCTCCCCTTACTGTAAGACTAATTTGTAGCCTCAAATCTGCCTTTCCTTTAGCAAAATCTCTCTTTCCTTGCCCTAGCTCGCCCTTTTCTCTATCTACCCGTCCCTTTGCTTCTCTCTCTAAAAATGTTGAAGGTTGGAAGTGTGGGAGGGTTTAGGGTTGCTACTAGGGTTTAAGGGATTTTGGGAAATTGCTATTTAGTCTTTGAGCTATTTTGCACTCTTAGACTCTCTCATCTTTTCCCTTTTTAATTAAGTCCCTAGCCACCTCTTACTAAATCTTTATGTATTCCTTTCAAGTGAGTCCCTAGGCTAATGCAACTATATGTACTAATGCAACATGCACAAGCATTAAACATTAAATTAATAATTATCAAACATCTCTTTTATCATAATTGGAGTGGATGTTACACCAATAGTATGTATTACATTTTTAGGATGAAAAGAATGTAGAGATTTTTTGTATAAGTATGGTATAGGTCAGTAGTTTTCAGGATAGGTTGCATTGCTATTGAGATTAAATCCTTACATAAATGCTAGCATGTACTAGATGTATAGGTCCCTAGCTGGAGATGAAGGTAACCTGGAAAGAGGTACCCTTCATGAGGTATATTGAAATATTTATTTTGTGCTAGTCTTTATGATTTTTGAGGAAGGGTAGTATAGATTATCTCATGTATAGCCTATATTATAAGCATGGATATAGATTTACCTGAGTCTATCAGTAGATACATTGATGGGGTTTTGAGTGGTAGGGATGCTGCCTCCTTACCCTAATAGCTAAATTTGAAGTTAAACAATGAGTAATTATGCATGTTTATGTATAACTATTTAGAGTAAATTATGTATGTATATGATTTGATATTTCACTGCGAGTTTCAAGTGAGAACTCAAACCAAACAGCACTCAATTAATCAACTTGGTAAAAGGTTTAAATTTACTCAGGTGGAAGTAATAGTAACACACCATTATTATCATATTTACATATATTCTTTAAATTAATATAAAAGGAACTATAGGCTAAAGGGGTGTTACATTTTGTCTATCCTAAGCTATAGCCATTTTTTTCCTAATCATCTTTATCTGAGTAGTAGTCTATTAGACTAACTCAGGACATAATAGTTGTCTCTCTTCCACTTCAAAACAACACAAAAGGAGACCTTCATTTCCTTCCATAAAATTCCTTATAGGGAGCTATCCCTATATTGGAATGGTAACTATTATGGTAAGAGAATTCTACCAATGGTAGGATCTTATTTTAACTCCCTCTTTGCTATATGGCATAGGCTCTAGGCATATCCTCCAAGATCTGTATGGTCCTTAAAGTCTATCCATCAGTTAGAGGATGATAAGCAATACTAAATTTTATTTTATTACCGAAGGCTTCCTACAATGCTCTCTAAAATCTAAAGGTAAATCTAAGGTCTCTATTTAAAACAATGTTAAAGGGAATACCATGAAGTCTTACTATCTCCTAGAGGTATAATTGAGCTAATCTATCCAAGGAAAAAATAATCTTAATGGGAAGGAAATGAGTAGACTTAGCTAATCAGTCTACTATTACCCAAATGGCATTATTTTCTAACTGGGTTCTCGATACACCTATAACAAATTCCATTGAGATTTTATCCCATTTTCATTCCAGGATGTCTAAAGGTTGTAGTAGTCTTAAAGGTCTCTAATGTTCTATCTTTACCTATTGAAATATTAAGCACTTAGCCATATATTTTATTATATACTTTTTCATCCCTAGCGACCAAAAGCTTCTCTTTAAGTCTTGGTACATCTTGGTGGCTCCTAGATGCATAGTATATGGCTGCTATGTACTTCGTCTAGGATTTTATCCTTTAAATCCTCTTACTTTGGGATATATATTCTATTTTGAAACAACACACTCCATCATATGTCTTTTAAAGACTTTAGGAACTCATCCTCCCTTTGAGCTTTTCAGATTTGGGCTCTAAGGTCACATTATACCCTCAATTCACTTAAATAAATCCTATCTTGTAGGATTAAAGTGGATAGATTCATATTTTTGAATTTCTCTATCAGCTTTACCTCATCTACCATCATCTAAGCTATATTAAGGAATTTTCTACTTAGTGCATCAACAACTAAATTTTCTTTTCTTATATGGTATTTTAGATCAAACTCATAGTGTAACATCTGCTCCAATTATGATTAAAGAGATGTTTGATAATTGTTAATTTGATGTTTAATGCTTGTGTATGTTGCATTAGTGCATATAGTTGTATTAGCTTAGGGACTAAATTGAAAGGAAATACATAAAGATTTAGTAAGAGGTGGCAAGGGACTTATTTGAAAAGGGAAAAGATTAGGGAGTCTAAAAGTGCAAAATAGCTCAAGGACCAAATAACAATTTCCCCAAAATCCCTTAAACCCTAGCAGCAGCCTTAAACCCTCCCACACTTCCAAATTTCAGCATTCCGAGAGAGAGAAGCATGAAGGGCGAGCAGAGAGAGAAAGGGGCGAGTTAGGGCAAAGGAGGGAGATTTTGATTAAGGAAAGAGTGGATTGAAGCTAGAAAGTAGTGCTACAGTAAGAGAGGGTCATTTCTAACACATCCAACACACATTTGCAAGGAATTAAGGTAGCAATTCATCCTAAACCCTCTCTTTTCTGAAATATTTATTATTGTTGGAAAATGTGAATTTCTGAATGTTTGAACTGAGTTTGGGGTTAAACCTGTATTTTGTATGATTTTATATTTCTATGGGATGTTGTGTTACTAAATGTATGCTTATATATGTGCTTGAAATGGATTGGAAGGGCTGGGTTGTGTTCATCTAGAGATACAGACTAGTTTTTCTTGAATGTACCATGTTTGAACTAATGGATGAGAAATGTTTTATGAGAAGTAAAGTTTGTTGTATGGAAATTAAGCTCATGTTTTTAGAAATGAAAATAGAGTGTATCCTGGACTAGGTATTGCCAAAATTATGTTTTTTGAACTGCAACGAAGTATAATAGCCAACTGCTACATAAGGGGCAATCGACTACTGTATTCCTAAAAAACCTAGAAGTGTAGGCAGAGGCTTAGCAGTTGATTGCCAGGTTTCTAGCAGTAGACTCTCGAGCCTGGGTCTGCACTAAGCATTCGATTGGCCATCCTCGCAGTCGACTGTCATGCTCTTGGAAACCTAAAAGTACAGAAAGAGGCTTAGAAGTCAATTGCCACATTCCTAGTAGTCAACTATCGGGCCTGAGTTTGCCCAGGATGCATTCCAAAAGGCCACCAGCTAGCTGTAAGCATCCTAGCTGCTGACTGCTAGCTTTCTGTTTGCCACTTGAAGAATACAAAGAGCCACCAGCTGACTGCTAGCCTTCCAATAGTCGACTGGCAACCTTCTAGTTTGCGAAATGAGGTTCTTAAGGGCAATTGAGCTTGGTAATTCTCCATACTAGCTTAATTAAGGACTCAGAACATAGGTAAGCAAGAAAACTAAGAGTTTTTGGTGATGAGACCCTTGTGATAGTAAAACAAAGAGAGAGCAGAAAACACAAAAAGGGAAAGAAGAAAGTATTCTTAGTGTATGCCTTAGGGTAGATAGGCTCATAATCGAGTAACCGATTGTCGGTATAAGACGGCCATTGGGCATTCCACGGTTGTGCCATAAATTAGGATGGTTAAACATCCACTTGAACATATATGATTTTTAAAAAACCATGATGGTTGTAAACTTTAAGTTAGTGTCATCTTTCAAGGGCCATATTAGAAACACATACTTAGAGTTAAGCATAACCATAGGCATAGGCCGATTCACCCTATAGTATATGTAGAGAATAGCATATAGGGAGTGTGATCCACCTCGAAGGAATGGTAGTGATTCCATAGTATTATGATCTGCCAAAAGTGGAAAGGAAATGATCCCGATAGAGTTGACGGTGATCCCATAAGAGTTATACCAACCCCGTTTAGGACAAAAGGGAAGAATCCCGCTGGTTAAGGATGATCTGCAGGTAAGAGGAAAGGGCCTTTAAGGTACTTGGATCCACTGAGGGATGCCTCAGAATGTACAAAAGTTAAGGCATTGCTAACTATACATGCGCTCATTCATATAGTCAGTGGTACGTGGAGTTATTTCTGGGCAACTCTCCTGATTACTCTCAGGGTGTTTTATGTACTGCTCATATGTTATGAAAGTAAAATGATGACATGTTTACTATCACACATGTGTTTTATAAGAAATTTTTTATGATGAGAATGATGATATGTTTTGATGAATATGCTTGTTTATGAGTACATAATATGATTAAATGCTACATGCATTAAATCCCATTAGCATGTGATATGTTTTATGAGAGAATGTAGAGTTTTTTAGTGCAAGCATGGTGGTACAAGTCAATGGATTTTGTAACAAGTTGTATTGCTATTGAGATTCATTTCTCATGATAGTGTTGGCATGTACCAGATGTGTAGGTCCCCTTGGGTGGAAGGTGAAGGTAAAGTATGATGAAGTGTCCAATCTGGCCATATAGACTATTTAATATTGGATAACTTAAGTACATGGTAGAATGAAGCTAGCCTTCATGATATTTTGAGAAAGGCTAGTGTATGACTATTTTGTATAGCCTATTCTAACTTATTTGTATATGAATTAGGTTGGATTGATGAATAGACTAATTGATGGGTTATGAGTGGCCAGATTGTTGCCTCCATGCCCAATAGTTAACTAATTATATTTAATTAAAATACATGTCTATGTATAGTTAATCCAGGGTTATTCTATATACATATATATTTATTCCGCTGCGATGTTGAGAGAACCTGAGAGTAGAGACCAACCCAAATGGCACTCAATTAATCAACTTGGTAAAAAGTTTAAAATTTAAATGGGTAGAAGTGATAGTAACACACCATTAATATGATAATTATATACATTATGCCTTTAAACACTTAAAAGGAATCATAGGCTAATGGGGTGTTACATTATTGGTATCAGAGCATGGCTACCATGGTTGGCACATATTTAGGGTTTAAGAGAAAGTTATGGAATTGCATTCTAATCCCTAGCCACTTTGTAGTTTTAGTCTCCACATATTTTCCCTTTTCACTTAGGTCCTTAGCCTTACTCTCAACTAAGGAATTGTATTTCTTTCAAGTTGGTTCCTATACTAATGCAACTATATGTATTAATGCAACATACACAAGCATTAAACATCAAATTAACAATTATCAAACATCTCTTTAATAATAATTGGAGTGGATGTTACATTCTACCTTCTTTTAAAATAATTTTGTCCCCAAAATGAAAACGTACCTATTCAAATAATTTTGGGTAGGACTTCCTCATGTCCTCTTCCTTTTCCCATGTCACCTCTTGTGGAGATGACTACTCCTATAAAACCTTAACTAGAGGGATGACCTTGTTACTCAATTCTTGACCTCATTCCTGATGATTCTCAATGGTTTTGGATGATAAGTTAAATTTTCTTTTAACAATACTATACTAGCATCAAGAATGTAGGATGGGTCATGGATGTATTTATGAAGTTGTGAGACATGGAAGACATCATGGAGGTTTGATAAGAATGGTGATAAGGCTATTTGATATGCTGATTGACTAACCTTTCTTAGGATTTAGAATGGCCCAATAAATCTCGGATTCAATTTTCTAGACTTAATGGCTCTAACTATACCAGTAACAGGAGATACTCTAGGGAAGATATAATCCCCTTCACTAAATTCTAGTGATCTCTTTATCTTGTTGGCATACTTCTTTTGCCTATCTTATGCTCTAGCCATTTTATCCTTAATCATCCTAATTTGGTCTGTAGTTTTCTGAACTAACTCTAGTTTGAGCAACTGTCTTTCCCCCACCTCAAACTAACATAGAGGTGATCTACACTTTCTCCCATACAAGGCTTCATAGGGTTCTATCCCTATGCTAGAATGGAAACTACTGTTGTTTGAGAATTCTATCAATGCTAGGCTTTGATCCCAATTTCCCTTATGCTCTAAGGCACACGACCTAAGCATATCCTCTAAGGTTTGAATGGTTCTCTCTGTTTGTCCATCTGTTTAAGGATGGTATGCGGTACTCAAGCTTAACTTAATACCGAAGGTGTCTTGGAAAGCTCTCCAAAACCTAGAGGTAAATCTACAGTCTCTATCTGAAACAATTCTAGTAGGGATTCCATGGAGTCTCACTATCTCCTGGATATATAAGTGTACTAACTTGTCTATGGAGAAATTAATCTTAATGGGTAGGAAATGAGAAGACTTAGTTAATTGGTCTACAATCACCCAAATAGCATTATTTCTTGCCTGAGTCCTGGGTAAACCTACTACAAAGTCTATAGAAATCTTATCCCATTTCCATTCAGGGATATCCAGAGGTTGCAACAATCCAGTAGGTTTTTTATGTTCAATCTTCACCTACTGACACACTAAGCACTTAGCAACATACTCAGTAATGTGCATTTTCATACCCGGTCACCAAAATCTTCCCTTCAAGTCTTGGTACATCTTAGTGGCACCAGGATGAATAGTATAGTTACTGCTATGGGCTTCCTCTAGAATCTTCTCTCTCAATGGCCTTAGACTCGGGACATAAAACCTATTCTGTAAGGTCACTAACCCATCCAACCATTTCTGGAACTCCTTTGGGTCCTTTAGAGACATTAAGAATTCATCCTCCCTTTGGGCCTCTAGAATCTGAGTCCAAAGATCACTCTTAATCTGCAATTCACCTAGACATATTCTATCTGGTAGCCTTAACACGGATAAACTCAAATTTCTAAAATTCTCTATTAAGCTCATCTCACTCACCATCATTTGAGCTATGTGGAGGGATTTCCTACTCAGTGCATCTACCACCACATTGGCCTTGATTGGATGGTATTTCAACTCAAAGTTGTAACATCTGCTCCTAACACTTGTATCTTATGATGACGTTATTATTATTATCATTGTTAGCATTAATTGTGAAGGGTTAATGATGATTTATTAAGGAGTTAGAATGAACATTTTTATCATTATATAAGCACTTTTGTGATAAAAGAATGAAGTTGGAAATTTGGTAAGGAAGGGTAAAATGGTCATTTCACCATGAAATGAATAATTAGTTTAATTATTTTATTTCATGAAGTTATGTTAAAGGACTCTTATTATGTTCATTTAAGAGAGAAGGAGAATCTAGTTATGCAAGAAATTACTTACATTGATGTTGAAAGATAATTTTCCCTAAAAAGGGTAAAATTGTAATTTCACACTATCTGTATGATAGCAATCTTATATGAAGTGAGAAAAATTTATTTTTTACCCTAAATATTCTATGAAGGTGGGAATTAGAAATCCTTACTCATTCTTGATCAAAAGAAGAAAGTAAGAGAGTGAAATGATAGTTTTAACATAAAGGGGCAAAAAGGTAATTTTGCCTTAAGGGTAAAATTCTAATTTTTCCAAAAATAGAAGTAAATTAGTAAATTCATGGAAATGAGCCTTATGAAATTTTATTTAAGTAACTTTACTCCTTGAAACCGAAAAGAATGAAAAAGGGAGCAAAAATGGCCAATTTGGACTTAATGGCAAAAAGGCACTTTTCTTAGGGACTAAAATGCAATTTCCAAAAATTTGAGGGACCACTAGGCAATTTCAAATTTCTGGAAGGGCAGAATAGTCCCAGCCCATGGAAGTTGCATAAAATTACAATGGCAAGGAAAGACAATGCCATTGTTAAAAAAGAAAAGAAAAAGGGATGAAATTGACAAATTAGCAAGAGTGGCATTTTTGTAAATAAGTCAAACTTTAATTCAACCTATTTCTTCTCCTAATTACTAGAAATACTGTGAAAGGTGGAGAAGAAGGAGAAGTGGCCGAATTGCATCTTGCCTTAGAGAAGAAGAAGCTTCCACCAAATCAACAAGGAAATCACACATCTATTAGTTTTTTAAGGTAAATAAACAATCCTATGCCATTAATTTCATGTTTTATGGTATGCTTATGGTGTTTTCAAAATTTTAAGCATGATGGCAATTTCTCTCTCTACATGTGTATGGTGGATTTGTATGCCTGGATATGAGATATGTTGGAAATAACTTGTGGTTATGATTATAGATATGTAAGAAAGCATGGAAACTCATGAAATGGTGAATTTACATAGATGAAACTTGATTTTATTAAACCCTAAGTGGTGTCAAGGCTAAGTTTGTGGTTGTTATAGTGAGAAAATGGTATTTTTGCATGGATATTGTTGTATTGCAAGCAAGGTGATGAAACAACTCCATTTTTTGCTTATTTTCTCACCTTGGCCAAATTACTAGGGTTATAAGAGTGCTGAATTTTTTGCCAAATTTTATGTTAGAAAGAGTGAGAGAAAGTACTAGAAAATGGTAAGAGAAAGTCTAATTAGATTTGCATTTAGGTACTTTTCTCATTGTCTAGCTTCACAAGTAGCCAAGCAAATGTGCTTTAGTCACCTTGGCCGAATGGATGCATATGAATGGTGCTGAATTTGCTCTTGAAAATGATTTAGAAACCATATAAGTTTAGTTCCAAGAAAGGAGGAGAGAGAAAATTATGGCAATTTGTGTTTCAAGCAGTGTTGCCAATTTAAAGTCTTACTTGTTCACCTTAAAAGTGTGCATTAAAATGTGAAATTGTGATATTAGATGTGTGATTATGTTTGGCATGAAAAATAAGCTAGAAAAGTATGAAAAAGAATGGCCTAAAGTACACTTACCTAATTTTTAGGTGTGAGAAAGTGTTAGGCATAATTATGGGAATTGTCACCATGATGTTCCATTAATGAGAGTAAAGCTAGAAATGTGCCAAAAGGGTTAGAAATAGAAAGTATTTATGTTCATTCTACCTTGGCCGAATACTATGTGAAATTTTCTCTAGAGTGGCTAGATTTATGAAGGAGTTGGAAATAGCCTAAAGTGCCATCTAAATGGCCTATGTTAAGGGAAGAGAGACCAAAGATGCAAGGGTCAAGAATGAATGAATAATAGCATGCATTTTGCCATAAATAGTGAAATGTTTAAATTTATGCAAAAGTGATTGAATGGCAAAGAATGCTTAATGGAATTGTGAAAGAAAATGTTAAAGCTTCCTTGTGGGGAATGATCTAGTGTATACTCCTAAGGAATTAAGTGAGGAGGAATGAGCTGGTGAATACCTCCTGAGATTAAAAGCCTGTGAAGGAATGATCTAATGTATACCTTCCAAGGAAGTGCCCTAAGGGGAATGATCTGATGTAAACCCCAATAAATTAAAATGTGGGAGGAATGATCTTGTGTATACCTCCAAAGAGCACAGTTAAGTAGGAAAGAATGATTTCATGTATACCTTCCCAGAATTGAGTAATTATGAAATGTTATGTATATGTTGCATGAACGTGATTTATGTGATTATGATTATAGCATGTAAGCATTGAATGCTTGTAGCCTATTCCTTGAATGACCTAATTGAATGTGTATTTCATGGAATTGGATCCCTATTGGCGCTCCTCGCAGTAGTCCTCTTGTGCTTTTTAGCAGCGGTTTTATCCGTCGCTAAAGTGTGTTTTAATATTATTGCAACGAATATTATTGCTGCTATAACTTTTGTTTAAATAATTAATTTAACAAAAGTTATAGTGACAATAATATTTGTTGCAAAAAACTTTAGCAACGGAAAAACTCATTTGCTAAAACGCCAAAGAATACTTCAAATAGGACACAACAGGAATCCGGACGCGTATTTCATTTCTATAGCTACATCCACATATGTTTTTATGATATGTCATATCCAAGTATCTATATGATAATAGTTTTGAAAATTAACCGCATGTAGAGTGTTTTCTGTATTATTACAGTGCTACGTGTCAGTTATTTTAAAATAAACTAGTTGTTTATCTACTGGAATGTATTTCTCATTACTGAACTGATATGTATCAGATGGTTAGATATTGCATGATAATCGAGGTGGAGTTAGACACGGTGGAAATTCCTTTCTTAAGATTTTTCACTATTATCAAGAATGTGTATGTTATCACTATTTTTGAATTTCCTATAGAATAGATGAGTACGTAAATATATAGTTATAGCCCAACCTTTTGGAGTCCTAATTCTTAGTTTTTTTTTTGGGTTTGAATTAGGGCTGATATTTTTGGCTGTATATAGAAAGAGAAAATGGCACATGTATAGGAATATGTGAAGGACCTATTCACTCATGGTATTTTGTAAAGGAGTATGAGTGGCAGACTTGTTGTCTCCTTACTCCTTATGGATGGGTACTTCATCTATCCTAGTGTATGTATACCAAATGATGTACTAAACAGTTGTATAATGTATGTATATTGGAAAAGTTTTTATATATTCTGTTGTATTATTCAATATTTTATATTTCGCTGTGCCAAAGCACGTTACCTGAGCAAAAGAATCCAAACCTAATTACATAACAAATCTATGATGGATTGGATGCTCAGGAGAAATAAAGGTAATCAAAGACTAGAATTAATGTAACTACTTATCTAAATAAGCGTTATGACATTGTTAAGTTATGATAAGGGGTGTTACAAAAGTCATAGTCCCTAATGAACTCCATCCATCTTCTCTGTCTCATATTCAACTCCTTATGATCAAAGAGATACTTGAGACTTTTATGGTCATTAAATACCTCAAACCTAGACCCATAAAGATAATGTCTCCAAATTTTCAAGGTAAAAACTATAGCTGCTAGTTCTTGGTCATGAGTAGGATAGTTACTCTCATGGGCCTTAATTTTCTAGAAGCATAAGCCACTACTTTTCCCTCTTGCATTAGGACACACCCTAAACCTTTATTGGATGCATCACAGTATAACTTAAATCTGTCCAAAGGATTTGGGATCACTAGCACAAGTGCAGTGGTTAACCTTTCTTTCAAGGTTTGGAAACTATGCTCACATTTAGAATCCCACCTGAATGGAACATCCTTTTGGGTCAACTTAGTCATAGGCATCGCTATTTGCGAAAACCCTTAGATAAACCTTTTATAGTAACCGGCTAATCTAAGAAAACTATAGATTTCAGTCACTGTTAAAGGTTTCTCCCAATGAAACATAGCTTCAGTCTTACTGGGATCTACTACTACCTCGTCCTGGGTGATCACATGCCCTAGGAACCTCACCTCATTTAACCAAAACTCACATTTCTCTAGTTTTGCATACAGTTTCCTCTCCCTAAGCACTTACAACATAATCCTAAGGTGTTGTTCATGCTCTTACCTATTTTTAGAATATACAAGAATATCATCAATAAACACCACCACAAATTGATCAAGGTAGGGTCTAAAGATGCGATTCATGTAATCTATGAAAATAGCTAGAGCATTTGTTAGACCTAATGGCATCACAAGAAATTTGGAATGCCCATACCTAGTCCTAAAAGCAGCCTTAGGTATATCCTCACCTCTTACTCTAATTTGATGGTACCCCGACCTCAAATTAATCTTAGTGGAAACAGTTGCTCCTCTTAATTGATCTAACAAATCATCAATCCTAAGGAGTGGGTATTTGTTTTTCACGGTCACTTTAATTTAGTTACCTATAGTCTTTGCAAATTATCATACCTTCATCCTTCTTTTTCACAAACAACACGGGTGCTCCCCATGATGAAGCGCTGGGTCTAATGAACTGCTTCTCTAAAAGGTATTCTATTTGAACCTTGAGTTCACTTAGCTTTAAGGGCGACATCCTATATGGTGCTATAGAGATCGATCTCGCTCTGAGAACTAACTCTATAGAAAAATCTACCTCTCTTTTCTGGTGGAAGACTAGAGATCTCCTCAGGGAAGACATCAAAAAACTCTCTAACTATAGGGATACTATCAAGCTTATGCTGACTCTTGACCTCAGAAGAACACAAGAAACATAATCTTTGGATAGTATCCATAAAAGTCACAGACTTCTCGACATAATTTAAAACCACCTTATTAAGAGATAGCCAATCCATTGCTAAGATAACATCTAAATCTACCAAAGGCAGATAGATAAGGTCAACAACAAAAGGTTTACTTTCCAAAACAATGGGATAGTTTAGGCAAGTTAAGGAAGTCAAAACATGTTTCCCAGTTGCAACAGAAATAGATAGGTCATATGGCAATTTGATTATAGGTAAACTTAATCTTTCCACACATTCATAAGAAACAAAGGAATGAGTGGTGCCATAATCAAACAGTATAATTAAAGGAATATCATTTATAAAACATTGACCTTTAATGGAATTATCATATTAGTCCACCTCTTTGCCCTTCACGGTGTAGACTTTTGATGTGTCCGATTCTATACAAAATTTCTTGATGTGAATTGTCCATTTTGTGAGCATTTTTTGTGTAATTTTGTTATTAAAATCACTTAAGTTTGCTTTATTTTTGTTTTCAGGCAGTTTATCAAGTCTTCGTCAGCAAACGAAGTAATTTGGAGTGAAGGAAAATCCAAACATCGTGCAAGAGGAGCTCCATTGTGCAAAAGGCTGAAGTGAACAGTAGAAAAAAAATATATATTTATATATAAAATAAAAAAAAGGAAGAAAAAGAAGAGAGGGCCATCGTGAAAAAGGGGAGAAGACTCATCACGTGAGTGGAGTAAACAGTGAAGCGTGAAAAAACCCAATGAAGAGTGTGAAGTAAACAGTGAAGCGTGAAAAATACCCATCACGCAAGTGTGGAGAAAATAGTGAAGCGTGAAAAACCCCAATGAGGAGAGTGGAGTGAACAGTGAAGTGAGAAAATACCCATCACACGAGGTGGAGTGAACAGGAAGTGGGAAGAAATTTTTCACGCGAGGGGAGTGACTCGTGCACCACCGCCACCGAGGGAGGCCGACCAACGACCGAAGAGGCTTCGCGCACTGTCCTCCACCACCTTGGCTGTCCGAGGCGCTGTTCACGGCGTCCGTAGCGCGAGAGGAGGCTCGCGGCGCGAGAGAAGGCGCGCGACCCATTCGTGTTTCTCGTCAGAATTTCGTACATTTCCACCATCCGTGCGTCGTCTCAGCTTGCCCCAGCCATCCGCTGCCACCCAGTCGACCAGAAGGGAGCAGATGTGGAGCAGATCCGTCGGGTACCCGAGAGCTTGGGGTCCGACCTGTCCGACCCGACCCGTTTTGTTGGGCAGCCTTGTACTTCATTGTTTCCGGCATTTTCTGACAATCTTCTAGTCCCTTGTCAGTGGTTTTTCGGTGACCCTTTGGTAGAGACACCATTGGACAATTGAAAATACAGGATTGCATAAGTTTTTACTATTTTTATCTACTGTATAATTGACTGTCTGATGGGTTGTTTCTTTGTTGGATTGTGTTCTATATGTAAATATGTATGGCTAGATTTGTAAAATTCATTGGGGTCCCTAGCGTGTTGGATTCTTTGTTTAAATTTGCATGGATATTGAATTTAATGTGTGATCTCCATTACAATTATGAATGTATGTGTTAGCGTTATTTATGAGACATCGTGGTAATGTTAATTAGATTCCTTTTTGAGATCGACAGATGATAATTGGAATTGGAAAACTAACTGTAATGGACAATTTGTTATCGCTTAGAACTAAGGTTAATAAATTGCTGGATTAAGAAGTAACGACTCTTAATAGTGGTGAATTGGATAGATAATGCTAATTTAAAATTTGCCATTAGGAAGAACCAGCCAGTGGTGGATTTTAAGTTTAGGAAATTCATTGAGATCGATAGAGAATTTGAATTTGCATTGGAATTCACTCACAGGTAACATAGTTAAATTCAGTAATCCATTATCCTTCATGTGTTTGCCAACCGGTGTAGGTTCCCTGATGGATTTGCATTTCTTGCCTTCGTGTATTTTCTTCTATTTCTTGTCGCTGTTAGTTTATTATTGCTGATAGTTAGACGTTAGTTTAGATAAAAATTAATCATTTTAATTGCTAGGCTAGATAACAGAGAACAAGTAGTAACTTTGGGCTTTCCTGTTCCCGAGGAATACGACCTTGATACTCACCATTGCACTAGGCTGCATCGATAGGTTCACTGCCTTAGGTGTTGTTGCTAGATAGCATTGGCAGCACGCATCAAGTTTTTGGCGCCGTTGCCGGGGACGCTTTTGGTGAAAACTAGAGTGAATTTGCTATCTTTTACTTTAGCCATTTTTTTTATTATTTGTTCTGTTTTGTTTTTGTTTCTGGTTAGTGTGTCTTTCTCTGCGTTCAACTATTAGTTTTTATTAGTTTCATTTTTTTCCTTTGTTTATTTTAGTTTAGTTTATTTTCTTGGATTATTTGTTTTATTAGTTTAGTAGGTTTTTATTTGTTTCGTTATTGTTTCTGTTATTGAGTTTTATCTGTCTTGTTTTACTTTTTGTTTTGGTTTATTACTTTTTGATCTGATTGGTGGGTGCTTTCACTGTTATTGGATTCAGGTAGTTTATGACCAGGAGTTCTAATCCTGTACTTGTAGACCCTCTATCCGATCCAGAACGACTGTTGTGGACTCATGCACACCGTCGTCAGGAGGAGGTGCTAGTTGAGATATTGGAGGAGGAACCAATTGAGATCCCTGACCCTACATCACCAAAGATGGCAGCTGCAAATAATAATGACGAAGCCAATAGAACGATGTATGAGTTTGCTAGACCTTCATTGGAACGGACACAGACGTGCATTACTCGGCCTACAATAGCAGCTAACAATTTTGAAATCAAGCCAAATGTGATTCAGATGGTGCAACAAACGGTACAATTTGGAGGGATGCCCAGCGAAGACCCCAATGCCCACATAGCTAACTTCTTGGAGATATGCGACACTTTCAAGATTAATGGAACCACTGATGATGCCATTCGACTTAGATTGTTTCCATTTTCCTTGAGAGATAGAGCAAAGAGATGGCTGCAATCCCTACCACCTAACTCCATCACTACTTGGGAGACTTTGGCTGAAAAGTTTTTGTACAAATATTTTCCACTAGCTAAGACTGCAAAACTACGTAATGACATCTCTTCTTTTGTGCAGATGGCTGATGAGAGTATGTATGATGCATGGGAGAGGTACAAGGACTTACTGAGGTGTTGCCCACATCATGGATTGCCTGTGTGGATGCAAGTGCAAACTTTCTATAGTGGTTTAAATACAGCCACAAGGCAGATGGTGGATGCGGCAGCAAGGGGTGCACTAAATAATAAAACCCCTGAACAGGCACAGAGTTTAATAGAGGAAATGGCCATGAACAACTATCAGTGGCAATCCTCAAGGGATAGGCTAGGGCAGGGAGTGGTCAACCAGTCAGACTCTATATCAACCTTGGCAACTCAAGTGGAGCTTCTGGCTAAGAAGATTGACCAACTCCAAATGCCAGTGCATGCAGCACAGTCAAGCTGCGAATTCTGTGGTAGCCCGCATTATGGTGTTAATTGTAATGCGGGAGGTATGTTTGCTAACCCCTCTTCTTCATTTTCTTCTCACAATGGTTCTTCTGATTTTGAACAGGTAGATTACATGGGGAACGCTCCGAGACAGCAGAGCAATCCATATAGCAGCACATACAACCCCGGGTGGAGGAATCATCCCAATTTTGGATGGAGAAACACTAATAACCAGGGCCCACTGTGTTTTCAAAGCAGCTTGCACCAACAAGAACCCCAAAGAAGAAGTCGCTCCAAGTCAATTTCCTCAAGGGCAGGAGAAGAAGCCCAATCTAGAGGAATTGATGATGAAGTTTGTGTCCACTTCAGAGAGCAAATTCCACCAAATAGACACAGCACTTAGAAACCAACAAGCCTCCATTCAAAACTTAGAGAATCAGATAGGCCAGATTTCTAAGGTGTTGGCTGAAAGACAGCCAGGGACACTCCCTAGCACCACCGAGTCTAATCCAAGGGAGCATTGCAAGGCTATTACTCTAAGATCAGGTAAGCAAGTAGCTGGTCCTTTGCTTTTACCTACTGATGATCATAATGATGTGCAGGATACAAGTGTTAATAAGGACCAAGGGCCTGAGGTAACTAAGCCGGTGCAAGTTGAGGGCAAGAAGAGCCCCATAAGAGAGTACCAGCCACCCATTCCATACCCGGCTAGACTGAAGCAGGAGAAAGTAGATCAACAGTTTGGTAAGTTTCTTGATCTATTTAAACAGCTGAGGATTAACCATCCTTTTGTTGAAGCCATTTCGCAGATGCCTCGCTATGCAAAGTTCTTGAAGGAAATACTGAGCAACAAGAGGAAACTAGAGGATTTGAGACTGGTGACATTGAATGAGGAGTGCTCAAAGCAATCTTACAAAACAAGCTACTGTTAGAGGCGTGATCCAGGAGTTTTACCGTACCTTGTGTAATTGGTGATCTCTGTCATGGATGCTTTAGCTGATTTAGGAGCTAGCATAAATCTGATGCCTACTAGCTTGTTTGATAGATTGGGATTGGGTGAGCCAAAACCTACTAGGATGAACATACAATTAGCTGATAGAACTGTTAAATATCCTAGAGGTATAGTTGAAGATGTCCTTGTAAAGGTTGATAAATTTATATTTCCTGTGGATTTTGTTGTGATGGATATAGAGGGTGAGAGTAGCGTACCCTTGATTTTAGGTAGGCCTTTCCTTGCAACGTCTAGGGCTATTATAGATGTCTGTGATGGGAAATTGAAACTTAGAGTAGGGGATGAAACTGTTACCTTTGACTTAGCTACCTCTAAGAGACAATCTTTAGATCATGATGATACTGTATATTCTGTAGATGTCTTGGATGATGTGGTTGAATCTGAATTGCAGGAATTTTTACTTGATGACCCTTTACAGGTGGCATTACAAGGAGAAGAGGATGGGTTGTCCAACGAGCAAGTGTTGGAACAACTAGCTCACTTGTTGGCTGTTGAGCCCAGCAACTTAACTGATTCTTTTGTTTCTCTTGACAGGTCAGAGGTGCAGAAGGTGAAACCTTCAATTGAGGACCCCCCAAGCTTGGAATTGAAGGAGTTACCCAAGCACTTAAGCTATGCCTATTTGGATGAGGCAGAGAAGCTGCCAGTAATTATAGCAGCTGACCTAACACCTGAGGAGAGGGAGATGACTTTGACCTCTCTTAGGAAATACCCTAGGGCCTTTGCTTACAAGATGGCGGACATTCCTGGGATTAATCCTAGCTATTGTTCACACAAGATCCTGATGGAAGATAGCTATAGGCCAGTGGTGCAACCACAGAGACGATTGAACCCAAACATGAAGGAAGTGGTGAAAAAGGAGGTAATTAAACTTCTTGATGCAGGTTTGATTTATCCTATCTCTGATAGCTCTTGGGTGAGTCCTGCGAGTTGTACCAAAGAAGGGTGGCATGACAGTGGTCAAAAATGATAAGGATGAACTCATACCCACTAGGACGGTAACAGGTTTTCGGGTTTGCATTGATTATAGGAGACTCAATGATGCAACCCAGAAAGACCATTTTCCTCTGCCTTTCATTGACCAAATGCTTGAACGTTTGGCAGGTCACATGTTTTATTGCTTTCTTGATGGTTTTTCAGGTTACTTTCAAATTCCCATTGCACCTGAAGACCAAGAGAAGACCACCTTTACCTGCCCATATGGAACGTTTGCGTACAGGAGGATGCCTTTTGGATTGTGCAACGCATGACCACTTTTCAGCGGTGCATGATGGCAATCTTCCATGACATGATTGAGGAGTCTATGGAGGTATTTATGGATGACTTCTCAGTTTTTGGTAACTCCTTCTCCCACTGTTTGCTTAATTTAGAACGTATGCTTGCAAGATGTATAGAAGCAAACTTAGTTCTTAATTGGGAAAAATGTCACTTTATGGTGAGAGAGGGGATCGTTCTTGGGCATAAGATATCACATGCAGGGATGGAAGTGGATAAGGCTAAGGTTGAGACCATATCAAAACTACCACCCCTAGTTGATTAAAGTGTGAGAAGCTTCTTAGGGCATGCTAGTTTTATAGGAGATTTATTAGAGATTTCTCTAAGATTGCTAGGCCCTTAACTCAGTTGCTTGTCAAGGATGTACCTTTTGTTTTTGATACTGATTGTCTGCATGCATTTGAGTTACTAAAGGAACGACTAACCACAGCCCCTATTATGGTTTCACCTAAGTGGGGCTGCCTTTTGAACTAATGTGTGATGCTAGTGACTTTGCGGTTGGAGTGTGTTAGGTCAGAGGATTGATAAAAAGTTCCAGCCAATTTATTATGCTAGCAAGACCTTGACTGATGCCCAGGAGCACTATACCACTACTGAAAAGGAATTACTTGCAGTGGTCTATGCTTTCGACAAGTTTCGATGCTATTTGGTGCTATCCAAGACCGTGGTTTACACGGATCATTCAGCCTTGAAGTATTTGTTCGGGAAGCATGATGCTAAGCCTAGACTCATTAGATGGATTTTGCTCTTGTAGGAATTTGATATTGAGATCAAAGATAAGAAGGGTGCGAAGAACCTGGCCGCAGATCACCTATCAAGGTTAGAGAATCCAAACTGGGAGGCCTTAGATGAGAGAGCCATTGATGATAACTTCCCAGATGAGCATTTGGAGACGGTTCAGGTATGTACTGATTCCCCTTTGTTTTGTGATTACGCTAACTATTTAGTGGCAAGGGTTTTACCAAAGGGTATGACTACCCAGCAAAAGAAGAAATTCTTTGCTGAGTTGAAATACTACATTTGGGAAGATCCTTTCTTGTTTCGTATCTGTGCAGACCAAGTAATTAGGCGATGCATACATGGGGAGGAAGTCCACCAAATCCTGAAGCACCGCCATGAAGGACCAACGGGAGGCCACCAAGCTGCAAACCACACTGCTAGGAAGGTGCTTGAAGCAGGGTTATACTGGCCAACCATATTCCAGGATGCCAGAGCATATGTCCAGGTTTGCGATGCTTGTCAGAGGTCAGGTAACATCTCTGCCCGTGATGAAATGCCCCAAACGAGTATACAAGTGGTTGAAATCTTTGATGTGTGGGGTATTGACTTCATGGGCCCTTTTCCTTCCTCATCTGGTAATAAGTATATACTTGTAGCTGTTGAGTATCTTGCCAAGTGGCCAGAAGCTCAAGCGTTCCCCACTAATGATGCCAGGGTGGTGACTAGGTTCCTAAAAAAATTGTATGCTAGGTTTGGTACACCTAGGGCACTGATTAGTGATAGAGGGACCCATTTCTGTAGCTCCTAACTTGAGAAAGTACTAAAACATTACGGGGTATCTCATAGGTTTTCAACACCCTATCATCCACAGACCAGTGGACAAGTAGAGGTAACTAATAGGGGTTTAAAGAGAATCTTAGAGAAAACCGTAGGGGTGAGTAGGAAGGATTGGGCATCCAAATTGGATGATGCATTATGGGCCTTTAGGACAGCTTACAGAACTTCTACTGGATTTACACCCTATAGGCTAGTGTATGGAAAGACTTGTCATTTGCCTGTTGAATTGGAACACAGGGCACTTTGGGCCCTTAAAACATGCAATCTTGATGTTATTTCTGCAGGTAAAGAGAGGTTATGGCAGTTGGATGAGTTAGAAGAATGGCGCCACCAAGCTTATGAAAATTCTTCCATTTACAAAGCTCGAACCAAGAAGTGGCATGATCAAAGGCTACGTGGCTCTAAGGATTTTCAGGTTGGAGATAGGGTATTACTTTATAACTCACGTCTTCGTCTTTTTCCAGGAAAGCTTAAGAGCCGATGGTCAGGACCATTTGTGATCAAGCAAGTCTTTCCCTATGGCACAGTGGAATTGCATCATCCTGATAAGGGAGATTTCAAAGTCAATGGGCACAGACTAAAGCACTACTATAGAGACCCATTGGAGGTCGAGGAGCGAGTGCATATGGTGCTTTACCTGAAAGAGTGATAGAAGGAGCGAGTCCAACTAAAAGACTCAAAATAAAAAATAAAAAAAAAACACAGTGCTTTTTTATTTTTATTTATTTATTTTATCTGTGTTATTTTAATCTTGTCTATTTTCTTCTTTTCATTTTGTTGAGGTACATTAAAACTTTTAGATTTTCTGTGCTTGTTGCTGTGCTTTCTACTTTTATTTCTGTGGTATCCCCTTTGGCTGTACACTGAGGACAGTGTAATCCTAAAGTGTGGGGTGGTGTGCCTTTATTTTTATTTTATTTTATTTTATTTTTTATTTTTTTTACTCATTTTCCCTCTACTAGTTCAGGACGCCGCATTTTGATGCTATTTTTTGCTGATGTTGTGTTGACAGTATATCTAGGACAGGATACTTGATTTTTGCTTGATTCTATGCACTTAAGTCTTTGTTTGTCTTTTGAGCATGTATGATTCAGTCATGAATGGGCAGACATTGTTTCTCATAGTTTATGTTAGAAAGCAGTTTTAATGCCTAATGTATTCTTGACCACGACTAGGTCATACCCATGTTGCTTGATTTTCTTTCATTTTGTTCAATTTTGATTTAAGATGTTGATAATGCAGTTTGCATGCACTGCTTGATTAGTAATTCATTTGGAAACATTTGAGAATCGTATGCAATTTAGCCACACTTCAAACGTGAGATTTGAGCCTAAGATAAGCATTTATCACAAATATGCTTTGAATTCTTTTTGTTGAGTGTGTATTTCACTTGATTGTGTCTCTAGAACTTGCTCTGTAATACTTGTTGAAGTTACATAAACTTTTGAATATCAGATGATTTGGGCAACTTAAATTTTACACCTCATTTTCCTTCCTCAGTTAGCCACTTTTGGGGCCTTCACTTTTTCTTCATCGCTTGCATTTTACACCTCATTCCGTTCTTTTCACTATCTTCTTCCTTCACCTCCTTTGCTGAAATTTGTGTGATTTATTCTTTGTACAGGGATTAAAATGCATTGCCATAGTTGACAATAGTGCACTAAGTTCTTTTTATCATTCTAGATGCTCCCTTCAATCCAAAAGTGTAAGCATGCAGGCTAATTATGAAAAAAGTAATAATAATAATAATAATAATAATAATAGAAAAAAAAAGAAAAGAAAAGAAAAGAAAAGAAAGATAATAATAAGAGTAGCCTGTCTATTGATTTTATTCTCTGAGCATCTCCACCTTTATTGAAAACTTAGTAAGAATTGTTATGTTTAGAATTTGTTGCATTTAATCCTTTAATCCTTGTTGATGCTTTAATTGCATGAATTTTCAGCATCTATGCCTCTTCTACCAAAAATTTCTTCCCTACCATCACCTTAGTCTCATTACAACCCTGTTAAGACCTCCCCTTGATTTTGGTGTTCAATGTTTAGTGGTAGCGGAGATGAGATTTATGAGCAAGCTTATAGTAGACATATTCTTGTGAAGTTACTTGAGGGATTTGTGTCTTACCTGTATACACTTTGAGCGATTTGAGTAATCTCTTTGAGGCATTGACTCTTAAATAATTTCCATTGAATTGCTGGCTAGGTTGTGTATGCATCGTTATTATCTCTATTTTGCATCAAGCTTTTTGCAATTTGGTCGATAAATAAGTTTCACGGGGGATGTTTTAGGCATTATTAACTGTAGACTAGTTTTGGACTTTTGAGAAATTTTTGCTGTCTGTTTGAGGACTGAGTTAATGTTTGCTTGAGGACAAGCAATAGCTTAAGTGTGGGGTGATTTGATGTGTTCGATTCTATACAAAATTTCTTGATGTGAATTGTCCATTTTGTGAGCATTTTTTGTGTAATTTTGTTATTAAAATCACTTAAGTTTGCTTTATTTTTGTTTTCAGGCAGTTTATCAAGTCTTCGTCAGCAAACAAAGTAATTTGGAGTGAAGGAAAATCCAAACATCGTGCAAGAGGAGCTCCATTGTGCAAAAGGCTGAAGTGAACAGTAGAAAAAAAAATATATATATATTTATATATAAAATAAAAAAAAGGAAGAAAAAGAAGAGAGGGCCATCGTGAAAAAGGGGAGAAGACTCATCACGTGAGTGGAGTAAACAGTGAAGCGTGAAAAATACCCATCACGCGAGTGTGGAGAAAACAGTGAAGCGTGAAAAACCCCAATGAGGAGAGTGGAGTGAACAGTGAAGTGAGAAAATACCCATCACGCGAGGTGGAGTGAACAGGAAGTGGGAAGAAATTTTTCACGCGAGGGGAGTGACTCGTGCACCACCGCCACCGAGGGAGGCCGACCAACGACCGAAGAGGCTTCGCGCACTGTCCTCCACCACCTTGGCTATCCGAGGCGCTGTTCACGGCGTCTGTAGCGCGAGAGGAGGCTCGAGGCGCGAGACAAGGCGCGCGACCCATTCGTGTTTCTCGTCGGAATTTCATACATTTCCACCATCCGTGCATCGTCTCAGCTTGCCCCAGCCGTCCGCCGCCACCCAGTCAACCAGAAGGGAGCAGATGTGGAGCAGATCCGTCGGGTACCCGAGAGCTTGGGGTCCGACCCGTCCGACCCGACCCGTTTTGTTGGGCAGCCTTGTACTTCATTGTTTCTGGCATTTTTTGACAATCTTCTAGTCCCTTGTCAGTGGTTTTTCGGTGACCCTTTGGTAGAGACACCATTGGACAATTGAAAATACAGGATTGCATAAGTTTTTACTGTTTTTATCTACTGTATAATTGACTGTCTGATGGGTTGTTTGCTGTTGGATTGTGTTCTATATGTAAATATGTGTGGCTAGATTTGTAAAATTCATTGGGGTCCCTAACTGTGTTGGATTACTGTTTAAATTTGCATGGATATTGAATTTAATGTGTGATCTCCATTACAATTATGAATGTATGTGTTAGCGTTATTTATGAGACATCATGGTAATGTTAATTAGATTCCTTTTTGAGATCGACAGATGATAATTGGAATTGGAAAACTAACTGTAATGGACAATTTGTTATCGCTTAGAACTAAGGTTAATAAATTGCTGGATTAAGAAGTAACGACTCTTAATAGTGGTGAATTGGATAGATAATGCTAATTTAAAATTTGCCATTAGGAAGAACCAGCCAGTGGTGGATTTTAAGTTTAGAAAATTCATTGAGATCGATAGAGAATTTGAATTTGCATTGGAATTCACTCACAGGTAACATAGTTAAATTCAGTAATCCATTATCCTTCATGTGTTTGCCAACCGGTGTAGGTTCCCTGATGGATTTGCATTTCTTGCCTTCGTGTATTTTCTTCTATTTCTTGTCACTGTTAGTTTATTATTGCTGATAGTTAGACGTTAGTTTAGATAAAAATTAATCATTTTAATTGCTAGGCTAGATAACAGAGAACAAGTAGTAACTTTGGGCTTTCCTGTTCCCGAGGAATACGACCTTGATACTCACCATTGCACTAGGCTGCATCGATAGGTTCACTGCCTTAGGTGTTGTTGCTAGATAGCATTGGCAGCACGCATCAACTTTCCCTCTAGTTAAAGGCTTAGGGGCCTCAGTTGGTTTCTTCCACAAGGGGTATTCTTTGCTAAAGTGTCCTGGCTTGCTACACTTGTAGCAAACATTCTGTCCAATCAAATAGGTCTTATTCCTATGATTCTTCTTGCACTTGGGCAGTTACCTGAAGCAGTTTTCCCATCCATGGACTTCTTTCCAGTCTGGACCTCTTTCCCCTTTAACAGGGTCTTGTGGCATCTTTCTCTTAAGGGGTTATACTCCTTTCTCCCCTTAGCAGCCTCTGTTAGGCCTTCCGCCACTATGCGGCACTTTTTTGCTAACAGAGTATAATTCTTTATCTCCATAGGAGCCATAACCTTTTTCAACTCTGGATTCAACCTAGCTTGTAAGTGTATGGCCTTTCATACCTCATCCTACCTCACTTGCAAGTAAGAGGATAACTTAGATAGCTCCTCAAACTTAGCTAGATAGTCACCAAAGGACATGTTACCCTGTCTTATCTTTATAAACTCTACTTCTTTATTGTTCTTTATGTTTTGGGGGAAGTACTTTTCCAAAAATACCTCCTTGAAAGAGTCCCATGTGATTTGGACTCCTTGGGCCTCTATTAATTGCTTGGCTCCCTTGCACCAGTGCTTGGCCTCTTCTGCCAGCATGTAGGTATAGAACTAAGCTTTTTGGGCCTCTGTACTCCCCAAAACTGTAAAAAACATCTCCATTTTATCCAATCATTCTTCAGCAAGCTTCAGGTTGAACTCACCCCTAAAGGTTGGAAGGTCGGCCTTTGGAACTCAAACCATCCCTCGTAAGTCTGATCCCTCACTAGTTCTCCCTCAGGGATAGAGTTTCTATTTGCATTCCTATCCTCCTGCATTTGTCTCAGCACTTTAGCAGTGGTAGCCGCCTATTGTATGGCAGCAGTAGCTTGTTAGGTGGCAATAGCGGCCTGTTCCCTCATGGCCTCTACCATCCCTATTAAGGTCTGCATTACGCCAGCCAAATTTTCTTTTCCATCCTTATTTCTTGTACTGTTCCTCCTAGGAGGTGCCATAGCTTACTCTTCAAAACAAACATTATTGAGATAATCAGTCTCCTTAATAGAATATTTATCAGAGAATATATGGCTTCAGAGGAAACATTGTACATTTCCCAAACCTAGCACTCCATTCCTTAAGTCAAAACATAACACAAGTAGTCAACTGCCTAGGCTCAGCTAACTAACTTGGAATAGTCTCTATCATAAGGAATCTAACCATACTACCTAATTAGCTATATGATAACCGTGGTAAGCATGCTCTGATACCAAGAATGTAATATCCCTATTAGCCTATGGTTCCTTTTAAGTGTTTAAAGGTATAATATATATAATTATCATAATAATGATGTGTTACTATCACTTTTACCTGGGTAAATTTTAAACTTTTTACCAAGTTGATTAATTTAGCATCACTTGGGTTGGTCTCTACTCTCGGGTTCTCTCAACATCGCAGCAGAATAAATATATATATAGTACGCTTGGATTAACTATACATAAGCATATATCCTTAATTAAATATAATCGATTAACTATTGGGTATGGAGGCAATAATCCTGCCACTCATAACTTATCAATGAGTCTATTCATCAATCCAGCCTAATTCCTATATAGATAAATTAGAATAGGCTATACAAAATAATCTTACACTAGCGTTTCTCAAAATATCATGAAGGCTAGCTCAATTCTACCATGTACTTAAGCTATCCACATTAAACAGTTTGTATGCCCAGATTGGACACTTCTTCATACTTTACCTTCACCTCCCGCCCAAGGGGACCTACATATCTAGTACATGCCAACACTATCGTGAGAAATGAATCTCAGTAGCAATGCAACCTGTTACGAAATCTATTAACCTATACCACCGTGCTCGTACGAAAAACTCTACATTCTTTCACAAAACATATGACATACTATTGGGATGGAGTGCATGTAGTATTCAAGCATGTTATATACTCATACATATACGTATTCATCAAAACATATCATCTTTGAAACATGGGAAGTGTATTCATCATCATTCTCATCATAAAAAATTTCCTATAAAACATATATGTGATAGTAAACATGCCATTACTTCATTTCCAAAACATGTGAGCAGTACATAAAACACCTTAAGAGTAATTGGGAAAGTCGCCCAGCAACAACTCCATGCACCACTGTTTGTATGAATGAGCGTATGTCTATTTAGTCATGCCTTAACTTTTATACATTCTAAGGCATCCCTCAGTGGATCCAAGTACCCTAATGGTCCTTACCCCTTTCTGGAAGATCATCCTTAACCTGTGGGATTCCTTCCTTTCGTTCCAAACGGGGCTGGTATACTCTCATTGGATCACCATCAACTCTACCCAAATCATTTCCTCTCCGCTTTTAGGAAGATCATAATACTATGGAATCACCACCATTCCTTTGAGGTGGATCACACTCTCGGTATGCTATTCTTTACATATACTATAGGGTGAATCGGCTTATACCCATGGTTAAGCTTAACTCTAAGTATGTGTTTCTCATATAGCCTTTGGAAATGAAACTACCTTAAAGTTTGCAACAATCACGATGTTTTCAAAATCATCTAAGTTCAAGTGAATGTCTAACCATTCTAATTTATGGCATAATCGTGGAATGCCTAATGGCTGTCCCATACCAATAATCGGTCATTCGATCATGAGCCTATCTACCCTAGGGTATATACTGAGAATACTTTCCTCTTTCCCTTTTTGAGTGTTTTGGTCTCTCTTTGTTTCACTATCACAAGGGTTTAATCGCCCAAAACTCCTAGTTTCCTTGCTTACCCATGTTATGAGTCCTTAATTATGTTAGTATGAAGAATTACTAAGCTTAATTGCCATTAAAAACCTCATTTCGTAAACTAAATGGCTGTCAGTCGACTACTAGAAGGCTAGCTGTTAGCTGGTGCCTCTATGTATTCTCTAAGTGCTAGATAATAAGTTAGCAATTAGTTGCCAGCGTGCTGGCAGCTAGCTGGTGGCTTGCTAGAATGTGCCCTGAACAAAATACGAGCACAACAGTCGACTATTAGGATAGCCAATCGAATGCTTAGTGGAAACTCGGGCCTAACAGTCGACTGCTAGGAATCTGGCAGTCAGCTTCTAAGCCTCTGTTTGAACTTCTGGGCTTCCAAGAACATGACAGTTGACTGCCCATACTTAGCAGTCAGCTGTTATGCTTCGCTGCAATTTAGAAAACATAATTTTGATAATACCCAGTCCAGAATGCATTCCATTTTTAATTTTAAACACATAAGCTTAATTTTCATACAACAAACTTCACTTCTCATTAAACCTTTCTCATCCATTAGCTAAAACATGGTACATTCAAGGAAAACTAGTTTATATGTCTAGATGAACACAACCTAGCCCTTCTAATCCATTACAAGCACAAATATGAGCATACATTCAGCAACACAGCATCCTATAGAACTAGAAAAAGCATACAAAATGTAGGTTTAACCCCAATCTCAGTTCAAACAGTTATAAATTCATATTTTGTAGCAGCATTAAACTTTTCAGAAAAGAAAGGGGTTTATGTTGGATTGCTACCTCGATTCCTAGCCAATGTGTGTGTTTAATGTGTTAGGAATAATCCTCCGTTGCTGTAGGGCTAATTTTTAGCCTCAAATCTACTCATTTCTCCATAAAATCTCTCCTTTCTTGCCCTAGCTTGCCCCTTTCTCACTCTACCTGTCCCTCTATTTCTCTCTCTAAAATCTGAAGGTTTGAAAGTGTGTGGGAGTTTAAGGCTTCAACTAGGGTTTAAGAGAAAGTTAGGAAATTTCATTATAATCCCTGGCCACTTTGTAGTTTTAGTCTCCATATATTTTCTCTTTTCACTGAGGTCCTTAGCCTCACTCTCAACTAAGAAATTGTATTTCTTTCAAGTTGGTCCCTATACTAATGCAACTATATGTACTAATGCAACATACACAGGTATTAAACATCAAATTTGTAACACCTCTTATCTCATCTTAACAACGTCATATTGCTTATTCAGATAAGTGATTACATTAATTCTAGTCTTTAATTATATTTAAATCTCCTGAGCATCCAATCCATTATAGATTTATTTTGCAATTAGGTTTGGGTTCTTTTGCTCAGATAAAATGCTTTGACACAGCAGAATATAAAATATTAAACATTATAATAGAATATATAAAAACTTTTTTGATATGCATTCATTATAATACTTGTTTAGTACATCGTTTTGTATACATACACTGGGATAGATGAAGTACCCATCCATAAGGAGTTAGGAGACAACAAACCTACCACTCATACTCCTTTTACAAAAATATCATGGGTGAATAGGTCCTTCACATATCCTTATACATACACCCTTTTTCTTTCTATGTACAGCCAAAAATATCAGCCCTAATTCCAACCCAAAAAGAACATACAGAATTAGGACTCCAAAAAGGTTGGGCTATAGCTACATATTTATGTACTTATCTATTCCATAGGGAACTCAAAAACAGTGTAACATAAGCATCCTTGACAATAGTGAAAGTTCCCAGAAAGGGAAATTCCACTGTGGCCAATTCAACCTCCATTATCATGTAGTATCTAGTCATCTAATACATATCAATTCAATAATGAGAAATACATTCCCAGTAGTTAAACAAACTAGATTATTTTAAAACAACTGACATGTACCACTGTAATAATACAAAAAATAACTCTACATTCAATTTAATTTCAAAACTCTTGTCATATAGATACTTGGATATGACTTATCATGAAAACATGTGCGTATACATCTATGGACATGAGGTATGCAGCCAATTCAGTCATTCATGGAATTAAATACAAACATTCAATGCTTAAAAATCACAATCATATTCACATAAGTCATATCTTTGCAATACACAACATAACATGTGATAAAAATCAACTTTGGGAAGGTATACACCAGATCATTCCCTCCCATATAACTATGCTTTTGGAGGTATACATTAGATCATTCCTTCTGCATTTCAATTCCTTAGGGGTTTACACCAGATCTTTCCCCTCAAGGTAACTTCCCTAGAAGGTATACATCAGATCATTCCTTCACAGGCTTTTAGTCTCGGGAGGTATTCACCAGATCATTCCTCCTCATTTAATTCCTTGGGAGTTTACACCAGATCATTCCCCACAAGGATACTTTAACCTTGCCTTTCAAAATCACATTAGGCCTTTCTATGCTATTCATTTATATTCACATGATTTTGGACATTTTTCAATCAATGGCAAAAGTGTACATTATTACCATTCATTCTTGACCATTACATCATTTTCCCTTTATTCACATAACATAGGCCTATTCGGATGGTACCTTAGGCCACTTCCAATTGACATACAAGATTGGCCATTCTAGGGAAAATGCTATATTGCATTTGACCAAGGCAAGGAAATCATGAGAATATGGCATTTCTAACTCATTTGATTCATTTCTAGCATCATTCTCACCATTTAAACATTATGGCAACAATTCCAATAATTATGCCTAACACTTTCTCACACCTCAAAATTGAGTAAGTGCACTTTAAGCCATCCTTTTTCATACTTTTCTAACTCATTGTTCATACCAATGATGGCAATACATCTAATCCCACAACTTTACATTTTTGTGCACACTTTTAAGGTGAAATGGTAAGGCTTCAAATTGGACAAATTACTAAAGCATAAAATTTACCATAACTTTCTCTCTCCTCTTTACTTATGATGACCTTTACAAGGCTTTCTAACCATTTACAAGCAAAAATTTCAGCACCAATCACATGAACTCATTCGGCCAAAATAGGTATATCACATTCCCATAGTTTATTGTGAAACTAGAAAATTAAAAAAATGTCTAAATATTAATCTAATTAGACTTTCTCTCTCACCATTTTTTCACTCTTTATAGCATAATTTCTACCCTAAAATTTTGCCAAATTTCAGCACCATTATAGCCCTAGCAATTCGGCCAAGGTGAGAAAACAAGAAAAATGGAATTGTTTCATCACCTTGCTTACAATACAACAACATTCATGCAAAAACCATGCAAAAACATCATTTTCTCACTCTTACAAACACAAACTCAGCCTTGACACAAGTTAGGGTTTGGCAAAAATAAAGTTCCATCCAAGAAAATTTACCATTTCATGAGTTTCCATGCTTTCCAACATGTCTATAGTCATAAACACAAGTTGTTTTCAACATATTTCACACCCAAGCATGCAAATCCACCATAAACATGTAGAGAGAGAAATAGCCATCATTCTTGCAAATTTGAAAACATCATAAACACACCATAAAACAAGAAAATAATGGCATAAGGTTGTTTAGCTACCTTGAAAAGCCAATCAAAGTGTGATTTCCAAGTTGTTTTGATGAAAGCTCCTTCTTCTCCAAGGTAGACAAGCAATTCGGCCTCTCCCTCTTTCTCCACCACTTTCACGACACTTCTAGCACGTGGGAGAAGAAGAAGGCTGAATTTGGGGTTTAGATTATCTACAAAAATGCCATTAATGCTAAATTGTCCATTTCATCCCTTTTTCTTTTCTTTTTTAACAATGGCATTTTCTCTCCTTACAATTGTAATTTTATGCAACTTCCATGGGCTGGGACTGTTTTGCCCTTCAAGAATTTTGAAATTTCATAGTGGTCCCTCAAATTTTCAAAAATTACAATTTAATCCCTAAGAAAAGTGTCATTTTGCCATTAAGTCCAAATTGGCCATTTTTTCTCCATTTTTCACTCTTTTTGGTTTCAAGGAGTAAAAATCACTTGAATAAGATTTCATAAGGCTCACTTTCATGAATTTACTAATTTACCCTTACTTTAGCAAAATTACAATTTTTCCCCTAAGGCAAAATTACCTTTTTGCCCTTTATGTTAAAACTATCATTTCACTCTCATTCTTTCTTCCTTTGATCAAGAATGAGTAAAGATTTCTAATTCCCACCTTCATAGAATATTTAGGGTAAAAACCAAATTTTTCTTACATCATATAAAATTGCTATCATACCCATAGTATGAATTTACAATTTTACCCTTTTTAGGGAAAATTTCCTTTCAACATCAATGTAATAATTTCTTACATAACTAGATTCTTCTTCTCTCTTAAATGAAAATATTAAGAGTTCTTTGATGTAGTTTCATGAAATAGAGGAATTAAACTATTTTTTTCCATTCATGGTAAAATTACTATTTTACCCTTCCTTGCTAAATTTCCAATTTCATTCTTTTCATGGCAAAATAATTATATGTTGATGAAAATGTCCATTCAACTCCTTGATAATTCATCCTTAACATCCCATGAATATTACTAACAATAATAATAATAGCAACATCATCATAAAATGCAAGTGTTAGGAGAAGATTTTACAAAATTAACAATTATCAAACATCTCTTTAATCATAATTGGAGCGGATGTTACATGCTGAATGCCCACCTCAAAAGAACATAGAAAATTGACTCATTGGATCTTTTCCTTATCTCTCCTTAGTACTGGTATAGCATCCATAAAAGTTATAGTTTTCTCAAAATATTTTTAGGACCATGTTATTCATAGACATCTAGTTTATCCCAAAAATCACATCAAGGTCAACAAGAAGTAAAAAATAAGGTCAACAAGAGGTAAAAAAAAAGGTAAAAAATGAAAGGTTAGTTTTCAACAATAATGGGACAATTCAAACAGACTGAAGAAGTCACAAAATTCTCCCCAGTAGAAGTAGAATCAATCAATTCATAGGCTAAAGTAAATGTGGGTAAGTTTAACTTCTTCACAAATACACATGCAATAAATGAATGAGTAGCACCAAAATTAAATAGTACAATTAAAGCAACACCACTTTTCACACCCTTACTCTTAATTAGATCATCGGACTGAGCTACCTCCTTGCCCTTCATAGTATACATTCTTTCCTTGGTCGAGAATCTCACCCTTTTGCAGGCTTCTTGATCTTAGGGTAGTCTCAGGTAAAAGTTTCCTAGCTTGCCACAAGTGTAACACACTACTTGATCATAAAAAAATGGCTTCCTAATATGACTCCTTCCACACTTTGGGCAATTTCCCGAGGGTGCCTATCTCATGTCTAGATTCTTACCTCCATACATCTTGCCAAACTTACTGTCTTTAGTTCGTGAAAATCCCACTAACTTCCTCTTAAACTGGTTCACCTTTTGCTTTTCTTTCTTTAATTTTGCCAATCCCTCTACACGATACTTATTCACTAAGAAAGCATAGTTCCTAATCTCAAATGGAGCTACGACATTTTTCATTACTGGATCTAACCTAGCCTCTAAATTCAATGCCTTCCATGTCTTATTTGGATAATTCTTCAAATAAGATGTGTGTTTGGAAAACTCTTCAAACTATGCCAAGTACTCCTCAAATGCCTTCCTATGCTGCTTTATTTGCATAAACTCCACCTCTTTCTCATTATGCACAATGCAGGGAACATACTTCTCCAGGAATGCCTTCTTGAAGGAATCCCAAGTGAGTAGAGTCCCTTGAGCCACTATCAAATGTTTGGCTCCCTTCCATTAATGTTCAGCCTCCTTTGCTAACATGTAGGTAGTAAACTGCACCTTTTGCTCAACAGCTCACTTCAGGACCTTAAATAATTTTTCCAACTCCCTCAACCACTCATCAACAATATTTGGGTTAAACTCACCCTAAAGGAAGGTGGTCTTACCTTTTGGAACTCAACCCATCACTGGTAAGCTTAATTCCTAACTTGTCCTTCAGGTGGGTTGGGGATAAGGTTGTTATTATTATTGTTGCAATTCCCATTCTCTTGAAATTGCTTGAGGACTTGGGAACAAGCAAAGGCCTGTTTGTAAGGCCTGCTTCTTCTATTTATGAGAGATTTTTGCTAGTTATTAAATAAGTTAAATGCTTGTGTATGTTGCATTGATTGCCTATAGTTACATTAAAGTAAAGGACTAAATTAAAAAGAAAAGGATAGGGACTTGAATGAAAAGAAAAAAATGAGCTGAGGGAATGAAGTACATCCCCATTAGTCCAGGGGTCAAATTTGTAATTTTAGCCAAAGAGGAGTTATTGTAGCTAAATAACTTTTGAAATTTCTTACCAAGATTGTAGGGAAAAAATTGTAATTCTCCATATGACTGGAGAAATTGCCATTTGAGGCTGGGTAACCAAAACTCGATCCTGACATTGGACAAGGATTACAATTTTCTCGACCACACAGACCACAAATATAAGTCTCGAATTAAGACACCCTCCATCATAATACTCAATTTCAGAACTTCTAAGGAGAGTGTGGGCGACTTAGAGAGAGAAAGGGAAAGATTTTAAAGGAGTCTAACCTGAATTGTAGTGTGATATAGAGTGAATATTTGTAGCAAGGAAGCTTAAGAGAGCATCTAAAATCAGCTATAAACTTTTGTAACAAGAAACATGGTAGCAAACAACCTAATCCCTCTTATTTTTTGAAAAATTGTTTATTCTCTGAAAATGGTGATTTTAATGTTGTTTGAGATAAGAGAGGGGATTAAACCTACATTCTTTGTATTTTATAGTGGCTCATCAATTGACTGCCATGTGCTTACAAGTCGACTGGTGGCAGTCAATGGTATCTCTCTGTTAGCCGATAGTCAACTATAATTGTGCGAGTGGCCAACTTGTAGCTCTCTTTTTGCGTTTCTCAAGATTTTATTTCTATATGACAACAATTATGGGGTGTAAGTCAAATGCTAGGTGGAAAAGTATTATTTTCCATGAAGAAATAGTTTTGATAGAGCCATTTGGTCTTTAAAATGAAACTTCAAAAGTTCAGAATAAGTTTGTGAGTCCAAGTTTTTATTTTTAAGGGTATGCTCAATAGAGTTAAACATTATGAATCATATAAGAATTTACAAGTTTGGGTAACATGTTACATAAGATTGAGTAAAGAAAGAAAGGGAAACATAGAAGAGAAAAGAGAAAAGTATTCCAAGTGTATGCATTAGTGGTAGATAGGGTCATGATTGAGTGACTGACTATCAGTATGGGACAGTTATTGGGCATTCCATGGTTGAACCATAATTTGGGGTGATAAAACATCCACTCAATCATAAAGGATTTTGAAAACACCGTGATGGTTGCGAATTCTAAGTTAGTGAACTCTTCTATGGCCAACAAAAAGAGTCACATACTTAGGGTTAAGCATAACCATAGCATGAGCCAAATCACCATAGAATATATGATTTTGAATAGCGTGCTGGGAATGTGATCCATTAGTGAGGATGGTGATTCCATATCCTCATGATTTGCAAGGGCAGAATAGGCTTGATCTATTAGAGGTGGCAGTGATCTTGTGTGTTATGCCAACTCCTTTATGGGACGAAAAGGAAGTGAAGTATCCAAAGGGATATTGATCTTGCTGGTCAGGGATAACCTATTAGAGTTGGCAGGGACCACTGAGTGAGTTGTGGAATGATCTGTCAGAGAGGACAAGGACCACAATGTACTTAGGATCCACTAGGGACGCTCTAGATAGTACAGAGCAGGCAGAGGACTGCATATCATCAAGGACCATGAAAACTCCACTCAAAACTCATCCATGAGTGTTGTAAGTGCACATGGAGTTATTTGCTAGTTGACTCTCCTAATGGCTTTTATGATGACTTTAGCATTGGCCATTATGATATGTTTTATTTTCCTTGCTCATGTTTTAAATGTGAATATGATCATGTTACCATGACAAATATATGTGATGAAATGAAATATGTTATATTGTTGACATCTGGTGAACTGTAACAATACATGCATTCATAAGTATAGGCTATAATGCCATAACTAGATAAATCTACATTACATCCCAATAGATATTGTTTTTTATTTGATGGGAAAAAGAATATAGTAGATTTTCATATGATTATGGAGGTACAGGCTAGTAATTTTTAAACAGGTTATTCTGCTACTGAGATTTATTCTCATATGAATGCTGGTGTGCATCAAATGCATAGATTCCAAATCCTACTAGAGGTAGAGGTAGCACTAGTGTAAATACCCATATTGGGGTATTTCATGGTTGTTAAGGAAGTGTTAGTGGTTACTGTCATAGAAGTTCCCCCTTCTCCCCCACTTGTAGAAGGACTAGAGTTGTATGAGTAGTTATTATATTTTGACATATAGATATTTGAAGTATAGCTATACATGCCCATTATCCTAACCCCTTATTATATTTTTGGAAAAGGTCAAGATATTTATATTGATATACAGAAAAGGAGGGCATATATATATCAAGATATGTGAGAAATTAGAATTATCCATTAGTAGGGTTTTGAAATGGGTATGAGTGGCAAGGTTGTTGTCTCTTTACCCTAACTAACCGACAGTTACTAATCTCACATATCTATAGGTATATGTCTTTTGAAAATAAATGGTGTATGTTAATGTATATAAATATGTATTTTTATTTCATTCATTTCTGCTGCATTATGAATGAGAACCCGAACCAATGGCACTTAATTATTTAACTTTGTAAAAGTTAAAAATTGACTCAGGTAGAGGTAATTAGTAACTCACCAATCTTATAGTATATTATATTATATCATCTAAATAACTAAAAGGAATTATAGGATTGGGGGTGTTACACTAGGTTGGTTTCAGAGCATAGTTACCTAGGTTAGAAAGGTAGAATTCCTCAAAATAAGGACTGATTCAGGTTAGTTGACAGAGCCTAGGCGGTTAATTGACTTGTATTGTATTTTGACTTGAGGAATGGAGTGCTAAGTTTGGGTAGATAGTATTTCCTATTAGTGCCATATGTGCTCTTATAAATATTATGTTATTAAGACTTATTACCTCGTTAATGTTGGTTTTGTGGAGTGAGATATGGCCCCACCTAAGAGGAGTACTGAAAAGGAGAGAGAGAATGAGGCTAGTTTGATAGGGCAATGTAGGCTATGATGAGAGTGGCTGAAGATATAAGGCAGCAACCTATTACTACTACCCAAGTCCTCATACAATTTTAGGAGACTGGGAACAATAACCATCCTAAGCCTAACCCTAATGAAGGATAAGTGGAAAACCCAACTTATCATGGTTGATCAAATTTTTAGAGGGCTAAACCTCCTTCCTTTAGGGATGAGTTTGATCCAAAAGTAGCTAAAGAATGGTTAAGGGAGATGGAGAAGTTGTTTGTAGTCTTTAGGAGCACAGATGCCCAAAAGGTGTTGTTTTCCACCTATATGCTGGTTGGAGAAGTAGAGCATTGGTGGAAAGGAGCAAAACAATTAATGGAGGCTCAGGGAGTCCAGATCACCTAGGAATCATTTAAAAAGGTGTTTCTGGAGAATTATTTTCCTCAAAATGTGAGGAATGAGAAGGAAATAGAATTTATGCAGATAAAGTAGTGCAGTATGACTTTTGATGAGTATCTTGCCATGTTTGAGGAGTTGTCCAAATTCTCTTCATACTTAAAGCTTCAACTAGATGAGGCATGGAAGGTTATGCATCTAGAGGTTGGGTTGAGGCCTGAGTTAAAGAATGTTGTGGCTTCGTTAGAAATCAGGAATTATGCCACACTAGGAAATAAGTATTGTATAGTTGCTAAAAATCTGGCAAAGACTAAGAAAGAAAAATAGAGAACCAATTTCCTCAAAAGAAAACAACCAGGATCTTTTATAGGAAGAGATAATAGGTTTGGTAGATGTAACGCCCTTATCCAGTATTACATTTCCTCCATTGTAAAAAGATAAGTTCGATACATTATTCTTATCCTTTTCATTTACCACGTCTAAGCATTTATACCATTAAGTTTTAGTAAAGTGGATTAGGTTTGGGTCTTTTTGCTCAGATCAAATCTCATACGCACAGCGAAAATATAATATCCTACATTATTGCAGAAATTTATAAAACTCCTATATTACAAATAATAGATGTCCAATAAATGTCTGTTACATCCTTTGTAAACATGTACTAGGATATATGGAGTACCCATCCATAGGAAGTCAGGAGACAACAAGCTTGTCACTCAAACTCACTTTAAAATAATAGGGATGGACCAGTCCTTCATATATCCTTTCCCCAGTAATTTCCCGTTTCCCCTTTCATATACACAGCCCAAATAATAGTTCTAATTCTAATCCAAAAATATATCTAAAATCAGGACCCAAAAATAAGGAACTACAAAATGCTTTTAACAAAAAGGACTCCTATCTTCCCCAGCACTGCAAACGTCCGCATCTGATACATATTAGCATACAAATGATAAACACAAGTTTCCTAGTAGGTTAACAATTCATTATTATAAAATCTACTAATATGTACCAAGGTGCAAGCACCAAAACCTTTTCATTTACATTCTCGGTATTTGAAAACACAACCTTATTCATAAATACAAATTTCCAAGCAACGCATGATTATTGGAAATATCAATGTGATAAAAATAGATATTCTCTTTCAAGTAAAGCATCTTTTCATGGAATTGTACATGTTAGAAGAAAACTGAAAACAACAATGATTAATTATACATTTCATTCTAAAAACTTACCTTCTCTCAGTCACCTCAAGTCTTGTGGACACTTGGCTACCTTTATAATTTAATTGTGCACACTTGGGCACCTTGTGGACACTTGGACACCTTTATAAATTAATGGTGCACACTTGGGCAATTTGTGAACACTTAGCCACATTTATGAATTAATTGTGCACACTTGGGCACCTTGTGGACACTTGGCCACCTTTATAAATCAATTGTGCACACTTGGGCACCTTGTGGACACTTGGCCACCTTTATAAATCAATTGTGTACACTTGGGCACCTTGAGGACACTTGGCCACTTTTATAAATTAATTGTGCACACTTGGGCACTATGTGGACACTTGGCCACCTTTATGAATTAATTGTTCACACTTGGGCACCTTGTGGACACTTGGCCACCTTTATAAATTAATTGTGTTGCAATTGTCTATTGATATGTGGTCTTAAATTAGCCATCCATAATTTCTTAAAATTTTCAAAATAAGAACATTAATGGCATAAACTGGAATGAATTGCAATCACCCTTCCTTTAACTCTAACTTTCTTATTTTCCCTTACTCTATTGGTTTATGCTACACGCTAAATTTTAAGGTTACACACTTATTTAAGTTCGCACATTTTAATAATAATATGGACTTTATTATGTGCAAAAAGGTGTAATAATTAGCTATACTTTAATTAACCATATTTCCTTTCTTTCTCTTGGCCAATACCAAAGTGTAATTTCTCTTAAACAAATTTTCATCAAGCCATTCATACCAAGACAACAAAAGCAATTCCATAAATTGTAAACCAAATTCTAGCTAGCAACCTTCACTTTGATGTCTCTAACTTAAAACTCATACTAGTCATGCAAAAATAAAATTCAGCACTATCTTAGGTGAGAGCTTTCTATCATGCATGCTGAATTTTTCTTGCAACCATAATTCTTCCATAAACAACATTACCCATTTTAGCACATCAACCAACATACCAATTTATCATACAAGCTTAGCCAACATGACATCCATATCATCAAGAATGTAGAGTAGAGATTAATGTTCCATGAAAGCTTGGAAAAACATGGTGAATATATATACAAGCATGGAATAATTTACAAGAATTGTTAACCTACCTCAAGGATGAACATAAGTGGACTTGTCTTAGCTTCCATTTGAATTTCTCTTGCTCCTTTGCTCCTTTCTTTCCTTTCTTTCTCGACTAACTTCACTTCCTCTTCCTTGACCGAATGTGTGTGTTTGTTTCTCCCAAATGTGAGCTACTCTTTTTCTTTTCACTCCTCTCTCTCCCTTACCTTTTCTATTTGGCCACAATGGGACGCTACCTTCATTCTCATCATTATCATTTCATGGCCTCACGTGTGGTCATGTGTAACCCTATTTTTCCTTGCAATTTTGTACTTTACCTCCTATTCTCACTGCTCTCTTTCTTTTTCCCCTTGCCACATATGTATCTCTATGTTTTTTTAATGGAAATCCCTTTCTTATGTGTTACTTAATGCCCTCAATCAGATGCCACTTCTCCTCCTTATTATTATTATTATTATTATTATTATTATTAAGTACAACTCATTCTTTGCTCTCTTACATTACCTACTTGGTCATGCTAAAAGGAAGGGAAAAATAGAATTCACGCTAGCTGTACGGTCACGCCACCTCCCTTTGCACACTGTATTTTCCCTTCCTTTTCTTAATTTCTCTTGCTTCTTTGGGTTAGCCACTCGGGCATGTTAAAGGAAAGAAGGAAGGAAGGAAGTCGCCAGCCTCATACTTACACACAAGGGGATATGGTTCATGCAGATTCACATTTTGGCGTCATAATTTAACTCCCATGCAAACTCTTCACAAGGTGGCACCACAAGGGAAGGAAAATGGACGCACACAAGCTTTTCCCTTACCGTACGCCTACCTTCATGTGTATCACCTCAATCAAATTCTGCACTCTCTTTTCTAACTTGCTGCATGGATATATATATATTTAACTCCCCCATTTTGTTGCATTGGAGATGACATAAGAGAAGAAAGCTAGCTTCACATGTCTCTTCCATTTTACCACTTCACTCAATGTGTATATATATTTTAAATTATACATTTATCTTGTTCTTCCTCACTTCACGTAAGGCTACAAACTCTTTTCCCTCTTCTCACTTGTTATTACCGTAGGCCTATAGGTTTGATTAAAAAAATAATTTCCCTTAGCCATTCCTAATAGCCTTCACAGTTGGCTAGGATAAGAAGCCAAATCCCCTTTTGCTTTCGTTTTACTCTACTAAATGCCTAATTATAGGTAATAGTCTCATAATTGTTTCATGGTTTAAAGAGAGTCACATGCCTATGTAAGCTCATCACTCGGTTACCTTGAAGATATCACTTAATAGAGATATATATACCTATATTTAAATTTTACATCCCTTCTTGCTTTTCCCAATTGTCCTAGCCATTTGGTTACATATTAAAATTCGCATCCTTCCTCCTAATTCCCATTGGTTTATTTTACTTGTCAATTGACCAAAGTCTAATTCACTTATGTGTATTTTATTTCACTCACTCTTTTCCTTGGCAATTCGGCTAGGAAAGGAAAGAAAAAGCAAATCAAGCACCTTAATTCTTTGCAGTGTTTTTCTCTTTACTCATATTATAATTCGGTTGCCACTCGAAATGAAAGTGTTATCCTTTAGCATAGTTATTCTAAATATTAAATCGCACAAGAAAATTCATCATACTTTATAGCAAAATCATCCAATTAATTAAGGATACATTAATTTAGACTGATCAAAAGAATATGGGGTGTTACAATAGAGGCCAGGGAGGCAAGAAGCCGATGGTGAGACAAGCGGTGCCTAATGCTTGCCCTAAATGTGGAAAGAGTCATGAAGAACCCTACAAGTGGCAACAAGGTACTTGTTATAAGTGTGGGAAGATGGGAAATTTGGCTAAGGATTGTCTACAGTGGAGGAAACCAACTAAAACTAGTAAACCTCTAACTACTGGGAGATTATATACCTTTAAGGGCAAAGAAGTGACTCAATTTGATGATTTGATTAAAGTTAAATGTTTGATAGGTGATGTATCTCTGATTGTACTGTTTGATTCTGGTGCCTAATGTATCCTATGCTTTTACCAATGCAGCTACACCTAAGGCAGTAAACCTATCAATGCAGCCTAGTGCAATGGTGAGTATCAAGGTCATATTCCTCGAGAATGGGAAAGCCCAGAGTTACTACTTGTTCTCTGTTATCTAGCCTAACAATTAACGTGATTGATTTTTGACTAAGCTAATAATTAATTAAATGCAATAAACAATAACCAGCTATAAGGAAAGAAAAAGAATATACCGAGGCAAGAAAGGCAAACCTATTTGGGACCTGTATTGGTTGGCAAACACATAAAGGATAATGGTCCATTGAATCTAATGATGCTACCTGTGAGTGAATTCTAAGTTAAATTCAATTTCCCTCTTAAGAAAATTAAATTTCTAAATCTAAGAATCTACCACTGGAATCTCTTCCTAATGATCGATTTCATATCAGCCTTATTGTTCTAATTCACCACTATTAAGAGTAGCTACTTCTTAATCCAGCAATTAATTAACCTTATATCTAAGTGAAAATAAAATGTTCTTTGCAATTAGATTCCAATTTCAATTATCATATCTCGATCTCAAAAAGAAATATAATTAGCATTCAAAATGACGTCTCGTAATAAAAACTCAAACAATACATGCATAATCGCAAAGAATATCACAGCATCAGAATCAATATCCATACAAATTAAAATAAAATACCAACATAGTCAAGAACCCCAATGGAGTTTACAAATTTAGCCACATATATTTACATGTAGTTCCATTAGATAATCCATCAGACAATCAATCATATAAGAGATAAAAATAGTAAAAATTATGCACGCCCATGTCTTCTCAAATGCCTAATAGTAGCTGTAGGGATTGGCCGTAGGAAAACTAATGGAATCTTGCCGAAAAACTACTATAAATTCAATGGAAAAATTAACTTCAAATATGTCCAAAAGCTCCACGGGTCATGGGTCACAAAACGAGTCTTGGGTCACAGATCTCGGGTACCCGATGAAAAACAACTGCAACAGTGGCCAGAGCTGAGGCGGAAGGTCATGGGCAAGGCATCGAGCGACGGAGAGGTAGTTTCTGGTAGTAGACTGGATGAATGACATAAAAAATAGCTCCAAACATGGACGGGTCATGGTCTAGGGTTCATCGCGGATCTCACGATCCAAGGCGTTGTGGCGGCCGACGAGCTGGGGGAAGGTGACAGATGAACTACTGAAGGTTGTAGGGACAGTTACTGGTGGTAGGTCAATCAAAAAATTCCACAGACAGTCACGATGTGGATGAGTCTTCCTCTCAGGTTGCACGTCTTCTCTAACGGATCTTCTACTTTCCTGCGACTATGAACGACTGTGATGGCTCGCCCGTCATCCCTTGTTGCCGAAGTGAAGTTGCACTATTGTGAAGCTCTGGTTAGACACTCCGTTTCACACTATGCCAAGTCTGCTCGAGTATACTTCACTGTTCTAAGCCTCCTTCCCTTTTTCTCACGCGGTCTGCTTCTTTTTCCACTATTCCCAACCCAGTACAAGGCCCAATGAAGCTTCAACTCGGCCCAATAAGCAAAATTAGCCCAAATGGCTTATTTTGGGTCCTCTAATGGCTGTCCAGGCTTGAAATTGCTTCGTTTGCTAAGCTGATGATGACTTGATAAAATGCCTGAAAATAAAAATAATGCAAACTTAGGTGATTTTTATAATAAAATTACATAAAATGGATAATTAACATCAGGCAAAAATGTATAAAATAAGACACATCAAATCACCCCACACTTAAGCTTTTGCTTGTCCTTAAGCAAACAGTAACTCAATCTTTAAACAAATAGCTATAGTTCCTCAAAAATCATATCTAATCCACAGTTAATAATACCTAACACATCCTAAGTGAACCTCAATAATAAATCAAATTGCAAAACCTTAACACAGGACAAAAATAATAACAACGCATACATAGCTTAACCTACAATTCAATAACCAAAATTTAAGAACCAAAGCTTCACAGGGATCACTCAAATCACTCAAAGTGTATAAGGGTAAAGTGCAAATCCCTCAAGCTATTTTTACAAGAATCTGCCTACTATATGCTTGCTCATAAATCTCATCTCTGTTACTGCGAAAAATTGAATACTAAGATTAAAGGGTCTTGACAAGGTTGCAATGTGGTTAAGATAAAGGTGAGGAAAAATTTTGGGAAGAGGTGATAGATATGCTAGAAGTCATGCAATTTCAACATGGTGAAGACTCAAAGGATTAAAACCAGCAAAGTGCTAAACATAAAAATTTTCACCAAGTTTTCAATGAAATAGGAGATGCTTAAGGAATAACATATCCAATAAACAAGATAATAAAGACTGCTTTTCAAAAATATTTTATTTTAATTTTAATTTATATATTTTGTTATTTTTGTTGTCTTTTTTCTTTTATATATATTTTTGCAGTCTTGCTAATAAAAAACTTTGGATTGAAGGGAGCATCTAAAGACGAAACTTGGTGGATTGTTACCAATCAAGACATTGAATTTTAATCAAAAAAGGAAGAGTAAATCACACAATCTCCAACATATAAGGCAAAAAAGAAGACGATATAAAAAAACATGTAATGTGAGGTGTAAAGGTACAAAAAGTGAAGGAAATGTCAAGGCCCAAAAGTGGCCAACTAAGGGAAACATAGAGGGTAGGCTTTTTGGACAAAAGTAGTGTATCCTAAGTTGCCCAAATCATCTCATGATATTCAAAAGTTCATGCAACCTCAATAAGCATTACAGAGCAAGTTCTAAAGGTAAAATCAAGCAAAATGCACACTCAAACAAGAAATTCAAGAGTCAAAATGGGCTTAAATCTCACATTTGGAGCATGGTACAATTGCATATGGTTTTAAAAAAAATTTCAACTGAATTGTAAGTCAAGCAATGCATGCGAATTGCACTATCAACATCCTAAATTAAAATTAAACAATTTGAAGAATAATTAAGTAACATAGTGTGACCCGGCCGAGATGATGCGTTAGACATCACTAATTGTTTTTCAACAAAAATTAAGGGAAACCATTCCTGTCAATTCATAAACTAAATTATAAATGCTCCAAAGAAAAAAAAAATTTAAGTGCATAACATCAAGCAAAAATTAAGTATCATATCCTATATCCACTATTAAAATAAATACAGCATCAGCAATCTACAACATCAAAATCATAGATACCCACCCCACACTTAACAAAGACACTACCCTCAGTGTACAACAAAGGGGATACCATAGAAATAAGAGCATAAAGCATAGCAGTAAGCAAAGATAATCCAAAAGTCTTAATGTACCTCAACCAAATGAAAGAGAAGAAAATAGACAAAAATAAAATAACAGAAATAAAGTACATAATAAAAAAAAACATTGCTTATTTTTAGTTGAGTCTTTTAACTGGACTCGTTCCTTCTATCACTCTTGAAGGTAAAGCACCATGTGCACTCGTTCCTCGACCTCCAATAAGTCTCCATAGTACTTTAGTTAGTGCCCATTGACTTTGAAATCTCCTTTGTCAGGATGATGCACTTCCACTATGCCATAGGGAAAGACTTGCTTCACCACAAATGGTCCTGACCATCGGCTCTTAAGCTTTCCTGGAAAATGACAAAGATGTGAGTTATAAAGTAATACCATATCTCTAACTTAAAAATCTTTAGAGCCATGCAGCCTTTGATTATGCCATTTCTTGGTTCAAGCATTGTAAATGGAAGAATTTCCATAAGCATGGTGGCGCCCTATAGAAATAACATCAAGATTGCATGTTTTAAGGGCCCAAAGTGCCCTGTGTTCTACTTCGACAGGAAAATGACAAGTCTTCCCATATACTAGCCTATATGGTGTAAATCCAATAGAAGTTCTATAGGTTGTCCTAAAGGCCCATAATGCATTATCCAATTTAGATGCCTAATCCTTCCTACTCACCCCCACGATTTTCTCTAAGATTCTCTTTAAACCCTTATTAGTTACCTCTACTTGCCCACTGGTCTGCGAGTGATAGGGTGTTGAAAACCTATGAGATACCCTATAATGTTTAAGTACTTTCTCAAGTTGGGAGCTACAGAAATGGGTCCCTTTATTACTAATAAGTGCCCTCGGTGTACTAAACCTAGCAAATAATTTTTTAAGGAACTTAGTCACTAACCTGGCATCATTAGTGGGGAAAGCCTGAGCTTCTGACTACTTGGAAAGATACTCAACAGCCATAAGGATATACTTATTAATAGATAAGGAAGGAAAAGGGCCCATGAAGTCAATACCCTAAACATCAAAAATTTCAACCACTTACACACTCGTTTAGGGCATTTATTCACGAGTAGAGATATTACCTAACCTTTAACAAGCATCACAAACCTGGACATATGCTCTAACATCCTTGAATATGGTTGGCCAGTAGAACTCTGCTTCAAGAACCTTTCTAGAAGTGTGGTTTACAGCTAGGTGGCCCCCCGTTGGTCCTTTAGGCAATGCCTTAAAATTTGGCAAATTTCCTCCCCATGTATGCATCGCTGAATTACCTGGTCTGCACAAACACGAAACAAGAAAGGATCTTCCTAAATGTAGTATTTCAACTCAGCAAAGAATTTCTTCTTTTGCTGAGTAGTCATACCCTTTGTTAAAACCCTTGTAACCAGATAGTTAGCATAATCACAAAACCAAGGGGAGTTAGTACATACCTGAACTGCCTCTAAATGTTCATCTGGGAACTTATCATCAATGGCTTTCTCATCCAAGGCCTCCCATTTTGGATTCTATAACCTTGATAGGTAATCTACAGCCAAGTTCTCTGCACCTTTCTTGTCCTTGATCTCAATATCAAATTCTTGCAAGAGCAAAATCCATCTAATGAGTCTAGGCTTAACATCATGCTTACTGAACAAATACTTCAAGGCTGAATGATCTGTGTAAACCACAATCTTAGATAGCACCACATAGCATCAAAACTTGTCGAAAGCATAAACCACTGCAAGTAACTCCTTTTCAGTAGTGGTATAGTGCTCTTGGGCATTAGCTAAAGTCTTGCTAGCATAATAGATTGGCTGGAACTTTTTATCAATCCTCTGACCTGACATAACTCTAACTATAAAGTCACTAGCATCACACATTAGTTCAAAAGGCAGCCTCTACTTAGGTGGAACAATAATAGGGGTTGTGGTTAGTCGTTCCTTTAATAACTCAAATGCATGCAAACACTCAGTATTAAACACAAAAGGTACATCCTTGACAAGCAACTGAGTTAAGGGCCTAGAAATCTTAGAGAAATCTCTAATAAATCTCCTATAAAAACCAGTATGCCCTAAGAAACTCCTAACAGCCTTAACAGAACTTGGGGGTGATAGTTTTAATGTAGTCTCAACCTTAGCCTTATCTACCTCCATCCTTACATGTGATATCTTATGCCCAAAAATAATCCTCTATCTCACTATAAAATGACATTTTTCCTAGTTAAGAACTAAGTTTGCTTCTATACATCATGCAAGCATACACTTTAAATTAAGCAAACAGTAGGAGAAAGAGTTACCAAAACTTGAGAAGTCATCCATAAAAACTTCCATAGAATCCTCGATCATGTCATGGAAGATCGCCATCATGCACCGTTGAAAAGCAGCTGGTGCATTGCATAGTCCAAAAGGCATCCTCCTGCAAGCAAACGTCCTATATGGGTAGGTAAAGGTAGTCTTTTCTTAGTCTTCAGGGCAATGAGAATATGAAAATAACCTAAAAAACCATAAAGAAAGACATAAAACATGTGACCTGCTAAACATTCAAGCATTTGGTCAAGGAAAGGAAGAGGAAAATGGTCTTTTTAGGTTCCATCATCGAGCCTTCTATAATCAATGCAAACCTGAATACCTGTTACCATCCCCGTAGGTAATAGCTCATACTTCTCATTTTTGACAACTACCATGCCCTTCTTTGGTACAACTTACATAGGACTCACCCAAGAGCAATTAGAAATGGGATAAATCAAACCTGCATCAAGAAGTTTAATTACCTCCTTTTTCACCACCTCTTTCATGTTTAGGTTTAACCTTCTCTATGGCTTTACCACTGGCCTATAGCTATCATCCATCAGGATCTTGTGTGAACAATAGCTGGGATTAATCCCAAGAATGTCTACCATCTTGTAATCGAAGGCCCTAGGGTATTTCCTAACAGAGGTTAAAGTCATCTCCCTCTCCTTAGGTGTCAAGTTAACTGTTATAATTACTGGCAACTTCTCCACCTTATCCAGATAGTCATAGCTTAAGTGCTTAGGTAATTCCTTCAATTCAAGGGCCAAGGGGTCTTCAATTGAAGGTTTTACCTTCTGCACCTCTGACCTACCAAGAGAAAAAAAAAGGTCAGTGGAGTCGTTGGGCTCAATAGCTAACAAATGAGCTAGTTGTTCCAACACTTGCTCATTGGATAACTCATTCTCATCTTCTAGTAATGCCATCTATAAAGGGTCATCAAGTAAAAAGTCTTGCAATTCAAACTCAACCACATCATCCAATACATCCACATAATATATAATATCATCATGATCTGAAGATTTTCTCTTAGAGGTAGCTAAGTCAAAAGTAACAGTCTTATCCCCTACTCTAAGTTTTAACTTCCCATCACAGACATCTATAATAACCTTAGATGTTGTAAGGAAATGCCTACCTAGAATCAAAGGTACACTACTCTCACCCTCCATATCCATCACAAAAAAATCAACAGGAAAGATGAATCTATCAACCTTTACAAGTACATCTTCAACTATACCTCTAGGATATTTAACAGTTCTATCAGCTAATTGTATATTCATCCTAGTCGGCTTTGGTTCACTCAATCCTATTTTATTAAACAAGCTAGTAGGCATCAAATTTATGTTAGCTCCTAGATCAGCTAAATCATACATAATAGATAGTTCACCAATTACATAAGGTACAGTAAAACTCTCTGGATCACGCCTCTTAACAGGCAACTTGTTTTGTAGGATTGCTAAGCACTCCTCATTCAGTGTCACTAGCCCTAAATCCTCAAGTTTCCTCTTGTTTCTCAGTATTTCCTTAAAGAACTTCACATAGCGAGGCATCTACGAAATGGCTTCAACAAAAGGAAGGTTAATCCTCAGTTATTTAAATAGATCAAGAAACTTACCAAACTGCTAATTAACCTTCTCCTGCTTCAGTCTAGCAAGGTATGGAATGGGTGGCTGGTACTCTCTTACAAGGCTCTTCTTGCCCTCAACTTGTGCCAGCTTAGTTACCTCAGGCTTTGGGTATTTACTGACTGTTGCATCCTACACATCAATATTATCATCATCAGTTAAAAGTAAAGGATCAGATACTTGCTTGCCTGATTTTAGAGTAATAGCCTTGCAATGCTCCCTTGGATTAGACTCTGTGGTTATGTGGAGCATCCCTATTTGTCTTTCAGCCAACACCTTAGAAATTTGGTCTATCTGGTTCTCCAATTTGTGAATGGAGGCTTGGTGGTTTCCAGGGGTTGTCTCCATCTGCTGGAACTTGCTCTTTGACGTGGATACAAACTTCATGATTAATTCCTCCAGATTAGGCTTCTTCTCTTACCATTGAGGAAATTGATTTTGAGTAGTGTGCTGCTAGGGTTACTACTGGTGCAACCACTAAAAACCTAGTGGAACCTGGTTATTAGTGTTTCTCCATCTAAAATTCGGATGATTTCTTCACCCAGGGTTGTAGGTGTTGCTGTAAGGGTTATTCTACTGTCTTAAGGCATTCCCCATGTAATCTATTTATTCAAAATTAGAAGAACCACTGTGAGAAGAAAATGAAGATGAGGGGTTAGCAAACATACCTCCCGCATTACAATTGACACTATAATGCGGACCACTATAGAACTTGCAGCTTGATTGTGCTACCTGCATTGGCATCTAGAGTTGGTCGATCTTCTTGGCTAGAAGCTCCACTTGAGCTGCCAAGGTTGATATAGAGTTTGACTGGTTGACCACTCCCTGCCGTCCTAGCCTATCCCTTGAGGATTTCCACTGATAGTTGTTGATGGCCATTTCCTCTATTAAATTCTGTGCCTATTCAAGGATTTTATTGTTTAATGCACCCCTTGTTGCCGCATCCACCATCTGCCTTGTGGCTATATTTAAACCACTATAAAAATTCTGCACCTGCATCCACATAGGCAATCTATGATGTGAGCAACACCTCAGTAAGTCTTTGTACCTCTCCCATGCATCATACATACTCTCATCAGCCATCTGCACAAAAGAAGAAAAGTCGTTATGCATTTTTACAGTCTTAGCTGGTGGAAAATATTTGTACAAAAACTTTTCAGCCAAAGTATCCCACGTATTGATAGAGTTAGGTGGTAAGGATTTCAGCCATTCCTTTACTCTATCCATCAAGGAAAATGGAAACAATCTAAGCTGAATGGCATCATCGATAGTTCCATTAATCTTGAAAGTGTCACATATCTCTAAGAAGTTGGCTGTATGAGCATTAGGGTCTTTAATGGACATCCCTCCAAATTGTACAGTTTTCTGCATCATCTAGATCACATTTGGCTTGATCTCAAAATTGATAGCTACTATTGTAGGCTGAATAATGCGCATCTGTGTCTCTTCCAATAAAGGTCTAGCAAACTCGTACATCGTGCGGTTGGCATCATGATTGTTATTTGCAGCTACCATCTTTGGTAGTGTAGGATCAGGGATTTCAATTGGCTCCTCCTCCAATACCTCAACTAGCACCTCCTCCTGACGACGGTGTGTACGAGTCCACAGTAGTCATTCTGGATCACATAGAGGGTCTATAGGTCTAGGATTGGAACTCCTGGTCATAAACTACCTGAATCCAACAACAACGAAACAACCCAACAAATAGATCAAAGAGTAATGATAAAAAGAAAAAAAAGAAAACCATAATAAAACCAATGGAAAACTAACGATTAAAAATAAGACAAATAAAACCAACAGCTAAATAACAAAAGAGTTAATAACAAAAAAAAAGACAAAACAGAGCTAATAAAAACCAATAACCAAGCAAAAACGAAAGCAAAATAACACTAATCAAAGTGTCTGACTTAAAGAGAAAAATTATTATTATTATATTATTTTTCTAAAAGGAAAAGAAAAACACCTAAGGGGTAAAAATAAGAGAACAATTAAAATTGAAAGTGAAATAAATAGCTAGGGAAAAAGAACTAAAAAGGAAAGAAATGAAAAATGGCTAAATTAACATATAGCAAATTCATTCTAGTTTTTTCAAAAATTTCCCTGGCAACGATGCCAAAACTTGATGTGTGTTATGCTTCTACCAATGCAACTACACCTAAGGCAGTGAACCTATCGATGCAGCCTAGTGCAATGGTGAGTATCAAGGTCGTATTCCTCGGGAATAGGAAAGCCTAGAGTTACTACTTGTTCTCTGTTATCTAGCCTAACAATTAAAGTGATTGATTTTTATCTAAGCTAATGTTTAACTAAAAGTAATAATAACTACTAGCGACAGTAATGGTACAACATGTATTGGTTGGCAAACACATAAAGGATAATGGTCTATTGAATCTAATGATGCTACCTCTGAGTGAATTCTAAGTTAAATTCAATTTCCCTCTCGAGACAATTAAATTTCTAAATCTAAGAATCTACCACTAGAATCTCTTCTTAATGATTGATTTTAGATCAGCCTTATCGTTCTAATTCACCACTATTAAGAATAGCTACTCCTTAATTAGTAATTAATTAACCTTATCTCTAAGTGAAAATTAATTGTTCTCTGCAATTAGATTCCAATTTCAATTATCATCTCTCGATCTCAAAAAGAAATCTAATTAGCATTCACAATGACATCTCGTATTGAAAACTTAAACAATACATGCATAATCGCAAAGAAGATCATAGCATCAAAATCAATATCCATACATATTAAAACAGAATACCAACACAGTCAGGAACCCCAATGGAGTTTACAACACATATTTACAAGCAATTCCATCAGATAATCCATCAGACAATTAATCATACAAGAGATAAAAATAATAAAAATTATGCACGACCCTGTCTTCTCAAATGCCCAATAGTAGTTGTACAGATTGGCTGCCAGAAAACCATTAGAATCTTGCCGAAAAACTGCAAGAAATTTGCCAAAAAAATTAACTTTAAATCTGTCCAAAAGCTCCACGGGTTGTGGGTCACAAAATGGGTCTTGCATCATGAATCTCGGGTACCCAATGAAAAATGGCTGTAATAGCAGCCAGAGCTGAGGCAGAAGGTTGCGATCAAGGCACCGAGCGATGTAGGGGCAGTTTCTAGCAGCAGATTGGACGAACGACATCAAAATAGCTCCAAATGTGGATGGTTCGTGGTCTCAGGTCCATCGTAGATCTCACGATCCGAGGAGTTACAACGGCCGCTGAGCTGGGGGAAGGTGGCATATGGGTCACCAAAGGTTGTAGAGATGGTTGCTAGTGGTGGGTCCTTCAAAAAATGCCGCAGGCAGCCACAATGTGAACGGGTCTTCCTTTCAGGTCGTCTCATGAATCTACTACTTTCCAGTAGCTATGCATGGCGGTGGTGGCTCGGCCATTGTCCCCTGTTAGTAGAGTGAAGTTACACCGTCATGAAGCTTTAGTTAGATGATATGTTTCATGCCAAGCTCTCGAGTCCTCTCTTTTCACGTGATACCAAGTCTGCTCGGGTATGCTTCAGTGTTCCAAGCCTCCTTCCCTTTTTCTCATGTAGTCTGCTTCCTTTTCCACTATTCCTAGCCCAGTCCAAGGCCCAATAAGGCTTCAGCTTGGTCCAATAAGCAAAATTAGCCCAAATGGCCTAGTTTGGGTGCTCTAAAGGCTGTCCAAGCTTAAAATTGCTCTGTTAGCTGATAATGACTTGATAAAATTCTTGAAAATAAAAACAATGCAAACTTATGTGATTTTTATAATAAAATTTCATAAAATGCTCATAAAATTGATAATTAACATTGGGCAAAAAAGTATAAAATAAGACACATCTGGCGTCAATCATTTTTCTATTTCTTATGAATGTGTGAAGAGATTGAATTTACCTGTATCTGACTTACCCTATGAGTTGATTGTTTCCATCCCTATAGGAGAGCAGGTTTTAACTTCTTTAGCCTGCTTGAATTATCCAATCATTGTTAAAAATAAGCCATTTGTTGTGGACCTTATTTGTTTACCATTGATTGATTTTGATATTATTCTTTGGATGAACTGGTTGTCTTTAAACAATGTAATCTTGGATTGTTCTGAAAAATTTGTGACTTTTATAGATACCATACCTATGAATAGGGGTATTAAGGAAAAGAAACAAAGATTCTATTTTTTGTGTTCTTCTGAGATTGAAATTCAGCATAAGCTTAATGATATCTCTATAGTTAGTAAATTTCCAAATGTCTTTTCAGAAGAAATCTCGAGTCTTCCACCTGAGAGGGAAGTAGAATTCTCTATAAAGTTAGTTCTTGGCATGAGACCAATCTCTATAGCACCCTATAAGATGTCTCCTTTAGAGTTAACCGAGTTGAAAGTGCAAATAGAGGATCTTTTAGAGAAACAATTTGTGAGACCTAGTGCTTCACCATAGGGAGCATCGGTGTTGTTTGTTAAAAAGAAATATGGGGGCCTGAGATTATGTATAGACTATAGCAACTAAATAGGGTGACAATGAAAAACAAATACCCTCTCCCTAGACTTGATAACCTGTTAAATCAGCTGAGAGGAGCTACTATCTTTTCCAAGATTGATTCGAGGTCAGGGTACCATCAAATTAGAGTCAAAGCTGAAGATGTACCTATAATTACTTTTAGGACTAGGTATGGGCATTATGAATTTCTAGTAATGCCATTTGGATTGAATGCTCCAGCTATTTTAATGGATTATATGAATAGTATCTTTAGGCCTTACCTTGATCAGTTTGTGAAACACCCCCAATCCTATGGTTCCTTTTTGTGCATTAAATAATATAATACAATATGCTACATGATTGGTGAGTTACTACTACATTTACCCAAGTAAATTTTAAATTTTACCAACTTAAATTATTAAGTGCTATTAGTTTGGGAATTCTACGCTCAGGATACTCACATGTAATGTCACAGCAAAAAATTATTTGAAACAATTGAAGTAAAATATATAGATATATATACATATACATCCACATATATAATCCATTTATAATATTTACAAGTATTGCTCGTCAGACATATACCTATGGATATACGAGTGTGTCAACTAGGGTAAAGAGATAATAAGCTAATCACTCATAACCCCATTTAACAAAAATTATTAGTGAATTCCAAGCTCACATATCCTAATACATATATGCCTCGTCCTATGCACCAAAAATCATACTCCTGAACCTTCCAAAAATATTAATAAGGATTCAATGTATCGGGCATATCAAAATTTCACTATACAATCCTAAAACTTCATATAGTCAGGGTGTAAGGGGAACTTCTAATACAAAAAGGATCCATAATTCCTTAACCACTGGGAATATCCCATGAAGGGTATTTCCACCATCTCTACCTCTATCTCCAACAACACCTAATATCTAGGCATCTGATACAAACTAGCATTTTATATGAGAATAAATCTCAGTAGCAATAACAACCTATCTTTAAAATCCACTAGTTTGTACAACCGTACTTATACAAAAATACACTACATTTTTTCACATTACATGATAAATCAGTCTATTGGGATACCATACATGAATGATACAGTTATGTCTCATATCTCATACTTATACTAGGCATGCAATTTAGAATCATCACATATCCATTCAACAGGATATATATTATCAAATTATATTTCATGTCCATCACACAAGATATATATACACATATCACATCATAATGGTAACAGGGAATCATATATAAACAAGAGCATAAACAAGGAAATCAGACCATATTCTCATGGCCAATGCCAAATCATGATTATCACAAGATCATACCAAGACAAACCAGGAGAGTCACTAAGCGAACAATTCCTCATATATATCCCTCACTCATAAGTGAGTTTCTCGTTGTCAATGACTACCTATAGTTCTCAACTACAATCTATATATTATCCATCAGTCATTGACTACAATTCATGTACATGCTGGAGTATCCTCCAGTGGATCTAAGTACATCCGTCTACAACACGCCCACAAGGGTCACTATCCACCTCTTTGATAGATCATGCCCCACCTCCAAGAACCATAGGGTCCCTGCTTACATATCAAGCAGATCTTTCCCTGTATATTATTGATTAATATCCTTAACAGATCATTTCCCTAAAATATTATTCATAAGTCTATAGACTAGGTTGATTTTACTCATACCATGGTTATGTATAACTTTAAGTACGTGAATCCTTTGATTAGCCATAGGAGAATTCACTAACTTAAAATTAATAACCATCATGGTGTTTTCAAAACCATTTAATTTAACAGTGGAATGCCTTAATTGTCATCCCATACCAACAATTAGTCAATCAATATGTGCTTATCTACCACTATCCATACACTAAGAATACTTTCTCATTTCCCTAATAATTCTCATGCTCATTCCATTTGAATCTTTATATCATTCTAGCTCTTTTTCTTTCACTCTTAGCCTCAAGTTACCCATTACAAAATTTTAGGTTTATATCACTTATTTGAGTAGAGTCTTGGGCTACCATGCTTTAAATAAGGTAATTGAGTTCATTTTCCAAAATAGAGGCTGATCAGTCGACTTCCACCTACCTGGCAATTGACTTGTAACTCACTATCCTAAAAAATTTCCAAACCCAAGGGCTACTAGTCGACTGCTCCATAATCGACAGTCGACTGCTCCACGGCCAACGGTTGACTGCTCTATTCTTGGTCATTTTATGGAAAATATGAGCATGGTAGTTGACTTTTAGGGGCTGGCAATTGACTGTTAGCACTCTGTATGTATTTTTGGGCAACCGAAGTACACAACAGTCGACTAATACGGGCTATAAGTTAACTGCTACGCTATACTCTATTTTTCAAACTTGCTATGGACCTAGATTTTTGTCTAAGAACTTTTTTGTAAACCCTTTTTGAGAAGTACCAGCATATAAGCATCATTTTACCCATGAAAATAGCCCAAACTATTGATTATTCTCACTCAAATCTTGGATTAAACCTCATATTCTTTCAATAGGTAAAAACCCATTTCTTATAATCTGATTTCATTATGCATAAGTATATTCATGCAATTTAAAACACCTAATAGTATTCAAAAATATCTAAAATGTAGTTTTAATCCCTCTCTTATTATAAACAACATCAAAATCATCATTTTCGTCAATATGAACAATAATTCAAAATTAGAGGGATTGGGCTATTTTGCTACTTTATTTTGTGCCAAAGCTGGAGTAAAGTCTCAGATGCCCTCTTAGATCCCTTTACTGCAAGCTTCTTACTTTAAAACACTTTAACATCCCTACTTTAATTCCTCACTCTCTCTAGAACTTCTTTCTCTTTCTCTCTCTAAATTATAAAGTGTTGGGTGAGAAATGAGGCTTTTGAGATTTGGCCATATTTATAGGTTGTCTGAGAATTACCATTATGATCCTAATTCTGGATCATTTAGCTCAAAATGATAATTTCTCTGGTTACTTGCCAAATTACCATTTTGCCCTTGAACCATTGGTGGGAAAATTCAAAATTCTAGTGGCTACAGTAAATATTTTGGCTAAAATTATGGTTAGCTACCCTTAAAATTTGGAAAGCTTACATAGCTTACTCCACTAAACCTTTTCTTTTCACTTAAGTCCCTGCTTTTTTCTTTTCAATTCAGTCCCTCCTTCTAATGCAACTACATGCAATCTAATACAATAAACATAATCATTTAACTTATTAAAAATTAACAAATATCTCTTAATAAATAGGATGAGCAGATGTTATAGTTATCCCTTTCTTTTTAAAAAATTTCATCCTTGAAATTTGTACATAACTATTTAAAAAATTTTGGAAAACTTCTTCTTATCTCCTCTTCTTTATCCCAGGTGACTTCTTGTGGTGATGATTGATCCCACAAGACTTTTACTAGTGAAATAGTCTTATTCCTCAACTGCCTAACCTCAGTATCAATGATTCTTAAAGGTCTAGGATGATAAGTTAAATTATCTTTCAATTATACTATACTGGCGTCAAGAACATAAGAAGGATCGGGAATATATTTACAAAGTTGAGAAACATGAAAAACATTGTGGAGATTGGACAGAAACGGAGGTAATGCTATTTGATAAGCGGATGAACCAATTATTTTTAGAATTTGTATGGTCTAATACATCTAGGATTCAGTTTCCTGGACTTAATAGCCTTACCAATAGTAGTAATTGGAGACACCTTGAGGAAAACATCATCTCTTTTTACAAATTCTAATGGTCTCCTCCTCTTATCAGCATAACTTTTCTGCCTATCCTGGGCCTTAGCCATTTTCTCCCTAATCATTTTCATTTGGTCAGTAGTTTGTTGAACTAATTCTGGCCCTAATATTTGTCTTTCCCCTACCTCAAACCAACATAAGGGTAATTTACACTTTATCCCATACAAGGCTTCATAAGGAGCCATCCCTATGCTGGAGTGGAAACTATAATTATAAGAAAACTCCATTAAAGGCAAAATTCTATCCCAACTTCCCTATTGTTCTAATGTATAGGCCCTAAGCATTCCTTCTAGACTTTGTATGGTTTTTTCAATCTACCCATCGATTTGTGAATGATAAGCAGTACTAAAATTCAACTTAGTTCCAAATGCCTCTTGCAAGGCTCTCTAGAATCTAGAAGTAAACCTTGGGTCTCTATTAGATACTATACTAGTGGGAACTCCATGGAGTCTCACTATTTCTTGTATATACAATTGGGCTAACTTATACAATGAGAAATTTATTTTGATAGGTAGGAAATGTGCAGATTTATTTAATCTATCTACAATCACCCAGATTGCATCATTTCCCGACTAACTCCTAGGCAAACCAATTACAAAATCTATGAAAATTTTCTCCCATTTCCATTCAGGAATCTCTAAAGGTTGTAACAGTCCTGCAGGTTTCTAATGTTCAATCTTCACCTATTGGTACACTAGGCATCTAGCAACATACTTAGCTATATACTTTTCCATACCTGGCCACTAAAAATTTGATTCAAATCTTGATATATCTTAGTGGCACCAAGATGAACAGTATAGTTGCTCTTATGGGCTTCCTTTAAGATTTAATCCCTTAATTTTCTTGATTCTAAAATATACAACCTATTCTGAAAGGTTACTATCCCATCAGTTTCTTTCTAGAATTCCTTTAGATCTTTTAGGTATTTCAAGAATTCATCTTCCCATTAGGCTTCTAGGATTTGAGTCCTAAAGTTATTCTCAATTCTGATTTCACAAAGGTAAATTCTATCTGACAACACTAGCGTGGATAAACTCAAATTCCTAAATTTCTTAATTAGGTTCATTTTACTCACCATTATGTGAGCTACATGAAGGGATTTTCTACTTAGAGCATCGGCCACTACGTTTGTTTTCCTTAGACGGTACTTCAAATCAAAATCATAGTCCTTAATAAATTCCATCCATCTCTTCTGTCTCATATTCAACTTTTTTTGATAGAAAAGGTATTTAAGACTTTTGTGGTCACTAAAGACCTGTAGAGATAATGTCGCCAAATCTTTAAGTTTAATACTATTGCCGCTAATTCTAGATCATGTGTAGGATAATTTCCTTCATGAGGTCTTAACTGCCTGTATGCATATGCTACCACTTTCCCATTTTTCATTAAGGCACACCCTAAGCCCTTCTTGGATGTGTCATAATACACCCCAAAATTTTCTAACGGATCTGGAACAATTAAGATAGGTATAGTGGTCAGTTTTTCTTTCAAAGTTTAGAAACTATGTTTACATTTGGTATCCCACACAAATAAAACCACTTTCCTAGTTAACTTAGTCAAAGTCAACACTATATGTGAAAACCCTTGAATAAATCTCCTATAGTAACCGGCTAATCCGAGAAAGCTATGGATTTTCATCACTGTTGTGGGTCTCTCCCAATGAAATACTACTTCTGTCTTATTGGAATCTATAGCTACTCTATCTCTAGTAATTACATGACCTAAGAATCTTACCTTTTCCAACTAGAACTCACACTTCTCAAGTTTAGCATACAATTGCTTTTCCCTAAGTAACTACAACATAGTCCCAATATGATATTCATGCTCTTCACTAGTTTTAGAACACATAAGAATGTCATCAATAAACACTACCACGAATTGATCAAGGTAGGGTCTAAAGATACAATTCATGTAATCCATAAAAATAGCTAGAGCATTTGTTAATCCAAATGACATTACAAGAAATTCATAATGCTGATATGATAGCCACATAATTATACAATTTTATTAAATAATTTTTACTTACATTGGAAGCATGTTTTATGTTTTTATTCCAAATTGCCCTAGTTTCCACCTTATTTTCATGTTACCTAAGCTTTAACCAGGTAAAAAGTAGTTTTGAAGAAAAATGGACCAAAACCAAGTGTCTAAAGGCTTAAAGCACCTTAAAACACATTTTTTGGCAAGGGCAAGCATGGAGGCTTCTAGAACACACCCTTCCACACGGCCATGCTGCCTCTCTCCACATGTCCAAGACACCTTATGCACACTTCTACATAGCCATAGCAACCAATGCCAACTGAAAGAAGGCCAGAAACACACCATGAAAGCCTTTCTTCTAGAACATGCTCACCAACATGGTCGTGTCCCTTTTCTTGGCTACCACACGGCCGTGTCCTAGCCCAAAGAGGTGCCACCCTTGCCTATAAATAGAAGGGGGCATATGAAGAAAGAAGAGCAACAAAGGGAGAGAAAACGTGAGCACAAGAAGTGTTTTGGAGTGCATAAATCCCTTCCATTCCTTGGGATATTAATACTTCAATTCCCTTGTCTGTCCACAAAGGTAAGAGCCGTAGAGATTTATCAAAGATTTGAAGAAAAATATTGAGGAATACCAAGAGGCAACTAGGAGCATAATTGAGGAGAAGTTTAAAGTCTAGAGCATCCACCCAAAACTCAATAGATAAGGGTGTTCTTGTGTCCATTTTTTTCTTCTTTCTTATTATAATTCTTGTTGTTTTATTCATAAACATGAGTAGCTAGGTTGGTAAAACCCATTTGTTGTATGTAACTATGTTAATTTTTTGGGTTTAATATGATTGAATTATTAATTAGATTATGTGATCTTCCTTTAGTTAAAGATTAATTCAGTTTTCTTTATGAGACGTCGTAGGGAAAACTATCTAGAATCCTCTCAAAAACTCTAACCAATGATGTTTGGAATTGGAAAACTAACTAAAGAGAACAATCAATCTTCACTTGGAACTAGAGGTTGATTGATTGCTGAATTAGGAGGAATTCCTAATAGTAGTGAATTAAAACTCTAAATTTGATCTAGAATCACCTGTTAGGAAGAACCAACCAATAGGGGGTTGTAGGTTTTAGAAACCTATTGATATCGACAGAGAATTTGGGTTTAAATTAGAATTCACTCATAGGTAACATAATCAATTTCATAATTCACAACTTATTTGTTTATATATCATCTAGTTTAAGATCCCAGTGGGTTTGCTTTTCTTGAACTTAGTATTTCACTTTCTTGAATAAGAGTTTCACCTTCCCTCCATAATTAGATAGTAGTAGTATAATTTAAACCACTATTTATCTTAGGTTAAATAACAACAAATAAGTAGTAACTCTTGGCTTTCCCATTCCGGTGAGATACAACCTTGATACTCACCATTGTGCTAGGCTACGCTGACAGGTGCACTGCCTGAAGGTGTGACTGCATATATAGCATTGGCAACACATTACCATATTTGGTTCTAAAGGTTATCTTAGGTATGTCCTCTGTTCTGACTCTGATTTGATGATACCCTAACCTCAAATCAATCTTAGAAAATATAGTAGCTCCTCTCAACTGATCAAATAGATTATTTATTCTAGGAAGGGGATATTTATTTGTCATTTTCACCCTGTTTAATTGACTATAGTCTATACACAACCTCAAGCTTCCATCTTTATTCTTCATAAACAACACTGGTGCTCCCCATAGCGAAGCACTAGGTCTAATGAATTTTTTTTCTAAGAGGTATTCTATCTGTACCTTGAATTTTGTCAACTCTAAGGGAGACATCCTATATGTTGCTATAGAAATTGGTCCCGTTCCAAGAATTAACTCTATAAAAAAATCTATCTCTCTCTCAGGTAGAAGACTTAAGATTTCTTTAGGAAAGACATCTAGATATTAATTTACTAAAGGGATAGTACTAAGCTTATACTAAATCTCAATCTTGGAAGAACATAAAAAATGCATCCTCTCATTCTTTTCCTTAATTCCTTTATTCACTGGTAAGGCATTTATAAAAGTCATAGATTTATCTAAACAATCCAAGATCACATTATTTACCGACAACTAGTTCACCCCAAGAATAATGTCTAAATCCACTAAAGGTAAACAAATCGTATCAACAACAAAAGATCTGTTCTCAAAAAAAATTGAACAATTCAAAAAGGCTAAAGAAGTTAAAACTTACTCTCTGGCTGGAATAAAAATAGACAATTGGTAAGGTAAACTGGACATAGGTAACTTTAGTCTCTTTACACATTCCAATGAAATGAAAGAGTGGGTAGTGCCAGATTCATATAGTACAATTAAAGATATATCATGTGTTAAACATTTACCTTTCATTAAATCATCAGACTGGGCCACTTCCTTGCCCTTGAGGGTATAAACTCTTCGAGTAGTAGGAGGTCTAGTGGTGTCACCTTGTTCTTCCACTTTGGGCAATCCTAAGGAAAATGTCCCAGTTTTCCACAACTGAAACAGATACCTTGTTGCATTTATTGGGCTTTACAAGTTCCATCATGACTCTTTCCACATTTAGAACAAACATTAAGCATCACCTGCCTCAAAATTGGCATCTTTCCTTTCGAGGCTCTGTCGAATATATTGTCCCTTCCCCTAGAAGGTCCAAACTGTTTCCTCTTCAGGAAGTTAGCCCTTTGCTTTTCTTTCTTAGCCTTTTCCATATTTTTAGTGACTATGTGACACTTATTGACCAGTGTGGCATAATTTTCTATCTCTATTGGAGTAACTGCACTTTCAGTTATGGGCTCAATCCTACCTCTAAATACATTGCTTTCTAATTTTCATCTGACTGAAGCTTTAGATATGAAGAGAACTTGGATAATTCCTTAAACTTAGCAAGATAATCTTTGAAAGTCTGACTACCTTATTTAAGTTGCATAAACTCTTTCTCTTTCATTCCTCACATTCTGAGGAAAGTACTTTTTTCAAAAATAACCTTTTAAATGACTCCCAGGCAATCTAGACCTCTTGAGCCTTCATTAAATGCTTGGCTCCTCTCCACAAATGTTCTGCTTCCCTTATCAGCATATATGTGGAAAACAACACCTTTTAGGCATAAGTACTTCCAAGAACAATAAACAACTTCTCCATTTCCATCAACCACCCCTCAGATAACTTAGGATCGAACTCACCCCTAAAGGCAAGAGGGTTTGATTTATGGAATTCTGACCATCCCTGGTAAGTTGGATTCCTTACTTGTCCTCCAATAGGATTTAGGTTTGGGTGGTTATCATTTTCATTTCCCTGAAACTGTCAGAGGAATTGGGTACTAAGTGCAGTTTGTTCCCTCATAACCTCAGCCAATCCTACCATGACTTGCATCACTCTCTCTATATTCCCCTCACCTTACTTCTCCTTTCCAGTATTCCTCCTAAGTGGGGCCATCTTTCACTCTACAAAATAAACATTATCGAGGAGATCAGTCTCAATAAAATGATATTTATAAGAGATCATATGGCACCAACATAAAAATACTTTCTACCCTAAGCCTAGCACTTCATTCCTCAACTCAAAACATAATACAAGTCAGTCCAATACCTAGGTGATGTGTTTTATTTTATACATAATTACTTGATGTGAATTTTCCATTTTAAGAGCATTTTATGTAATTTTATTCTAAACATCACCTAAGGTTGCATCATTTTCATTTTCAAGTATTTTATCAAGTTATCATCAGCAAACAGAGTAATTTCGAGCCTATATAGCCATTAGAGCACGCAAAATAAGCCATTTAGGCCAATTTTGCTTATTGGGCTGAGTTGAAGCCTTATTGGGCCTTGGACCAAGCTAAAAAAGGCAAGCAGCTACGTGAGGAAAGGAAAGAACAAGGCTTGGAAAAGTACTTTTGGCAATATACTCGTGCAGCATCGCACGAGAGAAGACCCAAAGCATTGCATGAACGGAGGTGGTTCTGGGTGGAGTCCACGGCGGCGCGACTTCACTCCAGCCACAGGGGACAACGGGTGAGCCACCATCACCACCATGCATAGCCATTGAAAAATAACAGATCCAAGAGAGAAGACGCGCGACCTAAAAGGAAGAATCGTCTACATCGCAGCTGTCTGTGGTGTCTTTCGGGTAACCCACCATCTGTTGTTGCTCCCTACAAGTTCAGGTAAACCAATCGCAACCTCCCCCAGATCACTAACAGCCGCAACACCTCAAATTACAAGATCTGTGATAAACCCAAGAGGCACAATCCGGTTGTGTTTCGTGATCCGTTTGTGTTTTTCTTTAGGTTTTCATCTATTTTCATTGTCTGTGTGCCATCCTCAGTGTTCCCCAGCTATCTGCCACTGTCCAACTGACCAGAAGGGTGTAGATTCGTCGGGTACCTGAGAACTCAGGATTTAACCCATTTTAACCCGACCCGTGATCTGTAGAGCTTTAGATAGGTCTGGATTTGATTTTTTAGCAGTTTTTTGGCAAGATTTCGGTGGTTTTTCGGTAACCAATCCATGAAGCTACTGTTGGGCACTTGAGAAGACAGGGGCATGCATAATTTTTATTGTTTTTATCTTTGTAAATTAATTGTCCGATGGATTGTCTGATAGATTATCTGATGAAATTGACTGTCAATATGTGTGGTTGAATTTGTAAAATCCATTAGGGTTCCTGACTGTGCTGGTATTCTATTTTAATGTTTATGGATATTGATTCTGATGTTGTGATCTTCTTTGTGATTATGCATGTATTTTTTATGCTTTCATTACGAGATGTCGTTGTGAATGCTAATTAGATTTCTTTTTGAGATCGAGAGATGATAATTGAAATTGGAATCTAGTCGCAGAGAACAGTTAATTTTCACTTAGAGATAAGGTTAATTAATTGCTGGATTAAGGAGTAGCTATTCTTAATAGTGGTGAATTAGAAAGATAAAGCTAATATGAAATTAATCCTTAAGAAGAGATTCCAGTGGTAGATTCTTATATTTAGAAATTTAATTGTCTCGAGAGGGAAATTGATATGTCTTATTTTACACAATTTTACCTAATATTTTATGTCCATTTTATATGTATTTGTTGTGTATTTTTATTCTAGGAATCACCTAAATGTGTATTTTATTGCATTTCAGGCTTTTTATCAATCTATCATCAGCAAACGAGACTTTTCTGGAGTTAAAGCGGCTATTTTGGGTTAGTTGGGCCATTTTTCTCTTATTGGGCCAAGCCAAAGCCCTTAATGGGCCTTTGGGGCATGAGCCCAAGGGAGGAGGCCGAGCAGCGTGCAAAAAGAGAGTTTTGGAAGCTTGGAACAGGAGAATTTGAAGGAGATTGGAACAGTAAGAAACACACACACCCTTCACAAAACCAGAGCGCAATCGAGGGACCCACGACTCGCCTGATCGGTGCTCTGCGGCGGCGTGACCCCACCTCGGCAGCAGGAGACGACGGAGAACCCACCACCACCACCCATTGCCGTCGGACAGCAGCAGAACGGCGAGAAAGACGCCCGAACCGAGAGGAAAAATTACTCCACATCGCGGCGTTTTACGGCGTTTTCCGACCGACCCACCGCCCACCGACGCCTCCTGTAGCTTCAGGCAGCCTAGTCGCACCTTCCGACAAACCATCGGCTGCCGTAACGCGACGGATTGCGCAACCCGAGACGGACTTGAGTGACGCGACCCGACATCGTTTCGCAACCCGTCCAGCGTCGCTTGCGTCGTAGACCACCGAAAATCATCCCTCCGTCGTGCGGCGTCCCTCCTGCAACCTTTCGCCACTGCTCCGGTGTTTTTTGGAGCTATTTTCGGTCGGCTATCCGTGACCCACGACCCGACCCGATTGTGACCCATTGGACAACGTCAAAATTGCAGTTTCTGGTCATTTTCTAGTAGCTTTCTAGCGACTATTCTGCACTGTTTCATCTGTTGTTCAGGAGAAGAGGGACGTATATAAATTTTACATGGTTTTTCTCTTTGAATTGTGGATTTTCTGGGTTTTTTGGATGATGTTTATGTGGAACTAAATTGGCAAAACCCATTGGGTCCTGAACTATGTTGGTAGACTGAATTTAATTTCCATGGATGGTTGAATATTGATTTCGTGATCTCCGTTATTGTTATGAATGAATGTTTATGTTTTCATTGGCAAGATGTTGCATTGAAAGCTCTTTAGATTTCTCTTAATAATCGAAAAATTTTAATTGAAATTGGACACCTGATTGTAGCGGACAATTTGTCATCGCTTAGAACTAAGGTTAATAAATTGCTGGATTAAGAAGTAACGACTCTTAATAGAAGTGAATTGGATCGATAATGCTAATCTAAAATTAACCAGTAGGAAGAACCAGCCAGTGGTAGATTTTAGGTTTAAGAAATTCATTGAGACCGACAAAGAATTTGAATTTGCATTAGAATTCACTCATAGGTAGCAGAATCAGATTCAGTCATCCATTATCTTTCGTATTTACCAACTAGTTTAGGTTCCTAGTGGGTTTGCTGTTCTGTCTCAACTAATTCATCTTCTTGTTAATTAGTGCTGACTAGTGATTATTGTATTTAGCTTAGTTATTAGTTTGATTAGAATCGAAATTACTTTGAATTGGTAGGCTAAATAACAGAGAACAAACAGTAGCTCTGGGCTTTCCCGTTCCCGAGGAATACGACCTTGATTCTCACCATTGCGCTAGGCTGCATCGATAGGTTCACTGCCTTAGGTGTTGTTGCTAGATAGCATTGGCAGCAAGCATTAGAAATTGAATTTAAGTTAGAATTCACTCATAGATAGCAGCATTAGATTCAATAGACCTTTATCCTTTATGTATTTGACAACCAGTATAGGTCCCAAATGGTGTTGCTTTTCTTGCCTTTGTATATTCTCTTTTGTTCCTTATAGCTGGTTATTGTTTATTGCATTTAATTAATTATTACTTAATTGTTAGGCTAGATAACAAAGAACAAGTAGTAATTTTAGGCTTTCTCATTCCCGTGGGACATAACCTTGATACTCACCATTGCACTAGGCTACATCGATAGGTTTACTACCTTAGGTGTAGTTGCATAGGTAGCATTGGCAGCAGCACATCAAGTTTTTGGCATTGTTGTTAGGGAACTGTTTGTGAAAACTAGAGTGAAATTTCTATTTGTTACTTTAGCCACTTTTATTTATTCTATTTTTTTTATTTCTAGTTAGTTGTGTCTTTCTCTTCATTCAGTTATTGGCTTTTATAAGTTTCATTTTGTCTTTTGTTTATTTTATTTTATTTTGGATTAATTATTGTGCTATTTTAGTTGGTTTTTATTTGTTTTTGTTAAGGGTTTTTATCTATTTTGTTTAATTTTTTTTTTTGGTTTATTACTCTTTGATCTAGTTGTTGGGTTGTTTTGTTGTTTTTAGATTTAGGTAGTTTATAACTAGGAGTTCCAATCCTATACCTATAAACCCTTTGTTCGATCTAGAACGACTGTTGTGGACTTGTGAACACCGTCGTCAGGAGGAGGTGTCAGTTGAGGTATTGGAGGAGGATCCAGTTGAAATCCCTAATCCTACATCACCAAAGATGGTAGGTGCAAATAACAATGATGATGCCAACCGAACAATGTACGAGTTCGCTAGACCTTCATTGGAAGGGAAGGGACACAGACGTGCATTACTCGGCCTAAAATAGCAGCTAACAATTTTGAGATCAAGCCAAATTTGATCCAGATGATGCAGCAAACTGTACAACAACTTCTTAGAGATATGTGACACTTTCAAGATTAATGGAACTACCAATGATGCCATTCGGCTTAGATTGTTTCCATTTTCCTTGAGAGATAAAGCAAAGAGATGGCTGCAATCCCTACCACCTAACTCCATAAATACTTGGGATGCTTTGGCTGAAAAGTTTTTGTACAAATATTTTCCACCAGCTAAGGCTGAAAAAATGTGTAACGACATTTCTTCTTTTATGCAGATGGTTAATGAGAGTATGTATGATGCATGGGAGAGGTATAAAGACTTGTTGAGGTGTTGACCACATCATGGATTGCCTATGTGGATGCAAGTGCAGAATTTTTACAATTGTTTAAATACAGCCACAAGGCAGATGGTGGATGCAGCAGTGGAGGTGCATTAAACAATAAAACCCCTGAACAAGCACAAAATTTAACAGAGGAAATGGCCATGAAAAACTATCAATGGCAATCCTCAAGGGATAGGCTAGGACGACAAGGATTGGTCAACCAGTCAGATTCTATATAACCTTGGTAGCTCAAATAGAGCTTTAGGCCAAGAAGATCAACCAACTCTAGATGCCAGTGCAAGCAGAACAGTCAAGCTATGAGTTCTATGGTAGCCTGCATTATAGTGTCAATTGTAATGCAGGAGGTATAATTGCTAACCCCTCTTCTTTATTTTCTTCTTATAGTGGTCCTTCTGATTTTGAACAGGTAGATTTACATAGGGAATGCCTCAAGACAACAAAATAATCCTTATAGCAACACCTACAACCCTGGGTAGAGAAATCATCCAAATTTTTGGATGGAGAAATAACAATACCCAAGGTCCACCAGGTTTTCAGTGACCACATCAAATCGCATCTCCTCTACAGCAACCTCAGTCACAAGCTACCCCAATTTAGTTCCCTCAAGAGCAAGAAAAAAAGCCCAATTTTGAGGAATTAATGATGAAATATGTGTTATCAACGGACACAATCCTTAGAAATTAGCAGGCCTCTATTCAAAACTTAGAGACTTAAGTGAGCCAGATGTCTAAGATATTGGCTAAGAGATTAACCAAGGACACTCCCTAATACCACAGAGCCAAATCCAAGGGAGCATTGTAAGGCCACTACTTTAAGATTAGGTAAGCAAGTAACTAATCATTTGCCTTTGACTGATGATAATACTATTATGTAGGATGAGCCAGTCAATAAGGAGCCAGAACTGGCAGCGAGAGAGCTAATGCATGTTGAGGGCAAGAAGAGCCTTGTGACAGAATACCAGCCACCCATTCCATATACTGAAGCAGGAGAAGGTTGATCAACAGTTTGGTAAGTTTCTTGATTTATTCAAACAGTGAGGGATTAACCTTCCTTTTGTTGAAGCTATTTCACAAATTCCTTACTATGCGAAGTTCTTGAAGGAAATACTGAGCAATAAGAGGAAATTGGAGGATTTAGGGCTGGTGACACTAAATTAGGAGTGCTCAGCAATCCTGTAAAACAAGCTACCTGTTAAGAGGCGTGATCCAAGGAGTTTTACTATACCTTGTGCAATTGGTGAATTGTCTATTATGGATGCTCTAGCTGATCTAGGAGCTAGCATAAATTTAATGCCTACTTGCTTGTTTGATAAAGTAGGATTGAGTGAGCCAAAGCCGACTAGGATGAAAATACAATTGGCTGATAGAACTATTAAATATCCTAGAGGTATAGTTGAAGATGTACTTGTAAAGTTTGATAAATTGATCTTTCCTGTTGATTTTGTTGTGATGGATATGGAGGGTGAGAGTAGCGTACCTTTGATTCTAGGTAGGCCTTTCCTTGCAACATCTAGGGCTATTATAGATGTCTGTGATGGGAAGTTAAAACTTAGAGTAGGGGATGAGACTTATACTTTTGATCATGATGATACTGTATATTCTATAGATGTCTTGGATGATATGGTTGAGTCTAAATTATAGGAATTTTTACTTGTTGACCCTTTACAGGTGGCATTACAAGAAGATGAGGATGAGTTGTCCAACGAGCAAGTGTTGGAACAACTAGCTCATTTTCTGGTTGTTGATCCTATCAACTCTACTGACCCTTTTGTTTCTCTTGACAGGTCAGAGGTGCAGAAGGTGAAACCTTCAATTGAGGACCCCCCGAACCTGGAATTGAAGCAATTACCTAAGCACTTAAGATACGCGTATCTGGATGAGGCAGAGAAGCTACCAGTAATTATAGCAATTGACTTAACACCTGAGGAGGGGGAGATGACTTTGACCTCTCTCAGGAAATACCCTAGAGCCTTCGCTTACAATATGGCAAACATTCTTGGGATTAATCCCATCTATTATTCACACAAGATCCTGATGGAGGATAGCTATAGGCCAGTTGTGCAGCCATAGAGACGGTTGAACCCAAACATGAAGGAAGTGGTGAAAAAAGAGGTAATTAAGCTTCTTTATTCAGGTTTGATTTATCCCATTTCTGATAGCTCTTGGGTGAGTCCTATGCAGGTTGTACCTAAGAAGGGTTGCAAGATAGTTGTCAAAAATGAGAAAGATGAACTCATACCCACTAGGACAGTAACAGGTTTTCAGGTTTGCATTAATTATAGGAGGCTTAATGATGCAACTCGGAAAGACCATTTTCCTTTTCCTTTCATTGACTAGCTGCTTGAACATTTGGCAGGTCACATGTTTTATTACTTTCTTGATGGTTTTTTAGGTTATTTTCAGATTCCCATTACACCTGAAGACCAAGAGAAGACCACCTTTACTTGCCCATATAGGACATTCGCTTACAGGAGGATGCCTTTTGGACTATGCAATGCGCTGGCTACTTTTCAATGGTGCATGATGTGTAACACCCTTATCTAGTATTACAATTCCTCTGATGTAAATAGATAAGTTTGGTACATTATTCTTATCCTTTTATTAATAATTTTGTGCAATTATACCATTAAGTTTCATTAGAGTATATTAGGTTCAGAATCTATAGCTTAGATTAAGTCTCATATGCACAGCGAAATTTAAATACTATACTACACAACGAAAATTTAAAACTTTTACATTACAACTGATAAATGTCCAATAATATCTATTACATCCTTTAAAGACATGTACCAGTATATATGAAGTACTTGTTCATCAAGAGTCAGGAGACAACAATCCTGCCACTCAGACCCCTTTACAAATTACTAAGGATGGACCGGTCTTTCACATATCCTTTCCCTGGTAATTTTCCATTTACATTTTATGTACACAGCCAAAAAAATAGTCCTAATTCTAACCCAAAATATATCTAGAATCAGGGCACAAATATGGGAATACAAAATGCTTTTAACAAAAGAACTCCTATTTGCTCCGGCATGGCTAGACGTCTGCATCTGATACATATTAGCACACCAATGAGAAACACAAGTTTCCCAGTAGCTCAACAATCTAGGGTTTAAAATTTTCTAATATGTATCAGGGTGCAAGCACCAAAAATGCTTTCCTCTACATTCTCGATTTTTAAAGTATAGTCTTTAACACACATATAAATTAGCAAGCATTACATGATTATTGGAAATGTCAAGGTGATAAAGTAAATCTTCTCTATTAAATAAAATATCTTTCTAAGGGAAAAATACATGTTATCATAGAATAAAAAAAAATCACTTGTGCATTTCATTCTTAAAATTTACCTTGCTAATTGTGCACACTTGGGCACCTTGTGGACACTTGGCCACCTTTATGAAATTTCTTGTGCACACTTGGGCACTTGTTTTATAAAATTTTCTTGTGCATACTTGGGCACTTGTGGACACTAGGCTACCTTTATAAAATTTCTCGTGCACACTTGGGCACTTGTGGGCACTTGACCACCTTTATAAAATTTCTTGTGCACACTTGGCACTTGTGGACACTCGGCCACCTTTATAAAATTTTCTTTAAATATTACCATTAAAGTGGGATAATTTACTTGTGTAAATCTCTTAAAAACTTTAATAATTTTCAAAGAGAATTCCATGATTTGGCCTAAGGGAAACTCAAGAAATTGAATATTTTACCATTTGAATTTCCATTTTTCTATTCTTTAAATATTACTATTAAATTGGGATGATTTCTTTCCCATAATCAACACATATCTCCTCATCTAATCATTACCTAAAGGGATGCTAGGTGAACACTTTCTATTATTTCACCAATCCTATTTTATTTAATTTCTAATATATTCATAAAGCACAATTGAACATTAACTCTTCAAAAAATTGCTCCCATGTGCAAATGGACATATTTTCCCTCTCATGGAAATATTTTTACCTCGAATTTACATGGTTATAGCAAAATTTTACACTCTCAATAATCATAAAAATAATTCTATCACTTCCATTATGGAGAAAATGGTTTTCAAGAAACATGCATCCACTTCAATCATGCTCAAACGTAGTCCATCATGATAATATCATTAACTAACCAAAATTTTCCCATAACAACAATATTCATTTCATCATATACCAACATACCAATCTATCATGCAAACTTAGCTAACATAAAATTAATAATATCAAGAATGTAGGAAAGCAATAATGTCCCATGAAAGCTTGTAAAAACATGGTGTATACATAGGAAACCTTGGGACAAAAGTTTAAGAATTGTCAACCTACCTCAAGGATGACTAGGATGAAGTGAACTTAGCCCTTCCTTTGATCTCCCTCTACACCTTGCTTCCTTTTTTTTTACTAGATCCCTCTCTCCTTGCCTTGACCGAATGTGTGAGTGTTTATGTTCTAAAGTGTAGGATGATGTCTCTTTTCTTTCTTACAGTGTGTTTTTTGTATGTATGAAGAAAATGCAAATCTCAACTCCTTTTGTCTCTCTGCTTAGGTGGCGTGTGCATGCATCCATATATTTTTAAAAATAAAATTTCCAATTCCTTTCCCCTCATGCATTTTGCCATTCGGTCAAGGGGTGCTACTCTTCCTCTTTACTCTTAATTATTCCTATTATCCCTTAGTCCCTCGTGTAATTTCATGTTGTATCATTTCCTACTTCCTCTTGGCTATTCAAGTAATGGGTGCCACACGTGTATCTCATGTGTAATTCCCATTGTTTGCAAGCTTGGCAAGGCTCCCGTAAGTCACATGCATATTTTTCCTTTTGTCTATTCTCCTTGCATTGCAGCCCCACGTGCACCTTTAGGTACCATTTCCTTGCAAACCTTGGTTTACCTTCTTGAACACATTAGTGGAAAGAAGGGAGTCATACTTAATCTTTCATTTTTTTTAAATTCTACACTCTTTTCTCTTTGCCCACTCAGTCACATAAGGAAGGAAGGGAGAGAGGATGAGTTCGTGTATTCCATGGGTAAATAGGTGCTACCATTTTTCTTCCAACTGCTCTTCTCCCTTTTCTCACTTCAATTCGTCTTTTTCCTTTGTTTAAGGTAGAGTGTTTCCTTCATCATAATTGATTATTATCATAATTGTACTTTCAAATAAAATTTATTTCCCTTACACCCTTTGTCTTAGCTTCTTAGTCACGTTAATGGGAAGGGAGGAGATATGACGCTGCACTTTTCTTTCCTTTAATTATTGTTGGTTAATTGCCACCCTATGTATTAAATTATTTCCTTTCTCCATGTATGTTTAAACAAAAAATTCTACACCTTTTTGTTTTACTTGTTGTATGCACAATCATATATTTAATTCCTCCCTTGTACCTAAACCACTCCCCTCATGTAAGAGCCATACATGCTTAACTTTCTCTACTACACATATGCATGCATACTTATATTTGTGTAACACACATATGATATGGAGGCCACCTTCACGCAAGACTTGCATCTCATGCAAGGCCCACGTGGTTCCACTTACCACTTCATCCAATGGGTGTATATATATATATATTGGATTGTTTCATTCTTCTTTCTTTCCCCTTTTTGTCTTAGCCACTTAGGTGTATATACATAAAATATAAAATTTATATTCTTCACCAATTGCACATGTGGGTTTATATGCATTTTTAGTTTTCTTTTCTTTTAGCAATTAAGCTAGGTGAAGAAAAGAAGAATAGGGAATTAAATTAAACACCCAAATTTTCATGCGATATTATCCTTTCGCACACACATATTTTATTTTTGAGCCATTCAATTATGCAAGCAATTCACCCCACTTTATGGTAACTCATCTACTTAATTATGAAAAATTTATTCTGTAATTAATCAAATAATGTGGGGTATTACATGATGGCGATCTTCCATGACATGATCAAGGAGTCTATGGAGGTTTTATGGATGACTTCTCAGTTTTTGGTAACTCTTTCTCATTGTTTGCTTAATTTAGAGTATATTCTTTCATGATGTATAGAAGCAAACTTAGTTCTTAATTGGGAAAAGTGTCACTTTATGGTGAGAGAGGGGATTGTTCTTGGGCACAAGATATCACAAGTAGGGATAGAGGTAGATAAGGCTAAGGTTAAGATTATATCAAAACTACCACCCCCTAGTTCTGTTAAGGCTGTTAGGAGTTTCTTAGGGCGTGCTAGTTTCTAGTTTTTATAAGAGATTTGTTAGAGATTTCTCTAAGATTGCTAGGCCCTTAACTTAGTTGCTTGTCAAGGATGTGCCTTTTGTGTTCGATATTAATTATTTTCATGCATTTAAGTTACTAAAGGAACGACTAACCACAACCCCTATTATGGTTCCACCTAAGTAGAGGCTACCTTTTGAACTAATTTGTGATGCTAATGACTTTGTAGTTAAAGCTGTGTTAGGTCAGAGGATTGATAAAAAGTTCCAACCAATTTATTATGCTAGCAAGACATTGACTGCTGCCCAGGAGCACTATACCACTATTGAAAAGGAGTTGCTTGCAGTGGCTTATGCTTTCGACAAGTTTCAATGCTATTTGGTGCTATCCATGACTGTGGTTTACATGGATCATTTAGCCTTGAAGTATTTGTTTGGTAAGTATGATGCTAAGCCTAGACTCATTAGGTAGATTTTGCTCTTGGAGGACTTTGATATTGAGATCAAGGATAAGAAAGGTGCAGAGAACTTGGCTGCACATCACCTATCAAGGCTGGAGAATCCAAACTGTGAGCCCCTGGATGAGAGGGCCATTGATGATAACTTCCTGAATGAGCATTTAGAGGCAGTTTAGGTATGTACTGATTCCCCTTGGTTTATGATTATGCTAACTATCTGGTTGCAAGGGTTTTACCAAAGGGTATAACTACTCAACAAAAGAAGAAATTCTTTGCTGATTTGAAATACTACATTTGGGAAGATCCTTTCCTGTTTTTTGTTTGTATAGACCAGGTAATTTGGCGATGCATACATGGGAGGAAATTTGCCAAATTTTGAGGCATTTCCATAAAGGACCAATGGGAAGCCACCAGGCTGTAAACCACACTGCTAAAAAGGTGCTTGAAGAGGGTTCTACTGGCCAACCATATTCTAGGATGCTAGAGCATATGTACAGGTTTGTGATGCTTGTCAGAGGGCAAGTAATATCTCCACCCATGGAAAAATGGCCCAAACGAGTGTGCAAGTGGTTGAAATTTTTGATGTTTGGGGTATTGACTTCATGGGCCCTTTTTCTTCCTTGTTTGGTAATAAGTATATCTTTATGGCTATTGAGTATCTTTTGTAGTGGCCAGAAGCTCAGGCTTTCCCCACTAAAGATGCCAAGGTAGTGACTAGGTTCCTTAAAAAATTGTTTGCTAGGTTTGGTACACCTAGGGCACTAATTAGTGATAGAAAGACCCATTTTTGTAGCTTCCAACTTAAGAAAGTACTTAAACATTATGGGGTATCTCACAGGTTTCCAACACCTTATCACCCGTAAACTAGTGGGCAAGTAGAGGTAACTAATAGGGGTTTAAAAAGAATCTTAGAGAAAACAGTGGGGGTGAGTAGGAAGGATTGGGCATCCAAATTTGTTGATGCATTATGGGCCTTTAGGACAACCTATAGAACTTACACTGAATTTACACCATATAGGCTGGTATATGGAAAGACTTGTCATTTACCTGTCGAATTAGAACACAGGGCACTTTGGGCCCTTAAAACATGTGATCTTGATGTTATTTCTGCAAGTAAAGAGAGGTTATGGTAGCTGAATGAGCTAGAAGAGTGGCGCCACCAAGCTTATGAAAATTCTTCCATGTACAAAGCTCAAACCAAGAAGTGGCATGATCAAAGGCTGCATGGCTCTAAAGATTTTCAAGTTGGAGATAAGGTATTACTTTATAACTCACGTCTTTGTCTTTTTCCAGGAAAGCTTAAGAGCCGATGGTCATGACCATTTGTAGTCAAGCAAGTCTTTCCCTATGGCACTGTAGAACTGCATCATCCTGACAAAGGAGATTTCAAAGTCAATGGGCACTGGCTGAAGCACTACTATGGAGACTTATCGGAGGTCAAGGAATGAGTGCACATAGTGCTTTACCTGTAAGAGTGATAGATGGAACGAGTCCAGCTAAAAGACTCAAACAAAAAGAAGCAATTTTTTATTTATTATTTTTCTACTTTATTTGTGTTATTTTATTTTTTTCTATTTTCTTCTTTTTCATATTGTTGAGGTATATTAAGATTTTTAGATTATCTTTGCTTATTGCTACTCTTGATGCTCTTATTTCTGGGGTATTCCCTATACTGTACCCTGAGGGTAGTGTCTTTCTCAAGTATGGGGTGGGTATCTATGGTTTTGATGCTGCAGATTGCTGTATTTATTTTAATAGTGGATATAGGGTATGATACTTATTTTTGCTTAATGTTATGCACTTAAGTTTTGTTTATCTTTAAAGCATTTACAATTTAGTTTATGAATTGATAGGAACGATTTACTGTAATTTGTGTTGAAAAATAATTAGTGATGTCTAACATATCATCTTGGCTGGGTCACACCGGTGTTACTTAGTTATTCTTCAAATTGTTTAATTTTAATTTAGGATGTTGATATTGCAATTTGCATACACTGCTTGACTTACAATTCAGTTGAAATATTTTTTAGAACCATATGCAATTGTACCACACTCCAAATGTGAGATTTAAGCCCATTTTAACTCCTAACTTTCTTGTTTGAGTGTGCATTTTGTTTAATTTTGCCTTTAGAACTTGCTCTGTAATGCTTATTAAGGTTGCTTGAACTTTTGAATATCATGAGATGATTTGGGCAACTTAGGATACACTTCTTTTGGCTAAAAAGCCTACCCTCTATGTTTCCATTAGTTGGCTACTTTTGAGCCTTGACATTTCCTTCACTTTTTGCACCGTTACACCTCACATTACTTTTCTGTATATCGTCTTCTTTTCGCCTTATATGTTGGAGATTGTGTGATTTACTCTTCATGTTTGGATTAAATGCATTGTCTTGATTGGTAACAATCCACCAAGTATTTTCTTCAGATGCTACCTTCAATCCAAAGTTGTTTATTAACATGACTGCAAATATATATATAAAGAAAAAAAAAAGAAAAAAAAGAGACAAAAAGAAAAGAAGATAAAATAAAATATTTTTGAAAAGTAGTCTTTATTATCTTGTTTATTAGGTATGTTATTCCTCAGGCATCTCATATTTCATTGAAAAACTTGGTGAAAAATTTTATGTTTAGTACTTTGCTGTTTTAATCCTTTGAGTCTTCACCATATTGAAATTGCATGACTTTTAGCATATATATCACCTCTTCTAAAAATCTTTCCTGACCTTTATCTTAACCACATTACAACCTTGTCAAGACCCTTTGATCTTGGTGTTCAATTATTCGCAGTAACAGAGATGAGATTTATGAGCAAGCATATAGTAGGCAGATTCTTGTAAAAAATAGCTTGAGGGATTTGTACTTTACCTTTATACACTTTGAGTTATTTGAGTGATACCTGTGAAGCTTTGGTTCTTAAATTTTTTTTATTGAATTACAGGTTAAGTTGTGTATGTGTTGTTATTATTTCCATCCTGTGTTAAGGTTGTGCAATTTGATTTATGATTAAGTTTCACTTGGGATGTGTTAGGTATCATTAATTGTGGAGTAGATATGACTTTTGAGGAATTATTGTTGTTTTTTGAGTTAGTGTTTGCTTTAGGATAAGAAAAAGCTTAAGTGTAGGGTGTAACACCCACTCCTAACAATTGCATTTTATGATGACATTGTTATTATTATTATTGTTAGTATTATTTATGGGATACTAAGGATGGTTCATCAAAGAGCTAGAATGGATATTTTTATCAATAAATAATCACTTTTGCTATAAAAGAATGAAATTGAAAATTTGGTAAGGAAGGGTAAAATAGTAATTTTACCATTAAGGGGAAAATTAATTTAATTTTCTTATTTCATGAAATTATATTAAAGGACTTTCATCACTTTCATATAAGAGAGAAGAAGAATCTAGTTATGTAAGTGATTATGTGCATTTGATGGTAAAAAGGTAATTTTCCCTAAAAAGGGAAAAATCATAATTTCACTTAAAGGGCATATTCGTAATTTTATATAATGTAGAAAATCTAATTTTTACCTTAGATATTTCAAGGAAAAGAAGTTAGAAATCCTCACCCATTTATGTTTAAAAGAAGAATGAATAAGGGTGAAAATGATAACATTGGCATAAAGGGAAAAAAGGTAATTTTACCTTAGGGGCAAAATTATAATTTTGCTAAAAGAAGGGTAAATTAGTAAATTCACAAAAATAAGTTTTGTGAAATCTTATTTAAGTGATTTTCACACATTAAAGCCGAAAAGGGTGAAAAATGGAGTTAAAATGGCCATTTGGACTTGAATGGCAAATTGACAATTTCCTTAGAGGCATATGTGCAATTTCTGAAAAGTTAGGGGACCATTCTGCAATTTTAAAATTCTTGAGGGGTAGAAACTTCCCAGTCCATAGAAGTTGCACAAAATTACATTCTTAAGGAGAGTGGATGCCATTCTTGAAAAGGTGAAGTAGTAAGGATAAATGGGACATTTTACGCCAAGGGCATTTTGGTAATTTCACCAAAACCCCAATTTAAGTATTCTTCTTCCTTAGGATGCTAGAATGGTTAAAGAAGAGAGGAGAAAGAGGTCCTGGCCGAATTGCTTCCTCGGCTTGGAGAAGAGGATTTTCAAACCAAAACAACTTAGAAATTCCACTTGTTTTACATTTTCAAGGTAGCTAAACATGCCTATGCCATTCTTTTCTTGTTTTATGGTGTGTTTGGTGTTCTTACTCTTGCAAGAAGGATGGTCTTTCTCTCTCTACATTCTTATGGTTGATTTGCTTGAATGGATTTGAAATATGTTGAAAACTACTTGTGTTTATGGCTATAGGCATGTTGAAATTCTTGAAAACCTAAGAGATGGCAATTTTTCATGAATGGAACCTTTGCCTTGAAAAACCCTAACTTGTACCAAGGCTGAAATGGTGTTTTAAGAGTGAGAAAATGATGTTCTTGCATGGAAATTACTTGAACATGGTTGTATTGTAAGCAAGATGGTGAGATAACTTCATTTTCTTGCTTTTCCCTCTTTGGCTGAATGCTAGGTCTTGGAATGGTTCTGAAATTTGGTTAAAGATGGTGTTAGAAAGAGTGAGAGAAAGTTTCATGAAATGGTAAGAGAGAGAAAATCTATTTAGGTCAATGTTTAAGCACTTTTTCCACTTTCTAATTTCACCATTAACCAAAGAAGTGTGACTTATTCACCTTGGCCAAATGGATGTGTAGAAATGATGCTGAAAATGCTCTTGAAAATGACCTAGAAACCATATAAATTTAATCCCAAGAAAGGACGAGAGAGAAAAATATGGTAAATTTTATACTTTAGGAATTTTACCAATTTAAAGCCTTACCATTTCACCTTAAAAGTGTGCATAAAAATGTGAAGTTGTGAAGATTAGATGTATTTCTATGTTTGGTATAAAGAATAAGCTAGAAAAAATGTGAAAAAGGATAGCCTAAAGTGCACTTACCAAATTTTAAGGTGTGAGAAAGTGTTAGAAATAATTATGGAAATGGTTACCATAATTCTTAAATGGTAAAAATAATGCTAGAAATGAACCAAATGGGTTAGAAATGCCAATCCTTCATGCTTTTCTTGCCTTGGCCGAATGCTATGTAGAATTTTCCCTAAAATGGCTAAAATTATGTGTTAATTGATGGTAGCCTAAGGTGCCATCCAAAATGGTCCATGCTAAGTGAAAAGAAGGAAAATGATGTAATGGTCAAGAATGGAAGGTAAATAGTATACTTTTTGCCATTGATAGAAATATGTTCAAGACTATGTGAATTTGATTGAATGGCATAGAAATGCTTATTATAGTTGAGAAAGTTAAGATGAAAAGCTTAAGGAGGAATGATCTGGTGAATACCTCGTAAGACCAAAATCTTGAAGAGGAATGATCTGATGTATACCTCCCAAGAATAACACCTTGTGGGGAATGATCTATTATATACTACCAAGGACTTAAGTTTCAGAAGGAATGATCTGGTACATACCTCTAGAGAATACAAGCATGTGGGGGAATGATTTGGTGTATACCTCCCAAAAGTAAAGCATTTATGAGATGGTATGATGTGTATTGTATGAATGTGTTTTATGTGAGAATGATTGAAAAATCTGAAACTTGAAAGCTTGTCATTCATGCCAATAATGATAATATATGTTGCATATCTCATTTTTATAGATGCATACACACATGTTTCACATATGTCATACCTATAGATCTATGTGAAAAGAATTTTTCACTAAATAGAAAGTAGAAATGTTTTTTGTATTCGTACAGTGGTATATATCAGCTATTTTTAAAGAAAATGGTTTGTTTAGCTACTAGGAATATATTTCTCATGGTTGTTCTGATATGTATCATATGCCTAGATATTGCTTAATCATGAAGATCGAGCTAGCAATAGTGGAGGTTCCCTTCTTAGGGACTTTCACTATCATAGAGGATATTAATGTTATATCTATCTTTGAATTTCTTCTAGAGTAAATTAGGCACTTAGTATGTATCCGTAGCCCTTTCATTTTGGTCTTGATTCTACATGTTCTTTTTGGGATAAAATTAGGACTACTATTTTTTTTGGCTGTATATGAAAAGGGAAAAGGGCACTTACTGAGGTAAGTATATGTAAAGGATCTATTCATCCATAATATTTTGGAAAGGAGTTTGAGTGACAGGCTTGTTGTCTCCTGACTCCTTCTGGATGGATACTTCATATATCCTAGTAAATGTATACTAAATGATGTAATAGACAGTTTCTTTATATATAATATGAAAGTTTATATATATATATTTTGTTGTGATGTATGAGAATTTTATATTCTGCTGTGCATAAGCATGTGTACCTAAGCAAAAGAGCCCAAACCTAATTATATATTAAATTAATGATGGATTTAAATGCTCAGGCAGATTAATAAGATAAAAAGGTTAAGAATAATGTAACTAGTTATCTGAACATTTTATATGACGTTGCTGAGATAAGATAAGTGGTGTTACATTAAGTTAGTATCAGAGTATAGCTACCTAGGTTAGAAAAGGGTAGATTCCTTAATAAAGGGGCTAGTTCAAGTTAGTTGACTGTACCTAAGCAGTTGGCTAACTTATATTTTATTTTCAACCTGAGGAATGAAGCATTAGGTTTGGGAAGATAGTAGCTCCTATGAGTGTTATAAATTCTCTGCTTAATGATATTTTATTGAGACTAATCACCTCAGTGATGTTTGTTTTATAGAGAACACTATGGCACCACTTAGGAGAAGTGAAAACCAAAGCCAGGATAATGATGTATGTCTGAAATGATGTAGACATTAAGAGGGTTGGCTGAAGCTATGAGAGCTTAAGCTGCAGTTACAACTGAAGCACTCCAACAAATTCAAACTGATAGGAGTGAAACTAGCCAACCTAGAAATGAATCGACAAGAAACCAAACCATAAAAGGATGGACTAAATTTCAGAAGGTCAGGCCCCTACCTTTAAGGGTGAATTAAATTATAAACAGACAAAGGAGTGGTTGCAAAAGATGGAAGAACTTTTTAAGGTTTTAAGAAGCACTGAAGGGTAGAAAGTATCCTTTGCAACCTATCAACTGGAAGGGGAAGCCAAGCATTGGTGGAAGGGGACCAAGCAGTTGATGGAAAGTCAAGGAATATAGATTATATGGGAAGCCTTCAAGGGAGCTTTTCTAAAAAAATATTTCCCTCAGAATGAAAGAAATGCTAAGGAAGGAGAATTTTTGAGAATTAAATAAGAGGGCAGACCTTTTGAAGAGCATTTAGCCCATTTTTAGGAGTTGTCCAAGTTCTCCTCTTATTTACACGGTAACTAGATGAGACATGGAAAGCCATGCACTTGGAAAGCAGTTTAGATCCTGAACTATATCATGAGGTGGCATCCCAAGAGATTAGAGACTACGCCACCCTAGTCAATAAATGTCGCATTGCCTTTAAGTCTTTAGCCGCATTAAAGAAAGATAAACAAGAATCAAGTTCCTTTAAGAGGAAAGCACCATTTGGTCATAGCAAGGGACAAGATAATAAATTTGTAAGAGGGCAAACAGGCAAGAGACCCATGAATGTCATAACTACTCTAGAGAACTATCAGAATGTGGAAGATACCACGGGGACAGGCTAAGCCTGAAAGGGCAAAATGTCTATTTCAAATGCGAAAAACCAGGACACTACGCCAAAGACTGTACACCTCCAAGGAGGCCAACTGAGGCCGTAAGACCTACTACCAAGGGAAGGGTGCATACCCTCAAGGGTAAAGAGGTAGCCCAGTCTAAGGATATAGTGAAAGGTACATGTTTTATTAATGATGTTCCTTTGATTGTATTGTACGATTCTGGCGCTACCCATTCTTTTATTTCCATTGATTATGCTAAAAAATTAAACCTACACATGTCTAGCCTACCTTATAAAGTGTTTGTGGCTGTCCCTACTAATGAACATGTTATAACTTCATATTTCTGTTTAAATTGTCCTATTGTAATTGAAAATAAACATTTCCTTGTGAACTTTATATGTCTACCTTTGGTTGACTTGGATATTGTTTTAGTAATGGACTGGCTCTCTTCTAGCAATGTTATTTTGAACTGTTCATCTAAGTCTGTGACATTCATAGATACCAAACTAATAAATTGGGGAATTGAGAGAAAAAATCAAAGAATGAGTTTCCTATGTTCCTCCGAGGCCGAAATCCAATAGAAAGTAAGTGACATACCTATAGTGTGTGAAATTCCTGATGTTTTTCTAGAAGAAATTGTAAGTCTCCCACCTGAGAGAAGTGGAATTTTCTATAGAATTAGTTCCTGGAACGGGACCAATTTTTATAGCACTGTATAGGATGTCTCCTGTAAAACTAAGTGAGGTGAAAGTACGAATAAAGGAGCTCTTAGAAAAATAGTTCATTAGGCCTAGTGCATCATCATAGGGAGCACCCGTACTATTTGTGAAGAAGAAGGATGGGAGCTTAAAATTATGCATAGATTATAGACAGTTAAATAAGGTGACAGTGAAGAATAAATATCCCCTTCCTAGGATAGATGATTTGTTAAACCAGTTAAGAGGAGCCACTGTTTTCTCTAAGATTGATTTAAGGTCAGGGTACTATCAAATCAGAGTAAGAGAGGAGGACATACCTAAGATTGCCTTTAGGACTAGGTATGAACATTATGAGTTCCTTGTAATGCCATTTGGTCTGACGAATGCCCCAGCTACTTTTATGGATTATATGAATCGCATCTTTAGATCCCATCTAGATCAATTTGTGGTAGTGTTTATTGATGATATCCTTGTATATTCCAAAAATAATAAGAACATGAACAACACTTAAGGATAGTGTTGGGAATTCTTAGGGAGAAACAATTGTATGCTAAATTAGAAAAGTGTGAATTTTGGCTGGAAGAAGTGAAATTCTTAGGGCATGTGATTTCTAAAGATGGAGTGTTGATGGATCCTAGTAAATCAAGCAAAGAGTAAATCGGGAGAGACCTACCATCAGAAGAAGTTTGTAGTTTTCTGAGTCTAGCAAGATATTATAGACGTTTTATTCAAGGTTTTTCACAAATAGCAATGCCAATGACTAAATTAACCCAGAAGGATGTTCCATTTGTGTGGGACAAAAAGTGTGAACAAAGTTTCCAAACTTTGAAAGAGAAATTGACCACTGCACGTGTTCTAGTTATACCAGAACCTTTGGAAAAATTTAAATTATACTGTGATGCATCTAAGAAAGGACTAGGAGGCATCCTGATGCAAGGAGGGAAGTAGTAGCCTAGCTTCTAGGCAATTAAGGCCTCATAAGAGAAACTATCCTACCCATAACTTAGAGTTGACAGCCATAGTATTTGCTTTAAAAATTTAGAGACCTTATCTTTATGGGTCTAGGTCTGAGGTATTTAGTGACCATAAAAGTTTCAAGTACCTCTTTGATCAGAAGGAATTGAATATGAGATAAAGGAGATGGATGGAATTCATTAAGGACTATGATTTTGAATTGAAGTACCATCCAGGTAAGACAAATATTGTGGCTGATGCATTGAGTAAGAAGTCCCTCCTAGTAGCTCAGATGATAGTAAGTGAGATGAGCTTAATAGAGAAATTTAAGAATATGAGTTTGTCTACCTTGGTGTTACCAAAAAAAATCTGCTTAAGTGAATTGAGAATTAAGAACACTCTTAGGGCTCAAATTTTAGAAGCTCAGAAAGATGATGAATTCTTAGAGTCTCTAAAGGATTCCAAGGAGTTTATAAGGGAGATTGATGGAATGGTAACTTTCTAGAACAAAATTTATGTTCCCAAAGCAAGTGAACTGAGGGACAAGATATTAGAGGAAGCCCATCAAAGCAAATATACCATCCATCCTGGAGCCACTAAGATATATCAAAATTTGAAGGAAAGATTCTGGTGGCCAGGTATGAAGAAGCATATAGTAGAGCATGTAGCTAAGTGCTTAGTATGTCAGTAGGTAAAAATTGAACATCAAAAGCCTGCTGGATTACTATAGCCATTAGATATTCCTGAGTGGAAATGGGATAAAATTTCAATGGATTTTATGGTAGGTTTACCTAGAACCCAACCAAGGAATGATGTTATTTGAGTGATAGTGGATAGATTAACTAAATCTGCCCATTTTCTACCCATCAAGATTAACTACTCCTTAGATAAATTAGCTCAGCTATACATTTAGGAGATAGTGAGACTTCATGGTATACCCTGTAGCATTATCTCAGATAGGGATCCCATATTTACCTCTAGATTTTGGAAAGCCCTGCAAGAAGCCTTTGGGACAAAATTAAATTTTAGTACAACATATTACCCTCAAACTGATGGACAAACAGAGAGAACAATTCAAACCTTAAAGGATATTCTTAAGGCTTGTGTTTTAGAGTATAAATGAAACTAGGATAGGAGTCTACCATTAATTGAATTTTCTTACAACAATAGTTTCCACTCTAACATAGGGATAGCACCCTATGAAGCCTTGTATGGAAGGAAGTGTAGGTCCCCTCTATGTTGGTATGAAGTAGGTGAGAGACAACTATTAAGACCTGAATTAGTGCAACAAACAACTAATCAAATTAAAATGATCAGAGAGAAAATGGCAAAAGCTCAGGAAAGAAAAAAGAGTTATGCTGATAAGAGGAGAAGGCTATTGGAGTTTGATGAGGGAGACTATGTTTTCCTTAAAATCTCCCCAACTACTGGGTTGGTAGGGCTATGAAATCTAGAAAGCTAAGTCCAAGATACATTGGACCTTTTCAAATTCTGAAGAGGGTTGGTCTATCTGCATACCAAATAGCCTTACCCCTATCATTGTCAAACCTCCATAATGTTTTCCATGTATCCCAGCTTAAAAAGTATATCCTTGATCCCCCACACATTCTTGATGCCAGCACATTACAATTAAAGGATAATCTGACATATAAGCCAAAACCTTTGCAAATCATCGATGCTGAGGTCAAGAACCTGAGGAATAAAACCATTCCCCTGGTAAAGGTCTTATAGGACAAAACATCACCACAGGAAGCTACTTGGGAAAAAGAAGAAGACATGAGGAGAACTTATCTAGAGTTATTCACATGTGGTATGTATCAATTTCGATGATGAAATTGTTTTAAAGAAGGGGAGAAATGTAACAACCGTTCCTAACAATTGCATTTTATGATGAAGTTGTTATTATTATTATTATTGTTAGTACTATTTATGGGATGCTAAGGATGGTTCATCAAGGAGCTAGAATGGATATTTTTAATCAATACATAATCACTTTTGCTATAAAAGAATGAAATTGGAAATTTGGTAAGGAAGGGTAAAATAGTGATTTTACCATGAAGGGGAAAATTAATTTAATTTTCTTATTTCTTGAAATTCTATTAAAGGACTTTCATCACTTTCATTTAAGAGAGAAGAAGAATCTAGTTATGTAAGTGATTATGTACATTTGATGTTAAAAAGGCAATTTTCCCTAAAAAGTGTAAAACCGTAATTTCACTCAAAGGGCATATTAGTAATTTTATATAATGTAGAAAATCTAATTTTTACCTTAAATGTTTCAAGGAAAAGAAGTTAGAAATCCTTACCTATTTATGTTTAAAAGAAGAATGAATAAGGGTGAAAATGATAACATTGGCATAAAGGGAAAAAAGGTAATTTTACCTTAAGGGAAAAATTATAATTTTGATAAAAGAAGGGAAAATTAGTAAATTCACAAAAATAAGTTTTGTGAAATCTTATTTAAGTGATTTTCACACATTAAAGCCAAAAAGGGTGAAAAATGGAGCTAAAATGGCCATTTGGACATGAATGGCAAATTGACAATTTCCTTAGGGGCATATGTGCAATTTCTGAAAATTTAAGGGATCATTCTATAATTTCAATATTCTTGAGGGGCAAAAATGTCCCAACCCATAGAAGTTGTTCAAAATTACATTCTTGAGGAGAGTGGATGCCATTCTTGAAAAGGTGAAGTAGTAAGGATAAATGGGACATTTTACACCAAGGGCATTTTGGTAATTTCACCAAAACCCTAATTTAAGTCTTCTTCTTCCTTAGGATGCTAGAATGGTCGAAGAAGAGACGAGAAAGAGGTGCTGGCTGAATTACTTCCTAGTCTTGGAGAAGAGGATTTTCAAACCAAAATAACTTGGAGATTCCACTTGTTTTACATTTTCAAGGTAGCTAAACATGTCTATGCCATTCTTTTCTTATTTTATGGTGTGTTTATGGTGTTCTTACTCTTGCAAGAAGGATGGAATTTATCTCTCTACATTCTTATGGTTGATTTGCTTGAATGGGTATGAAATATGTTGAAAACTAGTTGTGTTTATGGCTATAGACATGCTGAAATTCTTGAAAACTTAAGAGATGACAATTTTTCATGAATGGAACCTTTGTCTTGAAAAACCCTAACTTGTACCAAGGCTGAAATGGTGTTTTTAAGACTGAGAAAATGATGTTCTGGCATGGAAATTACTTGAACATGGTTGTATTGTAAGCAAGATTGTGAGATAACTTCATTTTCTTGCCTTTCCCTCTTTGGCTGAATGCTAGGTCTTGGAATGGTGCTGAAATTTGGTTAAAAATGGTGTTAGAAAGAGTGAGAGAAAGTGTCATGAAATGGTAAGAGAGATAAAATCTATTTAGGTCAATGTTTAAGCATTTTTTCCATAATTTCACCATTAACCAAAGAAGTGTGACTTATTCACCTTGGCCGAATGGATGTGTAGAAATGATGCTGAAAATGCTCTTGAAAATGACCTAGAAACCATATAAATTTAACCCCAAGAAAGGGCGAGAGAGAAAAATATGGTAAATTTTATACTTTAGGAATTTTACTAACTTAAAGCCTTACCATTTCACCTTAAAAGTGTGCATAAAAATGTGAAGTTGTGAAGATTAGATGTATTGCTATGTTTGGTATGAAGAATAAGCTAGAAAAATGTGAAAAAGGATAGCCTAAAGTGCACTGACCAAATTTTAAGGTGGGAGAAAGTGTTAGACATAATTATGGAAATGGTTACCATAATTCTTAAATGGTAAAAATAATGCTAGAAATGAACCAAATGGGTTAGAAATGCCAATCCTTCATGCTTTTCTTGCCTTGGCCGAATGCTATGTTAAATTTTCCCTAAAATGGCTAAAATTATGTGTTAATTGATGGTAGCCTAAGGTGCCATCCAAAATGATCTATGTTAAGTGAAAAGAGGGAAAATGATGTAATGGTCAAGAATGGAAGGTAAATAGTATACCTTTTGCCATTGATAGAAATATGTTCAAGACTATGTGAATTTGATTGAATGGCATAGAAATGCTTATTATAGTTAAGAAAGTCAAGATGAAAAGTTTAAGGAGGAATGATCTGGTGAATACCTCTTAAGACCAAAATCTTGAGGAGGAACGATCTGATGTATACCTGCCAAGAATAACACCTTGTGAGGAATGATCTATTGCATACTCCCAAGGAATTAAGTTTCAAGAGGAATGATCTGGTGTATACCTCTAGAGAATACAAGCATGCTTGTATGAATGTGTTTTATGTGAGGATGTTTGAAAAATGTGAAACTTGAAAGCTTGTCATTCATGCCAATAATGATAATATATGTTACATATCTCATGTTATAGATGCATACACACATGTTTCACATATGTCATACCCATAGATTTGTGTGAAAAGAATTTTGTACTAAATAAAATCTAGAAATGTTTTTTTTGTATTCGTACAGTGGTATATATAAACTATTTTTAAAGAAAATGGTTTGTTTAGCTACTAGGAATATATTTCTCATGGTTGTGCTGATATGTATCATATGCCTAGATATTGCTTAATCATAGAGATGAAGCTCGCAACAGTGGAGGTTCCCATCTTAGGGACTTTCATTATCATATAGGATATTTATGTTATATCTATCTTTGAATTTCCTCTAGAGTAAATTAGACACTTAGAATGTATCCGTAGCCCTTTCATTTTGGTCTTGATTCTACATGTTCTTTTTGGGATAGAATTAGGACTCCTATTTTTTTGGCTGTATATGAAAAGGGTAAGGGGCACTTACTGAGGTAAGGATATGTAAAGGATCTATTCATCCACAATATTTTGGAAAGGAGTTTGAGTGACAGACTTGTTGTCTCCTGACTCCTTCTGGATGGATACTTCATATATCCTAGTAAATGTATACTAAATGATGTAATATAAAGTTTCTTTATATATAATATGAAAGTTTATATATATATTGTTGTGATGTATGAGAATTTTATATTCCACTGTGCATAAGCATGTGTACTTGAGCAAAAGAGCCCAAACCTAATTATATATTAAATCAATGGTGGATTTAAGTGCTCAGGCAGATTAATAAGATAAAAAGGTTAAGAATAATGTAACCACTTATCTGAACATTTTATATAACTTTGCTGAGATAAGATAAGGGATGTTACATAGGGTGATTTGATGTGTCTTATTTTATACATAATTGCTTGATGTGAATTATCCATTTTATGATAATTTTATGTAATTTTATTCTAAAAATCACCTAAGTTTGCATCATTTTCATTTTCAAGTGTTTTATCAAGTCATCATAAGCAAACGAAGCAATTTCGAGCCTGGATAGCCTTTAGAGAACCCAAAATAGGCCATTTGGGCCAATTTTTCTTATTGGGTCGAGCTAAAGCCTTATTGAGCCTTGTACTGGGCTAAAAGTGGGTGGATCGGGCTAAAAAAAGCAAGCAGCTGCGTGACGAAACAAAAGAAAAAGGCTTGGAATAGTGCTTTTGGCAACATACCCGAGCAGCATTGCGCAAGAGAATACCCAAACCATTGCGTGAACAGAGGTGGTTCTGGGTGGATTCCAAGGCTGTGCGACTTCACTCCGGCCACAGGGGATGATGGGTGAGCCACCACCACCGTGCATAGCCGCTGGAAAGCAGCAGATCCGCGAGAGAAGATGCACAACCCAAGAGGAAGACTCGTCCACAATGTAACACCCCATAATTTTAATTAGCCTAAATTAATGGTCTTTAATTAAATGGATGGAATTAATGGTGTCATTTAATGATTAGTATGAATTGCTTTCTTGCTAATTAATTAGATGAATTAGCTTAAGGAGGGGTAAATTTTTCTTGCATAATTTAATGGGTCAAAAGGTTATATTAAAAAGTAAGCTTGCATGAACATTAGGTGCTTAATTTACTTCTTTATTTTTCTTTTTAGTTACCTAGCCTAAGTATCAAGAGAGAAGCAATATAGGATGCAACAATTTAAATATATGCATGTGTATACCTTGCATGTATCCTACATGAGAGAAGGGAATGGAAATTATATTTTCATGCATGAAAAGTCAAGCCTCACGTGAAGTTAATGATAGAAGTGAGTCTTGTAAAATATATACATGTGTGTGGCTTGCATGCACCTTACGTGAAAGGGGATAGGATGCAATGTGCATGTGTGTGTGTCTTTCATGCATCCCACGTGAAGGGGGATGGGAATTTTGCATTCTTGTGCAAAGGAGCAAGCACACGGCAAGAGGACGATAGGAAGCACACCCACTTGTAAGGGAAAGTAGCGTGAAGTATGCAACAAGTGGTGCAGAATTTTTGTATTTAATTTTTGCAAATGAGAAGCTCACATGGGTAGGGGATTATGGTTAGGAAAAAGAGACAAAAAGTGCAGCATTTAATTGCAATTTAAAACCATGCAAAAATGTATTCCTTCTCTCCTTTCTCACATGGCCGAATAGAATAGGGAAAAGGGGTGCAAAAATTTTTTTAGCATGTGAAGATGGTTGCATGTGGGAGAGGGCTAATGTGCAAGAGAAGGGATTAGTAAAAAACAAATGGGTGCAGTACTTTCCTCTCCACCTTGGCCGAATGGAAATCTAAGAAAAGAAGAAGGGAAGGTAACGTGAAGGCTGCAGTAAATTTCCCCAAAATGGTGCCACCTTGCATGAAGATATGGAAAATATGGTTAAGAAAAGAAGAAAGAAGGTGAAGCACTTTGGATTGCACTACACGGTTGGAAAGAAGAGAAGCAACAATCAAAAAGGGGTTACCACAATTGCAAGCAAGAAGGTACGAGGTGCAGCATTGCTTTTGTAAAAATTAAACAAACCCAGGAAAAAGATGGCAGCTTGCAACACATGACACTCTTCTCCTCCCCCCTTGCATGACTGAATAGCCAAAAGGAAAGGGGTGTAAATTTTTAATGGAACTAAAATGCAATGAAAATATACACATGAAGAAGGAAAGGGAGCTAGCGTGAAAGAGAAGAGAAAGAGAGAGAGGGAGTGTGCAGCCTTAATCGAATGGAAGTTGGAAATTTTATGCACCTAACCTTTAAATAATAAAATAAAAAGAGAGAGAATGTAACATTTTGATAGCCTACATAACAAATTCACAAGAGGGAGGAAAGAAAAAGAAAATTAAAAGGAGTGGAGTCGCATGAACACCAAGAAAATGGAATGAGAGATAATTGAGATGCACATGTGGCACCTAATACCAAAAAGCCAAGAGGAAAAAGGAAGTAAAAACTACATGGGAAGCTTACATACACCACACATACTTAGAAGTGCATTCTAGCAAGAAAGAGAGAACACTTAACCCACACACACACCTACACGAAAGGAAAGGAAAAGAAAAAGTAGAAAAGGGAAGGCTAGCCGAATTGGCAATATACACAAGGCAAGAGAGAGATCAAGGAAGGGCTAAGATCATCCCATCCTAGTCACCAAAGAGGTAGGTTAGCAATTTATTAAATTCTAGTTCCATAATCTAGTATGCATGTGTAATGATTTTGCTTCAATGGGACTAAAATACTTATCTACCTTCTTGATTTAGAAATAACAAATGACTTAGCTTGCATGATAAATCTAGGAGATGGCTAATGCTTAAACCTAAAATGTTATTTTATTAAGATCATGAAACAACTTAGAATAAGAGCTCATTTCAATGATTGGGTTGCTTGGCTTACTACTCTTAATATTAAAGTAGACTTGTGATTTTCATGATGAAATTAATGTTAGTAAATGTAACACATGTAAGAAAGAAGACCATACCCAAAATGATGGGGAAAATTTATGATTATTAATAATGATGCATATGATTATGGAAAATAATTGACTAGATTAGTAATGAATATTGTTGTTATGGTTAACATTAAGACTAATTAATGATGAACATTATTGGGGAAAAATTAAGGTTAATTAATGATAACCATTATTCTGGGAAATTTATGGCTAAATAATGATGACCATTGTTGTGAGAAATTATGGTTAGTAATGTTGAATAATGTTGATTAATAATGATAAACATTCTTGTTGTGGAAATGAAATTTCCCCATTTCAATAATATGATTTAAAGAATGGAAAGAGAAAATTTAAATGATAAAATATGAAATTCTCTTGAATTTTGCTTAGGCCAAATCATGGAAATTCTCCCTTGAAAATTATTAAGGTTTTATAATTAAAACATATTATTCAAAATGGGGAATTAGATTGATTTAGGCCAATTTTTCATAAATAAAGATGACAAATAGGTAATGTGTGCCAATAGAAAAGAAAGGCAAAAAACATAAGAAAAACATAGAAGTGTCTATAAATTTCGAGGTATGGCCAAAGGTGCTAGACACCGGTGACCTAGTGAGGCGTGGCCAAAGGTACTCCATGCCCATGACCTAGCATTCAGAATGAATTCATATACGTGGCCGAGTATCCATGAATTACGAGGTGTGGCCAAAGGTGCTTTACACGAGTGACCTAAGGAGGTGTGACCGAAGGTGCTCCATACCTGTGATCTAATGTCTCAATGCTTTTATATATGTGGCCGAGTTTCCATGAATTATGAGGTGTGGCTGAAGGTGCTCCACATGGGTGACCTAGAGAGGTGTGGCCAAAGGTGCTCCATACTCGTGATTTAGTGTCCCGATGATTTTATATACATGGCCGAGTGTCTACAATTTATGAGGTGTGGCCAAAGGTGCTCCACATGAGTGACCTAGTGAAGTGTGGCCAAAGGTGCTCCATACCCATGACCTAGTGTTCACGTAAAACCCAAGAATGTTCATTTAATCCTTAATGGTAAGAGTAAGAATTAAACGCATAAGTGCTATGATAATTCCGTAATAACATATGTAATTTTATGAGAATACGTGTCACTTGAAAAGAGAGTTATCTAATTTTCTGTCGACTTCTAAATTTATCATGCAGTGCTTGCTGGTTTACATTTATGTGTAACATTATTTTTAAAATCAAGAATGTAGATCAAATTTTTTGGTGCTTACACCCTGATACATATTAGTTGTGTTTTTAAAACCCTGAATTGTTAAGCAACTGAGAAACTTGTGTTTCTCATCCATGTGCTAATATGTATCAGATTTGGAGGCGTAGCAGGGCCGAGGAGTAGCAGTCCTTTTTTATTTAGGTGAGACTTTTGTAACCCCTATTTTAGGTCCTAGATAAATTCAATTTAGAATAGGACAAATGTTTTGACTGTATACACGAGATGTATATAAGGTATACGGGGGAAACGAATATGTGAAGGACCGGTCCATCCTTAATTTGTACGGGAGTTTGAGTGATAGACCTGTTGTCTCCTGACTTCTGAGGGACGGGTACTTCATATATCCAGGGACATGTCTATCATGTGTGTAATGGACATTATGAGACTTGTATTATTGGAATTACATGGAGTTTAAATTTTCGCAAATTTTCACTATGTAGTATAGTATTTATTTTATTCCACTGTGCATACGAGTTTTATTCTGAGCAAAATATCACGAACCTAATTCGCTTAATATAATTTAATGGTGTAACTGCTTAGACATTAATTAAATAAAGGATAAGAATAATGTATCAAACCTATCTATTTATATCGGAGTTAATGGTAATACTAGATAGGCGCGTTACATATTGCGACCATTTGCGACATTTTTTGGGTGACCCACCAGCCACCGTCACTCCCTGCAACTTCAAGCAACCCAACTGCAACCTCCCCCAGCTCGTCAGTAGCAGAAACGCCTCAGATCATGAGATCCACGATGAACCTAAGAGATAAAATTTGGTTGCGTTTCACTTCCGTGTGTCTTCCTTAGTGTTCCCCAACTGTACACCACTGTCCAACTGACTGAAAGGGTGCAGATCCGTCGGGTACCAAAGAACTTGGGATTCGACCCATTTTGACTCGACCTATAGCCTAGAGAGCTTTGGATAGCTTTGGATTTGATTTTTTTAGCATTTTTCTGGCAGTTTTCAACGAGATTTCGGTGGTTTTTTGGTAACAAATCCATTCAGCTACTTTGGGCACTTGAGAAAATAGGGGCGTGCATAATTTTTACTATTTTTATCTCTGTATAATTGATTGTCTGATGGATTGTCTGACGGATTATCTGATGGAATTGACTGCAAATATGTGTGGCTAAATTTGTAAACTCCATTAGGTTCTTGACTATGCTAGTATTATGTTTTAATTTGTATGGATATTGATTCTGATGCTGTGATCTTCTTTGTGATTATGCATGTATTGTTTAATCTTTCATTACAAGACATCGTTGTGAATGCTAATTAGATTTCTTTTTGAGATCGAGAGATGATAATTGAAATTGGAATCTAATCGCAGAGAATAGTTAATTTTCACTTAGAGATGAGGTTAATTAATTATTGGATTAAGGAGTAGTTATTCTTAATAGTGGTGAATTAGAATGATAAGGTTAATCTGAAATCAATCATTAAGAAGAGATTCCAATGGTAGATTCTTAGATTTAGAAATTTAATTGTCTTAAGAGGGAAATTGAATTTAACTTAGAATTCACTCACAGGTAGCAGCATTAGATTCAATAGACCATTATCCTTTATGTGTTTGCCAACCAGTAGAGGCCCCCAATGGGGTTGCTTTTCTTGTCTCGGTATATTCTCTTTCGTTCCTTATAGCTAGTTATTATTTATTGCATTTAATTAATTATTAGTTTAGTTAAAAATCAATCACGTTAATTGTTAGGCTAGATAACAGAGAACAAGTAGAAACTTTAGGCTTTCTCGTTCCCGTGGGATACGACCTTGATACTCACCATTGCACTAGGCTGCATCGATAGGTTCACTGCCTTAGGTGTAGTTGCATAGGTAGCATTGGTAGCAGCACATCACTATGCTCAGCTAACTAACCTGAATTAGTCTTTATCCTGAGGATTCTACCCTTCACTACTGAGCCAGTATTCCATTAACTATGGTAGTCATACTCTAATACCAACTCAACGTAACACCCTTAATCATATGGTTCCTTTTTGTGCATTAAATAATATAATACAATATGCTATAGGATTGGTGAGTTACTACTACCTTTACCCAAGAAAATTTTAACTTTTACCAAGTTAAATAATTAAGTTCTATTAGTTTGGAAATTCCACACTCGAGATACTCACACATAATGTCACAAAGGAAAATTATTTAAAACAATTGAAGTAAAATATATAGATAAATATAAATATGCATCCACATACATAATCCATTTATAATATTTACAAGTGTCACTCATTAGACATATACCCATGGATATATGAGTGTGTCAACTAGGGTACGGAGATAACAACCCTATGACTCATACCCCATTTAACAAAAATTACTAGTGAATTCCTAGCTCACATATCCTAATACATATATGCCCTCGTCCTATATACCAAAAATCATTCTCCTGATCCTTCCAAAAATATTAATAAGGATTCAAGGTATCGGGCATGTCAAAATCTCACTATACCATTCTAAAACTTCATTTAGTCAGGGTGTAGGGGAAACTTCTAATACAAAAAGGGTCCATAATTCCTTAACCACTAGGAAATATCCAAAGAAGGGTATTTCCACCATCTCTATCTCTATCTCCAGCAGCACCTGATATCTAAGCATCTGATACAAACCAGTAATTTATATGAGAATAAATCTCAGTAGCAATAGCAACCTATCTTTAAAATCCACTAGTTTGTACCATCGTACTTATATGAAAATACACTACATTCTTTCACATTACATGATAAATCAACCTATTGCAATACCATGCATGAATTATACAGTTATGTCTCATATCTCATACTCATACTATGCATGCAATTTAGAATCATCACATATCCATTCAATAGGACATATATTATCAGATTATATTTCATATCCATCAAATAGGATATATCATGCCACATCCATCACACAGAATATATATATGAATATATCACATCATAATGGTAATAGAGTATCACATAGAAAAAAAAGCATAAACAAGGAAATCAAACCATATTCTCATAGCCAATGAAAAATCATGATCATCACAAGCTCATACCAAGAGAAATAAGGAGAGTCGTCGAGCAAACAATTCCTCATATATATCCCTCACTCACAGGTGATTTTCTCGTAGTCCATGACTACTCGCAGTTCTCAACTGTAATTTTTATATTATCCGACAGTCCTTGACTGAAATTCATATACATGCTAAAGCATCCTTCAGTGGATCCAAGTACATCCATCCATAACACCCCCCACGAGGGTCATTATCCACCTCTCTAACAGATCATCCCCCACATCCAAGAACCACAGAGTCCCTGCCCACCTCTTAGGCAGATCCTTCCCTGTATATTTGGGATTACTAATCTTAACAAATCATTTCCCTAAAATATTATTTATAAGTCTATAAACTAGGGTGATTTAGCTCATACCATGGTTATGTATTACTTTATGTACATGAATCCTTTGATTGGCTATAAGGTAATTCACTAACTTCAAATTAATAACCATCATGGTGTTTTAAAAACTATTTAATTTAACCATGGAATGCCCTAATTGCTGTCCCATACTAACAATTGGTCACTCAATATGTGCCTATCTACCATTATGTATACACTAGGAATACTTTCTCATTTCTCTTGTAATTCTCATGCTCATTCCTTTTGAATCTTCATATCATTCTTGCTCTTTTTCTTTCACTCTCACCCTTATGTTACCTATTAAAAAATTTCAGGTTTAAATCCCTTATTTGAGTAGAGTCTTAGGCTACCATGCTTTAAACTACGTAATTGAGTTCATTTTCCAAAATAGAGGCCGATCAATTAACTTCCACCACCTAGCAGTTGACTTGTAGCTCAATGTCCTAAAAAATTTCCAAACTAGAAGGCTAATAGTTGACTCCTCCACACCTGACAGTCGACTACTCTATTCTTGGAGATTTTCTATAAAATATGAGCATAGCAGTTGGCAATCAACTGCTAGCACTTTGTATACATTTTTGGGCAACTGAAGAACACGACAGTTGAATGGTAGGGGCTATAAGTTGACTGCTACATTATACTCTATTTTTCAAACATGTTGTTGACTCAGATTTTTACCCAAGAACTTGTTTGTAAACCCTTTTTGAGAATTACCAACTCAATACCAGCATATAAGCATCATTTTACCTATAAAATAGCTTAAACTACTAATTATTCTCACTCAAATCTTGGATTAAACCTCATATTCTTTCAATAGGTAAAAAACCATTTCTCATAATCTGATTTCAGCATGCATAAGTATATTCATGCAATTTGAAACACCTAATAGTATTCAAAAATATCAAGAATGTATTTTTAATCCTTCTCTTACTATAAACAACATCAAAATCCTCATTTTCATCAATATAAATAGTAATTCAAAATTAGAGGGATTGGGTTGTTTTGCTACTTTATTTTGTGTCAAAGCTGGAATAAAGGTCTCAGATGCCCTCCTAGATCCCTTTACTGCAAGCTTCTTGCTTTAAAACACTTTGAAATCCCCACTTTCTTTTTGAATTCCTTACTCTCTCTCTCTATAACTTCTTCCTTTTTCTCTCTCTAATTTTTGAAGTGTAAGGTGAGAAATGAAGCTTCAGGGATTTGGCCCTATTTATAGGTGGTCTGAGAATTTCCATTCTGATCCTAATTCTGGATCATTCAACACAAAATGATAATTTCTCTAGTCACCTAGAAAATTACCATTTTTCCCCTGAACCATTGGTGGGAAAATTCAAAATTCTGGTAGTTACAGTAAATATTTTGGCTAAAATTAAATATGAAAAGTTTACATAGCTTCCCTCACTAAACCTTTTCTTTTCACTTAAGTCCTTGCTCTTTTCTTTTCTATTTAGTTCCTCCTTCTAATGCAACTACATGGAATCTAATTCAACAAACATAAGAGTTTAACTTAGTAAATAGGAAGAGCGGATGTTACAGTTTGTGGTAGTATTTATTGATAATATTATTGTATATTCTAAAAATAGGGAAGAGCATAAGCAACATCTTAGGATTGTGCTTTAGTTACTTAGGATAAAGCAATTGTTTACCAAACTAGAGAAGTGTGAATTCTGGTTAGAAGAGGTGAAGTTCTTAGGACATGTAATTACCAATGATAGGGTGGTAGTAGATCTAAGATAGAGTTAGTGGTTAGTTGAGAGAGACTTACCACAGTAACTAAAATTCGTAGTTTTCTCATATTAGCAGGTTATTATAGGATATTCATTCAAGGGTTTTTGCAGATCGCATTACCTTTGACTAAGTTGACCAGGAAAGATGTTCCATTTGTGTGGGATTCCAAATGTGAACATAGTTTTCAAAATGTAAAGGTGAGACTGACAATTGCACCAATTTTGACCATTCCTAATCCCTTAGCAAGCTTTAAATTGTATTGTGACGCATCCAAGAAAGGTCTAGGGTATGTATTGATGTAGGATAGGAATGTAGTAGCCTATTCTTCTAGACAGTTAAGACCTCATGAAGGAAATTATCCCACTTATGATTTGGAATCAGTAGCCATAGTGTTTACCTTAAAACTTTAGAGACATTATGTTTATGGATCTAGATTTCAGGTATTTGGTAACCATAAAAGTCTTAAATATCTCTTCACTCAAAAGGATTTGAATATAAGACAAAGTAGATGGATGATATTTATTAAAGATTGTGACTTTGAATTAAAATACCATACAGGGAAGGCAAATGAAATAGCAAATGCCTTAAGTAGGTGATGTTCGCTGCCAATGCAACTACAACTAAGGCAGTGAACCTATCAATGCAGCCTAGTGTAATGGTGAATATCAAGGTCGTATCCCATGGGAACGGAAAAGCTCAGAGTTACTTCTTGTTCTCTGTTATCTAGCCTAGTAATTAAAAGTGATTGCTTTTTAACTAAACTAATAATTAACTAAACGTAATAAACAATAACCAGTGACAAGAAACAAGAAGAAATTACTTAAGACAAGAAAAACAAACCCAAAGGGGACTTGTACCAGTTGGCAATTACAAAAGGGATGATGGATTATTGAATCTGATGATGCTACATATGAGTGGATTATAAACCAAATTCAAAACTATCACTGGAATGTCTTCCTAATAATTAATTTTAGATAAACACTATTGTTTTAATCCACTACTATTAAGGGTCATAAGATGTTTGTCTTAATACAGTAATTAATTAACTTTATCTCTAAGCGAAAATTAACTATTCTCTGCGATTAAGTTTCAATTTCAATTATCATCTCTCAATCTCAAAAAGAAATCTAATTAGCATTCACAATGACGTCTCATAATGAAAACTTAAACAATGCATTCATAATCGCAAAGAAGATCACACAATCAGAATCAACAATCCATACAATTTAAAATAGAATATCAACATAGTTAGAAACCTCAATGGGTTTTAAAAGTTTATCCACACATAATAACAAGCAATTCTATCAGATAATACATCTGAAAATCAATTATACATGAGATAAAAATAGTAGAAATTATGCACAACCCTACCTTCTCAAATGCCCAATTGTAAATGTACAGAATGGCCACCAAAAACCACCAGAATCTCAACAAAAAATTGCTAGAAAATCGTAAAAAAAAATCTACTACAACTCTGTCCAGAAAATGGGTCGCGAGTTGGGTTGGATCCTTGGGTTCTATGGTACCTGATAAAAAATAGCTCCATGGACCACTGGCGAGCAGGCAAAAGGTGGCAGACGAGTCACCAAAGGATGAGTGGTCGGTTGCTGGCAGCAGACCGAACAGAAAATGCTAGACGGGTCATAAAATCTCAACCGAATTGTGGGTTAGGTCCATCTCGGGTTACTTTATCTGATGCATTGTAGTGGCCAATGACTAAACGAGTGACGGGTTGCCTAAGGTTAGAGGGACGACAATGGGTGTTAGATTAGACAAAAAATGCCACAGAATAGCCTCAATGCGAACAGGTTATGCAATTTGATTTATGATATATATATATATATATGAAGAGTATATATATATATACTCTTCATATAAAGGTGAGGAAAACTTTTGGGAAGAGATGATAGATATGTTGGAACTCATGAAATTTCAACATCATGAAGACTCAAAGGATTAAAAGCAGCAAAGTGCTAAACACAAAAATTTTCACCAAGTTTTCAATGAAACAGGAGATGCTCAAAAAGTAACATATCCAATGAAATTTCTCAAAAATGCAGTCTCGCTACTAAACAACTTTGGATTGAAGTGAGCATCTAAAGAAAAGACTTAGTGAATTATTACCAATCAAGACAGTGCATTTTAATCAAAAAATGAAGAGTAAATCACATAATTTTCATCATATAGGGTGAAAAAGAAGACGAAGTAAAGACTTAAGCATTAGTCATAAAGTTTTTATTCATGAAAAATAAAATGAAATAAAATAAAATAAAATAATTGCTTAAGTCTTATCCCGCTCTGGCAAAAATGGGAGAGGTGGAGGAATCTTGTAAAAGAGTGCCCTAAGATGGTCTTTGAGAAAGACCAAATTATATCCCCTGCAGTAGGGATCAGGTAACCTTCTCTAATCACTAACAACTTCTCTGCCACATTTAGATATGAGTGTCCTAAGTGTTTAGGCAAATCCTACAATTTTAGGACTAGGGGGTCCTTAATTAAGGTTCCAACCTTCTGCACTTCTAACTTGTCAAAAGAAATAAAAGGCTCAGTAGAGCTACAGGATTCAGTAGCTGGCAAATCAGCTAGTTGTTCCAACACTTGCTTGTTGGATAACTCTTACTCATCTCCCTTCAATGCTACCTACAAAGGGTTATTAAGCAAGAATTCTTGCAATTCGTACTCAATAATATCATTTAAGACATCGACAGGATAAACAGGATCATCATGATCTAAAGAGTTTCTTAAAGAAGTTGCTGAGTCAAAATAAACCTTTTCATGATTCAATCTAGCAGGGTATAGAATAGATGGCCTATATTCCTTCATAGGACTCTTGCCCTCCTTTTATAATAGCCCACTTACCTCAGGCTCAGGCTCTTTACTGAATAGCTTATCCTGTGTAATAGTATTATCATCAGTTAATAACAAAGGGTCACATGCTTGCTTACCAGATGTCAGAGTGATAGCATTGCAATGCTCCCTTGGTTTGGACTCTATGGTACTAGGGAGTATCTTTGCTCGAATCTCAGCCAATATCATAAAAATCTGGCCTGCTTGGTATTCCATATTCTAAATGGAGGCCTGTTGATTTTTAAGGATTGTGTCTGTCTACTGGAACCTTCTCTCTAAAGTGGACACAAACTTCATAATCATTTTCTCCAAATTGGATTCATTCTCTTGACCTTGAGGAAATTGATTTAGAGCAGTTTGTTGTTGGGGTTGTGCTAGTACAACCATTGAAAATCAGGTGAATCTTGGGTACTGTTGTTTCTCCAGTTCAAATCTGGATAGCTCATCCATCCAGAGTTGTATATATTATTGTAAGAATCGTCTGGCTGACTTGGAGCATTCCCTATATAATTGACCTATTCGAAATCAGCAAAAATAGTGTAAAGAGAAAAGATAGAAGTGGAATGGTTAGCAAACATACCTTTGGCATTAGAGTGTTCACTATAATGCAGGTCACCACAAAACTCACAGATAAACTGTGTTGCTTGCTCTGGCATTAGGCATTGGTAAATTTTCTTGGTTAGAAGCTCCCTTTGTATTTGAGCTGCCAATGATGGCCAAACAACCCAACAATGAAATCAAAGAGTAAGAAATAAAAAAATAAAAAAAAATAAAAATGGCTAAAGTAACAAATAACAAATCCACTCTAATTTTCACAAATAATTCCCCAGCAACGGTGCCAAAAACTTGATATGCACTGCCAATGCAACTACACCTAAGGCAATGAACTTATCGATGCAACCTAGTGCAATGGTGAATATCAAGGTCGTATCCCACAGGAACGAGAAAGCCCAAAGTTACTGCTTATTCTCTGTTATCTAGCCTAGCAATTAAAGCGATTGATTTTTAGCTAAACTAATAATTAACTAATTGCAATAAACAATAACCAGTGACAAGAAGCAAGAAGAAATTACTCAAGACAAGGAAAAAAAACCTAAAGGGGACCTGTACCAGTTGGCAATTACAAAAGGGATGATGGATTACTGAATCTGATGATGCTAAATTTGAGTGGATGCTAAACCAAATTCAACTTCACTGTCGTTACAATTGAATTTCATAAACCTAAGAACCTACCACTAGAATGTCTTCCTAATGATTGATTTTATATCATCTTTACTATTTTAATCCACTACTATTAAGGGTCGTAAGATGTTTACATCTTAATCCAGCAATTAATTAACTTTATCTCTAAGAAAAAATTAACTGTTCTCTGCGATTAAGTTCCAATTTCAATTATCATCTCTCGATCTCAAAAAGAAATCTAATTATCATTCACAACGACATCTCATAATGAAAACTTAAACAATGCATTCATAATCACAAAGAAGATCACACAATCAGAATCAACAAGCCATACAATTTAAAACAGAATACCAACATAATCAGGAACCCCAATGGATTTTACAAGTTTAGCCACACATAACAATAGGCAATTCCATCAGATAATCCATTAGACAATCAATTATACACAAGATAAAAAATAGTAGAAATAATGCACGCCCTTATCTTCTCAAATGTCCAATGGTAAATGTACAGAATGGCCGCCAGAAAACCACCAGAATCTTGCTGGAAAATTGCTAGAAAATCACCAAAAAAATTAATTGCAACTCTATCTAGAAAATGGGTCTCAAGTTGGGTCAGATCCTCGGGTTCTCGGGTACTCGATAGAAAATAGCTCCACAGACCACCGGCAAGCAGGCAGAAGGTGGTAGATGTGTCATCGAAGGATAAGTGGTTGGTTACTGGTAGTAGACTGGACAAAAATGCCAAACGGGTCACAAAATCCCAATCAGATCGTGGGTTGGGTCAGTCTAAGGTTTAAGGGATGGCAATAGGTGATGAATCAGATAAAAAATGCTGCAGAACAGTCACGATGTGGACAGGTCGCGCGGGTTTATCATCGAAGCTCCACGGATTTGTAGTGTTCCAGTGGCTGAAGCTGATGATAGTGTCCTACTTGTCATCCCCTGGCACTGGCGTATTGTTGCACCACTACAGAGCTCCACCCAGAACCTCCGTTTCACACCTCAAGCTCTTGGCTCTCTCTCTCTTGCGTGATGCATGGTGTTATCTACTGTTCCAAGCCTTTTCCTTTTTCTTTTTCAAATTGTGGCATGGGTTTTCTTCCTCACATAGGTCACCCATTTTTTCCTATTAAGGGCTTTGTATAACACCCCATATTCTTTTGATTAGTTTTAAACTAATGTTCCCTTAATTAATTGAATGAGTTGGTTACCAAGAATGATGAATTTTCTTGTGTAATTTAGTGTTTGAAATAAATAAGCTAAGGGAGGACACTTTCTTCCTTGGGGTAATCGAATTATAATGTGAATGGGAGGAAAACACCATATAAAATTTTAGATTCTTAAGGTGCTTACATAATTGTTTAGGGGCTTGAGGTGCTTGAGGTACTTGATTTAATTTTTCCTTTCTTCCTCTTTAGTTAGCAGAATTGCCAAGGAGAGAAGAGTATAGAAAATTGAATATATATATATACATGTGAGAATTTGGTGAAACAAAAATTTAAAACTCTTAATGATTTCATCGCACAATGCTATAAGAGCTATGGAAATTTTTATCCTACATCACTACATGCGCAGGAGGAAAAGAGGGAAAAGGTGTGTGTGGCAATTGTTTTCTTAAGTCCAAGGCAACCTAGAGATGAGCGTAAGATGCTTGGGACACATAAGGTGCTTGAATGAAAATCGGGTGCTTGCAATCATTTTAGTGTGATGATTGAGACAATGAATTGCATTAACCACTCAGTAAGGATAATTGAGAAAGGAAAGAAGTGAGTAGTATTTATATATATATATTCAAGTGCACTCGGTGAAGGAGACAAAAGTGAGGAGAGGGGGAAGAGTGCAGAATTTAATTGAAGAGATATTCATATAGGTTTGTGTACGAAAAAAAGAGTTCATAATTGTTCAAATAAATATACATCCAAGTAGGCGTATGGTGAGGAAAAGCATGAACTGAATGTTTTGGGTGGCTTGCGTGAGGAAAGAGCTTGCGTGACTTTCCTTCCTTCCCTTCCTTGGCGTAACTGAGTGGTAATGCAACAATTGCAAGGAAGTAGGCAACACTTAATTACACATGGGATTATTAAATAATAATGAAGAATGAGAAGGGGGAAGCATCTAAGGGAGCCGAATAGGAAATGTAAGCGAGAGTGTAACACCTTTATCTAGTATTACACTTCCTCTGGTGAAATCAGATAAATTTGGTACATTATTCTTAATCCTTTTATTTACAACATTTGAGCATTCATACTGTTAAGTTTTAGTAAAGTGGATTAGGTTTGAGTTCTTTTGCTCAGATAAAATCTAATATGCACAGCGAGGTTAAAATACCATACATTACAGCAAAAATTTAAAACTTTCATATTACATACAATAAATGTCCAATAAATTTCTGTTACATCCTTTGTAAATGTGTACCAAGATAGATGAAGTACCCATCCATAAGGATTTAGGAGACAACAATCCTGTCACTCAAACTCCTTTTAAATAATAGGGATGAACAGGTCCTTCACATATCATTTCCCCAGTAATTTCCCATTTCCCTTTTCTATGTACAGCCAAAATAATAGCCCTAATTCTAATCATATCTATAATCAAGACCCTAAAAGTGTAGGACTACAAAATTTTTCTATCAAAAGTATGCCTTTTAATGTTATCTCCATCCTTCCCCGAGATTTCTAAACTGCTGGATCTGATACATAGTAGCATATAAATGAGAAAACGAGTTTCCCAGTAGCTTAGCAAATTATTCTTTTAAAATCTACTAATATGTACCAGGGTGCAAGCACCAAAACATTTTCATCTACATTCTCAGTATTTAGAACATAGTCTCATTCACATATACCAATTGGCAAGAAGTACATGATTAATTGAAATTTCAATGTGATAAAAGTAGATATTCTCCTTTGAGTAAAACATTTTTTATGGGATCATACATGTAAAAAAAAAGTTGAAACAACAAGGATTAATTATGCATTTCATTCTTAAAACTTACCTTTATAAATTGATTGTGCACACTTGGGCACTTTGTGGACACTTGGCCACCTTTATAAAATTTATTGTGCACACTTGGGCACTTTATGGACGCTGGGCTACCTTGATGAAATTTATTGTGCATACTTGGGCACTTTGTGGATACTTGGCCACCTTGATGAAATTAATTGTTCACACTTGGGCACTTTGTGGACACTTGGCCACCTTTATAAAATTTATTGTGCACACTTGGGCACTTATACATACATATAGCAACTACCTTTCCTTTATTTTTATCATGTTAATCTCTCTTGCATTTAGTCCTCATAAGATACATTCTAATGTAGTCATTATTATATTCAGCCACCAAGATTTGAATTAACATATGGTTTTGGCCACCATGGAAAAATAATTCTAATTTAGGATTTTTCCCATCCTTGCTATAAGTTAAACTTCATGACCTTATGCATTGATATTTTTAGGGTACTTTCTCCCACATTTAATTGGTGCAACCCTTGCCATTAATCATTTAATTTACTCATTCTCTTAATTCATATCACATACTAGGTCTAAGAGTACACACTACTTTTAAGGTCACACCCTTACTCCACTTTTAAAATTTAATATGAATGTGGGCTTTATTATGTATAGAGAGATGAAATAATTAACTATCCTCATTTGGCTATATTTTCTTTCAAAACCGAATGGTAGCTCTCTTTGTATAATTCTCATAACAAAATTTCATACCTTACAAAGAATATATATATGCTCCCTTAGAACATATGCTAACTGTACAAGCATACAAATTCTAGCATTAATATAATTTAAAGTTTTCCATTATTCATACCAGATTTTAACAACAATAGTTCTTCTATGGAGGCCACATTAGCTACTTTAGCATAAGGATACATTAGCCATCCAAGAAGAAAAATTTCAGCACTATTTTATGTTAAAAATTTCCATATCACATGCTAAATTTCACTAGCAATGGTTCTCTCATGATAATACAATATCTATTTTAACACATCGACAAACATATCCCTTTGCCATGCAAGCTTAGCCAAGAGGCACTCACATTTCAAGAACGTAGACAAGTAACTCATGTTCCATGAAAGCTTGGAAAAAATCATAATGCATGTACTCTCAAACATGGAACAAAAGTTAATGAATTGCTAACCTACCTCAAGGATGAACTCAAGTGAATTTATCATAGCTCTTCCTTGCCCCTTCTTTTCTTGGTTATCTTCCACCTCCCTAAAGCTTTTTGTGTTGTTTCTAATGTTCACGTCGTACTCTCTCTTTTTTCTTGGATGAAATTGTCGTGTGTGTGTATCTTTACTTCCCTCCCTCACTTACACATTTTTTTTATTCAGCCAAGAATGGAATGCTACATTCCTTCTCATTCTCGTTAGTTCATGGTCTCATGTGTAATTAAGTGCAGCCCCTATTTCCTTGCACTTTGTGTTTTATCCAATAGTCATCATGCCCTCTCCCTCTTTCTCTCACTTAACCATGGCTGCAAGTGTACTTTTAAGTGCAATTCACCTTGCTTACACTCTTGGTATTTCCACTTGAGCACTCCAAGGAAAAGAGGAAGGGGAAAGCCACATAATCTCCTCCCTCACGCAAGCACACGGTCATGTAAGGCATGCGTTAGCTTCCATTTTAGTGTATATTGAAGATAACACAAAGGAGGGGAAGAAAACTTGTGTCACACATGTAACACCCCCAACCCTATATTTCTTTCTGGTAATAAAATAATATAAGGTAATATAATATAGGATTGGTGAGTTACTACTACCTCTACCCGAGTATATTTTTAACTTTTTCTAAGTTCAATATTTAAGTGCCACTAGTTTGGGTTACTACATTGGGGTTCTCACACGCTACGCAGTGAAAATAAATAAAGTAATTTAAATGAAATAGATAGATATAGAGATATTCAAATTCACATTCAACCGTACATAATATTTATACATACATAACTGTAGTGTGTACAGACATATATCTATAGATATGTGAGACTGAGCAGGGTAAGGAGACAACAAGCCTGCCACTCATACCCTATTTTAAGCAAAACTCTCCATCTCACATATCTTAATACATATATGCCCTCCTTATTACACCAAAATTTTTCTCCTTATCCTTTCAAAATACTAATAAGGATTCAGGGAGATAGGTATGTCAAAATACTATAAACTCCTAGTTATGCAAATTGTTAGTACTTCTATCTCCATCAGCACTTGGTACCTAGGCATCTGATACAAATCAGCTTTAATGAGAATTATTTCTCAATAGCAATAATCACCTATGTTTAAAAAATAGCTATTTGTACCACCGCATGAATACAAAAATCCACCACATTCTTGTTCAGAATATTTTAAAACATTATGCTATTAGAATAATGTAAATGTATTAAATAACTATCTCATGCATATACTTATGATTACACATACACTTCAATAAATATTCATCACACAGGATGCATTCTCAGATTATAATGGTGACAACTCACATTCTCATTTTAGTATATAGAGCATAAGCAAAGAAATCATGCAATTTGATATGGCTATAGTCAAAAGCATCACACAGTAATTCTTTCAAATTTCTATTCATAAATGAGATTCTCTTGTGGTTATGAGCCACCTGCAATCATTCTCGTGGTTTTCACTATCAGCATTTATTCTCAAGTTATCCATCAGCAATTATTCTCAGGTTAACCGTTTGCAAAACTTTTCCTAGATTAAAGCCAGTTGCAGCTATTCTCGCGGTATAACCAATTGCATCCCTTCTTGTGGAATAACCAAATGCATCCCTTCTCACGGTATAACCAAAGGCATCCCTTCTCGCGAATCAACCATTTATAGTTATTCTCATTTATGGTTTATGCTCAATTGAAATCTCTTATTTCTCTTCTCTTTCTCGTAATTTCTCAAACATTCTCATTTTTCATGTTACCCATTACCATTCAAGATTAAATTCTATATTTGAGTGAAGTATTGGGCTAATTGTGTATAAAAAGAGGTTATTAAGTTAAATTTTCCAAAGCAGAGAGCTAGCAGTTGACTTCCAGGTTGCTGTCCCAAAAATGTTTCAAACAGTGAGCAATCAGTCAACATCTAGGATCACAACAGTCGACTGCTCTGTTCTTGCCTAATTTTTGGAAAATAAGAACACGACAGTCGACTTTCAGCCCCTAGCAGTTGACCGCTAGGATCTTAGATACAATTCTGGGCAACTCAGGAGCACGACAGTCAACTGGTAAGGCCTACAAGTCAACTCCTATGTTATGCTCTATTTTTTAAAAGTCTGTTAACCCAAATTTTGGTACCAAAAACATGTTTTAAAATAGTTTTGATGATTTAAAACTCAATAAAATCATAAGAGCTTCATTTACCATAAGAAAATAACCCAAGCCACTGATTATTCATGCTCAAATCTTGGATTTAAACCCTTTCTTAAAAACCATGGAAAACCCATTTCTCATATTTGTACTCATGCATTCACAAGTATATTCAAACAATTTAAAACATCCAATAGCAATCAAAGACACTAAGAATGTAGGTTTTTAATCTCCCTCCAGTTTAAAATCATAAAACTCATAATTTCCAACCATAAACAGTATTTTTGAAAACAAGGGAGATAGGTGATTTTCTACCTTTCTGCTGATTTCTAATCGGTATTTGATGATGGTGAAGGGTTCTAGTACGTTTTCCTAACTCCTGGAATGCTTAAATTCATTCCACAGCTTATTTTCTTCACATTCCCCACTCTTTCTCTCTCTAGCTTGTCCTCTCTCTCTAAGATTTCTGAACTGAAGTTGCAAATAAAGGGTTCTGAAGGATTGGCCTATTTATAGGAAATCCAGCCTTTTGCAACTCTATTCCTAATTCCCGATAGTTTGGTCCAAATTGATAATTCTTCCAACTTTATGTTAAATGACCATTTCGTCCCTAAATGCCTGGCAAGAAATTTTTTTGAATTCTGTTGTTACAGTAAATCATTTGGCTAAATTTACTACCTATTGCCCTAAAGTTTTAGAATTTCATACCTCTATCCTCACTTCATCTTTTTCCTTTCAATTTGGTCCTTATTCTTTCTTTTCCCTTAAAACTCTTTTCCTAATGCAACTACATGTAGCCTAATGCAACAAACACAAGCATTTGATTCATTAAAAATTAACAAACATCTATTAAGGGGTAAAAGGAGCGGATGTTACAACACATTTCCTCCTCCTTTCTTCCATCTTCCCCCACCAACCGTACTGCTCCATTCCCAATTGTCCTTGTCATATGCCCACCTAGGTGTGTGTTTATTCACACAATTCTGAACTCTTACTTCATCGTACACACCATGTATATTTTATTTTAGGTAAATTCTACACTCTCCTCCCTAACTTGTTGCACGCATATACGTATAATTAACTCCCCCTTGCACGTAAGCCATTCCCTTCACGCAAGACTTATGTTTTTAGCATTATGCATGCATGTCTAATTCCTCTCATCGGTGGCGCCAAGAGAAGGAAAGAAAGGGATTCACGTAAGCCACCCTCTCACGTGATAGCCTCCCCCATGCAAGGCATATTGTTTTGCATTCTAATTCCCTATATCTAGTTTCCAAATTAGCCTCCACTGTACACCTACTTGTGTGCATGTTAGTAAAAAAATTTTTGCACCTTTAGCCACTTCACTATATATAAATTTCAATTCTACACTTCTTCCCTTTCCCAATTACACGTGTATGTATATATGTATATTATTATTTTTTGTTTGCTTTTCTCCTTTGGCAATTAAGCTAGGCAACTCATCCAATTAATTAAGGAAACATTAATTTAAAACCAATCAAGAGAATATGGGGTGTTACAGAGAGAGGGAAGTAAGTACACACACACACGGATATTGCATCTAAAAAAAAGGAGAGAACAGCTCACATTGGAGAAAACACACAAAACATAAAAGCTTTTGTGAGAGGGAGTGAACTTGGCCGAGAAAGAAAGGAGCAAAGGAGCTAAGGATTAAGGGAAAAAAATTCAAAGGAAGAGCTAAGACAATTCCCTTTGGTTTCATCCTTGAGGTAGGTTAGCAATTCTTTTAATTTTGTTCCATGGTTTAGTACATATTCACCATGTTTTTTCAAGCTTTCATGGAACATGATCTTCCTCTCTACATTCTTGATGAAATGAATATCATGTTGGCTAAGCTTGTATGATAAATTGGTATGTTAGTTGATGTGCTAAAATGGATATTGTTGTTTATGGAAGAATTATGGTTGCAAGAAAAATTTAGCATGCATGATAGAAAGCTCTCACATAAGATAGTGCTGAAATTTTGTATTTTTGCATGACTAGTATGAGTTTTAAGTTAGAGACATCCAAATGAAGGTTGCTAGCTAGAATTTAGTTTACAATTTATGACATTGCTCTTGTTGTCTTGGTATGAATGGCTTGATGAAAATTTGTTTAAAAGAAATTACACTTCGATATTGGCTAAGAGAAAGAAAGGAAATATGGTTAATTAAAGTATAGCTAATTATTTCACCTTTTTGCACATAATAAAGCTCACATTATTATTAAAATGTGTGAATTTAAATAGGTGTGTAACCTTAAAAATTTAGTGTGTAGCATGAACCAATAAAGCAAAGGGAATAAATTATTAATGGCAATGGCTACACCAATTAAATGTGGAAGAAAGTATCCTAGAATTTAATGCATGATCTCATTAAGTGTAAAGTATAGAAAGGTAGGAAAATTTGACAGTGTGGCATGAAAAACCTTAGGGATTATTAACTTATCCTTATGGCCGAACACAATCCCCCATTTTAGTGCTAGTAGCCGAATGCATATGCAAATGATAATGACTTATAATAGGTCTTATAATGGCTAAAGTCAAGGGAAAATAAGAAAGTTAGAGTTAAAGGAAGGGTGATTGCAATTTATCCCAATTTATGCCATTAATGTTCTTATGTTGAAAAAATTTAAGAGATTATGGATGGCTAATTTAACACCACATACCAATAGACAATTACAACATAATTAATTTATCAAGGTGGCTAAGTGTGCAAAAAGTGCCCACGTGTACACAATTAATTTACCAAGGTGGCCAAGTGTCCACATAGTGCCCAAGTGTGTATAATTAATTTATCAAAGTGGCCAAGTGTCCACAATTAATTTATCAAAGTGGCTAAGTGTCCACAAAGTACCCAAGTGTGCACAATTAATTTACCAAGGTGGCCAAGTGTCCACATAATGCCTAAGTGTGCACAATTAATTTACCAAGGTGGCCAAGTGTCCACAGAGTGCCTAAGTGTGCACAATTAATTTACCAAGGTGGCCAAGTGTCCATAACGTGCCCAAATGTGCACAATTAATTTACAAAGGTGGTCAAGTGTCCACATCCCTTGAAGTGTGATCAAAGGTGCTTCACACTTTAAGGCAAGGTAAGTTTTAAGAATGAAATGCATAAATGATTATTGTCTATTCCAATTTTAACATGTGTCCCATGAAAAAAATGCTTTACTTGAAAGGGAATATCTACTTTTATCACATTGACATTCCAAATAATCATGCAATGCTTTCCAATTAATGTATATATATAAATGAGACGGTGTCTTAAATAACTAGAATGTAGATGAAAATATTTTTTGGTGCTTGCACCCTTGTACATATTAGTTCATTTTAAAATAATGAATTGTTAAGCTATTGGGAAACTTGTTTTCTCATTCATATGCTAATATGTATTAGATACAGATGTTTAGCAACCTTAGAGAAGGATGAAAGCAGCATTAGAGGATATTATTTTGTTAGGAGCATTTTAGTCTTTCATATAGGGTCATATTCTATACATTGTTTTGGAATTAGAATTAGGGCTATTATTTTGGTTGTGTATAGTAAAGGGAAACAGGAAATTGTTGGGAAAGGATATTTGAAGGACCTGTTTATCCCTATTATTTTTATGGGAGTTTAAGTGACAGGTTTGTTATCTCCTAACCCCCTACGGATGAGTACTTTATATATCCTGGTATATGTTCACAGAAGAATGTAATAGACACTTATTGGATATTTATCATTTGTATATTAAAGGTTTTATAATTTCCGCTGTGATGTATGAATTTTTATTTCTGATGTGTGTATGAGTTTGATCTAAGCGAAAGAACCCAAACCTAATCCACTTAATAAAATGTAATGGTATAAATGCTTAGACCTTGTAAATAAAAGGTTAAGAATAATGTACTGAACTTATCTGTTTACATCAGAGGAAGTGTAATACTAGATAAGGGCATTACACTTTGGCTCAGCCCAATAAGGAAAATTAGCCTAAACGGTCCATTTTGGATGCTCTAAAGATTGTATACGCCTAAAATTACTTCATTTGCTAATGATGACTTGATAAAACACCTGAAAATGAAAAGGATATAAATTTAGGTGATTCTTAGAATAAAAACACACAAAATGCTCTTAAAATGGACAATTAATATCAAGAAAATATGTATAAAATAAGGCACATCAGTAGGAAATCCCTTCACATGGCTTAATTGATGGTAAGTGAGATGAGCCTAATAGAGAAATTTAGGAATTTGAACCTATCCACACTGGTGTTCCTAGATAAGATCTATTTGAGTGAAATGAGAATTAAAAGTAACTTTAGGACTCAAATCCTAGAAGCTCAAAAAGAAGATGATTTCTTAAAGTACCAGAAGGACCGAAGGGAATTCAAGAGAGGAACTGATGGGGTACTAATATTTTAGAATAGGGTGTATGTCCCTAAATCAAGAGGATTGAGGGATAAAATCTTAGAGAAATCCTACAAGAGCAACTATACTATTCATCTTGGTACCACTAAGATGTACCAAGATTTGAAGGGAAATTTCTGGTGGCCAGGTATGAAAAAGCACATAGTTGAGTATGTTGCTAGATGTTTAGTATGCTAGTAGGTGAAGATTGAACATCATAAACCTGTAGGATTCTTACAACCTCTAGAAATCCCTGAATGGAAATGAGATAAAATTTCTATAGACTATGGTTGGTTTGCCTAGGACTCAATTAGGAAATGATGCAATTTGGGTGATAGTAGATTGATTAACTAAGTCTACACATTTCCTACCCATTAAAATAAATTCTTCACTAGATAAGTTAGCTCAATTGTACATTCAAGAAATAGTGAGACTCCACGGAGTGCCCACTATAATACTCTAATCTTATAGCCATGTCCATTCAATACTTATTTTATAAATCATCTTACTACAAGACTAGTGTGTTACCTTTACCTTTAACCTTAATTATTACCTGAGTATGATTTTAAATGCCATTTAATATGTGATTAGGTTTGGGTTCTTGTACTCAGGCATTTTTTTTATACATTGTACAGGGGAAGACTAAATAGTAAAAAAATAATATAATAATAACACAACGAAGATAAACATCATTAATATATACATTCATAAAATATTTACAATGTTAGACAAGACATATATTTTTGGATATGTCAAGCATAGTTAGTCTATCAGGGTAAGGAGACAACAAACCTGCTACTCAGACCTTTATCAAAATTTACCTACTAGTGGATAGTACTTTCACATATCCTAAGATATATATGCCCTTCTCATTGTATACATCCAAAAATGATTTATCTTAATTCTATTCCAAAACATATAAGAATTAGGATAAAAGGGCTACCGTATATTTAGTTACATGATTTCCAAAAAGAAAGACATATTGCCCGTCCTTACTGGAAAGGAGGGACCTCCATAACTATTACTATCCAGATGCCTTGTAACACAGTAAAAGACCCTAAGAATGGTATATGTACCTAGGCCACATCAACCTCAATCCATATCATGTACCTAGGCATCTGATACATACCAGTAACATTATGAGAAATAATTCCCAATAGCCAAACAATCCATTTCGAAAACTCTGGTATGTACCACTGTAGTGATATGGAAAATATTTCTACATTCTTTACTTTATAATACAATTTATTCTACTAGGATGCAATACATAAATCATATATATGTGTGTATGGCATGCCTTCATGAATATGTAAACTAATAGTTCACCAAATATAACATTTATACAATACACCATCATCATTTAAGTATCATGAACACATCACATTCATTCATAAATGAACTAAATCACATTCCATTCATAATAATTCACATCATAGTTCATTCATGAATAAGGAAAACATTCATCATTCATTGGCTAATTGCCACAGTCACTGTAAGAGAAACTTAAGAATATCAGGACAGTCACCTAGTAAATTACTCCACGTACTACTACTTACATAAGTGAGTTAATTTCTTTCCATTCAATGTCACTATTCTGCCACTAGTACTATCTGAGGCGTCCCCTAGTGGAGCCAAGTACCCCTCATTAGATCATCTTTTAGACCAATTCCTCCAGCGGGATTACTCCCTTTTGTCTCAAACGGGGCTGGTTGAGGTTTAATCTTATAAATTATCTCACGAGATCATTTTGATCTCACACAAATCATTTCCTCTGCTTTTTGAATATATAGACTAGGATGATTTGTCTTGTACCCATGGTTATGCTTAATTCTAAGTAAATGTCCCTTTTAATCGCCTTACTAAGTTACACTAACTTAGAATTTGTAACTGTCATGATGTTTTCAAAATTTCTTATATCTGAGTGGATGTTTAACCATCCAAATTTATGACACAACCGTGGAATGTCCAACAGTTATCCCATACTGACAACTGGTCACTTAATTACAAGCCTATCTATCCTAGAACATACATTTGAAATACTTCCTCTTAGTTCTCTTCCTTTTCCTTTTATGTTTTCCTTCCCTTTCGTTCATTTCTTTCCTTTCTTTCATTTTTCATGATACTCCTTGGAACATATATATATACACATATACATTTTCTTTCTTTCATTTTCATGAGACTTCTTTCATAAGTGTGTATATATATATATCCTTTCTTTCTTTTACTTTCATGCTTTTCTCAATATATCTATATATATACATACATATAAATATTCTTTTCTTACATTACATATATGTATATATATATACGTCATTCCCTTCTTTTTGGAATCTCCTTCAAGGTTAGAATTTCATGGCTATGCAAGGTAATTCATCAACAAATTCATCATAAACCTCAATTTCTCTTGCTCTCTTGCTTATAGCCAAAGCAATAAATAGACATATGGACTTTATTCATGCAAATTTCTCCATGGTGCTCTCAAGCCAACATGCAAGAAGAGGGGAAATAAGGGAGTTTCATCATAAACATCAATTTCTCTCTCTCTCTCTTACTTATTGACAAAGCAATGCACACACACATGGACTAAAGTCGTGCAAAATTTTTCCCATGGTATCCCACTAAGCTCTTGGCCACTAAGCAAGAAGAGGGGGGATAAGGGAGTTTCAAACCACTTCTTCCCTTTCTCTCATTTTCATCAACATATAACCATAAAAACATAACATATCCATGCCAATCATAACCTTACACAATTAATTTAACAAGAATGGTTTTTCATGTAATATGGTGAACTAACTATTATCTTTCAATATCTCATTCAAACAATCATTCTAGCATTCACAAACACATTCATACAAACATTTAAGCAAAACGCAATAGAAATTCAAGCTTAAAAGATTGTAGAGAGAGAGAAACCCTTACTATTCATGGAAGTCATGAAATCATTCAATCCATCAAAAGATACCATAAAACATGAAATAAGAGAGTTAGGATTGTTTAGCTACCTTCAAAGTGAAGAAATTTGAGTTCTTGCTTAGCTTTTCTGTTGGTTTCTTATTTCTCCTTCTTCTTCTCCCCCTTTCAGCGCTCTCTTCTTCTCCTCCTTTCCATCACTATTCTTCTCTTTTCATGAAAGGGATATAGTTAATTAGTCTTAGGAAAAAATGACCATTTTGCCTTGATGCTTGCTCTGCCAATGCTATTTAGCAACAACACCTAAGGCAGTGAACCTATCAATGCAACCTAGTGCAATGGTGAGAATCAAGGTCATATTCCTTGGGAACGGGAAAGCCCAGAGTTACTACTTGTTCTCTGTTATCTAGCCTAAAAGTTAGAGTGATTGATTTTACCTAAACTAACATCTAACTACAAGCAATAATAAACTAACAGCAAGAAGGAACTGAAGAAAATACATGGAGGCAAGAAATGCAAATCCATTAGGGAACCTACACTGGTTGGCAAACACACGAAGGATAATGGATTACTAAATCTAACTATGCTACTTGTGGGTGAATTCTAATGCAAATTCAAATTCTCTGTCGGTCTCAATGAATTTCTTAAACTTAACATCTACCACTGGTTGGTTCTTCCTAATGGTAAATGTTAAATCAGCATTATCGGTCTAATTCACCACTATTAAGAGTTATTACTTCTTAATCTGACAATTTATTAACCTTAGTTCTAAGTGATAACAAATTGTCCCTTACAATTAGTTTTCCAATTCCAATTATCATCCGTCAATCTCAAAAAGGAATCTAATTAACATTACCACGATGTCTCGTAAATAATGCTAATACATACATTCATAATTGTAAAGGAGATCACACAGTAAATTCAACATCCATGTAATTAAAATAGCATTCCAACACAGTTAGGGACCCTAATGAATTTTACAAATCTATCCACACATATTTACAGATAGAAAACAGTCCAACAGTAGGCAATCCATCAAAAAATTCATCAGGTAATCAATTATACAGAAGATAAATATAGTATAAATTAAGTACGCCCATATCTTCTCAATTGCCTAATGATTACTGCACGGATTGGTCACCAGAAAACCACCAAAAACCTCGTCAGAACACTGCCAAAAATTCACCAAAAAATTCAAATCCCAAGCTATCTAGAAACAGGTCACCCAACTGGGTCAAAATGGGTCGGATCTTGGTGTATCGGGTACCCGTCGAAAAACGCCCAAATCGGCAGCCTGAGGTGGGGCGTAAGGTCGCAGTGGGGGCGCTGGTCGATAGAGAGTCACTTTCTGGTGGTGGCATGGACAAACGGCAACGGAAGCAGCTCCAAAAGCAACTGAATCGCGAAACGGGTCATGATTCGGGTCTTGCGATTCGGGCAGTTCCAGCGGCTGGTAGCTGAGGTAAGGTGGCAGACTACTTGCTGGAGGTTACAGTGGCATCGACGGATGGTGGAACGGCCGGGAAACGCCGCAGTGAAGCTTGAGCTGGACGGGTTGGCGAGTTAGGTCGCGAGCCTTCTCTCATGCTACGGACGTTGTGAACAGCGCCGCGGACGGCCAAGATGGTGGTGGACATCCGTGGAGCTTCTTCGGTCGTTTGTCAGCCTCCCTCGGCGGCGGTGGTGCATGTAACACCCCTATTTTCTTAAATATTTTATTTCACTATTTCCTTAAGGTAACATAATAAAAGATGAAGAAAGTACCTTAATCAAATAATTCAGAATAGAGGAAAATAAAATTTTATATATATATTCATATAGATACCTAGGATAGGAGAGATAAGGATGCTTAGTTATAAAAAATGAGGTGTTTACATAAAATTTCTTCCTCTTAAGTAAATGGATATAATTGAATAAATATGCCTAACTTAAACCAAATAAGGTACACGATAATGGCAATTAGAAAGGAGGAAAGAAAAGAATTTAGTGTTCAAATGCATAATTAATAACAAGAGAAATTCCAAGGAAGGAGGCGTACAATAATGGTCCACTTCCTTTCCACTTTATCGTTCCTCTCATACACATTAATAGAATGTGTAAGTAGATGGAAGCTTTCGGTTTCCGTGAACAGGTGGGCAAGGAGGGAGAGACGTGTCTTCACCATTCTCCCCATTTCTTTTCCTTTTAGTTCACGTCCAATGGAACCTACTTAATTACCTATAGCCTATTTGATATTCGGTGAAGAGGTGATGGGTCATCCATAGCTTATGTGACCATTTTATTTGGTGAAGAGGTGCGTGTATGGGTGTCCGTGAAAGGGAAGAGTAAGGTATCATTTAATAAGACAAAATATATAAATACGAAAAGAAAACTGCATGCACTCGGTGAACTTAGAATTTAAATAAGAGAAAACAGTTTGAAACGTGGAAGAAAAAGGAAAAGAAAGAAAGCATTCAAGCATTTGAAAAAAAAAAGAAAGCTACGGATGGTAGATACAAATCTTTAAGCAATATAAAGAGAGGAAAATCGTTCAAACAGAAACCAAGAAGAAGACGAACTCCAAAGACCAAATCTCTTCATCCTTCATGTAGCTTTAAGTTAACTTAGCAATTTAATTCCATTCCATCCTATTATTTCCTAGTTGTAGGATATATGTCTAGATGTCTTTATGGTACAGGATTTAGTGAAAAGTAAATATACTTTGTTAGATATATATATATATACACATGCCCTCACGGTGCAGGAGTTGTTGAAAGGAAAATTTTATATAAATTCATGGTACAGAATTGTGTGAAAGGTGAGTAAGAATGGGAAAATTCTTGAGAAAATAGTAGTTATATTCATAAGTAAACATAAGAAAGGAAACGTGCACCGTGTATAACCGAGAGGGAAAGAAATTGTGAGAGTTGATTAGCATTATCTTAAGAAAATATGTAAAAAGTATAATCCAGAATGTATCATAAAGGAACTAATTGAAATTATTATAGGTAATGGATGTATTTATATAAGAAACATTTATTCTAAATTAGAAAGAAGAATTAGTGAAACTATACGAGAAAGATCCGTTTTGAATTTGGAAAAGTTTAGGAGGAAAGATATAATCAATAATGATGTGTTAAGAAGGGAAAAATTAGGTAGAAGTAAGTTGAAGAAATCTAATTCCATTAAAATAGAAAACTAACAAAAATAAATACTGCATTCTAATGAGAAATATAAATTAATGTAGGAAGAATTAAGTATATGATTGGAAAAATAAGATACAATTTAAATTATAGGAAATTATAATTAGTGGGAATAAAAGAATTAATTTTCATAGAAAGAAAGTTGGTTTTTGACTAGTAATAAATTACATTACTATTATTATATATAAAAATGATTAAACATAGGAATTCTTAATCGGATAAAAAGAGAAGAGAAAAGAAATGCCTAAGTATAATGGAATATTAAAGGCAAGATATCTGAAATACTATGTTAATTACAATGATATCCCAGCTAGCTTAGGATACGTAAATTGAAATACAAGAATAACGATGATGGTAATTGTGGTGTCTATGTATAAGTGACCAAGCGTTCACTAACTTCATGAGAGTGGCCAAGAGTCCACAAGGTGACCAAGAGTTCACTGATTTCGTGAAAGTGGCCAAGAGTCCACTGAATTAACCAGTATTCCTAAATTTGGAGTAGCCAAGTGTCCATCACTATTGTACTAAGATTAAATGCATGTTATGCTTGTAAGGTAAGTTTTAAGAATGAGAAAGATGCATATGTATATGTAACTGTTAATCGATTCCATTATTAGCTATGTATATATATATATATATTCTTTTGAATAAGAATTATTCTCTATAAGTGAATAATCGTGATTGATACAATAATAAATAAATAAAATTCCCTATTATTAAAACATATACATTTGAAAGTATTGGATTGTGAAATGATAGGATGTGAATGATATTAATACAAGAAATGAAAATTTTCTTTGCATGCACAGTGGTACATGTCAGTACAAAATTAAAATTTTAAATTGTTAAGTTACTGAGAAATTAGTTTCTCATTTGTGTGCTGATATGTATCAGATGCAGGTAATTAGTGAAGTTCTGAGTGATACGGGACTTGCATTAAGGATAAAATCTTGTAATAATATTTTGTAACTAAGGGTTTGAGTGATAGAAATTATGTTGTCTCCTAACCCTAAATTAGTAACATTGAGAGTAAGGTACTGTTAGTTACTTTAGCCATTGTAAATTGTATTACCATTTCGTTGTGCTTATAAATTTTATCTGAGTCAAAGAGTTGATAAATTAGTATAGAAAACTCAGATATTAACTATGAATGAATCAGTATAAGGATAAATGTAATGACTTTATATTTTACCAACGCTAAGTGGTGAGATTGGAATGGAGCATTACAGTGCACGAGCTCACTCCCTTCGCGCGATGGTTCTCACGCTTGGGTCACTATTCACGCGTGGGTGCTGGGTCTTCTTCTCCTTCTTTCTTGCATGATGGGAATGGGATATATTGTTCACACTTTTTCTTTTTTGCTTCACGAGCCTTGGGCGCTACTGTTTTCTTCCAATTCCATTTCACGCGTGGGACTCCACTTTTCACGAAGGATTGTTTGCTTAATGGCCAAGTACTGTACACAATTGGCTCTTTTCTTTTCAATTTCACGCGTGTCTCTTGTATCTACTGTTCCTCTTCACTCCCAGGTTTGGTAATGGATTCCACAGGATTTTCATTGTTCAATGCCAATTTCTCCACTATTTTCACACTACCTGGATCCCATGCACGCTGTTCAGATTTTCCTTCACTCCAAATTGCTCCGTTTACTGATGATGACTTGATAGAATGCCTGAAAATGAAAATGAAGAAAACTTAGGTGATTTTAATAATAAAATTGCACAAAATGCTCACAAAATGGACAATTCACATCCAGCAATTTTGTATAGAATCGGACACATCAAATCATCCCACAATTAAGCTTTTGCTTGTCCTCAAGCAAACATTAACTCAGTCCTCAAACAGACAGCAACAATTTCTCAAAGTCCAAACCTAGTCCACAGTTAATAATGCCTAACACATCCCCCGTGAAACTTAATCATAGACCAAATTACAAAACCTTGACACATAATGGAGATAATAACGATGCATACACAACTTAGCCAGTAATTCAATACCCAGTATTTAAGAATCAATGCCTCTCAGAGATTACTCAAATCACTCAAAGTGTATACAGGTAAGGCACAAATCCCTCAAGCAACTTCACAAGAGTACGTCTACTATATGCTTGCTCATAAATCTCATCTCCGCTACTACTAAACTTTGAATACCAAAATCAAGGGGGGTTGTAACAGGGTTGTAATGAGATTAAAGTGATGGTAAGGAAGAAATTTTTTTGGTAGAAGAGGCATAGATGCTGAAAATTCCTGCAATTGAAGCATCATGAAGGATTAAAGGATTAAATGCAACAAATGCTAAAAATAACAATTCTTACTAAGTTTTCAATAAAGTTGGAGATGCTCAGAGAATAATATTAACAGACAGGCTACACTTATTATTATCTTTCTTTTCTTTTCTTTTCATTTTTTTCTTTCATAATTAGCCTGCATGCTTGCACTTTTGGATTGAAGGGAGCATCTAGAATGATAAAAAGAACTTAGAGTACTATCGTCAATTAAGGCAATGCAATTTAATCCCTTTACAAAGAATAAATCACATAAATTTCAAAAAATGGGGTGAAGAAAGAAGATAATGAATAGAAAGGAATATGAGGTGTAAAATGTAAGTGATGAAGAAAAAGTGAAGGCCCCAAAAGTGGCTAACTGAGGAAGACAAATAGGGTAGGTTTTTTTTTAAGTTGCTTAAATCATCTGATATTCAAAAGTTTATGTAACTTCAACAAGTATTACAGAGCAAGTTCTAGAGACACAATCAAGTGAAATACACACTCAACAAAAAGAATTCAAAGCATATTTATGATAAATGCTTATCTTAAGCTCAAATCTCACGTTTGAAGTGTGGCTAAATTGCATATGATTCTCAAATATTTCCATATGAATTGCCAATCAAGCAGTGCATACAAATTGCATTATTAACATCCTAAATCAAAATTGAACAATATGAAAGATAATCAAGCAATATGGGTATGACCTAGCCGTGGTCAAGAATACATTAGGCATTAAAACTGCTTTCTAACATAAACTATGAGAAACAATGCCTGCCCATTCATGACTGAATCATACATGCTCAAAAGACAATAAAAGACTTAAGTGCATAGAATCAAGCAAAAATCAAGTATCCTGTCCTAGATATACTATCAGCACAAAAACAGAATCAACAAAAAGTAGCATCAATATGCGGCATCCTGAACTAGAAGAGGGAAAATGAGTCAAAATAATAAAGGCACACACCACCCCACACTTAAGGATCACACTGTCCTCAGTGTACAGCCAAAGGGGATACCATAGAAATAAAAGCAGAAAGCATAACAATAAGCACAAATAATCTAAAAGTTTTAATGTACCTTAACAAAATGAAAAAAGAAGAAAATAGACAAAAAATAAAATAACACAGATAAAGTAAATAAAAACACAGTTCTTCTTTTTGTTTGAGTCTTTTAGTTGGACTCGTTCCTTCTATCACTCTTTCAGGTAAAGCACCATATGCACTCGCTCCTCGACCTCCAATAGGTCTCCATAGTAGTGCTTTAGTCTGTGCCCATTGACTATGAAATCTCCTTTGTCAGGATGATGCAATTCCACTGTACCATAGGGAAATACTTGCTTGATCACAAATGGTCCTGACCATCGGCTCTTAAGCTTTCTTGGAAAAAGATGAAGATGTGAGTTATAAAGTAATACCCTATCTCCAACCTGAAAATCTTTAGAGCCACGCAGCCTTTGATCATGCCACTTCTTGGTTTGAGCTTTGTAAATGGAAGAATTTTCATAAGCTTGGTGGCGCCATTCTTCTAGCTCATCCAGCTGCCATAATCTCTCTTTACCTGCAGAAATAACATCAAGATTGCATGTTTTAAGGGCCCAAAGTGCCCTATGTTCCAATTCAACAGGCAAATGACAAGTCTTTCCATACACTAGCCTATAAGGTGTAAATCCAGTAGAAGTTCTGTAAGCTATCCTAAAGGCCCATAATGCATCATCCAATTTAGATGCCCAATCCTTCCTACTCACCCCTACGATTTTCTCTAAGATTCTCTTTAAACCCCTATTAGTTACCTCTACTTGTCCACTGGTCTGTGGGTAATAGGGTGTTGAAAACCTATGAGATACCCCATAATGTTTTAGTACTTTCTCAAGTTAGGAGCTACAAAAATGGGCCCCTCTATCACTAATCAGTGCCCTAGGTGTACCAAACCTAGCAAACAATTTTTTTAGGAACCTAGTCACCACCCTGGCATCATTAGTGGGGAAAGTTTGAGCTTCTAGCCATTTGGAAAGATACTCAACAGCCACAAGTATATACTTATTACTAGATGAGGAAGGAAAAGGACCCATGAAGTCAATACCCTACACATCAAAGATTTCAACCACTTACATACTCGTTTGGGGCATTTCGTCACTGGCAGAGATGTTACCTGACCTCTAACAAGCATCACAAACCTGGACATATGCTCTAGCATCCTAGAATATGGTTGGCCACTAGAACCCTGCTTCAAGCACCTTCCTAGCAGTGTGGTTTGCAGCCTGGTGGCCTCCTGTTGGTCCTTCATGGAAGTTCTTCAGGATTTGGTGGATTTCCTCCCCATGTATGCATCTCCTGATTACTTGGTCTGCACAAATATGAAACAAGAAAGGATCTTTCCAAATTTAGTATTTCAACTCAGCAAAGAATTTCTTCTTTTGCTGGGTAGTCATACCCTTTGGTAAAACCCTTGCAACCAAATAGTTAGCATAATCACAAAACCAAGGGGAATCAGTACATACCTGAACTACCTCCAAATGCTCATCTGGGAAGTTATCATCAATGGCTCTCTCATCTAAGGCCTTCCAGTTCAGATTCTCTAACCTTGATAGGTGATCTGTAGCCAAGTTCTCTGCACCCTTCTTATCCTTGATCTCAATATCAAATTCCTGCAAGAGCAAAATCCATCTAATGAGTCTAGGCTTAGAATCATGCTTACCGAACAAATACTTTAAGGCTGAATGATTCGTGTAAACCACAGTCTTGGATAGCACCAAATAACATCAAAACTTGTAGAAAGCATAAACCACTGCAAGTAACTCCTTTTTAGTAGTGGTATAGTGCTCTTGGGCATCAGTCAAAGTCTTGCTAGCATAATAAATTGGCTGAAACTTTTTATTAATCCTCTGACCTAACACAGTTCCGACTGCAAAGTCACTAGCATCACACATTAGTTCAAAAGGCAGCCCCCACTTAGGTGGAACCATAATAGGGGCTGTGGTTAGTCGTTCCTTTAGTAACTCAAATGCATGTAAGCAATTAGTATAAAAAAAAAGGTACATCTTTTACAAGCAATTGAGTCAAGGGTCTAGCAATCTTAGAGAAGTCTCTAATAAATCTCCGATAAAAACCAGCATGCCCTAAGAAACTCCTAACAGCCTTAACAAAACTAGGGGGTGGTAGTTTTGATATAGTCTCAACCTTAGCCTTATCTACCGCCATCCCTGCATGTGATATGTTATGCCCAAGAACAATTCCCTCTCTCACCATAAAGTGACACTTTTCCCAATAAAGCACTAAGTTTGCTTCTATGCATCGTGCAAGCATACGCTCTAAATTAAGCAAATAGTGGGAGAAAGAGTTACCAAACACTGAGAAGTCATCCATAAATACCTCCATAGACTCCTCAATCATGTCATGGAAGATTGCCATCATGCACCGCTGAAAAGTGTCTGGTGCATTGCACAATCCAAAAGGCATCCTCCTGTAAGCGAACGTTCCATATAGGCAGGTAAAGGTGGTTTTCTCTTGGTCTTCAGGTGCAATGGGAATCTAAAAATAACCTGAAAAACCATCAAGAAAGTAATAAAACATATGACCTGCCAAACATTCAAGCATCTGGTCAATGAAAGGAAGAGGAAAGTGGTCTTTTCGGGTTGCATCATTAAGCCTCCTATAATCAATGCAAACCCGAAAACCTGTTACTGTTCTAGTGGGTATCAGCTCATCCCTCTCATTCTTGACCACTGTCATGCCACCCTTTTTAGGTACAACCTGCACAGCACTCACCCAAGAGCTATCAAAAATAGGATAAATCAAACATGCATCAAGAAGTTTAATTACCTCTTTTTCACCACTTCCTTCATGTTTGGGTTCAATCATCTCTGTGGCTGCACCACTGGCCTATAGCTATCTTCCATCAGGATCTTGTATGAATAATAACTAGGATTAATCTAAGGAATGTCCACCATCTTGTAAGTAAAGGCCCTAGGGTATTTCCTAAGAGAGGTCAAAGTCATCTCCCTCTCCTCAGGTGTCAAGTCAGCTGCTATAATTACTGGCAGCTTCTCTGCCTTATCCAAATAGGCATAGCTCAAGTGCTTAGGTAACTCCTTGAATTCCAAGGTTAGGGGGTCCTCAATTGAAGGTTTCACCTTCTACACCTCTGACCTGTCAAGAGAAATAAGAGGATCAGTGGAGTTACTGGGCTCAATAGCCAGCAAATGAGCTAGTTGTTCCAACACTTGCTCGTTAGACAACTCATCCTCATCTCCTTGTAATGCCACCTGTAAAGGGTTATCAAGTAAAAATTCCTGCAATTCAGATTCAACCACATCATCTAAGACATCTACAGAATATATAGTATCATCATGATCTAAGGATTGCCTCTTAGAGGTAGCTAAGTCAAAAGTAACAGTTTCATCCCCTACTCTAAGTTTTAACTTCCCATCACAGAAATCTATAATAGCCCTAGACGTTGCAAGGAAATGCCTACCTAGAATCAAGGGTACGTTACTCTCACCCTCCATATCCATCACAACAAAATCAACAGGAAAGATGAATTTATCGACCTTTACAAGGACATCTTCAACTATACCTCTAGGATATTTAACAGTTCTATCAGCTAATTGGATGTTCATCCTAGTAGGTTTTGGCTCACCCAATCCCAGTCTATCAAACAAGCTAGTAGGCATCAAATTTATGCTAGCTCCTAAATCAGCTAAAGCATCCATGACAGACAGATCACCAATTACACAAGGTATAGTAAAACTCCCTGGATCACGCCTCTTAACAGGTAGCTTGTTTTGTAAGATTGCTGAGCACTCCTCATTCAATGTCACTAGTCCCAAATCCTCTAATTTCCTCTTGTTGCTCAGTATTTCCTTCAAGAACTTTGCATAGCGAGGCATCTGCGAAATGGCTTCAACAAAAGGAAGGTTAATCCTCAGCTGTTTAAATAGATTAAGAAACTTACCAAACTATTGATCCACTTTCTCCTGCTTTAGTCCAGCTGGGTAGGGAATGGGTGGCTGGTACTCTCTTATAGGAATCTTCTTGCCCTCAACTTGCACCAGCTTAGTTAGCTCAAGCTCTTGGTCCTTATTGACACTTGCATCCTGCACATCAGTATGATCATCAGTAGGTAAAAGTAAAGGACCAGCTACTTGCTTACCTGATCTTAGAGTAATAGCCTTGCAATGCTCCCTTAGATTAGACTCGGTGGTGCTGGGGAGCATCCCTGGCTCTCTTTCAGCCAACACCTTAAAAATTTGGCCTATCTAGTTCTCTAAGTTTTGAATGGAGGCCTGCTGGTTTCTAAGTGTTGTGTCCATTTGCTAGAATCTGCTCTTTGAAGTGGACACAAACTTCATCATCAATTCCTCCAGATTGGGCTTCTTCTCCTGCCTTTGAGGAAATTGGTTTGGAGCAGCTTGCTGCTGGTACAACCGCTAAAAACCTGGTGGACCCTGGTTATTAGTGTTTCTCCATCCAAAATTTGGATGATTCCTCCACCCGGGGTTGTATATGTTGCTATATGGATTATTCTGCTGTCTCGGAGCATTCCCCATGTAATTTACCTGTTTAAAATTAGAAGAACCACTGTGAGAAGAAAATAAAGAAGAGGGGTTAGCAAACATACCTCCCGCATTACAATTCACACCATAATGTAGGCCACCACAGAACTCGCAGCTTGACTGTGCTACATGCACTGGCATCTGGAGTTGGTCAATCTTCTTGGCCAAAAGCTCCACTTGAGTTGCCAAGGTTGACCACTCCCTGTCATCCTAGCCTATCCCTTGAGGATTGCCACTGATAGTTGTTCATGGCCATTTCCTCTATTAAACTCTGTGCCTGTTCAGGGGTTTTATTATTTAATGCACCCCCTGCTGCCGCATCCACCATCTGCCTTGTGGCTATATATTAAACCGCTGTAAAAATTTTGCACCTGCATCCACACAAGCAATCCATGATGTGGGCAACACCTCAGTAAGTCCTTGTACCTCTCCCATGCATCATACATACTCTCATCAGCCATCTACACAAAAGAAGAAATTTCATTACGTAGTTTTGTAGTCTTAGCTGGTGGAAAATATGTGTACAAAAACTTTTCAGCCAAAGTCTCCCAAGTAGTGATAGAGTTAGGTGGTAGGGATTGTAGCCATCTCTTTGCTCTGTCTCTCAAGGAAAAAGGAAACAATCTAAGCCGAATGGCATCATCGGTGGTTCCATTAATCTTGAAAGTGTCACATATCTCCAAGAAGTTAGCTATGTGGGCATTAGGGTCTTCGCTGGGCATCCCTCCAAATTGCACAGTTTGTTGCACCATCTGAATCACATTTGGCTTGATTTCAAAATTGTTAGCTGCTATTGTAGGCCGAGTAATGCACGTTTGTGTCCCTTCCAATGAAGGTCTAGCGAACTCATACATCGTTCTATTGGCATCATCATTGTTATTTGCAGCTGCCATCTTTGGTGATGTAGGGTCAGGGATCTCAAAGGGTTCCTCCTCCAATATCTCCACTGGCACCTCTTCCTGACGACGGTGTGCACGGGTCCACAACAGTCGTTCTGGATCAAATAGAGGGTCTACAGGTACAAGATTGGAACTCCTAGTCATAAACCACCTGAATCCAACAACAGTGAAATAGCCCACCAACCAAATCAAAGAGTAGTAAACCAAAACAAAAGGTAAAACAGGATAGATGAAAACCAATGATAGAAACAACAACAAAACAAATAAAAATCCACTAAAATAGCGAAGTAATTAATCCAAAAATAAAATAAAATAAACAAAAGATAAAATGAAATTACTAAAAGCCATTAACTGAACGAAGAGAAAGACACAACTAACCAGAAACTAAAAATAAAAGTAAACAGACAAAAGTGGCTAAAGTAACAGATAGCAATTTCACTCTAGTTTTCACAAATAGCTCCCCGGCAACGGCGCCAAAAACTTGATGCTTGCTCTGCCAATGCTATTTAACAACAACACCTAAGGACGTGAACCTATCGATGCAGCCTAGTGCAATGGTGAGAATCAAGGTCGTATTCCTCGGGAACGGGAAAGCCCAGAGTTACTACTTGTTCTCTGTTATCTAGCCTAAAAGTTAGAGTGATTGATTTTACCTAAACTAACATCTAACTACAAGCAATAATAAACTAACAACAAGAAGGAACAAAAGAAAATACACGGAGGCAAGAAACGCAAATCCATTAGGGAACCTACACTAGTTGGCAAACACATGAAGGATAATGGATTACTGAATCTAACTATGCTACCTGTGGGTGAATTTTGATGCAAATTCAAATTCTCTATCGGTCTCAATGAATTTCTTAAACTTAAAATCTACCACTGGTTGGTTCTTCCTAATGGTAAATGTTAAATCAGCATTATCGGTCTAATTCACCACTATTAAGAGTCGTTACTTCTTAATCCAACAATTTATTAACCTTAATTCTAAGTGATAACAAATTGTCCCTTAAATTAGTTTTCCAATTCCAATTATCATCCGTCGATCTCAAAAAGGAATCTAATTAACATTACCACGACGTCTGATAAATAACGCTAATACATACATTCATAATTGTAAAGGAGACCACACAGTAAATTCAACATCCATGTAATTAAAATAGCATTCCAACACAGTTAGGGACCCCAATGAATTTTACAAATCTAGCCACACATATTTAGAGATAGCAAACAGTCCAACAGCAGGCAATCCATCAGGAAATTCATCAGGCAATCAATTATACAGGAGATAAATACAGTATAAATTAAGTACGCCCCTATCTTCTCAATTGCCCAATGATTACTGCACGGATTGGTCACTAGAAAACCACCAAAATCTCATCAGAACACTGCCAGAAATTCACCGAAAAATTCAAATCCCAAGCTGTCTAGAAACGAGTCACCCAACTAGGTCAAAACAGGTCAGATCTTGGTGTATAGGGTACCCGTCGAAAAATGCCCAAATCAGCGGCCTGAGCTGGGGCGGAAGGTTGTGGTGGGGGTGCTGGTCGACGGAGAGTCACTTTTTGGTGGCAGAGTGGACAAACAGCAACAGAAGTAGCTCTAAAAGCAACCGTATCGCGAAACGGGTCACGATTCGGGTCTTGCAATTCAGGCAGTTCTGGCGGCTGGTGAGCTGAGGTAAGGCGGCGGACTACTTGCTGGAGGTTGCAGTGGCATCAGCGGATGGTGGAACGGCCAAGAAATGCCGCAGTGAAGCTCGTGCTGGACGAGTTGGTGAGACGGGTCAATAGCCTTCTCTCGCGCTACAGATGCCGTGAACAAAGTCACGGATGGCCAAGACGGTGGTGGACATCCGCAGATCTTCTTCGGTCATTGGTCGGCCACCCTTAGCAGCGGTGGTGCACGGGCTCACTCCCTTCGCGTGATGGTTCTCATGCTTGGGTCACTATTCACGCGTGGGTGCTGGGTCTTTTCCTTCTTTCTTGCATGATGGGAATGGGATATATTGTTCACACTTTTTCTTTTTTGCTTCACGGACCTTGGGCGCTACTGCTTTCTTCCAATTCCATTTCACGCATGGGACTCCACTTTTCACGAAGGATTGTTTGCTTAATGGCCAAGTATTGTACACAATTGGCTCTTTTCTTTTCAATTTCACCCGTGTGTCTCTTGTATCTACTGTTCCTCTTCCCTCCCGGGTTTGGTAATGGATTCCACAGGATTTTCATTGTTCAATGCCAATTTCTCCATTATTTTCACGCTGCCTGGGTCCCATGCACGCTGTTCGGATTTTCCTTCACTCCAAATTGCTCTGTTTGCTGACGATGACTTGATAGAATGCCTGAAAATGAAAATGAAGCAAACTTAGGTGATTTTAATAATAAAATTACACAAAATGCTCACAAAATGGACAATTCACATCCAGCAATTTTGTATAGAATCGGACACATCATGCCTCTTATATCAAAATAGCTATTTTACCCTCCATTCATCCTCTTATATTCGAAAAGTGTAGGGAGAAAGCCTTCAAGGGAATTGTCATGAAGCCTCTAAGTGAAATTACTATTTTACTGTTGAGGTAAAAATTACCATTTTCCCTTAGGTGAAATTACCATTTTGTCCTTGGAAAAAATTACCATTTTGTCCTTGGAAAAAATTACCATTTTTTCCCTAAGATATTTTTGTAGGGTAGTCATGACTTTTAGATAATTTTTTTAGATATTTTTCTAAAGTAATCATTACTTTTTAGATATTTTCAAACGTCATAATTATGCGTCATTAATACACCCAGATATTTTCCAATGTCATTGTGACACTTCAAATATTTTTAGAAACTTTTTCCTTTTCACTTTAGTCCCTATAACTTTCTTTCAATTTAGTCCCCATTTATGTTGGGAAAACCTAAAGCAATTTAAACATGAAAATTTAGGTATTTGATAACCAAATTTAAGAATTAATAACGTACTTGAAAATATAAAAATATGGATATTACACCCACTAGCATTGTGTCAAATAAAGACCCTATATTTACTTCTAGATTTTGGAAAGCTTTGCAAGAGGATTTCTATAACACCCCAATCATGTAGCTTTTCTTATAAATATTTTCTTTAGTACAAACCATTTAACTACAAGATTGGCATGTTACCTTTACTTCCATCCTTAATTTTTACTGAGTATGATTTAATTTCCATTTAGTATGTGATAAGGCTTGGAGTTCACTACTCAGGTATGTCATTCATACATTGCACAGCAGAAAACTAATAAATAAAACATTACTTTAATGTACAATGCAGCAAAAATTTAATCCTTATTTGCATATTTCCATTCATCCAATATTTACAATGCTATACATATATTTTAGGATAAGTGAAATCCATTCAGTTTCTTAGGGTAAGGAGGCAACAAACCTACTACTCAAAACCATTTCAATACTATCTTACTACCAAATATCACTTCCCATATCCTATACCCTTTCATTATATGGATATATCAAAATGATTTATCTGCCCATATAATTACGCAATTACTCAAGAGTATAGTATATCATTATTTTGCTGAGGAGGATAGCAAACACCCATATTGTAACACCCTATATTTTCTTGATTAGTCTAAATTAATATTTCCTCCATCAATTTGATGACTTTGCTTGTGTGATTTAATATTTAGAATAAATATGCTAAAGGGTGACACTATCAATTCCTTAAGATGCTCGCATAAAAGCTTGGGTGTTTGATTCTATTCTTTTCCTCCTTCATTTAGCTAGCCGAATAGGCATCCCATGGAGTAGATTAAAGTATGTAAACTCAATTTAAAATATATATATACGCAATCACATGGCTAGGAACATGTGGAATTGCAAGGAATGTATAGCAATAAAATATATATGAATGCACATGTGTATTTGGGAGGAGAGTGAGATTTTCTTGAGACAAAGGGAAGTGGAGAAATTTTTTACAAAGAATACACCCACACAGCTAGGAAAGGGGGATGATAGTGTGGATTCTTTTTCTTTCCCTTCTTTGGCGTGAGTAAGTGTCTAAGGAAGAGTGTAAGGAAAAATAAGATATCATTAAGCACATGTGCAGTCCAAAGGGAGAGATAGTATGACATATGGGATGAACTACATGTACAAGCAAGGATAATTGTACTTAAAAGTACAAGGTGTCTAGGAAATAATTGTAATTAGGGATTAGAAGAGTGTGCAGCCCATCACTCAAATAGACAAAAGGGAATGAAAATTTGGAAGTTGTATGAAAGCATGCACATGCACAACAAGAGGAGAAAAGAATAAAAAGAAGAAGGAGAGTGCTACGTGCAAAGCAAGGTGGCATGACAAATGGGATAAGATAAACTTGCAAGTAAAGAAAATTGTACTTGAAATTACACATGTGACATAAGCAAGGAACATTAGTAATAAAAAAAAGGAAAGGAAAAAGGAAGAAAGTGCAGCGTAAATATTGGAATGGGCAGTACTAAAACTACACGTGGGACCCTTTATTAATGACAATAATAATTAACTAAGGAGAAGGAGGAAACAAAATATATGAGGGAGAAAGAAAAGGATGCAGTGTGAGTTATGGAGAAAGGAAAGAGAGCTCAACATAGGAAAATGGGGTTATACCTAAACTACAAGTAATGCCAAGTTTGCAAGCAATGCAAGCCGTGATTAGTAAGAAAAGAGGAAGATGGTGGCATGAATACTAAGTAAATACAAATTGCAAAGGAAAAAAGGAGGGCTGCACTAGTAAAACACGAAAGGCTATTAGAAAAAATAGCATGCAAGTGAGTTATACATAGAACACGCCACCTAAGCAAAGAGACATGAGGAGTGGAGATTGCATTTTTGACATACACTCAACACACACACGGCAAGAAAGAAAAGAGAGAGCATCCTACACCTTAGAACATACACACCCACACATTTGGTCAAGGCAAGGAGAGAGAGAGATCTAGCCAAAGAAAAAGGAAGCAAGGTGTAAGAGGGAGTTCAAAAGAAGGGCTAAGATCATCCCATCCTAGTTATCTTTGAGGCAGGTTAACAATTTCCAAAATTGTGTTCCATGGTTTAGTATATATAATCACCATGATTTTGCAAGCCTTTATGGAACATTATTGTCTTCCCTACATTCTTGATGAAATAAATGTTATGTTGGCTAAGCTTGTATGATAGATTATTATGTTGGTTGATGTGATAAAATGAATATTGTTATTTAGGGAAAGACTATGATTAGTTAATGATATGTGCATGATGAACTATGGTTAAATATGTGATAACCATTTTTGTCGTGAAATTTCCTTTTGTTGAGAGGAAGATGAAATGTTGCACTAAATTGATGTTAAATTTTAGTTTGTAATTGGTGTTAAAATTGGCCATAGACAAAAAGGAAGGAAATTCATTGGGAATTCTCTATGTAAGTGAGGCTTTGGGCAAGGCTAGATAATAAAAGTGATGGAAATATTTTGTTAAATTGATAGTGTGAAATTTTTCCATAATCATGTAAAATCAAGTGATATACGAATATTTCAATGGAAAGGGAAAATATGTCCATTTTCACATTAAAGTTAATTTTGAGGATTTAATGTTTAATTGGGTTTTATGGATATAATAGATAGTAAATAAAATGAGATTGGTGAAATGATAGAAAGTGTTCACCTAGCATCCTTTTGTGTAATGCTCAAATGAGGAAACATGTGTGGATTATGGAAAAGAAATTATCCCATTTTAATGGTAATAATTAAAGAATGGAAAAGGAAATTAAAATCGTAAAACATTTAATTTTCTTGAACTTCCCTTAGGTCAAAACCATGAAATTCTCCCTTGAAATTATTAAAATTTATAAGAGAGTTATATTATTATTTTTCAAGAATGGAGAATTAAATTGATTTAGGCAACATTGCCATAAATAAAAATGATAACGAGTTTAAAAAGGGATAAAAAGCTTTCCATATTCAAACAATTCCAATATGACATAAATGGAGAAATAGGAATATTGTATTCCGATAGGAAAGGGAAACATAGTGAACAAAGGAAAACATAGCAAGACACAAGAAATTTTATAAAGGTGGCCAAGTGTCCACATAGTGCCTAAGTGTGCACAATTATTTCATAAAGGTGGCCAAGTATCCACATAGTGCCCAAGTCTGCACAATTATTTTATAAAGGTGGCCAAGTGTCCACATAGTGCCCAAGTGTACATAATGATTTTATAAAGATGGCCAAGTATCCATATAGTGCCCAAGTGTGCACAATGATTTTATAAAGGTGGCTAAGTTTCCACATAGTTTCCAAGTGTGCACAATGATTTTATAAATGTGGCCAAGTGTCCACAAAGTGCCCAAGTGTGCACAATCAAGGTATAAAGGTAAGTTTTAAGAATGGAACGTATAAACTATTTCTGTTTAATTTCTTGATCACATGTATAATTCTATTAGAATATGTTTCACTTGAAAGAGGATATATGCTTTTATTACATTAACATCTAAATTTATCATGCAATGCTTGCCAATCTGTATTTATGAATAATACTATGGTTTTAAAAATTGAGAATGTAGATGCAAATGTTTTGGTGCTTGAACCCTAGTACATATTAGTGAATTTTTAAACCCTAAATTGTTAAGCTACTGGGAAACTTGTGTTTCTCATTTATATGCTATTATATACTAGATGTGGACGCTTAGCAAATCTGGGGGAGATAGGAGTTCTTTTTGTCAAAGGTTTTTGTAATTCGTTATTTTGGGGTCCTAATCCGAGATATATTTTTGGGTAAGATTAGGACTATTATTTTAGCTGTGTATAGGAAAAGGTAAATGGGAAATTGTTAGGAAAAGGATATGTTAAGGAACTGTCCATCCCCATTATTTGTAAGGGAGTCTGAGTGATACGATTGTTGTCTCCTGACTCCTTATGGATGGGTACTACATATATCCTAGTACCGATTTACAAAGAATGTAACAGACATTATTGGACATTTATTAGTTGTAATATAAAAGTTTTTAAATTTTCACTGTGTTGTAGTATTTTATTTTCGCTGTGCATATGAGACTTGATATGAGCAAAAAGAACCCGAACCTATTCAGCTTAATAAAACTTAATGGTATAAATGCTCAGACGTTAATAATAAAAGGATAAGAATAATTTATCAAACTTATCTATTTACATAAGAGGAATTGTAATCCTAGATAAGGGTGTTACACATATCCATTATAATACCATAAAACGCCCTACTCATCTGATACATACCAGGACCAGTATGAGAAATAAATTCCTAGTGGCTAGACAATCCACTTTTTAAAAGTCTAGTATGTACCACCATAGTGATACGAAAAACATTTCTACATTCTTTACTTTAAAACATAATTTGTTCTATTAGGATGTATATAGAAATCATATAAATGTGTATAGCATGTATTTATGAATATGCATTATAATAATTCACTATGATAGTTCACCATATATGTAGCATTTAAGTATCATGAATATAAAACATTCCATTTGTAAATAAGGGAAGTATTTATCATACATAAGGAAAACATTCATCAGTCATTGAGGAAATATTTATCAATCATAAAGAAAACATTTGTTAGGTATTGGCTAAAAGCCACAGTCAATGAATTACCTTTCATTGGATCGTCTCTTAGACCAATCAAATATGCCTTAACGGATTATCACTTAGACTAATCAAGTATGCCTTAATGGATTGTCTCTTAGACTAATCAAGTATGCCTCAATGGATTGTCACTTAGACTAATCAATTATGCCTCAATGGACTATCTTCTAGACTAATCAAATATCCCGTATTGGATCGTCTCTTGGACCAATCAAATACCTTTTATTAAATTACCTTTCCTAGTAGGTTATTCCCTATATATGGACTAGGATGATTTGGCTTGTACCCATGATTATGCTAAATTCTAAGTAAATTTCTCCCTTTTTATTGGCCACACTAGGTTACACTAACTTAGAATTTGCAATCATCACTATGTTCACACACTTTGTGGAATGCCTAATTACCGTCCCATACTGATAATTGGTAATTTGGTTACAAGCCTATCCACCCTAGAACATACAATGGAAATACTCTCTCTAAGTCCTCTTCCTTTCTATTCTATGTTTTCCTTTTTCAAATCTATGTTTCCCTCTTCTTTCCTCTTGGTCTATCATGATATTATCCTTTTCAATTAATATTACCCTTGTGTGATCATTGACATTTCACAATAATTTACATTGGCATGGAAGGTGGTGTCTCGACCAAGAGGAGAAGTTAAGGGAAATTAAGGTTTTCTCACCTTAAAATTCCCTATCTTCCACACTTTTATTTATGCAAGTATAACTATATCAATTTCCTTCCATCCCCATATAATCTTTACATTTAATTCCATTACACATCAAGGGTTCAAGATGAACTATTAATACTTTCTTCTACCATTTCACTTTCAACATTTCTATGCATACATATAAGTATTCTTTTCTCATAATATACTTATATAAATGCATACACACATTCTCCCCATTCATGGCTATATATTCTCAATGCTAGGATTTCATGATTATGAAAGTTTATACAATAGATAATTCATCAACACATATTTCCTCTTTTCTCTCATGCCTTGACCTAAACCATGATGCACATTTATAAACAAATTTCCATGAAAAGGTCCCTTCATGCTCCTAGCCAAGACACTTAAAAATGGGAAAATGGGATGATTTCAACAAAACATCAATCGTCCTTTTCTCCTTTACTTGTGACCGAGATGCTAGCATGACTATTAGGAAAAATTTAATCAAAATTCCCTTCACAAGCAAACATAGTGCTCTCGGCCAAAGGAAAGAAAAAGGGAAAAGCATGTAATTTCATCAAAGCATCAATTCTCCTTCCCTTCCTTACCTATGACCGAGACAATAGCATGATAATTAGGCAAAAATTTAAGCAAAATTTCCCTTCTTACAAAGTGACATCTTAGCCAAAAGGGGGAATGAAAGAGAATCAACATAGTTTTCATGCAATCTTTTCATTTATCTCATTTTCATCAATAATTAGCCATAAAACACAATTTTCCCAACATAATCATGACAATCCATACATTATAGGATCACTTTCATGAAATGGGGTTTCCACAGAAATGGTAGGCAAATTCTCAAACTTGTCATAAACACTTTAATCAACTCAATCAACACTCATTAATACATCCATACAACATTTTAGGCAATTTCCAATAAAATTTCAAGCATTTGAAGAATGTAGAAAGATGAACATCATTATTCATGGCAACCATGGGAGAGTTTCATAAACTTGAAAATCAACATAAAACATGAAAATAGTGATGTAGGAATTCCAAGCTACCTTGATTTAGCAATAGAAATGGTGTTTTTGGTGATTTTCCTTGGCTTTTCCTTAGATTTTTCCTTCCTCCTCCTTCTTCTTCTTCCTCTCAGTTTCCTTTTCTCTTTCTTTGTTTCATGCCCTCTTTTTCCTTTCAAGAAGGAAATGGTGGCTTTAATTGATTAATGAAAAATTACCAAAATACCCTTGATGTGAAATGACCATTTTACCCTTTCTTTCTCCTATTTTTCCAATTCTAAGAGGAGTTTACCCTCTCATGTAATTTCATAAATCATTTGGATGAAATGTCCATTTTGCCCTTATGACAAAATTACCATTTTTCCCTTTAAGCCAAAATGATTATTTTACCCTTAATTTGGCTTTATAATTTTTAAGAAGTGTAGGGAGATAACCTTCATGAAATTTTTTATAATATTTTTAGATGAAATAACTATTTTTACCCTTAAGGTAAAAATTACTATTTTACCCTTGGGTGAAATTACCATTTTGCCCCTAGGATATTTTCCTAAGGTCATCATAGCTTCCAAATATTTTTTCCTAGATATTTTTTGACGTAATCATTGCATTTTTAGATATTTTGAGACGTCATGATTACGCGTCATAAATGCACTAGATATTTTAGAGGTGTAATGATTACACTTTAGATATTTTAAGGAACTTTTTCCTTTTCACTTTAGTCCCCAAAGTTTTCTTTCAGTTTAGTACCTATCACATCTTTGGAAACCTAAGGCAAATAAAACATGAATTTTTTTAGGTATGCAGCCATCAAATTTAAGAATTAATAATATTCTTAGGAATATAAAAAGGCGGATATTACATTTTCAATACCAAGCTTAACTTCAGCACTGCTTATCGTCCGAAAACTGATGGGCAGACTAAAAGAACCATATAAACTCTAGAAGATATGCTTAGGGCTTGTGCTTTAGAACAGAAAAGGAGTTAGGATACGAATTTTCCATTAGTGGAGTTTGCCTATAATAATAGTTTCCACTCTAGCATAGGAATGACTCTTATGAAGCCCTGTATGGGAGGAAGTGTAGATCACCTTTGTGTTAGTTTAAAGTAGGAGAAAGAAAATTGCTAGGACCTAAACTAGTACAGCAAACTGTAGACCAAATAAGAATGATTAAGGAGAAGATAACTAAAGCCCAAGATAGATAGAATAGTTATGCTGATAGGAGAAGAAGACCACTAGAATTTGATGAAGGAGATCATGTTTTCCTCAGGGTTTCTGTAACAACCAAAAAGTTTTCAAAAGATAAAACCTAATTTTTATGCTAATTCCAATCAAATGAAACCTGGCATGACTTTTGAGGATGGTGATTTGAAACGAAAGGTTTTTCGAAGTCAAAAACACGATCGAATGGAAAGAAACGCAATCCGGCGATCAAAAACTGACAGACGATGTTTCATGCATCAATTTCACTGACGGAGGCCAAAACTTTCGTATAGAAATGTGTGCCAACATCTGGAAGGATGCCAACACCCTAAAGTATCCCCGGGTGGTCTGAGAAAAGTCAGAATCGCCCCCGGAGGCTTTAAATTATCCGGATTCCCTTTATTTCTCTCAAATCTCTCTCTCTCCTCACCACACTTTCTCTCTCTTCTCTCTCCTCCTTCCACCACCGTGCACCGCCACCACAGCCACCGTGGGCCACCACCTGGCACACCAATCGATAGCCCTCACCACCCACAACCTCCAGCAACCACCCACAGCAACCAAAGGCCGCCAACGTCGTCGAAAATGCCACTTTTCTCCTCTACCGCGCGAAAACTTCGCCAGCTCAGATCGCCACCATCCGTCACCGTTGGCCATCACTGCCCCCACCACCATGTAGCCTAAGCTACCAGCTTCCTCCATTAGCTCATCGACGTTAAACGGAGGCTAGACGCGCCCGGATTGAGGCAATCTCCGTCCGACGTGCGTGAATCTTTGTGGCTAGAAAACGCCATTCAAACGGTTGTGAACCGCCGTGCCACCACTATATTCGGACTCCTGGACTTGCGGTCTTCACCGTGGTGTAATTTTTGAGGCAAACTGCACCCCTCCGCCGTGCGCCGCCGTGCCGGAGTTTCTGGTCGTGCATTGGGAGAAATCGAGACCACCCTGAGACAGAATTTCATCATCTGATCACATTGGTAAGGTTTGATTTCCCAAAAAATGATGATATCTGATTGAAATAGTTGTCGAACGTAATTATGCAATAAATTGACCTAGGTATTAGGGCAACCAGACTTAAAATTGTTAAACGGATGACGTGACAAGTTTGAATATTCAATTTAATGTCCATGAAATTAATTGGGCTCAGAAATTGAGACTACGTGAAGTTATGAATCGATTTGGAGCGACAAGAGACTAGGTAGGATAATTTACACTTCCCAAACCCTAGATTTGACTTAGTGGATACCTGAACGATTTAGATTATTTGCATGGATTTGTGTGCTGATTTCAATGGAATAAATTGCATGCCTGTGTGCTGAAAACCCTAATTGCATGTTAGACGTGTTGTTTATCGAGTTTAGATACCCTTAGGATGGATTCACTTAGGGTAGGGTATTTGATAGCCGGTATGGGACGGCCGTTAAGTATCCCGAGTACAGGGAGCTTTTAATTGACATTGTTTTTACTTGATTTATCCTGTACTGCGTTAGGGATCTCGCACTAAATCAGGACGACCCTAAGAAAGGTTTAAGGAGTATAAGGGGGGATAGCCTACACGGGGAAACGTTGTGATTTAGGCGTAATACCCTAGAACCCTGAGGAATAGCCGATCATGTGCATGTGAGTTCCAATAGACTGTATGAGGATGAGAATTGGCGTATGTGCACATGCTAGGGGACGCCCTAGATGTTGATTCTCACCTGGTCCTTGAGTGAGTGATTGGTGTTACAAATCACACTCACAATATAGGCTTGATTCGGGTGATTGGTGTTACGGATCACACCCAACGATAAGAGAGGTATTCTCTCTAGATGACGTGCAATTAGATGATGATTTAGACTTGGTTACAGCAGATTTGTGACCAACGTGGATTTAGATACACCAGGCATGGGATTTTACTTGATTTTGATTATTGATTTTCAACGAAATGGATTTTTATGACTTTGACTAATTGCTACAATTTCCATGTGATAAAACGATTTTAAAGATAAGGTATTTCACTATTTTCGAGCTGATTTCGGAAAGATGATTTCGGTGTTCGCACCGCTGAGTATTCAGCCAGATTTTGAATTGTATTTGAACTGTAAATTATTCTTCTGGGATTTTATATCTCACCAGGTTGTTTACTCAGATGAATAGAGACAGGGACAGGAACCCAGACGATAGCTGATGATGCCTTGGTGATAAATAAGAGAATGACTTAGTTTAGGCTTGAATTGGCTTGTATATATATTTCGATGATGTTGCTGTATATGGGTTTCTGTCATTTATGTTTTCTGTTGTTGTTGGATTGACTGTATATGTATAAAATAGGTGACTATTGTATTTTGGGTATGCTCGAAATACAGAGGAAACTCTGCCAGATTTTCGGTAGGGTTTACTGCTGTAAACTGATGAATTTAAGTTGGAATGTATATGAATGTATGATGTGATGTATATATGGATTTTAGATTTCATTCCAGAGTAATTTATAATGTATGTATGTATAATTAGTTAGCTGCGTGTGAATTAGGGTTGAACGAAATCCGAATGGACAACGGGAAGTCTATTTGGGTTACGCTCAACCAATAGCGATCCCCTGACATTCCCACATCGGGAATAACTATGTAAATCAACCTATATGCTTTCGCTAATCAGATAAGTATCGCATATGTTGTATTAGGGGGTCGTTACAGTTTCCCCAATTACTGGTATTAGTGGAGCTATTAAGTCCAGGAAACTAAATCTTAGATACATTAGACCATTCCAATTTTGAAAAGAATTGGTTCATCTGCATACTAGATAGCTTTACCCCCATTTTTGTCCAATCTCAATAATGTTTTTCATTTTTTTTAATTTTGCAAATATATGCACGATCCTTCACATATTCTTGACACTAGTACAATACATCTCAAAGATAATTTGAAATATCATCCTAAACCTTTGAGAATCATTAGTACCAAAGTCAAGTAGTTAAGGAATATGACGATTCCACTAGCGAAAGCACTATGGGATCAGTCGTTGCCACAAGAAGCCACGTGGGAGAAGGAAGAAGATATGAGAAATATAACACCCCAATCTTATAGCTTTTTCTTGTAAATATTTCTTTTGATAAACTCTCTAGCTATAATACTGGTGTGCTACCTTTACTTTAGTCCTTGATTAATTTTCTAAGTAAATTTAATTTTTTTTCCATTGAATATATGATTGATTGATTAGGTTTGGAAGTCATTACGCAGATTTCATGCATATGGTATACAGCAGAAGACTAAATAATTTAAAACATCCATTATGTAACAACACAGCGGGAATTTAAAATGTCATCACAAATATTCCATTTCATTAACTATTTACGACAACGTCATATACTTATATTTCAGAATATGTAAAGTTTATACTATTTCTTAGGGTAAGTAGGCAACAAACCTACCACTCAGACCCTTTACAAAATTTCCTACTAGTGGATTAACTTTTACATATCCAGACATATATGCCCATCTCATTATATACATCCAAAAATGACTTATCCTAATTCCATCCCCAAAATATAAGAGAATTAGGATAAAATGGGCTAGATTATACTTATATACATCATATCCAAAAAGAAACATATTTATCAACCCCTCTACAGAGGAGAGACTTCCATTACTGTTATTACATATATGTTCTGAAAAATTGTGAAAGAACCCAACCAAGGAATTTCTACCAATGCCACGTCTACTTCAGTCCAAATCATGTAATGTGCCATCTGATACATACCAGGTATAAATATGAGAAATAAATTCTCAGTAGCTAGACAACCCTCTTTCTTTTCAAAACCATTTGGCATGTACCACCATAGTGATATGAAAAATAGTTCTACATTCTTTATTTTAAAACACAGTATGTTCTACTGGGTAGCAACATATGAATCATATAAATATGTATGGTATGTATTGATGAGTATGCAAGATGATATTTTATCATAAAAGTTCACCTTGTATGGCATTTCATTTCAGTATCATAATCAGAAAACATTTCTAGTTAGAAAATAGTTTTAGTCATAAATAGGGAAAACATATTCATCATATATCAAGAAAATAATTATCAATCATAAGGAAAACAATAATCAATCTGTGGCTAAAAGTCATATCTCTGTGAAAGGAAGAGAGACTTAAGAGTATCGGGAGAGTACCCAGTGAACTACTCCACGTACTACTGCTTGCATGAGTGAGTTAATTTATTTCCATTCAATGTGAAACTATTCTATCATTGGTACTATCTATAACACCTTAATCTTATAGCCTTTCTTTATAAATAATTTTTTATAATAAACCACTTAGCTATAAGACTGGCATGTTATGCTTACTTTCGTCATCGATTGCTACCCGAGTAAAAAATTTTCTTTTTCCAAGTTTATCTATTTATTAATTGAATTAGGTTTGGGATTATTTACTCAGTATTACATTCATACAATACACAGTGGCAAAACTAAATAAATAATCAAATATAATTACAACATCATAAATAAAACTTGCATATATTTGCATTTTCTACCTATTTACAATAAATAAAACATCATTTAATGCATATATTTTCGGATATGCGTGCTTCTACTACTAATACTAGGGTAATCAGGCAACAAACTTGCCACTCAGACCCTTTAACAAAAATTCCTACTAGTGGATATCTTTTACATATCTTGACATATATGCTCATTTCTTATATACATCCAAATAACTTTTATTCACATCCCTCTACTAAGGAGGGAGTTTCTTTAATGATTACTACATACATAGCTTAGATCCCCATAAGAGAACCTAAAAGAGAATGTCTATGTATGCCATCTTAACTTTGAGCCATACCATAAACCTTGGCATCTGATACATGCCAGATACAAATGTGAGAAATAATTTCTTAGTGGCTTTACAACCTTATCTTTTAAATTAATCTAACATATACCATCATACTAATATAGAAAATAGTTTTACATTCTTTATTAAAATTTTCTCTCTTATTTTATTGGAGTAAATGAATAATTTCCTTTAATATGAATGGCATACATATATGAATATATAATGTGACAATTTATTATGACAATTCTAACCATTCACCTTATACAATTTACCAATATCAGAATCACAAGAAACAATTGCTAAATATAGGGAAATGATTCATTATTCATAGGAAAATAGATATCAGTCATAAGGAAAACTATAAATAATCTATGGCTAAAAGCCAAATCTCTAAGAAAGAAAGACTTAAAAGTATCAGGAGAGTCACCCAGTGAACTACTCCACGTACCACTACCTATATGAGTGAGATAATTTTCTAAACTATGTGACAATTCTACCACGGGTACTGTCTAAGGCATCCCCCAGTGGATCTGAGTACCTATGCTGGTTACTGTCTTTTGACAGATACTATGAAAATTAAGCTCACGGGATCACTGCTAACTGCGCAGATCATTTCCTCTCCCCTTTTGGGGCAGATCATAATGCTATGGAATCACCACCTCTCTATTGGTGGATCATTTTCCTGGTACGTTACTTCCTATATATATTCTAAGATTACATGGCTTGTACCCATGATTATTCTAAATTCCAAGTAAATATCTCCTTTTAATTTGGCCATCTAGGCTACACTAACTTAGAATTTGCAATCATCATGATATTTTTTTTCTAAAATATTTATTCTGAGTGGATGTTTTACCATCCATATTTATGACACAACCGTGGAATGCCCAACGGTCATCCCATACCGACAATTGGTCACTCGGTTACAAACTAGTCTATTCTAGAATATATATTGGAACTACTTCCTCTAAGTTTTCTTTCTTACATTTCTATGTTTTCCTTTCTTGCTATGTTTTCCTTTCTTTGTCTATGTTTCCCTCTTTCTTTCTTTAATTTGTCATGATACTATAATTTCATAAATTATTACCCTTATACTAATTTCATGGTCAAATTGTATAGAAATAAGGATGTTAATCTCGACCAAGGGAAGAAACCAAGGAAAAATAACAATTTCTTGCTTTAAAATTCCTAATTTCCTCTCTTGCCATTATATATCATAGTTACATAATATTCCATTCCATTTCTATACAATTTTCCATGTTATGTTTTATCTCATAAGGTGAACATTAAAAACTTTCTTTTTATCTCATTATTTCATTCCATTTTCAATCTATTTGTACATACCTAAAATCAATTCTCCTTCCACAAAATTCCTATAGGTATGTACACAAAATTTTCCCCCATTCTTAACATAAATTACAATTGCTAAGAATTCATGATTTTGAGGGTTTACATGTTAACTAAGCCATTAATCCATTATATATATGTGTGTGTCTATTGGTTCTTTTTTTCCATGTCTTAACCAAAATCATAATTTATATATTGTTATAAATTTTTCACAAAAAAATGCCTCCATATTTTTGGTCAAGACTGTAACAGCCCATATTTTCTTGATTAGTCTAAACTGATGCTTCCTCGATTAATTGCATTAATTTTCTTGTGTAGCTTGGTTTTTGGAATAAATGGAAACATTTTCTTATTTGCAGTTCTTGATATATTTAACATGCTTGCCTTAGTTTCCTTTCTACTAGCCGAAGCACTAAAGAAGAGAAGAGTATAGCCAATTCAAGAATTTCATGCATGCTCAATTGTTGAAGAATAAAGCATTCCAAATATATATATGTATGTATGTGTGTGTACATGTGCAAGTGGGAAAGACAAGGGGTAAATAATATCCAAATTCCTATACCCATATGGCAAGGGGGAAGAGAAAAATAAAAATGGCATTAAGCCTCCTTCCTCCCCTTTAGCCTTAATCTTAAGTGGCTAATGGGTAATAGGAGAATGGCAATGGATAATGGGTTGCACTTGATGACATGTGAGACTATGGAATAATAATCAAGAAAGGAAAAAGAGTGCATAATTTAAATACACAATATAATGTAACATGGTGTGTGGCGTGTGGAAGGAGAAATTTATGATCTCCTTCCCTTCCTTCCTTACTTGACCGAATGAACAAGGAAAAGGATGCAGCTATGATTGAATAAAAACCATGTAAGATGAAATGTGACTCCCTTCCTTCCCTCCTTTAACGTGTCCAAGGGGTTAACCTGAGAGTGCAAGGAAAGGTAAAGTGTACTTTAAGGTGCAAATGCAACCATGAAATGTTAGTAAGGAAAAATAGGGCAGTGTTCCACTTTACTTGGCCAAGTAGGATTACCCAACTAGCAAGCAAGGTGGGCTGTACTTGAAGTACATTTGTAGCTATGAAATCTTAATTACATACACACACTCATGGTACAAGAGGAAGGGAGAGAAGTGTGGGAGATGAAGATGCATGGTTTCCCTCTCTCCTTCCCATTGACTTGCCTAAGTAGCCAAACCAAGGAGTGCAAGGAAGTGTATCTAGGGGTACACATGTAGCATAAGACAACTAAAACTAAACAAAAGAAAAGAAAAAGAGAGAAAGTGCAGTGTGAAAATAGGGAATTTGGAAGTTATATTGTTGATATGAGAGCATGCACTAAAACCACATGGCAAGCTACCATTAGGGAAAGGAAAGAAATATATATAACATTTAAACATGAAGATGGCATGTCTTCCTTCACCCTTTCCTTAAAAATAGCTGAGTGAGATACACCAAACGTGCAAGCAAAGCAAATGGAACTAAAGCACATGTATGGCCGAATAGAAATGGAAGGGGGAAAGAAAGAGTAGCTTGGATGTTAGCTAAAATACAAAGGTAGAAATAGAAATAGGGCTGCACTAAGGCTACACCAAAATCACACGTGGAGCTAGTGGATAATAGGAATAATTAAGAGTAAAGAGGAGAAGTAAAAATGCATGAGGGAAAGGAATTAGAAATTGTATTTTTAATACACAGATGCATGCACATGTGACCTAAGTAAAGAGACAAGAGGAGTTGAGATTGCCTTTTTGACATACATGCAACACACACACGGGAAGAAAGAAAAGAGAGAGAGCATCCCACACCTTAGAATATACACACCTACACATTCAGACAAGGCAAAGAGAGAGAGAGAATTAGACGAGTTGGCAACATACAAGGCAAGAGGGAGATCAAAGGAAGGGCTAAGATCACTTCATCCTTGTCATCTTTAAGGTAGGTTAGTAATTCTTAAATTTTTGTTCCATGGTTTAATCTATATTCAACAAGTTTTCAAGCTTTCATGGGACCTTATTTTCTCTCCTACATTCTTAATGGTATGAATGTCATAATGGCCAAGCTTGTATGATAACTTGGTTATGTTTTAGATGTATATGTTGCCACTTTCATGACAAAGACTGTTGGGGTAAATTTTAGCATGTACAATGAAAGATCTAGAAATGAGATAGGCAAAAATAAGGCACTTTTGAATGGTTAATATATGTGTAAAGCTATGGACGTTTAAATGGAGAATTATAGCTAGAATGTAGTGCTAAAATTTTAATGTTTTCTTGTTGGTATGCTAATTGCAAGATATGAATTTACTTGTCTAGAATTGCCTAAGCTAGATTACAATTCGGTTTGGTTAAGGAAAAAGATGGAATTATGATCAATTAAGATATGGCAATTGGAATATAGAGAGTTGACTTTGACCAATAAAGATCCACATTACTAATGGGACGTAAGAATTAAATATGTGTAACCAACAGTTTAGTATGCAAATTGAACCAAGGATAAGTAGAAAAAAAAGGGAAATATGTCCATTTGCACATTGGAGTAAAATGGTGAAGATTTAATGTTTAATTGTGTTTTATGGATATATTAGAAATTAAATAAAATAAGATTGGTGAAAGAATATAAAGTGTTCACCTAGCATCCTTTTGTGTAATGTTTAGATGAGGGAATATGTGTTGATTATGGAAAAGAGAATATACCATTTTAATAGAATTATTTAAAGTATAGAAAAAGTAAAATTTAAGTGGTAAAATATTCAATTTTCTTGAATTTCCCTTAGGCCAAAATCATGAAATTCTCCTTTGAAAATTATTAAAATTTTATAAGAGCTTTATATTATTATTATTATTTCAAGAATGGAGAATTAAATTGATTTAGGCAACATTATCATAAATAAGTCTGAAAAAGAGATTAAAAAGGGATAAAAAGCTTTCCATATTCAACAACTCCAATATGACAACGTTAACATGCACAAGAAATTTCATAAGGTGGCCAAGTGTCCACAAAAGTGCCCAAGTGTGCACAAGAATTTTTATAAAGGTGACCAACTGTGCACAAGAACTTTTATAAAGGTGACCAAGTGTGTATAATTGCCCAAGTGTGAACAAGAAATTTTATAAAGGTGGCAAGTGTCCACAAAGTGCCCAACTGTGCACAATTATTTTATAAAGGTAGCCAAGAGTCCACATAGTGCCCAAGTGTGCACAAGAAATATATAAAGGTGGCCAAGTATCAATATAGTACCCAAGTGTGCATGATTATTTTGCAAAGGTGGCCAAGTGTTCACATAGTGCCCAAGTGTGCATAACTAATGTATAAATATAAGTTTTAAGAATGATAAGCATAAATGATTTTTGTTCATTTTGTGATAACATGCTAATAGCATGCAAAGATTTTTTACTGGAAAAAAATATTATTTTACCACAGTGACATTTCCAATGATTATACAATGCTTGCCAATTTGCATTTACGAATAATGCTATGTTTTAAATACTAAGAATGTGGAAGTAAACATTTTGATGCTTGCACCCTGATACATATTAGTTGATTTTTAAACTCTGAATTGTTAAGCTAATGGGAAACTTGTGTTTCTCATTTTTATGCTAATATGTATCAGATGCGGATGCTTAATAGTGCCAGGGAAGATAGAAGTTCTCTTTGGTCAAAAGAAATTTTTTTGTAACCTCTTATTTTTGGGTGCTGGTTCTAGATGTATGTTGGGATTAGAACTAGGACTATTATTTTGCTTGTGTATATGAAAGGGGAACGAGAAATATATTATCTGAAGGATGTAATGAACATTAATTATTGGACATTTATCAATTGTAATATAAAAGTTTTAAATTTCTACTGTACAGTATAGATTTTTAATTCTGCTGTGCACAAGAGATTTAATCTGAGCAAAAGATCCCGAACCTAATCCACTTAAACAAGACTTAATGGTATAAGTGCTTAGACTTAATAATAAAAGGATAAGAATAATGTACCGAACTTATTTGGTTACATCAAAGGGATTGTAATACTAGATAAGGGCGTTACAAAGACATTAGCATGAAGAGAATGGGATAATTTTAACAAAACAACAAATTTCCCTCTTCCCTTACTTGTGACCAAGAAGCCTTCAGAATACATAGGAAAAATCAACAAAACCTCTTTTCCACATCACTAGCATGCTTTCGGTCAAGTGGATGAGGAAGGTAAAACCATGTGCTTTTGTCCTAAAATAAATTCTCCTTCCCTTCTTCCCCTTTCACCAAGACATTATCATGAAAAACTAGGCAAAATTTTTAGCAAAGTTCTTCCCTTTCACAATGGGAAGGAAATGGGAATCCATATGGTTTTCACCAAATCTTTCCATTTATCCCATTTTCATCATAAATGAGTCATGAAACACCATTTACCCAACAAAATCATGTTCATTCAATAAATATTTATGCATCATTCAAAATAAGGGAAACATATTGTAGGATAGTAAACAGGCCTTTAATTCCTCATCATTTCCCCTTGGGATGCAGTGCATGCAACGTACTCTCATGTCATGTGCTCAGATTTATGCATATACATTTAAAACATATAAACTTTACAATGTAGGATGTTCATTCCTCATCATTCTCATCATAACTTTCATATGAAACATATTGTAGGATAGTAAACAGGCCTTTAATTTAAACATATGAGCAGGAAAATAACACATCATAAGAGTTATCGGGAGCGTTGCCAGTGAACAACTCCACATACCACTACCTATATGCATGAGTTTGTGACTATTCAACCACCCTTTAGTTATAACTCTAGCTTTAACTGTAACATTAGCTTTAACTTTAACCTTTTTGTACATTCTGAGGCATCCCTTAGCCAGATCTGAGTACCATATCATAACCAGCGGGATAGTTGTTAACTCTAACCAATGTCTCCCTTCCCTTTATGGGGCTGGTTATCAACTCATGGGGATCACTATCAACTCTACCTAGATTATTTCTTCTACACCCTTAGGTGAGTTATAAAATTATGGAACCACCATCCCTTTTTGATGGATCACAGTCCCAGTATGCTATTCTCTAGCATATCCACTAGGGTAACTCGGCTCATGTCTATGGTTATGCTAACTCTAAGTATGTGTTTCTTAAATGACCTGTGAAAGATGACACTAACTTAAAGTTTGCAACCATCACGATATTTTCAAAATCATCTAAGTTAAAGTGGATGTTTAACCATCCTAATTCATGGCACAACCGTGGAATGCCCAATAGCCATCCTGTACTGACAATCGGTCACTCGATCATGAGCCTATCTACCACTAAGCATACACTTGGAATACTCCCCTCTTTCCTCTTATGTGTTCTTCTCTCTTTATTTCACTATCATAAGGATCTCCTCATCCAAGTGACTCATGACTCTATCCTTTATATGTACCCACTACATCCCAGGTTTAGATCATTAGTTTTAGTGAGATTTTAGGTTAAAATGGTCATTTAAGCTCATTAAATAAGTCAAAGAGTGGCGTCATTGCTCTCTTCTTGTGATCGGTTGCTAGGTCAGTGATCACTGCTAGGTCACTATCCAATTTCCCCTGTCTTGGCTAGAGCTATTAGTCGGCTGTTAAGGGCTTAGCAGTCGACTTCTATCCTTGATAGTCAACTCCTAGGGGCTGGTAGTCGATTGCTAACTTTCTAGAAAATTTTTAGGAGAATAAAGAACATGGTAGTCGACTTCCAGAGGGTTGGCAATTGGCTGCTAGCATTTTGTCTTGCTTTTCTAGGTAGATGATGAACACAATAATTGGCTTTTAGGGCTGGCAGTCATTTTTTAGTGTTCAATCTGTTCTAAAAATCAGTATTTCACCTAGATTTTTGCCCCAAAAACATATTCTCAAACCTTGTTCTCAAACAATGAACTTGAAGCTAACATTTAGGCATCATATAACCCTTATAACAGACCCAAAACTCCACTTAACATTTCTCAAGCTAAGATCAAACCATATTTTTACACTTAAGGCATAAACCCACTTTCACAATCAATGACAAGCATAAATGAGTAAAACTTAATCAGCAAGCATTACCCAATAGCAGTTAAAAATATAGAGAATGTAGGTTTAAACACTAAACTTAACTCAAACATTCATAAATCATATTTTTCCAAGAAAATTTGAACATAAAAAAAAAAAGGTTTAGGTTGAGTTGCTACCTGGATTTAATTAGAAAATATGCATGTATGATGTGCTAGAAGGTTCTTCCCTTGCTGTAGGACTAATTCCCAGCCTTAAATTTGTCTTTCCTTCTGTAAATCTCCTCCTCTTTGCCCTAACTTAGCCCTTTCTCTCTCTACTTGCCCTTATCTTTCCTTCTATAGAAGTGGCTGAAGATTGGAATGTGTATTAGGGTTTTAGGGCTCCTAAAATATAATACCCCCTTAGTTGCATTCTGGTCCTTGTCCCATTTCATGAATTTTTCCTAGCTAAACTTTCCCCTTTCAATAGGGTCCTTAGTCACCTCTTAACTCAACATTTATTTCTTTCCAACTAAGTGCTTGTACTAATGCAATTACATGCAATTAATGTAACATACACATGCATTAAACTTAAATTAGCAATTATTAGACATCTCTTAACCATATTAGGAGCGAATGTTACATTTCTCCCCTTATTTGAAATAATTTTGTCCTTGAAATTATAACGTACCTTTTCGAACAAATCTGGATAGGACTTTCTCATATCCTCTTCCTTATCCCATGTCACCTCTTGTGGAGATGACTGATCCTATATGACCTTAACTAAAGGGTTAACTTTGTTCCTCAATTGCTTGACCTCATTCCCGATAATCGTTAAAGGTTTTGGATGATAAGCTAAATTTTCTTTTAACTGTACTATACTGGCTTTAAGAATATATGATGGGTCATGGATATATTTTTTGGAGTTGCGAGACATGGAAAACATCATGGAGGTTCAATAGGAACGAAGGTAAGGCTATATAATAGGTTGATTAACCAACACTTCTCAAAATTTGGAATGGCCCAATAAATCTTGGATTTAACTTTCTGGACTTAATGGCTCTACTTATACTAGTAACCAACATGATCCTCTTCATCGAATTCTAGTTCTCTCCTTCTCTTATCAGTATACTTCTTTTGTCTATCTTGTGCCCTAGACATCTTATCCCTGATCATCTTGATTTGGTCGGTGGTTTGTTAAACCAACTTTGGTCTGAGCAATTGTCTTTCCCTTGCCTCAAACCAACACAAGGGTGTTCTACACTTCCTCCCATACAAAGCTTCATAGGGTCCCATCCCTATACTAGAATGGAAACTATCATTGTATGAGAATTCTATCAATGCTAGGCTTTGGTCCCAACTCCCCTTATGCTCTAAGGCACATGACCTAAGCATATCCTCTCAGGTTTAGATAGTCCTCTCTATTTTTCCATCCGTTTAAGGATGATAAGTGATACTCAAGCTTAACCTAGTACTAAAAGCTTCTTGGAAGGATCTCCAAAATCTATAGGTAAATCTAGGGTCTCTGTTTGATACAATGCTCATAGGGTCCCATGAAGTCTCACTATCTCTTGAATATACAAATGGGCTAGTTTTTCTAAGGAGAAATTGATCTTAATGGGTAGGAAATACACAGACTTAGTTAATCGGTCTGCTATCACCCAAATAGCATCATTTCCTACCTGAGTCCTGGGCAAACCTACCACAAAGTCTATGGAAATCTTATCCCACTTCCACTCAAGGATATCTAGAGGTTGCAACAACCCAGCAAGTTTCTGATGTTCGATCTTCACTTGCTGACACACTAAGCACTTAGTGACATACTCAATGATGTGATTTTTCATGCCTGGCCACCAAAATTTTCCCTTCAAGTCTTAATACATCTTAGTGGCACCAAGGTGAATGGTATAAATTCTCTTATGAGCTTCTTCTAAGATTTTCTCCCTTAATTCCCCTAAACTCGAGACATAAATCCTATTTTGGAAGGTCATTATCCTATCAGCCTCCTTATGGAATTCCTTTGGGTCCTTCAGGGACTTTAAGAATTAATCTTCCTTTTAAGCCTCTAGGATTTGAGTTATAAGGTCTCACTCAATCTATAATTCACCTAGACATATTCTATCTAGTAGCACCAATGTGAATAAGCTCAAATTTCTAAAATTTTCTATCAGACTCATCTCACTCACCATCATTTGAGCTATATAGAGGGATTTCCTACTTAAGGGCATCCGCCACAACATTAGCTTTGCTTGGATGGTATCTCAGTTCAAAGTCATAATCCTTTATGAATTCCATCCACCTCCCCTATCTCATGTTTAGCTCCTTCTGGTCAAATAGGTACTTAAGACTTTTATAGTCACTAAATACCTCAAACCTAGACCCATAAAGGTAGTGCCTCTGAAATTTCAAGGCAAACACTATGACTGCTAACTCTAGGTCATGAGTGGGGTAATTGTACTCATAGGGCCTTAATTATCTAGAAGAGTAAGCCACTACTTTCCCCTCTTGCTTCAAGACGCGCCCTAAACCTTTCTTGGATGCATCGCAGTATAGCTCAAACTTATGCAAAGGATTTGGAATAATTAATACAGGTACAGTAGTCAACATTTTTGTTAGGGTTTGGAAGCTATGCTCACATTCAGAATCCTACCGAAATGGAACATCCTTCCGGGTCAACTTGGTCATTGGCATCGTTATTTGTGAAAACCCTTGGATAAACCTTTTCTAGTAGTCGGCTAATCCGAGGAAACTATGAATTTCAATCACCGTTGTAGGTCTCTCCCAATTAACCACCACTTCAATCTTACTTGGATATACTGCTACCCATCCTTGGTAATCACATGCTATAGGAATCTCACTTCCTCTAACTAGAATTCACACTTCTCGAGTTTGGCATACAGCTGTTTCTCTTTAATAACTTGCAACACAATCCTAAGGTGTTGTTCATGCTCTTGTCTATTTCTAGAATATATAAGAATATCATCAATGAACACTACCACGAATTAATCAAGGTAAGGTCTAAAAATGTGATTCATGTAATCCATCAAAATAACAAGAGCATTGGTCAAACTAAATGGCATTACAAGAAATTCATAATGCCCATACCTAGTTCTAAAAGTGGTCTTAGGTATATCATCACTTCTCACTATGATTTGATGGTACCCCGACCTCAAATCGATCTTAGTGAACACAGCTACTCCCCTTAGTTGATCTAACAAGTCATTAATCCTAGGGAAGGGATATTTGTTTTTCACAGTCACTTTGTTCAATTGCCTATAATCTATGTACATTCTTATAGTCCCATCCTTTTTCTTCACAAATAACACCGGTGCTTCTTATGATAAGGCACTGGGCCTAATGAATTGCTTTTCTAGGAGCTCTTCTATTTGCATCTTCAACTCACTTAATTATAAGGGAGACATCCTATAAGGTGTTATAGAGATTAGTCCTGCCTCAGGGACTAACTCTACAGAGAATTCTACTTCTCTCTCTGGTGGAAGACTAGAGATATCCTTGGGAAAGATATTAGGGAACTCTCTAACTATGGGGATACTATCAAGCTTATGCTGACTCTTAACCTCAGAAGAATAGAGGAAACATAATTGTTGGATCTTTTCCTCTGTAACCCTATTCATAGGTATAGTGTCCATAAAAGTCAGACTCCTCAAAACAATTTAAAACTACCTTATTAAAAGATAGCCAATCTATTCCAAGAATAACATCTAAGTCCACAAAAGGCAGACAAATAAGGTCAATAACAAAAGGTTTACTTTCAACAATAATAGGCAATTTAGGCAAGTCAAATAAGTCAATACATGTTTTCCATTCGCAGTAGAAATGGATAATTCATATTGGAGTTTGGTTATGGGTAAACTGAGTCTTTCCACGCATTTATGGGAAATGAAGAAATGAGCGGCGCCAGAATCAAAAAATACAATTAGAGAAACATCATTCATAAAATACTGACCTTTAATGGAATTTTCGGACTGGTCTACCTCTTTTCCCTTGAGGGTATAGACTCCCCCCTAGTCAGAGGCTTAATGACCTCGGCTGGTTTCTTCCACAGGGAGCACTTATTGATGAAATGACCTAACTTATAACACTTGTAGCAGACATTCTGTCCTAGTAGACATGGTTTATCCCCATACTTCCATCCATACTAAGGCAACTGTCAGAAGCAGTTTGCCCCACCATAGGCTTCTTCCTTAACTGGGCTTTACCTAATTTGCTCTCTTTTCCTTGGCAAAGTTCGGCTATGATCTCCTCTTAAGGGGGTTAAACTCTTTCTTCCCCTTCCCAATCTTTGCTAGACTCTTGGAAACTATGCGGCACTTGTTAGCTAATATAGCATAGTTCCTTATCTCTAACGGGGCCACAGTGCTCCTCAATTTCGGATTCAGCCCAACCTGTAAGTGCATGGCCTTTTATGCTTCATCCTGCCTCAACTACAGATAGGAGGAGAACATAGATAGCTCCTTAAACTTTTCCAGGTAATCATCAAAGGACATGGAGCCCTATCTTATCTTCATAAATTCTATCTCCTTCTCATTCCTTGTACTTTAGGGGAAGTATTTTTCCAAGAATACCTCCTTAAAAGAATCCCAAGTGATTTGGACTCCTTGGACCTCCATCAACTGCTTAGCTCCCTTCCACCAATGCTCAGCCTCTCCAGCCAGTATATATGTGGAGAACTGAAACATTTGGGCCACTGTACTTCCTAGAATAGTAAATAACTTCTTTATCTATACCAACCACTCTTCTTCCATCTTCAAGTTAAACTTGCCCCTAAAAGAAAGAGGTTTGGCTTTTTGAAACTCAAACCACCCATAGTAGGCCTGATCCTCACTTGTTCACCCTTAAGGTTAAGGTTTCAGTTCACATTTTGAACGTCCTGCATCTACTAGAGAACCTCAACGGTAGTAGCTGCTTGTTGAATGGTAGCAGCTGTAACATCCGCTCTAATTATGATTAAAGAGATTATTGATAATTGTAAATTTAATGTTTAATGATTGTGTATGTTGAATTAGTGTATATAGTTGCATTAGCCTAGGGACTAAATTGAAAGGAAATACATGAAGGTTTAGCAAGAGGTGGCTAAGGACTAAATAAAAAAGGAAAAAGTAAGTGAGGCCAAGGTTACAAAGTAGCTCAGGCACTAAAATCCAATAACCTAAACTATCCTTAAACCCTAGCTAAAGCCCTAAGCCCCACACACGTCCAACCTTTAGCATTTCTAGAGAGAGAAGTAGAAGGGGCGAGTAGAGAGAAAAAGAGGCGAGTTAGGGCAAAGGAGGGAGATTCTAAAGGAAAAAAAGTAGATTCAAGGCTAGGAATTAGTCTTAGAGCAAGAGGATAGTCTTCCTAACACATTCCACACATATATTTGCAAGGAATCAAAGTAGCAATTCATCCTAAACCCCTCTCTTTTCTGAAAAGTTTATTGTTATTCAAAAAGTATGAATTTTTGAATATTTAAACTGAGTTTAGGGTGAAACCTACATTCTGTATGCTTTTTCTATTTCTATGGGATACTGTGTTGCTAAATGTATGCTCATATATGTTCTTGTAATGGATTGGAAGGGCTAGGTTGTGTTCATCTAGAGATATAGACTATTTTTCCTAGAATGTACCATGTTTGAGCTAATGGTTGAGAAATGTTCAATAAGAAATAAAGTTTGTGATAGGAAAATTAAGCTCATGTGTTTAGAATTGAAAATAAAATGCATTTTGGATTGGGTATTATCAAAATTATATTTTTTGAATTGCAAGGGAGCATAATAGCTTACTGCTAAGCATGGTGCAGTCGACTATCGTGTTCCTAGAAACCCAAAAGTGCAAACAAAGGCTTAGCAGCCGACCGCCAAATTCCTAGCAGTCAACTGTCAAGATTGAGTTTGCACTAAGTAGTCGATTGGCCATCCTTGCAGTCGACTGTTGTGCTCTTATTTTGCCTAGGACGCATTCCAACAAGCAACCAGCCAGGTGCCAATGACTACTAACTTGTTGTCTAGCACCCAAGAAATACAGAAAGCCACCAGCCGACTATTAGCTTTCCAACAGCTGACTGGTAGCCCTCCAACTTGCGAAATGAGGTTTTTAATGGTAATTAAGCTTAGTAATTCTTCATACTAACTTGATTAAAGGCTCGCAATATGGGTAAGCAAGGAAACTAGAAGTTTTGGGTAATGTGCAAAGGATAGAGTCACTTTCTACTTAGGTATGAATAGTCCTTGTGATAGTGACATAAAAGGGAGTGGAGAGACATCAAAAAGAAAGAGTGAAGTATCTTAGACATATGCATTAGTGGTAGATAGGCTTATAAGTTGAGTGACCGATTGTCGGTATGGGATGGTTGTTGTCATTCCACGGTTGTGCCATGTATTAGGATGGTTAACCATCCACTTAAACATAGATAATTTAGAAAACACCATGATGGTTGCGAACCCTAAGTTAGTGTGTCTTCTAAGGGCCATTAAGAAACACATGCTTAAGGTTAAAGCATAACCATAGGCATAAGCCGAATCACCCTAGTGCATATGTTAGAAGATAGCTACCAGGAGGGTAATCCACCTCAAAGGAATGGTGGTGACCCTAGGGCCTCATGATCTGTAGAAGTTGAGAGGATAGGATCTATTCGAAGGAATATAGTGATCCCATGAGTTATTGAGAATGTATAAGTGGATCCAACTGGGGGATGCCTTAGATGTACTAGAGCAGTATTTTACTCTAGTGATGCATTAGTCCCCATTATGGCTCATTCATGTACGTAATGGTACGTGGAGTTATTTTTGGCCGACACTCCCAATAGCTCATATGATGTGATTGTTTTTCTCCTACTCAAAATGTATGTTAATACCCTAAAGAAATGTTTTATGATGAGAATGATGATGAATACACTTCCCATTTTTTAAAGATAATATGTTTGATGAATATGCATATGTATGAGTACATAACATGATTAAATGTTATATGCACTACATCCCAATAGTATGTGATATGTTTTATGAAAGAATGTAGAGGTTTCCATGTGAGCATAGTGGTACTTGTTAATGGATTTCGTAACAAGTTGCATTGCTACTGAGATTCATTTCTCATTTTTTGTGTTGGCATGTATCAAATGTGTAGGTTCCCTTAGGCTAGAGGAGAAGGTAAAGTATGAAGAAGTTTCCATTTCGGTCATACAAAATGTTTAATTTGAATTGTATAAGTACATGGTAGAATTGAGCTAGCCTTCACGATATTTTGAGAAAGGCTAGTGTAGGATTATTTTGTATAGTCTATTCTAACTTATCTGTATAGGGATATGACTGAATTGATGAATAGACTAATTAATGGCATTATGAGTGGTAGGATTGTTGCCTGCATGCCCAATAGTTAAATGATTATATTTAATTAAGAATTCATGTTTGTGTATAGTTAACTCAGATGTATTCTATATATATATTGTTGTGATGTAAAGAAAGCTCAAGAGTAGAGGCTCGACCTAAGATGCACTCATTCAAATTGAATTGTAAAATGTTTTAAAATCACTTAGGTGGAAGGATAGTAACTGACCATTACATATATATTATAACTATTAATAACTAAAAGGAACCATAGGCTAAGGGGGTGTTACATTTGGTTGGTATCAGAACATGGCTACCACTGTTGGCACATAGCTGACTCAATAGTGATAAGTACTAATTAAGTAGTATGGGTAGATTTCTCAGGATAAAGACTACTATATGTTAGTTAGTTGAGCCATGGCAGTTGGCTACTTATGCTATGTTTTGACTTGAGGAATAGAGTGTTAAGTTGGGGTGTACAATGTTTCTTCTGGAGCCATATATTCTCTTATAAATGTTTGTTATTGAGACTGATCACCTCAGTAATATCTGTTTTATAGAGTAAAGTATGGTGCCTCCTAAGAGAAATTGTACAAGGGATAAGGGTGGAGAAGAAAATTTGGCTGGGGTAATCCAAACCTTGATGGGGATGGTGGAGGCCATAAGGGAACAGGTCGCTGCTGCCACCCAACAGGCTGCTACTGCCACAAAACAGGTGGCTACCATTGCTGAAGTGCTGAGAAAAATGTAGTAGGATAGGAATGTGAACAGAAACCTTATCCCTGAGGAAGAACCAGTGAGGGATCAGACCTACAAGGGATGTTCTGAGTTCCAGAAAGCCAAACCTCTGACCTTTTAGGGTGAGTTTAACCCGAAGCTTATGGAAGAATGGTTGGCTGAAATGGAGAAGTTGTTTGTTGTTATGGGGAGTATAGAGGTCCAAAAGGTTCAATTCTCCACTTACATACTAGCGGGAGAGGCTGAGCATCGATGGAAGGGGGCCAAGTTGTTAATAGAGGCCCAAGGAGTCCAAATCACCTAGAACTCTTTTAAGGAGATATTCTTGGAGACATACTTCCCTAGAACATAATAAACGATAAAGAAGTAGAGTTTATGAAGATAAGATAGGGTAACATGTCCTTTGATGACTACTTGGAAAAATTTGAGGAGTTATCCAAGTTCTCCTCTTACCTACAAATTAGGAAGTATGAAGCATAGAAGGCCATGCACTTACAGGCTGGGCTGAATTAGGAGTTGAAGAACGTTGTAGCCCCAATAGAGATAAATAACTATGCCCTGTTAGCAAATAAGTGTCTCATGGCGGCAAAGGGCCTAACGGAGGCTGGTAAGGGGAAAAAGGAGTATAATCCCCTTAAGAGAAAGATTCCACAGGACTCTGCTAAGGGCAAAGAGAGTCAGACTAGAAAGAATCCCATGGGTGGGCAAATAACTTTGAATGGCTACCCCAAGTGCGGGAAGAATAATGGGAATAAGCCTTGTTTGATAGGCCAAAACATCTGCTATAAGTACGGCAAGCCAGGACACTTTAGCAGAGAGTGCCCACAGTGAAAGAAACCAGCTGAGGCCCCTTAACCTCTAACTAGAGGGAGAGTCTACACCCTCTAACTAGAGGGAGAGTCTACACCCTCAAGGGCAAAGAAGTGGACCAATATGATGATTCCATTAAAGGTCAGTGTTTTATAAACGATATTCCTTTAATGTACTATATGATTCTGGCGCTACTCATTCCTTTACTTCTTATAAATGTGTGGAAAATTTGAGCCTACCTATGACCAAAGTACCATATGATTTGTCTATTTCTACTATGGCTGGAAAACATGTTTTGACTTTATCAACTTGCCTAAACTATCCCATTATTGTTGAAAATAAGCCTTTTGCTATTGACCTTATCTGTCTGCCTCTGGTAGATTTAGATGTTATCTTAGGAATGGATTGGCTATCTTTTAATAAGGTAGTTTTAAATTTTTTTTGAGAAGTCTGTGACTTTTATGGATACTATACCTATGAATAAAGGTACTGAGAAAAAGATCCAAGGATTATGTTTCTTGTGTTCTTCTGAGGTTGAGAGTCAACATAAGCTTGATAGTATCCCTATAGTTAGAGAGTTTTCCGATGTATTTCCTGAGGAGATCTCTAGTCTTCCACCAGAAAGAAAGGTAGAGTTTTATATAGAGTTAGTTCTCGGAGCGAGACCGATCTCTATAGCACCATATAGGATGTCTCCCTTAGAGCTGAGTGAACTCAAGGTTCAAATAGAAGACCTTTTAGAGAAGTAGTTCATTAGACCCAGTGCTTTATCATGGGGAGCACCAATTTTATTTGTGAAAAAGAAGGATGGAAGTATGAGGATATGCATAAATTATAGGAAATTGAACAAAGTAACGGTGAAGAACAAATACCCATTCCTTAAGATCAATGACTTGTTAGATCAATTGCAAGGAGTAGCTATATTCACTAAGATTGATTTGAGGTCAGGGTACTATTAAATCAAAGTGAGAGGTGAGGATGTACCTAAGACCGCCTTTAGGACTAGGTATGGGCATTACGAATTCCTTATGATGCCATTTGGTTTGACAAATGCTCCCACTATTTTCATGGATTACATGAATCGCATCTTTAGACCCTACCTTGATCAGTTCATGGTAGTGTTTATTTATGATATTCTTGTATATTCTAGAAATTGGCAAGAGCATGAACAAAACCTTAAGATTGTGTTGTAAGTGCTTACAAAGAGGAAACTGTATGAAAAACTTGAGAAATGTGAGTTTTAGTTTCATCCAAGACAGGGTAGCAGTAGATCCTAGTAAGACTGAAGCTGTGGTTCATTAGGAGAGACCTATAATAGTGATTGAAATCTGTAGTTTCCTCAAATTAACCAGTTACTATAAAAGGTTTATCCAAGGGTTTTCGCAGAGAGCGATGCCTATGACCAAGTTGACTCGAAAGGATGTTCTATTTAGGTAGGATTCTGAATGTGAGCATAGTTTCCAAACCTTGAAGGAAAGGTTAACCACTGCACCTATGCTAGTTATCCCAAATCCTTTGGAGAGATTTGAGCTATACTAAAACGCATCCAAGAAAGGTCTAGGGTGTGTCCTAATGCAAGAGGAAAAAGTAATGGCCTATACTTCTAGACAATTAAGGCCTCATGAGTGCAATTATCCTACTCATGACCTAGAATTAGCAGCCATAGTGTTTGCCTTGAAAATTTAGAGGCATTATCTTTAGGGGTCTAGGTTTGAGGTATTTAGTAACCACAAAAGTCTCAAGTACCTTTTCAATCAGAAGGAGCTAAATATGAGACAAAGGAGATGGATAGAGTTTATTAAGGAATACAACTTTGAGTTAAAATACCATCCAGGCAAGGACAATGTGGTGGCAGATGCCTTGAGTAGAAAATCCCTCCATACAGCTCAAATGATGGTGAGTGAGATGAGCTTGATAGAGAATTTTAGAAATTTGAGTTTATCCACATTCATGCAACTAGATAGAATATGTCTAGGTGAATTGTGGATTGAGAGTAACCTTAGGACTTAGATTATAGATGCCCAACAGGATGATGAATTCCTAAAGTCCCTAAAGGACCCCAAGGAATTCCATAAGGAGGTAGATGGGATAATGACTTTCCAGAATAGGGTTTATGTCCCAAGTCTAGAGGAATTGAGGGAGAGGATCTTAGAGGAAGCCCATAGGGGCAACTACATTATTCATCTTGGTGCCACCAAGATGTACCAAGATTTAAAGGGAAGATTTTGGTGGCTAGGCATGAAAAAGCACATCACTGAGTATGTTGCTAAGTGCTTAGTATGTCAGCAGGTGAAGATTGAACATAAGAAACCTACTAGATTATTGCAACCTTTTGATATCCCTGAATGGAAATAGGATAAGGTCTCCATTGACTTTGTAGTAGGTTTACGCAGGACTCAAGCAAGAAATGATGTTATTTGGGTGATAGTAGATCGATTAACTAAGTCTGCACATTTCCTACCTGTTAAGATCAACTTCTCCTTGGAAAAATTAGCTCACTTTTATATCTAGGAGATAGTGAGACTACATAGAGTCCCTACTAGCATTGTCTCAAATAGAGACCCTAAATTTACCTCTAAGTTTTGGAGAGCTTTTCAAGAAGCCTTTGGTACTAGGCTAAGCTTGAGTATCGCATATCATCCTTAAACAGACAAAAAAATTGAGAACCATTTAGACCTTAGAGGATATGCTTAGGTCATGTGCCTTAGATTACAAGGGAAGTTGGGATCAAAGCCTAGCATTGATAGAGTTCTCATATAATAACAGCTTCTATTTTAGCATAGGGATGGCACCCTATGAAGCCTTGTATAGGAGGAAGTGTAGATCACCTCTGCATTGGTTTAAGGTAAGGGAGAGACAGCTGCTCGGACTAGAGTTAGTTTAGCAAATTACATACCAAATTAGAATGATTAAGGATAAGATGGCTAGAGCTCAAGATAGACAAAAGAAGTATACTGATAAAAGAAGGATACCACTGGAATTCAATGAAGGGGATCATGTCTTCCTTAGGGTATCACCAATTACTGGTATAGGTAAGGCTATTAAGTCCAGAAAATTAAATTTGAGATTTATTAGGTCATTCCAAATCCTGAGAAAAGTTAGTCAATTAGCATACCAAATAGCCTTACCTCCATTCATATCGAACCTCCATAATGTTTTTCATGTCTCACAACTACGAAAATACATCCATAACCCATCCCACATTCTTGATGCCAGTACAATATAAATAAAAGAAAATTTAACTTATCATCTAAAACCATTGAGAATCATCACGAATGAGGTCAAGCAATTGAGGAACAAGGTTATCCCTCTAGTTAAAGGTTCTATGGGATTAGTTATCTCCACAAAAGGCGACATGGGAGAAGAAAGAGGACATAAGGAAGTCGCACCTCGAATTATTTGAATAGCTACATTTTAATTTTGAGGACGAAATTATTTTAAAGGAGGGGAGAATGTAACATCTGCTCCAATTATAATTAAAGAGATGTTTGATAATTGTTAATTTAATGTTTAATGCTTGTGTATGATGCATTAGTGCATATAGTTGCATTAGCCTAGGGACTAAATTGAAAGTAAATACATGAAAGTTTAGCAAGAGGTGGCTAGGGACTCAATTGAAAAGGAAAAAGTAAGTGAGGCCAAGGTTGTAAACTATCTCAGGGACTAAAATGCAATAACCTAAACTATCCTTAAACCCTAGCTGAAGTCCTAAGCCCCACACACTTCTAATCTTTAGCATTTCTAGAGAGAGAAGCAGAAGGGGCAAGTAGAGAGAGAAAAGGGCGAGTTAGGGTAAAGGAGAGAGATTCTAAAGGCAAAAAAGCATATTCAAGGCTAGGAATTAGTCCTCCAGCAAGGGGACAGTCTTCATAACGCATCCCACATACACATTTGCTAAGAATCAAGGTAGCAATTCATCCTAAATCCTTCTCTTTTTTGAAAAGTTTACTGTTGTTGGAAAATTATGAATTTTTGAATATTTAAACTAAGTTTAGGGTGAAACCTACATTCTGTATGCTTTTTCTATTTCTATGGGATGCTGTGTTGCTGAATGTATGCTCATATATGTGCTTGTAATGGACTGGAAGGGCTGGGTTGTGTTCATCTAGAGATATAGACTAGTTTTGCTAGAATGTACCATGTTTAAGCTAATGGTTGAGAAATGTTCAATGAGAAATAAAGTTTATGACATGGAAATTAAGCTCATGTGTTTAGAATTGAAAATGGAATGCATTTTGGATTGGGTATTATCAAAATTATATTTTTTGAACTGCAGCAGAGTATAATAGCTGACTGCTAAGCATGGTGTAGTTGACTGTCGTGTTCCTAGAAACCCAGAAGTGCAAACAAAGGCTTAGCAGCCGACTGCCAAATTCTTATCAGTCGACTGTCGAGCTTGAGTTTACATTAAGCAATTGACTGGCCATCCTTGCAGTCGACTGTTGTGATCTTATTTTGCCTAGGATGAATTACAGCAAGCAACCAGCCGGCTGCCAATGACTGCTAACTTGCTATCTAGCACCTAAGAGATACAGAGAGCCACCAGCTTACTACTAGCCTTCCAGTAGCCGACTGGCAACCCTCCAACTTGCGAAATGAGGTTTTAAATGGTAATTGAGCTTAGTAATTCTTCATACTAACTTGATTAAGGGCTCACAACGTGGGTAAGCAAGGAAACTAGAAGTTTTGGGTAATGTGCAAAGGATAGAGTCACTTTCCACTTGGATGAGACTGGTCCTTGTGATAGTGACATAAAAGCGAGTGAGAGACATCAAAAAGGAAGAGTGAAGTATCTTAGGCATATGCATTAGTGGTAGATAGGCTCATGAGTTGAGTGACCGATTGTCGGTATAGGATGGCCATTGGCATTCCACGACTGTGCCATATATTAGGATGGTTAAACATCCACTTGAACATAAATAATTTCAAAAACATCGTGATGGTTGCGAACCTTAAGTTAGTGTGTCTTCCAAGGTCCATTAAGAAACACATACTTAAGGTTAAAGCATAACCATAGGCATCAGCTGAATGACCCTAGTGCATATGTTAGAAGATAGCATAACAGGAGGGTGATCCACCTTGAAGGAATGGTGGTGACCCCAAGGCCTCATAATCTGTGGAAGTGGAGAGGATAGGATCTATTAGAAGGAATACGATGATCCCATGAGTTATTTAGATTTTACAAGTGGATCTGACTGGGGGATGCCTCAGATGTACTAGAAAAGTATTTTACTGTTGTGACACAGTAGTCACCACAATGGCTCATTCATGTATGTAGTGGTACGTGGAGTATGTGATTGTTTTTCTCTTGCTCAAAAGGTATGTTAATACCCTAAAGAAATTTTTTATGATGAGAATGATGATGAATACACTTCTTATGGTTTAAAGATAATATGTTTGATGAATATGCATATGTATGAGTACATAACATGATTAAATGCTACATGCACTACATCCCATTAGTATGTGATATGTTTTATGAAATAATGTAGAGGTTTTCATGTGAGCACGGTGGTACAGGTCAATGGATTTTGTAACAAGTTGCATTGCTATTGAGATTCATTTCTCATTTTAGTGTTGGCATGTATTAGATGTGTAGGTCTCGGAGAAGAAGGTAAAGTATGAAGAAGTGTCCATTCGAGGCATACAGACTGCTTAATTTGAATAATTTAAGTACATGGTAGAATTGAGCTAGCCTTCATGATATTTTGAGAAAGGCTAGTGTAGGATAATTTTGTATAGCCTATTCTAACTTATTTGTATAGGGATTTGGCTGAATTGATGAATAGACTAATTGATGGGGTTATGAGTGGTAGGATTGTTGCCTCCATGCCCAATAGTTAATTGATTATATTTAATTAAGAATGCATGCTTATGTATAGTTAACTTAGGTGTATTATATATGTATGTATATTTATTCCGCTGTGATGTAAAAAGAGCCTAAGAGTAGAGGCCTGACCCAAGATGCACTCATTTAAATCAAATTGTAAAATTTTTTAAAATCACTTAGGTGGAAGGATAGTAACACACCAATACACATATATTATAACTATTAATAACTAAAAGGAACCATAAGCTAAGGGGGGTGTTATAGCAACTACCTTTTGGGTGGTAACAACAACCTTTTCCCTCATGGCCTCTACTATTCCCATTAGGGTTTGCATAACCCCAGCTAAGTTCGCTTCACCATCTTTGTCTCGTGTATTGTTTCTCCTAGGAGGCGCCATATTTTACTCTTCAAAACAAAAATTATTGAGGTGATCAGTCTCATTAACAGAATATTTATAAGAGAATATATGGCTCCACAAGAAATATTATACACACCCAAACTTAGCACTCCATTCCTCAAGTTAAAACATAGCACAAGTAGTCAAATTGCCTAGGCTTAGCTAACTAACCTGTAGTAATCTCTATCATGAGGAATCTAACCTTACTACCTAATTAGCATTTATCACTACTTAGTCAGCTATATGCTAATTGTGGTAGCCATGCTCTAATATCAACTCTATGTAATACCCCCTTAGCCTATGGTTCCTTCTATATTAATTAAAAGGGTATAGTATGTAAATATCATAATTGAGTGTCTTACTATTAATTCTACTTGAGTAAATTTAAACTTTTACCAAGTGTATTAATTGAGTTCCATTTGAGTCGGGTCCTACACTCGAGTTCTCACTCAAGAATTGTAGTGGAAAATACACATATATTTTACTCTAAATAACTATACACAAACATGCACACTTAATTTGATAAATATTCTTAAATAACTATTGAGCATGGAGGCAACAACCCTACCACTCATGACCCTATCAAATTTCATATCGATAGTTACTAGTCAATCCATATACATTCAAGTCAAGATAGGCTATATAAGAGATAATCTATACTAGCCTTTCTCAAAAATCATAAAGACTAGTACAGAATAATTATATGCCTATTATAACACCCCATATCTTGGCTTAACAACGTCATATATTGTAATAAGATAAGTGGTTACATTATTCTTTACATTTTTATCTCATTAATTTTCCTGAGCATTTAATCCATCAGTAATTCAATATATGATTAGGTATGGGTTCCTTTGCTCAGGTAAACATACTTTATGCACAGCTAAAATAAAATTTCATACATCACAGTAGAAGTCATAAAAAATTTCATATTATATATATAACAACTATCTTTTACATCATTAAGTACACATATTCTAGGATATATAGAGTACCCATCCATAAGGAGTAAGGAGACAACAAGCCTGTCACTCAAACTCCTTTAAAAAAATACTATGGATGAACAGGTTCTTCACATATCCTTTCCCATGTATTTGCCCTTTTACCCTTTTATATACAGCCAAAAAATAGCAATCCCAATTCTAACACAAAAATAACATATAGAATCAGGACCAAAAGGGCAAATACATGGCACATAACTAAGGTGCCAAATTCACTATGGGGGAATTTCTATAATAGACATAATATAGATATCTTTTAAAATGGTGAAAGTCCCTAAGAAGAAAACTTCCACTGTTGCTACTTCTATCTCCATGATCATGCAATATCTAGGCATCTGAAACATATCAATACAATAATGAAAAATGTATTCCCAGTAGATAAACAAACCATTTCTTTTAAATAACTAATATATGCCACTGTACAAATACATAAAACATTTCTACATTCTATTTAGTTAAAAATTCCTTTCATACAGTTATATAGGTTTGCCATATATGAAATATGTGTGGATGCATCTATGAACATGAGATATGCAACATGTTGTATCATTAATGGAATATATGGTAAGATTTCAACATTTCACATACATTAACAACTCACATTTATAACACATTCATGTGTTATAAACAATCATGATATCATGCTTAGCTTAAAGCCTTCCTTTTAGGATCATTCTTGCCAAACCACTAGGGTGACTCAATGTAGTGCCGTGGAGTCTCACTACTAGCATATCATTATATATCATCAAGCTATCACCACTAGAGTAACTCAATAGTGCTGTGGAGTCTCACTACTAGGGTATCTTTATATATCATCAAGCTATCACCACTAAAGTGACTCAATAGTGCCGTGGAGTCTCACTACTAGGGCATCTTTATATGTCATCAAGCAATTACCACTAGAGTACTCAATAGTGCTGTGGAATCTCACTACTGGGGTATCTTTATGTGTCTTTTCTTTCATAAATGCAAAGAGCATTCCAAGCCATTCAATCATATTCACATGATTTTGAACATATTTCTATCAATGGCATAATGCATGCAATTTGTTATTCACATTTAGTCATCACATCACTTTTCCCCCTTTTTCTTAACATAGACCACCTTAACATACATATTAGACCACTTCTCATTAACACATAATTTAGCTATTCAAGGGGAAGGATTCATATATCTCTCAGTCAAGGCAAGAAAAGCATGAAGGATTGGCATTTCTAACCCATTGGGTTCATTTCTAGCATTATTTCTACTATTTAGACATTATGGTAACAATTCCCATAATTATGCGTAGCACTTTCTCACACCTCAAATTAGGTAAGTGTACATTGAGCCTTTCTTTCACACACTTTTCTAGCTCATTTTTCATGCCAAATGTGACAATGCACATAATCTTACAACTTCACATTTTTAAGCACACTTTTAAGGTGAAATGGTAAAACTTTAAAATGATACATTTGCTAAAATCATAAAAATATCATAACTTTCTCTCTCGTCCTTTCTTATAACTAAACTTATAAGATTTTCTAGTCATTTTCAAATACAATTTCAGCACCATTTGCATGGATCCTTTCGGCCAAGAAGGGTTACGCACACTTTCATGGTTAATCGTGAAGTTAGAAAATGGGAAAAATGTCAAGACATTAACCTAACATAATTTTCTCTCTCTTACCATTTTATGGCAAGTTCTTTCACTCTTTTTAAACACATTTTAAAACTAATTTCAGCACCATCACAAAAGCAAGCATTCGGCCAAAGAGAGAAAAACAAGAAAATGGAGTTATCTCACCATTTTTCTTACAAAACAATCATATTCAAGTAGATCTCATGCAAAATCACCATTTTCTCACTCTAATACACACCATTTCAGCCATGATACACATTAGGGTTTTTCAAGAGTTAGGTTTCCATCTTGAGAAATTTCTATCTCTTATGTTATCAAGCATTTCAACATATACATAGCCATAAACACAACAAGATTTCATCATATGCAAACTCCATTCAAGTAAATCTTCCATGAGAATGTAGAGAGAGAAAACTGTAACCTTCTTACAAGTTTAAGAACACTTTAATCAAACCATAAAATAAGAAAATAAGGGTTTAGGCATGTTTAGCTACTTTAAAATGTAAGAAGTGTGAGATTTCCTAATTGGTTTGCTTGATTTTGCACTTCTTCCAAGCTAGATGAAGTTTTGGCCAACACCTGTTCTCCCTCTCTTGTTTGATTTCTTCTTCTCCTAAAGGAAGAAGAAGACTTAAATTAGGGTTTTGGTGAAATTACCAAAATGCCCTTTGTGTAAAATGACCAATTTACCCTTACTACTTCTCCTTTTCAAGAATGGCATCCACTCTCCTTAAGATTGTAATTTTGTGGAACTTTCATAGGCTAGGACAATTCTACCCATATAAATTTGAAATTCCATATTTGTCCCTCATCTTTTTGGGAAATTAGCATTATGTCCCTAAAGAAATTACCATTTTACCCTTTATGTCCAAATGGCCAATTTAACCCTATTTTTCACCCTTTTTGAGTTTAATGAGCAAAAATTCCTTAAATAAGGTTTCATAAATCTTATTTGTATGAAATTACTAATTTATCCTTCTTTAGAAAAATTACCATTTTGCCCTTTATGCCAATACCATTATATTTACCCTTATTCTTTCTCCTTTTGAAAATAAAAGGGTAAGGACTTCCAAAATCTATTTAGGCAAAAATTAAATTTTTCTATCTTATGTAAAATTACTAATATGCCCTTGGGGGTAAAATTACAAATTTACCCTTTTAGGAAAAATTACCATTTTGCCATCAAAGTGGACATATTCACTCCCACACTTAATTCTTCTTCTCTCTTAAATTATGTTGATAAAAGTCCTTAATGTAGTTACACCAAATAAGAAACTAAAATTTATTTCTTCTTTATAGTAAAATTACTATTTTGCCTCTTTTCACCAAATTTCTAATTTTACCCTTTTTATGACAAAAGTGGTTTTATCTTGATGAAAATGTCCATTCTATCCTTTTAATGTACTATCCTTACCATTACACAAATACTAGCATCTAAATATTCAATCAATGATAACAATAATATCATGATAAATCTCAAAGCATTAAAGGTGGATGTTACACCTATACTATCCAAAATAAACATTCATGGTACCCTATAGAAGGGCACTTCTCTCTATGTTAGCTTTCTCTCCAACCAAGAGACCTACACATTTGGCACACGCCAGCACTATGGTGAGAAATTAATCTTAGTAGCAATGCAACCTGCTTTGAAACCTACTAACTTGTACCACCGTACTCATACAAAAAATCTCTACATTCTTTCATCACAAAAGCATAATACATACTATTGGGATGTGGTGCATGCAACATACTCTCATGGCATGTGCTTAAATTTATTCATATACATTTAAAACATATACACTTTGCAATGTGGGATGTTCATTCCTCATCATTCTCATCATAACTTTCATATGAAACATATTGTGGGATAGTAAACATACCTTTACTTCAAACATACAAGTAAGAAAATAACACATCATAAGAGTTATAAGGAGCATCGCCCAGTGAACAACTCCACGTACCACTTTCTATATGCATGAGTTTGTGACTATTCAACCACCCTTTAGCTACAACTCTAGCTTTAACTGTAGCTTTAGCTTTAACTTTAACTTTAACCTTTTTGTATATTCTGAGGTGTCCCTCGTTAGATTTGAGTGCCATCTCATAACCATCGGGATAGTTGTCAACTCTTCCCAACATCTCCCTTCCCCTTATGGGACTGGTTATCAACTTATGGGAATCATTGTCAACTCTACCCAAATCATTCCCTCTTCACCCTTAGGTGAATCATAATATTATGGAATCACCATGTAACGACCCCCTAATACATCATACGCAATGCTTATCTGATTAGCGGAAGCATATGGGTTAGTTTACATTGTTATTCCCTATGTGGGAATGTCAGGGGATCGCTACAGGTTGAGCGTAACCCAAATAGACTTTCCATTGTCCATTCAGATTCCGTTCAACCCTGATTCACACGCAGCTAAATAAATACACATACATACATCATCAATAACTCTGGAATGAAGCTAAAGACGATACATACGGTGTACAATCATTAACTCAACATCCAAAACTCATATATATATACTATCAAGAATTCACATACATTCTAACCGAATTTCTCAAGTTTACAGCGGTAAAACCTACCTAAAATTCGGCAGAGTTTCCTCTGTATTTCGAACCTATCCCAAGTACAAAATCACCTGTTTAAAATCAACAGCCAGTCCAACAACAGTAATAAACATACTTAACATGATTCCATATACAGCAAAGTCAATTCATCACTACAATCCATATACACTATCTGAAATATTACATATACATTCAGTCCAATCCATACAGAAAACATAAGAGACAGAACCCGATAAACAAAAACGTCATCAAAGTATATGTACAAATGATTCAAGCCTAAGATAAATCATCCTCCGGTCTATCCTCAAGGCAGCCTCGGTTATCGTCTGGGTTTCTGTCCCTGTCCCTGTTCATCTGAGTAAACAACCTAATGAGATATGAATCCCAGTAGAATAATTCACAATTCAAATATTATTCGAAAACTAGTTGAATACCCAGCGGTGCGAACACCGAAATCGTCTTCCCAAAATCAGTTCAAAAATAGTGAAATACCTTATCTTTAAAATCATTTATTACATGGAAATCGCTGCAGTTAATCGAAATCATAAAAAATCTATTTCTTTGAAAATCAATCATCAAAATCAAGTAAAATCCCATGCCCTGTGTATCTCAATCCATGTTGGCTACAAATCTGCTGTAACCAAATCTAAATCATCTTATAATTGAACGTAGTCTAGAGAGAATACCTCTCTTATCGTTGGGTGTGATCCGTAACACTAATCACCCGAATCAAGCCTATATTGTGAGTGTGATCCGTAAAACCAATCACTCACTCAAGGACCGGATGAGAATCAACATCTAGGGCGTCCCCTAACATGTGCACATACGCCAATTCTCGTCCGCATACAGTCTATTCGAACTCACATGCACTCGGTCGGCTATTCCTCAGGGTTCTAGGGTATTACGCCTAAATCACAACGTTTCTCCGTGTAGGTTATCCACCCTTATACTCCCTAAACCTTTCTTAGGGTCGTCCTGGTTTAACGCGTAATCCCTAACTCAGTACAGGCTAGATATGATAAAAATGGTCTCGTTTAAAAGCTTCCTGTACGAGGGATACTTAACGGCCGTCCCATACCGGCTATCAAGTATCCAACCCTAAGTAAATCCGTCCTAAAGGCATCTAAACTCGATAAACAAGGTGTCTAACATGCAATTAGGGTTTTCAGCACACAGACATGCAATTTATCCCATCGAAAGCAGCACGTAATTCTATGCAAGTTATCTAAATCATTCAGGTATTCACTAAATCAATTCTAGGTTTTGGGAAGTGTAAATTATCCTACCTGGTCCCCGAATGCTCTAAATCACTTCAGAATTCCACGCAGTCTCAGTTTCTGAGCCCGATTAATTTCTTGGACATACAATTAAGCATTCAGGCTCATCACGTCATCCAATTTTCAATCCTAAACTCGGTTACACAGCTACCTAGGTTAATTAGTTGCCTAAATACCATCATTTTTTGGGAAATCGAACCTTACCAATGTGTCCGGATGATGGAATTCTGCGTCACGGTGGTCTCGGTTTCCCCCGGTGCACGTCCAAAAGCTCCAGCACGGTGGCACACGGTAGCGTACGGTGGCGCACGGCGGAGGGGTGCAGTTTGCCTCAAAAATCACACCACGGTAAAGCCCGCAAGTCTAGGAGTCCAAATACGGTGGTGGCGCGGCGGTTCACGGCCGTTTGGGCGGCGTTTTTCGGCCACGAAATTTCTCTCACAGCGGACGAAATTTCTCTTGATCAAGGTGCGTCCGGCCTCCTTTCGATGGCGACGAGATACTAGAGGAAGCTGGCAGCTCGGGCTACACGACAGTGGGGGCGGTGATGGTCAACGGCAACGGACGGTGGCGATCCGAGCTGGAGAAGTTTCGCGCGATGGAGGGGAAAAACGACGTCTTTCCGGTGGCCGTTGGTGGCCGTGGTTGGTTGCTGGAGGTTGTGGGCAGTGAGGGCTGTCGGTTGGTGCCCTTGGTGGCAGCCCACGGTGGCTGTAGCGGCCGTTCACGGTGGAGGAAGGAGGAGAGAGAAGAGAGAGAGGAGAGAGAGTGTATGGTGAGGAGAGAGAGAGAAATGAGAGAAATAGAGGGAATTCGTGTAATTTAAAGCCTCCAGGGACGATTCTGACTTTTCTCGGGCCACCCGGGGATGTTTTAGGGTGTCGGTATCCTTGCAGACGTTGGCACGCATTTTTATGCGAAGGTTTTGGCCTCTGTCAATGAAATTGACGCACGAAACTTCTTCCTTCAGTTTCTGATCGCCGGATTGCATTTCTTTCTGTTTGATCGTGTTTCTGGCTTCGAAAGACCTTCTGTGTCGAGTTATTATCCTCGAAAGTCATGCCAGGCTTCGTTTGATAGGGATTAGGGTTAAAATCAAGTTTTATCTTTCAAAATCCTTTCAGTTGTTACATTCTCCCCCCCTTAAAAGAAATTTTGTCCCCAAAATTCATACCTGTGAATAGTTCTGGATACCTTTGCCTCATTTCTTCTTCTTTCTCCCACGTCATCTCCTGCGACGCTACATCCTGCCAAAGTACCTTAACTAAAGGGATTATTTTACTTCGAAGTTTCTTAGTCTTATAGTTAAGGATTTGAACAGGAGTAGATTCATAAGTCAAATTTTCCTTTAATATTATCGGTTGATTCTCTAATACATGCGCAGGATCTGGGACATATTTACGAAGTTGGGAGATGTGGAAAACATCATGTAGGTTGGACAAATAGGGAGGTAAAGCAATTTGGTAGGCAACGAGACCGACTCTTTGTAAAATTTGGAATGGTCCTAGAAATCTAGGGCTTAATTTCTTGGTCCTTATCTGTCTACCAATACCCGTGGTGGGGGACACTCTCAGAAATACGTGATCTCCCTCGTTAAATTCCAAAGGCCTTCTTCTCTTATTGGCATAGGATTCTTGTCTCTGTTGGGCAGCTCTCATCTTTTCCCTGATTATTTTAATCTGATCAGTGGTTTCTTGCACCATTTCAGGTCCCAACAGTGCACTCTCCCCCATCTCTACCCAACTTAAAGGTGACTTACAACTCTTCCCATACAAAGCCTCATACGGTGCTATACCGATGGTAGAGTGATAACTGTTGTTGTATGCAAACTCTATCAACGGCAGATGTTTATCCCAACTTCCTTTCTGTTCAAGCACACAAGCCCTCAACATGTCTTCTAGGGTTTGAATAGTTCTCTCAGACTGCCCGTCAGTCTGAGGATGATAGGCTGTGCTAAATTTAAGCTGGGTTCCTAAGGCTTGCTGTAGGGATTGCCAAAATCTCGAAGTAAACCTAGGGTCTCGATCAGACACTATACCTGACGGTATTCCATGCAATCTCACGATTTCCCTAAGGTATACTTCGGCTAATTTTTCCATGGAGTAACGCACTTTGACAGGTAAAAAGTGCGCAGACTTGGTCAACCTATCCACTATCACCCAAATGGCATCAAATCCTACTGGTGTTCTAGGTAGTCCTACCATAAAATCCATAGTGATCTGATCCCATTTCCTCTCTAGTATCTCCAATGGCTTAAGTAGCCCTGCGGGTTTCTGGTGCTCTATCTTAACCTGTCGACAAGTCAAACAGGCATTCACGTAATCTGTGATATCTCTCCGCATACCAGGCCACCAAAAATTTCTCTTTAAATCCTGATACATCTTGGAAATACCAGGGTGAATAGTGTAATGGCTTCTATGGGCTTCTGTTAACACTTTTTCCTTTAGTTCCTGATGGTTCGGAATTACTACTCTCTTTCTAAACATCAAAACCCCATCAGGTGCTAATCCAAAGTCGGGTTGGTCTACGTATACTTCCAAGGATTCATCCTCGAGTTGGGCTTATCTAATTAGTTCTCTCAATTCGCAGGTTATCAAAAAGTCAGTCATCACTAATCTTTGCGGAAACGAGATTACATTAAGGCTAAGATTTCCAAAATCTTCCAGTAACCTCATCTCCCCAATCATTAAACTAGCTAGTTGTAGTGACTTTCGGCTTAATGCATCGGCTACAATGTTTGCTTTCCCTGCATGATATTTCAATTCAAAATCAAAGTCTTTTAAATATTCTACCCACCTACGCTGCCTCATGTTTAATTCCTTCTGATCAAAAAAATACCTAAGGCTCTTATGATCACTATATACCTCAAATATCGCACCATATAGGTAATGTCTCCAAATCTTTAGGGCAAACACAACGGCAGCTAGTTCTAAGTTATGGGTAGGGTAGTTCTCCTCTGCAGGTTTCAATTGTCGTGATGTATAAGCCACAACTTTCCCATCCTGCATCAAAACACAACCTAGGCCTCTTAAGGATGTATCTGTGTATACAGTAAAGGGTTCTAGGGGTCTCGGAATGATTAATACAGGAGCGGTGGTCAATTTCTCTTTCAGAATCTGAAAACTAGTTTCACACTGCTCGCTCCATTCAAAATATACCCCTTTCCGAGTCAATCGGGTTAATGGCACAGCTATCTGCGAAAATCCTTGAATGAATTTCTGATAATAGCCAGCCAAACCCAGGAAACTCCTAATCTCGGTGACCGTTCTAGGTTGATCCCAATCTAATACTGCTTCAATTTTCTTTAGGTCGACTGCTATTCCTTTTCCATTTACCACATGTCCTAAAATTTCACTTCTTCTAACCAAAACTCACATTTCTCCAGCTTTGCATACAGTTGTTTCTCTTCCAGTATCTGTAGCACCGTGCTAAGATGCTGGGCATGTTCTTCGTGAGTCTTGGAATAGACTATAATATCATCAATGAATACCACAACAAATTGATCTAAATAGGGTCTAAAAATCCTATTCATATAATCCATAAAAACAGCGGGTGTATTTGTCAATCCAAACGGCATCATTAGGAACTCGTAATGGCCGTATCTTGTCCTGAATGCTGTCTTAGGAATATCCTCCTCTCTAACCCTAATCTGGTGGTATCCTGACCTTAAATCTATCTTAGAAAATATAGTTGCACCTTGCAACTGATCAAATAAATCATCAATACGTGGCAATGGGTATTTGTTCTTAATGGTCACCTTATTCAATTGTCGGTAATCAATACACAGTCTTAAACTCCCGTCTTTCTTCTTTACGAATAAGACCGGAGCTCCCCATGGTGATAAACTTGGCCTAATGAACCCCTTCTACAACATGTCTTCGATTTGGACTTTTAATTCTCTCAATTCTGCGGGGGCCATACGATACGGGGTCATAGCTATTGGACCCGCTCCCGGAATCAGGTCAATGGTGAATTCTATCTCCCTAGGTGGTGGCAGTTTACTTATTTCCAAAGGAAATACCTCCGAAAAGTCACTAACGATTGGGATTTGACTTAATTTATCCTGCAATTCTACCTCAGAGAGATTGAGGGACATATCACCTATCTCACAAGCCCTGTCATTCCCTCGCACGGGTACGTTATCCAGATAAGTAATTGTCCCTTCAGAACAATTCAACAAGACCCGATTCCTAGTCAACCAATCTATTCCTAAAATAATGTCGATCCCTGACAATGGTATACACACTAAGTCCACAAGAAATAAAGTATCTTCAATGGTTAAGGGGCAATTCAGGCATATTCGTGGGGACATAGTGGCTTCTCCCAAGGGTGTGGATATGTATAGGTTAGAGGGCAGGGTTTGAACAGGTAATCTCATTCGTTCTATGCATGCATCGGCGATAAAGGAGTGCGTAGCACCCGAATCAAACAATACTATCAAAGAAAAATTATAAATTTTACCTCTACCCTGCATCAAACCTGAGGACCTGTCGACCTTGGCAGCATTCATAGTAAAAACTCTCCCTGGAGCTTGTGGTCTTCGGCTACCATATGTCGGCTGATTCCCCATAGAAGGGCAATATCTGGCCATGTGTCCTGTGCCTCCACATCTATAACACTGGAGTGGAGTCTGATGCCAGCAGGGTTGATTTGGATGTCTGGTACCACACTTCGGACAAGGAGTATTATCAGGTCGCCTCCCACTGCTACTAGAAGCCCTTAGTTGCCGTTTAAACATACCACTTCTTACATTCAAATTTCTGGGTGCTTGTCTGGGCCGGTTCCCTGTTCGTTGTGTCATATTCTGAGTCTGTCTCTGTTCTAAATTCTTACTCAGAATTCAGCACTTGTTGACCAGTATGGCGAAGTCTCGAATCTCCAGGGTAGCCAACTGAGTCTTCATAGGTAAGTCGAGGCCTTCTTCTAGTTGCTTTGCTTTCCAAGCCTCATCGTAATGCATTCGTAGGTAAGTGGAGTATCTTGATAATTCTTCAAACTGTTTCAGATACTCGTCAAATGGCCTGCCTCCCTGTGTGAGCTTCAAGAACTGTGCTTCCTTTGCTTGTTTCACGCTCTCAGGGATATATTGATCCATGAAGACTCTCTTGAAAGATTCCCAAGTCAGTGGAATGCCTCGGCTCTCCATCAGTTGCTAGGCATATGTCCACCAAAGTTCTGCTTCACCTTTCAACATGTATGTTGCATATGTGACTTTCTGTTCATCGTTGCACTGCAACAACCTGAAAATCTTTTCAATTCCTTTTACCCAAGCTTCCACAGCAGCTGGATCGGAGGCACCTATAAACGGAGATGGACCTGCTCTCTGGAATTCAATCCATCCCTGATATAGTGGGTTCACCTGTTTGGTGGCTCCGTTGTTTCTCGTCTGTCTATCTTCCTGTTGTTGTCTCATTGCATTGGCACTGGTAGTGGCCTGGTCTCTCATTGCATCGGCCATTAATTTGATAGATTCCATCATCTCACGCATGTCAACCTCAGTCTCCATGCTACCACTACCTGATGCACCCTAGTTTCTGTGCCTTGGCCTTCCCTTGGGCCTACGTGTGGCGTCCCTGCTAGATTCTGCCATGCTTATCTGACACAGAAACAAATAGATCAGTCACACAGCAATAGTTAACAGAAGTACATCAAATTCATTCCGTTCATTATTAATTCAAATCAGGTCCTATCATTCCAGAGTCAAATCAATCAAAACCCTAAAGCTGCAAGCCCAAAGATTTAAAGTCCTTAACCCACTAAACCAGAAGATCCGACAAACCGGGCCCTGATACCATAATTGTAACGACCCCCTAATACGTCATACGCAATGCTTATCTGATTAGCGGAAGCATATGGGTTAGTTTACATGGTTATTCCCTATGTGGGAATGTCAGGGGATTGCTACAGGTTGAGCGTAACCCAAATAGACTTTCCATTGTCCATTCAGATTCCGTTCAACCTTGATTCACACGCAGCTAAATAAATACACATACATACATCATCAATAACTCTGGAATGAAGCTAAAGTCCATACATACGGCGTACAATCATTAACTCAACATCCAAAACTTATATATATATACTGTTAAGCATTCACATACATTCTAACCGAATTTCTCAAGTTTACAGCGGTAAACCCTACTGAAAATCCGGCAGAGTTTCCTCTGTATTTCGAATATGTCCCAAGTACAAAATCACCTGTTTAAAATCAACAGCCAGTCCAACAACAGTGATCAACATACTTAACATGATTCCATATACAGCAAAGTTAATTCATCACTACAATCCATATACACTATCTGAAATATTACATATACATTCAGTCCAATCCATACAGAAAACATAAGAGACAGAACCCGATAAACAACAACGTCATCAAAGTATATGTACAAACGATTCAAGCCTAAGCTAAATCATCCTCCGGTCTATCCTCAAGGCAACCTTGGCTATCGTCTGGGTTCCTGTCCCTGTCCCTGTTCATCTGAGTAAACAACCTAATGAGATATGAATCCCAGTAGAATAATTCACAATTCAAATATTATTCAAAAACTGGTTGAATACCCAGCGGTGCGAACACCGAAATCGTCTTCCCGAAATCAGTTCAAAAATAGTGAAATACCTTATCTTTAAAATCATTTATTACATGGAAATCGCTGCAGTTAATCGAAATCATAAAAAATCCATTTCTTTGACAATCAATCATCAAAATCAAGTAAAATCCCATGCCCTGTGTATCTCAATCCATGTTGGCTACAAATCTTCTGTAACCAAATCTAAATCATCTTCTAATTGCACGTAGTCTAGAGAGAATACCTCTCTTATCGTTGGGTGTGATCCGTAACACCAATCACCCGAATCAAGCCTATATTGTGAGTGTGATCCGTAACACCAATCACTGACTCAAGGACCAGATGAGAATCAACATCTAGGGCATCCCCTAGCATGTGCACATACGCCAATTCTCATCCGCATACAGTCTATTCGAACTTACATGCACTCGGTCGGCTATTCCTCAGGGTTCTAGGGTATTACGCCTAAATCACAACGTTTCCCCATGTAGGTTATCCACCCTTATACTCCCTAAACCTTTCTTAGGGTCGTCCTGGTTTAACGCGTAATCCCTAACTTAGTACAGGCTAGATATGATAAAAATGGTCTCGTTTAAAAGCTTCCTATACGAGGGATACTTAACGGCCGTCCCATACCGGCTATCAAGTACCCAACCCTAAGTAAATCTGTCCTAAAGGCATCTAAACTCAATAAACAAGGTGTCTAACATGTAATTAGGGTTTTCAGCACACAGGCATGCAATTTATCCAATCGAAAGCAGCACGTAATTCCATGCAAGTCATCTAAATCATTCAGGTATTCAATAAATCAATTCTAGGGTTCGAGAAGTGTAAATTATCCTACCTGGTCTCCAAATGCTCTAAATCACTTCAGAATTCCACGCAGTCTCGGTTTCTGAGCCCGATTAATTTTCTGGACATACAATTAAACATTCAGGCTCATCACGTCATCCAATTTTCAATCCTAAACTCAGTTACACAGCTACCTAGGTTAATTAGTTGCCTAATTACGTTCGGTAATCATTTCAATCAAATACCATCATTTTTTGGGAAATCAAACCTTACCAATGTGTCCGGATGATGGAATTTTGCATCACGGTGGTCTCGGTTTCCCCCAGTGCACGTCCAGAAGCTCCACCACGGTGGCACACAGCGGCGCACAGCGGAGGGGTGCGATTTGCCTCGAAAATCACACCACAGTGAAGCCCGTAAGTCTAGGAGTCTGAATACAGTGGTGGCGCGGCGGTTCACGGCCGTTTGAGCGGCATTTTCCGGCCATGAAATTTCTCGCACGGTGGACGGAATTTCTCTCGATCCAGGCACGTCTGGCCTCCTTTCGATGGCGGCGAGTTACTGGAGGAAGCTGGCAGCTCGGGCTACATGGCGGTGGTGGCGGTGACGGTCAATGGCAACGGACGGCGGCGATCCGAGCTGGAGAAGTTTTGCGCGATGGAGGGGAAAAATGACGTCGTTCTGGCGACCTTTGGTGGCCGTGGTTGGTTGCTGGAGGTTGTGGGCAGTGAGGGCAGTCGGTTAGTGCCCTTGGTGGCGGTCCACGGTGGCTGTAGCGGCCGCTCTCGGTGGAGGAAGGAGGAGAGAGAAGAGAGAGAGGAGAGAGAGTGTATGGTGAGGAGAGAGAGAGAATTGAGAGAAATGGAGGGAATTCGTGTAATTTAAAGCCTCCAGGGACGATTTCAACTTTTCCCGGGCCACCCGGGGATGTTTTAGGGTGTCAGCATCCTTCCAGATGTTGGCACGCATTTCCATGCGAAGGTTTTGGCCTCTGTCAACGAAATTGACGCATGAAACTTCTTCCGTCAGTTTCTGATCGCCGGATTGCATTTCTTTCTGTTTGATCATGTTTTTGGCTTCGAACGACCTTCTATGTCGAGTTATTATCCTCGAAAGTCATGCCAGGATTCGTTTGATAGGGATTAGGGTTAAAATCAAGTTTTATCTTTCAAAATCCTTTTAGTTGTTACACACCATCCCTTTTCGATGGATCACCCTCCCGGTATGCTATTTTTTAGCATATCCACTAGGGTGACTCGGCTTATGTCCATGGTTCTGCTAACTCTAAGTATGTGTTTCTTAAATGGCCTTTGTAAGATGATACCAACTTAAAGTTTGCAACCATCACAGTGTTTTCGAAATCATCTAAGTTCAAGTGGATGTTTAACCATCCTAATTCATGGCAAAACTATGGAATGCCCAACGACCATCCTATACCAATAATTGATTACTCTATCATGAGCCTATCTACCACTAGGCATACACTTGGAATACTCCCCTCTTTCCTCTCTTATGTGTTCTACTCTCTTTATTTCACTATCATAAGGATCTCCTCATCTAAGTGACTTGTGACTCTATCCCTTGCATGTACCCACTACCTCCCAAGTTTAGGTCATTAGTTTGAGTGAGATTTTGGGCTATTTTCCTCTTAATATAGTTATTTGAGCTCATTAACTAAGTCAGAGGGCTGGCAAAAGTAGTCAACTGCTAGCTTACTGTCAAATTTCCCTTGTCTTGGCTTAGAGCTACCAGTCGCCTGCTAAGGGCTTGGTAGTCAACTGCTAGCCTTGATAGTCGACTCCCAGGGGCCGGCACTCGGTTGCTAGCTTTCTTGAAAATTTTCTAGAGAATTAAGAACACGAAAGTCGACTTCTAGAGGGTTGGCAGTTAACTACTAGCATTCTGTCTTGCTTTTCTAGGCAGATGATGAACACGACAGTTGACTTCCAGGGTTGTCTGTTAGCTGCTAATGTCTGGTTTACTCTAAAAATTAGTATTTCACTTAGATTTTTGTCCCAAAAACATATTCTCAAATCTTGTTCTCAAACTATAAACTTGAAACCAACATGTAGGCATCATATAACCCTTATAATAGACCCAAAACTCCACTTAACATTTCTCAAGCTAAGATTAAACCACATTTTAGCACTTAGTTCATAAGCCTGCTTTCACAATCAATGACAAGCATAATGAGCAGAACTTAATCAGCAAGCATCACCTAATAGCAGTTAAAAACACAGAGAATGTAAGTTTAAACCCCAAACTTAACTTAAACATTCATAAATTATATTTTTCTAGTAAAAGTTGAACATCTAAGAAAAAGAGGTTTAGGTTAAGTTGCTACTTGGATTTAATCAGAAAATGTGTGTGTATAATGTGCTAAAAGGTCCTTCCCTTGCTATAATACTAATTCCCAGCCTCAAATTCATCTCTCCTTTTGTAAAGCTCCTCCTTTTTTCCCTAACTCAGCCTATTCTCTCTCTACTCGCCCTTATCTTTCTCTTTCTAAAAGTGGCTGAAGATTGGAATGTGTTTTAGGGTTTAGGGCTCTTGAAATATAATTCCCCCTTAATTGCATTCTAGTCCTTATCCCATTTCATAAATTTTGCCTAGTTGAACTTTTCCCTTTCAATTGGGTCCTTAGTCACCTCTTAACTCAACATTTATTTCTTTCCAACTAAGTCCCTATACTAATGTAACTACATGCAATTAATGCAACATACACATGCATTAAACTTAAATTAGCAATTATCAAACATCTCTTAGTCATATTAGGAGCGGATATTACAGCTTAGATATGGAAGGGTACATTCTCAAGCTAGGGGAAGGATTTAAGGGAAAAATAAGAATTCTCACTTTAAATATTTTATCTTCCTCCCTAGCCATTATAAAAACATATTCACATAATCTCCCTTCAATTTCTATACAATTCCCAAATCTCCTTCCATTATACATTAAGGGTTCTAAGGTGAACTTTTTAACATTTTCTCTTGTCATACATTTCCATTTCATTCTTTGCATAGCCATGCATACCTATAACTATTCTTTTTTTATAATGCACTCATAGGCATACATACATACAATTTACCCCAATTATAGCTATACATTTTAAATGTTAGGATGTCATGATTATGTAAATTTTATATTAGATCATTTACCAATATTAACTACTTTCTTTTCTTTCATACCTTAGCCAAAACCGTGATAATGATTTATAAACAATTTTCCATAAAAGTTCCTTCATGCTCTTAGCCAAGATAACTAAAATGGAGAAAATGGAATAATTTTAACAATATAAATTTTTCCCTCCTCCCTTGCTTTTGACCAAAATGTTAGCATAACTAATTGGCAAAATTTAAACAAATTTCCTTCCCAAGCATACACAATGCTCTCAACCAAGTGGCAGAAAATGGAAAATTGAGTAATGTCATCATACTTTAATTCTCCTTCCCCCCTTTGACCATAAACAAGATAATCACATATTAACTAGGCAAAATTTTAAACAAAATCTCCATTCTTGCAAAGAGACACCCACGGCCAAAAAGAGAAAAGTGAGAATCAATATGATTTTCATACATACCTTTCATTTATCCCATTTTCATCCATAATTAGTCATAAAATACAATTTACCCAATAAAATCATAATGATCTATGTACCATACCATCACTTTTCATGAATTTGGGATTTTCATGGAAGTGGAAAGTAAAACTCTAAACTTGTCATAAACACTTTTAATCATTTTAATCAACACTCAAAAATGCATCCATAAAACATTCAAAACAAATCCTAATAGAAATATAGACATTTCAAGAATGTAGAGAGATGAACATCACTATTCATGGCAGCCATGGTAGAGTTCTAAAAGCTTGAAAATCAACATAAACCATGAAAATAATGATGTAGGGATGTCAAGCTACCTTGATTTGGCAATGGAAATGGCTTTATCTTGAATTTTCCTTCTCTTCTTCTTCTTCTCCTTCTCCTTTCTCCCTCTCGGCTTTCCCTTTCCTCCCTTCCTTCTTCATGTCGTTTTCCTTCTCTTTTAGAGGAAAAAGACGTGTTAGTTTAAAAAGGGTGGCAAAATGACCATTTTGCCCATTCTTTTTCTCCTAATTTTTTGAAAAATGGCAAAATATGAACTCCATAAAATTTTCATGATAAAATGACAATTTTTTCCCTAAGGTGTAAAATTACTATTTTACCCTTTACTTCCATAATTTCAAAAATTATAGGGGAATGACCTTGAAGGAAATTGTCATAATTTTTTTTCTTAAGTGCAATGACTATTTTACCCTTGGGTGAAATGACCATTTTACCCTTGGATAAAAATAGACTATTTTGCCCCTGGGATATTTTTCTAGAGTTATAATGACTTTTAGATATTTTCTGGCATAATCATTATGTTTCGAATATTTTTTCAGCATCACAATGACGTGTCATAAATGCACGAGATATTTTGGAGGTGTAATGATTATGCTTTTTGGACTTTAGTGAAACTTTTCTACTTTTTATTTTAGTCCTCATAATTTCTTTCAGTTTAGTCCTTTCTCCTTCTTAAGAAAACTTTTGGAAATTTAATACATTTATATAGGGATGAAATTACTAAATTTAAAATTTTAAAATATACCTAGGGATACAGAGAAGCAGATATTACAAGACCTACCCGGAGTTATTTGAATAGGTACTACTAATTTCGAGGATGAAATTATTTTAAAAGAGGGGAGAAATGTAACATCTGCTACTTCTATTTATAAGAGATGTTTGCTAGTTATTAAATAAGTTAAATGCTTGTGTATGTTGCATTAGATTGCATATAGTTGCATTAGATAAGGGACTAGATTGAAAAGAAAATAATAAAGACTTGAATGAAAAGGAAAAAGTGAGTTAAGTGAATGGAGTAAATCCCCATTAGTCCAAGGATCAAAAATACAATTTTAGCCAAAGAGGAGTTACTGTCGCTAACTAGAGTTTGAAATTTCCTGCTAAGATTTCAGCGGCAAAATTGTAATTCTCTATATGACTGGAGAAATTGCTATTTAAGGCCAGGTAACCAAAACTCAATCCTAACATTGGACAAGGATTGGAGTTTCCTCGACCACACAGACCATCTATATAATTCTTGAATTAGGGCACCCTCCATCACAAAACTCAATTTCAGAACTTCTAGAGAGAGAGAGGGAGACGTAAAGAGAGAAAGGGAAAGATTTAGAAGAATAAGGTGTAACACCCACCTCCAATGTTTTTGATATAATATTATTACTATTAATAATGATTATTTATGTAGATGTTATTGCATATGTGGTTTTAAGAATGATTTACCAAAAGGATAGAATGGACATTTTCATCAGGTAGAACTAACCTTACAATAAGCGTAAAATTGTAAATTTTACCAAAGTGGGAAAAATAGTAATTTTCTATAAAGGCGAAAAACTAAAATTTTCACTTAAATACTTCATGAAATTGTGTTTTGAAAGCTTTTACCCTTTTATTTTAAAGAAAAGAAGGAATAAGGGTAAAAATAATTATGTTGACATAAAGGGCAAGATGGTAATTTTACCTGGGAAGAGATGAACTAGAAATTTCATAAAAGAGACTTTATGAAACTTTATTTGAGGAGATTTTTCCTACCAATTTCAAAAAAGAGGAAAAGTGAAGGTAAAATGGCCATTTGGACATAAAGGGTAAAATGGTAGCTTTACTTAAGGACACATTAATAATTTTTGAAAAGTGGAAGGGTGAAATGGTAATTTTACTTAAGGACACATTGGTAATTTTTGAAAAGTGGAAGGGTAAAGTGGTAATTTTATTTAAGGACACATTGGTAATTTTTGAAAAGTGAAAGGGTAAAATGATAATTTTACTTAAGGACACATTGGTAATTTTCAAAAAGTGGAAGGGTAAAATGGTAATTTCCTAGAGTGGAAGGGTAAAATGGTCGTGTTCCATATGAGTTTGATGAAATTACAATTTGAAGGAGAAAGGATGTCATTCTTGTAAAAGAGAAGTAAGAAGGGTAAAATAGTCATTTTACACTAAGAGTATTTTGGTAATTTTACCTAAACCCTAATTTAGCCTTCTTTTTCATGGAAAGAGAAGAAGAAGTCGAACAAGGAGAAAAAGAGAGGGTGTGGCTAAAAGGAAGAAGAAGGGAAAGAAGAAGGAAAAACATCTAGGAAATTTAACTTTTCTTGCAAATTCAAGGTAGCTAAACATTCCTAAACCCTTATTTTCATGTTTTATGGATTGTAATAAGTGTTTTAAAGTTTCATGAAAGCTAGGGTTTTCTCTCTCTACATTCCTTATGCTTGATTTTTTGAATGGGTTTTACTTATGTTGAAACATGGTTGTGTTTGTGAATATGAATGTGTTCATATTCTTGAAATCTTGAAAGATTGAAATTTTGTATGAATGGCACTTATTCCATGAAAATCCCTAACTTTTGAAATAGGTATAAGTGGCAGGGTTGTTGCCTCCTTACCCTAGCTAACTGACAGTTACTGATCTCACGTATCTATAGGTATATGTCTTTTGAAAAGAAATGATGTATGTGAATATATATAAATATATTTATGTATTTTTATTTCATTTATTTCCACTACGTTATGAGTGAGAACATGAGTGTAGAAACCCAAACTAATGACACTTAATTATTTAACTTGGTAAAAGTTAAAAATTGACTCAGGTAGAGGTAATTAGTAACTCACCAATCTTATAGTATATTATATTATATCATCTAAATAACTAAAAGGAACTATAGGATTAGGGGTGTTAAATTGTTCCCTCATGGCTTCGGCTATCCCATGAAGGGTTTGCATAAGGCCTTCCATACTAGTCTTAGTGGTCCTTTCCTGTTCGACACTCCTCCTCCTCGGAGCCATAATTCACATCACAAAAGAAACATCATTGAGGTGATTAGTCTCAATCACATAACTTTTCATAATATAATGTATGGCACTAAGAGGAGACACCATCTTCCCATACCTGATACTCCATTCCTCAAGTCAAACTATAACTTCATCTAATATCCTGCTTAGGTTTGTTTGACCAGCTTAATCCAGTCTTTTTCCTAAAGAATACTACCCTTCTCTGCCTAGGTTCAACTAGGCTCTAATAAAAACCTATTAGGGTGTATCCTATTGCTTTTTTAAATACTTATTAGTTTATAGTTCACATACATATATAGGTGTATTACTATCTCCTCTATCTGAGTAAATTTTAACTTTTACCAAGTTAATTATATTTAGTTGATTTAGGTTTAATTTTTTACACTCAGGTTCTCACACATTTAAAATATCACAGTAGAATAATTACAAAATATAATGTGATTGAACTTATATTAACATTTCCTCTATATATAAGAAAATCAAACTACCAAGAATCTTATATACAAACACATTCCCTTCAGACATATATAGTTGGATGTTTGCCATTGACAATAACTACAGTTAGCCTTAACATCCAAAGGTAATAGTTTTACCACTTGGGTTAGGCTAAAAAAAAAATTACATGAAAAACATATTGGCGCTTCCCAAGTGCCACTATCATAAAAAAGGAAAATTCAAGATAAATAATAGCGGCACTTCCCAAGTGCCATGAAATGAATAAAAAAAGAAATCTTGAAAGGCATCACAAAAACATAGCGGCACTTATCAAGCACCACGATTTAAAATCATGGCATAAATTCCTGCGACTGCGGGAAAGCGCCACTAAAATTTATCCTGACACCAAGAATCGCGGCACTTGTGCAAGCGCCAGGAAGTTGTATTAGTGACACTTCAAGCGTCACTAAATGATCACTGATATGTCTGATTCTATACGAAATTACTAGATGTGAATTGTCTATTTTGTGAGAATTTTGTGTAATTTTATTCTTAAAATCACCTAAGTTTGCTTCATTTTTGTTTTCAGGCATTTTATCAAGTCACCATCAGCAAATAGAGCAATTTGGAGCCTGGTCATCTTTAGAGCACTCAAAATAGGCCATTTGGGCTGATTCTGCTTAGTGGGCCCTAGATCAAGATATTTGGGCCTTGGTTTGCCATATTGGATCTTGGACCGAGTTAACTAGAAAAAGAAAAATCGAATGGGAGGGAGAAAAGACCCGAGCTACCGAAGTCCCAGGCGTGAAAGAGATTTGGGAGTGAACAGTGAAGCGTGAAGACCCATCACGCGAAGGGAGTGAGCTTGTGCACCACCGCCGCCGAGGGAGGCCGACCAACGACCGAAGAGGCTTCGCGCACGGTCCTCCACCACCTTGACTGTCTGCAGCGCCGTTCACGGCGTCCGTAGCGCGAGAGAAGGCTCGCGACCCGTTTCACCAACCCATCCAGTTCGAGCTTCATCGCGGTGTTTTTCGACCGTTCCACCACCCATCGTCACCTCCTGCACCTCCAGCAAGTCCTCCGCCGCATTCCCCTAGCTCACCATCCGCTGTAGCCCGCCGGACCGAGAGATCCGAGGACGAACCCGAGAGGCGCGACCCGTTGCTTTTCGCGACCCGTTCGCTTTTTCTCTTCGAATTTTTGTCCGTTTCCGCCATCCGTGCGCCGTCTCAGCTTTCCCCAGCTGTCCGCCGCCACCCAGCCGACCGGAAGGGAGCAGATTTGGAGCAAATCCGTCGGGTACCCGAGAGCTTGGGGTCCGACCCGTCTGACCCGACCCGTTTTGTTGGGCAGCCTTGTAATTCATTATTTTTGGAATTTTCTGACAATCTTCTAGTCCTTTGTCGGTGGTTTTCCAGTGACCATTTTGTAGAGACAGCATTGGACAATTGAAAAGACAGGATTGCATAAGTTTTTACTGTTTTACTCTGCTATTTAATTGACTGTCTGATGGGTTGTTTGCTGTTAGATTGTGTGCTATATGTAAATATGTGTGGCTGAAACTATAAAATTCATTGGGGTCCCTAACTGTGTTGGATTGATGTTTAAATTTGCATGGATATTGAATTTAATGTGTGATCTCCGTTACAATTATGAATGTATGTGTTAGCGTTATTTACGAGACATCGTGGTAATGTTAATTAGATTCCTTTTTGAGATCGATAGATGATAATTGGAATTGGAAAACTAACTGTAATAGACAATTTGTTATCGCTTAGAACTAAGGTTAATAAATTGCTAGATTAAGACGTAACGACTCTTAATAGTGGTGAATTAGATAGATAATGCTGATTTAAAATTTTCCATTAGGAAGAACCAGCCAGTGGTGGATTGTAAGTTTAAGAAATTCATTGAGATCGACAGAGAATTTGAATTTGCATTGGAATTCACTCACAGGTAACATAGTTAAATTCAGTAATCCATTATCCTTTGTGTGTTTGCCAACCAGTGTAGGTTCCCTGATGGATTTGCATTTCTTGCCTCTGTGTATTTTCTTCTATTTCTTGTCGCTGTTAGTTTATTATTGCTTATAGTTAGACGTTAGTTTAGATAAAAATTAATCATTTTAATTGCTAGGCTAGATAACAGAGAACAAGTAGTAACTCTGGGCTTTCCCATTCCCGAGGAATACGACCTTGATACTCACCATTGCACTAGGCTGCATCGATAGGTTCAATGCCTTAGGTGTTGTTGCTAGATAGCATTGGTAGCATGCATCAAGTTTTTGGCGCCGTTGCCGGGGATTTTTGGTGAAAACTAGAGTGAATTTGCTATCTGTTACTTTAGCCATTTTTATTTGTTCTGTCTTATTTTTGTTTCTGGTTAGTGTGTCTTTCTCTGTATTCGGCTATTAGTTTTTATTAGTTTCATTTTGTCCTTTGTTTATTTTATTTTATTTTATTTATTTGGATTATTTGTTTTATTATCTTAGTGGGTTTTTATTTGTTTCGTTATTGTCTCTGTTATTGAGTTTTATCTGTCTTGTTTTACTTTTTGTTTTGGTTTATTACTCTTTAATCTGACTGGTGGACTGTTTCACTGTTATTGGATTCAAGTAGTTTATGACCAGGAGTTCTAATCCTGTACTTGTAGACCCTCTATCCGATCCAGAACGACTGTTGTGGACTTGTGCACACCGTCGTCAGGAGGAGGTGCCAGTTGAGATATTGGAGGAGGAACCAATTGAGATCCCTGATCCTACATCACCAAAGATGGCAGCTGCAAATAATAATGACGAAGCCAATATAATGATGTACGAGTTTGCTATACCTTCATTGTAAGGGACACAGACGTGTATTACTCGTCCTACAATAGCAGCTAACAATTTTGAAATCAAGCCAAATGTGATTCAGATGGTGCAACAAACGGTACAGTTTGGAGGGATGCCCAGCGAAGACCCTAATGCCCACATAGCTAACTTCTTGGAGATATGCGACACTTTCAAGATCAATGGAACCACTGATGACGCCATTCGGCTTAGATTGTTTCCATTTTCCTTGAGAGATAGAGCAAAGAGATGGCTGCAATCCCTACCACCTAACTCCATCACTACTTGGGAGACTTTGGCTGAAAATTTTTTGTACAAATATTTTCCACCAGCTAAGACTGCAAAACTACGTAATGACATTTCTTCTTTTGTGCAGATGGCTGATGAGAGTATGTATGATGCATGGGAGAGGTATAAGGACTTACTGAGGTGTTTCCCACATCATGGATTGCCTGTGTGGATGCAGGTGCAGACTTTCTATAGTGGTTTAAATACAGCCACAAGGCAGATGGTGGATGCGGCAGCAGGGGGTGCATTAAATAATAAAACCCCTGAACAGGCACAGAGTTTAATAGAGGAAATGGCCATGAACAACTATCAGTGGCAATCCTCAAGGGATAGGCTAGGGGCAGGAGTGGTCAACGGTCGGACTTTATATCAACCTTGGCAACTCAAGTGGAGCTTCTGGCTAAGAAGATTGACCAACTCCAGATGCCAGTGCATGCAGCACAGTCAAGCTGCGAGTTCTATGGTGGCCCGCATTATGGTGTCAATTGTAATGCGGGAGGTATGTTTGCTAACCCCTATTCTTCATTTTCTTCTCATAGTGGTTCTTCTGATTTTGAACAGGTAGATTACATGGGGAAAGCTCCGAGACAGCAGAACAATCCATATAGCAGCACATACAACCCTGGGTGGAGGAATCATCCAAATTTTGGATGGAGAAACACTAACAACCAAGGTCCACTGTTTTCGGTTGCACTAACAAAGAACCCCAAAGAAGAACTGCTCCAAATTAATTTCCTCAAGGGCAGGAGAAGAAGCCCAATCTGGAGGAATTGATGATGAAGTTTGTGTCCACTTCAGAGAGAAAATTCCACCAAACGGACACAGCACTTAGAAACCAACAAGCCTCCATTCAAAACTTAGAGAATCAGATAGGCCAGATTTCTAAGGTGTTGGCTAAAAGACAGCCAGGGACGCTCCCTAGCACCACCGAGTCTAATCCAAGGGAGCATTGCAAGGCTATCACTCTAAGATCAGGTAAGCAAGTAGCTGGTCCTTTACTTTTACCTACTGATGATCAGAATGATATGCAGGATACAAGTGTCAATAAGGACCAAGGGCCTGAGGTAACTAAGCCGGTGCAAGTTGAGGGCAAGAAGAGCCCCATAAGAGAGTACCAGCCACCTATTCCATACTCGGCTAGACTGAATCAGGAGAAAGTAGATCAACAGTTTGGTAAGTTTCTTGATCTATTTAAACAGCTAAGGATTAACCTTCCTTTTGTTGAAGCCATTTCGCAGATGCCTCGCTATGCAAAGTTCTTGAAGGAAATACTGAGCAATAAGAGGAAACTAGAGGATTTGGGACTGGTGACATTGAATGAGGAGTGCTCAGCAATCTTACAAAACAAGCTACCTGTTAAGAGGCGTGATCCAGGGAGTTTTACCGTACCTTGTGTAATTAGTGATCTGTCTGTCATGGATGCTTTAGCTGATTTAGGAGCTAGCATAAATCTGATGCCTACTAGCTTGTTTGATAGATTGGGATTGGGTGAGCCAAAACCTACTAGGATGAACATACAATTAGCTGATAGAACTGTTAAATATCCTAGAGGTATAGTTGAAGATGTCCTTGTAAAGGTTGATAAATTTATATTTCCTGTGGATTTTGTTGTGATGGATATGGAGGGTGAGAGTAGCGTACCCTTGATTCTAGGTAGGCTTTTCCTTGCAACGTCTAGGGCTATTATAGATGTCTATGATGGGAAATTGAAACTTAGAGTAGGGGATGAAACTGTTACCTTTGACTTAGCTACCTCTAAGAGACAATCTTTAGATCATGATGATGTTGTATATTCTGTGGATGTCTTGGATGATGTGGTTGAATCTGAATTGCAGGAATTTTTACTTGATGACCCTTTACAGGTGGCATTACAAGGAGAAGATGATGAGTTATCCAACGAGCAAGTGTTGGAACAACTAGCTCACTTGCTAGCTGTTGAGCCCAGCAACTTGACTGATTCTTTTGTTTCTCTTGACAGGTCAGAGGTGCAGAAGGTGAAACCTTCAATTGAGGACCCCCCAACCTTGGAATTGAAGGAGTTACCCAAGCACTTAAGCTATGCCTATTTGGATGAGGCAGAGAAGCTGCCAGTAATTATAGCAGCTGACCTGACACCTGAGGAGAGGGAGATGACTTTGACCTCTCTTAGGAAATACCCTAGGGCCTTTGCTTACAAGATGGCGGACATTCCTGGGATTAATCCTAGCTATTGTTCACACAAGATCCTGATGGAAGATAGCTATAGGCCAGTGGTGCAGCCACAGAGACGATTGAACCCAAACATGAAGGAAGTGGTGAAAAAGGAGGTAATTAAACTTCTTGATGCAGGTTTGATTTATCCTATCTCTGATAGCTCTTGGGTGAGTCTTGTGCAGGTTGTACCAAAGAAGGGTGGCATGACAGTGGTCAAGAATGATAAGGATGAACTCATACCCACTAGAATGGTAACAGGTTTTCGGGTTTGCATTGATTATAGAAGACTCAATGATGCAACCCGGAAAGACCATTTTCCTCTTCCTTTCATTGACCAGATGCTTGAACGTTTGGCAGGTCACATGTTTTATTGCTTTCTTGATGGTTTTTCAGGCTACTTTCAGATTCCCATTGCACCTGAAGACCAAGAGAAGACCACCTTCACTTGCCCATATGGAACGTTCGCGTACAGGAGGATGCCTTTTGGATTGTACAACGCACCAGCCACTTTTCAGTGGTACATGATGGCAATCTTCCATGACATGATTGAGGAGTCTATGGAGGTATTTATGGATGACTTCTCAATTTTTGGTAACTCCTTCTCCCACTGTTTGCTTAATTTAGAACGTATGCTTGCAAGATGTATAGAAGCAAACTTAGTTCTTAATTGGGAAAAATGTCACTTTATGGTGAGAGAGGGGATCGTTCTTGGGCATAAGATATCACATGCAGGGATGGAAGTGGATAAGGCTAAGGTTGAGACCATATCAAAACTACCACCCCCTAGTTGATTAAGGTTTTAAAAAGCTTCTTAGGGCATGCTGGTTTTTATAGGAGATTTATTAGAGATTTCTCTAAGATTGCTAGGCCCTTAACTCAGTTGCTTGTCAAGGATGTACCTTTTGTTTTCGATACTGATTGTCTGCATGCATTTGAGTTACTAAAGGAACGACTAACCACAGCCCCTATTATGGTTTCACCTAAGTGGGGGCTGCCTTTTGAACTAATGTGTGATGCTAGTGACTTTGCAGTTGGAGCTGTGTTAGGTCAGAGGATTGATAAAAAGTTCCAGCCAATTTATTATGCTAGCAAGACCTTGACTGATGCCCAGAGCACTATACCACTATCTTGAAGGAATTACTTGCGCGGGTCTATGCTTTCGACAAGTTTTGATGCTATTTGGTGCTATCCAAGACCGTGGTTTACACGGATCATTCAAATTGAAGTATTTGTTCGGTAAGCATGATGCTAAGCCTAGACTCATTAGATGGATTTTTCTCTTGCAGGAATTTGATATTGAGATCAAAGATAAGAAGGGTGCAGAGAAGAACTTTGCACAGATCACCTATCAAGGTTAGAGAATCCAAACTGGGAGGCCTTAGATGAGAGAGCCATTGATGATAACTTCCCAGATGAGCATTTGGAGACGGTTCAGGTATGTACTGATTCCCCTTGGTTTTGTGATTATGCTAACTATTTGGTGGCAAGGGTTTTACCAAAGGGTATGACTACCCAGCAAAAGAAGAAATTCTTTTCTGAGTTGAAATACTACATTTGGGAAGATAGTTTCTTGTTTAAATATCTGTCTGACTAAGTAATCAAAGCGATGCATACATGGGGAGGAAGTCCACCAAATCCTGAAGCACTGCCATGAAGGACCAACGGGAGGCCACCAGGCTGCAAACCACACTGCTAGGAAGGTGCTTGAAGCAGGGTTCTACTGGCCAACCATATTCCAGGATGCTAGAGCATATGTCTAGGTTTGTGATGCTTGTCAAAGGTCAGGTAACATCTCTGCCCGTGATGAAATGCCCCAAACGAGTATGCAAGTGGTTGAAATCTTTGATGTGTGGGGTATTGACTTCATGGGCCCTTTTCCTTCCTCATCTGGTAATAAGTATATACTTGTGGCTGTTGAGTATCTTTCCAAGTGGCGAAGCCTGCGTTCCCCACTAATGATGCCAGGGTGGTGACTAGGTTCCTAAAAAAATTGTTTGCTATGTTTGGTACACCTAGGGCACTGATTAGTGATAGAGGGACCCATTTCTGTAGCTCCCAACTTGAGAAAGTACTAAAACATTACGGGGTATCTCATAGGTTTTCAACACCCTATCACCCACAGACCAGTGGACAAGTAGAGGTAACTAACAGGGGTTTAAAGAGAATCTTAGAGAAAACCGTAGGGGTGAGTAGGAAGGATTGGGCATCCAAATTGGATGATGCATTATGGGCCTTTAGGACAGCTTACAGAACTTCTACCGGATTTACACCCTATAGGCTAGTGTATGGAAAGACTTGTCATTTGCCTGTTGAATTGGAACACAGGGCACTTTGGGCCCTTAAAAATGCAATCTTGATGTTATTTCTGCAAGTAAAGAGAGGTTATGGCAGTTGGATGAGTTAGAAGAATGGCGCCACCAAGCTTATGAAAATTCTTCCATTTACAAAGCTCGAAGCAAGAAGTGGCATGATCAAAGGCTGCGTGGCTCTAAAGATTTTCAGGTTGGAGATAGGGTATTACTTTATAACTCACATCTTCATCTTTTTCCAGGAAAGCTTAAGAGCCGATGGTCAGGACCATTTGTGATCAAGCAAGTCTTTCCCTACGGCACAGTGGAATTGCATCATCCTGACAAGGGAGATTTCAAAGTCAATGGGCACAGACTAAAGCACTACTATGGAGACCCATTGGAGGTCGAGGAGCGAGTGCATATGGTGCTTTACCTGAAAGAGTGATAGAAGGAGCGAGTCCAGCTAAAAGACTCCAAAAAAAAAAAAAAGCACTGTGTTTTATTTTTTATTATTTATTTTATCTGTGTTTTTCTTTTTTTTACTCTTGTCTATTTTCTTCTTTTTCATTTTGTTGAGGTACATTAAAACTTTTAGATTTTCTGTGCTTGTTGCTGTGCTTTCTACTTTTATTTCTGTGGTTTCCCCTTTGGCTGTACACTGAGGACAGTGTGATCCTCAAGTGTGGGGTGGTGTGCCTTTATTTTTTTGACTCATTTTCCCTCTACTAGTTCAAGGCGCCGCATATTGATGCTATTTTTTGCTGATGTTGTATTTGTGTTGACGGTATATCTAGGACAGGATTCTTGATTTTTGCTTGATTCTATGCACTTAAGTCTTTGATTGTATTTTGAGCATGTATGATTCAGTCATGAATGGGCAGACATTGTTTCTCATAGTTTATGTTAGAAAGCAGTTTTAATGCCTAATGTATTCTTGACCACGGCCAGGTCATACCCATGTTGCTTGATTTTCTTTCATATTGTTCAATTTTGATTTAGGATGTTGATAATGCAGTTTGCATGCACTGCTTGATTTAGTAATTCATATAGAAATATTTGAGAATCATATGCAATTTAGCCACACTTCAAACGTGAGATTTGAGCCTAAGATAAGCATTTACCACAAATATGCTTTGAATTCTTTTTGTTGAGTGTGTATTTCACTTGATTGTGTCTCTAGAACTTGCTCTGTAATACTTGTTGAAGTTACATAAACTTTTGAATATCAGATGATTTGGGCAACTTAAATTTTACACCTCATTTTCCTTCCTCAATTAGCCACTTTTAGGGCCTTCAATTTTTCTTTATCGCTTGCATTTTACACCTCATTCCTTTCTTTTCACTATCCTCTTTCTTCACCCCCTTTGCTGAAATTTGTGTGATTTATTCTTTGTACAGGGATTAAAATGCATTGCCTTAGTTGACAATAGTGCACTAAGTTCTTGTTATCATTCTAGATGCTCCCTTCAATCCAAAAGTGTAAGCATGCAGGCTAATTATGAAAAAAAAAACAAAAACAAAACAAAAACAAAACAAAACAAAATAAAAGAAAGATAATAATAAGAGTAGCCTGTCTGTTGATTTTATTCTCTGAGCATCTCCAACTTTATTGAAAACTTAGTAAGAATTATTTTGTTTAGAATTTTTTGCATTTAATCCTTTAATCCTTCTTGGTGCTTTAATTGCATGAATTTTCAGCATCTATGCCTCTTCTACCAAAAATGTCTTCCCTACCATCACTTTAGTCTCATTACAACCCTATTAAGACCCCCCCTTGATTTTGGTGTTCAATGTTTAGTGGTAGCGGAGATGAGATTTATGAGCAAGCTTATAGTAGACATATTCTTGTGAAGTTGCTTGAGGGATTTGTGTCTTACCTGTATACACTTTGAGTGATTTGAGTAATCTCTTTGAGGCATTGATTCCTAAATAATTTCCATTGAATTGCTGGCTAAGTTGTGTATGCATCGTTATTATCTCCATTCTGCATCAAGGTTTTTGCAATTTGGTCGATAAATAAGTTTCACGGGGGATGTGTTAGGCATTATCAACTGTGGACTAGGTTTGGACTTTTGAGAAATTGTTGCTGTCTATTTGAGGACTGAGTTAATGTTTGCTTGAGGACAAGCAAAAGCTTAATTGTGGGGTGATTTGATATGTCCGATTCTATACGAAATTGCTAGATGTGAATTGTCTATTTTGTGAGCATTTTGTGTAATTTTATTCTTAAAATCACCTAAGTTTGCTTCATTTTTGTTTTCAGGCATTTTATCAAGTTACCGTCAGCAAATAGAGCAATTTGGAGCCTGGTCATCTTTAGAGCACTCAAAATAGGCCATTTGGGCTGATTATGCTTAGTGGGCCCTAGATCAAGATATTTGGGCCCTGGTTTGCCATATTGGATCTTGGACCGAGTTAACTAGAAAAAGAAAAATTGAATGGGAGGGAGAAAAGACCCGAGCTACCGAAGTCCCAGGCGTGAAAGAGATTTGGGAGTGAACAGTGAAGCGTGAAGACCCATCGCGCGAAGGGAGTGAGCTCGTGCACCACCGCCGCCGAGGGAGGCCGACCAACAACCGAAGAGGCTTCGCGCACGGTCCTCCACCACCTTGGTTGTTCGCGGCGCCGTTCACGGCGTCCATAGCGCGAGAGAAGGCTCGCGGCGCGAGAGAAGGCTCGTGACCCGTTTCGCCAACCCATCCAGTTCGAGCTTCACCGCGGTGTTTTCCGACCGTTCCACCACCCATCGTCACCTCCTGCACCTCCAGCAAGTCCTCCGTCGCATTCCCCCAGCTCACCAGCCGTTGTAGCCCGCCGGATCGAGAGATCCAAGGACGAACCCGAGAGGCGCGACCCGTTGCTTTTCGCGACCCGTTCGTGTTTTCTTGTCGGATTTTCGTCCGTTTCCGCCATCCGTGCGCCGTCTCAGCTTTCCCCAGCTGTCCGCCGCCACCCAGCCGACCGGAAGGGAGCATATTTGGAGCAGATCCGTTGGGTACCTGAGAGCTTGGGGTCCGACCCGTCTGACCCGACCCATTTTGTTGGGCAGCCTTGTACTTCATTGTTTTCGGCATTTTCTGACAATCTTCTAATCCTTTGTCGGTGGTTTTCCAGTGACCATTTTGTAGAGACACCATTGGACAATTGAAAAGACAGGATTGCATAAGTTTTTACTATTTTTATCTGTTGTTTAATTAACTTTCTGATAGGTTGTTTGCTGTTGGATTGTGTGCTATATGTAAATATGTGTGGCTGAAACTATAAAATTCATTGGGGTCCCTAACTTTGTTGGATTGATGTTTAAATTTGCATGGATATTGAATTTAATGTGTGATCTCCGTTACGATTATGAATGTATGTGTTAGCGTTATTTACGAGACATCGTGGTAATGTTAATTAGATTCCTTTTTGAGATCGACAGATGATAATTGGAATTGGAAAACTAACTGTAATAGACAATTTGTTATCGCTTAGAACTAGGGTTAATAAATTGCTAGATTAAGACGTAACGACTCTTAATAGTGGTGAATTAGATAGATAATGCTGATTTAAAATTTTCCATTAGGAAGAACCAGCCAGTGGTGGATTTTAAGTTTAAGAAATTCATTGAGATCGACAGAGAATTTGAATTTGCATTGGAATTCACTCACAGGTAACATAGTTAAATTCAGTAATCCATTATCCTTCGTGTGTTTGCCAACCAGTGTAGGTTCCCTGATGGATTTGCATTTCTTGCCTCCATGTATTTTCTTCTATTTCTTGTCGCTGTTAGTTTATTATTGCTTATAGTTAGACGTTAGTTTAGATAAAAATTAATCATTTTAATTGCTAGGCTAGATAACAGAGAACAAGTAGTAACTCTGGGCTGTCCCGTTCCTGAGGAATACGACCTTGATACTCACCATTGCACTAGGCTGCATTGATAGGTTCACTGCCTTAGGTGTTGTTGCTAGATAGCATTGGCAGCACGCATCAATCACTTAAAGTGCCACTATTTCCCTTGTTTTTTGTAGTGATATCTTATCATATATGCCTATAATTTCAATATTTGCATTCAAAAAGGGATTCATAGGTCATCCAAAGACTATATAGACCCATGACTAAGGATAGACTGATCAAAATATATGAAATAGTAATATAGAGATAAGGCTATTATTTCTGCTACTACTCAAACTCTGGTCCACTTATTGGGGGAACCATAAGAGGCACCTCTAGAACCATCACCACCCATACATCTCTAATTACTATGATTAGCCCTATAAATAGGACCTCTACAACTACCACCTCAATCTCTAAGAGTATGTGATATTAGGGCATCAAGACACATCAGCGAAAATGTGAGATTTATAATCTCAGTAGCTAGGTCAACTTTTTTACAAACCCACTGATGGTACTAGTTGTACTTTTACAAAAAACCATAAATTCTCTTCCTGATAATAGTTTCATAATATATATCTATTGGATGAAATGCATGCTCGTGTTAAGTACTTAATAATGCATGTAAAAGAGATTCATCATAAAAAATTTCATAAGGTGTTCATGCACTTATAAACATTATTATCATCATATCATCACAAAACATTTCTATTTAAACATTGTATACTTGAACAATTCTTTTACAGAAACATACATAGTCTTAGGCCTCTTGCCCCACATCCGACCTCATAGAATAAAGAGAGCATCATCTCAAAGGCTTCACCCAACGAGCACCTTACACACCCACAAGCACTACATGAATGAGTACTTTATGGCCCCAAGCCCATTGTGGTCCCAGACCACTGTATATAAGGCTATGGAATCACCACCCCTTACTAGTGGATCACTTCTTTAATATGTTATTCACTAATGTATACACTAAGGTGATTTGGCTTAAGCCATAGTTATGCCTAACTCTAAGTATGTGATCCTTTCTTGGCCATTTCATTTATGATACACTAATCTAGAATTTGCAAATACCATGGTGTTTTTAAAATCACTTTCAATATTTGAGTGGATTTCTTACCATCCTAATCATGGGATGTCCAACAGTTGTCCCATACTGACAATTGTTCACTCAAACTTAAGCCTATCTACCACTAATGCATACACTAGGAATACTTTCCTCTCTTTCTTAAGTTCTTAATCTCTTTTCCCTTTTTGATTCATCTTAAGTGATGTTTAATTCTCATAATCTTTGAGTTTGGGGAGTTGATTGAGCTTTAAAACATGAAATTGAGGGGCTAAAAGGCCTTTCTCTTATTCTGGAGCCATTTGCTTTCACAATGTAATTCTCACCTCAATCTCCCTCAAATCCCAATCTTTCTCTATTTTTCTTGCATGAACAGTACCATAGATTTTAGATCTTCCATAAAAGCATCTAATAGTATAATAAAATAGCATACAACATCCAATAAAAGTAAAGAAATTAGAGAATGTAAGTTTTAACCTCCCATTATGTTTATAAATCATCAAAAATGGCATTTTCACCACCATTAATAGTACATTTTTAAAAATAAGGGAGAAAAGGAGATTTAGCTATCTTAATCCGCATTTCTCTTGCATATGTAGTCTAGATGATTCATGGGATGATCAGGAAGTAATTTCCTAGCTTCAAATATATACTTCTTTCTTAGATTCCCCTCTCACTAGCTTTCACTACAAGGAATATGACTTTTAGTGGTGACAAAAAAAGTCACCACTGAAAGTCATCTTTTAGCTGTGACTTTTTGTGTCTTCAGTGGCGAAAAAATGCATCGCCACTGAAGACCTCCAGTGGCAACATTTGAAAAGTCACCACTGAAGAGTTTCAGTGGCGACAAATCTATCACCACCAAAGAGCTCTAGTGGTGACTTTTTAAATGTCTCCACTAGAGGTCTTTAGTGGCGACACATTTTGTCAAGTCGCTACTAAAGCTCTTTGGTGATGACACATTTTTTCGCCACTGGAAGTCTTTAGTGGCGACATATTTTGTTTAGTGGTGACAATTGAAATTTTGCCACTGTATGGACACCAAAAACTTGATGTGCTACCAATGAACTATATGTAGCCACACCTTAAGGCAATACACCTGTCAGTGCAGCCTAGTGCAATGGTGAGTATCAAGGTCGTATCCCACGAGAACAAGAAAGCCCAAAGTTACTACTTACTCGTTATCTAGCCTAAGACAAATGGTGACTTTAATGCAATACATACATAACATTTCATAATTACTCAATTCTGGGAAGGTATACATGAAATCATTCCTTCCTACTTAACTATGCTCTTTGGAGGTATACACAAGATCATTCCTCCTACATTTCAATTTATTGGGGTTTACATAAGATCATTCCCCTTAGGGCACTTCCCTGGAAGGTATACATTAGATCATTCCTTCATAGGCTTTTAATCTCAGGAGGTATTCACCAGATCATTCCTCCTCATTCAATTCCTTGGGAGTATACACCAAATCATTCCCCACAAGGAAGCTTTAACCTTGTCTTTCACAATTACATTAAGCATTCTTTGCCATTCAATCACTTTTGCATACATTTAAACATTTCACTATTTATGGCAAAATGCATGCTATTATTCATTCATTCTTGACCCTTGCATCTTTGGTCTCTCTTCCCTTAACATAGGCCATTTAGATGGCACTTTAGGCTATTTCCAACTCATTCATAAATCTAGCCACTCTAGAGAAAATTTCACATAGTATTCGGCCAAGGTAGAATGAACATGAATACTTTGTATTTCTAACCCTTTTGGCACATTTCTAGCCTTACTCTCATTGATGGAACATCATGGTGACAATTCCCATAATTATGCCTAACACTTTCTCACACCTAAAAATTAGGTAAGTGTACTTTAGGCCATTCTTTTTCATACTTTTCTAGCTTATTTTTCATGCCAAACATAATCACACATCTAATATCACATTTTCACATTTTTATGCACACTTTTAAGGTGAACAAGACTTTAAATTGGAAACATTGCTTGAAACATAAATTGCCATAATTTTCTCTCTCCTCCTTTCTTGGAACTAAACTTATATGGTTTCTAAATCATTTTCAAGAGCAAATCCAGCACCATTCATATGCATCCATTCGGCCAAGGTGACTAAAGCACATTTGCTTGGCTACTTGTGAAGCTAAACAATAAGAAAAGTACCTAAATGCAAATCTAACTAGACTTTCTCTCTCTTACCATTTTCTAGTACTTTCTCTCACTCTTTCTAACATAAAATTTGGCCAAAAATTCAGCACTCTTAATAACCCTAGTAATTCGGCCAAGGTGAAAAAAACAAGCAAAATGGAGTTGTTTCATCACTTTGCATACATTACAACAACATTCATGAAAAATCCATGCAAAATACCACTTTCTCACTCTAAAAACCACAAATTCAGCCTTGACACAAATTAGGGTTTAACAAAATTAAGTTTCATCCATGCAAACTTACCATTTCATGAGTTTCCATGCTTTATTGCATATCTATAGTCATAACCACAAGTTATTTCCAACATATCTCATATCCAAGCATGCAAATCCGCCATACACATGTAGAGAGAGAAATTTCCATCATGCTTACAAGTTTGAAAACACTATAAACATACCATAAAACATTAAATTAATGGCATAGGATTGTTTATCCACCTTGAAAAGCTAATAGATGTGTGATTTCCTTGTTGATTTGGTGGAAGCTTTCTCTTCTCCAAGGCAAGATGCAATTCAGCCACTTCTCCTTCTTCTCCACCTTTCATGACATTTCTAGTAATTAGGAGAAGAAATAGGCTAAATTAAAGTTTGACTTATTTACAAAAATGCCACTCTTGCTAATTGGTCAATTTCATCCTTTTTCTTTTCTTTTTTAACAATGGCATTGTCTTTCCTTGCCATTGTAATTTTATGCAACTTCCATGGGCTGGACTGTTCTGCCCTTCCAAAAATTTCAAAATTGCATAGTGGTCCCTCAACTTTTTAGAATTTGCATTTTAGTCCCTAAGAAAAGTGCCTTTTTTCCATTAAGTCCAAATTGGCCATTTTTGTTTCTTTTTTCATTCTTTTTGGTTTCAAGGAGTAAAATTACTTAAATAAAATTTCATAAGGCTTATTTCCATGAATTTACTAATTTACTTCTATTTTTGGAAAAATGTAATTTTGCCCCTAAGGCAAAATGCCTAAGGCAAAATTACCATTTTGCCCCTAAGGCAAAATTATCTTTTTTCCCTTTATGTTAAAACTATCATTTCACTCTCTTACTTTCTTCTTTTGATCAAGAATGAGTAAGGATTTCTAATTCCCACCTTCATAGAATATTTAGGGTAAAAACTAAATTTTTCTCACCTCATATAAGATTGCTATCATACTCATAGTGTGAAATTACAATTTTACCCTTTTTAGGAAAAATTGTCTTTCAACATCAATGTAAGTAATTTCTTGCATAACTAGATTCTCCTTCTCTCTTGAATGAAAATAATAAGAGTCCTGTAACATAACTTCATGAAATAAAAAGAGTTAAACTAATTATTCATTTCATGGTAAAATTACCATTTTACCCTTCCTTACCAAATTTCCAACTTCATTCTTTTATCACAAAAGTGATTATATAATGATAAAAATGTTCATTCTAACTCCTTAATAAGTCATCCTTAACCCTTCACAATTAATGCTAACAATAATAATAACAACAACGTCATCATAAGATACAAATGTTAGGAGCAGAGGTTACAACGGCCATGTGGTTAGTCTTGTTCTAGAAGCTAAGCCTCCTTTGTGCCTTTCTCGACCTTCTTTTGATTGGAAATGGTTGTTATGGCCATGTAGGGAGGTGCACAGGATGTCTTTGAGGTATGGAAGGGCGTGTTCTAGAACATCTAAGATAGCATGGCCATGTGGTAGGGTGTGTTCTAGAAGACTTCATGCTTGGCCTTGCCACAAGATACATTTTAAGGTACTTTAAGCCTTTAGACACTTGGTTTTGATCCATTTTACTTCAAAACTACTTAGTACCTAGTGAAAGCTTAGACAATCATGAAAACAAGTTGGAAATATGGGTAATTATACATAAAACACATAAATATGCTCCTAAAGTGAGTAGAATTTATCAAATAAAAATGTATAATTATGTGCCTATCACATACACATATGCATTGCATTCCTTTAGAGCTATAGAAATCATAAAAGAAAAAGAAGGTAGAGATATTTTTTGTATCATTACGGTGATACATGCTAGATGTTTTATAAAATGAATTAGATTGCTTAACTAATGAGAAAATATTCTCATTGTATTTGGTGTGTATTGTAATACCCTTATCTAGTATTACAACTCCTCCGAAGTAAACAGATAAGTTTAATACATTACTCTTAACCTTAATTATTCATTTGGAACGTCTGAGCATTTATACCATTAAGTATTTTTATTATGGATTAGGTTCAGGTTTTTTTGCTCAGATAACCATACTTCATGCACAGCAAAAATTAAATTCAATATATCACAGCAAAATTTATAAAACTTACATATAATACAAATAATAAATGTCCATTACATTCTTTTGTGATCATATACCATGATATATGAAGTACCCATCCATAAGGAGTCAGGAGACAATAAGCCTGTCACTCAAACTCCTTTTACAAAATAATGGGGATGAACCAGTCCTTCACATATCCTTTTCCCAATGATTGCCCTTTTTCCCTTTTCTATATACAATCAAAGTAATAGTCCTAATTCTAATCCTATAAACATGTATAGAATCAGGACCCAAAATAAGGAATTACAAAATGCTTTCAACAAAAAGGACTCTCATCTTCCCCGAAACTGCTAAGCGTCCGAATCTGATACATATTAGCATATAAATCAGAAAAACAAGTTTCCCAACAGCTTAACAATTCATCATTTTAAAATGAACTAATATGTATCAGGGTGCAAGCACCAAAACATTTTCATTTACATTCTATTCATTTAAAACACATTCTCATTTATATATATCGAATGGTAAGCATTGCATGATGATTGAAATGTAAATGTGATAAAATTAGATATTCTCATTTCAAATATAACATCATTTCATGGGATTATACATGTTAAAACTGAAATAGGCACTGATTCATTATACATTTCATTCTTAAAACTTATCTTATTTCAATTTGTGGACACTTGGCCACCTTTATAATTGTGAACACTAGGTCACAGGTGTGAAGCACCTTCGGTCACACCTTACTAGGTCACATGTGTGGAGCACCTTCGGCCACACCTCATAAATTATGGACACTTGGCCACACCTCATAAATTGTGGACACTTGGCCACCTTTATAATTGTGAACACTAGGTCACAGGTGTGAATCACCTTCGGTCACACCTCACTAGGTCACATGTGTGGAGCACCTTCGGCCACACCTCATAAATTGTGGACACTTTGCCACTATTAGTATGGTAATTCGGCCACTAAAATTAAAATGAGCCATTGCTTTCGACCACCATGATATGATAATAATCTTTTAGGTTTTTCGTACCCCATTGTCAAATTTTTCCATCCTTACCATACATTGAACTTCTTGACTTTATGCATTACTTTTTAGAGTACTTTCTCCCATATTTAATTTGTGCAACCATTGCCATTAACCATTTATTTTACTTGTTTTCTTGGTTCTTGCTACACAGTAAGTTTGAGGCTTACACACTTTTCTCCATTTTTACATTCTAAAAATATTATGGGCCTTATTATGTACAAAAAGGTGGACTAATTAACTATACCTTAACTAGCCATATTTTCTCTCTTTCTCTTTGCCAAACTGAATTAACATGTCCCTTACACAATTCTCATTAAAAGATTTCCTACCTTACTAAGGCCATTTTGGGTTTGGCAAGACAACAAGAAGGATGTCAAATTTTTCGTCACATGCTAACTAGGTTTCTTTTTCTATTTTGGTATTTATAACTTAGAACCTTTATTAACCATACAAAAATATAGTTTTCTAGCATTATCTTAAGTTAGGGCTCTCCATTATAATGCTACATTTTACTAACCGAAGTCCTTTCATGGAAGTCACAACATCTATGTTAACACAAAAGAGATATTAACCATGCAAGAATAATATTTCGACCCTTTCTTATTCTAGGTTCTTTATGAAGTATGCTAAATGTTATCTTTAGCCATTACTTTTCTATGAAGAACAAATACTTCCACATCATCACATCCACAACACATCAAATCATCACACAAGCTTAGCTAAGAAACATTCACATATTCAAGAATGTAGAGAGGAGACTAATGTTCCATGAAAGATTGGCAAATCATGATTCATATATTCTAAAACATGGAACAAAAGTCAAAGAATTGCTAACCTACCTCAAGGATGAACTAGGATGAGATTATCTTGGGTTCCTCTTTGATTTTCTCCCTTTGCCCCTCCCCTTCTCGGCTAGGTTCTTTCTCTCCTCACAAAAGCTTTGGAGTGTCCTCTAAAACCTCATGCTTCTCTCTCCCTCCCTTGCCAAGTGGTATTGCCATATGCCATCTAATTCTCTCCCCCTCTTGTATTTTTTTAATCAGCTAAAAGGGAATGCTACCTCCTTTCATCCTTAATTTTATTATTTAGCAGCCCCACGTGTGACCAAGTACAAGCCACTTCCTTGTACTCTTATGTTATCCATTCGGTCACGCCAAGGGAGAGAAAGAGGGAGGTGCACGCAAAGCTTCCACTCCACCTAAGTTGTACCTTCCACGCCAGCCTCACGTCTTAGCCTCATGCATGTAGGTGTACTCCATCACTCGGTGGTGAAAAGGGGAAGGATGGAAATGAATTTATGCAAACCTCCTCACGCAAGCACATGGTTTATGCAAGGCACATGTTAGTCTCCCTTCTCGTGCACATTAAAGGTAACACAAGGGAGGGGAAGAAGACTTGTATTACACATTCCTTTCTTCTTCACGCAAGGCGTACGACATGAAATTTCCTTTGTCTCAAGCATATTACTCTCATCCCTTGGTGGCCTTGTATACAAACAAAGAGAAGGAATGAAGGAAGGCAAGTGGCCCACGTCTCTCTCCTTTCTTGCACTCTTACTTCACCGTACACCCACACATATATTAATTTGGTTAAATTCTGTGCCCTTACTTCCGAATGCACGTGTGTGTCCATATATATATATAATTGCTATACATTCCTTGCATTTCCCAAATTTCCTAGCTGTGTGGTTATATATATATATATATTTAAAAATCCTCATCCTTCTTCCTATTTCATGTGGTGCTTAGGTGGCAGAATCCTAGGAAACTAAGCTCTTCACTTGCACTTGGTCACATTGAGATTAAGGCTAAAGGGAAGGAGGGAAGTTTTAATGCCACACATCTATCCTTTGCTTCCATTTCACTCCACCAGATGCATATGTATTTATATATGTTGGATGCTAACTCTTTTCCTTCCCTTCACCAATTGCACGTGCATGTATGTTTAAATTGGCTATACTCTTCTCTCTTTTGGTACTTCGGTTAGTTAAATGAAAGAAAAGAAAAAATTAAATCAAGTACCTCAAGGAATTGAAAGTGTCATCCTTTAGCATATTTATGCTAAATATTAAATCATACAAGCAAATTCATCCAATTAATTGAGGAAACATTAATTTAGACTAATCAAGAGAATATGGGGTGTTACATGTATCAGATGCCTAGGTACATAGTGTGGAGATATGTATTTTGGAAGTCCATCCTCAGTAGAGGGGGTGGAGAATATGAGGTGTTACATGTATCAGATGCCCAGGGTATATACATAGTAATAGTTATGGAAGTCCATCCTCAGTAGAGGGGGTGGAGATATGTATTTTGGATATAATGTTATTACTTAGGGATTAGCCCATTTTATCCTAATTCTTTTATATTTTGGGAATATAATTAGGATAAACATTTTCTGATGTTCATAGTAGGATGGGCATATATATCTGGATATGTGAAATTTATAACTACCAATAGGTAATTTTGGAAAAAGGGTTTGAGTGGCAGGGTTGTTGCCTCCTTACTCTTAAAACCTGAAAACACTACACATATCCCGAAATATATGTATGACATTGTAAATATGGATCAATGTAATATAAATGAAAAAAAAAGTTTTTATTTACTACGTTGCAATTAAATATTATTATTTTTTTAGCCTTCTGCTGTGTATTGTATGAGTAAAATACATGAGTAATGAATACCAAGCCTAATCAATCATAAAATTAAAATTTTAAATTTTTTCTCAGGAAAATAACAAGGATAAAGAGTAATGATAACATACCAGTCTTATAGCTAGAGAATTTTTACTGAAATTAATATATATTTATTAAAGGAATGGCTATGATTGAGGGGTTACACCAAAGACCTTCAATGATGGAAGTTTCAATGGCGAAATTTTTGTCACTACCGTAGCTTTTCAGTGGTGACTTTTTTACTTTCAGTGGCTACTTTTGTCATCACTGAAAGTAAAAATTTTCATAGTGTTTCTCTTTCTCTCTCTAGAAAGTCAATTATTTCTGCCATCTGACTTCTCTCTCTCACTAATCTCTTACATATAAGGGAGGCAGGTAGGTGATGGAGAAAATATGATAAGAAAGGAAAAAGGAAAAAAGGCTTATAATTTGGTTCCTAAACTCACCCTTCAATCTACTTTAAGTATTGGAACAAGAGAATCACCACATTGCCCTTACCATGTTGGTGGGGAAGTTTTGAAATTCAGTTGGTTACAATAACCCTTCCCTAGTAAAATATCAAATTTTACCTCTAAATTTCTTTTCACTTTTCATTTTGGTCCCAGCTCAACTTACGTTTATCTTTTAGAGGTTTTATTGATTTCCTGCACCAACGTAGGCAATCTATTAAGATCGAACCTTAAGGATTACGTAGGAGTGGGTGTTAAAATTAGAACTAGAAGAAGCTTATGGAATGTTTGTCAAAAGAGGAAGTAGATATGATTTTGAATATACCTATTTCAAATGCCCATAATGGAGATAAATTGATATAGGCTCCGAACAAAGGTGGGAAGTTCTCAATTAAATTAGGTTATTATTGGAATATAAGACATAACAAAGTTTGTGTTTTTGGTGCCCATAAACCAAATGTGATTCTAGAACATTTTATAGAAATTGAATCGAAAGCATACCTGATTATGCCATTATCAGATTTAGAGTGACTGGACCTAGTGGTTAGGTCTTCCTCTTTATACCCTAGTTAGTGGCTATAATGGGGTTAATCACTTAGGTTAGGGTTAAAAAGGGGACCTAGCCTGTATGTAGAGTTGTCTTACTGGACCATCCCATTACGGGCTTCTGTAAAACATAAGCCTACACTTAGTCGCTTATCAGACCCTTGCTAATGTGTGCCAAGGCCTAATTTGAGATTCATAATTAGGCTCCCTTAAATGGATCGTCCATCAACCCATTATTACAAAATAATAAAAATGATTTTAATGTGAGCCTATATTTTTCTAAAAAGCTAATATTACTTTTATTAACACTTAGATGACTAAATTACTCTATCCACAAAATGTACTCCTCAATTTGGTTTAGTTGGCTTGTAAAACTTAAACAAAAGAAAACTACTAAATCTTTTTGAAAGGACCTAGCCAAAACCTTTGATAATGGGTTCAATTCAATTTTCTTTTAGCAATTTTCATACTTTAATTTTTTAAGTCTTGATTTTAAAATATACTTAATTGCTGCTTAGTTTTACCAAATTTATTAGCAAAAGACTTTTCTTAGTTTGTTATAAAACAAAAAATATAAAATTCTAAATATTTAACCTTAAAATAAATTTTTTATAAATAAAAATAGCAAACAAATTTCTTAAATAAAAATGTAAATATAAATTATGAAATATCATAATGTTTAGCTTGTTTGGTTTGGTTAAAATTTCAATTGAAAGATGAACAAAATTGTTTGGGTTTTACCAAAAGAAAAGTGAACTAAATTAATTTTAATTAATTTTTTAGCAACCTAGTTTGGTTTGATTAGTTCAGCTTGGTTTATTTTTTAGGTTACTTTATTATCTTTCAATTCTCAAGTTACTTCATTAATCGTAAAAATTAGAAAGGCTAAATAAAGAAGATATACGCAATGAAATAGCATGAACTTTATTAAACTTTTCATTTAAACATATTAGGAAATAATTATGAAACCTATAACATCATTTAGGCTTGAGGGAATTATGTTCTAGTTTGTTGATATATGGTCTTTTTATTTTGAATAACTAGTGTAGTCCTATGGATGTACCAAAGGCATAAAAGTCTTGAAGGCCTAATGCATAAGGTAAGGCGAAGAATCAAATCTCTAATCTATCCTTTAAGGCCCAAGAGTAACGTCCAAGGCTTCTAGAAGGTGTCTTTTAAATTATATTATCCCTTATGATATGTATCCTATTATTTGTAAATCATGTACCATATAACTATGATGATTTCTCTTGTAGTTAATGGGCAATAAATAGGCCCTTTTTCCTCCTTGGTAAGATTGTGATCAAAACCCAAGGATAACTCTCTCAACAAAAGACTATAAAAAGGAGAACACTAGGAATCATAAGTAACATTCATTGTCATCGTATTGTTGATTTAAAGAGTAGCCTAATATAATTAATTGAAAGGATATTTTTCATCAGACAAAGCATCTCAGTTAATATCAAATATACAAAAAGTAAACATATAAATAATGAATTCAAAAATCTAATATATAATACGAGTTGACCTTAAAATTTGAGCTTTCAAGTTTGGGCCTTTATTTTCAGGCTCAAATTTAAAATTAGCAAACCGAATAAATTGTAGGCCTGTTATTAAGTATAGTGGCTATCTATACATCACCCAACTTTGTGGCCTTCCTATGAAAGATGTGCTCGACTAAGAGAGCTGTGTGGGTTGGGCCGATTGAAATAAACCAGGTAGGCTTCTTGCTCAATTCTTTTCGGCATACTTTGGCATAAATTTCCACAAACAAACTCATGGCCTTATAAATAGTGTGTGGTCTATGTATCCTCAATCAACTCCTCCTAAATCAACTCTTGTAGCTAAACCTAGTATATGGACATGCTCAAAGAAATTCAACATCAGTTGAAGGATATACAAGAATTTTTTATTAAAGGATATTAAAAATCACCAGAAATCAACTCCTACACCTCATTGATATTCTATTGCCCCTTCTATGCCTCAATATGATCATTATTAGCCTACCTTAATATCTCTTGCATTTGATCCTATGATAATTTGGGTTGTATAACTTTAATTTTGCATGTTGGAAACTCATGCCTTTATTTTGGAACTTATTTGGGATATTTGCTTATTTTGTCTTAACATAATTGGGATTTATGGTTAACGCTATAGCATGTTTACTATTTTTATTGTTGATTCTAGCTTTGTTGGTTGATATTATTTGGTCCATTTCTTGATTATTTTTTATAATTCCATACAGGGAGAAAGCTAATATGTTTTATGGGTGATATGTTTTGATGTATGGGTCGGTATGAATGATTATCTCATGTATAGGTGATAAGTTTTGATGGATGGGCATGAATGATTACCTATATAAATTGTCATTATACCATTATGTTGCTATTGGTTTCCAATGGCTATATACTGCGTAACATTATTCCTAACATTATGCTGCAGTTTGGTACTTCTATTTTCTCCGTACCTGCTTAATTGATTTTTTATAATGCTAAAGGCGGAGAAAATGATTATGTTTGATATGGAAGTTGTTGGAATATGGTGCATTGCATGTGTAATAATACCTAGTTTTCATAAATGTCTATACTCTGCTTATCATTATGCTATTGGATTTAAGTAGTAGTTGTATTTTGATTTTATGTTGTTGTACTAATAGTGTTATTATTGGATTGAGCAAATTGATTTTTAGATTAAATTAAAATTTTCAAATCATGCACTTATTGAAGGGGAGCAAACCAAACTTACTTTTATCAAACAAATTTTTGTCATTATAAAAAAGGAGAAAATTTTGAGATATTTTTACCAATTAAGTGTAAGAAAAATTATTTTGATAATAAAAATTTATTTTTAAAAAATCAATTTTTCTTCCATAAATTTTGGGCCTATTAAAAAATAACAAAAATTTCTTGAGTTAATGACTTTGTAAAAACCTAAGTATAAGAAATATTTTAAAATTTTTCAGCCCAACATATTTTACTAGGCCAATTTGTATTTCAAGCAAAATGCTTTAGATAGTCCAAAGAATATTTTCGGCCCAATATGCTTTAAATTATCCAAGATAATTTTGGCCCAAAATGCTCCCAACTCATAACATTTTAAAATGGTTTGCGTCATACTTATGGATGTGACCCAAAATGTTTGAATAACCCATTATCATATCCGTACACATTTTTGAAAAGGCCACTTCAAAAGAATTCAACTTTTGCAAAAAGTAAATTTTGAATTACAAGAAAATAAGAAAAGGGAATATTATCGGATGTGTAGAGAAAGTTTGCAAGGCTTAAAACTTAGACATTGAAAGATGCTTGAATTGAAAGATGCTTTATACACGTTTCCAATGGACAAAAACCTCATGCTACATACCACTACCATACAAAGCAGTTTTAGGTGTCTGCTTCTCTTCTGAAGAAAACTTCACCTCTAAAAAATTGAAAAATATCCCAGTTCTAGTAGAGGAGCGTTGTGCATTTAATGTGGAACTTCAAAAGTAAGATGGAAAGCCTTCCTAACAATTAATGAAGTTTCAACAGGCAAATTCTTAAAGGTTTGAAATGCTTATGCATTCTCTCATCTTTTCAAGGTGATTGAACATAAAAAAAAGCTTGCCATTCTTCTAAGTTTATTAATTGTACTTTTATTGTCATTATTCTCTATGTTAGATAGTAATTTTTGTTCTTTGATTGATTCATTATTTCTCATCATCTTCTTGTGTCTGTCTAGATGTCTTATAGAGAACTTACGATAAAATGTAGGTGAGGTTGTTTGTTTTTCTGTATACAAATCAAAGGATTGCTAATTTGTAGTTATATTAGCCATTTTTATGCTTTGATTGATTCATTATTTCTCTTCATCTTCTTCTATCCATCTAAGTGTCTAGTAGATAACCTATGATAGCACATAGGTGAGGTTTTTTTTTTCATTTTGTATACAAATCTAAGGATTGCTAATTTGTAGTTATATTAGGCATTTTTGGGACTCTTTCTTAAATACTAAGAGGTATAAAAGAAAATTGTACTAAATCTTTATAAGAGTTGCCAAGTGTATACTAGCATAAAGATAATGTATGCTAATCCCTTTAAGAATATTTAAGTGTATTTTTGGTAATTGCTCAAGTTTTTGTGCCTATATTAAGTATTTTCTAAGACTCTTGTTTTAAATATTAGGTGATGTAAAATTAATATGTATTGATCCTTCATAAGAGTTATCAAGTGTATACTAGCAGAAAAGCATTATATGATGATCCCTTGAAGAAAGGTTACGAGGTGGTTATTTTTTGTGATTTTCCAATTTAGTGAATTCTCTTGTTTTGTACTTGAGAAAAGAACGTAAGATCATAGTTTTAATTTGAACTTCTATAATTTTTTTTTGTGTCATTCTCTATACTCCTTACCATTAACCTAAAAGATTTTTTTAAGAGTCTTTGAAATAGGTTTTTTTTGATAACTTAACCCTTTTTTTAAAACTATAATAAGAACCTAACTTTCAACCTACATCTAATCAATATATTTTGAAAAAAATAAGAAAAGAACAAGTTTACAAACGTAAATTGTAATAACCAGAACTGTTTTTGAAAGATAAAAACCAAATTTTTTACGCTAATTCCATTTAACTGAGTCTGGCATAGATTTTGAGGTTGAAGATTGAAACGAAAGGCCGTTTGGAGTTAGATACGCGATCTGATGACAAGAAACGTGATCCGGTGATCAGAAACTGACAGACAGAGTTCCGAACTTCGGTTTCTTAGATGGAGGCCGGAAACTCTGCATGGGAACTCTTGCCAACGTCCGGATGAATGACGACGTCCTGAAATTTCCCCAAGTGGTTCGGGAAAATCCAGAATCTCCCCTGGAAGCTTTAAATTTTCCGAAATCCCGCCATTTGCCACATTTCTCTCTCTCTCCTCACTCTATTTTCTCTCTCCTCTCTCTCTCCTCTCCTCCATCGCGCGCCGCCACCTGGGCCACCGTGAGCCACCACCTGGCCTACCAACCGACTCCTCTCGCCACCCTCGACCTCCAACAGCCACCCACGGCCACCAACGATCACCAGAATCGCTGGAAAACGATGTTATTCTCCTCCGTCGAGTGAATTTCGAGACTAACTGCACCTCTTCGCCTTGCACCGCTGTGTGTCGTCGTGCCAGAGAATCTAGATATACACCGAGATAGATTCCCATCATCCGGCAACACTGGTAAGGTCCGATTTTCCTAAAACTAATGAATTTTTATTGAATTAGTTGCCAAACGTGAATAGAAAATAAACTGACCTAGGAAATAGGGTAATCGGGCTTAGAATCGTAAAACGAATGACGTGACGAGCTTAAATATTCGTGTAAATGTACAGGGAATTAATTTGGCTCAAAATATGGGATTACGAGAAGTTCTAAATTGATTTGGAGCAAACAAGAGACCAGGTAGGATGATTTACGCTTCCCGAGTTATAGATTTGACCTAGTGAATACCTGAACGATTAGATTTAATTGCATAGATTTGCGTGCTACTTTCGATGGACTAAATTACATGCCTGTGTGCTGGATATCCCATTTGTATGTTAGATGTTTTGTTTATCGAGTTTAGATGCCATTAGGACGGGTTTACTTAGGGTAGGGTACTTGATAGCCGGTATGCGACGGCCGTTAAGTATCCCGTATGCAGGAGATTTTATAAATATATTATTTTTAAATAGATTTAGCCGGCATCGCGTTAGGGATCATGCGGTAAATCAGGATGACCCTAAGAAAGGTTTAAGGAGTATAAGAGAGGAAAACCTACACGGGGAAACGTTGTGGTTTAGGCGTAATACCCTAGAACCCTGAGGAATAGCCGACCGTGAGCATATGAGTTCGAATAAACTGTATGAGGATGAGAATTAGCGTATGTGCACATGCTAGGGGATGCCCTAGATGTTGATTCTCACCCGGTCCTTGAGTGAGTGATTGGTGTTACAGATCACACTCACAACATAGGCGAGATTCGGGTGATTGGTGTTACGGATCACACCCAACGATAAAGAGATGAAATCTCTCTAGACGACGTGCAATTGGATGACGTTAGATTCGATCGCAGATGATTTGTGGCCGACACGGATTTAGATACACTAGGCATGGGATTTAATCTGATTATTGATTTCTGATTTTTCAAAGATAAAGACTTTATGATTTGTGAGCATTGGCCACAATTTTCCATGTGATAAATTGATTTTTAAAGATAAGGTATTTCACAGATTTTGAACTAATTTCGGGAAGTTATTTTCGGTGCTTGCACCGCTGAGTATTCAACCAGATTTCGAACTATATTTTGAACTGTAAATTATTCTACTGGGATTTTATATCTCACCAGGTTGTTTACTCAAATGAAAAGGAACATGGACCTAGATGCTAGTCGGGCGATACTTTGGTGATAGATAGAAGAGCAGCTTAGTCTAGGCTTGAATTGCATTGTATATATTTTTACTAATGATGCTATATACTAGTTTTCTGTAATTTCTGCTTTCTGTTGTTATTGGACTGGCTGTATATTTCTAAATTGGATGACTGTTGTACTTTGGGATATGTTTGAAATACAAAGGGGACTCTGCCAGATTTTAGTCAGGGTTTACCACTGTAACCTATGTAACTAAGTTGGAATTTGTATAAATTCCTGATATGTTGTCTGTATGGATTTGAGTTTTCATCCCAAAGTAATTTATAATGAATGTATGTATGATTAGTATAGCTTCATGTGAATTAGGGTTGAACGAAATCCAAATAGACAGCGGAAAGTCTATTTGGGTTACGCTCAACCAGTAGCGATCCCCTAATATTCCCACATCAGGAATAACTATTTCAAAAACCCATATGCTTCCGCTAGACAGATAGAGGATAGTATATTGTGGATTAGGGGGTTGTTACATAAAATATAACATCTGCTCCTAATACTTGCATTTTATGATAACGTTGTTATTATTATGGTTAGTGTTAATTATGGAGGGTTAAGTATGATTGATTAAGGAGTTAGAATGAACATTTTTATCATTATATTATCACTTTTGTGATAAAAGAATGAAATTGAAAATTTAGTAAGCAAGGGTAAAATGGTAATTTTACCATGAAATGAATAATTATTTTAATTCTTTTATTTCATGAAGTTATGTCAAAGGACTCTTATTATTTTCATTTAAGAGAGAAGAAGAATCTAGTTATGCAAGAAATTACTTACATTGATGTTGAAAGACAATTTTCCCTAAAAAGGGTAACATTGTAATTCCACACTATAGTTATGATAGCAATTTTATATGATGTGAGAAAATTTAGTTTTTAAACTAAATATTCTATGAAGGTGGGAATTAGAAATCCTTACTCATTCTTGATCAAAAGAAGAAAGAAAGAGAGTGAAATGATAGTTTTAACATAAAGGGCAAAAAGGTAATTTTGCCTTAGGGGAAAAATTGTAATTTTGCTAAAATAAGAGTAAATTAGTAAATTCATGAAAATGAGCCTTATGAAATTTTATTTAAGTGATTTTTACTCCTTGAAACCGAAAAGAGTGAAAAATGGAGCAAAAATGGCCAATTTGGACTTAATGGCAAAAAGGCACTTTTCTTAGGGACTAAAATGTAATTTCTAAAAAGTTCAGGGACCACTATGCAATTTAAAAATTCTTGAAGGGAACATACCCAGCCCATGGAAGTTGCATAAAATTACAATTGCAAGGAGAGACAATGCCATTGTTAAAAAAGAAAAGAAAAAGGATGAAATGGACAATTTAGCAAGAATGGCATTTTTGTAAATAATTCAAACCTTAAATTCAGCCTTCTTCTTCCTACATACTAGAAGTGTTGTGAAAGGTGGAGAGGAAGAGGAAGAGGCTGAATTGCATATCTACCTTGGAGAAAAAGAAGCTTTCATCAAAACAACTAGGAAATCACACATATATTAGCTTTTCAAGGTAGATAAACAATCTTATGCCATTATTTTCATATTTTATGGTATGTTTATGGTGTTTTCAAATTTGTAGGAATGATAGCTATTTCTCTCTCTACATGTTCATGGTGGATTTGCATGCTTGGATGTGAAATATGTTAGAAACAACTTGTGGTTATGACTATAGACATGTAGGAAAGCATAGAAACTCATGAAATGGTAAATTTTCATGGATGAAACTTTGATTTTACCAAACCCTAACTTGTGTTAAGGTTGGGTTTGTATTTGTAAGAGTGAGAAAATGGTGTTTTTGCATGGTTTTTGCATGGTTTTTGCATGAATGTCATTGTATTGTAAGCAAAGTGATGAAACAACTCCATTTTGCTTGTTTTCTCACCTTGGCCGAATTGCTAGGGTAATAATGGTGCTGAATTTTGGCAAAATTCTAGGCTAGAAAGTGTGCTATAAAGAGTGAGAAAATGATAAGAGAGAGAAAGTCTAATTAGATTAATGTTTAGACATCTTCTTATTTTATAGTTTCACCATAAACCATGGGAATGTGATATACCTATTTTAGCCGAATGAGTTCATGTGATTGGTGCTAAAATTTTTACTTGTAAATGGTTAGAAAGCCTTGTAAAGGTCATCATAAGGAAAGAGGAGAGAGAAAGTTATGGTAAATTTTATGCTTTAGTAAATTGTCTAATTTGAAGCCTTACCATTTCACCTTAAAAGTGTGCACAAAAATGTAAATTTTGGGATTAAATGTATTGTCATCATTGGTATGAATAATGAGTTAGAAAAATATGAAAATGGATGGCTTAAAGTGCACTTACACAATTTTGAGATGTGAGAAAGTGTTAGGCATAATTATTGGAATTGCTGCCAAAATGTTTAAATGGTGAAAATGATGCTAGAAAGGAATCAAATGAGTTAGAAATGCCATGTTCTCATGATTTCCTTGCCTTGGCCGAATGCAATATAGGATTTTCCCTAGAATGGCTAAACTTGTATGTCAATTGAGACTAGCCTAAGGTGCCATCTAAATTGGCCTATGTTATGGGAAAAAAGGGAAAATGATGTAATGATCAAGAATCAATGGTAAATAGTATATATTTTGCCATTGATAGAAAAATGTGCAGAATCATGTGAATATGATTGAATAGCATAGAAATGCTTAATGTAATTGTGAAAGGAAAGGTTAGAGCTACCTTGTGGGGAATGATTTGGTGTATACTCCTAAGGAATGAAATGAGGAGGAATGATCTGGTGTATACCTCTTAAGAAAAGCTTCCTTGTGGAGAATGATCTGGTGTAAACTCACAAGAAATTAAATGAGGAGGAATGATCTGGTGAATACCTTATAAGACTAAAAGCCTGTGAAGGAATGATCAGATGTATACCTTTCAGGGAAGTTACCTTGAGAGGAATGATCTGGTGTAAATGCCCAAGGAATTGAAATGTAGGAGGAATGATCTGGTGTATACCTCCAAAGAACACAGTTAAGTGGGAGGGAATGATCTTATGTATACCTTCCCAAAATTGAGTATTTATGAAATGTTATGTTATGTATGGCATGAACGTGATTTATGTGATTATGATTATGACATGTAAGCATTAATTGCTTGTAGTCCATTCCATGAATGACTTAATTGACTGTGTATTTCATTTCTATAACTGCATCCACATATGTTTTCATGATAAGTCGCATCCAAGTATCTATATGAAAAGAGTTTTGAAATTAAACGGCATGTAAAGTGTTTTCTGTATGATTACAGTGGTACATGTTAGTTGTCTTAAAAAAAACTGGTTGTTTATCTACTGGGAATGTATTTCTCATTACTGAACTAATATGTATCAGATGACTAGATATTACGTGATAATTGAGGTGGAGTTGGACACAGTGAAAATTCCCTTCTTGGGAACTTTCACTATTATTAAGAATTTTTATATTATCACTGTTTTTGAGTTTCCTATGGAATAGATAAGTACATAAATATATAGCTATAGCTCGACCTTTTGGAGTACTAATTCTACATGTTCTTTTTGGGTTGAAATTAGGGATGACATTTTTTGGCTGTATATAGAAAGAAAAAGGGCATATGTATAGGGATATGTGAAGGACCTATTCACCCATGATATTTTGTAAAAGGAGTATGAGTGGCAGGCTTGTTGTCTCCTTACTATTTATGGATGGGTACTTCATCTATCCCAGTGTATGTATACAAACAATGTACTAAACAGTTATCATAATGTATATATATATATATCAAAAAAGTTTTTATATATTCTGTTGTAATGTTTAGTATTTTATATTCTGCTGTGCCAAAGCCTTTTACCTGAGCATGAGAACCCAAACCTAATTAAAAAAATAAATCTATAATGGATTGGATGCTCAAGAGATTTAAATAAAATTAAAGACAAGAATTAATGTAATCACTTGTATGAAGAAGCAATATGACGTTGTTAAAATAAGATAAGAGGTGTTACATAAACTAATTCAATCCTCAATTCTTAATTTATTATTTGACTAATAGTTGCTCCTTGCTAGTGGCTTGCGGCAATGAAGATCTTTGAACTCTTAAACAAAATGTAGAAACACAAGATTTTGTTGTAGATTTTAAATATATATATCCAACATATTGGGTTTTGAAATAATTTTTAAAAAATTCAAACTTCTTAGTATAGGAGTGATTGGACGGTCTTACAATCTTGTTTGTAGGATTGTGATTTTACTCCAATCCTACTACATTTCGATCCCACATGGGATCAGGATGATTTTTGGTTGCAAGATCATAAGATATTAACAACATATTTTCTTCTTTGCTATATTCCTAACCTCAACAACTAGATAAAGAGAAATCAAATTTAATAATCCTTTTGAAGGTTCATTTTAGAATTTATTTAATGTGCCAAATTAAATATTTTATATTTTGTAAATAGTAAGGAGTGGGACATTTGACATACAAATAGTTTAGAATTGTGCGTAAATAAAAGACCAGGAATATGATGTTTCATGATATTGAGACTTGTACTAAACAGGTGTACCAATTCTAGTCTCTTCTTGGATTTTTTTTTTTTCAATTTTGGTGTATTATTGTATAATTTATTCATTAAATTCATACTTTTGGCTTGCGCAAAAACATTGTTTTATTTTATCATCATTTGAGTGTTTATTTTATCACCACAAATTTATTCCTTAAATGGAAATACCTGTTTCTCACGACTAGGTGGCATTTCTAGACTCTTCGAGTGGATGAAGCTCCCATTTTAATTGGTTTTATTTGCGAACCAATTATTTTATTCTTTTTATTGGTTCCAAAATTAAGGTCGAGTATTAATCTAATAGTGATATATTATTCAAAGAGGAGAGGAAAAAAGACAATCTCCTTTATATGGGAAAGATGAAAAGTTGTTTAATGATTTTATTTCTTATTATTTTTATTTTTTTAAATTTTTCTGATGAATAAAATAGAAGATAAAATTAAGAGAAATTATGAAACAAAATACTGGCTTTCATTTTCTAGTGTGCTTTTATGGATTTCTTTTGTATGTACACGCCTTATACTCTTTTTTTTTTCGTGAAATAGATGCCTGATACAATTTTTTGTAATGATGTTATTCATTAAATACAACATTATGCGCAATTTAGTATAATAATTAAATGTTTGCCAAATTAATCCTTTTATTTTTTATTAATTTTTCTTCAAGATCCTAACTCTAAGTTTTTTAAAAAAATTGAAAAATAAAAAACAAATCAATCTTGCTTTGATATGTAATTAGTGTATTTTTATAGTAAAATATACGTAGTTTACTATCTTGTAATTAGACTAGGTACAATCGACTGTTCTAAAATTTAGAAATTTATAATAAAATATCTGGTGTAGCTTGCGTTGTTAGAATAGACAAAAATCAGTAGCACATGACACAGATTTATTTTAAATTTTCAAATTGTCTATTTTCCTATATATAAAGATGAAAATTCTTTTGTTGAATAATTGAAATTTCAATTTTGGAAAACACAAAATCCTTTTCTTTTATCCATCAAAATCTCTAATTACAGATGAACAACCCAATTTCTTCTTTGATTCATATTTCCCCCAATCTATTATAAGTTTTGGCCAAGAATCAATTTGAATTTGAGAAATTTAGGGTTTAGATAAAAAATTTAGGAAAACAAGTAGCACAAGATCACTTGAATGGAGGTACTAATTTTTGTAAACTTTTCACAGATATGCCTGCATTAGGTTAACTTAGGAATCTATAAGTAAGCAATGATTGAAAAATTAATGATTTGATTGTAATTTATAGAAAAAAAAATATAGACTAAAGTGGAAATCACATGTATTTTTCTTTATCTATTTTTAGTTAAAATAGTATAAGATAACAAAGTGGTAATAAAAAAATCATAAAATATTTTGTTTCAAAATCTTAAATCACAAAATTAGATGATTAAATTTAGAACAAACTAGCATTGTTCTCATGCAATGTACAATGATGTTGAATAAATTAAAAAAAAAACTTGTTTTATAAATGATATTATATTCTTATTAAAAACTAACTATGAAGTAAATTTTGAGGTATATTATGAAATAAATATTTAAATTATGAGGTATGTTATTTCTCATAATAATAAGATTAAATTTTTTATTACATGATAATTATTAATTTTTAAAAATTTTAAATATGAATGCTTAAATATATAAATAATGTAAGAATATTTTAACATTTTTCTTGTATTAAATGTCTAAATAATATGAAAGCTGTAACAATCGGAAACATTTTGAAAGAGTTTTAAAGGATAAAATCGAATTTTTAACCCTAATCCCGATTAAACGAAGCCTGGCATGACTTTTGAGGATAATAACTTGACACAGAAGGTTGTTTGAAGCCAGAAACACGATCAAACGGAAAGAAATGCAATCCGGCGATCAGAAACTGTCAACAGACGTTTCGTGCATCAATTCCACTGACGGAGGCCAAAACCTTTGCATATAAATGCGTGCCAACGTCTGGAAGGATTCTGACACCATAAAACATCCCCGGGTGGCCCGGAAAAAGTCAGAATCGTCCCCGGAGGCTTTAAATTACACGAATTCCCTCCATTTCTCTCTCTCTCCTCACCACACTCTCTCTCTCCTCTCTCTTTTCTCTCTCCTCCTTCCTCCACCGTGAACGGCCGCTACAGCCACTGTGGGCCACCACCAAGGGCACCAATCGACAGCCATCACTGCCCACAACCTCCAGCAACCAACCACGGCCACCAACGGCTGCCGGAGCCGCCGGAAAAATGCCGTTTTTCCCCTCCATCGCGTGAAACTTCTCCAGCTCAGATCGCCGCTGTCCGTCGCCGTTGACCGTCACCGCCCCCATTACCATGTAGCCTGAGCTGCCAGCTTCCTCCAATAGCTCATCGCCGTCGAAAGGAGACTAGACGTGCCTGGATCGAGGGAAACTCTGTCCGTCGTTCGAGAATCTTCCTAGCCGAAAAATGCTGCCCAAACGGCCGTGAACCACCGCGCCACCACCGTATTCGGAATCCTGGACTTGCGGCCTTCACCGTGGTGTGATTTTCGAGGCAAATCACACCCCTCATTGCGTGCGCCATCAGACGCCGTCAGGCGCCGTGCCGCAGCCGCATTGTCGAGCTTCTGGAAGTGCATCGGGAGAAACTGAGACCACCGTGACACAGAATTCCATCATCCGGACACATTGGTAAGGTCCGATTTCCCAAAAAATGATGGTATTTGACTGAAATAATTGTCAAACATAATTAGGAAATAAATTAACCTAGGTAGTTGAGTAACCAGGTTTAGGATTGAAAATTGGATGACGTGATGAGCCTGAATGTTTAATTTTATGTCCAGGAAATTAATTGGACTCAGAAACCGAGACTGCGTGGAATTCTAAAGTGATTTGGAGCATTTGGAGACCAGGTAGGATAATTTACACTTCCCGAACCCTAGAATTGATTTAGTGAATACCTGAATGATTTAGATGACTTGCATAGAATTGCGTGCTACTTTCGATGGGATAAATTGCATGCCTGTGTGCTGAAAACCCTAATTGCATGTTAGACACCTTGTTTATCGAGTTTAGATGCCTTTAGGATGGATTTACTTAGGGTTGGGTACTTGATAGCCGGTATGGGACGTAGTTAAGTATTCCTAGTACAGGGAGCTTTTAAACGAGATTATTTTTATCATACTTAGCCTGTACTGAGTTAGGGATTACGCGTTAAACCAGGACGACCCTAAGAAAGGTTTAGGGAGTATAAGGGTGGATAACCTACACGGGGAAACATTGTGATTTAGGCGTAATACCCTAGAACCCTGAGGAATAGCCGACCGAGTGCATGTGAGTTCGAATAGACTGTATGAGGATGAGAATTGGCGTATGTGCACATGCTAGGGGACACCCTAGATGTTTATTCTCACCCGGTCCTTGAGTGAGTGATTGGTGTTACGGATCACACTCACGATATAGGCTTGATTCGGGTGATTGGTGTTACGGATCACACCCAACGATAAGAGAGGTATTCTCTCTACACTACGTGCAATTAGATGATGATTTAGATTTGGTTACACCGGATTTGTAGCCAACGTGGATTAAGATACACCGGGCATGGGATTTTATTTGATTTTTATGATTGATTTTCGAAGAAATGGATTTTATGATTTCGAGGAATTGCCGCGATTTCCATGTAATTAAATGATTTTTAAAGATAAGGTATTTCACTGTTTTTGAATTGATTTCGGGAAGATGATTTCGGTGTTCGCACCGCTGGGTATTCAACCAGTTTTCGAATAATATTTGAATTGTGAATTATTCTACTGGGATTCATATCTCATTAGGTTGTTTACTCAGATGAACAGGGACAGGGACAAGAACCCAGACGATAGACGATGATCCCGTGGTGATAGACAGGAGAATAACTTAGCTTAGGCTTGAATCGGCTTGTATATATATATATGCTTTGATGATGTTACTGTATACTGGGTTCTGTTCTTTATGTTTTCTGTATGGATTGGATCAGTGGTACATGTATAAATCAGGAGTTTTATATTGATTGTATTGATGGGATTGACGTTGCTGTATATGGATTTATGTTAGTTATGTTTATTGCTGTTGTTGGACTGGCTGTTTGATTGTAAACAGGTGATTTTGTAATTTGGATATGATTGACATACAGAGGAAACTCTGCCGGATTTTCGGTAGGGTTTACCGCTGTAAACTTGGGAAATTCAGTTAGAATGTATGTGAATGCTTGACAGTATATGTATATGAGTTTTGGATGTTGAGTTTAATGATTGTACGCCGTATGTATGGACTTTAGTTTCATTCTAGAGTTATTGATGATGTATGTATGTGTATTTAGTTAGCTGCGTATGAATCAGGATTGAACGGAATCTGAATGGACAATGGGAAGTCTATTTGGGTTACGCTCAACCAGTAGCGATCCCCTGACATTCCCACATAGGGAATAATTATGTAAAATAACCCATATGCTTCCGCTAATCAGATAAGCATCGCGTAAGACGTATTAGGGGGTCGTTACAAAAGCCTCTTATAACAATATATCATCATTATTTATTACATTAAATACATTTTAAATACACCTAATAACTTTATTTTAGTATAATATATTGCCTAGAATGTACACGAACAAAGTATATTTTACTCTATTTTTTATATAGTATCTATATACCTATTTCCATATCTATATGTTAAATAATTTTTGGTCTCTCAGTCTCTTTAATCCTTAAATTATATAATATATAGTATAAATATATAAAGGAGTGCAAAATTAAGAAAAATAGATGCAAGAAAGTGAAGTTTTTTAACTTCTCATTTATATTTAAAATTAATTTTTCAAAAATTGTCATTTATATTTATAAAAAAATAAAGAGTTGTTTAATTTTTACTGATATTTAAAATAAAATTTTAAATAAATTAACATGTACTTTAAAGTGTTTTTTTTTCTACTAATTATTGTTTTATTATAATGAGTCATTTATCATGATTTTTTTTCCAAAGCTATTTTGACATTAGGCTAACACATACAAAAGAAAAGAAAAAAAGGTAAAATGCAAGAAATCCTCTTAAATTAGGGTCGTGTGTAAAAATATTCCTTAAATTATGAACTTTGACTAATAACTCTCAAACTTTTATTTTAGTGTAATAAAATCCCTATGTTATAATTATCATCCCAAAAAAAATAATTTCACTGCCACATCATAAAAAAAAAATACCAATGAGGGTATTTTTGTCATTTAAATAAGGTTAAAATACACAGAATTCTCCTGAACTTTGGATAATGTACGAATAACTCTCATGGACTTTCAACTGTGACCCAAAACCCTCTTATACTTTCAAACTATTATAAATAGCCCATTCCATCCATTTTTTTTGTCCAAATTTTAAGGGAACACTCCAAGTCAGATAAAATTTTTCTAGCTCAAATAGATCATATAAAATGAGCCAACGGTATTTTGGTCATTTAATAGTTTCTTCACTTGTTCACCCTAGCCTCCACAGTCTATCATCCACCTGAACGAAGCTACTTACACAGATGGAGCTACCATCTTCCCTTCCCTAGACTCCACACACGATCCAAGTCCACTTGCATCACACACACAGCAGTAGAACAAAGGCCGTCCATCTCGAACAAGAGTAGTATTTCGAACACAACAAGTGCATTTTGAAGGCCACATATCAAAAATAGAGTACTACAACACATTTTATCCACCCCCTTTTTTTGCACTACCTAAAAGGAAGGTTATAATGATTTAGATTAGCTATTTTTTAGGGGATACAATGATAATTATAGAGTATTTTTACTTATATTGGTTTGCTTTTTATCATAACCTATAGAGCTAGTTGTCTTTGTGAAATTTTAATTGTAAGTGGTATTGTTATTGAAACAGAGAAGCACATAGGAAGGTTATTGTATTTTAAGGGGATATAATGATAATTATAAGGGATATCAAATGCATTTGGATCATGCTTAAAATAGAGAAGCACATGGGAAGGTCATTGTATTAGTGTGGGTGGTGGTAGAATAAGGAGCTTTTTGATTTTTCATATGTTTAGGTTTGATTTGCCCACATGTTCCCCAAATTAAGCACAGTTAGGGCATTGGACCTTGCTCGCCTTAAGTTTTCATGAAAATAGATCATTCAAAATCCCCTAAAAAAATATCTTGCTTATTAATTCTTAATTTTTTATTAAATTTTTTGGGAGATAGAACATTTGGTGACCATTTAACTATTGAAGATGATCTATGAGGATTGTGAAGGATTTACATCATTGGGAAGTGTTGATAGTAGGGTAAATCCAAGGCGACCAAAGATTCATTGCTATTGTGGAAAGATTGCCCAGTTAGTCACCTCTTGGACAGAAAAGAGTCTTGGGGGGGATTTTGGGGTTGTGGTTCATTTTCTGAAGGAATGAGATGTGAATCTTTGAATGGTATGATGAAGAAACTAATAAAAGAGGAAAGAATGTTATCATCTCCTGCTTGAAAAAACAACAAATGTTGAAAATTTTCCTCAAAACTAGTATATGGATTTGTGTCTTATAGTTGGTCATTCTTGTAGTTAGTTGGACTTTTGGATGGTTTATCATCAATAAGACATGTGCAGGCTACTAGATGTAAATAGTTAGTCTGACTTTGTTTGATGAAATCTTTTTATCTGTAGGCTACTCTATTTCTCCAAATTGTCTTTTACTTCCTAAAAAATGAATGCTTATGATTTAAATTCTCTTATATCTTCTCTTAATTTTTTTGCATGTTATTTTAATTATAATACCTTTACGTCATTTTTCTTATTTCTATTCCAAGTTCCAACACTAGTTCTTTTGAGTTGTAATTGAAGTGGTTGTTTGCTTAAAACATGAAGAGGTAGCGCATGATTATGATCAATGAAGGCATGAAGCATGAAACTCAAATTCAGTTTTTGATCCTTGTAAAAGAAAGCTATAAAAGGAACATTCTATTCAGTTTCCCAATTGCCAAATTTGGTATGTTAGGATGTTGTTGCCAATTAATACATTGAAAAGAGCTTGATATGTTTACCAATTAAGTATCAATATTGGATACCAATCTTAAGTTTCAAGTGCTAATCAATGTCCTTTAACATATCCAAATTAGTATCATCCATAAAGAAAATAAAAGAGGCAAATAAAAAGAAGGGGAAAAAGAAGACATTTCTCTTTCTTCTTTCTTTGCAATGAAGATCCCATTTGGGTAATTCAGAAGATAGTATAGACTTATACTTCAAAAATAAAAAATGTTAACATATTACTTCCAAAGAGAAACAATGTTGTTGGTCACATCCATATTATACAATGAGAAGAAATTATAAGTGATCATTTTCAATGCAACTAACCAATGACAATTACTAAACTCTATCCATAAACTACATTATGTGTATGATCATTTGAGTAATGTGGCTATATGAGCAGAACACTTGGTTAACGCCAGCATATTGGAAAATTTTTTGGTTATCTGATATGACATGACTCAATAAATAAAACATTGCTATATAAAATTAAATAAAAGGGCCAAGTAAATGGTGAAAAGCAAATAGAGCCATATTGTTCTTTTCTCTCTCTTGGTGGCATTCATGTAAATAACAAATCAATGTGTCACAAATCACATAAAGACAAATTAAAATAGTATAAGAAAAACTATCAACAAATTTTATCTATATAATGAGTATATACTGCATTGATAAATTATGAGCAATTTATCAAATCCTCACTCATTCGTTCTTCTAATTAAACTAAACTTCAATAGAAGACATGGCTGGCATGTGTTTTGTTTACACTTCAAACCCAAGTAGCTTTCAAGTGAGAAGCCATTTTGTAAATATATATCAAACCATCATAGACCCCAAGTTTTTGGGATGATATAGTCATTGACAGAAACAATAAAAAGATCATTGATTAATTTTTTTACACAAAGGACCCATAAAGGAGAAGAAGCATTCTAACTTAAGTTATTCATAAACTTCATATTCTTCAGAAGCAGAGTTATATAAAGACTTATCCATGTAGCATATGTACAGTACATTATAGAAGAAAATAGACATTTATGAAAGACTATAATTAGTAAAGATGATAACAATAGATGCTTTATTATGTGCTTGGTCTTATCATAAAGGTAGTCTTCAAGGCTTTCTCTTAATAAAAAATCATAGACCAAAAGAAGATTGCCATCCTCAAACCAAACCCCTAGGAGTCATATAATGTTTATATGATTTAAGGTATTCATAATTTCAATTTCCAATAGAAATACTCCTTTAAAACATCATCAAAAGGCTTTAAGATCTTAACAGCAAGTTCCTTGCCATTAGGAAGGAATCCTCTATAAAACTTTCTGTTTCCTCCTTTCCCTATCAAATTTACTGAAATCATACAAGTAATCATGTTAACAATGAACCACTTTTAGACAAAATGAACTTCAAATCACTACAAACTACTATTACAAAGCAAACCTAGCAAGAATTTTGATGTTGCCAATACCAGTTCTTGGTACTCAAAAAATTTACATAATGTGAATCTGCATAATCCCAACTTTGGAACATCCATTCAAATTTCTAAATTCTAAACCTATTCAAATTTCTACCAAATAAAATTTGAGATTCACAAGATAGAGATTTAGCAATTCAAGTGCAATGTAATAATCAATGTTTAATGTATAAGTCTATTCAAAAGAAAGAGAATCAGACGAGAAGACATAGAAGTCTTTTCAAAAGATACATTCATAAGTTAGAACCATGAACCATATACATGAAATTAAGTAGTCTAGATAGACACGTCCAGTGACCAAAAAGTGGCTCTAACTGTAATGCCCTTATCTAGTATTACTATCCCTCCGATGTAAACAGATAAGCTCAGTATATTATTCTTTTCCTTTTATTATTAATGTAACAGCCCATGTTCTTTTAATTATATTTAAATTTATGATTTCTTAATTAATTAGATAAATTGCCATAAAGTGTGGTAAATTGCTTGTGTCATTTAATTATTAGAATAAAGGTGCTAAAGATAACATTGCCAAAAATTAAAGAGCTTGATTAATGCTCCTTGTTAGTAGCCTAAATTCCAAGAAGAGAAGTGTATGGAAATTGAGAAGATGCACGTGGAATTGATGGAGGATGTGAGTTTTTCTTTTGTATATATATATCACTACACGCCGAAGAGGAAACGAGGGGAGAGGCGATTAGGTGTGTGTGGCAAATGTATAGCAATTAAATATACACATAAATACACACGTGCATTTGGGAGGAGAAATTTGTGATCTCCTTCCCTTCCTTCCTTACGTGACCGAATAGACAAAGGAAAAGGGTGCAGAAATTTTTCTAAAGTAAACTCACATTTAGGAAGGAACACTACTCAAGTGTAGTTTGCTTGTGGGGGTACCTAATGTGCAATGAATGAGATTACCAAAATTGCAAGCAAGAAAGTACAAGCTGTCTAGGGAATAATAATAAACAAAAATAAAGAGGAACAGTAACCGAATAACCATAGGCAAGAGAGAAAAGGGAATTAAAATTTCATACAAACTTACACGCATGGCATGGCATTTAGGGAGAAAGTAGTGAGCTTGCTTGAAGAACAAGGGTTTACGTGCAAAGGGGGAAATGTAGGTGAGAGAGGGAAGTGCAGCGTGATTTCCTTCCTTCCTTCCTTCAAACATGACCGAATGAATAAAGGACAAGGGTGTAGAATTTCTCTTAAAACTAAAAATACATATGGGAAGGTACACTACTCAAGAGTAGTTTACATGTGGAATTAGTGGAGAAAAAAAAAGAACAGAAAATTAATTAAGAAGAGAAGAGAGAAAGAGAGAAAACAATGAAAATTAGGAAGAGGGTTGTGCTTTACTTTAACCACACGGCAAGTTACAATTTAGGAAAAGAAAGAAATATATATAACATTTAAATATAAAGATGGTGTGTCTTACTTCATCCTTTCCTTGAAAATAGCTGAGTGAGATACACCAAACGTGCAAGCTGTAACGACCCCCTTATTCTACTAGACATATATCAGAGTATATACTAGTGGGAGCATAAAATATACTGAATAATTTTTCACTTTCCCAACTTAGGGAACGTCAGAGGGCCTCTACTGGTTGAGTGTAACTCAAATAGACCTTTCTCGCGGTCCATTCAAATTCCACTCAACCACCTATCTTGTGAAGTAATTCTAATATCATAATATATTACAACACATTACTTTGGAATATAAAATTCTAATAATCATTCAGAAACAATTGAGATATTCTATCACCATACAAATAAATTCATATATATACAACCATAAATTATTAGCTTCATTGTACAATTTCTTAAAACCAAAACTTATACAATCCATTAACCTACTACACTTTAAATCCACCACTCTACAGATCCTTTGGCATTGCCTATTAGCCTTAAAGTCCCATGTCTTGCCTAGCTATCTTCTAGGCATCCCCTGTTCCTGATCATATGAACAAACGACTTCATGAGATATAAATCCCAGTAGAGCAATTTACAAAAATTAGTACTTTCTAAAATATTCATAGGTTCAGCTGTGTCAAACACAGAAATTAGCTCCCTAATATCAATTCAATTATATATGGACTACTAGGTACTTTTCAAATCAGAGTAAACATGGGAAAATCAATTCAAAGACTTGAGTATAGCATCTAAACTTTGTAAAAGTCATACTTTTAAATCATGCCTGTAAATATCATACATATATACATCTATCACAAGTCTCATGTGATCATCTTCTCAATTGCATGTCATTTTATCTAAAACATGGTTTTGGTTGGGTGTGATCCGTAACACCAATCACCCGAAAACACGCCCTATTTTGCGAGTGTGATCCTTAACACCAATAACCCGCTCAAGGACAGACGAGAGCTAACTTCCAGGGCATCCCTCGACATGTGCACACTGCTAGTCTCATCCTCATATAGTCTATATGGCAATACATACACATAGTCAACTAATACTCAAGGTCATAGGATACTATGTTTAAACCATAACTTCACCTTGTATAAGCTATACACCCTTTACTACTTAAGCATTCCATAGGGTTGTCCTAGTTTAATGCATAATTCCAAAAAAATGCAAACTAATTCAATGAAAACAATCAATTTATAAATGGTCTGCATAGGGGATATTCAATAGCCGTGCCATACCAGCTATTGAATAGCCACCCTAAGCTAGTCTGTCCCTATGGCATATAACCCAATAGCAAAACTAGCAAACATGCAAAGAGTATCTCATTCACAGGAAAATCTTATCTATACTCGTATGAAAATCTTAATAAATCAATCATTTTCAGTAAACATTCCCAATCAGTTTACAATTCATACTCAAAATAGAAATTCAAAATCATAAGTTAAAAGTCGGGGAGTGTAAATTACTCTACCTTTACTATTTACTCCTCTTTTGATCAGGGTTTTCCTCCTTTACCTCAAGGTTATCTTCAAAATTTGTTTCCTCAAATCTGAGTTTTGGAACTTCAATCTTGATTTCCTTCTCTTGTCCCCTTTTTCTCTTCTCTCCCGTGCGATCCCTCTCCACCTCAAGCTTGGGAATGTGTTGGTAAGGAGGGAAATGGTGTATATGAAGGGAGAAAGGAAATGGCACTATGAACTTGCTCAGGGACCATCTTGCAATTTACAAAAATTTATATTTCAGTCCCTTTTTCTACAACCTCCACTTCCTTATTTCATTTAAATCCTCTTTTAACATTTCAAAATTATCATCATTATTAAAATTGTCAAAGGATCGGGTATTACAATCCTCCCCCTTTAAAAGAATTTTGTCCTCAAAATTCATACCTGTGAATGTAACAGCCCTTATTATAACTTAACAACGTCATAACGCATATTTAGATAAGTGGTTACATTAATTCTAGTCTTTAATTACATTCATTTCTCTTAAGCATCCAATCCATCATAGGTTTGTTATGCAATTAGGTTTGAGTTCTTTTGCTCAGGTAACATGCTTTGGCACAACGGAATATAAAATGTTAAATAATACCACAGAATATATATAAACTTTTCTAATATACATACATTATATAACTGTTTAGTACATCATTTGGTATACATACACTGGGATAGATGAAGTACCCATCCATAAGGAGTAAGGAGACAACAAGTCTGCCACTCATACTCCTTTACAAAATACTGTGAGAGAATAGGTCCTTCACATATCCCTATACATATTACAACACCCCTAATTTCATAGCCATATTTAAAATATTATTTATTGAAAAATCCTTCACTTAAGAAACTGGTGTGTTATATACACTTCTATCCTTTATTTCTTACTTGAGTTCTTTAAATATCTATTTATAGTATACATTTCATTAGGTTCGGATCCTTACTCAGGTATCACATTCAATTATCAATACAGTGGAAGTCTAATAATCATACACCATAATCCATAAAAATTCAGGATAAATTTAAACTTTTTCCTTTACATACATTTACATCCAGTTCAACGTTACAACGTTGTTACATATACTGTATGATATATGTAGTTTTCTTGTTTTCATAGGGTAAGGAGGCAACAAACTTGCCACTCATACGCTTTTTAACTATTTTTCATAAACCTGATATGTATGCTTTACATATCCATATACTTATATGTATTTCTAGCATAATATATATTATTCCATTTCTTGGGATGGATAGCTAATCCCTTCTGTCTTGTAGTACCATAATGGTCCTAGTCATCTGATATATACCAGAATATAATGAGAAAATAATTTCTCAGTAGCTACGCATTCCACATTTCATTTCTGAGCTATGGTATGTACCACCATATGGATACGGAAAAAAAATTTACATTCCTTATTCTTAAATTCCATCATTTCTAGGAAATGCTACAAATAAAATAGTCAGATGTATAGGATGAAGTTTATGAGGTATATCAATAATATATCAGTTATGAAATAAAAACAGTATCAATTTCAGTCACAATCATAGTTCACCGTATACTGTTTAGTACCATAATCAAGAAAGTACATTCATTAAATTTCCATTCAGCCATAGATAATTTAAGAGAAACAACATTTATCATTCACGAAAAACTATATTATTTATAAGGAAAATAAACATTCATATTTGGCTAAAAGCCATATTTTCAATTCAGAGAGACACAAGAGTATCGAAAGTATAAATTACTCCATATACTACAGCGTGCATGAATGAGATAGCCGCTCTATCAAGTGTGTGACCATTCTGCCACTGGTACATCTGAGGCGTCCCTTAGTGGATCCGAGTACCCATTCACATTCAGTGATCATGTCATAAAGACATATCTAAGTGGGAATTTCTCCCAGGGTTTAGTCAAACTAAGCTCATGGAATCACTATTATTCACACAGATAATCTTCTCCCCGCTTTATGGGCGGTTCATGATGCCATAGATCACCACAACCTACATTATGGATCATTTCCCAGTATGTTATTTCCTATATATATATATATCAACTAGGATGATTATGCTTAATCCCATAATTTTGCCAAATTCTAAGTAAATGTCCCCTGTTCAATTGGCCATCTAGGTTACACTAACTTAGAATTCACAATCATCACAGCGTTTTTGAAATTCTTTCATTCCGAGCTGATGTTTCACCATTCAATTTATGATGCAACCGTGGAATGTCCAACAGCCGTCCCATACCGACAATTGGTCACTCGGTTATAAGCCTATCTACCCTAGAACATATATTGGAATTACTTCCTCTATATTTCTCTTTATTGAACATTCAAATATTTTCCTTCCATTCAATGTTTTCCAATACCATTCTATGTTTTTCCTTATCTATGTCATAAATCAATCCTTTTCTTTCCTCATTCATGATGATAGTATCATTCTCACTTTCTAAAAAGAAAACCTTTAAATCTCAATAACAATTCCATTCTTGAATTTGTATAAAAAGGAAGGTTCATTCTTGGTCAAGAGAAATCCTTAAGAAATTTAAGATTTTCATACTTAAAAATTTCTATTCGTCACTCTTGCCATATAATAAGCAAAATAAATTTACTTTTCCTTCCCATTTACACTAAATTCCCTTTTTCATATTTTATTGCATTTAAAGGGTTTCAAAGTTGAACCTTTTCCATTTCCTACTTATTATTCCATTTTCCCCATTTCTCACCTAATTATACATACCCAAGGTGTGTATAATCATTGTCTCCCCACACTTAAGCATGCACACAAATTGCTAGAATTGCCAAGATTGCACAAAATATTCATTAAAATTTAATTGCAACGTCATATTATTTCCTTTGTATACTTTGACCAATTTCATTACATTTTTGTACAAAAATTTTCCATAAATATTTCTATGTCCTAAAATTGGTCAAGTAGGCTACATGGAATTTAATGGGATCATTTTGCATAAAAATAATTGCCAATTAATCTTGCTTCAACCAAGAGACACACACAAAAATTTCAACACATTTCCTTCATCAAACACTTGCATACTCTTGGTCAAGATGAGATTTTTAGGCAAAATTGGGCCTTTCAACCAATTGACATCTATTCTATCCTCCATTGGCCATAACTTGAATTACCAATAAGCTACTTTAAAATTTTTCAAACAATTTTTCAAATCTCATTTTTCTAGCCATGGCCTAAAGAGGAGTTTTGTGCAAAAATCATCATTTTTCATATAATCATTCCTTTAATCCCATTTTCATCATCTATAAACCATCAATCACCATTTATCCATAACAATCAAGGCAAAACAAACAATTTGGCATGAAATTCATGAATTTGGGGTTTTAGGGCAAATGAAACAAAATTGGGAAATGAACATAAACACTTTCATAATTGAAATTAACCATCACAAACAACTCCATACTACTTTCTAAGCATTAATCCATAGAAATTTTGAGAATTTAAGAATGTAAACTTAAAAATATCACTATTCATGTATTGTTCATTCAGCCATGAAAATCTCAAAATCTTGGAAAAATCCATTAAAACATGAAATAAGTGATGGAAGAATGCTAAGCTACCTTGATTTACAATTTTTGGTGGATAAACCTTGAAGTTTCCTTGCTTTTTCTCCCTTATGAAGCTTACGGTATTTATCCCTTCCAAAAGCCTTCACGTCGTCTTTGCTAAGGAGGAGAAGAAGAAGTAGTGTGACTTATTTAAATTGGCTAATATGACCATTTTTCCCTTGGTGGCAAAATGACCAAAATACCCTTCACTTTTTCCTTCTTAAAACCTTAACATGTAAGGGTATTTTAGGAATTTTAAAGTGTTTCTTTAGGTAAAATTCCCCTTATGTCCTTGTGATGAAATTACCTTTTTACCCTTGGTGTCAAAATTACCATTTTGCCCTTCATGGTAAAATGACCATTTTACCCCTCTTAAGTGCTGAACCAAATTTTTTTTTTTGAAAAATTTTGGAAAAATATTCTAGAGGCAATTTCATAATTTTCCAGATAAAAATTAGCCATTTTATCTGATAAATAAATATTTTATTCTTATTTTTAAATAAAATTTTGACCGTTTTGCCCTTAAATATTTTTCTTGCAGCATTCATGACATTGGCACCATTTTCAAACCTCATAAATGTGCGCCATAAATGTACCTCAATTTACGTGCTTACTATCAGGATATTTTGTGAAAAAAAATTTCTTTCATTTTAGTCCTTAATCATTTCCTTTCAGTTTAGTCCTTCCTTTGTTTAAGGTAATATAAAATAATTTTTGGACTATTTTCCATGCATAAAAATATTGAGTCTAGGATTCTAAGACATACCTGATATCATAGAATTGAGGATATTACACATATGCCATTTTTCTTTCTATATAAAGCTAAAAATATCAGCCCTAATTCTAAAACCCAAAAAAAACGTAGAATTAGGACTCCAAAAAGGTCAGGCTATAGCTATATATTTACATACTCATCTATTCTATAGGAAACTCAAAAACAATGATAACATACACATTCTTGATAATAGTGAAAACTCTTAAGAAAGGAATTTCCACCATGTCCAACTCCACTTCGATTACCACGCAATATCTAACCATTTGATACATATCAGTTCAATAATCAGAAATACATTCCCAGTAGATAAACAACCATTTTATTTTAAAATAACTGACATGTACCACTGTAATAATACAGAAAACACTCTACATGCGGTTATTTTTCAAAACTATTCTCATATAGATACTTGGATATGACATATTATGAAAACTTATGTGGATGTAGCTATAGAAATGAAATACACATTCAATTAGGTCATTCAAGGAATAGGCTATAAGCATTCAATGCTTACATGCCATAATCATAATCACATAAATCACATTCATGTAATACATACATAACATTTCATAATTACTCAATTCTGGGAAGGTATACATGAGATCATTCCTTCCTACTTAACTGTGCTCTTTGGAGGTATACACGAGATCATTCCTCCTACATTTCAATTTCTTGGGGTTTACATCAGATCATTCCCCTTAAGGAACTTCCCTGGAAGGTATAAATTAGATCATTCCTTCACAAGCTTTTAATCTTAGGAGGTATTCACTAGATCATTCCTCCTCTTTTAATTCCTTGGGAGTATACACCAGATTATTCCCCACAAGGAAGCTTTAACCTTGTCTTTCACAATTACATTAAGCATTCTTTGCCATTCAATCACTTTTGCATAAATTTAAACATTTCACTATTTATGGCAAAATGCATGCTATTATTCATTCATTCTTGACCCTTGCATCTTTGGTCTCTCTTCCCTTAACATAGGCCATTTAGATGGTACTTTAGGCTATTTCCAACTCATTCATAAATCTAGCTACTCTAGAGAAAATTTCACATAGTATTCGGCCAAGGTAGAATGAACATGAATACTTTGTATTTCTAACCCTTTTGGCACATTTCTAGCCTTACTCTCATTAATGGAACATCATGGTGACAATTCCCATAATTATGCCTAACACTTTCTCACACCTAAAAATTAGGTAAGTGTACTTTAGGCCATTGTTTTTTGTACTTTTCTAGATTATTTTTCATGCCAAACATAATTACACATCTAATCTCACAATTTCACATTCTTATACACACTTTTATAGTGAACAAGTAAGACTTTAAATTGGCAACATTGCTTGAAACATAATTTGCCATAATTTTCTCTCTCCTCCTTTCTTGGAATTAAACTTATATGATTTCTAAATCATTTTCAAGAGCAAATTCAGCACCATTCATATGCATCCATTCAGCCAAGGTGACTAAAGCACATTTGCTTGGCTACTTGTGAAGCTAGACAATGAGAAAAGTACCTAAATGCAAATCTAATTAGACTTTCTCTCTCTTACCATTTTCTAATACTTTCTCTCACTCTTTCTAACATAAAATTTAGCCAAAAATTCAGCACTCTTATAACCCTAGTAATTCGGCCAAGGTGAGAAAAGCAAGCAAAATAGAGTTATTTCATCACTTTGCTTACATTACAACAAAATTCATGCAAAACCCATGCAAAAATACCACTTTCTCACTCTTAAAATCATAAATTCAGCCTTGACACCATTTAGGGTTTGACAAAATCAAGTTTCATCCATGCAACTTACCATTTCATGAGTTTCCATGCTTTCTTGCATATCTATAGTCATAACCACAAGTTATTTCCAACATATCTCATATCCAAGCATGCAAATCTAGCATATGCATGTAGAGAGAGAAAGTGGCATCATGCTTACAAGTTTGAAAACACCATAAACATACCATAAAACATGAAATTAATGGCATAAGATTGTTTATCTACCTTGAAAAGCTAATAGATGTGTGATTTCCTTGTTGATTTGGTGGAAGCTTCTTCTTCTCCAAGGCAAAATTCAATTCAGCCACTTCTCCTTCTTCTCCACCTTTCACGACATTTCTAGTAGTTAGGAGAAGAAATAGGCTGAATTAAGGTTTGACTTATTTACAAAAATGCCACTCTTGCAAATTTGTCAATTTCATCATTTTTCTTTTCTTTTTATAACAATGGCATTATCTCTCCTTACCATTATAATTTTATGCAACTTCCATGGGCTAGGACTATTCTGTCCTTCCAAATTTTCAAAATATAGTGGTCCCTCAACTTTTTGTAATTTACATTTTAGTCCCTAAGAAAAGTGCCTTTTTGCCATTAAGTCCAAATTGGCCATTTTTGCTCCCTTTTTCATTCCTTTCGGTTTCAAGGAGTAAAATTACTTAAATAAAATTTCATAAGGCTCATTTCCATGAATTTACTAATTTACTTCTATTTTTGGCAAAATTATAATTTTTCCCCTAAGGAAAAATTACCTTTTTGCCCTTTATGTTAAAACTATCATTTCACTCTCTTTCTTTCTTCTTTTGTTCAAGAATAAATAAGGATTTCTAATTCCCACCTTCATAGAATATTTAGGGTAAAAACTAAAATTTTTCCACCTCATATAGAATAGCTATCATGTTCATAGTGTGAAATTACAATTTTACCCTTTTTAGGGAAAATTGCCTTTCAAAATTAATGTAAGTAATTTCTTGCATAACTAGATTCTTCTTCTCTCTTAAATGAAAATAATAAGAGTCTTTTAACATAACTTCATGAAATAAAAGAATTAAACTAATTATTCATTTCATGGTAAAATTACCATTTTACCCTTCCTTACCAAATTCTCAACTTCATTCTTTTATCACAAAAGTGATTATATAAGGATAAAAATGTTCATTCTAACTCCTTAATAAATCATCCTTAACCCTTCACAATTAATGCTAACAATAATAATAACAACAATGTCATCATAAGATACAAATGTTAGGCGCGGATGTTACAGTGAACAATTTCGGATAGCATTGTCGCATTTCTTCCTCCTTCTCCCATGTCATTTCCTACATTGCTACGTCCTGCCACAATACCTTGACCAAGGGAATTACTTTATTATGAAGTTGCTTAGTCTTAAAGTCTAGGATTTGGATAGGAGTAGATTCATAGGTTAAATTTTCTTTTAATATTATCAGTTGATTTTCTAATACATGCATGGGATTTAGGACGCATTTCCAGAGTTGCGAGACGTGAAAGACGTCATGAAATTTTGACAAGTAGGGAGGTAGAGCTATTTGGTAGGTGACTAGACTGACTCTTTGTAGGATTTGGAACGGTTCTAAGAATCGAGGACTCAGTTTCTTTGTCCTTATCTATCTACCAATACCCGTAGTAGGGGACACTCTCAAGAATATGTGATCTCCTTCATTAAACTCCAAATTTCACCTTCTTCTATTGGCATAAGTTTCTTACCTTTGTTGAGCTACCCTCATCTTTTCCTTGATCATCTTAATCTGATCAGTGGTCTCCTGCACAATCTCTGGTCCTATCAGGGTACTCTCCCCCATTTCTACCCAGCTTAAGGGTGACCTACAACTTCTCCTATACAGAGTGGCATACGGTGTCATACCTATGGTAGAATGAAAACTATTATTATAAGAAAATTCTACCAAAGGTAGGTATTTGTCCTAATTTCCCTTCTGTTTTAGCACACACGCCCTCAACATATCTTCTAAGGTTTGGATTATTCTCTCAGACTATCTATCAATCTAAGGATGATAGGTAGTGCTAAAATTAAGTTGGGTTCCTAATGCTTTCTATAGGGATTGCCAAAATCTTGAGGTAAACCTAGGGTCTCAGTCTGATACTATACCTGATGGTACCTCGTGTAACCTCACAATCTCCCTAAGGTAGACTTGAGCTAGATTCTCCATAGAATATCTCATCTTAATAGGCAAGAAATGAGCAGATTTGGTTAATCAATCCACTATTACCCAAATGGAATTGTAACTAGCTATTGTTCTAGGTAGTATGACTACAAAATCCATGGTTACCTGATCCTATTTCCTCTTTAGTATCTCCAGTGGTCTTAATAGTCCTGCAGGTCATTGATGCTTTATCTTAACTTGCTGACAAGTAAGACGAGCATTCATATATTTGGCGATGTCCTTTCACATACTTGACCACCAAAAGTTCCTTTTTGAGTCCTGGTACATTTGGAAATACCTGGGTGAATGGTATAGTGGCTTCGATAAGCCTCTGCTAACACTTTCTCTCTTAGTTCCTGATGGTTCGGCATTACTATCCTTTTCCTGAACATCAGCACTCCATCAGGAGCTAGCTTAAAATTAGGTTGGTTCATATAGACTCCTAATGATTCATCCTCTAGTTGGGCTTGTCTAATCTGCTTTCTCAAGTCATAGTCTATTAGGAAGTCACTCATCACCAGTCTCTTTAGGAATGAAATTACATTGAGGCTGAGATTCTTAAAGTCCTCAATTAATCTCATTTCATCTATCGTCAAACTAGCCACTTGTAAGGACTTTCTACTTAATGCATCAGCCACCACATTGGATTTCCCTTCATGATACTTCAATTCGAAGTTAAAGTCCTTTAGGTATTCTACCTACTTTCTCTACCTCATATTTAATTCTTTTTTATCAAATAAGTACCTAAGGCTCTTATAATCACTAATAACCTCAAATACAGCCCCGTATAGATAATTTCTCCAAATATTTAGGGCAAATACTACAGTAGCTAATTCCAAATCGTGGGTAGGATAATTTTGCTCTACAGGTTTTAGTTGTCTAGATGCATAAGCAACTACTCTCTGGTCTTGTATCAGGACACATTCTAATCCTTTCCTTGATGCATCTGTATAGACTATAAACAATTCTAGGGGTTTAGGGATTGCGAGCACTTGAGCTGTAGTTAATTTTTGCTTCAAGGTTTAGAAACTACACTCACATCGCTTAGTCCATTCAAACTCAACTCCCTTCCTAGTCAGTCAGGTTAAAGGCAGGGCTATCTGGGAAAATCCTTGTACGAACTTCCTGTAATCACTTGCCGAACCCAAGAAACTCCTAAATTAAGTGACTGTCCTTGGCTGACTCTAATCTAGTATCGCTTTAATTTTATTAGGGTCTACCGAGATTCCTTCCCTATTTACCACATGACCTAAAAATTTTACTTCCTCTAACCAAAACTCACACTTTTCTAGTTTAGCATACAATTGCTTCTCTTCTAACAACTGTAGCATCGTGCCAAGATGTTGTGCATACTCTTCATGAGTCTTGGAATAGACTAAGATATCGTCTATGAATACCACTACAAACTTGTCTAAGTAAGGTCAAAAAATTCTATTCATGTAATCCATAAAGACAGTAGGGGCATTGGTCAATCCAAAAGGCATCACTAGGAATTCATAATGACCATACCAAGTGCTAAATGCTGTCTTAGGGATATCTTCCTCCCTAATCCTAATCTGGTGGTAACCCAATCTTAAGTCTATCTTGGAGAATATCATTGCACCTTGCAACTGGTTAAACAGGTCATTGATTCGAGGCAATGGGTACTTATTCTTAATGGTCACCTTGTTTAATTGGTGGTAGTCTATACATAGTCTCATGCTTCCATGTTTCTTCTTTACGAATAGGACAGGAGCTCCCCAGGGTGATACACTTGGCTTGATAAATCCTTTCTCCAATAAGTCCTCTATTTGGACCTTCAGCTATCTCAATTATACCGGAGCCATTCTATAGGGAGTCATGGCTATTAGGCCTGTACCTGGAACCAGATCTATAATGAATTCTATCTCTCTTGGTGGTGGCAACTTGCTTATCTCTAAGGGAAATACCTCTAAAAAATCACTCACCATAGGAATTTGGTGTATCTACTCTTGTAATTCTACCTGAGTGAGGTTAAGGGAGCTATCACTTATCTCACACGCCCTATCATTCCCACCTTTTGGTAAGGTATCTAAATAAGATATAGTCTTTTCAGAACAATTAAACAAGACCCGATTCCTAGATAACCAGTCCATCCCTATAATAATGTTAATCTCAGTCAGAGACAAACAGACAAGGTCCACAATAAATAAGGTATCATTAATGGAAAGGGGACAATTTAGGCATATTTGTGGGGATATAGTTATTTCTCCTAAAGGTGTGGAAATACACAAATCAAAAGGCATGGTTTATAAAGGTAAGTTAAGTTTTCCACACATGCATAAGATATACAAGAGTGCGTAGCACCCGAATCAAACAATACTATCAAGCAAAAATTATAAATCTTACCTCTACCCTGCATTAATCTGGGTGACTTGTCGACATTGACTCCGTCCAGAGTAAAGACTTTTCCCAAAGCTTGCGGTCTTAGCCCACCTAGATTTTGCTGGCTTCCACCGATTGGACAGTATTTTGCATAATGTCCTATACCTCCACATTTGTAACATCTTACCAGCATCTAATGTTAACAAGGCTAGTTCCCATGCTTTGTCCCACACTTCGGGCAATTAGCAGCTTCAGGATGTCTATTGCTGCTTAACGACCCTTGTTGTGTTTTAAAATTTCCACCTTTCGCGTTTAAGTTTTTAGCTGGTTGTTTCTGCCGGCCTCCTGTTCTCTGAGTCATGTTCTGCCTTTTCTCTAGATGCTTACTAAGGATTCGACATTTATTCACAGCATCGCAAAGTCCCTTATCTCTATCAGGGCTATTTTTCTTTTCATCTACAAGTCTAACCCTGCCTCCAGCTGGCTTGCTTTCCAGGCTTCATCATAGTGCAGCCTTAAGTAGGTTGAATATCTGGACAATTCTTCAAACTTGGCTAGATATTCTTCAAATGACCTACCCCATTATTTGAGCTGTAGGAATTTAGTTTCCTTGGCCTACATCTCACTCTCAGGAAAATATTTCTCCAGGAAAATTCTTTTGAAAGATTCCCATATGAGTGGAGTGCCTCTGCTCTCCAATAGTTGCTTGGCCCTACTCCACCAGTATTCGGCCTCTCCCTTTAGCATATAAGTTGCATAGGTAACCCATTGTTCATCTATACTATGCAACAATTGGAAGATTTTCTCCATCTCCTTCAGCCATCCTTCCACAACTATTGGCTAACCGGTGCCTAAGAACGCTGGTGGTCCTGTTCTCTGGAACTCAATCCAGCCTTGGTATAATTAGTTGTTGTTTCTATTATTCACATCGTCATGACCCCGGCGTTCCTCTTGGTATTGTCTCATCACATTGGCACTTGTGCCAGCCTACTCTCTCATTGCATCTGCCATCATTCGGAAGGAGTCCATTATCTCCTTTATGTCATCATCCCTGCTACTACATTCCCCTACCTTCCAAATGTACCTCTGTAAGAGTTTGCCATAGTTTACTGATAAAAAAAGAAAACCATTAGTTACAGTAACAACACCTAGCTATGGCTACAAGATCATACCTAATATCTCAATTGTTGATTAAAATCCTATATATTCCAGAGTTAAATCAATCAATTTCCTAATGCTGCAGACTAGGTTACATGCACATCAAACCAAATCCTCATTCCTAACCAGGTGAACTTGTAACCGAGCTCTGATACCACTCTATAACGACCCCCTTATTCTATTAGACATATATCAGAGTATATACTAGCAGAAGCATAAAATATACTGAATCATTTTTCACTTTCCCAACATAGGGAATGTCAGAGGGCTGCTACTGGTTGAGTGTAACCCAAATAAACCTTACTCGTGGACCATTTAAATTCCACTCAACCACCTATCTTGTGCAGCAATTCTAATATCATAATATATTACAACACATTACTCTGGAATATAAAATTCTAACAGCCATTCAGAAACAATTGAGATATTCTATGGCCATACAAATAAATTCATATATATACAACCATAAATTATCAGCTTCATTATACAATTTCTTAAAACCAAAACTTATACAATCCATTAACCTACTACACTTTAAATCCACCACTCTACAGATCCTTTGGCATTGCCTGTTAGCCTTAAAGTCCCCTATCTTGCCTAGCTATCTTCTAGGCATCCCTTGTTCCTGGTCATCTAAACAAACAACTTGATGAGATATAAATCCCAGTAGAGTAATTTACAAAAATTAGTACTTTCTAAAATAGTTGTAGGTTCAATTATGTCAAACACAGAAATCAACTCCCTAATATCAATTTAATTATATGTAAACTACTAGGTACTTTTCAAATCAGAGTAAACATGGGAAAATCAATTCAAAGACATAAGTATAGCATCTAAAATTTGTAAAAATCATACTTTTAAATCATGCCTATAAATATCATACATATATACATCTATCACAAGTCTCATGTGATCATCTTCTCAATTGCATGTCATTTTATCTAAAACATGGTTGTGTTTGGATGTGATTCGTAACACCAATCACCCGTTCAAGGACAGGTGAGAGCTAACTTCCAGGGCGTCCCCCGGTATGTGCACACTGTTAGTCTCATCCTCATATAGTCTATATGGCAATACATACACATAGTTGACTAATACTTAAGGTCATAGGATACTATGTTTAAACCATAACTTCACCTCGTATAGGCTATCCACCCTTTACTCCTTAAGCCTTCCATAGGGTTTTCTTGGTTTAATTCATAATTCCTAACAAACGTAGACTAATTCAATGAAAACAATCAATTTATAAATGGTCTACATAGGGGATATTCAATAGCCATCCCATACCAGCTACTGAATAGCCACCCTAAGCTAGTATGTCCCTAGGGCGTATAACCCAATAGCCAAACTAGCAAACATGCAAAGAGCATCTCATTCACAGGAAAATATTATCTATAATCATATGAAAATCTTAATAAATCAATCATTTTCAGTAAACATTCCCAATTAGTTTACAATTCATACTAAAAATAGCAATTCACAATCATAAGTTAAATTTTGGGGAGTATAAATTACTCTACCTTTATCGTTTTCTCCTCTTTTGATCAGGGTTTTCCTCCTTTACCTCAAGGTTATCTTCAAAATTTGTTTCCTTAAATTTGAGTTTTGGAACTTTAATCTTGATTTCCTTCTCTTCTCCCCTTTTTCTTTTTCTCCCGTGCAGTCCCTCTCCACCTCAAGCTTGGGAATGTGTTGGTAAGGAGAGAAATGGTGTATATGAAGGGAGAAAGGAAATGGCACTATGAACTTGCTCAGGGACCATCTTGCAATTTACAAAAATTTATATTTCAGTCCCTTTTTCTACAACCTCCACTTCCTTATTTCATTTAAATCCTCTTTTAACATTTCAAAATTATCATCATTATTAAAATTTTCAAAGGATTGGGTATTACACAAGCAATGCAATTGGTACTAAAGTGTAACACCCCATAATTTTATTTAGTCTAAATTAATATCCTTTACATTAGGTGGAATTACTGGTGTCATTTAATGATTAGTTATAAATTCAATGCTTCATAATTAATTAATGAATTATCATAAAGTGGGCCAAATTTGCTTGTATAATTTAATGGCTCAAAAATGGGTATTCTAAAAGATAATTTTGTATAAAATTAGGTGTTTAATTTAATTCATTATTCTCCCTTTTATATCACCTAGCTTAAGTGCCAAAGGAAAAGAAAATCAAAAAATACTATATACCTACACGTGTACATGGGGAAAAGGAAAGAAGAATGAAGCACTTAAAAGTATATACATGAACCCATCAGATGAAGTGGAAAAGTGGAACCACTTGTACCTTGCATGAAATGAAAGTTTTATGTGAGGATGGTCTCCAATCATGTGTGGGTTACATAAATATAAGTAAGCATGGGTGTGTCTTGCATGCAAGGGAGGGTTTCACATGAAGTGAGGGAGGAAAGGAACACGTGAACTAGGAAGAAAAGAAAATATATGTATCTTGTGTGAGACTAAGGGACAATAGGAAGAAGGATGGGAATTAATTTCAAATGCACGAAACAAGTAAAACAATGGTGCAAAATTTTATTTAATATCCAAGTGAAGTTACTTGTAGGGGTAGCTCACATGTAAGGAGAGGAAATGGGGAAGGAAAGAGTTTAAATATATATGCATGAATCCCATGGCTAGGAAGATGTGTGGAACACGTCCCCCTTCCCTCATGCTACCTCTAACTTGTCCAAGGTAGAGAAAGACTCATGTGTGTTGCATGGGACATGAACCTACGTGAAGCATGAAGGGAAGAGAAGTACAGCCATGAAAACGTAAGGAAGAAAGAGTGCAGCATCCTTTCCTTGTCTTGGACGAAAGGAAATGAAAATAAGAAAGGAAGTGGAGGTGGCATGACAATAGGAGAAGGGTAACTTGCAAGCAAAGAAAAGTGTACTTGAAAGTACACTTAGTGCAGAATTATATGTGAGGAAAATGAGATTGTGTATGCAACAAGAAAGCCCCAAAAATTATTAAAAAAATAATAAAAGGGGTGCAGCCATGAAATAGATAGAAGAAAGGGTGCATAATTTAAGTGAAGCAAATGCATAATTATCGAATAGAAAATCAAGAGAGAATTAGAAATTTTATATTGCCTATACACACACCCACCCACACGGCAAAGGAACAGAAGGAAGCAAATGTAGCATGAATTGGGAGAAGTGGTGTGAAGCAATTGTCTAAGGTGGAGTGCAAGGGAAGTAAAGTGTACTTGAAAGTACACATGTGGCATAAACAAGGATAATTAATAACAAAAGAGAGAGAGAGAGAGAGAGGGATGAAAGTGGCAGCGTGAAATGAGGGGAATTGGAAAATTTATTTTTCTTCTTCTTACAAGGATGCATGCACACGTGACCCAAAGAAAAGAGACAAAGGGAGCTAAGAACTTCATTGTACATGCATGCATCAACCACACGTGAAAAGAAAAAGAAGAGAGAAAGGGAAAAGAGAGCATGCAACATTGAGAACCACATGAAAAGAAAGAGAGAAAAAGGAGAAAAGAAAAGGGGAGCTTAGAAAGAGGGAATGAGGGCGTGAGTGTGAGCAAAACACCAAATTGTGAAGAGGAAGAAGTAAAGGTGATCAAGAAGGAAAGCAAAGGAACAAGAAGGAAGCAAGGAAAAGTCAAAGGAAAGGTCAAGCTAAATCTAACTTAGTTCACCATCAAGGTAGGTTAACAATTTAAGATTGTGTTCCATGCTTTAGTTTATGCAACCAACATGTCTTTACAAGCTTTCTATGGAACATATTTGTCTCCCTACATTCTTGACAAAATGTGTGTATGTTGGCTAGGCATGTGTGATTAATTGGGATGTTGGTGGATGAGATGGCATGCATATTGTTGTGGAAAAGGATAAGGGTTAGGTAATGTTAAATTCATGATGACCATAAAGGAAAGAAACCCTACCATTTAATGGTGTTAGTAAGGAATAAAAGAAGGAAATTTAATTGCAAATTAACAAATCTCCCTAGGCCAAGTCCATGAAATTGATTCTTAGAATCTATAAGCTATGCACCATAATATTAATTCAAAAAAATATGGGAATTTATTATTGAAGTTTATAAGAGAGGATATTATTATTGTTGCAAGAAAGGAAATTGTTCTTGACTTAGTAGAATTTTATAAGAAAGAATATTATTATTATCAAGGAAGGAAATTATTCTTGAACTTGGTAGAATTATATAAGAAAATAAATTCCAAGAAAGGAGAAATTATCCTTGAAAATATTAGAATCTTCATAAGAAATGTGCATTAGAAAATTAATTCTCCAAGAAAGGAGAAATTATCCTTGAAAATATTAGAATTTTTATAAGAAATGTACATTAGAATTAATTTCCAAGAAAGGAGAAATTATTCTTGAAAATATTATAATTTTTATAAGAAATGTACATTAGAATAAATTTCCAAGAAAGGAGAAATTATTCTTGAAATATTAGAATTTTTATAAGAAATATACATTTACATTAATTTCCAAGAAAGGGAAATTATTCTTGAAGTTATCAGAATTTTTACAAGAAATGTACATTAGCATTAATTTCCAAGGAATGGAAAATTAATCTTGAAGTTAATAGAATTTTCATAAGAAATGTACATTAATATTAATTTCCAAGAAAGAGGAATTTTATTACGTACATTAATTTCCAAGGAATGGAAAATTAATCTTGAAGTTAATAGAATTTTCATAAGAAATATACATTAATATTAATTTCCAAGAAAGAGGAATTTTATTCTTGAAGATAATTAGAATTTCAAAGAGATGTACACTAGTATTAGTTTTCAAGAAAAAGAAGATTTCCCTTGAAAATTGAAAAAGAATTTTTAAGGTGGTCAAGTGTCCACATGTGCCCAAGTGTGCACAAAGAATTTTAAGGTGGCTAAGTGTCCACATGTGCCCAAGTGTGCACAAAGAATTTTAATGGTGGCCAAGTGTCCACATGTACCCAAGTGTACACAAAGAATTTTTAAAGGTGGCCAAGTGTCCACAAGTGCCCAAGTGTGCACAAAGAATTTTAAAGGTGGCCAAGTGTCCACAAGTGCTCAAGTGTGCACAAAGATTTAAAAAGGTGGCCAAGTGTCCATAACGCCTAAGTGTGCACAACTAATGTCTAAAAGTAAGTTAAGAATGATAAGCATAAATGGTTCTGTTAATTTTGTGATAATGCATTTTATAGTATGCAAAGATGTTTTATTTGAAAGGAATATTATTTTCTCACATTAACATTTATCTTGATCATACATTGCTTGCCAATTTTATCTTTATGAACAATGCTATATTTTTATTTTCAAGAATGTAGAATTAAATATTTGGTGCTTGCACCCTGATACATATTAGTTGATTTTAGACTCGAATGGTTAAGCTATTGGAAAACTTGTATTTCTCATCTATATGCTAATATGTATCAGATATAGATGCTTAGCAGGGCCGGAAGATAAAAGTTTCATTTTGGTCGAAAGTGAGATTTTTGTAACCCTTATTTTGGGTCCTAGTCTAAATATATTTGGTTTAGACTTAGGACTATTCTTTTGGCTGCATATATGAGATGTACATGGGATATCCCTGGGGAAGGATATTTGAAGGACCGGTCCATCCTTAGAAATTTGTAAGGGAGTCTGAGTGACAGACCTGTTGTCTCCTAACTCCCTATGGACAGGTACTTCATATATCCGAGGACATGCTTACCAGAATGTAATGGACATTATTGGATTTGTATTATTTGAATTACATGAAAGTTTTAAATTTTCGTTGTGTAGTGTAGTATTTCTTTTCATTCCGCTATACATACAAGTTTTAATTTGAGCAAAAGATCCCGAACCTAATCCGCTAAATGAAACTTAATGGTATAACTGCTCAGATATTAATTAAATAAAATGATAAGAATAATATACCAAACCTATCTGTTTGCATTGGAGGAATTGTAATACTAGATAAGGGCATTATATGCACACATATGGCCAAATAGAAATGTAAAGGGGAAAGAAAGAGTAGCGTAGATGTTAGCTAAAATACAAAAGTTGCAATAAGAAATAGGGCTGCACATAATTCCCAATTTGTTCTATTTTTTTATATACAATATGACCAAGAAAAGTGAGCTTGCGTGACCAAGTGGGCCAAAGAAATGCAAATTATGCTTACAAGTACACTTGTAACAAATTAACAACAAAAATCAAGGAGGGAAAAAGGAAACAAGCCACCTAAGCAAAGAAGAAAGAGGAATTGAGATTTGCATTTTGAGATACATGCATCCCACTCACACAGTAAGAGGAGAAGAGAAAAAGAGAAAGGGAGCGAGAGCAACATAAGTCTAAAAAAAATACAAAATTTGTGAGGAAGGAGGGTGAAGTTGATCAAGAAAGGAAGTAAAGGATCAAAGGGGCCATCAATAGAAAACCTAAGACAATCTACTTCGGTTCATCTTCGAGGTAGGTTAACAATTCATAAATTTGTGTCCCATGGTTTCATACTAGTTTCATATGTATGCACCATGTTTTACAAGCTTTCATGGGACATTAGTTCTTCCCTACATTCTTGATATTATGAATGTCTTGTTGGCTAAGCTTGTATGATAAATTGGTATGTTGGTTAATGTGATGAAATGGATATTGTTATTTTTGGAAGGATTAGGGTTAGATAATGATATTTTCATGATGAACTATGGTTGAATATGATAGAAATGGATGCATGATTTTGAAAACCATCCTTCCTCCATAAAACTCCCTTTTGGCCGAGTGGAAAATGAAAGTTTACACTAAATTGATGTTCAATTTTAGTTGAGATTGGTGTTAAAACTTGACCATGGATGAAAGAGATTATACCATTTCAATGGTGTTATCTAACGAATAGAAAAGGGAAATTTTAATTGCAAAATAGTCAATTTTCTTAAATTTCCCTTAGGCCATGTCCATGAAATTCTCTCTCGAAACTTATTAGAATTTTGTAAGAGATTTATATTATTATTATTATTATTATTATTATTATTATTATTATTATTATTATTATTATTTTGTAAGAGATTTATATTATGATTATTTTTCAAGAATGGGAAATTCACTTTTGAAACTTATTAGAATTTTATAAGAAATATATATTATTATTATTTCTCAAGAATGGAGAATTAAATTGATTTAGGCAACCATGTCCTAACTAAATATGACAGAGTTTTAAAAGGGATCAAAGTTTGCCATATTCAAACAATTCCAATATGACAATGTTAACATACACAAAAGGACAAGGGTTATATTTTCTCCATAGTTATGGTGGCTTAATAGTAAAATAGAGAAATAGAAATATTGTATCCCGATAAAAAGAGGAAACATAGTGAACAAAGGAAAACATAGAAAGATACACAATTATTTTATAAAGGTGGCCAAGTGTCCACATAGTGCCCAAGTGTGCATAATTATTTTATAAAGGTAGCTAAGTGTCCACATAATGCTTAAGTGTACACAATTATTTTATAAAGGTGACCAAGTGTCCACATAGTGCCCAAGTGTGCATAATTATTTTATAAACGTGGCTAAGTGTCCACATAGTGCCCAAGTGTACACAATTATTTTATAAAGGTGGCCAAGTGTCCACATAGTGCCCAAATGTGCAAAATTATTTTATAAAGGTGGCAAAGTGTCCACATAGTGCCCAAGTGTGCACAATGACTTATAAAGGTAGCCAAGTGTCCACATTCAAGGTATAAAAGTAAGTATTAAGAATGGAGCGTATAAACTATTTCTGTTTAGTTTCCTGATAACATGCATAATTCTATGGGAATATGTTTCACTTGAAAGAAGATATCTATTTTTATTGCACTAACATCTAAATTTATTATGCAATGCTTGCTAATCTGTATTTATGAATATGGTTGTGTTTTCAAATATCGAGAATATAGATACAAATGTTTTGGTGCTTGCACCCTGGTACATATTAGTGAATTTTTTAAACCCTGAATTGTTAAGCTACTGGGAAATGTGTGTTTCTCATTTATATAGTATTATGTACCAGGTGCAGACGCTTAGCAAAGCTAGAGGAGATAGGAGTTCTTTTTGTTAAAAGTTTTTTTTGTAAATCCTTATTTTGGGGTCCTAATCCTAGATATATTTTTGGGTAGGTTTAGGACTATTATTTTGGCTATGTATAGGAAAGGGGAAATTATTGGGGATAGGACATGTGAAGGACTTGTTCATCTCCATTATTTATAAGGGAGTCTGAGTGACAGGATTGTTATCTCCTGACTCCTTATGGATGGGTACTTCATATATCCTGGTACCAGTTTACAAAGAATGTAACAGACATTATTGGACATTTTTCAGTTGTAATATAAAAGTTTTAATTTTCGCTGTGTTGTATAGTATTTTATTTTCGTTGTGCATATGAGACTGATCTGAGCAAAAGAACCCAAACCTAATCCGCTTAATAAAACTTAATGGTATAAATGCTCGAATGTTAATAATAAAAGAATAAGAATAATGTACCAAACTTATCTGTTTACATCAGAGGAATTGTAATAGTAGATAAGGGCATTATATTAAGTTGGTATTAGAGCACAGTTACCTAGGATAGAAACAGGGTAGAATTCCTCAAGGAAGAGACTAGATTAGGTTAGTTGGTTGTACCTAGGTGGTCGATTAACTTGCATTTTCTATTGAACTTGGAGAATGGAGCATTAGGTTTGGGAAGATGGAAGCTCCTGTTGGTGTTATATGTTACCTTCTTAATCATTTGTTACAGAGCCTGATCACCTCGATAATACTTATTTTGTAGAGTGAAGATATGGCACCGACATAGAGAAGTAGATCGTAGGCCCAAAACACGGAAGTAGATTTGAATGAAGTTATGCAAACCATGAGGGATATGGCAAAGCTCTGAGAGCCTAGGCTGCAGTCAAAACTGAAGCGCTCTGTCAGGCTCAGACTGATCGGAGCGAAGACACTTAGACTAGGGCTAAACAGACCAAAACCCAAGTTGGTGGAGGCTGGATCAAGTTTCAAAGAGCCAGACCCCCTGTCTTTAACTGGGCGATGAACTTGAAGAAGGCCGAGGAATAGGTTTAGAAGATAGAGGAACTGTTTGAAGTGTTGGGAAGTGTCGAGCCACAGAAAGTTTCCTTCATCGCCTACCAGTTGGAAGGGGAAGAAAAATATTGGTGGAAGGGAATAAAACAACTAATGGAAGCCCAGGGGACCCTGATCAGTTAGGAAAGTTTTAGAGACGCATTCCTAGAGAAGTACTTCCCCTAGAGTGAGAGGAATGCGAAGAAGGGGGAATTTATGCAGATTAAACAAGGTGGTAGACCCTTCGAAGAACACTTAGCCAAGTTTAAAGAGTTGTCAAAGTTCTATTCATACTTGAGGTGGAGACCGAATGAGGCATGGAAGGCCATGCACTTAGAGAATAGCTTAGACCCAGAGCTGTATCATGAGGTGGCAGCATAGGAGATCAGGGACTACCCAACATTGGTCAACAGGTGCCGCATAACCTCCCGGTCCCTAGCAGTGTTGAATAAGGGAAGGCAAGAATCTGGATTTCTCAAAAGGAAAAGCCTATCCAAATTCAACAGGGGTCGTGATAGGAAGTTCTTGAGGAACCAGATAAGGAAGAGCCCAATGAATGTTCCGACCTCCTAGATTAACTACTTGAAGTGTGGGCAAAATCATAAAGACAGACCGTGTATGATGGGGTAGAACGTGTGTTACAAATGTAGGAAGCCAGGGCACATCTCCCAGGTTTATCCCACCCTGAAGAAGCTAGAGGAGACTCTAAGACCCCTTACCAAGGGAAGGGTATATACCCTAAAGGCTAAAGAGATGGCCCAGTCTAAGGACTTGATGAAAGGTATGTGCTTTATTAATGATGTTCCTTTAATTGTATTGTATAATTCTAGCACCACCCATTCTTTTATTTCAGTAGACTGTGTTCAAAAATTGAAACTACCCATAACCACCCTGCCTTATGAGCTTTCCATAGCAGTACCCACTAATGAACATGTGTCTACTTCCTTGGTTTGCTTAAACGGTTCTATTGTGGTTGAAAATAGAACCTTCATTATAGACCTTATCTGTTTACCCATGATTGAACCAGATGTCATCCTTGGTATGGACTGGCTCTCTTCAAACAATGTTATCTTAGACTGTTTAGCTAAGTCTGTGGCTTTCATAGACACCAAACCAGTAAATGTGGCGATAGAGAGGAAAAACTAGAGAATGAGTTTCTTGTGTTCCTCAGAAGTGGAAAGTCAGCAAAAGCTAGAAACCATCCTTGCAGTCAATGAATTTTCAGATATGTTTCCAGAGGAGATTCCAAGTCTCCCACCGAAGAGGGAGATAGAGTTTTTCATAGACCTAGTCCCTGGGGCAGGGCCAATTTCTATAGCACCCTATAACATGTCCTCGATGGAATTAAGTGATTTGAAGGAGCAAATAGAGGACCTCTTAGCAAAGCAATTTATTAGACCCAATATGTCATTGTGGGGAGCACCAATGTTGTTTGTCAAGAAGAAGGATGAGAGTATGAGGATGTGTATAGACTATAGGCAACTAAATAAGGTAACTGTGAAGAATAAGTACCCACTCCTTAGGATCTATGACCTGTTAAACCAACTAAGAGGGGTCACTATCTTTTCTAAGATTGATTTGAGATTAGGGAATCATCAAATCAGGGTTAAGAATGAGGACATACCTAAGAATGCCTTTAGGACTAGGTATGGGTATTATGAATTTCTCATGATGCCCTTTAGACTAACGAATGCTTTAGCTGTTTTCATAGACTACATGAACCGCATCTTTAGACCCTACCTCAATCAGCTCGTAGTAGTGTTCATTAATGACATATCAGTGTATTCCAAGAATAGATGGGAGCATGAGCAATACCTCCGGATAGTGCTGCGAATACTCAGGGGGAAACAATTATATGCAAAGCTAGATAAGTGGGAGTTTTAGTTAGAAGAAGTCAAGTTTTTAAGGCATGTAGTTTTTGAGGAAGGAGTGTCAATGGATCCTAGTAAGATGGAAGCAATAGTAAACTAGGAAAAACCCAGTATTGTGACTGAGATTAGGAGTTTCTTGGGGCTAGTAGGGTACTATAGATGATTCATTCAAGGATTTTCGCAAATAGTGATGCCCATGACCAAGTTGACTCAGAGAGATGTTTCATTTGTGTGGGACACAAATGCAAAAAAAGATTTTAAACCCTAAAGGAAAAATTGACCACTGCACCCATTTTGATTATCCCCGACCCTTTGGAGAAATTTGAGTTATACTGTGATACATCTAAGAAAGGTTTAGGATGTGTACTGATGTAAGGAGGGTGAGTAGTAGCCTATGCTTCTTGGCAATTAAGACCACATGAGAGGAACTATCCTACCCATGACCTAGAGTTAGCAGCCATAGTATTTGCCTTGAAGATTTGCAGACATTACCTCTATGGGTTAAGGTTTGAGGTATTTAGTGATCATAAAAGTCTCAAGTACCTCTTTGACCAAAAGGAGTTAAATATGAGGCAGAGGAGGTGGATGAAATTCATTAAAGATTATGATTTTGAACTAAAATACCATCCAGGCAAGGTAAACATTGTGGTAGATGCATTAAGTAGGAAGTCCCTCCATGTAGCTCGACTAATGGTGAGTGAAATGGACCTAATAGAGAAATTTAGGAGCATGAGGTTGTCTACTCTGGTGTTACCTAATAAGATCTGCTTGAGTGAGTTAAGAATTGAGAACACTCTTAGGGCCAAAATCTTAGAAGCCCAGAAGGGTGATGAATTCCTAGAGTCTCTAAAGGATTCAAAAGAACTCATAAGGGAGGCAGATTGAATGGTAACCTTCCAAAATAAGATGTATATCCCTAAGACCGGTGAATTGAGAGATAAGATTTTAGAGGAAGCTCACCAGAGTAAATAAACTTTTCATCCTGGAGCCACTAAGATATATCAAGATCTTAAGAGAAGGTTTTGGTGGCCAGGTGTGAAGAAAGACATAGTAGAGTATGTGGCCAAATGTCTAGTGTGCCAACAGGTTAAAATTGAACATCAGAAACCTGCAAGGTTACTACAACCCCTAGACATTCTTGAGTGGAAATGGGATAAGGTCTCAATGGATTTTGTAGAGGGATTACCTAAGATTCAATTAGAGAAAGATACTATCTAGGTAATTGTGGATAGACTAACCAAGTCAGCACATTTCATCCCTATCAAGATCAATTTCTCCTTAGATAGATTAGCCCAAATATATATTCAAGAGATAGTGTGGCTTCATGGGATTCCCACTAGTATTGTTTTGGACTAAGATCCCTGATTTAACTCTAGATTTTAGAGAGCTTTATAAGAAGCTTTTGGTACTAGACTAAGTTTCAATACCGCTTACCATCCCCAAACTGATGGGCAGACAGAAAGGACCATCCAAACTCTAGAAGATATGCTTAAGGCTTGTACTTTGGAGTACAAAGGGAATTAGGAAAAAAGTGTGACATTAATAGAATTTTCCTATAATAATAGCTACCACTCTAGTATAGGAATGGCACCATATGAAGCCCTGTATGGGAGGAGGTAAAAATCCCCTTTGTTTTGGTATGAGATGGGAGAGAGGCAATTGTTAGGACCTGAATTGTTTCAACAAACCACTAATCAAATCAAACTGATTAGAGAAAAGATGCTTAAAGCTCAGAATAAGCAGAAGAGCTATGCTAACAAGAGAAGAAGGCCCCTAGAATTTGAGGAAGGAAACCATGTTTTTTTGAAGGTATCCTCAACTACTGGGATTGGTAGAGCTATGAAGTCTAGAAAGCTAAGTCCCAGATACATTGGACCTTTCCAAATATTGAAGAGAATGGGTCCATCATCATACCAGATAGCCTACCCCCACATTTTTCCAACCTTCATAATGTTTTTCATGTCTCCCAGCTTCGAAAGTACATACCTGACCTCTCACATATACTTGATGCCAGTACTCTACAATTAAAGGATAATCTAACATATTAGCCAAAGCCTATACAAATCATCGGTACTAAGGTCAAGACCCTAAGGAATAAGACCATTCCCCTGTTAAAGGTATTGTGGGATCGGACAACACCACAGGAAGCTACCTGGGAAAGAGAGAAGGACATGTGCAAAGCGTATCCACAATTATTCTCAAGAGGTATGTATAAATTTTGAGGACGAAATTATTTGTAAGGAGGAGATAAATGTAACACCCCATGTTCTTTTAATTATATTTAAATTTATGTTTTCTTAATTAATTAGATAAATTGCCATAAAGTGTGGTAAATTTCTTGTGTCATTTAATGATTAGAATAAAGGTGCTAAAGATAACATTGCCAAAAATTGAAGAGCTTGATTAATGTTCCTTGTTAGTAGCCTAAATTCCAAGAAGAGAAGTTTATGGCAATTCAGTAAATGCATGTGGAATTGATGGAGGATGTGAGTTTTTCTTTTGTATATATATATATATATATCACTACATGACCAAGAGGAAAAGAGGGGAGAGTCGAGTAGATGTGTGTGGCAAATGTATAGTAATTAAATATACACATAAATACACACGTGCATTTAGGAGGAGAAATTTGTGATCTCCTTGCCTTCCTTCCTTACATGACCAAATAGACAAAGGAAAAGGGTACAGAAATTTTTCTAAAGTAAACACACATGTAGGAAGGAACACTACTCAAGTGTATTTTGCTTGTGAGGGTACCTAATGTGCAAGGAATGAGATTACCAAAATTGCAAGCAAGAAAGTACAAGGTGTCTAGGGAATAATAAGAAAAAAAAGTAAAGAGGAAGAGCAACCGAATGACCATGGGCAAGAGAGAAAAGGGAATTAAAATTTCATACAAATTGACACGCATGGCATGGCATTTAGGGAGAAAGTGGTGAGCTTGCGTGAAGAAGAAGGCTTTACTTTAACCACATGGCAAGCTACAATTAGGAAAAAGAAAGAAATATATATATAACATTTAAATATGAAGATGGCTTGTCTTCCTTCATCCTTTCCTTAAAAATAGCCGAATGAGATACACCAAACGTGCAAGCAATGCAATTAGTACTAAAGCACACGTGTGGCCGAATAGAAATGTAAGAGGGAAAGAAAGAGTAGCGTGGATGTTAGCTCAAATACAAAAGTTGCAATAAGAAATAGGGTTGCACGTAATTCCCAATTTGTTCTATTTTTTTTATATATACAATATGACCAAGAAAAGTGAGCTTGCATGACCAAGTGGACCAAAGAAATGCAAATTATGCTTACAAGTACACTTGTAACAATTTAAAAACAAAAATCAAGGAGGGAAAAAGGAAACACGCCACCTAAGCAAAGAAGAAAGAGGAATTGAGATTTGCATTTGGAGATACATGCATCCCACCCACACGGCAAGAGAGGAAGAGAAAAAGAGAAAGGAAGAGAGAGAAACGTGAGTCTAAAAAAAATACAAAATTTGTGAGGAAGGAGGGTGAAGTTGATCAAGAAAGGAAGCAAAGGAGCAAAGGGGCCATTAAGAGAAAACCTAAGACAATCCACTTCGGTTCATCTTTGAGATAGGTTAACAATTCCTAAATTTTTTTCCTATGGTTTCATATGTATGCACCATGTTTTTACAAGCTTTCATGGGACATTAGTTCTTCCCTACATTCTTGATATTATGAATGTCTTGTTGGCTAAGCTTGTATGATAAATTGGTATGTTGGTTGATGTGATGAAATGGATATTGTTATTTTTGGAAGGATTAGGGTTAGATAATGATATTTTCATGATGAACTATGGTTGAATATGATAGAAATGGATGCATGATTTTGAAAACCATCCTTCCTCTGTAAAACTCCCATTTGGGCGAGTGGAAGATGAAAGTTTACACTAAATTAATGTTGAATTTTAGTTGTGATTGGTGTTAAAACTTGACCATAGATGAAAGAGATTATACCATTTCAATGGTGTTATCTAACAAATAGAAAAGGGAAATTTGAATCGCAAAATAGTCAATTTTCTTAAATTTCCCTTAAGCTAAGTCCGTGAAATTCTCTCTCAAAACTTATTAGAATTTTTTAAGAGATTTATATTATTATTATTATTATTATTATTATTATTATTATTATTATTATTATTATTCAAGAATGGGAAATTTATACTTGAAACTTATTAGAATTTTGTAAGAGATTTATATTATGATTATTTTTCAAGAATGGAAAATTCACACTTGAAACTTGTTAGAATTTTATAAGAAATCTATATTATTATTATTCCTCAAGAATGGAAAATTAAATTGATTTAGGCAACCATGTCCTAACTAAATATGACAGAGTTTTAAAAGGGATCAAAGTTTGCCATAATCAAACAATTCCAATATGACAATTTTAACATACACATAAGGACAAGGGTTATATTTTAGCCATAGTTATGGTGGCTTGATAGTAAAATAGAGAAATAGAAATATTGTATCCTGATAAAAAGAGGAAACATAGTGAACAAAGGAATATATAGAAAGATACACAATTATTTTATAAAGGTAGCCAAGTGTTCACATAGTGCCCAAGTGTGCACAATTATTTTTTAAAGGTGGCCAACTGTCCACATAGTGCCCAATTGTACACAATTATTTTATAAAGGTGGCCAACTGTCCATTTGGTGCCCAAGTGTGTACAATTATTTCATAAAGGTGGCTAAGTGTCCACATAATGCCCAAGTGTGCACAACCAAGGTATAAAAGTAAGTATTAAGAATGGAGCTATAAACTATTTCTATTTAATTTCTTGATAACATGCATAATTGTATGAGAATATGTTTCACTTGAAAGAAGATATCTATTTTTATTACACTGACATCTAAATTTATCATGCAATGCTTGCCAATCTGTATTTATGAATATGGCTGTGTTTTCAAATATCAAGAATATAGATGCAAATGTTTTGGTGCTTGCACCCTAGTATATATTAGTGAATTTTTTAATCCTTGAATTTTTAAGTTACTGGGAAACGTGTGTTTCTCATTTATATGCTATTATGTACCAGATACGGACACTTAGCAAAGCCAGGGGAGATAGGAGTTCTTTTTGTCAAAAGTTTTTTTTTTTTTTGTAAATCCTTATTTTTGGGTCCTAATCCTAGATATATTTTTAGGTAGGTTTAGGACTATTATTTTGGTTGTGTATAGGAAAGGGAAAATTGTTGTGGATAGAATATGTGAAGGACCTATTCATCTCCATTATTTGTAAGGGAGTCTAAGTGACAAGATTGTTGTCTCCTGACTCCTTATGGATGGGTGCTTCATATATCCTGGTACCAGTTTACAAAGAATGTAACAGAAATTTGGACATTTATTAGCTGTAATATAAAAGTTTTAATTTCAAGTGTTGTATAGTATTTTATTTTCACTATACATATGAGAATGATATGAGCAAAAGAACCTGAACCTAATTCGCTTAATAAAACTTAATGGTATAAATGCTCGCACATTAATAATAAAAGGATAAGAATAAAGTACTGAACTTATTTGTTTACATTGGAAGAATTTTAATACTAGATAAGGGCGTTACGATTAACGTTTGAGCATTTGTACCATTAAGTTTTATTGAAGCAGATTAGGTTCAGGATCTTTGTGCTCAGATCAATTCTCATGGACACAGCAAAAATAAAATACCATACATCATAGAGAAAATTTAAAACTTCTATATTATAAATAATAAACGTCTAATAAATGTCTACTACATCCTTTTGTAAACATGTTCCAGGATAGATGAAGTACTGTCCATAAGGAGTCAAGAGACAACAAACCTGTCACTCAGACTCCTTTTACAATTAATAGAGATGAACTAGTTCTTCACCTATCCTTTCCCCAACAATTTCCCGATTACCTTTCATACAACCAAAATGATAGTCCTAGTTATAATCCAAAATATCTAGAATCAGGACCCCAAAAATGCTGGACTAAAAAATAATTTCTATCAACGAATGCCCTCTAATGCTAACTCCATCCTTCCCCAAGATTGCTAAATAGCTGGATCTGATACATATTAGCACATAAATGAGAAAACGAGTTTCCCAGTAGCTTAGCAATTCTTTCTTTTAAAATCTACTAATATGTACCAGGGTGCAAGCACCAAAACATTTTCATCTACATTCATGGTATTTAAAACATAGTCTTATTTATAATACAATTGGAAAGCATTGCGTGATTATTGGAAATGTTAATGTGGTGGAAATAATTATTCTCTTTCCAGTAAAACGCTTTTCATGAGGTTATGCATGTTATCACCAAAAATAACAATATTCATTCATTCATTTCATTTAACAAGAATCATTTATGCATTTCATTCTTAAAACTTACCTTTATACCATGGTTGTGCACACTTAGGCACCTTGTGGACACTTGGCCACCTTAATAAAATTTATTGTGCACACTTAGGCACTTGTGGACACTTGGCCACCTTAATAAGCTTTATTGTGCAAACTTGGGCACTTGTGGACATTTGGCCACCTTAAGAAAATTTATTGTGCACACTTGGGCACTTGTTGTAACATCCGCTCCAATTATGATTAAAGAGATGTTTGATAATTGTTAATTTGATGTTTAATGCATGTATATGTTGCATTGGTGCATATAGTTGCATTAGTATAGGGACCAACTTGAAAGAAATATAATTCCTTAGTTGAGAGTGAGGCTAAGGACCTAAGTGAAAAGGGAAAATATATGGAGACTAAAGTTACAAAGTGGTCAGGGATTAGAATGCAATTTCCTAACTTTCTCATAAACCTAGCTGCAACCAAAACCCCCACACACTTCCACCATACCAGATTTTAGAGAGAGAAGCTAAAGGGGGTGACTAGAGAGAGAAAGGGACAAGCTAAGGCTTAAGGAGGGAATTTTACTAAGAAAGGAGCATATTTGAGGCTAGGAATCAGTCCAATAGCAAGGGAGGATCATTTCTAACACATATATCACACACATTTCACCAAAAATCAAGGTAGCAATCCATCCTAAACCCCTATATTTTTCTGAAATATTACTGTTACTGGAAAATATGGATTTCTACATGTTTGAACTGAGATTGGGGTTAAACCTACATTCTGTATACTTTTCTAATATTATGGGATGCATACATATGTGCTTGTAATGGATTGGAAGGGCTGGGTTATGTTTATTTAGAGATATAGACTAGTTTTCCTTGAATGTACCATGTTTAGGCTAATGGATGAGAAATGTCTAATGAAAAGTAAAGTTTGTTAAATGGGAATTAAGCTCTCATATTTAGAATTGAAAATGGAATGCATTATGGACTGGGTATTATCAAAATCATGTTTTTTGAACTGCAACGGAGCATAGCATCCAACTGTTAAGTCCAACTGTTAAGTATGGGGCAGTCGACTGCCGTGTTCCTGGAAAACCTAGAAGTGTAGACAGAGGTTTAGCAACCGACTGTCTGATACCTAGCAGTCGACTGTCGGGCCCGGGTGTGCACTAAGTAGTCAACTGGTTATCCTCACAGTCAACTATCGTGTTCCTGGAAAACTCAGAAGTGTAGACAGAGGCTTAGCAGCCGACAGCCAAGTTCCTAACAGTCGACTGTTTGCCCAGTGTTCAGACTGAAAGCGCTTGACTGACCTTAGCAAAGAGTCAATTGTCGTGCTCATATTTTTACCCAGAACGCTTTCTAGAAAGCCGCCAGTCGGCTGCCAGCATGCTTGCTATTTGGTATCTAAAGAATACAGAGAGCTACCAACCAACTTCTAGCCTTCCAGTAGTGAACTAGCAGCCCTCTAACTTGCGAAAGGAGGTTTTTAATGATAATGGAGCTTAGTAATTCTTCATACTAACTTAATTAAGTGCTCACAACATAAGTAAGCAAGAAAACTAGGAGTTTTGGGTGATGATACCTATGGGATATTAAAATAAAGAGAGAGCAGAAAACACAAAGAAGGAAAGTGGAAAGTATTCTCAGTGTACGCCTTAGGGTAGATAGGCTCATGATCGAGTGACCGATTTTCGGTATGGGATGGTCGTTGGGCATTCCACGGTTGTGCCATAAATTGGGATGGTTAAACATTCACTTGAACTTAGATGATTTCAAAAACACCGTGATGACTGTGAACTTTAAGTTAGTGTCATCTCCCAAAGGCTATATGAGAAACATATACTTAGAGTTAAGCATAACCATAACCATAGAATGATTTACCCTATAGTATATATAGAGAATAGCGTACCGGGAGTGTGATCTATCAAAAAGGGATGGTGATTCCATAGTATTATGATTTTCCCAAAAGCAGAGAGGAAATGATCCGAGTGGAGTTGACAGTGATCCCATGAGAGTATACCATCCCCGTTTGGGACGAAAGGGAGGAATCCCACTGGTCAAGAATGATCTACCGAAAATGGACAGGAACCATTACAGTACTTGGATCCACTGGGAGATGCCTCAGAATGTACAAAAGTTAAGGCATGTCTAAATAGATATGTGCTCATTCATATAGGCAGTGGTGCATGGAGTTGTTGTTGGGCGACTCTCTCGATTACTCTTAGGGTATTTTATGCACTGCTCGCAGGTTATGGAAATGAAATGATGTTATGTTTACTATCACACATGTGTTTTATGAGAAATGTTTTATGATGATGAATACACTTTCTGTGTTTTAAAGTTGATATATTCTAAATGCACATGCATACATATGAGTACATAACATGATTAAATGCTACACTCATTTCATCACAATAGTATACGATATGTTTTACAAAAGAATGTAGAGTTTTTTCGTGCGGGCACAGTGGTACGGGTCAATGGATTTCGTAACTGGTTGTATTGTTACTGAGATTCATTTCTCACGATAGTGTTGGAATGTACCAGATGTGTAGGTCCCCTTAAGCTGGAGACGAAGTTAAAGTATGAAGAAGTGTCCAATTTGGGCATATAGACTGTTTAATTTGCATAGTATAAGTACGTGGTAAGGTTGAGCTAGCCTTCATGATATTTTGAGAAGGGCTAGTGGAGGATTATTTTGTATAGCCTGTTCTAACTTATCTACATAGGAACTAGGCTAAATTGATGAATAAACTAATTAATGGGGTTATGAGTGGTAGGATTGTTGCCTTAACTATATTTAATTAAGAATGCTTATTTATGTATAGTTAATCTAGGTGTATTATATATATATTCCACTGTGATATTGAGAGAACCCGAGAGTAGAGACCAACCCAAATGCACTCAATTAATCAACTTGGTAAAAAGTTTAAAATTTACTCTGGTAGAAGTAATAGTAACACCAACACTTTGATAATTATTTTCGTATTATAGTTTTTTAAAATCTCTAAAAGGAACCATAGGATAGAGGGTGTTACATTTGTTGGTATCAAAGCATGGCTACCATGGTTGGCACATAGCTGACTCGGTAGTGATAAGTGCTAATTAGGTAGTATGGGTAGATATCTCAAGATAGAGACTACTATAGGTTAGTTAGCTGAGCCTAGCCAGTTGACTACTTGTATTATGTTTTAACTTAAGGAATGGGGTGTTAGGTTAGGATGTACAATATTTTTTGTAGAGCCATATATTCTCTTATAAATGTCTGTTATTGAGACTGATCACCTCAATAATATTTGTTTTGTAGAGTAAAGTATGGCGCCTCCTAGGGGAAATGGTACAAGGGACAAGGATGGAGAAGCAAATTTAGCTAGGGTAATGCAGATCTTGATGGGGATGGTGGAGGTCATGAGAGAATAGGCTGCTGCTGCCACACAACAGGCAACTACCACTGCTGAAGCATTAAGACAAATTCAGAAGGATAGGAATGTGAACAGAAACCCTATACCTTGGGGAGAACCAGTGAGGGATCAAACCTACAAGGGATGGTATGAGTTCCAAAAAGCCAAAACTCCAACCTTTAGGGGTGTGTTTAACCCGAAGCTTACAGAAGAATGGTTGACTCAAATGGAGAAAATGTTTACATTATTGGTTAATACGGATGCCCAGAAGGTACAATTCTCTACCTACATACTAGTTGGGGAGGCTGAGCACTAGTGGAAAGGGGCCAAGCAGTTAATGGAGGCCCAAGAAGTCCAAATCACCTGGAACTCTTTTAAGAAGGTGTTTTTGGAGAAGTACTTCCCTCAAAATGTAAAGAATGATAAGGACATGGAGTTTATAAAGTTAAGACAGGGCAACATGTCCTTTGATGAGTACCTGGCTAAGTTTAAAGAGCTATCTAAGTTTCCCTCTTACTTGCAAGTTAGGCAAGATAAAGCATGGAAGGTCATGCACTTACAGGGTGGGCTAAATCAGGAGTTGAAAAATGTTGTAGCTCCAATAAAGATAAAGAACTATGCCTTATTAGCGAATAAGTGTCGCATAGTGTTCAAGGGCCTAACAGAGGCTGCTAAAGGGAAAAAGGAGTATAACCCCCTTAAGAGAAAGATGCCACAGGACTCTGCTAAGGGTAAAGAGAGTCAGACTAGGAAGAAGCCCATAGGAGGGCAAACTGCTTCAGGTAACTGCCTTAAGTGCAGGAAGAGTCATTGGAATAAGCCTTGCCTAATTGGACAAAATGTTTGCTACAAGTGTGGCAAGCCAGGACACTTTAGCCGGAAGTGCCCATTGTGGAAGAAACTAGCTGAGGCCCCTAAGCCTCTAACTAAAGGGAGAGTCTACACCCTCAAGGGAAAAGAGGTGGACCAATCAAATGATTCTATTAAAGGTCAGTGTTTCATAAATGATGTTCCTTTAATTGTACTGTATGATTCTAGTGCTACTCATTCCTTTGTTTCCTATGAATGTGTGGAAAGATTAAGTTTACCTGTAACCAAACTCCCATATGACTTGTCTATTTCTACTGCGGCTGGAAAACATATCTTGACTTCCTTGACTTGTCTAAATTACCCTATTACTGTTGAAAGAAAACCTTTTGCTGTTGACCTTATCTATCTGCCTTTGGTAGATTTAAATGTTATCTTAGGAATGGATTGGCTATCTTATAATAACATGGTTTTAAATTGTCTTGAGAAGTTTGTGACTTTTATGGATAATATACTTGTGAATAGGGATACTGAGGAAAAGATCCAAAGATTATGTTTCTTGTGTTCTTATAAGGTCGAGAGTTAGCATAAACTTGATAGTATCCCTGTAGTCAGAGAGTTTTTCGATGTCTTTCCCAAGGAGATCTCTAGTCTTCCACCAGAAAGAGAGGTAGAATTCTCTATAGAGTTAGTTACCGAGGCAGGACCGATCTCTATAGAACCATATAGGATGCCTCCCTTAAAGCTTAATGAACTTAAGGTTCAGATAGAGGACCTATTAGAGAATCAATTCATTAGGCCCAATGCTTCATCATGGGGAGCACCAGTGTTGTTTGTGAAGAAAAAGGATGGAAGTATGATAATGTGCATAGATTATAGGCAATTGAATAAAGTGATCGTGAAAAATAAATACCCACTCCTTAGGATTGATGATTTTTTAAATCAATTGAGAGGAGCAGCTGTATTCACCAAGATTGATTTAAGGTTAGGGTACCATCAAATCAGAGTAAGAGTTGAGAATATACCTAAGACCGCTTTTAGGACTAGGTATGGGCATTATGAATTTCTTGTAATGCCATTTGGTCTAACAAATGCTCCAGCTATGTTCATGGATTACATGAATCGCATCTTTAGACCCTACCTTGATCAGTTCGTGATAGTGTTCATTGATGGTATTCTTGTATATTCTATAAATAGGCAAGAGCATAAACAACACCTTAGAATTGTGTTACAAGTGCTTAGGGAGAGTCAAATATATGCAAAACTTGAGAAATGTCAGTTTTGGTTAGAAGAAGTGAGATTTCTAGGGCATGTGATCACCCAGGATGGGGTAGTAGTAGATCCCAGTAAGACTGAAGCTGTGGTTCATTGGGAGAGACCTACAATAGTGACTGAAATTCGTAGTTTCCTCGAATTATCCAGTTACTATAGAAGGTTTATCCAAGGATTTTCGAAGATAACAATGCCTATGACTAAGCTGACTAGGAAAGATGTTCCATTTAGATGGGATTTTGAATGTAAGCATAGTTTCCAAACCTTGAAGGAAAGGTTGACAACGGCACCTGTGTTAATTATCCCAAATCCTCTAGAAAAGTTCGAGTTGTACTGCGATGTGTCCAAGAAAGGTCTAGGATGTGCCTTAATGCAAGAGGGAAGGGTAGTGGCCTATACTTCTAGACATTTAAGGCCTCATGAGTGCAACTACCCCACTCATAACCTAGAACTAGCAGTCATAGCTTCTACCTTAAAAATTTGGAGGCATTACCTTTATAGGTCTAGGTTTGAGGTATTCAGTGACCACAAAAGTCTCAAGTACCTCTTTGTTCAGAAGGATCTAAACATGAGATAGAGGATATGGATGGAGTTCATTAAGGATTATGATTTCGAGCTGAAATACCATATAGGCAAAGCCAATGTGGTGGCAGATGTCTTGAGTAGGAAATCCCTTCACATAGCTCGGATGATGGTAAGTGAGATGACTTTAATTCATAATTTTAGGAACTTGAGCTTATTTGAAATCAAACTACTAGATAAGATATGTCTAGGAGAATTACAAATTGAGAATAACCTTAGAACTCATATCCTAGAGGCCCAACGAGAGGATGAGTTCCTAAAGTTCCTGAAGGATCCAAAGGAATTCCATAAGGAGGCTGATGGAGTAATAACCTTCCAGAATAGGGTTTATGTCCCGAGTTTAGGAGATTTGAGGGAGAGAATCTTAGAAGAAGCCCATAAGAGCAATTATATTGTTCATCCTGGTGCCACTAAGATGTACCAAGATTTTAAGGGAAGATTTTGGTAGCCAAACATGAAAAAGCACATCGCTGAGTATGTTGCTAAGTGTTTAGTGTGTCAGCAGGTGAAGATTGAACTTCAGAAACCTGCTGGGTTGTTACAATCTCTAGATATCCCTGAATGGAAGTGGGATAAAATCTCTATAGATTTTGTAATGGGATTACCAAGGACACAATCAGGAAATGATGCTATTTGGATGATAGTAGATCGATTTACTAAGTCTGCTTATTTCCTTCCCATTAAGATTAATTCCTCTATGGACAGGTTAGCTCGTTTATACATCCAGGAGATAGTGAGACTGCATGGAGTCCCTATTAGCATTGTCTCAGATAGAGATCCTAGATTCACATCTAGATTTTGGAGAGCTTTCCAAGAAGCCTTTGGTACTAAGCTAAGCCTGAGTACCATATATCATCCTTAAACTGATGGACAAACTGAGAGAACAATTCAGACCCTAGAGGATATGCTTAAGTCGTGTGCCTTAGAGCATAAGGGAAGTTAGGATCAAAGCCTAGCATTGATAGAATTCTCATACAATAATAATTTCCATTCTAGCATAGGGATGGCACCTTATGAAGCCTTGTATGGGAGAAAGTATAGATCACCTCTGTGTTGGTATGAGGTAGGGGAAAGATAATTGCTCAAACCGGAGTTAGTTTAGCAAACTATAGATTAAATCAGGATAATCAGGGATAAAATGGCTAGAGCCCAAGATAGGCAAAAGAAGTATGCTGACAAAAGAAGGAGACCACTAGAATTCAATTAAGGGGATCATGTTTTCCTCAGGGTATCTCCTATTACTGGTATAGGTAAAGGCATTAAGTCCTGAAAATTAAATCCAAGGTATATTGGGCCATTCCAAATCCTAAGAAAGGTTGGTCAATCAGCATACCAAATGGCTTTACCTCCATTCTTATTGAACCTCCATGATGTTTTCCATGTCTCACAACTTCAAAAATATATCCATAACCTATCCCACATTCTTGATTCCAGTACAGTACAGTTAAAAGAGAATTTAACTTATCATCCAAAACCCTTGAGAATCATTGGGAATGAGGTCAAGCAATTGAGGAACAAGGTCATCCCTCTGGTTAAGGTTTTATAGGATCAATCATCTCCATAAGAGGCGACATAGGAGAAGGAAGAGGACATGAGGAAGTCCTACCCTAAACTGTTTGAATATGTACGTTCTAATTTTGAGGAAAAAATTATTTTAAAGGAGGGGAGAATGTAACATCTGCTTCACTTATGATTAAAGAGATGTTTGATAATTGTTAATTTGATGTTTAATGCTTGTGTATGTTGCATTTGTGCATATAGTTGCATTAGTATAGGGATCAACTGAAAGAAATACAATTCCTTAGTTGAGAGTGAGGTAAGGACCTAAGTGAAAAGGAAAAATAAATGGAGACTAAAACTACAAAGTGGCCAGGGATTAGATTGCAATTTCCTAACTTTCTCATAGACCCTAGCTGCAGCCAAAACCCCCACACGCTTCCATCACACCAAATTTTAGAGAGAGAAACTAAAGGGGGCGGCTAGAGAGAGAAAAGGGTGAGCTATGGCTTGAGGAGGGAATTTTACTAAGAAAGGAGTAGATTTGAGGCTAGGAATTAGTCCAATAGCAAGGGAGGATCATTTCTAACACATCAAACACACACATTTCGCCAAGAAGCAAGGTAGCAATCCATCCTAAACCCCTATCTTTTTCTGAAATGTTACTATTACTAGAAAATATAGATTTCTACATGTTTAAATTGAGATTAGGGTTAAACTTACATTCTGCATGCTTTTCTACTTTTATGAGATGTTGTGCTTGCTGAATGTATGCTCATATATGTGCTTGTAATGGATTGGAAGGGCTGGGTTATGTTCATCTAGAGATATAGACTAGTTTTCCTTGAATTGACCATGTTTGGGCTAATGGATGAAAAATGTCTAATGAAAAGTAAAGTTTGTTGTATGGGAATTAAGCTCACATGTTTAGAATTGAAAATGGAATGCATTCTAGACTGGATATTATCAAAATCATGTTTTCTGAACTACAGTGGAGCATAACAACCGACTATTAAGTATGGGACAGTTGACTGCCGTGTTCCTGGAAAACCCAGAAGTGTAGACAGAGGCTTAGCAATGATCGCCAGATACCTAGCGATACCTATCGAGCAGTGCATCTTACTAAGCGATCGACCGCCATCGCCGCAGATTGATTGTGTTCCTGAAAAACTCAAAAGTGTAGATAGAGGCTTAGTAGCTGACTGCCAAGTTCCTAGCAGTCAACTGTCAAGCCAAGGTTTGCATTGAGCAGTCGATTGATTGTCTTAGCAGTCAACTATCGTGCTCATATTTTTACCCAGAACACTTTCCAGAAAGTCGCCAGTCGGCTACCAGTATGCTTGCTATTTGGCATCTGAAGAATACAGAGAGCCACCAGCCGATTGCTAGCTTGCTGTTTGGCATCTAAAGAATACAAAGAGCCACTAGCCGACTGCTAGCCTTCCAATAGTCGACTGGCAGCCCTCTAACTTGTGAAAGGAGGTTTTTAATGACAATGGAGCTTAGTAATTCTTCATACTAACTTAATTAAAGGCTCACAACATAGGTAAGCAAGGAAACTAGGAGTTTTTGGTGATGATACCCGTGGGATAGTGAAAGAAAGAGAGAGAAAAAAACACAAAGAAGGAAAGAGGAAAGTCTTATTAGTGTATGCCTTAGGGTAGATAGACTTATGATCGAGTGACCGATTATCGGTATGGGATAGCCGTTGGGCATTCTACGGTTGTGCCATAAATTGGGATGGTTAAACATCTATTTGAACTTAGATGATTTTGAAAACACTTTGATGGTTGCGAACTTTAAGTTAGTGTCATTTCCCAAAGGCTATATGAGAAACACATACTTAGAGTTAAGCATAACCATGACCATGGGCCGATTCACCCCATAGTATATGTAGAGAATAGCGTACTGGGAGTGTGATCCATCAGAAAGGGATGGTGATTCCATAATATTATGATCTGCCTAAAAGTAGAGAGGAAATGATCCAGGTAGAGTTGACAGTGATCCCATGAGAGTATATCAGCCCCGTTTGGGATGAAAGGGAGAATCTCGCTAGTTAGGGATGATCTATCGGAAAGGGGCAGGGACCATTATGGTACTTGGATCCACTAGGGGATGCCTCAGAATGTACTAAAGTTAAGGCATGTCTAAATATATATGCGCTCATTCATATAAACAGTGGTGCGTGGAGTTGTTGCTGGGCGACTTTCCCGATTACTCTTAGGGTGTTTTATGTACTGCTCGTAGGTTATTAAAATGAAATGATGTTATGTTTAATATCCCACATGTGTTTTATGATAAGAATGATAATGAATACACTTCCCATGTTTTAAATTTGATATGTTCTACATGCACATGCATACATAAGAGTACATAACATGATTAAATGCTACACTCATTTCATTCCAATAGTATGTGATATGTTTTATAAAAGAATGTAGAGTTTTTCCGTGTGAGCATGGTGGTACAGGTTAATGGATTTCGTAACTAGTTGTATTGCTACTGAGATTCATTTCTCACGATAGTGTTAGCATGTACCAAATGTATAGGTCCCCTTAAGCTAGAGACGAAGGTAAAGTATGAAGAAATGTCCAATTTGGGCATATATACTGTTTAATTTGCATAGTATATGTACGTGGTAGGGTTAAGCTAGCCTTCATGATATTTTGAGAAGGGCTAGTGTCGGATTATTTTGTATAGCCTATTCTAACTTATCTGCATAGGAACTAGGCTAAATTGATGAATAGACTAATTAATGGGGTTATGAGTAGCAGGATTGTTGCCTCAATGCCTAATTGTTAACTAACTATATTTAATTAAGAATGCTTGTTTATATATAGTTAATCCAGGTGTATTCTATATATATTTATTCCGTTGTGATATTGAGAGAACCCAAGAGTAGAGACCAACCCAAATGCACTCAATTAATCAACTTGGTAAAAGGTTTAAAATTTGCTCAGGTAGAAGCAATAGTAACACCAACACTCTAATAATTATTTTCATATTATAGTTTTTTAAAATCTCTAAAAGGAACCGTAAGATAGAGGGTGTTACACTTGTGGACACTCGGCCACCTTAATAAGCTTTATTTCATTTAGGATTTTTCCCATCATTACCATAAGTCAACTTCATGACCTTATGCATTGATATTTTTAGGGTACTTTTCCCACAGTTAATTGGTGTAACCATTGCCATTAATCATTTAATTCACTTATTCTCTTGATTAATGTTACATACTAGGTCAAATATTGCACACTACCTTTACGGTCACACCCTTTATTCACTTTTACATTTTAGTATTAATGTGGGCTTCATTATGTACAAAGAAAGGAACTAATTAGCTAAACCTCAATTAGCTATATTTTCATTCAAAACTGGATGGTAGCTACCTTTTTCACAGTTCACATAATAAGGTCTCCTACCTTACAAGGATCATATCTATGCTTCCCTAGGATACATGCTAACCATATGAGCATACAAGTTCCATTGTTGACATAATTTAAAACTTCTATTATACATACCAATTTTTACCAACAATAGATCTTCCATGAAGGCCACATTAGCTACTTTATCCTAAGGGTACATTAACCATGCAAGAAGAAAAATTTCAGCATTATCTCATGTTAAAGATTTCCATAACACATGCTACATTTTGCTACCTATGGTTCTCTCATGATCATACAATATCTATTTTAACCCATCCACACACATGTCCATTTGCCATGTAAGCTTAGCCAAGAAGCAATCACATTTCAAGAATGTTGACAAGTAACTCTTGTTCCATGAAAGCTTGGGAAAATCATGATGCATGTACTCTAAAACATGAAACTAAAATTATTGAATTTCTAACCGACCTTAATGATGAATTAGGATGAGATTAGCTTGGCTTCCTCTTTGACTTTCTCCCTTTACTTTTTCCTTGCTCCTTTGCTCCTTTCTCTCTTGATCTACTTAGCTCTTTCCCTCCTCACAAAACTTTTGTATTTACTCTAACACTCACGCCACACTATCTCTTTTGGATCCCCTTCCTTTGCTTATGCATGTATATTAAACATACAAATTTTCATTCCCTTTTGTCTATTCTCCTCACATTGTAGCCACACATGTAACTTTAGGTACCATATACATTTTCTTGCACTCCTTAGTTTAACTACTTGGGCACGTTAATGGAAAGGAATAGGGACGTCACATTTTTATTCCTATGGCTACATATGTACTCTTACTTTACATTGCTTCCACCTTTGCAATTTCACTCGATCACGTTTGAAGGGAGGAAGGAAAAGAGATCACGCCAAGAAAGAGAAGCAAGTAGGTCACGCAATCTCTTCCTCATGCAAATGTACGGCCACGGCAATCACACATTTTGTCCCAATATAATTTAATTCCTATGTAACTAATCATGTGGTGGCACCAAGGGAAAGGAAAATGCATTCAAGCTGCTCTTCGCGCAAGGCCTCTCTTGTCACTCAGTCACTTTAATTAAAAGAAATAGAAAGGAAGGGATGGAATGTGTGTTGGTTAAATAATTAAAAAAAAAAACCCAAGGAATAAAAGAAAGGGAATTAAGCCAATTTCGTACATCCCCTTTTTCTTCCTTCACCGATTGCATGTATGGTTATTAAATTAAATTTCCCCCCTCCCCCACGTTTTTTTCTCTCTTCCCAATCTTTTCTAGCCATGTGGTTATATAGGTACCTTTAAATTTTGTATGGTTATTAAATTATATTTCACGTGATGCCAACTTTTTCCTTTGGTTATTGAGATAAATTTTGTACTTTTGCTTTAACCCCTCCCCTTTGTATATTTTATCTATTTAATTGGCAATCTAATCACATGGTTGGTTCACCATGCTAAGTGGATTAAGGATGAAGTGTAACGACCCCCTAATACGTCATACGCGATGCTTATCTGATTAGCAGAAGCATATGGGGTATTCTAAATGCTTATTCCCTATGTGGGAATGTCAGGGGATCGCTACTGGTTGAGCGTAACCCAAATAGACTCTCCGTTGTCCATTCGGATTCCGTTCAACCCTAATTCACACGCAGCTAACTAACTATACATACATGCATCATAAATTTCTCTGGAATGAACTCTAAAACTCATATACACGTTGCGTCATACATTCATACACATTTCAATTCAAATCCATAAGTTTAAAGTGGTAAATTCTACCGAAAATCCGGCAGAGTTCCCTCTGTATTTCGAACATTCCCAAAGTACAAAATTACCTATTAAAATCAAACAGCCATTCCAACAACAGAAATAAACATACTTAACGTAAATCTATATACAGCAACGTCAATTCATCACTACAATCCATGTACACTATCTGAAATATTACATATACATTCAGTTCAATCCATACAGAAAGCATAAGAAACAGAATCCGATAAATAACAGCGTCATCAAAGTATATATACAAATGATTCAAGCCTAAGCTAATCATCCTTCGGTCTATCCTCAAGTCAGCCCCGACTATTGTCTGGGCTCCTGTCCCTGTCCCTGTTCATCTGAGTAAACAACCTAATGAGATATGAATCCAAGTAGAATAATTTACAATTCAATTATCATTTAAAAACTAGTTGAATACCCAGCGGTGCGAACACCGAAATCGTCTTCCCGAAATCAGTTCGAAAACAGTGAAATACCTTATCTTTAAAATCGTTTAAACACATGGAAATCGCGGAAAGTATTCAAAATCATAAAATCAATTTCTTTGAAAATCAGTCATCAAAGTCAAGTAAAATCCCATGCCCTGTGTATCTCAATCCATGTTGGCTACAAATCCGCTGTAACCGAATCTAAATCATCTTCTAATTGCACGTAGTCTAGAGAGAATACCTCTCTTATCGTTGGGTGTGATCCGTAACACCAATCACTCGAATCAAGCCTATATTGTGAGTGTGATCCGTAACACCAATCACTCACTCAAGGACCGGGTGAGAATCAACATCTAGGGCGTCCCCTATCATGTGCACATACGCCAATTCTCATCCTCATACAGTCTATTCGAACTCACATGCACTCGGTCGGCTATTCCTCAGGGTTCTAGGGTATTACACCTAAATCACAATGTTTTCCCGTGTAGGTTATCCACCCTTATACTCCCTAAACCTTTCTTAGGGTCGTCCTGGTTTAACGCGTAATCCCTAACTTAGTACAGGCTAAATCTGATAAAAATAGTCTCGTTTAAAAGCTTCCTGTACGAGGGATATGTAACGGCCGTCCCATACCAGCTATCAAGTACCCAACCCTAAGTACATCCGCCCTAAAGGCATCTAAACTCGATAAACAAGGTGTCTAACATGCAATTAGGGTTTTCAGCACACAGGCATGCAATTTTATCCCATCGAAAGTAGCACGCAAATCTATGCAAGTCATCTAAATCATTTAGGTATTCACTAAATCAATTCTAGGGTTCGGGAAGTGTAAATTATCCTACCTGGTCTCCGAATGCTCTAAATCACTTCAGAATTCCACGCAGTCTCGATTTCTGAGCCTGATTAATTTCCTGGACATAAAATTAAACATTTAGGCTCGTCACGTCATCCAATTTTCAATCCTAAACTCAGTTACACAGTTACCTAGGTTAATTAGTTGCCTAATTACGTTCGACAATCATTTCAATCAAATGCCATCATTTTTTGGGAAATCAGACCTTACCAATGTGTCCGGATGATGGAATTCTACGTCACGGTTGTCTCGGTTTCTTGGGATGCACGTCCAGAAGCTCCTGCACGGCGACACACGACGACGCACGGTGGCGCACAGCGGCGCACAGCAGAGAGGTGCGGTTTGCCTCGAAAATCACACCACGATGAAGCCCGTAAGCCCAGGAGTCCAAATACGGTGGTGGCGCGGCGGTTCACGGCCGTTTGGGCAGTGTTTTCCAGCCACGAATTTTCTCGCACGGCAGACGGCGTTCTTCCTCGATCCGAGCGCGTCCGGCCTCCTTTCGATGGCGCCGAGCTACTGGAGGAAGGTGGCAGCTCGGGCTACACGGTGGTGAGGGCGGTGACGGTTAACGGTGAAGGACGGCGGCGATTCGAGGTGGAGAAGTTTCACGCGATGGAGGGGAAAAATGGCATTTTTCCGTCGGCTCCGGCGGCCGTTGGTGGCCGTGGTTGGTTGTTGGAGGTTGTGGGCAGTGAGGGCTGTCGGTTGGTACCCTTGGTGGCAGCCCATGGTGGCTGTAGTGGCTGTTCACGGTGGAGGAAGGAAGAGAGAGAAGAGAGAGAGTGTATGGTGAGGAGAGAGAGTGAAATGAGAGAAATGGAGGGAATTCGCATAATTTAAAGCCTCCAGGGACGGTTCTGACTTTTCCCAGGCCACCCGGGGATGTTTTAGGGCGTCGGCATCCTTCCAGACGTTGGCACGCATTTCCATGCAAAATTTTTGGCCTCCGTCAACGAAATTGATGCACGAAACTCCTTCCGTTAGTTTCTGATCGCCGGATTGCATTTCTTTCTGTTTGATCATGTTTCTGGCTTCGAACGATCTTCTGTGTCAAGTCATTATCCTCGAAATTCATGCCAGGCTTCGTTTGATTGGGATTAGGGTTAAAAATTAGATTTTTATCCTTTAAACTCTTTTAAAATTCTTTCGGTTGTTACATTCTCCCCCCCTTAAAAGAAATTTTGTCCCCAAAATTCATACCTGTAAATAGTTCCGGGTATCTTTGCCTCATCTCATCTTCTTTCTCCCACGTCATCTCCTGCAATGCTACATCCTGCCAAAGTACCTTAACTAAAGGGATTATTTTACTTCGAAGTTGCTTAGTCTTATAGTCAAGGATTTGAACAGGAGTAGATTCATAAGTCAAATTTTCCTTTAATATTATCGGTTGATTCTCTAATACATACGCAGGATCTGGGACATATTTACGAAGTTGGGAGACGTGGAAAACATCATGTAGGTTAGACAAATGGGGAGGTAAAGCAATTTGGTAGGCAACGGGACTAACTCTTTGTAAAATTTGGAATGGTCCTAGGAATCTAGGACTTAGTTTCTTAGTCCTTATCTATCTACCATTACCCGTGGTGGGGGACACTCTCAGAAATACGTGATCTCCCTCGTTAAATTCCAAAGGCCTTCTTCTCTTGTTGGCATAAGATTCTTGCCTCTGTTGGCGACTCTCATCTTTTTCTGATCATTTTAATTTGATCGGTGGTTTCTTCACCATTTCAGGTCCCAACAAAGGCACTCCCCCATCTCTACCCAACTTAAAGGTGACTTACAACTCCTCCCATACAGAGCCTCATACGGGGCCATACCGATGGTAGAGTGATAACTGTTGTTGTATGCAAACTCTATCAACGGCAGGTGTTTATCCCAACTTCCTTTCTGTTCAAGCACACAAGCCCTCAACATGTCTTCTAAGGTTTGAATAGTTCTTTCAGATCGCCAGTCGATCCGAGGATGATAGGCTGTGCTAAATTTAAGCTGGGTTCCTAAGGCTTGCTGTAGGGATTGCCAAAATCTCGAAGTAAACCTAGGGTCTCGATCAGATATTATACCTGATGGTATTCCATGTAATCTTACAATTTCCCTAAGGTATACTTCGGCTAATTTCTCCATGGAGTAACGCACCTTAACAGGAAAAAAATGTGCAGACTTGGTCAACCTATCCACTATTACCCAAATGGCATCAAATCCTGCTGGTGTTCTAGGTAATCCAACCACGAAATCCATAGTGATCTGATCCCATTTTCTCTCTGGTATCTCCAATGGTTTTAGTAGCCCTGCGGGTTTCTGGTGTTCTATCTTAACCTGTTGACAAGTCAAACAGGCATTCACGTAATCTGTGATATCTCTCCGCATACCAGGCCACCAAAAATTTCTCTTTAAATCCTGATACATCTTGGAAATATCGGGGTGAATAGTGTAATGGCTTCTGTGAGCTTCTTCTAACACTTTTTCCTTTAATTCCTGATAGTTCGGAATTACTACTCTCTTCCTAAACATCAAAACCCCATCAGGTGCTAATCCAAAGTCGGGTTGGTCTGCGTATACTTCCAAGGATTCATCCTCAAGTTGAGCTTGTCTAATTAGTTCTCTCAATTCGCAGGTTATCAAAAAGTCACTCATCACTAACCTTTGCAGAAACGAGATTACATTGAGGCTAAGGTTCCCAAAATCCTCAAGTAACCTCATCTCACTAATCATTAAACTAGCTAGTTGTAGTGACTTTCGGCTTAATGCATCGGCCACAACATTTGCTTTCCCTGCATGATATTTCAATTCAAAATCAAAGTCTTTTAAATATTCTACCCACCTACGCTGCCTCATGTTTAATTCCTTCTGATCAAACAAATACCTAAGGCTCTTATGATCACTATATACCTCGAATACCGCGCCATACAGGTAATGTCTCCAAATCTTTAGGGCAAACACAACGGCAGCTAGTTCTAAGTCATGGGTAGGGTAGTTCTCCTCTGCAGGTTTCAATTGTCGCGATGCATAAGCCACAACTTTCCCATCCTGCATCAAAACACAACCTAGGCCTCTCAAAGATGCATCTGTGTATACAGTAAAGGGTTCTAGGGGTTTCGGAATAATTAGTACAGGAGCGGTGGTCAATTTCTCTTTCAGAATCTGAAAACTAGTTTCACACTGCTCGCTCCATTCAAAATCTACCCCTTTCCGAGTCAATCGGGTCAATGGCACAACTATCTGCGAAAATCCTTGAATAAATTTTCAATAATAGCCAGCCAAACCCAGAAAACTCCTAATCTCAGTGACCATTCTAGGTCGATCCCAATCTAATACTGCTTCAATTTTCTTTGGGTCGACCGCTATTCCTTTCCCATTTACCACATGTCCTAAAAATTTCACTTCTTCTAACCAAAACTCACATTTCTCCAGCTTTGCATACAATTGTTTCTCTTCCAGTATCTGTAGCACCGTGTTAAGATGCTGGGCATGTTCTTCGTGAGTCTTGGAATAGACTAAAATATCGTCAATGAATACCACAACGAATTGATCTAAATAGGGTCTGAAAATTCTGTTCATATAATCCATAAAGACAGCGGGTGCATTCGTCAATCCAAATGGCATCACTAAGAACTCATAATGGCTGTATCTCGTCCTGAATGCTGTCTTAGGAATATCCTCCTCTCTAACCCTAATCTGGTGGTATCCTGACCTTAAATCTATCTTAGAAAATACAGTCGCGCCTTGCAACTGATCAAAAAAATCATCAATACGTGGTAATGGGTATTTGTTCTTAATGGTCACCTTATTCAATTGTCGGTAATCAATACACAGTCTTAAACTCCCGTCTTTCTTCTTTACGAATAAGACCGGACCTCCCTATGGCGATACACTTGGCCTAATGAACCCCTTCTCCAACATGTCTTCGATTTGGACTTTTAATTCTCTCAATTCTGCGGGGGCCATACGATACGGGGTCATAGCTATTAGACCCGCTCCCGGAATCAAGTCAATGGTGAACTCTATCTCCCTAGGTGGTGGCAGTTTACTTATTTCCAACGGAAATACCTCCGTAAAGTCACTAACGATTGGGATTTGACTTAGTCTATCCTGCAACTCTACCTCAGAAAGATTGAGGGACATATCACCTATCTCACAAGCCCTGTCACTCCCATGAACAGGTACGTTATCCAGATAAGTAATTGTCCCTTCGGAACAATTCAACAAGACCCGATTCCTAGTCAACCAATCCATTCCCAAAATAATGTCGATCCTTGACAATGGTATACACACTAAGTCCATAAGAAATAAAGTATCTTCAATGGTTAAGGGGCAGTTTAGGCATATTCGTGGGGACATAGTGGCCTCTCCCAAGGGTGTGGATATGTATAGGTCACAGGGCAGGGTTTGAACAGGTAATTTTACTCTTTCTATGCATGCATCAGCAATAAAGGAGTGCGTAGCACTCGAATCAAATTATACTATCAAAGAAAAATTATAAATTTTACCTCTACCCTGCATCAAGCCTGAGGACTTGTCGACGTTGGCAGCATTCATGGTAAAAACTCTCCCTGGAGCTTGTGGTCTTCGGCTACCAGATGTCGGTTGATTCCCCGTGGAAGGGCAGTATCTGGCCATGTGTCTTGTACCTCCACATCTGTAGCATTGCAGTGGAGTCTGATGCCAGCAGGGTTAATTTGGATGTCTGGTACCACACTTCGGACAAGGAGTATTATCAGGTCGCCTCCCACTGCTACTAGAAGCCCCTGTTTGCGGTTTAAACATACCGCTTCTTACATTCATATTTCTGGGCACTTATGCGGGCGGTTCCTCGTTATTGTGTCATATTCAGTCATCTCGTTCTAAATTCTTGCTCGAGTCGGCACTTATTCACCAGTGTGGCAAAGTCTCGAATCTCCAGGGTAGCTAACTGAGTCTTCATAGGTAAATCGAGGCCTTCTTCTAGTTGCTTCTCTTTCCAAGCCTCATCGTAATGCATTCGCAGGTAAGTGGAGTATCTTGATAATTCCTCAAACTATTTCAGATACTCGTCAAACGGCCTGCCTCCCTGGGTGAGCTTCAGGAACTATGCTTCCTTTGCTTGTTTCACGCTCTCAGGGATATATTGATCCATGAAGACTCTCTTGAAAGATTCCCAAGTCAGTGGAATGCCTCGGCTCTCCATCAGTTGCTGGGCATCTATCCACCAAAGTTCCGCTTCACCTTTCAGCATATACATTGCATATGTGACATTCTGTTCATCGTCGCACTGCAACAACCTGAAAATCTTTTCAATTCCTTTTACCCAAGCTTCCACAGCAGCTGGATCGGAGGCACCTGTAAACGGAGATGGACCTGTTCTCTGGAATTCAATCCATCCCTGATATAGTGGATTCACCTGTTGGGTGGCTCCGTCGTTTCTCGTTTGTTTATCTTCCTGCTGCTGTCTCATTGCATTGGCACTGGTAGTGGCTTGGTCTCTCATTGCATCGGCCATTAATCTGATAGATTCCATCATCTCCCGCATGTCAACCTCAGTCTCTATGCTACCACTACCGACGCACCCTGGTTTCTGTGCCTTGGCCTTCCCCGGGGCCTACGTGTGGCGTCCCTGCTAGATTCTACCATGCTTATCTGACACAGAAACAAATAGATCAGTCACACAGCAATAGTTAACAGAAGTACATCAATTTCATTCCATTCATTATCAATTCAAATCAGGTCTTATTATCCCAGAGTCAAATCAATCAAAACCCTAAAGCTGCAAGCCCAAAGATTTAAAGTCCTAGGCCCACTAAACCAGAAGATTCGAAAAACCGGGCTCTGATACCATAATTGTAACGACCCCCTAATACGTCATACGCGATGCTTATCTGATTAGCAGAAGCATATGGGGTATTCTAAATGCTTATTCCCTATATGGGAACGTCAGGGGATCGCTACTGGTTAAGCGTAACCCAAATAGACTCTCCGTTGTCCATTCGGATTCCGTTCAACCCTAATTCACACGCAGCTAACTAACTATACATACATGCATCATAAAATTCTCTGGAATGAAATCTAAAACTCATATACACGTCGCGTCATACATTCATACACATTTCAATTCAAATCCATAAGTTTACAATGGTAAATTCTACCGAAAATCCGGCAGAGTTCCCTCTGTATTTCAAACATTCCCAAAGTACAAAATTACCTGTTAAAATCAAACAGTCATTCCAACAACAGCAATAAACATACTTAATGTAAATCCATATACAGTAACGTCAATTCATCACTATAATCCATGTACACTATCTGAAATATTACATATACATTCAGTCCAATCCATACAGAAAGCATAAGAAATAGAATCCTATAAATAATAGCATCATCAAAGTATATATACAAATGATTCAAGCCTAAGCTAATCATCCTCCGGTCTATCCTAAAGTCAGCCCTGGCTATCGTCTGGGCTCCTGTCCCTGTCCCTGTTCATCTGAGTAAACAACCTAATGAGATATGAATCCCAGTAGAATAATTTACAATTCAATTATCATTTAAAAACCAGTTGAATACCCAGCAGTGCGCACACCGAAATCGTCTTCCCGAAATCAGTTCAAAAATAGTGAAATACCTTATCTTTAAAATCGTTTAAACACATGGAAATCGCGGCAAGTATTCGAAATCATAAAATCAATTTCTTTGAAAATCAGTCATCAAAGTCAAGTAAAATCCCATGCCCTGTGTATCTCAATCCACGTTGGCTACAAATTCACTATAACCGAATCTAAATCATCTTCTAATTGCACGTAGTCTAGAGAGAATACCTCTCTTATCGTTGGGTGTGATCCGTAACACCAATCACTCGAATCAAGCCTATATTGTGAGTGTGATCCGTAACACCAATCACTCACTCAAGGACTGGGTGAGAATCAACATCTAGGGCGTCCCCTAGCATGTGCACATACGCCAATTCTCATCCTCATATAGTCTATTCGAACTCACATGCACTCGGTCGGCTATTCCTCAGGGTTCTAGGGTATTACGCCTAAATCACAACGTTTCCCCGTGTAGGTTATCCACCCTTATACTCCCTAAACCTTTCTTAAGGTTATCCTGGTTTAACGCGTAATCCCTAACTCAGTACAGGCTAAATCTGATAAAAATAGTCTCGTTTAAAAGTTTCCTGTACGAGGGATACTTAACGGCCGTCCCATACCGGCTATCAAGTACCCAACCCTAAGTAAATCCTCCCTAAAGGCATCTAAACTCGATAAACAAGGTGTCTAACATGCAATTAGGGTTTTCAGCACACAGGCATGCAATTTTATCCCATCAAAAGTAGCACGTAAATCCATGCAAGTCATCTAAATCATTTAGGTATTCACTAAATCAATTCTAGGGTTCGGGAAGTGTAAATTATCCTACCTGGTCTCTGAATGCTCTAAATCACTTCAGAATTCCACGCAGTCTCGGTTTCTGAGCCTGATTAATTTCCTGGACATAAAATTAAACATTTAGGCTCGTCACGTCATCCAATTTTCAATCCTAAACTCAGTTACACAGTTACCTAGGTTAATTAGTTGCCTAATTACGTTCGGCAATCATTTCAATCAAATGCCATCATTTTTTGGGAAATCAGACCTTACCAATGTGTCCGGATGATAGAATTCTACGTCACGGTTGTCTCGGTTTCTTGGGATGCACGTCCAGAAGCTCCTGCACGGCGACACACGACGACGCACGGTGGCGCACAGCGGCGCACAGCAGAGAGGTGCGGTTTACCTCGAAAATCACACCACGATGAAGCCCGCAAGCCCAGGAGTCCGAATACGGTGGTGGCGCGGCGGTTCACGGCCGTTTGGGCAGTGTTTTCCAGCCATGAATTTTCTCGCACGGCGGACGACGTTCTTCCTCGATCCGGGCGCGTCCGGCCTCCTTTCAATGGCGCCGAGCTACTGGAGAAAGGTGGCAGCTCGGGCTACACGGTGGTGAGGACGATGACAGTCAACGGCGACAGACGGCAGCGATTCGAGCCGGAGAAGTTTCACGCGATGGAGGGGAAAAACGGCATTTTTTCGACAGTTCCGGCGGCCGTTGATGGCCGTGGTTGGTTGCTGGAGGTTGTGGGCAGTGAGGGCTGTCAGTTGGTACCCTTGGTGGCGGCCCACGGTGGCTGTAGCGGCCGTTCACAGTGGAGGAAGGAGGAGAGAGAAGAGAGAGAGTGTTTGGTGAGGAGAGAGAGTGAAATGAGAGAAATGGAGGGAATTCGCGTAATTTAAAGCCTCTAGGGACGATTCTGACTTTTCTCAAGCCACCCGGGGATGTTTTAGGTGTCGGCATCCTTCCAGACGTTGGCACGCATTTCCATGCAAAATTTTTGGCCTCTGTCGACGAAATTGACGCACGAAACTCCTTCCATCAGTTTCTGATCGCCGGATTGCATTTCTTTCTGTTTGATCGTGTTTCTAGCTTCGAACTAGCTTCTGTGTCAAGTCATTATCCTCAAAATTTGTTTGATTGGGATTAGGGTTAAAAATTCGATTTTTATCCTTTAAACTCTTTTAAAATTCTTTCGGTTGTTACATGAAGTGCTGCACGGCTTTCCCCTTTTGCTGAATTGTCGTGTACATATATTTGCTTTGTTATCCTCTTCTTTCCTTTCTCAATGTGGCTAAATGGAGAGGTAAATTAAATCAAGCACCTAAACATTTATGCAAGCACCTTAAATAAGCAAGTGTTCTTATTCATTCTAAACACTAAGTTACACAAGCAAATTCATTATACTTTATGGCAAGCTTATCCAACTAATTAAGAAAACATTAATTTATCTATAATTGAAAGAATATGGGGTGTTACACTAACTACATTGAGACTATATTGTGCCACCAAAAAATCCAATGCCTACTATGAGACTACATTGTACCACTTTCATGTCCATCATTTTGGGCTTCCTGGGTGGTCTACAAGGATAGCCAAGAAATTTTTATTTTGATAATAAGAGACTTGAAACAAGTAAACAATAAAGGAAACTTTCCTAGCTAGAAGATTCTCCATTTTGCTTCTTTTTCCTTTCTTAAATCTTTCTATTTGGGTTGATAGGGCCCTTAAATCCACAGGCATTGTGACTAATTACTCTACAATTACCACACCTCATATTTGATCCCTTTATACTAGGCTTAAATGGATTTTGTTGCTTATTTGCGACCCTCTTGCCTGTTTAGGCCTATCAGGTATATGCTTGTACTTGGAAGGAAAAATATCATTGTATTCCATTCTTGGCCAATGCTCTTCACTAGGAACTAGGCTTATAACTATATAGTATGCCATCGTCAATGTGATTGAATTGTATGCCATATCAAAATACTATCCTGGAGTAGCCTTCATTCAGTATATAGCAACTACACTGTGTCCACAGGGTATGCCCATCAAGTCCTAAGAATTACATGTACAACTCGACTTGTTCAAGTCCACTATCTCTCTTTTCCATGAGCTCTCAATCTAATCCTCTCATCACCCGTCATAAAACAAATGATTTTTTTTTATCACTACTTTGATCTCTCCAACTTAGTTTGAATTTTCAAACATATTGTACCCCATATGTTTGCATTCCTTCCCTTTTTGCCACATATCTTGGATGAGAAAGAGCTTGTTAGTTAAAAAGTAAAAATAATTAAGGTAAATTAAGAACGAATATTTGTGACATAATATTCTTCATATACCTCTTCATGAGAAGCCTCCTAATTATCTTGCATATTGTGATAATTGGTTTGTCCTTTGCTCCAGGATAAAGGATTTGAATGTCTCTAAAATATTATTTTGGACTATGTCACACTTGGTTCATGGATTAAATGTGTGCTTACTCTAAAGTCTATTTGGGTACTTCTTTAACCAATTGCGTGCTTCATCATCTTGATCCTTCAATTTGTTCATGTGATGCTCAAATTTGTGAAATGTGGTTACTTTACAAGAGTTCCATAACTCATCCTTCAAGCTTTGTCCCTTGTATTTGAGCTTAAATTTTGCATAAAGATGTCACACAAAAAATCAGTGCTCAATTCCCATGTCTTTTAGAACTTGCTACAATCCCTGTAGAACACTAAAAAGATAATTATATACTAGAGTAGAGAAAATAAATCATTCATATAGGTTGAATGAATTACCTTTTGCATTTCTAACATAATGACCCACCCTTTCTGACTTGGTGTCCCAATATCACCAAAGAGTTGGTCAAGAAACCACTTCAACTATATTTACATTAGGAATCAACAATTTTATATGCTATTAGATATATATTATCATTCTCATCTTTTGAGATAGCTAATAGGAGGTGACCTCTAAAACTCCCTTTCAAGAAACACATCAACATATATGATAGGTATACATGCCAATAAAAATCATTTTTTGCATGCATCCAAGAAATAAGAAATCCTTTGAAATTTTGATTCAACAAGCTTCAATTTCATTGTGCTGCCAAGGTTGTATTTTCTTATTATATTAAAATAAGACTACAATTTTCCAAACTGTTGAATATAAGCACTATCAATTTGCTTTTGAGCCTTCCTCTTTGCCCGATAGGCTTGGAACCTAGATATGGCTACATTGTGATCCCTTTGAACTTGGTTCACAAATGTCGTGTCCTTCTAGTCAAGTTAATCTATAAAGTGATCCATATACTAACCAATTTGAGGTCACCCATTTGTTCTCCCTTTCTTAACCACTGTTATGATCTTTGTTGTAAAAAAGTATTCACTTGGATTGCCTCACCATCTTGTGTCCTTGACGCATGAATCCTCTAACCACATTCATGCTTACACAAAATTGTGATTTTTGCAGCTTCATTCTTATTGTAATTGTATACAACCCTGCTCTCAATGGAATACTGCTTAAGGGCCTTATGATAAACCTTGAAATTTGCAAATTTTAAGCCCACTTCAATGTTGATGGGTCTCTTGAAATCTGTGGACTCATTGAAAGTCTTGCATTTAGGTCTTTTAACTTGATCATCATTTAAAGACCCATCAATACTAAGTAATTCATCATTGTCACCATAGTCTGATATTGCATCACCATCCCAATTGGAACCTTCAAACATTGGTTAATTTGCATGTACACCTGCATTTCTTGATGTTTTTCCTTCATTCCCATGTCCTGATACTTCTCCTTCATTCCCTCACATCATACCATTGACTTCATTCTCAACCCTAGTTGTTCTCTTATAAAAAAAAATCAGGCTATTTAGTATCATTGTCAAGAAACTCACAATCAAGGACATTTACTTCATCAACCTCGAGTGCATGAGTGTTTCTCAATTCCTTTTCTTCCTCCTCTAATTATAAGTGTAGGGTCAAAGTGATGCTCAATGGCTCCATAGGTGGTGGTTCAATGATCTTAGGCTCGTTGTCTACTTCATGTTCAACATACATTGCAATATTGTGCATTTATTTCCTTGAAGTTTTTGTAAAATCCTTAACACATCCTTGTCAGATTCAAATTGTGATATGGTTGACATATCTTTGTCTTCGAAATTATACCTTATATCAAAGAAGTTGTTGTATCCATGATCCTTCACAAAATCAACAACATATGTCACCGTTATGTAGTGTAGGTTAAAATGCTCATATGTCTCCTTGCTCCCCCCAATTTAACACATTGTAGGTGAAAATCTTAGCTTGCATCCATGATGTAGCTCCAACGTAGTAGTGTCCATTGTGTCTTGAACCTAAAAGCTCCAACCAAAATATTATTTAATATTTTGATAAACAAATATGAGGGCTTAATACTCAAGGAAAGGCAACTATTGTTGAAGAATACTACTCAAGTTTGATGCGAGTATTTCATGTTGTAATGTTGTCTCAAATATTGATGATTCTAAGTGACAACTTAATGTATAAAGGAACAACTTTATTTCATTGTTATGTCATTCTTGTGCTGTTGTAAACTTAGTAAATAATAATAGGAAAAAACTCAAAAAAATTGGAAGGCTTTGTTACTTGACCATCTTTTCTATACACATCTATATTTAAATGCTACATGCAAATGCAATGATGACAGCACAAGCATTTCCATTAATTTTTGCAACTAAAGTCACTAAAATAGAAGAAATTCATAAGGTGTACATTATCCTCAAGCTATAAAGAAATTACTTCATTCATTTTTGTTTTGTGTGGAGTAGAACAACTACACCGAGGAATAAAACAATTCTATGAAAACAATTGGCATTTTAAGCAACACGCCCATAACCATAATCTCAAATATGGAGATAAAGAAAGCAATAGCTAATATTTCATAAAAAATGAAATTAGAAAACCTACCTATAATGTCCTCTTTTGGCTAGAATGTACAGGAAAACTTTTAACCATCAATTTTTATTATTTAGGAAAAACAAATTAGTGTGAATGCGCAATTCCTAAAGATAAACATTTCTTATTTTCTCCTACTATTTTAAATTTCACTAAGCTAACTTTATATAATCAAAATAACATGTTACATAGCTGACTCAAGTACCTCAATGTGATAATGAGGGCAATAGGATGATATGCATGTTTCTTAACAAATAAATGATATAAAGCATGCATATAGTAATAATAGAAATGCAACATATACCCATTTTATTTAGTGTTGCAATCACTGCTATTTTATTTTACTTTCTCTTCTCCCCCTTTTGGTGGTATTCTATGTCTAATATGCTTTCTCTAATTTGTTAAAGTAGGATCAATTGGCAGAAATTAGTAGGACCACATAGAAAAATGTATTGAAACAGGGGATAAGATTCTCTAGAAAAATAAACTATAATTTCTTTATACTACAATCACATGCTTCTCAAGGACCATAGCACTTTAATATACAACTAAAACTATGAAAACAGTGAAAAAGATTCTCTAATAATTTTCTACATGACAAATATCATAGGAATTCTTATCAATCCAACTATAATACATTTCTCAAGTTCAAAAACACAAAATGCAGTAGAGTGGAGATAGAATTTAGAGTTAAGAGGAATTCCAAATAACCTGCCCTGTTTGAGATACTGTTGTTTATGATCTAATGTCGTGTGCATGATGGAGGATCATGTCAAGCTTCGACAGTGTGTGGTTTCGGTTGGGTGTGGCGCCATTGGTCGAAGCTAATGGAGGCAAGAAGGAAACCTCAGGCGCACATGATATAGGTTTTAGGTGGAAGCTTCAACAATGGACAAGTGAAAAAACTATTGAATGACCAAAATACCCTTGCCTCATTGTAAATGGTCTATTTGAGCTGGCAAAATTTTTTCTAAAGTTGCATGCTTAGTTAAATTTTGGAGGAAAGAGCTATTTGTAACAATTTGAAAATATAAAGGGGGTCCTAGGTGACAGTTGAAAATTCATGAGGGTTATGCACACATGACCCAAAGTTTAGGGTGGTTCTGTGTATTTTTTCTTTTAAATAAATATTCAAATTAACAACTCAATTAATTAATCTAAGCCCCTTATTTCTCTTATCACCACAATCACACTATAGAGAGGAAGACGAAGAAGATGTTGTCTGTGTGATTGAATGCAATTCTAAATAAAAATCGATTTGGAAAAGTGATTTACACTCAAACTCAAAAGAGTAAAAGAAAATAAGTATTGTAGTTAGGTGGCCATTTAGTATTTGATTTCAAACTCAAATCATATATTGGGTTTCCAAAGAGAAATATTAAAATGACAAAGAACACAAAGAAAAACAAACATCTTCATTCTTCTTGTTGTTGAATGTTGTTCTTCACGTATCCTTAGTGTCTTGGAAGCAATTGAAAATGGATTAGACTTATATTCAGTTATTTATATCTTTTTTTAAAAAAAACTAATAATAAAAAAGATAAGTTGTATAAACTATACACATATCAATATCTGATTAAAAAACTTTATAAAAAAAATATAAAAATTACAACTAAGTTTTTTTTCTTTGGATAGAGTGGGAGATATTATGAACTAGAGATGATAAAGGCGTTGACTTAAGAACCCAAAATTTTGTAACACACTTGCATCCACTGACGTAGTTTTAGGCTTTCAACTATTTAAGTAGCCAAAGATGAAAAATCAGTGTCTTGGGCCTTTTGGTTTTAAAAACTACTTTTGTTTTTTAAAAATAAAAAAATACTTATTTAAATAATTATTTTCAACAAAAAATTTTAAAAAAAATAGAATGTATTTTGAAAAAAAAATATAACAATTAAAAATATTTTTAACTCTAGTTTTTTAAAGCAAAGAAAATACAAAAAATAAATATTTTTATCAATAACATTCATATAAATACATGAAAAAAATATTAGTATGAATTTTTAGAATTAATTTTATAAAATAATTTAAAAAAACAAAAGAATAAAATAGCATTCAAACAAATCCTTCGTCTTCTTCCCTTTCATGATGTGATAACAAAGCCCATGGGAGAATTAGGGGTTTAGGATAATTGATATGAGTATTTTAGTAATTTGAATATTTAATCAAATAATAAAAATGTCCTTTCTTATATGTATTCATTTTTTTTATGAGAAAAAATAATTAATTTTTTAATATAATAATTATAAGACTGGAGTTTTTTGCACTAAAATAAAAGTTTGAAGAATTATCATAAGTTTAAGATAATTTTTTATATTTTATAAATAAAAAAACATGTTACAAATATATTTTTTTTAATTAGTTTTATTTGTTATAAATCATTATAGTAATAATTTTAAACCATAATAAAAATGATATTTTGTAAATAATAATAATTTTTAATAATAACTAAATAAAAATTAAACTAAAATTATAGTTATTAAAGGATAAAAGAAATTATAAGAAGTTGAACGAATACATTTTAAACCATACGAAGGAAACCACCAAACAGAGCTCAGGCCATCTTAAATATACGAAGGAAACCACCGAACAGATTTCAGGCCAACTAAACCATAATTGAGAGTGATTTATAATTTACCCTAAATAATATGCTAATAAATAGCCTACTCAATCATTTGGCCTCCAAAGCAAAAAATCTCTCTCTTAATCACATTCACACCCATCCAACTCTCAGTCTCAGGCGATAGGAAAAAGTGCTTCATTAATTCACTTCGTCTTCCCCAAGAAACCAGAGCCCTCAATCAAACTAGTACTCTGTTTCTCTCTATCATTTTTCTTCCATCCAATTTTTTAGCACAAAACACCAAATGGAATCTCCTATTCTCCTTTCTCTTTATAGCCCTTTCCTCTCCGTCCTCTGAACTGAAGCACCCACTTAGCAGCACAAGCTCAATTTTGCAACCTCTGAACCCAGATGATCCAAGCCAAACAATTCCACTTGAGCCTATTCACGTGGGCTCAACTACTTATCCACATCTTCCAACAAGCGGTAAACCCACGCGCCGCTGCACAATCTGCCGTACAACCAGAGCCTTCCTTTGCTTCGCACCATACCTGGGACCCTTCAATTGCTGCAATGGTGGGGGCCCTGTTTTGTGCGTTCCTATTCATGGGCTTCTTCTCCGTCTACCTACGACATTGTACAGAGGGATACATCAACACCGGCCAGAACACCGGCCTGAACCAAATGGGCGGCTCCGGCGAGTGGCCGTGCTCCTGTTCTCAGGGCATCGACCGGCAAGTCCTCAACACCTTTCCTATCATCGTCTACTCCACCATCAAAGACCTCAAGATTGGCAAAGGATCCCTCGAATGCGCAGTGTGCTTGAGCGAGTTCAAAGACTTGGACACCCTCCGATTGCTTCCCAAATGCGACCACGTGTTCCACCCTGATTGCATCGATGCGTGGTTGTCTTCCCACGTGACCTGTCCCGTTTGCCGAGAAAAGCTGGACCCAGAAAGCGCTCAAGTTGCCGTAACAGTTCAAACCCCATCCATCCCCAACGAAACGAATGAGGAAAGTCCTAATCCCACAGAGGAACATGGCGAAACGGAACGACAACCTCAGAATACTGAGAATGTGAATGTGAATGAAGGTGAGAGCAGTGTGAACTCCGGGGAAGATGGCGCAGTGAGCGTCGATGAGAAGCAAACTCCGCCATTGAAATCGGGAAGGGGATGGTTGGTAGAGCTGAGGAGGTCGAACTCGACAGGACATTGTGAGGTGGAAGCAGGAGGGAAGAACACGGAGAGGTACACGCTGAGGTTGCCGGAGGATGTTCGGAGGTATATTCTTCTGAACCATGGAACGATGATACGGCGTTCGGCAAGCTACAACGTGATAATGCCCATGCTTGGGAATTCAAGGAAGAGCGAAGGAGTTAAACGAGAGAATGTTGAGCAGTGGATGGTGTCAAGGACTCCGCCATTTCTTTCTTGCCAAGCTTGACTTGAGGCTGTGAAACACAGGAAATTTCGTCCTACACCTCTACTATACTAAATTTCTGGAAGGAGGTTGAAGACTCCTACAACTAATTTACTTTTCTGAAACATAAGCAGCTTTATTAGGATTGGTTCAGTAAAACCCTAATTTGAGCAGAAAAACTGGAAATGATGGACCAGAGATTTCAAATTTTCAAGAGCTTCTGGGATATTTTCTCGAACACACTCAAGTGAAGACCGAGTCGATTCGATTTCTTTTTCTTTTCGGCTTTGTAATACATTAGCAGTACAGCTGCGTGGCGTGGGTGACGGCATCAACTCTGTTTGCAGGCCCTTTTTTCTTTATTTCTCTTAATTTTTTTGGGATTTTATAAGAGAGTGACTAATGGTTCTTTTGGTTGTTTATTTTCATAATATTTTATTTCTCTCCCTTTCTTGGGAGTACGGAAATCTCTTCGGTTAGATGCTTAGGGTAGATTAGTATTTTAATAACACTTTTTTATATTAATTTACTGTTAATTTTAATCCTTCTTTAAATAGTTGTTCACAACAATAAAATTATGGTAAAATAACACTATTAAAACATAAAAATGCAGAATATTTAAATTTATAAGGTGTCAATACTTATTTCGTTAATAAAAATGATGTTAATATTTTTAATTACTATACCCAAAACATGAGAATTTAAAATTTGTCCACATACTTGAGTAAGCAAATGTTATAATTATAGACATCGCAAAAGGACTCCTAGAGCTAAATGGCGGTCACCGTCTTCATTATAGGTGCTCCATAGTCCACGCATTACATGGCTGCAAATAAATAATACAAAATACATCATAGATTGCTAAGATGAGAATGATATGAATGTTATCGTCAAAGTTTCTCACTGAAATTTTTCTTCATTCCCGTCTCACAAGACCAAATGGAATGAGATTTTTCCTTTGGGGGCCAACCGTTAAGATCGATATCAAACAGTGTTATGCTGATTGTTTTGAAGGTACAGAGCCCAAGATGATGGGCCTCTGTCTTTCCCTTGCAGCTACCTGTGGTTCTGGAAAATGAAGGGAAAACAGGTAGGAAAGGATGACATCGGTTGTTGGCGTTTATATCATAGTGAAAGTCATGGGCCTATTGGGGTGGGGATAAAAAAACCTCAATGCACTATGACATGGACAGATGTTATTATTTATATTGAAAGTATCCAATGCAGCTGTCAATCTCTTTGCAACTATAAATTTAGTGTCAATCGTTTTAAAGCCACCTTGGATTAAAACAAAACTTAAAACTGGAGCTTTTTGCTTTGTATTTAATATAGATTCTTCAATAAATTATGACATGAAGTACTTTTTAAAAAATCTATAATACTAAATAGATAAAGGACCTACAACTAATTTTTCTCTTTTAAACTAGCAAAGCTCTAATTAAGCCAATGTATACTTCAACATCCTAGGTACTTCATTAGCTAAACTGACTGCTTCCAGCATCCACCATCAAAATGTGAAATGAACTTTGCATATCAATCAGGAGTACATCGCCATAAAATCTCTAAATCTAACTGCATAATTGATACTAGATAGCATGTATTAGTTTCCCCGCATCCACGCAAAGCTCTCATTTTTTAATACATGATGATACACAAATGATGTATTCGATGAGTTTTGGGAAGAAATTCAGATTGCCCTTGAGAGTATACTATTAGAGAAAGACAGAAGTAGCTGTAAGTTCTGACTAGAGAAGCTTGAATGAAATGGGAAAAAATTGTCACTTTACTCAAAGAATCTAATCATTTCTTTTTCCTCCACCTTGATGAGTGAAGAGTAAGTTATTCCACACGGGACAATCTTAGGAGTCTAGGAGCTTTTATGTGGGGTAGAGCTAAAGTCCAATATCAGAACTATTAATTTAGCAAGTGCAATTAAGATTGGGCTTGAGATTGGAAGTGAGCATCTTGTTACCTTGCAATTTTTCAAAATAGCTTTGAGATCGAGTAGAACTACATCATATAAGATATAATCCGCTAGATCAAAGAATGAATTGGATTAGGTTTGTGACTTTAGTCAAAAAGAAAAAAGAAAAAATATGATGGTAAGTGATAAACATAAAAGATTTGGATTATGTCCCCCCACTATGCTTCATATGGCATAATGAGTTTCTTGCAGATAGGATTCGGAAAAAGTTTATCAATAAACAAATAAAAGAAACACTGCAACTTGCAAAAGTTGTTGATGTTGAGAAGGACGTGTGCTAGTAGAAATAGAAGAAGAAATGATGAATTTTTTTCAAAATTAAAATAGTAAGATTGTAGAGAAAAAAAAAAATTCCTCTGTACGTACAAGGACCCATATTTTCACAGGGAGAAGATTTGTCTTGATTTGGAAAATTGGAAGGGGTAAGATGAGGCAGTGAAAAGTAACGAATACAAAAGAAATATCAATTAGTCATAAAAAAAAAATTAGTGAAAAAGCTTTCAAAGACAGAAGAAAATAATATTACGTAGTGAAAGAGAATCTAATGACTTTGAATCTAGAAATGTATTACCCACCACAAATTCTTCAAACTAAAATGTTTCTTCCTGTTGATTTGCCTAAACTGAAGTGGGCACCTTATTGATATAAGTTGAAAGAAGAAAATACAAAGTTAAAAAAAATGCTAATTATTCAATTCTTGTAATTAGATTAATTTTCTTCCTGTTCATGTGCATTAACATTACAAGGAATGTCGGAAGATCAAAGGAAAACCAATCAGATGCGTTGCTTCAAAATGCCTCCTAAGAGTTTATTTGTGCATGAGAATTCCAAAGGGACTAATAAAATCACAAAACTCTTACTTGAAATGAGGGCTTTCGGTCTGGTCTTGAACAGAATCCGATGCCTAATGATTCCAATCACCTGAAGTTCCACATTGCAATTACTCTCAGAGGTATTGTCTGCATATGTGTATTTGATTTTCTTCAGCACCAAAATCGGTTTCTTTAAGGGAACTTTTGATCCTGTCAATTCATGGTACCCAACAGTAAAAGTATAGACTTCCTGAACAAAAAGAAAAAAAGGAAAAAGAAAATTACAGGTGCGAGTTATAGTTAGAAATCAGCCCAAGGCACGAATCAATTAGCAAATCATAAATTACAGTTTTGAATTCAGATATAAAGAATTGTTGCGGGAGTGAGGATACCTGAGGAGAAGGACGACAGAGAGTGCCGATCTCGAGGTTCTGGAGGCGATCTTGGAACGAAGGCTGAGCTTCCAAGACGCCTTGCAGTTCAACAATGGCCCACTCAGAACAGTGTCCTTGCCCACAGTTGCATCTCACACGAATCTGCATATTTTTCTTTGATTCTGTTTCTGAAAGTGTCTGTGCGTAAGAATATGATTATTTTGAGGAAATAGGAAATATGTTGGTGGCGGCGAAGTCGATGGCTTTTCCCGCCTAATTGAGATTCCAAGGTTCTCTTGCCCTCGTCGTTCCTGCTACGAGATTCAACGGTGTCGTTTAATCTGAGGAATAGTTTATGGGCCAGGTTTCTTAGTTCTGCCGCGGTTTCCTTATTGCATTGGCCTTGATTCGGCCCTCACATTATATAGGGCTCGAGATTATGTCTGAGTCGGGCTCATATCAAGATCTTTCTTCCACAAAAACAAAATTTATTATGGACCTTTTTTACCATATATATAGATATTTTATATTTATAAATTTTTAGGTTCATTTTTTTAATTACTCTACTTGTGTCCTCATCTGAGATAAGGACTCAAGAAAAATATTTACACATTCCTCATCTAGGACGTGCTTTAGGGAGAATTTTAAAAAAATACTGCCCAACCTATATATCCTTGTTTGGGATGAGGATATAGGTAGCACATATTCATCATGTCATTGTCTTTTTTTTTTTTTAACAAAAACATCATTTTATTAAAGAAAACCAACAAACATACGGCCCAAAGCTCTCAGCCCAAATTTAAACCAAACCCAAAATAGAATTCCATCTAAAACATAAGATCAAAAACTCAAAAGACAACAAATACGAGACATCATCTTCATCGTCGAGCTCCCTTCCTCAGCCGACACTAACTCTATCATAGCCATTGTTCGAGACCAAAATCAACGCCAAAGAGTATGGGGCATAGAAACCCAATCCTAAGGGCACATCCAACTCACAGTAGCCTTGGCAAGTCAATCGACTTCTTTGTTACTAGTACAAAACGTGTTACCGATCACGGGAAAATTTAGTCTTTGCCACTCCTTCAGAACATCTTCCAATATGGCAGAGATCCTCTAATCCCACTTTGATTCTCTTCTATTTATTGGTTCAACTAGCCCAAGGCAATTTGATTCAATCACAAAATCTTTTATTCCCAACACCCTTGCAAATTTCAAACCTTCTCATAAAGCAATTTCCTCAACCATCTAGGCAAAAGATGACTTTACAATAAGACTTCTACCATCCAAAACCTCACCAAACCATTTCGGGCTATCACCCCAATTCTAGCTTGCATACTTTTTTAACATAGAGAGCCATCACAATTAATCTTAATAAAACCCCTTCCAAGAGCCTGCCACCTAGCTCTGTTATTACACAAAATCCTCTTCTAATTCACCTCACGAAACCCATTCACCTTCCAAAATTCATACACAGCATTCTAGGACCTCAAGATAGTGCTTACATAAGACAGATCCTTTCCCTGGATTACATTAACACATCGATCCTTCCAAATATTCTAGCCCAATTAAGTAATTTGAGAAATTACCCAATCATCAAAATCAAGATTATTCCTCAATAGATCATGCCACTAAACATCTATCTTGTTTATCGCATACCTAGTCCATTTAACATTCAATGCACTTCCAAACCAAACCCTTTCCATCCTGTTGGAACATGTTGAAAATAATTATTTTTTAATTAATGGAAAATCGTTTTCAAGAAAATAGGTCAGCCTTTGGAAATATTGAAAAGGGCCCAATGTTTTTGGTCAATCTTAGTTGGCCCAATATTTTTAAAATATTAAAGATCAATGTTTTGAAAACATTAAAGGCCTATATTTTCTAAGTCCAAAGAAGGCCCATGCTTTTTAAGTTCATAAAATTCATTAGACAAAAGAAAGCCTCCTAACAAATTTTAAAAGTCTCTCGACGCTAAAATGAAAAGCATTTTCAAACAAATGCTTTAAGCTGAAAATATTAGGTAGCCTCTACTCTACACTAGACAGGTTACAAAAGACAACAGGCTAAAGAAATAGCCTCCACCAGGTGCAGCAGTGCAGTAGTGCAACAGAGTAGAAAGCAAATCAACAAGGAAGTATCAGAGGGTGCAGCATACTATCAAAGTCAAAAAGAGAAAGGAACACGTCTCAATGTCAAAAACCTGCCATGTCCAGTGTCTCTCTTCCTGAAAGCCATAGAACCAATAGACACAAAAAGGATAGAACAACTGTTGGACAGCTTACATTAACCTCGATAGACTCAAGGAGCTAAAAAAGTCAACCTTGAGCAAAGGAGTGTTTATGGCTAGCATAACTCTAGGCATTTATTGGTGCATTTAATAAAGGTCTCAACGGCTAGTTTTAAATATGTTTAAGTAGAGATGAATGGGAAGCATTGAAGGCAAGAGAGTTGTGATATTAAGCTGAACATTAAAGTTTATTCTCTGAAACACCAAATACTCTTCTCCTTCCAATTATGCGTTAGAAAGTATTAATTGATCTTAGTGAGTTATTGCTTATTAATTTCTGATTGTATTCTGAGTTGAAATCCTCATCATTCCTTTTGTCTGAGAATCTGGGTGGGAATCTAAAAGGAGGAATTAGTGAGGTGGATGTTGGCTAAAGTCAGTAGGTTATTGCTTAAGCTAGTTAAGGGTAAGGGTGAGTTTAGAAAAATACTAGGTGGAGTAAAAGCAAGAGTGTTGAACCTTCTTTGGGTTGCCAAGAGGTATAAAAGTTGGTGTATACTGAGCCTAGGTGTAGGAAGGTTTTCTAAGTGTATTTTTGGTAATTACCCTACTAGTGAAATACCCTTGCTGTGTGCTTGGGGAGAGGACGTAGGATCAAGATTATCTTGAGTCTGAACCTCTATAAATTATTTGTATGATTTTTATCTTCCTTATCCTCATTATTATTAACTATATTTTTCATTGTAACTTTTAAATTAAAATGTGTTAACTTGGTTCATTTTAAAAGGTTGTTAAAATAGAAACATACTCTTAAAAGATTTTAAAAAGAATTTTTATTGAAGGAGTCAATTCAACCCACCCTTCTTGGTTCATTATCTGGCTAACAATTGGTATCAGAGCAGGTCTCTACTAATTATAGGATTAACCTCCTAAGGGAAAAAGATCCAAGTCAAAATGAACCAACCAGTTAAGGATCACTTGATGAATAGGCCACCTCTATTTGATGGAAATAATTACTCTTATTGGGAAATGAGGATGAAAATCTATATCCAATCAACTGATGTATGAATATGAAGGGTAATAGAAAATATACCTTTTTCCATAACCAAAACGGTTGATGGGGTTAATGTTCCAAAGCCTGAAGCTGAATGGAATGAATAGGATAATGAAAAATTTGAGGTTAATTATAAAGCTATTAACTATTTATTTTTTTCTTTGAATGCAAAAGAATACAAGAAATTATTAAACTGCACCACTACCAAAGAAATATGGGAAAAGCTACAAGTAACATATGAAGGAACCAAGGAAGTAAGAAAGTCAAGGATTAACAAAATACTTCATGACTATGAATTGTTCAAAATGAAAACATTAAAGGAATATTTCAACACTTAGGAAAAATTCTCAATGATCTATATTCACTTGGAAAAAAATACTCCAACGAAGATGCCAAGGTGGTTGCAATGCTTGAATCAGGAAAATTGGAAACTATGTCCTTTGATGAACTAAGGGGAAACTTGATGGTATATGAAGGAAGCTTCTTACGAGTTCCCAAAGATGATCAAAGAAAAGAGAAAGGAGTAGCATTAAAAATAACAGAAGAAAAGGAAGACTATCATGAATTAGAGGATGACAAAGAAATGGCTCTCTTATCTAAATGGATGTATGAATTTTTCAGAAGAAAGTTTAAAAATAAAAAGAAAGAATCCACCTCCAGAAGAGAACCAAGGAGAGAGGCAATCGCATGTTATGAATGCAACAAGCCACGACATGTCAAGATTGATTGTCCCTTATTAAAGTTAAAGAAGAAAAAGAAGGCAATGATGGCAAATTCAACATGGAGTGATGATGAACTATTAGCCACAGACTGTGAGAGTATTGATGATGAGAAAGATATGTCTAATTTATGCTTGATGGAAAACGGAAGACTTGAGAAAGAAGATGATTAATAAAAAACTAAGATAAATAATCAACCTTACTCCTATGATGAACTGTTGCATGCATTTGATACCATTCTAGAAGATTCTAAGAAAATCATTTTGAAATATACTGAGCTTTAAAATGCACATAAAAAGGTTTTGAAAATTTTTAACACTATCAAATGTGAAAGAGATATTCTGGAAGAAAGATTAAGGAAAATAGATGAAGAATATTCATTATCTTCTTTAATTATTGAAAACAAGAGGTTGCAAGAAAAAGTAGCTACTCTAAATCAGGATCTAACAAATTTTGTAAAAAGTTAAGAGAATCTAAACAGGTTTTTAGGAACTAGAAAATGCTTCTTTGATAAAACAGGATTAGGTTTCAAGAAAAAGAATTCAGAACAACATTACAAAGATTTCTTTAAACAACATATACGTGTTAAGTATACACTTGAACCTCACAGCTCTAGAGTATACTTTATAAGTCAAAAAAAAGGACACATAGCAAATAAATGCAAAAATAGAAGAGTAACAATAAAACAAGTATGGGTTCAAAAAGGTTCAATGCATATAACATGAACCAGTATACTAACTGTAACATCTGCTCCAAACACTTTTATTTTTATGATGACGTTGTTACCATTATTGTTGTTAGTATTATTTTCAGGATGCTAAGTATGATTTATTAAGGAGTTAGAATGGACATTTTTATCATGATATAATCACTTTTGTGATAAAAGAATAAAATTGGAAATTTGGTAAGGAAGGGTAAAATAGTAATTTTACCATGAAGGGGAAAATTGATTTAATTCTCTTATTTCATGAAGTTACATCAAAGGACTCTTATTATTTTCATTTAAGAGAGAAGAAGAATCTAGTTATGTTCTTTTGTTGTCAAGAAGACAATTTTCCTTGAGAAGGGTAAAATTGTAATTTTACCCTAAGGGCATATGAATAAATTTACATGATATAGAAATTTTAGTTTTTATTTTAATTATTTCAAGAAAAATAGAAATTTGAAATCCTTGTCTAACTATGCTTCAAAGAAGAAAGAAAAAGGGTGAAATGATAATTTTTGGCATAGGGGCAAAATTGTAATTTTGATAAAATAAGGATAAATTAGTAAAATCACAAAAATAAGTTTTATAAAATCTTATTTAAGTGATTTTTATGCCATGAGGCCGAAAAGGGTGAAAATTGGAGTAAAAATGGCCAATTTGGATTTAATGGAAAAATGACACTTTTCTTAGGGACTAAATTGTAATTTTTGAAAAGTTGAGGGACCACTATGAAATTTTAAAATTCTTGAAGGGCAGAACAATCCCAGCCCATGGAAGTTGCATAAAATTACATCCTTAAGGAGAGACAATGCCATTGTTGAAAAAGAGAAGAAAAAGGGATAAATTGGACATTTTTACACTAATGGCATTTTTGTAAATAATCTAAAGTCTATATTTCAGCCTTCTTCTTCCTCCATATGCTAGAAGTTTCGTGAAAGGTGAAGAAGGAGAGAGAAGGCTGAATTGCTTCATAGCTTTGAAGAAGGAGGAGTTCTCACCAAAACAACTTGGAAATTACACTTTTATAGGTTTTTCAAGGTAGCTAAACAAACCTATGCCATTCTTTTCTTGTTTTATGGTGTGTTTATTGTGTTTTCAATTTTCAAGAATGATGGCTATTTCTCTCTCTACATTTTTATGGTGGATTTGCATGCTTGGGTTTGAAATATGTTGAAAACAACTTGTGTTTATGATTATAGACATGTTGGATTGTATGGAAACTCATGAAATGGTAAATTTTCATAGATGGAACTTTGATTTTGCCAAACCCTAACTTGTACCAAGGTTGAGTTTGTGTTTGTTAGAGTGAGAAAATGGTATTTTTGCATGGTTTTTGCATGAATGTTGTGGTATTGTAAGTAAAGTGATGAAACCACTCCATTTAGCTTGATTTCTCCTCTTGGCCGAATGCTAGGGTTTGGAATGGTGATGAATTTTGGCAAAATTTTATGTTAGAAAGAGTGAGAGAAAGTGTTAGAAAATGGTAAGAGAGAGAAAGTCTAGTTAGATTTGCATTTAGGTACTTTTTCCATTGTCTAGCTTCACAAGTACCCAAACAAATGTGCTTTAGTCACCTTAGCCAAATGAGTGCATATGAATGGTGCTGAATTTACTCTTGAAAAATGACTGAGAAACTATATAAGTTTAGTTCCAAGAAAGGAAGAGAGAGAAAATTATGGCAATTTATGTTTCAAGCAATGTTGCCAATTTAAAGTCTTACTTTTTCACTTTAAAAGTGTGCCTAAAAATGTGAAATTGTGGGATTAGATGTGTGATCATGTTTGGCATGAAAAATAAGCTAGAAAAACATGAAAAAGAATAGCCTAAAGTGCACTTACCTAATTTTTAGGTGTGAGAAAGTGTTAGGCATAATTATGGAAATTGTCACCATAATGTTCAATTAATGGGAATAAGGCTAGAAATGTGCCAAAAGGGTTAGAAATGCAAAGTATTCATCTTCATTCTACCTTGGCCGAATACTATGTGAAATTTTTCCTAGAGCGGCTAAATTTATGAATGAGTTGGGAATAGCATAAGGTGCCATCTAAATGGCCTATGTTAAGGGAAAAAAGACCAAAAGATGTAAGGGTCAAGAAGGAATGAATATTAGCATACATTTTGCCATAAATAGTAAAATGTTTAAATTCATGCAAAAGTGATTGAATGGTAAAGAATTCTTGATGTAATTGTGAATGTCAAAGTAAAGACCAAAGGAGGAATGATCTGGTGAATACCTCCTGAGACTAAAAGCCTGTGAAGGAATGATCTGATGTATACCTTCCAGGGAAGTTACCTTGAGGGGAATGATCTGGTGTAAATCCTCAAGGAATTAAAATGTAGGAGGAATGATCTCATGTATACCTCCAAAAGCATAGTTATATGGGAAGGAATGATCTGGTGTATACCTTCCCAGAGTTGAGTTTTATTACCTGTTATGATGTGTATTGCAAAGATGTGGCTTATGTGAATATGATTAGGATATTTAAGCATTGAATGCTTGTATTCCATTCCATGAATGATTTAATTGGCTGTATATCTCATATCTATAGATTCATATACACATATTTTCATAATAAGTCATACCCAGGTATCTATGTGAAAAGAGTTTTGAAACTAAATTGAATGTAGAGTTGTTTTCTATATTATTACAGTGGTACATGTCAGTTTTTTTAAAATAAATTGGCTTGTTTAACTACTGGGAATATATTTCTCATTATTGGACTGATATGTATCAGATGCCTAGATACTGCCTAATCATGAAGGTTGAACTAGCAATAGTGGAAATTCCCTTTTTGGGAACTTTCACTATTATCAAGGATGTTTATGTTATAACTGTTTTTGAATTTCCCCTGGAGTAGATAAGCACTCAAATATGTAGCTATAGCCCGATCATTTTGGAGTCTTAATTCTGCATGTTCTTTTTGGGTTGAAATTAAGACTGATATTTTTGACTGTATATAGAAGGTAAAAAGGGCAGATGTATAGGGATATGTGAAGGACCTATTCACCCACGATATTTTGTAAAAGGAGTATGAGTGGCAGGCTTGTTGTCTCCTTACTCCTTATAGATGGGTACTTCATCTATCCCAGTATATGTATACAAATGATATACCAAACAGTTATTATAATGTATGTATATCAGAAAAGATTTTATATACTCTGTTGTAATGTTTGTTATTTTAAATTCCGCTGTGCCAAAGCATGTTTACTTGAGCAATAGAACCTAGACCTAATTGCATAATAAATTATGATGGATTAAATGCTCAGGAGGAATAAATAGAATTAAAGACTAAGAATAATATAACCACTTATCTTAATAAGCATTATGACGTTGTTAAGATAAGATAAAAGGTGTTACACTAACACTAGTAGGACCTAAAAAGCGATTGAGTACGTAAAATGATTTCATGAAACAGGTATGCCTCAAGGTCAACATTGGAAAGGAACAGTGGTTTCTTGATTCAAGATGCTCTAGACACATGACAAGTGATGCATCAAACTTCCTATCATTTATTTCCAAGAATCTTGGAATAGTAACTTTTGGTGACAACAATAAGGGTAAGATCATTGGAATAGGTAAAGTAAGTGTAGATCCCTCCTTCACTATTAATGATGTCTATTTGGTTGATGGTTTAAAGTATAATTTTCTAAGAATTAGCCAATTCTATGACATAAAGTCTCATTTGTTTTGTCAAAATGTTCTATTCATGAAAAAGGCAGTGACGATCTTTTATTTGAAGGAAAAAGGCATAATAATGTCTACATTCTTGAAAATATTTCACTATCATCTCACAGATACCTAACATCAACTGAGGATGTAGGTTGGATATGTCATAAGAGGTTAGGTCATGTTAGCATGGATATACTATCAAAACTGTCAAAAAAGAGCTGGTTAATGGTTTACCAACTGTGAAATATGAAAAGAACAAAATATGTGATGCATGTCAAAAGGGTAAACAAACAAGAACATCACTCAAATAGAAAGAGTATGCTTCAACCAGTAAACCTAAATTTATTTGGTCCTCTAAGAACAAGAAATCTAAGTAGCAAATACTATGGCATGATGGTTGTAGATGATTATTCAAGATATACTTGGGTTTTAGTTCTTGCTTTAAAGGGTGATTGCTTTGAAAACTTTAAAATATGCAACAAAATTCAAAATGAAAAAGGATATGTTATAAAAAGAATTAGAAGTGATCATGGAAAAGAATTTGAAAATAAGCCATTTGAAGATTATTGTAATAATAAAGTAATTAGCCATAAATTTTTAGCACCTAGAACACCTCAACAAAATGGTGTTGTTGAAAGGAAAAATAGATCTCTTTTAGATATGGCTAGGACTATGTTATATGAAAAAAATCTTCCTAAAAATCTCTGGGCGAAAGTAGTAAACAATGTATGCTATGTACTGAATAGGTGTACCATTAGATCAATGTTAAAGAAAACACCTTATGAATTATGGAAGGGTAGAAAACCTAATGTAAGCTACTTCAGGGCATTTGGTTGTAGGTGCTTTAAATTAACAATAAAGAAAACTTAGGAAAATTGGATGATAAAGCTGATGAAGGTATTTTTGATGGCTACTCTACCACTAGCAAAACATATCGAGTATACAATAAGAAAACTTTAACGATTGAGGAAAGTGTTCATATTGCTTTTGATGAAACTAATTCTCAAAATGTAAGAAACCAGACAGATGAGGAAAAGGAACCTATTTACTGTAATAACCCATAATTTAATTAGTCTAAATTAATGGTATTTAATTAAAGGAATGGAATTAATGGTGTCATTAATTCCTTAGTATGAATTTCTAGCTTACATAATTTAATGGGTTAAATAGTTATATTAAAAGTAAACTTGCAAAAATTTTTAATGCTTAAAATTAATTCTTGAATTTCTTTTATTACCTAGACTAAATGCTAAGAAAGAAGCAAAGCAAGATGTTACTATTTAAACATGTGTATGAGAGTGCCATGCATGAAAGGAGGGAATGGAAATTTAATTTGTAAGCATGGGAAACAAGGAAGCCACGTGAAGTTGCAAAGGAAAGGAGACTAAAAGCATTCTTCAATTTTTTTTATATATATGCATGGCTTTCATGTGAAAAGGGAGAAGGAGAAGTAAGATGCAACAATATATATATCCATATATATGTGTGTCACGTGAACAAAGGGAAAAACTAGCATAAAAACCAATTCTCCCTTTCTTCTTGGATGCCACATGTGAGGAAAAGGGGTGGCAAGTGTACAATAATTAAAAAAAAAAGGAGTGCAGGACTTTTTCTTTGTTTTTGATTGCTTGTGAGAGTGGACAAACCTACACTTGCAAGGAAAAGAAACACCAAGGTAACAAGTCAACCAATTAGGTGCAGAATTTTTTTTTAGTAAAATATGCACATGGGAACATGAGAGACATGAAAACATGGCAAGGAGGAAGAATTCTAAATGGTGCAGAGTTTTTTTATGAAAGGGACACAAGGAGCTTCACGTGAAGAAGGGAATTTTGGTTAGGAAGACTAGACAAAAGGTGCAACATTTTTTCATGATATGGCCGAATGAATTAAGGAGGAAAAGAGAGAATAGAAAAAGAAAAAAAAAAAAGAAATACCAAGGTTGTTTGTGAAAGTGGGAAATCTAAACTTGCAAGAAAAATAATTACCAAGTGTGCAAGCAAAGACAAAGTGTACTTGCAAGTACACTTTGTGCAAACAATATATATATATGATTGGAAAAGGTGTGCAAAATTTTTGCAAAGAAACCCACACACACACCCATTCACACGCCACCTAGGCCAAAAGAGACAAAAGGGAATTGAAAATTGGTTTTTATATGCCACAAACCACATGTGAAGTGGAAGGCTTCATGCACATAACCTATAGACAATAAAAGAAAAGAGAGAGGGCAGCCTTTTCCTTGGCTTGGACGAAAGGAAATGAGAAAAGAGGAAGGAGAGGTAGCATGAGATATAGGCACCCACGTGAGAGAAATTTTGCATGAAGGAGAAGAGAAAAAGGGAGAGAGAGTATGCAGCTTTTAATCAAAAAATAGGGAAATGGAATTTGGAAATATTATTATTAAAAGAATGCATACACACGCCACATAAGAAAGAGGTAAAGGAGTGGGAAATTTCTTGTGTGGAAGGGGAATACCACACTCACGCGTGAAGAGAGGGAGGAGAAGAAATTCGTCCCTTTCATATAACCTACACATGCACATGTGAGGAAAGGGAAGCAAGGAAGAAGAGAAAACAAAAGAGAAGAAAGGAAGGGAAAAAGAGAGAGCAAAGGAATCAAGGTAGGTTGGCAATTTATTAAATTCTTATTCCATGATTGAGTATGCATGTTCAATGATATAGCTTTCATGGAATTTGAACCCATGTCTACACTCTTGATTTAGAAAAACTTAATGGATCTTGCATGATAAATATGGAAGGTAGCTAATGCTAATCCCTAAATTATTGTTTTCTTAAGATCATGAGAGGACTTAGATTTAGAAATTTATTTAATGGTTTGGTTAGCTTGGTTTACTATTCTTAATATTGTAGTGGACTTGTTAATTCCATGATGAAATTAATGGGGTTATTGAACATTTATGATTGCTAATAAAAATGCATGAGATTATGGGAAATAATTGATTAAGTTAGTATTGGAAATTATTGTTATGATCAACTATGAGAATAAGTAATGATGAACACTATTATGATTAATTTGATTTTTGGGTGTTGAGACCAATGAGAATGACCATGGATAGAAAGAACATTATTATGGAAATTAATAGAATTTTTAGAAAGAAAATACATATATTGGAATTAATCCCCAAGCAAAGGAAATTATTAGGAAAATTTTGGAATTTTTAGAAGAAAAATATACATGGGAATTAATTTCTAAGCAAAGGAAATTATTATGAAAGTGGTTAGAATTTTTAGAAAGAAAATATATGCATTAGAATTGATTTATAAGAAAAAGAAATTATTAAGAAAATTATTAGAACTTGTAGAAATAAAATGTATAATAGAACTAATTCCAAGAAAGAGAAAATTAGTATACTAGCATTTTTAGAAAGAGAATATACATTGGAAATTGATTTCCAAGCAAAGGAAATTATTACGAATTATTATTAAAGTTATTGAAATGTTAGAAGGAAAAATGCACATTGGAATTAATTTCCAAGAAAGGAAATTAATATTGAGATTATTAGAATTTTGTGAGAAAATGTACCTTAGAAATTGTTTCTAAGAAAAATAAAAATTATACCTTAATATTGAATTCTTCATAAGAAATGTTAGAGGTGGCCCAACGCCCACATAATGCCAAGTGTACACCAATGACCTATTGAGGCGTGGTCGAAGGTGTTCCACATGAGTGACCTAGAGAGGTGTGGCCGAAAGTGCTCCATACCCATGATCTAGTGTCCCGATGATATTATGTATGTGGCTGAGTGTCCACGATTTACGAGGTGTGGCCAAAGGTGCTCCACACGGGTGGCCTAGCGAGGCGTGGTTGAAGGTGCTCTATGCCCATAACCTAGTGCTCACGATTACGCTCTATATGTGGTCGAGTGTCTACGATTTACGAGGTGTGGCCAAAGGTGCTCCACACGGGCGGCCTAGCGAGGCATGGCAGAAGGTGCTCTATGCCGATAACCTAGTGCTCGCGATTACGCTATATACGTGGTCGAGTGTCCACGAATTACGAGGTGTGACTGAAGGTGTTCTACACAGGTGACCTAGGGAGGTGTGGCCGAAGGTGCTCCACACCCGTGACCTAGTGTTCACATAACACACATAAACACTATAATAATTCTGTAATAAACTGATAAGCTTATGAGAATACGTGTTATTTGAAAAAGATATCTAATCTTCATTAACTTTTAAATTTATCATGCAATGATTGCCAATTTACAGTTATGTGTAATATTACGCCTAAAATCAAGGATGTAGATTGAATGTTCTCGTGCTTTCACCCTGGTACATATTAGTTTCTTTTAAAATATGAATTGTTGAGCTACTGAGAAACTTTTGTTTCTCATTTATGTGCTAATATGTATAAGATATGGACGCGTAGTAGGGCCGCAAGGTAGCAATCTCTTTTTGATTGAGTATGATTATTTTTGTAATCCCCTATTTTGGGTCTTAGCTAGATCAGATTTAGAATATAACAATATTTTGACTGTATACATGAGATGTATTTGGGATATACAGGGAAAATAGATATCTGAAGGACCAAACCATCCTTTATTTATACGGGAGTCTGAGTGACAGACCTGTTGTCTCCTGACTTATGATGGTCAGGTACTTCATATATCCAGGGATGTGACTTATCAGCATGTAATAGAAATTATTGGACTTGTATTTATTCAAATTACATGAAGGTTTTTAATTTTTGCTGTGTAGTGTACTATTTTTATTCCGCTGTGCATGTAAGTTTTTATTCTGAGCAAAAGATCCCGAACCTAATTTTCTTAATATAATTGAATGTTATAACTGCTCAGACACTAATCAAATCAAGGATAAGGATAATGTACTGAACCTATCTCTTGATATCAAAGTTAAAAATAAGACTAGATAGGGGCGTTACATTTACAATAGACATGCAAGGGAGCATGAGCCTTATATCTTAGAGGAACCTCACTTAGAATAAAGTATAGCTAAAGTAACAATTGATGAACAGGACCCTATAGGTGATCAAAGAGACAACACATGGTAACTAGACAGAGGAAATTTTCTAAGAGAATGGAGACACTCATCTACCTACCCAATGGAATACATTCTTGGAGATACTTAGAAAGGAATGAGAACAAGATCATATTTTAAAAGCATGAACCACATGGCATTCATGTCTCAACTTGAACCAAAGAATGTTGAAGAACCTCTCATGGATGACAACTGGATCATAGCTATGCAGGAAGAGCTTAATCAATTTGAAAGAAATAAAGTATGTACATTAGTTCTTACTACAAAAGATCAGTCAATCATTGGTACAAATGGGTATTCAAGAATAAACTAGATGAGGTTGGTAAGGTTGTAAGAAACAAGGCCAAACTAGTGGCTTAGGGATATAATCAACAAGAAGGTATTGATTTCGAAGAAACCTTTGCTCCAGTAGCTAGACTAGAATCAATTAGAATTTTACTAGCATTTTACATGCTCAATGAATTTCAAATTATATCAAATGGATGTCAAAAAAGAATTTTTAAATAGATATTTACATGAGGATGTTTTTGTAAAACAACCACCTGATTTTGAAAGTTTTGATAATCCTAATCATGTTTACAAACTTAAAAAAGCTTTATATGGTCTTAAGAAGGCTCCTAAGGCCTGGTATGAGAGGTTAAGTCTACTTTTAACTGAAAATGGTTTTATGAAAGGAAAAATAGACACCACACTCTTTACAAAATCATCTAGAAAAGACATCCTTATAATTCAAATCTATGTAGATGATATTGTGTTTGGCTTTACTAATGAAAATTTGTGTAAGGAATTCTTCAAGCTAATGACTAGTGAATTTGAGATGAGTATAATGGGGAAGATGTCATTTTTCCTTGGGCTTCAAGTAAAACAATCCAAAGAAGGAACCTTCATCTATCAAGAAAAATACACTAGAGAGCTATTAAAGAGATTTAGGATGGAGAACTCCAAAGAAATCAATACACCAATGAGCACATCCACTAAACTTGATAAAGATGAGAATGGCAAGTCAGTGAATCAAAAGTTGTATAGAGGTATGATAAGTTCCTTATTGTACTTAACAGCTAGTAGTCCAAATATAATGTTTGTTGTATGTTTGTGTGCTAGATTTTAGGCTAATCCTAAAGAAGCTCATCTTACTGCATTAAAAAGAATTTTTAAATATTTAGTAGGCACAAAATCTCTTGGCTTATGGTATCCTAAAGATAATACTTGTGATCTGATTGGTTATTCGGATGTTGATTTTGGTGGGTACAAACTTGATAGAAAAAGTACTAGTGGTACATGTCAATTTTTGGGTCATTGTCTAGTATCATGACATAAAAAGAAACAGACTTCAATTGCTTTGTTTATGCTGAGGCAGAATACATTGCAGCAAGAAGTTGTTGTGCTCAAATTTTATGGATGACTCAACAATTGAAAGACTATAGTTTAAATTTTGATCATGTACCTATCAAATGTGACAATACTAGTGCAATTAACCTTTCTAAAAATCCAATTCAAAATTCAAGAACAAAGCACATTGAAATAAGACACCATTTTCTAAGAGATCACATACAAAAGGGAGGCATAGTTCTAGAATTTGTATCTAGTGAAAGACAATTGGTTGATATCTTTACAAAATCATTAAGTTCAGAAATTTTTTGTAACATCAGGTGAGAACTAGGATTAACCAACCAAGGAGAGTGCTCTTTATGATTAATGTTTTAAAGGTTAATGCTGATAACTAAAAAGCTCTTAATCGTATGAAAAACTGCATTTCCCACTCAAACCATGCATCAATTAAACTTGCCAGACACTTCCTCTTCATCATTGCACGCTTGCTTTGCATTTACTCTTCCCTCTCCACTAAAGCCAAAATCCTCTCCACTCTCACATCCTCTCTCCCATGATTTCTAATTTGTGTTCTCTCAGCCTAATAAAAATTGAAACCATCCTATTTCTCTCAAAATTCCTAAACACTCCCACAACACTTGCCACTTATTCCCTGTGTTCTTTCCTTTCTCTCTTGACATCATGAGCTTATATTCTCTTCACACTCAAATCTCGATGGCATAAAAAACAATAGTAAAAAGAAAGAGCTCTGAGTCATCTATGGCTCTAGGATCTAAAAGAGAACGAATTAAAAAAGCTAAGACCTTTGACAAAGAAGAGGCAAAGTGAAGGTTCTTAGAAGACTTTTAGCATAGAAACATTTGCCTTTGACTTTTTTCATTTCTGATGGACCGATGTGTTTTGAGATGTTAAATGGTGTTGGGTGGAAAAACTACTTAGAGCTTAAGGAGCTAGTATACCCTGTTCTAGTTAAGGAATTTTTCTCTAACCTAGTATTTGAGGAAGATGATGAGCCAATAGGTCACTCTCTTTAGAGGGGGAGTAGGATTCATTTAGGTTGTGAGTATTTGAACTTTATTATTCAATGTCCAAATGAAGGGATCAAGAGATTCTCTAGCCACACTGAGATAATATTTGAAGGTTACTCTTATGCCTCAACCTGTTTCCTCACCAGTGCACCCTGCTCCTTAGACAAAACCTCATATTTTGCCTTAAACTCAGCCTAGTTCTCCTCAGCCTATTCCAGAACCACACTCTATCCCTCAGACCTCCATTGTACAAGAGACCCAATCAGCAATTGTCTTTACATTACAAGGCGTCCATCAAGAGCTGACAACAATGAAGGAAATGCTAAGGAGCATCCTACTTGAGATCACTCGCAATTCATACTCCTCTCCATCACCACAGTGATGTGTGCTACCAATACAACTACACCTAAGGCAATGAACCTATCAATGCAGTCTAGTGCAATGGTGAGTACCCATCATTCCTATGGGAATGAAAAATCTCAGAGTTACTACTTATTCTCTGTTATCTAGCCTAAAATTCAAAGTGATTGATTTTTAAATAATACTAATAATTAACTAAGTGCAATAAATAATAACTAGCGACAAGGAATGAAAGAGAATATACCGAGGCAAGAAAAGCAAATCCATTGGGAACCTGTACTAGTTGGCAAATACATGAATAGTATTGGACCATTGAATCTAATGATGCTACTTGTGAATGGATTCTAAACCAAATTCAACTTCACTGTCGTTACAATTGAATTTCTTAAACTTAAGAACTTATCATGCGAAAGTCTTCCTCATGAATGATTTTAGATTAACGTAATTGTTTAAATCCACTACTATTAAGGGTTGTAAGATGTTTACATCTTAATCCAGCTATTAATTAACCTTATCTTTAAGCAAAAATTAACTGTTCTCTGCGATTAGGTTCTAATTTCAATTATCATCTCTTGATCTCAAAAAAAAATCTAATTAGCATTCAGAATGATGTCTCATAATAAAAACTTGAACAATACATGCATAATAGTAAAGAAGATCATAGCATCAAAATCAATATCCATACAAATTAAAATAGAATACCAACACAATCAGGAACCTTAACAGATTTTACAAATTTAGCCACACATAACAATAGGAAATTTTATCAGATAATCCATTAGATAATCAATTAAACAGTAAATAAAAATAGTAGAAATTATGCAAGCCCTGTCTTCTCAAATGCCTAATAGTCACTGTACAAAATGGTTGTCAGAAAACCATTGAAAAAGGATCAAAAAACTGTCAGAAAATTTAGATTTTTGGACTTCCCAATGAAGCCTTCATGGGTTGAGTTGCAAAATGGGTCGAATCTTGAGTTCTTGAGTACTCAACAAAAAATAGTTGCAATGGCGGTCAGAGAGCAGGCAGAAGGTTGCAGACAAGGCACTGAGCTACAAATGAGTGATTTTCAGTGGCAGCTCAGACGGACAACGTCGGACAAGTCACGAAATCACAATTGGATCGCTTCTCGGGTCCATCTCGAATCTTTTGATCTGTCACATTGCTGTGGCTGGCGAACTGAGGGAAGGTCACAATTGAGTTGCTTGAAGTTAGAGGAATGGCCACAGACAGTGGGTCTGCCTGAAAATACTGCAAAATGGTCGCGATGTGCACGGATCTTCTTCTCGAATCGCGTGGGTTTGTCACCGAAACTCTATGATTTTACAGCTTTCTGTGGCTAAAGCCAATGGCAGTGTCCCGCTTGTCGTCCCCTATCACCGGCACACTGTTGTGCCACCACAGAGCTCTGCCCAGGCTCTCTAAAATCTCAGTTCTTCTCTCCTTCTAGCATGATCCATTTTCTTTTTCTCTTAAATGCATGACTCCCTTTCTCAAAACGCGATGCACACTCCTCTAGCCCAATACAAGGCCCAATAAGGCATTAGCTCGGCCCAATAAGTAAAATTGGCCCAAATGGTCTATTTTGGGTGCTCTAAAGGCTGTCCAGGCCCAAAATTACTCTATTTTTCTGATGATGACTTGATAAAATGCCTGAAAATGAAAAGGATACAAACTTAGGTGATTGTTAGAATAAAATTACATAAAATATTCATAAAATAGACAAATAACATCAACCAAATATGTATAGCATAAGGCACATCACATACCTATCAGGATTTTCATCTTGTTTTAATGTACTTTGGATGATGTTTAATTACCTTTTTTTCTGGACTGATTTCACTAACTCTCTGTTTAATTATGGATTGTTATCTTGAATAGTTTAGAATTCACTTGATCTTTTGCTTGCACTTGATTTTGTATGCCTGCGCCTGATCTTGCAATATTTGTGCTTCCAATTCTCCTTCTAAATATTCTGTGGAACATTTTTTTGTGCCTAAATTGTACTTTATTTTTTGATAATGTCAAAGGGGGAGAAAGTATTGGTTTGGTGTGCGTAATATTTTTGACATGATTGGTAGTTGTGGTTTGGTTGTGGAAAATTTTTGTGTGCCTTGATCAATATTATTGCTGCTAACTGATCATTACTAATGAATTTCATGATGGAGTATTTTTCACATTTTCTTTCTCATACTTTAATCCATGCATCTATTGAGGGGGAGTTCATATATTATAGGGAAAATTAATCAAAAATTCAATTTGAAAACAATTTTGCCATTATCAAAAAGGAGAGAATGTTGGAACATGTTAAAAATAATTATTTTTTGATTAATGAAAAATTGTTTTCAATAAAATAGGTCAGTCGTTAGAAATATTGAAAAGGGCCTAATGTTTTCTGGTCAATAATTTACCAAAAGGCCTAATGTTTTCTGGTCAATCTTAGTTGGCCTAATATTTTTAAAATATTAAAGACCTATGTTTTGAATGTAACACCTTATAATTTTAATTAGTCTAAATTTATGTTCTTTAATTTATTGGTTAAAAATTGCTTGTGTAATTTGGTATTCAAAACAAATATGCTCTCAATTTGTAAGATATTTGATTTAGATTACCTTTCCCATTTTAGCCGAATTAAGGACGGAAAGAAAAGTGTGGCATGGCAAAAATATTTGGAGGTACACGGCCACATAGATAAAGGGATAGGCAAGATAGGATGCAATATTTAAAATATATGCATGTGTGTGTATACGTGCAAGTGGGAAAGGAAAGAGTGTAACAAATATATATATGTTCACACGGCTAGGAACATGGAGATTTCAAGAATGCATGCACACGTGAAAAATGGGAGGAAGGCACATGTGCAATTGGTAGAGAATAGGAGTTTTAGGTTTTATACATATACACCTACATGGCCAAGCCAAAGAGGAGAAAGGAAAGAAGGATAAAGCACTCCAAAAACATATATATATATAAAGGTATGTGTGCAAGTAAGAAAGGCAAGTGGCATTAAACCTTCTTCCTTCCTTTTGGCCTTAATCTCAAATGGCCAATGGGTAATAAGAGAATGGCAATGGACAAAAGATTGCACTTGGTGACATGGGAGGTTGTGAAAATATAATTAAGAAAGGGAAACAAAAAGTGCAGCATTTAATTAAAAGTAAAACCATGTATAAATGCATTCTTTCCTTCCTTACGTGACTGAACAGGCTAGGGAAAAGAGTGCATAAATTTTTACAAAGAATGCAAAGAGGGAAATGTGTAATGCAAGCTTTTCCCTCGCTCCTTTAGCTTGTTTTAGTAGCTAACCTAAGCTTGCAAGGAAGCACAATTTTTTAAGAAAAGAGAAGTGTAGCGTGAATTAAGGAGAAGTAAACGAAAGATTGCAAGGAAAGGAATAATAATTAGGAAAGGAACAAGGTGCAGAATTTGTAGTGATATACATATGAGTGTGCATTCTAAGGTGTAAGCATACGGGAAGTGAAGAGGAAGCAAGTGCCAAGTTGTGTAAAAGAAACTATGCACATATAGGTACTGTTGGAGAGGAGGATGGAAGAAAGAGAGAATGCTAGCATGAAATTTTCTTCCTAGGTGTGAGTAAGTGCAAGTGGAGTGTAAACGAAGCAAAGTGTACTTAAAAGTACACATGTGGCAATTGAATAAGAAGAAATTTTACCAAGGTGGCGTGACAAGCAAGTAAGAAAAATTTCAAGTAAATGGGGGAGAAGGGCTGACTAAGGATGCACAAAAAAACCACACATGAGGGAGGGCTCCTTATTAATAATAATAGTAATTACCTTAGGAGAAGGAGTAAACAAAACATGTGAGGGATAGAGAAAAAATGTGTAATAACCGAAAATGTTTTTAAAAGATAAAATCAAAATTTTAACACCAATTCCATTTAAACTAAGCCTGGCACGATTTTTGAGGATGACGGTTTGAATCGGGAAGTGATTTGAAGTCAGAAACATAATTGAATGGAAAGAAACGTGATCTGGCGATCAGGAACTGACAGAAAAAGTTTTGTACTTCAGTTTCACTGACGGAGGCCAAAATATTTACATGGGAACTCATGCCAACGTCTGGATGGAAGCCGACATCCTCAAGTTTCCCCGAGTGGTCCGAAAAAAGTTAGAATCACCCCCGAAAGCTTTAAATTTTTCGAAACCCCGCCATTTGGTGCATTTTCTCTCTCTCCTCACTCTATTTTCTCTCTCCTCTCTCTCCTCCTTCCTCCACCGTGCGCCGCCACCTGAGCCACCGTAAGCCACTACCTGGCATACCAATTGACTCCCCTCGCCACCCTTAACCTCCAGTAGCCACCCACAGCCACCAACGGCCGCCAGCACCGCCAGAAAACACCGTTTTCATCCTCCGTCGTGTGGGATTTTTGCCAGCTGAGATTGCCACCGTCTGCCACCGTTCGCCGCCACCGCCACCACCAGCGTGTAGCCTGAGATGCTAGCTTCCTCCACTAGCTTGCCGACGCTGAACGGAGGTCTGACGCGCCCGAATCGAGACATTTTTCGTCCGTCGTGCGTCATTTTTTGTGGCCGAAAAATGCCATCTAAACGGTCGTGAATAGCCGCGCCTCCACCATATTCGGACTCCTCGTCTTGCGGGCTTCACCGTGGTGAAAATTTCAAGGCCAACCGCACCCCTCTGCCATGCACCACCATACTTCGCCGTGCACCGCCGTGCACCGATGTGTGCCACCGTGCCAGAGAATCTGAATATACACCGGGAGACACCGAGACCACCCCGGGACAAATTTCCATTATCCAAAAACACTGGTAAGGTCTGATTCCCCAAAAACTAAAGAATTTTGATTGAATTAGCTGCCAAACGCAATTAAGAAATAAATTGACCTAAGTAATAGGGTAATCAGACTTAGAATCGTAAAACGAATGACGTGACGAGCTTAAATATCCAAATGTCCAGGGAATTAAATTGGCTCGAAATCTAGGATTTCGTGAAGTTCTGAATTGATTCGGAGTAACAGGAGACCAGGTAGGATGATTTATATTTTTCGAGTTCTAGATTTGACCTAGTGAATACCTGAATAATTAGATTTAATTGCATGGATTTACGTGCTACTTTCGATGGACTAAATTGCATGCCTGTGTGCTGAATATCCCAATTGCATGTTAGACATTTTTTTTTATCGAGTTTAGATGCCCTTAGGACGAATTTACTTAGGGTAGGGTACTTGATAGCCGGTATGGGATGGCCGTTAAGTATCCCGAGTACAGGAAGTTTTTAAATGATATTGTTTTTATCCGATTGCTCAGATCTTTGCGTTAGGGATCACGCGATAAATCAGGACGACCCTAAGAAAGGTTTAAGGAGTATAAAGGGAGATAACCTAAATGGAAAAATGTTGTGATTTAGGCGTAATACCCTAGAACCTTGAGGAATAGCTGACCGTGAGCATGTGAGTTCAAATAGACTGTATGAGGATGAGAATTGGCATATGTGCACATGCTAGGGGATGCCTTAGATGTTGATTCTCACCCGTTCCTTGAGTGGGTGATTGGTGTTACGGATCACACTCACAATATAGGCGAGATTTGGGTGATTGGTGTTACGGATCACACCCAACGATAAGAGAGGTAATCTCTCTAGATAACATGCAATTGGACGATTTTAGATTTGGTCACAGAGGACTTGTGACCAAGATGAATTTAGATACACTGGGCATGAGATTTAACCTGATTTCTATGACTGATTTTCAAAGAAATGGATTTTTTTGATTATAAACATTTGCCGCGATTTCCATGTGATAAATTGATTTTAAAGAAAAGGTATTTCACGGCTTTTGAACTGATTTCAGGAAGTTATTTTCAGTGCTTGCACCGCTGAGTATTCAACCAGATTTTGAACTGTAAACTTGTGAATTTAAGTTGGAATTTATATGAATGCATGATATGATGTATATATGGATTTCAGTTTTTATTCCAGAGTAATTTATGATGTATGTATGTATAATTAGTACAACTGCATATGAATTAGGGTTGAACGGAATCTGAATGGACAATGGGAAGTCTATTTGGGTTACGCTCAACCTGTAGCGATCCCCTGACATTCCCACATTGGGAATAACCATTTAGATAAACCCATATGCTTCCGCTAGACAGATAAAGGATTGTGTATATTGTATTAGGGGGTCGTTACAATTATGGTATCAGAGCCCAGTTTTTCGAATCGACTGGTTTAGTGGGCTGGGGATTGTGAATATTCGGGCTTGCAGCTTTAGGGTTTTGATTGATTTAACTCTAGAATGTTAGGACCTGATTTTGAACCAATAAGTAACGGAATGAATTTAATACCTTTCTGATAATTGTTGCTATTCTAACTGATCTGTTTGTCTTCTGTGTCAGATAAATATGGCAGAATCTAGCAGGGATGGCACTCGTAGGCCCAGAGTAAGTCCAAGGCACAGGGACTAGGATGCTTCGGGTAGTGGCAGCATGGAGACTAACGTCGACATGCGAGACATGATGGAATCCATCTGGATGATGGCTGATGCGATGAGAGATCAAGCCACTACCAGTACTAATGTAATGAGACAGCAGTAGGAAGACAGGCAAACCAGAAATGACGGAGCCATTCAGTATGCTAACCCATTGTATCAGGGATGGATTGAGTTTCAGAGAGCAGGTCCATACTCATTTGCAGGTGCCTCTGATCCAACTGTGGTAGAAGCCTAGGTGAAAGATATTGAAAAGATTTTCAGACTGTTGCAGTGTGATGACGAGCAGAAGGTTACATATGCAACATATATGTTGAAAGGCGAAGCAGAACTCTGGTGGACAGGTGCCCAGCAATTGATGGAAAGCAGAGGTATCCCGCTCACCTGGGAATCTTTCAAGAGAGTCTTTATGGACCAGTATATCCCTGAGAGCGTCAAACAATCAAAGGAAGCATAATTTCTGAAGCTTACACAGGGAGGCAGGCCATTTGAGGAGTATTTGAAACAATTTGAAGAATTATCACGATACTCCACCTACCTGCGAATGCACTATGACGAGGCCTGGAAAGCAAAGCAATTAGAAGAAGGCCTAGACTTACCCATGAAGACTCAGCTAGCTACCCTTGAGATTCGAGACTTTGCTACGCTAGTAAATAAGTGCCGAATCCTGAATAAGAATCTGGAGCAGAGACAGGCTCAGAATATGACACAGAGAATAGGGAACCAGCCAAGACCAGCAACCAGAAATCTCAATGTGAGAAGCGGTATGTTTAAACTGCAACCAGGGGCTTCTAGCAGCAGTAGAAGATGACCTGATAATACACCCTGTCCGAAGTGTGGAACTAGACATCCGAATTAGCCTTGCTAGCATCAGACTCCACTTTAGTGTTACAGGTATAGAGGTACAGGACATACGGCCAGATATTGCCCCTCTAGCGAGAGCTAGCAGAGATCTGGTGGCCGAAGACCACAGGCTCCAGGGAGAGTTTTTACTCTGGATGCGACTAATGTCGATAGGTCTTCAGGCTTGATGCAGGGTAGAGGTAAAATTTACAATTTTTCTTTGATAGTATTGTTTGATTCGGGTGCTACGCACTCCTTTATTGCTGATGCATGCGTAGAAAGAATAAAACTACCTGTTCAAACCCTGCCCTGTGACCCATACATATCCACACCTTTGGGAGAAGCCACTATGTCCCCATGTATATGCCTGAATTGCCCCTTAACCATTGAGGATACTTTGTTCATTGTGGACCTAGTGTGTATACCATTAACTGGGATCGACATTATTTTAGGAATGAATTGGTTAACTAAGAATCGGGTCTTATTGAATTGTTCTGAAAGGACAATCACTTATCTGGATAACGTGCCTGTGCGAGGGAGTGATAGGGCTTGTGAGGTAGGTGATATGTCCCTCAATCTCTCTGAGGTAGAGTTACAGGATAGACTAAGCCAAATTCCAATCGATAGTGACTTTTCGGAGGTATTTCCTTTGGAAGTAAGCAAACTGCCACCACCTAGGGAGATAGAGTTCACCATTGACCTGATTCCGGGCGCAGGCCCAACAGCCATGATTCCATATCGTATGGCCCCAGCAGAATTAAGAGAATTAAAAGTCCAAATTGAGGATATGTTAGAGAATGGGTTCATTAGGCCAAGTGTATCGCCATGGGGAGCTCCTGTCTTATTTGTAAAGAAGAAAGACAGGAGTTTGAGATTGTGTATCGATTACCGGCAATTAAACAGGGTGACCATTAAGAATAAATACCCATTACCACGTATTGATGATTTGTTTGATCAGTTGGAAGGCGCGACTGTATTTTCTAAGATAGACTTAAGATCAAGATACCACCAGATTAGGGTTAGAGAGGAGGATATCTCTAAGACAACGTTTAGAACAAGATACGACCACTACGAGTTTCTAGTGATGCCGTTTGGATTGATGAATGCACCAGCTATCTTTATGGATTACATGAACAGGATCTTCAGACCCTATTTAGATCAATTTGTAATGGTATTCATTGATGATATCTTAGTCTATTCCAAGACTCACGAAGAGCATGCCCAGCATCTTAGCACGATGCTACAGATATTGGAAGAGAAGCAATTGTATGCAAAGCTAGAGAAATGTGAGTTTTGGTTAGAAGAAGTGAAATTCTTAGGACACGTGGTTAATGGGGAAGGAATAGCGGTAGACCCAAAGAAGATTGAAGCAGTATTAGATTGGGGTCGACCTAGGACGGTCACCGAGATTAGGAGTTTCCTGGGTTTGGCTGGTTATTATAGGAAATTCATTCAAGGATTTTCTCATATAGCCTTGCCATTAACCCGATTGACTCGGAAAGGGGTAGAATTCGAATGGAGCGAACAGTGTGAGAATAGTTTTCAAACTTTGAAAGAGAAATTGACCATCGCTCCTTTACTAATTATTCCGAAACCCCTAGAACCCTTTACCGTATACACAGATGCATACCTGAGGGGCCTAGGTTGCGTATTGATGCAGGATGGGAAAGTTGTGGCTTATGCATCAAGGCAATTGAAACCTGCAGAGGAAAACTACCCCACCCATGACTTAGAACTAGTTGTTGTAGTATTTTCCCTAAATATTTGGCGACATTACCTGTATGACGTTGTATTTGAGGTGTATAGTGATCATAAGAGCCTTAGGTATTTGTTTGACCAAAAAGAATTGAACATGAGGCAACGTAGGTGGGTAGAATACCTGAAAGATTTTGATTTTGAATTAAAATATCATGCAGGAAAGGCGAATGTCATGGCTGATGCATTAAGCCGAAAGTCACTACAACTATCTAGTTTAATGATTGGTGAGATGAGGTTACTTGAGGATTTTAGGAATCTCAGCCTCAATGTAATCTCATTTTCGCAAAGATTAGTGATGAGTGACTTTTTGATAACCTGCAAGTTGAGAGAACTGATTAGACAAGCCCAACTTGAGGACGAATCCTTGGAAGTATACGCAGACTAACCTGATTTTAGACTAGCACCTGATGGAGTCTTGATGTTTAGAAAGAGGGTAGTGATTCCGAACCATCAAGAGCTAAAGGAAAAAGTGTTAGCAGAGGCCCATAGAAGCCATTACACTATTCACCCCAGTATTTCCAAGATGTATCAGGACCTAAAGAGGAACTTTTGGTGGCCCGGTATGCGGAAGGATATCACGAACTACGTAAATGCCTGTTTAACTTGTCAACAGGTTAAGATAGAACATCAGAAACCCGCAGGGCTACTAAAACCATTGGAGATACCAGAAAGAAAATGGGATCAAATCACTATAGATTTCGTAGTAGGATTACCTAGGACACCAGCAGGATTTGATGCCATTTGGGTAATAGTGGATAGATTGACCAAGTCTGCACACTTTTTACCTGTTAAGGTGCGTTACTCCATAGAGAAATTAGCCGAAGTATACCTTAGAAAAATCGTGAGATTACATGGAATACTGTCAGGTATAGTATCCGATCGAAACCCTAGGTTTACTTCGAGATTCTGGCAATCCCTACAGCAAGCCTTAGGAACCTAACTTAAATTTAGCACAACCTACCATCCTCAGACTGACGAGTAGTCTGAGAGGACTATTCAGACCCTAGAAGACATGTTAAGGGCTTGTGTGCTTGAGTAGAAAGGAAGTTGGGATAAACACCTGCCGTTGATAGAGTTTGCATACAATAACAGTTATCACTCTACCATCGGTTTGAAAACTTATGAGGCTCTGTATGGGAGGAGTTGTAAGTCACCCTTAGGTTGGGTAGAAATAGGGGAGAGTGCACTGTTGGGACCCGAAATTGTACAAGAAACCACTAATCAAATTAAAATGATCAGAAAAAAGATGAGAGTTGCCCAGTAGAGACATTATATGTAAACAAGAGAAGAAGGCCTTTAGAATTTAATGAGGGAGAGCACGTATTTCTGAGAGTGTCCCCCACCACAGGTATCGGTAGACAAGTAAGGACCAAGAAACTAAGCCCTAGATTCCTAGGACCATTCCAAATCTTACAAAGAGTCGGTCCCGTTGCCTACCAAATTGCCTTACCTCCCTATTTGTCCAACCTACATGATGTCTTCCACGTCTCCCAACTTCGTAAATATGTCCAGATCCTGCGCATGTATTAGGGAATCAACTGATAATATTAAAGAAAAATTTGACTTATAAATCTACTCCTGTACAAATCCTTGACTTTAAGACTAAGCAACTTCGAAGTAAAATAATCCCTTTAGTTAAGGTACTTTGGCAGGATGTAGAGTCGCAGGAGATGACGTGGGAGAAAGAAGAAGAGATGAGGCAAAGATACCCAGAACTGTTCACAGGTATGAATTTTGAGGACAAAATTTCTTTTAAGGGGGGGAGAATGTAATAACCAAAAATATTTTTAAAAGATAAAATCGAAATTTTAACACCAATTCCATTTAAACTAAGCCTGACATGATTTTTGAGGATGACGGTTTGAATCGGGAAGCGATTTGAAGTTAGAAACATAATCGAATGGAAAGAAACGCGATCCAAAGATCAGAAAATGACAAAGTTTCGTACTTCAATTTCACTAACGGAGGCCAAAATCTTTTCATGGGAACTCGTGCCAACGTCTGGATGAAAGCCGACATCTTGAAGTTTCCCCGGGTGGTTTGGGAAAAGACAGAATTACCCCCGAAGGTTTTAAATTTCCCGAAACCCCGCCATTTGGTGCATTTTTCTCTTTCTCCCCACTCAATTTTCTCTATCCTCTCTCTCTTCCTTCCTCCACCGCGCGTCGCCACCTGAGCCACCGTGAGCCACCACCTGGCATACCAATCGACTCCCTTTTCCACCCTCAACCTCCACCAACCACCCACGGCCACCAACGGCCGTCAGTGCAATCGAAAAATGCCGTTTTCCTCCTCCATCGCGTGGGATTTTCGCCAGCTGAGATCATCGCCGTCTGCCACCATTGGCCGTCACCGCCACCACCAGCGTGTAGCTTGAGTTGCCAGCTTCCTCTACCAGCTTGTCGACGTTGAACGGAGGTCTGACGTGCCCGGATCGAGACATTTTTCGTCCGTCGTGCGTCATTTTTTGTGGCCAAAAAACATCATCCAAACGGCAGTGAACCGCTGTGCCACTACCATATTCGGACTCCTCATCTTGCGGGCTTCACCGTGGTGTAAATTTTGAGGCCAACCGCACCCCTCCACCGTGCACCGCCGTGTCAGAGAATCTGAATATACACCGGGAGACACCGAGACCACCCTGGGATAAATTTCCATCATCCGACAACACTGGTAAGGTCCGATTCCCCAAAACCTAATGAATTTTAATTGAATTAGCTACCGAACGCAATTAGGAAATAAATTGACCTAAGTAATAGGGTAATCGGGCTTAGAATCATAAAACGAATGACGTGACGAGCTTAAATATCCGTGTAAATGTCCAGGGAATTAAATTGGCTCGAAATCTGGGATTTCATAAAGTTCTGAATTGATTCGGAGCAACAGGAGACCAGGTAGGATGATTTACATTTCCCGAATTCTAGATTTGACCTAGTGAATACCTGAATGATTAGATTTAATTGCATAAATTTACGTGCTGCTTTCGATGGACTAAATTACATGTCTGTGTGCTGAATATCCCAATTGCATGTTAGACGTTTTGTTTATCGAGTTTAGATGCCCTTAGGACGGATTTACTTAGGGTAGGGTACTTAATAGCCGGCATGGGACGACCGTTAAATATCCCGAGTACAGGGAGTTTTTAAATGATATTGTTTTTATCCAATTTATCCTGTACTGCGTTAGGGATCACACGATAAATCAGGACGACCCTAATAAAGGTTTAAGGAGTATAAGGGGGGATAACCTAGACGGGAAAACGTTGTGATTTAGGCGTAATACCCTAGAACCCTGAGGAATAGCCGACCGTGAGCATGTGAGTTCAAATAGAATGTATGAGGATAAAAATTGGCGTATGTGCACATGCTAAGGGATGCCCTAGATGTTGATTCTCACCCGGTCCTTGAGTGGGTGATTGGTGTTACAGATCACACTCACAATATAGGTGAGATTCGGGTGATTGGTGTTACGGATCACACCCAACGATAAGAGAGGTAATCTCTCTAGATGACGTGCAATTGGACGATTTTAGATTTGGTCACAGAGGACTTGTGGCCAAGATGGATTTAGATACACTGGGCATGGGATTTAACCTGATTTTTATGATTGATTTTCAAAGAAATGGATTTTTTTTATTATGAATATTTGCCGCGATTTCCATGTGATAAATTGATTTTAAAGAAAAGGTATTTCATGGCTTTTGAACTGATTTCGGGAAGTTATTTTCGGTGCTTGCACCACTGAGTATTCAACCAGATTTTGAACTGTATTTTGAACTGTAAATTATTCTATTGAAATTTTATATCTCACCTGGTTGTTTACTCAGATGAACAGGAACAGGGACAGGAACTTAGACGTTAGCTGGACGATGACTTGGTGATAAACAAAAGAGAAGCTTAGTCTAGGCTTGAATTGTATATATATGTGTTTATTGATGATGTTGTATATTAGTTCTGTAATTTCTGTTTGCTGTGGTTATTGGACTGGCTGTATATTTGTAAATCAGATGAATATTGTATTTTGGGATACGCTCAAAATACAGGGAAAATCTGCCAAATTTCTGGTAGGGTTTATCGCTGTAAACTTGTGAATTTAAGTTGAAATTTATATGAATACATGATATGATGTATATATGAATTTTAGTTTTCATTCCAGAGTAATTTATTATGTATGTATGTATAATTAGTACAGCTGCATATGAATTAGGGTTGAACAGAATCTGAATGGACAATGGAAAGTCTATTTGGGTTACGCTAAACCTGTAGCGATCCCCTGACATTCCCACATCGGGAATAACCATTTAGATAAACCCATATGCTTTCGCTAGACAGATAAAAGATTGTGTATGTTGTATTAGGGGGTTGTTACATAATGCAGCATGGAAATTGAATTCTTACATGGAAGGGATCACAAGCTACCTAACAAATAAAAAGAAAAATAAAAATTGAAAAGGGAATGGAGTGGCATGAGAGAATGGGATTGGAAATATTATTTTTCTCACGTGGAGGCATGCACACACCACCTAAGTAAGAGAAAAAAAGAGTTGGGAATTTCATTTTATATGCATGCAACCAACGCACATGAAGGAAGAAAAGAAAGAGTGGGAGGAAATTGAAATGGCTTTCTAACATACAACCCACTCACACGACAAAGAGAGAAAAAGAGAGCCCTTTGAAAGAGAGAGTGAAGGTGTGAGGCTAGGTCAAGCTAAGTCCACCTTAGAGCATACACACCCACACATTGGGACAAAGCAAGGAGGAAGGGATTTAGTCTAAGTAAAAGGAAGAAAGGTGTAGAAGGAGACCAAAGGAAGGGCCAAGATCACTTCTTTCTAGTCATCCTTGAGGTAGGTTAACAATTTTTAAGATTGTGTTCCATGCTTTAGTATATGCAATCAACATGTATTTACAAGTTTTCTATGGAACATGATTGTTTCCTACATTCTTGACAAAATGCATGTATATTGGCCAAGCATGTGTGATTGATTGGAATGTGGTTGATGGGATGATATGAATATTGTTGTTCGGAAAGGATTAGGATTAGATAATATTATATTCATGATGAACTATGATTATACATGATAGAAATAGATGGATGCTTTTGAAAACCATGCTTCCTCCATAAAAACTCCCTTTTGGTCAAATAAGAGAGGAAGGTTACACAAAATTGGGTGTGAAATTTTTAGTTATGCTTGGAAAAAAAAATAACCATGGAGGAAAGAAACCTTACCATTTTAATGGTGTTAGATAAGGAATAGAAAAGGGAAATTGAATTGCAAATTAACAAATCTCCCTAGGCCAAGCCCATGGAATTTATTCTTGAAATTTATAAGCAATGCACCATAATATTATTTTTTTAAAAGATGGAAATTTATTACTGAAGTTTATGAGAGATGCATATCGATGTTATTAATTCCCAAGAAAGGAGAATTTATGCACCATAATATTATTTTTAAAAAGATGGGAATTTATTATTGAAGTTTATGAGAGATGCATATCGATGTTATTAATTTTCAAGAAAGGAGAATTTATTTTTGAAGCTATTAGAATTTTTATAAGAAATGTACATTAATATTAATATCCAAAGAAAGGAAAAATTATTCTTGAAGTTATTAGAATTTTTATAAGAGATGTACATTAATATTAATCTCCAAGAAAGGAAAATTTATTATTGAAATTTTTAAAATTTTAAGGAGATGTACACTAGTACTATTTTATAAAATAAAAAAAAGAAGGAAAACTTCCTTTGAGAATTGTTAATGATTTTATAAAAGGTGACCAAGTGTCCATAAGTGCCAAAGTATGCACAACGAATTATAAAGGTGGCCAAGTGTCCACAAGTGCCCAAGTATGCACAGAGAATTATAAAGGGGGCCAAGTGTCCATGAGTGCCCAAGTGTGCACAAAGAATTATAAAGGTGGCAAGTGTCCATGAGTGGCTAAGTGTCCACGAGTGCCCAAGTGTGCACAAAGAATTATAAAGGTGGCCAAGTGTCCACAAGTGTCCAAGTGTGCACAATGATTTTTGAAAGGTGGCCAAGGGTCCTCATAGTGCCCCAGTGTGCACAAAGATTTATAAAGGTGGCCAAGTGTCCACCTAGTGCCCAAGTGTGCACAACTAATGTATAAAGTTAAATTTCAAGAATGATAAGCATAAATGTTTTTGTTAATTTATGATAATGCGTTTTATAGCATGCAAAGATGTTTTACTTGAAAAGAATATTATTTTATCACATTGACATTTAAATTGATCATACATTGCTTGCCAATTTGTATTTATGAAAATGCTATGTCTTTATTTGCAAGAATATATAATTAAATATTTTGGTGCTTGCACCCTGATACATATTAGTTGATTTTAAATTCCAAATTGTTAAGCTATTGAAAAACATACGTTTCTCATTTATATGCTAATATGTATCAGATATGGACAGTTAGTACAGCAGGGAGATAGAAGTTTCATTTTGGTTAAAAGCAAAATTTTTGTAACCCCTGTTGACCCATTGAGCATTTGGCTCTTAAAGATATTTTGATGATAACAAACAAATTGAACCATTTCAGAAAAAATTAAGTCCAAAAGCTCATCAAGGCAAATCAAGAAGAACAAGAATATTAGATAAGGAATTAGGACTTGAAAGTGTAAGAAAATAATGGAAACTTAGCTCAAAATATTTTCCAAAACATCTGAGGTAGCTTTCCAAAGTCTAAGTGGTTTTCCAAATAAAAGCTTTCATTCAAAAAAAAAAACTTCCGCCTAGCAGTCGACTTGCACAATATATTAGTCGATTGATAGATGTAGAGCTTTGAAAATTACTAAACAGAAAGTCACCAGTCGACTGCCATGAAAATAACAGTCGACTGATAGCTACCAGTCGATCGCTAGAAGATAACAGTCGACTGATAGACCATTGAAAGTTAAGAAACTTACACTGAAGGCACAACAGTCGACTGTCAGGGTGTAGTAGCTGACTACCAAGTTACAACTTTTGAAAAATCTTCCCTTCAGAATGTAACCAGTCGACTGCCAGGGTATAGCTACCGATTGCCATGGCACTATTTTGAAAAGTAAAGTTGTCTAGAATGTAACCAGTCGATTGCTAGGGTATAGCAGCCGACTGCCATGATGCTATTTTGAAAAATGGACTTTCAAGAATGTCACCAGTTGACTGCCAACTAAGCATCAATCGACTACTGCACACTTCATTGCAAAAAATTTGAATTTAAGAACACGAAAATCGACTGACATACCATAGACTTGTAGGTTCCAGAGATGATATCAGGGTAAGTACAAATGACTATTTTTGCAGAGATTACATCTAGAAAGCCTAAAACACATAGAAAAGAATTGAACGAAAATCATCTTCTGAAAATCATTTGAGCTCTGTTTACTATTTTTTTCATTAGTTCTTCTTTTGATAAATCCACTCTGATTGAAAGATTTTTTGCATTTGATAAAATTTCTTCCTCTAAACTGAGAGATATCAAGGAAAGGTTTTCCTTGTAAGGAGTAAAAGAGTGAGAATCTGTAGTGGCTTACAAGTGCCCTTGTTAAACTTGTGGAAATAGTGAAAAATCTCAAGTGTTGACTTGGGGACTGGATGTAGGCTTGTTAATAAATTGAACCAGGATAAATTACTGTGTCTTGTAATTCCTACACATTATTTTCTACATTTACCTTCAGATAATTTATCTACTGTGATAAATGATACTTGCTGCTATACTTCTCTTCTTGATAAAACTTCTCTTGTTCCTCTATGTTGAGTTAATTTAATTGAATCAATTTCTGCTCTCATAAGTTGTCTACATTTCTGCCTAAGCTAAGTTTAGTTTCTCCAAAAAAATTTAAACACCCAATTCACTCTCTCTTGGATGCTAACCATTTCCAACAACCCATATTTTGGGTCTTAGTCTAGATATATTTTGGTTTAGAGTTAAGACTATTCTTTTGGCTGTGTATATGAGATGTACATGGGAAATGCTTGGGAGAGGATATGTGAAAGACCGATCCATCCTTAACAATTTGTAAGGAAGTCTGAATGATAGACCTGTTGTCTCCTGACTCTTGACGGGCGGGTACTTCATATATCCGGGTATATGTTTACCGAACTGTACTGGACATTATTGGACATGCATTATTTGAATGATATGAAAGTTTTAAATTTCCACTACAATGTATGGTATTTTATTTTCGCTGTGCATATGAGATTGGATCAGAGCAAAAAGAACTCGAACCTAATCTGCTTAATAAATGTTAATGGTATAAATGCTCAGACATTAATTAAATAAAGGATAAGAATAATGTACCGAACCTATCTGTTTACATCGAAGGAATTGTAATACTAGATAGGGATGTTACATTGAAAACATTAAAGGCCTATATTTTCTAAGTCCAAAGAAGGCCCATACTTTTTAAGTTCATAAAATTTATCAGACAAAAGAAAGTCTCCTAACAAATTTTAAAAGTCTCTCGGCGCCAAATTGAAAAGCATTTTCAAACAAATGCTTTAAGCTGAAAATATTAAGTAGTCTTTACTTTACATTAGACAGGTTATAGAAGACAACAGGCTAAAGAAATAGCCTCCACCAGAGTGCAGCAGAAAGCAAATTGGTAAGGAAGTATCAGAGGGTGTAGCGTACTATCAAAGGTAAAAAGGGAAAGGAACACTTCTCAATGTCAAAAACCTGCCATGTCCAACGTTTTGTCTTTTGGAAAGCCACAGAACCAACAGACAAAAAAAGTATAGAACAACTGCTGGGTAGCTTACATTAACCTCGATGGACTCAAGGAGCTGAAAAAGTCAACCCTAAGCAAAGGAGCGTCCATGGCTAGCACTATTGAAGGCATTTATTAGTGCATTTAATGAAGGTCTCAACAACTAATTTTGAAGATGTTTAAATAAAGATGAATGGGAAGCATTGAAGGTAAGACAGTTGTGATATTAAGTTGAGCATTAAAGTTTATTCTCTGAAACACCAAAATGCTCTTCTCCTTCCAATTGTCCATTAGAAAATATTAATTTCTCTCAGTGAGTTATTGCTTATTAATTGCTGATTGTATTCTGAGTTGAAATCTTCATCATTCCTTCTGCTTAAGAATCTGGGTGGGATTCTAAAAGAAGGAATTAGTGAGGTGGATGTTGGCTTAAGTCAATAGGTTACTAATTAAGATAGTTAAGGGCGAGGATGAGTTTAGAAAAATACTAGATGGAGTAAAAGCAAGTGTGCTGAATCTTCTTTGGGTTGCCAAGAGGCATAAAAGCTGGTGTATGCTAAGCCTGGGTGTAGCAAGGTTTCCTAAGTATATTTTTAGTAATTAGCCTACTAGTGAAATACCCTTGCTGTGTGCTTGGGGATAGGATGTAGGATCAAGATTATCTTGAGTCTGAATCTCTATAAATTATTTGTGTGATTTTTCTCTTCCTATCGTCATTATTATTAATTATATTTTTCATTATAACTTTTGAATTAAAATGTGTTGACTTAGTTCATCTTAAAAGGTTGTTAAAACAACAACATACTCTTAAAAGATTTTAAAAAGAATTTTTATTGAAGGAACCAATTCAACCCCCCTCCTTGGTTCATTATTTAGCTAACACACCCACTCACAGAAAAAAAATCATGTGTTCTTTTGATTCAACCTCTCTTTATTACAAATTTTTGCAGATTGGGTTAACAAAACATTTTCTATTATTCAGATTTAGCATGGTAGATAAGGAATTTGTGCATAACCTCAAAATAAAATGTTTTACCTTTTTAGAAGCCTTAATATTTCGTATTTCTTTCCACAGGTCAGGAGGCACGCATCTTAAGGATGATGCTCTTTCAGGATTAGACACATGTATTTCACTCTTTGCCAAATAGTACTTAAACTTCATAGTAAATCTCCCCTCTTGGTAAGACTCCAAGATCTTCTGTCTTTAACTGGCCTGACTAGAATTGGTATATTCTCTATGGCATTTATCTCATCTTGTGATAAAAAAGTCTTTAATTCTATCAAGATTCCACCTTCCTCGTGAAATTAGACTGTCAAACTTTAATACTGAAAAATCCTCACTAGGCATAGGAGAAGAGATTTTCATTTCATCTAAATCTAGAATCCAGCATTCTTCCCATATATTGATGGACCTCCCACTGCCAAGTCTCCAACACAAACCCTTAACCAGTAAATATTTACTACAAAGAAGACTTAACCATCCTAGATCCTTTTACCACCTTTAGAAAATCCAAGTTTGGAAAATATACTCCTTTAAGCACCTTTACCCATAACTCATTAGGGTTATTCAACAATCTCCAAGCTTGCTTTACCCTATATATTGATGTACCTCCCACTGCCAAGTCTCCAACACAAACCCTTAACTAGTAAATCTTTACTACAAAGAAGACTTAACCATCCTAGATCCTTTTACCACCTTTAGAAAATCCAAGTTTAGAAAATATACTCCTTTAAGCACCTTTACCCATAACTCATTAGGGTTATTCAACAATCTCCAAGTTTGCTTTGCTAGCAAAGCAACATTGAACTGCTCAAACTCTCTAAAGCCAATTCCTCCCTCTCTCTTAGGTCTAGTCATCTTATGACATGCCTGCCAGTGAATATTCCTTTCCTCATCCCCTTGGCCTCACCAAAACTTTGCCACACAGGCATCTAACTCTCTACAAAAACATTTTTGGATTTTAAAAACCCCCATATCAAAATCAAGCACAACACTATCCATAGCCTTGATTAGGACCTCCTTCCTTGCTTGAGACAAGTTTTTCTGTTTCCACCCTTGGATCCTCCTCATTATCCTTTCCTTCACATAACCCAAAGCAACCTTCTTTGATCTTTGTCACAATGTAGGCATGCCCAGGTACACCCAAGGATTCTCCACACTATCAATATTCAAAACCTCACAAACATACCTCCTTAATGAGTTAGGCATGTTATTTGAGAAGAAAAGGCAAGATTTATCTAAATTCTTCATCTGCCCAGAAGCCAAGTAGTATTGAGATAAGATATATGCCATTACTCTACAATTTTCATCACTAACCCTTAGAAAAAAAAGGGTGTCATCAGCCAAAAAATAGTAAGTCAGAACAGGGTAAGCCTGAGCCAGTCTAATCCCCTTTATAAGACCATCCTCTACATACTTTATAACCATCACCAATAGAACATGAGGTACAATAATAAAAAGATATGGTGAAAGTAGATCTCCTTGTCGAATCCCTCTTTTAGGAGCAAAAGAGGTGACCTTCCCCCAACAACCACATTACACCTGACTGACATAACAGACATCATTATCTTGTTAACCCACTCCTAGCGAATCCACACTTTACAAGAACGTCCCTAAGAAAATCCCATTCGACCCTATCATATTCCTTAGCCATATCTATTTTCATGGCAAGCTCATATTTTCCTCATATGGCTTTTGACTTCAGATAGTGATAGGACTCATGTGCCAATACAATGTTATCTTGAATCTGCCTATCTTTGACAAATGCCCTTTGATTTTTTGAGACAACTTTCAGAATCAATCCCTTCATCTTGTTGACTATAATCTTCGAAATAACCTTGTAAACGAAGTTATATAGGCTGATAAGATGATATTGAGAGACTGATTCTACTTTATCAACTTTGGGAATGACTACAATATTTTTTTCATTTATCTCCCCTAAACCTCCATCCCCATTGAAAAACTCAAACACCACCTTTTCCACTTGATCTTTCACCTGGTCCAAGAACTTTGGAAAAAACTACTAGAGAAGCCATTTGGGCCAGGAGCCTTCATAGCACCAAAGCTGAATACAACTTTTCTTATCTCTTATGATGTAACCCTCTTCATAAGCACTGCATTTTCTTCTGCAGAAATGCCCTCCACAAAATTTAAGACATTCACCATCTCTCTACTTCTCGAAGATCTAAACATCTCCTTATAGAACTCCTTAAGAAAATCCCAATGCTCTCTTCATCTTCTAGCCATGTCCTAACTGAGCCCTTTAGTCTCAAAATTTTGTTGGATTTCTTCTCTAGATAGTTGCCTAGTGGAAAAACCAAGTGTTCTAGTCCCCATCTTAAAGCCATGAATTCCTAAATCTCTGGACCCAATACTTCTCCTCCTTGTCCCATGCCTCTTCCAATTGTCTAATAATCTCATTGATCTCCTTCATCTTTTCCTCATTTAGTTGCCAATGCCTACATATTTTGAGATTATTCATCAAATCTTGAATTAGTTTTTGATTATTCAGAAAGGCTTTTTGACTCCACTCCCATAAAAATTCACCACACTATTTCAATCTAGCACATAGAATATGAAGTTCTCTTTCATTCATACCATCCTTCAACCACCCCCTTTCTACTATTTCCACAAACTCAGGATGCTCTTTCCACACTTCTTCAAATTTAAAAGTTCTCTTTATCTTCAAAGTTTTGTACTTCAAATCAATAATCAAAGAACTATAATCAGAACCAACTTGCTCAAGATGGATTACATGAGCATTTAGATATCCCTCTCTTTCTTTCAAATTCCAAAAGCATCTATCCAGTCTCTCCATGATTAGGTCACTTCCAAACTACATGTTAGACCGTGTAAACTTTGCTCCTTTAAACCCCATATCCACCTAATCACAATCAAACATCAAATTTTGAAAGTCTATTAAAGAGTTGGTAGATCTGATTAAGCCACCATATTTTTTTGAATTCTCTAATGTATCAATGAAATCACCTATATAGAACCATGTACTCCCATCATTTGGCTTCAACCTTCTAATCCTCCCCCAAACCTTTGCCTGTTGATGATGTCTCGAAGGGCCATGCCCAAAGGTAAAATAGCATAATCCTTCAAGGAGGTTTGAGTCTACCAGGACATGAATGATATTCCTTGAACTAGAGACGAAATTCAACTTCACCTCATCACTCCACCATAATGCCATCCCTCCTGATCTTCCCACAAGATCCACATGCAGAGAATTAGCATATCCTATTCTTATCCTAATCTTTAAACTCTCCACCTTTTGAATCTTCATTTTTGTCTCCATTAAGAAGAAAATTGAGGGTTTATACTTTTTGAAAATTCTTTTTAACTCTTTAGCAATCAAGGCAACCCTCAAACCTTGACAATTCCATGATAATACTCACATATCCCTTTGGTGGTTGTTGAAGGACAACCACCAAAACCATTAGCTACATTTCCACTCTCCACCCCTACACCGAACATGAAGTTATCATCAAACTCTTTATTTCCACACCAATTTCCTTCCACTATTGGCACTTGTACAAGTTGCAATGCCAAATGAAATTGCCTTACATTTTCCCTTCTCTTCCTCCTTTTTGTGACTTCTTTATCCAATACATCCCTACCCTATACATATTCTCCTTTCTTTATAGAGAAAAACTCTCTTTTCACCCTTTTCCTGGTTGGTGGGCTATCCTCTAACTCAACGATCCTCTTAATTGCCACTCCCATCATTCCCTTAGTCGAGTTACTCGATCAATAACCTTTGCAATCATAGTATCATCTTCACCTCCCTTTTCCTCTGATAACAACTCAACAATATAACCAAGAGGGCTAGCTATAACTTCTTTATTTTGTTTTTTGTCCCTTATCATCATTACTTCTATGTTCCTTACCCCTCCCCCCATCATCACTTTTTTTTTGCATTTTTCTATTATCACCCTTATTCTCCCTACCATTCACTTCATTCTGCCTATCATACCTCATTTTTGTATATTTTTTCCTTTTCACCTCTTTTTTGATTTTTCCTCCTAGCGCCATATGGATATTTTCCATCACCTTACTAACTTTCACTTTATTTTTACCACTATACTGATTCTCCAATACCCCTTTCATACTTATATCCCTCATTTCTATATTTGTGGCTTTCTTTTGTAGGCTACTAGTCCCATTTTCTTTTTACAACTGACATTTCTTTTACACTCAACTTCCTTAGTATCCTCATTTACTCTTCCTCTTCCATTGAGTGCCACCCTCAACCCTTCCATCTCATCTACAAGCACTTGGACAACATCCTTTATTTCGCTAGCATATTGAATGCCCAATCCAAGTCTGTAATTTTTGCCAAACTCTTCATCACCTTCATTGCCCTTACCTCTCTGACATCCTTTTGCATCATGGCCAAGAGCACCACAGAAAAAACAATAATGCTAAAATTTCTCATATTTAAAATTCAACCAAATCCTTTGTGCACCTAGTCCAACTGTCCATGTCCTCACCACAAAAGGTTTATTAGCATCAATCTTAACCCTTACACATATAAAACTCCTGCTTATTTTACCATATACAATCGAATCCTCCACTGTTAAAACTCTTCCAGCTTTAGGCCCAACATTAATAACATTTTCCTTATTCATTCCACCCAAGGGCATGCCATGAATTTGAATCTAGTAAGGACTAGCATTTAGATTTACTTCACTAAAAGAAACTGAGGCTTTCCATGGTTGTACCACTAAACAGAAGCCAAGAATTGCCCATGGTCTGTTCTTCAAAATTCACTCACAGTCTTCAGCATTAGCAAAAGAGAAAATGTAGGAGTTCCTACTCACTTCATTAATGTCAACCTTACCATGAACATTCCATCCCTTTTTTATCATAGCCTTCACTATACCTCTAGTCAGAACCTTCTTTAAAATAATTCTTCCAACTAGTATATTCTTCCCTTCATCTCTTCCCTAATCATCATTCCATGTTAGGCACACATCCTCTTCTATTCCCCCTCTATTCTCCTCCTCAGCTTCCATTCCACCCGTGTTCCCTACTTCGCACTTATACTATTTGTTTTTATTTAAAATAGGAGAACGTTGTGCTCGAAATAAGATAATATAGATAACTTCAATAATCACGAAGCTTCAAACCTCACTTGCCAAACTCCATGCTTCCAACAGATTGAATAGAAAGAAATATCAAAATGAAGAACAGATCAAATCACCATATTGAAATTAGTCAACAAAGAACAAAATCAAGTCAATTTCAAATCACCATATTGAAAATCACAAGCTCTCACAGACGGAGAGGAAGAATCACATATGGAGAGGAAGAAAGTTCACTTTTATTTAAGTTTGTTTAATTGATTAAAGTAAATGTTTTCTTCCTATATCATTGCCTTGGATGAGGATATTAGTTGTATTTTTTAAAGGGAGAATGTAATTTACTTCTTTAAAATTAAAGGTTTATGCAATTTACCTTATTGAATTTTTAAACTTAATAAAAGAATTTCCTAAACTTGCAATTTGATGCAACACATACTCTCAATTAGACATTAAGCAAGGAAGTAACTTGGTATCCATACGAAGTTAATTAAAGGGTTAAGGAAATATTGAGAGTCTTACAATGACAAGGCTGAACTTTACAACACAGGAAGCATTACAAGAGATAAGGAAGTCAATGAAGAGAATATAAGCTGTTATTACAATATTGTCAAGAAAATGATATTCCTCTCCTTAATCAGATTGAAGAAGCCAGTACCATTTCTCCACAAAAAGAAAATTTCCAATTGATTAAAGAGAAAGGAAGTGAGGAGGTCGAGGTGATGAGATTCTAGGCTAAGAAGCTTCCACTCTTCCTTGTTTCAGATTTTCCTACACTTCTAGATCAAGTTGATGAAATATAATCAGCATCTTCAAAGGATTGTGTTTCTGTGGTTGCAGTGACAGTTGAAGAGCAATTGGAGTATGTCGACTCCACATCGGCAGAGAGTTCAGAGGAAGGGAAAAAACTATTATATATGGTTATCGGTGAAAACCATTAGCGATGCTCATCGGTACTGTTGGCTATCAAAGAGGATGAGCAAAGCACGTGATGACCAAGTGCAGATGAGATGATTCATTCAATTGCTGTGGAAGCAGCCAAATTAACAAAGCCTTCAAATCATGTGAGAGAGTCTTGTGTAGCTGCGATAATTCATTTGAACAGAAAAATCTATTATTGAAGTTAAGGAAATATTGCAATAGGGGAATAAAGCATCTATGAAATGAGATCAATCCTTATCTCATGCATTCATCGAACAAATGTCAAGAAATGGTAAGAATTCATTGATAACAAATAAAGAACTACTAATGGAAGGTAAGTCGAAGAACTCAAAATTTTATGAAAATGGTGACAACATTATATTATCCACAAACTGTTGTAGACTTAATTCTATAAGCAATTCATTGAGTTTGTGGTTGGCAAAGCTTCACATATGAAAAATTGACAGGTTGATTTGTGTCCTAGTACATGATCCTAGTGGTTGTCCTTGGAAGTTGTGCTACTTCTCTAATTGTTATAATCATTTTTGTAAACTTAAAAAAGGTGTTCACCTTGAAATGAGATCAAGATGTTTGAGAAAATGCTGTACTTAACCACTTGAGATTAAGAAGGGAAATTTTGTTATGTTTGGAGCCATTTGGAAACACTCTTCAAATAATGGTTTGGGAGTTTCACTTATTAATTGGAATATTTTAATGCTCATAGTAGACTTAAACATTTTGTATGGAGGGAATTATCATGTCTATTCTTTGATCTCCTATGGGGCCAAAATGTAACATCCTAGTCTCAAAAAAAGATTAATTAGTTTTATTTACAACTAAAACTGAAATGTTACTAACTGACTAATAATTTGATTCTATCAATCTCAAAGCTCCTAACATAAAAGGCCATTATATCATACGAACTGTTACATCTCTAAACTCTGGATATATAACATTTATAAACTTAGCCTTATATAGTCTTACAATAGCACAAACAAATTTAATCACATCACAAGCACACTCAGCATACATTTAGTGAGTATAGAATCATCCACAATCATCGCTTCTGTCGTCTGCTACTAGTACTTGAACATTAGCAAACTATGAGAATAAAATTCTCAATAATACAACTTATAAAATTTTAATAAAACATTTCTACTAATAATCCACCGGCATTGGAATGCAAAAATACCTCAACTTCATGTTAAACATACTTTTTGATGTTCAATCATAAATAAGTATCATTAGTATATAAATTTTACTTTTTAAAAGTATTTGATTAAAAAAATTAACCTCTGCATCACTTTTCAGTGATCAAATGTACTCTCAAAGTAGCTTTACTATGATTCTTTACCTTTCCAATATATGTTAATTAAAACATATAGGATACGAATAACCATCCCATACTAATTATCGGTAGCCATCCCAAACATTTCAAGAACATGTATATCAAAAATAGTACCTCTCTTTGTTACATTCATAGATGCAGGTAATTTCATGATGATCAAATATCTAAATTCATCAATATTTTATACATAGCATCAATTATCATTATCAATTAAATATGAGTTGAGGGTCTAGGTCGTCCTACCTCTATTTTTGAATTCTCCTCCACTTTCCGAAAGTTGGTTATTACTTTTCCACTCTTAATCAACCTTGCAACACAATGAACCTAGGCAATTCCTGACTAGTCACATATGGCTCTCGACCAACAATACACAAGCAAGGGCTTCAACATTTCAAAATAAAACATATTTTAAGATAAAATCATATAACATATTCTCTTTTCCTTTCCTAATTCTTCCATGGCAAAATTACAATTTACAAACACACCTTTTTACATAATCAAATATAGTGGAATTCATGTAGTGTACACCCAACACATTATGGCATTAGAATTAGAATGCAATCCACTTATGTCTAGAAATTTTTTTGGGATATTTGAGTTCCAATTACCTAATAAGGAATTAACTCATTATTTATGGGTTTTTCTCTCTTATTAATATCCCCTACTAAATGCTTATGATTGCCAATTATTTTAGTTCATGAATGTTACAAGTTTTTCATTTTTAGCTAATCTAATAAGAACAAGTGAAGTACCAAAATTATATCCTTTTATCTAGGATGCATTCTATGAGGATAGTTATAACTACTTAAATTTATATCCTAAATTTCTAAGCTTTCCACTCCTTACTAATACATCATGGTTTTTCCCTTAATGACAGCAACATTTCACGAGCCACTAGTCCTTATGAACAGCCCACATACTCATACAATTAGGTAGGATAAGGTTTTCCATAATTCCACCCACTTCCCTTAAAATTTTTTTTTGTGACCTTTCTATGAAATTTACAATGACTTTTGCATCAAATTTCAGCACTGTTTCTGCAGAATTTTATTGGTCTTTAAACCAGAATTTGGAAACTTCTAAGTACTATTACAATAGCCACGGTTTACCCCTCTTTTGTCACCCCCACTCCAATTTGCACTAATCTATTTCCATCTATATTCTTTCTTTCCACTCATTTCAAATTCTGTTTTGTGGGAGTTATGTCTGGTATAATTAACAATCTTTTTTCCTTATTACTTTCTCCTTCTTTTGCATCAATTTAGTCACATGCAGCACTACACAATTTGCAGCACAAATTCTAGTTTTATCCTACATAGGTACAAATTAAGGTTGCATTTTCTGGTTTAAAAGTTCTACATCATTTTCGCATTTTTCCCAAGGTTTTTAGCATTAGAATTCAGCCCAAGACAGCAGCAATAAATTTACAGAACAGAAATTTATATTTGCTATTAACTTGCCTAAGCTTCCTAGCAATAAATATACATGCAAGTCCATGAGAATTACCTATAAGATCACGGTTTGTAAGGGAATCTACTGCACTAAGATTATGGAATATACAATAGCATAACTGAAGTTTTAACACCCTTACAGTACCCATTTTTCCCACATATATTCAGACCTCAAATTTCACATTCTTCCCGCATTAACAAGTAAAAAGAAAAACGCTGCAAAATCGAATTGCAGCAAACTCTTCACCTAACCGAACTGTAGCAGAGTTTTCAACTCTGTTTTAGGTCTTTAGTTTTCAATTACTTTCTAGTTACTTGGGTCCCTAATTCCCATAAGCTTGACACCCATTTCAGGCCACTTAGTGTCTCTACCAGAATCCCCATATGACAACAATTTTCTTTTACTCAAGTTTCCCAAAAATTCACACCCTATTGCCTATGGCTTTCTCACGGTTCTGCACATTTTTCTCTGCTACAATTCTGCAATTTTCTCTCGGTGATACAAAAGGGTTTTCAGTCACTAATTTCAATTTGCAAGTGACAATAACCATGGAAAATAGTTTAAATTGATATACACCATCATAGAGTTTGCCCTACCTTGTATTTGTGCTACAACCCACTCGTTTCTGTCCAAGAATTTCTCCTACCCAAGCTGTATGGCCTTCCTTGCAGCGTCTCTCCTTCTCTAGGTTTAGCTTTCCACTTGCATTCAAAGCTCCATAAGGTGGAATAAGCTTCTCTAATGGTTTTTGGTGGCTTCCTCCTTCATTTTGGCCTCTAAAGCTTCGATCCCCTCCCTTCTTCTTCCTGGAGTAACTCTCGGTTTCTTCCCTCTCTCTCCCTCTCAAAGAATTTTATTTTTTCTTTTGCATATAAAGATGAGGCCGCGAAGGGGGTAAGATGAAGGTGGGTAATTGGGTAAATTACTTAATTTGTATTGGTGTTTAAAAAGGGCAATAATATTTTAAATGGGTATGGTTGTGGTTTTCTTATTATGGATGGATGTCCCTTTTTAATGTTTTTCCTAGTTGTAATATTTTCAGCTAATTTTATTTTTTTTATTTCTTTTTCGTTTCTTTAAACTTACGAGGCTTCATTCTTTTTTTTCCTTTAAAATTTAAGGATGTTCTAAATTTAAAATTTAGATTATTTTATTTTTATAAAATTTTTATATTTTACTTTATATTTGAATTTTCTTCCTTTGTTTCTTACTTTTTTTCAATTTGATGGTTTATTTAAAAATAATTCTAGTCTCTAGAAAAATTATGAAGAATTTCATACACAACTTCATATGGTTAAATTACTCTTGGTTAAATCTAAAGGTCCTTACTTAGTTACCTGAGAGCGGATGTTACACAAAATTATATGAAAACAAAGAGCGTGTATTTCCCAACTACAAATATGATGCCTCTAATGCAAAGCAATTGGAGGAATTATTAAATCAGTTGAACTCTATTGTTGGAGATAGCCTTTCTTCTATTGTGATGTGTTTGACTTATGGGAGATCTCGTAAAATGTTAATACGTAAATTATGTAAGGAAGACTTCGTGTTCCTTGACATTAAAATAGATGGCGGGATGCTTATATCTGGCATGATGCTTGGGCTTGCCTCTGACGCAATTTCTGAGAAGTTTGACTCACTGAGGAAAGGAAAATGTGAGGTGGTTGAGCAAAATCACACTTTGATTCTTGGCTGGAGTGATAAATTGGATTCACTACTAAATCAACTTGCCATAGCCAACGAGAGTCTGGGCAGAGGAATTGTTGCGGTGGTGGTGGCTGAGCAAGACAAGAAAGAAATGGAGCTTGACATTGCCAAAATGGAATTTGATTTTAAAGGAACATCTTTAATATGCCAAAGTGGCAGCCCCCTCATCCTGGCTGATCTAAAAAAAGGTTTTTGTTTCAATGGCACATGCAATAATTGTCCTTGCTAAAGATGGGAATGCTGATCATAGAGATTCCCATGCACTTAGAACAGTCTTAATTCTAACTAGAGTGAAAGAAGTATTAACAGGATACACAGTTATTGAATTAAGTGATCTTGACAATGAGATCCTTGTTAAACTTGTTGGTGGTGCACTTGAAAAGAAGCTAAATGATGGGGGCCTTGACATTAAAATGGAGGAAGGCAATAGTACAGAGAAGGTGCCACAGTCTGCCGAGGGATTAAATGCTTTTATGCATAGAAGTAACCTTGATGAAACCACAGGAAGTCTAAGTAATTTTAGAAAATATAAAAAGGAGACGGAGATAAGTATGACTATGACTTATGGGTATTCTTACTTGAGCGGTTTGAAAAAGTTTTTATTGATAAAAATAAGAGGTGCTTTATAGACAATCAATTTGAAGTTGGAGAAGAAACTTCTTACACTAAACCAACATTACCTATTGAATTCCTTTTAGCTCAATACATGTTGGTTTATATAAAAGTGCAGAGGAGGTTATTTTCCTTGACAGAGCCATGGTTTTTTCCTTTTGATCCTAGTGGTGATTGATTTTAATGAAGAGGAGTAAGAGTGTTCTTGAATTTTATTGCTTAAATCATGCTGCAATTTGAAAAATTCAGATCTGTTCCTCTAAATGCAAGAATCTTGGTGCATGGTGGTGAGGTTGTTGGTACCATAATATGTTCTTATTGATGGTATGGATTGTACTCAATGCTTCTTGAAGCTTTTATTGAACTGATTTTTTTACATTGAGCTCAACCTTGAGGAAAGGTTTTTTTTGATGATAGGAGTATTGATACGATGCCGTTTGAAGATAAGATGAAGAAGCCAATATAAAGAGTCGAAGAAATGCAGTGAGCTTGTAGAGGAAGTTTCAGCACATGTGAAGTTGTTAGGATGGTTACTTTGTTATACTAGCAGTTAGAAGAAGCTATAGAGAGAGTATAAATTTAATTGGGAGTTAGATAGTGGTTTATGTTGATTGATGAAGTCTAAAGACTTGAGTTACTTTCACTCGAAGAAGGCCCCGTTTTGTATACTTTCCTATTCTACTCAAGAATTTGATACAGCATCTTCCAATCCCATCTATGATCTTTTCCATTTTTCTATCTAAGTGTATCATGCACTTATCCTAATTTCATGCAGAAATATAGAGCTATTTTGTCTTCAACATTGTAGAATTTAGACGTAATTAATTAATACATGCTTTCTCCAATTCAAGGTGAAGAGAAGATTTTGTTGAAAATGGAGGATCCAATAACAGGATAAATGGGCAAAATAATAATTTTGATAGAAATTATAAACACAAGAATTTATGTGGTTTGTCTTTAGGTCCACAGGAAAAAGACAGTAACCAAATTTCGCTAATAGGATCAAATGGAGATTACAAAAGTGACTTAACTGTATTCAAAAACCCACACCTCAAATTCACCCAAATAAATATCTCACAATATTATTTTCACTGGTGTATCACTCCACTCTCAGAGTAATTTCTTACTCTTTCTAATGTTTACATGCCACACACTTCCTTCATACTTTTTTTCTTCAAAAATGCTCACGGAAGAAGTCCCTTATATGCAAACAAAGCATTCACCTTATTAATTGAGGATGAAGACTTTAAAACATAGCATACTAGCACAGGGTGGCTACTTCTTGACACTGTTAGCAAAGCATGCTTACCATTTAATTCTTCCATAAATGAAATTTCTTGAATCATTAATTTGAGGAGATAAAAAAAGTCAATTTTTTGTGTCAAAATTTGTAGCCACATGCAACAAATCTCCACCTTGGCTCAAATTTTATTTGCCTCCAAAATTAGTGAACTTTCTATCCATCTTCTTCGATGCCCAAATGAGAAACTCATATTGCAAACACCAATTAAGTCCAAACAGTGCTTAAACTTAGACATAAAAATTGGCTCAGTCATCATATCTGCTAGATTTTCCTTAGTGCCCACCTTCTTAACAATAATGGCACCTTAAGAAATAATTTCCAAAATAAAGTGAAATTTGACATCAATATGTTTGGTTCTCTCATAATACATTTGATTTTTAGCCAAATGTATTGTGCTTTGGCTATCACAGTAGACAATTGTAACATCTTGTTTTAAACCCAAATCACTAACCAAACTACATAACCAAATAGCTTCCTTCATAGCTTCTGTTGCTGCCATATATTCTGGTTCTATAGTATAAAGTGTAATAGTATATTACAGAGTTGCTTTCCAACTAACAACACAACAAAAAAATGTGAAGACATAACTTGTCAAAAATCTCCTTTTATCCAAATCACCAGCATAACCAGAGTCAACATATCCAACAACACTACCACCAATGTCTATACTCTACTTAAATACTAAACCCAAATATGTAATACCTCAAAGATAACAAAAGATCCATTTCATAGCTTGCCAATGCATCTTGACAGGATGTGCCATATGTATGCTAACAACACTAATTGCATGTGAAATATCTAGACATGTGTAAAACATGGCATACATAATGCTTCCAACAGCACTAGCATATGGGACACGAGACATTTGTTCCTCTTCATCAGATTGTGGTGACATAGTGGCTAAAAGTTTAAAATGAGCTATAAGTGGAGTACTTATAGGCTTTGCATTATGCATTCTAAAGCACACAAGTATCTTTTCAATGTATTTCTTTTAAGATAGATATGTGTAACATATGCTCCTTCTGTATATGAGAGATAATTATTAGTTTTAAAATAAATTAAATGGTTATGATTGTTGCATTAGTTGCATGTAGTCGCATTAGAGTCAAGGACCAAATTGAAAAGAAAAGAGCAGGGACTTGAATGAGAGGAAAAAGGTTAAGTAGAGAAAGTTCTATAAACTTTCCATAATTGAGGGTAGCATACTGTAATTTTAGCCAAGAAAATTACTGTAGCTACCAGGATTTTGAAATTTTTCGCCAATGGTTTAGGGGCAAAATAGTAATTTGGCATGTGGGCAGAGAAATTATCATTTTGAGCTAAATGATGAAGAATTATGATTAGCATTGGTAATTCCCAAATCGCCTATAAATAGGGATAAATTATAGAACCTTAATCCTTCACCTTGCATTTAGAATTCTAGAGAGAGGGATATTTTAGACAGAGAAAGTGAGAATTTACAAAAGAAGTGGTTTTTTTACAGTGAAGCAAGGCAGGAAGTTGGTAGCTAAGCAATCTGAGTTTATCTGATAATTTTACACCAGTTGTTACATGAAACAAGGTAGCAAAACAACTTATTCCCTCAAATTTTGAATTTACTGTGCATATGCTGAAAATGAGATTTTTCTGTTATCTGAAGTAAAAGAAGGATTAAAAACTACATTCTTGATATTTATGAATGCTATTGGGTGTTTTAAACTGCATGAATATATTTATGCATGCTGAAATCAGATTATAGGAAATGGGTCTTTGCCTATTAAATGAATATGGGGTTTAATCCTAGATTCGAGTTGGATTAAACGGTAATTTTGGCTATTTTATGTGATAAATGATGTTTGCATGTTGGAATTGAGTTAATGAGGGTTAAAAATGAATTACAAATTAGTTCTGAGGAAAAAATTTAGGTCAACGGAGGGTTTGTAAAACAAAGCATAATAGCAGTCAACTTGTAGCCCTTAACAGTCTATTGTCGTGCTCTTTAGTTGCCCAAAAATGCATCTAGAGTGCTAGCAGCTGACTGTCAAGAGGCTGGAAGTTGACTGCCATGCTCATATTTTTTTGGAAATTTTCCAAGAACATAATAGCCGACTACTAGGAGGTTGGAAGTCGATTGGTAGCCCTCAGGTTTAGAAAATTTTGAGACAGTGAGTTGCAAGTCGACTGCCAAGAGGCTAGAAGTCGACTAGTAACCCTCTAGTTTGGAAATTTTGAGGCAATAAGCTGCAAATCGACTGCCAGGAAGGTGAAAGTTGACTGGCAAGCCTCTATTTTGGAAAACAAACTCAATGACCTAGTTTGAAGCATAGTTAGCCTAAAACTCCACTCAAATGAAGGATTTAGACATGTAATTATGTAATGGGTAACAAAAGGGTGAGAGTGAAAGAAGAGAGCAAGAATGATATGAAAATTTGAAAAGGAATGAGCATTTTCAAGAGAAATAAGAAAGTATTCTTAGTGTATGGATAGTGGTAGATAGGCACATATTGAATGACCAGTTGTTGGTATAGGATGATAATTAAGCATTCTACAGGTAACACCATGATGGTTGTTAATTTTAAGTTAGTGAATTCTCCTATGGTCAATTAAAATATTCACATACTTAAAGTTATACATAACTATGATATGAACCGAATCACCCTAGTCTATATGCTTGTGAATAATGTTTTGGAAAATGATTTATTGAGAATAGTAATCCCGAATATACAGGGAGGGATCTACCAGAGAGGTAGGTAAGGACCTTGTGGTTCTCAGAGGTGGGGAATGATTTGTTAGAGCAGTGGACAGAGACCCTCGTGGGGGTGTTGTAACACCCCATATTCTTTTGATTGATTAAATGCTGGCTCAATTAATTAGATAAGTGGCCATAAAATATGATGCAATCTCCTCAGTAATGAAATAAATTATAATGTCACAAGGGAAGTATGTAAGAGTTTGGGTGAATGATTTAATTTCTTATTTCATTCCTTTTTCAACTAAATTATCAAAAGTAAAGAGCATGGCCAACTTAAGATACATGCACATGCAAATGATATAGGGAAGAATAAAGCATTCAAATATATATATATATGCCTACACGTGCAACTAAGCAAGACAATAAGAGTAGGACATTTTAAATATAAAAATATGAGATACAATGCTACATTGGGGGGTGACGTGTGTTCCTTTTTTTTTCCTTCTCTTGGCACCACCTAGGAGGGAAATTAGACATACATGCATAATGCACATGAAGAAACACGGGAATTGAAATAAAAAGAGAGAGAGAAGTGCAGAATTTTTAATCATGCCTTAAGGAAAGTACACGTGAACTAGGAAGAAAGAATACTAACATATGTACCTTGCATGAGACTAAAGGACAATAGGAAGAAGGATGAAAATTAATTATATATAAAGATATATGCATGCAACAAATAAATATTTATATTACATGTAATTTTGGTGGAAATAAAAAAAAATGAAAACTAGAGTGCAGAATTTTCTAGCCACACATGCAAATTGGAAGGAAAAGAAGACAAAATTTCAACCTTTATTTAAATCAAAAACCATGTAAGAATGCAAGTTTTTCCCTCTCTCTTTTAACTTGTGTAAGTGGCTAACCTAAACTTGCAAGTAAAAGAATTACCAAGGTTGCAAGCAAGGAAGTACAAGGTGCAGAATTTTTTTCTTTTCTTTTCTCTAAACATTCATAGAGAAGGGAAATAAATAAATACTTTATATGCACCAACTTTGGCCTTGCGTGAGGGGGAGGGAGGGAGTTGAAAAAGGCTAAGCTTCACGTGATGATCGAATGCTTCAAACAATAGAGTGCAGAATTTTTATGTAAAATTAAACATACAATTAGGAAAAAGGGTGCATGAATTCCTTCCTCAAGCTCTATCGTAGCCTAGTGAGGTTTGCCACACTTGCAAGTAATGAAAAGTTATACTTAAAAGTACAATGTGAAGAGAGAAGCATCCCATGAACCGAATGGGATTATTCAACTCTGAAAACAAGGGTGCAAAGAAGAAATTAAAATACCACCAAGCACATATGCAACCATGTGGCGTGACAAGGGGATAGGTTAGACTTGCAAGCAAAGGGATTTGTTAATAGTACAATTGGTGTAGCAGCCATATGAATTAATTCAAAGAAAAAAAAGGGAAGAATACATCGGATGGTTCATGTGAAAGAGGAGAAAACAAAAAGGGATTTTGTTCTTCCTTTCTCCTTCCCATTGATGTGTCCTAGTAGATAAACCAAAGAGTGCAAGTAGTGCATATGACATGTGTCGCAGAAATAGACAAAAGAAAGGGAAGGGAAATTTTATTTTCGTGAATGGGACCATGCACATGGAAAAAGGAGGAAAGAATAAAAGGAGAAAAAGAATGCAATTTGCAAGCAAGATGGCATGAAAGAAAAAGGATAGGGTAACCTGCAAGCAAAACAAATTGCACTTGGAAGTACACATATGGCATAAGCAAGGTTAAATTAATAATAAACAAAAATAAATGAAGAATGTGCTACACTAGGTGACACGTGAAGAAAGAAAGATAATTGGAATTGAAAATGTTATTCTTACAAGGATGCATGCACATGTGAAAAGAAAAGAAACAAAGGGGAGTTGAGAACTTCATTTTGTTTCATTCATGCAACACACCCACACGTGAAAAGAGAGAAAAATAGAAAAAGAAAAAGAGAAAACCTTGAGGGAAAAGAGAGAGCACTCAACAAATGTACCTACACACACACCTACATGGCAAGGGGGAAAGCAAAGGAGAAGTAGCCACAATTAAGGGGACACACCCACTCACACATGGTCAAGCAAGAGGAGAGATTTAGTCAAAGAAAAAGGAAGCAAAGTGTAGAGGAAAATTCAAAGAAAGAGACAAGCTAGGTCCATCTTAGGGCACCATTGAGGTAGGTTAACAATTCCAATAAAATCATGTTCCATATTTTAGTATGTGTAATCACCATTTTTTTATAAGTCTTCCATGGAGCATGATGTTATTTCTCTACATTCTTGATAAAATGCATGTTTTATTGGCTAAGCTTGTATGATAGGTGGATGTGATGAAATGAGTATTGTTATTATGCAAAAGTAATATATAGTTAATAACATGCTAGGCTTGAGTTTGAGAAAAAGGGAGGTATGATTTTGAGAACCATTATTTTTCCCATGGAACTCCTTTTTGGCCAAATAGAAGATGAGATTTGATACTAAATTGATGTTGAACTTTTGATATGATTAGGTTAAAGAATTTCCTTTAAGCCAAAGTTATTCTTGAACTTGGTAGACTTTCATAAGAAATGATATTATTGCTATTATCCAAGAAAGGAAAATTTATTCTTAAAGATATTGGAATTTTGTAAGAAATGTACATTAAAAATTTATTTTCAAGAAAGGAGAAATTATTCTTGAAAATATTAGAATTTTTAGAGAAAATGTACATTAGAGTGAATTTCCAAGAAAGAAGAAATTATTATTGAAAATATTAGAATTTTCATAAGAAATGTTCATTGATTTGAATTCCCAAGAAAGGAGAATTTATTCTTAAAGATATTGGAATTTTATAAGAAATGTATATTAAAAAAATTAATTTTCAAGAAAGGAGAAATTATTCTTAAAGATATTGGAAGTTTATAAAAAAATGTATATTAAAAAAATTAATTTTCAAGAAAGGAGAAATTATTCTTGAAAATATTAGAATTTTTAGAGAAAATGTACATTAGAATGAATTTCCAAGAAAGAAGAAATTAGTACTGAAAATATTAGAATTTTCATAAGAAATGTACATTGATATGAATGTCCAAGAAAGGGGAATTTACTCTTAAGGACATTAGAATTTTAAAGAAATGTACACTAGTATTATTTTTCAAGAAAAAGAAAAATTTCCCTTGAAATTTGATAAAGAATCATAAAGGTGGCCAAGTGTCCACAAGTGCCCAAGTGTGCATAAAGAATTACAAAGGTGACCAAGTGTCCAAATAGTGCTTAAGTGTGCATAATGACCCTAGGAAGGTGGCCAAGTGTCTACATAGTGTCCAACCGTGCACAATGACCCTAGGAAGGTGGCCAAGTGTGCACAAGTATCCAAGTGTGCACAAGAGATTTTTATAAAGGTGGCCAAGTGTCCACATAGTGCCCAAGTGTTCACAACCATTATATAAAAGTAAGTTTTAAGAATGACATGCATAAATGCTTTTCTTAATTTTGCAATAATGCATTTTATAGTATACAAAGATGTTTTCTTTGAGATGAATATTATTTTTATCACATTGACATTTAAAATGATCATACATTGCTTGCCAATTTATGTTTATGCTCGATGCTATGTTATTATTCCAAGAATGTAGAATTAAATATTTTGGTGCTTGTACCCTGATATATATTAGTTGTTTTAAAATCGAATTGTTAAGCTACTGGGAAACTTTTGTTTCTCATTTATATGCTAATATGTATTAGATTCGGACGCTTTGCAGGGTCGGGAGATAGAGGTTTCTTTTGGTCTAAGAAAATTTTTGTAACCTCTATTTTAGGTCATATTTCAGATATATTTAGTTTACAATTAGGATTATTCTTTTGGGCAGTAGACATGGAAATGTAAATCGGAAAGAACTGGGGAAGGGATATGTGAAGGACCGGTCCATTTAAGAAATTTGTAAAGGGGTTTGAGTGCTAGGATTGTTGTCTCCTAACTTCCTATGGACGGGTACTTCATATATCTTGGTACATGTTTATAGAATATAATTGACATTATTAGACATATATTTATTATATGAAAGTTTTAATTTTTGCTGTGTAGTTTAGTATTTCTTTTTATTTTGTTGTGCATATGAGTTTTTAATCCGAACAAAAGATCCTAAACCTAATCCACTTAATATAACTTAATGGTATGACTGCTCAGACATTAATTAAAAGGATAATAATAATATACCGTGTAATATCCTCAATTCTATGATATCAAATATGTTTTAGAATCCTAGACTCAATATTTTTATGCATAGAAAATAGTCCAAAAATTATTTTATATTACATTAAACAAAGGAAGGACTAAACTGAAAGGAAATGATTAGGGACTAAAACGAAAAAAAATTTGTTTCACAAAATATCCTGATAGTAAGCACGCAAATTGAGGTGCATTTATGGCACACATTTATGAGGTTTGAAAATGGTGCCAATGTCATGAATGTTGCAAGAAAAATATTTAGGGACAAAACAGTCAAAATTGTATCTGAAAATAAGAATAAAATATTTATTTATTAGATAAAATGGCTAATTTTTATTTGGAAAATTATGATTTTGCCTCTACAATATTTTTTCAAAATTTTTCAAAAAAAAAAAAATTTGGTTTAGCACTTAAGAGGGGTAAAATGGTCATTTTACCATGAAGGGCAAAATGGTAATTTTGACACCAAGGGTAAAAAGGTAATTTCATCACAAGGACATAAGGGGAATTTTACCTAAAGAAACACTTTAAAATTTCTAAAATACCCTTACATGTCAAGGTTTTAAGAAGGAAAAAGTGAAGGGTATTTTGGTCATTTTGCCACCAAGGGCAAAATAGTCATATTAGCCAATTTAAATAAGTCACACTACTTCTTCTTCTCCTCCTTAGCAAAGACGACGTGAAGGCTTTTGGAAGGGAGAAATACCATAAGCTTCATAAGGGAGAAAAGGGAGAAAAAGCAAGGAAACTTCAAGGTTTATCCACCAAAAATTGTAAATCAAGGTAGCTTAGCATTCTTCCATCACTTATTTCATGTTTTAATGGATTTTTCCAAGCTTTTGAGATTTTCATGGTTGAATGAACAGTACATGAATAGTGATGTTCTTAAGTTTACATTCTTAAATTCTCAAAATTTCTATGGATTAATGCTTAGAAAGTAGTATGGAGTTGTTTGTGATGGTTAATTTCAATTATGAAAGTGTTTATGTTCATTTCCCAATTTTGTTTCATTTGCCCTAAAACCCCAAATTCATGAATGTCATGCCAAATTGTTTGTTTTGCCATGATTGTTATGGATAAATGGTGATTGATGGTTTATAGATGATGAAAATGGGATTAAAGAAATGATTATATGAAAAATGATGATTTTTGCACAAAATGCCTCTTTAGGCCATGGCTAGCAAAATGAGATTTTGAAAATTGTTTGAAAAATTTTAAATTAGCTTATTGGTAATTCAAGTTATGGCCAATGGAGGGTAGAATAAGTGTCAATTGGTTGAAAGGCCTAATTTTGCCTAAAAATCTCATCTTGACCAAGAGTATGCAAGTTTTGATGAAGGAAATGTGTTGAAATTTTTGTGTGTGTGTCTTGGTTGAAGCAAGATTAATTGGCAATTATTTTTATGCAAAATGATTCCATTAAATTCCATGTAACCTACTTGACCAATTTTAGGACATGGAAATATTTATGGAAAATTTTTGTACAAAAAAATAATGAAATTGGTCAAAGTATACAAAGGAAATAATATGACGTTGCAATTAAATTTTAATGAATATTTTGTGCAATCTTGGCAATTCTAGCAATTTGTGTGCATGCTTAAGTGTGGGGAGACAATGATTATACACACCTTGGGTATGTATAATTAGGTGAGAAAGGGGGAAAATGGAATAATAAGTAGGAAGTGGAAAATGTTCAACTTGAAACCCTTTAAATGCAATAAAATGTGAAAAAGGGAATTTAGTGTAAATGGGAAGGAAAAGTAAATTTATTTTGCTTATTATATGGCAAGAGTGACAAATAGAAATTTTTAAGTATGAAAATATTAAATTTCTTAAGGATTTCTCTTGACCAAGAATGAACCTTCCTTTTTATACAAATTCAAGAATAGAATTGTTATTGAGATTTAAAGGTTTTCTTTTTAGAAAGTGAGAATGATAGTATCATCATGAATGAGGAAAGAAAAGGATTGATTTATGACATAGATAAGGAAAAACATAGCATGGTATTGGAAAACATTGAATGGAAGGAAAATATTTGAATGTTCAATAAAGAGAAACATAGAGGAAGTAATTCCAATATATGTTCTAGGATAGATAGGCTTATAACCGAGTGACCAATTGTCGGTATGGGACGGCCGTTGGACATTCCACGGTTGTATCATAAATTTGGATGGTGAAACATCCGCTCGGAATGAAAGAATTTCGAAAACGCTATGATGATTGTGAATTCTAAGTTAGTGTAACCTAGATGGCCAATTGAATAGGGGACATTTACTTAGAATTTGGCAAAATTATGGGATTAAGCCTAATCATCCTAGTTGATATATATAGGAAATAACATACTGGGAAATGATCCATGATGTAGGTTGTGGTGATCTATGGCATCATGAGCCGCCCATAAAGCGGGGAGAAGATGATCTGTGTGAATAACAGTGATTCCATGAGCTTAGTTTGACTGAACCCTGGGAGAAATTCCCACTTAGGTCTGTCTTTATGACATGATCACTGAATGTGAATGGGTACTCGGATCCACTGAGGGACGCCTCAGATGTACGATGGCGTAATTGTCACACACTTGATAGAGCAGCTATCTCATTCATGCACGCTGTAGTATGTGGAGTAATTTATACTTCCAATACTCTTGTGTCTCTCTGAATTGAAAATATGGCTTTTAGCCAAATATGAATGTTTATTTTCCTTATAAATATCTGATTTTCCATGAATGGTAAATGTTGTTTCTCCTAAATTATCTATGGCTGAATGGAAATTTAATGAATGTACTTTCCTGATTATGGTACTAAACGGTATACGGTGAACTATAATTGTGACTGAAATTGATACTATTTTTATTTTATAACTGATATATTACTGATATACCTCATAAACTTCATCCTATACATCTGACTGGTTTATTTATAGCATTTCCTAGAAATGATAAAATTTAAGAATAAGGAATGTAAATTGTTTTCCGTATCCATACGGTGGTACTTACCATAGCTTAAAAATGAAATGTGGATTGCGTAGCTACTGAGAAATTATTTTCTCATTATATTCTGGTATGTATCAGATGACTAGGATCATTATGGTACTACAAGACAGAAGGGATTAGCTATCCATCCCAAGAAATGGAATAATATATATTATGTTAGAAATACATATAAGTATATGGATATGTAAAGCATACATATCAGGTTTATGAAAAATAGTTAAAAAGGGTATGAGTGGCAGGTTTGTAGCCTCCTTACCCTATGAAAACAAGAAAACTACATATATCCTGTAGTATATGTAACAACGTTGTAACGTTGAACTGGATGTAGATGTATGTAAAGGAAAAAGTTTAAATTTATCCTGAATTTTTATGGATTATGGTGAATGATTATTAGACTTCCGCTGTATTGATAATTGATGTGATACTTGAGTAAGGATCTGAACCTAATGAAATGTATACTATAAATGGATATTTAAAGAACTCAGGTAAGAAATAAAGGATAGAAGTGTATATAACACACCAGTTTCTTAAGTGAAGGATTTTTCAATAAATAATATTTTAAATATGGCTATGAAATTGGGGTGTTATATACCGAACCTATCTGTTTGCATCGGAGGAATTTTAATACTAGATAAGGTCGTTACAAGTGTTGTGGATAGATGTACTTGGATCTATTGGGGGACACTCCAGCATGTACAAATATTGCAGTCAAGGACTACCAAATTATGAATACTTGCAGACTATGAAATACTCACCTGAGAGTCAGGGTTTTATATAAGGAGTTGTTCGCTTGGCGACTCTCTTAATTTCTCTTGGTATGATCTTGTGATGATCATAATTTGGCATTGGCCATGATGATATGTTCTGATTTCCTTATATATGCTCTTGTTTCTATGTGATACCTTGTTACCATTATGATATGATATATATAACTTGTTTGATAGATATGAAATATAATCTGACGACATATATATATATCTGACTGAATGGATATGTGATGATTTTAAATTACATGCATAAGTATGAGTATAAGACATGAGTTGATATAAATATATGATTCTTGCACTGTAACCAATAGGCATAATATTTTAAATTGATGATCAGAAGAATGTAGTGTTTTTCGTATGAATACGGTGGTACAAACCTGTGTGTTTTAAAAGTCAGGTTGTTTATTGCTACTAAGATTCATTCTCATTTAAAGTACTGGTTTGTATCAGATGCCTAGGTACTAGGTTTTGTTAGAGATGGAGGTGAAAAAAGTGGAAATACCATTCTTAGGATATTTCCCAATGGTGAAAGAATTATGGATTATATTTATCCTAGAAGTTCCCTCTACTCCTTGACTACATGAGGTTAAGACCAAAAGGGTGTATTTTGACATGTTCGATACCCTAAATCCTTATTAATCTTTTGGAAAGGATTAGGATAATGATTTTTGTATGTATAAAGTAAGGGCATATATGTATTAGGATATATGAGCTAGGAATCCACTAGTAATCTTTTGTTAAATGGGTATGAGTGACAGGCTTGTTGTCTCCTTACCCTAGTTGACACACACATATCTATAGGTATATGTCTAATGGGTAACACTTGCAAACATTATAAATGAACTATGTATATATTTATATATCTTATTTAATTATTTTCTACTGCGATTTTATGTGTGAAAACCCGAGCATAGAATTCTCGAACTAATAGCATTGAATTATTTAACTTGGTAAAATTTGAAAATTTACTCGGGTAAAGGTAGTAGTAACTCACCAATCTTGTATATAAATATTGTATTGTTTCATCAACTAAAAGGAACTATAGGACTGGGGGTGTTACACTATGTGTCAATCCCTGCCCAAAATTTTCTTAGCTGCCCCTAAATCTTTCATCTCAAATTCATCACTGAGTTGGGACTTTAACTTATCAATCTCATACACTCGTAGAGGCAATGAGCATGTCATCAAAATAAAGCAATAGATAAACCAAAGAACCATCTAAAATCTTCTTATGATACACAAAATTATCAAAGTTACTCCTATAGTAATTGTAAGCATAAAATTGTCAAATCTTTTATACCATTATCAAGGAGATTGTTTCAAGCCATATAATGAATTTTTCAAACTATAAACATGGTCTTCCTTTCCTTGAACTACAAATCTCACTGATTGTTACATATAAATTTGTTCTTCAAGCTTACTGTGCAAAAAGGCCATCTTAACATCAAGCTGTTCAAGTTCTAAGTTTAACTGTGTGACCAAAGTGAGCAGCATCCGGATAGAGCTATGTTTCACATCAGGAGAGAATACTTCATTGTAATCTATACCCTCTTTTTGGATAAAGCCCTTTAAAAATAAGTGTGCTTTGAATCGTGTTGCTTTAACTTCAAGGATTCCTTCCTTTTTCTTAAAGACCCATTTGCAACCAAAAATATTCTTACCTTTAGGTGGCTTTACTAGCTCTCACATCCAATTCTTGTGAAGAGACTCAATCTCTTCACTCATAGTAATAGTCCACTATGCAGAGTTACTACTTATGATAATTTTGTGATATGAAATAAGATCATTTGATTCAAAATTTTCTACCACTGATAATTCATATGAGACTAAATATGAATAACCATATCGTTGAGGTGGTTTGATCTACCTTCTCGATTTATCCCTAGCAATACTATATTGTTGCTGCTCTTGTGAAGCTTCCCCTTCATCTAGATTCTCATGTTCATAATCTTCAACAGGTCGATCAAAAGTACTATCTTGATTTTTATTTTTGACCTCAAGCTCTACCTGCTTATCAACACCATGATTATTTTTTGCCTCAATAGTCTCTTTTTTCAAACGAGGCATGGATAATTCATCAAATTTAACATCTATGTTGTTTATAAATTTAGGTGAATTAGGTTTAAGACATTATAATCTGTAACCTTTCACCCTAGATGCATAACCAAGAAATATGTACTTTAATGCCTTTGGTTCAAGCTTGCCATCATTAGTATGAGCATATACAAGACACCAAAAAATATTTAGATCAGAATAATCAGCTGGAGAACCAGACTATACTTCAATAGGAGTTTTTAACTCTATAGCAGTTGATGGAGATCGGTTTACTAAATAACAAGACATTTTAATGGCTTCTGCCTAGAAATCCTTTGAAAAACTGACATTTGACAGTGTGCAACGTGCTCTTTCAAGAAGTGTTTTGTTCATATGTTCTGCAACTCCATTCTATTTTGGTGTCTTTCGAATAATGCGATGTCTTACTATAGAATTTTAACTGACTAAATATTTTTCATCTTATTCAATTGTATGTTACAAATATATAGACAATGAATTCCCTATTCTAGGGTTGGGAAGGTAATTAAGATACAACAATTATAGAATAAATAAAATCCCAATTAGGCCCAATAAGCCCAACAAAGCTAGTTAACACTCTCCCTTAAGTTGGTACAAAGATGTCACACATGCTCAACTTGTAAACGATCGTGTGAAACATTTGTTTGCTGAGACCTTTGGTAAATACATTAATAAGCTACTTTTCTGACATCACATAAACTAGGCTTAGTATTCCACTAGTAACCTTCTCTTTGATAAAGTGTTTGTCGATTTCAATGTGTTTTGTTCAATCATGTTGAATTGGATTATAAGCTATACTAATGGTAGCCTTGTTATCACAATACAAGGGCAACTTCTCCTTTTCCAGTAGCCTCAATTCTTCTAACAGCTTCTGTACCCATATAAGTTCACAAAATCCCTAGGCCATAGCTCTGTATTCAACTTCTACACTAGATCTAGCAATGAAACTTTGCTTCTTACTTCTCCAAGTAACCAAGTTTCCTCCTACAAGCGTATAGTATCTAGATGTAGATCCTTTATCATCTAGTGATCTGGCTCAATCTGCATTTGTAAAGACTTCTATCTGGAGATGACCATGTTTGGAAAAAAGTAATCCTTTCCCTGGGCTAGACTTTAAATACTGCAAGGTGCAAAAGACAACCTACATATGGGATTCTCAAGGGTTATGCATGAACTGATTGACTAGAATGACTGCATATGCTATGTCTGGTTTAGTGTAAGAAAGGTAAATAATTTTTTCGACCAACCTCTGATATCTCTCCTTATCAACTGACTTCCCAACCCCTGATTGTAGTTTGTGATTACTCTCAATAGGGGATTATGTCGGTTTGCACCCTGACATGCCAGTCTCTTCTAAGAGATCCAAAATATACTTCCTTTGAGAAATGAAGATTCCTCTCTTTGATCTAGCAACCTCAATTCCCAAGAAGTACTATAGTTTACTTCGATGTTTGATCTCAAATTCTTGTGCCAATAGCTTCTTCAACTGGGAAATCTCTTCTTTATCATCTCTAGTAATTACTACATCATCAATATAGACGATGAGAAGAGTGACTTTGTCCTTTTGATGTCATATGAAAAGGGTATGGTCAGCATTGTTTTGATGATAGCCAAAGGAAACCATGGCATTACTGAATTTGTCAAACCATGCTCTTGGAGATTGTTTCAGTCCATATAGAGCCTTCTTCAATTTACACACCTTTCCTTGACTCTGTTCATTATTAAACCTAGATGGGATCTCCATATACATTCCTCTTCTAAGTCTTCATGAAGAAATACATTCTTAACATCAAATTGGTGTAAGTCCTAATGGAGTTCATTTTTGCAACCGGAGAAAAGGTTTCTTGATAGTCCACTCTATAAGTTTGTGTGAACCCTTTGGTTACTAGTCTAGCTTTGAAACATTCTATCGAACCATTAGCTTTATGTTTGAAAGTGAATACCCATTTGCAACCCACCAATTTCTTATCGATGGAGGAAGGACCAAGACCCAAGTCTTATTCTTGGACAAGGCCTTCATTTCTTCAATTATCGCTTACTTCCAGTTGGAATCAGTAATATCTTTCTTCCAATTATGTGGAATATACACAGAGGAAATAGACAAGGCAAAGGCTCTATATGGTGGGACAGGGAGTCATAGGAAACAAAATTAGACATAAAATGCTTGGTATAAGATCTGACTCCTTTTTTGTAAGCAATAGGTAGATATAAATCATTAGAGAATATAGATAACTCACAGTGGAGGAGGATTCAGAAGATTCGACAGATTGTATAATGGCTTCTTCAGCTTTGTCTAGGCGGTTCCTCCTTGAGTATGTCAACAAGTCAGGTCTATCTAATCTCCCAATAGTTTCCCCTTGAACTACATTCTTCCTTATGTCTTCCAAATCAAAGAGCGCCACCTCTTCTACTTTATTAAGCTCCCCCTGAAAAGGTGATAAGGTTGTAGAGTAGGTTCAATTTCCCAAAAGGTAACATCCATACTAAGAAAAGTTTTTTTAAAGGGAGGATGATAACATCTATAACCTTTCTAAGTAGGGAATACCATATGAAGACACATTTAAGGGCTCTAGGATCAAGTGTTCCAATATTCCTAGTATGAACAAAATAGACATAACTAAACACTTTGGGTGGGATAACATAGTCTCTTTTACCTTTTAACACTTCAAGAGGACTCTAAAAATTAAGGATTTTTATAGGCATGCGATTTATAAAGTATGTAGCAGCTAAAATGGCATTTCCCCAATAAGGTTTAGGTAAGTTCATGGTGAACATGAGGGACCAGGCCACTTCTAATAGGTGTCTTTGTTTCCTTTCAACCACTCCATTATGGGCACTGGTGTAAGGACAACTAGTTTGATGGATAATTCTATAATTTTTCAAGTAAGTCTTAAAGTGTTTATTCATGTACTCATTGCCATTGTTAATTCTCATGATTTTTATCTTAGCATCAAATTGAGTACAGATCATCTTATAGAAGGACTGAAAGCAAGAAAGAACTTCATTTTTTGACTTTACTAAATAAAACCAATGATGCAAGTACAACAATCAATAAAGGTAACAAACCAATGACAACCAAACAAAGAAATAGTTTGAGTAGGACCCCAGACATCAAAGTGAATAGCCATAAAAGAATCAAACTTTTATTATTACTCAAAGGATAAGAGGTTCAAGTATGCTTGGCAAATTCACAACCATCACAAAATAAGGTTTTGAAAAAAAAAATTGGGAAAAAGTTTCTTTAAAAAAAATGATGGATGTCCCAACCGCCTATGCCACTAGATTATTTTGTGGTTGACATCCTTATTAACTCCAAGAAGGGCCTATCCTGAGTCTCAAATACCATCTATCACATTCAAGCCATCACACAACCTACCACTGCCAATCCTCCTCCCTATGTGAAGGTCCTGAAAGACACAATGATTAGGTAAGAACACAATTTTACAATTTACATCTTTGGTAATAAAACTAACAGATAAAAGATTAACAGGAAACTCAGGTACATGAAGCATAGATGATAATGTAATATCAATTGTACAAATCCTAGAACCTATCCCATAAACATAAGATACATACTTATTGGCTATTCAAACATTCTCCCCTTTAAGACATGAAGAGTAGTTGGACAAGCCTTTAGAAGAGCCGATCATATGTCTATTTGCACCAGAATCAACAATCCAAGAGGCAGAATGAGCAGTAAAAGCCATGCCTAAATGCACATAATTAGAAGTGCCAGCTGTAAAGGGGGTCAACCTTGGTTAGGAGACGATAAAGGTGTTGAATTTCATCAGAAGAGAGAGAGGCTCCTGAATTTGCATCCTTGGGTGGTTCAACAATATCAACCATATTTGCCTGACCTTTAGATTAAAAGACTCGTTTACCTCCACGACCTCAAGTCGGCCGACCATTTATCTTCCAACAAGTCTCCTTGGTATGCCTCAGCTTACCACAATAATCACACTGCAAGTAATCTTTATCAAAGGTGATGGCCTTGGGTTTCTCATGGGAGACGGTCAAACCAGACTTCTCAATCGGTGCTTGATAAAGCATGACACTGTAGTGACTTTCTTCTTGTACAACATAGGAGAAAGTATCATCAACAGAAGGGAGAGGAAATTTCCCATAATTTGAACCTGAATCTGATTATATTCTTGATTCAAACCAGCTAGAAAATCATAAACCCTTTCTTTTGAAATCAATTGGTGAAACAAAACTACATCCTCAACACATTTGGCGTGGAGATCTTGATAGTAATCTAACTCCTGCCATAACCCACTCAATTAAAAACAATAGTCAGTTGCAGTCAACTCTCCTTATTTAGTGGCATAGATCTTTGTCTTGATCTCAAACATTTGAGCATCATTCCCTTTGCTAGAATAAGTGCATTTGGTTAAAGTCTAAATTTTTTCAGTAGTATCAAGTAACAAATACTGCTTAAAGATCCAGGGATGCATAGTATTTATTAGCTATGTCATAATAAGAGAGTTTTTAGAGTCCTATTGAGCATAGTTATCATCAAAAATAGCAGTGGGTTCCGTATCTCCAGTAATATAGCCAATTAGCTTTCGAGATTCAATGTATAAAAGACAAGCCCTTGACCAAGCGAGATAGGTACTAGCTCCATCCAACTTGACGGTGCAGATATAGGCAAGTGAAGTATTTTCTATTGCCTTAGAGTCTCCCATAATAAGTAATCAACACCACAAAAAAGGCATAAGAAGAAAAGAGGCTAAAACATAAAGAGAACAACAAAAAAATAAAGCAAATTAGAAAAGCCAAATCGGCAATCGGCATATGGTGGTGCGTGGCAGCGCGTATAGCGGCGGATAATGATCGATCTTGGTGGGTTTTGCCAGCGGGGTGATGAGCTCTTTAAAGATGGTGGTGGTGAGGCAAACGATAGGGCAAAATGGCCGGGATTAGAGAAAAAACTTAGATGTGTCCAGAATGACTCGATGGTGCGTGGCAGCTTGTGCAACTGTAGACAGTAACTGGTCTTGGTGGGTTTTGCCATTGGGATGATGAGATCTCCAAATATAGTGGCGATGTGGTAAAAATTGGGGCAAAATGGCCAGGATTGAAGAAAAAATGCATATCTGTCCAGCATTGCTCAAGGGCAAGGGTGTGTGCGTTGGCTACCAGCTATCAAAATTTAGGCGACGATAGATCGAAAGTTGGGCGTCAGCTCTGGATGGACAGTGATGATAAGGGAGGGAGAAAACTCGACCTCCAAGATACACGAAAACCTTTGTGCTATGAAAGGAGAGAAAAATACTCACTTTAGGGCAACCCAAGCTCTGATACCATGTAGAATTTTAACTAACTAAATATTTTTCATCTTATTCAATCGTATGTTACAAATATATAGACAATGAATTCCCTATTCTAGGGTTGAGAAGGTAATTAAGATATAATAATTACAGATTAAATAAAAGTGCAATTAGGCCCAATAAGCCCAATAGAGCTAGTCAACACTTACAATGCCTTCTATAATATCCACTTCTCTGTATCCCTAGGTATGTTCTAAATTTTTGAATTTAGTAACTCCGTCCCTAAGTAAATGTATTAAATTACCTAAAGTTTTCTTAAGAAAGAGAAAAGACTAAACTGAAAGAAATTCTAAGGACTAAAATGAAAAGTAGAAAAGTTTCACTAAAGTCCAAAAAGCTTAATCATTACACCTCTAAAATATCTCACACATTTATGACACATCATTATGATGCTGAAAAAAATATTCAAAATGCAATTATTGCGCTAGAAAATATCTGAATAAAATATCTAAAAGTCATGATGATGACTCTAAGAAAATATCCTAGAGGCAAAATAGTCCATTTCTACCCAAGGGTAAAATGGTCATTTCACCTAAGGATAAAATAGTAATTTCACCACAAGAGTAAAATAGTCATTGCACTTAGAAAAAAAATTATGAAAATTTCCCTCAAGGTCATTCCCTTACAATTTTTAAAATTATGGAAGTAAGAAAAAGGATAAAATAGTCATTTTAACTAAAAGGGTAAAATGGTAATTTTACACTAAGGGTAAAATAGTAATTTTACACCTTAGGGATAAAATTGTCATTTTATCATGAAAATTTTATGGAGTTCATATTTTGCCATTTTTAAAAAAATTAGGAGAAAAAGGAGGGGGAAAATGGTCTTTTTAGCACTAGAACTTATTTTGCCACCCTTTTTAAACTAATACGTCTTCTTCCTCTAAAAGAGAAGGAAAATAACGTGAAGAAGGAGGGATGAAAGGGAAAGCTAAGAGGGAAAAAGGAGAGGGAGAAGAAGAAGAAGAAGAAGAGAAGGGAAATTCAAGATAAAGCCATTTCCATTGCCAAATAAAGGTAGTTAGACATTCTTACACCATTATTTTCATGGATTATGTTGATTTTCAAGCTTTTAGAACTCTTCCATGGCTTCCATGAATAGTGGTGTTTATCTCTCTACATTCTTATATGCTTGATTTTCTATTGGAAAAGTGTTTAAAATGTTGTATGGATATATTTGTAAGTGTTAATTGAATTGATTGAAAGGATTATGACAAATTTGAGAGAATTTCTTCATCACTTTCATGAAAAAACCTTTTATGGATTGATTTTTATGTACATGGAATGTCATAGTTATGTTGGGTAATTTGTGGTTTATGGTTATTTATCAATGAAAATGGGATAAATGGGTGAAAACTACTTTAATTTCTTCTTTTTCCCTCTTGACCAAGACTATGTGAGGTTGTAGGAGGGAAAACTTTGCTTAAATTTTACCTAAAAATCATGCTAGTGTCTTGGCCATAGATAAAGGAGATGCTTTAAGAAAAATCATTTTTGTTTCCCTTTTTCTCCTTTTTGGTCGAGAGCATGATATTCTCTTGTGAAGAAAATTTTGTTAATTTCTAGCCTAAGTGTTATGTTAATTTCTTGGTTGTAAGTAAGGGAAAAAGAGAAAATTGATGTATTGTTGAAATTATCCCATTTTCATATTTTTAAGTGTTTTGGCCGAGAGCACGGAAGAAGAATTTTCATGAAAATTATTTGTAATTATACACTATGGTTTTAGTCAAAGCATGAAAAAAATGAAGGAAATGATGAAATTGACGAATGGTTTCATGAACAATTTTATAACCATGAAATCCTAAAGTAATGCATATGTTATGTTGCCATAAAAAGGGGAGGATGTGTCTATGTATTCATATAGGTATATCATGAGAAAAAGAATACTTATATGCATACATGAAAATATTGAAAGTGAGTTGGAATGGAAATGATAGAATAAAGTGTTAATAGTTCACCCAAAGACCCTTAATATGTAATGAAATGGGAATTTGAAATTTGTATAGAAATGGAGGGAAGATTATGTGATTATATTGGTATAATGGAAAGAATGGAAGATAGGGAATTTAAGATAGAAAATCCTTCTTTTTCCCTTGATTTCTTCTCTTGACCAAGAATACCATCTCTCATTTCTATGCAAATTTAATCATGACAGTGTTATAAATACATAAGGGTCCAAAATTTTTAGAAAGTGTAGTATCATGATAAAAATAAAGGAAAGAAATAATTGATTCAATAGATAGGGAAACATAGAATGGTAAGGGAAGACATAAGATTAATAAAGAGAGGACTTAGAGGAAGTATTTCGTATATACGCTCTAGGATAGATAGGCTTTAACTAAATGACCAATTGTTGGTATGGGACAACAATTGAGCATTCCATAGAGAAATATTTATAAGTAAATCCATGAGATTAGGGTGTTATACCTTCATTTTCGTAGAACTCATTGAACTGTCCTTCACAAAACTCCATACCATTGTCGATTCTCAAGTGCTTAATTTTCTTACCAGTTTTCTTTTCAATAAGCGCCTTCCACTTTTTGAAGGTAAGGAACACTTAATTTTTATGCTTCAAAAAATATACCTAAAATTTTCAAGAAAAATCATCAATAAAATTCAATAGGTATCCGGCACCACCTTTCGAAAAAATAGGTGCAAGGCCCCAAAGATCAGAATGGATGTAATCAACTTTACCCTTAGTCCTGTGGGTAGCTGTAGTGAACTTGACTTTGGTCTGCTTCCCGTAGACACAATGTTCACAAAAGTCAATCTTTCCAATCTTATAACCATTGAGCAAGCCTTGCTCACTCAAAATAGACATCCCAGTCTCACTCATGCCCTAAACATATGCCATAAACCAGTAGTATCTAAATCTGGATATGTATCAGATGATGATACTGATGTAGTACCAATAACTGTGCTACCTTGAAGTAGATAGAGACCATTAATCAATTTTCCTTTGATCACCATAAGAGCTCCAAGTGAAACTTTTAAAGTTCCACCTTCAGCAGAATATTTATAGCCTTGGGAATCAAGAGTACCCAAAGATATTAGATTATTCTTTAGATTTGGTATATGTCGAACATTAGACAAAGTTCTTATAATACCATCATGCATCTTAATTTGGACTCTTCCAATGCCAATAACTTGACAGGAAGTATTATTTGCCATAAGAATAAAGATGCCTTTAATTAACTGATAAGAAGAAAACCAGTCCCGATTCAGACACATGTGGTATAAACAGCCTAAATCAAGAACCCAGTCATTACTAAATGGGCTAGTTGATATTGAGAGAACATTAGATACTTCAGAATTTTCTACAACAACACTAGCTATGTCACTAGTACTCAGAGCTTTATCTGTTGTCTCCTTTTTCTCTTTGAGCTTCAGACATTCTGCTTTCCAATATCCTTCCTTCTTGTAGTAACGACATCTGCCTTTTTAAAATTTGGATTTTGATCTAGATTTGCCTTTGTTGCTAGTCAAGCTTTTGTCTTTATTTCTACCTCGACCAAGCAAACCCTCGGTCTGATTTTCACTCCAATTTTTTGATACCTTTCTCTTCAACTCTTGAGAGTTCAACGATGCTTTTACATCTTCCATGGTCAGGGTGTCTCTACCATAGAGCATGGTGTCAACAAAATGCTTATATGAGTGAGGTAGAGAACACAATAAAATTAAGGCTTGATCTTCATCATCAACTTTGGCATCAATATTTTTCAGATCCATGATGATTTTATTCATCTCAGCAAGATGGTCTTTTATAGGTGTGCCTTCCTTCATCCGAAGAGTGTAGAGTCGTTACTTTAAATAAAGCCGATTGGTGAGGGATTTCGTCATATATAGACTTTCTAATTTAAGCCACAAGCCTGCTGCCAATTTCTCATATGCAGCCTCCAACAAAACTTCATCTACTAGAGATAACAAAATGGTGCTTAGTGCATGCTCTAGAAGGTCATCCTTTTCTTGATCAGACAATGTTATTGACAGAGCCTCTTTTCCTTCTAATGCATTTAGCAGCCCTTGTTATACTAACAAGGCACACATTTTGACATGCCAAAAGCTGAAAACATTGTTGTCGTTGAATTTTTTGATCTCAAATTTTGCTACCATTATGAATGGATCCATTGCTCTAATACTAGTTTGTCGAAAATGGAGGACCCAATAATAAGATAAATGGGCAAAATAATAATTTTAGTAGAAATTATAGACATAAGAATTTACATGGTTTGGCTTTAGCTTACGTCCATGAGAAAAAGACGGCAACCAAATTTCGCTAATTGGATCAAATAGAGATTACAAAAGTGACTTAACTATACTCAAAATCCATACCCCAAATGCACCTAAATAAATATCTCACAATATTTTTCGCACCAGTGTATCACTCCACTCTTAGAGTAATTTCTTACTCTCTCTAATGTTTACATGCCACACACTTCCTTCATACTCTTTTTCTTCACAAATGCTGATGGTAGAAGTCTCTTATATATGCAAACAAAGCATTCACCTTATTAATTGAAGATGAAGACTTCAAAACATAGCATACTAACATAGGGTGGCTACTTCTTGACATTGTTAGCAAAGCATGCTTACCATTTAATTCTTCCATAAATGTAATGTCTTGAATCATTAATTTGAGGAGATGAAAAAGTCAATATTTTGTGTCAAAATTTGTAGCCACATGCAACAGATTTTACTTAAGTTCAACTAACGTATACAAGGTTGATGCAAATGTTAAAAGTATGGATGATTTATATCCTAAATTTCTCAACCATGAATTAAAGTTAAAAGTTGGTTCTCTAGTAATGCTATTGAGAAATATTGACAAGTATTTTTGGGAGTGTGGAACTTATGACTTGTGCACGTGAATGTGTGGATGTTCAAATGTCTTTATAGGATGCAAGTTTGTTAAAATGTTACAAACTTGTGTTTTTGTTATTTGTTCATTGTACTATGACATATTATGAGTTCTTAACGGTTCTTGTATCAACTTTCAAATTTATATATTCTGATGGAAATCACCTTACAAATGGCTCTCTACTATCAAAGATTGCTGATGTTTTAGAGCAATGTAAGCTTGTTTTTACAGTGCATGGAGACTTTCCTTATAGAAGAGTTTAACTTGGCTTCAAGTTCAGCCCATGTCAGTGTTAATACAAGGACTCTAAATTTTAAAAGTTCAATCTAACAACTGTATAGTATCTAGAGCATTTAGTCAGATGTGTTTTAAGTAGAAATAGATGCTATAAGTTTTAAAGTTATCTATGTGCATGCGTTTTTATATTGTTTTTTTTATTTATTAAAACGGATTACAAAAGGAGAGAGAAGGAACTTATAGTACTGTAGATCCATTTAGAGACTAGGAGATTTAAAGAGTCTAGAATAAGTTGTCCTCTGCTATCCATAGTTCGAAGCATGATTGCATGATGTTGCATAAGAAGATTGAGATCTTGGCTCATTATGTCTTGAGATTTGGCCAAATAACGGGCTTTGGCAAGGAGAGTGCGACCTAACTTTTTGAGTACGATGATGGATGGTAGATCTTGATTGTCTTGCATGGATTTAAAAATAAAGTCCCTTATGAAACATTTTATAAATCATATGAAACATGTTATAAATCAACTATACTTACTGTGTTGATGATTGGCTTCTACACTTACGTGCTTCCAGCACCCTTGTATGGTGAGGAGAGAAATTACATAGGTGTTCTTCCTGATTTTCTTCTTCAAACAAATAAACATTTGGCCGTGTTGAATTCCAACTGTGAGAGATGAATTTGATTCCGTGGGGATCTGGGGTTCTGAAGAAGGTGTATGGTCCCTTCGGATCTTGAAACAAGAGTTGAGTACTCAGCATGTTGATTCTGTGATTGGAGAATTAAAACCTCAAGGGAATAGGAAACTCCTTCCATGATAAATTTATTTCTAGCTTGCCATATATTATTAAGTATAAGGATTATTATGATTACATAGTCCTCAGTAAAGTTATCCTTATGCTTAAGATGAGAGAAACATTGATCGATCCACTCCAGAAGTGTGGGAGGCGTAATTTGATCTACTCTTAGTGATAGAGAAGAGCCAAACCATATAGCTTTCGAAAAATGACAACAGAGAAAGAGATGGTCCAAAGATTCTTCTGCTTCAGCACACAACCAAGATGTTGTAAAAACCTCCAAATGATGTCTTTTGAGATTGCAAAGTATTGGGAGGGCATCATTTCTGAGTTTCCAAATAAAATTTTGAAGACGAGGGGGAATTTTGTGTTTGCATAACAAATGCCAAGGGAAACCTTGGTGAGTATGAGGATGGTGTGGGTTGTCCATTATTAGGACTTGATAGCCAAGTCGGACTTTATACTCCCCTTGTGGTTCAAGCTTTCAAATAATTTTATCTAGAAGGCCAAATTTGGAAATTGGGATAGAAGAAATTGCTTGAGCTCTTTCCTGATCAAATAATTGATGCAGTTTTCTTCTATCCCAAGAAAGGCCATAAGGGGAAAGCAGATTTCTGGTTGTACCACATTTGGAAATTGGGATAGAAGAAATTGTTTGAGCTCTCTCCTGATCAAATAATTGCTTGATCTCTGGCCGGAAGGGGAAGGCCACACTGTCTCTACTTGTAGACGCCACCAAAAATTTGAACCAAGCTGAGTTTGTTCTCCATTAAGTTTTCTGTTATTAATTTTATGGAGGGGAGATGCTTTGCCAAGCCCAGGAAGGTTGAGTCATTTTTTTCGGGTCTTGGTTAATGTTCCCTCTGAAGTATTTGGCCAAGGTCCATTGGCTGAACATTGATGAGGGTTGATCTACGAGCTTCCAGACTTGTTTATCTAGCATGGCTTTGTTAAAAGGATGAGTTTTTCGTAGTCCCAAACCACCATGGTTTTTTGGTTGAAACTGATGATGTTTATTGAGTAAGTGCATAGTCGGTCTGTCTCCTTTGTATCCCCAATAAAAATTTATGGAGATCATATCAATTTTATTTGAATATTTCTTGGAGAGCTATTGAGGTCATATGATAAAGCGAGGAGGATTAAATTACCGATTTCATTAATGTGAGACGTCTCGCTTGTGATAGATGAGATTTCCATCCATCTGATTTTTTTTTTTGAATTTTCTCAACCATTTCCTCATAAAACCTCCACCTTGTTTTGGTGGTTTTCAATCTTGATCCCAAGATACTTGCTTATCTGATTTGCCAGATTTGATTCTAGCAAAGATGCCAGGTGGTTCTTGATATGGCGTTGGGGTATTGGGAATGAATACTATGATGGAATTAACTGGATTTAAATGTTGCCCTACTATTGTTCCATAGAGTTGTAGTGTCTGCTGGATGGCTTAAACATTGGCTGGGTCAGCTTTGAAAAAAAGAATAGTGTCATCTGCATACATGAGATGGGTGATAGAAGGCCCTTTTTGGCAAAACAGATTCATTGGATCTTCTTTTCTCTTTCCAATTTATGGAGCATGCATGATCGTGTATTGGAACATAGTAAAAGAAAGATAAGGTGATAGAAGATCACCTTGTCAAAAACCTCTTTGGGGTACAAAGTAGCCTAAATCTTGGCCATTGAGAAGCAACGAATAAGAAACTGTCCAAACACATTGCATTATGATGTTTATCAGCTTCTGAGGGAATTTCATGTTGATCAATAGTGCCTCCAAAAAGTTCCACGATATCTTGTCGTATACCTTTTGTATATCAACTTTAAAAGCACACCAATTGTCTTGCATTCCCTATCATTTTGAATGAAAGTCATGAGTTCAGAAGCAAAGAAGATGTTATCTGAAATGGATCTGCCCTTGAAAAAACCATTTTGATACGGGGAGATCACTTTGCCCATTAATTTTGTAGTTGGTTAACTAAGATTTTTTATATGACTTAGAAGATAACATTACGAAGACTTATAGGGGCGAAAATCTTTAGATAGCTCTGGCTCTGGGACTTTGGGAATTAGTATGATCAAAGTATGATTGAGCTCTTTGAGAAGATGTCCCATAGTGAAAAATGACTGAATACACTGATTGATATCTACCTTGACAATTGGCCAAATTTGTGAAAAAGCATTGCAGGAAGTCGATCTGGACCTGGGGCTTTGTCCGGACGCATTTGGAAAAAAGCATTCTCAATTTCTTCATAAGTAATGGGTTGTGAGAGGAATGAGGCATCTTGCTGGCTAATTTGTGGAAGATTGTATTGATCAAGATGTCTAAAAATTTCCTCCTTTTGAATGATGTCGGGATGGCTATAGACTTCTTTAAAATAATTGACTACGATTCATTCCATTTCATCATATTTTTGCGTCCAATTGCCATTGGCATTCTTGATCTGTGTTATGAGGTTGTTGACTCACCTCTTACTAACCATGGTATGAAAATACTGCGTGTTTCAATCTCCATTGACAAGCCACATTTGCCGAGCTTTTTGGGCCCATAACACTTCTTCTCGGTCCAACATTTTCTCCAACTCATGCTTGACTTGGGTTTCTTTCAAAATCAAACGTTTGTGTAAGACCAGAGTTTGGCCGAGCTCTCTTTGAATTTTAGCCAATTGGTCATTCAGTGTTGCTATGTTGGTTTGTACACGGCTAAGGCACTCTTGAATCCATTTTTTAAGCTTGACTTTGACATTTTTACTTTTTTGAACTAGGAGGTAGGAAGAATAACCTACTTTATTTATATCCCAGGCTTCTCTAACAACTTAGTTACATCTTTCATCCAGTAACCACATTGATTCAAAATGAAAAAGGCGGGGTCTGTGTGGGATTTTTGCATACATATTAATTACAAGCGGGCTATGATCGAAACATTGAAAGGGAAGATAGACAACATTAGTATCAGGGAACCTATTGAGCCATTCTATATTGGGTACAAATCTGTCTAATTTTTCAAACATAGCGTCTTCACCTTGCCGTACATTGCTCCGTGTAAACCTTTCCTTGTGCATGCAAGTCAATTAAATTTCAAGTATCAAAGAAATTATGAAACTCATTCATTCCCAAAATAGACGTACATTTGCTCAATTTTTCTGAGTAATGCAAGGTTTGGTTAAATCACCGCATACAATCCAAGGTAGCTGGGTTTGAATGGCAACTTGTTGGAGATAATTCTACAAAACGTGTCTATCCTTGACTGCAGGAGGTTCGTAAACGCAGGTCAGATTAAACCGTTGCCCTTTCTGGTTTGAGGATTCTAAATGGATCCATTTCTGTGTAATGTCAATGATATTACTTTGTGTAATGTGAGACCATGCTAAGATAGTAACTCCACTTCTCCTAATTGCATCTGTTCCGCAAAAAGAGTCATAACCTACCTTACTGAGCATGGTTTCAGATAGATGAAAAAATTGGGATCGATGTTCAGAGGTAACTTACTTAATGTGCTTGACTGTGGATGGACAACTCATCCCTCGCATGGCTATTGTGGAGGCTGATTTGGGATAGCCTCCACCAAACCCATATCAGACTTGCCATTGGCAGTGTTTTGCAGAGAAAAACTAACTCGTTTAGCTAGTAGGGGAATCAACATTGGTCTTACTGCAATTAGTTGAAATTTGTCTAGTGCAGAGCGCTTAGTTTTCTATTTCTTTATGGATGTAGTATCTTCATCAGTGCGTTTCCTTTTGAAGCTATGGTGAGGAGAAGAAAAATGTTGAAAGAGGTGGTAAAATTAGTTTTTCCCCAAACTCCTTCCCAGCGTCCATATATGAAAGAAAAATTTTGACCATGTGTACATGAAGAACTAGTTAAGTGGAGTAGGGACGAAAGGACCATGATCATATGGGATGTAAATTAGCGAATGCCTATGAAAGATGAAATGGGTGCTAATGGTGGGATTACATTGAAATAAATCCCACTCAAAATTTGTCATTGAGGATGAGTAGGCTCAAGCAACTGTCAGAGGGAAGGAATTTGGAAGTGCAACTATAAACCAAATCAGCCTTGCAAGAGACATGAGAGATCGAGGCCTAGTTTTTGAACTGATATTGGAATTGGGCCTCAGTCTTGGGCCGAAATTACAGAAGTTCTTTTATGACGGTCCCAAATATGAGATGTTATGTTCTGGTGTAGACTGCTAGTGAAAAAATGAGTTATATCTCGGGAAAGCAAATCATTTGCTGTGTTAGGCACGTGGTTATGTGAAATCGACGTGAGTGGCATCTCCATATGCTCTTCTTCGTCCATTTGTGCTTCAAGTTGGCACATGTCCGCAACTACAACTGTTCGTCTTGTAGGTCCATATCAAAGAGGGGGATGAATGTAGTTGGTATAGGGGACCATTGTTGTTGTCTGGTCTGTCCCTCTTCGTCGACTATAATGCAAATGTCCATTGCTGAGAGGTGCCACATGGGGGTCGTTGAGTTGACTTGTTGCTGGGAGTAATTGAACAACTCCCAATTGTGAGCATCTTCCGTGAGAGGATTGGATTGAAGTTTTGGGAAAGTTGTATTTGGATTCACATTGGTGGGCGGATTGTAATAATTGTCTGGAGTGACTGGGTCCTCTTCCATAGGATCAGTAGTGTGATTTCCATTGGACTTAAATGATGAAGATGATGAACTAGAACTAGATGAAGAGGATTCATCATCAGATACTCTGAAGACATTAGGAGGATGCGGGCCCAAGCTTGAGCTTGATCTTCTTGTTCAAATTGAATGGGACAAAATTCATGCGTGACATACGTCACTCCTTCCGGTTCATACTTGAAGGAAATTTTGGTTGTTCGACAGCTTCGATGATCCCTGAAGGCGATAGTCTCATTAACAATTAATGGATGGTCGAAATCCAAAAAAGAGGGAACATCAAAATGGCCACACAGTGCTCTTTTCTGGGTATCAACTTCTTACTAATCTTGCCTTCGGTGTTTGTGATATTCTTTGGCAATGTCGCCAATGCAACTGCATTGCTTACATCTTTGAAAGACTCTCTCGTACTGGCATTGAATCCATACCATGCGACCGTTGTCAAGATGAACATAAAAATTCATAAGGAGTGGCTCATATGGATCAATACTAACATGTACCCTTAAGAATCCTAGATTGCGAATGCCTTGATTTGAAAAGTCAACTTGCACCACATCACCAACCATACTTCCAACCAAATCCGCAATCGCAGTCGGTGATCTTCAAGAATTAGATTAGGGAACCAATGATCCATCACAAGGAGTTTATTTTGTATAGCCCATGGTCCCTCATGAGCCATAAACTCCTTATCCTGATTGTTTGCAAATTCGAAAATATAAAAATTTTTCTGCCCACCTATTACTCAAACTGGGGTTTGGAGATTCCATGCTTTGTGAATTATGTGAGTCGTTCATGGTACTGGGATGGTTTTAACGTCAAATAGAACACCAACTAAGCATTTGCTCCAATATTCGCATTGCTCGGCTATACATTGGTCAAAAGATTCCAAGCATGGACCTTGTCGAGGGATAATGAAAGCGGGCTCCATATCCCTTGTGTCATTTGAGGTTTACATGCTGCTTGATCAAGAGGGGTGAGGTGATGGTATGTTTTCTGACCATCTCATCTCACGTATTGGAGATTTAGAAGCCATATCGCAGAAGAAGGTGCATGAAAATTTATGTAAGCAGAGACAAGAAAGTATAGTAATAAAACAGAGAACAAGCTTCCAAAAGAAGCCTTTTCCAGGTTCAGTAGAATATGAGAGTAAAAGAGACAAGATAAGGGGGACCACTCCAACAGACAATAAGAACAATAAGGAAATGCTCAGGATACGCATAAGGGATAAGTTTGAAATTAAAAACAACTATCAGAAGGTAAGCAGAAATATTGCATACAACTGAGGAGAAATCACTGAAAATCTTCAAGGACTTGATAATGCATTTACTAACTTGTCAGGCGGCGCTATCGTTGTCCTCCTTGGAAGTACTGTTCATTTAAGAACTAGGATACGACAGGCGTGCTGCTTAGAGAGAAGTGGGAGTCTCTCTCTCATGCAATGGAAGCTCTCATGACAGAAGTCAGTTTTGCTCCTTCAAAAACGCAATCATTCCTTCCCTTCTGGATACCCCAGCAAATGAAGCATTTGTATATTGCTTTAAACATAGAAAGGTATAGTAGTAGTTTTGGTTATTATTTGCCTTTAAGGTATAATAGAGAGCAGTATCTATGCATATGTGTTCATAGTATATATAAATATATATAAATACATTTGAATGCATATCACGAACATACATATATTTGTCTTTGTACATGCACACAAACACACAAAAACACGCGCGCACATATAATATATATATATATATATATATATACACATTCACACACACACAAACACATATACATCACACATAGATATATACATATAACATTCCAGTCCCAGATAAAAAATAATTAATTTAATTATCTTTTCTTTGTGGTGATTACTAATTTTAAAGAGAAATTTAAAATTTTTCTTAACTAATTTCAATATATTTAAATTTAAGACTGGAATGTTGTTTTACCTTAATAAGAATTTTAATTCTATCAACTAAGTTAGATTATTCCTGAATGTAGAGAAATAATATTAGTTGCTATACCTAAACTTTCATACAGATATTAAAGTTCAGTGGAGATTCTAACAATTAGAAAATAACCATTATATATATGTGATATGTCCTTTCGAAATATGCCTGTGTCAAAACCAAAATGAAGATCCGTTATATTATACAAACTAGAACATTAATAACTCTTGATATATAACATTTACAAACTTAGCCATGCATAAGCTTATAGCATCGCAGACAAGTTTTGTTGTATCTCAAGCCTACACAGTACAACACTTGTATAACATATAATCAGTATACTCAAAATCACCCACAATCAACACTTCCGTCCTCCACCACTAGTACCTGGACTTTAGGGCTCTATGAGAATAACTAAGTATAGAAAAGTTTCAATAAAACATTTTACAAAAATATCTAAACTTCATATCACACATACTTTTTGATGCTCAATCATAAATATATACCCTCAATACATAAATTTTACCCTTTAGAAATATTTGATCAGCAAACTTACTTCTACATCACACTTCAATGGATCATATGTACTCCCAGAGTACTTTATATTGGTTTCCTGAATGTAGAGAAATAATATTAGTTGCTATACCTAAACTTTTATACAGATATTAAAGTTCAGTGGAGATTCTAACAATTAGAAAATAACCATTATATATATGTGATATGTTCTTTCGAAATATGCCTATGTGTCATAACCAAAATGAAGATCCGTTATATTATACAAACTAGAACATTACTAACTCTTGGTATATAACATTTACAAACTTAGCCATACATAAACTTATAGCATCGCAGACAAGTTTTGTTGTATCTCAAGCCTACACAATACAACACTTGTATAACATATAATCAGTATACTCAAAATCACCCACAATCAACACTTCCGTCCTCCACCACTAGCTCCTGGACTTTAGCACTCTATGAGAATAAACTTTTCAGTATAGAAAAGTTTCAATAAAACATTTTACAAAAATATCTAAACTTCATATCACACATACTTTTTGATGCTCAATCATAAATATATACCCTCAATACATAAGTTTTACCCTTTAGAAATATTTGATCAGCAAACTTACTTCTACATCACACTTCAATGGATCAAATTTACTCCCAGAGTACCTTTATAGTGATTCTTTACTTTTCTTTGAGCTCATATTGGTCCACTGTGACCTTGGCCACTAACCCAGGGCATCTCCTGGCATGCCCACGAGTCTATTGCTATCTTTAACATTTAGCTCTACACATTGGGATCCCCTATTTTGGATCATTTCCCCTTGTCAATACCATATTTTGTCCGGGCTAAAAGAAAAGACAAAAAATACAATAAAATGAAATAAGACTAATAAATAAATTAATTAAAATAGAAAAAAAATAGAATAGCTAGGATTAATAATAATAGATAAAAGGAAAGCAAAATGAATCATAATAAATAACAACAATAAAATAAAAAAAATAACAAAATCCTAATCAAGATTCAAATTTAAAATTTAATAAATAAATAATGAAGAGATAATGAAATAAAAAAAGATAATAAAATCATTTAAAATCCTAATCAAAATCAAAGTTTAAATTTTTAAAAGAAAAAAGATTCCTCTTCAAAATTTAAGATAATGCAATCAAAGATAAAAATAATAATAAACAATAAATAAAAGATCTCTCTCCCATATACATGTCCCTCTCCTTTCTTTACTCTCTTCCAAAAAAAAATTCAAATCTCATTTAAAATTCAAAATTCAAAATTCAAAATTTAAAAGTAAAACACACACCTCACTTTTATAAAAAGCCATAAGCTAGATGTAAAGAGAGAGTTTTGGGGGGGAAAGACATGAAATGCACACACCAAACGGGGTGGGGGGGGGGGGGGGGGCGAAGGGCACAAGTCAAATTAGATTGAGAGGCATTAGCACTAGGATGAAACACATTCACACACACACACAAAAGAAGCCACGCATTAGATTCCACACAAGACGGGGGAATTTTGGGAATCAAATTCACTTTCACTCATTTTCATTTACCCACATTCAAACCTCACTCACAGTCTGCCATAGTCGAGAACCAAGAGAAAGAGGAGTCAAGCAAATTGTAGAATAGGATTTCAATGTATCATATTTGGCATTGTGAGTCAACCCCTCACCAAACCTGAAGGTGCAATGTTATTTTTATTGAATGTAACTTGGCTGTTCTTTGAATATTGAATGGTTAGTATGGTAAATGGCTGGTATATTGAAGAGGAAATATTGAGTCTTAGAACCTTGAATTGCGTTTTGAATCTGACCTATTTCTGAATCAGAAATTCTGAGTTCTCACTAAATTTGTGAATTAGATGTATGGATTAAATTTCTCTACTGATTTCTTGTGAAAAGAATTTAGGATATTATTGTCAAGATAGAAAATCCCAAGACCTTATGCTTATCATGGGGAGGAAAGGCCGTCGACCCCTCAATTAAAGTAATTGGTTATTTTTATCCCCTATGACATAAGTAATCTTCTCACTGTACACGACTATTGATCAGTGCTGGTCAGAAACAGACATAGAAGCTTGCATGATTTAAATTTCAGGTTTAAATTTCGCTTGGCTTAAGCTATGAATTATATACTTGCTTGCAAGATTTGCAATCGGGTTCCAAAGACTCAATTTTATCCTAAAATTAAGAATTTAATTTTTCTTATTTTTTTAGGCACCTTATTTTTCAAAATCCCAAAAAATATTTTCAATTTCCTTTCCATTAGAATTTCATTTAGTTTCAAATTATTTTCCAAAAACCCAAAAAATAATAAAAGAGTGATAAAACCAAAGAGAGAAAGAAGTGAGTTTAAGAAATATTTTCAAAAGTAAAAATTAAATCCACCAATTCAAGTTATTTTTCTTTTGACATTCTCTTAAACACATATTCCTTTCTTTTTAAAATTGAACCAACCCACAACTATTTTCTACCTTCGAACTACGTGGACTTTGATCCCCATAAGGGGTACGTAGGCCCTAGGATACATTCCCTCGTCAAATCACAACATCCAAACATTTTTTCTTTTGTGCTTGCATGTGGTTGTTTAGGGTAATTTGGGCTTGCATAAATTCATTGCACACATATGATATCAGACGTTGTGGGGTGCCTAACACCTGCCCCACAAATACCAACTCCCAAACTCGTCTTTTTTTTCGAAAACTATTTTCTAAATTATTCTCTAAGAAAAGGTTTTTCTAAAGTTTCCTTTTAACAATAAAACTTTAGTGGCGACTCCATTTCGTTTGCCATTCGCGTCACATTTTGGGTGTGACACCCCTTTTCCTTTACTATTAACAATATGTGAAATTCCCTTGATATGTTTAGAATTACGGTAGAAGATAAACTTAATCAAGTTATCTCTAAGGCATTAAGATAACTAGCTTAAGTTTTCCTCTGATATATGCTAATTAATACCGTGTTGGCATTACTTAAACATATAGGATACTAATAACCATCCCATACTAGCTTCTAGTATCCATCCCAAACATTTCAAAGAGGAACACATATATTGAAAAATAGTATCTTTCATCATCACACTCATAGATGTAGGTAAACTTATGATCAGATATTTGAGTTCATTAATATCATATACATAGCATCAACCATTCTTACCAATTAAACATGAGTTGAGGGTATAGGTTGTCCTACCTCTATTTTGGGATTCTACTCAACTTTCTTGAAGGCCGACTGTTGATCTTCCAACCTCAATCAACCTTACAATATAGTGGAATTTCACTGTTCTCAATACAAATTCAATACGTATACCAAAATAGCTCTCCACATTTTACTAGTCAAACATGGCTCTCGGCCAACAGTATACAAGCAAGAACTTCAAAAATTCAATCATACCTTTCATCCTTTTAGGGTAACAAGCCTTATTTTAAATTCCCTTTAGTGGTAATTTCTCACCTTTAATTTTATGAGTATCTGAGTTTCAATTACTTATTTTAATTAGAGAAACATCATTTATGGATCTCCACTCCTTCATCATAAATTTTCCTTCCTTTTTGTTTCTCGTGTTTTATGCTTATTAACTTAATCATTAGCCTTTTTGTGAATTCCCTACCTCAAAGATCTCTTAAGATTTTATTACTAATTTTGTTTATTTACCATTACATTTCATTCTTGTTAGTATGTGCATCTAATCCAAATGTTACAACATTACTATCTACTTTAAGGCTATTATGACTAAGTTTCTCCTTAAGATTTGCTTTCCTTTTTATGGGGAATTTTATGCAGAACTTTCTCCATGCTTTTCTCAATTTCTACTCTTAATTTTGTTTAATTATATCATTGCTAAATTCCCCACAACTAGGACTACATTTTCCTCCAAAATCCTTTTGGTTTTCCAAATCATCATTGGGTTCATTTCTAAGCTTTTATTCTTTGTATGTTTCTTGCTATAAGCTTTTAATATTTATTAATGGATTTCTTGTCATTTCCTATTATTTCTTTAACTTTACTTAAGCTTAGACATGCCCAAGAAAATTCCCCTAATTATGCTAGCCTTCATGGTAACCCAAATTGCCAATTTCTTCTTTTTCTCCCTTACCCCTTTTATGCAGAATTTATTTTGTGTCCCTTTTCAATTATCATGTTTCAAATTGGTTCCTATTTAGTTTGTTCAACTACTCCTATGACAGGGTAAGAATCTACATCCTAAAGTCTCAACGTATGTGAAGAAATTTCCTAATTTAACTCCCATTCCCACTAGTGTTTGACTTCCCAAAACTGTGGAGTTGCACTCTATTTCGTTCTGAATTTTGGTATTGAACAGGGCAGTGAGTTTTGTGTAGAATTTCAGAAATTTTACGTGGTTTAGATACACCACATGCTACCCTAAATGCACCAAATTCTAGCCTAGAATTTTCCCTACAATTTTTCATTGTTTATGTCACCATTTCGAGTTGGTTTTCATCCCAAATTACTCATCTCTGCACTAAGATCTCTGTGATTTTTTTCCTTGTTTCTGTACGGTCTCATATAGTGCAGTAAAATCATAATTTCAACTGCACAGACTCACTAAGTTGTGACCATAAACCTCCCAAAGTGCACCTCCTAATATGCCTATACCATTCCCACATTTTGATGAGTGTTTCATGCCTAACGATGTCCTGTTTTCTGCAGTATTGTATCAGGAATTTTTGGGTAATTTAGGCCTTAATGCAGCGCTAGATATGCAGAAAATTTCACAGAATTTTTCCCATCATTTTTGTTCATAATTTGTGCCCTTTAACTAAGCATGCATTGCCTGCCACTACCTCAGATTAATAATTCTGCACTATTTTCACATTTATCCATAAAATTTTTCCCATAAATCAGTCCAACCTTGACAGCCCTCGGTTTACACCAAATAGTTATAGGAATTTTCTATCACCTTTGCTTATGTTCATGCAAGTTTACCATACATATTTCCATTAAAATTCCCTTACATTGGTACATCTGGGGTTACACTTTTATGCTTTAAAATCTGAGCATCACAGCAAAAATTTAGCAGAATTTAGTCACTCTAAATAGCCTAACAAGTGCAGAACAAAGATTTTCAATTCAGCATCAATTTGCCTAAATTTCCTAGCAACTAACATACATGCAAGTCTATGAAATTGTTTATAAGTTCACGATTTGGCAGGGAAATCTCTGTGCTAAAATTCTGCAATATACAATGGCATAATCCGAGATTCTAACACCATTGCAGCACCCATTTTTCCACAGATTCATCAGCACATACATACGAGCAAAAAGGGAAAAAGTGAAGGGCTATGTAGGTCTCCAATTACATGAAGCTATAGAGAAAATATCCTACCTTGATTCCTCCTAAGATGGCGCCTTTGTTCAGTGTGGGGATTAATCAAAATTTCCGTCCTTGATCAAGATTCTTACTCTCACCCACTTGCATGCAAGGCTCCCTAAGGTGGAATGAGTTTCTCTAATGGCTTGTGGTGGCTTCCTCATCCTTCAATTTGGCCTCTAAAGCTTCGATCCTTCCTCTTATTCTCCCTGGAGCAGCTCTCGGTTTCTTCTCCCTCTCTCTCTCTGTCTATCTCTCAATGTTTCGAACTCATACAGAAAAGAAAGAGGCCACGTAAGGTGTGAAGTGGGGGTCTCTCTCTCGCGCTTCCTATCAATGTTTCGAACGCGTCCGGATTCTCTGCTTGGCACTCTCTGGTTGGTACCCGCTTGGCACTTTTAGCGGCGGTTTTTTCCGCTGCTAACATTTATTGCAACAAAAAGTATTGTTACTATTTAAACAAAAGTTATAGCAGCAGTCATATTCGTTGCACTAATATTAAAACACACTTTAGCAGCGGAAAAAACCGCTGCTAAAGGTGCCAAGCAAGTACCAACCAAAAAAGTGCCAAGCAATGGATCCAAAATCGTTTCAAACTCGTACAGAAAAGAAAGAGACCACGTACGGTGAGGTGGGGATTGTAGACAGTTAGAGATTATATTTTTAAAAAATTAAAAAAATTTATCAAATCTAAACTTTAAAATAATTTAATGAACTAACTAATGATATGATATTAAGATTAGATTTTTTTTAAAAATATATATCAATATATATAATTAAAAAAATATTAATATTAACTACTCTATATAATCATAAAGCATGGGCAATAATCAAATTACATAGAAGAAGGGATGAAAAATTTTAGAAAAAGACAAATGAAAAGAAAGTTTAATTTTTTATCTAATAATAAACTTATAGAAATAAAACAAAAACTAGCAATTATAAAAAAAAAATATAGAAATCTATAAGGATATAGAACAAAGAATTTTAAAAAACTATAATGATAATTCATTATTTCATTGGAAAAAATCAAAACCTTTAACAAAAATAGAGTTAAAAAGCTATAGTAAAGAAATAAATTGTAAATCATATCCTTGGACAGAATAAGATAAAAAAAAATTCATAATACATATAAAAAAAATAAAAAAATATGATTTAATTAGAGAAAATAACTCAACAAAAACACAATGAAAATAAAAAAGAAAAATCAATATTAGTCATAAACTATACAAAATTAAATTTATTAGCTGTTAGAAATAGGTATCTTATAGTAAGAATAGACATCTTCTTTAACCTAATAAAAGAAAAAACAATATTTTGCAAGTTTGATTGTAAATTAGGATTCTTTCAAGTAAAATTAGAAGAAGAAAGTAAAAAATATATAACTTTTAGTATATCAGGAGTATATGAATGAAATATACTACTTATGGAATTCCATAATAGTCCAAATATATTTCAAGAATATGTTACTAAAACATTATTACTAATTAGAGAATTTGTAGTAATATATATAGATGATATATTAATATAGAAGATTATGAAAAATATTTAAATCAATTTGTAGACTTAATAGAACAGAAAGGATTAAATATATCACCTAAAAAAGCAGAATTAAGAAAAATTAGAATACCATTTTTAAGACAATATTTTATCCCAAGATGAAATAGAATTACAAAAACATATAAGTCAAAAAGTGTTAGAATTTCTAAAATTAAAAAAAAAAATTACAAGTATTTTTAGGATTAGTAAACTAAACAAGAAATTATATACCAAATGCTTCCAATTTTACAACAAAAAGATCAAAGTTAGCAAGAGAAAAAACTAAATGAATGTGGAATAAGGAAACAGAAGAAATAGTAAATCAAATAAAAAAACTATGCTAAAATTTACCAAAATTAAACATACTTAATTCACCAAATATTAGATGGATAATATATAATCATGCATTAGACAATTATTTGGAAGCAACATTATATCATGAAAATAATGAAGAAAAAGAAAAAATATCTAGATATGCTAATGGAGAATTTAACGAATTACAAAGCAATTATCATTCAAACTGGTAAGAATTCTTAACAATAACAAAAATAGTAGAAAAATTTGAATTATTTATTGCAAATACAAGATTCACCATAAGAACTGACAATACCCAAATAAAACATTAGTTAGACCAAGAAATAAAACAAATAAATTAAATAGCAAGATGTTAATTAAATGACAAAGCAATTTATCTTAGTATGATTATAATATTGAATATATTAAAGGAAAAAATAATTTAATTACTGATTTCTTAAGCAGATGAAATTCAAAGAAGGACAAAACAAGAATTTGACAGAAAGTCAGGAAGTCCAATATTCCACTCAAGAATTGTCCACCCAAGAATAGATAATTATGACGTTGAATATTTTAGAAATGCATATGAATCTTATGTAGGGTTAAATTATCAATAATATTAACTCTATCAATTCTAAATGTAATAATATGAATATACATATTGAATAATTTAAAAGAAAGGTCTTAAACCTAGAAGACCAAGTACAAAAGATCAAAGAGAATAAGAAAAAAGAAGAACCCACAAGGTCAATCCAATTTACTGAGATAGTAAAGGCCTAACAAAAAACCACCAAAAAGAACCAAGGAAACCAATAACCCATCTACCTCTAAAAACTCCACATTGATGTCAAGTAGCCCATCCTCTTCTCCAAAAAATCCTCAACAAAACCAAGATCCCTTCAAAACTAAGGAATGACATGATTTTTTTTCAAAATGTTAATTAAAAAACTTAACCATTTGTCTATACCAACAAATACCATCAAATATGTTTCCTATTATGCCATAAATAAAGCCATTATTCTACCAGGTACAAACCCAGAATTAGTTAAAAGCCCTTTATGGTTACAAATTAATCCAAACTATTTATCCTTCAAACCATATGGACAAAATTTCCCAATTATCAAAATCAATCCAAAAAGCGACAAAACATTATTTTGGAATAGTCACCCAATATAAAATTGATTTAAGGTGCTATTCTACTATTGCCGAGATAACCCCAGACAAATTTTATCCACCAATAAATCTTATTAAATTTGGAATGACAAAGAAGCCCTTTGAGTACGAGCAAGAAGAAAGATCTGATATTGTAAAAGATGAAGATTTTTAGTACAAAGTGTCAAATATTAGAGCTCAAGAGATGCTGATTATTTTTCAAGAAATGAACAGGACAATAACCTCTTCCAATGAAACCTAATGTACTTATTTTATAGGCTCAATGTGTATATATTCAATAGGCAGAGTAAGTAGATTATTAAAGAATTTTTTAGTATGGTATGATAGGATAAAAACTAGCAGTATGGACAACTTAGAAAGAACGAAAAAAAGAATCTACCAAGCATTATCTGGAAATCCCAGCCACAAGTGTAATTATTGCAAGGAAAGAGAAAAAGAAGCCCAAGACTTCAAAGAGCCCTAGATAAATATCGACTTGCTGATGTAGTAGTTGACAAGGAAAAAAGAGTTCGAGACAATTATCAAAAGAAGACAAAAGCAGATCGTGACTCAATAAAATTATTGAAAGAAGACAAGAATAAAGAAACTATAGTTAGAAAAAGATGATAAAGTTGTATTATAAAGAAATTATGGTCACAAAAAGTAACCAGAGTAATGTATAGTTAGCAATGTAAATTGGCTATAAATAACCAAGAATATTGTAAAAAACATCATTGAAAAATAAAAACCTAAAAGCTTATATCATTTCTTTGGGTAATAATATCAAAGTTTTCCAATACTTTCTTGCCTACTTTTGCCTTCATTAATATTTATCAAAGATCAAGATCATCAAATAAGGTATGAACTGTAACTAAAATTTCATAAGGATTAAAGAGTAGTGTTATTCAATTCCAGAAGAAATGATGATCCTATAAGGAGATACTGTTTGTAATAATATTAGAAATTAGAATATTGGTATGCCTTCTATAGAGAATAAAGAAAAGTTGTGCTGCAATAATTTTAAAGAAGAAGGTCTAAACACTCCTGTGTTGTACTTTGTAATAGAACCTCTATATGAAAAAGGATAGAGATCCTTCTATAACCCGAATTATTAGTTTGGATATTCTTTTTAAGATTGGGTTATTAAGAGAATTATCATCTAGGTTAGCATGGTTAGGTGTATCCTTCTTTAGATGTCTCCTCATGGTAATTTCTTTCTTTCATAATTCTTAATTATGCATTCCTCATATTTTTCTTTTCTTATTCTCCTTCAAAATTTAAGGTTGTTCTTAATTTATGGTTGAGATTGTTTCATTTTCATGAAGTTTTCATATTTTACTTCTTATTTGAATTTTCTTCTTTTGTTTCCTACTTTTTCCAATTTGGTAGTTTATTCAAGAACAATAACTCTAGTCTCTAGCAAAACCATGAGAAATTTCACACACAATTTCATATGGTTAAATTACTCCTAGTTAAATCTAAAGGTCCCTATTTAGCTGCTTAGGGAAGATGTTACATATACACGTGCACTTATATAAATGCATACAATGATATACCATATATATAAATATATATATATTTATTTGTTAAATACAAAAAACTTAAAATGCAAGTAATTTAAATTATGACAATTCAAATTCTTAATATTTTAAATTTCATGGAACATAAAATTATAGGTTAAAGTTTTTTTATTATCCCTATAATTTATCTTAATTTTTAATTTAGTCCATATAATTTAAAAATTTATAATTAGATCCTTACAATTAAAAAAAAATTAATTTAATCCCCATCCTTAAATCTTTAACAATATTTTGTTAAATTCTATTGACATGCTAATTATTTAATATAAAATTTTTACATCATTGTTTACTTTTTTATTCTCATTTTTGTTAATATAAATCATATATATATTTAAAATGTTTAAAATACATTCGTACGTACATATGTATAATGTAAGAAAAACTAATTTTCAAAAACATTTTCAAAAATTAATTTGAAGTATGAAGTTGCTATTAAATTTTATTTTTTTAAAAAAATTTTAGAAAAACCGTTTAAAAAACAATCTTGCAAAATAATTCGATCTATAAAAACAAGATGGGTTTAGAAATCGGTATATAAGGAGAAAGTGTTAGACACCTCACAACATTTGACAATATAAATATACAATTAATTTGTATATGACTAAATTTGCCCTTAAAAGAAACATGCAAGTACATAAAATGTTAAAAGGTTAAACTTGATCTAAACAGTTATTTTAAAACTTATGCACCTTACGAGAATTAAAGTCAACTTAATTCAGAGTGTAAAAATCTTTAATGGATTAATTGATTTTATTTTATTTTCAGAAAAGGAAACAAATGACTTCAAAAGAAAATAATATTGAATGAGTAATTTAGTTTTATTTTGAAAAAGAAATTCTTTATCCTCACTTCTTTCTATCCTTGGTTTTTCTTCTATTCCATTTTTTTTTTGAGAATTTTAGAGAAGTCATTTAATCTAAATGAACTTCTAATTTTTTAAGAATTTGAAAAAAATTCACATGAAACTATTTTGCAAGAAAAAAAAATAGTGAAGAAATAATTTTAAGATTCTTAAATTTATAAGAAAGGGAACAATGTGTAAAGTTTGAAATAAAAATATTTGTTTATTTTATTTCATTTTTATTAAAAATATTAATAAGAACAAAATTAATTTCTTAATTTTAAGATAAAACTGAATCATTAGAATCCATAAGCACAACATACATACAAATAAAAAATCATACAAGTGTATAATTTAAACATCAATGCATTCTAGCGCTTTTCTTAAGTCTTATTCTCACTAGCCTTGCTAAGCAATCATATATAGTAAGACGAATGCTTATGCCTAGAGACTAGGATTGGCATTCCACCCCTTTAAGAGGTCGGCTCTCTTCCCACTTCATGATAAGCATAAGTTCTTTTGGACTGTTCTAAAAATCACAATTATATATTTATCCTAAAATGCGTGCTTAATCACAAAATATAACAATCAATAAAAACAATAACAATAACAAAATGATAACAAAATATGACAAAATAAATACAAATAGAATAAAAAAAATAATCTCCCCAAACTTCTTAGCTGGCTTCTAGTGGGGCTCTAGCCTTTCTTCAACTTGGTCTTCATGTGCTCTCCCAAACCAATGATAGTGCATACATCCAAAAGGAAATAAGAGCAGCAACATACGTTAAATTTTTTAAAAAAAGAAAAATCAAAGCTAAAAATTGAATCTCAAAGATAAAATTGGATCTCAATATGTTGTGCAAATAAGACAACTTACACCATTCTCATTTATATTGCGAGAGTTGACTCATGAGAATGGTACTACCTTGATATGCCATTTGAAATTTAAAACCCCTCTCTTGATGGAAATTCACAATGAGCGTGTCACATCTCACATTGTTCAAGAAAAGGCTAGATCAATTTCATGATTGATAATCTATATGAATTAGCTTGCCCTTTTTTTTTTCTAATCAAAAGCACACATATTTCAACTCAAAGTAATGATGATGACAATCATCCAAATGTGATAGAGATGACAATTAGAAATGTTACAGAGTGCACAAATCGGTCTTCAATCATAATTAGCAGAGTCGAGATGCCATGATGTGCAAAACTCACTATGAATAAAAGACTAAAATAGTTCAAGAGTGTGAATAAGCTCAAATCAAAGTTTCACGCAGCAGAATACCACTAAAATAGCCATAAACTGGAGATACAGTTCCGCTTAAAACATGAATCTTCATGGTGAAAATATTTATATTTCTATTATATTTTAAACTGGTAACCACAGAAGAAAAGAAAGCCACTTAATCATAAGACCAAAGGTGTAGTTTTGAGAATCAGAAAGCGAACCAGGTCCCTAATGCAATTAGAAATTTAATTTATGAAAATTGTCAGAGTATGATCACACATAACCTTAACCTCTCGGCCAACAGATCGACAGGGTAGTTTTGAGCCAAAACAACACTACAACAAATTATCATTAAACCTTCAATATTGACACGAAAACACCTCCATTATCATCACTGAAATTTTAACCCATATGTGGGCTAGACCGGTAACATAAATAGAGACCAAACTCAGACATCAAGCCTTAATTAATTAAGAAGGAAATCCAGCCATAATCATTTTGTGCAAATTAAACAATGGTCCTTCTAACGTATCCACATAATCAAAATATGAGTACGTTACATGTAAAACTTATATAACATAGCAAATGTGGGAGAACTAGAGTGCATCATGGTTTCAACCCAACCAGAAAAGAAGAAAGATCCTTTGCCAAAAAAATCAGAGTATAAAGACCACAAATTCATCACAGATTCAACACAAAACATAATATAAAACTATACAAAGAACCCCATTATTGCCTCTTCCCCCATGGCAAATTCAGAAAAATTAGTAATATAGGGGTTCAACAAGCTACCTGGATCAGATGATTTGCAGTGGCGCAATACAGTGGTGGCGACGGCGAACGGCGGCAACTCGGACGACGTGATGGACGAGCAACAGAAGCCGCAATGCTCGACAGTGAGGATTCGTGAGACGCCGCTCAACGGCGACCAGTCTTTGCTTGACGGGGTTCAGCGGCGGCCGCTGACATGCGACAGCGGCGGCCAACCTTCCGGTCAATCCCTGGCTCACTCGTAACTCTATAGCTCTCAAGCTCTCTCGGCTCTGTGAAGTCTCTTTTGTGAAGTTTCTGGTGCCTTTTTTAAATAAGAGGGGTGGGTGTGGATGGAGAACGAAGGTGTGGGGATTGAAGGAGAAACAAGAGGGATTGAAGAGGATGGCGGGGTTTTGGGGATTGAGGTTTGATGGAGGGAATTTGGGGATTTAATGGGGGGATTAGGGATTTGGGAGATGCAAATGGTGGTGAGGATACGTGAGAGGGAGGGGATAATTGTCTTATTATTTTTATTTTTATTTTATTTTTGTCTTCTTTAGGCCTTCACTCATATTTTTTGGGCCATTTATGAGCCTTTATATAAGTATTTTTTTTAGGCTTTGAACTTAATTGTGTGTGTGTATATATATATATATATATATATATATATATTATTTTTATATAATTTTTTATTTTATTATTATTTTATTTTAAAAGTTATCAAAAATATCTAAAATTAAAACACACATTTTGTTTTGTTTTATTTTATTTTATTTTATTTTATAATTAATTAATTTTTATTAAACTGAATAAAATATGATATTCATAATATATATATTTAAAATGTTAAAATAATGCATTATTGATTATATCAATGAGATGGTTAACATAACAAGTACTTCAAGTCTTTCCCTTTTCTTCCATTTGTGGTGTTAGCTTTTCTATAATTATGAGAATTGTAACATCCGCTCCTAATACTTATATTTTATGATGATATTGTTATTATTATTGTTAGTATTATTCATAGGATGTTAAGGAAGATTTATCAAAGAGTTAGAATGGACATTTTTATCAATATATAACCACTTTTGTGATAAAAGAATAAAATTAGAAATTTGTTAAGGAAGGTTAAAACAGTAATTTTATCATGAAGGGAATATTTATTTAATTCTCTTATTTTTTGAAATCACATTAAAGGACTTTCATTATTTTTATTTAAGAGAGAGGAAGAATTTAGTTATGTAAGTGATTATATGCAATGGATGCCAAAAAGACAATTTTCCTAAGGAAGGAAAAAATCGTAATTTTACCCTAAGGGCATATTAATAATTTTACATAATGTAGAACATTTAAATTTTATCCTAAATATTTCAAGAAAATAGAAATTAGAAATCCTTACCCATTTATGCTTAAAAGAAGAAAGAAAAAGGGTGGAAATGATATCTTTGGCATAAAGGGCAAAAAGGTAATTTAACCCTAGGGGCAAAATTGTAATTTTGTTAAAAGAGAGGTGAATTAGTAAATTCATAAAAATAAGTTTTATGAAATCTTATTTGAGTGATTTTAACACAATAAAGCCGAAAAGGGAGAAAAATGAAGCAAAAATGGCCATTCGGACTTGAATTGCAAAATGACAATTTCCTTAGGGGCTTATTTGCAATTTTTGAAAAGTTGAGGGACTATTCTACAATTTTGAAACTCTTGAGGGGTAGAAACATCCCAGCCCATGGAAGTTCCATAAAATTACATTCTTGAGGAGAGTGTATGCCATTCTTGAAAAGAAGAAGTAATAAAGGTAAAATGGTCATTTCACACCAAGAGCATCTTGGTAATTTCACCAAAACCCTAATTTAAGTCTTCTTCTTCCTCAAGGTGCTAGAAATGTCAAAGAAGGGAGGAGAAGAGAGGGTTGGACGAATTGCTTCCTAAGCTTGGAGGAAAGGATTTTCATACCAAAACAACTTGGAGATTCCACTTGTTTTACATTTTCAAGGTAGCTAAACATTCCTATGCCATTCTTTTCTTGTTTTATGGTGTGTTTATGGTGTTCTTACTCTTGCAAGAAGGATGGTCTTTCTCTCTCTACATTCTTATGTTTGATTTGCATGAATGGGTTTGAAATATGTTAAAAACCACTTGTGTTTATGGCTATAGACATGTTGGAATACTTGAAAACTTAAGAGATGGTAAATTTTCATGGATGGAACTTTTATCTTGAAAAACCCTAACTTGTACCAAGACTGAAATGGTGTTTTTAAGAGTGAGAAAATGATGTTTTTGTATGGGATTTACTTAAATATTGTTGTATTGTAAGCAAAATGGTGAGATAACCTCATTTTCTTGCTTTTCCCTCTTTGGGCGAATGGTAGGTGATGATATGGTGCTTAAATTTGGTTAAAAATTGTGTAAGAAAGGGTGAGAGAAAGTGTTATAAAATGGTAAGAGAGAGAGAATTTAGTTAGATTAATATTTTGGCACTTTTCTCAATTTCTAGCTTTACCATAAACTATGAAATTTTGACATACCTATCTTGGCCGAATGGACTCATGTAAATGGTGCTGAAAATTTGCTTGAAAATGACTAGAAAACCTTGCAAAGTTTGTCATAAGAAAAGAGGAGAGAGAAAATTATGGTACTTTATGTTTTAGTAAAAGAACCATTTTTAAATTGTTACCATTTCACTTTGAAATTGTGCATAAACATGTGAAGTTTTAAGACAATATGCATTGACAAAGTTCGCAAGAAAAATGGGCTAGAAAGATGTGTAAAAAGGGGTTTAATGTACACTTACAACGAAATGAGGTGTGAGAAAGTATTGCCTATAATTATGAAAATGGTTACCATAATTCTTAAATGCAAAAAGTAATGCTAGAAATGAATCAAATGGGTTAGAAATGCCAATCCTTCATACTTATCTTGCCTTGGCCGAATGCTATGTAGATTTTCCCTTAGAATAGCTAAACTTATTCATTGATTAAAAGTAGCTTAAAGGGATATCCAAAATGGCCTATACTTAGGGAAAAGTGAGAAAATGATATAATAATGGATCGTAAATAGCATTCATTTTGCCATTGATAACAAGATGTCCAAAATCATGTGAAAAGGATTGAATAGCATAAAAATGCTTAATGTATTTGTGAATGACAAAGTCAAAGTTTAAGGGAGGAATGATCTGGTGAATACCTCTTGAGACTAAAATCATGAGAAGGAATGATCTGATGTATACCTCTCTAGCAAGCTACCTTGTGGGGAATGATCTAATGTATACTCCCAAGGAATAAAATGCAGGAGGAATAATCTGGTGTAAACCTCCAAAGAACACAATGATGTGGAAGGGAATGATCTGGTGTATACCTTTCCAAATTAAAGCAGTTATGTGTTACTATGATTTATATTGCAAGAATGTGTGCTATGTGAGAATGATTAGAGTATGTGAATGTTGAAAGTCTATTATCCATCCCATGAATGATATAACTTGTTGCATATCTCATGTTTATGGATGCATACACATTTGTTATACATATATCATACCTATAGATTTGTACAAAAAGACTTTTTGAATTGAACTGAATGTAGAGTTATTATTTGTATTCATACAGTGGTACATATAAGCTGTTTTTAAAGAACTTGGTTTGTTTAGCTACTGGGAATATATTTCTCATTGTTGTGCTGATATGTATCAGATGCCTAGATACTGTATGATCCTGGAAATCAAGCTGGCCACAGTGGAAGTTCCCTTCTTAGGGACTTTCACGATTATAAAGGATATTTATATTATATCTATCTTTGAATTTCCTCCAAAGTAATTAAATACTTTCATATGTATCTGTAGCCCTTTCATTTTAGAGTCCTAATTCTACATGTTATTTTTGGGATAGAATTGGGACTGTTATTTTTTGGCTGTATATAGAGGGAAAAAAGGGCACCTACTGGGATAAGGATATATGAAGGATCTATTCATTCTCAGTATTTTGGAAAGTAGTTTGAGTGATAGGCTTGTTATCTCCTTACTCCTTTTGGATGGATACTTCATATATCCTAGTATATGTATAATGGATAATGTAACAGATAATTTTTATAATGATAGTTTTTTTTTGGAATATGGAAGTTTTTATGTATTCTATTGTGATTTATGAAAATTTTATTTTCTGCTGTGCCAAAGTATATTTACTTGAGCAAAAGAACCCAAACCTAATTGCATAGTAAATTTTTGATGGATTAAATGCTCGGGAGAAATTAATGTAATTAAAGACTAAGAACAATGTAACCACTTATCTGAATAAGTATTATGACGTTGTTAAGATAAGATAAGGGGTGTTACAGGAATGCACTACAAAGTATGTGATATTATTCGTGCTTATCCCCACTATAATACTAATGAGCATTGATCACTCCAAGTCTTTCCAACAATTTTAATTTGAAAATTTGAAGATTAATAACTGTTGGAAGAGGGAGGAGCCTTTGCTATTTTTGCTCAAAAAACAACAGTACAAATTATAGCTGTTGGAACTTGGAATGTTGTATATATAACACCCTCATATCTCTCCTCTTGTTCTATTCCATAGGTGAAGCCCCAAGTAAGGGAATTGCTTTTGTGATTCTATATTCAATGGGATGAAAATTGTTGGCTTTTGCTTCTCCATATGACAATTTGAACCCATCAAAGCTCAAGTAAGGTCTATCATCTACATTTTCTCTCACACTTGTGAATGTCAGAAATTAAACCAAGCAGACCTAGAGTAGCATAACAGAGCAACAAGTTGAAGATTTAGCAGTGTGGCGCCTACAATACCAGAGCAAGTGGATATTGAGCAGTTCAGCGGCCTACCCTATTCATCTTATCTATAGTTGCAAGTTGTATTCTTATTTTATTATATTTTAATAGATTATAAGGTTAAAACATTTCCTATAAATTGAGATCTTCCTAATGTATTTTGTAATAGAATAGAATGCAATAATATAAGAGCAAGTATTCAGAGTTTATTCATTCTATTCCCCCATTCCTTCCTCTACCCTTTTCTCCCTCAAACAAAGAAAACCACACTAGAACCAAAAGATCCATCTACCTAAAAATTATTCCATTCAAAATAGCCTTAAACTAAAGCAAGCAATCCAGGCCGAATGTAATGACCCCTCTTATATACTTATTATCAAAGTAAATTGGAAGTGTGAAAATCCTCTAAATTTTTTTTCCTTTTAAAGAAAACTTAGACCACTCGAGTTGTCACTAGTTAAGTGTAACCCAAATAGACTCTTCTCTTAGTCCATTCAAATTCTACTCAACTACCTCTTAAGCGCTGTAACATTCGCTCTTAATGTGATTAAGAGATGTTTGTTAGTTGTTAATTTAAATTTAAATGCTTGTGTATGTTGCATTAATTGCATATAGTTGCATTAGGACATGGACTAAATTGAAAGGGATAAAAGCTAAATTAAATTGTGACTAAGGACCCAACTGAAAAGGAAAAATTGAGTGAGGCCAAATTCACCAAATGTCCAAGGACTAGAATGCAAATAGGGAAATTTAATATTCAAGAACCCTAAAACCCTAACCCACATAACTCATATTTCATCATTTATAGAAAGAGAAAGAAGAGGGCGAGTAGAGAGAGAAAGGGGCCAGTTAGGGTAAAGGGGAGGAGATTTACTGAAGGAAGAACATATTTAAGGCTAAGAATTAGTCTTACTGCAAGAGGAGGACCATTCTAACACATTATACACACACATTGCTCAGGAAATCAAGGTAGAAACTCAACCTAAAACCCCATTTCTGAAATATGCAGCAACTTGCTGATATATGTGATTTTTGAATGTTTTAAGTTAAGTATGGGGTTCAAACCTACATTCTCTATGTTTTTAAATGCTATTAGGTGATGCTTGTTGAAAGTTATGCTCATTTATGCTTGTCATTGATTGTGAAAGTGGGCTTTTGCCCTAAGTGCCAAAATGTGGTTTGATCTTAGCTTTGAGATATGTTAAGTTGAGTTTTGGGTTTGTTATAGATGCTAAATGATGTTTAGATGTTGGCTTTGAGTTCATAACTTGAGAAAATAGTTTGAGAACATGTTTTTAGGGCAAAACTCTTGGTGAAAAATGATTTTTAGAATAGATCGAGCGCTAGTAGTCAACTATTAGCTTTAAAAGTCGACTGACATGCTCATTCTCTACCCAGAAAAGCAAGACAGAACGCTAGTAGTTGACTGCCACCCCTTGGAAGTCGACTGTCATGTTCTTCATTTTCCAAAATTTTTTTCAGAAACCTAGCAGCCAATTGTCAATGTAATAACCATAATTATTTTTTAAAAGCAAGAAACTCGATTTTTTCGATAAATCCATGTAAGCGAAGCTTGACACGACTTTTGAGGATGACAGTTTGAATCGGGAAGTGATTTGAAGTCAGAAACATAATCGAATGGAAAGAAAAGCGATTTGGCGATCAGGAACTGACAGACAAAGTTTCGTACTTTGATTTCGCAAACGGAGGCCAGAATCACTGTATAGAAACTCGTGCCAACGTCTGGAGGGAAGTTGACATCCCGAAGTTTCCCTGAGTGATCTGAGAAAAGTCAAAATCGCCCCCGAAAGCTTTAAATTTCTCGAAACCCCACAATTTGTCACAATTTCCTCTCTCTCCTCACTCTATTTTCTCTCTCCTCTCTCTCCTCCTTCCTCCACCGTGCACCGCCACCTAAGCCACCACCTGGCATACTAATCGACTCCCTTCGCCACCCTCAACCTCCAGCAACCACCCACGGCCACCAAAAAATCTCCTCCATTGCGCGAAAACTTCGCCAGCTGAGATCGCCGCCGTCAGCCACCGTTGGCTGTCACCGCCACCACCAGCGTGTAGCCTGATCTGCCAGCTTCCTCCACCAGCTCGTCGACGTTGAACAAAGGTTTGATGCACCCAGATCAAGGCTTTTTCCGTCCACCGTGCGTCATTCTTCGTGGCCAGAAAACACTGTCCAAACGGCCATGAACAGTGGTGTAAATTTCGAGGCCAACCGCACCCCTCCGCCGTGCGCCACCTTACGCCACCGTATGCCACCGTCCGTCACCGTGCCGGAGCATCTGGACATACACTGGGAGAAACTGAGACCACCCCGGGACAGATTTCCATCATCCGAAAACACTGGTAAGGTCCGATTCCCTAAAAACTAATGAATTTTGATAAAATTAGCTGCCGAACGGGATTAGGAAATAAATTAACCTAGGTATTAGGGTAATCGGACTTAGAATCGTGAAACGGATGACGTGACGAGCTTAAATATTCGTGTAAATGTCCAGGGAATTAAATTGGCTCGAGATCCGGGAGTTCGTGAAGTTCTGAATTGATTTGGAGCAACAGGAGACCAGGTAGGATGATTTACGCTTCCCGAGTCCTAGATTTGACCTAGTGAATACCTGAACGATTAGATTTAATTACATAGATTTGCGTGTTGCTTTCGATGGAATAAATTGCATGCCTGTATGCTAGATATCCCAATTGCATGTTAGATGTTTTGTTTATCGAGTTTAGATGCCCTTAGGACGGATTTACTTAGGGTAGGGTACTTGATAGCCAGTATGGGACGGCCGTTAAGTATCCCGAGTATAGGGAGTTTTTAAATGATGTTATTTTTATCAGATTTAGCCTGTACTGCGTTAGGGATCACGCGATAAATTAGGATGACCATAAGAAAGGTTTAAGGAGTATAAGGGGGGATAGCCTACACGGGGAAACGTTGTAATTTAGGTGTAATACCCTAGGAACCTAAGGAATAGCCGACCGTGAGTATGTGAGTTTGAATAGACTGTATGAGGATGAGAATTGGCATATGTGCACATGCTAGGGGACGCCCTAGATGTTGATTCTCACCCGGTCCTTGAGTGAGTGATTGGTGTTACAGATCATACTCAAAATATAGGCGAGATTCGGGTGATTGATGTTACGGATCACACCCAACGATAAGAGATGTAATATCTCTAGACGATGTGCAATTGGACGATTTAGATTTGGTCACAGAGGACTTGTGGCTTATATGGATTTAAATATACACTGGGCATGGGATTTTATCTGATTATGATTACTGATTTTCAAAGAAATGGATTTTTATAATATTGAGTATTTGCCGCGATTTTCATGTGATAAAATGATTTTAAAGATAAGGTATTTCACTGATTTCGAACTGATTTCGGGAAGTTGTTTTCGGTGCTCGCACTGCTGAGTATTTAACCATATTTTGAATTGTATTTGAACTGTAAATTATTCTACTGGGATTTTATATCTCACCAGGTTGTTTACTCAGATGAACAGCAACAGGGATAGGAACCTAAACGTTAGCTGGATGATGACTTGGTGATAGACAAAAGAGAAGCTTAGTCTAGGCTTGAATTTCATTGTATATATTTTCTTGATGGTGTTGTATATTAGTTTCCTGTAATTTCTTCCTGCTGTGGTTATTGGATTGACCACATATGTATAAATCAGATGACTATTGTACTTTGGATATGTCCGAATTATAGGGGAGACTCTGTCGAATTTTTGGTAGGGTTTACCGCTATAACCTAAGTAATTAAGTTGGAATTCGCATTAAAAGATTGTATGCTGCATGTATGGATATTAGTTTTCATTCCAGAGTAATTTATGATGTATGTATGCATCATTAGTTTAGCTACATGTGAATTAGGGTTGAATGGAATCCGAATGGACAACGGAAAGTCTATTTGGGTTACGCTCAACCAGTAGCGATCCCCTGACATTCCCACATCGGGAATAACTATTTAGAAAAGCCCATATGCTTCCGCTAATCAGATAAAGGGTTGTGTATGTTGTATTAGGGGGTCATTACAGTCAACCCCTAGGAGTCAACTGTCATGCTTGTTGAAAGGTTATGCTTATTTATGTATTTATGTGTTTTATGTATAATTACCCATATTTCCACCTTATTTTCATGTTATCCAAGCTTTCACTAGGTATTAAACAGTTTTGAAGTGGACCTAAACCAAGTGTATAAAGGCTCAAAGCACCTCAAAATGCACCTTTTAGCATGGCTAAGCATGAAGTCTTCTAGAACACACCTTACCACATGTCCATGCTACCTCAAACCTTTTAGAACACACCCCTCCACATGTCTAAGACACCTTATGCACCTTTCTACATGGTTATAGCAACCATTTCCAACCAAAAGAAGGCTAGAAATGCATCATGGAGGCATACCTTCTGGAACACGACCTACATCATGGTCATGCCTCTCCTCTAGGCTACCACAAGGTCGTGCCGTTTTCTAGGCTGCCACACAGCCATGACCTAACCTAGATACTTGTCTCCCTTGCTTATAAATAGGAGGAGGCATAAGAAGAGAAGGCATCATTTAAGATCACTTAAGGCGTTCAAGGAGAGGAAAATTAGAGAAGCTTGGAGTGTGACAATCCTTGCTTATCTTTAAAGCTTAATACTTCAAATCTCTTGTCTCTTCACAAAGGTCACAAGCCGTGGAGATTCATTCAAGAGTTGAAGGAGGAGATTGGGAAGTATCAAGAGGCAAAAAAAAGCTTAATTAAGGAGGAGTTTAGAGTTAAGGCTATTCATCTAAAACTCGACCGATGAGGGTGTTTCTATCTCCTTTTTGTTATTTTTCCTTTTTTATTCATGAACATGAGTAGCTAAATTGGTAGAACCCAATTGAGGTTCTTAAACTTTGTTGAGATTTTTATTTTAATATGATTGAGTTATAAATTAGATTGTGTAATCTTCCTCTAGTTAAAGATTAATCAAGTTTTCATTATGAGACGTTGTAGGGAAAACTGTATAGATTCCTCTCAAATACTCTAACCGATGATGTTTGGAATTGGAAAACTAACTAAAGAGAACAGTTAATCTCCGCTCGGACCTAAAGGTTGACGACTATTGGATTAGGAGAAATTCCTAATAGTGGTTAATTAGAGCACTACTACTGATCTGTACTTGACCATTGAACACAAATAACCAATGGAAGGTATAGATTTTAGAAATCCATCAAAACCAACTAGAAATATGGATTTGTTATAAGATTCACCCACAGGTAGCAAAATCAATTTCATAATTCATTATCCTTTGTTTACATATCATCTAGTTTGAGACCCCAATGGGTTTGCTTTTCTAGAAACTTGATAATTTTCTATCTTAACACTTGCCTCACTTTCTCTTCGTAGATAGCCAATAGTAGCTATAAGTAGTTTAATTAAAATCTCCATTTGTTTTATGCTAGATAACAATGAGCAAGTAGTAACTATAGGCTTTCCCGTTCCCATGAGATATGACCTTGATACTCGCCATTACACTAGGCTACACTAACAAGTGTACTGCCTTAAGGTGTGGCTACATATAGTTCATTGGTAGCACATCAATAGATTACATGACTTTTAAAATAATACTACTACATTTAACTATCCATTAATAGATTACATCTACGGTATCCATCAAAATAACCATACAAGTATTCATTACATATACACTTCCTGGCCTACATGCCGATTCAAATTCCCTATCTATGGATCCAAGATCTACAACTCTTCTAGGTTGTATTGCACTCTAAATCATATCTCAAGCCTAACTAATCTTTAGGCATAGCCTGACCTTGATCATCTGAATAAAAAACTTAATGAGATATGGTTATCCTAGTAGATTAATTTACAAATCTATAATTTCAGAAAATAGTTGAAAGTTCAGTTAGACCCCTTTTTAGTTATAGAAAACCTCTCCCTGGTGTTTTATATCAAAACGCATGTGAATTGAAATTTCATATTAGGACAAAATCAAATATATGGGAAATCTAGCATTTTTCATCAATTTCACAATTTATATCATTTCATAAAATTCATAAGAGCATAGGAAAATCATCTTCCTTTAAACCATTTCTTTCAAGTCTCATTTGCATAACATTTTTCATGTTACTGCAAAGATCACATAAAATTGCATAATCTCTTAAAAATAGATATGCACAATTTCATACTAATAAAAATCATCAGTTTATCACATGTTATTTTCTAATCTCATTTTTATTGGATGTGATCCGTAACACCAATCACCCACTCAAGGATTCATGAGAATCTAACTTCCAGGGCATCCCCTAACATGTGAAAATTTCTAGTCTCATCCTCTTTTCCTAACTATATAGTAATGTATACAAATAGGTGACAAATTCTTAGGGTTATAGAGTTTCACACTTAAACCAATCCATTTTCCTCGTATAGATTGTCCCCCCTTTACTCCTTAAAGTCTTTCATAGAATTGTATTAGTTTAAAGAGTAAATGCTAACATATACAGACTACTACAGATTGAAAATAGCGTTATTTTATAAAATTTGTCTGTATATGGAATACTTGACGACCATCCCATACTAGCCTTCAAGTATCCACCCCAAATTTCGTCTGCACTATAAGCATAAAACCCAATAGCCAAATCAAACAAGCATTAAGGATTCATCTCAAGTCTTTAAAAACATATATAAGTACATTTCCTATACTCATAAAATATTCCATTTCACAAACAGTTCAACAAGCATTTCCCATTTCACAACATAAAAATTCATTTCAAAACTACATAATTCACATAATTAATTCAAAATAGGGCAGTGTAAATTACTCTACCTTAATCGTTTGTTCTTCATTAATCAAGGCTTTCCTCTTTCCTCTTGGTATTTGCCCCTCATAAATCACTTCCTAAGAAAAAAATCTAGATTTCACACTAGTACTTCACAATTATGCATTTATTGCATCATGCCTTCTAAGCATCCTAGGCTTGAGGTTTCACTTTGAGGTAACTCTCCTCTTTCCTTTCCTATTTTGTTGTCACTCATCACCCAACATATGAAATCCCCTTGTATGATGACATTTAAGCCTTATTACATTTAATTTTGGGGGTTTCTAAGCTCATTCATTGCTTTAAAAGTCATTTTTCATGTTAGAGGGCTGCTAGTTGACTACCATAGAGCTAGCAGTCAGCTAGTTACTCTTTGGAGGGCTGTTAGTTGACTGTTATAATGATATCAGTCAACTGGTGGTTCTATGAAATCCTAGACTTTGCAAGACAATAGCTTGTTAATCGACTGATAGAAGGTTGTTAGTCAACTATTAGGCAAAAATATGGGCTCGACAGTCGACTGATGAGGCTACCAGTTAACTGCTATGCCTCTGTATTAGTTTTTGGGTTTGTCAAGAACAGACAGTCGACTGGTGCATGCTAGCAGTCAGGTGTTATGTTCTATTACAGCTCAAAAACTCTGGGTTTTCACAATTTTTCAGTCCAGATTCCACCCCATTTTAATTTTAAAAGGTATGAGCTTAGTTTATAACAATTTTCCCCCAAATTCTAACTATTTTCATGTTCAAATATCAATCATACAAGCCAAATCTTCACATGCCAATTGAGTGAACAGTAAAACCTAACTTGAAAAATATATTTCAAGCCTAAAAAAAGATAAATGGAAGTTAAGGACTCCAATATTATGGTTCAGAAACCTTTTACTATCTCCAAGCATCTTTAATATCATCATTTCATACCAGAAAATTAGAATTCCTTAAGAAAAAGGAAATTTCTCCATTTTTGCTAATCCTAACATTTTAGCAAATTTTGAGGGGTTCTAAGTGTAGTAATCTACTCCTAAATGATGCTTTGGGTGTTTACTAAGTTATAGATGAAGAATTCTAACCTCAAATCTGGCTATGGAAGAATTCCACTTTGCTTCCCTTCCCTTTTCTCATCTACTTGTGGCTTTCCTTGTAACATTCACTCTTAGTATGATTAAAGAGATGATTGTTGGTTGTTAATTTAATCTTAGTTGTGTATGTTACATTAATCACATATAGTTGCATTAGTATAGGGACCTAATTGAAAGAAATAAAATTCTAAGTGAAGAGTATGGCTAAGGATCTAAGTGAAAAGGGAAAATGTGCTGAGACAAAATGTGAAAAGTAACTCAGGGACCAAAGAGCAATTTTCCAAACTTCCTTAAAAACCCTAGTTGAACCCTAAATCTCTCACACATTTCCAGCAATAAGACATTTTAGAGAGAGAAAAGGAAGGACGAGTAGAGAGAGAAAGAGCTGAGTTTGTGCATAAAGGAAGGGATTTTCAGAAGGAAAGGTGAGTTTGAGGCTGGGGATTTATTCTACAGCAAAGGGAGAACCTTTCTAACACTTCAAACAAACATATTTTGCTAGGAATTCAGGTAGCAATTCATCTTAAACCCCATTTTCAAAATATGCAGAAAATTTACTGATAAATGTGATTTTGAATGTTTTAAGTTAAGTCTAGAGTTTCTAAACCTACATTTTATGTGTTTTTAATTGCTATTGGGTAATGTGTGCTAATTTACCTTGCTCATTTATGCTTGTTAATGATTGTGAAGTTGGGTTTTTGCCCTAAGTGAGAAAGATATGGTTTGATTTTAGTTTGAACATGTTAAGCTATGTTATGGGCATTTTATGAACGAGAAATGATGTTTGAATGTTGGCATTGAGTTCATGATTTAAGTAAATGATTTAAGAACATGTTTTTGGGGACAAACTCTGGGTAAAACCATAATTTTTCAAGTAAACTGAGCGCTAGCAGTAGATTGTTGTGTTCATCCTTTGCCAAAAAATGTGAGACAGAATGCTAGCAGCTGACTTTTAGACCCCTGAAAGTCGATTGTCATGTTCTTTGTCTTCTAGAAATTTTTTGAAAAGTTAGCAGCCGACTACCAGACCCCAGGAAGTTGACTGTTGAGGCTAGAAGTCGACTACCAAGCCCTTAGCAGCCAATTAGTAGCTCTCTGCCACGCAAAGGGATTTTAGACAGTGAGCGATCAGCCAACTACCATTAAGGGGGAAGTCGACTGCCAGCTCTCTGTTAGGGAAATTGAACTCAATTGACCATTTTAAGAGAAAATAGCCCAAAATCTTACTCAAACTAATGATTTAAACTTGGGATGTAATGGATACATGAAAGAGATAGAGTCACACATCACTTGGATGTTGAGATCCTTGTGATGGTGAAAGAGAAAGAGAAAAACACATAAGAGAGGAAAGATGGAAGTATTCCAACTGTATGCCTAGTGGTAGATAGGCTCATGATCGAGTGACCCATTTGTCAGTATGGGATGGCCATTGGGCATTCCACGATTGTGCCATGAATTAGGATGGTTAGACATCCACTTAAATTAAGATGATTTTTGAAAACACCGTGATGGTTGCGAACTTTAAGTTATTATCCTCTTTTAACGACCATTAGGAAACACGTACTTAGAGTTAAGCAAGACCATAGGCATAAGTTGAGTCACCCTAGAGTATATGTTAGAGAATAGTGTATTGGGAGTGTGATTCATTGGAGAGGGATGGTGATTCCATAGCATTATGATCTGCCCAAAAGTGGAGAGGAAATGATCTGGGTAGAGTTGACGGTGATCCCCTAAGTTGATAACCAGTCCCATAAGGGGAAGGGAGATGTTGGGTAGAGTTAATGACTATCCCACTGGTTATGAGATGGTACTCGGATCTGGCTGAGGGACGCCTCAAAATGTACAAAAATTTAAAGTTAACAGCTAGAGTTAGCTATATGGTGGCTGAATAGTCACAAATTCGTTCATATAGACAGTGGTACGTGGAGTGTTTGCTAGGTGGCACTCCTGATAACTCTTATGATGTGTTGTTTACCTGCTCATATGTTTAAAGTAAAGTAATGGCATGTTCATACCCCATAATATGTTTTCTATGTGAAGTTTTGATATTGGGATGACATCCCATATTTTAAAGTTTACATGTTAAGAGCACATGCATAACTTTAATAAAATGTTATGAGAATATGCTACATGCATGGCATCCCAAATGGCACACAATATGTACATATTTTATTATGAAAGAATGTAGAGATTTTCTATGTGGTCATGGTGGTACAGGTTGGTAATTTTAAAGGTAGGTTACGTTGCTACTGAGATTTAATTCTCACATGAGTGTTAGCATGTATCAGATGTGTAGGTTTCAATGGGCTAGAGAGGAAGTTAAAGTATGAAGAAGTGTCCATTTTGGGCACCTAAAACTGTTTATTTTGGATAGTATAGGTACATGATATAATTGAGCTATTCTTCATGATATTTTTGAGAAAGGCTAGTAAAGGATTATTTTGTATAACCTATTTTGAATTATCTGTATATGGATTAGTCTGAATTGATGGATAGATATTGTGGTGGAAATTGAGTAGCAAGATTGTTGCCTCCTTTTCCCAATAGGTTGAGTTAAGATTAATTTATAAGTATTATGCATGTTGATGTATAGTTAATTAAGATAATTATGTATATGTATATGATATTTATTTCACTGCGATGTTAAGAGAGCCTGAGAGTAAAGACCAACCCAAATGACACTCAATTAAACAACTTGGTAAAAAGTTTAAAATTTACTCGGGTAGATGTAATGGTAACACACTATTAATATGATTATTATATATATATATATATATTAAACCTTTGAATCAACTAAAAGGAATTATAGGCTAAATGGGTGTTACAGGAGATGTTACATTTCTCTCCTTCAGAACCACTAGAATTTATTGATAGGGAGGGATGGAATACATATAAGGGAGTCTAAAAGAGTTGCACGGTTGGAGCTTTAGAGACAATCTTGCAAAAATGTGAAAATTACACTTAAGTCCTTCTTTCTTTTTAACTCTAAGTTTCTTGTCTCCTTTAAGTTCTTGAAGAAATTCTAAGATTATTCTCAATATTAAATTTTAAGGAAATGGATATTACATATGATGACATTTGAACCTTAATCCAACCAATGCAAGGGGTTTCTAAGCTTAATTTTTGTTTTAGAAATCATGTTTCACATTAGAGGGCTGCCAGTCGACTGCCAAGAAACTAGCAGTTGGCTGGTTATGTAATATCCACTCTAATTATGATTAAAGAGATGTTTAATAATTGTTAATTTGATGCTTAATGCTTGTGTATGTTGCATTAGTGCATATAGTTGCATTAGTATAGGGACTAACTTGAAAGAATTACAATTCCTTAGTTGAGAGCGAGGCCAAGGACCTAAGTGAAAAGGGAAATTTTGCTGAGACAAAATGTATAAAGTAAACAAAGGACCAAAGAGTAATTTCCCAAACTTTCCCTTAAACCTTAGCTGCAGCCAAAACTCCCACACAGTTCCACCATACCAGATTTTAGAGAGAGAAGCTAAGGGGGGCAACTAGAGAGAGAAAGGGGCGAACTAGGGCTTGAGGAGGGAATTTTACTAAGAAAGGAGCAGATTTGAGGCTAGGAATCAGTCCAATAGCAAGGGAGGATCATTTCTAACACATCAAACACACACATTTTGCCAATAATCAAGATCGAAATCCATCCTAAACCCCATTTTTGAAATATGCAAAAAACTTGCTGATAAATGCGATTTTTAAATGTTTCAAGTTATTTCTAGGGTTAAACCTACATTCTGTATGTTTTTCTATTTCTATGGGCTATTATGTTGTTAATGTATGCTCATATATGTGCTTGCAATTGATTGGAAGGGCTGGGTTGTGTTCATCTAGAGATATAGACTAGTTTTCCTTGAATATACCATGTTTGAGCTAATGAATAAGAAATGTTTAATGAAAAGTAAAGTTTGTTGTATGAAAATTAAGCTCATGTATTTATAATTGAAAATAGAATGCATTTTAAACTGGGTATTCTCAAAATTATGTTTTCGAATCGCAATGAGTATAGCAACCGATCACGAGTAAGAGCGATCATTGTCATGTTCTTGGAAAACCCAGAAATGTAGACAGAGGCTTAGTAGCAACTGCCAAATACCTAGTAGTCGACTGTTGGGCCTGGGTTTGCACTAAGTAGTCTACTGGCTATCCTCGCAGTCAACTATCTTGTTCTTGGAAACCCAGAAGTGTAGATAGAGGCTTAGCAGCCGACTGCCAGGTTCCTAGTAGTCAATTGTCAGGCCTAGGTTTGCACTTAGCAGTCAACTGGCTATTATAGCAGTCGACTGTCGTACTCATATTTTTACCCAAAATGCATTCCAAAAAGCCACTAGTAGCCGGTTGGTGGCTTTCTGGAATGCGTTATGGGTAAAAATATGAGCACGACAGTCGACTGCTAAGACTGATAGTCGACTACTCAGTGCAAACTTGGGCCCGACAGTCGACTGCTAAGAACCTGAAAGTCAGCTGATAAGCCTCTGTCTGCACTTCTGGGTTTCCAAGAACACAACAGTCGACTACGAGGATGGCTAGTCGACTGCTTAATGTAGACCCGGGCCTGATAGTCGACTGCTAGGTATCTGGCAGTTGGCTACTAAGCCTCTGTCTACACTTCTGGGTTTTCTAAGAACACGACAGTCAATTGCCCTTACTTAGCAGTCAACTGCTATGCTCCGCTGTAGTTCAAAAAACATAATTTTGAGAATACCCAGTCCAGAATGCAATTTATTTTCAATTCTAAATGCATGAGCTTAATTTTCATACAAGAACCTTTACTTTTCATTAAACATTTCTCATTCATTAGCTCAAACATGGTATATTCAAGGAAAACTAGTCTATATCTCTAGATGAACACAACCCACCCCTTCCAATCAATTGCAAGCACATATATGAGCATACATTCAGCAACAAAACATCCTATAGAAATATAAAAACATACAGAATTGAGGTTTAACCCCAGATATAACTTGACACATTTAAAAATCACATTTATCAGCAAGTTTTCTGCATATTTCAAAAATAGGGTTTAGGATGGATTGCTACGTTGATTCCTGCAAAATGTGTGTGTTTGATGTGTTAGGAATGATCCCCCCTTGCTGTAGAAATAATTTCTAGCTTCAATCAGCCCTTTCCTTCAATAAAATCTCCCTTATTTGCCCTAACTCGCCCCTTTCTCTCTCTACTCACCCCTTCTGCTTCTCTCTTTAAAATCTAAAGGTTTAAAAGTGTGTGGGAGTTTTAGCTACAACTAGGGTTTAAGGGAAAGTTTGGGAAATTTCTCTTTGGTCCTTGGTTCACTTTACACATTTTGTCTCAGCACAGTTTCCCTTTTCACTTAGGTCCTTGGCCTCACTCTTAACTAAGGAATTGTAATTCTTTCAAGTTAGTCCCTATACTAATGCAACTATATGCACTAATGCAACATACACAAGCATTAAGCATCAAATTAACAATTATCAAACATCTCTTTAATAATAATTGGAGGGATGTTACAAAAACTCTAGCATTTTAGTCTAGAAACTTTTCCTAACTCCCAATAACCTCAAAATCATTCTTTCATACTAGAAAACTAAAAATTTCTGAAGAAAAAGAGGTTTCCCCATTTTTGCTAAATCCTAGATATTTCAGTAGATTGGATGGGATTTTGGACACGTAATCTACTCTTAAATGATTTTAAGATGTATTACCAAGCTATAGGTGAAGATTCCTTACCTTAAATCTGGCTATGGAAGATTTCCACTTTATCTCCTTCCTCTTGCCCTTCTGCTCATTTTTCCTTCCTTCCTTTCTTTCTTAGAGGTTCAGCCTTTATGGTGGTACGGAGGGAAGGTGTATAGGAGAAGAGATAAAAGGGTTGGGTAGCAAAATTTTCAGGGACCTCCCAGTAAAATATGGAAATTGCTCTTTAGTCTCTTTCACTTTAAACCTTAAGTTCCTTATTTTATTTTAGTCCTCGAAGTTAAAATTCCAAGATCACCCTCAAAATATATTTTTAGGAAATAGATATTACAATCCTCCTCCCTTAAAAGAATTTTGTCATCAAAATTCAGACCTATAAACAATTCTAGATAATGTTGTCTCATTTCGTCCTCCTTCTCCCACATCATTTCTTGGGTTACTACATCCTACCAAAGTACCTTAACTAAATGGATTACTTTATTTTGGAGTTGCTTAGTCTTGAAATCTATGATTTAAATAGGAGTATATTCATAAGTTAAATTTTCCTTTAATAATATGGGCTGATTCCCCAATACATGAGTGGGATCTGGGACGTATTTTTTGAGATGCGAGATATAACACCCCCAATTTCAAAGCCATATTTAAAATATTATTTATTGAAAAATCCTTCACTTAAGAAACTGGCGTGTTATATACACTTCTATCCTTTATTTCTTACCTGAGTTCTTTAAATATCTATTTATAGTATACATTTCATTAGGTTCGGATCCTTACTCAGGTATCATATCAATTATCAATACAGCGGAAGTCTAATAATCATACACCATAATCCATAAAAATTTAGGATAAATTTAAACTTTTTCCTTTACATACATTTACATCCAGTTCAACGTGACAACGTTGTTACATATACTGCAGGATATATGTAGTTTTCTTGCTTTCATATGGTAAGGAGGCAACAAACCTACCACTCATACCCTTTTTAACTATTTTTCATAAACCTGATATGTATGCCTTACATATCCATATACTTATATGTATTTCTAGCATAATATATATCATTCCATTTCTTGGGATGGGTAGCTAATCCCCTCTGTCTTGTAGTACCATAATGGTCCTAGTCATCTGATACATACCAGAAAATAATGAGAAAATAATTTCTCAGTAGCTACGCATTCCACATTTCATTTCTGAGCTATGGTATGTACCACCGTATGGGTACGAAATACAATTTACATTCCTTATTCTTAAATTCCATCATTTCTAGGAAATGCTATAAATAAACCAGTCAGCTGTATAGGATGAAGTTTATGAGGTATATCAATAATATATCAGTTATAAAATAAAAACAGTATCAATTTCAGTCACAATCATAGTTCACCATATACCGTTTAGTACCATAATCAGGAAAAGTACATTCATTAAATTTCCATTCAGCCATAGATAATTTAGGAGAAACAACATTTACCATTCATGGAAAACTGCATTATTTATAAGGAAAATAAACATTCACATTTGGCTAAAAGCCATATTTTCAATTCAGAGAGACACAAGAGTATCGGAAGTATAAATTACTCCACATACTACAGCGTGCATGAATGAGATAGCCGCTCTATCAAGTGTGTGACAATTTCACATCGGTACATCTGAGGCGTCCCTCAGTGGATCCGAGTACCCATTCACATTCAGTGATCATGTCATAAAGACAGATCTAAGTGGGAGTTTCTCCCAGGGTTCAGTCAAACTAAGCTCATGGAATCACTGTTATTCACACAGATCATCTTCTCCCGGCTTTATGGGCGGTTCATGATGCCATAGATCACCACAACCTACATTATGGATCATTACCCAGTATGCTATTTCCTATATATGTCAACTAGGATGATTAGGCTTAATCCCATAATTTTGCCAAATTCTAAGTAAATGTCCCCTGTTCAATTGGCCATCTAGGTTACACTAACTTAGAATTCACAATCATCACAGCGTGAAATTCTTTCATTCCGAGCGGATGTTTCACCATCCAAATTTATGATACAACCATGGAATGTCCAACTAGTCCCATACCGACAATTGGTCACTCGGTTATAAGCCTATCTATCCTAGAACATATATTGGAATTACTTCCTCTATGTTTCTCTTTATTGAACATTCAAATATTTTCCTTCCATTCAATGTTTTCCAATACCATGCTATGTTTTTCCTTATCTATGTCATAAATCAATCCTTTTCTTTCCTCATTCATGATGATACTATCATTCTCACTTTCTAAAAAGAAAACCTTTAAATCTCAATAACAATTCCATTCTTGAATTTGTATAAAAGGAAGGTTCATTCTTGGTCAAGAGAAATCCTTAAGAAATTTAAGATTTTCATACTTGAACAATTTCTATTTGTCACTCTTGCCATATAATAAGCAAAATAAATTTACTTTTCCTTCCCATTTACACTAAATTCCCTTTTTCACATTTTATTGCATTTAAAGGGTTTCAAAGTTGAACCTTTTCCATTTCCTACTTATTATTCCATTTTCCCCTTTCTCACCTAATTATACATACCCAAGGTGTGTATAATCATTGTCTCCCACACTTAAACATGCACACAAATTGCTAGAATTGCCAAGATTGCACAAAATATTCATTAAAATTTAATTGCAACGTCATATTATTTCCTTTGTATACTTTGACCAATTTCATTACATTTTTGTACAAGATTTTCCATAAATATTTCTATGTCCTAAAATTGGTCAAGTAGGCTACATGAAATTTAATGGGATCATTTTGCATAAAAATAATTGCCAATTAATCTTGTTTCAACCAAGACACACACATAGAAATTTTAGCACACTTTCTTCACCAAAAACATGTATACTCTTGGTCAAGGTGGGATTTTTAGGCAAAATTGGGCATTTCAACCAATTGACAATTATTCTACCCTCCATTGGCCATAACTTGAATTACCAATAAGCTAATTTAAAATTTTTCAAACAATTTTCAAAATATCATTTTGCTAGCCATGGCCTAAAGAGGCATTTTGTGCAAAAATCATCATTTTTCATATAACCATTTCTTTAATCCCATTTTCATCATCTATAAACCATCAATCACCATCTATCCATAACAATCAAGGCAAAACATAAAATTTGGCATGACATTCATGAATTTGGGGTTTTAGGGCAAATGAAACAAAATTGGGAAATGAACATAAACACTTTCATAATTGAAATTAACCATCACAAACAACTCCATACTACTTTCTAAGCATTAATCCATAGAAATTTTGAGAATTTAAGAATGTAAACTTAAAAACATCACTATTCATGTACTGTTCATTCAGCCATGAAAATCTCAAAAGCTTGGAAAAATCCATTAAAACATGAAATAAGTGATGAAAGAATGCTAAGCTACCTTGATTTGCAATTTTTGGTGGATAAACCTTGAAGTTTCCTTGCTTTTTCTCCCTTTTCTCCCTTATGAAGCCTATGTTATTTCTCCCTTCCAAAAACTTTCACGTCGTCTTTGCTAAGGAGGAGAAGAAGAAGTAGTGTAACTTATTTAAATTGGCTAATATGACCATTTTGCCCTTGGTGGCAAAATGACCAAAATACCCTTCACTTTTTCCTTCTTAAAACCTTGACATGTAAGGGTATTTTAGAATTTTTAAAGTGTTTCTTTAGGTAAAATTTCCCTTATGTCCTTGTGATGAAATTACCTTTTTACCCTTGGTGTCAAAATTACCATTTTGCCCTTCATGGTAAAATGACCATTTTACCCCTCTTAAGTGCCGGACCAATTTTTTTTTTTGAAAAATTTTGGAAAAATATTCTAGAGGCAAAATCATAATTTTCCAGATAAAAATTAGCCATTTTATCTGATAAATAAATATTTTATTCTTATTTTCAGATAAAATTTTGACCGTTTTGCCCCTAAATATTTTTCTGGTAGCATTCATGACATTGGCACCATTTTCAAACCTCATAACTGTGTGCCATAAATGTACCTCAATTTGCGTGCTTACTATCAGGATATTTTGTGAAACAAATTTCCTTTCATTTTAGTCCCTAATCATTTCCTTTCAGTTTAGTCCTTCCTTTGTTTAAGGTAATACAAAATAATTTTTGGACTATTTTCAATGCATAAAAATATTGAGTCTAGGATTCTAAGACATACCTGATATCATAGAATTGAGGATATTACACGAGACATGAAGACATTATGCAAGTTTGAAAGATAAGGAGGTGAGGCAATTTGGTAGGCAACTGGACCGACTCTTTTCAAGATTTGGAATGGTCCTAAGGATCATGGACTTAGTTTCCTGGCCTTTATTTGTTTACCAATACCCGTGGTAAATGACACTCTCAAAAACACATGGTCACCCTTATTAAATTCCAAAGGTCTCATCCTCTTATTTGCATAGTTTTCTTGTCTCTGCTAGGCAACTCTCATCTTTTCCCTGACATTTTTATTTGATTAGTGATTTCTTGTACAATCTTAGGTCCCAACAATGTCTTCTCCCTTATCTTTACCCAACTTAAGGGTGATTTGCAACTCCTCCCATACAAAGCAACATACGGTGCCATATCTATAGTAGAGTGATAACTATTATTGTATGCAAACTCTATCAAAGGTAGGTACCTATCCCAACTTCCCTTTTGCTTTAGCACACAAGCTCTCAACATATCCTCCAAGGTCTGTATGGTTCTATCAGACTATCTATCGGTCTGAGGATGATAAGCAATGCTAAATTTTAGTTGGGTCCCTAATGCTCTTTGTAGGGACTACAAAAATCAAGATGTGAATCTAGGGTCTCGGTTTGACATTATGCTAGAGGGTACCCCATACAATCTCACATTTTCCTTAAGGTATAATTGGGCAAACTTTTCCATGGAATATCTGATCCTGATAGGTAAGAAGTGAGTAGATTTGGTCAGCCTATCCACTATCACCTATATGGAATCGTAATCGGCTGGGGTTCTAGGTAGTCCTACCTTAAAGTCTATGGTTATTTGATCCCATTTCCTCTTTGGTATTTCTAGTGGTCTTAGTAACCCAGCGGATTTTTGATGCTTTATCTTTACTTGCTGACAAGTAAGATAGGCACTCACATACTTTGCGATATCCTTTCGTATACCTGACTACCAAAAGTTTCTTTTCAACTCTTGATACATCTCAGAAATACCTGGGTGAATGGTGTAATGGCTATGACATGCCCATGCTAACAATCTCTCCCTTAGCTTTTGATGGTTTGGGATTACTATTCTATTCCTAAACATCAATACCCTATCAGTGGCTAACCCAAAATCTGGTTGGTTTACATAGATTTCTAGCGATTCATCCTCCTATTGGGTTTGTCTAACCTGTTTCCTCAATTCACAACTAATTTGGAAGTCGCTCATTGCTAACTTTTTTAGGAGTGAAATCACATAAAGACTAGATCCCTAAAGACTAGATCCCTAAAGTCTTCAAGCAATTTCATCTCATCTATCATAAGGCTGGCTACTTGTAGGGACTTCCTACTTAATGCATCAACTACAACATTAGCTTTTCCTGCATGATACCTTAATTCAAAATTAAAATCCTTTATATACTCTAACCACCTTTTTTGCCTCATGTTTAACTCTTTTTGAACAAACAAGTACCTAAGGCTTTTAAGATCACTCACTACAAACCTCAAATTTAGCCTCATTTAAATAGTGTCTCTAGATTTTTAGGGCAAAAACCACGACAGCTAACTATAAATCATGGGTGGTAAAGTTTTCCTTTGCATATTTGAGTTGCCTTGATACATAAGCAACTACTTTCCTTGCTTGCGTTAAGATGCACCCTAAACCTTTCTTTAATGTGTCTATATATACCTCAAAAGGCTCTATTGGGTTTAGGATTATTAATATCAGAGTGGTAGTTATTTTTTCCTTCAAGGTTTGGAAACTATGCTCACATTGTTCACTCCACTCAAACTCAATGCCCTTTTTGGTCAATTAGGTTAATGGCAGGGCTAACTGAGAAAATCCTTGTATAAATTTTTGATAATAACCTACCAAACCTAAAAAACTGCTAATCTTAGTAACTGTTCTTAGCTGACTTCAGTACAACCTTAATTTTCTTAGGATCTACTGAAATCCCTTGTTTATTCACCACATGATCCAAGAATTTGACCTCTTTCAACCAAAACTCACATTTTTCCAACTTATCATACAACTGCTTTTCCTATAACATTTGTAACACTATCCCCAGATGTTGTGCATGCTCTTCATGTGTCTTGGAATAGATTAAGATTTCATCTATGAATACCAGTACAAATTGATCCAAATAGGGTCAAAAAACTCTATTCATATAATTCATAAAAATAGCAGTAGCATTAGTCAGTCCAAATAACATCACAAAAAATTCATAGTGGCCATATTTAGTACTAAATGATGTTTTAGGAATATCTTCACTCCTACCCCTAATTTGGTGGTATCCTGACCTCAAACTATCTAAGAGAATACAGTTACTCTTTACAATTGGTCAAATAGGTCATTTATTCTGGGCAAAGGGTACCTATTCTTGATGGTCACCTTATTCAGTTATCGGTAGTCTATGCACAATCTCATACTCCCATCTTTATTTTTCACAAACAAGACAGGAGCTCCCCATGGTGACACACTAGGCCTAATAAACCTCTTTTCTAACATGTCCTCGATTTGGACCTTCAACTCCTTTAGATCTATTGGAGCCATTCTATAGGGTGTCATGGATATTGGGCTCGTACCAAGAATCAAGTCTATGGTGAATTCAATCTCTCTCGGTAGGGGTAACTTGACTATATCTAAAGGGAATACCTCTGAAAAATCTCTTATGACAGGGATTGAACCAAGCCTTTCTTGGAATTTTGCTTGATAAAGATTAAGGGAAATATCATTTAGCTCACCCACCCTATCACTTTTATACACCCTTAAGGTATCTAAATAGACTATTTTCTTTTCAAAAGAATTTAGAAAAACCCAATTCCTAGATAAACAATCCATTCATAAAATGATATAAATCCCGGTTAGAGGCAAATGCACAAGATCAACAACAAATAGATGGTCATCAATGGAAAGAGGGCAGTTCAAGAAAATTTGGGTAGAAATTGTGGATTTTTCCAAAGGTGTGGAAATGTGCAAATCGTACGGCATGGTTTGAAAAGGAAAGTTTATTTACCTAACACATGTATTAGATATATAAAAGTGCGTAGCACCCGAATCAAATGGCATTATAAAGGGAAAATTATAGATCTTACCTCTACCCTACATCAGTCTAGGTGATTCCTCAACATTGGCCCTATCCAGGATAAAAGCTCTCTCCGTAGCTTGTGGCCTTGACCCACCAGGGTTCTGTTGACTTCCATCGACTGGACAACACTTTGCAATGTACCTCATTTTGCCACACTTATAGCATGTCACCAGCGTTCTGAATTGGCAGGGTTCGTTCCAATGCTTGTTCCCACACTTAGGGTAGTTGGCGACCTCAGTGTAACGAGCCCCTTATCCTACTTTACACATCGCACAGTATATCTTAGCGGAAGCATAGAAAATCATAATAAATTTTTCACTTTCCTAGATTAGGGAACGTCAGAGGGTCACTAATAGTTGAGTGTAACCCAAATAGACTATTCTCACAGTCCATTCAAATCCCACTCAACCACTTTTCCTGTGCAACATATCTATTATCTCATTATACCATCTCATACCACTTTGGAATATAAAGTTCTACTAGCCATCAAGTAACAATTGAAATATACTATGCCATAATGCTAAATCCATTCATTCGTTAGTACTAAGATTCCAATCCATCAAATCCATTATACAAATTTACATTTCAAAACATTCACCAAGGGACAACATCAATATTTATATATATACACAAATTTTAAGCCTACTACAAATCCAACTTAGTACTATACACTTCTTCAAGTATTGCCTTGTGTCCTTGGCATCTCTCTTATGCCCAGCTATCTCCTAGGCATCCCCTGTTCTTGGTCATCTGAACAAACAACTTGATGAGATATATAAATTCTAGTAAAGCAATTTAGAATTCAATACTTTTAAAAATAGTCATGAGTTCAATTGTGTCAAGCAAAGAAATAATCTCCTCGAAAATTAGTTCAAAGACATGTGAATTAATAAATACAAATACTTTCAATTCATGATATACATGGGAATTCAATTCAAAACAATATGAGCATAGCATCTTAATCTGTAAAAATTATACTTTTAAATTATGCTTGTAAATATAATACATATATATATCTATTACAGTCTCATGTGATCATTTTCTTAATTGCATGCCGTTTTATCAAATCATAGTTTTAGTTGGGTGTGATCCATAAAACTAATCACCTGAAAATAGTGTCCTAATTTTATGAGTGTGATCCGTAATACCAATCACCCACTCAAGGATAGGCGAGAGCTAACTTCCAAGGCATCCCCCAGCATGTACACATTGCTAGTCTCATCCTCATACAGTCTATATGGCAATACATACAAATAGTCGACTAGCACTAAGGGTTAGAGGACATTACACTTAAACCAATACATCACCCCTATAGACATTGCACCTTAACTCTTTCAGTTTTCCATAGGGATGTCTTGGTTTAATGAGTAACTTATAATAGATACAGACTAATTCAGATAAAATGATCAAGTTTATAAAATCATTTACATAGGGAACATTCAACGGCCGTCCCATACTAACTATTGAATGTCCACCCCAAGTTAGTTCGTCCCTATGGCATATAACCCAATAGCCAAATATAGCAAACATGCAAGGAGCATCTCAATACACACAGGCAATAATTCTATACTCTTGTAAAAATCTCAGACTCATCAATTCAATTTCAACATTCATTTCCCATTTCAATACAAATACTTTATTTAAATCAGCAATTCACATTCTCAATTTAAAATAAGGGAAGTGTAGATTACTCTACCTTTACTATTTGTTCCTCTTTTGACCATGGTTTTACTCTTTTACCTTTGGATTGCCTTAATAATTCGTTTCTTGAGGCAATGGGTAAGGTTTATATTCTAATTCTTGTCAATGTGTATTTATACAAAACTTAGGCCCCAAGGTTTACCTAAGATTTCTTTGAATTTTTTGTTTTCCTTGCTATTTCCTTGGTTTCCTATCACTCATCTCATGTACGATGATGTTTGAACCTTATTCAAATCAAAACCAGGGGTTTCCAAGCTCAATTCATATTTTAAAAACCACTTTTCATGTCAGGGGAGTCTGTTGATTACTCTCTAGAAGGCTAAATTCCATAAGATAGTGGCCTGACAGCGACTGATACATGCCTGGAAGTTGACTGTTGTGCTTCTATCTACGAGTTCTGGGCTTACGTGGCTCAATAGTCGATTGGTGCACGCCTCACAATCGACTGCTAAGCTGTTGTTTACATTTCTGGGTTTTCGAAGAACATGATAGTCGACTGATGCATGCTAGCAGTTAGTTGCCTCATTCTTTGACAGTTTAAAACACGAGTTTTCATCAAATCTTAGCCCAAAATTCAGTCCATAACAAATTTTAAATACAAGAGCTTAATCCTTAACTATTTTCGAGCAAAACCTAGTCATTTTTAGGTTTAAAACATCCATCATATCAGAGAATCCAACATGCAAACTGAGTGAACATTAAACCTAACTTAAAAATTCTGATTTAAACTTCAAAATTGCTAAATGGATGTAAACAATCCTAGCACCTTAGTTCAGAAACCTATTTTTAATCTCAAGAAAGCATCAAAATCAAATTACCTACTCTATAAATCCAGAAACCTGAAAATCCCCCATTTTCCCCCTTTTCACTTTCTCTCTCAATTTGTGGCAGATTTAGGTGTTCTAATTGCAGAAGATTTTGGCTAAATGATGTTTGAGATGCTTATTAAGTTATAGATGAGGAATTTCTTATCTCAAATCAAGCTATGGGAGCTTCCCAGCTTGCTTTCTTCTCTTCTCCTTTTCCTAGGTCTCTCCCTCCTGCTTCCCTCTGATGATCGATCCTTTCTTTTGGTATGGGAAGACAAGGTGTATATATGGGAGGAAAAGGTGAAGTAGTTAAACTGGAGGAACCTCCTAGCAATTTAAAAGAACTTTGCACTTTAGTCCCTCCTTACCAACATTTCATTTTTCTCATTTCATTCAAGTTCTTGAAGAAATTATGGAATTATCTTTAAAAATAGAAATTCAGGGAAGCAGTTATTACACAGAGTGTGGGTTCCCACTATATAATCCTTGAGGTGCCTTAAAGTTTCCCTCTTAGACATTTAAGTTCCTTGTAGGCTGTTTCTGGCGAGCAATGAATCTCTGGTTCATTTGCTACTTCTCTTTAAACTCTTGCTCAATATTTGACACTTGTTTACCAGTATTATGAAATCCCTGATCTCTATTGGGGCTATCTAGGTTCTCATCTGTAAATCCAAGCCTACCTCAGTTGGATTGACTTCTAGGCTTCATCAGGATGTAGCCTCAAGTAAGTAAAATACTTAGCTAGCTCTTCAAATTTGGTTAAATATTCTTCAAATGGCTTGCCCCTTTGTCTAAGTTACAGGAATTCTGTCTCCTTAACCTGCTTCACATTCTCGAGGAAGTACTTCTCTAGGAAAATCTTAAAGGATTCCCAAGTTAAAGGAATACCCTTATGCTCCATCAACTGCCTTGCCCCGTTTTACCAGTTTTTGGACTCCTCTTTTATTATATCAACTACATAGGTAACTTTCTTTTCGTCAGTACTATATAGTGACTAAAATATCTTCTCCATCTCCTTTAGCCATCCCTCAACCACCAATGGTTCATAGGTGCCCTCAAATGCTAGCAGTCCAAACTTCTAAAATTCTAACTAGCCTTGGTACATATGATTATTATTCTGGTTGTTCCCCTCATTAGGTTGTTCCCCTTAAATGCAGTACTATGCTATGTACTTTTTCATACCTAGCCACCAAAAATTTTCTTTCAAATCTTGATAAATTTTAGTGGCACTAGGATGAACAGTATAGTTGCTCTTATGGGCTTCCTCTAAGATTTGATCTCTCAATTTTCCTGATTTTGGGATATACAACCTATTCTGGAAGGTTACTACCCCATCAGTTTCTTTCTTGAATTCCTTTGGATCCTTTAGGAATCTCAAGAATTTATCTTCCTATTGGGCTTCTAGGATTTGAGTCATAAGATTATTCTTAATTCTCATTTCTCTCATATATATCTTATCTAGAAGTACTAGAGTGAACAAACTCAAGTTCCTAAATTTTTTGATCAAATTCATTTCACTCACCATCATGTGAGCTACATGAAGGGATTTCCTACTTAATGCATCCACCACTATGTTCGCCTTTCCTGGATGGTATTTCAATTCAAAATCATAGTCTTTAATATACTCCATCCATCTCCTTTGCCTTATATTTAATTCTTTTTTATTGAAAAGGTATTTGAGACTTTTATGGTGACTAAATACCTCAAATATAGCTCTATAGAGATAATGTCTCCAAATTTTCAAGGCAAACACTATGGCTGCTAACTCAAGATCAAAGGTAGGATAATTCTTCTTATGGGGTCTTAATTGCCGAGACGCATATGCTACTACTTTTCTTTTCTACATCAAGACACACCCTAGGCCCTTCTTGGATGCGTCACAATACACTTCAAAATTTTCTAATGGATCTAGAATGATTAAGACAAGTGTAGTGGTCAATTTTTCCTTCAAAGTTTGGAAACTATGTTCACATTTGGTATCCCACACCAAGGGAACATCTTTCCTAGTCAATTTAGTCAAACGCAATGTTATTTACGGAAACCCCTGAATAAATCTCCTATAGTAATCGGCTAATGTGAGAACACTATGGATCTCCGTCACTATTGTAGGTCTCTCCCAAACAACTACCGCTTCTTTCTTTCTAGGATCTACTACTACTCCATCTTTTGTGATTACATGACTTAAGAATCTTACCTCTTCCAACTAGAACTCACATTTCTCAAGTTTAGCATACAATTATTTTTCCCTAAGCAACTGTAGCACAATCCTAAGATGATGTTCATGCTCTTTGCTATTTTTAGAATGCACAAGAATGTCATATATAAGCACTACTATGAACTGATCAAGGTAGGTTCTAAAGATATAATTCATGTAATCCATGAAAATAGCTGGAGCATTTGTCAATCCAAATGGCATTACAAGAAATTCATAATGTGCATATCTAGTTCTAAAGGCTATCTTAGGTATGTCATCTATTTTCACTCTAATTTGATGGTACCCCAACCTCAAATCAATCTTAGAAAACACAATAGCTCATATCAATTGATCCAACAGATCATCTATTCTAGGAAGGGGATATTTATTCTTTATTGTCACTCTTTTTAGTTGCTTATAATCTATACACAATCTCAAGCTTCCATCCTTCTTCTTAACAAACAACACTAGTACTCCCCATGGTGAAGCACTAGGTTTAATGAAGTGTTTTTCTAAGAGGTCTTCTATTTGCACCTTCAATTATATCAACTCTAAGGGAGACATCCTATAAGGTGCTATAAAGACTAGCCTCATTCTAGAAATCAACTCTATAGAGGACTCCATCTCTCTCTTAAGTGGAAGACTTAAGATTTCTTTGGGAAAGACATCTAGAAATTCATTTATTACAGGGATAGTACTAAGCTTATGCTGAATCTCAACCTTAGAAGAACATAAAAAATGCATCCTTTCATTCTTTTCCTTAGTACTCCTATTTATTGGTAAGGAATCCATAAAAGTCATAGATTTCTCTGAATAATCCAAGACTACATTGTTTACTGATAACCAGTTCATCCTAAGAATAATGTCTAAATCCACCAAAGGTAAACAAATCATATCAACAACAAAAGATCTATTCTCAACAACAATAGGACAATTCAAGCAGGTTAAAGAAGTCAAAACCTACTCTCCAACTGGAATAGAAATAGATAATTGGTAAGGTAAAATAAACATAGGTAAATTTAATCTCTTTATACATTCCAATGAAATAAAAGAGTGAGTGGTGCCAGAATCAAATAGTATAATTAAAGATATATTATTTATTAAACATTTGACTTTCATTAAATCATCGGATTGGGCCACTTCCTTGCCCTTGAGGGTATAAACTCTTCTAGTAGTAGGAGGTCTAATGGTGTCACCCTGTTTCTTCCACTTTAGGCAATTCCTACGAAAGTGTACCTATTTTCCACAATTGAAATAGATGCCTTGTTGCATTTGTTGAACTTTACAAGGTCTACCATGACTCTTTCCACACTTGGGGCAAACATTAGGCATCATTTGCCTCATCATTAGCCTCTTTCCTTTCTGGATTCTGTCAAATCTATTGTCCTTTCCTATAAAAGGTCCGGATAGTTTTCTCTTTAAGAAATTAGTTCTCTGCTTTTCTTTCTCAGCCTTTGCCAGATTTTTAGTAATTATGCGATACTTATTCACCAGTGTGGCATAATTTTTATCTCCATCAGAGCAATTGTACTTTTTAATTCCGTGCTCAATCTCGCCTCGAAATGCCTTGCTTTCCAGTTCTCATCTGCATGAAGCTTCAAATATGAAGAGAACTTGGGCAATTCCTCAAACTTAACAAGGTAGTCTTCAAAAGTCCTGCTACCCTATTTGAGCTACATAAACTCCATTTCCCTTTCATTCCTCACATTCTGAGGAAATTAATTTTCCAAAAATACCCTTTTAAATAACTCCCTATTAATATGGACCTCTTGAGCCTCCATTAACTGCTTGGCTCTTCTCCACCAATGCTCCGCTTCCTTGGTCAGCATATATATGGAAAATAACACTTTTTGGGTGTCAGTACTTCCAAGAACCATAAACAATTTCTTCATTTCCATCAACCATCCTTTAGCTAAATTAGGATTGAACTCACCCTTAAAGGTAGGAGGGTTTGGCTTATGGAATTTCGACCATCCCTGGTAAGCTAGATTCCTTACTTGTCCTCTAATAGGATTTGGGTTAGGGCAGTTATCATTTTCATTTCCCTAAAATTTGTCAGAGGACTGAGTTAGTAGCTGCAGCTTGTTCTCTCATAGCCTCAGCCACTCTCATTATGACTTGCATCACTCTCTCCATACTACCTTTACCTTCCTTCTCTTTTCCAGTATTTCTCTTAAATAAGACCATATCCACTTTACAAAACAAACATTAGCAAGGTGATCATTCTTAATAATATAATATTTATAAAAGGTCATATGACACCAACCTAAAAATACTATCTACCGCAAACCTAGCACTTTTTTCCTCAAATCAAAACAAAATACAAGTCAGTCCACTACCTAGGCTCAGCTAACTAACTTGCATTAGTCTCTATCTTAAGGAATGTACCCTTCACTATCGAGTTAGCTATATGTTAACTGTGGTAGCCGTGCTTTGATAGTAACTCAGTGTAATGCCTCCAATCCTATGGTTTCTTTTTGTTAATTAATAATAGAATAAATATAATGTGCTATATAAGATTGGTGAGTTACTACTACCTCTACCCGAGTAAATTTTTACCTTTTACCAAGTTAAATAATTAAGTGCTACTAGTTTGGGAATTCTACACTCGAGATACTTACACATAAAGTTGCAATGGAAATAATTAAAAAAAAATATATAGAAAATATATATAGACATATATCTTCATTCACATACATAATTCATTTACATTAGCTATAGTTTCTGTGCAACTGACATACACCTATGGATATGTGAGAGTGTCAACTAGGGTAAGGAGACAACAAGCCTGTCACTCATACCCTTTTTAATAAAACCACTAGTGGATACGTATCTCACATATCTTAATACATATATGCCCTTACTTTATACATCCAAAAATCATCCTCCTAATCCTTCCAAAATATTAATAAGGATTCAGGGTACTGAGTATCACATATTTACAAGTTCAAGTAAATTACTTCTAAACTAGTCTTGCATGTCTACAGCTCCAATAGGTAGGGGCGTAGGGGGGATATCCATAATAGAAACTACCCAAATATCTTTGATCACCATAAAATAACCCAGAATGCGTATATCTAACCAGTCCACCTCTACTTCTAGCAGTATCTGGAACTTAGGCATCTGATGCAAACTAGCATTTAATGAGAATGATTTCTTAGAAGCAATAACAACTTATTTTTAAAACTATTGATTATGAATAACACTACATTCTTCTTATCATTAAATAAAACATTATGCTTATTAAGATACAATGCATGAATTATAAAGTTATATCATCTCACGTCTCATACTCATACTTATGCAATCATTTCATATCCATCACATAGGATATACATACATCATCAGATTCTATCACATATCCATCACACAAGATATATATATCACATTACAATGGTAACAAGGCATCACATAGAACTAAGAGCATAAACAAGAAAAATAGAGCATATTCTTATGGCCAATGCCAAATCATGATCATTACAAGATCATACCAAGAGAAATTAGTAGAGTCACTGAGCGTACAGCTCCTCATATAAACCCTTACTCACAGGTGAGCTTCTCGTAGTCTATGACTACTGCAGTTCTCAACTGTAATTTGTTTATAATTCGATAGTCTTTGACTGTAATTCATGTACATGGTGGAGTATCCTCTAATGGATCCAAGTACATCCATGCACAACACGCCCAAGAGGGTCACTGTCCACCTCTTTAATAGATCATCCCCCACCTCTAAGAACCACAAGGTCCCTGCCCACCTCTCCTATAAATCTTTCCCTATATATCCAAGATTACTATTCTCAATAGATCATTTCCCCAAAGTAATATTTACAACTATATATACTAGGGTGATTCAGCTTATATCATGGTTAGGTATAACTTTAAGTACGTGAATCCATTAATTGGCCATAGGGGAATTCACTAACTTAAAATTAATAACCATCATGATGTTTTCAAAACCATTTAATTCAACTATAGAATGTCCTAATTGTTGTCCCATACCAACAATTAGTCATTCAATATGTGTCTATCTACTGTTATCCATAAGCTAGGAATACTTTCTCATTTCTCTTGTAATTCTCATGCTCATTCCTTTTTAATTTTCACATCATGCTTGATCTTTCTCTTTCATTCTCAACCCTCTTGTTACCCATTATATTATTCTAAGTTTGAATTCCTTATTTGAGTGAAGTTTTGGGTTAAATATGCTTCAAACTAGGTCATTGAGTTTTTTTTTCCAAAACAGGACCTACCAGTTGACTTGCAGCTCACTGCCTCGAAAATTTCCAAACCCAAGGGCTACCAATCAACTGCTCTAAGCCTGACAGTCGGATTCTCCGTTCTTGGAAAATTTTTAGAAAATATAAGCATGATGTCAACTTCCACAAGTTGGTAGTCGACTGCTAGCACTCTGTATACATTTCTGGGTAATCGAAGAACATGACAGTTGACTGATAGGGCCTATAAGTCGACTACCACATTATACTCTATTTTTCAAACTTGTTGTTGACCCAGATTTTTGCCTAAGAACTTGTTTATAAATCATTTTTGACCTTTATCAACTCAATACTAGTATACAAGTATAATTTATCACATAAAAATAACCTAAACTACCACTTAATCTCACTCAAATCTTGGATGAAACCCCATTCTCATTTAGTAGGTAAAAACTCATTTCTTATAATCTAATTTTAGCTTGCATAAGTATACTCATGAAATTTAAAACACCTAATAACATTCAAAAAAAATCAAGAATGTAGTTTAATCCCTCTCTTACTTTAAACGACATCAAAATCTCATTTTTTAGAATATGAACAATAAATTCAAAATTAGAGGGAATATGTTGTTTTGATACCTTATTTCATGTAATAAGCTAGATTTTCACTCTCATATGCCTTTCTAGGCTCCTTTGCTATGAGTTTTCACTTCAACTTGTACTAGAATTCACACTAGATTGCTTTTCCTTCACAATTTCCCTCTTTCTCTACTAGCTTGTCCTTTCTTTCTCTCTCTAAATTCTGAAGTGCAAGGTAAGGAATGAGACTCATGAGACTTGGCCTTATTTGTAAGTGGCCTAGAAATTACCATTCTGATCCCAATTCTAGATCATTCAACTTAATATGATAATTTCTTGGGCCACATGATAAATTACCATTTTTCCCCCAAACCATTAGCGAGCAAATTCAAAATTTTGGTAGCTGTAGTAAATCTTTTGGCAAAAATTATAGGAGGCTACCCCTAAATATAGAAAGCTTACATAGCTTCCTCCACTAAACCTTTTCTTTTCATTTGGGTCCCTATTCTTCTCTTTTCAATTTAGTCCTTTCTTCTAATGCAACTACATGCAATTTAATGCAACAAACACAAACAATTAATTTACTCAATAACTAACAAGCATCTCTTACAAATTGGAGGAGCAGATGTTACAAGTGCTACACCATCCCCAATCCTAAGCCCCTACCTTCTACATTTAGCTTAGAGGAAGGTAAAATTCTGAACCTTTTTCACTTTTACTTTGGGATTTATTGTTGGGCTGCTATTTTTGGTACTTTTCTTGGTCCCTTTCATGCTTTCTTTTACCATACTACTGCTATGTGAATGTTGGACATAGATTGCACATGAAAGATTTTTGCTTGATTGATCACAAACACACACAATTTGACTTACTTGCATCTCAAGTTTCTATCCAGATTTTTAATGTGTTTTGAGCTTCTGTTTAGATTTTTTGGGGATTTTATTGTGGCCTTTCTAGCCCCTTTTATTTGTCCTAGTTCTTCTATTTTGGACTACAAAATTAATTTTTTTATAGAAGTTTTTGGGCACCCTAAGTACCTCAAATATTTTTAACTAAAATGTTGTTCAGAATAGTGGCTATTCTGGACAATTGTCTTTAAAAAAAGCTTTCTCGATCATTTTAGCACCAAATTGACCGAAACCAATTTTCTTGGATTCATTACATCTCAAGATTTAAAAAAAATATTAATTTTTACCAAACAAAGATGGTTTAGCCTATCAAATAATTTTTTAAAATTGAGGCTCTTGGAACGTGATCAGTCCAGGACTTGACCATAAGGTAACTTTGAAAATTTATTTCTCAGTCAAATTTCAATCATTTGCCCTAAAATTTGATTCTATAAACTTTTGGGGTTCTCTAGTTTCAAAATATGCCAGATTTGGGCTATTTTGGCCAATCTTTCAAATTTTAGACTTTCTTTAAAGTTTGGACCAGAATCTAAGTAGATTCTAGACTAGTCTCCTTAAAAACTCAATATCTCACTAACTAAAAAGATTTTTAGACCCAATTTGGCTTTTTTGATCACTAGAAAACCCTAGTTTTCATAAATATTCTTTGTGGATTTTTCTAGGTACCAAAAATATTTTTCATTAATTTTTCTTTCTTTTGAATAGATAAGGGAATTTTAACAAAATTATGTGCAAGGGCAAAATGGGTCTTATGTCCCTTTTTATGGTTGAAAGTTTTAATTTTCTTTTTTTTTGGGCACAAATATATATGAAAAGAGTTATGTAAGGCTCCAAGGATGTTTCTCCTAAAAATTAAAAATTAAAATTTATTTTCTTTTATTTTTCCTTGATCGTTGTGAATTAGGGATCAAATTGTAAATTTAATCTTGTATAGGGTGCCGATTGTTTCTTTTCTTTTTTTAGGGCCAAAAACACTTTCTTTTAGTCCTTTCTAGGTTTTTAAGTTATATAATAGCATTAGGTTTTTCCTAGATTTTTATTTTAAGCCCTATGTTTTTTAGGTACTAAAATGCAATAGTTTCATTTTCTAGGGTTAATTTAGTTATTTAGGTTGGAGTAGGATCTTTTCTTTCATGTTTTAGTCTTAGAGCACCCTTTAGAAACCCTAAGCCTTTAGTCAAAAATTAAAGTCAACCCCCTAGGCTCTTAGGTTGACTTTCAAGGTCTTAAGTCTCCCTTTAGGGTTAGGCTAGTTTAGGGTTAGTCTTAGATTTTTCATGTGTTGTACAAAAGCTACCTTAAGGTACCTTGGTGGAGGTGGGGATTGTGATGGACACAAGGTACAACTCTACCCTCTTGTATTGGATGTTGATATTTCTGCATTCATTTTGAATATTCAATATAATTGTGGTATATGCTTGGGCCTGAGGTATGTTTCTTTCCCTTAACTCTTGTGTGACTCACATTCAATGTAATACCCTCAATCCTATAGCTTCTTTTAGTTATTTAAATAATATAATATAATATAATATAATATTGGTGAGTTACTACTACCTCTCCCAAGTAAATTTTTAACTTTTACCAAGTTAAATAAATAAGTGCCATTAGTTTGAGTTTCTACACTCGGGTTCTTACACGTAACGCAGCGGAAATAAATGAAATAAAAATATATAGATATATTCATATACATTCACATACATAATTCCTTTACAAAAGATATATACCTATAGATATGTGAGATTATCAACTATTTATTATTCAGGGTAAGGAGGTAACAACCCTGCCAGTCATAACCGTTTCAAAAAAACCTACCAATGGATAATATTATATTTCTCACATATCTTAATACGTATATGCCGTCATTCTTTATACACCAAAAATAATCATCTTAATCCTCTAAAAAAATATAATAAGGAATTAGGGCATTGGGCATGTACACTTCACATATTTACATGTCAAAATATAAAATCACCATACTAATCCTGCATGTCCATCCCTCCCATAGGTGGGGGGGTTGGGGGAGTGTTTATTACTATAATTATCCATATCTCCTTCACTAGCATAAAATATCCTAAAATGGTATATCTACCAACTAAACTTCCACCTCTAGCACAAGCTGATATCTAGGCATCTGATACACACCAGCATTTATATGAGAATAAATCTCAGTAGCATAAAAATTAGTTTAAAAACCATTGGTTTGTACCATTGTAATTGTAAGGAAATCCACTACATTCTTTTTCCCATCATCAATTATAAAAACAATATCTATCGGGATGCAATATATGATTTTTACAATTATGCCATCATAACCTCATAATATGTACTTCTGAATGCACGTACAGTTACATTTCATAGTACAGTTCACGAGATGTTAACAATATCAAATATGTCATTTCATCACATATATTTGCCATGGTAACATGATCATATCACATAAAAGCATGAGTAAGGAAAAAAATCACATCATAATGGCTAATGCCATATCATTATATGAGCCATCGTGAGAGTTACCTAGGGAACAACTCCACGTGCTACACTAGCACTCATAAATGAGTTTCGAGTCGAGTCTCATGGTCCCTGACTATCTAGTAGTCCAACACCTGCCCTATACTATCTAAAGCGTCCCTTAGTGGATCCCAAGTACACCGTGGTCCTTTTCCTCTCTGACAGATCATTCCATACTCACTCAATTGTCCCTGCTAACTCTGACTGATCATCCCTAGACCAGTGGGATCGATATCCCTTTGGATACTTCACTTCCCTTTCATCCCATAAAGGGGTTGGTCTAACTCACGAGATCACTACCACCTCTGACAGATCACGCCTACTCCGTCCTTGTGGACCATGAGGCTATAGAATCACCATCATCATTGATGGATCACATTCCCATCACGCTATTCACAAGCATATATTCTAGGGTGATTCGACTTATGCTATGGTTATGCTTAGCTCTAAGTATGTGACTTTTTTTGTTGGCCATAGAAGAGTTCACTAACTTATAATTTGCAACCATCACGGTGTTTTTTGAAATCATTTATGATTGAGTGGATGTTTTACCATCCCAAATTTATGGTTTGATTGTGGAATGCCCAACGACTATCCCATACCTATAGTCAATCACTTAATTGTAACACCTCCATTAGCCTATGGTTCCTTTTAAGGGTTTAAAGGTATAATGTATATAATTATCATAATAATGGTGTGTTACTATCACTTCTACCTAAGTAAATTTTAAAATTTTTACCAAATTGATTAATTGAGTGCCATTTGGGTTGGTCTCTACTCTCGGGTTCTCTTAACATTGCAGTGGAATAAATATATATATAATACACCTGGATTAACTATACATAAACATGCATCCTTAATTAAATATAGTCAATTAAATATTAGGCATGGAGGCAACAATCCTGCCACTCATAACCCCATTAATTAGTCTATTCAGCAATCTAGCCTAATTCCTATACAGATAAGTTAGAATAGGCTATACAAAATAATTCTACACTAGCCTTTCTCAAAATATCATGAAGGCTAGCTCAATCCTACCATGTAATTATACCATTAAAATTAAATAGTCTCAATGCCCAGATTGGACACTTCTTCATACTTTACCTTCATCTCTAGCCCAAGGGAACCTATACATCTAGTACATGCCAACACTATTGTGAGAAATGAATCTTAGTAGCAACACAACCTGTTATGAAATCAATTGACTTGTACCACCATGCTTGCACAAAAAAACTTTACATTCTTTCATAAAACATATCACATACTATTAAGATCTAGTGCATGTAGCATTTAATCATGTTATGTACTCATACATATGCATATTCATCAAAACATATCATCTTTAAAACATGGAAAGTGCATTCATTATCATTCTTATCATAAAACATTTCCTTAGGGTATTAACATACCTTTTGAGAAGGAGAAAACAATTACATCATATGAGCTATCGGGAGTGTCGCCCAAAAACAACTCCACGTACCACTACATGCATGAATGAGCCATCCTTGTGACTACTGCATCACTACAGTAAAATACTGCTTAGTACATTTGAGGCGTCCCTTAGTTGGATCCAATTGTACATTCTTTATAACTCATGGGATCACCATATTCCTTCAAACAGATCATACCCTCTCTACTTCTATGGATCATGAGGCCTGGGGATTACCACCATTCCTTCGAGGTGGATCACCCTCCCGGTATACTATCTTTTAACATATGCACTAGGGTGATTCGGCTCATGCCTATGGTTATGCAGTAACCTTAAGTATGTGTTTCTTAATGGCCTTTGGAAGACACACTAATTTAGGGTTCGCAACTATCACGGTGTTGTCAAAATTATCTATGTTCAAGTGGATGTTTAACCATTCAAATACATGGCACAACCGTGGAATTCCAAAGGCCATCCCATATCGACAATTGATCACTCAACTCATGAGCCTATCTACCACTAATTCATATGCCTAGGATAATTCACTCTTCCTTTTTGATGTCTCTTCGCTCCCTTTTGTATCACTATCATAAGGACCATTCTCATCCAAGTGAAAAGTGACTCTATCCTTTGCATCTTACCCAAAACTTCTAGTTTCCTTACTTACCCATGTTGTGAGCCCTTAAGTAAGTTAGTATGAAGAATTACTAAGCTTAATTGCCATTAAGGACCTCATTTCGCAAGTAGGAGGGCTGCCAGTCGGCTGCTGGAAGGCTAGCAGTTGGCTGATGGCTCTCTGTATTCTCTGAGTCCTAGCAGTTGACTTGTAGCCTTTTGTTTGAAATTTTTAAGTCTTTATTTCTACCAGTTGACCTCTTGTAGTGTGCAAGTTGACTACTAGATGAATATTGTTCTTTTTCATGAAAAATTCATTTTGTAAATGCCACTTAGTCTTTGGAAAGAAACTTCAAAATATTGGAAAAGAATTTTGAGCTCAAATTCTTATTATACCTTTACAATTCAAGGCATAATAACTTATCTAATTCTTTATTCTTCTTAGTTTACCTTGATGACCCCTTGGACTTGAATTTTCTTAAAATAATTCAATCTGTTTGTTATCATCAAAAGATCTTTAAGAGCCAATGCTCAATGGGTCAACAATCTCCCCCTTTTTGATGATGACAAACATATTGATATTCATAAAAGCACTAGAAGATGAGGTTAGACGCAAGTATTAATTTTAACAAAAGAATCCCCCTAAATTTGTGCATATCTTTGTTGTGATTTTGTTTATCTTTTCCTGAAAAGTAAAAGTTTACACAATTGATCCCAAAAACATTATGCAACAGCTTCATGTAATCAAATTTAGGTAATCAGATTTAGTCATTCAGAATATAAGGTAATCAAAATATATTCAATCAAAGATACATAACTAAAGTTAGATAAGGTTTTTCCTAGCTAATTCCTAGCTAACTACTTCTCCCCCTTTTAGTATCAACAAAAAGAGAGGGAAGGTGAGTATAATAAATAGCAGACATAAAAACTAATTTATTTGGAGCCCTTTGATCCCATAGATTGCTGAATATCCTTCAATAGCTCATTATTGTCAGCAGAGGTAAGCTTTAGAGCTACGACCTTTGTGCCAAGTTCACAAATATACTCTACCAATCCATAAAATCTAAAAGTGAAATTAGCCTCAAAAGAGTCCAGGCATTGAAAAATTAAAGTCTGAAAGTGTTGGATAGCATTAAGAATCTCTGAGGAGGTGGGTGGAGCAGGCAAGGATAAAGGACTCTCATCAAGTAGGGGAGTATCTTAGGTTGGGCTTGAGCAGCTTCCCTTTGCTCTCTTTGTTGACTTTGAGAATAAAATAGGGGATTTTGAACCCAAGCACCATTGTGTTTCACATAATGAAATTTGGATAGAGTGGTTTCATCAATAGCAGAGGGACTAAGGACTTCCACATCAAAAGGATCCACTTGATGTTTTTCCAGGATCCATGTGATCAAAGAACCAAAAGAAAGTGCAACCTTCTTAATTCTAGAACACTTAAGCATCCTCTCTATAATAAATTAGGGAACATTAAAAGAATCTTAAGTAAGCACGCAATACATAGAAAATTGTTCAGATTCACTTGCATTAGCCAAGTTACCTCCCTTGTTTACCAGACAGTTTGCACTGACATAGTGTAACGCCCCTATCTAGTATTACAATTCATCCAATGCAAATAGATATGTTTGGTACATTATTCTTGTCCTTTTATTTAGTTAATGTCTGAGCAGTTACACCATTAAATTATATTAAGCGGATTAGGTTCGGGATCTTGTGCTCAGATAAAAAAAAAACTTATATGCATAGCGGAATAAAAGAAATTCTATACTAAACAACGGGAATTTAAACTTTCATGAAATTCAAATAATATAAGTCCCATAATGTCTATTACATTACAGTAATCAAGTATTAAGATATATAAACTACTCATCCCTAGGAAGTCAGGGGACAACAATCCTGTCACTTATAGCCCCTTACAAAGTCCTAAGGATAGATCGATCCTTCACATATCCGTCCCCAGGAGTAACCCGTGTACATCTCATAATTGCAATCAAAAGAATAGTCCTAATCTAAATCCAACATATTTGGACTAGGACCCAACAATATGGGGTTACAAAAATTTTCTCTAACCCAAAAAGACCTTGATCTCTCTGCCTGGCTATGCGTCTGCATCTGATATATATTAGCATATGGTGAGAAACACAAGTTTCCCAGTAGCTTAACAATTTGATTTTTAAAGAACCAATATGTATTAGGGTGCAAGCACCAAAATTTTTAATTCTACATTCTTGAAAAAAAAATAAAATATAGCATAACTCATAAAGATAATTGGCAAGTAATGTATATGATTAATTTAAATGCCAGTGCAATCAAATACTATTTCTTTCAAATAAAATATCGGTATGCTATAAGAACACATTATCATACAGTTATCAAATCCATTTTATGCTTATCATTCTTGATTTACTTTTATTCATTGGTTGTGCACACTTGGGCACTGTGGACACTTGGCCACCTTTTAAAGTTCTTTGTGCACACTTGGGCACATGTGGACACTTGGTCACCTTTAAAATTCTTTGTGCACACTTGGGCACATGTGCACACTTGGGCACATGTGGACACTTGGCCACCTTAAAACTCTTTGTGCACACTTGGGCACATGTACACACTTGGCCACCTTAAAATTTCTTTGTGCACACTTAGGCACATGTGGACACTTGGCCACCTTAAAATTCTTTGTGTACACTTGGGTACATGTGGACGCTTGGCCACCTTTAGAATTCTTTACCAATTATTAAGGAAAATTTTCTTTTTCTTAAAAATCATTACTATTGTACATCCCTCTTTAAAATTTTTAATATTTCAAGAATACATTATTTCTTTATTGGAAATAAATTCTAATATACATTCCTCATGAAAATTTTAATCTTTCGAGAATAAATTCCTTCTTCATTAGAAATAAATTCTAATATACATTCCTCATGAAAATTTTAATCTTTCAAGAATAAATTTATTCTTTATTGGAAATAAATTCTAATATACATTCCTCATGAAAATTTTAATCTTTCAAGAATAAATTTCTTCTTTGTTGGAAATAAATTTTAATATACATTCCTCATGAAAATTTTAATCTTTCAAGAATAAATTTCCCTATATTGGAAATAAATTCTAAAGTACATTTCTTAGGGAAAATTTCAATATTTCCAAGGATAATTTCTCCTTCCTTAGAAATAACTTCTATTTATATCTCTTATGAAGGATTTCATAATTAAAGAATAATTTTTCCTTTCTTAGAAATAATTTCTAAGGTATATTTCTTATGAAATTTTTCATATTTAAAGAATAATTTCTCCTATCTTGGGCATTTATTTCTAAGGTACATTTCTTATAAAATTCTCTCTAAAAAAATATTTCCTTTTCTTGTATTAATAATAATAATATTCTCTCTCATGACTTTCAAAATAAATTCCCATATTTTGAATCAATATCATGGTGCATAGCTTATCATTTCCAAGCATAAATTTGTATGGACTTGGACTAGGGAGATTGGTTAAATTCACAAATCAATTTCCTTCTTTCATTCCTTGCTAACACCCTTAGATGGTAAGGTTCCTCTCCTTTATGGTCATCATGAAATAACACCATCTAACCCTAATTCTTTTCCAACATAATATACATGCCATTTTATTCACCCATATTCAAACTAACCACCCATGCTTAGCCAACATACACACATATTGTCAAGAATGTAGAGCCAACTTAAGTTCCATGGAAAGCTTGAATATAAACATGTGGGTTACATAAACTAGAACATGGAACAAAAGTTTAAATTGTTAACCTACCTCTTTGGTGTCCTAAGATGGTCTTGCTTAGCTTCCTCTTTGTTCCTTTGATTCCTTTTTGTCTTCCTCTTTGAGCACCTTTTCTTCTTCCTCCTCACTTTTGGAGTTCTTCACGCCCTCCCTTTCTCTTTTCCTTCTCTCTCTAGTTCTCTCTTTCACGTGAAGTTGTGTAGTATGCAAAGATGAAGTTTTTCCACCTCTCTTTTGTCTCTTCCTTTTCACGTGTGCATTGCATGCATAAAATTTAAATTTCCTTCTTGCCTAGGTGGTGTATGCAAGCATCCATAAAAGTGCAATTTTCCCTTCCTTCACGCCATGCTTCATCTCCATATTTTAATATGGTATATTTCCTCTCTTTTCTTCTCCTTAACACTACGCTTTTCCTTTTCTTTCTTCATGTGAGTGTGTGTATTTCCCTTGGTTGAGACGCTACCCCTCTTTTTTTCTTTTTTTCATTTCCTTTTGTCCAAGACAAGGGAAGGGTGATGCATTCTTTCTCCCTCATGTTCTCATGGCCGTGGGGTTCATGCATATTTATTTAAAAAAAAAAATCTGCACCTTGTACTCTCTTTCTTGCAACCTTGGTATTTCTTTTCCTTGCAAGTTTAGGTTAGCTACTTACACAAGCTAAAGGAGAGAGGGAAAAACTTGCATTCTTACATGGTTTTTACTTTAAATAAAGGCTGCACTTTTGTCTTCTTTCCTTAACCCTTTTTCCATCCTCACGTGTGCTCCTTGTGCGTGTTTCAATTAAAAATTCTGCACTTTCTGTGGTTTATTTAAATAAATTCTACCTCTCTTCCCAACTTGCATATGTACACCCACACATGCATATATAATTTTTTCTATGCAATAAAAATTATGCACTCCTTGCTTCATGATACACGCCACTCTCCCTTACTTCCATTACACTCCACCTAATGCATGTGTATCTATATTCATTTAATGGATGCTAACTCCCTTTCCTTTGCAACTTCATGTGAGGTTTGAATTTTCGTGCATAAATATAGAGTTTTCCCTTTCTCACGTAGGGTGCATACAAGGCACACATATGCACATATATATATTTAAATCCTTCCCTTTCCCATGCATGCTTAATTTTCCCCCACTTGCATGCACACACACATGCACATATTTTTAAATGTTGCATCAGATCTTGCTTTTCTCTTGGCACTTAGGCTAGGTGACTCAAAAGGAGAAATAAAGAATTAAGTTAAGCACCTAATTTGGCTAAAATGGAGAGGTAATCTAAAATCCAATATCTTACAAATTGAGAGCATGCTTAATTTAAAGACCAAAATCACACAAGAAATTGCATCCAATTATTTAAAGAACATCAATTTAGGCTAATTAAATTATGGGGTGTTACACATAGTGTAGTAGAAAGTTCTGTAGGGCAAACTGAGTTGTAGGAAAATTTTCTATTGGATGGACTATAGGCTGATGAAGTAAGGAATTCAAGACAATTCTTACATTATAATAGGGAATTCTTGCTAGAGAAGAAGGGTGGTCTCCAAATAATTGACTAGTAGGCTCAACACCCAACTAGGCTTCTAATTGCTATTGGCTGAACTTTATTGCTTTACCCTTAACTTCCATAGATACACAGTGATCAATTTCATCCCATTGCAGGTTAGAATAAAAGGCCTTAACCACTTTAGGACTCCATTTCTTCTGAAGTTTAATCAATTTATATAAACCGGGATTCTTCAACAGGGGAAAAATAGGGAATTGCTCTTTTTCAAAGAAAGCGGTATCAATGTACTTAGTGGTTGTAACAACCCAAATTTTCAAATAAATTAAATTGGGTAAAATAAATGTTGATTTTGTTAGAATTGAATTAAGGAAAATTTTCTGAATGTTTAGCTAAAATTTGAGAATTTTTTGAAATTAAATTATATCTGATGGCAAGATTTTGATCTGCCAGAGAAACCTTGCAGATAATTTTGTGAAGTTTGCAATCGTTTGAAAATTTCCAAATTTCTTCTATATCATAATAAATTTTTCCTAGATTGGAGAAATGCATTTGAAACTTAGCTAAGGAAAAAGGGAAAAAGACTAAAATGCCCTTAGGGGCCTTAAATATTCAAACCCCTCTCATTTTCTCTCATTTCTTCCATTTTTTTCCTCTCATGCAACATTTCTCACTCTCTCTCTCCTCTCCTACACACGTCACCCACGTCCACCACCTTCACCACGCCGCCCAATCGCTCGGCCAACTTATAGCCGCTCGTTGTCGCCGAAAGGTCCAAAGAGCTCACCGACGCCAGAGCGACCGAAGACCGCCATAGTTGCATAAAAATGCCCCTTTTTCCTTCTCATCACGTTTTCAAGGCCAAGTCGAGATCTCTGTCGTCCGACATTGTCCGGCCACACTACTACCACCATTGGGAAGCCTGAGCTGCCAGCTTCCTTCACCAGCTTCTAGCTGGTGGAGCGCTGTAACGACCCCCTAATACAACATACGCAATGCTTATCTAATTAGCAGAAGCATATGGGTTGGTTTAAATAGTTATTCCCGATATGGGAATGTCAGGGGATCGCTACTGGTTGAGCGTAACCCAAATAGACTTTCCATTGTCCATTTGGATTTCGTTCAACCCTAATTCACACGCAGCTAAACTAATTATGCATACATACATCATAAATTACTTTGGAATGAAATCTAAAACTCATATATACATCACATCATGCATTCATATACATTCCAACTTAAATTCGCAAGTTTACAGCAGTAAACCCTACCAAAAATTTGGCAGAGTTTCCTCTGTATTTCAAGCATACCCAAAATACTACAGTCACCTATTCAAAATTATACAGCCAGTCCAACAATAACAGAAAACATAAATTTACAGAGACCAATTATACAACATTATCATCAGAATATATACAATGTAATTTAAGCCTAGACTAAGCTTCTCATCTATCTGTCATCAAATCATCGTCCAGCTATCGTCTATGTTCCTGTCCCTGTCCCTGTTCATCTGAGTAAACAACCTGGTGAGATATAAAATCCCAGTAGAATAATTTATAGTTCAAATACAATTCAAAATCTGGCTGAATACTCAGCGGTGCAAACACCGAAATCATCTTCCCGAAATCAGTTCGAAATCAGTGAAATACCTTATCTTTAAAATCGTTTTATCACATGGAAATTGCGGCAGATAATCAAAATCATAAAAATTCATTTCTTTTAAAATCAATACTTGAAATCAGATAAAAATCCCATGCCCGGTGTATCTAAATCCACATTGGCCACAAATCCTCTGTGACCCAGTCTAAATCGTCATCTAGAGAGAATACCTCTCTTATCGTTGGGTGTGATATGTAACACCAATCACCTAAATCAAGCCTATATTGTGAGTGTGATCCGTAACACCAATCACTCACTCAAAGACCAGGTGAGAATCAACATCTAGGGCGTCCCCTAGCATGTGCATATACGCCAATTCTCATCCTCATACAGTCTATTCGAACTCACAAGCTCATGGTCGGCTATTCCTCAAGGTTCTAGGGTATTACGCCTAAATCACAACGTTTACCCATGTAGGCTATCCCCCCATATACTCATTAAACCTTTATTAGGGTCGTCCTGGTTTAACGCATAATCCCTAACACAGTACAGGCTAAATCTGATAAAAACAATCTCATTTAAAAATTCCCTGTACTCGGGATACTTAACGGTCGTCCCATACCGGCTATCAAGTATCCTACCCTAAGTAAATTTGTCCTAAGGACATCTAAACTCGATAAACAAAACGTCTAACATGCAATTAGGATATCCAGCACACAGGCATGCAATTTATTCCATCGAAAGTAGCACGTAAATCCATGCAAATAATCTAAATCATTCAAGTATCCACAAGGTCAATTCTAACATTCGAGAAGTGTAAATTATCCTACCTGGTCTCTTGTCGCTCTAAATCGATTCAGAACTTCATGTAGTCTCGGTTTCTGAGCCCAATTAATTTCCTAGACATTAAATTGAATATTCAAGCTTGTCACGTCATCCGTTTAACAATTCTAAGTCCGATTGCCCTAATACCTAGGTCAATTTATTGCCTAATTACGTTCGGCAGCTATTTCAATCAGATTTCATCAGTTTTTGGGAAATCAGACCTTACCAATGTGATCGGATGGTGGAATTCTATCTCGGGGTGATCTCGGTTTCTCCCAGTGTATGTCTAGAAGCTCCCGCACGGCAGCGAACGGTGGCACACGGTAGAGTATGGCAAAGGGGTGCGGTTTGCCTCAAAATTTACACCACGGTGAAGCCCGCAAGACCAGGAGTCTGAATATGATGGTAGCGCGGCTGTTCACGGCCGTTTGGATGGAATTTTCTGGCCACGAAGAACGACGCACGATGGATGAAAAAATCCTCAATCTAGGTATATTAGACCTCCGTTCGACGTCGGCGAGCTACTGGAGGAGGCTGGCAGCTCAGGCTACACGGTGGCGGGGGCGGTGATGGTCAACGGTGGCAGACGATGGCGATTTGAGCTGGTGAAGTTTTGGCATGGTGGAAGAGAAAAGTGGCATTTTTCAGCGGTGCTGGCGGCCCTGGGTGGTTGCTGGAGGTTGTGGGTGGCGAGGGCTATCGATTGGTGTGCCAGGTGGTGGTCCACGGTGGCTATGGTGGCAGCGCACGGTGGAGGAAGGAGGAGAGAGAGGAGAGAGAAAGTGAGGTGAGGAGAGAGAGAGATTTGAGAGAAATGGAGGGAATCTGGGAAATTTAAAGCCTCCGAGGGCGATTCTGACTTTTCTCGGACCACTCGGGGATACTTTAGGGTGTCGGCTTCCTACCAGACGTTGGCACGTGTTTTCATGCAAAGGTTTAGGCCTCCGTCAGTGAAATTAATGCATGAAACATCGTCTGTCAGTTTCTGATCACCGGATTATGTTTCTTTCCATTTGATCGTGTTTCTGACTTCGAACAACCTTCCGTTTTGAATCACCATCCTCAAAAGTCATGCCAGGCTTCGTTTGATTGGAATTAGCATCAAAAATTAGGTTTTATCTTTTAGAAAACTTTTCGGATTCAGAAGAGGTCGTGATAGGAAGTTCCAGAAGAGCTAGATTGGGAAGAAGCCAGTGGGCCCTCCGACACTTAAGCGCGACTGTTCAAAGTGTGAAAAGAATCATGAAAATAGGCCATGTCTAATGAGGAAGAACGTGTGTTATAGATGTGGAAAGCCAGGACACATCGCCCGAAACTACCCGACCCTGAGGAAGCCAGAAGAACCCGCCAGACCTCTTACCAAGGGAAGGGTATATACCTTAAAGGGGAAGGAGGTGGCCCAGTCTGAAGATTTGATGAAAGTTACGTGCTTCATTAACGATATTCCTTTAATTGTATTGTATGATTCTGGCACCACCCATTCCTTTATTTCAGTAAACTGTGTTCAAAACTTGAAATTACCCATAACACAACCACCTTACCTTATGAACTTTCCATAGCTATACCCACCAATGAACATGTGTCTGTGTCCTTGATTTGTTTGAACTGTTCCATTGTGATTGAAAATAGAAATTTTATGGTAGACCTTTTCTATTTACCCATGGTCAACCTAGATGTCATCCTTGGTATGGACTGGCTCTCTTCAAAAAGTGTTATCTTGGATTGCTTAGCTAAGTCTGTGACTTTCATAGACACTAAGCCAGTAAATGTGGGGATAGAGAGGAAAAGCTAGAGGATGGTTTCTTGTGTTCCTCAGAGGTAGAAAGTCAGCATAAATTAGAAACCCTACCTATAGTCAAGGAGTTTCTAGAGTTATTTTTAGAATACATTATGAGTCTCCCACTGGAAAGAGAAATAGAGTTTTCCATAGACCTAGTTCTTGGGGCAAGGCCAATTTCTATAGCACCTTATAGGATGTCTTCGATGGAGTTAAAGGAGTTAAAGGAGCAGATAGAGGAACTTTTAGCAAAACAATTTATTAGACCTAGTGTGTCATTGTGGGGAGCTCCTATGCTATTTGTTTAGAAGAAGGACGAGAGTATGAGGATGTGTATAGATTATAGGCAGATGAATAAGGTAACAATAAAGAATAAGTATCCTCTCCCTAGGATCGATGACCTATTAGAACAACTGAGAGGGGCCACTATCTTTTCCAAGATTGATCTGAGGTCAGGGTATCATCAAATTAGGATTAGGAAAGAGGACATACCTAAGACCGCCTTTAGGACTAGGTATGGGCACTATGAATTCCTCATAATGCCCTTTGGAATGACAAATACCCCAACTATTTTCATAGATTACATGAATCACATCTTTAGACCCTACCTCAATCAGTTCATAGTGGTGTTTATCGATGACATATTAGTGTATTCCAGGGATAGACGGGATCATGAGCAGCATCTAAGGACGGTGCTACAAATAATCAGGGAGAAGCAACTATACGCCAAGCTAGAAAAGTGTGAGTTTTGGTTGCAAGAAGTCAAATTCCTAGGACATGTGATCTCTAATAAGGAGTGTCTATAGACCCCAGTAAGATCGAAGCCGTAGCAAACTAGGAAAGACCTACTACGGTGACCGAAATCAGGAGTTTTCTGGTATTAGCGAGGTACTATAGGAGATTCATTCAGGGATTTTTGTAGATAGCAATGCCAATGACCAAGTTGACCCAGAAGGATGTTTCATTTATGTGGGACACAAAGTATGAACAAAGCTTCCAAACCCTGAAAGAGAAGTTGACCATCGCACCTGTGCTAGTTATCCCTAACCCTTTAGAGAAGTTTGAGTTGTATTGTGATGCATCAAAGAAAGGGTTAGGATGTGTACTGATGCAAAGAGGACGAGTAGTGGCCTATGCTTCTAGGCAGCTACGGTCGCATGAGAGAAACTACCTTACCTATGACTTAGAGTTAGTGGCTATAGTGTTTGCCTTAAAGATTTGGAGACACTACCTCTATAGGTCTAGATTCGAGGTATTTAGTGACCATAAAAGTCTCAAATACCTCTTAGGCCAAAAAGAACTGAATATGAGACAAAAGAGGTGGATGAAATTCATTAAAGACTATGATTTTGAGTTAAAGTACCATCCGAGTAAGGTAAACGTTGTAGCTGATGCGCTAAGTAGGAAGTCTCTCCACATAGCTCGTCTAATGGTGAGTGAGATGGACCTGATAGAGAAATTTAGGAACATGAGGTTGTCCACCTTGGTGTTATTGAATAAGATCTGTCTGAGTGAGTTAAGGATTTAGAACACCCTTAGGGCCCAAATCTTAGAAACCCAGAAGGAGGATGAATTCTTAAGATCCCTAAAGGATTTGAAGGAGTTCACAAGGGAGCCCGATGGGATGGTAACTTTCTAGGGTAGGATGTATGTCCCTAAGACAGGAGGACTAAGGGATAAGATTTTAGAGGAAGCTTACCAAAGTAAGTACATTGTCCATCTTGGAGCCACCAAGATGTATTAGGACTTAAAGGGTAGGTTCTGGTGGCCAGGAATGAAGAAGAATATAGCAGAGCATGTAGCTAGGTTCCTAGTATGTTAGCAGGTCAAGATTGAATATTAGAAACCTGCTGGGTTATTACAACCCTTGGACATTCCTGGGTGGAAGTGGGACAAGATTTCTATAGACTTTGTGGTAAGACTGCCTAGAACCCAATTAGGGAATGATGCTATTTGGGTTATAGTGGATAGGTTAACCAAGTCCACTCACTTTCTCCCCATTAGGATTAACTACTCTTTGGATAGACTAGCACAGTTATATATTTAGGAGATAGTAAGACTTCATGGGGTACCCATTAGCATGATCTCGGATAGGGATCCTAGGTTTACCTCTAGGTTTTGGAGAGCCCTACAAGAAGCCTTTGGAACCAGGTTAAATTTTAGTACAGCCTATCATCCTCAAACTGATGGACAAATGGAGAGAACCATTCAGGCGTTAAAGGATATGCTTAGGGCTTGTGCCTTAGAGTACCAGGGAAACTGGGAAAAAATTCTGTCACTGATTGAGTTTTCTTACAATAACAGCTTCCACTCTAGTATAGGCATGACTCTTTATGAGGCCCTGTATAGGAGGAAATGTAGGTCACCGTTATATTAGTATGAGGTAGGTGAGAGGCAGTTGTTAGGTCCTGAGTTAGTACAATAGACCACTAATCAAATTAAGATGATCATAGTAAAGTTGGCAAAAGCTCAAGATAGGAAAATAACTATGCTGACAAGAGGAGAAGACCCCAAGAATTCGAGGAAGGAAGCCATGAAGCCATTTTTTCTGAAAGTATCCCTGACTACTGGGATTGGTAGAGCTATAAAGTCTAAAACGCTGAGTCTCAGATACATTGGACCTTTTCAAATATTAAAGAGAGTGGGTCCATCAGCATACCAAATAGCCTTACCCCACACCTGTCCAACCTTCACAATGTTTTCCATGTCTCCCAGCTCCGAAAGTACATACCAGATCCCTCCCATATACTTGACGCCAATACTCTATAATTAAAGAAAAATTTAACTTATCAACCGTGACTTATTCAAATCATCGGTACTAAGGTCAAGACCTTGCAGAATAAGGCTATCCCTCTGGTAAAGGTCTTATGGGACTCGACAACACCACAGAAGGCTACTTGGGAAAGGGAGGAGGACATGCGCAAGACCTATCCAGAATTATTCTCATGAGGTATGTATAAATTTTGAGGACAAAATTATTTTAAGGGGGGAGAATGTAACAACCTGATTTTTTAAATAAATTAAATTGGGTAAAATAAATGTTGATTTTGTTAGAAATGAATTAAGGAAAATTTTCTAAATTTTTAGCTAAAATTTGAGAATTTTTTAGAATTAAATTATATTTGATAGCGATATTTTAATCTGCCTGAGGAACCTTGCGGATAATTTTGCGAAGTTTGCGATCGTTTGAAAATTTCCAAATTTCTTCTATATCGTCCTAAATTTTGCCTAGATTGGAGAAATGCGTTCGAAACTTAGCTAAGGCAAAAGGGAAAAAGACTAAAATGCCCCTAGGGGCCCTAATATTCAAACCCCTCTCATTTCTCCCATTTTTTCCCTCTTATGCAACATTTCTCACTCTCTCTCTCCTCTTCCGCACACGTCACCCACGTGTACCACCTTCACCATGCCTATCCACCGTCCGACCAACTTACAGCCACCCGTTGCCACTGGAAGGTCCAGTAGCTCAGCCCGACGCTGCAGCAAGCCACCGAAGCGATCGACAACCGCCACAGCCACCATAAAATTCCCCTTTTTCCTTCCTATCGCGTTTTCAAGGCCAAGTCGAGATCTCCGCTGTCTGATGTTGTCCGGCCATAGTGCCACCACCGTTGGGAAGCCTGAGCTGCCAACTTCCTTCGCCAGCTTCCAGCTGGTGGAGTGCCACCGCTATGTACCCGAAATGGGACCACCTTCGTCGCTAGAAAACACCATCTAAATAGCTGTGTTTCACCGAATGGACACCAAATCTGGCCTCCTCGAGTTTCGGGCTACATTCTGGTGTATTTTTTAGCCCCAGCCGCTATCCGCCACTGTGTAACTCCACGCGTCGCTATACGCCATCGCTAAAACTACTGAAAAATCACAAAATTAGATCTCTAGCTCCCGGAGCCTCTGGTATAATTTAAAATACCCCAATTTGATGTTTTCCTATAGTTTTTGTGCTGAATGTTCCTTAATAATTGAACTGAAGCGAAAACTTGGCATTTATTATAGGGAAATAAGAATTCATAGGAAGCAAGGTGTAGACGGAGATCAAAGGGAGGTCAAGATCAGCTTTTTCTAGTTATTCTCCAGGTAGTTTGACAATTCTTGAAAATAACGTCCCACGATTTCGTATATGCATGTCTATTTTTACCAGCTTGGATGGGACATTATTACAAACTTACATTCTTGATATTATTTATGTTCATTGGCCAAAGTCATAGAAATAGAGTTAAATTAAATTAGGCAAATAAAAGTCGTAGCTAAAGGTGATAACGATATATTGTACACTAACAAAAAGGAAAAGAAAGGAAACACAAATGATAAGAGAAAACATAGATAGGTACACGATTTACAATGTGTGGCTGGAGGTGATCCACACGGGCGACCTAGCGAGGTATGGCCAAAGGTGCTCCATGCCCATGACCTAGCGTTCGTGATTATGTTATGTACGTGGCCGAGTGACCACGATTTACGATGTGTGGCCAGAGGTGATCCACACGGGTGACCTAGCGAGGTGTGGCCAAAGGTGCTCTATGCCCATGACCTAGTGTTCATGATTATGTTATGTACATGGCTGAGTGACCACGATTTACGATATGTGGCAAAAGGTGCTCCACACGGGCAGCCTAGTGAGGTGTGGCTAGAGGTGCTCCATACATATGAACTAGGCTAACGGTGAATTCATAAAAGTGGCTTAGTGTCCATATAACACCCCAGGCGCTCAATTAACTTAGATTGAAAAAATGTAAGAGCTAATACATAATTAAATTGCATAATGCCGCGATAACATGTATAATTTCATTTAGATATGTTTCATTGAAAGAGAATGTCAGATTTTTTTTTTATGTTAACATCTAAATTATCATGTAACGCTTGGCGAATTTCATTTATGGGTAACATTATGTTTTAATATCAAGAATGTAAAATGAAAATGTTTTGGTGTCTTCACCCTAGTACATATTAGTTATTTTAAAACTCAAATTGTTAAACTACTGGGAAACCTGTGTTACTTATTGAAAGAGAATGCTAATGTGTATCAGATACGGACGCTTAGCAGGGCAGAGAGATAGGAGTTTCTTTCTGGTCTGAGGAAAACCTTGTAACCTTTATTTTTGAGTCCTAGTTTAGATTTATTTGGTTTAGAACTAGGGTTATTCTTTTGGGCAGCAGACATAGGATATTTGAAAGACCAATCCATATTTGAAATTCTTAAAGGGGTCTGAGTGACAGGATTGTTGTCTCCTGACTTCCTATGGACGGGTACTTCATATATCCTGATATTTGTTTACAGAAATGTAATGGACACTATTGATTATGTATTTAATTGAATTACATGGATGCTTTAATTCTGCTGTGTAGTTAGTATATTTTGATCTATTATTCTGTACATGTAAGTTTTAATCTGAGCAAAGGATCCCGAACCTAATCCGCTTAAATTAATTTAATGGTATAACTGCTCAGAGATTAATTAAATAAAGGATAAAGATAATGTACCGAACCTATCTGTTTATATTAGAGTTAACAATAAGACTAGATAGGGGCGTTACAGTGGTTGCTATTAAGCATTGAGGAAAATTCTTAGCGTAGTTCCACTCTTGAGTTCAGAAGAAAACAAGCCTAATGAAGTAGAGCCTCTTGAACAAGATCCTTTGCTCCTCAATCTCTTGGTTCTTGCGGCCATTTGATGATTTATTGATTAGGAGTTGAAGGTGAGAGGATTAATAAGTATTTTGTGGAAGCTAAGTGGGAAAGGAGTGTAGAATTGAGGCCAAAATCGAAGAGAGGATGTTTTGGTGAGCTTTGGGTTTTAAATGGAGTATTTGAGGATTTGGGGCGCGATTCAAACTGTAATAGGTTAAAAATTGTTGGGTTTTGGTCAAAACAAGGCTGGGAATCAGGTAATCAGTTTGAATTTGGAGGTTATTGCTAGTAAAAATAAAGAGTTGAGAGAATTTTGGAGTAGAAAGAAGAAGGGTGTGCATTAAATGAGGGTTTACCTATTTAAAAACTAGTCCAGAGGCGTGGCAGTTGACTGCCATGCACCTATTATTCAACTGCTGTGTTCTTGCAAACCCAGAAAGGGGAAGAACATATCAATTGACTAGTACCATTATGCCAGTCAACTGCCAGCTCTCTATGATGATTTTTGCAATCCAGAGAGGCAATAGTCAACTGCTATCATTGTGGCAGTCAACTGGTACCTTTAAATGATTCCTAATGAAATCCAACTTTGTTTCATTTGCATACTTTAGTCAAATGTAGTCTCACTTGCCCCTTCTTTTTATAACCTCCTTTTGTCAAACTTTTGGCCTTCTTTAATAAACTTAAACTCTCTTTTCTCAAATTTCGGACAGCCTTATAGGATGAAGGAATGTCCTGTAAAAAAAATGTAAGGTCACTCTGAAGCTTAAGTTAGTATAAGTGAAAAGAGGAATTAAATCAATAAATATGATCAATGGGGTGATGATAGTCCAAGTTATTTTCTAATGTAACAAAATCTTTCTTCTAGAAGAGGTTTTATAAAGATATCAGCAAGTTGATAATCAGTTTGTATAAATTCCAAAGAGACATTATGATTAAGCACATGATCTCTAATAAAATGATGTTTTATATCTATGTGCTTAGTGTGTGAATGCATGATTGGATTTTTGGTTAAGTTTATAGCACTAGTATTGTCACATTTAATTGGGATACTTTCAAGAACCACATCCATATCTTGGAGCTATTGTTTCATCCATAAAACTTGTGCACAACAACTTATAGCTACTAAATACTCAGCTTTAGCAGTTGAAAGAGCTTCACAATTTTGTTTTTTACTAAACCAAGATACTAATGAGTTTTCAAGAAATTGACAAGTTCAACTAGTGCTTTTTCTATCAATTGAACTACCAGAAAAATCATAATTAGAGAAGCTTATCAACTGACATGGATATCCTTTAGGATACCATAATCCTATATGTGAGGCTTCAATGAAGTATCTGGAAATTCTTTTTATAGCAGTGAAATGAGACATTTTGGGGCAAGTTTGGAACCTTGCAGACATGCAAACACTGAACATTATGTTTGGTCTACTTGCAGTCAAGTATAGCAGTGAGCCAATCATACCTCTATATTTAGTGATGTCAAATGGTTTACCTTCTTCATCCTTGTCCATTTTAATAGCTGGACTCATTGGAGTTCCAAGTGCCTTTGCATTTTCCATGCCAAATTTCTTAAGTAACTCCTTGGTATATGTTGTTTGGCTAACAAAAATTCCATCTTTGAGTTGTTTAATTTGTAGCCAAGGTAGAAGTTGAGCTCACCTATCATTGACATTTCAAATTCTACCTACATAAGCTTGGCAAATTCTTCACAGAGAGTTTCATTAATAGATCAAAAAATAATATCATCTACATAAATTTGAACAATTAGTAAATCATTGTCTCTTTCCTTGATAAACAATGTAGTATCAACTTTGCCCCTTAAAAAGTTATTTACAGTTAAAAAGTTGCTCAATCTTTCATACCAAGCTCTAGGAACTTGTTTTAACCCATATAAAGCCTTTTACAACTTAAAACATGATTGGGCAAATTTGAATTTTCAAAACCAGGGGTTTGCATTACATAAACCTCTTCCATTATGAAACCATTTAAAAATGTGCATTTTACATCCATTTGAAATAGTTTAAAATCCTTAGAGCATGCAAATGCTAGGAGCATTCTAATGGCTTTTAATGTAATATCCAATTTTCAAGCCCTTAGGTATGTTATTAAATCTTAAATTTATTAATTGCATAACTAAGTAATTGCATTTAAATTGTCTTAGGTTTTCCCTAAACAAGAAAGGGACCAAATTGAAAAGAAAAGTTAAGGGAATAAAGTGAAAAGGGAAAATTTTATTGAATATCTCAAGGTAATCATGATGTTACATAAATATCGAGGCACACTTATGATGTGTCATCATGATGTTGAAAAATATCTCAAAGCATTTATGGTGCATCATCAATATGTCAAAAAATATCTTGGTGCATTTATGACGCGTAATCATGATGTCTAAAAATATCTAGAACACAATGATTATGCTAGAATGATGTTCTACCAATGATCTATATGTAGCCACACCTTAAGGTAGTGCACCTATTAGTGTAGCCTAGTGCAATGGTGAGTATCAAGGTCATATCCACAAGAACGGGAAAGCCTAGAGTTACTACTTACTCGTTGTTATTTAGTCTAAGAAGAATAGTGGTTTATCTAAACTAAATCTAACTACTACTATTGAGCTATGGAGAAAAAGTGAGGCAAGTGTTAAGATAGAGAATTATCAAGTTTCTAGAAAATTAAACCCATCAGGGTCTTAGACTAGATGATATGTAAACAAAGGATAATGGGTTATGAAAATGATTATGCTACCTGTGTAAAAAAAATCTAGATTTTTGGTTGGTTTTAATTGATTTCTAAAACCTATACCTTCCATTGGCTTTTTGTCTCCAATGGTCAAGTTTGTATTAGCATTAGTGCTTATTAGGAGTTCCTCCTAATCCAGCAGTCATCAACCTCTTGGTTCGAGCAAAGATTAACTGCTCTCTCTAATTAGTTTTTCAATTCCAATCATCATCGGGTAGAGTATTTGAGAGGAATCTAGATATTTTTCCCTACAACGTCTCATAATGAAAACTTAATTAATATTTAACTAGAGGAAGATCACATAAACTAATTTATAACCCAATCATATTAAAATCAAAATATCAACATAGTTAAGAACCCTAATTGGGTTCTACAATCTATCTAATCATATTTATGAATAAAATAACAAGAAATATAATAAAGAAAGAAGAAAAAAATAGAGGCAGAAGCACCCTCATAGGTCGAGTTTTGGATGAATAGCCTTGAGTCTCGATTATACTCTTAGTTGCCTCTTGATACTTCCCAAACTCTTCCTTTAATTCTTAATTGAATCTCTATGGCTTGTGACCTTTGTGAAGAGAAAAGGGAATTTAAGTATTAAGCTCTAAAGACTAGCAAGGATTGTCACACTCCAAGCTACGCTAAGTGCTCACAGTTTCCCTCTATTGAATGCCTTTGAAGTGATCGATGTGATGATCCTTCTCCTTGTGCTTTCTCCTATTTATAGGCAAGAGGGCAGCTCTTTAGGCTTCCACATGGCCATGTAGCAGCTTAGAAAGTGGCATGGCCATATAGTATCCTATGCATGGCCATGTTGTAGGCTGTGTTCTAGAAGAAATCCATCCACAGTGTGATTTTGGTCGTTTCTTGGTTGGAGGTTGTTGCTTTGGCCATGTAGGGAGATGTATAAGACGTCTTTATCATGTGGAGAGGTGTGATATAGAAGTTTTAAGGCAGCATAGGCGTGTGGTAGGGTGTGTTCTAGAAGAATCCATGCTTAGCCTTGCTAAAAGGCGCATTTTGAGGTGTTTTGAGCCTTTAGACACTTGTTTTGGTTCATTTTGATTCAAAACTGTTTTGTACCTGGGAAAAGCTTGGATAACATGAAAACAAGTGGAAACATGGGTAATTATACATAAAAAACATAAAATATACTCCTAAAGTGAGTGGAATTTAGCAAATAAATATGTATAATTATGTGCTTATTGTAATGCCCCACACTTAATCTTTTCTTGTCCTTAAGCATACTTTCATTTAATTTGTAAAAATCAATAATAGCTCATCATAGTTCTTGTATACTTCATAGTCTTTTGTTACCTAATGCTTCCTAAATGAATTTTGATCATAATTCTATGATTGCAAAACCTTCACTGATAAAAAGAATAGTTAAATTGCATGCACTTCCTCAATAAGCAATTCATTTTTTATTTAGAAAACACTGCCTCAAGGAGATCACTCAATATTAGTCAGAAGTGTATATAAGTGAAGTGAAATCTCTCAAGCAATTTCATAGTACCATGCTTTCCATATGCTTGCTTACAAATCTCATCTCCACTACTTGAGAAAATTTGAATATCATGATCAAAGGGTCTTGACAAGGTTGTAATGGGGCTTGAGGTAGAGGTAGGTAAAGAATTTTGGGAGAAAAGGGATACAGATATGTTGAGAACTCCTGTGGTACTAGGGAGATTCCAAGGATTAAATGCGGTATACACAATTTTCACTAAGCTTTTTGTTCCAGAGAATACCCTTTCCCAAGATAGTATAGAGACTGCTTTGATAATTATAATTTTTTCTCTTAATTTCTTTTTCCTTTACTTTTCTTCTTTTATTCCTTTCCTTTCTTTTTCTTTTCTTCATATACTTTTTTTCTTTTTTTTTTTCTTTTTGTAGTCTTGTAGTATTTCTACTATTCAGTCTTGGATTAAAGGGGTATCTCGAAATAAAGGGAAGACTCAGTGAATCCTTATCTAGTGAGATACTACATTTTAATCCAGATATGAAGAATAGACCACACAAATTTCAACATATAGGGTGCCAAAGGAAGACATTGTAAAAAGGAATGGAATATGTGGTGTAAGGATGTGTATAATGAAGAAAATGTTAAGGCTCAATAATGGTCAACCAGGGAAACACATAGGGTAGGGTTTTTGGTCAATAGTGGTGCAACCTAAATTCCCCAAATCATATTCAATATTAAAAAATTCATGTAACTTTGACAAGTATTACAAACCAAGTTCTAAAAGCATAATAAAATGAAATGCACCCTTAACAAGAAAAATTTAGAGCATGTTTCTAATGAATGCTCTCTTGGCTCAAATCCTCACATTTATAGGGTGTGGTTTTATAGGTTCCTAAAATTTCAATAAAATTGCCAGTCAAGTAATGCATGCATGTCTTTCTATCCATATTATCAGCTAAGAATGTATGCAATGTAGAACATGGTGTAAGATATTGGAGTATTTAAGTGTTATAGAACTATTTTTCTATATGAGCTATGAATTACAATTATTGTTTAATATAAATTGAAATAAAAGTTTTACTTGTAGGGAATTGTATGTTTTCTAAGTCCTATCTATGTTGTGAATCAGTGTAAAGCAGTTTATTTGAAAGTAATGAAGTTAAATAAGTGAACAAAAAATAAAAAAAAATTGAAATTTTTTTTGAAAAATTAGGCAATAAATAAAGAAATATAAAATAAAGAAGATATAAAATGGTTGAGGAATAAAATAATTGAAAATTTTTATTTGATTTATAAGGTAATTTTTTTTAATTTTTTTGTATAATAAACAAATAAAAATAAACAAAAATAAACAAAAATGAAATAAAATTGAAATAAACTAAATTAAACCGAAAGGAGTCACCCCATACCTAAGACAAAAACTGCCCTTAATGTATAACAAAATAGGGATGACTCATTGACAAACTGAAAGTATAAAATGAGGTGAAGGAGAATGTTACTGATTTACTGTGCTAGTAGATTATTAAGAGATGGTGGCAGAAGATCCTCAAAGTAGATGTCCAGCTTATCTAAGTTAACAAGGGATGGTGGTAGTGCATCAACTAGCCTCTGGATCTAAAAAGTCATCTGATGTGACTGCTGGATATGGCTCTTTAATCTTGCTGAGATATGTCTGAGAGTGTTCTGGAGAGTATCCTAGCATTCTCTTATTTCTTGTTGAAAAGTTCTGAATTCAATAATATGTTATTACTGAATTTCTACTAACTTGGCTAATTGATCAGTTGAGGTGTTGATGTGGTCTTTAGGCATAGAGACTTCTGTTGCTACAAGAGATGGTGGATCATTTGTTCTTATAGGTTGTGCATCATTTCTTGTAGCGTCTCTGGGCTATACGACAGGCTTTTGGCTTACCAACTTATAGACTGGACCATTATGGCCACGGGATGTGTATATCATTCGCATATTCATCATTTGCCTTAGACTTACTGGTTGTATGTGTCCTACTAGAGTGAGGTCATTTACCCAATTATCTAGGACTCTTATATTCCTTGCTAGACGAGTGATGTATGGGCCAAAGCATATTGTACTCTTCTTGACATCTTTTATGAAAGTGGAGATCTAGTTTGCTAAAATGAAACCAAGATCTACTTTCTTATGTTGATGCATGGCCCATAGGAGGAACAAGTCCATCTGGGTGACTACTCTGAAGCTATCCCCTCTGCCTATAATAGTATAAACTAAGATGGAATGAAGGCACCTTAAGCCATCAGGGAGGCTAGTGACCTTAGAGCTACTCAGGTTATACTGGCTAGTTTTGAGTGTTATCTGATTCCACATAGTGTGGGGAAGGAGCTGTTAGAGTATAGAGGCACCCTCTGTACTCATTTCCATGTAATTCCTCCATTGTCCATATGCTTAAATGCCATTCGAAGTGAGGTATGGACATAGAGAATTCTACTCCCCCTAAGCTAAATGAAATGGTGTCCGGCTTAGTCCACTCAACTATATGCTTCTTTAGGGAGAAAGTGCTAGAGAATTCCAAGATCAACTCCCTATACATAGGTTCGTTAATGGTGAAGAACCATGTGAAGGGTAGTGGATCTAGGAGTTCATGGATTTCATTAGTCAATCCTACTGTTAGGATGTCTTTCAAGTTGATGCAATGTCCGGCTCCTATCATCTTGAAGCGAAATATTTGGTACTTCTCCTCTTCCTCTACTTTATGAAATGTTAGCAATCTATGTCGCAGGGAAGGAGAAGGTTTTAATTCAGGGGTCCCTCTTTTTCTTGATGTAACAATGTAGGATGAGGAACTCGACATGGTCCTGAATTGACATAAGTTAGTTATGAAAAAATCAAATCTAAAGAGCAGATATCAATATTTAACCATGACTTCTGTATGTAACATTATCCTTATGATTTATTTCAAAATAAAAGATGTAAAGAAGAAATATTCTATTGCTAGAATCTTGATGCATGCATGAAAGGAAACAAGAATCTTGTTTGGTTCTTGCATGATGATGATTTATTTTATAAAAAAATGAAGAAAAAAACAAGAACATGATTATTTTTTATTTTTTCAAGAATGAGTTTTCCTTGTCAAGATTTTATTAAAGAATGGTTCTTTGAAGTTCGTTATGGATACAAGAAACAATATCATACATGGCCATTTATAGAAAGAAAGAAAGATCGAAGATTCTATCAAGAAACCATAATAACCATAGAAAGAATGGATTAATGTGAAAGAAAGTTACAAGATTCTATAGTTTCCAAGTTTTGTTCTAATGTCTAAAAGAAATCATAACAAGATTTACACACAAAACAAATGTTTCTTTCGGATCCTATACTATTTATAATAGAATCTTATCATTATGTTCATGAAAGAATAAATTTTGGAGGCCATGATGATGACATGGTTATTTTATGCGCATAAGAGATCAAAGAAGCATGAATCTTGAAGAAGAAATTTTTAAAGAATGAATCTTGAAACTATAAGCATGAATCTTGAAATAATGAATGTGACTATTAAAGGATGATGAATGCTATATGTGTGAATAGTGAAAGAATTTATGTATGAAATAATTAAAGAATGTTCCTAATTAAAATGAAAAAAAATGATTTTTATTGAATGCTTATGAAAAGAGAAAAGAGAATTAAGGAAGAAAACACATTTACTTGGTATGAAGAACAATTATGCTTGAGAGTTTCTCTTAGGGTGGCTGAAAATTCACACAAGGATTAAAAGAATTTGAAGCTTACTATTTCATGTGGGAGAGTGTCACGGCTAAGCCTTTGTATAGGCAAATGAAACAATGTCCTCTTAGGAGAAGGATTCCACGCGTGAAGAGGAGGAAAGGATAAGCTTTTGATTTTAAAATTTGGATAAGCCATATCTTTTTAATTTCTTTAAAAAGGGTTCTTGATAACTCTTTTTTTTTTAATTTAAAAATTGATCATGCTCTTTTAAAAATGTTTTAAAATATCCTAAGGATAAGTTGATCATAATTTAAGAATATGTTTAAAATTTTGATGATCATCTTATCATCAAGAATTTGTGGATAATTCAAAAGATAATTAAAAACTTTTGAAAGAATTGAAACAAAAAGAGCTTATAATTTCAAAAATCAAGAATAAGGCAATTTCATACCATTTTCGAAAACTTAGGGATAAAGCAACTTCGAAATTGTTTAAAAGAATTAAGATAATTCAAAGAAGCTTTATATTTGAATTCTTGATGATAAGACTTTGATTTTTTTTTTTTTGAAATTCAAATTGCCTTATTTTTTGAAAGTTATGTCTATGTTTTTGAAAGTTTAAAAGAATTCAAAATCCCTTCATCCTAATTTAAAATCTTTCAAGACCAAAATTACTCTTCAAGGGAAATTTTCAATTTTTTGAAAAGTATAAGATAATTATGAAATCAATTCAATTTTTTGAAAACTTGAGACTTTTATAAAAAGAAAATTCAAAATTTTTGAAAGGTCTGAAAGTCTTTAAAATTCAAATTTTCTTTCATGAAATCTATTTCAAAAGGTTATCTCTTATGATAGGCTATCATAATCTTAGTGATAGGTTATCAAGTGAGTTTGGTCTTTGAGTGACAACTTATCATTGATAAGTTATCGCTTGAAACCATGGTCACTTATCACTTGAAACCATGATAGCTTATCATTTCAAATCATGCTAACTTATCACTTTCTTGATAGGTTATCATGAATCTTTTAATCCTATCCGTTCCCCTTTCAGCTAGAGTCCTTGGCTATACTCCCTTTGTTTCTCCAAGTAAGTTGGGACATTTTTATTGACATGTGAACTGGATTTCAAAAAATGAGATAAAAACAAAAGAAGAATATATATATATATTCTCTGAGTCCACTAACTGAATTCATTCATTTATTAGGTTATGAAGGAAGATTACCTGGTCTTCTAGTAAGTCTCTATGGTAATACTTGAGACGGTGCCCATTTACCTTAAAATTTCTTTGGTCAGGGTGGCAAATCTCAATGGTCTCATAGGGAAATGTTTGATTGACCATGTAAGGCTCTTACCATCAAATCCTAAGCTTTCTTAGAAGCTTGAGAATTTATTAATCTATGTACTTATAAGAAGAAAATATGTATATGTGTATATGTATGTATGTATATGTAGAGGAGTGATTTAAGTTTTGTCTCGTTCTAGTGGAAATGAGAGAGGCAGGGGAATCTTGTAAATAATTGCTTTGAGATGGTCTCTAAGAGAGGCCAAAATTGTATCCCCTTCAGTAGGGATTAGGTCATCTGTGATAATCATTTGTAGTTTGTCCATTCGGCACAAATGAATACAACTTGAGTGCTTAGGTGATTCTTTCAGTTTCAGCACTTGGGGGTCCTTAATTGAGGCTTTCACCTTATGTACCTTTGACCTATCAAAAGAAAGAGAGAGGTCAGTATAGCTGTTAGGCTTAGTAGCCAACAAATTAGCTAGCTATTCCAACACTTGTTTGTTTGAAAATTCTTCCTCATTTTCTTGAAGTTTTGACTCAATAAAGTCATCTAAAACATCCATAGAATAAACAGGATCATTATTATCTAAGGAATGTCTAAAAGAAGTAGCTAAGTTAGAATAAACGTTATCCTACTTTAGTCTAAAAGGGTATGGAATAGGTGGCCTGTACTCTATTATAGGACTCTTGTCCTCCACTTTCAATGGCTTACTTAGCTCAGGCTTTGGCTCTTTACTAACTGGTACATCCTATACAAGAATGTTATTATTAATCAATAGCAAAGGGTTAGATACTTGCTTACTAGATGTCATAGTGATAGCATTGTACTGATCCCTTAGATTATACTCTAGAGTGCTGGGTAGTGTCTCTGGCTGTGTCTCAGCCAATATCTTAAACATTTGGCCTACTTGGTATTCCATGTTCTGAATGGAGGATTGTTGATCTTTAAGGATTGTGTCCATCTGTTGGAACCTGCTCTCTGAAGTGGACACATACTTTATGATCATTTCTTCCAAATTGGATTCATGCTCTTGTATTTGAGAGGATTGATTCAGAGCAGTTCATTGTTGGGGTTGCTGCTAGTACAACCACTGAAGATCTGGTGAACCTTGGGTATCATTATTCCATCTAAAATTTGGATAGTTACTCTACCCAGATTTATATGTATTGCTGTAAGGATTGTTCTGCTGACTTGTGGAATTCTGTGTATAATTGACCTATTCAAAATTAGTAGGACCATTGTAAGAGTTAACAAACACACCTCCGACTTACATTATTCGCTATAATGCAGGCCACCACAAAATTCACATCTAAACTGTGATGCTTGCTCTAGCATAAGGAGTTCGATAATCTCCTTGGCTAGAAGATTACTTCAGGCTGTCAGAAGCTCCCTTTGCGCTTCTAAGAATGATGTATATTCCATGGTCACAAACTACCAAATTGGAAAAACAATATAACAAGTGCATAAAAGAAGGAAAGAAAGAAAGTGAATAATAAAAGAAATAATAAAACAAGAGTGGCTAAAGTAACAATTTACAAATTCACTCTAGTTTTCACAAATATCTCCCTGGCAACGGTGCCGCAAACTTGATGTGCTATCAATGATCTATATGTAGTCACAACTTAAGGCAGTGTACCTGTCATTATAGCTTAGCGCAATGGTAAGTATCAAGGTCATATCCCATGTGAACGGGAAAGCCTAGAGTTACTACTTACTCGATGTTATTTAGCCTAAGAAGAATAGTGGTTTATCTAAACTAAATCTAACTACTACTATTGAGCTACAGAGAGAAAGTAAGGCAAATGTTAAGATAGAGAATTATCAAGTTTCTAGAAAAGCAAACTCATTGGGGTCTTAGACTAGATGATATGTAAACAAAGGATAATGGGTTATGAAATTGATTATTCTACCTGTGTAAAACAAATCCAGATTTTTGATTGGTTTCAATGGATTTATAAAACCTAAACCTTCCATTGGCTATTTGTGTCCAATGTTCAAGTTTAGATAAGCATTAGTGCTTATTAGGAGTTACTCCTAATTTAGCAGTCATCAACCTCTTGGTCCGAGCAAAGATAAACTATTCTCTTTAGTTAGTTTTTTAATTCCAAACATCATCGAGTAGAGTATTTGAGAGGAATCTAGATAGTTTTTCCTACGACGTCTCGTAATGAAAACTTGATTAATCTTTAACTAGAGGAAGATCACATTAACTAATTTATAACCAATCATATTAAAATCAAAATATCAACATAGTTAATAACCCTAATTAGGTTCTACCAATCTAGCTACTCTTGTTTATGAATAAAACAACAAGAAATATAATAAAGAAAGAAGAAAAAAATAGAGGCAAAAAAACCCTCATTGGTCGAGTTTTGGATGAATAGCCTTGACTCTGAACTCCTCCTTGATTATGCTCCTAGTTGCCTCTTGATGCTTCCTAATCTCTTCCTTCAATTCTTGATTGAATCTTTACATCTTGTAACCTTTTTGAAGAGACAAGGGAATTCAAGTATTAATCTCTAAAGACTAGCAAGGATTGTCACACCCCAAGCTACTCTAAGTGCTCATGGTTTCCCTCTCTTGAATGCCTTCAAAGTGATCGAAGTGATGATCCTTATCATTGCGCTTTCTCTTATTTTTAGGGAAGGAGGGTGCCTTTCTAGGCTTCCACATGGCCGTGTGGCAGCCTAGAAAGTGGCATGGCCGTATGATAGCTTATGTGGGGAGCATGGCTGTGTTATAGGCCGTGTTCTAGAAGAAATCTATCCACAGTGTGATTTTGGCTATTTCTTGGTTGGAGATTGTTGCTCTGGTCGTATAGGGAGGTGCATAAGATGTCTTTGGCATGTGGAGAGGTGTGTTCTAGAAGCTTTAAGGCAGCATGGGCATGTGGCAGGGTGTGTTCTAGAAGAATCCATGCTTAGCCTTGCTAAAAGGTACATTTTGAGGTGCTTTGAGCCTTTAGACACTTGGTTTTAGTCCATTTTGCTTCAAAACTGCTTTGTACCTGGAAAAGCTTGGATAACATGAAAACAAGTGGGAACATGGGTAATTATACATAAAACACATAAAATATACTCCTAAAGTGAGTGAAATTTAGCAAATAAATATGTATAATTATGTGCTTATCATAGAAAATATTCGAGAAAAATATCTAGAAGCCATAATGACTTGAGGAAAATATTCTAGGGCAAAAGGGTCAATTTTTACCCAAGGACAAAATAGTAATTTCACCTAAGGGTAAAATAGTAATTTTCATCACATGGATAAAAATAGCTAATTTATTTAGAAAAAATTGTGATAATTTTCTTTAGAATTATTTCCCTATTATTTTCAAAAATAGTTGTAGTTAAAGTAAGGGTAAAATAGTCATTTTACTATAAAGGGTAAAATGGTAATTTTACCAAAAAGACAAAATGGGTATTTGAACAAAGAAAATTTTGTAGAATTCTAATCATACCCTTCTTACTAACCCACGGTTCTATGAAGGAAATTAAAGGGCTAAAATGGTCATTTTTTACCAAGGGCAAAATGGTCATTTTATCACTTAAAGCATCTTCATGTCTTCTTCTTCAAAATTTGCAAGAATGACGTGAGGAAAAAAGGAAGGAAAAACTATGAGCTTCTAGGAGAAGGAGAAGAAGCATATGTGAAGGAACGATCAAAGAGAATCCATATCTATTGATAAACAAAGGTAGCTTAGCATTCCTACATCACTATTTTCATGTATTATCATGTTTTTCCAAGCTTTAGAGAATTTTCATGGCTAAATGAATAGTGATAAATAGTGATGTTGATGTTCTTGCTACCAATGCAACTACACCTAAGGCAGTGAACCTATTGATGTAGCCTAGTGCAATGGTGAGTATCAAGGTCGTATTCCTTAGGAATGGGAAAGCCTAGAGTTACTACTTGTTCTCTGTTATTTAGCCTAGTAATTAAAGTGATTGATTTTTAACTAAACTAATAATTAATTAAGTGCAATAATAACTACTAGTGATAAGTGAATAGGAAAGGAGTTAAGCAAGACAAGGAAAGCAAACCCATTGGGGACCTGTACTAGTTGGCAAAAATATAAAGGGTAATGGACTATTGAATCTAATGATGCTACCTGTGAGTGAATTCTATGTTAAGTTCAATTTCCCTCTCAAGACAATTAAAATTCTAAATCTAAGAGTCTAACACTGGAATCTCTTCCTAATGATTGATTTTAGGTCAGCCTTATCGTTCTAATTTACTACTATTAAGAATAGCTACTCCTTAATCCAACAATTAATTAACCTCATCTCTAAGTGAAATTAACTATTCTCTACGATTAGGTTCCAATTTCAATTATCATCTCTCGATCTCAAAAAGAAATCTAATTAGAATTCACAATGACTTCTCGTAAAAAAAACTTAAACAATACATGCATAATCACAAAGAAGATCATAGCATAAAAATCAATATCAATACAAATTAAAATAGAATACCAACACAGTCAAGAAACCTAATGGATTTTACAAATTTAGCCACACATAACAACAAACAATTCCAACATCAGATAATCCATTAGAAAATTAATTAAACAGGGGATTAAAATAGTAAAATTTATGCAAGCCCTATCTTCTCAAATGCCCAATGGTCACCATACAGAATGGTTGCTGGAAAAACCATTGAAAAAGGACCGAAAAATTGCCAGAAAATTAGATTTCTGGACTACCCAATGGAAGCCTCATGGGTTGGGTCGGGTCTTCATATACCCAATGGAAAACAACTGCAACGATGACCAAAGGGCAGGGGAAAGGTCGTAGATGAGGTACCGAGTGACGGAGGAACGATTTTTGGCTATAAATCAGACAAAAAACACCAAATAGGTCATGAAATTCCAACCAGGTTGTGTCTCTAGTCTATCTCGGATCTCCCGATCTAGGGCATTGCGATGACTGGAGAGCTGAGGGATGGTTGCGATTGAGTTACCGAGAGATGGATGAGTGGCCATGGATGGTGGGTTAGACGAAAAATGCCACAAACAGCCATGAACGTGGATGAGTCATAGTCTCACCTCGCATGATCTCTTGCCAAAACTCCACTATTCTGGCACATTCTAGAGGCTGATGTTGATCGCGATATCCTGCTCATCGTCCCCTGACACCAGAACATCGCCGCGCCATTGTGGAAATTTTCACGAGAGGATCGCCCTTCACCTCAATGTCATGGTCTCCTTCTCACGTGATGCACACAAAGGTCTACTACTGTTCCAAGCATTTTTCTCCTTTGTTTACATGGGTCTCTTTCTCTCCAAGGTTGGTTCACCCACAATCTAAGCCCATTAAGGACAATGACTTAGCCTACTAAGGAAAAGTGGCCCAAATGGCCTATTTTTGGTGCTCTAAAGGCTGTCTAAGCTTAAAATTGCTCTGTTTGCTAATGATGACTTTATAAAATGCCTGAAAATGAAAATGATGCAAAGTTAGGTGATTTTTTAGAATAAAATTACATAAAATGCTAATAAAATGGACAATTAAAATCAAGCAAATATGTATAAAATAAAACACATCAAATCACCCCACACTTAAGCTTTTGCTTGTCCTCAAGCAAACACTAACTTAGTATTTAAACAAATAGCAATAATTCCTCAAAAATCATATCTAAACCATATTTGATGATACCTAACACATCCCAAGTGAAACTTAATCATAAATCAAATTGCACAACATTAACACAAGATAGAAATAATAACGCATACACAACTTAACCTGCAATTCAATAACAAAAATTTGAGAACCAAAGCTTCATAGGGATCACTCAAAGTATATAAGGGTAAAGTATAAATCCCTCAAACAATTAGAATTTGCCTATTATATGCTTGCTCATAAATCTCATCTCTATTACTATGAAAAATTGAATACCAAGATTAAAAGGTCTTGACAAGGTTGTAATGTGATTCAAGTAAAGGTGAGGAACATTTTTGGGAAGAAGTCATAGATATGCTAGAACTCATGTAATTTTAACATGATGAAGACTCAAAGGATTAAAAGTAACAAAGTGTTAAACACAAATTTTTACAAAATTTTTGAATGAAATAGGAAGTGCTCAAAAAGTAACATATCCAATGAGAAAAAGAATAAAGACTGCTCTTTATAAATATGTATATATATTTTTTCCCTTTTTTTTCTCTTTTTTTCTCTTTTTTTTTTTCAAAAATGCAGTCTTGCTACTAAACAACTTTGGATTGAAGGGAGTATTTGAAGAAAAGACTTAGTGAATTATCATCCATCAAGACAATACACTTTATTCCTAATATAAATAGTAAATCACACAATTTTCAGCATATAAGGTGAAAAAGAAGACGATGTAAGAAAAATGAATATTAGGAGAAAAGGTGCAAAAAATGAAGAAAATGTCAAGGCTCAATAGTGGCTAACTAAGAGAAACACAGAGGGTGGGCTTTTTGGCCAAAAGTAGTGTATTCTAAGTTGTCCAAATCATCTCTTGAAATTTAACAGTTCATGCAACCTCAACAAGCACTACAGAGCAAGTTTTAAAGGCAAAATCAAGCAAATGCACACTCAAACAAGAAAGTCGAGAGCATACATGTAATGTGTAACACCCTATATTTCCTTGACTATTCTAAATTAATGTTCTCTTAATTAATTGGATGAAATTGTTTGTACGATGTAATGTTTATAATAAATATTGGAAAGGATGAAATTGCATAAAATTGAGGTGCTCCAATGAATTTTGAGGTATTGAGGTGCTTCAATAAATTTTAAGGTGCTTGAGGTGCTTCAATAAATTTTTAGGTGCTTGAGGTGCTTTATTTAAATCTTGTCTTTTCAAAGGAAGGAAGCATGTAACATTTAAATGAAGATATATAAGTATATATATACATGGGGTGATATGACAATATGGGAGAGAGAGGGAAGAGTCATTTAATAATAATTTTCCTTTCCTTGCACTATATTGTTCATGTGACCGAGAATGAAAATTTAGGTGTTTAAATTATGCCTTCCTCTTTCTTCTTTACCTAATCGAATGGCTACATGAGAGAGTGATTTAAAATGTGTAGGCATTGAAGTGGCTTCACAACTATATGATATAAAAAGCTCATTCGGTGATGGCAAGAAATAATGGGAATTGAAAAGAGGGAAAATATAATTTTATATGCAACCAAGTGAGGGATTTAAATATACATACTTATATATAAGCATGCAGCAATTGATGGAAATAGTTGCACATCATATAACAACAAAGACTCCTTCAGGTATGCCAAGAAATGATGGAAAATGGAAGTACAACAGGACATGACATGTAAGAAGACAAGAGGGGAAAGAGACGTGTGGCCCTTGCCTTCCTCCTTGTCCGTGTACTATGCCACCGAATGGAGTGTGTATAGCAATTGAATTAGGATGCCAACGTGAGCTACTTGGGACCATTAAATACAAACATGTATTCGGTGAGGGAAGGAAAGATGCAGCGCTCAATGCCCCTCATGTAGCCGTACATCTTGCTTGCAAAAGTGGAGCTTGTGTGTTCCTTTTCTTTCTTTCCTTTGGTGCCACCTAATAAACCTCAAATGGAGTAAGTTAAATGGTATAAAAGTATCCAGCAAAGACAAATAAGAGGACGGGAGGAAACATAGCATCCAATAAAATATATATGTGTACTTGATGAAGAGGTGGAAGGGGAAAGAAAAACGTGTGGGACTAGCCTTCCTCCTTGTCTTCTCTTTTTATATATATATATATATATATATATACACCATGGCCTAGAGATAAGTGAGGAAAATGACGTGCAGCACTTCACCCTTAATCCACTTTGCATTAGCCAACTAGATGACATCCAAGAGAGGGAAGCTAGCATGATTTCCTTCCTTTCCTTTCCTTGGCATGATTAGGTGGCTAAGGAAAGAGTGCAAGGGAAGTAATTGCACTTAATTGTACATGGGACCATGAAATGATAAGGGAGGCTACGTTTCCTTTAATCAAGTGGATAAAAAATTAGGCTGCACTAGAATTTCACGTGAGGCCATAAAGGAAAAATAGATTAAATAATGAGAATGGGGTGTGGCATTCCTTTTTGGCCTATTACAACACATACAAGAGAGGGAGCAAAGAAAAGGTGCTTTGGCAAGAGAAGGAGAGAGCAGCTTCATAATTGAGAAAACACACACACACAATCGGTCAAGGAAGGAAGTGAGTTAGCCAAGAAAGAAAGGAGTAAGGGAGCAAAGAAACAAGGGAATTCAAGAGAAACACTAGAAGGCTTTCATTGTTTTTGCACCGCTTGAGGTAGGTTGAAAATTCTTTTATTCTAGTTCCATGATCTAGTGTGCATGTATGATGATTTTGCTTCCATGGAACTTGAATACTTGTCTACATTCTTGATAGAAAAGTAACTTTTTACTAGCTTGCATGATAAATACATGAGGGAATTAATGCTTAAAAATTAATAATGTTATTTTCTTAAATCATGAAAGAGCTTAGAACAAGTGAGCATGGTAATGGCATGTGTTGCTTAGTTTATGACTCCTAGCATTGAAATAGACTTGTGATTTCCATAATAAAAATCATTGTTAGCAAATGGAATATGTTTAAGAAAGGAAACTCTAACCAAAATTGACATGGGAAAATATTTAGCTAGATTAATGATGAATATGACTATTATTAATGTAAGGCTAATTAATGATGACCATTGTTATGGGAGAATTATGGCTTGTTAGTGTTGAATATGGTAATAGAAAATCATGGATTGTAAGGATGAATATTGTTGTATGGTTAAAATTTATGGTTAGTTAATGATGAATAATATTAGGGGGAAAATTAAGGCTAATTAATGATGAACATTATTATGGGAAATTTATAGCTAGATAATGATGACCATTGTTGTGAAAGACTATGGTTAGTAATGTTGAATAATGTTGTTAGTGAAAAATCATGGTTAATAATGCTGAATATTATCATTATGGAAAAAGGAATGACCCCATTTCAATAATATGATTTAAAGAATGGAAAGAGAAAAATTTAAATGATAAAATATAAAATTCTCTTAAATTTTCCTTAGGCCAAAATCATAGAAATTCTCCCCTAAAAATTATTAAGGTTTTATAATCGAAACATATTATTCAAAATAGAGAATTACATCAATTTAGGCAAAATTTGTCATAAATAAATATGACCAAAAGGTAATGTGTGCCAATAGAAAAAGGGAAACGCAACTAATAAGGGAAATCATAGAAAGGTACACGATTTTCAAGGTGTGGCCGAAGGTGCTCCACAAGGGTGACCTAAGGAGGCATGGTCGAAGATTCTCCATGCCCATGACCTAGAGCTCTCTATATATGACGAGGTATGGCCAAAGGTGCTCCACATGAGTAGCCTAGTGAGGTATGGGCGAAGGTGCTCCACACGAGCAGCCTAGTGAGGTGTGGTCGAAGGTACTCTATGCTCGTGACCTAGCGCTCACGATGACTCTGTACACGTGGCCGAGTGTCCATAATTTACAAGGTATGGTCGAAGGTGCTCCACACGAGTGACCTAGTGAGGTGTGGTCGAAGGTGCTCCATGCCCATGACCTAGTGCTCACGATGACTCTGTAGACATGACCAAGTTTCAACGATTTATGAGGTGTGGTCGAAGGTACTCCACATGAGTGATCTAGTGAGGCATGGCCGAAGGTGCTCCATGCCTGTGACCTAGTGTTCATGATCATTTCATAAAGGTGGCCTAGTGCCCATGTAACACCCCAGAGTGTCCAATTAATTCATAAAGGTAGGAGTAAGAATTAAACACATAAGCACTATGTTAATTCTACAATAATACATGTAGTTTTATGGGAATATGTGACACTTAAAAAGGGTTATCTGATTTCCCATTGGACCCTAATTTTATCATGCAGTGCTTGCCTATCTACTTTTATGAATGACATTATGCTTTAATATCAAGAATGTAGAATAAATGTTTTGGTGCTTGCACCCTGATACATGTTAGTTAATTTCTAAACCCTGAATTGTTAAGCTATTGGAAAACTTGTATTTCTCATCCATGTGCTAATATGTATCATATCTGAATGCGAAGCAGGGCTGAGAGGTAGCAATTCTTTTTTATTTAGGGAGATTTTTGTAACCCCTATTTTGGGTCCTAGGTATATTCAATTTAGAATAGGACATTTATTTTGACTATATACATGAGATGAATATGGGGTATCCCGGGGAAACGAATATGTGAAGGACCGGTCTATCCTTAATTTGAAAAGGAGTCTGAATGACAAACCTATTGTCTCATGACTTTCGATAGGAGGGTACTTCATATATCCGAGGACATGTTTATCAGTATGTAATGGACATTATTGGACTTGTACTATTTGAATTACATGAAAGTCTATATTTCCGTTGTGTAATAGAGTATTTCCTTATTCCGCTATGCATACGAGTTTTAATCTGAGAAAAAGATCTTGAACCTAATTTGCTTAATACAATTTAATGGTATAACTGGTCAAACATTAATTAAATAAAGGATAAGGATAATGTACCGAACCTATTTATTTATATTGAAATTAATGACAATACAAGATAGGGGCCTTACATAATGAATACTCAAAATAGGCTCAAATCTCACATTTGGAGTGTGATAAAATTGCATATGGTTTTAAAAATATTTCCATATGAATTCTGAATCAAGTTGTGCATGCAAATTGCAATATCCATATCCTAAATCAAAATTGAACAATTTGAAGAATAACTAACTAACACTGGTATGACCCAGCCTAGATGACACATTAGACATCACTAATTGTTTTTCAACACAAATTAAGTGAAACCATTCTTGTCAATTCAAAAATTGAATTATAAATGCTCCAAAGACAAACAAAACTTAAGTTCATAACATCAAGTAAAAATCAAGTATCATATCCTATAGCCACTATCAAAATAAATACAGCATCAGCAATCTATAGCATCAAAATAATAAATAACCACCCTACACTTGAGAAAGACACTGCCCTCAGTGTACAGCAAAGGGAATACCATAGTAATAAAAGTATAAAGCGTAGCAATAAGCAAAGATAATCCAAAAGTCTTAATGTACCTCAAAAATATGAAAGAGAAGAAAATAGAACAAAATAAAATAACACAAATAAAGAAAATAATAAAAAAAACACTGCTTCTTTTTGTTTAAGTATTTTAGTTGGACTCGTTCCTTCTATCACTCTTGTAGGTAAAGCACCATGTGCACTCAGTCCTGGACCTCCAATAAGTCTCTATAGTAGTGCTTCAGTCGGTGCCCATTGACTTTGAAATCTCCTTTGTTAGGATGATATACTTCCACTATGCCATAAGGAAAGACTTGCTTGAACATAAATGGTCTTGACCATCAGCTCTTAAGCTTTCTTGGAAAAAGACAAAGACGTGAGTTATAAAGTAATACCCTATCTCTAACCTAAAATTCTTTAGAGCCACACAGCCTTTGATCATGCCACTTCTTAGTTTGAGCTTTGTAAATAGAAGAATATCCATAAGCTTGGTGGCACTATTCTTTTAGCTCATTCAGCTGCCATAACCTCTCTTTACCTGCAGAAATAACGTCAAGATTGCATGTTTTAAGGGCCTAAAATGCCTTTTTTTCTAATTTGATAGGTAAATGACAAGTCTTTCCATATACTAGCCTATATGGTGTAAATCTAGTAGAAGTTCTATAGGTTGTCCTAAAGGCCCACAATGTATCATCCAATTTGGATGCCCAATCCTTCCTACTCACCCCCAAAGTTTTCTCTAAGATTCTCTTTAAACCCTTATTAGTAACCTATACTTGCCCACTGGTCTGTGGGTGAGAGGGTGTTGAAAACCTGTGAGATACCTCATAATGTTTAAGTACTTTCTCAAGTTGGGAGCTACAAAAATGGGTCCCTCTATCACTAATCAGTGCCCTAGGTGTACCAAACCTAGCAAACAATTTTTTAAGGAACCTAGTCACTACACTAGCATCGTCAGTGGGGAAGGCTTGAGCTTCTAGCCACTTGGAAAGATACTCAAAAGCCACAATGATATACCTATTACCGGACGAGGAAGGAAAAACACCCATAAAGTCAATGACCCAAACATAAAAAATTTCAACCACTTGCACAATTGTTTGGGACATTTTGTCATGGGTGAAGATATTACTTGACCTCTGACAAGCATCACAAACTTGGACAAATGCTGTAGCATTATGGAATATGGTTGGCCAGTAGAACCCTACCTTAAGCACGTTCCTAGTAGTGTGGTTTACAGCCTGGTGGCCTTCCATTGGTCTTTCATAGTAATGCCTTAGAATCTGGTGAATTTCCTCCCCATGTATGCATCACCTGATTACCTGGTTTGTACAAATACAAAATAGGAAAGGATCTTCCTAAATGTAGTATTTCAACTCAGTAAAGAATTTCTTCTTTTGTTGAGTGGTCATACCCTTTGGTAAAATCCTTGTAACTAAATAGTTAGCATAATCACAAAACCAAGGTGAATCAGTATATACCTAAACTATCTCCAAATGTTCATCTAGGAAGTTATCATCAATGGTCCTCTCATCTAAGGCCTCCATGTTTAGATTCTCCAACCTTGATAGGTGATCTATAGCTAAGTTCTCTACACCCTTCTTGTCCTTAATCTCTACATCAAATTCTTGCAAGAACAAAATCCATCTAATGAGTCTAGGCTTAACATCATGCTTATCAAAAAAATACCTCAAGGCTAAATGATCCGTGTAAACCATGGTCTTGGATAGCACCAAATAACATCTAAATTTGTCAAAAGCATAGACCATTGCAAGTAACTCCTTTTCAATAGTGGTATAGTGCTCCTGGGCATTATTTAAGGTCTTGCTAGCATAATAGATTGGCTGGAACTTTTTATCAATCCTATGATCTAACACAGCTCTAACTGCAAAGTCACTAACATCACACATTAGTTCAAAAGGCAACCCCCACTTAGGTGGAACCATAATAAGGGTGTGGTTAGTCATTCCTTTAGTAACTCAAATGCATGCAAACAATTAGTATCAAACACAAAAGGTACATCCTTGATAAGTAACTAAGTTAAGGGCCTAGCAATCTTAGAGAAATCTCTAAGAAATCTCCTATAAAAACCAGCATGCCCTAAGAAACTCCTAACAGCCTTAACAGAACTAGGGGGTGAGAGTTTTGATATAGTCTCAACCTTAGCCTTATCTACCTCTATTTCTGCATGTGATATCTTATGCCTAAGAATAATCCCCTCTCTTACTGTAAAATGACACTTTTCCCAATTAAGAACTAAGTTTGCTTCTATACATCATGTAAGAATACGCTTTAAATTAAGCAAACAATGAGAGAAGAGTTACCAAAAATTGAGAAGTCATCCATGAAAACCTCCATAGACTACTCAATCATGTCATGGAAGATCGCCATCATGCACCATTGAAAAGTAGTCGGCGTATTGCATAGTCCAAAAGGCATCCTCCTGTAAGAGAACGTCCCATATGGGTAGGTAAAGGTAGTCTTATCTTGGTCTTCAGGTGCAATGAGAATCTAAAAATAACCTGAAAAACCATCAAGAAAGTAATAAAACATATGACCTGCCAAACATTTAAGCATCTAGTCAATGAAAGGAAGAGGAAAATGGTCTTTCTGGGTTGCATCATTAAGCTGCCTATAATCAGCAAACTCGAAAACTTGTTACCATCCTAGTGTGTATTAGCTCATCCTTCTCATTTTTGACAACTATCATGCCACCCTTCTTTGGTACAACCTGCACATGACTCACCCAAGAGCTATCAGAAATAAGATAAATCAAACATGCATCAAGAAGTTTAATTACCTCCTTTTTCACTACTTCCTTCATGTTTGGGTTCAACCATCTCTGTGGCTGTACCACTGGTCTATAGCTATCCCCTATTAAAATCTTGTGTGAACAATAGTTGGGATTAATCCCAGGAATGTCTGCCATATTGTAAGAAAAGGCCCTAGGGTATTTCCAAATTGGTAGAAGAATTAAACTACTTCTAGAAGTTTAATTACCTCTTTTTTCACCACTGGCCTATCGCAATATTGAACAAGTGTTGTTTCTATAGCAGAGGTGAATTAGTGCTAATTTTGTAGAAGAATCAAACTACTTCTAGGTTTATAGTAGAACCAAACCGATGTTGCTTTTTTGTAGAACCTAAAAAATTCTGGTTCTAGTATAGATCCAAAACAGTGCTGGTTCTTTTGTTGAATCGAACTGGTGCTTATTTTGTCAAGCTGTACTGATGTTGTTTCTACAAAAGAACCCAACCAATGCAAGTTTTATAGTAGAAACGTATCAGTGTTAGTTCTTTAGAATATTTAAACTATTTCTGATTCAGTAGTAGAACCGAACAAGTTCTAGTTCTACAATAAAACTAAACCAATGCTGGCTAGTTTTGTAGTAGAGCCCAATTGGTGCAATGGTTCTGATGCTGAATTGAACTAGTGTTTATTATGGGAAAGAACCAAATTGGTGCTATTTTTACATGAAGGCCCAATTTGTGCTAGTTCTACAACAAAAACAAACTAGTGTAGGTACTGTGAAAGAGTCAAATAGGAGATGGTTTTTCAGCAAAACCAAAATGGTGTTGGTTCTATAGTAAATCCAAATCGGTGATGGTTCTACAGAAAAACCAAATTGGTGCTAGTTCTACAGTAAAACCTAACTGGTGATGGTTCTGAAGAAAAACCAAGCCAATGTGGTGTGACTCCCCAAAAATTGACGGGATGGTTAAATGTCAAATTTTGTATAATTAAACAGCATTATAGCTAATTAACTTAATGGAAATTTAACTGTATGTTGTTCCCAATGATATTTTAACATTTAGGTTAAAAGATTGATAAAATCACAACTAGGATGTCTTGGGAAGATAAACTAGAGATTTTGGCGAAATCTAAGAAATACTTGCCTAGGAACAAATTCCCTATCTAAACTACACTTTAGTTATAATTCCCTAACTAAATTACTACAAAACTTAATTCCCTCTATATACCACACCTTATCCTAAACTTTTCTTTAAGTTTTCTTTAAAGCTTCCTTCTTCCCTTCTCTTTGACAACCTACACCCCACTTCACCAACACTCAAGCAAACCCAAGAGTAGGAGAGAGAAAAAAACTAGAGAGAGAAAGAGGAAAATTAGAGAGAGAAAGTTTCATTTTTTCTATCTCCACATTCATTTCTCCTCCATCCTGCATGAAAACTTGAGATCTAGACTCATTAATGGAGGAGGAAGCAACTTCATCTTGCTTGGACCTAGCTCCAAGTAAGGAAGAGGGAGTAACATCCACCTAGTAAAATTTCCTTTGTTTTGCATAAATCTTCAAGGTAGGAAGCCTCTTCATACTTCTATATGTGTTAGATCATCCTTTAGTATTGATTTTTGTTTAGGTTAAGTGGATTAGAAGAAAAATCTCTTGGATCTGCTATTAAACTATAGGTAAAAGGAAGTTTTAATGTTGGGTGAGAGAAATTCATGAGGTGGGTGTTATGTTTTTATTTTATACGAAAATCTATGGATGGCTTATGCTAGCTTAAACATTCCATTATTTTATTTTCATAACATGTGAGCAATACATAAAACACACTAAGAGTACTTGGGAGAGTCGCCTAGTAACAACTCTACGCACCACTTTCTATATGAATGAGCGCATGGATATTTAGTCATGCCTTAATTTTTGTACATTCTGAGGCGTCCCCCAGTGGATCCAAGTACCTTAATGGTCCCTGACCCTTTTCAGCAGATCATCCCTTACCAGTGGGATTTCCTCCCTTTCTTGCCAAAAGGGGCTAGTTTAAATTCATAGGATCGCAGTTAACTCTACTCGGATCATTTCTTCTCCACTTTTAGGTGGATCATAGTATTATGAAGTCACCACCATTCCTCCAAGGTGGATCAAACTCCTGGTACACTATTCTATACATATACTCTAGGGTGAATCGGCTTATGCCTAACTCCAAGTATGTGTTTCTTATGTGGCCTTTGGCAGATAACACTAACTTAAAGTTTGCAACCATCACGGTGTTTTCAAAATCATCTAAGTTCAAGTGGGTGTTTAACCATCCTAATTTATGGCACAACTATGGAATGCCTAACGATCGTCCTATACCGACAATCGGTTACTCAATCATGAGCCTATCTACTCTAAGGCATACACTGAGAATACTTTTCTCTTTCCCTTTTTGTGTTTTTTACTCTCTCTTTATTTCACTATCACAAAGGTCTCATCACCCAAGTGAATCATGACTCTATCTTATGCATGTTACCCACTACATCGCTAGGTTAGATCCTTAGTTTGAGTGAAAATCTAGGCTAATCTCCTCTTAAAATGGTCAATTGAGCTCATTACACACATCAGAGAGCTGGTAGTCGACTTCCCTCTCTCTGGCAATCAACTGTTAGCTTTCTGTTTAACATTTCTGCTTCTGGTTAAGAGCTATTAGTCGGCTGCTAAGGCTTGGCAGTTGGCTGCTAACCTCGATAGTAGACTTTCCAGGGTTTGGCACTTAACTATCAACCTTTTGGAAACTTTTTGGAAAATGAAGAACACGACAGTCAACTTCCAAGGGTCTGGCAGTCGGCTACTAGCATTTTATGTCACATTTCTGGGTAGGGGATGAGAATGACAGTCGACTTCCAGGGATGGTAGTCGGCTTCTAGCGCTTGCTCTGTTTGAAAAATCATGGTTTTACCCAAATTTTGGCCCAAAAAACATGTTCTTAAATCATTTACTTAAATCTTGAACTCAATGCCAACATTCACATCATTTCTCGTTCATAAAATGCCCATATCCTAGCTTAACATACTCAAACTAAGATTAAACCACATCTCTCTCACTTAGGGCAAACACCCAACTTCAAAAATCATTCATAAGAATAAATAAGCAAGGTAAATTAGCACACATTACCCAATAACAGTTAAAACATATAGAATGTAGGTTTAAAACCCCAAACTGAACTTAAAAACATTTAAAAATATCAGTAATTTTTCTGTATATTTTGAAAATGAGGTTTAGGATGAATTGCTACCTTGATTCCTTGCAGATGTGTTTATAAGGCTCTCTCTTTGCTGTGGAACTAATTCCCAGCTTCAAATCTACCTTTTCCTTTAGCAAAATTCCCCTCTTATGCCTTAAATCGCCCCTTTCTCTCTTTAGCCACCTCCTAATTCTCTCTCTAAAATGATGAAAGTTGGAAGTGTGTGGGAGGTTTAGGGTTCAGCTAGGGTTTAAGAAAGTTTGAGGACATTGCTCTTTAGTCCCTGAGCTAATTTGCACTCTTGGAATAACTCACCTTTCCCTTTTCAATTAAGTCCCAAGTCACCTCTTGTTAAGCCTTCATTTATTTTCTTTCAATTAAGTTCCTATGCTAATGCAACTATATGCATTAATGCAACACACAAAAGCATTAAGATTAAATTAATGACTAACAAACATATCTTTAATCATAGTAGGAGCAGATGTTACAAAATAGATGTCATTCGATAGTAGAATCAAAATCGATGTTTGTTCTATTGACCAACCAAACTAGTGTTCATTCTTTAGCAGAATCGAAGCTATTTTTGTTTGGTAGGAGAATCAAATTGATGTTCATTCTACATTAGAACCAAATTGGAGTTAGTTCTATTGAAAAATTGAAACTAGTTATGTTTCTGCCAAAGGATTAAACTGTGATAAAAACTTTTTGTGTGACTATTTGACAAAGTGCAAGTGTACACTTTCAACAACCAATATATTGATGAAATAAGAGTATCGTCGTCAAGGAATTTTATCCAAAGTCAACTATGTACTGATGTTATCATATTCTCCTTATCTAAGCAACAATCATGTCCTAGTGAAAGAAAGATATAAAATTTCTAAGTAACAATGCTAATAAAAGAAACTATATGGAATAAAATCCCTAGGATTATAGTCCAACTTAACAATTCAATTGTGATATTACTACTTTTCTCAACCTTATTCAATGTTTAAAAGTTAGTATTAGCTTTTATACTCATTATAAGAATCTTCTGATCTCTTATAAATTCTATTTATCTAATCTAATTCCTTATATTCCTGTGGGAACCTAAATCAAAGAAATGCACTAAGCATAGCTAATCATGACTCCACAAGACCCATTATTATATGCTTATCCTTTGGGTGAATCTAGTTAATTACAAAAATTAACTACAAACAAATGGTATTCAGGTCTAGGACTAAATTCAAGTTTCTTTTTCAAGAGCAACTCAAATTCTCCTAATTTCCCTAATTGGTAATCAAGCAAGAAGGGGTAAAAATTAAAATAAGTTGAATAAACCTTATAGACAATGAATAATACTAGAGAAAGTATCAATATTTACAATTTACATGCTAAAAAACTATAATCCTAAGAAGAAAAGAGTTTAACCTATGATAATTACAAGAAAATTCAGCCTAATACCAAGAATGTAACACCTCACCTCTATAGGTATAACACATATGAGCCCCACAAAGATGGTCTGCTACCAACATATCTTGACTTAGCTACTTGAGTTCAATTTTAAATTAAAAACCTAGAATCCTTAAGAAGTTCAATTTCACGTTTAGGGTTGCACTCGGGATTCTCACTCGTATATATATATATATGTGTGGCAGTGGAAGTATAAAATTTCTAAGATATATTCATAAATACAAGTTAGATATTTCTATTTACAACTTACATACATATATACATAGTTTCCAAAATACTAGGTGAGAACTTGAGAAATTATGTCAACTTTCCCAAGACCACCTAACCCATTATGGGAAATCTGTTGCTAGATACATAGTTAACATACTTTTTATAGATGATTTAGGTTATAAGTAGGTTCCATCCTCTATTCATTATATATATACATAAGCTCTTTATGGCCTTCCCAAAACATACAAGCGGTAGTGGAATGTCAAAAAGTAAGTCATCTCCTCTACCACTCTAACCCATTGGGGGCAGTGGTGTATCCACAATATAGACAATTATCTCCACAATATGAATGCAGTACCTTACTTTGGGTGTATATACCACCTCTGTAATATTCACATTTTTTCTATTATCAGGTACATTTTAAATTTATAAAAATTAGCAATTTTATGCCCAAAAGGTTGTAATTAAATTGCCCTAAATTTTTGAAAATGAGAAAGGGACCAAAATGAAATAAAAAGTCAAAGACTAAAGTGAAAAGTAAAAAGGTTTCACTAAAACACGAAAAGTAATTATTACGCCTCCAAAATATCTCATGCATATATGACACATAATAATTATGTCAAAAAATATCTTAGCGCATTTATGATGCATAACAATTACACCAGAAAAATATATGAAAGTCATGATGACTTTAGAAAAATATTTAAAGGCAAAATAGATAATTTTTACCCAAGGGTAAAAAGGTAATTTTACCCAAGGGTAAAATAGTATTTTTTACCTTAGGGATAAAATGGTCATTTCATCATGACAATTCTCATGGAGTGCCTCCTATAGTACTTTTTGAAATTATCAAGCAAAGTGAGGGGTAAAATAGTTTTTTTACCATAAAGGGCAAAATGGTAATTTTGCACTAGGGGTAAAATGGTAATTTTATTAAAAGGACAAAATGGTCATTTTGACAAGAAAAAGGTTGTAAAATTCCAATAATGGCCTCCCATTAATCCCACGGCTATTTGATGAAATTTGAAGGGTTAAATTAGTCATTTTGCTACCAAGGGTAAAATGGTCATTTTTCAACCAAGGGCAAAATGGTCATTTTGCCACCACTTTTTATTACATGTCTTCTTCTTATCTAAGGGATGCAAAATCGATGTGAGGGAAAGGGGGAGAAGACCGACACCTTGAAGGAAGAAGGAGGAAGAAGGAGAAGGAGATAAAGTGAAGGAAAATCCAAGGAAAAGGCACTTTCATTGGCAAATCAAGGTAGTTAGACAATTCTACACCCTTTATTTCATGGTTCATGGTGTCTTTCATGTGTTTAAAGAATTTTCCATGGCTACCATGAATTTGGGGTTTCTCTCTCTACATTCTTATTTGCATGAAAATCTATTGGGTTATGCTTATTTTGTTGTATAGATGTATTTTTTAGTGTTGGTTGGAATTGTAAAAGTGTTTATGACAAGTTTTATATTTTGTCTTCCATTTTCTTTCAAAACCCCAATTTCATGAAAGTGGTGTTATAATGCTTGTTTTGTCATGATTATAATGGGTAAATGGTGTTTCATGACTAATTAATGGTGAAAATGGGACAAATGAAGTGTTTACATGAATTCTACATGGATTAGCAATTTTTCCCTTCTTGGCCATGTATGTCACTTTGTGAGAATGAAATAAATTTCACCTAGTTGTCCTGTTACAATTTTAGTTATGGCCAAGGGAGGGAAGAATGAGTGGTATTTTGATGAAATGCATAATTTTTCCTAATTCTCTCTTTTAGGCTAAGAGCATTATGATAAATTGTGAAGGGAATGTTGATAAATTTTGTTTGAGATTCATGCTAGTCTCTCGGTTTTTAAACAAGGAAGAATGGAAAATTTATTAATTTATGAAAATGTTCCATTTTCCTTAATTTAGTCTCCTTGATCGAGAACATCGAAAGGAAAATTTTATAGGAATTTTTGTAGACACTTATCATGGTTTTGGTCAAGGTATGGAAGAAAAGAAATTGGATATGGTTAATAAATTTTCTAGTTTCTAATTTACATAATAATGAAATTCTAGCAATTGAAATGCATGAATATGAATGGGGGAAAATGTATATATGCATATCTATAGATATATTATGAGAAAAAGGATCTTTATAGGTATGCTTGTTTATGTAAGGAATGGAAAGGAATAGTATGACAAAAAAAATAAAAGAAAAATGGGAAGTTCACCAAAAATCCTTAATGTGTAATGATAGTAAAAATGGAAATGGAAGAAAAAGTGATATAAAAGTGTTAGTAAATTGAAAAGAAGAAAGGAAGGGAATTTATAGCATGAAAACTTTAATTTTCCCTTACTCTCTCCTTTTGATTGAGACCACCCTTGCCTTCTCCTTGAAATGGTTTAAATTTTTGTAATGTAATTGTAAAGAATAATATTAACAATGTTATACTAACCAATTTCAAGGGAAGAAAAGTGAGTGGTTAAAGTATGGAAGTTTGGCAATTTAAATAATGAATTGTCTATAAGAGAAGCTATATTCTTTCATATCCATACAATTTAATCATGAAAGGATTTACTTACACATAAGGGTTATAATTTACTAAAGGCTTAGTATCATGAAAAAGAATGAAAGGAAAAGAAATTTGAAATGAAAAGAATAAAAGGGAAACATAGAATGGACTGGAAAACATAAGATCAAAAGGAAAACTTAGACTAGAAGAAAGAGAGCTTAGAAGAAGTATTTCCAATATATGTTCTAGGATAGATAGGATTGTAACTGAATGACTAATTGTTGGTATGGGACGACAATTAGGCGTTCCACAAAGAATGTAAGAATTAGTGATGATGGCAAATTCTAAGTTATTGTAACCTAAGAATGGCCAAATTAAAAAGGGGACATTTACTTAGAATTTAGCAAAATCAAGGGTACAAGCCAAATCATCCTAGTTTATATATGGAAAATAGCGTACTGGGAAAGTGATCCACTAGAAAAGTGGTCGTGATTCCATAGCAGTATGATCTGCTAAAGCAGAGAAGAAAGGATCTGTTTAATGACAGTGATCTCGTTAGTTAATTTTAGACTGGCTATAGGGCGAAATCCCATCGACTGGGGAATGATCTGTCTTTTGACAATGACCATTGACTGGAAATTGACTAGTATAGGTACTTAGATCCACTTAGGGACGCCGCAGATAGTACCAGTGGTAGAAATGTCACATGACTGGGACTGGAAATAAAATTAACTCACTTATGTATGTAGTAGTACGTGGAGTAGTCCACTGGGTGGCGCTCCCAATACTCTTAAGTTCCTCTTTCATTGACTATGGCGTTTATCCAATGACTTATAATAGTTTTCCTTATGACTGGCAATGTTTTCCTTATGAATGATAAATATGTTTTCCCTATTTTGACTGGAAATGCATTTATAACTAGATATATTTTAAAAAGCGTGATACTGAGATGCCTTGACTAATGACTTTTAAGGTGAACTGCCATATTATATGTTCATATATGCATGCCATACTTCTTTTGAAAGGTATATGCACAACCCAGTAAGATTTAAATGATGATTAAAAATGAAAGAATGTAGAACTATTTTTCGTATCACTATGGTGGTATATACCAGTGTTTTCAAAAAGAAAAGGATTGTTTAGCTACTGAGAATTTATTTCTCACAATTATCCTGGTATGTATAAGATAACTAGGTATAGACCACTATTAGAGGTGCAAGGAAGAAGGGTTCTGATAGTGTAGAAGAGTTCTGAATGGTATCAGTAAAATATTAACAAGGGTTTTAGTGGTAGGCTTGTTGCCTCCTTACCCTGTGTGTGAATCTAAACTTTATGTATGAGGAACATATATATTTATGAATGACGTTTTAACTTCTATTATATTATTAGTAATATTAACTGTGTAGACTTTCGCTGTGTAATGTTGACTACCTAAGTAAAAATGACCCAAACCTAATCCAATATTAAATAGAGGTTAAATATCAAACTCATGTAGTAAATAAGGATAAAAGTGAACATAACATACCAATCTGGTAGCTAGAAGATTTATATTGTAAATAATATAGTTTTATAAAGGAAATGACTATGAGATTGGGGTGTTACAACCTCTATCTCCACTTCCACTGGAATAGAGTACCTAGGCATTTGGACACATCAACAGCACTGGTGAGATAAAATCTCAATAATAAAAAATAATTAAGTTTAAAATTATTGTCAATGGTACTAGCTATGTAAAACATAGAAAAACTCTTGCATTCAAATTTATTTCAAATCATAAACATAAATTTCACTAGATAATATGTAATTACTATGCTATGTCATGTCAAATACTAAAAGTATATTTTTTTAGTGGGCATTCTTAGATATACTCAAGCTTTATATGATCAAAGTACAGTAATATGGACATTACACAAAATAGATCATGGAAATAACTTCCATTCATATGGCTCGCTTGGCCAATCAAAAAATATTTTTCATATGGCTCTACTTGGAAAATAATAAAATAACTTTTATATGGCTCTCTTTGGTCATTCATAATATTCTTTTCATTTCTTGCAAACATTGTATGACTTCTTTCTTTCTTAATGGTTAGCTAGCTTTTACTTTTAGGGCGTCCCCTTGTCTCTTAGAAAGATCATTCTTCTATGATGGAGATCACTATGCCTCTATCTTGGGTTATAAATCATATCCACTCATCTGATCATTATACCTCTATCTTTGGTTAGAGATCATGTCCACTCGTACTATGCTGAGCTAGGATAATGTTACTTTAACTTAATACTGTCTACTATATACTCTAGTTTGACGAGTTTCCTGATCATGATTGATTCAACTCTAAGTAGGTAACTCTATAGCCATTCATGTAATAACTTAGGGTTAACCATCAACACAATGTTTTCTCATGATTCATTCAAGAGTTAAATGGCTATTTTAGTTTAGAAAGTGTGGAATTCTTGATAATCTTCCCATACCAATTACTGGTCATTCACCCTAGAACTTATCTAGACTAGACCATATAATAAGAGTACTTACATTCTGTTCTTATAGTTATTTTCCTTCAAATTTGTCCCAAATTACTTTTTCAAATACATTATCATAAATTTGGAATAATTCCATCGCCTTTATGTGATGTTTTGGAAAAGGAAAGAGGTAAAATGCTCAAGTTAAAACTTCAAATATGGTTGAGTAGCTCGTCACTGTGAAAATAGCTCTTAGCCACGGCAAAATTCACAGTAGCAGTTCATCTTGGTGAGAAGGAGTTTTTGCCGCAGTGAAGAAACCACCAAGACTTCACCATAGTGAGAAGGCATTTTGGTCAAGGCGAACACACCAGTTCTTCAAAATTTTTTGGGAAAAATTACTGAAAATATGATTTTTACACCATTTTTGGCCTTTAACACTTCAAGAAAACTTTCGAGATTCATTTATGACCAATTTTAAACTCTTTTCCCTTTCCCTAAGCTAGGAATCAAACCCACATAGGAAGCATGTTCATAGAGGAAAATTTTCATCACCCACACTCTTAATCCATGTCAACCATAGTTTTACCTCAAATAAGGCTCCACAAGGATATATCCATCAAGTAAGTCAAAGAATGCAGGTTTTTAATCTCCTTAACTCACACATAACAAAGTGCTTTTATAGAGAAGATTAGGTTCTTGCACCCAAGAGAAAAAGGGAGATATTTCTTTGATTACCTTGGAGATTTGTATGTTGATCTAGTGGTTTCTAGTTGAAATTTAGTAGTTCTACACTTTTCTTCAAGTTTTAACTCAGATCTATGCCTTGTTCTTGCATATTCTTATTTTCTCTCACTAAAACCCTCTCTTCCTCTCACTAGAAAGTGAAGATGATGAAGATGAAGATGAAGGCTTCAAGTCTCCTTTACCTAAGTTATGCTAAGTTTACACGGGGAAGAAAATGCAGTTAAGTGAAATTGAAAAATAATTGCTAATTGGTCCTTAGGGTTAAAAATAAATTTTAGCTATTCTATAAAATTTTTCCCATTATATACCACTTTCATGTTTTATTCCCTTAATATTTCATTTTTGATTACCCGATTTCTAATTCCTTCTCTGTCATTTGGGTTAAATTACCCAAATGTACCATTTTTTTTAAACTTCATTTTCTCTTAAATCAGACCTCATTTCATCTTGGTTTCATAGTTAATTAATTCATAACTTACTTCTCTAGCTTGCTGTATTGCATATTTATAGAAAAAATGTCTCTAACATTTAAAGACAAAATTGCTTAGGTGGATGTTACAATTCTGCCCCCTAAAATAAATTTTGTCCTTAAAATTTTTTAAACGTACCTATTTGAATAATTCTGGATAGGTTGTCCTCATATTTGCCTCCTTTTCCCATGTAGCTTCTTAAGGCGATGATTCATCCCACTGCATCTTGTTTCTTAATTGCTTAGTGTCAAAATTGATCATTCTTATGGGTTTTGGATGATAAGTTAGGTTATCATTTAATTGCAATACTTAGGCATCCAATATATGAGAAGGATCAGGCACATACTTTCTGAGTTGAGAGACATGAAAGATATCATGAAGGTTTGAAAGAAATGTAGGTAAAGTAATCTGCTATGTAGATAAACTTATTATTTTCAAAATCTAATATGGTCCCAAATATCTTGGACCCAATTTTTTAAACTTTATAGTTCTACCAATACTTGTGATAGGAGATATTTAGAGAAACACATGTTTTCCTTCCTCGAATTTAAGAGGTCTTCTTCTCTTATTGGCATAAATTTTTTACCTATCTTGAGACTTATTCATCTTCTCTCTAACTATTTTAATCAGATCAATGGTTTCTTGAACAAGATCTAGGCCTAAAAGTTATGTCTCACCAACTTCAAACCAGTAAATAGGAGATCTACATTTTCTACCATACAAGGCTGCATATAGAGCCCTTCCTATGCTAGAGTGATAACTGTTATTATAATTGAATTCCACTATAGGTAAATTCCTATCCCAACTACCTTTTTGCTTTAGTGCACAAGCTCTTAACATGTCTTCTAGGTTTGGAATGGTTCTCTCAGATTGACCATTGGTTTGAGGATGACATGTAGTACTAAAGTTTAATTTTGTACTGAATGATTCTTGCAATGCTCTCTAAAACCTAGAGTGCACCTTAGATCTTTATCTGACACAATATGGGTAGGAATACCATGTGATAGGCACATAATTATACATTTTTATTTGATAAATTCTACTCACTTTAGGAGCATATTTATGTGTTTTATGTATAATTACCTATGTTTCCTTTTTGTTTTCATGTTATCCAAGCTTTTACTAGGTATAAAGCAGTTTTGAAGCAAAATAGACCAAAACCAAATGTATAAAGGCTCAAAGTACCCTAAAATGCATCTTGTAGCAAGGCCAAGCATGAAGTCTTCTAGAACACACCCTACCACAGGGCTATACTACCTTAGATGTTCTAGAAAACACCCTTCCAGACCTCAAAGACATCCTATGCACCTCCTTACACGACCATAAAAATCATTCCCAATCAAAAAAAGGCCAAAAATGCACAAATGAGGTTTAACTTCTAGAACAATGTCAACCATATGGTTGTGCTCCCTCACTTGGCCACCACACAGCCGTGCCATTTTCTAGCAGGCACACGACTGTGTGGGAGCCTAAAATCATTCCTCCTTCACCTATAAATAGGAGGAGACACACAAGCATAGAGAAGGCGTTCAGAAAGAGGAAAACCGTGAGCATTAGAGTGGCTTGGAGCGTGAATTAGAGCATTACTACTAATCTATGACTTGACCATTAGGAAGAACCAACCAATGAAAATTTATAGGTTTTAGAAATCCATCGAAACCAACCAAAAATCTGGAACTATTGTAGAATTCACCCATAGGTAGCACAATCAATTTCATAATTCATTATCCTTTGTTTAGATATCATTTAGTTTAGGACCCCAATGTGTTTTCTTTTCTAGAAACTTGATAATTTTCTATCTTAACACTCTCCTCACCTTCTCTATGTAGCCATAGTAGTAGTAGTTAGAATTAGTTTAATTAAAATCACCATTTGTCTTAGGCTAGATAACAATGAGTAAGTAGTAACTCTGGGCTTTCCTGGAACACCCACTTTTTCTTTTGATTTCTATAGTATTTCTTCCTTAATTATTTGAATGATTTTGCCATAAATTGTGATGAAAATGCTTTTGTGATGTAGTTTTTAGAATAAATGTTAAGAGTGAAGGAATGGACATAGTCATCAAGTAGCATGAATTTTCCATAAAAGGGAAAATGAAGTTTTTAATAAATTCACATTGGTTTCTTCTTACCTTAGCCGAGAAGGTTTGTGAAAGTAAAAGGGAAATATGTGAAATTCAGAAAGATAAATTAGTTATACATGATGAAGAAGAGTGTCTTGGTTTAAGGCAAAAATGGGAGGAAAGAGATGTGTGAAATTTTGTCCCTTTCTTTCTTGTTTTAGCCGAATTAACATGTGAGTGGAGTGGAAATTGAAACTTGTATTTTAATCACAAAATATTCCTCCATTCGATAAAGAAGTGGGAGAGAGAATTGGAAAGTGAGGTTTGATTAATATTAATGTGTTTCCTTCTTCTCACCAAGGAGCTTGAAAGAGGGAAATGGTAATTGGTTAAAAGATAATGATGTTAATTCGTGAGAAAGGAAAGGGGAAATGAAGGAGACGTGTTGCAGTTTTGTTCTTTTCTTTTCCTTTCATTTCTTGTTATTAATTTTGTTTCACCAAGAAGACAAGTGGGAGGAAGATTTTAAACATAGTTTTAATATTAAAAAGCTTCATATATTCGGTGGAAGCTATATAAAAAGGGAAGTGATTTTGCAATTTAAAACTTCATTGGCTTCTCTTTTGTCTTACCTTGACCGAGAATGCAAGTGTGAATGGAGAGAAGAATGTATCACTATTATTTCAAGGAAAAAGAATTATTTCCATTCGGTGAAGGAGATGGAAGAGAAAAGAGAAAGTGATAATTAACAAATTTATATTAGCTCCTTTTCCCCTTCTTAACCGAGAAGACATGTAGGAAGGAAAAGAGAATTTTGCTTCTTCTTCTTTCCATTTGACCGTAAAAACAATTAAGAGTATGGAGGAGAGTTTGGCATTTATTTAAATATATATATGAATACTGATAGCAATTGAAAGTAAGAAATAAATTTTATGAAGCTACCTATGCATTTCATCATTTTGGCGAATTGAAAAGAGAAATTGGCTAAGTCTTTTGCACGCGATGATAGCAATTAAGTGTAGCAAAATAAATTTTATGAAGAAGAAAAAGAACTTGGAAGGAGAAGGAAGAAGAAAGGTTGGCCAAAAGGGTGAAGAAACAAGGAACTAAGACAAAATCAAGGAAAACATCAAGACACTTTCACTTTTCTTGCATTCTTAAGGTAGCTTAACATTTCTATGGTTTTTGTTTCATGATTTAGGGTATATTTATTATGATTTAAAGCTTTCATGAAACATGAACTTTCTCTCTACATTCCTCAAGATGCAAACCTTTCTTTGGCTAAGCTTGTATAATGATTTTGTTGTATTTGTTGATGTGATGATGTGGGTGTTGTTGTTTCCATGAAGAGTGGCTGTTGTAAAAATTTCAACATGCATCATGAAAAACCCTAGAATGAGAAAGTTTTGAAATTTCATGTTCTTGCATGACCAATTTATGTTTTATGCTAAAAACACCTAAAGGAAGCATACTAGCTAGATTTTGGCTTGAAACCATGGCATTAGCCTTTTTAACCTATCAAACTCGAGAGTGAATTTTTGTGAGATATGGAAGGGCTTGCTAAAAAATGTGTGAGGAAGGTTTCATTTCGGTTTTTACTAAGAAGGAGGGAGAAAATAATGATAAGTTAATGTATGGTAAATTGTTTACCCTTTTTCACATGATAAATTTTCATGTTAGTATTCTTGAGATGTGAGAATGATGAAAAGAATGTAACCAAAAATTTAGCATGCAAAATGAGCCAAGAAAATAAGTAAAGTAAATGACTAATTGTATGGTTGCATAATTTGAATGTGAGAAAAAATTACCATAACAATTTTAATATATGGTATCATTAGGCTTGAAATGTAGAGAGAATGGAAGAATGTGAAAATTTGACATGAAAAACCTTAGATTCCACTCATTTCTCATGATGGCCGAAAGCAACCTCCCAATTTGGTCTTAGTAGTCGAATCCACAATGTGGCCAAGTGTTCACAATCTTTCCTAAAAGTGGCCAAGAGTCCACAATGTGACCAAGTGTTCACAATTTTTCATAAAAGTGGCCAAGAGTCCACAATATGACCAAGTGTTCACAATTTTTCATAAAAGTGGCCAAGAGTCCACAATGTGACCAAGTGTTCACTATTCTTATAAAGGTGGCTAAGTGTCTATATTTCTTGAAGTGTGACCGAAGGTGTTTCACATTTAAGACAAGGTAAGTTTTAAGAATGAAATGAAAAGATAATCATCAATTAATTCAATTTTCTATATGTATGTCTTGGTATAAATTTCAGTAAGGTTCTTTATATGCTTTATATGAAAATATGTTATATTTAAAATAGGAAATTCTATTTTTGTCACATTGACACACCAATATATCATACAATGCCTGCCAATATGTGTATATGAATGAGATTATGTTTTAAATGATTGGAATGTAGATAAAATTGTTTACTGTGCTTACATAGTGGTATATATCAGTAAATTTTAAAATGTTGAATTGTTAAGCTACTGGGAAACTTGTTTCTCATTTATGTACTGATATGTATCAGATACCAAGGTATAACATTGTCACAGAAGTGGCATGGCTAAAGGTTATTTTTTAGGATTATGTATTAAATATTCATATGTAATGCAGCCCTGTATTTGGTTTTGATTCTACAGTTATGTTCTTTTGGGTGGAATTAGGATTATAATTCTTTTAATTGTGAATAGGAGAAAGGGCAGTAGTTATGTTAAGATATTGAAAGAGTATATCCATCTTAGGAATATTTTGGATCATAGGGGTTTGAGTGATAGACCTGTTGTCTCCTTACCCTGATGAAAAGTCTCTTCACAAATCTCAAATGTATTAAATAATGTAATACTTGGGAAAAGATATATGATGTTTGAATAATGTCTCTATGAATTTATTTTAGATTTAAGATATTTTTATTTTCGTTTTTCTTACAAGTTATGATCTGAGCAAAAGAACCTGAACCTAATCAATTTTAATAATATTGTGATGGTAGGAATGCACAGACGTTATTAATGAATAATTAATGTTAAGAATAATGTACCAAACTTATCTGTTTACATCTGAGGTGTTGTAATACTAGATAAGGGCGTTACATTTCTTGTTCTAGTAGGATACGACCTTGATACTCACTATTGCACTAGGCTACACTAACAGGTGCACTTCATTAAGATGTGGCTACATATATTTCATTGGTAGCACATCACCATGCAACCTAACTATCTCTTGGATATATAACTGAGTTAGCTTGTCAAAGGAATAATTTATCTTGATAGGAAGGAAATGTGCAGATTTTGTTAATCAATCCATGATTACCTAAATTGCATTATGACCTACCTAAGTCCTTGGTAAACTTACTACAAAATATTTCCATTCAGGGATTTCAAATGGTTATAGCATACCAACAAGCTTTTGATATTCTATCTTGACTTACTGACACACTAAGAATTTAGCAACAAACGTAGCGATGTTTCTTTTCATACTTAGCCACTAATGTCTAGACTTCAAGTCCTGGTACATCTTTGTGGCCCCTATATGGATGGTGTAATCACTCTTGTGAGCTTCTTCTAGGATTTTGGTCCTTAAGTTCTCACTATCAGGGACATAAATCTTATTTTGAAACTGCACTACTCCTCCATTATCTTTTTGGAATTCCTTCATGTCTTTAAGGGACTTCAAGAATTCATCATCTATTTGAGCTTTAAGGATTTGAGCCTTAAGATAACAGTTTATCTTCAAATTATTTAGGCAAATCCTATAAGGTAGTATTGATGTAGACAAATCCAAATCCCTAAAATTCTCTAGCAATTTTAGCTCATTCACCATCAGGTCCCTACTCAAAGCATCTGCAACCAAATTTACTTTCCTTGGATGGCTCTTAAGCTCAAACTCATAATCCTTAAGGAATTCCATCCACCTTCTCTGCCTCATTTTTAACTCCTTCTGATTAAAGAGATATTTGAGACTTTTGTGGTCACTAAATACCTCAAACTTTGTGCCATAAAGATAGTGTCACCAAATCTTTAGGGCAAATACTATGGCCTCTAATTCTATATCATAAGTAGGGTAATTCTCCTCATGAGGTCTTAATTGTCTAGAAGTATAAGAAACTACCCTCTTGTCTTGCATAAGTACACAGCCTAGCCCTTTCTTGGAAGCATCGATGTATACTTAGAAGGATCTTAATGGGTTAGGAATTACTAACACAGGAGTGGTGGTGAGTTTCTCTTTAAGATTTTGAAAACTCTATTCACACTCTTTTGACCACATGAAAGACACATCCTTTCAGGTTAACTTGTTTAATGTTGAAGCTATCTAGGAAAATCCCTGGATAAACCTATGGTAGTATCCTACCAAACCTAGGAAACTACAAATCTCAATCACAATCTTAAGAGTCTCCTACTTCACCATTGCTTCCATTTTACTAGGATATATGGATACCCCATTTTTTGTTATGAAATGCCCTAAAAATTACACCTCTCCAAGTCAGAAATCACATTTCACTAGCTTGGCATACAACTGCTTTTCTCAAGATTTAGAGTACAATCATAAGGTGCTCTTCATGCTCTTCTCTATTCCTAGAATATATAAGAATATCATCAATAAAAACCAAGATGAATTTATCGAGGTAGAGTCTAAAGATGCAATTCATGCAATCCATGAAAATAGTTGGAGCATTGGTTAGACCAAATGGCATCCATACTGGGTTTTAAAGGTCGTCTTAGGAATACCCTCCTCTTTTACTCTAATATGATGGTATCTTGATCTCAAATTAATCTTGTAGAATACTATAGCTCCTCTAAGTTGTTCCAATAGGTCATCTATCTTAGGAAGTGGATATTTATTTTTCTCTATCACCTAATTCAACTACCTATAGTCTATGCACATTCTCAAGTTTTCATCCTTCTTCTTAACAAACAAAATGGGTGCTCCCCATGGTAAAACACTAGGCCTAATGAATCCCTTAGACAAAAGATCCTTTATCTAGGCTTTAAGTTCCCTCAACTCTATAAGAGATATCCTATATGGTTCTGTAGAAATAGGTTCTATACCAGGAATCAACTCAATGGAAAATTCAATCTCTCTTTTTGGTGGAAAACTAGACACCTCACTTGAAAAGACATCAGGAAATTCTCTCACAATTGGGATCTGACCCATTTTACTTAATGGTTATACTTCAAAAGATCTTAGAAAACCCACTTTCTATTTCTTTTTTTCAAGTATTCCTAGTCACGGTTATGGAATCTATAAAAGTCACAGATTTATTACTATAATCCAGGATCACATCAATATCAAACAACTAGTTCATCCAAAAAATAATATCCATATCAAACATAGGTCAACAAATCAAATCAACAAGAAAGGATCGATTCTCAACAATAATATGATAGTTCAAAAAAAATTTAGAAAAAATAACATGGTCCCCTATAGGAGTGGAGACATTCAAATCATAGTGAAGTAAAGTCACAGAAAAGTTTAAATCCTTCACAAGCGTATCAGATATAAAGGAATGAGATGTATTAGAGTCAAATAATGTAGTTAAAGATTTGCTTCCTATCATGCACTTACCCTTAAGCACAGAAGTAGATTCAGTCACCTCCTTACCCTTCAATATATATACTCTTCTTTGTGTCTGGGCTCTAAGCTTGCCATTGGGTTTCTTTATATGAAAACAATTCTTGGCCAAGTGCCCTGGCTTACCACAATTATAGTATATAGGTTAGTCCACCAAATAGGGTCTACTTCCATGGTAATTCCCATATTTTTGGTAAGGATTAGAGGTCAACAGTGTCACCATCTATTTCTTCTATTCATTAATTTTTTGAAATTTAAGGTTTCTTCCAGGTGGGAAGGTTATGGGCCTTTTATTGAAAGTCAAGGTTTGTTTCTTATTCTTCCAAACTTCTAGCTAAAATTTGACATTTATTCAATAAAGTGACATAATCTTGGATTTCCAGTGGGGAAAGCACTTTCTTCATTTCAAAATCTAGCCCTGGCTCCAGGTGCGTGGATTTTGAAGCTTCATCAGGGTGATACCAAAGGTAAGAATAAAATTTAGATAGCTCTTCAATCGTGCTAAGAATTCCTCAAAAGGTTTCCTATTCTATTTGAGTTGTATGAACTCAGTGTCTCTCTCATTCCTTACACTTGTAGGAAAATATTTCTCAAAGAAAGATATATTAAAATTATCCCAGATCATAGGGGTATTTTGGGCTTCTTGGAGTTGCTGCGCTCCTTTCTACCAGTACTTAGCCTCACCCTTTAACATGTAAGTGCCAAACTCCACCTTTTGTTCATTGGTGTTGCCTAAAAATTTTAAAATCTTCTCTATACCCTTGATCCATTCATTGTCTAAGTTGGGATCATACTCACCCTTAAAGTTCTTTGGCTTGGCCTTTTGAAAATATGAACATACCTTAAGATTTTGGTTCCCTTCTACTTCTTCATGTTAAGGCACATAGTTTCTCTCTTCTTAAAGATGTTACAGTCATGGCCTCTACCATTTCCTCTAAAGTCTGAATCATTCCATCCTCCCTATTAACCTCATTCCTAGGACATTCTTGACATTCCTTTTACATGATGCCATAATTTCCTTTTGCAAAACAAATATCACTGAGGTGATCAGTCTCAATAACATAATATACTGTAGAGAAAACAAAGCATACCATAGAATATCAGCTACCTAAATATAAACTCCATTCCTCACATCAAGCTAGATAGAACCTGGTAAACTTTCTAGATTAGCCATATAGTTTAACTGTAACCTTATTATGAGGAACACTTTCTAAATCAGAACCATAGATCTGATACCAAAAATATGTAACACCCCGCCTCTACAGGTACAACACATACACACCCCATAGAGATGGTGTGCTACCAATATATCTTTACTTAACTACCTAAGTTTAATTTTAAATTAAAAACCCAAAATCCTTAAGAAGTTCTATTTCAGGTTTAGGGTTGCACTTGGGATTCTCACTCGTATGTATGTATATATATATGTGGCAGAAAAAGTATAAAATTTCTAGGATATATTCATAAATACAAGTTAGATATGTCTATTTACAACTTACATACATATAAACATAGTTTCCAAAATACTAGGTGAGAATTTAAGAAAATGATGTTAGCTTTCCCCAAGATAACCTCACCCATTATAGGATATATGTTGCTATATATAGAGTTAACATACTTTTATACATGATTAAGTTTATAAGTAAGTTCCACCATTTGTTCACTACACACACATACGCCCCTTATGGCCTTCCCAAAATAAACCGGAGTAGTGGAACACCAAAAAGTAATTCATCTCCTCCACCACTCTAACCCATTAAGGGCAGTGGTGCATCCACAATATAGATCATTATCTCCCTAATACAAATGTAGTACCCTTCTCCAGGTACATGTACCACCTTTATCTCCACTTCCACCTTAACAGAGTACATAGGAATCTAGACACATCAACACACAAGTGAGATAAAATCTCAATAATCAAAAGAAATCAAGTTTAAAATTACTGTCGATGGTACCAACTATGAAAAACATAAAAACTCTTGTATTCAAATTAATTTCAAACCATAAACATAAATTACACTAGATAATATGCAACTATTATGCAATGTCATATCAAGTAATGAAAGTACATTTTTTAGTAGGCATTATCAGATATACTCATGCTTTATATCATCAAAGTATAGTAAAATGGACATTTAGTATATTAGATAATGGAAATAACTTTCATTGATATGCCTTACTTAGCCAATCATAAAATAACTTTCATATGGCTCTACTTGGCCAATAATAAAATAAATTTTATATGGCTCTGCTTTACCATTCATAATATTCTTTTCATTTCCAGAAAACATTGAATGATTTCTTTTTTTCTTAATGGTTTTCTAGCTTTTACCTCTAGGGCATCCCCTAGTCTTTCAGAAAGACCATTATGTTTGATGGAGATAACTGTGTGTCTATCTTGGGTCACTAATCATATCTGCTCATCGAATAACTGCACTCCACTTAGGTTACAGATCATGTCTACCTATACTATGCTGAGACGGGACAATGTTACTTTAACTTAATGCCCTATACTATATACACTAGTCTGACAAGTTCCCTGATCATGATTGATTTAACTCTAAGTAGGTAATTCTATAGCCATTCGGGTACTAACTTAGGGTTAACCATCAACATAGTGTTTTCTCATGATTCTTTCAAGAGTTAAATGGCTATTTTAGTTTAAAAAGCATGGAATTTCTAATGATTGTTGCATACCAATTACTAGTCATTCAACCCTAAATTGATCTAGACTAAACCCTATAATTTGAGTACTTACATGCTATTCTTATAGTTATTTCCCTTCATGTGTCCCATATTACTTTTTAAAATAAATTATCATAGATTTAGAATGATTCCCCAACCTTTATGTGAAATTTGGGACAAGGAAAGAGGAAAAATCATGGAGAAGAATGGGTTCTCGCACCCAAGAGAAAAGAGAGAGATTTCTTTGACTGCCTTGGATATTTTTATGTTGGTTTAGTTGTTTCTAGTTGACATTCAGTAGTTCTAAAACTTCTCTTGAAGTTCTAACTCAGATCTATGACTTGTTCTTGCAAATTCCTACTTTCTCTCACTAAAACCCTCTCTTCCTCTCATTGGAAGGTGAAGATGATGAAGATGAAGATGAAGGCTTCAAGTCTCCTTCACCTAAGTTATACATAAGTCTACATAGGAAAGAAAATGCAGTCAATTGAAATCAAAAAAAATTACTAATTGGTCATTAGGGTCAATAATTAATTTAATTTAATCTATAAAGTTTTCCCCCTTAATATTCCATTTTTTATTACCTGGTTTCTAGTTCCTTATCTTTTCTTTAAGGTAAATTATCCAAATGTATAATTTTCATTAAACTTCATTTTCTCTTAAACTGGACCTCATTTCTACCTGGTTTCACAGTCAATTGATTCATAATTTACTTCTCTAGCTTTCTGTATCGCATATTCATAGCAAACATGTCTATAACATTCAAAGACTAAATTGCTTGGGAGGATGTTACAACGAAGCATAGAAAATTCAAGATATAGAGGAAAAGGGAAGAACGAACTACATTTTCAAAGCTCCATTTGATCTTCTTTTACCTTGAATCCACTAAAATCTCCCGTGGACCTACATTTTCTTAATGATTCTTGCTCCTTTCATTCCTTTTTTCTTCAAAATAAAAGTCTATGAAACCCTAGCAAAGCCCCTTAAATAGCCCCTCAAAATTAGTTGGATGAAACTGCCCTTAATGAAGGTCTGCGATGTAGTACCTAGGCACTACAATTTGGCATCAAGTTACCAAGTCACTGGATTCTTTGTGGAGCTTTGTACTCGATATAGCGCCTTGACACTGGATTTTTTGCATCAAGGTGCCAAGTTGTTGGATTTTATATAGGCTACTGCATTTAATGGCACCTTGAATCTACATTTTCATGTCAAGGCTTAGGCTCCTGAACTTCATCAATTTTTTTTTCTTTTAAGAGCATGCAAAAGGTTCAATCACTATGAACAACTTACAAAATGAAATAAAATACCTATAAACAACATTAAATCAAACTTAAAGATCTAAAAACAACTTAAAACCTATCTAATCAAAACTAAGTTGCACAAACACATTAAAATAACTAACAAATAAGCATTCATACACTTATTCACTCAATATTTAGGAATAAAAATAGCTTAAATAACACCATTTCATAGAGTTATCAATGGTTCTATAGAAGAATAAAATTTGTTTTGGTCATGCAATAATGTTCAACAAGTGGTGCTTATGCAACAGAACCTAATTGGTGTTGGTTTTGCAAAAGAATCAAACTGGCGCTAGTTTTGCATGAAAATCAAACTGGTGCAAGTTCAGTTGTCGAACAAAATGGTCAAGGTTCTACAGTAAAATTGAATTGATGTTGGTTCTATAGAAAAACTTAAGTGATGTTGGTTCTATAGTCGAACTAAACCAAAGGTGGCTATATTGTAGAACTGACCTGATTTGGGTTATGAAATAGAATCAAATCGGTGATGGTTCTTCAACAAAACCAAACCTAGACCAATTTTGCAGTAGAACTAGAATGGTGTTATTTTGCAAGAGAACTAAACTAGAGTTGGTTCTATAGTAGAATTGAGTCGGTGCTGGTTCTTTATAAGAACCTAATCATGGTTGGTTCTCTAGAAGAGCCTAATCTTTGATGGTTTTGCAACACAAACCAACCAATGCTAGTTCTATAATAGAATTAAACTAATGGGTTTTTTTACAGAAGAACCAAACTGGTACAAGTTCTACTCCATAATTGAACTAGTGCTAGTTGTAAGACCCCCAATAGCCTATAGTTCCTTTTTAGTGTTTTAAAGATATAATGTATATAATTGTCATAATAATTGTGTGTTACTATCTCTTTTACCTTATTCAATTTTAAAATTTTTTCAAGTTGATTAATTGAGTGCCATTTGAGGTGGTCTCTACTCTTAGGTTCTCTCAACATCGCAGAGGAATAAATATATATATAATACACCTGGATTAACTATACATAAACATGGATCCTTAATTAAATATAATCAATTAACTATTAGGTATAGAGGTAACAATCCTACCACTCATAACCCCATCATTTAGTCTATTCATCAATCTAGCCTAATTCCTATACAGGTAAGTTAGAATCGGCTATACAAAATAATCCTACACTAGCCTTTCTCAAAATATCATAAAGGCTAGCTACATTCTACCATGTACTTAAGCTATTCAAAGTAAACAAGCCATATGCTCAGAATGGACCCTTCTTCTTACCTTACCTCTTTCTCCAACCCAAGGGGACCTACACATCTTATACATACCAACACTAGAGTGAGAAATGAATCTCATTAGCAATACAACCTGTTACGAAATCCATTAACCTATACCACCATGCTTGCATGGAAAAACTCTACATTATTTCATAAAACATATCACATGCTATTGGGATGGCGTGCATGTAGCATTTAATTATGTTATATACTTATACATTTGCATATTCATCAAAACATATCATCTTTAGAATATGGGAAGTGTATTCATCATCATTCTCATCATAAAACATTTCTTATAAAACACATGCGGGATAGTAAACATGCCATCATTTCATTTCCATTACATGTAAGCAGTACATAAAACACCCTAAGAGTAATCGAGAGAGTCGCCCAATAACAACTCCATGCACCACTGCCTATATGAATAAGCTTATGCTTATTTAGTCATGCCTTAACCTTTGTACATGCTGAGGCATCCCCTAGTGGATCCAAGTACCTTATTGGTCCCTGTCCCTTTCCTTCAGATCATCCCTGACCAGCAGGATTCCTTCCTTTCATCCCAAACAGGGCTGGTATACTCTCATGGGATCACTATCAACTCTACCCAGATCATTTCCTCTTCACTTTTAGGTGGATCATAATACTATGGAATCACCACCATTCCTTCAAGTTGGGTCACACTCCTGATATGCGATTCTCTATGTATACTATAGGGTGAATTGGGCCATACCCATGGTTATGCTTAACTCTAAGTATGTGTTTCTCATATATCCTCTGGAGATGACACTGACTTAAAGTTCACAACCATCACAGTGTTTTTGAAATCATCTAAGTTTAAGTGAATGTTTAACCATCCTAATTTATGGCACAACCATGGAATGCCCAACGGCCTTCCCATACTGATAATTGGTCACTCGATCATGAGCCTATCTACCCTAAGGCATACACTGAGAATACTTTCCTCTTTCCCCTTTTGTGTTTTTTGCTCTCTCTTTGTTTTACTATCACAAGGGTCTCATCCCCCAAAACTCCTAGTTTCCTTGCTTACCCATGTTATGAGCCCTTAATTATGTTAGTATGAAGAATTACTAAGCTTAATTGCCATTAAAAATCTCATTTCGTAAACTGAAGGGCTGCTAGTCGAATACTAGAAGGCTAGCAGTCTGTTGGTGGCTCTTTGTATTCTCTGAGTGCCAGAAAGTAAGCTATCAGTGGCAGCCGCCTGGTGGCTTTTTAGAATGCATCCTAGACAAAATAAGAGCACGATAGTCGACTGCTAGAATGGCCACGATCGCTTAGTAAACCTCGAGCCCAACAATGATTGCTAGGAATCGGCAATGGCTATTAAGCCTCTGTCTGTACTTTTGGGTTTTCTAGGAACACGACAGTTAACTTCCCTATACTTAACAGTTGGCTGTTATGCTCTACTACAGTTCAAAAAACATAATTTTGATAATACCCAATCCAGAATGCATCCCATTTTCAATTCTAAACACGAGTTTAATTTCTATACAACAAACTTTACTTCTCATTAAACATTTCTCATCCATTAACTTAAATATGGTACATTCAAGCAAAACTACTCTATATCTCTATATGAACACAACCCAACCCTTCCAATCTATTACAAACATATATATGAGCATACATTCAGCAACACAATATCCCATAGAAATAAAAAAGCATATAGAATGTAGTTTAACCCTAATCTTAGTTCAAACATGTAGAAATCCATATTTTCTAGCAACAGTAAACATTTTACAAAAAGATAGGGGTTTAGGATGGATTGCTACCTTGATTCCTTGTTAAACATGGGTGTTTAATGTGTTATAAAGGCTCTCTCCTTGTTGTAGGACTAATTTCTAGCCTCAAATCTGCCTTTCCTTTAGCAAAACCTCTCCTTTCTTACCCTAGCTCGTCCTTTTCTCTCTACCCATCCCTTCTACTTCTTTCTCTAAAATGCATATGGAGGAAAGTGTGTGGGGATTTAAGGCTGCAACTAGGGTTTAAGGAAGTTTGAGGAAATTGTTATTTGGTCCCTGAGCTATTTTACACTCTTAAACTCCCTCATTTTTCCCTTTTTAATTGAGTCCCTAGCCACCTCTTACTAAAGCTTTATTTATTTCCTTTCAATTTAGTCCTTAGGCTAATGCAACTATATGCACTAATGCAACATACACAAGCATGAAACATTAAATTAACAATTATCAAACATCTCTTTAATTATAATTGGAGTAGATGTTACACTGGTTCTATAGCAAAACCAAACTAGTGATGTTTCTGTGGAAAATTTGAATTGATTCTAAGAATATAGCTATAGCAGCCCCAATCCTATAGTTCCTTTTAGTTATTTAGATAATATAATATCATATACTATAAGATTGGTGAGTTACTATTACCTCTACCTGAGTAAATTTTTAACTTTTATCAACTTAAGTAATTAAGTGCCATTAGTTTAGGTTTTTACACTCGGGTTCTCACACATAATGCAGCAGAATTTAAATAAAAGTAAACAATTTATATACATACTTTCAGATACTTTCTAATAGATATAGATATATATACATTCACATACATTGGGTTCATTTTTCAAACATATACCTATAGATATGTGAGTTTGGTAACAATTAGTCAGTTGGGGTAAGGAGGCAATGACCCTGCCACTGATACCCTTGTCAAAAATCCTACTAGTGGATAATATCATTTCCTTACATATCTTGGATACATATATGCCTTCATTTCTCTATACATCAAAATTAATCATCCTAATCCTCTCTAAAAATATAATAAGGGATTAGGTTATTGAGGTATGTGTACTTCTATTTCAAATATCTACTTGTCATAATATACCAACTATTACAGTACTCATATAACTCTAACCCTTCTGAAAGTGGGAGAGATAAATGGATTTCAATAATTGCAATTACCGATAACTCCTTGATTATCATAAAATACCCCAAGATGGGTATCTCTACCATCGCAACCTCCGCCTCTAATAGAATTTAAAATCTAGGCATCAGATACAAACGAGCGTTTATGTGAGAATAAATTTTAGTAACAGAAAAACCTATTTAAAAATCATTGGCCTATACCATCGTATTTATTTGGAAATACACTACATTCTTTTCCTCATCACAAAAAAATAGTATCTATTGGATTCAATGCATGGATAATATAGGTATGGCATTATAGCATGTACTTATGTATGCATGCACAATTACAATTCATCAGATGTCAATAATAGGAAATATGTCATTTCATCGCACATATTTGTCTTGGTAACATGATCATATTCACATTTAAAACATAACCAAGGAAAACAAGAATTTCATATTGGCTAATGCCAAAATTATCATATGAGCTATTGAGAGAGTCGCTCAGGGAAAAACTCCACATGCTCCTACAGCCTTCATGAATGAGTTCTGAGTTCAGTCTTGTGGTCTTGACCATTAGCAATCCAAGCCTGCACTGTACTATCTGGAGCATCCCTTAGTTGATCCCAAGTACACATAGGTCCCTTTCCTCTCTGACATATCATCCCTAACTCAGTCAATGTTCCTTGCCAACTCTAACAGATCATCCCTGACCAGTGGGATCGATATCCCTTTGGATACTTTATTTCCTTTTCTTCCCATAAAGGGGCTGGTATAACTCACGAGATCACTGCCTCCTTTGATAGATCACACCTACTTTGCCCTTGCGGATCATAAGGTTATGGAATCACCATCTTTACTGATAGATCACATTCCCAGCACGCTATTCACAAGCATATATTCTAGAGTGATTTAGCTCATGCTATAATTATGCTTAACCCTAAGCACATGACTCCTTTTATTAGCCATAGAAGAGTTCACTAACTTAGAATTCATAACTATCACGGTGTTTTTGAAATCCCTTATGATTGAGTGGATGTTTTACCATCCCAAAATATGGTTCAACTGTGGAATGCCAAACAACCATCCCATACTGATAGTCGGTCACTCAATCATGAGCCTATCTACTACTAATGCATACACTTGGAATACTCTTCTCTTTTCTCTTTTATATTTTCCTTTCTTTCTTTTCAATTTCATGTTACACGTTACTTGAAAAGCTATACTTTCCTTATGTAATGACATTATGTTGACTCTATTGAGCATAACCTTAGGAAAATAGAAACTTAGGCTCAAAAACTTGTTCTAAACTCTTAAGGTTTCATTTTAAAGACTAGGTGGCTCTTTCAACACAATTTCTTCACAAAAAATCATACTTTTCCACCTATCAATCGACGTATAAAAATAAAATATTGAAAAATGCCAACAGGAAGCTACAAGTCAATTGTCAAAATTATACCAGTTGACTATTGGCTAATAGAGAGCTACTAGTCAACTTTCAAGCACATGGTAGTTGACTGATAAGCTACTAGAAGTTGGTAGTCGCGTAGTGGAGGCCTAATAGTTGGCTGCTACCTACATTTTCTACAAAATTCTAGGCTGAAGATCATGAGAGTCGACTTGTAAGATCTTAAGGCTTCATCTTCACTACTATAAAGGCTTACTTAGTTTGGATTTCACCTCTTTTAAGTTTAGAAAAAGCATAAGTTTAGTTCCTTATACATTAATTCATCATTTACTCCATATATCACTTACTTTTATGCTCAATATTGTCCATCATAGAGATTGAAACACATTTCTAGCACGGTGAACAGTAAAAACCATATTTCAAAATTTGAAACAATCTAATTTAAGCATATATAAGTACATCCATACAACATAAAACACCCAATAGAAGTTAGAAATACAAAGAATGTACTCTTAAACTCCTCTCTTATTCAAACAACATTAAAAATCACCATTTCTAGAAAAATAAATAGCAACTTTAAAAAAATGAGAGGATTAGATTGTTTACTACCTTGTTTCTTGTTACAAAAGGTGTTGGTGATGTTATATGCCTTCCTAATTGTTCCTCCTTGAGATTTTCTACTCCTAGTTTTGTAGAACTCTATGTTATAATCCTTTCTCCCTCATAATTTCTCTTTTTCTCTCTCTAGGTCACCCTTTCTCTCTCTAAAATCTAGAAATTAGGTTTTATGGTGGAAGGCCTCCTGAGTTGCATCTTATATAGGTGGTTTGTGTAGTTGGGGAAACTACAACCCTTGTCTAAAGTCAGGGTCGAGTTTTGGTCATACAACCTAAAATGGTAATTTCTCCAGTTCTATGGAGAATTACACTCTTACCTCTAAAATACTTGTGAGAAAATTCAAAAATTGGTGAGCTACAATAACTCTCTTTGGCTAAAATTGCATTTTCTACCCCTGGACTAATGGGGATATTCACAATTCCTTTAACTTAAAATTTTCCTTTTCATTATATTCCCTATCATTTTCTTTTCAATTTAGTCCTTACACTAATGAAAGTATATGCAGACTAATGCAGCATGCACAAGCATTTAACTTATTCAATAACTAACAAATTCAATAACTAACAGACCACTCTCATACATAGTAAGAGTGGATGTTACAAAAGCAAAATCAAATCAGTGATGGTTTGACATTAGAATTGAACTGATGCAAGTTTTGTAGTAAAAAAAACCATTGTTGGTTCTGTAGAAAAATTAAATAAGTACCATTTTTTAAAATGAACTTAGCTGGTTCTAGTTCTACAGAAGACTCAAACCAGTGCTATTTTTGCAGATGAACTAAACTAGTGTTGGTTTTGTAGCAGAACTTAATAGATGTTGGTTTTGCAGTAAAAGCTAACTAGTACTTTTTTTGTAGCAAAATTAAACTAGTGCTAGTTCATTAGCTAATGAACCAACACCAAAACAATGTTATTTTTGTAGCAAAACTAAACTAGTGCAAGTTCTACAATAAAGTAGTATCAGTTACGGGTGTTCAAATGTTTGGTTTGTTTTGGTTTTGCCTTAAAATTGATTTTAAAAAATGTGTGGACCTTGTCAATTTTGTTATTAGACGGTTTGGTTAGATTTTAAAGTCGGTTTGGTTCATGCTAACTTGATGTTTCCATTTTAGAATATATTAAACACAACTCTAACTTCTTTGCATGTTTCATATACTTATAAAGTTTAAAATAATTTTAAAAAATAGTCATAAAAGGTTCAAAACTATAATATTATACTAAAAGTACCAAAGTACCATATTAAATATATTAATAAGTAATAGAAAAACTAATTAATTATATTATCTAATAAAGTCATATTAAATATTCTTATATCTCAAATTATCAATATATCCACAATTACTTAGAAAAGAATAAATAATAAGTAATAACTACGTGCTATAATTATAAAATATGCTCTAATTTTTATTATTAAGAGGTAAAATATTAAAATATATGTATAGAAAAATAAATTGGTTAAAACCAAACCAAAAAAATTATAAATCGACAATCGAACCAAACCAGTCAATTTTGCCGTTTTGAAAACCAAACCAAACCAATTCTTTTTGGTTTTGTCCGGTTTCGAATCAGTTTAGTTTAGTTTCATTAGTTTGGATCGGTTTTGAACACACCTTGTATTGGTTCTAGATATATTGTAACATCCGCTCCTAATATGATTAAGAGATGTTTGCTAATTGTTAATTTAATCTTAATGCTTGTGTATGTTGCATTAATTATATACAGTTGCATTAGTGTAGGGACCTAATTGAAAGTTGTTGAGTTGAGAGTGTGGCCAAGGACCTAAGTGAAAAGGGAAAATGTATAGAGATTAAGACTACAAAGTAGCTTAGAGACCAAAGTGCAATTTCCTAAACTCACCATTAAACCCTAGCTAAACCCTAAACCCCCAACATACTTTCAAGCATCAAATTTTTAGAGAGAGAAGTAAAAGGATGAGTAGAGAGAGAAAGGGGCAAGCTAAGGCAAGGAAAAGGGAATTTTACTTAAGGAAGAGTATATTTAAGGCTGGAAATTAGTTCTAAAGGAAAGGGATAATCTTCCTAACACATCATACACACACATTTACAAGGAATCAAGGTAGCAATCCATCCTAAACCCCTCTCTTTTCTAAAAAGTTTAATGTTGTTGGAAAATATGAGTTTCAGAATGTTTGAACTAAGTTTGGGGTTAAACCTACATTCTATATGCTTTTCTATTGCTATTGAATATTGTTTTACTGAAATGTTGTGCTCATATATGTTTGCAAATGATTGAAAGGGCTGGGTTGTGTTGATCTAGAAATATAGGCTAGTTTTCCTTGAATGTATAGTGCTTGAGCATAATGAGAAATGTTTGAGGAAAAGTAAAGTTTATGGCATGAAAACTAGGCTCATATGTTTTAAATTGAAAATGGAATGAGTTTTAGACTGAGTAATCTTAAAAAAAATGTTTTCTGAACTACAGCGAAGCATAACAGCAGACTATTGAGCATGTGGCAGCTGACTATCGTGTTCCTAGAAAACCCACAAGTGCAAACTTAAAGGCAGCAGTCGACTACCAGCCCCCTAGCAGTAGACTATCGAGCCCGAGTTTGCACTAAGCAGTTGATTGGCCATCCTCTCAATCAACTTTCGGGTTCTTATTTTTCCCAGGATGCATTCTAGTGAGCAACCAACTAACTGCCAGCCTTCTAACAGTCGACTAGCAGCTTACTATCTTACGACTCGAGGATTCCAAAGAGCCACTAGCTAACTACTAGCCTTCCAATAGTTTACTGGCAGCCCTCTAACTTGTGAAACATGATTTTTAATGGCAATTGAGCTTAGAAATCCTTCACACTGATTTGATTAAAGGCTCACAATATAGGTAGGCAAGGAAACTACATGTTTTTGGGTAATGTGCAAAGGATAAGGTCACTTTTCACTTGAATGAGAATGGTCCTTGTGATAGTGATACAAAAGGGAGCAAAAAGACATAAAAAAGGAAGAGTGAAGTATTCTAGGCATATGCATTAGTGGTAGATAGGCTCATGAATCGAGTAACCAATTATCGGTATGGGACGGTCGTTGGCATTCCACGTTTGTGCCACGAATTAGGATGGCTAAACATCCACTTGAATATAAAGGATTTTGAAAACACCGTGATGGTTGTGAACCCTAAGTTAGTGTACCTTCCAAGGGCCATTAAGAAACACATACTTAAGGTTAAAGCATAACCATGGGCATGAGTTGAATCACCCTAGAGTATATGTCAGAGAATAGTATACCGAGAGGGTGGTCCACCTCAGAGGTAATGGTGGTGACTCCATAGCCTTATGATCCATTAAAGCGAAGAGGATAATATCTATTCAAAGGTTTATAGTGATCTCGTGAGTTATTAAGATTGTACAAGTGAATCCAATTAGGGGACGCCTCAGATGTACTAGAATAGTATTTTACTATAGTGGCGCAGTAGTCAACAAGATAGCTCAGTCATGTATGTAGTGGTACATGGAGTTGTTACTGGGCAGCACTCCGAATAACTCATATGTTATTGTTTTCTCCTACTCAAAGGCAAAAGAAAAGGAGCACATTTATTACCCTAAGAAAATGATTTATAATGAGAATGATGATGAATGCACTTCTCATATTTTAAAGTTGATGTTTTAAATGTACATGCATATGTATGAGTACATAACATGATTAAATGCTATATGCACTACATCCTAATGGTAAATACTATCTTTTATTATGAGAAAGAATATAGAGCTTTTCCGTGTAAGCATGCTAGTATAGGTCAGTGGATTTTGAAATAGTTTGCATTACTACTGAGATTCATTTCTCACATTAGTGCTGACATGTATTAGATGTGTAGGTCTTGTGGCTGAAGAGGAGGTAACCTAGGAAGAAGTACCCACCAGGGGGTATATGAAATTGATTAATTTATTTTCGAGATAGTATAGGCACATGCTATTATTGTACTAGTCCTTATGATTTTTGAAAAGGCTAATATAGAATATCTCTTTTATAGCCTATCTTAACTTGGATGTATATAAACTAATGTTTAGACTAGCTGATGGGGTCATAAGTGGCAGGATTGTTGCCTCCATGTCCAATAGTTATTTAACTATATCTAACTAAGAATGTATGCTTGTGTATAGTTAATTCAGGTATATTTTATGTATTCTATTCCATTGCGAGAGTGAGTGAAACCCAAGAGTAGAGACCAGACCCAAGATGAAATTGTAAAAAGTTTAAAATTACTCAGGTAAGGGTAACAGATACACACCATTATTATATAACTACACTTTATATCTTTTAAATTAACTATAACAGAATCATAGGTAAGGGTGTGTTACTAGAGTTGTTACATATATAGCAGAATAGTGCTGATGTTGGATCTGTAGCAAAATAAAATCGGTTCATGATCTATAATAGAACTAAACTAGTGTTGATTCTATAGTAAAAAAAAATCGATGGTGATTCAACACAAGAACCAAATAAGTACTGGTTTTACACCAAAATCTAACTGATGTTGGTTCTAAAAAGAATTAACTGGTTTGGTTTTGAACAATAACCAAACTTGTGCTAGTTCTACAATAGGATAGAGCTAATGTTGTTTTTGCATTATAACTGGATCGACAATCATTCTGTAGGAGAACAAACAGATGTTCATTTTATAGTATAACCCAAATGATATTCATTTCGTAGCTGAACTGAACTAATGTTCATTTTGTAGCACAACTGAACCGATGTTCATTTTGTAGAACAATTAAACTGATGTTCATTCTGTAGTAGAATCGAACTAATGTTCATTCTACAACAAAACTGATATGATGTTTATTCTATAGTATAACTGAACCAATGTTCATTTAGCAACAAAATTGAAACAATGTTCATTCTTCAATAGAACCGAACCAATTTTCATTCTCCAACAGAACTAAACAAATGTTCATTCTATAGAAAAATTGAACTAATGTTCATTTTGAAAAAAAATCAAGATGGATTTAGTTCTATAGCATAACCAAATTGGAGTTGCTTCTATAGAAAAATCGAAACAATTTTGGTTTTACAAAAGAATCAAACTTGTGATAGTTCTACTGCTAAATCAAACCAGTTATAGTTCTACAGTATTACCCAACCATTGATGGTTCTACAACAAAAACGAACATGTGTTGGCTCTTCGACATAACCAAACCAGTGTGAGTTCACTTATAAGGAGAATTACCCTACTCATGATCTAGAATTAGTTGCCATAGTATTTGCCCTGAAGATTTGATGACATTATCTTTATGGCACAAAGTTTGAGGTATTTAATGACCACAAAAGTCTCAAATATCCCTTTAACAAAAAAGAATTAAATATGAGGAAGAAAATGTGGATTGAGTTCCTTAAGGATTATGAGTTTGAGCTTAAGTACCACCTAGGCAAAGCAAATGTGATTGCAGATGCTTTGAGTAAGAAGTCCTTGCATGTGGCCCACATGATGGTAAATAAACTGAAATTGATAGAGAAGTTTAAAGATTTTGATTTTACCAAATCAGTATTACTTGATAGGATTTGCCTACATAATTTGAAGATAAATTGTGCCCTTAGTGCTCAAATCCTTAAAGCTCAAATAGATGATGAATTCTTGAAGTCCCTAAAAGATATGGAGGAACTCAACAAAGCTACTGATGGAGTAGTACAGTTTCAAAATAGGATTTATGTCCCTGATAGTGAGAATTTAAGGACCAAAATCTTATAAGAAGCTCATAAGAGTGACTACACCATCCATGCTAACATAACCAAGATGTATCAAGACTTGAAATCTAGATATTGGTGGCCAAGTATGAAAAGAGACATTGTTAAGTTTGTTGCTAAGTTCTTAGTATGTCAGTAAGTAAAGATAGAACAACAAAAAACCAGCTTCCATGTTATAGCCATTAAACGTCCCTAAATGGAAATGGGATAAGGTGACAATGAAATTTGTAGTAGGTTTACCAAGGACTTAATCTGGTCATGATGCAATGTGCTTAATTATGGATTGATTAACCAAATCTGCACATTTCCTTCCTATCAAGGTAAACTATTCCTTAGACAAGCTAGCTCAGCTATATATCCAAGAGATAATTAGATTGCATGGTATCCCTACCCATATTGTGTTGGATAGAGATTTGAGGTTTACTTCTAGGTTTTGGAGAGCATTGTAGGAATCGTTCGGTACAAAACTGAACTTTAGTACTGCATATCATCCTCAAACCTATGGTAAATATCAGAGAACCATTCAAACCCTAGAAGATTTGCCAAGGGCCTATGCACTAGAGCAAAAAGGTCATTGGGATAGAAACTTACCTCTAGTGGAATTTACCTATAACAACAGTTATCACTCCATTATAAGCATAAATATTGTTTAGGAAACCACTGATCTAATAATCAAGATGATTAGAGAAAATATGGCTAAGGCTTAAGATAGAAAAAAGAGTTATGCCAATAAAGGAAGAAGACCTTTTAAATTTCAGGAAGGTGAGCATGTGTTTCTCCTAATATCTCCTATCAAAGGTGTTATAGAGCTATAAAGTCCAAAAAATTGAGTCCAAGATATTTAAGACCATATTGATAGCTTTACCCCTATTTCTTTTAAACATTCATGATGCCTTTCATGTCTCTTAACTTAGAAAATATATGCCTAATCCTTCTCATGTATTGGATGGCCAAGTACTGCAATTAAATGATAACCTAACTTATCATCTAAAACCCATAAGAATCAATGATTCTGACCCTAAGAAACTAAGAACAAAATCATTCCATTAGTAAAAGTGCAGTGGGATGAATCTTCGCTTTAGGAAGCTTCATAAGGAAAGGAGGCAAATTTGAGGATAACATATCTAGAATTATTTGAATAGGTACAGTAACATCTGCCCCTATTTCTATGAGAGAAGTTTTTTAATTTTAATAATTGCTTGTGTATGTTGCATTCGACTACATATAGTTGCATTAGACTGCATATAGTTTCATATAGTTACATTAGTGCCAAAATTGGACTAAAAAAGAATGAGGAAATTGATTAGAAAGGGGAGAAGGACTAAACTGAAAAGTGTAAAAGTTCAGGTATGATAATTTCAATTTTAACCAAAAGAATTACTGTAGCCAACTGATTTTTAGAACTCTCCTGCCAATGGTTCAGGGGCAAAATGGTAATTATGTATATAGTTTGAAACTTACCATTTTAAGGCCGAATGATCAGAGATTAGGATTAAAATTGTAAGTTTTGGGTCGCCTATATAAGGCCGGAAGTTAGATCTCCTCATTACCCAAATTTCAAAACCACTTTTAGAGAGAGAAAGAGCAGTCAGGTGGAGAGAGAAAGTAAGGGAGAAAAAGTTAAATCTCTACTTTTAGCAAGGGTTGAATCCAGATAAGTGTCTAGGAAGGCATCCAATATGTTAATCAACATCCACATAAGAATATAAAGTAGCAAAATAACCCAATCCCTTTTTATTTTTGAAGTTACTGTTCACATAACTGAACTTGATGATTTTGAAGTTGTTTAAAGGAAAAAGGGATTTAAAACTACATTGTTAATGTTTTTACTTACTATTGGGCGTTTTGAATCGATCAAAGATACTTATGCATGCTTAAAATTGATTCTGAAAAGTGGGTTTTTCTACTTGAACAAAAATGATGTTTAATCCCATATTTGAGTGAGATTAAATGGTGTTTTGACTGTTTTCATGTGTTAAAAGATGCTTGGATGTTTATCTTGAGTTCATAAATTTCAAAATGGCTTTACAAATAAGTTTTTGAATAAAAATTCTTGGTCAATGACAAGTTTTAAAATAGAGCATAACATAGCAGTTGAATGGTGGTTTACAGCGATCGACTGTCATGTTCTTGAGCTACCTAGAAATGCATACAGAGTTCCAGCAGTCGACTGCCAGCCCTGAAAGTCAACTGTTGTGTTCTTTGTTTTCTAGAATTTTTCCCAAAAGGCCAATAGCCGACTGCCATGCTTTAACAGTCGATTGTCAGGCCCAACAGTAAACTAGTATCCAACTGCCAGCCTTGTAGCAGTTGACTTATAGCTCTCAGGTTTGAATTTTGAAAAATGGGACAGAATGCTAGCAATCGATTATCATTAGGGTACCAACTGACTGCCAGCTTCTGTGAGTGAATTATGAACTTAGTGACATGTTTTAGAGGTATTTGGTTCAAAAACCCAATTCAAGTAAGGGATTTAAACCTAGAATACACGAAGGGTAACATGTACTTTGAGTTTAAATGAAAAAAAGCAAGAGTATGATGAAATTGAGAAGGAAAGAGAAAAAATGCATAAGAGAAATGATAATTGTATTCTTAGTATATGTATTAGTGGTAGATAGGTTCATAACTGAATGACTGATTGCTGGTATGAGACAGTGATTAGACATTTCACAATTATCATGATAATTGTAAATTCTAAGTTAGTGACTTATTGGCCAAGTTAAATAAAAGGTCACATACTTAGGATTTCACATAAATATAGTATTTACCGAATCACCCTAATGTATATGCTTATGAATAGCATTTTGGGGACCCCATTATGTACTTAATGTGGGGACTCTATTGTACTTGGATCCACTGGAGGATGCTCCAGAATATACACAAATATGACATTGCAGTTGAGGACTACCAATGGGCATATGTTGACAAAAAGTTATGAGTACATATTCAAAAGTATGGAGTAGCTCACTCGACGACCCTCCTGATTTCTCTTATTATTGTTATTATATGATAGTTATTATGATGATGATAAAGGCCAATGAGAAATGCTCTTATTTCCTTACTGCTCTTTATATAAAGTTAGATGAATGAAATTTTGTTACCTGTATGATTTGACTATTTTATGAGGTATATGCATTATGTCATGCATATCAAGTAAATGATGCATGCAATTATGAGTATCAAATGTAATTTATGTAAGGCAACCCAATAGATATATCAATTGTATAATTATGAGAAGAATGTAGAACTTTTCGTAAGGGATTACGGTGGTACAAATTGGTTGTTTCATAAATTGATTATTGTTGCTACTGAGATTTATTCTCATTAAAAATATCGGTTTGTATCAGATGCCTAGGTACCAGATATTAGTAGAAGTGGAAGTTGAGTTGATGGACATACCCTTTATAGGGTATTTCCCTGTTGTCAAGGAATTGTGGGTCATATATGTATAGGAAGTCCCTCCCACACCTTGAATATATGAAGTTTTAGAAACATTTTGACATGCCCAATACCCTGCATCCTTGTTAAATTTTTAGAAAGGACCAGGAGGATAATTTTTGGTATATAAGACAAGGGCATATATGTTTTAGGATATGTGAGTTAGGAATTCACTAGCAATTTTGTTAAATGGGTATGAGTGACAGGCTTGTTGTTTCCTTACCCTAGTTAACACACTCGCATATCCATACATATATGTCTAATGTATGACATTTGTAAATATTGTAAATGAATCTAAATGTATCTATAAATGTATATATGTTTCATTTCTATTAATTCATTCTATTTTTCGTTGCGTAACGTGTGAGATCCTAAGTGTATAATTCCTAAAATAATAGTACTTAATTATTTAACTAGGTAAAAATTAAAAATTTACTCGGGTAGAGGTAGTAGTAACTCACTAATCCTTTATATTATATTATATTATTTACTTAACTAAAATGAACTATAGGATTGGGAGGGTTACAAGTACATTTTTAAAATTTTAGGGACAAAATTAATTTTAGGTGAGGAAAATTGTAACCTCCTCTTAAGCAATTTAGTCTCTGAAAGTTAGAGACATGTTTTCTATAAATATATGATATAGAAAGCTAGAGAAGTAAGTGATGAATCAATTGACTATGAAATCAAACTAAAAAGAGGTCCAGTTTAAGAGAGAATGACGTTTTATAGAAATGGTACATTTGGGTAATTTAACCAAAGGATAGATAAGAAATTAAAAACTAGGTAATTAAAAATAAAACATTGAGGGAATTTAATATGAAAGTGGCACATAAGGGAAAAATTTTTTAAGATATTTAAAATTGATTTCTGACCCTAAGGACCAATAAGCAATTATTTTTCAATTTCACTTAACTACATTTTCATCCCTATGCAACTAACATATACCCTAGGAGCTTAAAGCCTTCATATTCATCATCTTCAACTTGAAAAATCTTTGATTTAAATTGAGTTAGGGAGATTTAAACTTGCATTCTTTGATTTACATGCTAGATATATGCTTGTGGAGACTTATTTGAGGTTAAACTATGCTAGAGATGTGATTAAGGGTTCTGGGTTAAGGGTTTCACTCCATGAAAACATGCTTTTATGATAGGATTGATTTCCTAGCTCATGAGACTTGATTTTGATGTACAATAGTGTTTTGGGAAGAGGAAAAGAGTTTATGATCACTTCCAAATGAAACTTTACAGTTTTCTTTAGGTGTTAGGACTTAAGAATAGATTTTAAATCAGATTTCAAGCTTTGAAACCTAGAAAAGTCACAAGTTCGAGCCTCTTCTCTACAATGAACTATCCCTCAATAGGAGTAGTTTACTCTTTACTCTTTGCCATGACAAGAAGTGGTTTTTGCCATGATGAACTACCATTAATATCTGATTTTTTTTGGCTATAGGTTTCACCGCGATGAGATGTCCCAACATGATTGTGTACTTTTACCCTTGAATTATGCCTCTTATCTTCTCGAAACATCTTGTAAAGGCTAGGGAATCATTCTAATTCTATGATAATGTATTTGAGGAGTAAGATGAATTTTAAAGGGAAATAACTATGAGAATAGAATGTAAGTACTCTAATTATATGGTCTAGCCTAGATAAGTTCTGTATTGAAGGATCAACAATTGGTATGGGACAGTTACCAAAAGTTCCACATTTTCTAAACTAAAATAACCATTTAACTGTTGAAAGATTTTTGAGGAACACTATGTTGATGGTTAACCCTAAGTTGGTACTCGAATGTTTACAGGGTTACCTACTTAGAGTTAAATCAATCATGATCAGGGAACTTGTTAGAATAAAGTATATAGTAAGGGTCAACATTATCCCATCTCAGTATTGTATGGGTGGGTATGATCTATAACCCAAGATAGAGGTGAAGTGATCTGGTGAGTGGATATTATCTGTGACTCGAGATAAGGCACAGTGATCTCCATCACAATAGAATGGTCTTTCAATAAGACTATAGGATGCCCTAGAGGTAAAAAATATAAGATCCGCTCCTAATGTGATTAAGAGATGTCTAATAATTGCTAATTTAAGTTTAATACATGTGTATGTTGCATTAATTGCATGTAGTTGCATTAGTTTAGGGACTTAGTTGAAAAGAAATAAATGTTAAGTTAAGAGGTGAATAAGAACCTAATTGAAAGGGGAAAGTTTAGCTAGGAAAAATTCATGAAATGGGATAAGGACCAAAATGCAATTAAGGGAAAATTATATTTCAAGAGCACTAAAACATTCCAATCTTCAACCACTTCTAGAGAAAGAAAGAGAAGGGCGAGTAGAGAGAGAAAGAGTTGAGTCAGGGTAAAGAGGAGGAGATTTACAAAAGGAAAGACGAATTTGAGGATGGGAATTAGTCCTATAGCAAGGGAAAGACCTTTTAGCACATCATACATGCACATTTTTGGATTAAATCTAGGTAGCAACTTAACCTAAACCCTTTTTTCTGAGATGTTCAGCTTTTACTGGAAAAATATGATTTATGGATGTTTGAGTTAAGTTTAGGGTATAAACCTACATTCTCTATGTTTTTAAATGCTTTTGGGTGATGCTTGCTGAGTAAGTTTTGCTCATTTATGCTTCTCTTTGATTGTGAAAGTGGGCTTATGTCCTAAGTGTGAAAATGTGGTTTGATCTTAGTTTGAGAAATACTATGGTTATAAAATGTCTAAATGTTGACTTCGAGTTCATAGTTTGAGAACATGTTTTTGGGGCAAAACTCTAGGTGAAATACTAATTTTTAGAAAAGATCGAAGACTACCAGCCGACTATTAGCCCTAAAAGTCAACTGTCATGTTCATCATCTACCCAGAAAAGCAAGACAGAAAGCTAGCAGCCAACTGCCAGCCCTCTGGAAGTTGACTGCCGTGTTCTTCATTTTCCAAAAATTTTTCCAGAAAGTTGGCAGCCGACTACTAGCCCCTAGGAGTCGACTATCGAGGCTAGCAGTCAATTGCCAAGCCCTTAGCTGTCGACTGGTAGCTCTCAACCAAGATAGGGGAAATTAGAAAGTGAGCTAGTAGTTAACTACCGGTAAGACAACAGTCAATTGCCAGCCCTCTGACTTAGTTAATGAGCTCAAATAACCATTTTGAGTGAAAAATAGCCTAAAATCTCACTCAGACTAATGATCTAAACCTTGGATGTAATGGGTACATGTAAAGGATAGAGTTACAGATCACTTGGATGAGGATATCCTTGTGATAGTGAAATAAAGAGAGCAAAACACATAATAGAGGAAATAAGGGAGTATTCCAAGTGTATGCCTAATGGTAGATAGGCTCATAATCGAGTGACTGATTGTCAGTATAGGACGGCCATTGGGAATTCTACAGTTGTGCCATGAATTAGGATGGTTAAACATCCACTTGAACTTAGATGATTTCAAAAATACTATGATAGTTATAAACTTTAAGTTAGTGTCATCTTCCCAAGGCCATTTAAGAAACATATACTTAGAGTTAGCAGAACCATGGACATGAGCTTAATCACCCTAGTGTATTTGTTAAAGAATAATGTACCGGGAGTGTGATCCATTGAAAAGGCATGGTGATTCCATAGTATTATGATTCACCTAAGGGTGAAAAGGAAATGATCTGGGTAGAGTTGACAATAATCACCATGAGTTGATAACCAGTCCCATAAGGGGAAGGGAGACATTGGGTAGAGTTGACAACTATCCCATTGGTTATGAGATGGTACTCGGATTCGACTGAGGGATGCCTCAGAATGTACAAAAAGGTTAAAGTTAAGCTAAAGCTAAAGTTAAAGCTAGAGTTATAGCTAAGGGGTGGCTGAATAGTCACAAACTCATGCATATAGATAGTGGTACATGGAGTTATTCACTGGGCAGCACTCTCGATAACTTTTATGATGTGTTATTTTCCTACTCATATGTTTAAAGTAAACGTGTGTTTACTATCCCACAATATGTTTCATATGAAATTTATGATGAGAGTGATGAGGAATAAACATCCCACATTGCAAAGTTTATATGTTTTAAACATACATGCATAAATCTAAGCACACGACATGAGAGGATACTGCATGCATTGCATCTCAATAGTATGTACTATGTTTTATGATGAAAAGAATGTAGAGATTTTTTGTATGAATATGATGGTACAGGTCAGTGAATTTTAAATAGGTTTCATTGGTATTGAGATTAAATTCTTACACATGTACTAGATGTGTAGGTTCCTGACTGAAGAGGAAGGTGAATTAGGAAGAGGTACCCCTCATGAGGGTATATGAAAGTGCATATTTTGAATAGTATAGGCATGTATTAAATTGGTGCTAGCCCTTATGATTTTTGAGAAAGGCTAGTATAGATTATCTCTTGTATAGCCTATCTTGACTTGAATGTATATAGATTAACTAGTAACTATCGATAGGAAATTTGATAGGGTCATGACACTACAAAAATTTTGACTTTCAGTGGTAACAAAAGTTGCCACTGAAAGTTAAAATGTCACTAGTGAAAAGCTATTGTGGAGACAAAAAAGTCATCACAAGTCGCCATTGAAAAATCCAATACTGAAGGTCTATGGTGGTGACAAAAAAGAGACACCACTGAAAAAACTTGTTGCCACTGAATCCTAGAAAATATCACCAATGAATGTGACATTTACATGCCAAAAGTTGCCACATAATCCCAGTTCCAGTGGTGACATTTGCGTCACCATTGAAAAGACCTTCAATGGCGACATAAAAAAGTTACCATTGAAAAAGCTTTCAGTGGCGACAACCTGCTGCCACTAAAGCTTATTTCAATGGTGATAAAAAATGTTGCCACTGAATCTTGTTTCAGTGGTGACACTAAATGCCACCATAGTTATTGGTTTCAGTGGGGACTTAAAATGTCACCACTAAAACTTGTTTCCGTGGTGACGTAAAATGTCGCCATTGAAACCTATTTTCATGGCATTTGAGTTTACTGCCATTAATAGTACCTTCAGTGGTGGAGGGAAGATGTCACCACTGATTGTGGCATCAGTGGTGGCAATTTGTTGCCACTGAAAGCTGTATCAATGGCGACATCATCCTATCTTCACTGAAACAAGTTGTTGTGGCAACAAAATTGTCGCCACTGAAGCATTTGATGTTTGATTCCTTGCTTTAGGTTTTTTTTGTATTTTTCATATTTCCTGCACCCTAAAAAGTATGACAAAGTAAAATTATAGAACAAAATACAATATATTGCACAAAAGTAGGGTTACAATGTTGTCGATAATGACATAAATTACAATAAATACATAACTAATTACAATAAAATTAATACAGAACATTTAGTACATCATTATTGTCTAGAGTTGTTGTTCCTTCCTGAATATTAGCCCTTTGTAAAATAAAAACATTAAGAATAAGTATAATTAGTCTCATGACTATAGAAAAAATAGTATCACTGCCAAAAGACAATACAATGTGCAAACTCAACATCGCTAACGTAGGGCCGCATTTTGAACAACATTTTCCTTTCATAACTCAAATGAAAATCATTGTAAAATGCATCCATTGTACCAAGTTAAAGAACCAAGATCACAACATCAAATTGGGACAATCCTAACCTTTGAATTCACCTAAATACCTAACCTTCTATGACATTGGTGCACAAAATTCATATTACAAATCCAAGAACATTAATTTGGATAATAAAATGGCCACTTCTCTAACCTAAAAGGCAAGCTAAATTAATATTGAAAACTAACTCGACAACAAGCCTACATTTGGATAGCATACTACCCACATCTCAAGCCTAAAACTAACCTAATCGTTCAACTTCAAGACATGCCATAAACCAACATAATTTAATAGAAAGCATATAAAGAATCTCTTTGAAATTGATATCAAGACATGCATATAGAAATCAAATTAATAGATGATTGTCTTCTCCTTTCATTATTAAAACTTACCTTATCTTGAAGTGGAAAACACTTTCAGTCATACTTCAAGGAATATGGACACTTGGCCACTTTTATTAAGAATTGTGAACACTTGGTCACATTGTGGATTCTTGGCCACTTCTAGAAAAGATTGTATTGCAAATACCTCTTTATATGTGATTTTAGACTAGCCATCCATAATTTCATAAAATTTCAACATAAGAACATTAATGGCACATGTACATACAAATAGCAACCACAATTCGTCTTACTATCACTCTTCCTATTTCCCTTGACTTTAGCCATTGTGAGACACATTATAAATCATTTACAATTAGCATATGGATTCGGTTACCAAGACTAAAATGAGTGATTGCTTTCGATCATCATGAAAAAGGAATGAAATCTAAGGTTTTCCATGTTAAACTTTCACATTCTTCCATCCTTTCTACATTTCAAACCTAATGATACAATATATTAAATTATTATGGTACTTTCTCTCAATTCGAATTAGGTAACCATACCATTAGCCATTTTCTTTTACTTAAATTTTGGCCCATTTTGCATGCTAACTTTATGGTTATACACATTTTATCATTCTTATATCTCAAGAACAGTGACAAGAGAATTTATCATATGAAAAAGAATATGCACATTACCACACATCTATTTGCCATTATTTTCCCTCTTCTTTTACCAAAAATGAAATAGTATTTCTCCCTACACATTTTTCAGCAAGCCATTCTACATGTCAAAATGGGATGTTCTCAAATTAAGTAAAAATTTTAATACCATGATTTCAAACTAAAATCTAGCTAGCATGCTTTCTTTAAATGTTTTTGACATAAAACATATATTGATCATTCAACAATATGAAATTTCAACGCTTTCTCATCCTAGGGTTTTTCATGATGCATGTTGAAATTTTTACAAAACCATTCTCCCATAGAATTAACAACATCCACATCATCACATTAGCAAACACAACCAAATCATTATACAAGCTTAGCCAAAGGAAGGTTTGCATCTTGAGGAATGTAAAGATAGAAAGTTTCAAATCATTATAAACATACCATAGATCATGAAACAAAAACCATAGAAATGTTAAGCTACCTTAATAATGCAAGAAAAGTGAAAATGCCTTGATGTTTTCCTTGAATTTATCTTAGTCCCTTGCTTCTTTCCCTTTCAACCGAACTCCTTTCTTCCTTTTTCTTTGAGTTATTTTTCTTCCTTCTAAGGTTTATTTCCTACTCTTATTTCACCGAATGCCTATGTAATTTTTTTTTTGAATAAATGCCAAGCTTTTCTTCCTCTCACCATATGCATATATATATTTTTAAATCCATTCCTCCTTTTGACTATTCGACTAAACCAAAAGGAAGAAAAGGAAAGAAATAATTCAAGCACTTTACTTGCTTCATGACCACTTCATGACCGAGTTATTGGAATAAAATCCATATCTTGAAACTCCTTCATTTCATCTCTCAGTTATACTAAAATAAAAAAGCAAAGAGAAGAAAAAGAAGGCCATTGGAACATGTCTCACTTTCTCTCTCCCATGTTTTCACCGAATGGATTTTTCTCCTTTAGTGAATCATTATGAAATCTTCTCTCCATTCACTCTTACAGGCTCAGTCAAGGTAAGACAAAAGAGAAGCAATTGAAATTCTTAAATTGCAAAGTCAATTCCCTTTCTATATAGCTTCCACCGAATGTATTCTTCCCATTTGTCTTCTTGGTACAATTAATAATAAGAAATGAAAGGAAAAGAGAAGAATACAAGTCCAACACGTCTCTTTCATTTTGCTTTCCTTCCTCACGACTCAACATCATATTCTTTTAACTAATTACCATTTCTCTCTTGCAAGCTTCTTGGTGACAAGGAGGGAATGTGTTAATGTTAATTAAATTCACTTTCCAATTCTCTTTCTCACTTCTTTATGCTTCATCACTTTCTTGATTGATAGTTTGTGGTTCAATGTCTACCCTTTGAAAAGAAACTACAATCTCATTGTCTACTACATTGTCAGTTGAAGCATTTAATTGATCAACCTCAAGTTGTTGATACGCTTCTTCATCGAGCGACACATGGTCACCATCATCTTTTGTAGGCATGTTAAATAGGTCACACGGATTTGTCTTGATAGCAATGAAACAACTTGGATCAATCATATCATCTAAATAGAGAGCTTGTTCTGCTTGAGATGCCAAGACGAAAGGCTCATTTGTATTCAACGACCCCCGCATATTGACACTTATAAATCCATATTTATCTACTTTATATCCTCTTTCTAAATGAGCAATGTACCACCAATGACACTTGAAGATGTATACCTTCATATTTCTAACATAAGAAAGTTCATAAACATCTTATAATACACCATAGTACTCCTTTTCAAGGTTTGAATCATCACCCTTTACAAGAACTCCATTATTTTGTGTTTTTTTTTTTAGGCATGATCTTTTGTGTGAAATCTATATCCATTCACCATAAACATGGAATATCTGTGCACCTGTTGAAGAGTACCTACAGCTAAGCTTTTCATCTCCTCACTTACACATTGTTGTGTAAATAACTTAAAAACCTACATAAATAAGGTCACTTGGGTCATCACGAAGAAACTAAAGTATGAATTAGAAAATAATGCATTAGGCCCTAAGTTTATATAAACCAATACATGTGTATGAAACCAATAAGGGAAGTCCTACTACTCCTCTCATTTGCTGTTGATGTTTGCATCTCAATCTCCTTTTGGTGCTCCCTACATATTACAAGAGAAATGTTATGAACTCTTTATATTAGAGACTATAAATAATTATATTATAGAAGTTGTTTGAACTTACTCCATAAATGGCCAAACCTTCTCACAATTTTGAAGCACATATATATAAGCTTGGTTAAACTCTGAACGAGATAGAGTAATTGTTTTGTAACCCCCTATTGGTTGACCACTTTCTTCGAAGATGGAAATCTTGCAATCCTTATCGGGTCCATCATCATTCCTAGTTGGTTTATTAAAATTGGTTGAGATGTTCTTCAAGTATCGCAAGCAAGAGGTTAGACATTCTTCTGCCAAGTAACCTTATGCAATGGATCCTTTTGGACGAGCCTTATTACAGACATATGATTTGGGAGTTCACAGGTACCTACATTCATAAATTGAAACCACTATAATATTTTTCATCAAAGGAATACATTATTAATTATCTAGTACCTATACAATGCATTACCTCATAATTGGATACATCCACTGATATTGCACGGGTCCACCAAGCTTTACCTCTCTAGCCAAGTCAACCGACAAGTGGACCATAACATCAAAATAAGCTGGTGGAAATATGGTCTCCATTTTGCATAAAGTGATCACAATTTGGGTCTCTAGTTTATCAAGATCTTCAATTTTCAAGCACTTGGAATAGAGATTCTTGAGAAAATTACCTAATTCCATTATTGGTTCGTAAACTTCTTTAGGTAAAAGGCCACGAATTGCAATTGGAAATATATACTGTAACAAGACATAGTGATCATGACACTTCAATCCAAATGTTTTCCTTTCATAGACATTGACACTACATGAAATGTTTGAAGCAAATGCATCAGGAACCCTCAAATTATTAAGAAAGTTGCAAACTTTTAACTTCTCATCCAAAGACAATGCATTGCATGTTGCAGGTAACAAAATATTTCTTCCATCTTTAATTGGATGAAATCCTTGCCTTATACCTAAAGCCACAAAATCATACCGACTATTTAATGTATCCTTTGTCTTTCCATACATATTCATCACTGTTGACACAAGATTGTTGAATATATTTATCTTAATGTGCGTGACATCAAGATTATGTCGTATGAGAAGGTTTTCCAATAAGGAAGTTAGAAAAATATACTCTTCTTCTTCCAATTACAAGAATTGGTTGGTTGGTCATTTTTTTTTCTAGCATTTCCCAAAAGTCATGATTCTCAGGTGTTCTAATTAGTCAAGTGTTTCAGCACTAGTCAATGGAGTAGGCGCCATGGAATTTTCCACTTTTTCATCAAATGCCCTTTGATTTCGACACCATGGATGATTGGTATGTAAGAAAAGTCAATGCCTTATGTAGCATAGCTTGTTCCACAAAGAAACACTATGTGTATCTTTATGACAACATGGACAAGCAAGCTTACCTTTAATTGACCATCTAGAAAGGTTTTCGTATGCTAGAAAGTCATTAATTGTCCACATCACAATTACCCACAACACAAAATTAGATTGTGAGTAAGCATCATAAGTCTCTACCCCTCCCTCTCATAACTCTTCCAACTCTTCAATCATTGGTTGCAAGTAAACATCTATGTCATTTCCTGGACACTTGGGGCTTGGAATTAAGAGTGTCATCATAAAGCATGGGTCCTTCATGCAATCCCAAGGTGGAAGATTGTATGGAACAAGAACAACGAGCCAGATACTATAATTAGCACTGATATTTCCATAAGGTTGGAACCCATCACTTGCTAAGGCCAATCAAGCATTTCTTGGATTATTAGAAAAGTTAGGGTATTGTTCTTCGAACGATTTCTAAGCCAGGGAGTCACATGGATGTCTTAAAATTCCATCATCTACTAGTTTCTCCTTATGCCACCTCATTTGTTTAGCTGTGTGTTTTGGCATGAACAACCTTTGCAGTCTAAGTTTAATTGGAAAATGACGCAAGACTTTGCTTGGTACTTTCCTCCCTTGGGGGTTACTTGACTTCCACCTAGGCTTCTTACATACAGGACATGAATTTGCATTGGCATGCTCTCGCCAATATAAGATGCAATCATTTTCGCATACTAGTTTACTCCATAGAAATTTGCTATCAACTTTGCTTATGTTCATGCCAATTTACCCTGCTTAAAGTGGGTAAATATGGAGACTAGATAAGAATGTTAAATATTATTTTCTAATTCATCCCAACATGGAATGAATTATGTTTTTAAAAAAATATTGAAAAATTCAAAAAGTAATCCATCGAGATACCATATGGATTACCTTCACTGAAGACCAAAAAATTAGGATTTGAGAGAAATAATTTTTTTGGCTTGAATTTTAAAATATTATTATTTAATAAAATAGTTTTTGGTGAAATTGCCAAGGGAAGTGTAACTTTTTAACTCTTTATTTTAACACAAAAAGTGTATACTTCTCTCATGCTTTAATGAATGTGTGAATGTTGTGATTAATTTGTGGATTGAAGACTTGTGAATCTGCAATTCAACTTTGGGAGAAAGGGGAAGTGGTAGTGGTAGATACTAAATTAAAGAATTTGGGATCTATCCACCTTAAGAAAGGAGTTCTTGATCCCTATTTCTAGGTAATTTTATATAAAATGAATGTTATAAATAACCTTTTAGCTACTAAATAAGGGGATGCATTCTTAAATTTTACTGGTTACAATTTCATTTTGTATTTTGTTATTTGAAATAAATTGTATATATTGACTAATTGAAATAAAAATAGTCACATGTACATGCTAGTAAAAATTGGTTGAGTAAGACTTGTATGGGAAAGAACTATGTAACAAGCAGCCTTACACTTTCTCTTTTACATTGTAATTAACTAGCTTTCCATGTACAGAAGTATACATTAAATTTTTTTCTTGAAATATAAGATAAAGATATTATTATTATATTTTAAAATAATAAAATTAAATAATGAAAAGTTATTCATTATAATTTCTTGTTACTTATTCTCTACTTAGACTCTCCTTTTTCTTATACAATGTATTATACTCTACATTTCTACAAAATCAACCTAGCAAACCAACTTAGACAAAGAGGGAACTTGGCACAAGATAAAAATTTACAGCAAGAGGGAAGAGAAATCATTATTCACCATTATTCATAAATTTACAGCAATAAGACAGAGAAATAAGACAGAAGAAGAAATTACAAGACCCATTATTCACAAGCAACAAAAGGGAAGAAGAAGGGTTGGTAGGTGAATCTTCAAATTACAGGAGGGAAGAGAAATCCTGCATTGGGCGGTGAAGGCCGTTGGTAGAGGCAACACTGACAGCATCGATGGAGCACAAATGACGATGAATGCATGATGGACACAAACCCACAATGGAGCACGGCTCGAGCACTTGCTACGATGAATGAAAACCCACAATGGAGTACAGAAGATGGTAGATGGCATGAAGGATGATGATGCACACTAGATCAGAGCACGGACAAAGATGAAGTTTTAACACAAGTCTGTCTGATGTTTTGGCGTAATGATATACATAGAAATTTAATTGGCACTTTTTCTAAGTTTTAAAATTATATTATATATAATATGTCGAATCTTTTAACATCAAAGCCATTATAGCGCATTGGTTAGTTGGTTCGCAAGCATTGCCAGGGTCTTGTGTTCGAGCCCCGCGTAGCATCTTTACAAATTTGTCATCCCCTTCTTGGTGCATTAGTGGTGACAACTAAAATAATGCCACTAATGTATTCAGTGGCACCATATACCATTGCCACTAAATCCCTCATGTGGTGACAAATATAAGGTTTCCATTACCATCACCACTTAAAGCCTTCAGTGGTAACCTTTTGAATATCGCCACTGAAGTTCTTTAGTGGCGCTAATTTTGTTGCCACGAAAGCTCTACAATGGTGATTTTTAGAATGTCACCACTAAAGATCTTCAATGGTGATAGTATTTGGCGCTACTAAATACCTTTAGTAACAACACAAATTGTCACCACTAAAGGTGCACTTTGAATGGCGACTTTTTTTGTCGCCACTAAAAAGTTGCCACTGAATGTCCTTTTTCTTGTAGTGTGAGTGACAAGGTTTTTGCCTCTATGCCCAATAGTTATTTAAGAATATTTATCGAATTAAGTGTGCATATTTTTGTATAGTTATTTAGAGTAAAATACATATGTATATTTTTCACTGCAATTCTTGAGTGAGAACCTTGAGTGTAGAATCTGACCTAAATGGCACTTAATTAATACACTTGGTGAAAGTTTAAATTTATCTGGTAGAAGTAATAGTAACACACTCAATTATGATATTTACATACTATACCCTTTTAATTAATATAAAAGGAGCCATAGGCTAAGGAGGTGTTACACTAGCTAACCAAAAGAAAGAAAGAACTCATACAATATTTGCTAGAAAAAAAAAGAATGTATTGGCTAAGTAGAGCTAAATGAAAAGAGTATTATGAATGGCATAGAAGAGCCATATGAAAGCTACTTTTTTATTAGCCAAGTGAGCCATTTGAATAAAATTTATTTCCGTTATCTATGATATGAAATGTCCATATTACTACACTTTGATGATATGAAGCATGAGTATGTTTAAAGATGCCCACTAATTGATGTACTTAAAATGACATAGCATAGTAATTTCATATTATCCTGTGAATTTATGTTTTTGATTTGAAATGAACTTGAATGCAAGATTTTTTTTGTTTTTTTCACAGCCAGTCACATTGATAGTAATTTTGAACTTGATTTCTTTTGATTAATGAAATTTTATCTTACCTATGTGCTGATGTGTCCAGATGCCTAGATACTCAGTTATAATGGAGGTGGAAATAGAAGAGGTTCACGTACCCGGAGTAGGGTACTATATACGAATTGGAGAAATGATGATCTATATCATGAATGCACCACTACCTCTAGTATATATTATATGGATTTGATGGTAATTTTTGGTGTTCCATTGCCCTTGGCTTATTTTGGGAAGGCCATAAGGGTTTTATGTATATGACAAGTGAACAGAGAGTTAAATCTACTTATAACCTTACTCATGTATAGAAGTATGTTAACCTTGTATTTATGCAATAAAATCCCATAATGGGTTAGGTGGTCTTGGGAAAAGTTGACATCATTTTCCCAAGTTCTCACCTAGTATTTTGAAGGACTATGTTTATATATGTATAAGTTGTAAAGAGAAACATCTAACTTGTACATATAAATATTTCTTAGAATTTTTATACTTTCGTTGCCATATATATATATGAATGAGAATCCCAAGTGCAACTTTAAACATGAAATTGAACTATTTAAAGATTATAAGCAGTTAATTTAAAATTGAACTCGAGTAGTTAAAAAAATTATGTTAGTAACACATCATCTCTATAGGCTTGTGTGTATTGTACCTTTAGAGGTGGGGTGTTACATAAAGTATCTAAGGCCAAAAAAATAAGACTCAAAATTATATAATATAGTAAAGATATTTTATGAAAATTTTATTAAATTAAAGTATCGTATTTTCATGTTTGCAAAAATTTAATGCAATTGGAATCATTCATGCTGATTTTTTTTAATTTCTAATGTTTGACTACTATATAAAGACACATATGTAATTTAGTGAGAATAGTTTGCTCATTATGGTACATAGTTATATAATTAGAACAAAACGTATAAATATACATTTTATGTATAACAATATTTAGAAAAATCTAAAATTTTAATTATTGAAAAATGTATTTTTTTTAAAATTTAGTTTTTTAATAAATGGGATCAATAAAAGTTATTTGATAATGACATTGACTTCACTATTAAATTATAAATTAAAATCCTATTCAATAATAAAAAAATAAAGAAAAAAGCTCTAGTTTAGTTCTTAACAGATATGGTGACTTTCAATTTCATCATCTACAGATAATTTCTATCAATTTAATTCTTGAAAAATTAAAATACTTTTAATGTTTCCTTTCTATCTAAACTTTATCAATAATTTTTTACTTAATACAATGTTGAAGTGTAATTTAATTGATGATATGATTATCTCACATGTGATACATTAATCTACATAAAATAAAATGTAGAGATATAAATCAAAATTTCTTAATGGCATATAACAGATTTTTTTTTATTGATTGAGTATTTGACGAAAATTTGAAAATTAGAGTTGATGGATAATTGCATATATATATTTTTTTAATATGATGTAAATTATTTATCAACTATAATTTTTATGTTAGCAAAAAAAATTTTAATTAATATTTTTTTAGGTGAGATGTCAAAATGTAGATGTAGTTCAGATAAAAAAATAACATTTAATCTATTTTTATATTTAAAAGATCAAATTAAAATAAATAATCTGCTAAGGATTAAATTAAAAATTCTTATATCTTTAAAGGACCAAAATAAGCTTTTCCTAAAAAATTAACATGCATTACAAATTATATATAGTTAAAATGTACTATTTATATTTTTTATATATAATTTATAAATCTGATTTATTTTATTTTTAATTGATAAATAAAATTTAATTAATCGATTAATAGCCAAATCGTTATTGTCACAATAATGTACTAGTAACTTTGTTTTTATCTAATTAATTAAAGAATTAAATTAATTGAAGACTGATTTTTTATGTATTAAATTAAAATATTTTATTTTTTAGATATTAAATTAAGAAGGCATATATATATTAAAGACTAAATCAATAATTTTTTTCAAAATTTAAAATATTTAAACATTTATTTTTCTATAATTGATAATTTGATTAACTGAACCATTTTTTTTTATTGACTTTATTTTTCTTTTTGGTTATACGTAGCTGTCTTTTTAGTTCTATGTTTAAAGCCATATAAAAGAAAATTGGCTTACAATAAAGTCCACCGCGTTGAAGCACGTTGTGGGGTCATTACAAGTTAATGGAACTATTCATTTTTTTTAAAAAAAAAAAATTATTAGAACAAAGATGTCCACTTTATCACTTTGTTTATCCTCTTTCACATTTTTACCAATTCAAATTGATATTCGATGAATTAAACAAGGTTAAATTAACCCTTTGTCATTTTTTTTAAAATTAGGTGTTTATCATTTTAACTTTGCCAATTGAATCCTTGCAATTATCTGTGATGTCTATTATAACCCTCTTGGTTAGATTCTGTTAACTCTATTAATTTAATGTTAAGGTGGCAAGGGAGTGTTGTGGCATCACCAGTAGCCATATATGTAATTGATCATTTGATCTCTTACACAGTTACACCATATATAACATGCTTTCTTTCCCTCCATCTATTGCCATTGATGCTTCAAGATAAGAGTAGAGGGAAGAGCAATAAAGATAGATTTGAATAAATAAGTATTTTAATTAAGGTAAGAGTTGAGAGAAAAAGATTATTTTAGGAATTGAATTAAAAAAAGTGATAAATTAGAGACTAGATAAATAATTAATTTAACAATTAAAGAAAGAAAGGGAATAAAAAAGTGATTCAAGTCTAGAATTCTTACAAGTTATAATTCATTGGCAAAATCACCTAATTACAAAAACCTTTGCCAAATGGTCCCTAATAAGTTTCAAATGATTGGCGAATTAGGTATTAAAAAGTTCATTCTATTTATTATGTTAGGTCCAACCTAACTGAATTCGTCACCTATGCTACTCCCATTCATAAATGATCTTTGCCTTTACAAATCCCTTCTAACTAATTTTCATTTTTCTTCGTCATAATAATCAATTTACAGTAATTACCCGTTTAATTGATTTCTTTATTTGTTATGGTACTGTAAAAACTACGCTTTCAAATTAAAATTGATCTAATTAATTAATTAAAATATATATAAATCAGCAATAATAAATTTATTCACATTACTTGTTGGCTTTTAATATTAAACCAATTCTTAATGGATTATAGTACCACATATTGTAGTGCGATTTAGAAAATTTGAAATAAAAAAATAATTTATCTTAATTTAATATCTAAAATTTTTTTATTTAATTTTTAAAAAATATGTTATATTTTAATTTAATTTTTAAAATTTTAAATTAAGACATAAAAAACATAAAATATTTATACATAATAATTAAATTAAAATATAATATATTTTTTAAATATTAAATTAAATATTTTTATAATTTAAAAATTAAATTAAAATAAATTATATCTTTTAAAAATTAAAACATAATTTACTCAATTAATATTCTCATTAAAAAAAAGAACTGTAATTAATATTCATGTGAGGGGTAATTTCGTAAGTTCAGACACCAAACGGCCACTGAAATCCAATACCCTCCAATAGCAAAGCTGACCTACAAATGGACCAACTTATTATCTCCAATTCTCCATCATCGCTATCCGCAGGCTGTTTCCACCACAACTGTGAAATTTCATGTTATTATTTATAATTAAAGATATTAAAAAATAATTATCTTTGTACTTTTTTATTTTCCCTTGGCATTATAGTACGCGTACGAAATTATAATGATTCCCGTAACAATTTCCGTCCGTTTTAATTTTTCTTTTTCCTTTTTTCAGCACTTACATATGAGTATGACACACATAATAAGAAAACCAAAGTGAGTTTTCCTTGTCTTGCTTTTTCAATCCAACACAAACCAAAAAATAACAGAAGATTCCATAGTCTAATAAAATAAAATAACTGATAATTTACAGAGAGAAAAGAAAGTCGGCTCAATAAGAACTTTACAATTTTCTATTTTTCTATACTAAAATTGACACTATAAAATAAACAAATATATTAACCCCAAAATTAATTAAGCATCCATCCCACCATGAGCATAAAATCCCTTCAAGTATTCACCTTGTTTTCTGATATTCTTTTCTCAGCTGTAATTTGCCTAGGAAAAGAGAGGCCCTCTAGCCATATGTTAGTGGGAGACCCGCGCAGCGGTTCAGAAACCTCCACCGGCGACGCCGTGATGGCGGACGTCACGGCAGCCAAAGCACCACTGCCACCACGAGAAGAGGCGGCAGATGGAGGAGGCGTCAACGACTGTGGCGGTGGGTTCATAATTGACATGGATCCAACAACAGTAGCATTAGCAGCAACTTCAGGTGAAGAGAAGGATGAAAAGAATATTAATAGTGCAGCAAACCGGTGGCCCCGCCATGAAACTTTGGCTCTCTTGAAGATAAGGTCAGATATGGACGCTGTCTTTCGGAATTCAAGTCTTAAAGGTCCACTCTGGGAAGAAGTTTCAAGGTATACTTATATTTAATTGAAGTTCTTTTCTGTTTGTTTATTATTTTTTGTTTTTGAAGAAGCTAGCTAGTCTGGCTACCTAACTGAAGTTCTTTGAAGAATTAAGATCATGCTTGGAAGGTCAGTCAATTCGTTTTCAATTTACAAATCAATCAACTTTGCGAACTATTTCAGCTCACTCGGACTTGTTTTTAGCCATTTCCAGCTATAGCATGTATTTTCTATACGTACTTCATCAACTTTTGGAATAATTAATCAACCAAAGGTTTTGGCATATATGTATCTCTTATTCCAGTTTAAGATAATATATAAATTGTTAGTTGTAGCAATTTCATAGAATTCAAACAAACTCAGATTTTTTTTTTTTCCGGGCGTTGATTTAATGGGTCAATAGTAGATATGTATGATTGATAGTATTCTGTGTAAGTTTTTGTCAAAGCTTTTTATTCCAACTTTGAGAAGTTTATCTTCTTCTTAATTTTTTGGATTTTATCATTTTATGTCATTGATCATTTGAGCCGTAAACCAAATCAATCATCATGTTTTATTTAATATATGAGAAACGAGGATAGTACATTTCCTTGTCTGATTCATCCTTGTAATTTTGGATATATATATATATATGTATAAAAACAGTACCTCAATCTTATCTTCCTTTTTCAATATTGTGAATAATATTAAATTATCTTATACACATTGTTGTGTTCTTCTTGTTATCTAATCATATACACAACAGGAAACTAGCGGAGCTTGGGTATCACCGAAGCGGAAAGAAGTGCAAGGAGAAATTTGAGAACGTTTACAAGTACCACAAGAGAACCAAAGAGAGCAGAAGTGTGAAAGCAGAAGGAAAAACAAAGACCTATAAGTTTTTTGATCAACTACAAGCACTGGAAACCCGGTTCACACTCCCTCCTCATTCACAGTCTCACCCACCAAAACCACAGCCTTCTAATTTGGCCAAAACAAATACATACACATCAATGCCCTTGCAATTCACAAGGCCTACTGAATATTCATTAACAACCATCTCTTATATTACCGACATCACTACCACCACTACCACTACCGCTACTCCAACGGTTCCACTTCCCTCTTCAAATCCTCCATTACCAAACACGAATCTTTTCACGGCCACTACCTCCACGTCTTCGTCCACCGCCTCCGATGAAGACTTGGAAGAGAGGTACAGGAATAAGAGGAAGTGGAAGGACTACTTCAGGAGGTTGACGAGGCAGGTGTTGGCCAGGCAGGATGAGATGCAGAAGAGGTTCTTGGAAGCCATAGACAAGCGCGAGCGTGAGCGTGTGGCGCAGCAGGAGGCTTGGAAGATGCAAGAGATGGCCAGGATCAACCGAGAGCATGAGATTCTCGTCCAAGAAAGATCCACGGCCGCCGCAAAGGACGCAGCCATCATTGCTTTTTTGCAGAAGTTGTCCGGCGGGGGGGCGCAGCAACCACCGCGATACCCACAACCCACATCGCAATTGCAATCACAACAGCAGCAACCACAATTGGAGATGATGCCGAATAACAATTACAAGAAGTTTGATAAGGAGAAAATGAATAATAACCACAGTAATAGTAGTAATGGTGGTGGTGGAGCGGATGCGAGTTCTTCTTCTAGGTGGCCGAAGGCGGAGATTCATGCATTGATAAGGCTAAGAACGAGTCTGGACGCCAAGTATCTAGACAACGGACCTAAGGCTCAGCTGTGGGCGGAAATATCAAGTGGAATGCAGAGGCTTGGGTACAACAGGAGCGCCAAGAGGTGCAAGGAGAAGTGGGAGAACATCAACAAGTATTTCAAGAAAATAAAGGAAAGTAACAAGCAAAGGCGTGAGGATAGCAAGACTTGTCCCTATTTCGATGAGCTCGATGCTCTCTACAAGGAAAAGAGAAAAACCCATAATAACCCCTTTGGTTCCTTTCACTGTGCTCTGAAGCCAAATTTCGACGATCAGATAAATAATATGGAGCCACTGATGGTGCAACCGGAGCAGCAATGGAGGCCTCCTAGTACTACTCAGTATGAGCAGCAGCAACAGCAAATGGAAAAAGAAGAAGAAGAAGAAGAAGATGATGATGATGATGATGATGGTGAAGAAGATGGAGGTAGTGTGGAAGAAGATGACGGAGGAGGTGGAGCTTATGAGATTAAAAATGCTGACACATAAACTTTCTTAGGTGGACACCGTTGAATGACACAAGATAAGGACGTTTCTGATTGGAGGGGGAGTGATCATTCGATTTTATGCTTTTCTTTGGGATTAGATTATCAGATCATGTGTCACTGAACTTTGTCGAAAGTAAATAGTTCATTAAAGCCATACCCACACCACAAGCACCGAGTCAAAAAAGAAGATTCAATTTTTTTTAATTTTGTAAAAATAATTTATCTCCAATCGGGTTTCGAAATCAGATCCTTACTTCCTAGAGTACACGACTGCAATGCCACATTGACCTTGGCTAATTGATGGAAGATTCAATATTCTTTAACTATGAATGTTCCATATCTGAGGCTGCAGATCATGCTATATATCTGAGAAAATAACTTTTGTGATGATGGGCCAGAATAAAAGGCGATAATTGGAGTTATGGATCAGATTCTGGCCGCTATGAACTGGGTTCATAGATTTAAGATCATTAACAAAAAATAGCAGTGATCACAGGTGCCAGCAAAGCAGCTATAGTACAGGGAGCACATTTTGGTTTTAGACTGGTAAATAATTATGTGTAGAAGTGTATGTAAAATGATTGAAAGAGGTCTCCATCGGATATATAATAAAATTGAAGTCACATCCGAGTCTTGTAAATTCAAGTTGATAAAGAGTATAGGTCCTTTAAATTCTAAATTTTAATGAAATGTAACGTGTAAAGAGAAGAAAAAAATTTTTAATCTATTCATTGTAAGTTTTTAATTTATTTATTTTTATTATTTTTTTCTTTTTTTACGTTTTATCAGTTCATTAAAATTTACATTTTAAAAGATGTATAGTCGTTGATAAAAGAGTGGAGCTCTCACGGAACTCCTCAATTTGTATTTTGATTTTTTACTGTTCTTAGAAGTGTTATTATAATTGTTAAATTAAGAGAGAAAAAAGAAGATTTGGGTAAGAGTACAAGGATATGATATGATTTTTACAATAGGATATTACATAAATGAATTTTTTATAAATTTTTTGTTAAGTTATTCTTTTACTTTATATACTTTTCCCTAATTTTTAACCTAGTCTATATAATTTAAAGATTTGTAATTAATTTTTTATAATTTTAAAATTTTTTCAATTCAGTTCTTATTTTTTAAGAATTGTCAAAACAAGTCATAATCTTGAAGTACCAATTTAGTGTGGCAAATGGACAGGTTTCGGATACCACAATTTGGTAATGGCCAAAAATGAGCTTGCCAAAGTAATTGAATATAAATAATATCAATATTTATGGAAATTTTATGAACTATAATAATATTTTACTTTTACGATGAAAAAAATAAATAAATAATTAGTTTAAAATAAAGATAATACTAATTTTAAAAATAAATATACTAATTTAAACATGTAACATTTTATTTTTATAATAATAAATTGAACTATTATTTTTATTTGTTTGCTAAATTATAAAAAATAAAAAAATAAATATTTTTTTTATTTTTTATTAAAATATAATTTCAAAATATAAAAATACTTAAAAAATTTTGGTCATAGTTTAGACCATTTAGTCCATTAACTAAAAGGCTAAAATGCACAGGATTTCCTTGTATTTTAGCATGTGTACATATAACTCTCTTATACCTTCAAAATGTTACATGAAACTCATTTTCGTCTAATTTTTTATCAAAAAATTAATGACAATGAATACATTAGCTTATAGGATGTAAGGTTTGAGGAAATAATTAAAAGATAATAGAGGTATTTTTGTTTTTTCACCATTAAAACATTAATTTCTTGTCAATATTTTTTTCTTTTCACCTACTATTTTTTAATTATTTGCTCCAACCTGGTATCTTATGAGTTAATGTGTTCATTGCTTTTAGTTTTGGATGAAAAATTGGACAGAAATAGGTTTCATGTAACATTTTGAAAGTATAAAGAGGGTTCTGGGTCACATTTGAAAGTACATAAGAGTTAAGTATATAGGCTAAAGTACAAGAATCCTGTGCATTTTAGCCAAATTAAAATAGACAAACTTGAACTTTAATATTCAAGCCTATGAGTTAACGATGGGTCAATGTGGGGTAGATCTGGTCAGCCTTATTTGAAACTCCAACTTTGCTTAAAATTTTGTTAAATTTTGTTGACATAAGCAACACATATGATGCATCATCTTATCACTCTAAATATGCACCAATAAATTGGCTTATATATATTTAGTTTCAAGATGACATATATTATTAGCTATGTTATCAAATTATTTGAGTACAAATTTTTAGAATATAAGAACTAAATTGAAAAGAGAGTGAAAAATATAGGGAGCAAAAATGTAACTTAACCTACTTTTTTTAATATGTATTAGACTTCTATTCAAAACTATAATATGCAAATATCTAAAATATTTTACTCAAGTCTAAGTCTAATATTATTCCACAACTAGAAAAAATGTAATTAATGATGAATTTTTGTGATGTACAACGTACAATCACTAATTCAATAAATTAGTGACGAATTTATGTCAGAGGTAAATTTTTATTATTTTTAAAAGAATTCCATTTTTTATAATGTACATGTGCCTCAATAAACTTTTTTCACTAATATTTAGATCTTCTATAAAAAGCTTGTCACTATGTCATTTGTAACACCCGCTCCAAATAACTTGCATTTTATAATGGTATTATTATTATTATTATTATTATTAATTATGTGGTGATAAGGAGGGTTCATTAAAAAGATAGAATGGACATTTTCATTAAGATGGAGTCACTTTTACCATGAAAAGAGTGAAACTAGAAAATTTGGTAAAGAATGGCAAAATAGTAATTTTACCATGAAAGGGAAAATTAATTTAATTTTCTTATTTCATGAAATCACATTAAAGGACTTTCATTATTTTCATTTAAGAGAGAAGAAGAATTTAGTTATGTAAGTGATTATGTGCATTTGATGTCAAAAAGGCAATTTTCCCTGAAAAGGGCAAAATCGTAATTTTTTTTATAAGGGCATATTAGTAATTTTACATAATGGAAAAAATTTAATTTTTACCTTAAATATTCCAAGGAAAATAGAAATTAGAAGTCTTTACCCTTTTATGTTCAAAAGGAGAAAGAACAAGAGTGAAAACAACAACATTGGCATAAAGGGCAAAAAGGTAATTTTGTCTTAGGGAAAAAATGGTAATTTTGATAAAAGAAGGGTAAATTAGTAAATTCACAAAAATAAGTTTGATGAAACCTTATTTAAGTAATTTTTGCACATTAGAACCGAAAAGGGTGAAAAATGAAGCTAAAATGGTCATTTGGACTTAAATGGCAAAATGGTAATTTCCTTAGGGGCATATTTGCAATTTTCTAAAAAGATGAAGGACCATTCTGAAATTTCAAAATTCTGATGAATTTTGATTGAAATAGCTGCCGAACGCAATTAGGAAATAAATTGATCTAGGAATTAGGATAATCGGACTTAGAATCATAAAATGGATGACGTGAAAAGCTTGAATATTCATTTAAATGTCCAAGGAATTTAATTGGCTTGAAAATCGAGATTTTGTGAAGTTCTGAATTAGTTCAGAGCAACAGGAGACCAGGTAGGATGATTTACGCTTCCAGAGTTTTAAATTTGACCTAGTGAATACCTAAACAATTAGATTTAATTACATGAATTTTCGTGTTGCTTTCGATGGACTAAATTGCATGCCTGTGTGCTAGATATCCTAATTGCATGTTAGATGTTTTGTTTATTGAGTTTAGATGCCCTTAAGATGGATTTACTTAGGGTAGGGTACTTGATAGCCGGTATGGGATGGCCGTTAAGTATCCCGAGTACAGGGAGTTTTTAAATGACATTATTTTTATCATATTTAGCCTGTACTGTGTTAGGGATCATGCGATAAATCAGGATGACCCTAAGAAAGATTTAAGGAGTATAAGGGGGGATAGCCTACACGGGGAAACGTTGTGATTTAGGCGTAATACCCTAGAACCCTGAGGAATAGCCAACCGTGAGCATGTGAGTTTGAATAAACTATATGAGGATGAGAATTGGCGTATGTGCACATGCTAGGGGACGCCCTAGATGTTGATTCTCACCCGGTCCTTGAGTGAGTCACTGGTGTTACGAATCACACTCACAACATAGGCGAGATTCGGGTGATTGGTGTTACGGATCACACCCAACGATAAGAGAGGTAATCTCTAGATGACATGCAATTGGATGGCGATTTAGAATTGGTCACAGAGGACTTGTGGCCTATATGGATTTAGATACACCGGGCATGGAATTTTATCTGATTACGATTACTGATTTTCAAAGAAATAGACTTTTATGATTTTGAGTAATTGCCACAATTTCCATGTGATAAACAATTTTAAAGATAAGGTATTTCACTGATTTCAGGAAATTATTTTCGATGCTCGCACCGCTGAGTATTCAACCAGATTTTGAATTATATTTGAAATGTAAATTATTCTACTGGGATTTTATATCTCACCAGGTTGTTTACTCAGATGAACAGGGATAGGGACAGGGACCTAGACGTTGGCTGGATGATGAATTGATGATAGACAGAAGAAAGGCTTAGTCTAGGCTTGAATTACATTGTATATATTTTGGTGATAATGCTGTATATTGGTCTTCTATCATTTATGTTTTCTGTTGTAATTGGACTGGCTGTATATCTATAAACAGGATAACTGTTGTATTTTGGGATACGCTTGAAATACAGAGGAAACTCTGCCAGATTTTTGGTAGGGTTTACCGCTGTAAACTTGTGAAATTAAGTTGGTATTTCTATGAATGCATGATATGAAGTATATATGGATTTTAGATTTCATTCCAAAGTAACCTATGATGTATGTATGTATAATTAGCATAGCTGCAGGTGAATTAGGGTTGAATGAAATTCGAATGGACAACGGGAAGTCTATTTGGGTTACGCTCAACCAGTAGCGATCCCTTGACGTTCCCACATCAGAAACAACCATTGCAAAGACCCATATGCTTTCGCTAATCAGATAAAGGATTGTGTATGTTGTATTAGGGGGTCATTACAAGAAGTGAGGATATACCTAAGATCGCTTTGAGGACTAGGTATGGGAATTATGAATTTCTTATAATTCCATTTGGTTTGACAAATGCTCCATCTATTTTCATGGATTTATTGAATTGCATCTTTAAACCCTACCTTGACTAGTTCGTCGTAGTGTTCATTGATGACATTCTTGTATATTCTAGAAATACACAGGAGAGTGAACAACACCTTAGGATTGTGTTGCAAGTACTTAGAGAGAAACAGTTGTATGCAAAACTCGAGAAATGTGACTTTTGGTTAGAGAAAGTGAAATTCCTACAGTATGTGATTACCAAGGATGGGGTAATTGTAGATCCAAGTAAGACTGAGGTGGTGGTCCATTAGGAGAGACCTATAATGGTGACTAAAATTCGTAGTTTCCTCAGACTAGCTAATTACTACAGGAGGTTTATCTAAGGATTTTTGCAAATAGCGATGCCAATGAGCAAATTAACCTAGAAAGATGTTCCATTTCTATGGGATTCCAAATGTGAACATAGTTTATAAACCTTGAAGGAAAGGTTAAACACTATGCCTATATAAATTATCCCAAATCCTTTGGAAAGGTTTGAGTTATACTACGATGCATCCAAGAAAGGTCTAGGGTATGTCTTAATGCAAGAGGGGAAGTAGTGGTCTATGCTTCCAAACAATTAAGGCTCCATGAGAGCAATTATCCCACTCACGACTTAGAACTAGTAACAATAGTGTTTGCCTTGAAAATTTAGGGACACTACCTTTATGGGTTTAGGTTTGAGGTATTCAGTGACTATAAAAGTCTCAAGTACCTCTTTGATCAGAAGTAATTAGACATGAGACATAGGAGATGGATGAAATTCATCAAGGATTATAATTTAAAATTGAGATACCATCCAGGTAAAGCTAATGTTGTGGCAGATGCCCTGAGTAGGAAATCCCTCCATATAGCTCAGATGATGGTGAGCGAAATGAGTTTGATAGAGAATTTTAGCAATTTAAGCTTATCCGCGATGATGCTACCAGATAGAATATGCCTAGGTGAATTGTGGATTGAGAGTAACCTTAAAACTCAAATGCTAGAGCCCTAAAAGAAGGATGAATTCTTAAAGTCCCTAAAAGACCCATGGGAATTCCATAAGGAGGCTGATGGGCTACTAACCTTCCAAGATAGGGTTTATGTCTCGAGTCTAAGGGAATTGATGGAGAAAATCTTAGAGGAAGCCTATAGGAGCAACTATACTATTCATCATAGTGCCATTAAGATGTATCAAGATTTAAAGAGAGGATGTTGGTGGCCAAGCATGAAAAAGTACATCGCTAAGTATATTGCTAAGTGCTTAGTGCGTCAGAAGGTGAAGATTGAACATTAAAAACCTGTTGGATTGTTGCAACCTCTCAATATCCCTAAATGAAAATGGATAAGATTTCTATTGACTTGGTGGTAGGTTTGCCCAAGACTCAGTTAGGAAATGCTGCTATTTGGGTGATAGTAGACCAATTAACTAATTTTGCACATTTTCTACCCATTAAGATCAATTTCTCCTTGGACAAATGGAGAAGACTATTCAAACTTTAAAGGATATGCTTACATCATGTGCCTTAGAGCATAAGGGGAGTTAGGACCAAAGCCTAGCATTGATAGAATTCTCATACAATAATAGTTTCCATTCTAGTATAGGGATGACACCATATGAAGCTTTATATAGGAGGAAGTGTAAATCACCTCTGTGTTGGTTTGAGGTAGGGGAAAGATAATTTCTTGGACTAGAGTTGGTACAACAAACGACAAACCAAATCTGAATGATCAGGGATAAGATGGCTAGGGCACAAGATAGGAAAAAGAAGTATGCTGACAAGAGAAGGAGACCACTGGAAATCAATAAGGGGGATTATGTTTTCCTTAGGGTATCGCCTGTCACTAGTATAGGTAGAGCTATTAAGTCTAGAAGGTTAAATCCTAGATTTATTGGGCCATTCCAAAATTTGAGGAGTTTGTCAATCAGCCTACCAAATAGCCTTACCCCTATTCCTATTGAACCTTTATAATGTTTTCCATGTTTTGCAACTTCAAAAATACATCCATGACCCATCGCACATTCTTGATGCTAGCATAGTACAATTGAAATAAAATTTAAATTATCATTTAAAACCTTTAAAAATCATCGGGAATAAGGTCAGACAATTGAGGAACAAGGTTATCTCTTTGGATAGGGTCTTATGAGATCAGTTATCTCCATAAGAGGCAACATGGGAGAAAGAAGAGGACTTGAGAAAGTCTAACCCAAAATTATTCGAATAGGTACGTTCTAATTTCAAGGATGAAATTATTTTAAAGGAAGAGAGAAATGTAACATCTTCTCCTAATATGATTAGGAGATGCTTGTTAGTTGTTAACTTAAGTTTAATTCTTGTGTATGTTGCATTAATTCCATATACTTGCATTAATGTAGGGACTTAGTTGAAAGAAATAAAAGCTAAGTCAAAGTGTGACCAAGGACCCAATTGAAAAGGGAGAGTTCAGCTAGGCTAAAGTCACAAAGTGGCCAAGCACTAGAGTGAAATTAGTAGGAGTTTCTAATTTAGAAACCCTATCCCTAACACACACAATTCACACTTTAGCATTTTCTTAGAGAGAGAAAGAAGGGAAAGTAGAGAGAGAAAGAGGCTAAACTAGGGCAAGAGGAGAGGATAAGCTTTGAAGGGAGGTTGATTAGAGGCTAGGGAATGGTTTTGCAACAAGGGAAGGGTCGTTTTAACACACTATACAAGCACATTTCTTCAAGAAATCCAAGTAGCAACTCAACCTAACCCCATTTCTAAAATGTTTGCTTTTGCTAAAAAATGTTGTCTATGAGTGATTTGAACTATGTTTAGGATTCAAACCTACATTCTATTTGTGTTTAACTTCCATTGGGTGATGCTTGCTGAATGGTTATGTTGGTTTATGCTAGTTTTTATCTATGGTTGGGGTTGAATCTAGTAAACTATGCTAGTTTTCCTTGGATGCATGATGTTTGAGCATAATAGTGAGAATTCTTTAGAGGAAACTGATGTTTTGGCATGGAAACTAAGCTCATATATTTTTAAACTAAAATGGAATGAAATATGGACTGGGTAATTTCAAAAATGTAGTTTTCAGAACTAACGAAAGACGTAAAAGTCAACTAATAGCTTGTATCAGTCGACTTTCGTGTTCCTAAGAAACCTAAAAACACAAACAGAGACTCACCAACTAACCGGTAGCCTTATCAATCAACTATTGAGTCCAAGTTTTCTACATAGCAGTCAATTGGTGACCTCTAACAGTCGACTGCCATGTTCTTAATTTTGCCTAAAAAGCATTCTGTAAACTATCAGTCGACTACTAGCCTTCTAATAGTTGACTGGTAGCCCACTATTTTATGAACCAAGGATTCTAGAGAGCAACTACCCCAGCTAATAGCTCTCAATCAATCCGCTGATAGCCCTCCAACTTATGAAACTTGATTTTTATCAATGATTGAGCTTAGTAATCCTCCATACCACTTTGATTAAGGCTTACAATGTAGCTATACAAGGAAACTACATAATTTTGAGTAACATGCAAGATGTAAGGTCATGTGTCACTAGGATGAGAGGATCCTTGTGATAGTGATACAAAGAGAGTGGAAAAAAAACATAAGAAAGGAATGAGTGAAGTATTCTAAGAATATGCATTGGTGGTAGATAGGCTCATGATTGAGTGACTGATTATCTGTGTAGAACAACCATTAGGTATTCCATGGTCGTGCCATAAATTGGGATGGTTAAACATCCACTTGGACATAGATGATTTTGAAAACATCATGATGGTTGTGAACTTTAAGAGACACATACTTAGAGTTAAGCATAACCATGGACATGAGCCAAATCACCCTAGTATATATGTTAGAGAATAGCATAATGGGAGTGTGATCCATTAGGAAGGGATGGTGATTCCATAGCCTTATGATCTGTAGAAGTAAAGAGGACAGGACCTGTACAGAGGTTTTACAATGATTTTGTGAGTTATTGAGATTGTACTTGGATCCATCTAAGGGACGCCTCAGATAGTACTTATGCAGTAGAATTACTATAGTGGTACAGTGAGTCACTAGGATAGCTCATTCATGTATGTAGTGGTATGTGGAGTTGTTCACCAGGCAGTGCTCCCAATAACTCTTATGATATGTTTGTTCCTCCTGCTTGTATGTTAAATGTAAAGGCATCCGCTACAACATTAGCTTTACCTAGATGGTATCTTAATTCAAAATTATAGTCCTTAATAAATTCTTCTCTGTCTCATGTTTAATTCCTTCTAATCAAAGAGGTACATGAGACTTTTGTGGTCACTGAATACCTCAAACCTAAACCCATAAAGGTAGTGTCTCCAAATTTTCAAGGCAAAAACTATTGCTACTAGTTCTAGTCATTAGTGGGGTAATCACTCTCATGGGGCCTTAGTTGTCTAGAAGCATAGGGCATTACTTTTTCCTCTTACATTAAGATGCACCCTAGACCTTTTTTAGAAGCATCGCAATATAGCTCAAACCTTTCCAAGGTATTTGGGATAATTACTACAAGTGTAGTGGTTAACCTTTCCTTCAAGATTTGGAAACTATGTTCACATTTAGAATCCCACATAAATGGAACATCCTTCTGGGTCAATTTGGTCATTAGCATCGCTACTTGCAAAAACCCTTAGATAAACCTTTTATAGTAATCGGCTAGTCTGAGGAAACTATGGATTTTAGTCACCATTGTAGGTCTCTCCCAATGGACCACCGCTTCAGTCTTACTTGGATCTACTGCTACCCTATCCTTGGTAATCACATGCCCTAGGAAATTCACTTCCTCTAACCAAAACTCACACTTCTCAAGCTTGGCATACATCTATTTCTCTCTAAGCACTTGCAACACAATCCTAAGGTGTTGTTCATGTTCTAATCTATTCTAGAATATACAAGAATGGCATTAATGAACACTACCACGAACTAGTCAAGGTAAGGTATAAAGATGCGATTCATGTAATCCATGAAAATAGATGGAGCATTTGTCAAACCAAATGGCATTATAAGAAATTCATAATGCCTATACCTAGTCCTAAAGGTAGTCTTAGGTATATCCTCACTTCTCATTATGATTTGATGGTACCCCAACCCCAAATTGATCTTAGTAAACACAACTGCTCCTCTTAGTTGATCTAACAGGTCATTGATCTTAGGGAGGGGACATTTGTTTTTCACTGTCACTTTATTCAGTTGCCTATAGTCTATGAAAATTATCATACTTCCATCCTTTTTCTTCACAAATAACACTGGTTTTCCCATGATGAAGCACTGGGCCTCATGAATTACTTTTCTATGAGGTCTTTATTTGCATTTTCAACTCACTTAGTTAAAAGGGAGACATCCTGTAAGGTGCTATAGAGATTGGTCCCACTCTAAGAACTAATTCTATAGAGAATTCTACTTCTCTCTTGGGTGGGAGACTAGAGATCTCCTCGTGAAAGACATTAGGGAACTCTCTAGCTATAGGGATACTATCAAGATTATGATGACTCTCAACCTCAGAAGAATATAGGAAATATAATTTTTGGATCTTTTCCTCACCCTTAGTCACAGGTATAGTGTCTGATGTGTCTTATTTTATATATATTTGCTTGAAGTTTTTTATCCATTTTTTGAACATTTTATGTAATTTTATTCTAAAAATCACCTAATCTTGCATAATTTTCATTTTTAGGAATTTTATCAAGTCATTATCAAGAAGCAAAGTAATTTTGGACCTTGATAGCCTTCAGAACACCTAAAATGGGCCATTTAGGCTAATTTTTGTTATTGGCCCAAGCTTAATAGGCCTTTAGGGCATGACCTAAGAGAGAGTAGCGTGTATTAGGTGAGAAAGAAGGGAGAGCCACAAGAAATTTTGGAGAAAAGAGGATTGGAATAGTGAAAAAAAGGTATACCCTAACAGACTTAGTGCATCACGTGAAAGGAGAGGACCCGAGGCTTGAGGCTTGAAACAGAGCGTTTAACAGGATGTTTACGGTGGCGTGACTTCACTTCGACAACAAGGGATAATGGGTGAGCCACCACCGCTGTGCATAGAAGCTGGAAAGCATCAGATTCATGAGAGAAGAAGAGCGATCCGAGAGTAAGACCCATCCACATCACGGCTATCTATGGCATTTTTCGGCCGATCCACCACTAGTAACCATCCCTACAACCTTCGGCGGCTCATCCGCCACCTTCCCCCAGCTCACCGCCCATCGTAATGCCTTGGATCGTGAGATCCGTGATGGACTCGAGACCATAATCTATCCGCGTTTGGAGCTATTTTTGACGTCATCCATCCGATTTGTCACCAAAAATTGCCCCTTCATTGCTCGGCGCCACACCTGCTACCTTTCGCCTCAGCTTTGGCTGCCGTTGCAACCATTTTTTGTTAGGTACCCAAGATTTGTGACCTAGGACCCATTTTGTGACCTGTGACTAGTGGAGCTTTTGGATAGATTTGAAGTTGATTTCTTTGGTGAATTTTTGGTAGTTTTTCGATGACATTCGAATTGTTTTCTAGAGGCCAATCCGTGCAGTTACTGTTGGGCATTTGAAAAGATAGGGGTATGCATAATTTTTACTACTTTTAATCTCTTATATGATTGATTGTTTGATGGATTATCTGATGGAATTGCCTGTAAATATATGTGGCTAAATTTGTAAACTCCATTGGGTTTTCTAACTGCGTTGGTATTCTGTTTTAATTTGTATGGATATTGATTCTGATGTTATGATCTTCTTTGCGATTATGCATGTATTGTTTAGCCTTTCATTATGAGATGTCGTTGTGAATGCTAATTAGATTTCTTTTTGAGATTAAGAGATGATAATTGAAATTGGAATCTAATCACAGAGAATAGTTAATTTTCACTTAGAGATGAAGTTAATTAATTGCTAGATTAAGGAGTTGATATTCTTAATAGTGGTGAATTAGAATGATAAGGCTAATCTAAAATCAATCATTAGGAAGAGATTCCAATGGTAGATTCTTAGATTTAGAAATTTAATTGTCTCGAGAGGGAAATTGAATTTAACTTAGAATTCACTCATAGGTAGCATCATTAGATTCAATAGACCATATCCTTTATGTGTTTGTCAACTAGTATAGGTCCCCAATGAGTTTACTTTTCTTGCATCGGTATATTCTCTTTCTTTCCTTCTCGTTGGTAGTTTATTACACTTTGACCTATAGGCTAGATAACAGAGAATAAGTAGTAACTCTGGGTTTTCCCATTCTCGTGGGATATGACCTTGATACTCACCATTACACTAAACTACATCAATAGGTTCACTGCCTTAGGTGTAGTTGCATTGGTAGAAGCAAAGCACACATCAAGTTTTTGGCACCATTGGCGGGGAAATTTTGTGAAAAATAGAGTGAAATTTCTATTTGTTACTTTAGTCACTTTTATTTGTTCTATTTTTTTGTTTTTGTTATTAGTTTTTATTTGTTTTGTTTTAATTTTTGTTTTGTTTTATTACTCTTTGATCTAGTTGTTGGGCTATTTCACTGTTGTTAGATTCAAGTAGTTTATGACCAGAAGTTCCAATCTTATACCTGTAAACCCTCTGTCTGATCCAAAATGATTGTTGTGGACTTATGCATACAATTGTCAGGAGGAGGTGCTAGTTGAGGTATTGGAGGATGGGCCAGTTGAGATCCCTGATCCTACACCACCAAAGATGGCTGCTGCAAATAACAATGATAATGCTAATTGAACGATGTACGAGTTTGCTAGACCTTCATTGGAAGGGACATAGACATGCATTACTTAGCCTATAATAATAGGTAACAATTTTGAGATCAAGCCAAATGTGATCCAGATGGTGTAGCAAACTATAAAATTTGGAGGGATGCCCATTGAAGACCCTAATGCTCACTTAGCCAACTTTTTGGAGATATATGACACTTTCAAGATTAATGGAACTATTGATGATTCCATTCAACTTAGATTGTTTCCATTTTCCTTGAGAGACAGAGCAAAGAGATAGTTGCAAGCCCTACCACCTAACTCCATCAATACTTGGGATACTTTGGTTGAAAAGTTTTTGTACAAATATTTTCCACTAGCTAAGACTAAAAAAAATGTGTAACGACATTTCTTCTTTTGTATAGATGGCTAATGAGAGTATGTATGATGCATAGGAGAGGTACAAAGACTTGCTGAGGTGTTGCCTACATCATGGATTGCTTGTGTAGATGTAAGTGCAAACTTTTTACAGTGGTTTAAATACAGCCACAGGTGCAGGGGGTGCATTAAACAATAAAACCCCTGAACAGGCATAGAATTTAATAAAGGAAATGGCTATGAACAACTATCAGTGGCAATCCTCAAGGGATAGGCTAGGATGACATGGAGTGGTCAACTAGTCAGACTCTATATCAACCTTGGCAGCTTAAGTAGAGCTTCGGGCTAAGAAGATCGACCAAATCTAGATGCTAGTATAGGCAGCACAGTCAAGATGCGAGTTTTATGGTGGACCGCATTATGGTGTCAATTGTAATGCGGGAGGTATGTTTGCTAACCCCTCTTCTTCATTTTCTTCTCACAGTGGTTCTTCTGATTTTGAACAAGTAGATTATATGGGGAACACTCCAAGACAACAGAATAATCCATACAACAACATGTACAACCTTGGGTGGAAGAATCATCCAAATTTTGGATGGAGAAACAATAATAACCAGGATCTACTAGGTTTTTAGCAATTGCACCAGAAGTAACCCCAACAGCAAGCTGCTCCAAATCAATTTCCTCAAGGGCAGTAGAAGAAGCTCGATCTAGAAGAATTGATCATAAAGTTTGTGTCTACTTCAGAGAGCAAGTTCCAATAGATGAATATAGCCCTTAGAAACTAGCAGGCCTTTATTCAGAACTTGGAGAACCAGATAGGCCAAATTTCTAAGGTGTTGGCTGAGACATAGACATAGACGCTCCCCAACAACACAGAGTCTAATCCAAGGAGCATTGCAAGGCTATTACTGTGAGATTAGGCAAGCAAGTACCTGGTCCTTTACTTTTAAGGACCCAAAGCCTGAGGTAACTAAGCTGGCATAAGTTAAGGCAAGAAGTGCCCTGTAAGAGACTACCAGCCACCCATTCCATACCCTGCTAAACTGAAGCAGGAGAATATTGAATAGCAGTTTGGTAAGTTTTTTGATCTATTTAAACAACTGAGGATTACCTTCCTTTTGTTGAATTCATTTCGCAGATGCCTTGCTATGCGAAGTTCTTAAAGGATGAGCAACAAGAGGAAATTAAAGGATTTAGGGCTGGTGACACTGAATGAGGAGTGCTCAGCAATCTTACAAAACAAGCTACCTGTTAAGTGTAACACCCCTTATCATAACTTAACAATGTCATAACGCTTATTTAGATAAGTGGTTACATTAATTCTAGTATTTGATTACCTTTACTTCTCCTAAGCATCCAATCCATCATAAATTTGTTATGCAATTAGGTTTGGGTTCTTTTGCTCAGGTAATGTGCTTTGGCACAGCAGAATATAAAATATTGAATAATACAATAGAATATATAAAAACTTTTCTAATATACATACATTATACAACTGTTTAGTACATCATTTGGTATACATACACTGAGATAGATGAAGTACCCATCCATAAGGAGTAAGGAGACAACAAGTCTGCCACTCATACTCTTTTACAAAATACCGCGAGTGAATAGGTCCTTCACATATCCCTATACATGTGCCCTTTTCTCTTTCTATATACAGCCAAAAATATCAGCCCTAATTTGAACCCTAAAAAAAAATTAAGAATTAGGACTCTAAAAGGTCGGGCTATAACTATATATTTACGTACTCATTTATTCTATAGGAAATTCAAAAACAGTGATAACATACACATTCTTGATAATAGTGAAAACTCCTAAGAAAGGAATTTCCACCGTGTCTAACTCCACCTCGATTACCATGCAATATCTAACCATCTGATACATATCAGTTCAGTAATGAGAAATACATTACCAATAGATAAACAACCAGTTTATTTTAAAATAACTAACATATACTACTGTAATAATACAAAAAACACTCTACATGCGGCTAATTTTCAAAACTATTCTCATATAGATACTTGGATATGAAATATCATGAAAACATATGTGGATGTAGCTATAGAAATGAAATACACATTCAATTAGGTCATTCAAGGAATAGGCTACAAGCATTCAATGCTTACATGCCATAATCATAATCACATAAATCACGTTCATGCAATACATACATAACATTTCATAATTACTAAATTCTAGGAAGGTATACATGAAATCATTCCTTCCTACTTAACTCTGCTCTTTGGAGGTATACACAAGATCATTCCTCCCACATTTCAATTTATTGGGGTTTACATCAGATCATTCCCTTTAGGGCACTTCCCTGGAAGGTATACCTTAGATCATTCCTTCACAAGCTTTTAATCTCAGGAGATATTCACCAGATCATTCCTCCTCATTTAATTCCTTGGGAGTATACATCAGATCATTCCCCACAAGGAAGCTTTAACCTTGTCTTTCACAATTACATTAAGCATTCTTTGCCATTCAATCACTTTTGCATAAATTTCAACATTTCACTATTTATAGCAAAATGCATGCTATTATTCATTCATTCTTGACCCTTGCATCTTTGGTCTCTCTTCCCTTAACATAGGCCATTTAGATGGCACTTTAGGCTATTTCCAACTCATTCATAAATCTAGCCACTCTAGAGAAAATTTCATATAGTATTCAGCCAAGGTAGAATGAACATGAATACTTTGTATTTCTAACCCTTTTGGCACATTTCTAGCCTTACTCTCATTAATGGAACATCATGGTGACAATTCCCATAATTATGCCTAACACTTTCTCACACCTAAAAATTAGGTAAGTGTACTTTAGACCATTCTTTTTCATACTTTTCTAGCTTATTTTTCATGCCAAACATAATCACACATCTAATATCACAATTTCACATTTTTATGCACACTTTTAAGGTGAACAAGTAAGACTTTAAATTGGCAACATTGCTTGAAACATAAATTTCCATAATTTTCTCTCTCCTCCTTTCTTGGAACTAAACTTATATGGTTTCTAAATCATTTTCAAGAGCAAATTCAGCACCATTTATATGCATCCATTCGGCCAAGGTGACTAAAGCACATTTGCTTGGCTACTTGTGAAGCTAGACAATGAGAAAAGTACCTAAATGCAAATCTAATTAGACTTTCTCTCTCTTACCATTTTCTAGTACTTTCTCTCACTCTTTCTAACATAAAATTTGGCCAAAAATTCAGCACTCTTATAACCCTAGTAATTCGGCCAAGGTGGGAAAATAAGCAAAAATGGAGTTGTTTCATCACCTTGCTTGCAATACAACAATATCCATGCAAAATCCATGCAAAAATACCATTTTCTCACTCTAACAACCACAAACTCAGCCTTGACACCACTTAGGGTTTAATAAAATCAAGTTTCATCCATGCAAATTCACCATTTCATGAGTTTCCATGCTTTCTTACATATCTATAATCATAACCACAAGTTATTTCCAACATATCTCATATCCAAGCATACAAATCCACCATACACATGTAGAGAGAGAAATTGCCATCATGCTTACAAGTTTGAAAAGACCATAAACATACCATAAAACATGAAATTAATGGCATAGGATTGTTTATCTACCTTGAAAAGCTAATAGATGTGTGATTTACTTGTTGATTTGGTGGAAGATGCAATTCGGCCACTTCTCCTTCTTCTCCACCTTTCACGACATTTCTAGTAATTAGGAGAAGAAATAGGCTGAATTAAAGTTTGACTTATTTACAAAAATGTCACTCTTGCTAATTTTTCAATTTCATCCTTTTTCTTTTCTTTTTTAACAATGACATTGTCTCTCCTTGCCATTGTAATTTTATGCAACTTCCATAGGCTTGGACTATTCTGCCTTTCCAGAAATTTGAAATTGCCTAGTGGTCCCTCAAATTTTTAGAAATTGCATTTTAGTCCCTAAGAAAAGTGTCTTTTTGCCATTAAGTCCAAATTGGCCATTTTTGCTCCCTTTTTCATTTTTTTTGGTTTCAAGGAGTGAAATTACTTAAATAAAATTTTATAAGGCTCATTTCCATGAATTTACTAATTTACTTCTATTTTTGGCAAAATTACCTTTTTGCCCCTTTATGTTAAAACTATCATTTCACTCTCTTACTTTCTTCTTTTGATCAAGAATGAGTAAGGATTTCTAATTCCCACCTTCATAGAATATTTAGGGTAAAAACTAAATTTTTCTCACCTCCTATAAGATTGCTATCATACTCATAGTGTGAAATTACAATTTTATCCTTTTTAGGGAAAATTGTCTTTCAACATCAATGTAAGTAATTTCTTGCATAACTAGATTCTCCTTCTCTCTTAAATGAAAATAATTAGAGTCCTTTAACATAACTTCATGAAATAAAAGAATTAAACTAATTATTCATTTCATGATAAAATTACCATTTTACCCTTCCTTACCAAATTTCCAACTTCATTCTTTCATCACAAAAGTGATTATATAATGATAAAAATGTTCATTCTAACTCCTTAATAAATCATCCTTAACCCTTCACAATTAATGTTAACAATGATAATAACAAAAACGTCATCATAAGATACAAGTGTTAGGAGCGGATGTTACATTAAGAGGCATGATCCAGGGAGTTTTACTGTACCTTGTGTAATTGGTGAACTATTTGTTATGGATGCTCTAGCTGATCTAGGAGCTAGCATAAATTTGATGCCTGCTAGCTTGTTTGATAAAATAGGATTGAGTGAACCAAAGCCAACTAGGATGAATATACAATTGGCTAATAGAACTGTTAAATATCCTAGAGGTATAGTTGAAGATGTACTTGTAAAGGTTGATGAATTCATCTTTCCTGTTGATTTTGTTGTGATGGATATAGAGGGTGAGAGTAGCATAACCTTGATTCTAGGTAGGCCTCTCCTTGCAACATTTAGGGCTATTATAGATGTCTATGATGGGAAGTTAAAACTTAGAGTAAGAGATGAAATTGTTACTTTTGACTTAGCTACCTCTAAGAGACAATCTTTAGATCATGATGATACTGTATATTTTGTGGATGTCTTAGATGATGCGATTGAGTCTGAATTGTAGGAATTCTTACTTGTTAATCCTTTATAGGTGGCATTACAAGAAGATGAGGATGAGTTGTCTAACAAGCAAGTGTTGGAACAACTAACTCATTTGCTGGCTATCGAGCCCAGCAACTCTACTGACCCTTTTGTTTCTCTTGACAGGTCAGAGGTTCAGAAGGTGAAACCTTCAATTGAGGATCCCCCTAGTCTTGGAATTGAAGGAATTATAGCAGTTGACTTGACACCTGAGAAGAGGGAGATGACTTTAACCTCTCTCAGGAAATACCCTAAGGCTTTCACTTACAAGATGGCAGACATTCCTGGGATTAATCCTAGCTATTGTTCACACAAGATCATGATAGAGGATGGCTATAGGCCAGTGGTACATGTAACAACCCTTATCTTACCTTAACAATGTCATATAACATGTTCAGATAAGTGGTTACATTATTCTTAGGCTTTTATCTTGTTGATTTTCCCGAGCATGTAATCCATCGATAATTTAAGGTATAATTAGGTTTGGGTCCTTTTACTCAGGTAAACATACTTTTGCATAGCGAAAATAAAATTTCATACATCACAATGAAATTTATAAAAACTTTCATATCATATATGATGACTGTTTGTTACATCATTCAGTATACATATACTGAGATATATGAAGTACCTATCCATAAGGAGTAAGCAGATAACAAGCCTGTCAGTCAAAATCCTTTTACAAAATACTAAGGATGAAAACGTTCTTCATATATCCTTTCCCCTGTAATTACCCTTTTTCCCTTTTCTATATACAGCCAAAAAATAACAGTCCTAATTCTAACCCGAAAAGAACATATAAAATCAAGACCAAAAAGAAGGGCTACATAGACATAACTAAAGTGCCCCATTTACTCTGGGGGAAGTTCTATAATAGATATAATATATATATCTTTCAATATGGTGAAAGTCCCTAAGAAGGGGACTTTCACTATTGCTATCTTGATCTCCAGGATCAGACAATATCTAGGCATGTGATACATATCAGTACAATAATGAGAAATATATTCCAGTAGCTAAACAAACCATTTCTTTAAAATAGCTGATACGTACCACTGTACTAATACAAAAAGGATTTCTACATTCTATTCAGTTCCAAAATTCTTTAAATATAGTTCTACAGGTATGTTATATGTGAAACATGTGTGTATGCATCTATGAACATGGGATATGCAGCATGGGATCACATTAATGAAATATATGGTAAGATTTCAATGTTTAAATACATTAACAATTCACACTTACCACATTCATGCATTATAAATGATCATAATATCTCCTCAATGATTTATTTTTTGGAGTTATACACCAGATCATTCCTCCTTAAAGCTTAATTCCTTGGGAGTATACACCAAATAATTCCCTACAAGGTTTTAATTCTTTGAGCTATACACCAGATCATTCCTCCTTACAGTTAAATCCCTTATGACTATACACTAGATAATTCCCCACAAGGTTTTTATTCTTTGACAATTGCAGCTAGCATTTCAAAGCCATTCAATCATATTCACATAACTTTGAGCATATTTTCATCAATGGTAAAAATGCATTCAACATACCATTTACATTTAATCATCTCATCATTTTTCCCTTTTCTCTTTGCTTAGGCTATTTTATAATGCACCTTAGGCTGCTTTCCATTAACATATAAATTTAGCCATTCAAGGGAAAATGCCTATAGCATTCAGCCAAAGCAAGAAAAGCATGATGGATTGGCATTTCTAACCCATTTCGTTCATTCCCAGCATTATTTCTACTATTTAGACATTATGGTAACAATTTCCATAATTATGCATAATACTTTCTCACACCTCAAAATTAGGCAAGTGCACTTTGAACCTTCCTTTTTCATACTTTTCTAGCTCATTTTTCATGCCTAATGTTACCATGCACATAATTTTACAACTTCACATTTTTAAGCACACTTTTAAGGTGAAGTGGTAAAACATTAAAATGATTCATTTGCTAGAAACATAAAAATACCATAACTTTCTCTCTCCTCCTTTCTTATAACTAAACTTATAAGGTTTTCTAACCATTTTCCAAGGAAATTTCAGCACCATTTACATGGATCCATTCGGCTAAGATGGGTAAGTCACACTTTTTTGGTTAATGGTGAAGTTAGAAAATGGGAAAAAGTGGCAAGACATTATCCTAACCAAGTTTTCTCTCTCTTACCATTTTATAGCAAGTTCTCTCACTACTTTTAGACATATTTTCAAGCAAATTTCAGCACCTTCACCATGACAACCATTTGGCCAAAGGGAAAAAACATGGAAATGAAGTGTTTTCACCTTTTTTCTTGCGAGACAATCATAAACAAATAGATCTCATGCAAAATCACCATTTTCTCACTCTAATACACAACATTTCAGCCATGGAAAAAATTAGGGTTTTTCAAGAGTTAGGTTCCAATCTTGAGAAATTTCGATCTCTTAGGTTATCAAGCATTCAACATATCTATAGCCATAAACACAACAAGATTTCATCATATACAAAACTCATTCAAGTAAATCTTCCATAAGAATGTAGAGAGAGAAAACTCATCCTTCTTACAAGTTTAAGAACACTTTAATCACACCATAAAACAAGAAAAGAATGCGTTGGGCATGTTTAGCTACCTTAAAAAATGCAAGATTAGTGAAATTTGCAAGTTATTTTGCCTTGAAATCCTTCTTCTCCAAGCCTAGGAATGCTTTCGGCCAGCACCTGTTCTCCCTCACTTCTTTAACTTCTTCTTCTGCTAAAGGAAGAAGAAGACTTAAATTAGGGTTTTGGTGAAATTACCAAAATGCCCTTGGTGTGAAATGACCCATTTACCCTTACTACTTCTCCTTTTCAATAATGGCATCCATTCTCCCTAGGAATGTAATTTTGTGGAACTTCTATGGGCTAGGACATTTCTGCCCTTAAGAATTTTGAAATTCTAGAATTGCCCCTCATCTTTTTGGAAAATTACCAATATGTTCCTAAAGAAATTATAATTTTACCCTTTTATGTCCAAATGGTCATTTTAACCCTATTTTTCACCCTTTTTGAATTTAATGGGCAAAAATCACTTAAATAAAGTTTCATAAAACTTATTTTTGTGAAATTACTAATTTACCCTTATTTTGACAAAATTACCATTTTGCCCTTTATGCTAATACCATGATATTCGCCCTTATTCTTTCTCCTTTTGAAAATAAATTGGTAAAGACTTCTAAATTTGATTTCCATGGAGTATTTTGGTAAAAATTAAAATCTTTCTACCTGATGTAAAATTATTAATATGCCCTTAGGGTAAAATTATGATTTTGTCCTTTTCAGGAAAAATTATCATTTTGCCATCAAAGTGGGCATAATCACTTCCCAAACTAGATTTTTCTTCTCTCTTAAATGAAAATAATGAGAGTCCTTAAATATAATTTCATGAAATAGGAGAATAAAAATTTATTTCCTCTTTATGGTAAAATTACTATTTTACCCTTCCTTAAAAAATTTCCAATTTTGACCCCTTTATGGCAAAAATGATCCTATCTTGATGAAAATGTCCATTCTATCTCTTTGATGAACCATCCTTAGCACCACATAAATAATAATAATAATAATAATAATAATAATAATAATAATAATAATAGTAACAATGCCATTATAAAATGCAAAGTATAAGGGGTGGGTATTACATTTCTCCCCTGCTTTTAAATAATTTCATCCTCGAAATTTATACACAACTCATGTGAATAGCTCTGGATAAGTTCTACTCATGTCTCCCTCCTTCTCCCAGGTAGCTTCTGTAACGCCCTTATCTAGTATTACAATTCCTTCGATGTAAACAGATAAGTTTAGTATATTATTCTTATCCTTTTATTTACAACGTCTGAGAATTTATACTATTAGGTTTTATTAAAGTGGATTAGGTTCGGGTTCTTTTGCTCAGATCAAGTCTCATATGCACAGTAGAAATAAAATAGCATACATCACAGTGGAATTTAAAACTTTCATATAATACAAATAATAAATGTCTATTACAATCTTTGTAATCATGTTCCAAGATATATGAAGTACCCGTCCATAGGAAGTCAGGAGACAATAAGCCTGTCACTCAAACTCCCTTTGAAATGATAAAGATGGACTGATCCTCTACATATCCTTTCCCCAATAATTTCCCGTATCCCTTTCATATCCACAGCCAAAATAATAGTCCTAATCCTAGCCCAAAAATATGTCTAGAATCAGGACCCAAAATAAGGAATTACAAAAAGGATTTTGACAAGAAGAACTCCTATCCTTCCTGGCACTGCTAGGCGTTCGTATCTGATACATATTAGCATATACATGAGAAACATGGGTTTCCCAGTAGCTTAACAATTCATCATTTAAAAATCTACTAATATGTACTAGGGTGCAAGCACCAAAACGTTCTTTCTACATTCTAGGCATTTAAAACATATTTCATATATCCATATATATTGAATAGTAAGCATTGCATAATGATTCAAAAAGTAAATGCGATAGAAATAAATGTTTTCATTTCAAATACAACATCATTTCATGGAATCATATATGTGTATAACTGAAATGAATAATAATCATTTTTAGGTTTCATTCTTAAAACTTACCATGCCTTAAAGTGTGAAACAACTTTGGTCACACTTCTAAGATTGTGGACACTTGGCCACCTTTACAAATCTTCATGACAATAGTCATGATTGTGGAGACCTTTCAGCCACAACTTGCTAGGTCACATGTGTGGAGCACCTTCGGCCACACCTCAAGTATGGTGGACACTTGGCCACCTTCACGGAATCTATGCAACACTAGGTCATGAGTGTGGAGCACCTTCAGCCACACCTTAAGTATGGTGGACACTTGGCCACCTTCACGGAATTTGTGTGACACTAGGTCATGAGCGTGGAGCACCTTCGGCCACACCTCACTAGGTTACCTGTGTGGAGTACCTTTGACCACACCTCAAGTATGGTGGACACTTGGACACCTTCACGGAATCTGTGCGACACTAGGTCATGAGTGTGGAGCACCTTCAGCCACACCTCACTAGGTCACACTTTTAACAAAAGACACCATGCATTGAAATTCCTATGGTGTCTTCTTATATTTATATTAGGCAATCATGTCATTGAAAAATTCTTTTATTCTGATCATTTTACTCTCCCTAGCATTTAACCCCTATAAGGCACATTGTCATGCATTCATTATTGCCATAGGGATTCGGCCACCATAAGATACAATAATCAAATTTAGAATCTTTCAAGAAACATTACCATATTTTCTTTCCTTCTCTTAGCTTAAATTGAATTAACATCTCCTTTACCTAATTCCTATTAAAAGATTTCCTACCTTGCTAAGGCCATTTCGGGTTTGGCAAAATGACAAAGAGAATGTCAAATTTTTTGTCACATGCTACTTAGGTTTCTTTTTGTATTGTGATATCCATAACTTAGAACCTTTATTAACCATATAAAATATAGTTTTCCCGGCATTATCTCAAGTTAGGGTTCTCCATTTTGACATGCCACATTTTACTACCCGAATTCCTTTCATGGAATTTACAACATCTATGCTAACACAAAAGAGATATTAACCATGCAAGCACAATATTTCAACCCTTTATTATTCTAGGTTCCTTATGAGGGATGCTAAATTTTCTCTTTAGCCATTACTTTCTTATGAAGAACATATACTTTTCACAACATCACATCCACAACACATCAAATCATCACATAATTCTTAGCCAAGAAACATCCACTTATTTAAGAATGTAGAGAGGAGACTCATGTTCCATACAAGTTTGCTAAATCATGATGCATGTAATCTAAAACATGGAACAAAAGTAAAAGAATTGCTAACCTACCTCAATGATGAAGCAAGGTGGAGTTTTCTTAGCTTCCCTTTTAATTTCTCTTTCTCCTTTGCTCCTTGGCTTCCTTTCTTGATTAACTTCACTCTCCTTCCTCACAAATTTTGTGTGTTCTCAAAACTCACATTGCTCTCTCTCCTTTTGGGGTACATGTCCGTGTGGGTGTGTATTTTCTAAGGTATGAAGTGCTCTCTCTTTTTCTCTTGTCGTGTGGTTGCATGCATGTATGTTACCAAATGCAATTTCAATTCCGTTCCCTTTTATCTATTTGGGTAATGGGGTGCCACATGTGTACTTTCAAGTGCAATTCCCACTGCTTGCAAGTTTGGGAATCCCACTTGAATATGTTGGAGGAAGGAAGAAAGGGAAGTCATTCCATTTCTCACTTACACGCAAGACTTATACGGATTAGCAAGGCTCACACAAGTCCCACGTTTGTACTTTATGCATACATATGATTTTCTTCACGCGGTAGCACCAAGGGAGGAGGAAATTAATTCCTGCAAACCTCCTCCCGCAAGCTAAATATTCATGCATATTTTCTTTTATTTTTTTTTCTTCTTAGTTCACGTGATGCTTAGGTGGTGGCTGCACTTCATTTTTCTTCTTTCCTTAATTATAGTTGTTTAATTGCCATAAGTGTACTTTTAAGTACAACTTACTTTTCTTGCAAGTTTATCTTATCCATTTAGTCATCTCATCTCTTACCTTGGGCTGCACATGTATTTAATGGCATTTTAGCTTCCTTGTACTCTTGCAATTACCCCTTCATCATGCTAAAGGAAAGAAAGAAAGGAAGGTTTACGCAAACTTCATTCTCAAGCAGCTATACAACTCTTTATCCTCAAGCAGCTATACAACTCTTCATCCTCCTTCCTCAAGCATGTTAAGGTAGCATAAGGGAAGGGAAAAAGGAAACTTACACCACATGCCAATGTCCTTCCACGCAAGCTTCACCTGTCATGCAATCTACATGGCTTGGCATTTCTAATTTCATGAAGTTGTGAAACCATTTCCTAGCTTGCTGCATGCATATATATGTATAACTCCACTTCTTGTAGTAATCCACTCTTTCACTCAAGGGTCAATTTCCATGCAAAGCGTACGTGGGTTTTCCCCTCACTTTGAGCATGTTGGAGGCAACACAAGGGGAAGGAAGGGGACTTGTCCCACACGTCTCTTTCCTCTCTTGCACCCTTCTTTCACCGTACCCACACACATGTTCCACTATTAGCAATTTTTCCTTGTCTATTGAATTAAACTCTTCACTCTTTCATTCATTATACACCCACATATATTTAGCCACTTTCTTCTTGTGTATTTTATTTATTTGGTTGGGCAACACCACTCAGTTATCCCAATTTAAATAATGAGAGAGAGAATATGATGCTTATTGGTCAATTAAAAGGGACAAAGGGAAAGAATGTAAGCACCTAAGTTTTAATGTAAACACCTCCCTCACATCCTCGATCAAGGCAATGAAAAGGGATAGATGGGAGTTTAGGAGCAAGGTGTAAGAAGTAGTCAATTTCTTGTTTCCTTCTTACATGCCACGGGCCCTCCCTTACCAAATGCACATATATATAAATATATTTAATGAAAGTTAAACTCTTTTCCCAATTACCTTTGCCGTGTATATATACATATATTTTAAATGCTACATTTCCTCTTTTCCTTTCCCACTTCACGTAAGGCTACACTCTTTCTTCCGAACGCACATGTGTATCTTTATATATATTTCAATACTATACATTCCTTTCACTTCTCAATGGTCCTAACTGTGTGGGTATAGATATATATATATATTTAAAACTCCTTTTTGCTTTTATTTGATTCCCCCAAATTTATGTGCATATATATATCTATTGGATGCTAACCTATTTTCTTTCCTTTCTCCATTTTCTTGCCATGAGGATTTAGCTGTAATTTCCTCTTTCCTTTGGCAATTCAGCTAAATAAATGAAAGAAATAAAAATTAAACCAAGTGCCTCAAGGAATTGAAAGTGTTATCCTTTAGCACATTTATATTAAATATTAAATCACACAAGCAAATTCATCCAATTAACTGAGGAAACATTAATTTAAAACCAATCAAGAGAATATAGGGTGTTACAGCTTCCTGCGGTGATGTTTTATCCCACAAGACCTTTACCAGGGGAATGGTCTTATTCCTCAGGTTCTTGACCTCATACCAATGATTTGTAAAAATTTTGGCTTATATGTCAGATTATCCTTTAATTGTAATGTACTAGCGTTAAGAATGTGTGAGGGGTCAGGAATGTATTTTCTGTGCTAGGATATATGGAAGACATTATGGAGGTTTCACAATGAAGGTGGCAACGCTATCTGGTATGCTGATGGACCAACCCTCTTCAGAATTTGAAAAGGTCCAATGTATCTTGGACTCAGCTTTCTAAACTTCATAGCCCTACCAATACCAGTAGTTGGGGAGGTTTTAAGGAAAATATGGTCTCCCTCCTCAAATTCCAGTGGCCTCCTCCTCTTATCAGCATAACTCTTTTGTTTGTCCTGAGCTTTTGCCATTTTCTCTTTGATCATTTTAATTTGATCAATTTTTTGTTGTACTAACTTGGGTCCTAATTACCTCTCACCTACTTCATAACAACATAATGGGGATCTACACTTCCTCCTATATAAAGCTTTATAGGGTGCCATACCAATGCTAGAGTGGAAACTATTGTTGTAAGAAAATTCAATCAATGGTAGACTACTATCCCAGTTTCCTTTACACTCTAAAACACAAGACCTATGCATATCCTCTAAGGTTTGAATTTTCCTCTCTATCTATCCATCTGTTTAAGGATGATATGTTGTACTGAAATTCAATCTAGTCCCAAAGGCTTCCTGCAAGGCTTTCCAAAATCTAGAGGTAAATCTAGGATCTCTATCTGAGACAATGCTAATGGTTATGCTATGAAGTCTCACTATCTCCTGAATATATAGCTGTGCTAATTTATCCAAGGAGTAGTTAATCTTAATGGGTAGGAAATGAGCAGACTTAGTTAATTTATCCACTATTATCCAAATAGCATCATTTCCTGATTAGGTTCTAGGTAAACCTACCACAAAATTCATTGAAATTTTATCCCACTTCCAATTTGGAATGTTTAATGGCTACAATAACCCAACAGGTTTCTGGTGCTCAATCTTTACCTGTTGGCATACTAGGCACTTAGCTACATGCTCAGCTATTTGCTTCTTCATACTTGGCCACCAAAATCTTTTCTTCAAATCTTGATACATCTTAGTGGCTCCAGGATGAATAGTATATTTACTATGATAAGCTTCCTCTAATATCTTTTCCTTTAATCCACCTACTTTAGGAATATAAATTATATTCTAGAAAGTTACCATTCCATCAACCTCCCTTATGAACTCTATTGAATCCTTTTGAGACTCCAAGAATTCATCACCCTTCTGAGCTTCTAAGATTTGAGCCCTAAGAGTGTTCTCAATTCTCAATTCACTCAAGCAAATTTTGTTAGGTAACACTCGAGTAGAAAAACTCATATTCCTAAATTTCTCTATTAAGCCCATCTCACTTACCATCATCTGAGTTATATGGAGGGACTTCCTACTTAATGCACCTGCCACAATGTTTACCTTACATAGATGGTATTTCAATTCAAAATCATAATCCTTAATGAACTTCATCCATCTCCTTTGCCTCATATTTAATTCCTTCTTATCAAAGAGGTACTTGAGACTTTAATGGTCACTAAATACCTCAAACCTAAACCCATTTAGGAAGTGTCTCCAAATCTTCAAGACAAATACTATGGCTACCAACTCTAGGTCATGGGTAGGATAGTTTCTCTCATGAGGTATTAACTGCCTGGAAGCATAGGCTACTACTCTCTCTCCTTGCATCAGGACACATCATAACCCTTTCTTAGATGCATCATAGTATAATTCAAATTTTTCCAAAGGGTTTGGGATAACTAAAATAGGTGCAGTGCTCAATTTGTCCTTCAGAGTTTGAAAACTTTTCTCACATTTTTTGTCTCACACAAATGGAACATCCTTTTGGGTTATCTTAGTCATTCGCATCGCTATTTTTGAAAACCCTTGGATAAACTGTCTATAGTATCATGCTTAGCCCATAAAACTATGAACTTCTATTACAGTAGTAGGTCTTTCCCAGTTTACTACTGCTTCAATCTTAATAGTATCCATTGACACTCCCTCTTTAGAAATTACATGTCCTAGGAATTTCACTTCCTTTAGCCAAAATTCACACTTCTCTAACTTAGCATACAATTGTTTCTCCCTAAGTATTTATAGTACTACCCTGAGGTGTTGTTCATGCTCCTATCTATTTTTAGAATACAATAATATGTCATCAATAAATACTACTACAAACTGATTGAGGTAGGGTCTAAAGATACGATTCATGTAATCCATAAAAATAGCTGTAGCATTTGTCAGGCCAAAGGGCATCACAAGAAATTCATAGTATCCACACCTAATATTAAAAGTAGTTTTAGGTATGTCCTCCTCTCTCACTCTAATCTGATGGTACCCTAACCTCAAATCAATCTTTGAAAAGGTAGTGGCTCCTCTCAGTTGATCTAACAAGTCATCGATCCTAGGGAGGGGATATTTATTCTTAAAAGTTATTTTATTTAATTGTCTATAATCTATACACATTCTCATACTCCCATCCTTCTTCTTCACAAACAACACCATATCTCCCCACGAAGAAGCACTAGACCTAATGAATTGTTTTTCTAGGAGGTCCTTTATTTGTAATTTCAACTCACTTAGTTCCACAGGAGACATCCTATATGGTGCTATAGAAATTAGTCCTATTCCAAAAATAACTCCATAGAAAATTCTACCTCTCTCTCAGGTGGGAGACTCACAATTTCTTTTGGAAACACATTAGGAAATTCACACACTACAGGTATATCACTTAGTTTCTGTTGGATTTTGGCCTCTGAGGAACATAGAAAACTCATTCTTTGATTTTTCCTCTCAATTCCCCTATTCACTAGTTTAGTATCTATAAAAGTCACATACTTAGCTGAACAGTCCAAAATCACATTGTTAGAAGAGAGCCAATCCATGCCAAGGATAACATCTAGTTTAACCATAGGTAAACATATGAGGTCTGTTATGAAAGTTTTGTTTTCAATCACAATAGAATAGTTCAAACAAGTTAATGTGGTGAACACATGTTTATCAGTAGGTATAGCTATGGAAAGTTCATAGGGTAGGCTGGTTGTTGGCAATTTCAATTTCTGAGCACAATCTAATGAAACAAATGAATGGGTGGCGCCAGAATCATACAATATAATTAAAGGAACATCATTAATAAAACATGTACCTTTCATTAATGGGTCTTGTGGTCTCTTCTAGTTTCTTTAGAGTAGGACAAGTTCTAGAGATGTGTCCCGGCTTTCCACACTTATAGTACACATTTTGTCTCATAAAACATAGCCTATCTCCATAGTTCCTTCCATATTTTGAGCACTTATTCTAAGAAACTGGGGTGTTCATCAGCCTCTTCCTTGTTTAACTTCTAGGAAGATTACTGTCATGGCCCTTGTTGAATCCTGATAGTGTCTTTCTCTTGAAAAATCTAGATTCCTGTTTCCCTTTCTTTAGTGCCATTAGGGACCTGGAGGCTTTGCGGCATTTGTTAACCAGGGTTGGGTAATTCCTAATCTCTTGGGCTACCACCTCATGATACAACTTAGGATCCAAACTTTTTTCTAAATGCATAGCCTTCCATACCCCGTCTGGTCCCCATCTTAGATATGAGGAGAATTTTGATAACTCTTTAAATCAGGATAAATGTTTTTCAAATGGTCGGCCGCCTTGTTTTATTTTCATGAATTCACCCTCCTTGGCATTTATCTCGCTCTAGGGAAAATATTTTTCTAAGAATGTATTCTTAAAATTCTCCTAGGTGATCTAGGTCTCCTGAGCTTCCATCAACTGTCTCATTCCCTTCCATCGGTATTTAGCTCCAATTAATTTAATGGTTGAACTACTCAGATCTTATTTAAATAAAAGATAAAGATAATGTATCGAACCTATCTACTTATATCAGAGTGTTCAATAAGACTAGATAGGGGTGTTACACATTTAGTCATCCTACAATAAATGTGGACACTTAGCCACTTTTGTAAGAATTGTGAACACTTGGTCACATTGTGGACTCTTGGCCACTTTCATGATATTAGTGAACACTTGGTCACTTATACATATACATAGCAACTACAATTACTATCATTCTTGTCATTTAATCTTCTTTGCATTTAACTATCATAAAGTACATCCTAATGCATTCATGGCTAGCATAATGATTCGGCCACTATGATAGAAATAAGGTATTGGTTACCCTTAACACTTTATTCTACTTATCTTCTTAGTTTAAGTTACATAATACAATTTAGACTACATGTATTTAATTACTCTTACATTCTAATAGTAATGTGGATCCTTATTATCCAAAAACTAATTTTTCTATATTCTAATTTATTGCAAATTTTCTCATTTTCTTAGCCAACCAACTTTCTATCTTTCTTACCCTAATTTCAACAAACAATTTCCTATCTTATAAAAGCCCTTTTCAGATTTGGTAAAACTATAAGAGTAAATTTTAATTCTTCCATCAAATACTAACTAGAATTCTTCATCTTGATTTCTATAACTTAAAACCTATACTAACCATATTTTAATTCTTACATCAAATACTAACTAGAATTCTTTATTTTAATTTCTATAACTTAAAACCTATATTAACCATATTTTAATTCTTACATTAAATACTAACTAGAATTCTTTATTTTGATTTCTATAACTTAAAATCTATATTAACCATATTTTAATTCTTACATCAAATATAATGGAAATAAATTTTAATTCTTACATCAAATACTAACTAGAATTCTTCATCTTGATTTCTATAACTTAAAACCTATACTAGCCATATGAACATACTAATTTTCAACATTGTATTTAGTTAGATTTTCCATTATATATATGTTGAATTCTCATCCCACAATATCTCTTCCATGAAATTGACAATATCCATTTAACACCTCAAGAAACAATTTCAATTTATCATAAAAACTCCACCAAAAAGACATGTATATCTTCAAGAATATAGAGAGAAAACTCACGTTCCATAAAAGCTTGAAAGCATTATGAATATGTCTCACATCATAAA